>CM057459.1:1188300000-1191230833 GCA_016271365.2 Neoceratodus forsteri | reverse complement strand
GTGTAAGAGAAGTAAGTGGTGCATAATTTGTGTAGGCATGGCAAGGTAAGGCAATTTTATTTTATGCTGCCTTTCCATAGTGGCTCAGAGTGATGTATAAATCACAAAACAGAACATTAATAAGTAAAGAAAACCCAGCTTGAAGAATGATTAAAAAAATAAGTAAGTAGGAAATTAAACACACAAGAAACAAATAATTGCCAGAGGAGCAGAGCACCCCCTCAAGAGCAAATTCATGATCATAAATTAAACCAGGTCAGGCAGTATACCAATTTAAATAGATAGAACTTTAGGGCCACTTTAAAAGCCTCCACTGTGCTGGCAGAATGAATATAGCAAAGTGACATGTTTCAAAATGTTGATGAAGCTGCCATGAATGTTCATTCCCCAGATAACTTTAACCTCGAATGGGGAACAGTTAGAAGGCCAACAACAGTGGAGTGGAGAATGGAGAGGGTGGATGGAGATTTATCGGGTGAGAAGCTTTTTCATGTAACTCAGTCCAATATCATTTAAGGCCTTGTATGCCAACAAGCCTATCTTGAAGCTGATGCACCTCTGAATATGCAGCCAGTGCAGATTGCTCAGCACTGAGGGATTTGATCCCTATAAGACATACTAGATATTAGTTGGGCAGTCACATTCTGTACCAGCTGCAGGCAATGCATCAGTCTCTCCAATAACCCTAAATAAAGGGCATTACAGTAATCCAACCTAGATGTGATAAAAACATGGACTATCATAGACAGATCACTGGGCATTAGATGTGGTTTATTCCTGACAATATATCGTAGGTGGAAAAAGTCACAATGGATGACTGCTGACACCTGATGCTCAAGTGCTGGCCTGCAGTCCATAGTGACTCCCAGATTGTTCACCACATTCCCAACTCTAAGGGTGACATCATCAAGAGATGGAAGCCCAGTGTCACTGCTTGTCATTGCTGACCCATAGAAGTCTAGTTTGAAAATTATCACTTCAGTCTTGCTGAGGTTAAGACTTAACCAGTTAGAGGCAATCCAGTCATTTATCTGCCACAAAAATCAACATAGCACAGGGCCTGGGTCTGCCCCATCTGGTGAAAATGACAAGTGTAGGTGGGTATCATCTGCATAGCACTGAAGCTCCAGACCATACTGTCTAATGCTCTCACTTAATGGAAACATGTACACACAAACAGCATAGGGCAAGGATTGAGCCTTACAGTACACCACAGTTGAGTGCAGCCACCTCTGAGATGAAATTACCTAAGATAACCTGCTACATTCTACGAGTAAGGTAGAACTTCAACAATTCAAGACACAGCCGGTGAATCTCACATAGTGACTTATATGTTCCAAAAACACTCTATGGTTGACTTTGTCAAATGCCAATGAGAGATCCAGAAGGACAAAAATAAGAACAATGCCCTCTGTCCCTCACAGGGAGGGGAATTAGGAACACCTTGACAAGTGCCGTCTCCGTGCTGTGACGTGGACAGAATCCCAATTGGAAAGGCTCACAGATGTCATACCTTTCCAGGTGAGCCCCCAAAACCATTGCCACAACCATCTCGATCACCTTCCCCAGAAAGGGAAGGTTTGAGTCAGACCTGTAGTTCAAAAGAATGTCAGGACTGAAAGATGATTTCTTCAGGAGTGATTTCACCACAGCACTTTTTTGAGTGCCACATGGAGAACTCCTTCACTAAGAAATGGCTAGCAACCTATGATAAAATCAGATCAACAGTCTCCCCGCAGTCAATAAGCAATTAGATGTGCACTGGATCCATTAGATAGTAGGTGAGATGCAATTGCAGCATCACCTGCAGCACATTTTCATCCAAGACTGGCAAACACTCTCTACAAGATGACCAATTACCTGGTCCATCTTAGTACTGGTACTGCCCATCCATGACAGGCCACTTGAGGAGATCCTAATCCATATAAAAGGCCCCTTGGTCAGAAAGAATCAATTAATCAAGTTGCAATCTCCTTCCTTTTAATCTGCCTGCTTTCACTCTACTCAGACATTTGCCTGCCCACGAAGGTCACAACCCTATTTCACCAGCACTTTGCCTGACACCCTCCTTATGACCAATTCACCCATCACTCCTCTTTCTCCCTTTACCCCCAGCCTACTGAGATGGCGTACACAGGGCTCCTACATGGTCTCCTACACTGCTTGCTGTTTCTCACTCTGTACACTGCTCTTCTAAGATCTGCCTCCCAAGTACACATGATTTCGAGAATAACACAAGCTACCACATTTCCACATATTCCTTCATATTCCCAGTCACTGGACTCATTTCTAAAAGACACATACACTCTCCTGGATTTTATTTTACTCCTCTACATGTCTCCAGTCTTGTAATAGTCACAGCATTATTAAACCCAATAACATACTTTCTTCTATTATTCTCCTGGGATGTTGAAACAAACCCTCACCCACCACTTACTACCTCCACATCCCCTCAGATCTGGGTACACCACAAAGACATTCAAATCATCCACCTAAACACCTAAAATATGGCTCAGAAAATGCATGAATTAGAGGTGTTTGCCTCATTACACAAACCCCATATTCTTGCACTCATAGACCTGGCTCTCCTCTTCAATTAATGGCTCATGAATCTCCCTTCCAAACTACGCTATCCTATGAAAAAATACCAACCTTCCAGAAAGGGAGGTGGAGTAATGTTCTATGTCCACTCTGACCTAGAGGCTGAAATTCATGAACCTCTCCACTTTCTGGTGTCACAGTGTGAATGACTGCTCATCAACATCTCAATGGGTCTCAAGAATTTAAAAATCTGCTGTGTCTGCCCTCCCAAAGCAGGACAGAATGGCCTAACTGACCTTACTCTTATGCTGAATCATCTCCCTCCATCTGAATTAATAGTATTAGGCAACCTTAACTTGAACTGGCTAGAAAATGAAGCACAGTACAAGTTTCTCCTATAGTAGAAACGTCCCAGCTGCATCAAATCCTGAGTACCCCTACCAGACACAATCATAAATCAGTCAATCACTTCCTGATTGACTGGATTTTAGTAAAAAAGCCAGCTAGGATCCATACCTTTGGCACTTTAAGTGACTCGGTCAGTGACCACCTGGCTATTTATTGCCAGTGGCAAAACTGTGTCCTCCAAAACCCTCTACCCAGCCTCATCTCTTGTAGGAGCTGCTCCAGCTTTGATCCATACTCCTTTCTAAATGACTTGGCTCTTATCAGCTGGTCTTTCTTGGATGCTGCCCCTGAAGTTAAAACCAGACTGGATCTCTTTATTACTATCTTTACTTCTGTTCTCAACAAGCACACCCCTATGCACATGCATAAAGTCAAACCACAGAAATCCCCTTGGCTCACCAGTAACATCTTTGCACTCATGACTAAAAGGGACATGCTCTGGGCCAAGTACAAAACGTTTCAACTCATATCAGACTGGCAGAATTATAGGACCATGAAAAATGCATGCAAAAATGAAATTCTCAGTGCCAAATCCAAGTACCTACAAAACCAACAGCTCACTAATTTGGATAACCCCAAAACATTTTGGCACTCAGTCAACTCCTTAATCAACAATCGTTCACAACCCCCACCATCGACCTTGATGGTTCCAGACACATCGACCCTAACACTACAACTTTTTCTGTGACCTGTCCAAATATAGATCCAAGGGCCCTCCAGTTCTTATCCCAGACACTAACAAAATCAACACCCTTAAACCCTAATTTTATGTAAAAAGTGTAACGGCTAAAGAAGTTCTTAAACTTCATGCTGTACTAAAACCAAACAAATCAGCTGGCCCTGATGGTCTATTACCCAAATTTTTCAAACTAGCAGCTCCACAAATCCCATTCCCTATCGCTAAACTCCTCAACATGTCTTTCTCATCTGGGATGGTGCCTATGCTATAGAAATCTTCAACTGTCATTCTACTTCATAAAAAGGATAATAAAACATTTCTTGACAAGTATTGCTCAATCTCACTTCTTTCTGCTCTTGCAAATGTAACCCCTACCTGGTATGCCGTTTCTATCTGACAGCTCTACCAGGTGGGCTGGGTCGGGGAGGAATATGTCACTCGGCACATAGGCTAGGTTTGGTTACTCGTATAGGAGCACCCAAGTAACTCCAAAAACAGGAAGCAATAACTGTAATGTCCAACACCAGAAGTAGGATTCTCAAGTGTGGCTTTTGTTCACATCCAAACAGAATAAACAAAGCATAGATGGACCCCCACTGGGCTACACCCCTGGTAATGCAGACTAAAGGAGACCAGAACACATCCTCATCACTTTAGCCCTCAGGCTCTGCAACACACTGGGCACACAGCTCAAACTTGTACACTGCTCTAGGATTTCCCTGGCTTGGCTTCCTTTCTAGCCACTTGGACACTTTCCATATATCATGGAAACATTTACTGGTGGCTCCCTAACCCACCTAAGAGCACCTCTGATCCATAAGGAAATCTTCCTCATTAATCCCAGGTCTGGGTACTTTCCTCAGGCACTGGCCAAGTACCTGAGGGAAAGCAACAGGTGTCTCAGAGCAAATCCGTAGAGGTGAATTTGGCTACTATTGATGGGGGGTCTCCCACCTCATGATACCACAATTCATACCCAGCCATTTCTCTGGACTGTAACACCTCATCCTTTAACATTTTGCTGTATAGATACTTATTAAATGTATTTCACATTCAATCTACTGTATTTTCTTCCCATTTGTGCTGGACTTGAACATACTTATGAGTGGCTGTGTCCATTACTCTAGACCCCTCACAGAGGTAAGCAGTCCATTCCCCACATTCTTTCTTCCCATTTGTGCTGGACTTGAACATACTTATAAGTGGCTTTGTCCGTTACTCTAGACCCCCCACAGAGGTAAGCAGTTCAATCCCCACATCTTCCAAAACACATGGCCCTTTTGCAGAGTGAACTCACCCTTCGGTTGCAGGTGCCCCACAGGTGTTTTCTCCTCAAGAAATCTCTTCTTGAGCTTCTGGTGCCTCAGCACAACTTAAACAGGCAGCTTCTTTCCTTTGCTGGACCAAGGAGGGGTTGCCTCTGGAAAAAAGGCAGATACCTTCCCCTCCAACCCCACAAGGATGGGGCCCTGATCCATTGAGAGCGGTCTCCACCACTTCAGTAATCAGTTCCTGTGTTCCTCTTCAGGTGGAAACACACACCTAAAACAAAATTAGCTCTGTAACAGAGCTTAAAGCTCTGAGGGCCTGCACTCAGCAGAGCACCTTTGCTGCACTCTACAGAATCTCTCTCAGACTGACTTCAAATTCCCCAATGTTCTACTCTAACCTTCAACTGCAACATTCCAGTGTGGCTTATGCAGCTGCGACAGTTCTAAAATTATGTCATCCCTCAGTCTTAGCTGAGACTGAGAACAGTGTGAGACAGTGTGAAATCCATTTAACTGGAGTTTCACATGCTGCCTTCCCTGCCTACCACTAGGTCTTAATGGGATTCTAGTAACCCCGGGTAACAGGGGGTTACACAAAGCTACAAGAAAAAACAGTGCATCAGCAGCCAGTAGACCACTTGCTGCAATATGACCTTATCTGTGCTGAACAGCATGGTTTTCACAAAGAGCACAGTAGCAATACTGCTCTAATAGAATTGACCGATGCTATTTACCATGCCATGGACAAAGGCCTCATAACAGGTGCAGTGTTCATGGACCTGAACAAGGCCTTTGATATGGTTGACCACAAGAAACTAATAAATCGGCTTGATGCTGTTGGCCTAGGACCACCCGCACTTGCCTGATTCAAAGACTACTTGATTGCCAGAACCCAGGCTGTCAGGACTGGAAACACACTTTCAGGAGTTGATAATAATTTGTCTGAAGTCTTCAAACCTGTATGGACCCGTCTATAAGTAGATGACACAGTCCTCTTTACACATAGTAACAACATTAATGCCATTAACCTTTCACTCAGCTCCTGCCTAGTCAGGCTTCAAAATGGGTTTCCAATTGAAAATATGGTGCATAACCTTCCCAAGACACAGTCCTTGCTGTTTGGGGCTAGGAACAGAATAAACAAGGTATGCTCCAGTTTCTGTGTCCTTATCAGCAGCAGTACACCTCTAGCTAAGACACTGTCTTTCAAGTACCTTGGGGTTCATCTTGATCCTATGTTATCTCTCTAGTCCCATCTCCAACATACAACCTCTCTCCTAGATCAGAAGCTAAATGCTCTCTACCGTGTTCAACATTTCTTATCTCCAGAGACCAGAACCTATATTGAACTGGCAAAACTTATCCCATCATTAAACTGTCGATCAGTTGTATCTGATGATGCCTGTAAATCCACACTACAGCAAAACAACTCTATGTTATAAAATATGTAAATTTGCCTTAGGTTGCTGGTCCAGTGTTCACCACTGTATGACTCTCAAATCCTTTAATTGGATTCCCCTTGACATCAAAGCCAATCTAACTACTGCAAAACTAATAAAGAAAACTATGCATACTGTGAGACACCTGCCTACCTCAGTAGCCAGATCTCTTTCATCAACCTTCCTTCCTCCCTCTCTGCAGCCAAAAACAACATCATAATTCCCAAGTTTTGCACAAAAATGGGTCAGCACTCCTTTAGTTATCATGTGACTTCAGTTTGAAACTCCCTACACCCCCTTTTGTCGAAGCATCTTCCTCTCCCTATGTCTTTGCCAAGCTCCTAAAGTCACATTACTCCTCTGCCCAAGTCTGCTTTTGCTTCTGATAACCTCCCCCTGTCATGACCTCCCACCTTATACTAGCTAATCTCACCCACCGACCAATCTCGGTCATATTTTTTGTTCTCCTTCTCCATCTTCCTCCTCATAGAAACATTGATTTTGATGAAAGATAAGGACCGCTTTGCCCACCTAGTCTGCCTGTTTCCCTTACCTACAGGATAAGCTGTAGATCCTAGTTAACAAACAGCCTATTTATTCCTGCCCCCCTCCCACAATAATTGCCTTAAGTCTATCCCATGCATTCTTGAACTCTCACACAGTTTTAGACCCCACAACCTCCTCAGGAAGGCTGTTCCATGTGTCCACCACCCTATCTATGAAAAAATATGTCCTCACATTGCCCCTGAGCCATCCCCCCTCTATCTTTAAATTGTGTTCCCTTGTTCTTGCACATCTCTTTCTCTGAAAGATGCTACCCTCTTGGACTTCGTTGATTCCACTGAGGTATTTAAAAGTTTCTATCATGTCCCCCCTCTCCCTCCTTTCCTCAAGGGTATACATATTAAGCTCCTTTGGTCTCTCCTTATATGGCTTCTCTTGCAGATCCTGCACTATTTTAGTAGCCCTCCTCTGGACAGCCTCCATCCTATGTCCTTGTGGAGATGGTGTCTCCAGAACTGGATGCAGTACTCCAGATGGGGTCTCACCAACTGTCTGTACAGTGGGATAACAACTTCCTGTTTTCTGCTGTTGATGCCTCTCCCTATGTATCCCAGTATCCTCCCAGCCCTCCCTACTGCCTTCTCACATTGCTTGCTAACCTTAAGGTCATCTGATATGATTAACCCAGGTCCCTTTCCATTTTTGTTATTGTTACTACCTCCCCCCCATTGTGTAATTCTCCCCAGGGTTTTTGTTTCCCAGGTGCATTATTTTGCACTTCTTTGCATTGAATCCAAGCTGCCATACTTCTGACCATTCCTCCAGTCTTGCCAAGTCCCTTCTCATCCTTTCCAAGCCACTTGCGTATCAATCCTGTTGCAGATCTTTATGTCATCTGCAAAGAGGCACCCTTTTCCTTCCAGTCCCTCTCAAACGTCACTTATAAAGACATTAAAAAGGACTGGACCCAGTACTGAACCCTTGCAGTCCCCACTAGTAACCCTCTTTCTTCAGAGTGGACTCCATTTACAATTACCTTCTGTGTCCTGTTGTCCAGCCAATGTTTTGCCCAGGTTATCACCCTGGGACCCACTCCCAGGTTGGTTAATTTGATTATTAATCTTTTGTGTGAGACTGTGTCAAATGCCTTGCTAAAGTCTAGGTAGACCATGTCCACAGCCCTTCCCTGGTCTACTACTTTGGTCACCCAGTCAAATAAATCAATTAGATTTGTCTGACATGACCTTCCTGCTGCGAACCCATGCTGTCTTGGGTCCTGTGCTCCACTGGCCTCTAGGTACTCAACAATTCTTTCCTTCAGAAGTGATTCCATCACTTTCCCTGCCATAGAGGTCAAACTGACAGGTCCGTAGTTTCCTGCCTCTGTCTTGCTCCCACTTTTGTGAAGGGGAATCACATCCACCTTCCTCCGGTCCTCAGATACTATACCATCCTCCCGTGATTTGTTAAAAAGGGTAGTCAGTGGTGTCACTAGTTCTCCCCTTAATTCTTTTAGAATTCTGGGGTGAATTCCATAAGGCCTCATTGCTTTGTCCACCTTCAGTTTTAGGAGTTCTTTCAGAACTCTGTCTTCTGTGAAAGGACAGGGATCAACCTCCCTATCCAGAGTGCTTCTGTGAATTGGATTAGGCACCTCCCCCTCCTTCTCTTTTGTGAATACTGAGCAGAAGTATTCATTCAGTATCCCTGATTTTTCACTGTCCCTCTCTGCCCATCCACCATCCTTTCTATTCAGCCTCACTATTCCTCCCTTTGTCTTTCTGCGCTCCCTGATGTACCTATAAAGGGTTTTATCCCCTTTCTTAACTGAGTTAGCTATCGTTTCCTCAGTTTGGACCTTTGCTATTCTGACTTCACGCCCTGCTTCCTTCTGCCTTTACTGATACAGTTCTCTGTCCTGCTCATTCTGTGTTTCCTTATACTTCCTAAATGCTATCTTTTTATCCCTAACCTTCCCCTCCACCTCTTTTGAGGACCATAGTGGCTTTTTCTTTCATTTTGATTTGTTTATTTGCTTCACACAAAGGCTTGTTGCCTCTGTGATGGCAGTTTTCATGTTTCCCCATTGTTGCTCCACCCCTCCTTCTAGCCTGTTTGCTAGTGTTTTTCTAAGGCACTCTCTCATCTTGCCAAAGTCAGTCCTCCTGAAGTCCAGTACCCTCACGTTTGTATGGCTTGACTCTGTAACTGAGTTTATTGTGAACCACACTGTTTGATGGTCACTTGTTCCCAGATGGCTACCGACTTCTAGATATGAGATCTTCTCACTGTCCCCATTTGAGAGTATGAGGTCTAAGATTGCTCCCTCATGAGTGGGTACCAAAACTAACTGTCTGAGGCATGCCACCTGTAGGGCATCGAGAATGTTCCTGCTTTTGGATTTGGCTTCAGCAAAGGTTCTCCAGTTAACATCTGTCATATTCAGGTCCCCCAACAACAATATCTCCCCATTCTCTGCCATCCTAAGGATGCCTTCTATCATATCCTTGTCCATTTCCTCTCCCTGACATGGGGGTCTGTATACAACCCCTGTGCAGATTGTGGTGCCATTTCCAGTCTCTAAGGTGACCCACAGTGCATTCTCTCCTCCCTGTTTACTCTTTTGTTCTGTTGCTTTTATCCCTTCTCTTACATAGAGAGCTTCTCCTCCCCCTCTTCTACCCTCCCTGTTTCTCCTGTGAGTTGTGTACCCTGGTATGTTAACATCCCAGTCATGGTTCTCTGTGTACCATGTTTCTGTGACTGCTATGATATCCAGGCATCCCTCTTCCATCAAGGCCACAAGTTCAGGGAGCTTGTTGCCTAGACTATGGGCATTGGTACTCATTACCCTCCATTTCTTGATGGCATTACCCCTTTTTGCCCCATCCCTATCCTTATTACATTTGTCTTTGTCTCCATTTACCCCTTCCCTTCTCCCTATTAACATCTCTATCGTGGTGTTTACCTCACTTACTACCCTGATTTTTTTTTTGGGAGGGGCTAGGATTTCCTTGCTCCTTTCCAGTGCCTCCCCACGGCTAGTTTCTCTATCCTCAATTCAAACCATTGTTTATTACATTACAAGCACTTTTGTATATTACATTGTATATTTACAAGTATTAGCACCAAATATGCTCATGTTTGTCTACAACATGCTCTAAACTCATATGTATTCACTGTAATTGTTTTCCTGTTTGTCTGTGCTTCTGCACCCAGGTCGTACCTGAAAAGGGTACTTATTACCAATGACCTCACATGGTATATGATTGAAACATTCAAACACCTTGAGGGCATTAATAAGGCAAAAGAGTCTAACATGTTTCAGTATAAGAAAAATAGCCGGACAAGAGGACACAGCATGAGATTAGAGAGAGAGAGGCCGATTAAGGGATAATGTGAGAAAGTTCTTTTTCACAGAAAGGGTGATGGATGCATGGAATGGCCTACCTCAGGAAGTGGTGGATAGGAATACAATGCAGGGCTTCAGACAGGCATAGGATAGGCATAAGGGAGCAATACAGATGAGTATGAATAGATAGGCCATTGATAGTGAAAGGCTGATGGCACATTTATAAGGTAGAAAAATAAATGGGCAGACTGGATGAGCCTTGCGGTCCTTATCTGCCGTCAACTTCTATGTTTCTATGTAAACAAAGTTAAATAAATAAAACAAATAAATAAATCTCATTGCATTTATCCTGCTGAAATTGCCCTTTCAGACTGCAAACAAGAAGGATTTAACCATATATTAGTCAATGGATAAAGATGACAGAGGTGATGGTACTGTGATACTGTTTTTTTAACTATCTTTTCCTTTATCCTCCTTTTGACAGGATGCATGGCTATGTCAGCCCATCCCATATTTCATGCTCCATGGCCATCCTGAGTCACACCTTCTTCAATCTCGGGCAGACTGTCGGTGCCAGCGGTGGGGGGTTCATTAAGTAACTGCCCCCATTTTTTCACTGTGTTTTTCTCCCTGTTATTCCCAGAATCCCAGATAAGGTTGGACATGTACATGGAAGTGCGCTTGCATGCCTTGGCCTGAGTGACTCCACTTCATCCACCTCTGGCCTAGTGTCTGACTCCCCTCCATTGCCCACACCACCTACATGCCATCACATAGTGGTCAAAGGCCGGGACAACCAACCTCCCCTATCTGGGAGAGGAGAGTTACCAGGCATCCACTTGATACTCACCCAGCCTTCCCACCTGAAAGACTCCCAGCAACCCTTGCTCATCACTGAACATGGATCACTGGCATTGCAGGAGGTAAGCCGTAGCACCTCAGCCCTCTACAGCACCAGGCCGGCTTGTGATGCTGTTTTTTAAGTGGTAGTGGAACTGAGTTCCTGGAGGCTCCTTCCAATTTAATGCCTGGATTTAGCAGTCTTTCTACGGTGCAAAACAGTTAATCCAGTTCTCTAATGAGTGGGACTGCCACCTAGAATCCTCCAACCTCTATCCTTGTGTCTTTAACTATCTCAGCTTCTCAAAATACCATGGGGAGCTGTAGTGCAATGTCAAGGGAAGAATGTAATATGGTTACAGGAAGTAGAGGTAGATATAAGAGCCATTTTGTAGCCCTCAACATCATACTCAGCTCCATTAGTGCATTCTGTCATCATGATCTAATACCACCAAGAATTTGCAAGGCTCCAAATTACTTTTAGGGCAGTATTGGGCCATCTCCATGTAAGGATGAATAAATGTGGGGACCACACAGTGAAATATCATGGTATGATGATCTCTATGTAGTGATGTCCATGTAAACACAAATTCATAAATTGTGGATGGGGCAGTTTAATTTGGTCCTGCATTGGGGAGTGTGAGGTATAATTAAGCAATAATGCATGACAGGGTGCGGTATATCATGGGATATCATCATGCCTCAGGTGGTTGGGCACAACGCCACAGGCCAAGTGCATATAATGACCCGAGAAGTGATGATATCCCATGATATACCACACCCTGGAGTGCATTATTGCTATTATGAACTGAATCCCATATATGTGTGCATAAAATATTAAAAAAAATGTTTCCAAATTGTTTTAATAATACATTTTTAATGTGTAGGAATACATTTATAAAATATAGCCCCTTTGGTTTTTTTTGCTGTGGGCAATAGGTAGTGTTCTTCTAATGTTTTGGTAGTAGCATGAGAAACCAGGCTGTGTGTGCTTGAATTACTTTTTCCCATTTGTTTTGTTTAAATCTGTAGTTGCTGTTTGGGAGACTGAGAAGGTTTTCATCAGCTAGTAGGAGCTTCACTGGCAACACAGTGCGGTCCTGCGTGCTGCATAATTACTTTTTTTAAAACAATTATTATCCTACCATTAAAATCAGTGTCTGACTTCACCCTGATGCCCAAAAATTACTTTATTTCTTGAAATGAGGGTTATTTTCAATGGGAACTGTTTTTCAAAACTAAAGCCATGATTGCGAGCATGCATATCAGCGTTTGCCACAGAGGCACGTGCTAGGAGTCATGGCTTTACTTTTTGAATAGCAGTTTCCGGGTACAAAAAAAATCCTCCTTTCAATGAATAAACTAGTTTTTCGACATCAATTTAATTTAACTTACACAGTGATTACGTCTGGGTCATGGCTGTTAAAGATGAGTGGCTTGACTACAGGAAAACATTTCTGAGTGAACTGTTTGTATGGCAAATGGGCAGCTGAGCATGATAACTGTGGGAAGAGCAGGCACTGTTATGCAAGCTTCAATTCGGGCAGTCAGCAGAGCAACATTTTCAGTTAAGGTAATTTTATCTGTATATTTTTGTGAGGATTTGTGTCTTTTTTATATAGTCGCTGTCTCGAGGTCTTAGTTGCTTTGACAGCGGCAGGTGGTTTTGAGGGGTTTTGTGCAGTGTACTGACATACGTGCGGAATGCTTCTGTCGGAGTAGTTGATTTATGAGTGAGGAGGCTGGCGACTGGAGGTTTTGTGAAGCCGTGATGATGTAGCGCGATAACATCATGGCTTCAGAAACCTCTCGGCCAATAAGCTTCCTGTATTTATGATCCCCAGTGCATAATTTACATTAGGATCTAAGATAACGTATGCTCATTAAGGTCTAGAGGGGGATCTAATTTATTCCAAAGGGCAAGGAAAACAATTTTAAGCTTACGGTCAACAAGCACTTTGGCAGCAATCTGATCAAGTGTGCAGAAACAGTCTGGCATTAAGTTCCAGCTGAAACAGATTATTTGAAGCCAGCACTGTTGTGCTTATGGAACGCTTCAACAAGGTGCTAACTTGGAAGTGAGGGTCACTCCCATATATGTCAGAGATGGCACGAGTCAGTGGTTAGTGGTCCAAGGGACAAATGGTTACAAGACAAACAGAGTTGCATGATGCAGAGGGTTGGGCTGAAGGGCACAGAACATGGGGGCTAACTCCAGTATCTAGCAGTACAGGTTACAGAGAGGGAATAAAGGAGACTGGAATGCTGCGAGTGCTAAAGATATACATCAGCCTACCTTTGTAGTTTGGGAAGATACATCTGCAGCTGATGAAATCTGGTCAATGCTCTGTCTGGAATGGCAACTGGCTGCACAGTGGAGCCATGGAGAGGAGGACTGGCAGCCAGGATGACTAAGGGGTCAGGGACTTGACGATTAGGGTCGCATCAGGACTGTGAAAGGCAAGTGCATCCAGTGCACAGCCAGTCTGTGCAATACACACTATTCTGTCTATGGTCTGCAAGAGGGCTGGTTCTACCATTGGAATGAACCCACGATCCCACGCCGGGCAACTAGGGTGCCAATCAGCAATGTCACCAATCAGGTTTCTTGCATGGGGCTGCATCCCCCACATACCCAATACTGATAGATTCCTATTTCAGGGGTGGGTGGACCTTGGGGAGGGGGCACATCCTGCATTTGGCACCCTGATTACTTGGTGCCCTAATGTCAGTGCTCTGAGTGCCATAAGGGAGAAGGTCCACATCTACAGCAACTGTGGGATGGAGAAGGCTCTTAAGAGGTGTATTTGCAGGCTGTAGTGACATATTGAGGCAACAAATTGGTACATTGAGATGAATGGGCAGCTGAAGAGGATCAGGAAGAGGACAGTAGCTTCAGACTGCTGAGGGGCTAACTAGGGGCCTCTGCTTTTGTGCTCCATTTCTGAACATTTCTAGCAGTTTCTAACTGGGTGTGATTGGATCTTCAGTTGTAGTAAGTAGTAAGACTCAAATTTCAGGGGATGGATTTGCTGTTAAATTACTGCCTGTGTGTTAACTTGATATCAGTAGCTTCAGGCTGCCTAGGGGCTGACTAGGGGCCTTTAGTTTGTGCTCCATTTCTCAAAGTTTCTAGCATCTTCTTACTGTGTGTGGCTGCACCTTCAGCTGCAGTAAGTAGTAAGACTCACAGTTCAAGGGATTTGTTGTTAAATTACTGCCTTTGTGTTAACTTTGCAGAACCCAGCTAACATTAGAGGGTTGCTGAATAATTGGGTACAGTTTGCTTGTTTTAAGGGTGTTTCTTTGTGCTTACCTGTATAGTTTCTGTGGAGCCAGATTGATTTAACATGTTGTTTTTGTTTATTTATGTATTTAGTTGGAAAAGGTTTCACCAGAAAAGACAACATGAGCTATAAACAGCTCGTTTCCAGAAGAGTCCTGGGTGGGAGTGGGGGGGGTACTAGAATTGGGAGAACAGGCAAACACGTAGCTATAACAGAGCAATACAAATTCAATTACTAAAAGAAAACAGTGTAGTACAATTACAGAGCAGAATTAACCCAGACCAACCAGCTAGGGTAAACAAAACCATATTCAGACATAACGTACATTGCAACAACTCAAACGCAGGTGATCCAGTAGAGTAAAGATTAGAGGATGGATAATACATTTGAAGTGCTAGAAGTAGTAGGTTGAGCACACAATTTGAAGTGCTATTGTATATCCAAGGGAGGGCAGTTGTAAGACAAGTGGGGAAGTGGACAGGCAAGATGTAGAAGGTGGGGGATGGAAGAGGGTAAGAGAGGGACGGCCAAGATCTAACCCCTTCAGGACACTGAGAACCCCACAAGAGGGACAGGACAAGGCAGAAAGGGAGGGGATAGAAGGGAGTGGGGGGGTAGAGAAGAGAGGGGTGGAATAAAAGGAGGAGAGGGTAGGGACAGGGAAGTAGGGAGGTGGGAGGGTGATGGATTTGAAAGTGGGGGGAGTGGGAGAGGGGTAAAAAGAGAGAGAACCACTCTATATCCCTTCAGGATGCAGAGAACCCTGCAAGGGGGACAGGACCAGGCAGAAAAGGAGGGGGCAGAGAAGGGGGACCGGGAGAAGGAGTGGAATGTGGTGGGTGACCAGAGGGGAGGAGAGAGATAAGGAATAGGGAGGCTGTAGAAACTAGGAGTAAACTAGGAACAGAAAAAGGGAGAGGATCAGTGGGGGTAAGAGGGGTAGTGGGGGGAAGAGAGCAGTAGAGTGTCAAAATAGCACAGTAGGTTGTAGATGGTAGTAGAGAGTCGAAATGGCACAGGAGGTTGTGGTAGGATTGGGAGATGGGGTTATAATAGGTGGTAGCATGTGAGGAAGTAATCAGAGAAAGGGTTCCGTTAGAAGACATGCGGTAAGTCAGGGTTAGAGTAGTAGGAGATAGTGCGCAAGGGTGGAGAGTGTTGCAGTGGGGGCTAGTAACAAGTACAGTTTGGAAAATAGAAGTAAAGTAGGGTTAAAGGATAATGTGCCAGGGTTGGAAGGGTTGAAGGGGGGCTAAGAACAAGTGCAATTAAGGGAATAGAAATTAAGAAGAGCTAAGGAGATTGAAGATGGGGAAGAGGAAACTCTGATAGGAGATGGTAGTGAGTTCCAAAGCTTTGGGAAACAGTAGGAGAAAGCTTCCTGGCCTATGAAGGTAGAGCAACGAGGAATAGCTAGAGCATGTGTGTCATTGGATCTGAGAGGGCGGGAGGAGGGAAGTGGAGCAGAGAGTAAGGAGGAGAGATAAGAGGGGAGAGTTCCAAACCAGAATTTAGAAGTGAACTTGATGCAGTGAGAGAGAGATGTGTGCATGCAAGGGAGAGGGAAAGCTACAGAATGATACAAGGTACAGTGATGTGTGCAGTAAGGAGAATTCCGGTGGCACACAGAAGTCAAACCCTCCCACCCATCTCAGGGTTGTTCCCCCTTTATAGGCATCCAATAGGTCACACCTTCTTAAAGGCACAAGGGAATTCTGGTAGCACAGTATGATGAAGTAGCCTCTCTAATATACAGACAGCACTACAAGGGGTAACATAGAAACACAGAAATTGATGGCAGAAAGAGACTGCTAGGTTCATCTAGTCTGCCCATTTGTTTTAGACCTATTTTGACACTCTAGTTGCCCTTTGTAGTCAGGGCTCCCTTGTGTCCATCCCATGCATTCTTGAATTCCCCCCACAGTGTTGACTCCCACAACCTCTTGGGGCAGGCTATTCCAGGTGTCTACCACTCTTTGTTGGTTAGGTTCCTAGTATTTGTAACCATTGCCTTCCAGAAATGTTAATCTTGTTTGGTGAGAGGTTGTACCCTCTTCCTGGACTGGTCCAGTTTGCTCTTTCTGACCAAGAGATTATGGAGGTTGCTGGTTTGGGTGGATGTTGGCTCTGATTTGTTTTCTGAGGAAGTGTGTGCGCATTTGGTGTTTTGGGGAGTGATGACCAGCCCACCAATGGCAGGGGTGTGAGCTGCATCATACTCCCCTTTATTTAGTTTAAATTACCTGGATAGACATCAAATTTTTGTCCGAGTGCTCACACACCTTCTTTGTTTAGGTGCAAACCATCATATTTAAAAGAGCTATTTCCAAAAGTTGTTCCAGTTCCCAATGTAGTGGTATCCCTTGTCTTCGCACCAATTACACAGCCATCAGTTGAATTCACCTACTTGAATCTCTCTAACTTGCTTTGTGCTTTTTCCTTTTTCCTACACTGGCAGCAGTTCTAAGACGACTAATTTTACTGGAAGGGAAGACCATTTGTTTTCCAGTTCCTCAAAGTGTTTCTTGGCCTCCTGAGCTGTGTGATTTGCCAAGTCATTGCTACCAAGGTGCATTGTCATATGTGTAGCATCCTCTGATTGCTGCACAATTGTCTTTATGCTGTTAGTGTCCCTACTTGTAGAAGATCCTGGTAGATACTTTACCACAATGTCGCTTTTAACATTTTGTGTTAGGTGGCATTCCACTCCTTGGATCATGGAATCCCCGATTATGAGAATTTTGATTTTGTTTGTATTTGTGTCATTTTTATTTTGAGTTAGTGTTTTTGTAGTTATTGCATTTGTATTTGGTATTGTTATTGGTTATATTTTGAGTATTAGTATTTTTGTTTTTATCGTAGTTTGTATTGGTTTTAATTGGCATGTTAGCCTTTTTTGGTGATTTGATTTCGTTACTTTGTATTACTTTGTCAGTGGTTGGTAGCAGTGGAGTGAACCTGTTTTTTGTTTGGATGTCCGGCAAATGCTCCTGGTTTTTGGCTTCCTTCCTGGGCCTCCTATGATGCCTCTTTTTTCTTACCATCTGCCAGCCTCTGGGCCCTGCCTCGAGTTCTGGCCCCTGGCTGACATGCTGGTACTGGTGGTGGGTGGGTTGAGGAGGTGTGCTATAGACTTCTTTGTATTGGAGGTCTGTATTATAGTCCAAGAATCCCGTAGTTGGGCTGCAATATCTACTATGGTGCAACACGGACAGCAGGGTACTAGCTGATGTTTGTAGAGCCAATTGTACAGCGTACCACAGTTTTTGCAAATGACAATGTCCATTTTTTTTTGTTTGTTTTGTTTTGGTCGAGAGACAGTGATGATTCCTGTTTCTTGGCAGAAAGTGTGGATGAAAAAGAAAACAGAACAGTGAGTTTTTTTTTGTACCTTACTACCTCTTATCGGGTGTTGTGGGTGGTGCTACATGCCTAAAAAGCAAGAGCACTCAGGAGAAGGTGGGTGAGTGTACCCTACTGTTCCCTTTATGCTGTAGAAAACAATTAGGTAGCTGTTATACAGATGAGGCCTAGCTTGTATTCCTGCAGAGTAAGAAGGAATCTGGTTGCTAGCTAAGTTGTTCTGCCCTTTGGCTCAGAACAGCTCCGTGGAGTCCCTGCTGCTTGCAGTAAAAACCTCTCCATGCAGTCAGTGCATCCCGGCTCCATGCTGCAGTGATGGAGAGGGGACTGATCCACTGGCTGCAGAAAAATACCCAACCTTCTCAAACACTGGAGTGCCCAGGGAATTGCTATAGCAGAAGCCACAGATGAGAGTAGAAGCCGCCGATGAGATGGAACCTGGATGCAGCTATGCTGCTGTGAGTTCTGCTTGTAGCATTTCTGTCAGCAGACCTGAAAGCAAGAGCATTGGAGAATTTAAATATCCTCCTTGCACTTCCCTTAGGTGAAGATCAGTGCAGCTCAGCAGACATTAAAGTTAGGGACTGGACCACACTTGGCATATGCCTCCCAGGGTTGTCCTTTATGTTTGAGCTGTTCTGCTGGAGAAAACTGAAAGATAGGAAAAAAAAATTTCTAAGTTTTTAATTTTTTGCCTTCTAGTCAGTTAAGGTAGGAAGTGGGAAGTGACAACCTTTGTTTCTCCTTCCTGCAGAAAAATCAATCAGTTTGTCATGGTCTGCAACTTAGTAATATAACTAGAGACTGGAGGAGAGGAGAGGAGGTCTCTCTCCCAGTCAGTGAAGATCAATGAAGCTCAGCAGACAGTAAAGCTAGGGGCTGGACCGCACTTGGCATATGCCTTCTACTGTTGCCCTTTGTGTCTGAGCTGTTGCTTCTGGCTGTTTCTGGCTGAGAGCTTTCTATTAGCTGACAACTATTTCAGTAGTGGGTACAACAGACAATAAGGCTGGGGCTGGATGGCTCTTGGCATATGCATCCTAGGGGTGCCCTTTGTGTCTGAGCTGTTGCTTCTAGCTCAGAGCTTTCTATTAGTCAACCACTATTTCAGTAGTGGTACAACAGTACAAATGCTGAGTTACATACAGCAGCCAGGAATTCTGGGTAAGTGTTCCAACTGCTCCTTATGCTGAAAGAGCAACCGCTAGTTGGGTCTGAGCAGAGCGATCAAGGAGAGAAGTCACCTCAGCAGAGATAGAAGCCCAGACTGTGCACTCCAAGGGGAGATTCAGCCAGGTAGAACTGCTGTCAAGGAATCCCTGCTTCTACACCTGTTGGAGTCTGCCTTCTCTCAGTGATTGGTCTCTCTCCCAGTGAGTGAAGATCAGTGAAGCTCAGCAGACAGTAATACTAGGGGCTGAACCGCACTTGGCATATGCCTCCAAGGGTTGCACTTTGTGTCTGAGTTGTTCTATGTGTACTATTCAATAGATCAGTACAAACACAGTAGGCAGTAAAGAGAAAGGGAGAGGTGTAAAAAAATACCTTTACAGGAATAAAGAGCAACCATAGGGCATGAGGTAAAAGGAGTAGGAATAAACCAGAAGAAGAAGATGCAGAGAGTGGTGCAGTGCACTGGGTGTGGGGCAGCAGTCTTCAGGAGAACATTTTGTGCACTGCGGTGCTGCTCTATTTGCAGGCACCTCTCTGGGCTGAGGACAGAGGTGGCCAGTCTCTGGACTGAGCTGGAAGGAGTACTGGAGACCTTTGCCCCCACCCAAAGGCCATCATATATCCAAACACTGCCACAGCGGCTGCCCAGGCAGAGGGAGGGATGGACTAAGCTGGGCTCAGGGAGGGTCAGGGAGGGGAGTCAGAAACACATCCCCCATCTGGTCCAACTCAAGAACTCATATATTGTTCTGGAGGAGTGGGAGAGTCCCTCATGTGACCGGGGGGAGGTGATGGTCCTCCTAGAGGGAAACCCAGTGGCGGGAGAAAGAGGACCCCGAGGGAAGAAGAAGAAGTTACTCCTGTTAGGGGACTCAATTGTCTGGGGAATGGATCTGGGCACAGATATCAGGAAGGAAAAAGAGGTCAAGTGCCTTCCAGCAGGCATAGCTTGGAGGAAGGGAAGTGGATCCAGAGGATCATTGAAGCAGTGGCAAGGAGAGGGGGTCTTGAGGTCATTGTCCACCTGGGAACAAATTACATATCTAAGGACAGGGCAAGCTTGGAGCAGATGTAGAAGGACTTTAGAGTGTTGCGAGGGTGCCTGGGAAAGATAGCAAGTTCTGTGACATTTTGGAGGTACTGCCAGTCCACAACAGTGGAGAGGGGGGTAGGAATCTCTGTATTAGAAGCTTCAACACTAGTGGTGTGCAAAAAGTCTTTCATGGGTGGAATTCAAGTGAAAGTCTGACTTTCACTTCTGCAGAAGTTTGGAAATTGATTTCTGAACTTCCACCCATAATAACCACTCTTTTATTGCCAATTTGCCTCCCAAAAAGTCCTGGTGGCTAGTGTAGTGGTCCCTCCCTCACCCGCCCCACATGTAAAAAATTATCCTTGGTGGCTAGTGGTGATCCAGTACCACTCATTCATTGACAGCTCAGTCAGTGGGCTGGTCATGGAGGGGAGAGAGAGGAGATCTGTGCTGGTCCACCGCAGCCGGGGTTTACAATGGGGGTGGGATTGATGTAGTGAGACACCTGGCTACTGGGAAGGCTGGGTGGGGGGCACTGGATCACCAGGAATTCATTGCGACTGGGGATTGGGAGGGGGTTTAAATAAAGAAAAAAACACTAGACCACCCCAGATTTTTTTTTTTAACAGGAAAAGTGGAGATTGGGATGCGGGGGTGGTTACTGTACATTTCACTGTGGGCGGGTCATTACTGGGTTATTACTGGGTGGAGGGAAGGGATCACTAGCCACCATGGATAATTTTTTACATGTGGGACAGATTGGGGGAGGGACCACGAGCCACCGGGGCTAATTTTATTCATTTCCAGATGAAATTTCACCTGGTAACTTTCGTGGAGGTTTTCCACTCTGCTGGGGTGGAAAAAGGTAGTTTCACCCATCCCTATTCAGCACATGGTTGAAGGGCTGGTGCAGCGAGAAGGGGTATGGCTTTATTCGGGACTGGGGGCCCAACTGGAATGATGTGGCCCTGTACAAGGGTGATGGACTGAATCCATCCAGGAAGGGGAAAGCAGTCCTCAATGAGCAGTTTAAATGCTTTGTTGATGAAAATTTAAACTATCCAATGGAGGGCCAACAGGAGAAGAAAATGCAAGCAGCCCACCCCTACAAGGCAATGAAACCAGAATTGAGAAGCAGGAAGATGAGTGGATGACAGGGACACCTGAACCTGGCATAAAGGGAAAAGCAGAGGAATCAAAGCAGCATAAGAAAGAAAACTGGGGAGGGGGAAGAAGCAGGTGAGCAAAAACAGGAGTAGATGGAGGATAGACAGCAAAATTTGGAAGACCATGGTTACAAATGCCCGCAGGCTTGGAAATAAAATCCCAGATCTGGAGGCCTTGGCAGTAGAGGTAGACCTGGACATATTAGCAATAGCTGGGTCTTGGTACACCGTTAATCATGGATGGTACATAAATTTACCGGGTTATGCTCTGTTCAGGAAAAATAGGGGGAATAAAAAAGGGGGGACCCTATACGTCAGAGAAGGTATAAAGGCAATGGAGGTACTGGTTAGATAGGGGGAGGCCAAAGCACTGTGGGTCACCCTTGAAGCTGATAATAGCACAGCAATCTGTACAGGACTGATCTACAGGCCTCCAGCACAGGAGGAAGAGGAGGATAGGGAGTTAGTGGATGAAATACATTAGATAGCAACAAAAGGGGAAGTTCTGCTGCTGGGTGATTTCAATATGCCAGATGTGAAATGGACCACTGTGGCAGCTGCTTCAACCAGGAGCAGAGACATCCTAGATTCCCTACAGGGGGAAGACCTCAGGCAGCTAGTGCTTGATCCCACCAGAGACAGGGTAATTCTGGACCTAGTATTGACCAATGGTGACAGAATCACTGAAGTCTAGGTAGAAGGTCAACTGGAGTCCAGTGACCACCACATAGTGTGGTTTAACATACGGACAGAGACACAGTCAAGTCACACAAAGGCAAAGGTCTTAGCTTTCAGAAAGACAGACTTTGCTAAGATGGGGAGATATATCAAAGAAGCTCTGGTGAGAAGGGAGGTAGGAGGGGGAGTTGAGGAGCAGTGGGAACACCTAAAAGGAGCCATAGAGGAGGTGATGAACCAATGCATCAGGTTGGTAAACAAAAGCAAGAGAAGGAGGAAACCACTATGGTTCTTGAAAGGTGTGGCAGACAAAGTAAGAGCCAAAAGGGTGGGATTCAGGAAATATAAGGAGACTCAAAAGGAGAAAGACAGGGAGGTATACCTAAAGTGTCTAAGGGAAATGGGGAAGGCTGTTAAGAATGCAATTTGTGGACTGAAAAAAGATTAGTGCAGACAGTGGAGAAAGGGGGCAAGATATTCTATAGGTACATCAGCAAAAGAATGAAAGCGGGGGGATTGGAAGGCTCAGAGAGGGTGATGGGGAGTGGAAGGAGGGAGATTTGGAAAAGGTGGAAATATTGAATAAATACTTTTGTTGAGTATTCCCTGAAGAGCGAGAGGGTCAGGGATCACAGTTGGGAACAGATACAAAGGGGGGGTGAACACCAGTCCATTTACTGTGGAGAGAATCCTGGAAAAGCTTAGAAAACTGAAAGTGGAAAAAGCAATGGGGCTAGATGGAATACACCCAAAGATATCAAAGGAGATGTGGAGGGAGCTAGCAGCACCTCTGGCAGCCATGTTGACCAAGTTACTCAACACAGTAGTGCTTCCAGAGTATTGGAGGAGGGTACATGTAGTCCTTCTTCATATGTGGTAGCAGGGAGGAGGCAGGGAACTATAGGTCAATCAGCCTCACCTCAATAGTGGGTAAGATCATGGAGGCACTGCTTAAAGAAAGAAGAGTGAGACACTTTGAATCCAGTGGTGCCCAAGATCCAAGGCAACATGGATTCACAGCAGAAAACTTGTCTCAAATGAATCGGATAGATTGTTTCGATTGGGTTATGAAGGAGGTAAATCAGGGAGGAGCGGTGGATGTCGCCTACGTCGATTTCAGCAAGGTGTTTGGCACTGTCCCACATAAAAGGCTGGTTATGAGATGGGTAGTCTGGGCATGGGCCAAAAGGTGATAAACTGGGTTAGAAACTGCTTAATGGACAAGAGGCAGAAGGTGGTGGTAAATAGGATCCAGTCCAGGGAGAGGGGCATGATTAGTGGGGTGCCTCAGGGATCAGTCCTTGGGACAGTCCTGTTTAATTTTTTCATCAGTGACATAGGGCTGAAGGGAAAGGTCTGCCTGTTTGTAGATGACACTAAGATCTGTTATAGGGTTAATACTCCAGACTGAGTGGAGAAAATGAGAAGGGACCTGGGGAAGTTTGAAGAGTGGTCCAAGGTGTGGTAGCTGAGGTTCAGTTCAAAGAAGCACAAAATATTGCACCTAGGATGAGGGAACTATGGTGAGAGCTACAGGATGGAGGGAGTTGCTGATGGTCACCAAGGAAGAAAGAGATATGTGGGTTATCATTTCAGACAACCTAATGGTGTCTAAGCAGAGTACAAAAGCTGCAGAGAGTGATAGTGGCATGCTGGGGCGCATAGGCAGAGTCATCACTAGCAGAAGGAAGGAGGTGGTGATTCCATTGTATAAAACACTTGTGAGGCCTCACTTAGAGTACTGTGTACAATTCTGGAGGCTGTCTCTTCATAAGGACATTGACAGGGTGGAGGCGGTCCAAAGAAGGGTGACAAAGATGGTACAAGGCTTGCACCAGAAAACATATGAGGAGAGATTAAAGGACCTCAATATGTACTCACTGGAGGAGTGGAGGGTGTGAGGAGACATGATAAAAACCTTGAAGTACCTTAAAGGCATAAACAAGGTGCAGAGGGGTCACATCTTCCAATCTAGGAGGAATACACAAATGAGTGGGAATGATATGAAATTGGAAGAATGCAGGGAAATGTGAGGATGTTTTTCTTCACAGAAAGGGTGGTAGACGCATGGAATAGTCTGTCAGAGGTGGTGGGAGCGACAACAGTGAATGGATTTAAACAAGCATGGGGACAGGCATAAGTGAGCCCTAGAAGTGGGAAGTAGAGGAGAAAGTCATTGATCAAGTAGGACCAGAGGCCGCAAACAAGGGTAGGACTTATGGGCAGACTGAATGTGCCTAGGGGTGCTTATCTGCCAACAATTTCTATGTTTCTATGTATCTATGATATGGATATGGGCACTTGGATTGGATGGGGAGCAGTTGGCAGGAACAGATAGATTAATGAGGAGGAAGGCAGGAACTGTGATCTTTAGTTGTAGGGATGGGGTATAGGTCATAGTGCAGAAGGGAAGCAGCAGGCATGGTAATTAGTCAGCACAATTGCCACTGAACAACAGCAACAAGTATCAGCTTCTGACTGGCCATGCTGAGAGTCTGACAGGCAATTGGTGTGACATAAATGGGTGCCGATTAGTTAATTGCTTGTGTTTACAGAAACTATTTTTTTCTCTTTTTCTTAGTCTCACTAGAGTGCTTCTGCCTGTTATGCTAATGTAAAGAAATAAAAAACATTGGAATTCTACCTCACAAGCAGGCAAGGCCTCTGTACAGGGTGACTTTAAAGGGATTGGAGCATTTAAATCAAAACTACTGTAAGTGCAGAACTGACCTAGTTGGACATCCATAGGTTTTAAGCTGATTGGAGCAATTGAACACAAACTTGTTACAGAATTTTAAATGTTTGATGGGGTTAAATAAATGACCCAATCAGAGGATTTCGGACTGAGGCTATAAATTCAGAGGGATAATTACAATGGGAAGCTTTCACTTGGCTTTTGCCTTGGGGAACAGTCCTGGTAAGATCAGATCCTGCATTCCATCTAGCTTGAGTGGGAGACAAAGAGATAAACTAATATCAGATTCTCTCTGAGTGTAGATGGAAGGCAAGATAAGTGTTAGATTAAATTAGTCGGTAGTATTTTCCTTTAAGATATCAGTTATTCAAGATCATTTATTTATTGTTCCTGTAAAAGTGAATGTTCTCTGTTGCACTGTATATATTCTGTTATTTTGAAACCTGAGTTTTTGCAGTAAAGAATCTATTTACATAGAAACAGTGACCATGGCTTATTTTGCAAAGGTAACTATAACTATATTATTTTCACTGGCAAAGATGGATCTCTGTCTGAAATCCATCAGCCAAAAAGCACTCTACCAGATCTGACCTGTGGTATCCCCCATCTCTGTACAAGGCAGGGAACATTTCCTAGGGAACACAGGTGGTGACAGCAGGAAGAAAAAGCACAGAAAACTCTTTAGAAACCATTAAACCCCAGAAGGAAGAGTTCAACACAAATTGATGAGCAACATTGTGGGATCAGGTGAACACATTCAAAGTCAGAATTTGAGGACAGTGGACGTTCTAGCCGCACAGCTTAGTGTACTGTAGGTAGTGAAAATGAGCTCCCATAACTATGATAGGCTTACTTTGTCGAAGCTTCAGGAGAGGTGCCAAGAAAAGGGGATCCAGTGTGATGGCTTGAACAAAAAGGACTTCATAGGAGCCCTGGAGGAGCATGACCAAAGGCAAAGGGTCCCTGAGGGTGAGCTAGGAGCTAGGGCAGCAGACCGTCCAGCTCAAATCAAGATCCTGAGACTAAAGCTGAAGCTGCAAGAAAAGGAACTGGAACGCTAGGCAAAAAGACTGGAGGACAGAGAGAAAGAATGGCAGCACAAGAAGGATATGATAACACAGCACCAGCAAAATGTAAATAATGTCAGAGGGAGTCCACCCCGTGAAGCCAAAATGAATTCTAAATTGTTTCCTTAATATAAGGAGCGAGGATCTTGATGTATTTTTTAAAGTAATTTGAGAGGATGTGTATATAGTTTCAATTGGACAGTGATTCCTGGATGAAACAACTCATGACCTTACTTATGGAACATGCTTTGCAAGCATTTACCAGAATGGGTGATGAAGACTGCACAGATTATGATATTAAAACATTTTGAATGCACTCCTGAGGCTTACAGAAAGAAATTTAGGGAAATAAAGAAAAGTCCAGAAGACAGTTATGTAGAATTTTATGTTCAGCTGTGCACTTATCTTGACCGTTGGGTGGATAGGGCAAAAGTAGACACTGAGGAGCTAATAAAAGATTTGATTGTGAGGGAATAATTACTTAAAATTGTACCTGAGGACCTGCATGTATGGCTGATCGACTGGGCATGTGGCTCCTCGAAGGCAGCAGCAGAAAGTGCTAACCTGTACATAGCCAGCAGGCCATACACACAGCATAAGCACAATGGGGGGGGCAACACATGGTTCTAATTGGTCCCGGGGGGGGCAGCCTAAAGGAAACTAGCCTGCACCTGACCCCAAAGCAGAAATCACCAGTTCTAATGGGACACAAGAGCTGGGGGCCAAACATTTTAATATTTGTAATAAAGTGGGGCATTTGAGATATGACTGCCCTCAGAAAATGGTTACGGGGCAATGGACTGGAGGAAGAGGTGCTTGAGATAGCATCACACAACTGGTAGGTAGTGGTGGGCGAAGTGGTCTCAGTATGTTCCGCAAAGTGATACACAGAGCAAAGGCGGATTCGCGGAGTGCCCATAGCGTGAAGAGAGCAGATTATTATGAGGGAATGCAAAGTGCATTTGAAACAGTGACTTTTCATTACTTTGTCTCCCCAGACCACTACTCTGCCTAATTTAAGGTGAAGTGGATTGCGGGCAGTGCGCTTCGCCTCACTTCGCCTTGATTTTGAGCTCCGAAGGCAAATTTTGCAGTGATTCATGGGATTTCAGGTCACATGGGCTCTATATTGATCTGCACAGCCTCAGTTCAGGGTAGTATGTGTAGGAAGGAGTAGAAGACAGTGTTCTCTGACAGCTGTCTGTGATAGAAATCTTGTAAAAGCTGTTAAAAAAAAATGTTTTGCATTTTTTTTAGGGTGCTCCAACTTTAGTTCATCGATTGTAGGAAACCCTCCTGTGCTCATATCATCGAGCGTTTTTGTTTTTGTGTGGATTTTGAATGTTAATTTACAACATTGAATGTGTGTTGTGAAAGACAGTGAAAGTGTGCTTTGGGGAAGGGGTGTCTGTGGTGTAGGTAGATTTAAGTTGGAGAACTAGTGATTGCTTTGTTTTTTGGTTATATTTTTGTTATATAATTGACTGTGTTAATGTACACACAGTAATATTGTCAGTAATAGTTGAAATTTTCTTGCTGTTTGTGTGGATGTGGTGCAGCAGATCATAATTTCAGGTTATTTACATTACAAATTTACAATACGTAACGTGGCATAGTATTGAACTTTTGCATTTGCTACGCATCACTCGTTCAGCATTGTAGACAAACTGTTCTATGTGTGAGTGTGTGTGTACGGTGTTGTGTGCATCAAATAATACACCTTTTATTGTGCCACAGGCTAGTGTAATATCCACTGCAGCTGCCTCATTTTGTACTGCAATCCTGGCATCTGTTCTTTGTTTGGCTGCTTGTAGTGCCATAAAAATCTGCACTGTCTGCATTCAGTGCTCCGCCCCACCCCCACGTTCAAAAGGAATTTTTTACCAGATTGGATTGTTTTTGTGACCTCATCAGCACCACTGGTTACTGAAGTTGTTTTCATTGAATGACAGTCTCAGACTAGTCTCTTACCTGTTGCTGAAGCTTCAGTTGTTTTTGGGCTTCATATCCAGCATCCCCCCATCAGACAGAGAATGAACGTATCAAAATCTGAATTTGGTTATAATATTGTGGTTGATCCCCCAAAATGCCTGCAAAGAGACGTGCAAGCAAAGCTGTTTCTCGCCATGGCAATGTTGGAAGTAAGATAGTCTGTGGACGTGGTAGTAGTACGCAGATGCAGAAGTGCATTGCTGACGCGAGGAAAGGTATTTCTCCTGCAATGTTTTTACAGCCTAATCAGTAGCTTCACTCATAGTAGGAGGAGATGGTGTTTTCCTAGCTGGTGGTGTTAGTGTTACTGGTTTTAGTGGTGGTGGTATTATTAGTATTGTTGCGTCAAGTTCTAATTCTGACCAGTGTACCATATCCAAAAATATTGAGTGTGAAGCAGTGCAAGTGAGTGGCAGTGTAGATGATGTCATACTTACCAGTAACATCCCAGTAACTGAACCTGAGGATTCTGATAATCATGTCAATGATAGTATACAATGTGATATTCCATCCACCATGGCAGTTAACATCACACATCTTCCATGCAGTGATTCACAGTGTGGTGAAAAAATATTAGGTGATGGTGGTGTAGATGCTGATGATGAATGTGATGATGATGATGCTGATGTTGCTGTTGTTGCAACATGCAGTCCACCTGCTGGTATCCAAACAGAAGATGTGGATGTGTGTGACCTTGTTGAATATGATGATATAATTGACCCCAGTTGGGAACTGGAGAAAAAGAAATTCAAAGTGGCTGTGTCTGAGTCTGTTTGCAGGAATCCCCCCCCCCATAAAAACTTGTGATCTATTGGTTTAGTTGATGATGATGTCCCAGTAATCAATATGACAGGTAGTCGTGGTGGTCAGTTGCAGTACAGGGGTGCAGTGCCCAAAACATCAAGTGCCCCCCTCTTCAGTGCTTAAAATAATGGACTTAAATAAGCCACATCATAGACATGTTAAAAGCAGAGCATCACAATCCCTTCTTTGGGATTTTTTTGTTCAAGAAGCAAATGATGAGTCAGTTGCAATCTGCCAGGCTTGCCAAGTGCGTGTGAGTCGAGGTAAAAAGGGGAGCCATCTGGGCACAGGAGGACAGCATGCACATCTTAAGAATAGGCACTTGGCACTGTGGACCCAGCACAAGCTGGCAGCTAATACCACAGTGGGGCATTCACCCTTATCACTGGAAACCATAGCCAGCATGTTATCCTCTTCCATGACTGTTAAGTCCAGTAGGAAATTAAATGTGTGCAGTAGTGAGATAATAAGAGCAGAGGATTATTACACTCATGTTGAGGTGGAAGACCATAATGACTTTGAAATGTTGTCCAGTGCTGGTGAGAGTAGCAGTTTTTGTGGTGGTGGTGGTGGTAGTGAATGCAGTATGTCTAGTGCAAGTGGTACATCAACCGTGGTTGGCAAATGTGGCAAAATAACTGCATTTCTGGGTTTGTCATCATCACCCGTGCAACAGTCTTCATCAAATGTCCACACTCCACCCCCTGCCAATGCCGTTCATCACAGAGAACAATCATTTGTGATCAACATACCCCATGTAAAACGTTTAAGTCAGGCCACGTTACAGAGTGTTTTTGCACATAAGCTGAAGTCCCACCGAATCATACAGTGTTACATGAACTTAATGCTGCTGTAGCAGAAATTCTGGCAATTGATCTCTTTCCCTTCTCCTTTGTGGAGAATTCTGGGTTCTGGTGGTTTGCTACATGTTCCTGTCCAAAATAGAAAGTCCCATCCAGGACATACTTTTCCTACCTGTGCTGTCCCCGAGTTGTTCTGCACTGTGTCCAACTCAGTAAGACATGCCCTTCAAGATTCCTCCTCTCCATTCATCCATTTAAGTACGGATATGTGGACAAGTGACAAAACAGTGGGGAGTTCATATTTGTTTATAACTGCACACTGGGTGCAGGTGCCAGGAGTTGCTTGTGATGTTAGTGTGAATAATCAATGCAGTAAGGTGGACTGTCACAGTAGCAATCTTCCAGGAATTTGACAGCATGCAATGATTGCTATGAGAATGTGACATGTTAACACACTGGTGAGAACATGTCACATGTGGTACTGACTGAAATTGACAGTTAGCTAAACCCTCTGTCCCTGAGAGCCGGGTTCACAGCAAGTGACAATGGGTCAAATGTGGTGAAATGCATCACAGATGGTGTTTTTTTTTCGTGTTCCATGCATGGCCCACTGTTTAAATCTTGTGGTTCAGGAGTTTCTGCTGCACCATGATATAAAGAAAATGCTGACCATTTCACGACGTATCTGCTCTCACTTTTCAAGATCTGGAAAGGCTCGTGACCAAGTGCAGCAGTTGCAGATACAAAACAGCCTGCCTCTGCACTGCTTGAAGCTGGAAGTTGTCACCTGATGAAACTCCACTTTATACATGGCAGAGAGGTTGTATGAACAATACAAAGCCATCTCAGAATATCTTGTGATGCACACTAGCCGTAAAAGTTTCAGGGCCTCCATGTCTATGACAACTGAACAGATGCGCATCACGGACTCTGTAATAACAATTTTGCGGCCTTTTGAACATGACACGCAAGCAGTTAGTGGCAAGTCTGCCTCCATTAGCCAATCAATTCCACTTCTGTGGGTGCTGAGGCAGACATTGGTGAATGTACAGCATAGTCTTGATGTTGCTAGAGATGGTGGTAGCAGTATTGCTCCAACACATGCTGACAGTATTCGACCAGAATCATCACATTGTGAGCATTCAGCGTAGTGACAACATTGCCATAGCAACAATGCTGGACCCACGATACAAACGTGGAATTGCATCAGTACTGGAGGGAGGACCGGAACAGGTAAAAAATATCAGTGGTCAACTGGTGCGCTTGGTTCATGGGGCACAGAAGTCACGTGCCAAGGTCAGCAAACCTCAGCAGCATAATCCGGCTGAAGGTGTACCTGGAGGACCATCAAGCATATCCTGCAAGGGGAAGAGGACTGTAGTTCCAGGTGGTCTGTCAGCCAAACTGGCTGGTGTCAACCTGCTTTGGGAGGCTTTACCCCAAGTGGGTATTTGTGAAATAAATGATTCTGAAGAACAGGATGATGCATCAACAACTGGACTTAGTGCGGCACAGAGAATGGTTGAGTCATATTTGTCTGAAAACAGGCATCTGACAATAACTGAAGATCTTCTTTTGTACTAGAGTGGAAAGGTCAGTGAATGGCCAGAGCTGACTGCAGTGGCACTGAAGTACCTCACATGCCCACCCTCCAGTGTAAATGTTGAGAGGGTATTCAGCTCAGCAGGTCCAATAGTAAGGAATCGTCAGACAAACCTGTCTCCTGCAAATGTTAGTTTGCTAACATTCATTAAAATGAATGAGAGGCACATACCAGCACAGACTACAACCTTGGTATTCATACCACGGCCTAGTCATGATGGTCTAGATGATGTGGAAATGGACCATCCTGGTGGCACTGGAAGTGACTGCCTGAAATGGCACACCACTGCCGTAGATGATGACACAATGGAGAAAGAATTTCCCAGTGGTCAGACTTCAGACATAGATGACTGTGAGGGCAGCTTTCTTTATGAGGAGGAGGATGATGTGGTTAATGTTGGCAGGTTTTAATGGAAGTTTTTAAAAGGCGGTGTGCTCCCCCGGACTACCACCACCACCGGGACTGATGTTAGCCACTGCCACCACTGAGCCTGAGTCTGTCTGCCCCCCAGACTACCACTACCGGGACTGCTGTTAGCCACTGCCACCACTGAGCCTGAGTCTGTCTGCCCCCCAGACTATCACTACTGGGACTGCTGTTAGCCACTGCCACCACTGAGCCTGAGTCTGTCCGCCCCCCAGACTACCACTACCGGGACTGCTGTTAGCCACTGCCACCACTGAGCCTGAGTCTGTCTGCCCCATGGACCACCACCACTAGGACTGATGTTAGCCACTGCCACCACTGAGCCTGAGTCTGTCTATCCCCCAGACCACCACCACCGGGATTGTTGTTAGCCACTGCCACCACTGAGCCTGAGTCTTTCTGCCCCCTGGACCACCACCCCCGGGACTGATGTTAGCCACTGCCACCACTGAGCCTGAGTTTGTCTGCCCCCGGACCACCACCACTGGGACTGCTCTTAGCCACTGTCACCACTGAGCCTGAGTCTATCCACCACCCTGGACCACCACCACCGGGACTTCTGTTAGCCACTGCCACCACTGAGCTTGAGTCTGTCCGGACCACCACATCCATCAGCCACAGACACAAAGCTTCTTATTATTTAAACCATAGAGTGAGTATGTGTACTCATGTTTGTTAAGCTGCTTCTCTTCCTTTCATTGCACATTTTGTTTTCTGTAACTTTTCAGAGCCACAATGGTAAACACATATGGTACACTTATTTTTTTTTTTTTTACAGGTCAACAAAAAAGGTCTCCATCACTAAAAGTCAGTGGGAATGGTACAGCCGCTGTACTGTACAGAGAGGAACCTATGGAATATCCATTTGAAATCCATTCTGGTAAGTATGAAGATTTTATTTCATCCATTTCATTGTTTTGGAAAGACTGCAGCAAATATTGCACACAGATTGTGTTAGTTGATAAGATGTGGGTTTGAAATGTAACTTGACTTGAGATTAAGAACCAGGGAGGGACAAATAACAATTAAGTTGTACAAAGTCATTCATTTCTTTTTTTAGGAAACTTCCAGATGCTTTATTGTTCTGTCAAAGTGGCCTTATCCAAAAAAGTTCTTCAACATCAGGCACCCCCTTCCCCCGGGCTGGGCACATATGCAACAAGCAGAAGATGTTTCATTTGATGTCCATGACCATCATTAACAACCAGACTCCTGAAGGATGCAGATGAAATCTGTGAAGTAACAAAATAAGAAATCATTACAGACAAATCTGCAAATATGATTCCTCCCCCCAAAAAAATACTTACCTTCATATGCTTGAGAGTTATCCGTTTCCAATTTTAATGCAAAAAATTATATATCTACTCTCCAAGGCTACTATTAGTGTACAGCCAAAGGGCATCCTACAATTCCAGTTGAGATGATCACATTGCATTTGCTCGAATCACCTCGTAGAACACATTGGACCAGCAACAGGGCACTCATGGTCATCATTTTATACTGGGGGACTTTGTATGTGCTGATTGCTGAAACACTCTCATTTCACTGTGTTAACACTTGTCAATTTTCTGCATACAAGGAGGATGCATTTTGGGCCTGCAGAAAAATCTGGGACTCTGTGCCACCACTGCACGCATGACTGAATGCACCATTAATTCTGGGGGACTGTGTATGTGCTGAAACACTCTCATTGCACTGTGTTACTACTTGTCAATTTTCTGCACACAAGGAGGATGCATTTTGGGCCTGCAGAAAAAATCTGGGGACTCTGTGCCACTTGTGTGTGTTCTTTGATTGTTGTGAGCTCATGATTTCATACTGACATTACAATTAAAGCAGCATTGCAAGAATGTTCTGACAATTTTGAACTGTACTTTTTTATGCTACTTTACATTGCCACAGCCACCACTAGTTACATCTGAGTCTTGACTTGAATGATACGCTTATTTTCACAATTTATGTCTGCTTTACTTAGTTGACTACTTTTTTCATGTATGAAAAAAAAAATGAGCATTCCTTCCAATATTGTTGTGACCAGGTTTGTATTTATTTGCAGCTGCTTTTCAATAACTATTGTTCCATGGTGTCATAAAGCACTGCCTGCTGCATAACTGTTACTTAACAACAGAAGTGATACATAACAACTAACTGATGTGATGGAGAAAAGCAGAGTAAAACAATGACAAAGACCTGGTCAGCACCAATTTAAAAGGAATGCTACTTTCATTACTTGGTTTACTTGGTTTCAAAGGACAAAAGGAGGCTACTGCCCATCATGATTGTCCCCCACCACCATGGTGGAACAAGTTATACCCTGAAATTATTGAACTCCATACAGCAATCCAACCCTTTTTTAAAAGCTGAAATAGAACTACTGTCCACTAATTTTTGAGGAAGAAGATTCCAGATTCTAGGTGTTCTCACCGTAAAATAATTTAACCTTTTATTTGTTTTAGATTTTGAAACATTGATTTGTTTTTTATGGGACCGAGGGGTAGTCCTTCTACTGGAAAAATGTAGACAGCAGTGGTGCATGAGATCCTGGGAACTCTGAATTTTATGTAATAGGAGTAGATCACCTCTAATACGTCTTGTGTGAAGTGAATGTAACCCAGTTTACTGTAGTCTACCCCTGTAATCCAGTTTGGATAGATATGGAACCATTTTTCTAGCTCTCCTCTGGATTTTTTCTAATCTATCCATATCTTGTTTCAAGTATGGACTCCAAAAAGGAGACCCATAGTCTAAATGGGTCCTTACATATGTTCTAAACAGAGGAATAATACATTCCTGAGTCCTTGATACAAAGGAACGTTGGATCCGAGTAAGCATTGCATTTGATTTTCTGGCTATCATGGTACAGTGATCAGTTGAAGACCGCTTGTTATTAATGATAATTCCGAGATCCGCTCTACTAGTGACACATGTAGGGGAATATTGTTCAAAAAATAAGTTTGTTTGGGGTTATTCTTTCCGAAGTGTAAAACATGACACTTATCTGGATTAAGCGTCATCTTGTTTGAGTCTGCCCATACTTCAATAATTTTTAAATTATTATTATTAAATTTCACACATGAAAAGGTAGTACAGCAGACTCAACTACTGCAAATTCTCATATCATTCCAGTCAGTCAGGATGTAAGTATAGGAAATTGTAATATAGCATTAAAAAATATAGGTCAGAGTTCTCAACAGATTGTTGCGCTGCTGCTTTACAGAGATTCATCACATTACATAGTTATTGTGATGCACACCTAACTAATATGTAGGGCTTTACTCCCACTGGAATATTTCTTGCTCCACAGAGTGCAATATATTTCTGTGAAAACTGCCCATAATTTCATTACAGTGTGTCACGTGATGTAGGAATTACCATTCAGAAAAGCCACCCACAATCTGCCCCCCTTTCTCAGCAATGTTAGGACATGATGCCAGGGGGAGCGCAGGTGCATGCTCCACTATAGTGAATGTCCGGCAGCTATCCCAATGTTTCCTTATGTTATAAGGTTGACTTTGTGATGAAATGTGGGAATGTTTCCACTAACAAGGCTCTTCTTACTGGAAATGTGCCCATATGTTTCACCACAAACTGACCATTATAACATAAAGAAACATTCAGAAAGCTGCCGGACAATCGGATATTCGCTGTAAGGAGCATGCACACGTGCTCTCCCTGGCATCATTTCCTAACGCTGCTGAGAAGGGAGGCAGAATGTGGGCAGATTTTCAGATTGGGAATTCCTTCATCACATGACACACTGTAATGAAATTACAGTTTCACAGAAATGTATTGCACTATGTGGTGCAAGAAAGATTACACTGCAAGGGAAAATGTGTGATTAAACAATAACAAAGAAAAAACACACAAAACCAGTACAACACAGTAGTGAAGTGGGGTGGGGGTCCTGAAAACAATCCCGTAAGTTACTGTGGCCATGGGATGCTGTGGTGGTCCAACAGCAGGTGCAGCATTGTAACTATTTGCTGCTGCTGTTGTTCTATTGTGTTGACCTGCTGCTGCAAAGCACCAACCCTCTGATTGTTTTCTTCCAGAGCTGCCCACACCAGGGTGATGTCAGCCTGTGCTGCTGAGACTGTGGCAGGGTCCACTGCAGCAGGGAATCCAGGTAGTGGGGGTGGTGGTGGAGAGGGTTGTGCTGGTGACTGTGGTGGCAGAGGTGGTGGTGGAACAGCTGCTGTACTGGTCCTCCTGCTGCAGCGGTGACTGCGATGCACAACTCCCACCCAGCAGCACCCTCGGCCACTGCCACAGAAGGGCCAAAAGGTGGATGCCTGACCCCTTCCATGGCAGCCTGCCACTCTTCACTGTGGTGGTTGAGCATGTGGGTGTGCTGGCCACCAATCCCCAAATGTGTCCCACTGGGGCCACGGCATATCAACACCACACAGATGGCATACCACCACTGTGCTGTCTCCCCTTACAGAGTTAAAAAACTCCCACACTGGGGAGCTGTGGGGGAGACCAGACACAGTCCTTGCATGAGTCCCACAATCTATATTTTCCAGGACCACCTATTTTGGCTGTGGAGGGAGTGCTGTTGGAGCCCCTACAGCTGCTACCGGTGGTGGTGGTGGTGGTGGTAGTAGTGGAGAAGGTGGACACACAGCAGCCACTGGTGGCACTGGTGCTGCTGCTTCTGTTGCTTCAACAAGGGGGGAAGCAACACCCAGGAGTCGAGAGCAGTCCACCATGACATGACCGCCCTACCTCCAACGTGTCCTCACTCCCCTCCAACCACCTTCACGGGCCAGTGACTCATCTTCTCCTGGGTCCATCCTGACACAACAAGTCCCCGGGCCAACACACACACACAGATACACACACTGACACTCACTGACACACACAGTCAATCACACACACACACACAAAACAAAACAAAACTTATAAAAAAGAATTCACTAACAAAAAAAAACACAAATACAATACAAAAACTAAATAAAGATATAGCTTTTAAAAAAGCTGTCAGTTTTCTTCAGTACTGAAACACAAGCAGCAAACAAGCACTTTCACTCCTAGTCTCCTCTCACAAAGCTTTCTCCCTCTACGAATGTAAAGGAGAAAGTGAACCTGCTTCTCTAACTCACTTCCTTCCTGCCTGGCTAAAGCATGTGACTTACAGTACTGTAAGCCATGTGATGTGTTGGGGGCTGCCTATTCTCTTCTCACTTTGTCTTACTTCACGTTAAGGCATAATGGCAGTGCAAAGTAGTAATAATATGCTTAGTAGGCACTTTACATTACCCCATAACGTTATGCTCCACCTACTACTAAGTGGTCACTTTGCATCTACTTCACCAGCGGATAAACATTTTGCTGCATCTCTACTGGTAAGTTGTGAACAGACTGCAGTACCATGTGGCTTCTATGTGCAAATGCACCCTATTGTAGTTAATTGGACATTATACAATGGGGTATGAAAATCCAGTAATCTCACTGGTCAAAACACATCACATGACCGTGATAAATCCTCCAGTATACCCACTGTAAAAGTTTTATATCACTATAAAAACACAAAAACAAGTTGAACATTGTATAATAGCAATATACCATGACAGGGAGTGGGTATATGGGTGGATTTACCACTTCTGGTGTGGTAAATCCACCAATATACCCACTCCCTGTCATGGTATACTACTTAAGTAATGTAGGGATTGAACGACATGGGAGCTTGCATCTCCCTAGTGAGGCAGGATCTAATTCGGGCAAAGCAGATTCTGCCAGGGCAGTTCTCCATGATTCATGAAGTCACAGGTCCAGTGGTCCAATACCAATGGCTCAAGTCTTTCTAAGCTGGGAGTGTGACCATAGAGAAAAAGAGGTTGGAATTATACCTGATCTCCCACTAAACGTGATCATGGGGAATGATTTTAGCCCCAGGAAATCTTTGATGTGTGTTACTACCCACAGTCAGGAAAAATTTCAAGCTTCTGAGGGTGAGAAGGGGGTGCCCTAGCCTATGCCATCCCCTGCCTTGGCAGCTGAAGAAGTGACTAGTACTAGTGAAGAGCCAGCTAGGCATAGCAGCCCTGAGCCCCAGTTGCAAACAGAGGACATCTCAGGACTTCCTTTTGAAGGGGTGCTGGGAAGGGTCAGACAAGAGGAGCTGGGCACTGCACAGCTGTCTGATCCTACCCTGCAGAAACTGAGAGAGATAGCAGATAGGTTTGAGGGCTCTCAGAAGAGTGAAGGGTCAGTCTATTAGGAGAATGGGCTGTTGTACAGGGTGTGTTCACTGAGGGGGTGGAGAGGTACTTCACCAGCTGGTAGACCCTAGGATTTACTGCTAGCAGCTCATGATCCTGGCCCATGACATTCCTTTTTTAGGCCACTTGGCTATGAGACATAGGAAAAAGTGGCTTGCCAAAAATTTCTTCTGTCCTGGTATGGGCAAGGCTGTGGCAAATTACTGTCAGACTTGTCCACAGTGCCAGAGGGTGGGAAAGATAGGGGACAAGGCCAAGGCAGCTTTTGTGTACCTGCCCATTGTTGATGAACCCTTTAAGAGTGGACATAGTGGGGTCACTTAGCACCCCAAATTGCACTGGTAAGCGATATATCTTGGTGGCCATTGATTGGTGGAAGACTAGGTTTGCTGGCCAAGGCACCTAGCTTCACCTGAGCTCTTTCCTTCTAGGTTGCTTGAAAGGACAAAGCAAAGAACCTTACCAGAGCAAGAGAAAGGATTAAGGCTTCTTTTAGCTAGGCAGATTTACTGTGTGTTGTTATTTTTATTTTTTGCTCACAGGAATTGTTACTGTGTTTTGCTAACATTTTATTATTTTATTTTTTTCTGATTCAAATTGTTGTTGCTGGGTATACATCTGCTGCATTATTACAGGGTGTGCATACAGGTATGTGCTAACAGATTACTACTATAATCTTCTGATTCAAATTATCTTTTGCAAGGTTTATCTTCTGTTACTGCTTTATTTTTCTCTGTAGCAAAGTGTTTCTTGCAGGGTATATCTTCTGTGAAACTATTACAGGTAGTACTTTACAGGTTTTACAGTTTTATCTATCATTAGGATAAGCTTTCAGGGCTACTGCATTCATTGCTGGCTTATTGTTTATGCTCTTACCTCCTTGTTTCTTTCATCCATGGTTCTTCTTTTTCGGCAGGGGAAGGGCCTAGCCACCCACCCCATCCCCAACCACCCCACACTACACTCCTTTTATAGGGTAGCACAGTCGTGACATTCCTGTGGCAAAGCAAGAAGGGGTGGATCAGCAGGGTAGCCACACGGCTACCTCATTTACAGGGACACTAGTTATTTAACTTGTTATAACAAGTTATACAAAAACAAACAAAACACAAAATCAAACTTTTGCTTTCCTTTTCTTCCTTCTTATTACTCTGACCAGGTTATAAACCCAGCAACTTATCTAGAATAAATATCTTTAACTGCAGGTACTGCGGAACACTTTTCAGAAGGGCAGTTTTACAGGATTTAGGACACCGCCCTACATGCTAGGAAAATGGAGATCTAAGGACTCAGCTCCAGGCAGCATAGGAAGAGATTGCACACCTCAAATTGTATATTCAAGAGGCAATATATTATAAGACCCACCCGCCATTTCCCCAACATCCAACAGAAGCACCTTGACCGCAGAGGGTAGTTGGTCTGGGAGGTTGGTAAGTGGTTAGGAGGGGCAAATTGGGTGCCCCATCACTCAGTGCTCTCTGACATATTACCTCCAAAAACCATATAAAAACTACAAACAGGTATCTGCCTCTATCTCCGAAATCAAACAAAGGGGCAGAGGACACTGCAGAGCAAGACACTGCAGCACAGGAGCTAGCACAACAAAACTCGCCCAAAACAGGAACCAAAATAAAAAAAAGCAAAATTGAAATCCAAAAAACTTCTGATCATAGGAGACTCCATGATTCAGGGAGTTGATACCTATTTCCAGCCAGGGGTACTGGTCAGTTGTCTCCCAGGTACATCAGCATGGAGAGACACTGACCACAGTGCTAAAATTGTTCAGGAAGCAGGAGAAAACATTGATGTCCCAGTACACATAGGGACTAATGATCTTGACAGCAGGAAAGTTGTGGAGACCAAGGAACACCTGACCAGACTGGATGACAAACTATCATCCATTTCATCTGGCATCTCCTTCTCTGAGATCCTGCCAGTCTGGGGGGGGGGCAGATGGACAGAAGGTCAGAGAAGGGGAGATCGTGGAGCTAAACATGTGGCTCAAGGACTGGTGCCAGGGAAAGCACACAAATTTGTAGGGAACTGGCAACAGTTTTGGGAGTAAAAGTTCTTTAAATTTGATGGACTGCATCTGACTAAGGAGGGAGTCAGTGCATTGGGGCAGAAGTTTGATGTCTTTGCAGAATATTTAAACTATCAAATGGGAAGGGGGTGCAGCACCCCATATGTCGAATGGGAAGAACATCCCTCCCCACTCAGCTAGTGGTCAAACAGGAATTCAGCAGCTTTGCAGTTCATTTGCATCACAAGGTAAGGAAAAAGGTCCATATCCCCATACGGTGCACATGGGAAATGCCAGACCTCACCCAACAACTAACACACTGAAATCTGGCCAATGGAAAATCATGTACACAAATCCTTGCAGTCTGGGAAAAATGATCCCAAACCTGCAGGCAATAATGACAGAGGCTAAACTGAACATAGTAGCAATTAGCGAGACATGGTTTACCAGTAACCACACTTGGAAGAATTCAGTACCTGGCTATGTACTGTTCAGAAGAGACCACGGTGCAAAAAGGGGGTGGTGGAGTGGCCCTGTATGTCAATGAAAATATCAAAGATACAGAAATTCAGAATACACATAAGGAGCCAGAAGAACTGTGGTTCACCCTGGAAACAGGACATGGGAAAGCCATACAAACTGGGGTTGTCTACAGGCCCCCAAACCAGAGGGAGGACATAGACACATTACTGTTAGAAGATATACAAAACATGACAGCTAAAGGGGAGGTTCTGATAATGGGAGACTTCAACATGCCAGATACAGTTTGGTATATACCAGCAGGAACATCTGCCAGAATTAGACACATAGTAGATTGCCTGCAGGGGGAGGGCCTCAAACAACTGGTACAACAACCAGCAAGAGACAGTACTATCCTAGATATAGTACTGACTAACAGAGAAAGGATCACAGATCTCCAGGTAGAAGGTCACGTGAAGGCCAGTGACCACCACATGGTATGGTTCAATTTGGCCACTAGAACTAAATCATCCCATTCCAAGGCAAAAATATGGGACTTCAGAGGAGCTGACTTTGATAAAATGGCCAACAGAGTTAAGCTAGCCATGGCAAAAAGAAATACAGGTGTGGGGGTACAGGCAAAATGGGCAAGCATTAAGGATGCAATACTTGAAGCAACATTCCATTGTGTTAGAGGGAAAAGGAAGTGCAAAGGAAGAAGGAAACCACTTTGGTTCTCAAAAACAGTAGCAGAAAAGGTCAGAGCCAAAACGCTGGCCTTCAGGAAATATAATGTAACACAGCGAGATGAAGACAGGGAGGCATACCAAACATCCCTAAGGGAAGCAGGGAAGGCAGTAAGGCAGGCAATGGCCCAAACTGAGGAAATAATAGCACAAACAGTAAAAGAAGGTAACAAGACTTTCTATAGCTACATTAGTGAAAGGAGAAAGTCCTGAGGGGGTATCGTTAAGATCAAAGGAGATGAGGGGGCATGTGAGGAGGAGGACCATGTAAATGCATGTATCCTAAATAGATACTTCTGTTCAGTATTTACTGAAGAGAAGGCAGGACAGGACCCACAGCTCAGCACCATGGACACAGGGGGGGAGAGAGGTGTACACTACTCCCGTCACAAAAGAAAGGGTCTTACAAGAGCTCAATAAGCTCAGGGCAGACAAGGCAATGGGACCTGATGGCATACATCCCAAGGTAATAAAGGAGATAAGGTGGAACTAGCAGAGCCATTATCAGAACTGTTTAGTGAGTCTCTGAGCACAGGAGAGGTCCCATAAGACTGGTGAAGGGCTCATTTGATCCCGCTCCATAAGAGTGGTAGCAGGAAGGTGACAGGGAACTACAGACCAGTAGTAAGCAAGATTGTGTAGTCACTCCATAAGGAAAGGATAGTGCAACACCTGGAATCCATAGGAGCACAGGATCCAAGACAGCATGGGTTTACAAAAGGAAGGTTCTGTCAATCTAATCTCATAGATTTCTTTTACTGGGTAACCAGAGTGGTGGAGCAAGGGGGAGCAGTTGATGTTGCCTACCTTGACTTCATCAAAGCTTTCCATACTGTTCCTCATAGAAGATTGATTAATAAGCTGGGTAGGCTCAGGGTGGGTCAGAAGTTGGTCAGCTGGGTGGCAAACTGGTTGACAGGCAGAAAACAGAGAGTGGTGGTAAATGGTATACAGTCAGAAGAGATGCAAGTCACAAGTGGGGTACCTTAGGGATCAGTGATGGGGCCAGTCCTCTTCAATATCTTCATCAGCGACATTGCAGATGGACCGGAGGGTTAAGGTTTGTCTGTTTGCAGATGACACCAAGATCAGCAGCAGAGTAGATGATCCAGACGGAGTGGGCAGAATGAGAACAGATCTGGATAAACTAGCAAAATGGTTGGAAGAGTGGCAACTGGGGTTTAATGCAAAGAAGTGCAAGATCATGCACATACGGAAGGGAAACGCTGAAGCCACCTACAGGCTACGAGGGGAGTTGCTGGCAGTCACAAGGGAAGAAAGAGACTTGGGCATCATCATCACCGATGACTTGAAATCATCCAAGCAGACCACTAAAGCAGTAGGTAAGGCTAAGGGGATGTTGGGATGCATTAGTAGGGGAATTACAAGACAGAAGAGGGAGGTAATAATCCCTCTTTACAAGACACTGGTTAGGCCCCATCTGGAGTACTGTGTGCAGTACTGGAGGCCAAACCTTCACAAGGACATTAACTAAACTGAGGCAGTCCAGAGAAGGGCAACCAAAATGGTGCAGGGACTGCATCAGAAAACATATGAGGACAGATTATCGGAACTCAATATGTATATCCTAGAGCAAAGAAGGGGGAGAGATGATATGATCAAAACATTCAAACACCTTAAGGGCATTAACAAAGTGAAAGAGTCTAACATGTTTCTATATAAGAAAAATAGCAGGACAAGAGGACACGGCATGAGATTAGAGGAAGGCCAATTAAGGGGTAATGTGAGGAAGTTCTTTTTCACAGAAAGGGTGGTGGATGCATGGAACAGCCTACCTCAGGAAGTGGTAGATATGAATACAGTGAAGGGCTTCAAACAGGCATGGGATCGGCATAAGGGAGCAATACAGTTGAGTATGAATAGATAGGCCATTGACAGAGCAAAGGCCGATGGCACATTTATAAGGCAGAAAAAGAAAGGTCCTTATCTGCCTTCAACTTCTATGTTTCTGTTTCTATGTTTCTATGCCATAAGATATCCAGATTCAGTGCCCTTATCATCCATTGAGGTGGAAAAGGTGGCTGATGCACTGTTGGGAATATTTAACCAAGTGGGCTTTCCATAGGAGAGACTGTCAGACCAGGGCACCAGCTTCATGACTGAGTTAATCAGTAGTTTGTGGGAGAAGTGTGAGGTGAAGCAGCTCAGAACCTCCCCATACCACCCCAGACTAATGATCTGGAGGAGCAATTTAATTCAGCCCTTAAGATTATGTTAAGGACATTTGCTGACCAGCACATGAGAGAGTGGAACAGATACTTGCCATATCTCATTTTTGCATACAGGAAAGTCCCATAGGAATCCATAGAATTCTAATCCTTCAAGCTCCTTTTGGCCATAGGGTGAGGTGGTCCCTAGATTTAGTTTGGGGTGAATGGGAGGGGAATCGTGCTTCCCAAGTAGAGTCTGTTGTGGATTACACCTTGAACTTAAGAACCTGGCTTAAGGAGCTCATGTGGCTTGCTCAGGAGCACTTAGACACTGCTCAATAGTACAACAGTGGCAGAAAGTCTGGTATGTCCACAGGACCAGAGCCTGAGAGTATGAGGTGGGGCAGGGAGTGATGGTACTCATCCCTGTCTGACACAATAAACTGTAGGCAGCATGGGAGGGGCCATTCTCCATTGTCTAAAAGGTGAGAGATGTTAATTACATGGTACAGCTACCTGGCAAGAGATGCAGGGAGAAAGTGTATCATGTTAACATGATGAAGCTTTACTACAATACTGAGGAACTGGTCCTGGCTATGTGCAGTGCCCCAGTAGAGGGAATTAAGGCTGATCCACTGATGGACCTCCTCGAGGAGGCCAGAATAGGATTCTTCTTGGACAACCTAGCCATCTCAGATGAGCTGACACCATCCCAGGCACAGTTGATCTGGAGTGTGCTGAGAGACATCTGGGTGCATGTTCACAGGGAAACTGGGGGTACACCATGCTGGCCAAGCACCACATAAATACTGGGACCCTGGTGCCACTGAGACAGATCATCTATAGGGTACTACAGCAGGTTAATCAGACCATGAAAGAGGAGCTCAATGAGATGCTGGAACTTGGAGTAATCCAGGAGTCCAGTACCTCCCTGGGTCTCGCCTGTGGTCCTGATCCATAAAAAAGATAGTCCCACACAGTTTTGTATTGACTACCGGAAGCTTAACAACTGCATGGAGTCAGATGCCTACTCCATACCCAGAACAGATGAGACCTTTGGAGCAAACTGGGGGAGCCAAGTACCCGAGTACAATAGACTTAGCAAAGAGCTACTGGCAGGTACCTCTGACACCTGCAGCTAGAGAAAGCTCAGCTTTTGTCAACCCATTTGTTTTTTTATAATTTCAGAGTAATGCCCTTTGGGATGAAGAATGCACCCACAACGTTTCAGCATTTTGTGGCTTGCATTCTGTCTGGGGCAGGTGGCTTTATGCTGGTGTATATGGATGACATCGCCATTTATAGCCAGTCCTGGGAGGACCACTTCGAACATGTGTGGGAGATGTTCCACCAGCTAAAGGATTCTTACCCTTGCTATCTCCTTGACAGCTAATCTACCCCAACTCCCCCCCCACCTGAGTCTTGTTTCAGAGGCCATGATAATGCATCCCACCCAGTCAGGACTTTGCCCTTGCCTTGTTTCACTGCCTATTTGAATCTTCATTATTATTACCAATTTGAACAATATTTCTTTGCTGTTATGTTGTGGTATCTCTTCCTAGACTGTGTAGGTTTTGCTGCCTAAAAATTCTATGTGAATGTCATTGATTGTTATTGTCCTGGCTGCATGTATTCATTACTACTAACTGTTTTGACCTATGCTATTGTAATTTCATTGTACTCATGCTATGTACCTGTCTTTGATTGTTGTACTCTCTGGGGTCTTGCCTGAAAATAGTCATTTCATGGCTAGTGCACCTACCCAGTTAACAAAAACTAAATAAATAAATAGATGATGCAGGGTTGACAGTTAATGTGGAAAAATGGCAGATAGGTATGGCCGAAGTGTCCTACCTTGGGCATCCGATGGGCAGTGGACACATCCATCCAGAGCCTGCCAAGGTCGATGCCATCCTGGCCTGGCCCCCTCCTACCTCTAAAAAACAGGTGAGGGCATTTCTGGGGACAGCTGGTTACTACAGGATGTTTGTCCCTCACTACAGTGATATGGCCAAGCCCCTGATAGACCTAACAGAAAAGAAACGGCTTGAGAAGATTTGCTGGACAGAGGGCTGTGAGTCTGCCTTTCAGAAGCTAGAGAAGGTGGCCAGATGTGCTAACTGGCTCCACTTACAGTCTAATGTTTATTGTTCATGTGGACACCTCAGACCATGGTCTGGGAGCTATGCTGAGCCAGGTAACGCTGCAAGGGGAGGAGTACCCTCTGCTGTATCTGAGCTGGAGGCTGCTGCACTGGGATGAGGCTTATGCCACAATTGAGAACGAGTGCTAAAGGATAGTGTGGGTTCTTCAGAAGCTGCAACCTTATCTGTATAGATAATAATTTACTGTCATCACAGATTATAATCCCCTGATCTGTCTTCATAGGGCAAGCGGCCAAAATGGGAAACTACTGCACCGGAGCTTGGTACTGCAGGCCTATATCATGACCATCCAGCACCACAGTGGTAAACAGAATGCCAATGTGGATCGGCTGTCTAGGCAGATATAACAGCGTGGCTGGATACTTTACACATATCCCAGTCTCTGCATGAATGGCTGTGTGTCTTGGGGAGCCCAAAGAGACATGCCTTCAAGACCTGAGGGGAAGATGTGACATAAATGGGAACTGATTTGTTAATTGCTTGTGTTTACTGAAACAATGTTTTCCATTCTTCTTAGTCTCACCAGAGTGCTTCTGCCTGTTATGCTAACAAAAAGGGGAAAAAAATATTGGGGGATTCAACGTCACCAGCAGGCAAGGCATCTGTACAGAGTGATAAATCTCAAAGAGTGTCCAGGGGAACAGTGACCACAACTGGATAACCTTCTCAGAGTTCAGCCACTAGGAACTTTAGAAAGGCAGACTTTGTCATGATAACGGACCTGGTGTCCAAGGGTCTGGATTGACTGCACAAGGCTCATAAAGCACATCGTATGAGCAGTTAATTGAAGAAGGTGCTCCATAGAATTGTAGAGGTCTGCAGTACTGTAAGCAATAAAAAATTCAAACAAGCATTTGTCAATATCGGATGCTTGCCACTGGTATTAATGTTGTACCGGCTCAAGGTGCAGATCCCGCAACATGCCAGAAAAGTAAAAGCTGGACCCAGGGACAGGGCAGGTTGCAGTTATGGTGGGCAGCAACTGAAAAACTGAAGGGAATTTAAAAGAATAAAAAATACTGTTATCACTATTCTCTTCTTGGAGTGGGAGCTGGGCTCTCAGTGTAGAGATTCCTCTGCAGCAGTGCTGGTGTACTCTGGTATACTTCGGTGACTCCAAAGAGGAATGTGGCTCTATTCCCACTAGTCTTGTGTGAGAACATCATAAAACTGAACTGCAGGCTGTGGTAGAGCTGTGCTCTACGTTATGAATATTAGGAGCTCCCAGGGACATCTTTTTCTAACCTCTCCTCTTTTCGGTCTTAGTAGTCTGCTATAGCAGTGCCATTTTTCTATCCTATTTATTTCCCATTTTATACCTCAGTAAATTGGCCACCCAAAGTAGCTAGGTACTTTCCCCTCTCATTATTCTTTCTCTTGTATTTTTTTCCTTTTCTGTCCATATGTGGTGCTAAAGTGCCTGCCGTGCAGAATAAAATGCTTGATATGCATATGAATAAGAAAAACAGGAGAAAAAGCCACTGACACCTTCAGGTAAACTTTAGCAAAACATAATCTTTAGACACAATCAAGCTTGTATTTCACATTAGTTCTGCATTTCTCCTCCCCATTATTAATAACTGAGGTCATTTGCATGAAAACAGGATCTTTGCTCCTGAAGCGTTCATCTATTCCTGCTGCTTTCTCCCTACCTGAAAAATAATGCATCCCTTGTGACATCACTGGTACTCCCATGACAACAGATTGTGATGTCACAACAGAGGATTATGACCTGAAGTAGGGAATAAGCTATAGAGGCAGATGTACTCTAAAGGAACTCTTAAGGGCTAAAGCTCATGTATTCATGCAAATTTCCCCAGTAAGAAATGATAGGGAGGAGAAATATATAGAATATATATGGAATACAGGCACAATTGTACCTAATTATTTTGTTTTTTAAAGTTTTCTTTGAGGCGTCTGTAGGTCTTTAAGAAAGTGCTTATAGTACTTTAGCAGTCATAAAGTACCACGCATGTTTGCTGGCTTTTGATATAAATAAAGTGAAGAGGGTACTTTATATGTTTAAAATCCTGATTCTAAATAGCCTGCAGTGCTTGAATTCAGGACAGAAGCAGTCTAGCTGGGGGAAGGCTGGAACTTAATGAAAAGAATGTGCATGGTAAAAGATAAGCCATTGTATGACACATGCATTGCCTGTGGTAAGCATAACAAGTTCTGCTCAGAGCCTACATGTCTGCATGAAGCTGGTAAGAGAGCATGGAGGTGATGGTGGAAAGGGTCTCCATCTTATGGAGTTCAGGGTGTAAATGTCCATTGTGTCCAAGATGGTCAGTGGAGTTCACACATGTGCAGTAAGATACAGTGGTCATCTTGGGCACAGCAAGCATTTCTGCCATGAGCCGCTTGCACATGCATGACATGGGAAAATGTGGAAGTATAACATTAAAGAAGTGCACCGGTGGGGGGCTTCTGTACCATAGAGAGAAACTGTAGCCATGGATGAGAGAGGATGTGGAAAAACCACACACCACCAATGATCTCTGCACTGAGGGCAAAGGGTGCATCACTGTAGAAGAGAACTGGGACTGAATACAGTACAGACAACATGGCAAAACACTGCATATGGAGGACAAATGAATTAGCATACAAATCATCTGTGGAAATGTGGAAACCCCAAATCAATGCAAGATTTTATCCAATTATTTAACCAGGAGAGATATACTAAGCTGAAAGCTTGTTTACAGGTGCAACCTGGCAGCACAGAGAAGATAAGTGACTTGCTCAGGGTCACATAGTATGCAAGTGGGGGCTGTGGCAGACTCAGCATGTTCAAAGGAAGACAAAAAGATGGCAGCCACTGTTATGGTTTGAGTGAAATGTGCATTTATAAAGTCATCATTATGATAGAAGCCTAAACTCTCCTTTTAGTGCTTTTGCATTGAGGTTCTGTATCTTGTGAAAAAAAATCTTTTCCAGTACAGCCAGCACCTTAAAAACATGTTTTAAATAAATATATATTAGTAACTGTAATGGGGAGAGGATAATAACCAGTATAGGCTTACGCTTAGACAGCAAAAAATATACTGGAAGTCCACCCCACTCACCCTAAAATCAACAGACTATTCAAGCTTTAATTTTTCAATTATAGGTTTAATATGTTGCACCCAGTATTGCTGTCTATGTTTTGGGCAAAATACCCTTCATCAGGAATTGGTTTCTATAATAAAAGCATATGAAGACATTTTTTCAAAATTTCATTCCACCAATATGAGATAAAATATTAAGCATAAACATTTCATAAATACATATACACAACAGAAGACATATCTATTCAAGCACCCAATATAAAGTATATAATCACCTTGTTTCAAGGATTACACCTGTGGCTTTAACTGAGTTGTTAGGTTTGACTCCCACCACTGCTAAACTAAAAATTGATTAAAAAAAACACACAATGTTAATCTGGCTTCCTTTCTAATACACTCCAAATACCAATTCCATTTAAAGTAATGGTTGTGCTGACCTTTTGAAGTTATTCCTTTAATATTTTCTATTTATCTGGTTCACTGCTTTGCCATTACGCTCCACCTTCAGCCTGCAATTATTTCAAACACACCAAGAGCTCTGTTTTCCATGGTTTGCTTTCAATGCTGTTCTTTGAATTTATGTTCAACATTCTAACTAATTTTCTCCACAAATCATCCTTGTCAACACTTATTTTAAATTACTGTCTGATCTCAGTCACTACGCTACGATTTTACTCCCCATAATCTAAGGCCCATCCACATTGCACCACTCAGACCCCATAAAGTATAGAAACCGTTACAACTGGGAAGTGATGCAGTGTGTCCACACTGCTGCGGTGTCTGTTATGAGACCAGCACCACTGGTCTACACTTCGGGAGCTGGGTGACCACTACCGTGGCACCCGATCCCACAATGCAGCTCACGCTGCGCTAGGGGACTGGTGCCACGCGTCCACACTGTGCCCGGTAACGTTACCGAGGCATAATCGGTTTCATAACCGTTGTTGAAACCACTGCATATGTGGTTTCAACAATGGCTACGAAAATGTCTTCTGTAACGTTACAGGTGTAAATGCATACGGTAACGGTTTGGGCACTCTGTAACATTACAGAGGGGGTAGTGTGGACAGGGCATTAGTGCTTACTTTGACTTTAATATCCTTATTTTGAACAGTTTAAAATGTTTCCAACACCTGCTTCTGTTAACTCATTTCTCAAGCACAATACTAACCTGTGTAGCTGGTTTTCTTTTCTCTCTGAATGGGCAGTGTTTCTCAGTGCAGAGAAACCTTTCTTTTTTTCTCTTACCTATACCAAACAAGGAGAAGTACTTAAACTCTTTTTCTCCTTACTATTGTCAAACCTGACAACTCAATTAAAGCCACAGGAGTAATCCTTGCAATAAGGTGATGATATACTTTATATTGGGAGCTTGAATAGATGTTTCTTCTGTTGTGTATATGTATTTATGAAATACTTATGCTAAATAATTTGTCTTATATAGGTGGAATGAAATTTTGATTAAAGTGTCTTTATATGATTTTACTGTAGAAACCAGTTCCTGATGAAGGATATTTTGCCTGAAACGTAGACAGCAATACTGGATGCAACATATTAAACCTATAATTGAAAAATGAAAGCTTGAATAGTCTGTTGATTGATTTTAGGGTGAGTGGGATGGACTTGCTGTTCTGTATCTTGTGTACTTATTTTAGAAATCTTATCTTACTAATTGACTCAACACAGTAATATGTCAAATGTATCATTTGCAAAATAAGTTGTACCCCTTCTCCCCCACACACACAAATACGTTACATGCACTCCAAAATAAACAAGAAAATAAAGACTAAGCTTTAAACAGGCATGCCATTTTCAGAAATTATTTGAAATTCTCTGCGCAGTGCCCCTTCATAAAATTTACAATTGAAAAGTAAATATTTATTTCCAGAAACAGAAAGCAAACAAGATCGAAATTTGATTTATTTTAGGAGAAAGCAAACTTCAGCAATTTATGACAATTTCTGAGTTGCAGTCCCCAACGAAAATCAAAAGGGAGTGTGTGTATATATATATATATATATATATATATAGAGAGAGAGAGAGAGAGAGAGAGAGAGAGTGAGAGAGAGAGAACAGCACAAATATTAAATGGGTGAGATGGTGTTTTGGCTTTATCAGTTTTCAGATGTCTCAAGAGTCAAATCTGCATTAGAAAAGGCAAGTCCAGCATCTGCTGGGTCCCTTACTGTCCAAACCTGTCACCAGCTCAAGGTTAATCTCAGATATTTTAAGTACTGTACTTTTCTTGTATGCATTTCTGGCCAATAAACAGGGTTTATACACAAACAGACAAGAAAAAGGAAACATACTGCAGTTCTTACCTTTTTCTTCCTTATATTTGGATAGTGGGAAATTTAAAAAAGGCACCTGCTTTAATTTGAGTATGACAGAACATTCCATTTGGAATAGCAATCTATCATATATTTGTCAATATAAGATGAGAAATAGAAGTGGTTTATTTTAATTGAAGATGGGACAACTTTTAATGAATGTTTTCATATCCTTGCAGGAAAAAGTTGAATGGTGTGACACTGTGGTTATAAACTCGTGCCCAAGAAGATCATCCATCCATGATCTAGGTTCATACAATGAACTCTTTGGATTATAATGTGACTCGCCCGGTGTTTTTACAACTTTTTTATCAAACCATTGTGCGCATGTATGTGTATGTTGAGATATATATATATTTATATATAGTAAGAGGCCTAAATATTGCAAGACTGATACCAACAAAACCTAAGAGTTAGCTATATTTTGCAGAAATTAACTTAAACACGGAAATTAATAATGTGTAGTGGAAAAGACAAACAGTGATGAAGTCTGATCTAAAACAAAGCACCCTAGTATTAGGCCATACATCTTTTAGTTTCAATTCACCCAAATGTTATTTTTGTGCAAATATTTGCAAGGGGAAAAATTGGCCGGTGCCCTGCAAAATCAGTTCCCATTACAAATTGGTGAACTGATTTTGCCTGACACTGCATTAGAGTGTTCTTTGGTGGGGCTAAAAAGTCATTTGTCTCAGATTGCGTTAGTGTTTCCACAACCCACTGACTAAACAATGCATGTTTTCATAAGAATCAGGGTGAGCCTGATCATTATAATATAGATGACTAGACAGATAGATAGATAATACCTATATCCCATTTAAAAAAAAAAATGTTTTCATAGCTACTGTTTGAGAGGGTCACTCACACTCAGTAAGCCTACTAAAACTTATAAATTAAATTCTGTGTGTATCCTAACGCTATTAAATTTAATGCCGGTTTATTATACTTTCATAATACATCTTCAGACATTCAGTGCCATTTTTATCATTAGGCTATGTAGGCTGCAGCCTAGGGGCACCAGCTGTTAGGGGGTGCCTGAGAAATCAAAAATGAAAATGAGAAAAAAAAATTTGACTACGCTTGTCTTAGCTGACTCATGGTCCCTTCCCCCATGGAATTCAATTTCATCTGCCCCCCACTGTCTCTTCAGTCCTCCACCCCAGAACTTGATGGTCTGTCTCACTCTTTCACCACCCCCAGACAAAACAGAGCACATACAGACTAGTCCAATCAATGGTGAGCACGCGCTGTGCATTGTGTTGATTTTTAAATCCTCCCCGGCTCCAGAAGAACACTGTGAATGTGTGCACCCAATTGAAAAAAGGTGCAGTGCATGCCGGTGCCATAGAACTAATCTGCAGACTGCAGCAGAAAGAAGTCAAATCACAAGTCAGACAATCTCGGACCACTCCTGTCGTCTCCCCATCCCAACTCACTCAGGAGTCACAGAGCAAGCCGGGCAGTAGAAAGGTAGAGTGTGTCATCACTCACCACTGTCTTTCATCGACTCTCTCATTCCACCCACTGCACCACCGGCCCACCACCACCGAATCCAGTGATCGGAGTCAGATCAAAACTCAGACAGTGAGTGTTTTAGAGAGTGACCTGCCTGCAGATTGCTGCTCTCCTCCCCCTGCCTGCCTAGCCCAGCGAGCAGAGCCAGAGCCTGCCAACCCTTGCCCCCTCTCTGCTAGTGTGTTCATCTAGTCATCTTCAATCTTGCCCTCCCAACAGACGGTCGGTCATATTGTGCAGTCAGCCAGGTGTGGTGGTGATGATGGACTGGAGTGGATGGTGAGTCAGACTGAGTCAATCAAAACAACTAACTTGTCTTCAGTGAGTAGTGTACAACAACAGCGTTGCTGCAGCTTGTGTGTGAGATGGATGAGATATATTTTGTTGATGTTTTGTTTCTTTCTTTGTTGATTGATCATTCAGTCTGTGATCATGCACAGTTGCACACTGCTAGTGCTGGGGTGGAAGTAAATATGTCATGCGGCAATGCAATGAGGAAATGAAAATATGGGCGCCCTTTGATTCTCTTTAATGAAAAACAGTTGTTGCTATATCCTAAAATAAGCAGTGTTTCATGGGGGGGGGGGGTCACCTGAAGTTCCCAGCCTATGGGCACCATGTAAGTTAATACAGTCCTGCAGACATTGATGATCTCAGTCCCCACAAATATAGCTTAATTAGACACCAATTATATTTCAGATTAAATGTGTTTGGTGTCCCCGCATTATAATACTGATATTATTCTCTGCTGATTCTACATTGTAATTGATGTGTATGTCTTTTATTTTTCTTTAATAGGGGCACATAGCACTAATAATATACAGTAAGGAATAAATCATGTTAATGGGATTAAACCAACATTTCCAGTATATAAAAGGGAAATAAAAACAGTAGGTATGGTTATCAGATGTGAAAAAGCATTTGTGTGCTGCCCTATTATACCAAGTGCTTAACATGAATGCCTTTATTGTCCGCTTATACTGGGAAGCTCGCTGAGGTATTTAAATGATTTATTCATAGAATTAATTGACATGGCAAAGAGCTTACATAATGGTTCTTAACAGCTATTTCTGGCTCCCCTAACTTTTCTCCATTTCAGTTGGAACTTCCTGCCTCCTACCAACTCCGAGTGGATGCGGCTGTTGCTATTTAAGACCACATTCAGTGGCTCAATAGAAACAAGTTGAGCACCTTCACTGCTAATCAACGTTATTCTTACCCCACTAGAGACCAAGACAGGGTAAATGAGGCCTTCCTACAGCAGCATTTGGGGAACACACACTGAGAACCCACAGTATGAAGCCAAGACATATCGATGCAACAGTTCTTCAGGGAACAAATCAGTAGTCCATGATGCTATTTATTTAGTTCGTTTTGTTGACCAGGTGCACCAGACAAGAAACTGTACATTTTCAGTAGAGACCTAGGAAGTTACAGTTTCACAAACAATATACAACAGAACATCCCATTCAAATACTGATATAAGAGACTATGGCATTTAACCTTTACAACAGAAAAAAATACAGTTGGGTTCATTGTTTTAAGTGTCCATAAAACCCATATTTTTAAACTCTGAGGCTTCATGGATCTGTAGAAAGACAGCACATCAATTGCATGAGTTTTTCCTGCATGAACTGCAGGAGTTGGAAAACAAAATCTGCCATTTACGTGTTGTTGCCATCCATACAAAACATACAATTCCATGAGAACTAAATAGTGTTGGAAAGAACCAACAGTAAAAGCAAGACAATAGGGAAAAGTGAAATAAACACGGTTCCTGCTCAATTTAGGCTAATTTACACTGTCCCGGGGTGTCCAAGCCATTAGCCTTCGGTTCCTGAAAACTGCTTCTGCTCCATGATATGCCACTTCTATATTGTTCATTTTTTAAGTTAATCATGTTTATTTATTGTATTTATATGCAAAAAAGGGAACATTGGTACATATGGTAGCTTCAGAATAATACATCATATGACAGGCATAAGGTTTAAACATAGAAGTTCTAAGGACATCATTCTATCCTGAGGTGAGACATTTTACAGTGTATAAAATGGGAAGGGAAAGGAATGCTGATAAATAAAAAATATTTATCATTGTAAAGGTATCATAAACCTTGTTATATATGGTAGATATACATTAATAGGCAATATTGAGCATGATGTAGAGACTAGCAGGGAAGTCTGAATGGTATATTCATCTGCATCATATATCATAGCCTGATCTATTACAACTCTTGAACTTTAGCTTGCCTCACTGCATTATATTCAAGAAAAAAGCTATTTTTATTGATCCAAAAAGGCACGTGAACACATTGAAACTCCTCAGTTGCATTGTTACCTATCTACGGTTGGGTTACATTGTTACACTGCCCGATCTGTATACATTCTACCCTCTTTTCCCATTCCCTTTGCTCCCAAATGAGCCTGTGCTCAGTTGCTTCTCGGTGGCTGTCCAGAGTGACAGAAGGAATTGGTTAGCTCAAATCAGCCCATCTGTGTGATTCGATTGAAATGAAGAAGTCATTGTGCGTGCAGGAGGACAGTTAGCACAATTTGCACTGGCCCTGTTCATGTTACCTTCATGTGGGCTTAGCTATCAGATGAGGTAGTAAAAACAAGACAATAGGGAAAAAGTGAAATAAACATGGTCAATGCCTAATTTAGGCTAATTTATAGTGTCCCGAGGTGTCCAAGCCATTAGCCCTAGGTTCCTCAAAACTACTTCAGTTCCATGATATGCCGCTTCTATATTGTTCATTTTTTAAGTTAAAGAGGACAGGAAAGCAATGATGGCTATAATTTGATCAGTTGTGTGTTTCCATGTTAAATGAACAGCATCCATATACTTTTTTTAAGTTGATTGCGTGCATGCACAAGAAACACGTTGTGTCAGCTTTCTCCACAAGCAGGTTGTGGAGTTGTGGCACAGTTGTGCCCAATGCCCCCACAGCCTGCAAATGCTTGTCCCGCTTCCCCCAATGCCATGGCATGCTGCTGCTGACACTAGTTCAGCCAGCATGCCACAACTTTCTAAAAAATCAGCCACTGCAATCAGGGGCTGCCTCATCATTGCAGCATCAGCAATCCGCTGCAATGAGGGAGCGACCCGTCATTGCAGGGCAGGATGTAGGACCCCTGATATTGTTTGTGAACATGGAGGTGGCTTGCCGTGTTCACAAACAATATTCCACCATGTTTATTTGCCAGCGGAAGCCCACTCCCTGTCGGCGTAATGTAACCCCATTTAATTGTTTGCCAATGGTTGCCCAATCCCCGTTGGCTACAGCTGCTCCCAAAACAAAACAAGACTTCGGTGGTATGCTGGGAGCCCACCCAAGGGTGCCATATGCCCATTTTGTTGTTTGCTGATGGGGGTGCCCAATCCCCCATCAACTACAGCTGTCCCCCAAAGCCAGACTCTGGAGGCATGCTGGGAGCTCACCCCAGCATGCCACATGCCCCAGTAAAGTTGAAAACGGTCCCGCAATGCTTTCTTATTTTTTGTTGTGCCTGAAAAAAAGGAAATGATCCCTCGTAGTCTCCCTGCCCCCCTCCCACAACTTGCACTCCACCCACTGTGCACCCAGCCTCCCACACCCCTTCACCCCATACTTACTCCGAGTCTGGCGACGATCTTCGTGGACCGGGAACATGTCTGCACTCTTCAAAGCTGACCACGAACTGAGGAAATGCCGTAAGCTGTATAATGTAATGAATAGGGTGTTTTCAACTTTAGTGCATATCTTGGCATTTTGGGAATTTTTCACCTCATTTTCAACATTGGGTTTTGGGACCCCTCCTCATGAATTCTTGAACTGTCATGGCGGTAATCGGCCCGAAAGGTGGTTTCACGGTCATTTGCGGGAATCACCCTTTGGGGCTGATTAACAAAAATGACAGTGCCAGTAAGTTCATGAGGTGGCTCTCAAAAAGCCTATGTTGTAAATTTGGTGGGAAAAATCCAAAAAAATGACTGTTTCACTAGTGTGCATTGTGCAGTTGCTACGCATGCTCGTAACTTCACTAATTTGCAATATTTTCATGCCAGATTTTCAACATTGGCATTTTGTCACACCTCATTGTAAGCAGTACAGCTGTCATTGTTGACATCCTGGCCAAAATGTGTTTTCACACTTCCACCGCAGAATAGTGAGGTCGCTGTGGGAAATTAGTGTTCAGGACAGATTAAGAAAATGACAGTGACACTGTTCTTGAGTAGAGGTCCTAAAATGCATATGTTGAAAATTTGGTAACAGTACTTCATAAAATGACTGTGTTACGAGTGTGCATTGCACAGTTGGCACGCACGCTCGTAACTTCGCAAATTTATAATATTTTCACTCCAGATTTTCAACATTGCCATTTTCCCTGACCTACTTATAAACAGTATAGCTGTCATTTTTCCCATTCTGGACAAAATGTGTTTTCTCACTTCTGGCACAGAATGGAGCGGTCACTGTGGGAAATCACTGTTCGGGACAGATAAAGAAAATGACAATGATACTGTGCATGAGCAGAGGTCCTAAAATGCCTATGTTGAAAATTTGGTGATGATAGCCCATCAATTGACAGTGTTACAAGTGTGTGTTGCGCATTTCCACTTACACCCTTGTAACTGTGAAATTTGTGATATTGTCATTTACATTTCTCAACCTTGGCATTTTTTCACACCTCTTATGAACATTACAGCTGTCATTTTTCACATCCTGGCTAAAATATGTTTTTGCACTCCTGCCAGAGAATAGTACGGTCACTCTGGGAAATCAGTGTTTGGGACAGATTAAGATCGACTGAGTGAGAGGGGCGAGTGACCGAGCTCAGCTGAGCTCTGTCGGAACTGCTGCAGATTTGTTTGTGGGCAGACAAAGGCCCCCACACAAGAGCCCAGTACAAAAGGGCAGCCTGTAGCACTGGTAGAAACACAACAAGAGAGCGACTGAGGGAGGGGGAGTAAGCGAATTTACGGAAGCGCTGTCAGGACTGCTGTGGATTTCTTTGTGGGCAGAAAAAGGTGTCAGTGCAGGCAGAGGCCCAGTACAAAAGGCCAGCCTGCAGCAGTGGGAGAAACAGTTTGAGTGAGTGAGACAGGGGGACTTAGTGAGCTCAACAGAGCTCTATCAGGACTGCTGCGGATTTCTTTGTGGGCAGAAAAAGGTGCCAATGCAGGCAGGAGCCCTGTACAAAAGGGCAGCTTGCAGTGCCAGGACAAACAGAATGAGCACATGAGAGAGGGAGACTGAGCAACCTCAACGGAGCTCTGTCGGGACAGCTGTGGATTTCTTTGTGGACAGACAAAGGTACCAATGCAGCCAGGAGCCCCATACAAAAGCGCAGTCTGCAGCGCCAAGAGAAACAGAATGAGGGAGTGACAGAGCGGTAGTGAGCGAGCTCAACTGAGCTCTATTGTGACTGCTGTGGATTTCTTTGTGGACAGAAAATGTGGTAGCGCAAGCAGGGGCCCAGTACAAAAGGCCAGCTTGCAGCACTGGCAGAAACGGAATGCGTGAGTGACAGAGGGGGAGTGAGCGAGCTCAATGGAGCTGTGTCAGGACTCCTTCAGATTTCTTGCTAGCCAGAAAAAGCTGCCAATGCAGGCAGAAGCCCAGTACAAAAGGGCAGCCTGCAGCACCAGGAGACACAGAATGAGCGAATGAGGGAGGGGGAGTCAGTGAGCTCAACGGAGCTCTGTTGGGACTGCTGCAGATTTGTTTGTGGGCAGAAGAAGGCAGCAATGCACGCAGGAGCACAGTACAAAAGGGTACTCTGCACTGTCAGGGAAACCAGAATGTGCAAGTGAGCAAGCTCAGCGGACCTGTATTGTAACTGCTGCAAGTTTCTTTGTGGGCATAAGAAGGCAACAATGCAGGCAGGAGCCCAGTAGAGAAGGGCAGCCTGCAGCACCAGCAGAAATGGAATGAGTGAGTGAGAGAAGAGGAGTGAGCGAGTTCAACGGAGCTTTGTCTGGAGTGCTGCAGATTTCTTTGTGGGCAGAAAAAGGCACCAACAGAGGCAGGAGCCTAGTACAAAAGGGCAGCCTGCAGCGCTGAGAGAACCAGAAGGAGTGAGTGAGACAGGGAGTGAGCGACCTCAACGGAGCTCTGTCGGGACAGCTGTGGATTTCTTTGTGGGCAGAAAAGGCCACCAACACAGGCAAGAACCCAGTACAAAAGGGCAGCCTGCAGTGTCAGGAGAAACAGAATGAGCGAGTGAGAGAGGGGGAGTGAGCCACCTCAATGGAGCTCTGTCGGGACAGCTGCGGATTTCTTCCTCAGCAGAACAAGGTGCCAATGCAGGCAGCAACCCCGTACAAAAGAGCAGCCTGCAGCACCGTGACAAATAGACTGAGCCAGTGACAGTGGTCCACTGACTGAGCTCAGCAGACCAACGCAATCAGCATTTGGCATTGACAAATGCTTGTGTGTCCTGTCGTCATTATTTTCTGATTCATTTGCTTACTGTAGTTGCCGACTGTGAAGTCAGTTTCCAATGTTCCAACACAGCTTGAGGCTGCTAGCTAGGATGTGTGTCCTACTGATCCTGATTTGGTTTGGTCATTTTCCGTATGCACACGGCGCTTTTGTCAAGCGCGGATCAGTGAACACGTTATTCATTGTCTAACACTGCTTCACAAACTCACACTTTACGTGTTGAAATTGAAGTATGCATGATGACATTTTTTCATTTTCAGAATAGCTATTTCAACTGTTTAAAGAAAAAAATGCTTACAAACATTGTTTTATTAATAAGTTTCATTTTCTTTAGGTTGTACTGTACACACAGGTGATGATTTACGTTTCACTATGTGGCATATGCAAGATTGTATACATGCATTCCTACTGAAAATAACAAGTGTTTTTGCAATCTGGACAATATTACCCTGGCAGCATGCAATGAACATAGTTATAGTTAAAGTTTTTTAAGGTATGGTTCTTTATTACTATTATTATTTATTTTATTTTTTTTGCTTGTTTCAAGAGCTACTGTATCCAATTTCTGGTTTTGAATGCCTGCCATGATATAGTCAGTCACAATAGTTACACTCAGAGGGTTTCAGTATTAATTAAAATGTTGTTGATGTTTAAAGAGAAGCAGGAACCTCAACAGTCTGTTCTCTGCCATTCAATTTCTCGTACAGCAGGAGTGATGCGCGGGGGAAGGGGGGCAGTATATGAACTTTGCAGTAAGCAGTCATTGAAACCCCGGGAACAGCTATACCAGATAAACCGTCAGGTGGCATATCAATTTTGGAGATATATACTTGCAATACTCTGTTGCGTCTGACCTGTGATGGGACAGGACAGAAGCAGGGAGCATATGTAAAGTAAGGTACTTTTGTCCAGAAGCTGCTATGAACTAAAGAGAATCTGATTTATAGCAGCTTGTGTGCAGAAAAAATATTAGCTTTCTTAGCATGTGTTCCCCGCTCCTGTCCCACAGGTCAGATGCATTTGGCAGTATAGCCTAGAGGTTAGAGTAATAAGCTGTGAACGAGCTTGGTACATCCAGCAGACCAGACCTTGGTTTGATTCTCACAACCTCCACTTGCACATTGTGTGACTCTGAGCAAGTCACTTAATCACCCAGTGCTCCCAGGTCTCCCCTGAAAACAGGCACTTGTTCCTAGTGGGCCTTACCAAAGACTGAAAAAAAAAAAAGATATCAAAGTTTTGGTGAGGGAGCAAACCATTTTTATATTTCTTTTATTTTCTCCCCGCCTTGTTACAAGCACTCTGGTAATTCTTGCCTCAGTGTACTATTCAAAAAAGTGAACCTCCGGCAGTATATGCTGTGTATAGTACAAGTATATGATTCCAGCTAGCTGCCTTCAATTTGTTCCTTTTTTTAATAGTAATCATTCCCTGTGAAGTTGAAGGATGTCAGATGCACAGCCATCACTTTTCCCACTGCTGTTTGCTGCTCCACTTTGCTTTGTCCCCAATAATTTTTTTCTCATCCGTTGTTTTCTTTAAAACTGCCATAATAATGCTTCAAGTCTGTATGCATCACATTTGGGTTGCTGGACAGTTCAAAAAGTCCCATGTTTTCTACCATTTGGGCTGATGCTTTTAGTATGGATACAATCTCAGAACCCCCATGGACAGGTTCTCTTGCTAAAGTGGGTAAGTTCCTCAGGCACCGAGGCAGGATGTAAACAGATAGAGGGACAGAGGGTCAGACACACAAATCTTCAGCTGGTGCTACAGTGTAGGAATAGTAATGCTAGACAACAGACAAACCGTGGGCAGTCATGAACTCCACAAATGAAGGAACTGCAATGGTGCCTGCACTCACATTCATTTATCAGTGCCATTATGAATCGTACCACAGCCACTGACCCACAGCATGGCAATGAGCAAGTCAGCTGACCTCCATGTACTTCAGTCCAACCAGCTCCAAAACTGAGTAGAGAGGTCTGAACCTCATGGATAATCAGACACTGCATCTCAGTTGGGTTACTATGGGAACATGTTATAGCCTTGAGGTTAGAGCAATTAGTTGTGAATTAGCTTGATACATTCAGCAGACCTCGTTTCATTCTCAAAACTGCCACTCACACTTTGTGACACTGTAAAGACGCTATTGAAGTAATTGATTAGGATGCTTATGTTGGGTTAAAATAGATAGTTTTGAATAGTATGCAGCTTAAACAACATTACACTGTTTAATACTGTTATGTATCTAGTGCTTTAATTGAGTTAAGGTTGTTTATATGTTTTTTATAGAGCTTCTATGGGCTGCTATGTTAATTTTGATATAAAGTTGATATTTTAATTAACTTACACTTGCACTTGTGAGGGTTTTAAACTGATGGCACTATATAAATGCATGTTTTGCACATAAGGCATCACCTCTGGGAAAGCCCCATCCAGTTGGGGTGAAACATAAAGTTTAGTAGTCAGGTATTGGCATTTCGGTTGCTGGCAGTGGGACTTCTTCCCTTTTTTCTAGGTAGCTTTTTTTTTTATGAGTCTTGCAACATTTGTTTATCTACAATGGGTATTTTTGCCATGAATGAGTTAGTAATAAAATTGTATATAGCTTATTTCTTGAGTGGCTTAAGATGTGATTTGTTACCTTAGGGGTGTAGATAATATGGCACATAGTACATACAGAGCTCAGCAAGTGGTAGGTGCATTCTTCTTTTGTAGTTTAATTGGAAACATGCCTGAATTGATTTTTGAAACAATACAGAATGCAGAGATTATGTATCTATTTATTTCGTTTTTGTAGACTGGGTACGTGCACTAGACAAATCCTGCCTATTTTCAGGCACGACCGGGGGGAAGGGGATACAGATGAATGCCAACTGACCTTGAACCAGATTAAGTTGTTGGTGGTATTTTTTGTGAATGGAGGAAATTTGGCCATTGCACCGGGGAAATTCCCCTGCTCTTTTTGAGAAGTGCCATGGGATCTTTAACATCCACCTGAACTACCACCGGAACAGGCAGATGGGACCTCGGTTTAACATCTCATCTGAAAGATGGCACCTCAGGAGTGCAGCACCCCACTCATGCTGCACTACAGTGTCAGTATTTGGATATTTACCCAAGTGCCTGGTGTGGGTATAGAACCCACAGTCTACTGATCTCCTGGCCTCAGAGGTGAGTGTGCTACCTGCTGAGCCACTGACACTGCAAAAGTTGCAAAAGCTAACATAAAATGTCCCATTGGCATGTGTCATGCAGTTCAGAAACTGATATCTCCATAAGGTTTGTGCTGTGCTTAGCCAAAAAAGTTAAGGTCAACTGCCATAACCTGCAGGTGTGATGGGGGGGGGGGGTGAAGAGTAGGGTCAGAAACATGGGGATTGAAACTCCAGTCTTTCACTACAGTACTGAGCACTTTTTCCTTTGCATGCTCTTCTGATTGTAATCATGCCTGAATTTGACTGTAACTGCTGAAAGAGGGCAGTGGGGTAACGAAAGCATTATACAATTGTAAAACTGGCATTTCCAAAACAGTCTAACCAAGTCAAAATGGCTACTAATTACAGTAAATAACAGAGTTGCGTTTTTCAGAGGGCTAATAAAACTGTGTGACTTAACATTTATAAAAGCTAGTCAAAGGACAGTGGAAAACTGGTGGAAGTGTCACCGGGATGCTAGAGATCACATATCCCGTACTTTTTGCTGCTATATGGTTAACCTGTCTGGCCTGTCAATGGATCAGTATGAGAGAGCTATGGCAGGACTGTATGTGAAAGAAATGGTAGCTGTAATTTTTTTTTTTACTCCAAGTTTAAATTAGAGAATGGTTTAGCAAAACTGGGTTAGCAGAGCAGTATACAATCTATAATATATTCAGTGTGGCAGTTGCTGAAGGTGCTGATTATTATTATTCTGTTGACCTGCAAAACATCTTTTTTTTGTCTACTATGCTGAAGCATTTATAAAAAGTACTATACATCAGGAAAAGAGAGGCTTAAGGTTAATTGCAGTCAGTACATTTCCATTGTTGATCCCATCAGGGCAAATGAGCCTAACACTGCTTCACCTTCACTCCATGTAGCCACTTCCTTTCTATTGGGCAGCACAGTTGGCTGCTGCCCTGTTTGAGACAGAATTGGAGCTCAGAAACGAGTGGTACGTTTGAAGTATCAGTATACAAATAAGGGAAAATTTAAAAGGCACAGTACAAAACATTAGTCCATTGGGGAGAGCTATTAATTGATACAAATCCAGATCGGGAGCCAGTCAAGAATATGGTACTGCTTCCACATGATGGGGCATATGTGATGTGCTGCTAGTCAGCAATGCAGAGGAGTTTTGGTGTCTTTAGCAGGATGAATTTGTATTTGCAGAACGTAAACTATCACTGATTAAAAACTAAAAATAGTTAACTGCTGCACATGGACACATTATTTTATCTTGTCTGATTTGAAAGAAACGTGTGCTCAGGTATGAAGTGGTCAATACTTCAACATGCTATCCTTGAATATAAAAAAAGTTACAAATGATATCTGACACAATCTATAACCACTCGGACTGTGTCTTGCTCAAGTACATTAGAAGTTGCACAACCTAGTGTTAATCACATCAAAACTATTGCAAGGTTCCCTCTAGCATATTATAAACAGATCCTTAATTAACTGAGAATGCCAATGCATTCTTCAACCCTGTGGCCAGGCTAAGAATTTGGGGATCATTTTTCTGTTGTTGTTGTTGTTAACCAAAGGGCCTTTGCAGCACCCTAATTCTCCCAGATACGTTCAAAGTGGAAAAAAGCAAGTCTGTTTTTCTGAATTCTGAACCTAAACTGCTGCACTGATGAAATCTATCCAGTTGTAAGCTCTTTCGATCAGTAGACATAGTTTGTACAAATTAACAACACACTTGACTTAGACTCCCAGGCTAAGAACATGAAAATGTGTATGGAAAACCATCATAAATCTCCATTGCACCAGAGAAATGTTAGCTTTGACAATAGTTATGCTGAACACATCGTCACCAGGGCGATGAAATACTGCACCGGAAATCTGGATATATGGTTATCATAAATGTGAATACTGTAGCACCTTTTGCAAGATCATGTGTGTACGCACCTCCTACAAACAGTACCTGACAACATCTACCTAAAAACTTACATATGTACATACATACACACATATGTAAACAAACAATAAAGGGTGCAGGTACATCTGGAGCTTGTGAAGCCATTATCCCATCATATGCAAATATAGTTACCTAAAACTCCCTGTCTGTGGAGCTTTTGTTACATTTTCATGGGTTGTGTCACTGCAGGTATACTGGAATATTTGAAAGATCTTAAAAAGATCATGGTTACAGACTGTATTGCCCAGAAAATACAATACATGTAATCCTATTCTACCCTAGGTATGATAAGTTGAGGAGGAAATAGTGTCTTATTTTTTATATCTTTGTACCCATCTGAAAAGCAACTTTATGAAATGCTGCTTAGTCAAAATATGGACCTTATAATGAAATCTGCATGTTAGTTTAAGAGCTGTATGCATTAAAAAGAAGAGTATGTGAAGAAATATCCATGGAAACCTTTTTATCATCATTCTTTGTTGTATGCCTATTGTTAATTGTGACTTGAAATGGCTTTGTAAACCAATCAATACATTATTAGCTGTAAATGCATGCATTTTTGCCGTTTAATAAGGATTCAGATATCACTAATTTATTATTTTTTGATAATCACAGCCATAATAAGAATATGCATTTCTTTACTTTACACTAAGAAACATTCCCTTTTTTTTTTGGGGGGGGGGGGCAGCATTCAGTATAAAATGGCAAGTCTAACAAACTGCAAGCTCTCAGGGACAGAAGTCACTGTGGTCTAGTGGTATGAGCATCACAGGTTTAACTCCTTCTGGAGCCAAATTGTTATTGTGTGACCGTTGGCAAGTCACTTAACCTCCCAATGCTCCAATCTACCCAGCAGCTGAATGGGCAGACAATGGTCCCCACTGGAAATGAGGTGTTGCCTCTCAGCTATTCTGGAAATAAAGCTGTATAAAGTTCACCCCAATCATGGCTGAGCATTCCCAATAAAATCCATGAGATCCCCTTAAGAGTGCATTTTAGAGGTGAGCTGCTGTTTTCATTTAAGACGTGGATTCGCAAATGGATACGATTTGTAGATTTTTTATTTATTTTTGTATTTATTTTACAACAGCTGTTTCAAAATATATAGTGAACTGAAATCTCGCTTTTTGTTAACAAATCATGTTGCAGGACACTATGGAGTAGGGGGCAGACTTGATGGGCCAGGAGGGGCCTTTTCTGCTGACACATGTCTATGTGTTTTTTATTCCATAAAAAAACATAGTCTTAAAATATAGCATAGTGTATGGTAGCCAAGTTACATCCAACACCTCTTTATGGCAGCAAATGGAAGTTATTTTAGCAAAACCTGACTCCTTAGCCACACTAACTCCAGAATCAGCTTGCCTCTCGGCCAACATGCAGGTTTGGACAAAGTGAACAAGAAGGCTTTGCTGGTTGCATTCATCTTTGCAGCTGGTTGTCGCAAAATATGAGTGGAGTCACTACTACTAAAGAGGTTCCTACTGAAAGGGTTCTGTTCCTACTGGTTGTGCTGCTGTGTCTGCAATTCACCATGGGTGAGTAAAAAAGTGTTCCTATCATTTTTGGAATTTTACATTAAGCACAATAACAAGCTTGGCACTCTGTCGTGCCTCTCAACCCTTTGTCACCTAAAGGCGTGTGTGGAAGAGGGGCAGGGGGCTAGCCTACAAAATGTGGGGCTCTTAAATTAAGGAGATGTAAGTTCAGACATACTGTAAGCAGTTTCTCTGGGTTTTCCATTTGCTGTCAACGGCCCATTACAAATAGTTAAATATGATCTTGTGTTGAATTTTAAGTGGACATTATTTTTCTTTCCCTTTTGGGACAGTCGGATGGGAGATATCCAATTGGAATAGTATGGGGTGTCCAGGGTCTGTTGAGAGTCACAACTTTAAAAGCAGCAATGGGCATTTGGGGCATCCCTTCCAGTAAGGTTGCCTTCTTTCTTTTTAATTTGTTTCAAAAATTCGCCTTGTCAGTACTGTACACCATTACAGTAAAATGTTACTGTTTATATATATGGTAGATATACATTAATAGGCAGTATTGAGCATTGAAAAATCGATCCCTTTCTCAGCACAAAGCGCAGAGAAAAATACTGTGAGTGGTGGGGGTGTATTTGGGATGAGTTAATCATATGTGGAGTTGAGGCGGGTTAACCATATTCTCTGGGGAAGGGGACCTCTTCCAAGCACCAAGAAAAATACAGTGAGTGGTGGGGGGTGGAGTTCGGGCTGACTAACAATACTCTTGGGAAGGGGATCTCTCAAGACATCAAGTGCCAAGAAAAATAGGGCTCTTTAACTACTATTCCTCATACAGTCAGCATAGTAATTGGGATCTCCCCGGAAGAAACTATTTTAATACTTAATCATGTTGTAAGGATGGAAAACATTACATAGGTCCTTTTCTGATGTAAAATGTCTGCAGGCAACCCATTGCAGACATAAAAAGGACAGAAAGGGGCACCCTGGCTCAAGAGAACTCTAAGGCAACTGAGTCTGATGAAAAGAAGGTTTATAACATTTGGAAAGAGGTGGGTTACTTCCAGGACAGAGAGAAGTGCAGAGTGGGGCTGAGGAGCCACAGAACTAGAATAAGATGGCCAAGAAAGGGCTCAAAACCAGGACAGTATAAGACATTTCAGAGAACATCAGAGCCTTCTTTTATTTATTTATTTGAAAAGTTTCAGCAGGAAGGACATACAGAGCTGCAACAGCTCATTTCCAGATACATCTTGGGGGAGTGGCATACATAGAGGAAAGAATGCAAGAAACATAACATTACAGTGTGAATACAAAAAATGTAGTACAACCCATCCAGCTGGGAAACAGGTAAGAGTATACAGTTAACATTTCAAAACTTAAGCTATAAAACATATACAGTTATTTTACAGAGAACCAAATCACACATACATGCACTGGGCAAGGTATGCATTTCTAGACATACAGTTACAGAATAAAACTTATGCTTAAAAATAGACATTATTTTACAGAGAAACCAAATCATAATACACACAAAGTGCTATACTATACATTTACTAGATGGGAACTTGGCAGGGAAAGTGCTAGAACCAATCAGTTATTATGTAATCTCATACAGTCACAAGGGTATGAGTAGAGGTTATTACATATATGGAAAAAGGATGGTGAAGGAGGGGATTGGTCTTTGAAAACAGTGCGAGGTGGTTGGAACCTATAAAAGAACCAGAGGTGATGGTTAAGATGCTAAATGAATACTTCAGTGTTAACCAAAGGGCTCCTGAAGGGGGAGATTGCTACTGTGAGGGCCCATAACATTTGGAAAAGCCACAATGCAGCCATTAGACATTGTGTCTGCCCTAGAAACTGACTACCTAGCAAAAATTAAACCATATAAGTCCCAAGAGATGGATAGGATACACCCTAGGATCATAGTGGAGATAAAGAAACAACTGGAAGTGCCACTTGAAATAATCTTTCAAGAAGTCATCTAGAAAAGTGTGGTGTCAGAATACTGGAAAGTGGGCATTGTGGTCCCACTGTTCAATAAGGGGCCATGGTTGGGCATGACCAATTATGGGACAGTCAGCCTGTCATAAGTGCTGGCCAAGGTCCTGGAAGCAATTATCAGACAGAATAATGGAGCACACGCTTCAGGCCAAGCCCCCTGTTAGCATGGTGATGGGCAGATCATGTCAAATCAACCTGATCACCCTCTTCAAGAGGGTGAAAAGATTACCAGGGAGGTGGATAGGGGTAGTGCCATGGATGCAGTCTATCTGAACTTCAACAAGACCTTTGATACAGTGGCACATGACAAGCTTCTGGTCAAAGTAAACCTGTGTGGTATATGTGAAACATACAAAAGGTGGATTGCTAGCAACCTTGTGGGCAGGAACCAGTAGGTGATGGTGGACTGGCACAACAGCGAATGAAGAGGAGTATCTAGCCATATCTCTTTATAGACCAGTTCTGGGCCACTACTCTTTAACATCTTCATATATGATCAGGAAGGGGAGTCCCCGGCAGGCTGCTATGTTTGAGTATGACATTAAGCTGCAATAGCCAGTGAGGTGAACTCCATTGAAGATAGAAATGAACAAAACAGACAAAATGGTCTAACTCCCAGAACCTAAGACTCAGTGCAGTCAAATGCAAGGGTTTACCTTTGGTGAGAAAAGAAGAGGAAGGACCCATGCACTATGGGAGGCTCTTCTTGCTGCAGTAGAGAAGGGAAATGACCTGGAGGTCATAACAGAAAAAAAGATGAAGACATGCAAGCAGTACATGGCCACTGTCAAGGAAGGTAGTAGAATGCTGAGGCATGAAGGGGGTGGGAGTTACCAGCTGAGCAAGAAAATAATTTTGCCACTTTTACAATACTCTGGTTAGTCCCTACCTGGAGTATTGCATGACGTTTTGGTCTCCTCAATGTGAAAAGGACATTAAGACAGTTGAGAAGCTGCAAAAGAGGGCTGCCTAATATTCAGTGTTATGGGGACAAAGGTTATGAGGAGAGGCTGGTGGTCTTTAATATGTTCATCCTGGAAAAAGGTGCTGACTCTGGGCATGGTATAAGTCTTTCAAGTACTTTAGGATATTGAAAAGATCAAACAGTTGGGATGTTTACTCTTGTGTTCTGTAGCAGGATACAAAGACATGCTTTAAAGCTCAAGGGTGTTAGATTCAGGGTAATGTTTGGAGGCACATATTCTCCCAGAGGCTAGTGAAGCTATGGAACAGTCTACCAGTGGAGACTGTAGAAAGGTCTTTAAGATAAACCTGGAAAAATGTCTGCTTACCAAGTGAATCATTGGTACATGTTTGTGCATCATACTTATTTTATTACTGCTTGCAAATTGGGGTGAGGGGTCATACAAAGTGGACCTAGAGTCCCTTCCAATCCTAAATTTCCAGATTACAATGTTATACCATCACCCCCAAAATGCTGATAAAAGCTGCCTCACAATTACATTTTCAGTTTACGTCCAGGTTCCACAGAGTGCTTTTCCATAAATAAAAATGAAATCTCCCAAACTGAAAATTCTTGTAATAGGATGGTTTAGGATATCACTAGTAGTCATGAGGTAGATCATATTCACAACTGACTCTATTATTGCATTTATTGTTCACCTTTAAAACAATATGATACATTGAATGTCTTACACAGCATTCAGAGCAGGCAGGTAAGATATAATGGGTCGCAGATCCAGTATACAAGTCCCATAAACAAGAATTAATTTCTCTTGCTGGTGACAGATCCTGGCAAAGAGAGAATAGTTTACTATACTCTTGTCATATTCCAACCTTGCAAAGCAGAAAGCTGTTTAATAACCTATTCTTTCCTAACTTGCTGACATAAGGTAAGCGGCTGTTCACTTTAATTTATTTTTGTAGTACAGAATACAAAGGCAAATGAACACGTGCTTACAAGGTGAAATCTACCTTTTAAAGTATAATGCATTCCTGCAGTGTACTGCTATATCAGACCATTAGTTATAAATGAAACATTTGACCACAAAAGAGCTGCTAAATTTACACTTTGACATCCACTTTATCTTTTTTATCTATCTGTTCTCTTTTCTCTTTAATTACTTGAAAGCACTCGGTGTATCAAAATCCCTGCTATTCTGTACACTAATGATAGGGCACATATTTCTTCAGCTGACTTCAAAGAAGGGAAACTAAATATTTCTTAGTGACCCGCAACCTATGCATTCAAAAGTAATGCACTAATATCTTAGAGATGATTATCGCCACCTACACTGTATGATGGTAACATGGAAAATCTTAACTTTCAGTGGCATTCTACTTGATGCAATATTATTGTGCTCAAAACTGGTTGAACCAAATAGAAGGTAATATTTGGATTCATTTTGTAACCAGCCCTACCCTTCTATATGCACACCCACCTGTAAGTGGTGCTGCCTAAGGGATGTAGGTTGGCACCTGGGTTCATGGTTATAATTGGCTAGATGGGAGATGGGACACACACCACTATGATGGCAGGTGGCATGCTGCCACCCCCACAGAGCAGCCCATGCCACCAACAGCCACAGGGGGTGGAGGTGTGCAGTTGCCACCTACACAACCACAACATCCCCTAACAGCAGCAGTAACACCACCACTACCACCAGGGGAAGCAAGGCCAACAACACCACCTGCTCCACCATCCCCACCACCACCACCTCCAACACCACCAGCAGCACCACCTGCACCACCACCACCACCACTAAAACCACCAGCAGCAGCATCAGCACCACAGCCCCCACCACTGCCACCACCAACACCACCAGCTGCAGCACCAGTGACACAGCCCCCACCACCGCCACCACTAACACCACTGTTGACACTTCTGGAGGCAACACTGCCACTGCAAACAACTGCAATGCCACCTGCCACCATGGCCGTGGGGCATGCAGCAGCGGCCACCATGCACAGGACAAGTGCTGGATAGGGCATGGTAGCACCTGCCGACACACCAGGACAGGACACATCCCAGGTGGCAACACAAGTTCAGGCTGTGGAGGAAGGTAGACCACCAACAAAGGGACAGGGGACTGTGCCAGGACCAGCACCTGCCACCACAGGGTGGTGTGGAAGGCATCAGAAGACAGCAGTACCTCCAAGACCCATGGACAGTAGGGGACCTGCAGCCATGCAACCAGGGCAGGGTGGGCCCAGTGTTGGTCAGGGGCAGCAGAGCCCATGACACAGGGGGCTGGACATGGTGGTAGTGCCACCAAGTGCAAGAGAACTGGGCATCAGCAGCAGGTGGATATCTGACTATGCCAATATGGTGCACCGCTGCAATGGGTGGTGGACATTGAGCAGAGTGACACTAGGGGAGGGCACTGTGTGTGGATATGTGGGGTGTTTGGGGTGTGCGTGCGTGTGTGTGTATTTGTGTGTGTGTACAGTGTGCAAGTGTGGGGGCGATGACAAACAGCACAACGTAGGTGTGGATGTTGTGAAGTGTCACTGGGTGTGGGTCTGTGTGTTGGGGGTAGCTGCACCACTGTACTGTCACACTGCACCATTGTACACCTCCAAATAGTAAACCATGTTCACTGGCAAACTGTGTGGTGTTGCTTATTCCCACATGCTGTCTGAGGGCCAGTTGCAAGTGGGATAGCCAGTGTCTGGGATGGGTGCATTGTCCAATGTGCAGATGCACAACCACGTCTGACTGCTGCAGTAGCAAGGTCCACCAGATATGCGCCTGCGATGCCTATGTATGGCCGCAACTGTGACCAGCATTGATGTAGTGCATACATGCAGCATGCGAATATGCATGCCACATGTGCGCGGTGCAATTGTAGGCCACACGTGTGGCCTGTACGTGTGCCATGTGCGAGGTGCGGCCATGAAGGCAATACAGAGGCCACACGGCACACATGCTGCTGTGACAGTGGTGGATCTTGAGCAGTAGTAGAGAGCACAGGGTAGGGATATCACTGTGTAAGACGGCCACAGTGGGACAACTACTGATCACTGGTAAGTTGTAGGAAAGTGCAACACCTCCACCAATGCAGCACTCATGTTGTTGTGCAATACAAAGGGGGGGTGTCATATAGGCTGTGAACCTCATGCTCTGTGCAGCGGAGGCCTGCGGCAGCATACTGCACATGTGCAGTTAGTATAAATGCGTGTCGCATGGGCGTGGTGTTACTGTAGGCCACACGTGTGTCCTGGACATGTGCCATGTGCTGGGTGCGGTCAAAAACAGGCTGCACAGCATGCCTGCACTCCAGTGGCCGCAGACACAGAGCAGGGAGAGGAGGCACAAGGTGGGACACTACAGCTATACCAGACTACTGTGCAGGACAGAGCACCAGCCTGTGAGGTACACCAGACCGGAGCTCACTATAGGTACAGAGGTATGTACAAGGGTGTAGGCAGGCATACACTACACACTGTACACATATGTGCACAGGTGTGATGTGTGGCTGTCACACAACATGTGCCATGCTGAGTAATGCAACATAACAACCTGGCGTCCTGCAGCTGGTGTGAGCTACTGCGTAGGGACTCTGTGCAGGTTGCTGTTGTGTAGGGGATGGCCATATGCATAGCCGATCCAGTGAGTAGAGGTGACTACCCCCACACACTACCAGGTTGTGCATGGCAGGTGGCAGCATGGGCGTGTGTGTGGTGTAGGTAGGTAGTGGAGGTGGGATAGCGGTTGCATAATGTGTGCACAAGACACATCTCTGCCGTGTCAGGCAGGGGATGGTATGTGGTGGAGTTATGTACACAGGTAACGGGGGGGTGCCCTGCTACATAATGTGTGCATAAGGCACATCTCTGCCCTGTCAAGCAGGGGGCGGTATGTGAGGGATACGTGCACACTGTTGGAAGGGGGGACTGTAGCAACCTTTGTGTACAGCACAGCAATGCAGAGCTACACCCCTGGACAGCACATGTGATGCAGTGCGGTACCCTTTGCTATGGTACCTCAGCTCTGTATGGTATGCAAGTTACAGACGGCTATGCCATGTAGCGTGTAGGGGCGTGAGACACTATGGCGATCCCCACTACAGTGCCATGACATGATGTATGCATCGTGTTGCCTTGCAGGACATTGCCACCCATGGCAGGACTCCCCCATGCCAGGATCAACAGGATGTGCCCACAGGCAGCGGCAGCATACAAGGTGGAGACAAGGACATGCCACACCACAGCAGCATCAGTCTTAGTGGAAGGGCCCCAAACTATATCACTGCAGAGATGGCTCAGCTCATGAACCTTGTCCAGCAGTGGGGGATAACACTACTACCACCTGGTTACAGGTCACACAGCACGGCGGAAAAGGCAAGGGCATGGAGGGTGATTGGGGCACACCTCAGTGCCATCAGCGGTGTGTCCTGAAGCGTATGTCAGCTACAGCACCAGTGGCAGGACCTGGCACAACATGATCCGGAGATCCTGAAGTGAAAGTTGGCCATGGCAGAGCAGAGGGATAGCGAGATGCAGACAGGCCAGGCCTCATGTGCAGGTGGGTATGCCAACATGTGGCCAGACAGTTTTGCAGTGCTGACACACAGGCCATGACAGCAGTGGTGCATGCATGTAACTGTGTTCCCCTTCCCCACAGGTTCAGGACACAGTGCCACAGAATAGCAGGGTTAGCAGGATGTGGCACATTGGCACAGAGGGAGCTGGCAGCAGGTGCAGGACCACCAGAGGTCAGGTAGGTGTATGCACTGTCTACTATGTGTTGTGGCCATGCCATGGGGATCCACGCTGGTGAGGGTGGGGGATGTGTGTTGTGTGGGTGTGCATTGTGTCCCGAGATGGCACTGACCTTCACCTTTGCTACCTTGCAGGTGGGTGGAGCAGACTGTCCTCAAGGCACCGGGAATTGCTGTGGGCTTTGGCCGAGCAGAAGGCACAAGTTGCAGTGGCCTACGTGCACCAAACCCAGCACTGGAAACACAGGATCCAACCCATCACACCATCGCCAGAGGAGCAGGAGGAGGCAGACAAGGGCACTGACAACAGTAAGTGGCAGTGGTTGGTGGAATGGCAGGTGGAGATGACAGCGGCGAATGACCAACCTGCATGGGTGCTGGGGGATGCATAACAGCTTGCTGATGTGCTGGTGGATGGGGATCAGACAGCTGTAAAGCTGGAGGTGGAAGAGTAGCCAGTAGAGTAATAGGAGATGGAGAACCTGCCTGCAGTGGAGCTGGAGGTGGAGGACCAGCCAGAAGAGGAACAGGAGGTGGAGGAGCTGCTCACAGTGGAGCTGGCAGAGGTGGAGCAGCCAGCAGAGGAGCAGGAGGTGGAGGAGCATCCTGCAGGGAAGCAGGAGGCAGTGGGCATGCTGTAGGCTGCAAGTGTCACCCACCAATCTGGACCTCTGGACATGCACCCACAGCACCCAGGCGGACATGGTTCTGGAAATGTGTCACCTGGGGGACAGCCTGGGCCACAGGCTGTAGGCAGCCAGCAACATCAGGCTATGTTGTACTCGGAGCAGCAGGTGGGGGGTGACCAGCCACTGATCCAGCTGGTGTCCACCATCGTGGGGGAAGTTGCATGCCTGCATGGCTCCCTTGGGGCTCTACTATCAGCACTGCAGTGGTGATAGTGCAGAGAGTGACTGGACTGGGGCCACAGACACTGGCACTGTGATGTGCCTTAGGGGCATGAACCATTCGTGTTTTACGTAAGGGTGGTGGGGGGGTTCCTGTTGTGTGTATATGGGTGGGTGGTCTGGTGGGCTGTATATATTGTTCTGTGGTGGGACTTGCATATCGTGTTTGGGGAGCTGTAGTTGAAGATGTGCCTGGGTGGGGTCCGTCCATGCAGGGGGTGAGGGGCTGTCTGCTGTGTGGTACTGTGGGAGGGGGACTGTACATATGGCCTGGGGTGGGAGGGGTTGTATACATAGCGGAGGTCTGGTCTGGGTTCTGGGGGGGGTGTTCTGTTAGCCATTGTTGTTGTTTGATTACTTGTTTGTTACTCTAATGTTGTTGTGTATTCTTACTGTTCCATTAAATGCTATTTTTGCATCCCTGGCTCTGCACGTCTATCTATGGTCTGCATGGGCATGTGCCTGTGTGCTTTGTGTGTGTGTGTGTATCACTGTGCACGTGCAGGCACACATGTTGCACTGCTGCGCTGTCACATGTGTGTCCCCAGCTTGCACATGGTATCTGTGTGCCGGCTGTCCAACTCACAGCCTTGGGCGCACACCAGTGAGCATGGCCACATGGTGCTCTGTGTGTGCAGCAGCGCCCTGTGCTGGGCCTGGTTCACATGCCATCACACCATGCATGTCATGGCTGTGTGGTGGCCATGGGCCATTATGGCATCCTTCCACCCAGGGGCACGGTGGACTCTGTGGGTGGCACCAGTGGCACAATGCGATGCTGTGTCCTACTGCCATGTGTCTGCAAGTCTGCTCCACCCAGTGCTATGTCCCTGTTTTGGTTACACTGTTTTTCATGCATCAGTGGCCTTTGCAGGTGCACTGTGCCTGGTGGCACCATCTTCACAGCGTTGTGTATGTTTATCACCCACCTGTGTCTACATGTCCATGATCCATGTGTGCTGTGGTCCCCTGTGTTTTGCCTGGGGTGCCTGCACTCATTCACAATCATGCCTACCAGATGCTGTATGACACGCATGGACACTGTTACAGCTGCAGTGCAGCCACTTGTGTCACATGGCACCTGGCTGACAGTATCCTGTCCGTATGTGGCTCGACAGGGGTGCCATGGGAACCCTTCTGTTGTACGGGCTGCATTGCACTATACTGTGTCCCCCGTACTCCAGCGAGTGTCACCATAGTGGTGGTGGTGGTGGTGGTGGCCATGTGCCACCTCAGAAGCACTGCTGGATCAGCTCCTGTTATACATGTTGTCCTGCCATTGCACCACCTTGTGACATGCATCCCACCATGCTGTCCTGCTCTCCATAATCCTCCTGATGTGCTCCATCCTCCTAGTCACTGTCAGGCATTGGTGCATGGTGTGCCAGGGCAATGATATGAAGGATGCAGCAGGAGAGTGCTATCCTGCAAGCCATCACAGGGCTTTACTTGAGCACACACCGCGAGGTGTTGAGGCATTGAAAGCAGGACTTCAGAAGGCTGAAGGTACACTCAATGACCCCTCTCTTGCTGGTATAGACCTCATTGTATCTCTCCTCAGCTGCTGTCTGGGGAGTTCTCACAAGGATCATCATCTGAGGGTATCCACTGTCACCTGTTGGGGAGAGAGGTTAGCTGCATGTTGTGTGTAGACCTGTCATCAGCATCTCACTATCCTCTGCATGGCATGCACTGCTGCATGCACATGCACACACATGCAGGCACGCACTCTCAGGCACACGCACATCCTTGGCTGTGTCCATGCACTGCATGGGCTTCCCTTGGCATTGTGTGGCCATCCCAGGCCCCTGTCTATTGCACAGTGTGTTGGTCCTGGCACTGCCCACATCATATGTGTGGTGTGCCACACATCTGTGTAGATGTTACATCTGACTGCTGCAGTGCCTGTCCACCCTGTGCCACTGTATCCACTGACAGCTGTATGCACTGTCTGCCAGTCACTCTCACGGTGACACATGCACACATTTGCAGTTGTCACCCCCCCCAGTACATACCTACGAGCCATCCTCCAGTTATCTCCCCTCTCTCAAAGCCCTCATGTAGCCTACAGTTCCTGTAGATGTGGGAGTCATGGCAGGATCTGGGGTACTTGGCCACCACATCTAGAATACGACATCCACTGTCACAGACCACCTGGATATTCATTGAGCGGTACCCCTTCCTATTTATTCATGTGTCCCCATCCTCGGTTTTGGCCCTGATGGGCACATGTGTGCAGTCGATGGCACCTAGTACACAGGGGGAACTGTGCCACATAATAGAATGCCTGCTTCACCTGGCACTGCTGTTGGGCATCCTGTGGGAAGCTGATGTGTTATGTGGTGCACCATATGAGGGCTGCAAGGAATCTCCTCAGACGTTTGGACACCGCTGACTGAGAAATGCCCACCATGTTCCCTGTGGGTGTTTGAAATGTGCCAGTGGCAAGGAAGCACAGTGCTGCACTTATGCGCACCTCCAGCAGCAGTGAGTGGCCCCTGTTGCTGGTGCTGCGTAGGTCCCCACTCAGGTCCTGGCATAGCTCCCTGATGCAGCTCTTGCTGAGCCTATAGCATGATATGCACTACTGCTCAGTCAGCTACTTAAGGGTTTTGTGAGGACATCTCACTCCCTGTACCAGTGGCCTTGGTACCATCGTTGGATGCTGTGGCTCAATTCCCTGGGTCCTGCCTCTGCTCCTGGCATGCCTGCACTCCCAGTGCTCTGCTAGCATAATGCCCAGTAGGGCTTCTATTGTTGACATTATGCTGTGTGTCTCATTACACTGCTGTCTGCTGTCTGCCTATGTGTGGAGGGGGGTTATATATGCTTGTGCTCTGGTTAGACCAGCTATTCCTTGGTCTAACTTACGTTGGGCTCTTCTGGCATATTTACTTATGCCTTCTGTTCTGGAATAGCATTTCTGTCATACTGGTGCATTACGTATGTCACAAGCTGCATTATGCAGTGGCGCAGGCTTTGTTTGGTGTAACTGTGTCATAACTTGTGTTTGGTGTAGCGATTGTGGGTTGCAGCATAAGTGTTCTTTTGTTATCGCGCATGTCGTAAGTCACAGGTGTAACTTGCGATTTGCACCATTTGGGACTGGCATACTGTGTTTTCATCTGGCATAGTTGTCTTGGAATCTGGCACAATATGTCCCACATACTTCACGGATGTCTGGCAGAACTGGCACTTGTCCAGGGGAGAGTTTTAAACCATGTTCCTTCAGTCAGTCCAGTACCTTAAGTAATTGGGCTTCATGTTCTTCCAGTGTCCTCCCAAACAGTATCAGGTCATCCAGTAGACTAAGACCTCTAGGAGATTCATATCACCTACCACCTTCTCCATCAGGCACTGGAAAGTATCTGGGGCACCAGATATTCCCTGTGGCATTCACTTGAACTGGTAAAATCCTAGTGGACAGATAAAGGCAGTCTTCTCTTTATCTTCCTCAGACATCGGTATTTGGTAGTAACCACTGCGCAAGTCCCAGGACAGAGAACCATCTACTACTTGTGAGGCTGTCCAAGGCATCAAGCACTTGAGGCATGGTGCATTGATTGGCCATTGTGTTTGGTTCAGGGTGCGATAGTCAATGTACAGTCTTATGACGCCATTCTTTTTCCGGGCCACCGCTATAGGTGAACCATAGGGACTGCGAGACTCAGTTATCATCCCTGCCTTCAGGAGCTCTTTCAGATGTCATCTAACATCTTCAGTGTCAGCAGGCACCAGTCTTTTGGACCTTTCCTGGAATGGGTGGTCATCAAGTAGGCATATGTGATGGTCCCCTACTTTTGCACGTCCTACATACCATAGGAAAAGTCATCGGATTGGTCGACCAATTTGTTCTATAATCAGTTCTTCCAGCTGGTAGGAATGGGAGATGACCTGAAATTGAACACCCCTTCATCCATTCAAGTAGCCTTCTCTGGAAAGGAGCAGTGTACAGGTTGGCTAGTACTGTGCCAGAATGCGCCGTTAGGTCTTTGTGAGTCTTGTTCTTTAACTTTATGTTGATTCTTTTGACCATCATTTCAGTTCCAGGCAGCACTCCTCACTGGACCATCAGACCATTTGGCAAACCTCTTCCTGGTGACTCCACAATGATGATCTGGTTTGACAGTGATTCATTTCAATACACAGCTCCTTCCACCAAGCACTCAGTGCCAGAGGGCACAATCAAAGGATCTTTACCTTCCTTTTTTATGACTCTGAAAATCTCCTCATGGTGGTTGCAAACTTTGATCTCCCCCTTCAGGTGGGCAGTACTCACAGTGGCATGAATCGGTAAAGTCTGGTAATTTCTTTCCCCTGCCTTCTGCAGGCACAAGTGAGCCAGGTATCCAAACATATTGCCATTTGTTTCACTCAACAAAAGTGTCTTGTCCAGCATCTGGGCGTCAGGACAAATGAGGGCTAAGTTGTCGATCCTTTGAGGGGCTCAAGCAAAATTCTCTGGAAATTCAATTTGCACAGCAATGTAGGCATCATAGGGGTAGCTGGCATTAGTCAATCCCCACACAGAAAGTCCCTCTAATGGTTACAAAGGCAAATGCTTCAAGTAGGTATGGTAAAAGGATTGATAAATGATGGTGACCTGTGACCCACTACCCAGGAGAGTGTCACAGGGGTATCCTTTAATAAAAGATCTTTATGGTAGGAGTAGGAACCATCAGTTCTGATGGCAACTTTTTCCTGACATCTGCAGTGGGGTTTGTCCATCTTACATAGCTATTATTGGAGTCCCAGGTTACTCCCTCTCCAGGCTCCATTGTCATTTCCCTGCATCTGTTGCTGTCTTTCCCATTTCTGGTTCATTAGCTGCTGGTTCTCTGGCCTACCACAACTGTGTGCAAAATGTCCATCTTCTCTGCAAAGAAAACAGAATAGTTCACCTCTGGGTACAGCTGAGAATTGAGGGCTGACCCTTGGAACAGATGAAGGATTTAGTGGGTGTCCATGCCCAGATGGCAAGGAGTTGGCTCATGGATGAGATGCCTGTGTCATCTTCAAGGCTTTCACATATTCAGTGAGCTCTTTCAATTGTGTTTTCATGTCTGAGACATCATTGTGCTCTTGGCTAAGGTCAACTTGAGGCTGCAGGGGGATAACTTTCCTAGTAGGCACTCACAGTGAATTGGAAATGGTTTCCTGCGACTCTTCCTTCCTCACCTCATCAAGGAGCAGTCTGAAATTTGGGAGATGGGCTGTGCGCGCTTTTAGTTTCAGAGTTATCAGAGTCCATCAGGAATACACAGCACCTTGTGAGATCTGTTCAAGTCTCATCTGGGCAACTTGTGCAGTGGTAACTCCTCCGGCCTCAACTTTTATGAATCATGGTCTCCACTCTGGTCATGTAGTGGGGTATAGCTCTCCCTCCTGCTGGGTGGTGGCGTCCAGCTGAAAAATGAGGTATTCCTTATGTTCAACTGCTCTGAAGGAACTTCTCAGCATGGCAAGATGGTCACCAGCAATGCAATCTGGTTGGCTGGCATGCAGTGATTGGATGACAACCAGGGCCATACCTCTCAAACTGTCTACTATGCGTTTGCATTTCTCATCATCTGAACATTTCCACACTTTCTCTATCTGGGTGGCTTGATTAATCCAGCTCTCACAGTTGTCCTTTCCAGAAGGAGTGGGGATGGCATCAGAAAAAGTGTGCAGTCTTCTGTACTGTTAAAAAGGCAGGACCAAGTAAGGGGACCTGTCCTGTCCTGCTATTCTGGGTTTGCCAGTGGGTTTTGGCTCTGTTGGGTCACTTTCTTGGAACATTGCTCTAATATCTTTAACAGTCTTTCCCTCAGTGGCTAACAGCTACTGTAATTTCTTTTAAAGATCACTTGGTTCTTTAGGGTCCTCAGAAGGAGGATCCAGGCTTGCATGGGTGATTAAGACCCATGGGGTGGGGTTTCCATCAGCATGGAGCTGATCAGACACTCAGGAAGGATCAACATCTTCTTGGCACTCCATCAGAACATGTAATGCTTGCTGAGCAGAACTGTAAATCCTCCCACGTATAGTCACTTTTCCCAAACATTTTAGGCTGCTTATGACACTTTCAATATGGTCCCTTGGGGTTGCTTCAGGGATCCCTTGTGCCAAAATTGTTTTTTTCAGATCAGTTTCTGCACTAGTCTAGCAGTGATATACGATCCATCATGACTTTGTAATTTGGGGGATACCAGACTATTCTGACTAAAAAAAAGGGTGCTACAGAAGAGCCCCAAAGTCCCAGCAGTAGCCTCCAATTTTGTAACCACCCCTTCCCTTCTAAATGCTCACCCACTCACAAGTGGTGCTGCCTAAGGGATATAGATTAGCACCTGGGTTCATGGTTATAATTCGCCCGGCAAATGGCATGGTGCCTTCACATATGGGGATCCTTATAGCAGTATACTGCCAGGGTGCTTCCCCACAGGAAATGAAATACAACCCCCTCCCTTGTTGACAGGTAGAGCAATACACAATCCCCTCCCAACTTAACACTCTAAGCATGCAAATATTACACTACACAATAATGCAAATACTTCATATTTTGCAAGAAAATAACCACAGGGGTTTATTTTGGGGTCTGGATAATGAGGTAAGGAACAAGTGGAGCAAAAGGTAATAAAACATTCAGCAACAACCTTATAATAAATAATATAATCAGGCAAAACAACCAGATACCACAGTACACTACAATCCAGCATTTCATGTCCCAGTCCCTCTCCCCCTCCACTGGTGCACCAGTTAACCCCAACGTCCCTGTGGGAGCTCCCAAATACCTTGTGTGCACGCTGAGGAGTTGCAGGCCTGTGATGAGTAGAAACTGGGTGCAGCACCATTGAAATGGTTGAATGCTGCATCTATTAGTTATAAACTACACCAGTGGATATAGATATACAGTTTATCCTGGCTGTAACAGTGGCTGTGGGCTTAGCTAAGGCCGTGCAGGAAACCCAGATGCTAAGTTAACTAGCCAGCCGGCTGAACAGTTAGAAATGTATTGATTTGGGTAAAACCCAGTACTAATGAACTTTTGGCGAACAGATAATGCAGGAGTTGGGGGATATCTCCCCTTGCTGGCAATTGGGAAGAACAGGTATAACTGGCATGGATTCGGATGAGTATCGTCTTCACCCCACAGAGGGACTTGTCTTCACCCACCTTGACAGGTAGAAGGCCATTGTCTTCACCCCACAGAGGGACTTGTCTTCACTCACCTTGCAGGTAGGCCAGCAGTTAGGCAGGAAGGCATGACCTCAAAGGTCAGGTGCCCTGGCAGAAGTCACAGTCTCTTGTAACAGGACAGTGAGGCAGTGGATTTGTCACCTCATCCAAGCACAAAAAAATACTTCTTTCAGTAGTCTTAGCAATCTTGGCCACCAAAACATAGCAGTTCAGTCCAGATGAGTTAAATCCCCCCTGTCTGGGATTTATCAGGCAGTTGGCAACAGGTTTTAAAGTTCTTAGTTCATTTTGGCACAAACTAAATGGTTTTAGGCTGTGACAGCAGCAGGAGCTGTAAAAAATCAGTTGTTTCTCTTTACAAACTCACACAGAAAAGACCTAGGGTCAAACTGTCAACCCTAGAATGTTAGTTTGAATCACAACACCTCATTGGTCGAGAACAAGTGCAGAGAACTACAGAAATAAAGTATGAAGTATATGTCGCATATATAATTTTTTTTTTTTATGTTCTTCCACAGGCAATAGCTAATTTTTTTCTTTTAATTCTATTTTTTTCACCATTGATCTGTTGGGATGTACCCCTTAGTTCAGCCCATGTAGCCCTTGGCCTCCTCTCTCCATCCAGCAATCCCTTGGCTGCCTGAACTGGGAGGCCCATTACTTACCCCTCATGGTGAGGCTCCCCTAGGGGATGGGGCGAGATCAAGATCAACCTATTTTCCCCCACTGAGATTTATGCCAGGTGTCATTCATGCAACAGTAGCTGCTCTGAGTCCCTGGCATCATATTGGGCAAGCCAGAGTGTTTTTTTTCTTATATACTTGGTTGCCCCAAGGAGTGGGCATCCAATGGTGTAAGCATGCCTCTGTGTGCACTTCCACACATGGTGCATAGATGCCTGCCACTCCCCTTCCACTGCTTATGTGGTGTCAGGTTCTCTCACTCCCCAGCCACAGCTAGGGGTCATGTGAATACCAGACACCTCAACCCTCCCACCCTGGAGGAGAGCAATCCAGTGGATGCTCAATCCTCGTCCCCCCTGGCCAGCCCTCTTCTACTCAGGGCTCATTCCCAAACCCAGGCCATCAGTGTCACAAGCGGTAGCACTACCTCGTACAGGAGGGACAGCCCAGCTGATGTTAGAAAAGAAAGGACTCAACTAGTGCCAGTGGGCTAATTACACAAAGGAACGGAGTAGTGTTCCTGCCCTCAGCAACATTCCATACCCAGGCAGATACAGTACCATTACATAAGATCCTTTTTTATTAGACAGAGTGGGCAGTTTTGCATGGATACCTAGGTATAACACATATATTTTGGATGATGCCAATAACTTGTTAACTTCCATGTGTATAAGACCCAGAAATGGAAAGAAGGAAACTAGGATTCACTTCTCTTTTTGGGGGGATCACTTCTTTTTAACTGAAATTTTATGATGCAGAGTAAAACATAAAGTGCAAGGACAGTATTTCTTGTACATATACTGTAGAGACTGGGCAAAATTAACATATTAAACAGATGCCTCAACCAAGTTCTCTCATTGACCCAATACCAGTTATTACCGGAACCCAGCCTTATTTGATAATATGCCATTAATTAAGTAAAAAGTAAAACAAAAGTACAGTACATGGAAAAAATTATGTTTTCTAAATACTAAGGTCTAATGACTAAAGGTCAACTAATTTGTGGCTGTCTGTCTGTGTTTGTCTTTGTCAGTAGTTTAGTTTTTGTGGATTTTCATGTGTTTCTGCTTGGAAGAACTGGACCATTCTTGGACATGACATCTTTGAATGTTTCATGGACTAAGAAACTGTAAAACATCAGCACCAGATGTTAGCATTCTCATCATAAATCAGCTTTTTTGGAAGCCATCAAAAGCAAAAGTAAGGTCAGTAAATCTGTTATACAAGCTCTGAGTTGTGAAGTGCTGCATTGAATCTGCATTTCCATCTGACTTGTTCCTTGAAGGACCAGTGCTTGTCTTTGAGGTCTATTCACAACCATTTTGAAGAACTAAGGGAAGACACTAACAAAGGATTTTTACATCCTGCATATGCCCCAGACCAATGTTCATCACCTTCAGGAATTTAACACATTCGGGGTCTTTGATCTACCATAAAAACAGTTTGCTGCTCCCCAGTAGTTCACCATTTCCTGTGGATTTGACTCCTGGTACCTTGGACAAAAGATTACTATATTGCATATCCCTGAACATAACTATCTGCATGGTTTAATATTACTACATCAAGAATGCAACCTAAACCCATGAACAGGCCAAAGGGAAATGGCTTGAAACTTGCTATGATGAATATCTGCAGCCTAATTCCAAAGATGCCCCAACTGCAGGCATGGGCCGCCCTACATAAACCTGCTATACTTTGCCTGACTGAGATCTGGCTATCCACCCGGGTCAGGGATAATGAGATAGTGCTCCCAGGTTATAATACCTTTAGATGTGATAGGAATGGGAAAAGAGGTGGCAGCTGTCTCATTTATTTACAGAATACCCTATAAGACATTGTGCTCCCCATCACAACCTACAGTGTTGACTATGAGCTCCTTGCAGTTAGAATCATTTTTGGTGAACATAAAAAATCTCTGGTCATTGCATGAGTCTACCTCCCACCTCAAATGGCCAAAGATGGTCTAATTAAACTACTAGGGTCCTCGGCTGGCATTAACAACAACTGTGAGCTCATCGTGACTGGGGACTTCAACATCAGTTGGCTTAGTAATTAATTGACCAACCAGAATGATACCATAGCCAGTTCCCTCCTCACGCAATTAGTCACGGAACCTACTAGAATGAATGATAAGACCGGTAAGCACATGCTCCTGGACTGGCTCCTTGCAAGCTCACCTGACAGGATTACCGATGCCTTGGTACTACCGGATTTGGTAAGCGATCAATCCCCTATCACCTGTCTGTGGTCCAATAAATTCAAAAAAGAGCCACCCATCCTTGTGAACAGTAGAATTCTCAGGAAAGGGCAGCTCTCAGCTTTCAAGGAGGCACTTTCTCAGATGGATTGGTCTCTCTTTAAGGTACTGCATGACCTTGACATAACACTCCAGTACTTTATTGATAACTTTAATAGCATTTGTGACAGATTTGCTCTGTTCAAAAAAAGAAAAACAAGTAGCCATAAAAATGGGTGGATTTCTTGTGACCTTCTAGATCACATGAGGACAAGGGATAACATTTGGTATCAAGCCAGGGCCTCAGGTAAGCCTAGTGACCTTCAAAGATACAGGGCAGCCAGAAATAAATGCACACATCTCATCAGAAATGCTAAGGCTAATTTCTACAAGGATCAATTAGAAAGAACCTGGGGTGATGGGAGATGGTTTTGGGACAATATAAAGGCACTCACAGGGAAGGACGACAAAACACAGCCATCACTGCTAAACATTAATGGCACAAATACCATGGACCCCCACACCATTGCCGAAGAGTTCAACTCCACCTTCACAGATCTTAGCTCTGTTCTACTGGCTGAATACCTCAAGCCTATCAACGCTGATAATAGGCACCCACCGGACATCAACTCACACCATCAATTTTACTTCAAGAGAGTAACTGTCAAAGAAGCACTAGGTTATGTTAAAAAGGTCCTGGGAAAAACAGAATGGGGTCTGACAACATTGACATGAAACTGCTAGCGCTGGCAATCAATGAAGTCATCTCTCCCATCAGTACAATTTTGAGTAAATCCCTCAAGCTCGCCAAATTCCCTTCTCATTGGAAACAAGCGCTGGTGACCCCAGTGCAAAAAGGAGGCAATAGGTTACTGATCACAAACTACAGGCCCATCTCTATCCTCTTCCCCTCTCTAAAGCACTGGAAAGGATTGTGGCAGATCAGTTTACTGACTATATTCAAAAATAAGAGCTGCAATGTCCCCAGCAGCATGGCTTTAGGAAATTCCACAGCATGGACACTGCACTGGTGGATTTCACTGAGTATGTCCATAAGGCATTGGATGAAGGAAAACTGGTTGGGTCCATCTTCATTGACCTAACAAAAGCATTTGGCACAGTCTGCCACCCACTCCTCTAGTCTTAACTGCATTGCCCTTGGTGTTTCTCCAAATGCCACTCTTTGGTTCCAGGACTACCTAACTTTCTGGTCTCAAAGGGAAAATATAGCTCACTCCATAGATGCATCCAAGGAAGTCTCACTACAGGTACCTCAAGGGTCCATCCTGGGTCCACTGCTCTTCAGTACATTCCTGAATGACCTACCCAATGCCTGCACTAGCAAAGTCATTCTATACACCGATGATGCTGTCCTACTTAGCTGCCACTCTCGCATAGAGCACCTACAGGCTGAGCTACAATCATACTTCCAGCAACTGGAGACCTGGCTCTACTCCCACAGGTTGCTACTAAACTACAAGAAGACCAAGATGATGCTTCTCTCTAGCCCCCAACTAAAAAGGAGATGCCCAGAACTAGCAATAACAAATCACCTGACTGACCCACTGGAACAGGTTCACTCCTTCAAGTACCTGGGTGTCATTGTGGATTATACCCTCTCATATGTTCAGCACATTGACATGGTAGTGAAAGCTGTGAACACTAAATTAAGGATCCTGTTTAGGCACAAGAAAAGCCTAACTGCTGAAGCCCTCTGGCTGTCAGTCTCCAGCTCTGTCCTCTCGTTGGTCGACTACGGGTTGGTGGTTTATGGCACTGCCGCTAATACGGCCTTTAAAAGGGTTGCCATTGCCCTTAACAAGGCTTGCAGACTATTGCTAAATGCTGACCACTTCCTGCACACTTGTACCTTGTGAGGTCTGACCCACATACTGCCACTTCAATCCAGAATCAGATACCAAACTCGCCTGCTAGGGAGAAATGCCGTGCTCTCCCTAACCCCTACCTGCATTGCAGACCTGGTAAAGGAAGCAAGCTCCGAATACAACACACAAAGAACAGCGATGACAGAGCTTGATGTCCCATTTCATAGGACTTCCCTAGAACAAAGATCCTTCATGTACCGAGCTCCACTATGGCTAAATGAGATCCCTGCTGCAGCTCTTACTACAACAAATGTTTGGTCCTTTAAAAGAGAACTGAAGCAATACCTGCTGAACTCAAATGCCTGTGACTCCCTTACTTGAATCCATATCCTCAACCCGGATACCTTCTCATCTGTCTGAGCTTTTGTACTGTTTTACCTAACCTGGAACCCCACCTGCCATCTCTTGCCACCATCCTCTCAAGCTCTCCTCCAACTCCTTCCCTCCATACCCCCAAGACCTCCCATTTCTACCAACTCTCCCTCTAAATATTCTCCTTCTCCCACTCCCTTTCTCACTCTCTCTCTCTTTCTCTCCCCCCCTCCTCTCTTTCTCTGTCTCTCTCTCTCTAATCTACCCCTCGTTTGCACTCTCCCCCTTTCTTTCTTTTACTCTTTCCAATACTCTGCCTTGACAGCACCCCGGGGCAGCTATGCCTTATGTTGCTAATTGGGGAACCTTGTTTGCATTCTCCCCCTTTCTTTCTCCTACCCTTTCCGATACTCTACCTTGACAGGCCCCCTAGGGCTGCTATGCCATACGTTGCTAATTGGGAATCTCCTCCTGCTGTTTAATTTCAGTTGTCTAGGTTACTCAAATGTATTATTTATCTGTATTCTGTATTACATAGCAATCTTATGCTTAGTGTTGAATGTCAAGTTTTTGTTATGTCTCTGCTGTATGCATCCTGACTTGGAATCTTTGTAAAAGAGTGTATACACAAAGATTGTATCTGAATTACAAAATAAAAATATTAATAATAATGGATAACCCAGTATCCATTGCCTTCACGATAATGGTAGAACTTTGGTCTAAATGAGGAGAATATCTCATGGTTCAACTGCTGGCAGCTCCACCATAAGTGTGGATCTCTCGTTCTGTATGATACCGGTGAGTGCTGGGGAATGAATAGATACCACCACATTTCTGCACAGTGCCTTGAAATACTGTGGGTTTTTTAACATATGAAAGCTAATTATTTGTAATAATCAAATATTGTTGAGCATTTTCTAACAACTGGCTCATTGAAGGGGCCACGTGTTTCCACTCTGTGATGATGCACCTTTTGGCATCACAAAGGAAAATACATGCTTTGGGTGGGCTTCTCTAATGGTAGGTCTTTTGTATGACCCACCAAACCTCTGTGGGGTGTTATTTGAATATCTATCTCTAACAATGATCCCAATATCTCTTAAAGACCCTTTTAGAAAGGGACGGGATTTATGCTGCAGGTCATATAGAGAAATGTGCTGCCCATCTCTCTTTTGCATCCCTGATGGTGCTGATCCTTATCTTCTGAATTTGATGCAGCCCAGTTTATGTATATTAGACTCTGTCTGGGAAATAGCCATTGGAGAGCTTATGGTGGGTACAATATTGTGAGGACTGCACTCCAACTCATATGGCATTCCATTCCTTTGCATGGTACCTATACAGGGTTTCCTGTAGATTGAAGAGTTCCTTCCAGGCCTCAGCAGTTTGTTCACTTCCAAGACTATCAGTTTGATCAAAAATCCCCATTACAACTGGCCTGTTGGTACAGTGTACAGGGCTGCCACATGTAAGTAAGTAAATCTTTATTTATGCAGTGCCCAATCCTGAAGGCTCTGGGTACTTTACAAGAGGTGTAAGAATGTAACAGAGTTGCACACACAATATATACATAGGGGCCTGGATATTCAAAGGGTTTGCACATGGTGCACTGGAGTTGTGCTGGCACAACCCCACACTGCACCCCGGTGGGATATTGAAAAGTCTGCCAGTCACAGTGCAAATCCCAATGCATAGGCGCAATGGTAATGTATGAGATGTAGATGCAGGGGGCGTGCCTATGCATATGCTGCACATCCCGATATTCAGCCTGGGGAGTGTGGTGCATATGCTGGCACAGCTCTGTATTGTGCCACATAGGGGGGGCTCAACATTGAGCCTGTGAATAGTAGGAACAACTCCTGGCCACCCACAGGTGGACTTCTGTATTGCAGGCCACAACAGAGCAACCTCCTGCCATGGGTAGCCACCCGCCCACCCAGAACACTGTCCACAAGCACCCATAGCTCCCTGGTGGTCTAGTGGTACGCCCTCCCTCCCATTGCTGTGATTCTCTGTTAATAGCCCTTAAAACACTCTGGTGGTCTAGTGGTATCCCCCCTCATGTCCATTGCCGTGATCATGGTAAATCATCGTATGGAAATTCCCTGGTGATCCAGTGGCGCCCCACCCTCCCACCCACACAGGACCCTTGCCCACCTACTCCCCCTACCAGCCGGTGGGTGGCTACAACCCTCCACATACTGCTCATCCACCCACGGAATGACCAGGTACAATATGGGCTGTAAGCCCATTGGTTCTAATGTGGACCAATGGGCTTGCAAGTCATACTATACTAGATAGTCCCAAATATGTGAATGATTTCATTCACGTATTTGGGACTGTCTAGTACAGTATGCCCTGCAAGCCCATACTATACCTGTCATTTGGTGGGTGGCTGTGGTATGCGCGGCAGGCTGCAGCTGCCTGCCGATGACAGTGGGCAAGAGGTCCTGTGGGTGGGAGGGGTGAAGGGTGCCACTGGATTATCAGGGATTTTCACACAGCCGATTTATCATGATCATGGCAACAGGTGAGGGGGGGATACCACTAGACCACAAGGGTGTTTTAAAGGCTATTAATCGGTGATTGTGGCAATGGAGGGAGGAGGGTACCACCAGACTACCAGAGAATAATATTTAGAACATTTACCAGCAATTGCAGCTAAGGGAGGAGGGGGACACCTCGACCACCAGGGTATTCCTCACAGCATTCAGCGGCGATCATGGCTACATGATGCCCCATGATGCCCTCTGCACACGTCACTCTGTGCAGGGCGCCAGGTGCAATTCGCCAGGCTGCCTACACAAGGCATTCAAATGGGACCATCATGACATGCTCATGGCCCCATTTGCACCTTGCATATATTATAGCCTCATTTGCATGCCCTCTGCTGAATTTCACAGGTGATGCACCCAGCACAACTGTGTTTGCACTGGTGCATCCCTGTGCTCCCTATCTGTGGCTTGCACTGGCACAGCGCTACTGCACCAGGTGCAGTGCCACTGTGCTGAGTGCTGTCCATGCCATATTCAATGTTGCTACACCATGGCGCATCACCGTTGAATATCACCTGGTCCTGTCCCCGGCACATCCCAGTTGCACTGCACCCTTTCTTGCGCCACTGTCAGGTACAGTTTGAATATCCAGGCCAGGGTCAATAACACAAACAACAATTAAGATCAATAATAAATAACTAAAATCAGTGATGCAACTAATTAGGAAAGGTTTATTTAAAAAGATGGCCATTCAAACCGCTCTTAAAAGCCTCCACAGACGAGGCCTCCTTCAGAGTTCTGGGGAGTGAGTTGCAAGGGACCAGGCTGGTCACCTCAAATGCAAGATCCCCCCTGTTTTTTCAGCCTAGCTCTCAGAACCACTAGGTGGCCCTCGGTGGAACAGTTGGGGGAGCGCACTGGGAGGGAAGGGGTCAGGAGGTCACTCTGGTAGTCTGGACCCAAGCTGTATAGGGCCTCATAGGTGAGCAAGCCCACCTTGAAGATGATCCTTCATCTGACAGGCAGCCAATGCAGATCTCACAGGACCAGGGTCACATAGCAGGGTCCTGGGCAGGACCATCAGCTACCTGGCCTCTCTGTCCTGCTCCAGCTGCAGTCAAGTTAGGTTCCCTTCACTGACACCAAAGTAAAGAGCATTGTAGTAGTCTAGACTTGATGTGACAAAGGCATGTCCCATCATGGACAGGTCACCAGGTGGAATTAGGGGTTTAATCCGAGTGACATTCCTTTGGTGATAAAAACTACTCTTGATGACAGACAACACCTGAGATTCAAGCATCAAACCATCATAAAGAATAACGCTCAGATTTCTCACCCTAGTCGATGCCGATGCCGCCAATGGAGTAGGGCAAGGAACAGCTCTGTTCCTGACCTGGTAGCAGCCACGTCATGCCGATTACCAGGCTTGATCACCAGTACCTCTGCCCTTTTGGGGTTCAGTTGCAGCCAGTTAGAGGGATCCAATCTTGGATCTCAGATAGGCAGTTGTTTAACACTTCCATGGTGCTATTTCTCCCAGGAGCAAAAGACATGTACAGCTGAGTACCATCTGCATAACAGTGAAAACCCAGACTATGATGTCTAATGAGCTCACCTAGGAGTAGCATGTGCACCACGGACAACATCAGTGACAGGATCAAACTTTGAGGAACTCCACAGGGCAGGAGCTTCAGACAGGAGAAATTCCCCATCACTACCAATTGTGTCCTGCCCATGAGAAAGTACTCAAATCAGTTGATGACAATACCAATGAGTCCACAATACTCTCTAAGATGATACAGAAGCACACAGTGTCAAATGCTGATGAGAGATCTAGGAGAATGAGTCTCTGCTCTCTCTCTCTATATATATATATATATATATATATATATATATCACCTTGAGGAGATAATTTTGCATACTGACTGCCATTTCAGTGCTATGCCTTGCCCTACTGTAAGTCAAGACTGGAATAGCTCATAGATGTCAAAGGCCATGTGGTGTGCCTCGAACTGCAGGGCCACCACTTTCTCAACAACCTTCCCCAAAAATGGGAGGTTGGAGATAGGTCGATAATTCACCAAAATGTCAGGGTCGAGTGATGACTTCTTCAGGAGGGGGTTCACCAATGCCTCCTTCAAGATGTTGGGAAGAACCCCTCTGAGAGCAAGAACCAGACTATCTCAGCAAACACTGGACCAACACACAAGGCACTTCCCTCTAAGAGATAAGCTGGGCCCGGGTCCAGTTCACAGAAGGGCCGCAACTTTGGGATTACCTCAATGACCTCAGGCACCCCCACAAGCAGAAACTCACCTCAGACAATAGGATTTCCTCTGCCTATGGAAAGCCCACTACTGTGGGGCTGATCTTTTCCCACTGGGGAGATCCCAGACCGAACTGAGGACACCCTGTCAGAGAAGAACTGAGCAAACTCCTCTCACAAAACAACTGAAAATGCTCTTTTTGGCTTCAAACAAGCAGTATGAAGTAGTCTGTCTACAGTCCAAAAGATTAGAACTGGTCTGTTACTCCCTGTGGCAGTCTCCCTGGACAGGAACTCTGCCTTCTTTCATTTGATTTCCCTTTGATAATCACCATAGTGAACTTTCAAAGCCAGTTTATCCTCCTCAGACCGGGTCCTCCGCCAGCAATACTCCAACCTCCAACCCGTGGTCTTCACCTCAAGAGCCCTCATCAAACCACGAGGCCCTCAGTTGAGAAGCCCTGTGTTGCATATGGACTGATGCAATGGCGTTAAGCACCTTGGAGAAAGCCCTGTTATTGGCCAACACCTCCTCACCTGTGCAAACCACACATGCAGCACTCACACAAGAAAAGTCCACTACCTCCGAAAGTTCGTCTGGGGACAATCCCCTCAATGGGCGGTAGCAGACCACCTCAACAGAGGAAGGACTATTGGGGGGGCCCAAATGAGAACTCCACCGTGCAGTGATCAGACTAAGTGACCAGATCAATCCTGAGGTCAATGACCTCAAGCCCAGTGAGAATACCAAGTCCAAAGCATGGCCGTGGTGGTGAGTTGCAGAATCAACTGCTTGAGCAAGGCTCAGTGATGCAATTATCTGGAGGAAGTCATGTCCAAAATGTGAGAGTTCATCATCGATCTAGGCATTGAAATCACCCATAATCAGACATCTGGATGACTCCAACACCCTGTTAGAGATGAAGTTCGTGACTTCCTGAAGGAATTCTTTCCTGTGCCCAGGGAGACAGTAGACAAGAAGAATCCTGCAACCTGCACCTGGACCCCCATGCACAGCCACACATCACACATTCAAATGATGAGGTAGAGCCCACTGGGTGCAAAGGGAAGTTCAGGCTGGGTCTAAAACAGATGGCCACACACCCACCCCTGCATTCCCTCCTCAGGCACTTCATTATGTAGTACCCGGCTCTGACCAATGCCTCTGAAACTGGACCTGAGTCATCCCTCTGCCAGGTCTCCATGATGTAAACTAGATCAACTAAGGAAATCAAGTCTGCCATAATAGCAGTCTTGTTTCTCATCGATCTAGCATTGCATAGTATTGCCTGAAGGGGACCGGTGGAGACTGCAGGCCTACTGGCTACCTGCCCACCTGGTCCAATGGGAACCCTGGTGATGGGCACTAAACACATCTGGCCTCTCTCCAGGCCCTGTTTTAACCCAAGGGTGCCTCCTAAACCTAACCATCCCAATGCTGCTCACCCCTGCTGTACCTCCAGCTCTCTGTCACCAGCCCGCTCATCTTTTGTAATGCCAGTGATCAGAGTTTGAGAACATGCCCTGGATGTCAGGGATCACCTTTGGGGAGGAGGAAGGAAAGGAACCAGGCTCCACTGCTATACAATCACCTGGATGATTACAGGTGGATATGCAATTGGAGAAGCTTGTGGAGGGAGGACACCATTTAATGCAGTAAAGCAACCATAAAATATGCATGCATGCACACATGATATCCTTGCTAACAGACATCTGTGAGTAGGGAGTGTCACTAAGGAAATACCATACAGTAAATAAGGATGATGGTGTTTCTTCTCATGTTCTGCCAAACCCACTAGCCAGCTTCCATCCCACAACTGATGGACCAAATGGGGACCCGACCCTTCGCCTGAAGAAATGCACCATGACTGCAAGAGCTACACTGTAGACCCCCTGGATGGAGGACAGTAAGTGCCACAGACAGTTAAGATGGGCTGGTGTGCATGAACAGAGTGTGCATTATAGAGGATTGTCTATGGGGGTCATTCACAACAAGGATATTCTCAATCGAGAGGTATCCTTGGCAACGTTCGACCTCGAGAGCGAAGCTCGAGAGGTTGTCCATTGCTAAGGATGCCTCGAGATCCTAGAAGATCCTTGTTTGTGAATGACTCCCCATAGACAATCTTTTATAGTGTATGGGGAGTCTATTCATTTCAAAACAGTGAATGGAAGCAGCATTTTTAAATAATGCCTTACTTGGCTTCCGTGTTCAGACTCGCTCCAGCTCTACTAGCTCCCTCACCGACGCGGCTTTTAAATCGCGCATGCGCAAATGCTTTTGATCTTGTTGTGCTGCACCGGTGACGTACCCAGTGCAGCACAACAAGATCATGATGCACTGAGGTGAGCACAACGCTGTTGGGAGCATGGATTTCCATGCTCAACAGCGTTCCACCATACACTATAACATTAATGGGTATAAAAGTATAAAAAAGCTTCATTGCGTCGTGAAAAATTGCTTCAGCTGCAGATATTGAAAAATTGCTTTTGCCAAAGAAAAATGAGGGCCTGTAGATGAGTGAAAGCTATCATGATCACTCTCTGAAAGAGCCATATCCTACACTGTTATTCTATAAACCCCAAATGAGACTTCTTCTCCTATGAGTGAATTAGCAGTGGTGTTGAGATGCTGCACCTATGAATTGCTGGTTCTGATCATTCTTTTACTCCTCAAACTCTCCCTCCCTTTCACTATTCCTATCTTCATAGCAGTCGTCTACTGCTGCGCAGGACTCCCCCCTCTTCTGTCATTGACCTCCTCATTCCTATCTCTACCTATGCCTTGACTGAGGAATTACTCATCCTTGGGGACTTCAACTTAAATTAGCGTGCCCCTTCTCATTCCAAATTCCGCTAAAACATTAAGTCCCTTAATCTTTCTCAACTTATCAATGACCTCACCCGCCACAACCATAAATGCCTCAACCACGCCCTACTGGACTGGATTCTTGCCTCCCACCCCCACTGGATTACTAATGCTGGCACCCTTCTAGATGCCCTCAGTGACCGCCATTTGGTCTACTGTGTCCACAAATTACACCACCCAAGGCTCCTCCCAACTCATCCAGATCTGGTCCTGCTGATGAGTGGATTTATTCTCCCTCCACATGGACTTGGCAGCTACTGACTGGTAACCCATCTCCTCTGCCAGTTACATTGATTCTGCCCTCCATTATTTTAAGTCCAAATTTCAGTCTATCTAGGACCAGCATGCTTCTTTCAGAAAAGCCAGGGTCTGTGGTTCCACCTCCCCTGGATCTCTGCAGAATTGCTGGCCTGCCTCCATGCTTAAGATCTTGCCTGGAAGGCTCACTAGTCCTCTGGCTTTCCTGCTGATTTACTCGAGCACTGTACCCTTCGCAATGCCTGTACAAAAGCCACTAGGCTTGACAAGGTATAGTACTTTGCCTCCACCTTCCAGACCAACATTAACCACCCCTCCATGTTCTGGAAGGTCATCCATGCCCTCTTCTCCACCCCAACCCAGTCCTCCACCCAGGTCCTCAAAATAAGTTGACATCACCATTTCTGATGCCCTCTCTGTCGCCTCTGAATTCAATGCTTTTTTCACCACCTGTGCCTCCTTCATCTCTCCCTTCTCTCCCCCCCTCCCCCCACCTAGCCTCCCTGACTCCCCCTTTCTCCTTCTAGCCTCTATCTCCTGCTGTCACTCTCAAGTCCCTTGTTGTCCTAAACCCTCTCAATGGTAGGAGTCCTGATGGACTGTGCCATAAACTGCTCCATCTTTCTGCCCCAGCTATTGCTCTACTACTCTACTCCTTTCTAAACCTCTCCTTCTCCCTTGCCTCTGTCCCTGACATATGGAAGCATGCTACTATTGTACTCCTTCCCAAAGGAGGCAATCCTTCCAGTCCTGGCAATTACTGCCTTATCTCCCTGATCCCCACCCTTAATAAACTTCAACAGCACCTAGTACTTTCTGAGCTCTTCTTCTTCCTTGATTCGTCCTGCTTCTTCACCCTTTCCAGTCTGGTTTCCATAAATCCCTCTGCACTTCCTCCTCCCTCCTATGGCTTACTGAATCCATTCTCTGAGGCATGGATCAGGGTCATATCACCTCTGCCATCTTTGTCATTTGGCCAAAGCTTTCAACACTGTATCACACCCCCGTCTCTTTGCTAAACTTACAGCAGCAAGGCTTTCCTCATCTGCTAGTAACTGGTTCCTCTCCTACCTTGGTGGTAGGACTCAATCAGTTAGAACTAGAGATTCTTTATCCTCTCCACCCCCTATCACCATTGGTGTTCCCATGGTTCTGTCCTTGGCCCAATTCTCTTTTCAGTATTCCTGAATGACCTGCCTGCTGCATGGAACTCTGAGTCAATCCATATGTAAACAGACGATACAGATCTTTATGCATCCAGTTCCTCCATCCCTGATCTGATGGTCAGGCTCCAGCTGGGATTTGAAAATGTCCAGCACTGGTTCTGATCAAATCAACTGTCCCTCAATGCCAGAAAAACATTCTCCATGACCTTTAGTACTAGGCGGAAACTCTCAAAGCTTACTCCCCCCCCCACACACACCTTTGATGGAACCACGATCAATGATGCCCCAACCATTAAGTACAACAGAGTCTGGCTCAATTGACACCTCGACTTTTCTGGGCATGTGGATGCCAATTTATAAAAAACAACACCGTAAACTAAGTGCATTATACAGGAACCATGGTTGCAACCCCATGCTGGCTCATAGAGCCATTGCCAGAAAATGATTCTCCACATTTTAAGCTGTGGAGACAATATCTGCAGTGCTGCTCCAAAGTCCAACCTGATGAGACTGGATTCCCTCTTCCATTCATTCTGTCACTTTGCTTTGGACTTCCTGCCCCACTCTCACCATTGCTCCCTTTATAGGTCCCTCTCTCTACCCTCCCTTGAAGCCAGGCACCTCTCTCATTGCACCTCCTTTATTGCAAAATTCTGGCTTGGCTCTCTCCCCTCTTACCTCACCTCACCCCCCTTCCCACTACACCCTTTATAGCTCTGGTTTCTGTTCCATTGCACTCCCTGCTAGGTTATCCTCAGCTGGCCTAGTTGCCTTCTCCTACAGCTTTCCCAAACTATAGAATTATCTGCCCCTCTCCACCCGCTCTACCTCTTCCCTGTGCTCTGTCTCCTCTCTCCTCTCTTCTCTCTTCTCCTCAAATTCTCTTCTTACCACTGTAACTGCAATGCAACTGACCCCCTCCATACCTCTCTTTCCCTCTTTCCACTCCCTCCACCTCTCCCATGCCTTATCTCCTTCTCCATCTAACTGTAACACTGCATTCTAGCTCCTGCTGCCAACCCCTATTTCCACCCTCCAATTAAACTCTTATTGAATATCTACTGGTTAGCTTCACTACCACATGCCTGCATTATTTGCACTTTGCACTTATTTGCATTGTACCTCTACTATTCTGTATTTGATTTTGATTGTAACTGTATTTTGTGTGACTGTATTTGCATTATATTTGTACTCTCCTGGGTCATGCCTGAAAATAAGCATTTCCTATACCTGGCTCACCTACCCAGTTACCAAAAATAAATAAATAAATCGAAACACAGAACATAGGAACATAGACTTTGACAGCAGATAAGAACCACTTGGCCCACCCACTCTGCCCATTTCCCTACCTATTTAATAAGCAGCCAATTCTAGTTAACCAACAGCCTACTTCCTGCAACCGTCCACTACAATTGCCTTATGTCTGTTCCATGCATGTTTGAATTACCCCACTGTTTTAGACCCCACAACCTTCCCAGAAAGGCGGTTCCATGCATCCACCACTCTCTCCATAAAAAAAAAAATTCCTCACATTATCCCTGAGCCGTCCTCCCTCTATCTTTAAATTGTGCCCCCTTATTCTTACACATCTCTTTTTCTGAAAGATGCTACCCTCCTGGACTTTGTTGATTCCCTTGAGGTACTTGAAAGTTTCTATCATGTCCCCCTTGTCCCTCCTTTCATCAAGGGTATACATATTAAGCTCTCTCAGTCTCTCTTCATATGGTTTCTGATGCGGACCCTGCACCATTTTAGTTGCCCTCCTCCGGACTGCTTCCATCCTGTCTATGTCCTTGCATAGATGGGGTCTCCAAAACTGCACACAGTATTCCAGATGGTGTCTTACCAACTGTCTGTACAGAGGGATAACCACTTCCCTTTTTTCTACTTGTGATGCCCCTTCCTATGCATCCCAGTATCCCCCTGGCTCTCCTTACTGAATTCTCATGTTGCTTACCCACCTTTAGGTCACCTGATATGACTACCCCAAAGTCCCTTTCCATTTTTATTGTTGTTAGTACCTCCCCTGCTATTGTGTACTCTTCTCCTCGGTTTTTGTTTCCCAGGTGCATTACTTTGCACTTCTTTGTATTGAATCTAGGTTGCCACATGTCTGACCATTCCTCCAACCTTGCTAAGTCCCTTCTCATACGTTCTACCCTCCCATGTATCAACTCTGTTACAGATCTAAGTGTCTTCTGTGAAGAGGCATACCCTTCCCTCCAGACCCTCTACAATGTCACCTATAAAGATGTTAAAGAGGACTGGACTCAGTACTGAGCCCTGAGGTACTCCACTAGTAACCCCCATTTCTTCAGAATGTGTTCAATTCACTACTACCTTTTGTATCCTGTTGTGCAGCCAGTTTGCTACCCAGGCTTCCACCCTGGGACCCACTCACAGGCTGGCTAACTTGATTATTAATCTTTTGTGCGGGACTGTGTCAAATGCCTTGCTAAAGTCTAGGTAGGCCATATCCACAGCCCCTCCCTGGTCTATTACCTTGGTCACCCAGTCAAATAAATCAATTAGGTTCATCTGACAAGACCTTCCTGCTGAAATCCATGCTGCTTTGGGTCCTGTGCCCCGCTGGCCTCTAGGTACTCAACAATTCTTTCTTTCAGAAGTGATTCCATCATTTTCCCTACCACTGAGGACAAACTTACAGGTCTGTAGTTTCCTGCTTCTGCCTTGCTCCCACTTTTGTGATGGGGAATCACATCTGCCATCCTCCAATCCTCAGGTACCACCCCATCCTCCCGTGATTTGTTAAAAAGTGTGGTCAGTGGTGTCACTAGGTCCTCCCTTAGTTCTTTTAGGATTCTGGGGTGAATCCCGTCAGGCCCCATTGCTTTGTACACCTTGAGTTTTAGAAGTTCTTTCAAGACTCTTTCTTCTGTAAATTTATTTATTTATTTATTTATTTAAACATCAGTTTAGAAACCTTTGAGCCAGAGGCTCATTTACAAAGGTACCTCGTCACAAAGAACAGTAGTACAAGGGACACAGTACTTACAAACAAAAAAGTTACAGTTCAATTACAATTTTGTTACAATAGAATACAATCTCCAACGAAGCAAAAGATAACAAAAGGTGCAAAACTTGTGGTCGGGGGACAGCTGGTGGGGAGAAGGGAGGAGATAGGGAGGAGGAATTAGTAGGGAAAGGAAGGGGAGCAGCTCAGTGAGCATTGTCAAACAGAGTATATATATATATACATATTTTTTTACACTAGGCTAGCGGCAGTTGCATTTCGAGAGCTAAGCAGGAAGTTTCTGAGCCTGGGATTAAAGCAAGCTAAGGTTAGTGAGTTTGAGACACTGGCAGGGAGGAGTTATACCAGTGGGGTGCACGGTGAGGGAATGCCCTCTGACCTTGAGAGGTCCTGGCTCTCGGAATAACTAGGGTAGCTCTTGGCCAGGCTGTGCGTGATCAGGAGTCGGTGCAGTGCGGTGAATGGAGTTGGATAGGCCTATGGGATGAGGCCACGCAGGGCTTTAAGGTGAGCTGGCATGTCTGATACATGAGTCGCTCTTCCAGGTTGAGTAGGGTAGCCAGGGTGTACAGTTCACATGTGAGTGAGTCTGGGAGCACCAGTGATAAGTCTGCAGGCCTTATTAACTGTGAGGCAACCTTGTTGAGGGCAGTCTGATCTGCTGAGCCATAGACCGGAAGGCCATAGTCAATGAGAGACATGACAGAGGGTGACAGCCAGGTGGAGGGCAACAGGAGGGCATTTCTTGTGCGGTAAAGAATGCCTAACCGTGAGTTGGCGACAGAATTTAGGGCAGATATGTCCATGGAATGAAAGTGCAGGGTCAAAGGTTATACCAAGATATTTATAGGACTGCACCTAGTCAATGGCGAGATTGGTGTGGAGTGGACAGCTAAGGAAACTTGCTGTACTTATTTTGGGGTGGGAGAAGAGCATCATTTTGTCTTCTTAAGTTGATAACAAGTCGGTGGTCAGTGAACCAGGTAGCTGCAGAGTCAAAGACTAGTTGGAGGGAGTTCTGTAGCAGCATGGGGTCATTGTGGGAGGCAACGAGAACAGCATCATCAGCATAGAAGCATCTTACCGTACAACTGCTGGGTAGGGAGTTAAGAAAGAGTGAGAATAGTAGGGGTCCAGGAATTGAGCCCTGCGGCACCCCAGAGCAAATGGGGCATGTTTCAGAGAGTACCGTTGACTTTCACATTGGGAGGCGGGTGGAGAGATAGCTGGTGCACCAGGAAACAGGTCCTGAGGCAAAGCCTATTAGGTCGAGGGTGGAGAGCAAAAGAGGATGCAAACGGTATCGAATGCTTTGACAGGTCAATGAATATAGCACCAGCCAGGGCACCCAGAGTCCAAGAAGGCATGGAGGAAGTTGGAAAATTCCAGGAGTGCTGTATTGGTACTATGACCTGCTCTGAACCCGTGTTGTTCAGGGCAGAGAACAGTGTACTGACAGAGGTAGTCAGAGACTGGACGCCACAATTTTCTCTAACGCCTTAGAGAGGGGGGAGAGGATTGAGATGGGTCGGTAGTTACCCGGAAGAGTCCTGTCACCACCTTTATGGACAGGGGTAACTGTGGCAATCTTCCAGGCAGAGGGGAATTGTCTGAGACAGAGTGATTTGTTGAAAATGCACATAATAGGTGAGAGTACCTGATCCAGGACCTGATGTAAAAGGCAGGGATCAAGTGAGTCATTACCGATGGTGTTACCTTTTAGGGCTTTTAGCAAGTAGGCCTAGCTTCTTGCATGGTGACATGGCCTTGAGGTGGAAAGGGGAAGGCAATGGGTGGTGGTACAGATGGAGGAGGTGGACTGAAAAGTTACCAGGAAGTACTGAGCTAAGGTTGGTAAAGGAGTTATTGAGGTGGGTGGCAATGAGGGCAGGGTCAGAGGAGATGGAACCATTGATGTTGAGAAGAGAAGGAGAGGGGGACTGGGAGTGACCATTCAGTTGCTTGATGTTGTCCCAGAAGCACCTGGGGTTCCCCCAGGAGGAGGTGAGAGGCTTGGTAGTATTCCGCCTTTGCTTTGTGGATGGCCCAGGTGCACTGGTTGCAGGTGGCAGCATAGGACTGCCTGTCAGCTGAACGGCCAGTAGCAACAGCAAGGTGCCAAAGATTGTTGCGTTGCTTAAGTTGCCACAGTAGGGCAGGGGTGATCCAAGGGGCATGTTTCACTTTGGACCTCCTAGCAGTTATGGGAGCAAGATATCACAGGCAAAGTTGAAAGTGCTTACAAGAAGGCCAGGGCCAAGTCAATGTTGGTTGCCCTCGTCAGAAGGACCAATCAGTGTAGCGAGGAGCGCTTAGGCCTATGAGTCCCCAGGCCTAGGCCACCTTGAGAGGTGGTTTTGACCAGGATGAGGGCCGAGGGTTTCCCAATTGAAAAGCACAGGGAGTGGTCACTGAGGCAGTCAAGGAGGATTTGGATGTTGTGGATGCGGATTGGCCTGTTGGTGAGGACCACATCCAGGAGGGTGCTTGTCCCCAGGGTTTTCTAGTAGGCTGTGTGACCAGTTGAGTTAGGTCAATTGGTCGAAAGCCTCACAGTGGGAGAGGGCGAGGGCAAAGCCAGTTTATATTCAAGTCGCCCACCAAGATTTGGTCCGCGGAGTTGGGTAGGGAGGTGAGGTAGTCAATTAGTGGGCCCAGGGCCTGGGATTGGTTCTTGGGGGATATGTAGGCTACGGTTAGGAATAATGGGCCTCTAGCTGGGTCAGGGGACAGCTTTAGAGTAAGTGCCTGGGCCTTATGGTCGAGGTCAGGCGGGGGGAGTGGTAGCCCCATGAGAGAATCCTTCAAATAGAAGACAGAGCCCCCACCTCTCCTGCCGACATGGTCCAACCGATGGAGAGTGTAGCCAGGGTAAATGGACTGGTGTCAACTCCCCTACCCAGAGTGCTTCTATTGTCTTTTTTTAGGTAACTCATCCTCATCTTCTTTTGTGAATACTGAGCAAAAGTATTCATTCCGTATCTCTGCCTTTCAACTGTCTCCCTCTGCCCATTTCCCCTCTCCCTTATTAATCTTCACTATTCCTCCCTTAACCTTTTTGTGCTCCCCAATGTATCTATAAAAGGTGTTATCCCCCTTCTTAACTGAGTTGGCTATTTTTTCCTCGGTTTGGGCCTTTGCTATTCTGACTACCTTCCCCACTTCTTTCTGCTTTAATTGATACAGTTCCCTGTCATGCTGCTCCTGTGATTCCTTATACTTTTGTATATCTTTTTGTCCTGGGGATGCATCCTGCTATATCCATATCAATGTACATATTCTTTTAAATGCCTTTGATGTTGCATGTTATATGATGCTTATGTGATGGTTACTTTGTTTTAACCCGCTATGTAAATACTGTTCTATTTGTTATTTGTGACCCTCTTCTACTCCTACCCACAGGACATATCTGGAAACAAGATGTTAAAAGCTCAGTATGTCTCTCCTGGTCAAACTTTTTGAAATAAATAAATTAATCTGGCTAGCCATCAGAGCAATTTTGTTTGAGGTGCACTGACACCAGTTATTTCTAATTACGTTTACTAAATGCCTTCAGGGGTGGTCTGATAAACCTACAATATCCTGTAGATAAACCCTGTTCAGTGCCTCCTCTCTTTTCTCATCTGGGCACCAATATCAGTATAGTATAGTATAGTATAGTATAGTATAGTATAGTATAGTATAGTATAGTATAGTATAGTATAGTATAGTATAGCACAACATAGTATAGTGTAACATAGACTATAACAGCATAGCATGGCACAGTACGGCACAGTCTATAGTATAGTATAGAATACAACAGCATAGTATAGTACAGTACAGTACAGTATAGTGTAGTGTAGTATAATATAGTATAGTATAAGATTGTGCAACCTATCACCATTTAGTATAAGGCAGGTGCTATACTGTGCTTCTAAATCAAACACTAGAAGATGGAATAAAATCTTTTAGCTATGCTGCCTTCCTCTGAGCTAGTAGTTAATTGAATATTACCATGTGCAAACCCAAATTAGTGGTCTGGCTAATTGTGTCTCAGAAGAATAGGCTACAGTCAGCGGGCCAATTCACAGACTCCCTGAGTGACCAGCTCTCCTGTATTTTGTGTCTGGAATAATAGATCACCGAGGCCTTCACCAAAATGTGTGGTCATTAGAGACTACTTTAAACTAATGACCTGAGCATGGTTAACTGGTCACACCAGATACCTTTAATGACATAAATACTGCCATTTGATGTCCAAGCTTATAAACATTGTTGACATACATGCCTCTTTAAGTAAAATATCAAAAACACAGGTGTTAAGTGGCTCACAGGTGAACTTTGTACATTAATGAAGGCTCAGTACATCTCTTGGGCAGCATTTATAAAATCAGTTTTCCATTCTGGCTTGAACACTTATAGGCAGCTAATAAATAAAAGTAAAATTGTCTTAATAGTAGCAAGAAAAAATACTTTAAGCATCTGCAAATTTAAAGATTTAATGACCCCAAAACTTTTTGGAGAAGCATTAAGTAACTGTTGAAGGAGTCCAAACTGACTGTGATAGTTAGTGTTTCCTCTCTTGACAATCTCTGCTATGAGCCTTTAAGAGAAGGTAAGGCTCTTAGTCAATCTTTACTGCCTTGAGCTTTTACAGAAGAATCTTTGTTGACAATCCTGGATTTGCTAACTCTAAAAATACTAGGACAGTCTGAAGTCCTCCTAAATTTTACCCTAAGTTTATGACTAAGAAGAAAGTACTTGCACTCCTGAGTAAAGTTAAACCTGAGATGTCTGTGGGGTGTGACAACTTGGAGCCAGACTAGTAAAACTTTCTTCCCCTCTAATTGCTACACCAGTAGTTTCACTATTTAAACCATCTTTTCTACATGCATGTGTCCCCAAGTTGTGGAATCTGACCAAGGCAGTTGCAATTCACAAAGATGGCTTTGCATCACCAGTAGAAAACTATCACACATGAGGTATCTTAATGGGACAACTGCTCTGTATTTGGGGATTCTGAGTGCTTTTTGCCAGGGGTCTATATCTGACCTCCTCAAATATTCTATTTGCCAATCCCATACATTCCCACTGTGGTTCTTCAAACCTTATAGAACATGCAGATGATGCAGTAATCTATGAATGTACATAATATCCAGGACATTAACCAAGATTTTGGCAGACATTTTATCCTTTTTGAGAAATGTTTTTTGGTAGTACACTGCTTCTAAACCACTTAAAAACTAAAGGTCATGCTTTTTTGCACCATAGCCAAAAGAAGCACTTTGAAAAAATGTATTTAATATAATGTCTACTTCTGGATCTTTTCAAGAGGCCATTAAATCTTTTAGGTACATTGAAATCTACTTAGATCACAGCCAGTCTTACCAGGATCACCTAGACCACATAACCGCCCACATTAACAAAAAGATTGGCTCATTATTTCAGTTCAAGGGATGATAATTTGATGAGGCATGTCTTGCCAAAGCCAGTCACAATCTCTTTCCCTGTTGGACTATAATAGTGCTATACAATTTGCCTCAGTTGTGGAGTAAGAACTCTCTAGACTAATAAATAATTTGCAATCAAATTGGGTGATGAGCCATCCCGGTGGTACTGAAGGTTGAGGTGCTGGATGCCACATCTCACGCTATGCTGGTGACCTGGGTTTGGGAATGGACTTGGGCCACCTGAGGTCAGCAGTGGGTGAGGGAAGGGATCAAGCATCCAGAGGACTGGTCTCACTTCCTGGGGAGGGATTTGGGGTTGTGCCACTCCAGGTGGCTCCTGGTGGTGGCCAAGGGTAGTGAGGGAAGATGCAGTGCAAAAGCAGATGCTGGGGGATGGAGCATAGGCAGGCGTTGGTGCTCATCACCATGGACACCATTGCATGTCCCACACACCGCATGGGAGAAACACAGGAAAAACCCTCTAGAGCACCAGTGAGAAGACAGAGACCCCAGGGGTGTGCCCACATCCCAATGCCGGTCCAGTGCACCCAGGACTCGCACAGCTGACCTGGCAACAAGGTAGGTCCCTCTAATCACAGAAAGACCCACCATGGAGGACCGTCCCCCGTAGGGTGATCCGGGGGGGCTGCACCTACCAGAGTCATGAAGGCAGAGCCTGGGGGAAGTGGGGGTTCAAGCTGGGAGTGAGATGCAGCAGCTGAGGTGGTACTCCTGAAGGATGCCTATGACCCCAGAGTGAATAAAACAAAGTCTACAAAAAAAATTGGGTGATTTGCCTTAAATACTGACAGAAGGATCCATCACTTTGAAACTTATGGAAACCTAAACTGGCTATTCTTAGATGCCAGATTTAAATTTCTGCTGGCTAGCTCCATCTTTAAAATCCAGTCTACATATCCACCAGACTTCTTAGCTGCTTTTCTGAATCCATGTGACAGGTTTCTGACTCTAAGATCATCAGCGAATAAGTAACTTTTTCCTTCTGAAGAACCCCCAGGGGACAATGTTGTTTACATTATGAAGCCCACAAGTTAGGGAACTCATCACAACCACTGCATTTAAGAGAAACTAAAACTCTTTAGTCCTTTTGGAAGTGTCTTCATAAGCATCTAGAGTACTTACTTGAACAATGCAGATGTAATGTTTTAAATTGTTTTACTGAATACTCCCTACTTTAAATAGAGGGTTGGGTAATATTGCTATTTGAGGGAAAAATACATATAGACCTTAGTGACAGCAAGATTTTATTTTGCTGTCCCTAAACACACCTGTTACATATTAGTCTTGTTTTCTTTTTCAGCTTTAGATACATACTTTACAACATGGGTAAAATATTAACAAATTTTTTGGTGATAGTATGTTTTATGTCTGGTATTTATTTCATGTTTGGAAACATAAATTTTAAATATGGAAATGTGACTGGAGATAGATTGGGAAAATCTATTGTCAAACAACATGGGGACACCCAAACCTTACTCTTAATTATTTTGGGGACAAAGGTTAGGCCGATTGCTCAGTTGCTAATTCAAATACAAAGCACTACTTTTTGGAAACTGGCTGTTTTGATAGGTAAATGGAAATTGAACCGTGAGGCAAATTATAGATATTACTTTTGCCTTATGATTCGAATACTTTTTTCAAAACAGTATGAAATGGTTGCAAAATTAAAAATTCTTATAGTTTTGAGTTTATTGATGTCAGGAAATATCCATCTAAATCCAGGGCCAGGTGATATTTGTTCAAACTTGGGGTCAGGTAATGAAAATATGTATACAGCTGATATTCTACAAAGTAATAAGCTCTCATTTGTTCAGTTGAATGCTAGGAGTTTTGTTCCAAAATTTGACATGATAAGGGAATGGATTTTGGAATTTAAACCAGATGTTATAGTAATAACTGAATCTTGGTTAAATAAAAAGATACAGGATGATGAAATACAGGTACATGGCTACCAAATATGGAGGCACGATCATGGGAAAAGGAGTGGGGGTGTCTTGGTTTATGGTACTACAGTTTTGGAGATTAAAAACTTAAATTGTGTTAGTACACCAGGCATGGAAAAAGTAGTTCTGGAGATTAAAATCCCTCATTGTAAACAATTATTGCTGGTGGGCTGTTACCTTCCTCCTAAGGGAGATGATCAACAGTTTCTTGTTCTCCAGGATTTTTTGCTTTCTTACAGGGAAAGCCATGAGCTCATGATTATGGGAGACATGAACACAGATTGGGTGAGGGTGCCACCCACCAGCAAAATAATGGATTTAAAAACTACATTGGGTTTGTCCCAGTTAATTACTACGGCTACAAGATTAAATGTTAAAACTCCTAATTCTGCCAGTATTTTGGATCTGATATTTGCTTCTGATCCTATTAAATATTCAGTGGCCAGAGTGCTTCCAGATTCATTTAGTGATCATCAGATAACTTTTTGTGTCAGGAAAACAGTTAAGCAATTGACAGTTCCTCAAGTTAAATCCTATCGTAGCTTTAAAAACTTGGATTATACATCCTTTATGGTTGAATTGGAATCAAGAAACTGGAATCGACTAACTTTGATTCCTGACATAGATAGTGCCTGGTCATATTTCTGTTGTGAATTTATATCTGTATGTGATATTTTTGCACCTATTCAAATTAAGAAAGTCAAACAAACAAATTCCCTTTCGTATACTGCAAAGTTAAGAGTTTATCGTAAGAAAAGGGATGCTGCATGGAGACTGGCAAAGAAAAAAAATGAGACAGTGCTTTTGGAAAAATATCAAGCGGCACGTAATTTATACATTGCACAAATAAGGAAAGCAAAATCAGATTTTTATCTTACTGGAATGGCAACTGACCAGTTTAAAAAACCTAGGGATTTTGGGAATATGGTTAAAAACAAGGAAATAGGACCTCAGAACTGCCAAATGATTTTATGGCAGAAAATGGCCCATTGAAACTTTCAGATGAGGCAGCTGCTATATTGAACAAAATGTTTGCTGACATAGGGTTTTCCCAGATTAATGCATGTCCCCTTTCTGGTATAAATAAGCAAGAGAGAAATCAAGAAAATAAAGATGAAAATGGTCTATTACTTTGCTTCCAAAGTATTATTCCAAGTCAAGTTTATCGGGAATTATTAAAATTAAATATAAATAAGACCCAAGGTCCAGATGGGATTCCATCTTTTTTGCTTAAAATTGCTGCCCCAGTAATAGCACCAATCTTGACTGACATCTTTAACCTTTCATTGAAGACTGGTACCTACCTATTAGTCTGGAAACAGGCAGAAGTGATACCAGTGTTTAAGGGAGGTGTGAAAAATGATATGCGGAATTATAGACCAATATCATTGCTTTCGGTTACTTCTAAAGTGTTTGAAAAAATTGTGGTTTCTCACTTAAATAGTTATCTTGAAAAAAATGAAAAATACAATAAATATCAGTCAGGCTTTAGGGCACAGCACAGTACTACTACTGCACTTGTCAAGGTTGTATCGGACATCCAGGTAGCCATGGATAGGGGCCTTCTGGTTGGAGCAATTTATATTGATTTGTCAAAGGCTTTCGACACTTTGGGACATCAGGTATTGATGGAAGAATTGAGATCTGTAGGCCTCAGCCAGGGATCCCTGGATTGGTTCCATGGCTACCTGGATGGCAGACAACAAAGGGTTAGGTTAGGTAGTAATTTTGTATCCAGTTATCTAAATATTAATTCTGGTGTTCCTCAGGGGTCAGTGCTAGGACCCATCCTATTTAATGTATACACAAATGGTGTCAGACATCTGATGAACGATGTCCGGCACCATTTGTATGCAGATGATACAATTTTGTATCTTGAAGGGAAATCTGTGGGACATATACAGGAAAATTTACAGAAATGTTTCAATACATTACAAATATATTTTTTCAGAACATGGTTTGGTTTTAAATTCACAAAAATCACAGGTAATGTTGTTTTCAAATAAAAAAACATTTGTGGATCTGGATATTAAGACATTGGATGGGTGTAGCCTGGCCGCTGTGGATCGCTATAAATACTTGGGAGTATGGTTGGACTCTCATTGTAGTTGGGATTTTCATGTTGATAAATTGATACAAAAATTGTGTAAAAAGCTGGGGGTACTGTAAAAGCATAGCAATTGTCTTTCATTCGATGTTAGGTTAAAGATTGTGAATTCAATGATAATTCCACATATCGATTATGGTGATGTCATATATAGAGGGGCAGTTAGGAGCAACTTAGAAAAGCTTGATGTTATCTATAACAGATATGCGCATTTTGTTTTGGATGCACCTCGGAAAACACATCATTGCACCCTCTACAGGAACTTAAATTGGATATCCTTGACAGAACGGCGAAATATGCATGTGCAATGGTTAACTTATTGCTGTTATTGTAAAAAAGTTCCAGGATATCTAGTGGAGTTTCTGGAGGAATGAAATGTTAAGGTAGGTTTGAGATCTGAAGAGGAAGTAAAATTTAGGGTACCCCTTATGAGAACAGTGAAGGGCCAACATTGTTATGTATATGAAGGTCCAAAATTGTGGAATTCATTATCAGGTCACTTGATGTCAAGTATAAATAAAATATCTTAGAATGAAATAAAATCATGGTTTGTAAAGGAAGCAATGTCCCTAAAGATTTGCTGTACTTGAGATGTTTGTATATATGGTTTATTGTTGTAATTATTATTTGTTTTTTTTTTTCCTTTTTTTCTTTGGTTATATATGTATTGTGTTTTATGTATGTATAATGTGTGTATCTGTAAGTATTTAAAATGAAACTGATGTTTTTGCAGAGTAGGACCCCATTGTAAATTAGCTGATGCTAAATTGGGTTTTATCCTGTTTCTGATATCAGAAATAAACTTTTTACTACTACTACTACTACATCGTATTTCTATGAACATGTTTCCTAAAGCAGCAGTCTTAAAAAATATCTACTGTAGTTGAACTATTCGAATGTACTTATTTTTTACCAGAATATATGTACTGCTATTAGCATGTTCACTAAAATACCTAGTATCTGTGCAAATGTATAGTATGTCAACCTTGTTTACCTTATGTGTCTGTTATTCATTATACCTGTGACCTTTTCTTGCTGTCTTGGGTCACCCCATTAAACTGATCTAGTGACCAGTGGGAATTTCTCGGTTACCTAAGAATTAAATTATGGTAGCACGGTAGTGCTGCAATAGTTAGGGTTGAGGAGCCATTTACATGTTAAACCCAAACTTTTGCACCATAATAACTTTGCAACCATTTGATGGATTTGCCTGAAATTTGGAATACACAATCAAGACGCATACGCCTTGGTATCTGCCAAGTTTCATACCAGTCGGATACACGGCTGCGGAGTTATTAAGCATGATCTGCACATGCGTTTATGCTTTTTCTGGAATTCTATGGTCGCGCCTACGGGACGCACGGTTTGCACGACCAGTCCAAAATCTTCAGGGAACATGCGGCCAGGGTCCCCAATGTGCCTTTTGAAGATTTCATGAAAAAATATTAAACGGTTCAAAAGTTATTCAAAAAACAGTTTCCCATCATAAGACAATGGGAAAAGTTAACAAAAAGTTCAACAGTGTTGCAAATGCAATTTTACTGTCGCAAATGGCCCTTTTACTGTCGCAAATCTGCCATTTTGTTTCCAGTTAGTGATCATAAAAATGTTTGGCATTTAAAATTGGGACCCTCTAGCAACCTAATTCTTTTTGTATTCACCTAGTCGGGCCCTGAGGATGCTAGCCATGTCTTTAAAACACCCAGAAATATGTTTTTTCAAATTTCTGGAAAAAGTACTTTCGCAAAGTACTGTCACATTCACAAAAGTGTCGCAAATCTTTGCGAAAGCTTTTGCAAATTGCGACAGTACTTTTCTAGGCTGTGAGAAAATGACAGCAATTCTTTGGCACCCTGCTGCAAAAGAATGGTTTGATGCTTTGGCTTCAAATTTAGAGGGAACGCAGCTGACATCTCACAGATGTGCCTTCCAGTGTTACATTGCAAAAATATTGCATGGTGCCAAAGTTACTGTACTCCAAATTTGACACTTTTTCCCATAGGATAACATTACGGCATCCGACTCATTGCAGCAATCCTTTGGTGCCCTGCTGCAATATAACGACTCAGTCTTTTGGGCTGAAATTTGGAGGGGAAGACAGCCAACATCCCATAGATGTGCCTTTTTGTAGTTTGGTGAAAAAATATTACAGGGAGCCAAAGTTATGACACTCCGAACTTCTCATTTTTTCCCATAGGATAACATTACGGCGTTCGCCATGCCTTTCAGGGCCCATATCTCGGAAACGGTGCAAGATACGGACTTTTCATCGAAAAAACAGCTTAGCCCCCTACTGAGGGCTAAGCACAAAACTAGCCAGGAAAGTCATAAATCATATGACTTTTAAATGTTTTTTCTACGTCGTACGGTTCCTGAGATATAAGCTATTTAGTATTCCAACTCCTCATTTTCTGCTCCGAGACCCATTATTATGCATACATTCTTAGTACTCACTGTCTTTCTCTATGTAGCCTTTTGGGGAAAACCAGCCTGTACACTTGCATTACTGTTACCATTGCCCTTTCCGCTTGCGGTTCCGTACCCATTTCACTTACCGTTTACGTCTACCATGTGCGTTATCCTTTGCGTTTTCTTTTGCACTTGTGTTTCTGTTATTTTTTGCCATTTGTGTCTACAGTATTTTTTCTCTTTCTGTTTCGCTTTGCGTCACCATGCCCACTGACATTTCCGTTTGCGGGCACCATGTTACTATGTGACAAGACATCAAGTGGCGGATCATTCCCGTCTACGCCACCGTGTGCGTTACCCTTTCTGTTCTCATTAGCGCTTGCGTTACCATGTGCGCCACTGTTAGCACTTCTGTTTGCGTTGCTGTTCCTCTTACTATGTCACAAGACATCACGTGGCGGGAGCGTGGGGCCCTCCTCCCGCTGCATTGCGTTAGCTGGGTGTGGGACCATCTAGCCCCCACGCTCCCGCCACTACATTATTCACTATTTCTCATTATCATTCTCAAAAAGAAGGGAAATTAGAGGCAAAAAACTCTGTTTAATGCATCAGTTAGGGTTGTTCCACAGCAACAAAAGTGAGGAAATTTGGTGTTAGGGTTGAAAACCCCCCTTGGACCCCCAGCCCACCCCCCTAACTGGCATTGGGGTGCACATTGGGGTGTTCGGTCCTAACTCTCACCCCATTCTCCTATACTTCTGCTGCTTTATACATGTGATGGGATGAGTGTTAGGGCCGATGACCCCAATGCACACCCCAATGCCGATTGAGGGGGTGGGCTGGGGGGTCCAAGGGGGTTCTCAACCCTAACACAGAATTTCCTCACTTTTGTCGCTGTGGAACAACCCTAACTGATGCATTAAACAGAGTTTTTTGCCTCTAATGTAGTATATAAATAGATGAATGAATGAATACATCCATAGAAAAATACATACATAGATACATACATGACAATAACATTTTTCAGTAATGAGTTTATGTCGAATATTTAAATTGGAGTTGCACAGATATTGTCTCCAAAGGACTACGGACACTCTGGTGAATATCTTGGTTACTAGAAGTTTACATAATCTGGGGTACATATGCTCAATGAAAATTTTCAGGTACATTTTCCTGACCATGGGTTCATTATCAGTTATACATGTGTTGTCTGTGTCAGTCATTTTTGCGACACATAAGCTTAAGTGATTAGTACTCTAACTGAAATTGATGGTAAAGAATACATGGGCAGTTACACAATGTTAATGGCACAGGCCAGACCATGAACTTGGAAAAGGTAGGGACAGTATTGTATAATAGTAGCATGAGAATGTTGTTGTCAGTGTAGTTTTGTCATTGTATGAAGCAGCCTTGAAAGAGGATAGCTAGAGTTCACTTGAAGAATGAAGAGAGTATGTTGGTCACAAATATAATGGTACTGAGATGGTACTTAGAGGACTTTAAAAATAAAGTCAATCAGACTCTCATGTAGTTAATGGGAAGTCAATTGATCAGGAACAAAAACTAGTAGACAGGCATTAAGATGTATGCAAGTGGTATATGCAGTCCAAACCCATGCCAAGTCATGTAATCAGGATTAAAAAAAATGCAGGCAGCCATCAGTGACGTGAATGCGTAGTGTGTAATAACAATACACAGAACAGGCCAAATAGAAATGCTGGTTGAGGTAGAATAGAAACATAGAAACATAGAATTTGACGGCAGATAAGGACTGCTTGGCCCACCCAGTTTGCCCATTTCCCTACCTACTGGATAAGCTGCAGATCCTAGTTAACCAGCAGCCTACTTCTTCCTGCCCCCACCCCCTAGAATTGCCTTATGACTGTCCCATGCATGCTTGAATTCCACCACTGATTTTGACTCCACAACCTCCTCTGGAAGGCGTTCCATGCATCCACAACCTCTCTGTGAAAAAAATACTTCCTTAAATTACCTCTGAGCTGCCCTCCTCTATCTTCAAATTGTGTCCTCTTGTTCTTGCACCTCTTTTTGAAAGATGCTACCCTCTTGGACTTTGTTGATTCCCTTGAGGTACTTGAATGTTTCTATCATGTCCCTCCCTCCCTCCTTTCCTCGAGGCTATACATATTAAGCTCCTTTCATCTCTCTTCATATGTCTTCCGGTGCAGACCCTGCACCATTTTAGTTGCCCTCCTCTGGAGCTTCCATCCTGTCTATGTCTTTCGGGATTGGGTCTCCAGAACTGCACACAGTACTCCAGATGGGGTCTCACCAGCTGTCTGTACAGAGGGATAATAACTTCCTGTTTTCTACTGGTGATGCCTCTCCCTATGCATCCCAGTATCCCCCAGCCCTCCTTGCTGCCCTCTCACATTGCTTGCCCACCTTTAGGTCATCTGATATGACTACTCCCAGGTCTCTTTCCATTTTTGTTGTTGTTAGTATCTCACCCCCCATTGTGTACTCTTCCCCTGGGTTTTTGTTTCCCAGGTGCATTACCTTGCACTTCTTAGCATTGAATCTAAGCTGCCATACATTTGACCATTCCTCTAACCTTGCCAAGTCCCTTCTCATCCTTTCCACCCCACCCTGTGCATCAACTCTGTTGCAGATCTTTGTGTCATCTGCAAAGAGACATACTTTTCCTTCCAGTCCTTCTGCAATGTCGCTTATAAAGACATTGAAGAGGACTGGTCCTAATACTGAACCCTGCAGTACCCCACTAGTAACCCTCCTTTCTTCTGAGTGGACTCCATTTACTATTACTTTCTGTGTCCTATTCTCCAGCCAATTCTTTTCCCAGGCTGTCATCTTGGGACCCACTCCCAGGCTGGCTAACTTGTATATTAATCTTTTGTATGGGACTGTGTCAAATGCCTTGCTAAAGTCTAGGTAGGTCATGTCCACAGCCCTTCCCTGATCTACTATTTTGGTCACCCAGTCAAAGAACTCTATCAGATTCATCTGGCATGACCTTCCACTATGAATCCATGCTGCCTAGGGTCCTGTGCCCCTCTGGCCTCTAGGTACGACAATTCTTTCCTTCAGAAGTGATTCCATCATTTTCCTATTACTGAGGTTAAACTAACAGGTCTGTAGTTTTCTGCTTCTGCCTTGCTCCCACTTTTGTGAGAGGGGAATCACATCTGCCCTCCTCCAGTCCTTGGGTACCACCCCATCCTCCCATGATTTGTTAAAAGGGTAGTCAGTGGTGTCACTAGTTCTACCCTTAGTTCTTTTAGAATTCTGGGATGAATCCCATCAGGCCCCATTGCTTTGTCCACCATCAGTTTTAAGAGTTCTTTCAGAACCCTATCTTCTGTAAATGGGCTGGTATCAACTTCTGTATCCAGAGTGTTTCTACTGTTTGTTTTATGTACCTCCCCCTCTTAATTTGTAAATACTGAGCAAAAATATTTGTTTAGTATCTCTGCCTTTTCACAGTCTCCCTCTGCCCACCCTCTCTTCCCTTTATTAAGCCTCACTATCCCTCCCTTGGTCTTCCTTCGCTCCTTGATGTACCTATAAAAGGTTTTATCCCCCTTCTTAACTGAGTTGGCTATCTTTTCCTTGGTTTGGGCCTTTGCTGTTCTGACTGCCTTCCCAGCCTCCTTTGCTTTAACTGATACAGTTCTCTGTCCTGCTTCTTCTGCGATTCCTTGTACTTCCTGAATGCTTTCTTTTTCTCTTGAACCTTCACTGCCACATCCTTTTGAGAACCATAGTGGTTTCTTACATCATTTTGTTTTATTTTCTTCACACAAAGGTTCATTACCTCTGTGATGGCAGTTTTTATTATTCCCCATTGTTCTTCCACTCCTTCTTCCTGCCCATTTGCTAGTGCATTCCTTAGGCACTCACCCATTTTGGCAAAGTCAGCCCTCCTAAAGTCCAGTACTTTTGTCTTTGTATGGCTTGACTCTATTGCTGTGTTTGTGAACCATACTGTTTGATGGTCGCTAGTTCCCAGATAGCTACCCACTTCTACATCTGTGATCCACTCTCCATCTCCATTTGAGAGAATCAAGTCTAATATTGCTCCCTCTCGAGTGGGCTCCAGTACTAGTTGTCTAAGGCATGCCCCTTGTAGGGCATCTAGAATAACTCCACTCTTCGAAGTGGCAGCTGCAACTGCACTCCAGTTAACATCTGGCATATTCAGATCACCCATCAGCAATATCTCCCCTTTTTCTGCCATTCTAAGTATACTTTCTATCATTTCCTTGTCCATTTCCTCCCCCTGAGAAGGGGGTCTGTATACAACCCCTGTGCGGATTGTGGTGCCATTGCTTGTCTCCAAATTTACCCACAGTGCTTCTTCTCCTCCCTGTTTACCATTTTGTTCTGTTGCTTTTATTCCTTCCCTTATGTAAAGATCTACTCCTCCTCCTCTTTTACCCTCCCTGTCCCTCTTGTAGATAGTGTATCCTGGTATGTTTACATCCCAGTCATGGTTTTGTATGTACCATGTTTCTGTGACTGCCACAATATCCAGATGTTCCTCCTCCATCAAGGCCACTAATTCAGGAAGCTTGTTACCCAGACTACGAGCATTGGTATTCATTGCTCTCCATTTTTTGACGGCTTTACCTTCTGTTGCAGCATCCCCCACTGACCATTCTACCGCAGTCTTTTTCTCATTTAGTACCCTTTTTTGTAGGGAGAGGCTGGGATTTTCCTACTGCTTGTCAGTGCCTACTCCTTTGACTAGTTTAATAGCTTGCCAATGAAGCATTTAAACTGATTGCTCAATAGACTTGTTCCCTTCCTTGACAGATGCAGACCATCCTGCCAGTATAGGCTGGTGTCCCTCCAGGTGGAACCCCAGTCCCCAATGAAGCCAAACCCCTGCGCTCCACACCATTTTTTCAACCATTCATTAAACTGCATGTTGCTAATTACCCTCACCTCCCCCATGCCTTTGACAGGCAGCACCTCTGAGAAGGATACTGTGTGTGCTACTTGTCTTAAGCCCCTCCCCAACTCTGCAATGTTCTCCTGCACTACTCTAATCTCATGATGAGCCAAGTCATTTGTCCCTAGATGGATAATTACATCCATCTAGCTCAGACTCCCTTGCAGCTGTTCTCATGATCCTGAGGATGTGCTTCCTGTCCCTCCAAGCCATGGCACCAGGCAGGCACCTTACTTAAGTTTTTCCAGCCCCCCCAGTTCTATACCCCTAATAATTGAGTCCCTCACCAGGAGCTGCTTCCTTTTCCTGTGGTGTCCTCTGCCTCCTTCCTGTGGGCCTCCCTTGTGATAGTTGTCATCAGTCTTCTCTGTGGGTGCATCCATAGGGGAGCTATGCTCCCCAAGAATGGTGTATAGATTGTGGAGTGGAACAATTGACTGGGTGTGCCTCTGTTCCACCATCCTCACCCTCCCTGAGCCCACTGTGATCCATCTGCTGTGCTTTCTTCACAACCTCTGAGGTAGTGGTGGGGGCGCTAGTGCTCCCTGGATGGGGGAGGTTCCCTTTCTACTGTCCAGTGTGGCCTGAAGACAGGCAACTTCCTCCCTCAGGGAAGACAGCTGTCTGCAAATAGGGTAGCATCTCAGCCTCCAGAAAGACTCCTGGAAGACTGCTGCCCCACAGCCATTACATTGCACTTCTCCCCACATGTTTATCTATTTTTTCTTTGTTTGTTTGTATTTGTGTGTGTGTGTGTGTGTGTGTGTGTGTGTGCACGTGTGTGTGATTGATTATATAGAAATATATATATATATATATTATACAATGTGTATGCTTATATTGTCAGTGCAGTGTGCTAGAGAGGATATGACAGTGATATGCACCTTGCACTCTTGAGGAAATGATGTCAGATCCTCAGGTATAAAGGAACTATTTCCAGGGGTGGGTGGGGTGAGAGGTGGGAAGGGGTTGGGCCTAAACAGTGCCCTCACAAAACAATCAGCTAAAAGCTCTCACCCACCGCTGCGATGAGTGCCTTCCTGTCAGCAAGATACCCTACACAACAATTTGACAGAGAAAGTACCCTGCTAATCAAACAGAGAAAAATCCAGACATCCAAGTCAGACACAGGTAAACCTCTCCAGCACCAAAACAGCCTGGTGGTTTGTTAGCCACAAAGGAAAATCAAATATGCAGTTATTTCAGCCCTTCTGAAGATGCTGACAAGATAAGCAGTTTTGAAACCCCCCTTCCTGAATGAAAAACTAAAATAATTAAACACAAAGCAATACCACTGTAAAAGTGAGGAAAACTTCTCTCAGATGTAAGCAAGAGAGAGAGAGAGAGAGATTAGTTACAGATATCTAGTCCAATATAGTATATCCCATGCAGCTTCTCAGTTGTTTCAAAGCACACCCAGTACACAACTTGGAAGAAGATGGACTTCTGTCTCAAACAGGATCACACCAGTAGTTTATAGTAATTGAACAATGCTGAAATGGTCAAGCTAGACAATTGGCTATAATGCAGGCCTCTGACTTGTGAAGACAATTTCCCCCACCTCAGGCTATGTCTGGCTTCCAATTACAAACTGCAGCCTTTGCTATTTTAAATCACACAACCCCTCCAAATGTTGCAAAATATATTGATGCAGATTGTCACAGAATTCTAGTAATCAGTCCAGTTAGCCACAAAGGAAAATCAAATATGCAGTTATTTCAGCCCTTCTGATGATGCTGACAAGATAAGCAGTTTTGAAAAACCCCTTCCTGAATTAAAAACTAAAATAATTAAACACAAAGCAATACCACTGTAAAAGTGAGGAAAACTTCTCTCAGATGTAAGCAAGAGAGAGAGAGAGAGATTAGTTACAGATATCTAGTCCAATATAGTATATCCCATGCAGCTTCTGGAATAGTACAATGAAATAAGAATGTTAAAGTTGAGAAACATGCTGAATTTATTTTGATCTCTACCACCCTATCTATGCTCATTTTGAAATAAGATGTAATAGTGAACCCCTCTCAAAAAATAAACTGTAATCAAATTTAAGTTCTTAATTATCGACTATATACAGTACTCTCTCATTCATCCTTCGACTTCAACATGCATGCAATAATGCCAGTATAAGGCAGTACAGGCCAGATGTGGTCAGCTCAAACAAAGGAAAAGAATCAGGCAGGCATGGTGATGATGGTAGTACTGTATACACACAATACAGGCCACATAAGTCAACTCATTACCTGATGTGTACAATAAACAAAACAGGAAGAAAGCAGCTGAAGAATTATAAAGAGGATAATGCCTAAGTAAAGGTGGTTAACCATGATGTAATCAACTCAAGCAGTTGTCTTGACAACCAAGTAAACCTTGAGAGCACAGCTCGAGATGTTTACACTTGTTATGACAACTGTTAGAGGTGATTATGTGCATGGATGACTACCTTTACTTATGCATTATGTTTTATAGTGTGTAGAACCCATGGCAGCAGTAAAATAACACTTTTTGTATACTTCACTTTGAAAAACAAACCCAGAGGCCAGTTGTGAGAATGCCATAAATTGCTCATTTATTGTTCGACTCCGAGTCCCATTTACAACAAATGGAATACTGAAGATATTCAGTAAGAGTTAAATAACAAGTCCTACATAACTTTTCATAAATTTCAACAAAAAAAAAAAACAATGTTTAAATAGATAAAGTTAAAATTTTTATCATTTAACAAGTCCATTGCTTTCCGGTTGGTCAGTCTACATCACATGACTCGGCATCAGCATCAACGTCAGCTTGGTGGGTCGGCCCTGTGAGGAGATGAATGCACAGCATGGATTGGAGTTGCATTACTTCTTTTAACAAGGTAACCTAGAATTCATGTGATGTGCACAGCAGCATGTTAGCAACGGTATGCCAGGAACGTAAACAGCTTTACATTTTACAGAACTGATGTTCTGTTTGAAGAATGATGATAGGGGTGGCATTCTAAGCTGTAATCCCATCAATGTGACATCCTTAAGGAAGGTTTACAGACTGCAGACATCATATCAATGGGATTATCAGTTTATTAAAAGACTGAATTCAGTGGTCAGTAGCACTTAACCATACATTATATAATGATGTTGGAGGTGAAAGCCCGAGCAATAAAGTCAGTCCGTGGTCATGGATAATGTGAACTATAACTGTCATTTTCCTCTGATCCCAAAAATTACTCTAAAAAGTAATAAAAACATTCAGGGAGGAGCCTCTGTCCTGTGAGGGTACATGAACAAGAAACAATTGGAAAAACGATATTTGCCCTGTTACCACTTGTTTAGTAATTACATTTTTAACAAGTATCGTTATGATACAGTACCTGCCAAAATATTGTCTGCCAACATTTCCTGACCTTAAGTCATCACTTCCTCAGTGTGGTACTAGCAAATTTCAGGAAATATATAAAAATAATGTATTCTTAGTTGGTATATTTATAAATTTCTAAATGTATAATGTTTAATCCTGGCCAGATTTCATTCTCCCCACAGGTTCACCAATTTCATTCAAAAAAGCGAAACTGTAAGGTTAAAACATTTCAGCATATTTTTTAAAGTTCTTAATGTTAAGTCAGTCCCTTGCTTTAGCATTAGCCTCATCTATACCTGGCTTTAAGGCAAAATTGAAAGAATATTTATTGTGTAAATCTTCTTGTAGCTGTTCTTTGTAATTAATTGTTCTTATGTAAAATTCATTGTTTTGTATGTAAATTTTTGTTTTTGGTTCTGGGTTGGGCCTGAATAAGGGCCATCAGTCCAGTGTTCTTTCCCAGTTAGCAAATGAATAAATAAAAAAAAATTGTGAACACTTCATTTAAAGAAAAAATGTCTTCTTTCCTCCAACTTTAGATATTTCCCAATCTATACTAGCTAAACTTCTTTTTAAATCAGTGTGATTTTAAAACACATTTACTAATATGTGACATGGTTTGTGGCTAGTACCACCCATGGATACTGTGGTGTAGATACTTGGATAGTCACCCCCCCGAGGGTGAAAGGCTGACGTGGCCTGGATATTGACTCCTAATGATGAATGTGAACTTGTATTCTACAGTAAATCTTGGTGTCTCCACCCACAGACTTACAGTGGGCTGGGTCAAAAGTGGAGTACCTCCCCTAGCATGCAATAAAATCTACTTCCCCATTTCAAGAATACACACAGTACTTGCAGTACCATTGCATACCCCCACACAGTGCAGTTTCACACTCTCAACTAATAATAGACAAGGCCACCTGAAATACAAATAAAAATAAATATTTATTAACAATGAACCCATGGAGGAAACACTGAGTTAAAAATCATCAATGGACATATGATTCAATGACATATACCACAATATGCCCCAGTGATATAGGTCCATCTGTACTGTCGGGCCTTCTGCAAGACTCTACTGTCCTGCACCATATACTTTAATTATTAACCTTGCACACAGCTCTATCTTGGTATCCATGGCTGTAGCATGGTAGACCTGATTTTTGTACTGCCCAGGACCTGGCATTGGTGCACCACCATTATAAACCCCACTTCTGAGTGACTTTTAACAAAGTGAGTAACAGGCCACTTCACTGATGAAGTTTAAAATGTACCCATCCCTAGTCCAAAGTCTCAAAGGCATACTGCACAGCTGAGTACAGTGCTGTTTTGAGCTACAAATCCAGGGTTTGAATAGTAAGACCATAGAAGGGTTTATAAATGTGCCTAACATAAAATGATTCTTCAAATAGACATTCAGAGTTTCTATGCATGGCTATAGTACTTGCTGTTTGAGCTTGAGGGTGTTTTCTTCACTACAAACACCACTGTAAAGAATGACACCTCTCTGGTTTGTTTCAGTTACCTGTATGAAGTGGTGCAAGCCGAGCAGATTATGAACCAGTGTTGTTTTGACATCAGCACGCTAATGTTACAGGAGGTCCCTGCACCCTTATTGGTACCCCCAGAGGTACACCGTAGACAGCTAGCACTTAGGTATATACTATGCTAACATATAGGGCTAGGGGCATCTACCGTATAAGAGAAGATGTCAGGATATGTATGCATATTATTGTTATACACTTTACCTTCTAATACATATATGTATTTCTTGCTTGCACGATGTCAGGACACCTGTGTCCTTGTAATGATTATGATATATTATGATAGTCGGCATTGCCATCTTTCGATAATTTGTATTAGTACATTGCTATATGCAAATTGTAGTCCTTTGTCTTTACAAAGTGATGACTACTACAAAATTGTATAATGTTATCTTGGACTGAGGAGCCACCTCTAATTTAGCCAATAGGGCTCATCTCTGTAACTAGAAATGTTTCCATCTTACAGTAACCATGGTAATTATTGTAGGTATATAATGTAAGACATTACGTCTTCTACCTTGGAGACCCCAAGAGACACGGAGAATCCTTAAGGTATAGGGAATGCTTAGCATTGGCTCCCAGTTCGTTTTGGTAAGAACTGCTTAGGGCAAATGTAATTATCCTTTAGGTAGTAATAAACAAGTTTATTACTCTTATGCAATGTGTCTGTGATTCCTTGCATGCCCATTATTACCAAGAACCTGACAGTGAGATTCAGACCTCCTGACACTATGATGCATGTGACATATTTTACAGTTAGTGGTACATTAATTAAATAGCTCATTGGATTCTGTATGGAGAATCGCATTCTATGTAGTTACACATTACCAGACTGATCTCACACGCCAAATTATTGGATATCTGATATTCAACTCTAAAAACAAAGACCTAATTTGTGAGGTAGACAGTATGCTATTACTATAGGTTTAGGACTATAAACACAATATTCATAGTTATCCCAAAGTTTCTGAAGATGCTCAAAGTTTTCATTGTTTGTGCAAAACTATTTAACAGCTAGTGTAAGGTTATTTATATGGAAAATAAATCAATACTTTGTTTTTTCTGATCAAAATATTTGTACTTGGCATTATAGGAATTGTGTTCTTTAATGCTATATGTTCAAGGACATTGATATGTGTATATAATTTACATTTATAAAGGGAGCACTCCAAGCAGCGGTGACTCTTAGCATCATGATGCAAATACACTAAGGATGCATGTAATATATTACAATGCCCAGTTCACTGCAGCAAAAAATCTTCAAAGAACAAAGGCAGAGAGTCCCCATTCCCTATTTTAATAAATCAATTCATGTTTTAGTTTTAATGATTAGAGTTTCTCTATCTCATACATTTAGCTGTAGATGGGATATTGTTCTAATCCTAGAGAACTGAATTATATATTTGTTCAGTTCACAAATAATATATACTGTGTTATTCATGCAAGTAAAATGTAAAACAAAAAGCACCATTACAGTATCAATTAGAAATATGTACATTAATTACTACATTTTGATCCATTCTGCTTCCTCATTCAATCTACCTGTTTTACCTAATAAACAAGAGTCTGCAATCCATTTTACTTCCTTTTTCAACAAAAGTTTATTCCAGTTGTCCCCCTTCTTGAAGGCTTAATTTTAGTACTTTGTTTCACCAGCATTATTGCAATGTATGCATGAGTCACTGGGCAAAAAAAATCATGTACAGTAAATGTCAATCAATTAATCAATCAATCAATCAATCAATAAAGGCTTTATTTATACAGTGCAAGTCTCTGGGAATCAAAGCGCTTTACATATTTATGTAAAATAACAAGCACATTTAAAGAACAACTGCAGCATTTAAAATATATAACTTAATCCCCATCAGGGAATGTCTGACTTAATAAAAATGTCTTCAGTTCAATTTTAACATGGTCCATGGCCTGGCACTCTCTAATCTGACACGGTAGAGAATTCCACAGGGTTGGAGGTGCAAAAGCAAATGTATGTGCTCCAGATGCCTTCTGTTTAACCCTGGGAATCTCTAGGAATCCCTCATCAGTGGAGTGGAGTTGGTGGGTGGGACAGAAAGGGCACCAATTTCTTGCAGGTACTGTAGCTGGGTCCCTGGACATGTAGTGCTTTATAGGTCAGCAAACCAACCTTGAAAGTGATCCACCAATTTACCAGCAGCCAGTGCAGACAGTGGAGGACAGGTGTGATATGGCATGATCTAGGTAAGCCAGTCAGCAACCTGGCCACCGCATTCTGCACTAGCTGCAATTGGCAAAGATCAACCCCCAGTATCCCCAGGTAAAGGGTGTTATAGTAATCTAGCCAAGAAGTCACAAAGGCTTGAACCAATGTTGGCATGTCACCGGGGAGATCAGGTATTTGATCCGGGTGATGTTTCTCAGATGGTAAAATGAGGCTTTCACAACAGCTGACATCTACGATTTTAGTGTCAGACCACTGTCAAGCACAACACCCAGATTTCTCACCTAATCTGAGGTAAGCAGCTGGGAGTCCCTGAGCCAAAGCCATGAGGTCTGACCAGCTTTCATCCTCACACCCTGGCAACTAGGTTCTAACACCAATACTTCAGTCTTGTCTGGGTTCAGCCTCATCCAGTTGGCCTTTATCTAATCCTGGATCTCTGAGAGGCAGTTATTAAAGACAGATACCATATCTTCCTGTCTGGGTGCAAAAGGACAAGTAGTGCTGAGTGTCATCTGCAAAGCAGTGAAACCTCAGCTCATACCACCTAATAATGTCCCCTAATGGCAGCATGTACACTGCAATCAATATGGGGGATACGACCGAGCCCTGTGGGACCCTACAGGACAGGGGCAGAGAAGCCGAGGAAAAAATCCCTGATACTACCCTCTGCATCCTTCCTATGAGAAAAGATTTAAACCAGCTGAGGACTGTACCTGCCAGTACACAGCATACCCACAGTTGTTCCATCAACACCACATGGTCTACAGTGTAAAATGCTGCAGAGAGATCGAGAAGAACTAAGATGGTATGGCTCCCTCACTCTCTCACTATCAGGAGATCATTCTGCACCCAGACAAGGACAGATCTGATACTATGTAGAGATGTTATGAAACAAAACTTTGTCAGCAAAGTTGCCAGGAAATCAGCAATTTCACCACACAAACTTTTTCACGAAATTGCGGCGAATTTCACCTCAATTTTGCCCACTGCAGATGGGCATCTCCAAGTGGTGTCTGTAGTGGTTCCCCCCTCTCCCGACTGCTCAGAGGCCCAAATAAAAAAAAATCTTCTCCCTGGTGTCTAGTGCTTCCCCTTTCCCAATCACTGCCAAAATTGAATAAAGCCCTTCCCCCAAGTTGCCCTGAGCCATGTTCTGACTCCCGACTGAGTCCCGAATCTGACCTTGTGTTAAAAAAATAATTAATTAAATCCCCATCTCTCTGGTGTCTAGTGGATGCCCCACCCCCACCCTGGCATCAGAAAGAGTCCACTCCGCTCCCCACCAGTACCTGATTGGGCCACTGGCACAGACCTCCACTCACCTCCATGGTCTGCAGCCCGACTGAGTGCTTTAATGAATGAACGCATGCTTGTACATGCATGCACTCATTCATCGGATTCAGACAGCCAGCACTCTCACTACTACTGGAGTGTAGTTAGAGTGCTGGCTATCTGACAATGAATGAGCATGTGCTATATACACCACCTGATGTCTGCTGGAGAATGTCTGTTTCAGTCCTCCTAAGGGGAACAAGACCATGACATGCAGCTGTCTTACCTGAAGGTAACATCATTACTGGGTGGACTTTTTAAAGTTAATATAACTTTATTTGGTAAATTTCAAAATTGTGTTATTTGGGTCTTGATAATAGGCAATGCCAAAAAGCGCTGAAAATAAATGAAAAGAGCAGGAATCTTCTAAAACAAGATTTACACCATTATGCTTATATTTATTGTCACTTACCTTAATATTTTTTAAAGTTTTGGCCTTTTGTCCCATTATTGGTATTATAGTTTACACAAACTAAGTTCAAGGCTTGCTATAATAATAACTGAAAAATACATGGCAGTCAAGCAATGAAGCCAGAGAACAAGTATAACTATCTACACATCTACACAGAATAATAAGAACAGAACTGAAACAAACTATCACCTGGTACAGTACTGTTACCTAAAAAGAAGATCAAGAAGCACAAAAAAAAAAGAAAATCATCCCCGCACCCCACTAAACAAGAACAGAATGTACCATATTTACACCTTGAAAGGAACAGTAGCTAAGGATTTCAGAAGAGTGTCTGGTCCCTATGATCATGGGCACACAAGAAAGGCAAGAGAGGTTGTGGTATCTCTGCTTATCAAACAGGCTGGCTGCAGACATTCCCCAGTACAGAAATATGCGGTGTATTAAGTAGGACGTTAGCAGCAATGAAACATCTGAGGGTGGCTTAATTCAATTTCGGCTATGTTCAGCGAGGGGCACTAGACACCAGGGAGAAGATTTTTTTTTTTTATTTGGACCGATGAGTGGTCGGGGGGGGGAACACTAGACACCAGAGAAGAAAGGTGATGTAGTGGTGAAATTAAGGAATTTCACCTACAGGTATCGAAATTTCATTCACGACCAGTGAATTTCACCAGTTTGTTGGCAAAATTTTGCTCTCTACACAGGCCAAAATTTGCATCTCGTGAAATGTGTGAATTCCGAAACATATTTCACTGGGTGAAATTTTTCAATTTTGCACAACACTAGTACTATATCTCTTCCTGAATCCAGACTGGAGAGGATCATAGATGCCATGAGATGATAAATGATCATCCAGTTGAGCAGCCAACACCTTCTCAATAACCTTGACCACAAAAGGCAGGTTAAAGACAGACCTGTAGTTTGCCAGGCAGTCCAGATCTAGTGAAGATTTTTTCATGAGTGGTTTAACAACTTCATGAGTGGTTTAACAACCACCTCTTTAGGGGATCTGGAAAGACCTCTGTCACTAGAGAGCAATGGACTATCCTGGCAAGGACCGGGCTGATGACCTCAAAACATCCCAAGAAGAGCGTGCTGGGCCTGGGTCCAAACTACAGCAGATAGGCCATAACCCCTGGATGATCTGCATGACAGCCAGCTAGCTAAATTCAGACCAGATGAACAGAGTACTTGTGATCACTGGCCCGACACTTTCCTGCCCATTAGAGAGTCCTGAACATATCTCTGACCTGATAGTTGCAATCTCATAGGCAAAAAAATTAGCAAACTCATCACATCTTAGTTGTGAAAAGGCCCCTCCTAACTGAAGACAGGTTGGATTGCACAAACTATCAACAGTATAGAGGAGCTAAACTTCTCTGTTACTTGCCACAGCAATCTCCTTGGACAGGAACTTTGTCTTCTTATAGGAGATAGCTGATTGATAGTCATTACAATGCACCATCAATCTAAGTTTATCAGTCAGGCTGGATTTCCCCAGTGCCATTCCAACCTTCACCCTCTCCTCCTCATTTCACTCAAGGGTGAACATGAACAGGTGCTACAGAGTTGAGGGCACCAGTGATGGCCCTATTAAAGGCCAGCACCAGCTCCCCCAGCTCCTCACATACACTCATCATGCCTGATAGGTCGAGTACCTCCTTCAGGCCATCTGGTGTCAGTCCCCTTAAAGGTCGGTACTGGACCATCTCCATAGGAGCAGGCCTATTAGGGGTGCCTGAAACCTGAAACTGACAGCATAATGATCAGACCAACTGACTGGCTCCACCACCAAGTCAGTGATCTCCATCCCCAGTAGGAAGACCGGATCCAATTAATGACCATTAATGTGGGTTGCAGAGGTAATTACCTGTGAAAGGCCCAACAAACTCATCTGTTGGAGGAAATCCTGACCTAACCAAGTGACTGGTGCCTCTTGATCCTTTGGAATTTCATGGCCCTGGTGTAGAAGTTTATTTTTTTTATATTTCTGTTTTTTTCTGTTTGTTTTTTGGCAGTTAACCAAGTTTTTTTTCTATAAAGGTCAGTTTCCCAAGCTCCAAAGCTTGACAGGTCATCCAGTGTTTGTATATCATGTTCTTAAACCTGCCAGAATGCTCAGAATATTTCAGATTCTACCTTTTATTACAACATTTGAAACAGGGATCGACTCCATGTATTAAATGGGATCACCAGTAATTATACTGTATAGGAGTTTTTTAGTCCATTTCTCTTTTCTTTTCAACAAAAGATTGCCTCAGTACTCCCCCCCCCCTCCGGTCACTTGATTTTCTCAATGCAAACAATTTTAAATGTGGTACTAAGGGGTTTTTTAGTTGTTTTTTTCAGAATGTCTTTCAATTTGTGTAGGTGGGTCCTATCTATAGATTGCTGATTTATATTCATTTGTACTGTATGTTGACCTTTAACTGTCTCATGGTTCTACCAATATATATACAAGTGTATGAGAACATTGAAAATATAAATCATGTGGTCAGCAGAATAAGACATACGCCTCTGATGTTAATAGCATTGTCATTTGCAGAATTTAGTACTTCCTTAGTCTCAGCAGCACTATTGCAAAGTATACAAAGCCACAGGGACAAAACAAGCATTTGGAAATGCCAAATGTTTGCTTGCTGGTATTAGCATTGGAAATGCAAGAGTTAGAGAGATGCAGAAAAGGAATGGCAGTGAAGTATTGAACTTCACGCCAACCCCACCTCCACCCTGCACAGAAGGACAGGCATTGGGGTGTCCATTTGGATTGTCGCTCAGAAAGTTAATAACATTTCACTTCAGCCTATTCTGCAGACACTGACACGTGTTGAGGTGTGCCTTGGGGTGTTCACCTTTACAGTCACCCCATTCTATAAGGACATACACTGAAATGGATGCAGTATAGGAGAATGGGGTGAACTATGAGGCCGAAGAGTCTAAGGCACACCTTGAGGCAGGGTGGTGGGGTGTGGGTGGAATGGCATGAGCATTACAGTTGGCAATCCAAAGGCACACTCCTGATGCCTGTCAGTCTGTACAGGGTGGGACGTTATGCTTAGAAACCCTAATGCCCCTGGCATTTGTTGAAATTTGCACTACAAATTTTCAACATGGCCTTTTAGTGACCCCCACCTCATAAAAGCATTTGGGACCACTTCTCATGAACAGTAGCACTCTGATTTTGTTAATGTGTCCTGAACTTTGAGTTCCCACAGCAACTGTTACATTCTGCGCCAGATGTACAAAAACACAGATCAGGCAGGATGTGAAGAATGACAGCTGTACCATTCATAGGGAGGTGTGAAGAGAAGGCATTATTGAAAATCTGTAGTGAAAATGTTAAAAATACTCAAACTTCTGGGCTTGCATGGAAACTGCACAACGCATGGGTGTAACACAATCATTTAGTGGAATTTTGTCACTAAATTTTCAACATAGGCATTTTAGGACCTCTGCTCATGAACAGTGTCACTGTGATTTTCTTAATGTGTCCCGAACACTGATTAACCACAGCAACCGCACTATTCTGCACCGGATGTGTGAAAACACATTTCAATCAGGATGTGAAAAATGACAGCTGTACTGTTCATAAGGAGGTGTGTAAAAATATCGATGTTGAAAATCTGGAGTGAAAATATTACAGATTTGTGAAGTTACGAGCGTGCATGGAAACTGCGCAATGCACGCTCGTAAAACAGTCAGTTTCTGGATTTTATTCACCAAATTTGCAACATAGGCTTTTTGAGAGCCCACCTCTTGAACACTGGCACTGTTGTTTTGTTAATCAGTCCTGATAGGTGATTGCATGCAGTGACCGCAAAATCATCTTTTGGGACTGAAAAACGCCATGACAGTGGCTGAATCATGAGGAGGGGCCCCAATAACCCCATGTTGAAAATTTGGTGCCCAAATTCTCCAAAATGCCTGAGATCTGCACCAAAGTTGAAAACCTCCTATTTATGCCATTATACAGTTTACTGGCATTTCTTCAGTTCGCGGTCAGCTTTGAAGAGTGCTGATGGATCCCGGTCCACCGAAGATCGTTGCGCCAGGCTCCGGAGGTAACTATGGGGTGAGGGGGGGTTGAGGAGGTAGGAAGCGCAGTGGTAGGGTGTGGGTTGGGGAAGGGGACAGTGACCGTGTGGGACTGTTTCAGGGGGAAAAAAAGGCATCACAGGGAGGGATTTTTTCAGGCTTGCTTTCAGCACACTGGAGTAGGCTCCCAGTGTGCCACCTGTCTTTTGGGGTGGGGGACTTAAGGCGATGAGAATTTGGCCCCATCAGCAAAGAAGACTGTTTGGGGAATGATGCAGAGGGGGATTGGGCACCCCCTCAGCACACAACAAATGGGGAAGGGGTTACTTTATGCCGACGGGGAGTGGGCTTCCCCATCGGCAAATGAACTGGGTTGGGGGCATGCTGATAGAGGGATTGGCCACCCCCGTCAGCTTTCATGGGTCTGTGAGGCAGCAGCAAGCTGCCACCATGTTTACAAAAAATGTTACACTAGGCAAGGTACCACCCTACAAAAATGGGTCGCTCCCTCATTGCAGCAGAATGGCTGACACTGCAATGACAAGGCAGCCCCTCATTGCAGTGACAACATCATTTCAACTTGGTGGCACTTTTGGAAACCAATGTCAACAGCACAGTGTGCCTGCATTGGTCCACCAGTGCCAAGCCCTCAAATGCAGTGCCGCCATTGGCTGCCACAGTGCCGCACCTCCACAGTCCGCTTCTCTCCTATGCTGCCGCATAATGTTTCTTGTGCATGTGCGCAAGCAAACATAAAAAAAAAGAAAATAGATGGCCATCTAACCAGGTGATCCATTCCTCTGGTACATTTTGAATTTCATGATCCTTATGGACAAGCCTATTACAATATTTATGTTTCTGGTTCTTTTGGCAGTATTTCTGAAAGTTGAGGGCTACAGCATTGTTTATATGTTATGTTCTTAATCCTGACTAAATAATCTCAATATGTAGTAGAAAATAGCAGTCTGCCCATTTGTTTAGATGTTGTGTTATTGTAATTTTGTATCTTTAAAGTTATCCTCTTTTCTTGTTTTGAGTACAGTTCACTTCTGTTTGTATAGTTGATTGCTGGTAACCTCTGGCTTAGAATCATCTTTTGAGTTCTTCTGCTTGGCCTGTATAGTCAGTTTCTCTTGAGCAGTTTCTTTTAGATGGGGAATTTTATTCTTTGTAGTAACATATTATCAGACTTATGTCACTTACCAATCTATTGTATAGCCTTTCTGCAAATTTTAAGAAAAAAGTCCTAATTTAAATGGTAGACAGTATATTATTGATATAGTTTTAGAACTATAAACACAATATTAAAAATGTTATCCATAGTTATTCCCAATGTTTCTAAATATGTTCTAAGTTTTACTGTTTGTGCAAAAGTTTTTTTCCCACAGCTGCTGAAAGGTTTTTTTTTGTTAATAAATCAATCTTTTGTATTTTTTTCTGATCAAAAATATTTGTACTTGGCATAATGATTATTGTGTTTTCTAAAGCTGTATTTTTGAGGACATCAACATCAAGCTGCAGCAGTTGATATGGTGAGATATTCTGAGATATTTCTAAAGAGGTTGTCTTTGGTGGTCCTACAATAGTACTGCAGACAGGCAAGGAATTTCTCTAAAGATATCACTAAAATTTCAGGAAATATTGGACCACATCAATTTAAGCAGCTGTCTGTAAATCATTCTACATTAAGAGAGGGAGCCATCCATGTAATGATTATGTTTAACTTATGACGTCAGCACACCAAGGTTGTATGTGACATATCATAACACCCAGTTCACTATAGAAAACACTCTCCCAAATGCCTAGGCAGAAAGTTCCAATTAGGTGGATCACGTGATGCAGTACTCTGAGTAGCAACTCTCCATGACTGCTCCAGCCACCCAATGCTTATTTTACTCATTAAAACACAGCACCTGGTTTAAATCGGCTTATCTTTCACATGGTGTGCTTGCCACAGTTTTGCAGTCTTTTTACAAACTCAGAAATGGAAGCAGAGATGTGTCTGGCTCTGCCAAAACAGATGCCTCCCATGACCCCGGAGAAAACCAGCGAGAGATTCAAGGCCCAGTTGGGTGCCGACGGCAGATCTGTTACCGCTACTGCGGAGGCTACTCCACTTACTCTCAACCACTTTCTAGCTGAGTTTAGCCCATTTTGGGATGAAGTCTGATCGCTCATTGCAGAAGTAAATCAGATGGCTATAACTCTCAATGATCTCTCCACAAGGATGGCGGACAATGAATCGTGCCTAATTTCCATAGAGAAAAGAACTGACCGGGCAACTAATGATATAGTGGATAACAGACATAGAATTAAAAAATTAGAAGCTAGAATAGAGGATCTACAGGGTAGGAGTCACAGAAATAACATAGTTCTAATTGGTCTCCCAGAAAAGGAAGACGGGATCAACACCATTCCTTTTTATTCAGAAGTTGATAGAGAAACTAATGGGTCCCTCTCCCTTTGGTGCTACATACACAATAGAATGGGCACATAGATCCCTCAGGCTGATGCCACCACCTGGTTCTACTCCATGTCCACTCATTTTTAAGTTCCTGAATTTTCAAGAAAAGCAACACTTCTTGAGGAAAGTAAAGGAGTTATAAGTAATCCAATGGGAGTGATCCAAAATAATAGTTACCCAAGACTTGCCAGCGATGGTCAGATTGCACAGGACCCAATTCCACCCCATTGTATCAAAACTTATAGCAGCAAGGGTGAAATTCAATGTGTTGATCAAAATTTGAGTATTGATCCAATATTATACCCAAATACTTAAAGGTAAAAACCCTTTCTATTATATTACCAAAATTATCTTTAAGCACAAAATTATAATCCGTATGATTTCTATGGCCAGGAAAAATCAAAAATTTGATTTTAGTAGAATTAAGTGTTAATCTTTGTTTAGCAAACCAGGAGTGTAAATTGTTAAAGTCCTTCTGAAAAGTATCCTGTAATTTTTGAACATCAGTTCCAACACTAAATAATACCGCATCATCTGCAAATAAGACAATCTCAGTATCATTACATATTTCATGCAATGTACTAATAAACAATGAAAACAACAGGGGTCCTAAAATGGACCCCTGTGGAACCCCATATCTTATTAAGTTCTCCTGGGACAATGAATCACCAATATGGGTTCTCTGGGTTCTACCTCTTAAATAATGTCCAATCCACAAAATCACATCATCAGAAAAATGAGCCTTCAACAACATTCGTAACAATATGTCATGATCTGCAAGATCAAATGCCTTGGTGAGGTCCACAAAGGCTGCAGCCACCAAACCACCACTAACAGTGGTGGAACAGGCATGGTCTGTGAGCCTCACCAAGGCAGTTTCAGTATCATGACCTACTCTAAAGCCTTACTGAGCAGGAGTCCAGGGATTATATTTCCCCTTAAACACATTCATCTGATCACTAACAATCCTTTCTAGAACTTTTGACAAGGGGGCAGGAAGTGATATAGGATGAAAATTGTTTAAATCAGTCTTTACTCCAGCTTTATAGACAGGCTTAACCAAAGTACACTTCCAAACATGTGGAAAAATACCAAATGAGAGAGAATAATTAAAAATTTAGAAATAAGTGGAGCCATTTATGAATTAGACATGTCCAAAAAATTTAAATTAAAACTAGAATGGATTTAATAACATGAGGAATAGGATATCTCTTTCTGTCTAGGTACCTGGGAGAGCTTTTGCTACTGCAAACCGGGCAGTGAAATACATCACATGCACATCCATCATGTTAATGTCATGATGCTAAGGGTCATTGCCACCTGGTCCACACCTCTGTCTAAAAGTAGAATTATTTACATATGTGGAAGTTCTCAAAAATGTATTATTAGAGAACACAAACAACATCATAACTAAAATCAATTTTTAGAAGAAAGAAAAAAAGGAGTGATTTATTTTCAAAATAAAGGACAACCTTTCAGCAACTTTTAAAACTTTTGAGAGCATTTTCAGAAAGTTTGGGGATACAGTTATAGAGAATGCATTCAATACTGTGTTTATATTGCAAAACTATTTCTTTATTTGTAATTTATGACCTGGTGCAGACAGGCTATACTGGAAGTTTGTATACAAGCTCAGTCTGACAATAATGTATTGAATCACATATAGAGATGCAACAAATTTAAAATCTGCAGGAGAAGTGAACGCGAAGTAGCCACATCGCATTATCATAATGCCACATGAAGTGACCATTGAAAAGTGCTCACTTCACCTTGTTATGATGACTTCACATTGTTATACTGCCTTAACATGAAGTAAGGCAGAATGACAACAATATAGGCACTTTAAGTAGTCCCCCCTCCACACATCACATGGCTTACAGTACTATAAGTCACATGCTTTAGCCAGGCAGGAAGGAAGTGAATCATACAAGCAGATACTTTCACTTTCTCCTTTGCAGAGGTAGAAGGAGAAAGCATTTTGTGTAAGAGAGGAGAGGAGAGTTCATTAATAGTTTCTTTCTTGAGCAAATTTCAGAAAACCCAAAAGCTTTTTTAAAAGCTAATTCTTTAAATTTTTTTTACTGTTTTGTCAGTTCTCTTTGGTGACTGATTTCTTTGTTTTATAAGTTTTGTTTTGTGTGTGTGTGCGCGCGTATGTGACCATGTGTGTGCATGTGTGTGAGACTGTGAGCGTGTGTGAAGTCTCTTGCCTCATTACGCATCAGAGAGGGAAGGAGTGTTTTGTGCGATGGACCAGGAACAGTCTGTGGCCCATAGCCAGAGGGGAGTGTGCACATGAGGGGGTCATAGCTGGGTGTCATTGAACCTCTTCAGACTGTTTGGTCCTGCCTCCCCCCTCTGGAATCAGCAGCACCACCAGTGCCACCTCCACATCCACCAAGTCTGCCACCACCACCACCACCAGTAGCAGCTGCAGGAGCTCCAGCAGCACCACCTCTACAGCAGCAGGTGGAGCCCCAGGTATGTGACAGTGCTGCTGACATTACAACTGCCCCTCCTGTGCTGGCCCCCCCCCACAGCTCTACAGTTTGGCAGTTTTTCAACTGTGTTGGGGGGGCAGCAGCACTGTGGTGTGTCTGCTTTGTGGTGTGCAGGTACGCCGTGGCCCCCAGGGGACACAACTGGGGACTGGGAGCAAGCTCACACATATGCTGAACCACCACAAGGTGGAGTAGCAGGCTGCTACTGAATGAGCCAGGCCTCCACCTGCTGGCCCTTCTGCAGCAGTGGCAGAGGGTGCTGCTGCTGTTGTGCATCACCACAGCAGAAGGAGGGCCACAGCAGCAGCTGCTCCACCACTACCCCCACCACTGCCACCAGCACCACCCTCACCACCACCACTACCTGGTTTCCCCCCACACCAGTGGACCCCACCACAATGCCTGCAAAGCAGGCAGACATAGCACTTTTGTGGGCTGCAGTGGAGGAAAGCAACAAGAGAGTGGGTGCTGTCCAGCACCAGGTGGAGCAGATAGAGCAATACCAGCTACAGATAGTGTCGATACTCCACCTGCTGCTGGAACATCATGGGATCTACCATTAATTTTCTTTTTCTGTACCCCTCCACTGCTGTAGTGTTTTGTGTTTTGTTTATGTTTAATAACAGACAGAGGAAAGGCCACACAGTATTAGTTTAAAGGGAAGAAGTCAGCAACAAGAGGTCCCGCTCCATGCAAGGCTTACCCTCCAGTTAAGCCTTTTAAGTATGTTGCGCGGCATTGTTCTCGTGGCGCAACATACTTTATTTTAATAAAGAAAAATCAGTGACCCAGAAGTATGGTGGATGCTATGTGGGCTCAATTATGTGTAAAGGTGCAATGGTGATGCACCTTGTGCTTCTATACAAAAGTATTGAAGCGCATGGTGCGTCTCCACCGCACCTTTCCTTTACACATAATGGAGCACTGCTGCTTTAATTATAATTTAAGTATGACATTATGTGCTTACAATCACAACACACAAAATGCATCTATCTTGTGTCCAGAAAATTGCCAAGTGTTGAGGAAGTGAAATGGGAGCATTACACCACATGCAAAGTCCCCCAGAATGTATTACGCAGTCACTCATGCGTGCAGTGGTCACATAGAGTCCCCAGAATTTTTCTGCATCCCCAAAATGCATCTACCATGTGTCCAGAAAATTGCCAAATGCTGAGGAAGTGAAATGGGAGCATTACACCACAAGCAAAGTCCCCCAGAATTTATTGCACAGTCACTCGTGCGTGCAGTGGTCACACAGAGTCCCCAGAATTTTTCTGTTTCCCTAAAATGCATGTCTTGTGTCCAGAAAGTTTGCATAGTTTGTGATGATGATGCACTCATGATGCACAGTGTCTTGCCCAACCGTGTGAAGGAGGGATAACATGACATGAATCCATTCAGTGTTCTGTCAGAAATGATGACCATGAGAGAACTGTTGCTGGTTCAAAGTGTGCTGCAATTCCCTCAAATGCGATGCGATCACCTCAACTGGATAGAAGGGTGCCATTTGTGTGTACACTAATAGAAGCCTTGGTGAGTTTATATATATATATATATATATATATTTGTATTTTCTAGGTGGGGGTTGACATATCTAGACATGTACTCATTGTATTATTTTGTATCACAGGTCACAGATACTGTTGGTGTACATGGTGTGCATGTTCCAGTGTTTGATGAGAAATTTTTGAGCTGAAATTGGAAATGGAATACTCTCAAGTCAATGTAGGTAAGTATTTTTTTTTGGGGGGGGGAAGCATATTTGCAGAACTGTCTCATTAATGGTTTCTTATTTGGTTACTTCTTCACAGATTTCATTTGCATCCTTCTTGAGTCTGGTTGGTAATGATGGTCATTGTCATCGATTGAAATGACTTTTGCATGTTGCATGTTTGCCCCAGCCTGGGGGGGGGGGCACTGATGTTGAAGAACTTCTTTGGATAAGAAAACTATGACACAACAAAGCGTCTGGAAGTTTCCTTAAAAAAGAAATGAACTTATTACAACTTGATTGCAGCAGTAACCCATTATGTTTAAGCCATGGCTGTTCCACAGGTATCTGGATTAACACAGATAGCAAGCTGTCCCACTGCAATCAGCAGATCACAACTTAATTTAGTACCAGGCTGTGTAACAAACATACTGTGTCAGTGTTCCTGCATCTCAACTCAAGTTACATTTCAAAACCACATCTTGTCAAGTAACACAACCTGGGTCCAACTTTTTCAACACTGTCATGGCTGCACAGCTGCAAATTTGGAGTACAGTGCATGATATGTTGCAAAAATATTTTTTGTGATGTACACGTCACCTAGTTTATGAATCCTCAGTCGGAATTGTTGCACTCCTATAAAAAAAAAGGCACAGATGAAATTAAGTATATATGCTTACCAGTATGGATTGGAAAATGGATATTCCATATGCTCTTGTGGACAGTACTGCTGCAGTAACATTGATACCAACTTTCAGTGAAGGACAGTTATTTGTTGTTAACATGTAAAAAAACAAAATAAGTTTACGGTATGTGTTTGACGATTGCAGCTCAGAAAAGCAACAGAAAACAAAACACACAGCTAAAGGAAGTTGAATAGCATAAAAACATTAGTACAAATACTCACTTTATAGTTTTAATACTAAGAAGCTTTGTGCCTGTGGCTGATGGATGTGGTCTCTTGTTCGACTCCCTCTGCCTTGGTATGGTCAATGTAATGGAAAAACATTGTCAGAATGACAGTGGTGGTGGGTGCTGGTGGTCATAGCTGTGGCACATGATGACATTCCCTCTGACATCTTCCTGCATCTGATGGTGGTGGCAGTGGCTAACAGTGGTCTTATGGTGGTGGTCCAAGGGGGCACAGAAAGTCATTCCCTGTCGTGGTAGTGGCTAACAGCGGTCTTATGGTGGTGGTCCAGTGGGGCACAGAAAGTCACTCCATGTGGTGTCAGTGGCTAACAGCGGTCTTATGGTGGAGGTCCAAGGGGGGCACAGAAATTCATACCCTCTGGTGGCAGTGGCTAACAGTGGTCTTATGGTGGTGGTCCAGGGAGGCACACAAAATCATTCCCTCTGGTGGTAGTGGCTAACAGTGGTCTTACGGTGGTGGTCCAAGGGGGCACAGAAAGTAATTATTTCTGGTGGCAGTGGCTTATGGTGGTGGTCCAGGGCAGCTCACAAAGTCATTCCCTCTTGAGGTAGTTGCTAACAGTGGTCTTATGGTGGTGGTCCAGCGGGGCACAGACATTTTTCCTTCTGGTGACAGTGGCTAACAGTGGTCTTATAGTGGTGGTCCATGGGGGGACATATAAAGTCATTTCCTGTGGTTGCAGTGGCTAACAGCAGTCTTATGGTTGTGATCCAGGGGGGCACAGAAAGTCATTCCCTCTGGTGGCAGTGGCTAACAGCAGTCTTATGGTGGTGGTCCAGGGGGCACAGAAAGTCATTCCCTGTGGTGGCAGTGGCTAACAGCAGTCTTATAGTGGTGGTACAGGGGCAGGCTATATTGCACTCTCTGTTACAAATGTGATGTGACATGGAATTTGAGTCACTCTAAGTGGGACACTCATTTAGCCTCATGAAAAAGAAAACATGCATCATACAACAAATGTGATAGCCTTTTAACAACTTAAGTTAAAACCTGCCAACATTAACCTCATCATCATTCTCATAAAGAAAGCTGCCCTCACAGTCATCTATGTCTGAACTCTGACCACTGGGAAATTCTTTATCCATTGTGTCATCATCTACATCAGTGGTAAGCCGTTTCATGCTGCCACTGACACTGACACCAGGATGGTCCATTTCTACATCGCCAAAATCATGTCTAGTATGAATACTGAGGTTGCAGTCTGACCTGGTATGTGCCTCTCATTCATTTTTATGAATGTTAGCAAACTGACATTTGTAGGAGAGAGATTTGTACGAAGATCCCAAACTATTGTACCTTCTGAGCTGAATACCCTCTCGACACTTACACTGGAGGGTGGGCATGTCAGGTACTTCAGTGCCACTGCAGTCAACAATGGCCATTCACTGACCTTTCCACTCCAGTATAAAACAGGATCATCAGTTATTGACAGATTCCTGTTTTCAGACAAATATGACTCAACCATTCTCTGTGCTGCACTAAGTCGATTGGTTGATGCATCATCTTGTTTTCCGGAATCATTTATGTCAGAAATCCATACTTGGGACAAAGCCTCCCAAAGTGGGTTGACACCAACTGCTTTGGATGAGAGACCACCTGGAAGTGCAGTCCCCTTCCCCTTACAGGATATGCTTGATACTCCTCCAGGTGCACCTTCAGCCTGTTTATGTTGCTGAGATTTGCTGACCTTGGCATGTGACTACTGTGCCCCATGAACCAAGTGCACCAGTTGACCACTGACATTTTTTACCTGTTCATGCCCTCCCTCCACTACTGGGGCAATTCCACATTTGTATCATGGGTCCAGCATTGTTGCTATCGCATAGTTGTCACATTGCTGAATGCTCGAGAAGTAATGATTCTGGTCAAATACTGTCAGCATGTGTTTCAGCAATATGCTGCTACCACTGTCTCCGGCAACATCAAGGCTATGCTGTACATTCACCAATGTCTGCCTCTGCACCTCCAGCAGTGGAATTGATTGGTTAATGGAGGCAGTCTCACCACTCATTGCTTGAGTGGCATGTTCAAAAGGCTGAAAAATTGTTACTGCAGAGTCCATGAGGTGCCACTGTTCAGTCATCATAGACATGGAGGCCCCAGAACTGCCACGGCTAGTGTGCATAACAAGATAGTCTGAGATGACTTTGTATTGTTCATACAACCTCTCTGTCATGTATAAAGTGGAGTTCCACTCAATGACTACTTCCAGCTTCAAGCAGTACTGATGGAGGCTGTTTTGAATCTGCAACTGCTGAAGTTAGTCACGGGCCTTTGCATATTGTGAAAAGTGAGAACAGAACAGTGCAACTGTCAGCATTTCCTTTACATCAGGGGGCTGCAGAAACTCCTGCACCACAAGATTTAAACTGTGGGCTATGCATGGAACACAAATAAAACCACCATTTGTGATGCATTTCACCACATTTGACCCATTGTCACTTGCTATGAACCCCATTCTCAGGGACAGGGGGTTCAGCCAATTGTCAGTTTCCGTCAGTATCAAGTCCAACATGTTTTCACCAGTGTGTGAACAGGTCACATTGTGCATAGCAATCGTTGCATGCTGTCGCATTCCTGGAAAATTCCTACCATGACACTCCACCCTACTGCACTAATTATTCAAACTACCAACAGTACAAACAACACCTGGCTCCTGTGCCCAATGTGCAGCTATACACAAATATGAAATCCCTGCTGTTTTGCCACTTGTCCTCATATCCATACTTAAATGGATGAATGGAGAGGAGGAATGTTGAAGGACATGTCTTACAGAGTTGGACACAGTACAGTACAACTCGAGGACAGCACAGGTCAAAAAGTATGTCCTGGATGAGACTTTCCATTTTAGACAGGCACATGCAACAAACCGCCAGAACCCAGAATTCTCCACAAAGGAGAAGGGCAAGAGATCAATTGCCAGCATTTCCGCTGCAGCAGCATTAAGTTCACATGACACTGTATGATTGGGTGGGTACTTCAGCTTATGCACAAAAACACTCAGTAGCATGGGCTGACTTAAATGTTTTACATGGGGTGTGATGACAAATGGTTCTGCTCTGTGAATGGCAGGGGGTGGAGTGTGGACGTTTGATGAAGACGGTTGCACAGGTGATGATGAAAAACCCACAAATGCAGTTATTTTGCCAGATTTACCATCCGAGGTTGAGGTACCACTTGCACTAGACATACTGCATTCACCACCACCACCATCAAAACTGCTACTCTCACCAGCACTGGACAACATTTCAAAATCATTATGCTCCTCCACCTCATCGTGCCTGTAGTAATCCTTTGCTCTTATTTCATCACTACTGCACACATGTAATTTCCTACTTGATTTAACAGTCATGGAAGGGGATAACATGCTCATTATGGTTGATGACGAGGGTGAATGCCCCACTGTGGTATTAGCTGCCATCATGTGCTGGGTCCACAGTGCCATGTGCCTTTCTTAAGATGTGTATGCTGTCCTCCTGTGCCCAGATGGCTCCCCTTTTTTCCTTGACTCACACGCACATGGCAAACCTGGCACATTGCAACTGACTCATCATTTGCATCTTGCACAAAAAAATCCCAGACAAGGGACTGTGATGCTTTAGTTTTAACATGATCCTGATGCTGATTATTGGAATCCATTTTTTTAAGCCATGAAGTTGGGGGGGTGCTACGTGATTTTTCGGGCACTTCACACTTAGACTGCAACTGACCACCACGACTACCTATCATTATTACTGGGTCATCATTATCATAATCACCATCAACTGAAACTAGTAAATCCACAACTTTTTACAGGGAGGGGGATTAATGCAAACAGACCCAGACAAAGCCACCTTGAATTTCTTTTTCTCTGGTTCCTGACTGGGGTCACTTACATCATCGTCATATTCATCAACATCACCCACATCCACATCTTCTGCTTGGATGCTGGCATGTGAACTGCATGTTTCAACCACAGCAACATCATCATCATCATCAGATTCATCATCATCAACTCCACCATCGCCTGATATTTTTTCACCACACTGTGAATCACTGCATGGCAAACGTATGACCTGAACCACGGTGGAAGAAATGTCACTTTGTATGCTATCATTGAGATGATGATCAGAATCCTCATGTTCAGTTACTGGGATGTTACTGGCAGTGATGAAAGTGAACAGGAACGCACAGGAACTCAGTTCCTATACCTTTTTTGCAGCAGGAACTGAGTCCCTGTACTTCTTCCCAGTGACACTGAAACTGAAATTCTTAAATCAGCAACATAGTGACAGTTTCTGAACCTGTGATCTGCAATCAGAGTTTCCATAACAACATTTGACTTGTACAACAATGCTGTTTTCCTAGAAATACTTCAGTATCTCTAACTGAATCTACTAGTGTCGAATTAGATAAATGTGTCTTGACACCGCTGTCCTTTAGATTGAGGATCTTCATTCTACATTTCACAGTTGCCAGTGCACGAGTTCCTGTACTTCTTGTCTACCACTTACACCACTGGTTACTGGGAAGTATAACATCATCTACACTGCCACTCACTCACACTGTTTCACACTCCACTATATTTTTGGACATGGTAAACTGATCAGAAGTTGAACTTGAGGCAGCAATATTCATACCACCACCAGCAATTGCACTAATACCATCGGCTGGGACAACACCATCTCCTCCAACTATGAGTGAAGTTACTGATTGGGCTGTAATAAACATTGCAGAAGAAATACCTTTCCTCACGTCAGCAATGCACTTCTGCATCTGCTTACTACCATGCCCACAGACAATCTTACCACTGGCAGCAGTGCCATGGCAAGAAACAGTTTTGCTTGCACATCTCTTTGCATTTTGGGTGATCAAGAACAATATTCTAAACAAATTTAGATTTTGGAACATTCACTCTGTGTGGGGGGATGTTGGATGTGAAGACAAAAACACAACTGTGGCTTCAGCAACAGATACAGACACAAAGTCACAAGTTCAACAACACCTTAACTAACCAGTGGTGCGGAAGTCACAAACACTCCAATCTGGAAAATAATTCCTTTTGCCGGTGGGGGAGCACTGACTGCAGATTTTTACAGCAGTGCAAGCAGCAAAACAAAGAAAATATACCACAATGGCAGTACAAAATCTTGAAGCTGCAGTGGATAGCAGGTTCACACTGCTGCGCTTGCAATTATACTGTGGCACAATAAAAGGTGTATTATTTGATGTGACACACTGCACACACACACACACACACACACACACACACACACACAATTTAACTACAAGTAATGTGTAGCATATTGAAAACTTCAGTAATTTACCACATATTTTAAACAACCTGAAATTATGAACTGCTGCACCAGATCCACACAGCATGCAATCAGCAAAAAAATTTCAACAATTACTGACAATATTACTATGTGTAAATTAACAGTCAGTTATATAATAAAAATATAACCAAAAAACAAAGAACTCCCTATTTCTCCAACTTAAATCTACCTACACCACAGATATACCCCTCCCCCAAACACACTTTCACTGTCTATTGCTACACAGACTCAATGTTGTACATTAACATTCAAAATCCACACACAAACAATAAATGTTCGATGATATGAGCACAGAAGGGTTTCCTACAATCGATGAACTAAAGTTTGAGCAAAACAAATTACTCAAAAATGCTTTTTTAACAGCTTTTAGAAGGTTTGAATCACAGAGAGCTCTCAGAGCATACTGTCTCCTATAGCTTCCAACTCACACGCACTACCTTGAACTGAGGCTGTGCAGAACAATATAGAGCCCATGTGACCTGAAATTCCATGAATCACTGCAAAATTTGCCTTTGGAGTTTAAAAACAAGGTGAAGTGAGGTGAAGTACATTGTTTTCAATGCAGTTTGCCTTTAAAATTGGTGGAGTAGTGGTCTGGGAATGCGGAGTAAGCAAAGTCATTGTTTTCAATGGGCTTTACGTTACCTATCATAACATAAATTACTCTGCTTCATGTTGTGGCGTACTCTATGAATTCATCTTCACTCCATGAATCACATCATGAAGCAAACTGAGCTCACTCCGCCCACCACTAATCACATAGAATGGAATTCTCTATAGATAATTTCATGACCTATTTGATTCACTTGCCCCTAATGGCTAAATATCTCACCCACAATCACAGCCTGCCAATGTTGTGATACCACCATGTCATAACCCACTAAACTTGCAACACTTCAATGAGGAAACTGAAACAAACCAGAGATGTGACATTCTTCAAATAGTGTTTCTTGTGACACTAGCCTCTGGGTGAAACAGCAGGCACAGTGACGATACAGTACACCAAAATTTTGAAAGCCTGTGTAAATAATTGTTTATATAAATTTAATATATGAATTAGGGATTTAATACTATCCTAAAGTATACAAAAAATTTCCAGTAATAGTATCACTCCCAAAGTGATAATACCACACTTCGAGAGTGATAATACCATCGTTCAAGCTCCATAATAGTATTGTTCAGGACCTGAACGATAGTATTATCACAGATGCTCAACAGCACATGTGCCAGTCTCTACCCATGTCTCCCAAGTGCGCCTTCTGATTGTCTGCTTTTCCTCTGTAGGTGGGCAAAAATAGTTTTAAAAACCTGGCGGCTGGTCTCTTGCTAACCAACAGAGTTTCTACTCCGCAGCACTTTGGTTCAGAAAGGAAACTGCCTGGTTAATCCTACATCAGAAGAACACATCATAGGTAGGATTAACTAGAAAACACACACACACAAAAAATTTTGGACAGCTAACGGAGCTGACGGAGGAGTGGCAGTGAGGGGGCTGGGAGTGGTAGTGAGGAGGGAGGGAGTGCTCGGGTTCTCACACTGTGGCGGTCGGCCAGTATGGAGAGACTCCTTCACTACAGCGGCTGACCTCCCACAACATCCAAATAAAAAAAACAAGATCCAACCTGGATCCATATATTAAAAAAATAATGGATAGCTAAGTATCTATTACTGGTAAGATTCAGCATCTCGAGGTTCTGGACACTCAGAGACCTCTCGAGCTTCACTCTCAAGGTAACTGAGTGTCCAGAGCGTCTCAATGCTATTACTCACCTGTAATAGATACTTAGCTATCAAATATATATATATATATATATTATAGTACCACTAAAGTTAAGGTTGAGTAACCTGTTTAATGTTAAACCTCAAATTTAGCACTTTAATAGCTTTGCAACTGATTAACAGATTTGCACAAAATGTGGTATGCCCTGTCCTGTGGGGTAGATCTCTTGATGTGGCAAGTTTCATTCTGGTTGGATGTGCAGATTCTGAAATCCGGATAGTGATAGTGAAAAAAACCTTAAAAGTCTCCACTGTTTGCAGTTTTTTCTTGATCACCTTGTGCCTGGACGGTGTGGAATTTTGGTGTGATTTTTTATGGTAGAAAAAACTTGGGTAACAGAACTGCCAACATTTGTTTGGTGAAACAATATTCATCTGTTGCAAAGTTCTTCAGTTTTTAAGTTCCAATTATTTTCTACGGGAAGATCACTTTACAGGATAGATGTAAAAAGTTCAAACAAGGATTTGATTTGATGAAAAAGGATTCATTCTCATGAGATCTGTTCTGTTTTTGTGAGGAAAAAATCCTTTTTCATGAGAAAAATATCCATTGTCATGAGCCACCATCTTGTTTTTTTTTCTCACCAACTAAAAAGTATGAAAAATACATAAAAATGTTGTCATTTTGAAAATCAAGCAAAAGAACCTTGCTAAACGGGCCCCAATTAGCTAAATTCTGATGTTTGTTTTTAACAGAGAGGGCCATAAATACTTTTTCTGGGCACCCAAAATTGTGACTGCCCAGCTTAGCGAGAAGAACATTTTCCTGCATTCTCTGTATGAAAACAGTGGTAATTTCTTAAGTTCTGCAGCCACAGCTGAACTTCTGCTGCCGGCTACAGTGAGAACTGTGAACCCACTTGGCCATGTGTCAAGTGGCACCCCACACTCAATGATTGTCATCTCCCATTCATTTTTTGTAGTTCCCCATTGTCTAGTGGTACCCTTACCCTCTGATCCCTTTTTATTGTAGTCCCTGGTGTATAGTGGCACCCCTCACCTTCTGATCATATACTCCTTATCTTTATTATACTGCCTATTCTATTTATATAATCCGACACCAGGATGAGCACCCCCGGTGTTGGATGTTCCCCCACAGCTTGTTGTTTGATGCTAGCATCAGGGGCCCATTCCCCTTGTGGGCATTACATGCCCTCCCTGCAGTTTGGGACACTGGGAAGCCCAGTCCCAGTGTCCTAAAATATTAATTTAACTTTCATCTTGTAAAAATAATACAGTCCCCCGATGTCTTTTTCTTTTACCTGAAAAAAGGAAAATGGTCCCTCATTGTCCCCGCCATCCTCTCCCCCATCCCAACCCTCCCACTGATCACTCACCACCCCCACCACTCTATGCTTACCACCAGAGGTCATAGGTTGTCATCTTCTGTGGATCAAGACACGTCTGCACTCTTCAACACTAAGCCATGAACTGAGGAATCAAGATATAGTAAGTGCCATAAACTGTATTTCAATGGTGTTTTGAATTTATGTTCATAACTTTGGCAGTTTTTTGGAAATTTTTCACCAAGTTTTCAACATGGACTTTTTGGGACCCCACTTCATGAACACTGGAACTGTCATTTCATTAATCAGGCCCAGAAGGTGATTTCACAGTTGCTTCCTGAAATCACCTTTTGGGATTGAATAATGGCATTTCACCACCAGTGTTCATGAGTTGTGGTCTCAAAAAGGCCATATGGAAAATTTGGTGAAAGCATTCCTAAAAATGGCCGAGTTATGAGCATACGTTGAAGTTTTTCTATGAACATGCAAAACGTTGGTAATTTTCAATAGTTTTAGTCCAAATTTTAAATGCAGTCATTTTTTTCACACCACCTCATGAACAGTACAGCTGTCATTTTTCACATCCTGTCCAAAATGTGTTTTTGCACATGTGGTGTGGAATGGAGTTTGGGCATGGATTTGAACATTTTCATCTATGGGGTTTATGAGGTAGGGTCATAAGAAGATTATTTTGAAGATTTGGGGTCAAAATATGTAAAAATGCCAAAGATATGACCATTCATTGCAATGAATGGTCATAACTTATACTGAAGGGACCCAAGGCATCAGAAAGGGTGAAGCTGCTAAATTATATTTAGAGGAAACTTAATAGGAATCATGTTTTATACTACATGCTCCCAAATGGGGGATTATGGATTTGCTTTGCAATCAGCTAGTAGCAATAATAACAATCACATTGGATTTCTGCAAGCAAAACACCAAAGCATTCCAGCTAATGCTAGTAATGATATAATTAATAACTTGACATTTTTACCTGTTTCATCTGTGCAAACCATGCAGGATGTTATACTGATTTACTGATGGACAGAAGCAAAGCTCAGCCACAAGAACAGCAACATCAGCAGTCACCACCACACCAAGATCCAAACACAGAAGCCCCCTCCACACTGATATCTGAGCCCCAATAATCTGAGGACAGTCTGGTGACTATAACTACTGCAGTTCCAGCTCCAAACAGCAAGGGAAATATGCAGATGGAGTCATTGGTTTTGATCAGCTTGAGCTTCAATCAGCCCCAGCAGGAACCAAGCAGGAAACTTCATATCCTCTATTTGGTAGCACTTGGTCAACCGGGACCATGAACACAGTGGATGACAGCTTTTCTTTCAAGGGATACCACCATTCAATGGAAAAATGCTTTTCCAGAATTCCCCTTATCACATCAATCCAGTATTTGGAGGAAAGGCGATCAGTGGGTGGGGGGTGCCACTAGACACCAGAGAAAAGGGTTGCGCACAGCTCACACTGCAACCAGCAGCATGAGTTCAGCTGTGGCTGCAGAAGTAAAGAAATTCCCATTGTTCTCATACAGAGAATGTGGGGAAGCACTCCTCTCACTAAGCTGGGCACCAGTGATTTTGGATCCACAGAAAAGGTACTTGTTGACACTGTATTAAAAAACAAACATCAGAATGTAGCTAAACGGGTACTGTTTAGTTAGGTTCTGCTGTTTGCTTTTTAAAATCTCGGCATTTTTATGTATTTTCTATGTTTGTTGGTTTGTGGAAAAAACAACAAGATGGCAGCTGGCACAGCATAAAAATGTTTGTTGCCCCATCATTTCAGTGGCACGAAGGCAAAAACCAGCATTTGCAGCATCAAATTTTTACTTTCGCTGAGCAACATTATCTGAAAAACCCTACTGCACAAGTGCAGGTTAGAAAACACGAAATTTTAAAGCTTTATAACTAGGGAACCCTTTATAATTTTTTTGTCAAAAGACCTGTCAAAGGCACTACCTTTGGACATGACACATGTCCCTTGCACATTTGGGGGAAAACTCTATTCAATGTAGACTATAGAGGAGAGCAAGAAAAACCATGTTACATATGGGAAAAAAGTTAGACATTTACGAATAAATGACACATGTGGATCTCAGAAACTGCACAAGCTGCCAACAAAAATATTTCCACAGATCAAGACCTTGTCTTCTAGACAACACGTGTACAAATTCAGCTCATTTCGTCAAATGGAGCCAAAGATATCAATGTCAAAACTTAGGCGTTTAATATTAAATGGCTACTCAACCCTAACTATAGGGTGCCCCTATAATATATGCAGACATATTATTTGGTAACTAGGTAAGGACCAATAGACACAAGGCCTTTTTCAGAGGCAACCCAGGAGAACCGGTGATGTTAAGTGACTTCCTTGGGGTCATACAGTATGCAAGTGGAGATTGTGGGTATCAAACCTAGGTTTGTTAGATATACCAAGCTCCTTCACAGTGTGTTACCCAAACCTCTAGGCTATACTGCTAGCCTGATGTATGTATTATATATTGTATATGCAATAAAATGTATCTTTCAGATTCCAAGAGATTAAAAAAGAGGTCTAATTAGGATTGTTTGGGAAATATCGAAGGTTGAAGGTATCTATGCATTATTTATATAACTAAAACATTGCTAACACTAAAAGAAAGCAATTGGTTCACATTAAAAAGTAGAACTAATATGCTAAAATGTATGTACAGTACAGGTTTTATTGATTTGCTGCTTTTTTTAAATAAATGCTATATCAACCTTTTGGAAAAATGAAGTTATCATAGCGATAAAATATTAACCAAAAGATTTTTAAGAAACTCATTCAATTGGTAAGTAGGGAGTTCATAATGTGAGAACAGTTATTAATATCCTAGTTACTTGGTTCTGACCTAGATGACATGTTACACATTTAGGAGTTAAATAAAAAAATGAATAAGTTATTTTGATATATTTCTAGATATTTGCCAGTACCGTCCTGAGGAAGTGATGAATAGGTAACGAAATGCTGGTGGACGATATTGTCAGCAATTATTATAAAGATGCTTATTTAAAATTGAATTGCTTAAAAAGACTGTTGTGAGTAGACAAGCCTTGCTTTGCTGTTCAAATGATTTCATAAATAATGTGTGCAATTATTCAACAGGCAGGCAGACCAGCCTAGTGGTGCAGGCTGGTAGTGCTCTGAAATACCACACAAGAAACCTAGTATTGAGTCTCAGTCCTGACTAGTGGTGGGTGAAGTGGGCTCAATCCGCTCTGCAAAGTGATTCACGGAGCAAAGGTGGATTCAAGGAGTGCTCCACAATGCGAAGTGGAGTACTTGGCATTATGATGAGTACCACAAAGTCCATTGAAAACAATGACTTCACGTTTGTCCGCCTTCCCAGACCACTACTCCACCAAATATTAAGGCAAAGTGCGTTGAGAACAATGCACTTCGCCTTACTTCACCTTGTTTTTGAGCTCCGAAGGTGAATTTTGCAGTGATTCATGGTATTTCAGGTCACATGGGTTCTATATTGATCTGCCCAGCCTCAGTTTGGCGTAGTATGTCTAGGAAGGAGTAGGAGACAGTGTGCGCTGAGAGCTGTCTGTGATTGAAACTGTCTAAAAGCTGTTAAAAAAGCATTGTTGCATTTCTTTGGGGGTTCAAACTTTAGTTCGTCGATTGTAGGAAACCCCCCTGTGCTCATATCATCAATCATTTTGGTTTTTTGTGGATTTTGAATGTTAATGTACAACATTGAGTTTGTGTAGTGAAAGACAGTGAAAGTGTGCTTTGGGGAAGGTGTGTGTCTGTGGTGTAGGTAGATTTAAGTTGGAGAAATAGTGATTTCTTTGTTTTTTGGTTATATTTCTGTTATATAACTGACTGAGTTAATGTACACACAGTAATATTGTCAGTTAAATGTTGACATTTTCTTGCTGATTGTGTGTTGTGTGGATCTGGTACAGCAGTTCATAATTTCAGGTTGTTTACATAACAATGCATGGCATATTACTGAACTTTTCAATTTGCTACTCATTACTAGTTCAGCATTGTAGATAAACTGTTCTGTGTGTGAGTGTGTGTGCGGTGTTGCATGACAAATAATACACCTTTTATTGTACCACAGACTAGTGTAATTGCAGGTGCAGCATTGTGAACCTGCAATCCACTGTAGCTGTCTGATTTTGTACTGCGATCGTGGTATCTGTTCTTTGTTTTGCTGCTTGTACTGCCATAAAAATCTGCAATCAGTGCTCCTCCCCACCAGCAAAAGGAATGTTTTACCAGATTTGATTGTTTTTGTGACCTCATCAGCACCACTGGTTACTGAAGTTGTTTTCATTGCGTGACAGACTAGTCTCTTATTTGTTGTTGAAGTCATAATTGTTTTTTCGGCTTCACATCCAGCATCCCCCCAATCAGAGAGTGAACGTATCAAAATCTAAATTTGGTTATAATATTGTGGTTGAACCCCCAAAATGCCCACAAAGAGACGTGCAAGCAAAGCTGTTTCTCACTATGGCGATGCTGGCAGTAAGATAGTGTGTGGGAGTGGTAGTACACAGACGCAGAAGTGTATTGCTGATGTGAGGAAAGGTATTTCTCCAGCAATGTTTTTTACAGACCAGTCAGTAGCCTCACCCATAGTTGGAGGAGATGAATTTTTCCCAGCCGGTGGTGTTAGTGTTACTGGTGTTAGTGGTGGTGGTAGTATTAGTATTGGTGCATCAAGTTAGAATTCTGACCAGTGTACCGTATCCAAAAATATTGAGTGTGAAGCGTAGATGATGTCATACTTCCTAGTAACAACCCAGTAACAGAACCTGAGGATTCTGATAATCATGTCAACGATAGCATACAATGTGATATTCCGTCCACCGTGGCAGTTAGTGTCACGCATTTGCCATGCAGTGATTCACAGTGTGGTGAAAATATATCTGGTGATGGTGGTGTAGATTCTGGTGATGAATGTGATGATGACAATGATGTTGCTGTTGTTGCAACATGCAGTCCACATGCTAGCATCCAAGCAGAAAATGTGGATGTGTGTGATTTTGGTGAATATGATGATGGTGTAATTGACCCCAGTTGGGAACAGGAGAAAAAGAAATTCAAAGTGGATGTGTCTGAGTCTGTTTACAGGAATCCCCCCCATAAAAACTTGTGATTTACTGGTTTTAGTTGATGATGACCCAGTAATAAATGTGATAGATAGTCGTGGTGGTCAGTTGCAGTCCAGGTGTGCAGTGCCCGAATCATCATGTGGTAGGTAGATAGAAATAACAAAAGCCCATGGCTCACTACTAGAATAATCTCCTGTCTTCACCTTCTGCTTCTTTTCTTACCCCCTCCCCCATAAAGTCTGTTGCGCAACAGCATTTCTTTTCTGTCTGTCTTCTTCTGAACAGGTAGCAGTTGTTTGGCCACCTACTGTTAACCTTAAATAACTCTGTAATATTTCCTAAAACTGTTACAGGAGCCTGTGTTCCAGTGGTCTGTTCATGAAACATCCCCTATCTCATGCTGTAGTTTTTGAAATACAGCACATTAAAACACAAAGGTTGTGTTAATGCCAGCAAGGATTTTGTTTGTTTACAACAGAGAATAAACCAGGAGGGTACAGATGCATCCCTCCCTTAAGATAATTCTTTGCAGCATGTGTTTAGTGCTGTACTGTAGACATTACTCGGGTAGCTGGAAATAAAAGTAAGTAATGCAGAAATAAAAAAGAATAATGAGCTGTTTTTACCTGTGGCTCTGCAGTGTAAGATGGTTGCTAAAACTAAGCCTGTTCCAAGTAAGCAATAATACTCAACAGGGTGGGCGGTATTGGGCAATACCAGATCACCCAGTGGCATAATGAGGACTGACGCCACAGGCAGAGGGCCTTATAGCCTCTGGAAGGTCCAGTATTGCCCATAACACTCACCCTGGAGGGTATTATTGCGCTTAGAAAATGGGTTACCTGTGGCATTTTTATAAGGGGATTTAATAAAATTAAAAAGAAATACAAAATATTGACTAAAAATGAAGTTGAAGACTTTCTGTTGTAAAGTAGTCCATGTCTGTGGTGTTCCATCTACTGTTTCACCCCCCACTGAGCCATTCTCCTCTATTACACCCCCCCACGAGCAGCAGAAGAAGACATAGAGTTACCTCAATCCTTGTAGTGCTTTTTAAAAATAAAAAACAGGTTTTCAATTTTGTTGCCAATCACTTTACTTTGGGGGACGGGGACTGAGTTGAAGTTTCTGACTTGAAGATCTGCAGGAACTGGGAAGTAAAGAGAAGAGACTGCAGCAAAGTGCTGTGGATATGATGGAGGGCAGTCAGACAAGGAAGGTAATTGTGAACTGTGTTAAAAAATTAACTAACGTGATTTCAATTTGTCTTGGTTTTCCATTCCGGGAGAGCAGTACTGTATTTTGTGCAAGCTGGACCATTTCCAAGTAGTCCTGAGCACGCAACGTGCCAGGGCTACTGCTTTCCATCACAGAAACCATTGTTCGGTTCAAAGGGGAAAAAATGAAGAGACTTAGTGGGTAATGTTGTTTGTGGTTAATTTCTGTTATCCAGCTTTTTATAACTGCAGATCCTAGTGACTGGTTTTGGTGATGGGGTCACTCGCTAAATGGGGGGGGGGATGGTAGTAGGGAACTGCCATGCTCGCTACATTCAGCACTCTGTTAGAGAGTGCAATTTTGTAAAACAACAACATTTTGTTTCTTTTACTCTTGTTGATTGTGAGATTATTTAAACCATTAATGGTACAGTGTCTGGGCTAAGGACTGTGTGTGTGTGTGTGTGTGTGTGTGTGTGTGTGTGTGTGTGTATGTGGGGGGATCGCTAAGCGATGATTAAAAAATGGCAGCGAATATGAAATAAAATGATTTTTTTTTTAACCAATTAGCAGGCATGTTTGGCACTCGGATACTGCACTTGGTTAATGGGCACTATAGGGTGGCACTTTTTATTTATTGGTCGTGTATGGAAAGTTAATGTACCCCTCTGACAGGGGTATCAGCCAATCATAGACCGGGGAATAAGAAGCCCATTTTCTAATCAGCAGGAACCTTCTAGCAGGGTGCAGGGTGCAGTCTCCTATAGGGAGTCAACAACACCCTCTATGTCATTTTTATATGAAACTTAGGTGTCACTCACTTAGAAAGGGGGTAGAGTCTAGGTTCATTAAAGCCCCTTTCTGTGCAAAATAAGGGTTGTAGGAATATGTATGATGTTAGATGTTGTTAACCAACCTTACTGCTTACTATTGTAATAGCCTAATTATAAGAGTAGATTATTATTTATATAGAGAAGTATCTAAGTATAAAATAATGACGTAAAGATTATTAGGGGTGGGATTGATCTTTATGGGAGGAGTTTGGGTGGTATTTAACCCAGGATCTGACACTTTTACATCAGATGTAGTTTGGGAGGAGACCTGTATACATCGCCTGAGTAGGTTCTCCAAAGGGAGACCTTGCACAGACTTTTATTAGGGAATTAGCCAGTTTTATTCCCTGAGCTGCACATTTTGCTTCTTGTTTTCTTTTATTTGTTATTATTGAAATGGTTATTTCTTTGTACTTGTTTATTCTTATTTTTTTTTTATTTTTAATAAATCTAATCACATCTTTTGATGTGGTGTACCTGATTTGATTTTGTTGTGCCTGATCTTTACTACCCCAACCCATGACATTGGTACCAGAAGTGGGGTAGTGTGGAGGTCTGCGGGATACTGGAAGACTCCACATATTGGATACTGCACTTAGTATCTTGTTCAGTGCTGGCACAGTCGGTACATGGCCCATCTGGTGGATGCCACCACAGTGGTAAAGGGCATCTCCACCAGATCCCAAGTGATTAAGACTGGGGAACCTCTACTTCCTGGTTTAAGTCCAGTTACCAGACCTAAGGTTCCAAGGGAGACTCCAACAGTGGTGATTGTCATGGAAGTTGCAAAACCTGAGGATACAAGCTTGGGCGAGGACCCAGAGGAGATGCCAACTGAAGATGTTTCAGGTCTGTTGAAATGGCTAGCAGTGTGGCAACTGGACCTGGAGTGACAGAGAATGAGGGACCTCCAGGGGAGAGAACGAGAGAGACAAGAACATGAGCAGGAGAGAGGGAGACAAGATCAAAGATGGGTGGATACTATGATGGTATTACAGATTATTGGTGCAGGACAGGAAGCTGCTAAATCCTATCCTAAGGACATAAAAATAACAAAAATGACTCCTTCTGATGATATCGAGTCATACTTGACTACATTTGAGAGAATAGCACAAGCCTGTGGGTGGCCCCAAGAACAATGGATAGTTCAAATTGCCCCTTATCTAGCTGGTAACGTATAGCTTACATACACCAGTATGGATGCCCAAACCTCCAAAGACTATGCGGCTGTTAAAAAAGAAATCTTAAAGCATTACGATATTAATTCAGAAATATTCCAGCAATGATTTCAGACACTAAAACACCTGCCCCATGTGACCCCAAGAGAAACATTCATGAGATTAAATGACTTGTGTACTAAATGGTTGCAGCCTGGGGACAAAAGTGTCAAGGAAATCATTGAACTGTTAGTTTTGGAACAATTTATTACAATTATGCCACAGATGTACAATTGTGGATCAGGGAACACAACCTCAAATGTGCAGAAATTCCTCTGACCCTGGATGAAGACTTCCTGTCAGCTCACCGGCCCCTGCGGAAAGGGTACCGCTGGACAGATATTGCAGGTCCAAATCCTTCACCTACACCAGTTACAAGCATGACTATCACACCAGTGGTAAGAACCCTCTATTTTTCTTCTTCTGGGACTGGGACTGTTAGACCAAGAGGGGGGTGGCAGGAATTATGTGTCAAAAAGACCTGATCCTAACAAAGAGTGCCACTATTGTCACAACTTGGGGCACATAGCCAGATATTGCCCCAGTATGAAGAAAGAACCAGCTTACTTGGCATCAATGAACTTGCGTGCCTTTGTAATTAAAACACATTTAACTGGAAGGGGCATCGAAGGGTTGGTGGACTCAGGAAGTCAACAAAGTCTTATACGTGCAGACTTAATACCCCTGTGCCACAAAAGACTCTGTCAACTGAGGTTATCTGTAGTCATGGGGATGTACACCAATATCCAACCACAGAACTGGAACTTAATATTAATGGTTCACTAAGGACATTGAAGGTGGGAGTGGTGCCAACTTTGCCAGTTCCTTTAATTATAGTTCAGGATCACGCTGACTTTAACTCTCTTGTCCTGGCCTGTGACTCATCCTTGGTAGCAGTAACCACCAGAGCACAACAGAAACAGGTGGATCAGATGGAACTATTATTCCCTTTTTCAGATGAGGTGTTTGAAACTGAAGGGAAGCCAGGAAAGACCCGGGCTGAGAAGAAGAAGATCCAGAGGGACTGGAAGAGGGAACACATGAATGTTATTAATAAAGACTCTGTGCCTTCTGTATCCATACCTGACATTGTACATGAACAACACTCTCATATAACATTAACATCCTTCTTTTCACAGCTAGAGATGGATGTCTGGGGCCCCTATGATTAGAGAGAAAAATGGGATACTGTATAGGGTGTGTACCCACCCGAACACCAATGAGCAAGTACAACAGTCGATAGTTCCTACCAGGTATAGGTAAACCTTGTTGTTTCTAGGGCAAGACCTACCTAGTGCTGGACATGCGGGTAGAGATAGAACCATTGCCAGATTATTGCAGAGGTTTTACTGGCTGGAGTTACAGGAAGATGTAGCCACCTATTGTAAGAGCTGCCCTGAGTGCCAGCAAATATGGCAGGTCAAAAGCAAATAGAAAGTACCACTGATGCCCTTCCCCTTGGTTACACAGCCCTTTGAGCATATAGCCATGGATATTGTGGAAATCCTGGAGAAAAGTAAGAAGGGCAACTGCTTTATACTGGTTATATGTGACTACGTAACTAAATACCCGAAAGCATTTCCCCTCAGAACCATCACTGCTCCCAAAATAGCAGAAAGACTTCTGGAGTATTTTAGTTGCCTGGGTATTCCAAAAGAGATCCTAAAAGATCAAGTGGTTAATTTCAGTGCTGAGTTATTAAGAGAGCTTTATAAAGTACTGGGAGTCACCGCTGTATGAACTACACCCTATCATCCACAAACAGGCGGTCTGGTGGAATGCTTTAACCAGACCCTAAAGCGCATGATCAGAAAGTTTGTGGATGATGAGGGTAAGGACTGGGATCATTACCTACCACTCTTCCTCTTCACATATAGAGAGGCACCACAAGCTTCAACCATGTTTTCCCCTTTTGCTCTTTTGTATGGGCGAAACCCACGTGGTCCCCTCAATGTGGTAAAAGAGGCTCGGGAAGGTAATAACATTATCAAACATGTCAATATTCTGGAATATATGACACAGTTACAGAAATGGCTGATGTCATATGCACAGCAAGCCCACCAAAACTGTGTCACAGCACAACAAAACCAAAAACTGTTGTATGATGTTAAAACAAAGGAAAGGTCCTTTTTACCAGGGACAAGGTTTTATTACTGCTCCCTTCATTGGACAATAAATTACGGATGAAGTGGCAAGGTCCTTATGTCATTAAGGAATGCATGGGACCTGTAACTTATCAAATTGAGGCACCTGCCAAGAAAATAAACCCCAGGACATATGCCAACCTGTTAAAAAAATGGCATGATAGGTCTGAGGCTCAACCATGCTTTTATGTGCTACTTGAAACTTCAGTTACAGACCTAGAAATGGCTTATAGGAGGCTGGAACACCCGGATGGCATCAATGCCATACATGTCAGTCCTGACCTTTCAGAGAGGGAACAGAGGGATTTACAACAACTGTTAGCCCAATATGCCTCAACATTTACTAGTATACTGAGAAAGGCTATTGGTGTCCAACATGTTATAAAAATTGACTCTGTCCCCATTTGCCAAAAGGCCTATAGGTTGCCAGAACATGTCAGAACTGATGTGGACTTAGAATTATGGAAACTGAAACAACTAGGCATTATTGAGCCTTCCATCAGTCCTTGGTCCTCCCCTGCAGTGATAGTACCAAAAATAGAAAGTGGTATATGTTTTTGCCTTGATTTTCATTGGCTTTGTCAAGTGTCCCAATTCGATAGTTACCCTATCCCAAGAATTGACGATATTCTTGATGGAATTGGGCAAGCCCATTACATCTCTACGCTTGATTTAACCAAAGGCTATTGGCAGATACCACTGGAAAAAACATCTAGGGAAAAAACAGCCTTCAGCACCCTGAAAGGTCTTTATCAGTTTGTTTATATGCCTTTAGAACTGCATGGAGCACCCGCTACATTTCAAAGGTACATGGACCAGCTATTACATCCTCATGAGGGGTATTGTTCAGTGTATCTAGATGACGTTGTTATATTTAGCCCTGATTGGACGACACATCTAGTCCATCTTGAGAGCATCATCAGAACCATACGGGATTCTGGCCTGACTATTAACCCCTCTAAATGCACTCTGGCTACCCAAGAGACTAGATACCTGGGTTTTATATTAGGTAATGGGATGATTAAACCAGAAATAGAAAAGGTGGAGGCAGTGGTAATCTGCTGTATACCAGAGACAAAAAAACATGTCCGTTCTTTTTTAGGGTTAGCAGGGTATTACAGATGTTGCATTCCCAATTTCGCAACTATAGCTGCCCCACTAACAGATTTGACATGTAAACAGATTCCTAATAAAGTACCTTGGTCCCCTGCCTGTAAGGAAGCCTTTCATGCTATCAAGTCTGCCTTATGTGTCTCTCCTGTTTTGAGGTCCCCTGACTTTAGCCAACCATTTGAGGTTCACACAGATGCCGCTGAAACAGGTCTTGGGGCTGTCTTAAGTCAGACCATCAAAGGGGAAGAGCATCCAATTGTCTATATTAGCCGCAAGTTATTTCCTAGGGAAACTAAATATGCGACAATTGAAAAGGAATGTCTAGCCATCAGGTGGGCTATTGAAGCCCTAAAATTCTACTTATGGGGAAGACACTTTATGTTGCTTACAGATCACAACCCCCTTTGCTGGCTACATCAAATGAAAGACAAAAATGCTCGGATCCTTCGATGGTACCTGGTGATGCAACCATATAAATTTGACATAAAACATAGACCGGGGAGTAAATATAAGAACGTTGACTTTTTGTCTAGATATGGAGCAAACGGCTTATCTAAACCATGACAGATGAAATTATAAATATTTACCCCAGGGCAAATTTTGTGTATTGTATTTGAAGTTTGGTATAGTATGCTTATAATGTTACAGAACTATAATTTTGTTTTAGGGTACCTTGGGGTGGAGCTTCTGTGAGGGTGGGTGGAAGCTCCCTCCCATCCCTTTGAGGATGTGGATGACAAACCAATGGTGTCCATTTTCTTTGTACTTAGGCAGGGGGGTATGTGGTAAGTAGAAAGAAATAACAAAAGCCCATGGCTCACTACTGGAATAATCTCCTGTCTTCACCTTCTGCTTCTTTTCTTCACCCCCGTAAAGTCTGTTGCACAACAGCATTTCTTTTCTGTCTGTCTTCTTCTAAACTGTTAGCAGTGGTTTGGCCACCTACTGTTAACCTTAAATAACTCTAATATTTCCTAAAACTCTTACAGAAGCCTATGTTCCAGTGGTCTGTTCATGAAATATTCCCTTTCTCTTGCTGTAATTTTTGAAATACAGCATATTAAAACACAAAGGTTGTGTTAACACCTGCAAGGATTTTGTTTGTTTACAACAGAGAATAAACCAGGAGGGTACAGATACATCCCTCCCTTAAGATAATTCTTTGCAGTAGGTGTTTAGTGCTGTACTGTAGACATTACTCGGGTAGCTGGAAATAAAAGTAAGCAATGCAGAAATAAAAAGAATAATGAGCTGTTTTACCTGTGGCTCTGCAGTGTGAGATGGTTGCTAGAACTGAGCCTGTTCCAATCCGCAGGAACCTTCTAGGTGGGTGCAGGGTGCAGTCTCCTATAGAAAGTCAACAAAACCCTCTATGCCATTTTTATATGAAACTTAGGTGTCACTCACTTAGAAAGGGGGGGAGTCTAGGTTCATTTATTTTATTTTTTTTAGTCTTTGGTAACCGGGTTCATTAAAGCCCCTTTCTGTGCAAAATAAGGGTTATAGGAATATGTATGATGTTAGATGTTGTTAACCAACCTTACTGCTGACTACTGTAATAGCCTAATTATAAGAGTAGATTATTATTTGTATAGAGAAGTATCTAAGTATTAAATAATGATGTAAAGATTATTAGGGGTGGGACTGATCTTTATGGGAGGAGTTTGGGTTGTATTTACCCCAGGATCTGACACCCTTCCATCAGAAGTAGTTTGGGAGGAGACCTGTATACATCTCCTGAGTAGGTTCTCCAAAGGGAGACCTTGCACAGACTTTTATTAGGGAATTAGCCAGTTTTATTCCCTGAGCTGCGCATTTTGCTTCTTGTTTTCTTTTATTTGTTATTATTGAAACACTTATTTCTTTGTACTTGTTCATTCTTATTTTTATTTTTATTTTTAATAAATCTAATCACATATTTTGATGTGGTGTACCTGATTTGATTGTGTTGATCCTGATCTTTACTACCCCAACCCATGACACATCACGTACCCCCCCACTTCAGTGCTTAAAATAACGGACTTAAATAAGCCACCTCATGGACATGTTAAAAGCAGAGCATCACAATCCCTTCTTTGGGATTTTTTTGTTCAAGATGCAAATGATGAGTCAGTTGCAATCTGCCAGGTTTGCCATGCGCATGTGTGTTGAGGTAAAAAGGGGAGCCATCTGGGCACAGGAGGACAGCATATGCATCTTAAGAATAGGCACTTGGCACTGTGGACCCAGCACAAGCAGGCAGCTAATACCACAGTGGGGCATTCACCCTCTTCACCGGCAACCATAGCAAGCAAGTTATCCCCTTCCATGACTGTTAAGTCCAGTAGTAAATTAAACATGTGCAGTACTGAGGTAATAAGAGTACAGGATTACTACAGGCATGATGAGGTGGAGGATCATAATGACTTTGAAATGTTGTTCAATGCTGGTGAGAGTAGCAGTTTTTGTGGTGGTGGTGGTGGTGGTAAATGCAGTATGTCTAGTGCAAGTGGTACATCAACCCCGGTTGGCAAATCTGGCAAAATAACTGCACGTCTGGGTTTGTGTTCATCTCCTGTGCAACTGTCTTCAACAAACACCCAAACTCCACCCCCTGCCAATGCCATTCATCACAGAGCACAACCATTTGTGATTACACCCCATGTAAAACGTTTAAGTCAGCCCATATTACAGAGTGTTTTTGAGCATAAACTGAAGTACCCCGAATCATACACTGTCAAGTGAACTTAATGCTGCTGTAGCAGAAATGCTAACGCTTGATCTTTTGACCTTCTCCTTTGTGGAAATTTCTGGGTTCCAGCGGTAGCTGCATATACCTGTCCAAAATGGAAAGTCCCATCCAGGACATACTTTCCTACCTGTGTGGTCCCCAGTTGTTCTGCACTGTGTCCGACTCAGTAAGACATGCCCGTCAACATTCATCCTCTCCATTCATCCATTTAAATATGGATATGTGGAAAAGTGGCAAAACGGCAGGGAGCTCATATTTGTTTATAACTGCACACTGGGCACGGTGCCGGGGTTTGTTTGTGATGTTGATAGTGTGAATAATCAGTGCAGTAAGGTGAATTGTCGCGGTAGTAATATTCCAGGAATTCTACAGCATGCAACAATTGCTGTGCACAATGTGATCTGTTCACACACTGTTGAGAACATGTTGGACGTGGTACTGACTGAAATTGACAAATGGCTAAACCCTCTGTCCCTGAGAGCTGAGTTCATAGCAAGTGACAATGGGTCAAATGCGGTAAAATGCATCACAAATGGTGTTTTTTTTCGTATTCCATGCATGGCCCACTGTTTAAATCTTGTGGTGATGTAAAGGAAATGCTAACTGTTGCACGACGTTTCTGATCTCACTTTTCAAGATCTGGAAAGGCCCGTGACCAGCTGTGGCAGTTGCAGATACAAAACAGCCTGCCTTAGCACCGCTTGAAGCTGGAAGTTGTCACCCAATGGAACTCCACTTTATATACGACAGAGAGGTTGTATGAACAATACAAAGCCATCTCAGAATATCTTGGGATGCACACTAGCCATGACAGTTCTGGGGCCTCCATATCTATAACGACTGAACAGTGGCGCCTCATGGACTCTGTAATAACAATTTTGTGGTCTTTTGAACATGCCACACAGGCAGTGAATGGCGAGTCTGCCTCCATTAGCTGATCAAATCCACTGCTGCAGGTGCTGAGGCAGACATTGGTGAATGTACAGCATGGCCTTGATGTTGCTGGAGACGGTGGTAGCAGTATGTTGCTGCAACACATGCTGACTGTATTCGACTAGAATTGTCATGTTGTGAGCATTCTGCATAGTGACAACTTTGCCATAGCAACAATGCTGGACCCACGATACAAACATGGAATTGCATCAGTACTGAAGGGAGGGCCTGAACAGGTAAAAAATATCAGTGGTCAGTTGGTGGCGCTTGGTTTATGGGGCACAGAAGTCGTGTGCCAAGGTCAGCAAACCTCAGCAGCATAATCCAGCTGAAGGTGTACCTAAAGGACTATCAAGCATATCCTGCAAGGGGAAGAGGACAGCAGTTCCAGGTGGTCTGTCATCCAAAGTGGCTGGCATCAACCTGCTTTGGGAGTCTTTGTCCCAAGTGGGTATTTGTGAAATAAATGATTCGGGAGAACAGGATGATGCTTCAACAACTGGACTTAATGTGGCTCAGACAATGGTTGAGTCATATTTGTCAAAAAACAGGCATCTGACAATAACTGAAGATCTTTTGTACTGGAGTGGAAAGGTCTGTGAATGGCCAGAGCTGACTGCAGTGGCACTGAAGTACCTCACATGCCCACTAACCAGTATAAGTGTTGAGAGGGTATTCAGCTCAGCAGGTGCAATAGTCAGGGATCGTCAGACAAACCTGTATCCTGCAAATGTTAGTTTACTAACATTTATTAAAATAAATGAGAGGCACATACCAGCACAGACTGCAACCTCGGTATTCGTACCCTGGGCTTGTCATGGTGGTTTTGGTGATGTGGAAATGGACCATCCTGGTAGCACTATCAGTGGCTGCCTGAAACAGCCCACCACTGACATAGATGACACAATGGAGAAAGAATTTCCCAGTGGTCAGGCTTCAGACATAGATGACTGCGATGACTTTATGAGGATGATGATGTGGTTAATGTTGACAGGTTTCAATTGAAGTTGTTAAAAGGCAGTGTGCCACCCCAGACCACCAACACCACCACCAGGACTGATGTTAGCCACTGCCACCACTGAGCATGAGTCTGTCCACCCCCCTGACCACCTCCACCACCACTGGGACTGATGATAGCCACTGCCACCATGAGTCTGTCTGACCCATGGACCAACAGCACCAGGACTGATGTTACCCACTGACACCACTGAGCATGAGTCTGTCAACCCCCTGGACCACCTCCACCACCACCGGGGCTGATGTTAGCCATTGCCACCATGAGTCTGTCTGACCCCTGGACTAACACCACTGGGACTGATGTTAGCCACTGCCACCACTGAGCATGAGTCTGTCTGACTCCCGGACCATCACCACTGGGACTGATGTTAGCCACTGCCACCACTGAGCATGAGTCTGTCTGATCCCCAGACCACCACCACCACTGGGACTGATATTTGCCACTGCCACCACTGAGCATGAGTCTGTCTGACCCCCAGACCACCACTACCGGGACTGATGTTAGCCACTGCCACCACTGAGCATGAGTCTCTCTGACCCCCAGACCACCTCCACCACCACCGGAACTGATGTTAGCTACTGCCACCACTAAGCATGAATGTGTCCACCCCCCTGGACCACCTCCACCACTACTGGGTCTAATGTTAGCCACTGCCACCATGAGTCTGTCTTACCCAGGGACCACCACCACCAGGACTGATGTTAGCCACTGCCACCACCACCACTGACATGAGTCTGTCTGCCCCCCAGACCACCTCCACCACCACTGGGACTGATGTTAGCCACTGCCACCATGAGTCCATCTGACCCCCGGACCACCACCACCTGGATTGATGTTAGCCACTGCCACCCCTGAGCATGAGTCTGTCTGACCCCCGGACCACCACTACTGGGACTGATGTTAGCCACTGCCACCACTGAGCATGAGTCTGTCTGGACCACCACATCCATCAGCCACAGACACAAAGCTTCTTAATATTTATACCATAAAGTGAGTATGTGTACTCATGTTTGTTATGCTGTTTCACTTCCTTTAGTTGTATGTTTTGTTTTCTGTAGATTGTCAGAGCTGCAATGGTAAAACACATACGGTACACTTATTATTATTTTTTTTTTACAGGTTAACAAAAAAAAAGTCTCCATCGCTAAAACTCGGTGGGAATGGTACTGCAGCTGTACAGTACAGAGAGGAACCTATGGAATATCCATGTGAAATCCGTTCTGGTAAGTATGAAGATTTTATTTCATCTGTTTCATTGTTTTGGAAAGACTGCAGCAAATATTGTACACATGTTGTGTTAGTTGACAAGATATGGGTTTGAAATGCAACTTGACTTGAGATTGATAACCAGGGAGGGACAAATAACAATTAAGTTGTAAGAAGTCATTCATTTCTTTTATTAGGAAACTTTCAGATGCTTTGTTGTTCTGTCAAAGTGGCCTTATCCAAAAAAGTTCTTCAACATCAGGCACCCCCTCCCCCTGGAATTGGGCACACAGGCAACACACAGAAGTTGTTTCATTAGATGACCATGACCATCATTAAGAACTGGAATCCAGAAGAATGCAGATGAAATCTGTGAAGAAGTAACAAAATAAGAAACCATTACAGACAAACCTGCAAATATGATTCCCCCCACCCCTCAAAAAAATATATTTTTACCTTCATGTGCTTGAGAGTTATCCTTTACCAATTTCAATGCAAAAAATTCTCATTGAGCACTGGAATGTGCACACCAACAGTTTCTGTGACCTGTGATACAGAACAATACCATGAGTACATGTCCATGTCAACCACCCTCCTCACCTACAAAATACACAAACATATATCTATATATATATCAACTCACCAAGGCTACTATTAGTGTACAGCCAAAGGGCACCATTCCATCCACTTGAGATGATCACATTGCTTTTGCTCGAATCGCCTCTCAGAATACATTAGACGAGCAACAGGATACTCATCTTCATCATTTTATTCTGGGGGACTTTGTATGTGCTGAAAAACTCCCATTTCACTGTGTTACCACTTGTCAATTTTCTGCACACAAGGAGGATGCATTTTGGGCCAGCAGAAAAAAATCTGGGGACTCTATGCCTCTGTGCCACCACTGCATGGATGACTGAGTGTGCCATTATTTCTGGGGGACTTTGCATGTGCTGAAACAGTCTCATTTCACTGTATTACAACTCATCAATTTACTGCACACAAGCAGGATGCATTTTGGGCCTGCAGAAAACTCTGGGGACTCTGTGCCAACACTGCGCACATGACTGAGTGCGTCATTAATTCTGGGGGACTTTGTATGTGCTGAACCACTCCCATTTCACTGTGTCACCACTTGTCAATTTTCTGCACACAAGCAGGATGTATTTTGGGCCTGCAGAAAAAATCTGGGGACTCTGTCCAACTGCATTAATGACTGAGTGCACCATTAATTCTGGGGGACTTTGTGTCTGCTGAAACATTCTGTTTCACTGTGTTACCACTTGTCAATTTTCTGCACACAAGAAGAATGCATTTTGGGCCTCCAGAAAAATCTGGGGACTCTGTGCCACCACTGCACGCATGACTGAGTGCGCCATTAATTCTGGGGGACTTTGTATGTGCTGAAATTGTCTCATTTCACTGTGTTACCACTTGTTAATTTTCTGCACACAAGGAGGATGTCTTTTGGGCCTGCATAAAAAATCTGGGGACTCTGTGCCACCACTGCATGCATGACTGAGTCTGCCATTAATTCTGGGGGACTTTGTATGTGCTGAAACACCCCCATTTCACTGTGTTACCACTTGTTAATTTTCTGCACACAAGGAGGATGCCTTTTGGGCCTGCAGAAAAAAATCTATGGACTCTGTGCCACCACTGCATGCATGACTGAATGCACCATTAATTCTGGGGGACTTTGTATGTGATGAAACACTCCCATTTCACTGTGTTAACACTTGTCAATTTTCTGCACACAAGGAGGATGTATTTTGGGCCTGCAGAAAATATCTGGGGACTCTGTACCACCATTACACGCATGACTGAGTGCACCATTAATTCTGGGGGACTTCATATGTGCTGAAACAGTCTCGTTTCACTGTGTTACCACTTGTCAATTTTCTGCACACAAGGAGGATGCATTTTGGGCCTGCAGAAAATATCTGGGGACTTTGTGCCACCACTGCATGCGTGACTGAGTGTGCCATTAATTCTGGGGGACTTTGTGTGTGCTGAAACACTCCTGTTTCACTGTGTTACCACTTGTCAATTTCCTGCACACAAGGAGGATGCATTTTGGGCCTGAAGAAAAAATCTGGTGATTATGTGCCACCACTGCATGCATGACTGTGTGTGCCATTAATTCTGGGGGACTTTGTATGTGCTGAAACACTCCCATTTCACTGTATTGCCACTTGTCAATTTTCTGCACACAAGGAGGATGCCTTTTGGGCCTGCAGAAAAAGTCTATGGACTCTGTGCCACCACTGCATGCATGACTGAATGCACCATTAATTCTGGGGGACTTTGTATGTGATGAAACAGTCCCATGTCACAGTGTTACCACTTCTCAATTTTCTGCACACAAGGAGGATGCATTTTGGGCCTGCAGAAAATATCTGGGGACTTTGTGCCACCACTGCATGCGTGACTGAGTGTGCCATTAATTCTGGGGGACTTTGTGTGTGCTGAAACACTCCTGTTTCACTGTGTTACCACTTGTCAATTTCCTGCACACAAGGAGGATGCATTTTGGGCCTGAAGAAAAAATCTGGTGATTATGTGCCACCACTGCATGCATGACTGTGTGTGCCCATTAATTCTGGGGGACTTTGTATGTGCTGAAACACTCCCATTTCACTGTATTGCCACTTGTCAATTTTCTGCACACAAGGAGGATGCCTTTTGGGCCTGCAGAAAAAGTCTATGGACTCTGTGCCACCACTGCATGCATGACTGAATGCACCATTAATTCTGGGGGACTTTGTATGTGATGAAACAGTCCCATGTCACAGTGTTACCACTTCTCAATTTTCTTCACACAAGGAGGATGCATTTTGGGCCTGCAGAAAAAATCTGGGTACTCTGTGCCAGCACTACGTGCATGACTGAGTGCACCATTCATTTTGGGGATTCATTTCGTGTGTTGTGTGATTGTTGTGAGCTCATGATGTCATACTGACACTGTCAATTAAAGCAGCATTGCAAAAATGTCATGAAAATTTTGAACTGTACTTTTTTTATGCTACTTTACATTGCCACAGCCACTAGTTACTCCAAGTCGTGACTTGAATGATACGCTTCTTTTCACTATTTCTGTCTGCTTTACTTAGTTGACTACTTTTTCATGTATAAAAAAAATGAGCACGCCTTTCAATATTGTTCTGACCAGGTTTGTATTTATTTGCAGCTGCTTTTCATAAATATTGTTCCGTGGTGTCATAAAACTCTTCCTGCTTCATAACTATTAATTTACAACAGAAGTGATATATAACAACTAACTGATGTGATGGAGAAAAGCAGAAGAAAACAATGACAAAGACCTGGTCAGCACCAATTTAAAATGAATGCTCCTTTCATTATTTCACACATGAAAAAGGTGGTACAGCAGACTCAACTACTGGAAATTCTCGTTGCATTCCAGTCAGGATGTAAGTGAAGGAAGTTGTAACATAGCATTGAAAAATATAGGTCAGAGTTCTCAACAGATTGTTGCACAGATTGTTTACAGAGATTCACCACGTTACATAGTTATGGCGATCCACATAACCTAATATGTGGAGGCCTTACTTCCAGTGTAATATTGCTTGCTCCACAGAGTGCAATATATTTCTGAGAAAATTGCCTGTAATTTCATTACAGTGTGTCACCTTGACGGAGGAATTCCCATTCAGAAAAGCCGCCCACATTCTGTCCCTCTTTCTCAGCAACGTTAGGACGTGATGCCAGGGGGAGCACAGGTGCATGCTCCACTATAGTGAATGTCTGGCAGCTATCCCAATGTTTTGCTATGTTATAAGGTTCACTTTGTGGCGAAATGTGGGAACGTTTCCACTGACAAGGCTCTTCTTACTGGAAACATGCCCACACGTTTCACCACAAACTGACCATGATAACATAAAGAAACATTCGGAAAGCTGCCTGACAATCGGACTTTTACTGTAATGGAGCACACTTCTGTGCTCTCCCTGGCATCACTTCCTAATATTGCTGAGAAGATGGGCAGAATATGGGCAGCTTTTCAGAATGGGAATTCCCTCTATCACGTGATATACTGTAATGAAATTACGGGCAGCTTTCATAGAAAAGTATAGCACTATGTGAAGCAAGAAAGATTCCCCTGGAAGGGAAAATGTGTATTATTAAACAACAAAGAAAAAACACATAAAAAAAGTACAACACAGTAGTGGGGGGGGTGGAACAGAAAACAATCCCTTAATGTTGCCATGGGATGCCATTTTGGGTCCAGCAGCAGGTGCAGCATTGTCAGTATTAGCTGCTGCTGTTCTTGTGTTGTGTTGACCTGCTGCTGCAAAGCATCGACCCTCTGATTACTCTTCTCCAGGGCCACCCACACCAGGGTGATGCCAGCCTCTGTTGCAAGGACTGTGGCGGGGTCCACTGCAGGTGGAAATTCAGGTAATGGTGGTGATGGTGAAGAGGGTGGTGCTGGTGGCTGTAGTGGCAGTGGTGGCGGTGGTGCAGCTGCTGCACTGGCCCTCCTCCTCTGCGGCCAGGCACAACTTCGACCCAAGCAGCACCCTCTGCCACTGCCACAGAAGGGCCAGCAGGTGGATGCCTAGCCCCTTCTGTGGCAGTCTTTCACTCTGCCTTGTGGTGGTTGAACATGTGGGTGAACGGCCCACCAGTCCCCAAATGTGTCCACCAGTGGCCACGGTACACCAGCACACCACACAGATGACACACCACAACTGTGCTGTCTCCCCCCACAGAGTTAAAAAACTCCCACACTGAGGAGCTGGGGGGGACCAGACACTGTCCCCACACCGCCTATGGTTTCCAAGGGCACATCCTGTGGCTGTGGAGGTGGTGGAGGGGGTGCTGCTGGACCCTCTACAGCTGCTACCGGTTGTGGTGGCAGTGACGGAGAAGGTGGATGCACAGTAATCACCGTTAGTGCTGATGCTGATGCTGCTGCTTTTGCTTACACTGGGGGGGGCAACACCCAGGAGTTGGGAGCGGTCCAGCATCACAGGACCACCCTCATGTGCCTGCACTCCCCTCCTCTGACCGTGCCCATGGGCCAGTGACTTGTCTTCTCCAGGGTCCATCCCTCCAAAGCAAGTCCCCGGCACACACACACTCACACACACACAAAACAAAACAAAACTTACAAAAAAAAAAACTACCAAAAAAAAATTACAAACACAATACAAAATCTAAATAAAGATATAGCTTTTAAAAAAGCTGTTGTTTTCTTCACAAAAAGGCAATAAAGCACTTTCAGTCACTGACTCCTACACTGCTCTCTCACAAAGCCTTCTCCCTCTACGAATGCAAAGAAGAAAGTGGAACTGCTTCTCTGACTCACTTCCTTCCTGCCTGGCTTAAGCATGTGACTTACAGTACCGTAAGCAAAGTGATCTGTGGGGGCTGCCCTGTTGCTTGTCGCCGTGCTTCCGCGACCAGGCATAATGTAGCGTAAAGCGGCGTGATAGAAGTGAGCACTTACAGTGCCCACTTTGTGTTGTGCTCTGCCAATGCGAAGTGCCCAAGTCGTGTTCACTTCACCAGTGGATTAAAATTTGCTGCATCTCTAGTCCTGACTCACATGCCCATGCTGGTAGGCACAAAAAGCAACACAAAATGCTGTACATCAGTATCACAACATGAGGATCACCAGCTATCACAGCATCTCCTGTGGTGGATCTGATGTTGGCACGGACACTGTGGGTGAAAACACACCATCAGTCACTGCTCCTCTCATAGGATACAGTTCAGATGCTCCCATTCAGTGACTGGGTGGTGAATTGGTGAAAAGGGCTGTAAAAACATCCCCTTATCATACCTGACTATAGCTCTACCCACCCATCTCAGAGTGACTGAATCAGAGGGAACCTTCAACTCTGTCCTCTGTAACTATGGGTTGTTTCTGCAAGTCAGGTGGGTCACATCCTTATTGACTGGGCATCGCCATGGATGACAAACTGCAGAAGGATTGAAGGGACTTAGCAGATCTGGCCTGGTTGTTCCTAATAAGTAAATATGTAATAACGGCAGTAGGATTTAGAGGATCATCAGAATGACAGATATGGAGATTCAAGGCTGATTGTAAACGGACAGGCAGTCAAGTGGCCAAAAAATGCAATGGTGGAGTTGGAGGAAAAAATGCCCAGGGCAACATTGAAGCCAGACAGTTATTAATATCTTCTGATGATCTTGCAGGTGAGACATGACAAAACCCATTTTTGTGATGCAATTTCTCAGCTTTATAAAGTAGTAACCACTGAAAAACTGTGCTAATCATATTTGCTTATGCTAAATATGAACCCAAAAATCAGAACATTGTTGTAAAATGAGTTTTAAAGTTTTGTAATTATTTGTAAACAAGGGGATTAAACTACATTATGTACATAGATTAACATTGTTTGGTAAGGTAGATATCTTTTATCTACAGGGCATTTAACTATGGTCCCAAGGAGGATTCTTTTATTTACATCGACATTCAACCTTTGTCCCTAAATTAAGTTCACTTTGTATGTAATGAAACTAGTTAGTAAATCTAAGACCATGATGGGCTGTTTGTAATTTTATAAAGAAAATATATTTTGGGGGTTCATCAGCATGAATGAACTGTAACTGATAACATTTTAACACAGTAGAATTGGTAAGAGAAAGCACAGCACATTGTTCGAAATGTATGAATATAATATAAGAGTCTGTTGTTTATTACAGTACAATTGAGGATATACAATCATAATGTCATAAAAGCAACATATGAGTATTGGAGGACCTCAATATGTATACCCTGGAGTAGAGGAGGGAAAGGGGGAATAGGATACAGACATTCACATATCTCATGGGCATAAATAAAGTACAGGAGGGTAGCACATTTCAGAAAAAGAGATGTGCTAGAACTAGGGGTCATAATATGAGGTTAGAAGGGGTAGATTAAGGGGAAATGTGAGGAAGTATTTCTTCACAGACAGGATGGTGGATGCATGGAACAGCCTCTTGGCAGAGATGCTAGGGGAAAATTTGGTAGAGGAATTCAAAATTGCATTGGATAGCCGTAGGGGAACCCTAGCGATAAGAAAGAGATCAAAGCTGGAGATCAAGTAGGATCTGTGGTTTCTACAGCAGGTAAAAAAAATGACAGAAAGGCTTTGCCTAGCAGTCCTTATCTGACATCAATTTTTATGTTTGCTTGCATGCATGTGCAAGAAACATAGTGCCATCATCTGAGTTTTTCAGAGGTGTGTCAGCATCTTCCAATTCAGTCAGTGTGTTTGCAGGCGTGGTCACAGTTCTCCAATCACTGCTGAAGCTGTCTATGACAGCAGTTGAAAATGCAGTGGCATACAGTTGAAAGAGGGAGCTACGCTTCAGTGAGCAGCTCCCCCCCATACACACACACAGATCAACTGTGTCTGTTGCCTGATAGGATGGTGCAGTCTTGTCTAGCTTAGAGAGACAAGCCACACATCATTACTTTAATGAACTGTTCCCTGCCAAAGCAGGACCACCAAAATGTGTGGGTGCCTAACAGTTCTTACACATGCCAACTCTCCAAAGCACACCTTAATGGACTCCATGGGTTCTAATCCTCCAGAAAAAAATACCTCAGCATTTGATACGAAAACTCAGACTTCGTTATATGTGTAATTCCAAGTGTTTTCTCTTACTAGACTCTGTCAATGTGAACTTCCCACTGCTAAAACATATGCAAACGAACTTAAGGGTACTGTACTACCTGCAGCTGAAGCAAAGAACTGCCAGAATGCACAAAGGAGAACATACTGCTATGCATTTCAGCAGCAGCCAGTGAGGGAGGTTTTCATGACTGAAGCACTTTAATGCACTTTTTAGTGCTGTCATATACACACCCCTGTGTGGTAATTCACTAAGCTGCACACTTAGTCTGGTAATGCAGCTTCAAAATATTTTTTTTTCTCTGAATTGCCGTGAGCTGGCATTTAGATAGAATCACACAGCTCTTTCTCAAATCAGATGCTCAATGAAGTCACATCACTTTGTGACCCTAAACATCTTAGGGTTGGACATGTACCCTAACAAAATAGCGAAAAGTAGGCATAGAAAAAGAAAACACAAATTCAACCATAGCTCACAATCAAATCCACCCTTTTCTCCAGTGAATCTGAAGCTGCCTAACAGCCCACCCCTGGGTGCTCATGCACTCCCTACACCCGCACAACATATGGCTGATGGCGGTGCTGTTACATTTTATTTCATAATTTCCTGATCCCGTTACTGCCACCATACTGATACAGTAATACTTTTTATGGCTCAAAAACTGCTTGACATTAACTGAATTATAAATGGCATCCCTGTTTGATGCTGTGGTGCGGAATATGGTGGTGCTCAAATTTTAAGCCAAGTATTACATGCAGATATGTTGTTATTGACTCATGTCACTTACCATTTTATACATCTATTGATTTTTCAATTCACTTTTGCTGAGAAATGTTGATCACAGGGATTCTGGTGTCACAATTCAGTTCAGCGACGTATAACATCTTAGTGCAGATGCTAAGTAACTGTTTTAAAATGCTGAAAAAGTTAACAGTGATGAAAGTGCATGAACTTCTTTCTTTCGTGTCTGGAGCTGTAGTGGTGTTATTGGCAAGTGCATGTCCCTTTGCTCCAGATCTATCAGTGAGATGTCTATTCTGTGCAATGGACAGTGGCTGAATGTTATCAGCTGACAGTTTTCATTTCATTATCAACAGATAAATATTCAGGGCTTTGCAAATGCAACTTTGCTGGTAGCACAGTTTCATGCCCCCAAGTGTCTCATCAGTTAGTGGTTATATCTTAACCGATGATCACAAAAAGTATGAAAAAGATTTGCCGCTGAGTAATGTAAATGCCAATCCACCAAAGTACCTTTAGGCTGCAAACATAATTTGAACTCATAGGGATTCTGGACCGGTGTATCACTCCTTGGCACAGCAACGGTTAATAAGTTTATGCACATTCTCAGGACATTGTTTCACTTGCCCCCTCTCCCCACTACGATCCTGGTCACCTGAAATAAACCTGACATTTTAGTATCTGTTTTACACCTTGGCTCAGTTAGGCAATCAGCTCTGTAAGAACATAAATGGACATATAAATGGGGACTATAAGAACATGCCATGGGTGCTTGTGCCTTAGTCCAGCCCTGCAACATCAGCCGGAAGCTCAGGTAGGGCTTACTGTCTACCACTTTGTTCACCCCCCATGTACCTGCACCATTTCACATCCTCCCTTGATCTACAGTGAGTGGATCCTCATTCATACGCTCACTTATGCACGCACAAAAAAAAAGTTCTTCAAAATTAAGATACATTTTTATGTTTGTTATGTTTGCTTGCATGCATGTGCAGAAACATAGTGCCATCATCCGAGATTGGAGGTGTGTCACCCGCTCTTCAATTCAGTCACTGTGTTTACAGGCGCGGCTCCTGTAAGCCAATGCATGATGGAGCTGTCTATGACAAGCTCCAAAATGCAGTGGCATACAGTTCAAAGGGGGAGCTACACTTCAGTGAGCAGTGATAAGATATTCTTGCTCATGCACAGCTCCACACACACACACACACACACACACACACACACCGCGTGTGCGCGCCCTCCCGCATGCAAGCACACTGTATAGCCGATGGGGTGCCCAATCCCCGTTGGCTGTGCACCTCCCCACCCCAAAGCCTTCCAAATGCCACGCTGGGTGCCCACCCCAGTGTGGCAACTCATGATATAGCTGGGGGTGCCTAACTCGCCGGCTCCACTGTCCTCCCCCGAGTACTGGGTGCCATGCTGGGAGCCCACCCAGCGTGGTAATCGATGCTTTGGGTGACAGGGTGCCCAATCACCATCAGCTGAATGCCCCCAACCATCCTTGTGCCATGCTGAGAAGCCCACCCAGCATTAGGCAAATGTTTCTTACGAACTTACGAGCGTGCTTAGGAACTGCGCAATGAACTCTCGTAAGTTCTTGAAATTTTCAATATTTTCACTCCAGATTTTCAACATTGCCATTTTACCACACCTTCTTATAAGTAGTACAGCTGTCATTTTTCACATCTCACCCAAAACGTGTTCCCGCTCATGTAGCGCACAATGGCGCAGCTGGTGTGCTAAATCAATGTACGGGACAAATTAAGAAAATCACAGTGACACTGTTCATGAGCAGAGGTCTTACAATGGCCATGTTGAAAATTTGGTGAAAAAATTCCAAAAAATGACTGTTTTACAAGCGTGCGTTGTGCAGTTCCTACGTATGCTCGTAAGTTCGCGAATTTTCAATATTTACACTCCAGATTTTCAACATTGCCATTTTACCACACCTCCTTATGAGCAGTACAGCTGTCATTTTTCACATCTTGCCCAAAATGTGTTTCCGCCCATGTAGCGCACAATGGTGCAGTCGATGTGCGAAATCAATGTATGGGACACATTAAGAAAATCACAGTGACACTGTTCATGAGCAGAGGTCTTAAAATGGCTATGTTGAAAATTTGGTGAAACCATTCCTAAAAATGACTGTTTTACGAGCGTGCATTGCGCAGTTCCTATGCATGCTCATAAGTTTGCAAATTTAATATTTTCACTCCAGATTTTCAACATTGCCATTTTATTACGCTTCCTTATGAACAGTACAGCTGCCATTTTTCATGTGCCGCCCAAAATGTGTTTTCGCACATGTAGCGCACAATGGTGCTGTTAGTGTGTGAAAGCAATGTTTGGGACAGATTAAGAAAATAACAGTTACACTGTTCATGAGCAGAGGTCTTAAAATGGCTATGTTGAAAATTTGGTGACAAAAGTCCATAAAATGACTGTGTTACGAGTGAGCATTGCACAGTTTCCACACCCTCGTAAGTTCATGACTTTGTAATATTTTACGTCCAGATTTTCACCAGTGGCATTTTTCCACACTGCCTTATTTACAGTACAGCTGTCATTTTTCACAACATGGCCAAAGTGTGTTTTCACACTTTCAGCACAGAGATGCATGGTCGCTGTGGGAAATCATTGTTCAAGACAGATGAAGAAAATCACAGTGACACTGTTCATGATCGGAGGCACCAAAATGCCTAAGTTGACAATCTGCTGTAAAAAATTCCCCAACCTAATTATATTACGGGTGTGCATTGCACAGTTTCTATGTACGCTCATGACTTCACCATTTTTTAAAATATTTTTATTGCAGATTTACAACATTGCCATTTTTTACACCTCCTCATGAACAGTACAGCTGTCATTTTTATGTTGCTTGCACGCATGTGCAAGAAACATAGTGCCATCATCGGAGATTTCGGAGGTGTGTCACCTCCTCCTCCAATTCAGTCAGTCAGCTGGCAGGCGCGGCCCCTGTAAGCCAGTGCATTTTTGAGCTGTCTATGACACGCTCCAAAATGTAGTGGCATACATTTGAAAGGGGGAGCTACGCTTCAGTGAGCACCAATAAGTGTAGCTCCCCCCCCACGCGCAGGCGCATGCGTGTCTCCAAGACGTTCTGTGCCGGCGGGTGCCCAATCCTCGCTCGGCTGAGCTGCTGTCGCCTCCCCTCAGAGGCTGGTGCCACACTGGAGCCCACCCCAGCGTGGCAAATCAGTTGTTTGGCTGATGAGGGGCCCAATCCCGTCCGGCTGAACGCCCCCTCCCGTCTGTGCCATGCTGGGAGCCCACCCCAGCATGGCAAACGCCCTCGTAGTCTTTTTATTTTTTTTAAATTGTTTGGCCGACAGGGTGCCCAATCCCCATCGGCTGAAGCGCTTCATCCTTGTGCCACGCTGGGAGCCCACCCCAATGTGGCAAACGTCCCTCGGTCCTCATAGTCTTTTTTTTAAACCTGTAAAACGGTCCCTTGGCGTGTCTCGACCCCCTCCCACAACCCGCACCCACCCACTGCGCACCAGCCTCCCACACCCCTCACCCCATACTTCTCTCCGGACTCCGCGCCGACGATCTTCGTGGACGGGAACATGTCTGCACTCTTCAAAGCCGACCTAACTGAGGAAATGCCGTAAGCTGTACAATGGGCTAGATAGGAGGGTTCAACTTTATTGCATATCTCAGGCATTTTGGGAATTTTTGTACCAAATTTTCAACATGGGGTTTGTGGGACCCTTCTCATGAATGATGTCACTGTCATGGCATTATTCGGGCTCGAAGGTGATTTTGCAGTGACTGCACAGTGACTGCGAAATCACCTTGAGCCTGAATACCACATGACAGTGATGCCATTCATGAGAAGGGTCCCAAAACCATGTTGAAAATTTGGTCCAAAATCCCAAAATTACTGTTTCTGACGATCAGCTTATGCAGTTCCTAAGAGCTCGTAAGTTCACAAAATTTCAATATTTTCACTCCAGATTTACAACATTGCCATTTTACCACACCTTCTTATGAGCAGTACAGCTGTCATTTTTCACATCTCACCCAAAATGTGTTTCTGCCCTTGTAGCGCAGAATGGCACAGTTGATGTCCGAAATCAATGTATGGGACAAATTAAGAAAATCACAGTGACACTGTTCATGAGCAGAGGTCTTAAAATGGCTATGTTGAAAATTTGGTGAAAAAATTCCTAAAAATGACTGTTTTACGAGTGTGCGTTGCGCAGTTCCTACGCAGGCTCGTAAGTTCACAAATTTTCAATATTTTCACTCCAGATTTTCAACATTGCCATTTTACCACACCTCCTCATGAGCAGTACAGCTGTCATTTTTCACATCCTGCTCAAAACATGTTTCCGCCTATGTAGCTCACAATGGCGCAGTCGGTGTGCGAACTCAGTGTATGGGACACATTAAGAAAATCACAGTGTCATTGTTCATGAGCAGAGATCTTAAAATGGCAATGTTGAAAATTTGGTGAAAGAATTCCTAAAAATGAATGTTTTACGAGTGTGAGTTGCACAGTTCCCACGCACGCTCGTAGGTTTGCGAATTTTCAATAGTTCCACTCCAGATTTTCAACATTGTCATTTTACCACACCTCCTTATGAGCAGTACAGCCATCATTTTTCACATCCTGCCCAAACCGTGTTTCCGCCCAGTAGCGCACAATGGCGCAGTCGGTGTGCAAACTCAATGTATGGGACACATTAACAAAATCACACTGATACTGTTCATGACCAGAGGTCTTAAAATGGCTATGTTGAATGTTTCATGAAAAATTTCTTAACAATGACTGTTTTACGAGCGTGCGTTGCGCAGTTCCTACGCACGCTCGTAAGTTCGCAATTTTTCAATATTTGCACTCCAATGACTTCCAAATACCTAAACAGCACATATAAGCAAGCAACATTCGGCATTGACAAATGCTTGTTTACATCTTGTTCAGAATGTTTTTGCACCTGTGGTGCTAAATGCCGTAGTCTCTTTGCATAAGCAGCTTTCAGCTAAGAAACTGATATTCCACCTGTTCATGAAGTGGGGTCACAAAAAAAAACATGTTGAACATTTGGAGTGAAAATACCAACGATTGCCTGAGGTATTAGGGTTTCCAACCATAATGTCCAACCCTGTACAGAATGACAGGCATCAGGGGTATGACTTGGGATTCTTGCCTGTAATGCTCATACCATTCCACACCCTGCAGCCAGTGAGAAGCATTGAGGTATGCCTTGGACTCTTCAGCCCCAAAGTTCACCCCATTCTCCTATATTGCACTCATCCCACTGTATTTCCTAATGGAATGGGTTGCGCATAAGGACCATAGACCCCAAGGAACACCGTGACACTTGCCAATGTCAGCAGGGTGGGGTGTACTGAAATGGCGTGGCCGTTATGCCTGATGCCCCAAAGGCACACCCCAATGCCTGTCACTCTCTATAGGGTGGTGGTGGGGTTGGCTTCAGTTCAATACTTCATTGCCATTCCTATTACGTAGCTCTGTAACTTCTACACTACCACTGCCAATGCCAGCAAGCAAACATTCTGCATTGACAAATGCTTGTTATGTTTCTCTGTTTGAACAGACACACTGAGAGACCTGTTTATAAGTACATGATGCCAGTGATATGTCATTTAGTAATCTTGAGTGTTGCTGCATGACTTCTTAGGGTTTAATAACTACAAAGCAAAGTGGAGCAGTTCTGAAACTATAAGAAGTCATGAGACAACTTCCTTGATTAGCCAAATATGCATTAGTGACCCTGTTTATTGTTATACAAATTGTTTATAATTTCAGTTTTTCAGCTGTACTGTAGTTAGAATAAGTAAGCTTTAAGCCATGACGAAGGAGGCTTCTATTTGGGAATTAATGCATGGTTGGGTTGGGGGGGGGGGGTTGTGGCACAAGGTTGAAGGCTGAGTGCCTACAACCACCCAACCATGCATTCATTCCCCAGTAGATGCCTCCTTCAGAGTGGCTTAACGCTCTTGTAACATGGTCAGTGTTCAGTTATTGTTATCTTTCTGTTTAAGGTACTATGTTTAAAAGATGACACAAACAGGGTTTGAAATCTTTGAAAATATTTACTGTACTTTTTTCAAGCACATGATTACACAAATCTTATTCATTAACGTGCTGATGTTGAAAGCACAACAGAACATTTTTTTGACAATGAATTAAGATTCAACTGTTTTAGCTAACCTTATAAATATTCTATACTGCTGTAATTCTGATATTAAGATGAGGAGGGCTGGCTGGACCAGTGGAGCTGAGGGTTGAGGAGCTGGATGCCACACCTCATGCCACACCAGCAACCCAGGTTCAGGATAGGACTTGGGCCACCGGGGGTTGGCAGGGGGAGAGAGGGATTTTGTGCTCAGAGATGGCTCTCCCTCTCTGGGAAGGGTTCTGTGCTAGTCCCGATGCAATACTGCCATCTCCCAGGTGAACCTGGGCTTGGCAGTGAAGTTGTAGATGGGCAACAAGAGGGACAAATTTCAGCTGAGAGCCCTGGGAGGAGTTTCACCTCAATGCACACTCCCAATTGGCTCTCCTTGAGCACCAGCAACTGTGTGGTACCAGAACATGGAAACGCAACTCCGTCACTCCTAGGTGATGACCTCTCCAGAAGCCAACAAGCACGTCCTTCAGCTGTCTTGGGGGGCAGACTCCAATGTACACCAGCATGTACTGTAAGTTGTCTGTGCTTATTTAAGGTTTGCCTCATAGTTATTTCCACATCCTCTCCTTGTTCCCATTTAATATTGCTCTACTATCAGGTAGCACCCCTTCCCTCTCCATGCAGCCATATAAATTTCCTTGATGTGCAGTGGCAACCCTGCTCCCAGAGCACCCAGTCCTCACCCTGATCCCATGATGGAAGCTGGCACAACTACCTCCTCAGCTGGCTGCTGGTTGCCTCAAACATCAAAGGTTCAGATACACTGTTTCAGCATGAGTATTTATACTGTACTTGTGTGAGATGTCTCTGAAAAATCATGCAGCTTCTGGAATGGCCCATCAAGCCGCCACAAAATGTGTGACTCAGAAGACAGGTTCTTAACTCCAAAATAAGCTTATTAATGTAGGTTTTATGATTTAGTAATTGGTGCTGCCTTGAGGAAAAAAGTGGGGCTGATGTTTTTTGGCTTATGCCACTACTTCATAAACAAAAATTGGTCATAACTCTGAAAGAATACATAGTTTTGCTGGCTTCCTAGAGAATATTTCATGATCACTAGGTCCTCAAAACACAAAATTGGTTTGTATCACTGGTCCCATCCTGTCATAAACTTAATTTGGAAGCTCTTGACTTCATACCAGGAAGTAAATTATTAGGACAGAAACCAGCTCATCTCTGCAGCTTAGGACTTCCCTTTTTCTGCTTCACATATTTTGTGTAGCACATCTTAAGAGAGCTCCTCTTCCACAGTAACCAGTAACATCTTCATGTGAGAGAAGGGTAGTCAGAAATCCCCCTCCTTTTAGTCACTGGGTGCCACTTAATGAAGGGAAGTTTAAGTGTGTAAGCAGAAAGGGAGGGAGGTGCCAATGGATACCAAGGTAATTTTCATGGGTATGGGGAAAGGATGGAGTGCCAATGGACACCAGGGAAATAAGCATGGGTATGGGTAAAGAGAGGGAACTACACAGATCTATGTGATAACGGCGATCGCCAATGGGTGATCGCCATTAGGACAACGGCACATCACTGAAAAAATATTTCAGTGGTGTACTCCTGGCGCACAGCAAAACAGCACCAGGGAGTTGGGATTTTTTGTTTTATGTGGTGGGCTGCACCTCCCCCACCCCCCACACTGCCCTACTTAAGGATTCTCAACTCTGGGGGAGGTGCATGTCGGGGGGGTGCAAACGCGGTGTAAATAAAATTTTGGGCTGGGTGCAACAAAAAGTAATTGCACCCAAACCCAAACCCAGCAGCATTCCTGCCACAGCCCTGAACTCACCCACCATGTTACAGCAGCAGCTTGGCAGCTCACCACAACACCACCCCCTACAACCTCTCCATCCCCTCCCATCCATGCTTGGCATGCTTGCCCCCCCCCGCACACATAGGCATGTAGCAACAGGATGTTGCTAGTTCACATATCCCCCCCATCCAGTCACCCACCTTCCCCAGTCACCCGGATGACAGGTGCCATTACTGAGTAGCCATTTCAGTAGGCACCCAATCACAGTCACTAAAAAGTCATGGGATACCAAACTACACTAGACACCAGACAATTTTCTCTGTGGGGTCAGAAAGAGAGAGGGGTGATCCATGCTGTTTTCTCATTGTTAAATCATGCTTTTTAGAAGTATTTTAGAGTACTGTGCAAGTAGACCACTGGTGCTTCTAAAAAGCTTCCAGTATGCCAGTGCACATTGTATGCAGATGCTGCATCTCACTAGCATGCTGTCAGGCAGTCCAGAAGTGTTCATGTGCTGACAACATTGTGCCCCATTAACTGTAGCTTTGAGTATGGCACTTGCCATGCTAACTACTGCTCCAGGATGCAAAGCCCAGTATGGCTGAATTAACCCCATAAGCACACACTAACTGTTTCAATATTAGTCTTTTAAAATAAATTTTACTCAGACGTAACCAGAGTGAACTTAATAGATATTACATGGGAAATACAGGTTGAAGTAGGCCATATTTTGGCCTTACCATGTCAGTGGACATATCCTTGGTACCCCATGTCATTTAAGTAGCTGCCTAATCTCATCTTGAAAGTTTCAGTGCTTGGGCTGTCAATTACTGACTCAGGCAATCTGTTCCAAATGGACACCACCTTCTGACTATAAGCGCTTTTCTCTGATCAATCCTACTTTGATCACCCATGGATTAACATTTATAGGTCCTGGTGTTCTGAGTAGTTGCTGTCATGTAGTAGATGCATGTCAGTCTTGAGAAGAGAGACGGCCTTAGCATTGACAATCCTGTCCTTTTATACCTTTCAGCAGGCTAACTGTAATGTATGCATAGCTATGATTTATCACTGTCATCGGTTAAATATGCACATTCGGGTTAATTTCTCAGGAACATGTTTATTACTGTTTGAGACCACAAAAATCTATATTTGTAAGATTCAATAAGAACCAATTAGGTGTTGTTCACAGAACATCTGAAAGGTGATAGGAAAGGGTTTTTACATGGTTGAATACCCTCCCATTTTCCTTTACATCCCTGATACCAGTCATAAATTGTGATATGCTTTGACAAACTGCGGATAAATTGAAGATCTAGCTTTCTAGTACCCTAGGATCTTCACTGTGCCACATCTCATAAGCAGCTAATACTCTTTTCATATTATCAAGACATTCCATTATCTCAGTCACACCTTTTAATGCTATTCATCTGAATGGCATGAAATGGCATAGCTGATATAGAATGTTCAAGATATAAGTGAGAACAGAGAAAAGTAGCTGCTAAAAAGAGAGGGATCCACGGTAGTTAAAGGCAAAAGAAAATGACTGTAAATTATTAATTTAACAAGGAAGGTCTAAACATACCAGGATATACTGTAGAACAGAAACAAAAAGGAAAAGGTGAGAGCTTCCTTTCACCTTTAAATGTACTTACATTATGTCTTAGACCTATGCTTGAAGCAGTGTTAGATGCATTTCTAGCTTATTCTCTTATTATTATTCCCTAGCTTCAATACGAGCTGTTACTGTTTATGTACATAATGAAGACTTTGTAACTCTCGGTCCCTCTGTTGCTCTTCAAAAGTGACTCCAGACTGTATTTTGGTTCTGTATGGTAAGAGTTTGACTCCATAAACCAGGCTATTATCCTATTAAAAGTGTCATCCTGCCTAACCCTTTTGGAAAATTGCAATGTGACACCTGTGCAATCTACATTCCAGTATCCATTAGGTTATGTTATAAATAATAAGAATAAACACAAATGCTATATACCATTTTATTCACTGAGATGAACATTCTGTTGGTGGTACTACCCTAAAATAAGCAAGTAAGTAATTTGGGGAGGCAATGGCAGTGAAATAAACAAGCATTTGTCAATGCTGAATGTTCGCTTGCACATATTTACTGTGCAGGTGTTTGACACTGACAGTACAGAGGTGATAATAAATTAATAACACAAGTTATATTGGTTAATTAGCATAAAATCTGCATATCCACAGCATGTTTTAGGTGCATTTCTCCTATTAGTGCTGAGAGGGAACAAATTCCTTTATAATGTGATTCTGAACTCCCTGTCTGTACCCCCATGCTGCCACACAGACCCATGCCATAAATTAAGATTCAGATTCATCTTGTTTAGACTTAAGCTACTGAAATATTTAGACACCAGCATCATGTCTGTCCAGCTTGGGAGGCTCAGACACGGAAAGCAAGGATCATATGTGAAAAATCTACCCTCCCCCAAAACAAATAACATAACATTACCTCTCAAATTAAGGACACACACTGACGGGCACTGTGGCACCTGCAGGCAGGCTACAAATCTGGTTCCTAGTGGCTGCTGTGCTGACTGTACATGTTTAACTGGCTGGCAGTTGTGCTGGTAGCAATTTCCAATTGTGCTTTTATTGAAAAAATATGTGTTGCTTCTGTGCATGATTTACAAAGCTCTGGCTTCTTGGTGCTAATGGCTGTTATTCATGTTTCTAAGGATGGTATCAAACTGAGTTGCTCTCTTGGGTTGCTTTTCTGCTCTGAGCTGGTGGCAGACCAACTGCAGTGGTGGCTTTTATTAAAGAGGGACAGAGGCCAACATTTTTGGCATCAATAAATTCAGAATTTGGATCAGCATATCCTCAATCAGCCTCATACCAAAACTCAGCTCTGTAAATTACTTTGTTTAAAAGTTACAAGACATTTTGTAACCCTTAATTCACTGCCTGTTCAAAAAAAGCCAGTTTCAGTGAAGAGCTGATGATGATGTCATCTCCTGAACTCACAACCTAGTCCTCCTTGCAAGCTACCTTATATGACTTATTTATTCTATGTTGCTTAAAACTGCAGGTGTAGTAAACATCTGAAAAATGAAAACTGACATGGGGGAGGTCAGCACATGCACTTCTATCACTTTCATAATGTGTAGATGCAGTGTACAGTACTTCAGAATGTGATGGTGGGGGGATGGAATGCAGTGGCAAACATGACTTTAGAATTACAAAGTTGTGTGCAGTTTTCAAAATACTGCAGGAATGAGATTTTGAAATGTCACCAGGTTGCTGTTGTGGAATGCAGCAATGACACAGTCTCAGAAAGTAGCTGGAACACATAATTTCAGAATGTGGCAGTGACGCAAAACTTCAGAATGCGGTGGTGACACACAATTTCAGAATGTGGTGGTGACAAGTAATTTTGGAATGCAGTGGTGAAGCGCAGTTTTGGAATGCATTGGTGAAACACAGATTCAGAATGTGGCAGTGATGAATAATTTCAGAATGCAGCAGTGATGCATAGCTTCAGAATGTAGTGGTGACACACAGGTTCAGAATATGGCAGTGATGAACAATTTTGGAATGTGGCAGTGACACACAGCTTCGGAATGTGGCAGTGATGCACAGTTTTGGAATTGTGGCGGTAATGGACAATTTCAGAATGTGGCGGTGACACACAATTTTGAAATGTGGCTGTGATATACAGTTTTGGAATGTGGCAGAGACACATAATTTTGGAATGTGGCAGTGACTCACTGTTTCAGAATGTGGTAGTGATGCACAGTTCTGGAATGTGGTGGTGATGCACATTTTCAGAATGTGGCAGTAACACACAGTTTCAGAATCTGGCATTGATGCAAATTTCAGAAAGTGGCAGTGATGCATAATTTCAGAATATATCGGTGATGCACAGGTTCTGAATGTGGCAGTGATGCACAATTTTGGAATGTAGTGGTGACACACAATTTTGGAATTTGGTGGTGATGCACAGTTTTGAAATGTGGCAGTGACGCACAATTTTGGAATGTGGCAGTGATGCATAATTTCAGAATGTGGTGGAGATGTACAATTTCAGAATGTGGCAGTAACGTACAATTTCAGATTGTGGAGGTGATGCACAGTTTCAGAATGTGGCAGTGACACAGTTTCAGAATGTGGCTGTGACACATATTTTCAGAATGTGGTGGTGATATACAATTTTGGAATGTGGTGGTGAAGTACAATTTTGGAATGTAGCAGTGATGCTCAGTTTCACAATGTTACGGTGGTGCTCAATTTCAGAATGTGGTGGTGGTGACGCACAATTTCAGAATGTGGCAGTGATGCATAATTTTGGAACATGGCAGTGACATACAATTTTGGAATGTATTGGTGATGCATAGTTTTGGAATGTGGCAGTGATGCGTAGTTTTGGAATGCAGTGGTGACACACAGTTTCAGAATGTGGCGGAGATACATAATTTAGGAATGCAGCGGTAACGCACAGGTTCAGAATGCGGCAGTGACATACAATTTTGGAATATAGTGGTGATGCAAAATTTTGGAATGTGGTGGTGATGCACAATTTCCAAATGTGGCAGTGATGCACAGTTTCAGAATGTGGCAGTAATGCATAATTTCTAAATGTGGTGGTTATGCACAGTTTTGAAATGTGGTGGTAATGCACAATTTTGGAATGTGACAGTGATGCACAGTTTCAGAGTGTGGTGGTGACGTACAATTTCAGAAAACTGAGTGATACGCAGTTTTGGAATGTGGCAGTGATACATAGTTTTGGAATGTGCAGGTGACACATATTTTTTGAATGTGGTGGTGTCACTTGATTTCAGACTGTGGCAGTAATGCTTAATTTTGGAATGTGGTGGTGATGCATAATTTCTGAATGTACCTTGATGCACAATTTGGGAACGTGGCAGCGGCAATTTTGGAATATGGCATTGAAACACAACTTGACAGGGATGTGTAATTATGGAATTTTGTGGGGATGAACCATTTCTGAATGTGGCAGGTATGCACAATTTGAGAATGTGGAAGGGATGTTCAATTTTGGAATGTAGCAGGGATACATCATTTTAGAATGTGGCTAGGACGCATAATGTTGGAATGTGGTGGGGATGTGATGCACAATTTTGAAATATGGTAGGTGTATACAATTCTGGAATGAGGCAGGGGCAAGCAATTTCAGAATAAATCATGTGTCCTGTCACATTCTGACAGTGTACATCCCCACTGTAGTCCAAAATTGCCAGTCCCCACCAAATTTCTCAATGTGTGTCCCTGTCACATTCTGAGACTGATTGTCCCACCACATTTTGAGATGGCACATCTCTGTAACATTCTAAGATTGCGTGTCCCCCCCAACATTCTGTGCCTTGGTACTGTGCTGCATTCCAAAACCACCTGCTGACATGTTTTAAAGTACAGCGCCATGCATCTGAATATTCTGGAAATACAAGCATTGCAGTCAACCTTATGCCAATTTTATGTTGGCTTGCACATAGGCATTCAACATCTTGCAGTAATAACATTTTCAGATGTGTGTCAGTTTTGTGGCCAATGCAGGGAATTATTTAGTGTGTGCATCCCTCAGCCACCAGTCGGTGAGCATACTGGTGATGACAGCAGTTTCAAAGAGACCCACAGGGTTGAAAGAAAGCTGCCACTCCAATGAGGTGCAGTTTCCTCATTGCAGCGGCAGATGACAAGCCTCTGGCCATGTGCATTACAGTGCACAGTAATGCACTTGGCCGGAGTTACCAGCAGAATTTCAGTGTGCATTTCCAGGGGAAACAGTTCAATAAATTAAATAGCCACGGTGAGGATTTCTACAAAGACAACTCCTGTCACCCAACACAAACTCCCCGGAAACTGACATTGGGGTCCCCATTCCCCATGTCATCATGTCCATCCCCACATCATGTGGCACACTGGGAGCCCATCCCAATGTGCCAAAACCTGGTTGCTTCTGCTGCCCAACACACAGTCCTGCAAAGCCAACATTAGGGTGCACAATTCCTGTGTTGGCATTCCCCCCATTATGTGGCACACTGGGGGCCCACCCCAGTGTGCTGAAACATGGTGGCTCCTGCCACCCTCCACACAGTCCCACAAAGCTGACATCAGGGGTGCCCAATCCCCATGTCAGCATGTATCCCACCCATTAATGTGGCACATTAGGAGCCCACCCCAGTTGCCAAAATAATTGGTTCAGACACCAGGATGCCCACTCCTGGTGTCAGATGCAACACCTCCACAACCCATCTATGTATTTTGCTGACGACAGGATGCCCAATCCCCTTGTTGGCAATGGAATGCACCCCACCTTGTGAACATGTCACTGTCATTTCGTTAATCAATCCCGAAAGGTGATTTCGCGGTCACTGTGTGGAATCACCTTTCAGGACCAATTAAGGAAATGACAGTGCCACTTTTCATGAGGTGAGGTCCCAAAAAGCCTATGTTTCAGATTTGGTGAAAAAAATTCCAAACAATGACTGCATTATGAGTGTGCACTGTGTGCAGTTTCTACGCACTCTCATAACTTCACCAATTTTTAAAATTTTCACTCCAGATTTTCAGCACTGCCATTTTTTCACACCTCCTTATGAGCAGTATAGCTTTCATTTTTCACATCCTGCCCAAAATGTGTTTTTACACCTGTGGCGCAGAATGGCGTGGTTGCTGTGGGAAATTAACTTTTGGGACAGATGAACAAAATCACAGTGCCACTGTTCATGAGGAGAGGTCCAAAAATGCCCATATTGAAAATCTGGTGAAACAATTCAAAAAAATGATTGTGTTACAGGCACACATTGTGTAGTTTCTTCGCACGCTCATAAAGTAACCAATGTTTCATATTTCACTCCAGATTTTCAGCATTGCCATATTTTCACACCACCTCATGAACAGTACAGCTGTCATTTTTCACATCCTGCCTGAAATGTGTTTTTGCACCTGTGGTATCAAATGGTGTAGATGCTGTGCAAAATAACCTTTCAGGTAACGAACTGATAGTGCCACTGTTCATGAGGTGGGGTCACAAAAACCCCATGTTGAAAATTTGGAGTGAAAATACCAACAATCGCCTGGGGCATTAGGGTTTCCAACCATAATGCCGCACCCTGTAGAGACTGATAGGTGTCCAGGGTGTGACTTGGGATCATCAGCTGTAATGCTCATGCCTTTCCACCCCCACCCCCACCCTCACTCTGCAGCCAGTGACAGGCATCGAGGTGTGCCTTGCAGTCTTCAGCCCCAAAGTTCACCCCATTCTCCTATATTGCACCCATCTCAGTGTGTTTCCTTATGGAATGGGGTGAGCATAAGGCTTGAAGACCCCAAAGCACACCATGACACCTGTCGGTGTCTGCAGGGTAGGGTAAAGTGAAATGGCATGAGGGTTATGGTCAACAACCCAAAGGCACACCCCCTATGCCTGTCAGTCTCTACAGGGTGGAGGTAGAGTTGGAGCCAATTCAATACATCACTGCCATTCCTATTATGCATCTGCTAACTCCTACACTACCAATGCCAATGTCAGCAAGCCAACATTTGGCATTGACTAATGCTTACTTTTAACAGGATTATTATAGTTACAGTTTCTTAAATTTTGGAGAAGCATGTCCTGTAAGCTTGATGACAGGGAGGACTAGAGTTTAAGTTCAGGAGATGACATCATCACTGGCTCTTCAATGAAACTGGCTTTTTTGAATAGGTAATGAAATCATGGCTACAAAATAGCTCGGAACTTTAAAACGAAGTAACGTAGAAACCTAATTTTTAGTGTGAGGTTTATTGGGGGGCATGCTTATTCTAATTCTGCAATGTAGCACTTTTGGCAGGAGTCCCTTTTTAAGATTTCCTCTTCAGTGCTCTGGAGCTCTGCTCAGCTGTATGAGGTTCAACTGACTGCTATCTTGCCAAGAGAGCAGCTGTGGCAGCACAAGGAGTGGAAGACAGACAGGGAGTTAGGAATCCTGTTATAAATATAAAAGCATGTGTTCCCTCTGAGTAGTAGTAGGAGAAATGCACCCTAAACATGTTGTGAATGTACAAATGTTATGCTAATTAACTATTATAACTTGTGTTATTGATTTGTTAATTATCTTATGGAATCCAATGACAAAATGCCCTTTGTCTTTGCTAGACATTTGAAAACAAGAGACTGGTTTTAAAAACTTTCAGCAAAGAAAGATGGCCTTTTGTCTTTGGATTTCATAACCTTAGCAAGTGGCCCTCTGCAATACAATCTACAAAACAAAAACTGCACAAATGAATTGCCTGGGCCATGCCATCGAAAGTTCTAAGTGTTGGGGTAATTCATAAACCGAATACATCTACACTTCTAACTTCTGAAGTCATGGCCCAGGCACTTGTAACTTTGTTTAAAACCCCCAAACTGCTAAACACTGTAAGAAGAAAGATTGTTTGCAAATGCGAGCACGCCATGTGTTGGGGGCTTCAAATGCCGGCAAGTGCAGGTGACAATTTGAAAATGTGGTATGGCCACACGCATACAAATACACACACACACACACACACACACACACACACACACACACACATCCACAGCTGCTCTTCCACTACAAACAGCCAGCTCAACCACAGGACACAGCCAGCTCCAACCCCACACACATAGCCAGCTCCACCCCTCACATACACAGACAGTTCCCCCCTACACACATGGCCAGCTTCTCCCTACACAAACAGCCATCCCCCCACACATACACACACACACACACACACACACACACACACAGCCAGCTCCCCCTTCCAAGCACAGCCAGCATCCCCCCTACTCACACTGCCAGCTCACCCCCCTACACACACGGCCAGCTCATCCCCTTATACACACTGCCAGCTCTTCCACCATACACACATATGGCCAGTTCATCCCCCCTAGATATCCAGCTTCTCCATTGCACACGTGACAAACTCACTCCTCCTGACATAGCCAGATCCCCCCCCCACACAGCCACAGCTAGCACTCCTGCACACATAGCTGGTTCCCCACCTACACTCATGATCAGGCCCCCTACAAACACACACCACCAGTTCCATACTGTCTCACATACGCAGTTATGGCTAGCCCCCACCACACACACACACAGCCATGGCAGCCACCCTACCACCACACACATTCTTAGCCAAGTCCCCACCCTCACGCAGTCTGTACAGTTGTCCCTGGATACATCAGTTACCTGGAAGACCCTTCCCCCATCAAGACAGTCAGCTCACCCTACACCACAGTTAGCTCCCAAACAACCCATGGCCAGCCATCCACCAATACAAGCAGTCACTACATTTTTCTGTCCTGGCCATGAGTTCAGCGTTTGTACCCAAAAGTCAAAGAAGTAGTCAAATCATTTTGATTCGGCTACAGCTTTGACTTTTGGGTTAAAACATTTAATCTATGCTTGCACAGGAAATATCAGTCACCCTACTCCACCAATAAAATCAGCAACCTAAAGCAGCCCAAATCCAAAGCAATCACTTTTTTGCAACAGGCAGAGTCAGTCAGGTGGGTCCTCCATAGTTGACCAGGTCAGACAAGTAGAACAGGAGAAGCCCTTGTGCAACTTCAATATTGCTCCCCACACCATGAGACAGTCCTGATTGGCACCAGCCCCTGACTGTATGAGGCTCCATGATGCCCTCCTGCAACCCAGCCAGCTCTGTGCCACTCCCCCAGTCTGATCTGGCTACTCAAACTCCTGATGACATTTTCCTCTTCCCGGCCATAGAACACACCACAGCTACTCTTGCTTTTGTTTTCATATGGTCTACTGTACTGTAGGTCACCTCCAATTGTCGCAAACAAGTCATGACCCCCATCTTAAAGGATGTGATGGAGATAAGGGCAGCCTTGGGGCAAGCACAGAATTGGGTTGGGGCAAGCAAAGAATTAAATCTATGGGAGAATGATGATGGCCAGTTTGAGGGGGGTGCTATCAACTGGCAGGTGTGAAATGAATGCATTTCTTGTCCATCTCTAAGATCTCAGCACTGTGGTTCCTCCTGTAGCTGCATTCAGGTGGCTTATCAAAATGGGAAGGCTAAAAATGTTCTGCCTGGATGATTGAGAGCTGATCTGTGTGATCTACCAGACGTCCTTCACATATGAGCAGCAAAAATTGTGGCCGGTACTGGAGGCAACAGAGGAGGTCAGGATAGGAGCTATAAGGTTTTTTTTAAGCTTTTACAAGGCTGGTGGCCTGGACTGTAAGGTTTGTTTTAGCTTTGGGCTGCTGTGAGAGCCTGGAGCCCATGAGAACTTTAGCAGCTGAGGTAGCAAAACAGGGGGAATTGAGGAAAGCTTGCAAAATTGGGGAATGGTGGTTAGCTGACAACAAAATACTAAAAGTGGCATGGTTTACGTCTCTGTTTATTTATACATGAGCAATAACACACCTATAAACATAACATCTCCACCCTTGGTGCTTATCTGAAAGAGCTAGTGTATTTGGTCTTTTTCTCACCTGGTGCTTTTTGGAGTCCCTTGATTGTCAAGCGTTAACACACTGTATAATAATATTAACCTGATGAATACTCAATACTCTACCTCTGTAATACATGCTGTAGTCTCATCTGTTGCTGAGATCTGTGCTACGATGTGAGATGCATGCTTAACTAATCCTGGAGCAGATGTGACACTACCAGAGAAAAGCACAAGCTTTATGAAAGATTCAAAAAGAATTACTGTATCAAGGCTTGTGTTGCATAATTTTATGTGGATCATTACATTTTCATACAGAATTATGAATGAAACTTATTTTTGTTATAGCACCCGGTTGTATTGGATTACTGACAATTTTTGTTTTTGATTTTTCTTGAAGTTCATCACTGTGGAAGTACTTGAAGTGTAAGACCTCGTACCTTGGTAGCAGAAATAAGAACAGTGTGTGACACGGGTATGTCTTGATTTGTTTTTGAGTCTCATTTTTATCTGAATAATTTCTGTTGTAACCCAGTGATGTGACTGTATGGAACATTTGTTCATTATCTCCTGTGGCATGGTTTTATTCCTGACTCTCAGGCTTGATTGATGATTTGGGGAGGGGGGCAATGATCACATGGCTGAATCTTCAGCCTACTTACAAGCCTTCATGTTCTGAATCATGTCTCATATCTATATTTTTGAATCCTTTTGTGTGTGTGTATATATATATATATATATATATATATATATATATATATATATTTAATTTTATTTCTGCCATATACTGTTGTAGCACTGAACATTAGAAAATACGTCATTCAAAGACAGAAGCCTCAGTACTTCTGTAATATTGAATCATGTCATGTTGTGAGGTACTGCACTCACTAACAGGTTTACTACTGTATATGTGTCTGAAGTCCTGTCTAAGTACATTTTACACTCATTTCTCATTGGAATGTATAAAATGTGAAAATGAATGTATCCTAAGTGAGCACCACCCCCCCACCCCCACACACACAAAACCATGGCTGGTCCCACAATAGATATCCTGACATACAATGAATTTGCAGTCATAAAACCAGCCATTGTACACATTTTTATGAGAATAAATAAGTCTCCATTATTTTTTTTTGGGGGGGGGGATGTGTGTGTTCATTAACAAAAACATAAACACAAATTATGATTGAGCATGAAACAAAATTAGAGTAAGTACAATAAACAGGATATAGCTATGCATGACACTTCCTAACAGTGGGTTAGGCTATCCAAGATTAGGGCTGGTGCTCCTCTCAGGGGTTGGCTAAGCCCTGCCTACTTTGCTTGACACACAAATCCCTAAAACTGAAAAAGCACTCGCAGGTTAGATTTTAGTTAGTTTAAGCACTGTTTGACAGCAGCATATACTACAACAAAAAATTACTTCTTGGCAAACAGCAAAGATGAACCTAGAAAGATCCAAAGCAGTTTTATTTTATTTTTATTGCACATTTTTCAACACTACAAATGCTCGTTACCATCAAAGGCTAAAGTGCAGTGCACAGCACCTGGCTGGGTAAATTAATTTCCATGTATAAACAGTGTGTATTCATTGCAAAAAACACTCAAGGCACCCCTTGATGAAGCCCATGTTGGAGCGAAGCACCGGGGTACTGTAGGTAAGCTGGCAGCCATGTGGGAGGTTATGTGATTTTGTTTGTATTTTTTGCACTGAATATGCACTGTTCGTTCATGGAATGTGAATTGCTCAGCTGGGGGTTATGCACAACACTTTAACCTTTGATACTAAACAGCAATGAAAGTAAAAAATCTAACTTCTTTGGATCTTTCCAGATGCATTTTTGCAATCAGCCAAGAAGTCATTTTTTTGCTGGAATGCATGCTGCTGTAAAACAGGGCTTTAATCTAACTAATATATAACCTCTGAGTGCTCTTTCAGTTTTGGGGATTTCTGTGTTAAGTAGCTTAGCCAACTCCTAAGAGGAGCACCAATCCTAATCTTGAATAGTCTGACCCACTCTTTGGAAGTGTCATGTATATGTATAGCATGTGTACTGGACTTACTCCTAGTATGTTTTATTCAAAATCATAGTCTGTGTTTATGTTTTTGTTAATAAACACGCAACCCCCCAAAATGAAGGAGACTTATTTAATCACATAAATATTTATATAATGCCTGGTATTATAATGAATGAAAATCTGTGATATGCCAGGATGCCTAATGTGGGATCAGCTATGGATGTGTGTTGGAAGGGGTGTGTGTGTGTGTGTGTGTGTGCACACACGTGCATGTGTGTGTGTGTGTGTGTGTGTGTGTGTGCATGGATTGGGGAGGGACACACTGGCAAAGTATTATCAAAATAGAAGAGCCCTGAAGGTCTCTGGATTTTTGTGGAGCCTAATTTAGGCTACATTAATTTAACTTTAGAAGAAAAATGGGATGGGGTAAGGAGTAGATGCTCTCTTATTTTTATTTTGTTGCTAATTATGCATTAATTTCAGAACCAGAGGTTGTGAATAAAGAGATAAATTTGCTGGAAGCGAAGATAAAAATGAAATTACAGGCACAAGAATTTGATGATTTTTTATAAAGGATTAAAAAAATCAGTGGAAGAATTTGAAGAAGATATTAAAACTCAGAAAATTAAGAAATGCAGAAGAGATTTGGTGGTTTGAAAGAATAATAAGGTATATATCTTCATGAGGGTGTGTAGTAAGCAATATTATCTGAGAAGGTATGTGATTTTATAACTGTAAGATTCATTATATTCAGACATTAGCACGGATTGAGAGCAGTTGGGTAAAGCTGGGAGTAAACCTTTTCTAGGAAGAGGCATAACGGATTGGAGGAGAGGCAGAGGGAAAGGACCAGGGAGATGGAGAGGAGATGGACAGAAGGAAGAGCATTCAAAAACCTCAGGAGGGGAAGGGGGAGAACAAGATCAAGAAGCAAGAGGAGGAGAAGAAGGCCAAGACATCAGCCAAAAAAAATGCAAAACGAAGTCAGTTACAAGAGGGAGTGGAATGGCTATCAGACAGCAACAGCAACAACAAGGGAAGGATCCAAAGAAATTGTAGTTTATAATTTACCTAAATGTTTTTTTTTCACCAGATGAGATTAATGTGTTATAGAAGGACTTAACTTTTTGTCTTCATAAACATCTAAACCTGTTCTAAGATTAGATTTTCAAAGATTTATACAAAAATTGTGATTGAGACAGATTTTTTTAAATTTCTAGAAGAAGCACAACTGAAAAAGGATCAAGATTTGGAGTATATGAGAACAAAGGAACTAAAACAATATTTGAGGGTGAAAATCAAATTTCAGATCACCTGGACCTATACCATATACTATAGAAGCATTTCAAGAAACAATAGAAAGAGAATTGACAATGTTAGAAAAAAGAACTATAATACTCCCTCTCTCTCTCTCTCTCTCTCTCTCTCTCTCTCTCTATATATATATATATATATATATATATACATATATATATTCATTGCAAAAAAAACATTGTTAATGCATCAGGTAGGTTAAAGCAACAAAAGTGCGGAATTGAGATGTTAGGTTGAGCTCTCATCCCACTCACCACCCCATCCTTCACAGACCGACAGACACTGAGGTGTGCCATGGGGTTATCAGGCCCAACTTTCACCCCATTCCATGTGTAAACAGGTTGACAAGCTACACTCAAGGAGAATGGGGTGAGAATTAGGCCTGATGACTTCATGGCACACTCCGGCATCTGTCAGTCTGTGGAGGATGGGGGGCTGGTGGGTGGCGGAGGTTAGGGGCTCAACCTTAAAATCTCATTTCCCAACTTTTGTCACTTTAACCCTAACTGATACATTAACAAAGTTTTTTGCAGTGAAAGTCCTTACTTTATGAATAAGTGTAATATAACTAGTAAAAGGGCCCCACGCTCCCACCAAGTCATCCATTTGTGCATAACAATATGCGTCTGTGGGAGCGTGGGCCCTGCGCTCCCACTTACACATTAAATACGGAGCAATACAGCAGCACTATAGGGCAAGGAAAACATGTAACACTTATTTGCCAATATCTCAGCAGCTGTAGCAGCTATGAAAAAAATTCCAGTGTCATTGAAATCATGACAGCGAGACCTCCACACAAGATAAGTTGATAAAATCTGCATCTTACATTGTTTTCAAGATACGGGTGCCAAAATGTACCATGGGGGCCACAATTCAATGGACGCACATAACTTGGGCATTTTTAGTTTTTTTCCACCCAATTTTCAATATGGCATTTTTTGGATCCTGCCTCATGAACAATGTCACTGTCATTGTGTTAATCTGTCCTGAAAGCTGAGTTTGCACAGTGGATGCATCATTCTGTGCCACAGGTGCAAAATCATGTTTTGAGCAGGATGTGAAAAATAACAACTGTATATTGTTCATGAGGAGGTGTGGGAAAGGGTAATGTTGAAAACCAGGAGGGAAAATATGAAAAATTGGTGAAGTTAAGGGCGCGTGTAGAAACTGCACAACACATGCTCATAATGTGGTCATTTTTTAGAATATTTTAACTGAATTTTCAACATGAGCTTTTTGGGAAATCCCCTCATGAACACTGGCACTGTGATTTTGTTACTCCATCCCAAAAATTAATTTTGCACAGTGACGTGCCATTCTGTGGCAGAGGAGTGAAAATACATTTCAGGCAGGATGTGAGAAATGATAGCCATACTGTTCATGAGGAGATGTGAAAAATGGCAATGTTGAAAATCTGGAGTGAAAATATTAAAGACTGAGAAAGTTACAAGCGTGCATAGAAATTGCGCAATGCACGCGTGTAACACTGCCATTTTTTGGAGTTTTTGCACCAAATATTCAACATGGGATTTTTGGGACCTCCCCTCATGAACACTGGGACTGTCATTTCATTAACCAGTTCCAAAAGGTGATTTCTCATCCCGAAAGGTGACTCCATGCAGTGACCATGAAATCACCTTTCTGGACTGACTAATGAGATGACAGTGACATTGCTCATAAGATGCAGTCCCAAAATGCCTATGTTAACAATTTGGTGAGAAAATACCAACAAATGGCTGAGATATCAACATTTAAATTCTTTGTTTGTATCAGAGTCATATGAAGTAGGATTCTAAATCTTATCGTCATACCAACTAAGATCCTATGTTGTATGATGCTGAAAAAAACAAAGGATTTAAATGTTAAATAACACACATTTTAAGGGCATTTTCTCAACAGTAAAGTACAGCACGCACCTGGGGGTCAGAATAAGCAAGCTACACGTGTTTGTTCCTCCCCAGAATATTATTTTCAGAGGTTTTTAAATCTGAATTTTGGGTAAGCTGGAAACAAGATGGTGGCCATACAAAAAAGGAATTTTCTCATACAATGCAGGATTCCTCTTTCATATCAACCAGTTATGTTGCCTACTAAGTGTGCTCAGAAATAATTTTTTAAAATGTTTGAATTGCAATAACTTAAAAATGGCATATTGTTTTTTTTCAATAGACTAGCAAAAGGCATATCTGAGGGGTAGTCACTTTCTGTCCTGAAGATTTCATACCAAACGAACAAACCCTCTTGGCTGTAGGCAAGTTCAAGGAAAAATCACAGGAAAGTCAATGGGTAAAAACATGTTTTTTCGCCTCTCTGTAACTCAGAGACCACACAACCGTCCAGCAAAAATCTTGTCAGATCAAGAGATTTACACCACAGGAAGGGACATGCCAAATTTCATGCACATCTGTTCAACACTTGCAAAGTTATTAAAGTGCAAAATGTTGAGTTTAACTTTGAAGTGTCTACTCAACTCTAACAATGGGGGCATGACCGCACTTATATATATATATATATATATATATATATATATATATATATATACTGTGTATATATATATATATATATATATATATATATATATATATATTTATATATACTATAATAGCTGTGGTGCCACATGGGAGGCTGGATAATAAGTTGGCAGGTAGAGGTGCAGGGGCGAAAATGGTGGGATGGGTAGTACACTGGTTACAGGGAAATCAGCAGAATGTGGTGGTGAAAGGAGAGCTCTCATCTACTAGGGCAGTGACAAGCAGAGTGCTGCAGGGCTCAGTGCTGGGACTTGTGTTGTTTGGGTTATTCATATCACACATTTCAATGGGCATCAAGCCTAGGATCAGTTTGTTTACAGATGACACCAAGATGGGAGTAGTAGTGGATGACCTAGGAAGGAAGGTGGTATGGGTTGCAGGATGATCTGTCAAAATTGGAGACCTGGTCAGACACCTGGCAGTAGGGGTTCAATGCCAAAAAGTGCAAGGTGCTACATGTCAGGGCAATAAACCCAAGTAGGAGCTACCAGCTAAGGGGGTTCAGCTAGCCATGACAGAGAGGAGGACAAGGATCTGGGGTGATTAAAACGGGCTCAATGAGCAGCTCAGCACAATGCAGGAAGGCAGCTGCAAAGGCCAACTAAATGCTGGGTTGTATTGCCAGGGGTATATCTTCAAGTTGAGGGGAGGTGATCCTGCTGTTGTATAGGTCACTGATTAGGCATACCTGGGGTACTGAGTGCAGTACTGGTGACCATACCTGAAGAGGAACATTAAGTTACTGGAGGGGTGCAGCAAAGATGATCCAGGGAATAGGGGACATACCCTACATGACCAGGTTAAAGGAGCTGAACTTGTACTCACTGGAGAAGAGGAGAGCCGGGAGGATATGACTGAAACCTTCAAGTACATGAAGGGAATAAACAAGACAGGCATGGAGGGACTATTCAAGGTAAGGGGGGCTGGGACACTTTGAGGTCATGATCTCAGATTGGAGGGAGGAAGGTTCTGGAGGGAAATGAGAAGACAATTTTATGGAGAGAGTGGTGTCTGTGTGGAATACATGGCCTCGCGGAAGTGGTATTGTGTAGAACAGTGGACTGCTTCAAAGGGGACGGGATAAGGTACAAGGAAATGTCAGGGAGGGAGGGAGGGCGGGGCAATTGCAGTATAAGGGTTGCTAGCTGCACATTCAAGCAGACGCAGTAGACCATAAGGCCTTTATCTGCTGGCAATTTTGTATGTTTATATGATTTAACTGCTATAGAATTTGTATCACTTATGAGTATGGAAAATGATAGGGCTATTATTATTAAAAAAATGTACAGAGGTGGGAGAGTTGTAATATTGGATTATGTTGATTACCGAAAGGAGTGCTTATGGCAATCTCAGCACAGGGATTCATAAGAATGGGTGAGAGAGAATCCAATGATGGAAATTAAAACATTGATTGACAGTGTGCTAGAAAGGATCCAGAAGAAAATCAAATCACTGAATGGAAAAGAAAAGTATTAAGTAGACAAACTCCTATAATGTTTGTATTTTATATTTTACCTAAAGTGCACAAAGATGACAAGACACTCCCTGGGAGGCTTATTGTGGCAGGAATATGCTCCATCATGGAGCCTATTTCTACACATACAAGATTTAGTTGGGGATACAAGGTCTTTTTTGAATGATTCATCTTATGTTATTAATTTGATAGAGAATTTGGAAATACAAGAAAGCCCAGGGACTTATATTTTCTTTTGTACAGCAATGTTCAAGATTTACATACCTCGATCGCCATGAGGTAGGACTTGAGGCATTTTCATATTTCCTGGAAAATCAGATGGACTTGAGATAACCAAATTCCTTTTTAATTGGATTGTCAGAAATAGTGTTAACATAAAATCCCTTTTCTTTCAAGAACAGATTTTATATACAGAAAAAGAGGCACTAACATGGGCTCTCCCATGGCACCCTCTTATGTAAATCTAACCATGTCTGTGTTTGAAGAAAGTTACATTTTTGATGAGAGAAAAAAATCCCTTCCACACTGAAATTACAATGGGGAAGATATTTATTGATGATATACTTTTTATGTGGCAAGGCACAGAGGAAAAAGTGCAGCATTTTGTACAATATTTACAAAATTCTATGAACTTTTATAAATTCACAGCAGAATGAAACAGATTAGAGATTTCTTTCTTGGTTTTAAGCATTTACAGAAGAGATAATCAATTTGCTGTTCGATTGTTTTGGAAAAGTACAGATAGAAGCATTTTGTTCGAAGCAACTAGTTTTCATCCTTCATGTATTGTTGAGAATATCCCTAAGGGACAAATCTGAGGATGCTGAGTAATAATAGTTCAGCAGAAGATTATGAAAGATTGAGGGATGGTCTGACAAAATGATTTCAGGAAAGAGGTTATAAGCTGTTGTTGCTAGATAAAACTATATTGGAAATGCAAAAAGTTGTCTAGACAAGATTTATTGTCTAAAAGAGGGCAGAGAAATATAAGGATAAAATAATATTATCGGTTAAGTGTTCAGATTTTCATACCGAGATAAACAGGATAATTAATAAAAACTGGGATATTTTATGGTCCCTTCCACAGCGGATCAAAACAGTTGCAGAGAGACCGTTGGTGATAAGCAGGAAGGATGAGATGTTTAAGCGACAAGCTGTCACTCTTTGCAAAAAATTCCAGAGAAACAACGTGGGTTGGATAGGTTGAAGAATAAAATTAATGGCAGTTTTCCATATTGCAAATGTATACAGTGTTCATATGCTTATACGTTATAGGAATTTAGAAATGCAGCAAGGGATGAGAAGAGAAGTTATAAAAGATTGTATTACTTGTCGATCCACTTATCTAATTTATAAAGGAAATGCCTTTGTGACCTTATTTATGTGGGCATGACCACATGAGCTTAAACAGAAAGAATATCTGAACATACAGTAAAAGTGATATTTGATGTGAAGCTATGACCTCCCCATTAGCAAGGCATTTTAAGCAATATAGACACAGGATTTCCCAACTTAGATTTTGAGAGGTGGAAAAAGTAGAAAAAAGTGAAGGGGGTCAGGGAAATACATTTTTTTTATTGAGAGAAGCACAGTGCATTTATAGATTAGATACACTTAATGAAAAATATGGTTTAGATGAGCTCAATTGGGCAAGGCTGTTATAACATTAGCACAGCTTTAAGTGTGGAAAGACACCTGGACCCTAATATTCAAAACTTTGTCCATGGGCAAAATTTACACTGCCCAGTGGGCAAAAGTAGCCCACATCCAACTGCACAGAATATTGAAAGGATTAGTCTCCAGCAAACAAAGCAGAATAAAGCTGACAAACGGAGGTGTGCAAAACAGCCCAGAGTGCAGTGGAAATATTACTCAGCACTGAAGACAGCTCTGAAAATAGCAAATGGGCAGTGCAAACAGCTACAGCAGCCCAGTGCACAGAGGTGGTGCAAGGCACGAGGGAACTGAGTGGCCACTAGGGGTGCCAGAACAGAATGATTGCAGTATATCAAAAGGTAGAGGCAGGGAGCAGGGGATATGCAAACGTAAGCAGGAAACACCCAAAGAAGTGCATACACATGCATGCATGCAGAAAAGTAGTACCACAGTGTGGAAGTGCACAGTAGTAAAAGGGTGGCGGTGGGGTACTAAGAGTATCGAAGAGGGTATAACACATGTCCTTGCATGGGATGCCAGTAATCAAAACAGCGGTTCTAACTGTGCAGAGGGGGCGGACAAATGAAACACTGACAAGGAGCAGGTGGCAGCATACCTAACGGCACAGAGCATGGGGACACAGGAGGATAGAAGTCAGCCACATCAACAATGAGACAGCCACAGACAAGTGGCATGAAGAGGCCACCCACCTGGCAATGTAGATGGGGAGTTGCCTAAAGTACTGGGATCTTCACAGGATACTGGATAGCCACAATCCAAATGGAGGCAATCATGTGCAGGACATGTGTGGGGGACACACATGGGGAACAGAAGGTGGCCACCAACAGGCTACAACAGCCACCACACCCAAAACACTGTACAGGAGGTGGTGCAGCAACACACACCAGTAGGACAGCCAGTGGAGACCTGTTGAGGCAGGCCAGGCAGGGACAGAACCTATAGGGGGAGCAGCTGTGCAGTGAGAGCACCTCAGCAATCCACAAGACAATAGCCAAAAAAAAATGGAATAACAGGTGTAGGACACAGGAGAGTAACAGAGAAAAATATTGTAATAGAAAACATTATACAAACAAGGATGCAGAAGTCAGGTGAACTGTATACAATATATACAAATGAGAAAAGGGGTGAGGGAGAAAAAGGGCCAAAACGAGGGCAAGATGGGTTAGGCTATGTACAGGGAATTGAGGGGTCCACTAAAATGCATTAGGGTTTGGTGACCGGGTGTTTCTCACCACTTCCTCCATGTGTCAGCAATCCTTCCCACTGCCTCGGCAATGGTGCCTGCACGAGTCTCAAGGACTGCCATCCTCTGCATGATAACCGTCTGCTGCCAAATAATGAAGCAGAGCAGATCATCTCAGCCCTCCACCACCTCTGGGCACTGTCATGCCACTCTACTCCAATGGTCACCTAGGAGGAAACAGATAGTATTGTACAGCATGCAAAAAGACAATGTGGACCATCAAGGTGCAGCAAGCACACATAGCTATGTCCCCTACCCACCCCCTGCAGCACGACCACCATCATGTCACATGTGAGATGTTGGTGTCCAGACCATCCTGGAGACTATAGACACACTATCATATCATGGCAAGTGGACATGGGAAGGTGTCACACATGTGTCACAGAGCTCAAGGGGGCAGGTGCTGGGTTGTAGGATACTGACACAGAGCAAAGTTCATGAACGCTGCACATGGGAGGGGTCCATACAAACATATGAAATTTGCCAGCAAATAAAGGCCTAAACATCTATCAAGTCTGCTCGAATGTACAGCTAGCACCCCTTATTCTGCTGCTGCCCCTCCCTTCCACCCTTCCCCTTGTCCTGTCCCATCTCCTTTTGAAGCACTCCACTGTTCTACTGGATACTACTTGTGCAGGTAACGCATTCCATCCAGCTACCACCCTCTCTGTAAAAAAGTGTCTCCACATCTCCCTCATAAACCTTACTCCCTGCAGTCTCATATCATGGCCCCTGGTGTCCCTTCCCTCCCTTACTTTGAACAGCCCCTCCGTACTTGTCTTGTTCATTCCTTTCATGTACTTAAAGGTTTCAAACATGTAGCCCCTGTCCCTCCTCTCCTACAGTGAGTACACGTTCAACTCCCTCAGCCTCCTCTCATATGCTAAGTCTCCCAGCCCCTTGATCAGCAATGTCTGCTATGTCCAATGGGTAGGAGGCCTAAAATGCACAACACATGTGGAACACAGTGGCACAATGGTGTTGTGAAGTGCAACATTAGCGAGAGGCTTGGATGGGATACATGGTACCCACCCCAGATTGATGCAGCCACATAAGGAAAAACCTCAGTCGAGGGCATCAGTGGAGCATGGTGTGCCCCAATGCCTTCTGCTGCAGTACATATTGGCAAAGATGGTGGAATGCAATCATGTACAATGGTGTATATGGAGCACAAACAGTGTACATGTATGTGTACCCAAAACAGCATGGAACAGGAGAATAGAAGTCACTAACATATAGGAAACTGCAATACACAGGATGCAGAACAGATATGTGCACTACCATAGCACCCCACTGGGATGGACATGGGGTGGCCAGTGGCACTGATGTGGCATATGTCCCCCAGTCAAACAGGGCTGGATGCCACATGTGGTGGTACTGCTGCAAAGGACAGGCTGGTGGTCAACACTGCAGCGCAATGATGCAGGCTTACATCAGGTACATGGGTATTCAATTCACAGGAGGTCTGCTGCAAGGGTGGAGAAGCAGGAAATTTGGCCCAAACAGCAAAGATGCATATGGGGCAATGACAGGGTGTGCAACATACAGGGTACCCAAAAAGCACTGGCCAGGCATGCATGGGCCACCATGATGCAATGATATAGGGCACAGGTGCACAAGATGGGCAACACAGCACATGCCAACAGGCTGCGGGGAAATGACAATGGAGCATGGCACATGTCTATGGAGTGCATGCAGCACAACAACACAACTCCACAGCACTGACACCAGGTTGGTACCATAAACCCAGCAGCAGGTGTATCGGGTCACCACATGTGGCCCAACAGTGCACCCAATGCCCAGGATGCAGAGTGCACTCCCTGGCAACACAGAGCAGGCCAACATGTCCCAGGATGATGGCACCCACGAAAGAGACAGCCTTGGCAGCCATTAACCAGTGGGGACAAGGACTGACTGAAAACTGAACACAATAAATGCACAAGGCCTAATATATCACACACCCATATTAAACATGTGTATGAGAACTACAATGTGTACTGGTGACAGAGGTACTACAACACATACAGCCACATCATAAGGACATGGGTCAAGAGACACATCAGGGGTTGGAATGGTATGAGGTAGGCAACGCATGAACCACGGAGGATACTGTGGTGGATAGGCCAGCTGGCAACACATCAGGCTACACTAGGCATGTAGCAGTGCATCACCCACAGCTAGGAATGTAGGGCCAGCAAATGGCACAGTGGTGACCCCGTGTCTGCCTGTGTAACATAGTGGAGGCATGTCGCCTGCAGTAGAACCTGCAGGAGGCCAGCACATAGTGCTAGGCAAATCACATGCTGTGGCAAAGTAGCATGCATGGAACTCGGTGCATGTGGGATGGGTAAACCACAGGACCTCAGTGATGTGCACACAATAGGATGCATGGCCACACAAGGTCACACATGTGCATGCACCATGTGGTCCACCATGGTGCGTGAAAACTATGCAGTAATGATCAGAAACATATGGACACATGCACAGCAACCGTCTGTCTCAGAAGACTGGCTGCACATGCACAGTCACCCTGTGGCTAGGAATAACAATGTGTACAGCACATGGGTGATGTGCCAATACATGTCAGGGCAGACTGTCCAAGACAGCAGCATATGAGATATGGGCAGGTGTTGGAAACATGCACTAGGGCTACACTGCACCACAACAAGTGCTACACATGCTGCACTGACATGTCAGGTGTTGTGTGGAAAAGGTGTGAATGGGTACATACCAATCACAGGCTAGCAGATAGTGAACAGATGACTGCATCAATAAAGTATACTCATGTGTCATGTCCCTCTGACCCGTCCCTGACGGCCCTACCTGATGGCCTGGGCTATGATTCCCCTCCTGCTGGTCACTGGGTGTTGTTCCCTGCTCCACTCCCCTGGTGGTTCAATCTGCGGGAAGTAGAAGAAATGACAATGTGTGTAATGGCATGGACAACAGTTTTTTCACTCCCCCTCCCAGCCATGGTCCACAACACAGGTGATGCAGACAAACAGCACATGGCACACAGCAGGAATTATACTGTCGATGATGCCCCACAACTGTTGACTGCCAAATACCCAAGGACCCCACCTTGGACACTCACAATACCATACACCAGTTGACACAAAAGGGACCTGATCAGTGACATACATGCCTGGGTACAGACCAAAGGATGCTTTTTGGTCACAACAGGTGCCCAACCCTGATTTACAGGATCATACAGCACTGTACATCCTCAGGATGCATCAGGCACCAGCAGTCCCACATTGACATGTGAACATGACAGCCACTCTGCCGAAGCAACATACAGCAATGGTCAACCACCCGTCTAGTGGGGGCACAATGCACAATCTATGTGCCCACATGTAAGAGTCCCACAGTGCCATGACTAAAGCCATGCCACTAGCCAGGACTGTCTGTCCCTGTCAGGAAATGGCCAACATGCCAGCGCACAGAACGGACATTGCTGACATGCCAGGAACACATGTAACCCCATCCAGTGGTGCAGGAGCATACCTATATGTGGAGCCAGACATGGGGAAATCTGTGGATAGGGCAGTACAATAACCCAGACCAGGCCACTGGACAGCACACTACTGTGCTGTACACACCACCCCAGCAAAATGGCATATATAGTATACACAGAGCCCCAGTCACCTCCTGCCCACATTATGTACCACCAAATCTTCTTGACTAGAAGGTAGCGTTACACTATGTAGTCAGTGCAATGATGTACCCGTGCAGTTTTTCACATGTACAGTCATGACATATCCTGAAATGACCAAGAACCAGCTATTACAGGCCTAGAATACAACCGCATATCTTGCAGCATTGTTCCACTGTCATTGAAGCTGTGGAGAATCAAACACTATCACCACCTCCCACTTACAGACGAGTACTGTGGTCACAATAGCGTCTATAATACAAATGCTACAAGCCTGTATGCTGGTGTCCCCATAGGAGTGACATGCAAAATGTGGAATGCATAATTTGTGTCTTCTATTGGTAGGTCAGTGTTCAACCCCATATCTGACTTTTGAGACAAATAAAATGCACTTTTGTTAATCGCACTGAACAATGCCTTATTCCATTGTATAGGGCATACATTAGACCGTATCTAGACTATGGATCCCCTTTCTGGTATCCAAACCAAAGAAAAGACATAGCAATTCTTGAACAGGTTCAAAGGAGAGTAACTAGAATGATTCCAAGATTAACAAACTTATATTATCAGAACAGATTAAAAGCTACTGGTATCTTCTCTCTTCAAACTAGAAGATTAAGAGGTGATATGCTTATGGTTTCTAATTTAATAAATTAACCAGATCTAATGGAAAAGTGTGGTCTAACACTTTCCAAAAGGAGACATGTTCCGAGACTGCATAATAAACAGCTTGAAGTAAAAACTTATAAAACCAGCAAAAGGGGAAACTTTTTTCCAATATGAGTATCCATTGTGTGGAACACCTTGCCACAAGAATTGGTAGAGGCAACTAGTGCCACTGTCTTTAAAAACAAATTAGATGTTTAGTTGAGGGATAATAGATAAATAATGTCTCACATACTGTGGGGAACAGTCTCGATGGGCTCTGGCCTTCTTCTGTTCTTTCATACCAAGTAATAAGTAAGTAAACTGTTATCTGTCATTGTGTATGTCTCATGTAATGAATAGATGTGGCCCCATGTACACCCATAGTAACCCACCCTTTACTGTGTACAAATGTACCATGTACTACGTGTCAAGGCATTACCATGAACAAAGTAGAACATTTGCACTCACAGTATATGTATTGACAATATGTGACATGCACAGCACAACTGGAAATGTGTTGCAAGCCCTACACAGTCCACCACTGAATAGTAGCTCAAAGCAACAGTACAGTGCCGGCCACACAATATAACATGTAACAGAGAGCAGGCCATAGTACATCTTGCCAGTCTTGTGTGTCGGTACACCTAGTGCAATTAAAGGCTAACAGCAAGATGCTTGTCACCCACATGGCATGCAGACAAGGCATGGAAACATGTCATGACAAGCCATTGCACAACAGGCGGGGGGGGGTTAGGCCATGACAGTGGCTGACCCCTTGACCACCAGTATTAATATCTTGGTGACCTATCTGTCCCCATGTCCCCACTGCCTATGCAACCCAACCCCTGCCACGTACCCCAGGTACATGACATGTAGATCCCATGTGCAATGCACCAACTTCATGGACATAGCAGAAACAAAGGAGAAGGGCAAGCAGTCAGACAAAACAATAATGGGACTACAGTGACAAATACAATATGATGGCAACATCAGTATTCCATCAGAACCTATGGCAGTCAGAAGTGGCCACAATCCCCACTGTCCACTCACATAGACACAAACGAGACTCAGGGCAGGGTGACATGTGTGGCACCAGCAGGGACGTCCCTGAAATGCAGCGGAAAAAGAGTGTTATGAGGAGACAAGCTTGAAGGCTACAAGACACTGTCACGCTCCTCAGGCTACTGTGTGTTTGTGGGATGTACCCCCCACACCAGGGCCCCAAGATCTATAGGAATTCTTGTGTTTTACACGGATGTAGAGCCACCTACCGGGAAGGTCAATCCAAACACATGCATAGATGATATAGGACAACAAAGCAAGCATGCATTCATCGGACATGATGCAATCTACAGGAAGACACAGAATAAGTTCCCCATAAGTACAGGGAAAATGGCATAGTAATGTGGGACACATGCCTTACACAAGCCTGTTAATAGAGGACATGCAGATTATCACCTACCTGGCTTTGGGACAGTGCCATCCTGCACCATCTGCTGGAACCTGTCTAGTCACTACCTCTCTCTTTACATCAGGTCACTGTACCTATGCCTGCACTGTTCACCAGAATGGGATATGACTCTCCTGGTACTAAGTCTGTGCCCCATAGAGGTCCAAACCTCATCTCTTGCCCTGAACCCCTCAGTTACCTCCCCAAACAGGACAGTAGATCTGGGCATCACTATGTCCATGAGACTGACAAGCACTACATCTCCCCATTGCTGGTCATGATGCTGGACTGACCTGACTCATTCCCTGGATTCCATGTTGCACACAGGTGCCTTGCAGTTAATCTGCCTGCCTTGCCTAAACACTGGCAGCTTGTGTGTCATAGCACGACATTTGTATCATGCAATGCAAAGGCCCATAATGAGCGTGTGTCGTTTGATCAGTGTTATCACCATGGACACCAATACCGCACTAGTGCAACCCTGTGCATGACCTGCACTACATCATGCATATGTGTAGGCACACATTGGTGTCATGATACATTATGCATAAACATAGCACCGCACTGGAGGTTGCGCAGAGTCATGCACAAGCACAGCGTAGCGCTGGGGTCAGGAGATATCATGACTGTAATTAGTGTCATTGTGTCAGGTATCATGAAATGGCCTAAAATGCATAACATGGCATATGTGCTGCACATGTGCATTCGTGTCTATATCATCTTCAGTGTACCGCGCAAACAGGGAAATGTCATAGGAAAGCGACTTGCGTGATGCGCAAATGCAAAAACACATTGTGCATTGTGTGAAAGCGCTGTATTCACTCTATGCAAATTAACCTCATTGGGCAGTCTGTGGGAAAAAGTCTCCATTTGCATACATTATCATGTGTAATCATGTATAATTGCACCTGGCTATTTAAAAGGGATCAGTGCCCCCCCCAATGTGCAAGTGAACTGCAGCCACAGTACTCCTCCATAGAAGTGTATGCAGCTACAGCACACATGGAGGAGGGCAATGCATTCCAAGCAGAAGCAGGTACGTTTTCAACAATGAATTGTTATATTTAAATCCTATGTGAACATGACCCCACCACAGGCAGGGGATAATGTCGAACACATTGCAGGGGACAATATTTTGCATCATTGCTAATCAACACTTTGTCACTCCCAAGCATGGTGTGTCCAGTAATCCTCAACACTCCCAGGCTCCCATTTAGTGTGTGCCCATGCTGGTACAATGTGTGGCGTGTCCATACCACCCGGTTTGACACTCTACAGGTGTACTGATTTGCCGCAATCTGAGAGTGTCATGTAGGTGTACTATCCATGCTGCTGACATGGATAGTAGCTGACCTCCACTCAGGCAGGTGATGTCTACATACCACTGTGTGCCTTTTGTCTGATGTATGGTCCACTGTTGAGCAACCTGTTGGTACAGTATGCTGTGCTACATGCCCCTACACTATAAGCATAGCAATGACTCACTGCCTACCTGTGCTACCATTTTATACAGGACCCTATGGGAGAGGAGATGCGTCATACACCTATACATTAGCATGACATATTCAAGGTACAGGAGACACACAAGATGTATGAATGGCATGACCTTCTCTGGTTGGGATTGTGACACCAGGTCCAGTTAAGTGTGGGGTGTGGACTCTGCAATCACGTGCCCACAGCACTGGCACACATGCACCCCTGGCAGCAGAGCTTGGGGGGCATGCATATCATGTTTGTGCAGCCAGGGCATCTATGTGCCACACGTGCCTAAACCCATGTGTCACTGGGTTATGGCTTCCTGGCATGTACCCTGGCAGGCCTCTGACAGGCTGACATTCTACACATGCTGCCCTGTACCACCCCTGTGGGACATACTCAACAGCATTGCACAAGCATGGCACAGTGGTCATACACACACAATCAACTCTTACATACATGGTACATAGATGTTACACAACATCACATGAGTCTTACTGGTCCCATGCATGTTGGAGATCACCTCAAGGCTCATCACTTCAATAAAGAGGAGCTTCACACCATGGTCCATGCATACAGGGAGAGGGAGACCGTCCTGTCCCGCAGTCAATACAATGATGCCACATTCTGGAGATCATTGGAGTAGATTACAGAGGCTGTCAGTGCCATAGGTATCTGGAGACATTCAGTGGAGACCATGCAAAAACATTGGAGAGATCTCCCCTGGTGGGCCAAGGGACCCCTGGCCAACCTGCACTGCGACCAGAGGGGCACTGGCAGGGGACCACTGTCCGCATCTGCATCCTGATCTATGGACTAATCGGAGGAGATGGTTGCCTCGACCCTTCATCCAGTTGAGGTCACAGGAGTGCCTGTGGGTGAGTATGAGACCCTAGTGCCATCCAGACAATCACGTACATACACAAAAGTCTACAGGCCCCTGCCATTGCCTCCACACTGATGGAAACTCGGCCAATGGAGAACCTTCATCTGACGGATTCGAATCCAGCTGAGAAATAGCAACAGGTCCAATGGGGCTGACAAAGAAAGAGGAGCAAGGCACCCATGAACCTGAAAATGCTGACAACTCCAAAGACTCTGACACCCAGAGCTCTTGTCCATTCCCGCAGCTTCCAGAGCCACCATCAGTTATTGAAGCCCTGCAGTGATTCTATGACTGTCACTCCAGTTAAAACCTCAAATTTATATGAACCCCTTCAGGAGCTAACTCCTGCAGCTCTTGACTTGTCAATGCCAGTGGAAGCCAAAACAACAGAAGAACCCATGAAATTTACAATGACTGGGTCCCAATCTGTCAAGCATGGGTAGACTGCAAAGTGAATGGAGAGGCCGACGAACTTCCTATTGATCCTGGGAAAGAGCCTGAGCTGCCTACAGGTCAAGGTAATGATCACTGAGCCAACATGCAAAAGTGAATAAATTGTCCATTTTGGTGATTGCTCCTGTTCCCCACTTGTAAATGCTGAACACTTCGGCAACACTTCCTTTCAAATGCTTAATTCATGGAGGTTTGGTAATCTTCCTCGTGGCACAGGCGTTTGCACTGCCATGCGGTCACATCCCAGGCTTCACCAAGCACTACTTTAATAATCCTGCTGCTGGATATTCCGGGATTGTGGCACAATCAGGAGCCTACAATAGTTTTTTTTCCTGGAAAAACAGACAGTAGGATGCCTGATTGCTGCTACTCTGGAAGTGGGTACTTCCTAAGACTGACAAGTGACAGCGAGCACCCCAGATAGCATCTAGCAAAGGCGCATTGATGTTTTGATAGTTAAATTCCTCTGCTGATTTACATCTGTTGTTTTACAGCCCTGTTAAGGGGTATAGCAAAGGCTAAATGCATTCCCCTAGAGCACTTGTAGTCCCAGTTGTGACTCCCCCAGCCACACTCCCAAGGTTATGGAGTTTTTGTTAACAGTTAGAACCATCCTAATGTTAGGGAAAGTTTAATACCTCATCAAAGATGGGCAGTTCTTTTATTTATGGGAAAGGTGAAAGAGTGAGCTGACATATGTACCCTATGAGGGACCTCAGCAGTGGTAGAAACGTGTCATGCTGTGGCCAGTGCTCCGCTCACCTGGGAGCATGAGGTTGGGATAGTTATGGGGTTACAGCACACAACAAATAACAGGTGAAAGTGTGAACTGGCTCCAGTAGAACAGCTCTGCTATTCATCCTCCCCGTTGCCTGAGCCCTACACCTCGCATGTCCACTGGCTAAGAGGAGGCACTAGGTGACCCCCCCCCCATATTCCAGTGAGTTAGGAATACGTATGCAATGGGGCACGTTTTTAGCTAAACAGAGCTGTACCTTTTTCCACTCCCACGCACCCTCCAACCCCCATAATATGTTTGAACATTTGGGTGGAGAAGGAGGTGGGGAGGAAGGGGTAAGGCAATAGAATTTTATAGCCTTTATGACTAAGTGGGGGTGGGATGCTGGCCAAGCAGATGTGCAATGGACTGATAACCAACCCCTCAGACAAAACCTTAGGGGCAGGCAGGTACAGCCTTGGATTGCCTCTCCTCGAAGCCCGGCTATATGCCTAGGATAAACATTAGGTTGTCACATATGGTTTTCAAATATACAGAAAGTGATTCCCTCTCCCTGGCTTAGTGTCATTCTTCTTGCATGCAGATGACACAGTGATCTTAGGAGAGGGTACTGTGATACAGACTGAAAACAGGTCTACTGTAAGCTGCCTGTAAACATGGAGCTCCTTGGGAGGTTCCCTCTTGAACGGAGGTAAAGTAACAGATTATGAGTTGACCAAGGGCTACCCTAAGATGTTGACTAAGTGGGTACTGGCATCGGCTCAGAGCACCCCTGGGGGCCCCCCAGGTTCACGTGGCAGCTGCTATAAAGGCAACCTGACAGGTACTGTGGGGATTTTGATGAAAGTTAAAGTTTACATAAACAATGTATTTTTCAAAAACTGCATGTCGCATTGTGAAGTTATGTTGCTTATCAGTTTTATTATCTCACTATTATTTCAAATATGCTTGTGCCCCAAACAAATGATATTCCCAATCAGAAAGCAGAGTTTAGTTTCAATAGAAGGGGTATAGGGGCTGGAGGGGAGAAAAGGGGTAATAGACAATTTATATGGCATAGTTTATCAGGTGGGACAGCACCCTCAAGCATAGGTATCTGAATAAAAAGACAGGAACATGGCCAATAGTACTTCCATCACAACCTCCTCATGGAATGTGAGGGGCTTAAACTCCCCTATCAATAGAAAATGAGTGCTGTGTCACATGAAAAAAATGAACACTCGGATTGCCTTCCTTCAAGAAACTAAGCAAATTGAGAGAGAAGCCCTGAAACTTAAGAGGGAATGGGTGGGATGGGAAGCACATAGTGTATCAAACTCGGTGAAAAGAGGGGTCTCTGTATTAGGCCACAGAAGCCTTAGGTGGAAAATTCTTGAAACAAAATCAGATGATCAGGGAAGATGGGTAGCGGTCAAGGTAGCCACACCCAAGGTCAGATCAAGCCTCAATAGTCCTAAAGTTTCCTTTAAATGCCCTCCCCCCAAGGCTACTCAATGGCGGTTGGGTCCCCTTTTGCTGCAGGAGAAAGAATTTCACCAGTGGCTGAAAAAATAATCCCAAAGCTACTTTAAGAACAATCCTCAGGGGTCAGCATCTCCAGCAAGTATATTGGAGGCTTATAAGGCAATGCTAAGGGGCAAGATAATGAATTACGTCTCAAACCAAAAGAAACAAAGGGCAAAGGAAGTAGATAGCCTAGAGAGACAACTAAAAGAAAAGGAAGTCATGTATAAAAAGGATGCTAAGCAATTATGAAACCCAAAACTCATTTTTGAGATCACTACTGTAAGAAATAAATTGAACTCCCTTTCCACTAGAAAGACAGAATTGGCCTGACCAGCGACATGGCGGCAACTTAATCCTACAGCTCCCTCCCTTTCCAGGTGCTATTTGCGGGCTTCAGATGTGATCTGCGATCCTACATGGCCCCGATGATGGGCTTCTGTTAGATTATTACCCCCCAACTGATGAAACGCCTGTATTTTCCTCCGATGCTAGAGTTTTAAAACTGTTCACTCCCTCTGGCCGTTTCCCCTATGAATCCCATGATTCCACAAGGCCGCAGAGGCCTGACATGATGTACTAGTATCTCCCCTGTGGGAATGGTAGTGTCGGGCTGACTCCTTTGTAGGGCTTACAACAAACTGTATGTAATTGCTGAGCAGGGTGGATGGCATTAATGCCACAATTACGGGGAACATGGCTGATGTTTGCCAGTTGGAGGATAAGGTGAATGTTTTGGAGCAGGGAAAGGAAGGGCTGGAAGACCACCAAGAGTAGGTTTGGAGGTGATTGCAAGAACTTGAGCACAAGCTGCAAGGTTGTGGGACAGGGCAGAGGACCAGGAGAACAGGAGACACCAGAATAACATCCAGATACTTGGCATCCCTGAGGGGTGCAGAGGGGGCCAACATGGAGAATTTCTTAAATGAATTCCTGCCTAAACTGATGGGAGATAGGTGGAGGGGCCCTGTAGATGTGGAGTGAGCCCATAGGTTGTATGTGAAGACTGACCCTCGCACCTCTCCCCCTCGGCCCATCATTGCATATTTACTGGGCAAATCCAACAAAGAAAAGCTGTTGAGAGCAGCCAGAGACTTGGGGGGGGGGGATATCATGGAAGGGGTGTTCACATGAGTTCACATGCACTATTCACATGAGGTGGCAATGAGGAGGAAAGCTTTCATCCCTATTAAGAAAGTGTTACAGGGGGCATGGCTTCAAGAACCAGATGAGGTGGCTTACCTCACTTTACATTGCCAAAGATGGGAAGGAGTTTCTGGCTCAACACCCCAAAGAAGTAGAAGACTGGTTGGAAAGGTTCTGGCCTGAGGTGTCACGACTACATCCCCCAGATGCCTTTGGGTGCCTGGGGGGTGTGCTGAACTATGGAGGAATCACAAGGATGTGCCACATTTTCAAGGGGATGCAATTCGAGACTGGAATGTGCAGCAAGCTGACGAACATCCCAGCACCAGTTCGAGGAGCCGTCTAAGATTCTCGGGACACGGCACACTGAGCAACAGTCTCCCCAGAACTTGCCAGTTCCCTCATTGCCTCCCTCAGAGGTGGCTCCATCAAGACGGGTGCACAGATCAAGACCACAAGCCTGCAGCAAGGGGAGGCAAAGCATGAGCCTTGTGGAGGCCTCCCCTCCGGCTAAGCTTCTGAAAGGTGATTCCAGTTCAGAAGATGATAGCCCACAGTCTCAAGAAGCGACAGTGGAAGAGATGGATATCAATACCTCTCTGAACTGGGCAGCTGAGGCTGACTCAGTCATAGAAGAGGAAGTGGACACCTCCCTGCCAATTAAACTAGAACTTTTATCATTTGCAGCTGCTCTCTCACAGGGCCTTCCTCAACGCACATCTATGACTGCAGTTCCTTCGAGTGTGGACCCTGCTGGACCTGAGGGGTGATGTGGGTTGTTTTTTCTCCATGGCACTTGAATACAATAACTATGTCTGTCACCTGCCTGTGCTTATGTTCAATTTGATGTTTGAGATTTGCTATACAAACCTGTTTTCTGATTGTTTGTTTTTTGTTGGCCCTCCCGTCATTGGGTGGGTGCCTCCTCCCGCATGCAAGAAATATGGGGGTACAGGTGGGGTATGTAGGACTTTTTATACCTGTTACTACTTTCACTTGTCTCCTTTGCTCCCTCTCCTAACTGAGAGCAGGAGTTGCATGCTTTCATTTCCATGCACTGGTTTGTCATGCGAGATACCTCCCTGCTTACATGCAATCCTGGCTCTTGGTGGCTATCACTACAACAAAACTGGCTCATTGGCCTTTTCTTTTATGGGTCAAGGGCCAAAGAGGGCTTTATTAGCTTGGTATCTTAGGAAGAGATCTTGTTGGCTGGCAGTCGGTCCCCTCCCCCCTCCTTTTCCCCTCCACCCCTTCTGGTTTTCTCTCCCAGACCCCCTTTTTTATTTGCTCCCCTCCCCATCCCTCTATTTCTGATACCATTGGATCACATACTTGAGGATATGAACCTGGGTAGGGATGGGCTACTAGAACTGTGACATTTTTTTCCCTACCCCTCTGGGTGTTGTGAGCTAGTGTTGGTCGGATATACCAGTTTTTTGTGGTGCAACCCCAAATGTGGTTATCTCCTCACCTTTAGTGAATACACAGGATTTTCCTGATCTCTGAAATTGGTGATTACACTAACTGGTACTTAATTGTTAATCTGTTTGTTGTTTCTTGCACTGTTAGACTAACTGTGTTCTTGTTTCTCCTTTATAAAAACAGTTATTCCATCATAAGCCTGGGAATGTACAGTTACCACCACTAACCTTATTGCTATAGCTCCTTCCAGAGTGCATAGTAGATGTGACTGAGGACATACTAACATACTATTTGCCAGCAGATTAGGCCTTATGGTCTATCGAGTCTGCTTGAACCTCAGATCCCTATTTGGGTGCCGAGGCCCTCCCCTCCCTTGTATTCCAGAAACCCCTATCATCCATGCCCACCCCCCTGGGACAGGCCATCATCTGATACATCCACTTTCTGTGTCTGTCCCACCCTTTCTGGAAGCCCTCCACTGTGGATCTCTGAACCAGCTCGCCAGGCAGTGCATTCCAAGGGTCCACCACCCTCTCAGTGAAAAATCTCCTCCTCTTTCCCCCTCACCCTTCCACCTTCCAACTTCAAACCATGCCCTCTGGTGATACCTCCCTGCTTTAGTTTAAAGATCCCCTCCATGTTTACCCTATTTATTCCCTTGAGGTACTTGAAGACCTCAATCATGTCCCCCCTTTCTCTCCTCTCCTCCAATGAAAACAGGCAGAGCTCCTCAAGTCTGTCCTCATACATCAAATCCCCTAGCCCTCGTATCATCTTAGTTGCCCTCCTGTGTACCCTCTCCCAGAGCTGTATGTCCCTCTTCAAGTGTGGTCTCCAGTACTGTACACAGTACTCAAGGTGTGGTCTAACCAGTCCATTGTACAGCGGCAGAATCACTTCATTGCTCCTAGAGGTGATCCCCCTTACGATGCATCCCAACATCCTGTTTGCCTTGCTAGCCGCTCTCCTGCACTGCTCAGAGTTATTCATACATGCATCCACCATGACCCCTAGTTCTTTTTCCCCTATTGAGGCCTCCAGCGCCTCCCCTCCCAGGGTGTACCTGTGTTTAGGGTTTCCCCGCCCAAGATGCAACACCTTGCACTTCGTGATATTGAAATTTAATTTCCATGTATGAGCCCAGCTTTCCAGGGTGTCCAGGGCCCCTTGCAGGGCCAACCTCCCCTCTTCTCCCTCAACTACTGCTCCCATCTTGGAGTCATCAGCGAAGAGACTCATTTCACACCCTATACCCTCCCTGATGTCCGATATGTATGCATTAAACAGGATCGGACCCAGGACCGAGCCCTGCGGTACCCCACTACCAACCTCTCTAGGGTTCGAGAGCTCCCAACAGACCACTACTCTCTGGGTGCATCCAGCTAGCCAGTTTTCAATCCACCTGACCATCAAAGGGCCTACTCCTAACCCCATCAGTTTCTCCACCAGACCATTGTGGGGGACAGAGTCAAACGTCATGCTGAAGTCCAAGAATAATACATCCACAGGCTTTCCCCTGTCTAGTTCTGATGTTACCCATTTGTAGAACTCCACAAGATTGGTTTGACATGATCTACCTGGCACAAACCCATGTTGCCGACTTTCCAGACCTCCCACCTTCTCCAAGTACACCCCCAATCATTCCTTTAGTATACTCTCCATTAATTTTCCCACCACCGAGGTCAAACTGATGGGTCTATAGTTACCTGGTACTTCCCTTGACCCCCCTTTATGGATTGGCACCACATGTGCCTCTCGCCAATCCCTAGGTACCCTCTCTGTCTCAAGTGACCTGTTGAAGAGCTCCGCAAGGGGTTCAGCCAGTATGTCCACCAATTCCCATAGTACTCTCGGATGAATGCCATCTGGCCCAGGAGATTTGTCTTTCTTTAGGGCCTTGAGGGCTAACCACACCCTTTTGGCGGAGATAGCATCATCCGTCCCATCCACCTTACTGGTCTTTTTATCCTTATCCAGATGTGACACCCCTGGGGTACCTCTCCCTCCCTCTTGCTCCATTTCTGTTGCTCCCCTGATCCCACTCACTGCTGCTTCTATCCCCATAATACCTTGCTTTGTAGATATCCCATCCCCCTCCCTAGTGAACACAGAGGCAAAGTACTCATTAAATACCTCTGCCTGGTCCCTCGCCTCTTCCACCCACCCTCCTTTGATCTCAATCTGCTGAGATGGCCCTTAGTTTTTCTCCACTCCCCAATGTACCGGAAGAACCCCTTTTCTCCTCCATGTATCCCCTGTGCCAGCCGCTGCTCTTTACTGTACTTTGCTCCCCTCACCATCCGGGTGACTATTCTAGATGCAAGATGATACATTTCCTTATCCCTATCCCCTCTAGTTGTTTTATATTTTTTGTAGGCCGCCTTCTTTTCTCTGACCGCTACCTGCACCTCACTGGACCACCAGCTTGGTTTATGTGACCTTGCTCCCTTACGTTTCAACTTAGCGCAGATCCTGACTGCCTCATGAAGTCCCCGTTTTATGACCTCCCATCTCCTTTCCACACTTGTCATTGATGTAATCCCCTTCAAGTGATCCTTGAGAATATTTCCCATGCCCACAAAGTCTGCCCCCCTGAAGTCCACTGCCAGTGTCCTAGATTTCACCCCCCCCCCCCATGCTTATTTGAAACCAGACAGTATTGTGGTCGCTCCCAGTCAGGGGGTCCTCTACAAACAGGTCCCTTACCAGATCCCCGTCTGCCAGAACCACGTCCAGGACATGCCCCTCTCCTGTGGGCTCCATCACATGCTGTGTTAAGATACCTGGAAGTACTGTCCACAGTTTGGGGTTTTTCTTGCTGTGTACTCGGTGAATGACTGCTTGAAGGTAGATGATGTCCCTTTAATCTCTCTGTCCAGGCCATGACGAGGAATAACTCTGCAGGCATGAGATTGGTCTCCTGGAATGTCAAAGGTCTGAACCACCCAATGAAGCATTCTAAGGTACTGCAACACCTTTGGTCCTTACAAGCTGATATAGCCCTCATCCAGGAGACCCACCTCACTGTGAGAACAGTGACCTGGCTTAAAAAGATGTGGTTGGGCAGGGTAATAGCCAGCTCAGCTCCAAGTAAAACCAAGTGTGTAGCTATACTGCTGCATAAAGCCTGTTCCTGGGTTCTTCAAGACGTTAAGTCCAATGTTCATCGTGGGTGGGTGGTAGCCCGTTTTTCCTATGTGGGTGGCAGTGTAGTGCTGGTCAATATGTATGGCCCGAACACTGATTTGGTGGACTCCTGCTAGGTGTAGGTCCGGCCCTCACACCCATTACCAAAGACCATACCAACTTGCCTATTTTATTTGGGGGGGATTTTAACCTGCTGATGGATATCTTTTTAGACAAAACTAAGCCCGTTCCTCAAGCTCACCCTAAGATGAGAGTAGCCCTGCAAGAGATCATAGAGGAATGGGGGCTTATTGACCCCTGGAGAAGGGACTACCCAAATGGCAGGGACTACACCTTTTTTCCCCAATTCACTCGTCTCATAGTCAAATTGATATTTGATTGGCTAATGGGGAGGTCACTCAGGGAATCAGTGATACAAAAATCTGAAATATTATTTCTGACCATGCACCCACCCTTCTTCACTATCTCCCTATCGGTCAGGGGCTAGAAAGTACCTGGTGGCACTGTAATCCCCTCCTCATCCAGGACAAGGAGTTCCACGAGATGATTAGGACAGAAACCAAGGCTTACTTCCTGCGTAATTCGGGAAATGAAGTTAGGGCAAGCACTGTGTGTGAGGCTTTTAAAGTGGTCCTGAGAGGGAGAATCATCTCCCATGCAGCCTCTAAAAAGAAAGCGAGGAAAAAAGAGCTCCTTAAACTACAAACAGAGCTCTCTTCCTTGGAGACTAAGTTTAAGATCTCCTCCCTGGCCCATGATGACAAGCCCCTGGTCGCCTCTATCACGGGGCTTAAGTACAGGATCAATACTCTCCTACAGAGAAAGACCAAGTGGCAACTTCTCTGTTCCAAACATAGATATTAGGATGGGTGGGGGTGGCAAGGGTGGTAAATTATTGGCTTACCAGCTCCGGAAGCAAAAAGCTGCCTCTCGTATACATGCTTTGAGAGACTCTTCTGGCTCTGTCACTTCAGATCTGCAAGGTATTAACCAGGTTATGAGCCAGTTCTATTAGGAGTTATACCAGTCTCGAGCATCAGGGGCAGCTGGCAGCCTTCCCCACTTGCTTTCTGAATTCTGAACCTCGTTAGAGATCCCCAAATTATCCCCTGACTCAGTGGAGTTATTGGAACAACCTTTCACCATTCAAGAGTTGCGAGCAGCCCTTCTCCAGATGGCATTGGGGAAAGCTCCAGGACCTGACTGGATGACAGTTGAGCTGTATTGGCTGATGATGGATGAAATCTCCTTCCCTCTGCTATCCGCCTTGCAGGAGTCACATTGTACTGGGGACCTTCCCCCTTCTATGAGGGAAGCCCTAGTGACACTCTTGCCAAAAAAATCCAATGATGCCTTCGATTGCACCAACTTCCACCCTATTTCACTCCTATCTGTTGATACGAAAATTGCAGCTAAAATTCTTTCCACTTGGATGGTCTCAATTCTCCCAACTATTATCCATTCCTCTCAGGAAAAAAAACATTCTGGCCCCACTGAATAAAGCCTGTTCCAAAGAGTGCCTGGCAAGCACTCAGATTGCCTGGGCTCTGGATTGTTTTACCTATCTGGGTGTGATTATTCCAAGAAGATGGAGGGACTTGGAAAGTGTCAACTGCCCCACCTGCTTGCATCCTTGATAGCAGAAGTGGACAGGTTGTACAGACTTCACTTGTCTCTTTGTAGCAAGGTGGAGGCCATCCGCATGTTTGTTCTTCCGAGACTGGCATACCTCTTTAATAATCTCCCTATCAGTCTGTCCCTTCGACTTTTTCACACCATAGAAAAATTGATATTCCTACTACTTTGCAAGGGAAAAGTCCCCAGATGGAGTATGGTGAAGCTACACGTGCACTGGTCCATGGTGGGCCTGGGACTCCCTTGTTTTCAGAGCTATCAGTGGGCGTATTTGGCTGCCCATGAAATTAAGTGGTTTGTTCCCTCTCCTTCCTCTCCTGTCTGGGTAGGTGTAGAACAGAACTTATTGCCTAATACCCCACTCTGGTCTCTGTTGCTTCCCACTACACATATGCCTGGTGGTACTACACTAGTCATGGTGGAAACTGTGAGGACCTGGAGGAAATGCATGACTCTCTCCTGTACACCAAGAAGGCCTGGTACCCACCTGTGTGCTACACCCCCCCCTTTGGAATAATGGCAAATTGCTTATAGGTGGCCAGTCTGTCCATTGGTCAACTTGAGCTAGCCGGGGCATCAGAATCCTTCAGGATCTCTTTATCCCTGATACCCAGGACTTAATGTCTTTTGAACAGTTAAGAGCATGATATTCCCTACCAGCTAGGGACTTTTGGAAATTTCTACAAATTTGTAGCTCGACCACAGAGCTCCAGGCGCAAGTGTCTACTGACTCCCATTGGCTGTGGTTAGATTCACTACATAAGTCTTCTTTTCAAAGGAGTATTGCAGGAAGGTTCTACAGAACTCTGATAGAGGCTCAACTCGACCCCACCGAAGCATGTAGAAGACATTGGGAGGAGGATCTTGGGATCCTGCTTCCTGCAGACACATGGAGCCACTGTCTGAGGCTAGCTCACACAGCATACAGAGACGCTAAGAGTCAGGCTATCTATCAGAAAATTTTACTTGGGTGGTATAGGACTCCTGCTGCCCTGCAGTGTATAGGTCTCCTTGGCCACTCTAATTGTTGGAGATGCCACCAACCCTCTGCTGCTCTACTACATATCCTGTGGGAGCACCTGAAAGTCCTCACTTTCTGTGAGGCGGTATTTGAGGACTGTTCTAGGTTAGTATGCTATCCTATCAGGCTCTCTAGTACCATGCTGCTTCTTGGTGACTCCTCTTCACTAAACATGCTCCCCACCACCCTCCAGAAATGGATCCTGGTTGCTATGATTGAAGCCAAGTGTGTGATCCTGATGCATTGGAGGAAGGCCCCCCCCCCCCATTTCAGCTTGGAGATCGGCCCTAGTGCAGGTGGCTGTCTTGAAGAGCCTTCTTTTCCCAATTCGGGTAACTCACCAGATATAAAAAAAAAATGGAGTACTTGCTTGAGTCACATTATGCTTGTCCCCCAGCTAATCCTCTGATGTTGTTTGCTTACCCAATTAGGGCAGCTTAATTACCCTTATCCTCCTGGAAGTACTTGTGGCAATACTCTGGACGGTGCTTTATTAGCTGACCATACAGTTGTGTTAATAAGGCTTTAGCAATCACTTAGTGTTCCTTCTCCTATTAAAGTCTGGTACTTTTCATATGTTTAGTTAAGGCTATGTGTAGGCATACAGAGAGTCTGAGTACTACCACTTAATTTTTGTATTACTGCTCAATGTACCTGATGGAGAGCGGTTCATGGTCATGTTTCGTATCCTTTGTTATGATGTTGAATTTTGTATTGTGGAATAACAATAACATTTGACATGTTAAAAAAAAAGAAAGAATTACAGTTACTGAGAACAAAACTGAAATTTTGGGTCTGTGGGGAGAAAAACTGCTAACTGCTTGCATACAGACTTAGAAAGCAGCAAGCAAGTAGACACATTGCCCAGCTTTCTGGTCGGGGGGTAGAGCTTTCACACCCCCCAATGACATAAATAGGATCATGGTATCCTTCTGTAAAGATCTGTATGACTCACATATTACATGGGACAGACTAGATCCTGGTGTCAGTTGAAAAAACAATTATGACTGACTCACATCACATTATGACTGATTTTTTCAACTAGTTTAAAATTCATGACAGCGACTCACTAAAAGAAATCCAACCAATTTTTCAACTTCCGCCGTCATTAAATTTGATTTATGTACTAGCAAGCTGTACTTTTTTTAGTGCAATCAGTGGAAAAACTTGGCAGCATGTTTAGTTACTTAGTAAACAGCAGGAGAAGCTTGTCACAGCCTAGGAGCAGAAGAGTTGAAAACAATAACTGCAGTGCACCAACTAACTGATACCAAGAGCCGAGGTCAGTAGTAATGTAAATTAAAAGATACTTTGAAGGGATAGCATCTTTCTTGTTGTAGGATGGGCACCTCAAATGTTTTCAATGCTAACAACATAAGCCACTGTCGAACACTCTATTTTGTTCTATTATTCTCATTGTTTTGGTTTGGCCTTTCTTGCTTACATTATGTACCTTGTAAGTGCACTTGACTTGTAACCCTCACACCCCCAGCCCAGCCTCAAAGTCACATAGAAAACCTTAGATCTTGGTGTGGAAGGACACTGCTGTACACCCCCAAAGCCATATACAGCCTTAAGCCCGGTGTGGGATGCTGATGTACACCCCCAAAGTCTCAGACAAACAGCCTTATATCCAGTGTGGGATGCTGCAATACACCTCCACAGTCACATAACCAGCCTTTTATCCAGTGTGGGATGCTGCAGTACACAAGCAACGTCACGTAAACAGCCTTATATTTTCGTGGGATGCTGCTGTACACCCCTGAAGCCACGTAAACAGGCTTAGACTTGCCATGGTGTGGGTTGCAGCAGCAGTACACCTGCAGGTTCACAACAACAGCCATATCATGTGAGATGCTTCTGTACAACCCCAAAGCAAAGCCACATAACCATTCTTGTATGCAGCGTGGGTGATGCACTTGTGCAGTACACCCCTTAAGCTTCAAGCTACACAAACTGCCTTAGAACCTGGTGTTTGTTACTGCAGTAGTACACCTTCAGATCAACATGAACAGCCTTGCCCTTAGACCCTTCTGTGGGATGCTACACCCCCTACCCTTGAAGCCACATAAACAGAGCAGCCTTAGACCCTGGTGTGGGATACTGCACTACAGTGACCACGCCCCGGCCTCAATCGCACCATGATCTCTCACTTTGTTTAATTTTTTGTACACGCCACAAGTCACTTACTGTCCAGCAGTCAGCCATGCCAGGTCTGTAGCCCTACCTACCCTCAACCAGTTCAGTTTCCAACCCCCCCAGAAAAAAAAACCAAAAAAACACCACCACAACAGCTAAATGGCTGAATTTTGAGAATAAATCCATTCTCTGCTGCCAAACAATACTGTTTCTTTAGTAAAATATATGCTAATGCTGCTTGCTACCTGTGTCATAAATCCAACTCAACAACAGACTTCAACATTTCACTTACCAGGAGTCGTTGTCTCAGAAAGGCAGCCCAGACAATACTTTATTGAGTCAGCTCTCTCTTGGTCTCTCTCCTCCAGCCTCCATTGTGCCTCCAAATTAGTTCCGCAACTTTCTTCTTCTTCTCAGCTGTGCCGAATCTGACTATACTGTGTACCCTCCAGCAGCCAATCCCACACAGTCTCGCAACACTGCTTGCACAGTGGTTTGCTGCTGTTCCATCCTGGCCAAGTATGTCCTGCTACCTGGCTGCATGCATGGTGATTAAGTCATCAACGGCAGCGACTCCTTCCCTCCCGCATCCCCTCAAATTTGCACTGCCGCCACCACTACTGCACTTTCTTACAACTCCCCCCGCAAGGTCACCAACCTAGTCCGACAGACAATGACTCACTCCAGCTGAGAGAGTCTCCTGCTCATTCTCCCCCTGTTGTCCACTGGCTGGCATGGGTGAGCCATGGGGCACCTCCTCAGTATATCCTACCTGCCCAGCCTAGTAGTAGTAGGCCGCTTGGCTCAACCTCCCCACAGTGGGCTCATTTTCACCTTCTCCCATCTCCCTCGACTGATGATGGCCTGACCTCACTTCTTGTATCCCACTGTCCCCTACATTAGTCCCTGGCCAGCCGCTCCACACTCCGTGTCAATCCACAACTCTCCCGAGTCTCTGCATGCTTTCTCTCTGGCCTCGGTGGTGGGTCTCTCGAGTCCTTCAGGCCTCTCACTCACTCTCTCCCAGTCCCTCAATGGTGTGGTTTGGATTCCCCAGCTCTGACCTTGCCTCGCATCCTGCATGTGCCTGACTCTACTGCTGTGGTGTCCTCCCTGCACTGAACCAGACACCGATGGCTGCAACTTGAGCACTACCTTGATGACTACTTGCACTGCTGTTCAACTCCGTCTCACTGCCTTTTGCAGTTGCAGGCAGTGCACACATCCTGGCTCCTCCCTCTCTCATTAGGGTTGGCGCTGAGGAACTAGGGATACATTAATTGGCTGGAGGTAAGAGAGCGCACACAAATTCAAAAGTGGCTGACTGCAGCACTGTCAGGCAAGACAAAAGCCGTTACAGAATCGTCGACTTCACACAAATATAACTGCCCATAATTATGGTTGCAATTCACTGCAATTGCGACTAATTGCAATTGCATTTAATTGCAGCCGACGATTCCGATGGCCGACGGCTGCTCCTGGGTCTAGGACAGACAGGCCTTTGTAAATTTCTTGAAGAACCTTCCTCTTCCCAAACTGATGGATATCCAAAGGGAGAGGCTAGAGGTCCCCTTCTCAGAAATGGAATTCCATCAGGCAGTCTTGGCGATGGCCTCACATAAATCCCCAGGCAGTGATGGCTTCCTAGTGGATGTCTATCAAGCAGTTCTAGATTCTATAGCCTGACCAATGCTGTGTATGCTGGAGAACATGCACGCACAGAAAGGTTTACCCCCACACTCCAGGAAGCCATAATCACAGTACTCCTAAGAGAGGCAAAAGATCCCACTAAACCAGTTAGTTTTCACCCCATATCTCAGATCAATGCAGACACCAAGGTGCTGGCAAAAATGCTAGCCACTCGTCTAGATCAAATTCTTGCCTTTTTAGTTCAACCAACCCAGGTGGGATTTGTAAAGGGCAGAATGAGTTGGACAACATAACAGCATTACTTACATTGATCCAAACTGCTGCTAGACTTCCTGCACTGCTGGCAGCTATCACAGTGGACTTTGAGAAAGCATTTGATTCCATAGAGTGGGAATATCTGCATGAAGTTCTGGAACACAACAATTTTGGAGCCAGCTTCTGCACTTGGATCCACACCTTCTTTCAAGCCCCATCAGCAAGGCTTCTTATGAACAACAACTTGTCAGAGCCCTTTTTACTACACAGAGGGACAACGCAAGGATGCCCTCTCTCCCCCTTGCTTTTTTTCATAGCTATGGAGCATTTGGCAGCTGCCATTCGGTCCCATCCACAGCTCCAGGGTATCAGATTTGGGGGTTCGGAGTACAGCACAAAAATGTACGCTGAAAACTGCCTCATCCTTACAAAAGATATTGGTAAGGATCTGACATATATTTTAACATTTTTGCAATCCTTTGCAAAATTATTAGGGCTCCGCACCAGTATTAACAAGTCTGAAATCCTCCCCTTAATAAGATTCAGCTACCCCAGCAGGTGATTACCTCAAGCCTTTCCTGAGCCCATAAACAAATAAAGTCTTTAGGAATACAGATTCCAAGTGAACTACACAGGCTGGTATATTAAGGCGCATACTAAGGTGTAAGGAGCTAAGAAGGCAGTAAGCCCATGTGTGCTCCTACCACTTTACCCGTAATAAGATAGGTTGTTTCCATCTAAAATGTATTTGTCTAGTCTTCTTTTAAATTGTTGTTTGCCTTTTCTGATTATGACCTTGAGTGGTAGTCTGTTCCAAGTGTTCACCACCCTCTGTGTGTAGAATGCCTTCCTATTATTTGTATTGCATTTTTTATGCCTTAGTTGTAGTGGGTGGCCTCTTGTGCCTATATTATCATTTTTGAAATTCACTTCTAATTCTTCAAAAAAGGTAATTATTCTGCATTATAGCATAACACAGTATTAAGTCTCCTCTAACTCTTTTTGTCTTAGGTGACATCAGGTTTCATTTCTGGAGTCGGTTATCGTAAAGTAGACCCTTTAGGTTATAAATCCTTTCTGTCGTCTTTGTATTTTTTTCTATTCTGTTAGAACTTCCCTTTCTTATTGAACACCAATCAGGGCTTCCACAGTCTAGTAATGGTCTGACATATGATCTGTATAGTGGCATCACCACCATTTCATCTCTACTTCTGAAGTTTTGTTTAATTGTACAAAGTACTTTTTTAGCCTTAGCTATTTGAACATTACTGTGTGTGTCATAAGCAAGCTTATTTGTGATTGTTATTCCTAGGTCCTTCTCCTTGTATGATTTTCTAAGCTGTAGTTCATTTAAGAGATAGGTTCCTTCATTATTGTGGCACCCTAAATGCATCACACAATATTTCTATTTATTAAAACTCATCCCCACAGAGTCTTCCCATTTAATTATATTGTTTCAATCTATTTGAAGCCTGGCTCTGTCTTCATCATTACTTTTGATACATGCACATTTAGTGTCATCTGTGTATTTACTCAGCCAGCTTGTTACATTTTGTCCCATACTGGATATAAATATCTGGAATAACAGGAGTTCCAGGACCAAGCTCTGCAGCACCCCACTAGTCACATCCACAGAGGTGGAGTAGTATCGGTTTATATAAACCCTCTGCGTTCTATCACTCAGCAAACCCGCGATCCATTCCACAATTCTATGGTTAGGTTTGCAATCAATCAAACTTTATATAACATCTCTGTGAGGTACTTTGAAAACCTTAGAAAGGTGCAGATAGATACAATCCACCAGCATTCCATTATCTAGTGTGCTGATATTTTTTCATAAAACACAACAGGATTGTTATACATGATCTTCCTAACACAAAACTGTGCTGATCCATATCCCTCAGTCCATTTCTTTCCATGTGCCCATGTATGATAGCCTTGACAATGGACTCCATTCATTTCCCCAGAACAGATGTTAGATTAATAGGCCGATTGTTTGTGTGATCAGCCTTGCTTACCTTTTTGTGTATTGGCGCCACAATCGCAGACAACCAGTTAGGAGCTACTTCTTTATCAGCTTGCACTTTTAGGAACAGTAATCTAAGAGGGGTAGCTATATGAGATCAGAAGAGTTTTAACATCTGTGATGATATATTATCTGGCCCTGCTGAGGTTTTTTTTTTTTTTCTATAATACATTCAGTGCTTATTTCAATCTGAGTTTCATTATCAACCGGTAAGTCACCTGAGTGTTGCATTTCTTTGGAGAATACAGATGCAAATAAGAGCTGAATTTGTTTGCAATAGCTTCAGGTTCCACAATCTGTTCATTTTCTGATATAATTGAACATAACTCAAATTTGAACTGAGAAGTGAGTTTACATATCCATAAAAATGTTTCATGTTATCTTTATTTGTAGTGCCAGCTCTCCTGATCTCCACATTTTGTTTGTTTTTTCAAATCTTTTTTTTTTGCATTTTCTTTGAATGTTTTTGTATTGTAACCATTTTTCTTCTGATCTACTTTTGTTGAATTCATCTTAGATTTTACATTTTTTCTTTAGTACAGTAATTTGTTTAACCATTTTGTTAACTACTTAGATTTAATGCCTCTGCTATTGCATTTTTTTATTTTCTCTATGTACCTATCACATATCTTGAATAATTCCCTTTTTATGATTTCCCACATTTCCGTAGTGGTTTTGTTCTGAAGTGCCATTTTCTAGTCAATTTTTTCAAGGTCTTCATGGATAAGAGCTTGGTTTGCTGAATTGAAATTGTAGATTTCCCTATACCTCCTTGTTCCCCAGATACACTCATGAAAGGTGAAAAGAATGCTGTTATGATCACTGTTCCTCAGGGCTTCATGGATTTTACAGCTTGTGGTATTTCATTTTTACTTAATACTATATCTAATATATTTTGTTTTCTAGTAGGCACGTTTATATGTTGTTTAAGTCCTATTTCTTCGATTGTTCTTAGAAAGACTTTGCTATGGTAATTTGCGGCTTCTAACTTATCCCATGATATGTCACTAAAGTTCAAGTCTACCAAGAATACCACTCATCCCAACTAATCCATCTTAACTCCATCATCCAAAAATTATAAAGGGAAATGGACAGATGGATGCATCTGAATCTAACATTAGCAGGGAAGATAGAGGCGGTTAAGATGATGGCTGCTCCGAGAGTTTTCTATGTCTTTTCTCACCTGACACTGGCAATCCAAGACATCTGGTATCAGAAATTAAATAGAATAATTCAGAAATTCCTCAGGTGTGCAGCCAGACCTAGGTTTGATGGGCAATGCTAAGAGCACAAAAAGATAGGGGGGTGGAACCTTTCGAATCTTCAGCGCTACACATACACATGTCCAATGGCCATGTTGTGCCAGATGTTCAGTGATTAGTGGGCTGAAAATGCACCACCTGTGTAGGTACAAATTGAGTCAGCTGTGATGTAACAGGCTCACTAAACAGTATATCTCAATTTTCTGCTTCCCAAACAATTTGAGGTGTGGCACACCATCCAGGCAGCTCACACGGCCTGGCAGAAGATGGGAAAACAAAAAAGGAGCTGCCTGCACACTGGAGAGTATATATCTCCATGAAATAATCACTAGTTATTGATAGGTAATCACACAACACTATGGGAGGTGTGGAAAAAAGGGGGCATACATGTGGTTAAGGATGTGCTAGACTCAGAAGGCCATTCCCTGGCCACCTTCCAAACTTTACAGCAACATTATCCTACACCAAGGAGTTTTGGAAACATCTCCAACTTAGAAGCCTTCATTTATCCTGGCAAAAAAGGAAACATACAAACATAGAAGTTGACAGCAGATAAGGCCCGCAAGGCCCATCCAGTCTGCCTATTTCTTTTTCTACCTTATAAATGTGCCATCTGCCTTTGTTCTATCAATGGTCTATCTATTCATACTCATCTGCATTGCTCCCTTATGCCTTTCCCATGCCTGCTTGAAGCCCTGCTCAGTATTCTTATCCACCACTTCCTGAGATAGGCCAGTCTATGCATTCACCACCCTTTCTGTGAAAAAGAACTTCCTCACATTACCCCTTAATCGGCCTCCCTCTAATCTCATGCTGTGTCCTCTTGTTCTGCTATTTTTTCTTATATTGAAACATGTTAGACTCTTTCATCTTGTTAATGCCCTTAAGGTGTTTGAATATTGCAATCATATCACCTCTCTCTCTCTCTCTCTCTCTCTCTCTCTCCTCTTTGCTCTAGGGTATACATATTGAGCTCCAGTACTCTGTCCTCATATGTTTTCTGATGCAGTCCCTGCACCATTTTGGTTGCCCTTCTCTGAACTGCCTCAATTTGGTTAATGTCCCTCTGAAGGTGTGGCCTCCAGTACTGCATGCAATACTCCAGATGGGGCCTAACCAGTGTCTTGTAAAGATGGATTATTACCTCCCTCTTCTGACTTGTGATACCCCTACTAATACACCCCAACATCCCCCTAGCCTTACCTACTGCTTTAGTGGTCTGCTTGGATGATTTCAGGTCATTGCTGATGATGATACCCAAGTCTCTTTCTTCCCTTGTGACTGCCAGCAACTCCCCTGCCAGCCTATAGGTGGCTTCAGGGTTTCTCTTCCCTATGTGCATGACCTTGCACTTCTCTGCATTAAACCCCAGTTGCCACTCTTCCGACCATTTTCCTAGTTTATCCAGATCTCTTCACATTCTGCCCACCCCATCTGGAGCATCTACTCTGTTGCAGATCTTGGTGTCATCTGCAAACAGACAAACCTTCCCCCCCCAGTCCATCTGCAATGTCACTGATGCAGATTTTTAAGAGGACTGGCCCCAGGACTGATCCCTGAGGTACCCCACTTGTGACTTGCATCTCTTCTGACTGTATACCATTTATCACTGCTCTCTGTTTTCTGCCCGCCAACCAGTTTGCCACCCAGTTGACCAACTTCTGACCCACCCTGAGCCTACTCAGCATATTAATCAATCTTCTGTGTGGAACAGTATCGAAAGCTTTGCTGAAGTCAAAGTAGGTTATATCAACTGTTCCCCCTTGGTCCACAACTCTGGTTACACAGTCAACGAAATCTATAAGATTAGTTTGACAGGACCTTCCTTTTGTAAAAACCCATGCTGTCTTGGATTCTGTACTCCTATGTATTCCAGGTGTTGCACTATCCTTTCCTTAAGGAGTGCCTCCATAATCTTGCTCAGTACTGAGGTAAGACTGGCTGGTCTGTAGTTCCCTGCCTCCTCCCTGCTACTACTCTTGTGGAGCGGGATCACATGAGCCCTTCTTCAGTCTTCTGGGTCCTCTCCTGTGCTCAGATACTCACTAAAACAGTTATGATAATGGCTTTGCTAGTTCCACCCTTAACTCCTTTAGTACCCTGGGATGTATGCCATCAAGTCCCATTGCCTTGTCCACCCTGAGCTTACCAAGCTCTTGTAGGATCCTTTCTTTTGTGAAAGGACTAGTGCTCACCCCCCCTCCCCGTTTTCATGGTTCTGAGCTGTGGGCCCTGCCCTACCTTCTCTTCAGTAAATACTGAGCAGAAGTATCTATTTAGGATAAATTATTTTACATGGTCCTCCTCCTCACATGCCCCCTTATCTCCTTTGATCTTAGCAATACCTCCTCTGGACTTTCTCCTTTCACTAATGTATCTATAGAAAGTCTTGCCACCATCTTTTACTGTTCGTGCTAATGTTTCCTCAGTTTGGGCCTTTGTCTGCCTTATTGCCTTCCCTGCTTCCCCTAGGGAAGTTTGGTATGCCTCCCTATCTTCATCCCACTGTGTTCCCTTATATTTCCTGAAGGCCAGTCTTTTGGCTCTGACCTTTTCTGCTACTATTTATGAGAACCAAAGTGGTTTCCTTCTTCCTTTGTACTTCCTTTACTCTCTAACACAATGGGATGTTGCTTCAAGTATTGCATCCTTTATGCTTGCCTACTTTGACTGTAGCTGTACTACATCTAAAAGGAATCCTAAGTGTATCCACCCTAGGCTCCCCATATCAATATGACTTCAAAAACCAAAAGGCCTAGCAGACAGGATTCATGCAGTGATCAAGCAGGCAGACACTGAACCTGTCTCACCCGGCCAAAATTAGACGGCATGGGATGTTGAAAACCATGATCAGTGATGAAGAATGGAAAGGATGCTGGAGATTAACAAAGCCTGTAAAGATCAGTAGTCTTTCGATTCAGAACAACATTCTGCATCCATGGTACCTTACACCCTCTTCTTTACATAAAAAGGGGTTAATACCCAATGACAAATGTTGGAGATGTGATAACATAGGTGCAAATCTGTTGCATATACTCTGAGAGTACCCATACATTCATCCTTTCTGGTTACAAGTAGTGAAAGCATGCTCAGAAATTCTACAGTTCAACATAATCCCCTCTCCTTCACTGATACTATTAGGTATCCCTCACTTTGAGGTGCAACTGACAGGGGTACTGAGGCAGTGGCTCTTACAAGCCTCAGTAGAGGCCAAAAGATTAATACTTTTAAGGTGTAGATCTTCTATTTCTCCTACTTTTGGAGAGTGGTACAAAGCTATGCAAGGACTGGCAATTAATTCAAAGCTGTTACATTTTTCCTTACAGACAAGCAACAGATATCAGTTGCTATGGGGCCCGTACTTACAAATTATTCTAAACCAGAGAACCAGATCTACTCCTGACTGGGTGAAAGATCTTCTGAAGCCTCCATGATCTGGGCTAGCAGCACTGCCCACAGTGTGGGTCAGATAAGGAGCAAACTTATGATCTGGGACTCACTCCCCACCCCCTCATCTGGAAAGATGGCAGTATAATAGTACTAACCTAGAAGGATACCCTGCCCCCCCACCTCGTTCTGTCAGACCATGATAGTGGTATGATATCCTCATGACTTACTCATGAATGTTAGGAAATATACTGTGTCTGTACCTAAATATTGCATAGCTCAGGATCAACATAGTTAAAGACATAGTGTGGCTGTAACAGATCTTTTCTTCACTTGTAATGCTGGTTTGTATAGTTATTCACTGTAAGCAAAGTAAGAAACTGAATGTATGAAAAGTTGCACAATTGTCAATGTCTTTTGATACTCAATAAAAAAGATTAACTGTGAAAAAAATAGAGATTGTCAGTAATTCAACATAACTGGGTGCTATAAGAAAAAATGTCTAATATACTAATAGTTTAATAACTCATCTGAGCTCAGCTGCCACCAGTGTTGCCCTTTCTCCATATTCCCAATGACTGCTGAAGTAGGACCAAATGTCAGAAGATTTGTATCTGCGCATTTGGCACCATAGATGAGCCGTCCTGCTCATGCTGATGGAAAAGTAAACACGATCGCACCCTCCTCCTGTGGAGAGTTGGAGGACTAACGAGTGCCGTATGAATGTAGAGTTTTAATAGTTCACCTAGAAGAAAGGTCTTACCTGAAGGTCCACTATCAGAGATAAGGACTCCACTCAGCAGGTTGCTGGGTGGTGTCATGTAAATGAAGCAAGACAGCTGCTACCTGATAGTAGTGGCTGTCTCCTTTCAAGTATACAAACTTTCTGCCCTGCAAGTAGTTAGTGGTGTCATGACCAGAGTGCCTGGTTATTGGTCTGTACTGCTGAGCCCTTTGCAACTTTAGCTGCAAAGGGCTAGGCAGTAATACACCTCTAAAATGCCATTCATTGCAACAAAACATTTCTTGCACATTTGCAAACAAACTTAAGGGCAAATTTGAAAAATTATGTTCAGGCCTCTTGGTCCCTAGGTGCCTCCTCCTCCTTGTGTTAAAGTAATTTTTTGTGAGGCATAGCCCCAGAAGATACTGTAGCTATTCAGGCATGTGTCAGATTGGTGGATTAAACTCAAGGATGGTCCTAGTCTCAATGACACCCATAGGCACAATTGATATCTGTGCTTCTAGATGGCAGACCATGGTGCTAGATACTAAGGATAAGGCCTAGCCCAACCTCTTTCAGACAGAAAACACATGAGCTCTTCACTAGGTAGCAGGTTCTCAGTGGTGTATCTGGTCAATTGTCTGAAATGACCATAGATTAGAACCCCTATCCTAACACCCAGTGGTAATGCAAGGCACATGATGACAGCAGTGCAATTTCATGTAAATCTCCAGTGTCTTAACTCACTTCTATAACAAGCAAGTCCTACACTATAAAAGACGAACCAACACAGCCAAACCACCTCCCCACAGCCCTAACAAAGGGAAACAATAACTTATTATCCAAGCTATGTTATCTGAGTCCCAAGACAGCAGCAGCAAAAGTACAGGTAGTCCAAATGGTGCAGGTTGGTGCAACAGCACTAACTGCTAAAAAAACATAGTAATTAACAAACATCTGATTCCAAATGATGGAAGAAATGCTGATCTGAAATGAGCCTTCATGAATTCAAATCCCCGTTAAGAACTCTATTACTGTATCATGTCACCTACTTAATCTGACATTATCTCATAGTACTGTGAACCCAATCAGTCACCAGGGCTGTCCTGGTTTGGTCTGTTTTCTGCTGTCTGCTGTTCTGAATTTGTTAGACCAAGGAGCATCTGTTATTGCCTGACCCCACCATCTGAACATTAGGCAGTTGGTTAGCATCAAACTCCTGCATGGAGACCCCTGTCCAAGTGTGTTTGAGAGACTCTAAGTCAGTGACCAAGACTGTGGTTGTGCATTGTGAGTAAGTATAATGATCCACTGTTACTGGAGATGGAGCCTGCTACCTCATACCAACACTGGCCGCTTGTCAACATGATGATGGAATGAATGTGCAGACTGCAGTTAAAGCCAGCCCATCAAATCCTGACACAAGGAGAATCACTGGGAGGTGAAGCCATAGGCAGCATTCACAGCAACAGAAGTTATAGCATCTGAGCCAGTAGCTGAGCAACATTATTTCTGATTCTCACTTACTTGTGCATCCCCCTACAGTAAGACTCTCTGCATCAGTCATACCTGGAGCATTGGCCACCAATCAGCGACCTTAGTGAGTAGTGCCAGAGAATGCACAGAAGGGTACCTTCACCTACCAGTTAACACTGACCCACTCCATTGCTAACCAAGGTAGCCAACAGATAGTATAGCTACCAGTGCCATGTTCAACTGTCTGCCTTAGATATTCCATTGCTAATGCCTTAAATTCCTGCACACATGACCCGCTCCACAGCTCACCCTGTTGAACTCTTGCTTAATGATTTATTTAAAAAAAAGTGCTTGGCCAAACAATTGGGTGGGCCACTGGAGTGCCCCCCCCCACCCAAATGCATCCTGGGCAGTTGCCTAGTCTGCCTACTCCTAAAGCTGGCTCTAACTGGGCTTTGCTTGCATTTAGCACCATCAAAACCCTTTATCTCACCAACACATTTCATAATTTCCCTGGTGGGCCCTTCATAGTCTTCTTTGAGAATCCATATGCCCCATATTATAATAAATGAACATCTCATTCCTTAGTTTTTTTTTTTTTTTTTTTTGTAAAACTAAACAATTTTTTTTAAATGTTCTATCCCTCACATGAACTCTTTAAATATCTGGTTCTATTACAATGGCAGTAGGCACTGGTTCCACCACCAGTGAAAATAGCAAAGGGGATCCTGAGCATCCACATTGTAAGCAACCTCGATAGGGAGGAGAGGAGCAGACATTAGCAATGATCCAACATCGAGTCTCAGGGTACATGATGGAGCACCCTTAGCCACCCAACAACTTTAGAGCAAAAATGAACTACAGTAACTTCATCCAATAGTTTAGCATCTTATTCAAAGAACATCACTTTTGAGACATCACCTGGAACACTGCTGGCTGCCATTACCAAACTATTGCAAGTCAACAATCTTTCGCCTTTCTTGATCTCTGAGAAATTGTACAAAATTGTACATACAGAGGTTTACTTTATTCTTCTCGATCCAGACTTCCATCCATTCACTTTAAATTCACTTTAAATACTGTGCTTCTGAAAGGCAGTCTAGATCTTAAGTTCTGCCCTACAAAATACGTCTACTAGGACTCCTTGATGAAACAAGTATTTTTCTTCTTCATTTATAGAGGTCTTTCTAGTACTGGTACAGGCTTTCTAAGACTGCCAGAATGTTTCAGCTTACATGTTTCAAAATTAAAACATAAACTCTAAGAAGATGTTTCTTTTTTATTATATAAACTATATAAAAGCCCGATCAACTGAAACCTTGTTGACCAAATGTGCTTTTTCCATTAGCAAATCACACCCAAGAATGAACCTCTTTATCTGTGCAATCCAGCTCCAGAATTTTTCAGCCTTGTCCTTTTACTATGGACCCCATGGGTGAGGCAATAAGAAAGTGTTTTCCTTTTTCCTTACAACAGATGGGATTATAACATGTCTGGCTTACTTCCCGAGCTTCTGACAATATGTATATTTAAAGTCTATTTGTAGCATTAATTTGGATGCAAGATTTAAATTAAGTCACCATCTTAAACCCTTAACTTTATCTCATATCAGTTACCTATAAACTAATGCATGTTGTTTGTGTGGATATTAATTATAAAATGAGTAATAGAAATCTTGTACCATGATTGGTGAAATACATTTACACGACTATGCAATTATTACATCATTACCACACAAGTCAGTTAAAATGTTTTCTTTAGAAATTTTGGGGATTTGTTTACCATTTTATAAATACATTAACACACTCTATGGTATATAATTATTCTTTAATAACTGTATTTCCAAGGTCGTTGAAGGTATGGCATTGCCTCATGCCTCAGATCCTACCCAGTGCATGCAGTCATTACAGTTCATAAAATGGCATGGACAAATGATGGCATCTGATTTTTTTAAGATAAAGAGAGTTGCCCAATTAAAAGGGCAGGCCCCATTGTCCCACAGCCCTGCCAAGAAAGTGGGCGGGGCTAAAGACAGGAGTCACATAAGTGGAAGGTCCGAATGAGGTCACAAAGGGGGAGAGGCAAGGAAATGAAGGAACAGTGAGGTGGCAGCAAGTGAATAGATAAGATGAGAGCAGGGGGCAGGACAAAGGGGCAATTAAAAGGGGCTGCACAGCAGTGGAGAGCTCACAAAATTGCTCCAAAGTTATTTTACTCTGGATGCACATCCATCATTGGCAAGATTATAGAGCCAGTGGGCTTTTGATTGATATTTGGAGTTAAGTCACAGAATACAGGTAAACCTAGTTTAAACCTAAAAAAAAGGAAGAAGCAAAGCCCAGCAAAGAGGAATGCTACAAAGCAGTAATGGACCTGGTGGAGAAGGCAAATCAGTTACTGGAGGTGGCGGAGCCAGACGGAGGGAAGAAGGGTACAAAGCGGAAGGGGAAGATGGGGAAGGGTCAGGAGATGAACAATAGGGTGCCAACAAGGAGCAGTGTACCAGAACCCAGGGTGGTAGTACTGGGACCTGAACCAATGGCCTCTACAAGTCTGGCTCCTAGTAACCTGGTCCCTGAGTCGATCCCAGACTGCATCCCAGGCTCAGAGGTAGTACCAGAACCTGAGACATCGAGGCTCCAGCTGACCCTATGAGACCCAGTTCCGATACCACCGTTGCCACAGATTGTGCAGCCCAGGACACCAGGAGTCCCCCTGCTGGGACCCAGTGCCCCACAGATGCGCAGAACAGGTAATCAAGTGATGATTATGGAGAGCAGTGTGAAAGAATATGTAGAACAAATGTTGAAAAGTATGGGGGAGAATGATATAGGAAAGCTAGAGAAAGTGCTAGGAGAAATAAAAGGAGGAGGGGAGACAAAGGGAGCATTGTGACAGCAGGGAACCCTGGGATAAGAAGGGAACTAGGGGCACCAGGGGTATGTTTAGCGGACCATGTCCCCACGGCCATGAAAGAGAAGATTTGGAAAGGGGAATATTTGAATATTTTCACATCGGCAAATGTAGACAGTATAGATAAAAATGAAGAAAAGGATAGTTTCAAGAAGAAGCACATGGCAGCGGCAGTGATGTTGCTAGGAAAGGGGGAAGAGGAAAAAACATGGAAGGGAAAAACCTGGGATAACTGGTCCATGGATTTCACTTATTTTATGGCCATTGTCATTGAGAAGCAGCTGGAGATTGCTACCCCACTCTTAACCTATTCCCTCATAATAAAAAATGTGTACAAAAAGGGGGAGGCCATAGTTGGCTACGGTACGATGAGAAGTTTAGGAAGAGAATGGCTCATTTTGGGGATGTACAGTGGGATATGAGGCAAATATATTTGTGGCTTGAAATTTATATGGGCCCCATGTACAAGGAGACAGAAGGGGAGAAAAGGGGTGGGGCGGCAGCAAAGGCCTGTTGGGGGTTACAACAGGACCTCCCACTCATGGCTGAACTGCCAGTTTCGGCATGTTTGTTCCAAGTGTGGGGGGTACCACCCGGCATCCAAGTGTAGATACAACTGGGATAAAGGGGCAGGCAGCCAGGACAACACATACCAGCAACTCTTTTGGAGTGGTCAGAGCTCTTTGGGGGTAACAATGGGGGAGAGGTAACAGGGGGAGGGGAACAGGGGGGAGGGAATAGGCCTATCAATCCTGACATCAGGACATGTAAGGGGCGGCCCAATGGGGGATTCTGGCTGGCCCGGAAACCCATAAACAAAGAAGGGGTTGAAAGGGGGCTGGGGCATTACCCGAACCGGGTGGCGGCCGAAAAGTTGCAGGCAGGTTTTCAGTCTGGTTTTAGCCTACATTTTAAGGGCTGCAGGAAGCGGATGTTGGCAAAGAACCTCAAATCTGTACAAGGGAAGGAGGGAATTCTGTCATGGAAAATTCAGAAAGAAATGACAGCTGGAAGGGTGGAAGGCCTGTTTACATCCCCTCTGTTGCCAAACCTGAGGGTCTCCCCATTGGGACTAGTACCCAAGAAGCAGGAGGGCGAGTACAGAGTAATACATCACCTATCCTACCCGGAAGGCGATTCGGTCAATGACGCTATTGGTGAGGAGGACAGCAGGGTTACCTACACTACCTTGAAGGATGCAGTGCAGCTGATTAGATCAAAACAAGAGGCATGGTTGAAAACAGACATAGAGTCGGCCTCTGAAGATACTGTCAGGCCAGAGGACTGGGACTTTTTGGGTTTCCAAGTGTAGGGGAGGTATTATTTTGACAAGGCCATGCCCATGGGGTGCATGATAGATTTGAGATGTTTAGTACCGGTTGCAATGGACTTTCCAGGCCTGGTACAGGTACCAAACTGTAGTACACTACCTGGATGACTTCCTGTTCATCAGGGAAGGGAGAATAGAGACCCAGAACATGCTTAGGGACTTTCAGGTACTATGCCAGGAGGTGGGGGTGCCATTAGCAGATGACAAGACGGAGGGACCCAGTTGAACAATAGAGTTCCTAGGGCTGGAGCTGGACGTGACATGGGAACTGTTCTAGTTGCCTGACCAGAAGGTTAGGAGGCTGAGGGAACTATTGAGGATGGTAGGGAGATGCAGGAGGTGCAGCTGCAAAAGGTGCAGCAACTGTTGGGGAACTTGAACTTTGCATGTAGAGCTATTGCACTGGGGTGCACATTTACATGGTGTCTAGCCTGGGCAATGCGGGGGAGGACCAAACAACCCTATCATTGGGTAGACCTCAATGAAGGGACCAGAGAGGATATGGCAGTATGGGAGTATTTCCTGCAAGCTTATAATGGGCAAACCGTCTAGAAGGATGACTGGCTTTACAACATAGATTTGCAGCTGTATACAGACGCATCGGGGGGGTATCAGCATGGGGGGGGAGTACTTCCAGGGGTGATGGTTTGCAGAACCGTGGCTGGAGGATTGGGCCTGAAAAGGGGTGACAAAAGACATCACCTTTTTGGAACTGCTCCCCATATGGGTGGCTATGATAATCTGGGGAAGGGAGCTCAGGAACTGGCAGGTCACATTCTGGAGTGACAATAAGGCAGTGGTGGAAGTGCTGAACAGAAGGCGGACGAAGTCGGAAAGAGTGATGAGGGTACTGGGCAGGATGGTGTGGTTGAGTCAGACCCTGAACATGTCCTTCAGGGCCAAGCACATCAATGGCATGGACAATGTGATAGTTGATTGCCTCTCCTGATTGCAGATGGACAAATTCAGGACCGTTGCACCTGGAGCGAAGGGCTGGCAGACCACAGTCCCGATGTACATATGGTCGATTGGATTGGGGGAGCTGAAGTACTTTTCCACAATTCCTGGGCCCCACAGACCCTGAGAGTTTATGAAACCTCCTGGAAGGCTTTTCAGAAATTCTGGGAGCAGTACGGCGGACAGGTAAGTGGGCCAGTAATAGGGGAGTTGGTGGCATAATTTATAGTTATGGGATGGAATCAGAAAATGGTGCATGTGACCATGGGGGTACATCTGGTGGCAATAGGTCAGATCTGTACACTAAGGGGCTGGGACGGCCCAACAAAAAGCAACCTGATTGGCAAAATAATGCAGGGTTGGATTCGGGGAGCAGGGAGGAAACAGGATAGCAGAAAGCGATTTCCAAGAGGCTGATGGTAAGGTTGATAGGGGTACCATGGCATATCTGCAGTTCCCGAAGTGAAACTGTGTTGTTTCAGGCACTGTACACTACCATGTATAGTGGGGCATTTCAAATGAGTAGGTAGTGGGTCACAGCAAAAGGACAGAAGGGGGGGCTGCGATGGGGAGACATAGAATGGAAGGGCGAAGCAGTAACGGTACTGCTAAGGAGATCAAAAACTGATCAAGTGCAAGAGAGGAGGGTGTGATTGAAGAAGCACCCAAACGGAACCATTTGCCCGGTAGCAGCACTGCATGTGTACACAGCAGAACACCCAAACCAGGGGAATGCAATGATGTTTATACATGGGGACGGCAGGCCAATCTCGGGGTACCAGGTAACAGCAATACGGAACAAGGCACTCAGATTTTTGGGGGAACCAGGGGAAGGTTATTCCTCTCACTCATTCAGGATTGGGGCTGCATCATCGATGGCAGCACAAGGCAGTGGACCAGGGGAGATCAAAGAAAGAGGTTGGTGGGCTTCGGGTTGTTATAAAACATACATATGAAAAATACAACAATAATGCTTTCTGTTTTCTCTCCTGCAGCAGGTGCAAAAAAGAAAGAAAGGGAGGAGAAAGGAGGGGGGGAGAGAGGTCATATAATCATTCTGTGTGCTTTTTGGTTATACAGGTGCGACCAAGAGGCTCGAGGCATGGATCTGTGGACATCCGCTTGTCAGAGAAGTGGGTGGCCAGGAGACTAGGGGGAAAGCATCTGTACTTGAATAGTGATGTAATACGGATGGTGTGGAAAGGTTGTCGGGGGATGAAATGGGCACAGCTGCTGCCAGAGCTCAGGGAAATCAGGAGGGACCATAGGTGGCCAGACCTGATCATAGTGCACCTTGGGGGCAACAACCTGGGAACAAGGCCCTGGCTGGACATTTTTTATCAGATAAAACATGATGTGGCAAAAGTGAAGGAATGATGGCCGGAGGTTACTTTGGCCTGATCAGAAATTATGCCTCGTAGAGTGTGGCAGCAGGCAGAAAGCTATAAAGGTATGGACAGGTCCAGAAAGTGCATGAGTGAGTGAGTGGGGAGATTGTTCCAGGACATGGGGGGTTTAGTTATCCACTATGTAATCCTGGAGTGGGTAGATGAGTATTATAGAGGGGATGGCATACACTTATCGGGCTGGGACTGGCTATGTTCAGCACCAAAATTGCAAATGCCATTGAAGCATGGCTGGTGCAGAAATGAGGTAGGATGAGGACAGAAGTGGGAAAGGGGGAGAAGTCCACCATCTATCTCAAGTTGGAGGTGGACTAATGGAAAAGGCAGAAGGAAGACAAGAAAAAGGGGGGAAAGGAAAGAAAACAAAAAGGACACAGGTTTGGCAAACAAGAGGCAGGGGCACGGTGTGTACGCTCATGCCTCCTGTTCAGGACATAAGAGGAAGAGGCCAGGCCCCTCTATGATGTACATCTGGGGGGCAGAAGAAAAGAAGAGATTGGTAGTAATTATGAAGCAAACAAGAATGTGAAGGATATAATGTATATGCACATAATGGAAATATAATGTATGTAAATATGATGATAAAGAGACTACAAATGAAAGTCTGGTGATGTACCATTGTGAACATGTTATTGTGAATTATCATGACTATGACAAATCAGTAAAATTATTGCCAAGCTGAGCAACCACACTTTATATGATCTGTGTATTTACTGGCGGGGTTTTGGGGACAAAGAGGGTTGCTCAATTAAAAGGGCAGGCGCCATTGTCCCACGGCCCCGCCAAGAAAGTGGGAAGCTCGGGGGGTGGGGCTAGAGACAGGATTCACAGAAGGGGGAGGTCCAAATGAGGTCACAAAGAGGGAGAGGCAAGGAAATGAGGGAACAGTGAGGTGGCAGCAGGTGAATGGATAAGGTGAGCGCAGGAGGCAGGACAAAGGGGCAGTTAAAAGAGGCTCCACAGCAGTGGAGAGCTCACAAAATTGCTCCGAAGTTATTTTCCTACCCTCCCACCCTGAAGGAAGGGCAGAAGGGCACTGTGGTAGGTGGAGCACAGTGCGCCACTGTGGTAGGTGGAACACAGTGGCAGGCTGCATGGTTACTGCCAAAGGTGGAGGGAAAAAAGGGGGGAAAAGGGGGAAGGAAGACAAGAAAAAAGAGGGGGAAGGAAAGAAAACAAAAAGGACACAGGTTTGACAAACAAGAGGCAGGGGCCCGGTGTGTATGCTTGTGCCCCCCATTCAGGACATAAGAGGAAGAGGCCAGGCCCTTCCATGATGTATGTCTGGGGGGGCAGAAGAAAAGAAGAGATTAGAAATTATGAAGTGAACAAGAATGTGAAGGATATAATGTATATGTGCATAATGTAAATATGATGTATGTAAATATGATGATAAAGAGACTACAAATGAAAGTCTGGTGATGTACCATTGTGAGCGTGTTATTGTGAATTATCATAACTATGACAAATCAGTAAAATTATTGTCAAGCTGAGCAACCACACATTATATGGTCTGTGTATTTATTGGCGGGGTTCTGGGGACAAGCCACATTAGTGTGTAAACATTCACAATTACAAGGATACATTTTTAAATGTAGACTTTGCTTTAAAAGCCATTTTATAAATATAGTAAGACACTTCAGGGATGTGTAATTATTGCTTTACAAGCCATTTTATAAATGTAGTAAGACACTTCAGGGATATGTAATTATGGCCAATAATCATGCTCCTGGGGTATATTTAAAGGCACTCGACTGTGCCTCATGCCTATCAATGCCCCATAGCTGTGAAGTTATAATTGCACACCATCATGTCTTATTACCTACACACTGTAACTACATACCCTATCATGTGTCATTACTTTCATATATACAGTATAATTCTAAATTAATATCATGTATGGATCTAGCTTTTTCATACAACAGTGCAGAGCATGCAATAGAAACAAATGAATTTTTTCTCAAATTTCCAGATCAGCTTTAATACAGTAATTACTACACAGAAAAGCCTTTGCTTAAACTGTATCAGTGTACCATTATGAATCACTTTTGGCGTTAACAAGATACATCTAATCCTTCAATAAGTCAACATCCCCTAATACTGCCCTATAATACCTGTGATGTGTGTAAGCCCAAGCTTCTTGTCTTGGATTCAGATTCAAAATTTTTCATTGTATTTGCACAACTTACTGCATATAATGCATCTGAGACAATAAAATCCAGTTTCACCTTTGAGCTTTATGTACCTGCCTTTGTTTGAATTTCAGCCACAAGCAGCTTGAACAATGACTTTCTCAGACTAGATGCACTGATGTTCCTGTTAAAAATGTAACTTCAAATAGAAACTAAGCCATAACATTCTCCCTTATTTTTTCTCTTGCTGCTATTCAAATGCTGTCTGATTTTTCACTTCTTTTTTTTTTTTGTGGTGAGAAGGGTCACAGGCAACCAAGAAATGAAAATCTATTTTCTGTATTGCATACATAAGCCTGAAGTGTCAAGAGTTCAATAATCTGAAAATGACTTCTATAAGCAGTAGAAGCACGTACCTTTGAGCAGGTTGCCTGATTACTTTTACATCTGGTAGAGGTGATGCTTTGCTGTAGTTTGAAGAAGAGCCTTAGAAAGGCTTCTTCATGTTTTTATATACCTTTCTTTACTGTGTGTCCATAGTATGTGCTAGGGACATGGACAAAATAATTTTCCAAAAATGAATAAAGAAAAGGGGAATGCAAACAAGTTATAATGCTAAACTTACATACTGTAACATACTCTGTCATATGTTATTACTTATATAAGTGAAGTGTATCCAGGGCTGCACACTAGCAACAGGTATGCACAGCTGCAGTCTGAGGAGACCCAGGTTATCCATTTACAGTAGGATGGGTCCAGCAGGCCCATTAGACATGCATAGCTGGATGGGGGCCTGCCAAGGAGGGAGTAGAGCCTCAAAGGGTATAAGAGAAAATTACTAATACTGGGTGATTCTATAGAGAAGGGCACAGACAGGGAAGTGGTTCTCACATCAGATGGGCAAGATAGTACACTGCTATGATGATATAATGAGGGGTACCGGGAAGGTAGAGAAGCTAAGGAGGAGTCAGGATGGGGAAGGGAAGGGGTTGGCATAGGTATGGCTCTGAGGAGGATAGTAAGGTGCAACGGCTGTGGGGCAGCAGTTCATATGGGCACTCTTTGAAGGGCAGGGGATTGCCCAATTTGTGTTAGAATCTTGTACCTGGAAAATGAAACTTGCTTTCTGAAGAGGGAGATGGTGGGGCTCATCAGGGGATTAAGGCAAAGGAGAGGACATGGGTTTGGTTTTGCATATCCTAGAGGAGGAGTGGTAGGGTCAGGTGTGAGGTATGGGGGGGGGCAAAAGGGGAAGGTAACAGATCAGCCTGTTTGAAGTTCACAAGAGGGCAGGAAGAGAGAATGAGGAATGGAGGGAGAAAACAGGCAGTGTCAGGAAGTGTCCAGGAACAGAAGAGGGAGATATTGAGATGATCTTACAAAGGGAGAAGCAGTGGTCAGCAATGGCAAGGACAGGATGGGGAATGAGTTTGACACTGTAAATGGAATTTTATTCACTAACAGGTATAAACCACTACAAAGTATTAAGGATGCAGTAGGCCTGGGAAAGACAGTGGTACCAGTCGAGGAAAGAGGAGGGCAGGGAAGTGAGGAGGTGGTTGTAGGGGGGACCAGTAGTGTTCTAAGGTGCAGGGAAGGGGAATGAAGGGAAGGGGAGAGAGGGGGGGTGTAGAGAGAGAGAGGGTCAAACAGCACTCAGGGAGGGTTAGTGGAAGGGAATTGGCTTTATGAGCCAGCGGTCAGCAATAATAATAATTCAGGAGGTGGGGCGAGGGAAGAGGTTGGGGGATTAGCTGATAGAGGGATGGGGGTGAGTCAGGAACAAGGCAGGCTGAGTGATAATAGAGTGGGTAGTGGATAGTGGGCAATACAGAAGGGGAAGGGGTCCCTGGACATGGGTAGAGATGTGTACAGCAAGGGGGGGCTCTGTTTCCAGGATAAGGACATGGGAGATGGACAGAGGGAATTAAATGGGAAAACAGGTTCTGAGAGGAGGGGGCACAAGTATGGTGGGGAGGGGTACAGGTAGTAAACAGGGGGCTGGCTGAGGGGAATAGCATGCAAAGCACAGGTTCAGAGGAATGCAGGGTCTTAGTGTTGGGAGACACCATAATCAAAAGAATAAGATGGGAGGAAACCTAATGAGGGCAGGAGGAGCTCTATTAGGGTGGAATGTATCCCAGGAATGACTGTGCACAGATCTGCACTTCTAGTGTATTCGTTAATAAAAAAACATAGGGGGGTTCCACACATTGTAGTACAAATTGGCACCAATGATCTGTGGGAGAACAGTGTGAAGGAAGTACAAGCTAGATGCAGGAAGATGGCAATAATTTGCATGTAGAGGACAGCACTGTTATATTCTCAGAAGTTCTGCCCATGCCAAGGGGCTCGTTAGAGAGGAAGCAAAACATTTGTGATTTTATCAATTGGTTGAAGGACAGGTGTCTGGCTATGGGGTATGGATTGGTAGGTGAATGGGGAAGCACATGGAATAATAACGTTTTATTTGCTAGGAATAGACTTCACTTGAGTAAGGAGGGGAAGGAAGTTCTGAAGAATAAACTTGGGGATTATGTAAGAAATAGGTGAAAATTTAAACTAGTGGTGTGGGGGGGACATAATGGCAAGAGACGAACAAGTGGCCATTGTACAGGTGGGATTGGGCCCTTCCCCCATCAGGAAGGATTGCGGTGGAAAAGTCTGACTCAAATCGAGCCAGGAGCATGGGAGCAGGAGGGACAGGTGAAGATTGTGGGATGGGTTGGAAGGTGGTCCTGTTAAATGCAAGGATTTTGGGAAATAAGATGCCAGAGTTGCAGGCAATTTCGGTAGAGGTGGGAGGTGGATGTGGTAGCAGTCACAAAGACTTGAACCACACAGAGCCATGAGTGGGACATGAAGCTATTGGGCTACAGCACACGTAGGAGGGCTAGAACAGTTGGCAAGGGGGTGGTGGCTTTGTTCATTAGAGAGGGGATAGAGTACAGTAGGGAGGAGGAGGGAAGGGGAATGTGGAGGAGATTTGGGTGACCCTTAAGGACATCAAGGGAAGGAAGGTCAATCTGGGAGTTGTTTACAGGCCTCCAACACAATCGGAGAATGTGGACAGTGAAATGATTGAGAATGTGAAAAGACACTAGAGATAGGGGTAAGAATGTGATATTGGGTGACATTAACATGCCAGGAGCAGACTGGCACAACATAGTATCTACATCTGCAAGGGAGCAAAGGGTGCTAGATACCCTACAGGATGAATTCCTGACTCAACTGGTGGGGGAACTGACCAGAGGGGGTAGCATCCTGGACTTGGTACTTGCAGATGGAGACCATGTAAAGAAATTGGATGTGGAAGACCCACTGGCGGGGCGCAACCACTCTACAGTTTGGTTCACCCTAGACCTCGGGAAGGGGGGAAGCATATGAAGACCACAGTGGTAGACTTCAGGAGGGCAGACTTCAGGGTGATGGCTGCCATCCTCAGGGAGCATTTAGGGACAATTGAAGCAGGGATGTGCACAGAGAAGCAGTGGGAGATTCTGAATCTAGGCATCCTGGAGGCCAACAAAACCTGCGCAAGATCCCTGCATAAGATGGCTTGGGCTAGGAAACCTTGTTGGTGGACAAGGGAGGTGCAAGAGGGGGTAAGAAACAAAAGGATGGCCTTTAAAAGGTATAAGTGCTCTCATAGGGAGACAGACAGAGAGAAATATCACAGGATCCCCAGGGAGGTCAGTAGGGTGGTAAGAGCTGCCAAGGCTAATAAGGAACTTAGGTTAGCACAAGGGATTTGGAAGGGAGAAAAATAATTCTTTAGATATGTTGGGAAGAGAAGGAAGGCAGGGGGCAGATAAGCAGGCTGATGAATCATGAGGGATAGGTAGAGGGAAAGGCAGAATAGGCAAAGGTGCTCAATGATTATTTCAGCTCAGTCTTTACTAGGGAACATGATGGACCATTTCCACAGGAGGGAGACAGCTTAGCAGATAGGCATGGAGGGGCACTCACAGATGGTGATATCCAGGTGGGGAGGCTGATGGAGGCTCCCAAGTCCTTGAGGACTGATAAAGCCTCATTCCAGACAGCATCCACCCTAGGGTTCTGAAGAACTGGAAGATGACCTAGCTGCTCCATTGACAGAACTGTTTAATTCCTCCCTCCAATCAGGTTGTGTCCCTCTGGACTGGCAGATGGCCTGGTTGTGCCACTCCTCAAGAGTGGTACTCGGGATGAACCCGGGAATTACAGACCAGTCAGCCTGACATCCATAGCGGGGAATAAATAGAGGCCATCTTAAAAGAAAGGATGGTGGAGTTCCTGAAGGCATATGGTTTTCAAGATGAAATCAACATGGGGTTGTCCAGTGGAGATCATGTCAAATAAGCCTAGTCACATTTTTCGACTGGGTGACAAGAACCCTAGATGGTGGAATGTCTGTTGATGTCCTGTACCTGGATTTTAGCAAGGCTTTTGATTCAGTCCCACATGGAAGGCTGATATGGAAACTACGGAAACTAGTGGTGAGAGATAAAATGGTGGGGTGGGTGTCAAATTGGCTTAGCAACAGGCAACAGGGGGTGGTGGTGGGGGATCAGGCCTCGACTCAAAGAAGGGTCATCAGTGGGATCCCTCGAGGTTTGATAGTGGGCCCTGTCTTTTTCAATGTGTTTGTTGCAGACATTAGGGAGGGAGTTAGGAGTAGAAGGAGCCTGTTTACTGATGATTCCAAACTGGGAGCTCAGGTAGACAGTGAGGTGGGTAGGAGGACTCTTCAGGATGACTTGAGGAGGCTTCAAAGGTGGACACACATGTGGCAACTAGGGTTTATCCCTCATAATTGTAACGTTGTGCATCCAGGTTTTAGGAACTCAGGGTATAGCTATCATTTTGGGGGAGAACGGCTGGTGATCTCCTTGATGGAAAAGGTTCTGGGAGTGATAATTGATGCCAGATTGAACAACTCTGAGCAGTACAGGAGATCAGCTGCTAAGGTAAATAAAATGCTTGGGTGTATCGCTAGGAGGATATTGTCCAGGAACAGGGAGATTATACTCCCCCTGTACAATTCACTGGTGAGGCCAAACCTGGAATAGTGTGTGTAGTTCTTGTGCCCTCACTTAAAGAGGGATATCAATCTGCTGGAGAGAGTCCAGGGAAGGGCAACACAGATGATTCGGGGTCTGGGGGAAATGGCATGTGATGGCAGACTTAGAGAGCTGAACCTGTACTCCCTTGAGGACAGAAGGGATAGGAGAATATGACTGAGTCTTCAAATATCTGAAGGGGATTAATGGGGTACAAATGGAGGGTATGCTCAGTTTAAAGATGGAGGGGGTTATGAGAGGCCATAGTCTAAAACTAGTGGGAGAAGATTCAGGGGGGAAGTGAGGGGACATTACTACACAGAGAAGGTGGTGTCACCCTGGGACACACTTCTAGAGAAGTTGATAGAAATGGAAACTATAGGGAATTTCCAGAAGGAATGGTACTGGTATTGGAGCAGGGTACAGGTTGATTGATACAAAAAGGAAGGTGAGGCTGCAGCGGTAACTTAAAAGTGATGTACAGCAATGGTAGACAAGACAGACCGTTAGGCCTAATCTGCTGGCAACTTTATATATATGTACAGTGAAGTCACCAGGATGAAGTGCAGTGTCACAGGTTTACTGCAAGACAAAAGGAATTACCTCCCATTGAAACTGCATTGTTTGCTGCAATAATTCTACTGCAGAATTCTGCAGCACTACACTTCATCTTGGCAGGCCTCACTGTATATGCTAATAGGGCATAACAACAGATGGACTCAGACACAGTTTATGGGATTCACAAGAGAGGAAAGGAGGAAAACCAGAGCCTATCATGCATCCAGGCACAACTGCTCAGGGCAGGAGAAGCATGGAAAAGGCTGAAGTCATCTTCCATGTTCCAGGATAGGTAGTTCAGGAGAAAGCTGTAGTGGTAACATTCTCATTGGTTCTACTGTAGCCACACCTGAATGAGAGGGAGCAATTTCACTTGTTCCAGTTCAATGCATGGCTAAAAGAGTAGTACATGGAAGTGGACATTTCATTTCTTTGGGGACTGGGGTCGAACTTGGAGGGGACAGAGGCTAATCAAAGGAGGGCAAGCAGGTGTTACAAAGAAGGTTTGCACAATGCATCATTGATATCTTAACCTAGCTAGGAGTAGCTCATTTAGGAACACACACAACAACGGAGCTTGGGGGGCCCTATTGGCCTCTTTCCACCAAACATAAGTACTGATAGGGGACACTTTTGAGGGAAGGTATGAATGAAGGTGGTAATAAAGACATGGAGGGTAGTTTGTATTAATGCAAGAAAGCTGGAGAACATGCTTTCAGAACTACAAGCACTAATGACAAAAATAATACTGGACATTGTGGCTGTCACAGAAACATGGCTACACAGAACCTCAATGGCAACATGAGTATTCCTGCATTATTTAGAAAGGATATGATGAAGGACAAGGGTAGGGGAGTGGCACTTTATACAAAGGAAAGTGTTCAGGTCACAGAGTTGAATAAGCTAGAAAGAGTTAGAAATCTTTTGAGTAGAGGTAACAATGGGTAATGATAAATTAATCAAAATAGGAATGATATGGAGACCACCATCCCAGGCAACGCAGATGGACAGAGAACCAGGGGAGGTTATAAGAACAGCAGTGTGGTCTGGAAGGTATTGTTAGGGGATTTAGTATGTCTAATGTGGGCTGAATTGTCCCAGTAATGATAAGTGCAAGGAATCAGCTACTGGTTGAGGCATGCAGGAAGCTTTCCTTGCACAATTAATTCATTCCCCACAAGGGACAGATCTGTGCTAGACTTGGTATTTAACAATGTTGGAGAGGGGTCCACAGTGTCACAATCTTTGACCCACTTGGGTCTAGCTACAATGGGACTGTATGAATTGTGGTTCATTTGGAAGTCAATAAGCTGAGTAGTCAAATGAGAGTATGAAGCCTTCTGAAAGAAGATTTTGGGAAGATTCAAGAATTATTAGAGGACAGAATTGGGGGAAGAGTGGGGACTGAGAGAATGGAGGGGAAATGGGATGCATTCAGGACAACAGTCACAGAAGTGCTGGCTTGCTATATTGGGTGAGTTAGCAAAGGTAGGAAGGATCGGGAATTATTATGGTTCACACCTGATGTGAAGCAGTGAGAAGGAAGTAGTGAGAGCAAAAGCAAAGGTATTTGGAAAGAACAAGGCAAGCCAATGGGATGAAGACTGGGAGTCATCCCAGTTTTCATCCTTTTATAAAATCATTTATATATAAGTTGTGTTTCTAAAAAGACCCAGGTCATGCCTGTAAACAGACCTCTGGTCTAGTGTACTTACCTGGTTAACACATGCAATTGATTGAGTGATCCCTGAGCGTAGCTAGGGAGACCAGCATATGGTTAGAAATGCAAAGGCCGGTGTGGAGCTGAGAATAGTAGAGGGGATTATACAGGGGGTCAAAGCATTTTTCCTATTCATTATGGAAAAGCACAGAGTTAAGGAGGGTATAGTTTGGCTGAGTAAGGGAGAGGTATGGGAGGAAAGAGATAGTGGCAATACTGAGATACGTAATCAATATTGCTTTTCAGTATTCACCAAGGTGGAGGAGGAGGAGGAGGAAGGTTCACTACCATACTGGAGAACTAGGTCCAGAAAAGGAAGGGGGCACTAACAGCAGCTCTCAAATAATGGAAGAAAGGGTGCTAGCATGGCTGATGGCATTAAGAGGGTATATGTCAAGGGGACAGATTGTATTCACCAAAAGATACTTCAGGAAATGGTGGAGGTGATTGCAGAACCTCTGGCTAATATTTTCAGCTGCTTGATTAGCACCAGAATGGTCCCAAGGGTGGAAGAACTGCTGCTACAGTTCCCTTGCACAAGAGAGACAAGCCAGGTAACTATAGACAATCAACTTAATATTTATAGTGGGGAAGTTGCTGGAGGCTATACTAAAAGAGAAGCTGGTTTTCTATCTCAGAGTACAGTGTGTGTGTGCTACAGGATGACAGGCTGTATGGGTTTACAAGAGGAAATCATGACAAACAAACCTGATCGAGTTCATTGAGTGTGTGACTGTGCATCTGACAATGGGTGGGCAGTTGAGATACTGTACCTGCCTGGACTTCAGTAAGGCCTTTGATTCAATCCCTTACAGAGGACTGGTCAAGAAATTGAGGGATTCAGAGTTAGAGGAGAGAACAGTAATGTGGGTGGAAAGTTAGCTTAGTGAGAAGATCCAGAGGGGGATGGTGAATGGGAAGTTCTATGATGCTAATGAGGGATATACCATTAGAACAGTGACTGAAAATTGTCACCACTATTGGGACCCAGCAACAAAGGCAACAGTGAAAGGGGCAATCTTGATTTTAGATCGCCCCTCACTGATGCTGCTCAGTGCACCCACACTGTTACTATCCCCTCCAGGGCATGACTGCCCTGGAGGAGGTTATATATAGTTGTGGGGGGGTGGGGGCAAAGCCCCCCACCAAAGGCAACTGTTTCCCAGGAGGGCACTTTGGCGCTGTAAATCCTGGGAAACATAATGCCTAGCACTCTAATACCCAGTGGCAAGTTGCCTGTGCCATAATTGGTGTTGGCAACATGTTTTTCGCTTGGATATGGGTGAGCCCTTAGGAGGCAATGAGAGGAGTGCCTCAGGGCTCAGTCCTGGGACCTGTCCATTTTGACAAATTCATCTGTGACATGGTGCATTTTCAGGGTAAGATGTGCATCTATGCAGATGATACCAAGATCTTCAGAAGGGTAGACAGTGAGGATGGGATTAGTACGTTAACGGAATACCTGGAAAAGTTGGAGAAATTACTTGAGATTTAGCAACAAGGGTTTTAATGCAAAAAAATGCAAGGTAATGCATACTGGGGAAAACCCCCCACTGAAAATGCAATATTTGATGGAGGAGATAGTGATATGGAGCACAACAGAGGTAAAGTATTGGGGGTGATGATATCAGATAGTATAAAATCCATGGTGTAGTGCAGCAAGGTAGTGGAGAAGGAGAACAGATTGCTCGGTTGCATAAGAAGGGGGATGAGCAGTAGAAATACACTACAATTCACATTAAACTGCTCCACCAATCAGCTGCTTTTTCCTAAGAGTTACAACTCAGTTTTGCATTGTGTTGTAACTGGAGTTGAGGTGTATTCCAACTGAGTTGCTAAAACATTTTATAAACATTGCTCTCGAGCTGGTTAAATGTTTAACAACAATGCAATGTGTGTTGCCAATGCATTGCCAACCATAAAAAGCAATGCTAAATCAACTCACTGGAGGGACAGTTTAATATAACTTGTAATGTATGAAGGTGATCCTTCCTCTGTATGGATCCATGGTATGTTCACATCTGGAATGATAGCTAAGATTTTGAAGCTCACACTTACAATTGGACTGTGGAAAGATGAAGGCTGTGCAGAAAAGGATGGTCAAAATGATCCAGGAGGTGGGAAAAAGACATATGAGGAGAATAAGGGACATTTGTTGTACACACTGGAGACAAGAAGGGAAAGGGGGGACATGATCAAGGCATACCAATACCTACATGGGATAAAGAGGGTGATACAAAGAACTGCTCATCTTAAGCACAAACATAAACACAAAGGGAAATTCACTAAAACTATATGAGGGAAGATTTAGGAAGGATGACCACAATCACTTTATCATGGAAAGAGTGGTGAAGTCCCACTTTATGTGATTTGATGGTGTTAATTATCCTCCTACACTAAGGCAGCCCATCGCTTAACAAAAAAAAATTAGTAAATGAGCTATGGAGCTTGGAGTTGGGACATATGAATGAATGATAAAGATGACATATGGATATTGTCATCCTCAAATGCACAGTCCACATCACAGCCTCTGGGTCCTGTTAAATACAATATATAATGCAAGGAGTCTTCCTGCAAACACTCTTGATCTGCAAAACCAAAATGAAAGAACTACAGACACTGACTAATCAAACTTATTCAGAATATATTTATTCAGATAATAGTGAATATCAAATGGGTGTTTCAGACCCATCAATGTTGTGCTTAACTAGTCACTTCATCTAGATGGATTATGGTGACACCAGGTAATTATAAACTAATTATTAGCATTCTTGGGTGTTTAATGCCTAATGCCATGCAGACAGCAAGTTATCATATAATCAGGGTAAATATACAGTAGTCAACACGCAAGACTATACTGGTAACATTACCAAAGTTTTTTTTGCAGTGAATATATACATGATAGATGCATGCATCCATGTTGGTGTGGAAGCGTAGATTCCTCTGGCCCCTGCACTTCCATTTCTGCCAAAAAGCTTGTTAAATGTTCAATGTTATCCAATGGGAATTTTGATGTTTTAATTTTTGTGGTTTTCATATGCCCCGAAATTGTTTGGGGAAGGTGGTATTATGTCTTATTCTTTCAGTACTCATTATGACCTTTTTTTTATATATGGAATGTCCCTTCAGTGCAAGTATTGTGGGAGTTATGGCTTGTTGAAGTTGAAGTGCGCAGCGATGTGAAGGAAGGTAGAGGTGAACTATGTGGCCAATGTGTGTGCCAGCAAATGCGTGTACTCAGTACAGCTGCAGGCAGCAGCGTATGTGAAAGTACAGGTAGAGTGTATGGGTGGCCAGGCTGTGCCTCAGACCAGGTGTGGCCACAAGTCTGGGACACATCATGTAGTGCACATGGGCCAGTATTGGGCATACCCCAACACCAGTGTGCCTTTCTGATAATATATGCCCCCCTGCCACATACCACACAGCTGTACAACTGCCACAGCACACAAAGCCGGACATGTATATGTCACTGTGAGCATCCCATGCCAGAGGTGCAGCATCTGTGGGTCACACAACAGTGTAACAGTAATGTCCACTGTCAGTAAACACCTGCAGGTTGGGCCTCTCACTGTGTATAGTGCAGTCATCATCACTGCCCTACACGCCATTGGCATTGCTGTGTCCACACACTAATGTCCCCCTTGCTACTGTAGTGTCTGCTGTGCACTGTAGCATGATCTACAGTGTAACAGTTGCATGCAACACCACCACCCTCTGTGCCTATGCTGTGTTGTCCCAGTACAGCTGCAGGCAGCAGCACATGTGGCAGTAGTGTTCAAAACTGCATAATATTCCCCAAGCTGTTGCCATATTCAGAGCTGTCTTATTGCAGGGCTAAGTTTGCCCTGCACTCCCAGCTCAGTTTGCTCGGTCTCATTTCCATGCTATATCCAGAAGCTGTTTGCCCCAGGCTATTCCTTTTGAATATGGCTTGATTTGTGCTCTGGGCTAAGTTTGCCCGTCGGCAGTGTTAATTTAGCCCCGGGGCAAAGTTTTGAATATCTGGCCCCTAGTATGTCCTTCCCTCTGTCTGCTATTAGGAGTTTTTCCTAAATAAGCCTATTAGCAGATACCTAATAGCTAGCTAACTGGGGTTTCTGTAAGAAAACCACTACTAAATTAAGCTCTAATTCAGTATTGTTTTCTATGTGTGTGTAGGGTCTAGCTTACGGGAGTGTTTTAATTTTAAAACATCTAATTTCATCAAACTATACACAACCATAGAAGCACAGAAATTGCCAAGATTATTAGTGCTATAATTAGTTAAGACTAATGCTGTTTTCTTACAGAAAACCCACTCAGTTAGATTTCAAGTATTTGCTAAACTGTAAATGTAGTTACCAGCATTCTGTTAGGTAGAATTAGCATTTAGTGCAGATTTTGCTCTGTGACATGATTTTCATTTTTTTATTACAAATGAAGTGTATGGTATGAAGCTGCAGCCTAGAAACTGCAAAATACTTTAAAGTCACTTTTTCTCCTGTGTGTGGTATAGCATGAAAACAATAGGATGGCAGTGACTATTTCAGCTACACATTTGATCCCATTTCACAATGGTTCATTGCACTACACATTTAGTGTATCCCACTTTTTCAAATAATAAAATAAATATTCGCCAAACTAAATGACTCACACATGCATATTTTTATACTTTATTAAAAAGATACTTCGCATTTGTAATCAAAAATTACATTTGAAAAGCATGTCACAGAGCAAAATCAGCACTGACTGACAGTTCTGCCTATTACAGGAGGCAGTATAGTGTGGTGGTCTAAGGCTCTGAGCTGCAAATCTGGTGTCCTGGGTTTGAATCCCACAGCCTCCATGTGCACACTGTGTCCCTGAGCAAATCACTTAACTTCATTGTGCTCCCAGGTCATACCTGTAAACAAGCTTTAGTGTGTCTCTCCTGGAAAAAAAAATGCTGGTACCTACATTTATAGTTTAACAAATACTTTAGAGCTAACATAGATACATAGATACATAGATACATAGATAGTGTCAGCAGATAAGGGCCTATGGCCCACCCAGTCTGCCCATTTGAGCTTGTAAGTTCAGTTTGTTTTCCTAGAAGTCTGTTTCCCCTTACCCCTGACCTCTAGAATTCCTTTATGTCTATCCCATGCATTCTTAAATCCCGTGATTGTTTCAGCCCCACCACTTCTTCTGGCAGGGTGTTCCACTTGTCCACCACCCATTCTGTGAAGAAATTCTTTCCATGTTTCTCTGAATCGTCCTCCTCCAACTTCATCCCATGCCCTCTAGTCCTGGAACATCTTTTCGCTAAAATAGTGTTTTCCTGCACCCTGTTTCTCCTGTAAGATACTTGTATGTCTCTATCATGTCCCTCTCCCTCCTCTCCTCCAGGGAGTACATGTTCAGTTCCTTCAACCTGTCTTCATAGGACTTGTGATGCAATCCATGCACCATCTTTGTTGCCTCCTCTGAACCTTCTCTACCCTGTCTATGTCCTTACATAGGTATGGTCTCCAGAACTGTACACTGTACTCCAGGTGGGGCCTCACTAGTGTCTTGTATAGCGGAATTATGACCTCCTTTTTCCTGCTGGTGATGCCCCTGCCTATCATCCCAGCATCCTATTTGCTTTACCTGATGCCTTGTCACACTGTTTCTCTACCTTGAGGTCATCAGAGATGACAACCCCAAGATCCCTTTCCTGCTTGGTGCATGCTATGTCCTCATCCCCCAACTGATATATTGTGCCAGGTTTTTGTGCCCATATGCATTATCTTACACTTCTTTGCATTGAATTTCAACTGCCAAACCCTTGACCATTTTTCAAGTTTCTGCAGGTCCTTCTCATTCTGTCTACACCTCTGGTGTGTCTTCTCTGTTACAGAGCTTTGTGTCATCAGCGAACAGTGAAATTCTGCCTTCTAGATCCTGCATGTCACTGATGAAGATGTTGAATAGAACCGGTCCCAGCACTGATCCCTGTGGTACCCACTGGTCACTCTTCCTCTGTGGAGTGACACGCCATTTACCACCACCCTCTGTGTCCTGCCACCCAGCCAGTTACCTACCCACCACACTACTGTCCTGCCCACACCCATATTCCCCAGTTTGTGTAATAGTCTTCTATGTGGCACAGTACAAAGGCCTTGCTGAAGTCCAGATAGGCCATGTCCACTGCCCTCCCTGATCCACCTCCCTAGTCACCCAGTCAAAAATTCAATGAGGTTGGTCTGACATGACCTCCCTGATGAAACCATGCCTTGGATCCTGTAGTCCATTGACAACCAGATGTTCCACCAATCTCTCCTTCAGTAGTGCTTCCATGATCTTTCCCACTACCGAGGTGAGGCTGGACTGGTCTGTAGTTCCCTGCTTCCTCTTTGTTCCCACTTTTGTATAAGGGACTACATCTGCTGTCCTCCAGTCTTTGGGTACTCTCCCTATTTCCAGTGATTGGCTAAACAGGATAGCCAGAGGTTCAGCCACCACCTCTCTTAGTTCTTTAAGGACCCTGGGGTGCACCCATCTGGCCCCATTGCTTTGTCAACTCTTTACTTCCAGTTCCTTCAGGACCTTTTCTAAAGAGGGACTTGTGTCCATTTCTGCACCATTCTCACCCCTTGTACTCCCTTCAGACCCATTACCCCCTCTTCCTCAGTAAAGACTGAGCAGAAATACCTGTTCAAAATGTCAGCTTTACTGTTGTCATCCTCCACGCGACTCCCATCCTCCCTCTTCAGTCTCACTATCCCTCCCTTTGTCTTTCTTTTTTCACTTATGTACCTGTAAAAGGTTTTGTCCTCTTTAACCACTGATTTTGCAATGTGTTCTGTCTGAGCTTTGGCTTCCCTTACTGACTTCCCTGCCTCCCTTTGTTTCTCCTGGTACTTCTCCTATCCCTTCTGCCTGTGTCTTTTGTATTGCCTGAATGCAATCTTTTGGCTTTCACTTTCTTTGCTACCTCTTTGGAAACCATAATGGTCTCCTCTTCCTTTTCCTCTTGCTAACCTGCTTAATGCATAATTCTGTTGTTCTTATAATCCCATTTTAAATACTGCCCACTGTTCCTCAACGCCTGATTCCTGTCCCATTCCCCTTAATGCCTCTTTCAAGTATCTCCCATTTTCCCAAAGTCTGCCCCCTAAAATCCAGGATACGTGATTTTTGTGGTTTGGTTCTGCTCTTTCTGTGATTTCAAACCACAATGACTGGTGGTCACTGTTACCCAGGTGCTCCCCACTGTTACCCCCATCACACTGTCCCTGTTTGTGAGCAGAAGGTCCAGTATTGCCTTCTGCCGAGTTGGTTCCATGACCAGTTGCTTGAGGAAGGCACCTGAAGGGAGTCCAGGATAAATCTGCTCCTAGTTGACGCTGCTGGGATGCTCCAGTCCACGTCTGGAATATTGAAGTCTCCAACCAGTACTACTCTCACCTTGTCTGCAATCCTTGGATGGCTAGCATCAGCTCCCTATCTGTTTCTTCCTCCTGGACTGGTGGTCTATAGACCACACCTATGCGGATGGCTGGCCCCATTTTCCTTTCCAGCTTAACCCACAGTATCTCTCCCCCATTTTGTTCCTCCTGGATCTCTGTGGCCCTTATGTCATTTTTCACATACAGTGCCACCCTCCTCCCTTCCTGCCTCCTCTGTCTCTTCTGAATATGTTGTAGCCAGGTATGGCCATCTCCCAGTCATGGTTATCATTACACCAGGTTTCAGTGATGGCCACAATGTCCAGGTCTGACTGTACCATGACAGCCTCCAGATCTTCCATCTTGTTGCTAAGGCTCCTGGCATTTGCACAAATGGCTTTCCATGATTTGACCTCCCTAGCCTGCTTCACTGTTCTACTCCAGCCCCTTCCTTGGTTGTCATTTATCCCTGGTTCCTTGATGTCTGCCCTTCTGCTGAATTTTGCCCTTTCTGCTTATCCACCTTTTGGACACTAATTCCATCTTTTGCACACTGCTTTGCAGAGATAGCCATCCTCTGGTTCACTGGTTCCACTGCTAGCTGTGGGGGTGAGCAAGTAGGTACCCTCCTTGCTGGCCTGCTACGCCTTTGCTAGTTTAAATGCTTGTCAATGTAGCATTTTAAACTTATCATTGAATGTTGATTCCTCTCCAGGATGGATGCAGGCCGTCAGGCTTGAACAAACCTCCATCCTCCAGGTGGGTCCCCAGTCACCAATGAATCCAAACCTTCCTCACAGCACCAGTTCTTCAACCATGAGTTAAAGTTCCTGGTGCATGCACTCCTGTTCTCCTTGCCTCTCACAGGTAGTACTTGAGAAAGTGACAGAAGTAGCTACTTGCTTGAGACCCTCCCAGTTTCCTAAACTCTTCCTGAACTTCTTTGGCTCCCATTTGCCAAGTCATTAGTACCTAGGTGGATAATGACATCCAGCTCACCCTCCAGTCTTGCCTTCCCAGTGATCCCCAGTATCTTCCTTCCATCCCTCCATGCTGTGGCACCTGGTAGGCACCCCACCTCCTGTTCCTCCCTCCTGTGTTCCTAGCTAGATCCTCTTATGATGGAGTCCCCACCAGGATTCGCTTCCTCCTCCTCTGGGGTCCACTGCTTTCCCCACTGAGGTCAGCTCCTGGCTAACCTCCACATCCTTTCCTTCCACTTCTTTGGGTACCTCTATTTGGTTGTCCTCATTTGCCAGTGTGGCATATGAGTTCTTGAGAGGAATAGGATCTGGGATGTGCCTCAGCCTGACTGCTCTAACCCTCCCTGAGCCCACTGTCATCCAAGTACTCCTTGTTCTCGGCATCCTTTGAGGCAGCTTCATTGGACTGGGTGGTCCCTGGATAGGGACCACTAACATACTAAAATGCCAGCAGAATAGGCCTAACAGTCCCTCGAGTCTGCTCGATTTTCAGTACTAGCACTGAGGGCCAATTTTGGTGTACCCCCTCCCCCTTGGGTCATACTGTCCCCAGTCCCAGATGTTCCACCTGGATTGTGCCAGGTCAGATTTACCCTCCCTCTATACCTGTCCCATCCCTTCTTAAATACGTACACAGTCTCCATCTCTACCAGCTCCCTGGGCAGTGCATTCCATGGATCTACCACCCTTTCAGTGAAATAACATCTCCTCTTCTCCCCTCTGAGCCTGCCCCCTTCCAGCTTACACTCATGACGTCTTGTTGCCCCACCCTCCTTCCTTTGGGGCACCCTGACTGGGCCTCCTTTATTGATCCCTTTCATGTACTTAAAGATCTCTATCATGTGGTTTTTATTGTTGTGCATAGTTTGATGAAATTAAGTTTTAAAATGAAAACATATATTACTGCTAGCTAGACATGACACACCCAAAAAACACAAACAGTGAATTAGAGCTATTTAGTAGCTGTTTTCTTATAGAAACCCCAGTTAGGTAGCTCTCAGGCATCTGCTAAATTATAACTGTTGCCATTTGTGCTCACTGGATAAGAACAGTTACAAAGCTTTGCTGTTGTGAACTGATGTTAAAAAGCACTGCATATGCTAAATCTGTGGGCCTGGCTACATCACTGTCACATGAGACAGGATGCATTGTAGGAGGCAGAAGGCAATAAACCTATTTGTGATGGAGATCCCTAGGGGTCATAAAACTACCCTAAAGCTAGCAGCCTAATTTAGGAAAAAAATCCTAATAGCAGACAGAGGGAAGGACACACTAGGTCTTTATATACAAATCAAAACACTCTGCATAACATATGTTTTTTTGCAAATTCTGGGTGGACTACTCCTTTAATTGAGCTATCCCAAATCTGTATCCTTCCAAGAACCACTTTATGTGGCGTGCACACCAGCGTGGTTATTTCACTCTTATTTACAGCTTTACACCTCTGTCAGTTTTTAATTGCAATTGTGTCTACACACTCCACCATGTAGCCTCCAGTCTCCCACTATACCTGCATGCATTGCAGCACTGCATGCAGGGAGGTCGGAGGCTACTAGGACATGTGTGCAGACAGCAGTGTGGAGTACGGGTGTAGGCTGCAGTACTGGGATACTGCTATATCACAGTAACCTGATAGCTGTATGTGCACCCCTTGGGTGTACTCCCATGTCCACACCTAACCTACCTCTATGTCTCCACTTGCCTCCCCAATGGTCACCTCCTGATGGTATCTGTGTACTGTCCTTGATTACTTCTCACTGTGCAGAGTGTTGGAAGTACATTGCCTGCCCATGTGTGATGTGGCAGAAATACTACCAGCAGAGCAGTGCCAGTAGTGAACACATACATTAGTGGAGCTCCTAAGAGCATCATGGAGCATTGCTGTGGTGGACATAGACATGTGGCACTGTGTACAATCGAGCAGTGGGGAACACTGAAGGCAGTAGTAGAGGGTCTGCCTTCAGCCATGCAGCAGCAGTACATGAATGTCTGTTGTGCCCAGGTGCCCTAATACTGGCAGAAATTATGCCATGTCTCCTCCCACTCTTTCTCTCTCTCCCCCTCTCCTTCCCTCCCTCCCTCTCTCTGACGTAGCTCCCGATTCCAATATATGGATCTCCCCCTCTCCGTTGAACCTCTCTCTGTCACCTCCACAACATAAGTGTGTCTCATAACAGTGGAATATGGTTATTTACATAATATGACTGTGCCATATACACAGTACTCCATAGGACATATAAGAGGGCATCTCAAAATGCAGCTGTCATCATCAAGTGCACCATGGGATGTGCACTGCTACTACAGGGTTGAGACCACACACTATTGCACTCAGTGTGGACAGGCTGTAATGTTTTCAAACCATTATCCACACTGTTCACTGGCAGTGTGGACACACTATAATGTTTACAGTCTATAACGGTTTGAATGCATTACAGCTTTTTCGAGTGCAGTGTGGACAGGGCCTGCATGTCTATGTAATTATCTCTCTTTCTATCATTTGCATGTATCATTATTTTTACCTATTTCTAAAACAAACTTGCATATCACATTTGCCTGCACTCTGAGCACATACTTGTGAAACTGCATATTTGTACTCCACTTCTACATAGACTTCATACAGTACTTTCCTAATATTCCCATTATCACAAGCATAACTACCTTGCCCTTATCAAAAGTGACTCCCTCTGAAAGTTACTATCACATTTTCTCTACTAACTGTCTATCATCATTACAGCTGACTTCCTGACATCAACACATTGCTTAAATATAACTTACATCACCTCATGGACAAAAACCCTGTTTCTCTAAAAAAAAAAAAAAAAAAAACCTATGTAAATAATTCCAAGGCTGAACATATGCCAGCCATTACTTTTTTATGTACTGCCACCTTCTGTACCATCATGTGGATTTGCATATGTTTCCCATGATGCTTTGCATTATTGGGGTATGTGCAATTGTGTTTTCTTCAAAATGTGGCTGTCCGGCCAATATCATACAGGATAACACATACATCAGTGGCATTTGCTCTGGGGTTCTTTTGTAAACCTATATTGCTTCCTATTCCTTCCATTGAAATGTACACCTCCATGTATTTTCCTAATAACATGTATGTCTTCCTTAGAACAGAAACTAAAACAAATCTTACTACTTACAAATCATTGTGTTGTTTCTCCATACCTCCTTAGCAATTTCAACAACTTCACTAACTTCATTATGCAGCCGTGGTGGATCTGACCAAAATTTGTTTTATCTGGTGCCACAGAGGCGTGTGCTTCTGCAACCAGAAGATCTGCTGTAATTTGAGTATCATGGATTTGTGTTTCTGGCTGCAGGAGCCTGTGCTTCTGCAGACAGAAATATTGTTGTGATCTGAATATTATAGATTTTTATCTGCAGTCAGAAGTGAATGTGTATGTCTTGCAGTGTGCATGCCACAGGTACAAGTTCACAAAGATAGCACATCAATGCTACTGCATTTGTGTCATCTGGAAACAGCTGCATGTTGTTTGTCATACTTGAAGATGGCTGTCTGTGGTTGTTTGTGAGGTCTTGTTCTTGTGCTACTTGAGGGGTGGGGAGTTAGAGTTGGAAACAGTAATGCCACATTTCCTACTTTGTGGGGTAAGATGAACTGTAACTGGTGCAATAATGCCATTTTTTGCAAAAAATTTCTTTTCTTTTTTGCAACAGAGAAATTGTATTCTCATTCACACAGGTACCTTTGGGACCTGCATGAGCAGATGTAGACATGGGAAAAATCGTTCTGCCCGTGGAAGTGTAAGCCCTGTACTTCTGTGCAGCTAGAGAAGTAAAGAATTAGTGGTGATGTATGGGGTGGCTGTGGATGCACAGGCTCCTCTGGGCCTTGTGCATTCATGAGGCTGCAGATGTGCAGATCCAATAGTCTATCTGGGTGTGGATATACAGGGCCTATTGACACTGGGTTGCCCACCCTGGTACTGGTTCAGTCCCCTCTTCCTTAAGATTCCACCCCACACCTGCCACATCAACATAGTAACTCTTTGTGCCTAATCCCCAATGTAAGCTCAGACCCCACCCCACTTGACCCAACAGTCTGTAGTATCAGGGTGTTCACCCACAGTATCATCAAGTATCAAGCCAACACTGAGGTGCACAATCCCCAGTGTTGGAACCTGTAAAAGCAAAAACAGTTCCTCAGCACCTTTTTCTTTTCCTGTTTTGTTTTTTGTAACCTGTAATAATGGAAATGATCTACCTATGTCTGTTTTGATGCCATTGAACCCCACCCAACCCTCCACTATGCACCCACCCACCCACTACCCTCACCCACACATACACATCACTCACTGAATATGGGTTGAGCACCATAGATCCAGTCTCTGAGCTGTAAAGGACATCCTTCTCTAAGAAACATGACTGCAAAGTGAGCAAAAAAGGTAAGAGTGGTTAATGAATTTTCAATATATGTTGAACTTCTTCATAACTTTGTCATTTTAATACTTTTCCTCTAAGCTTCAACATGGCCTTCATTGGATACTACCTTATATATAAAGTAGGTCAATTTTTTTACATCTGGTCCAAAATGCATTTTTGCAATCATTCTATGAAACCACCTTTTGAGCAGGGTTTAAAAATGTTCACCTGCTGAGTTCATGTAGTGGAGTCACAAGAAGACTATGTTGCAAATCTGGGGTTGAAATATAAAAAAAACTAAGTTATGAAGATACATTGAAACTTATCAGTGGTCATGCATAACTGGAAACTTAATTTTCAACTTAGCTATTTTTTCACAACACATCTTTAACATTACAGGTGTTGTTTTTAAAATCCTAATCAAAACATGTTTTCACCCATGTGGTACGAAATTACATTTTGGCCAGTACATTTTATAAATGACACCTGTCATTTTTTTCTTTCACTTTATCTTTTTATTAAGATTTAATATTGAAGACAAGAAACAGTCAAGCAACAACTTCCATATGGAATAAAGTTTACATCGTATACACTGTATTATTACAAATTGGTAGGCATATAATTCAAGGCTAATCTAGATACATTCTAGAACATGAACTTATAAGGATTCATGCCAGAAGGAATGTCTTATTGATGTAACAATTGGCAAATAAATGTCAAGAAGAAAACTTGAAGGAGAATAAGTTAAACTTACTGATGTAAATGCCTTGATTATGTATATCCATATTACATACACAGATGCAGTTATTGTTTATTATTCAAAAAGATGTGAATAATTGTACTGTATGATTAAATATTGAAAACAGTAAAGAGACAAAGATAGAAGAAATAAGAAAAGTAAGGAGAAGTGAAGGAGAGAGATCTGTACATTCTGAGACTGAGATACTGCATACATAATGAAAGTAGGAGTAATAGCTCCTATGTCACAATGTGGAGGTTACCAGAAATGTTAATATATTTAAAATAATCCTGCCATTTACAGTGAGTTGGTCAGAAGAAACATGGGACAACCGGTCCAGAGAGGCATACTGAAAGAGATTTTGAAGAATATCTGACAGAGCTGGAACAATACTTGTCTTCCATTTCATGAGAATGAGATGTTTAACAAGTAGAGATAATATATTCAGCCAACTAAAATGTACATGGGAAACAGTAGCATTATTTGGGGTGAGGATACCTAGCAAGAAGAGTTTAGGGTCAAAAATGATTTGTTGCCCAATCATTTTAGTGGCAAACAAATAGATTTTATGCCAAAGTTTGTTAATAGGAATACAGAACCAAAGAATGGGACCCCACAGGGGAAGGAAACAACTCCTGGTGGGGAACTCCATTGTTAGGAAGGTAGAACTGGGGGAGGAAGGGGAGAGGGAGGTAAGGTGCCTGCCTGGTGCCATGGCTTGGAGAGACAGGGAGTGAATCCTCAGGATTGCAGGAGCAGCTGCACAGGGGAGGGAGCTGGATGTCATTGTCCACCTAGGAACAAATGACCTGGCTAAGAAAGAGATCATAGCAGTGCAAGAAGCATTTGTGGAGATGGGGAGGGGGCCTTAGACAAATAGCACATACAGTAACCTTCATAGAGGTGCTGCCTGTCTATGGCATGGGTGAGGCTAGGGTGCTCCACACCATGGGATTCAATCAGTGGTTGAAAAACTGGTGTAGAGCTCAGGGATTTGGCTTCATTGGAGACTGGGGGTCCACCTGGAGGGATGCAGGCCTATACTGGCATGATGGTCTGCATCTGTCCAGGAGGGGAACCAGGATCCTAGGTGATAGGTTTAAATACTTAATTGACACGTATTTAAACTAGCCAATGGGGGAGGCACTGGAAAGGAGCAGGAAAATCCTAGCCCTCCCCAAAATATCAGGGTACTAAGAGAGGTAGACACCAACATAGAGATGTCAATAGGGAGAAGAGCAGGGGTAAATGGAGAAAGTGAAAAATGCAATAAGGATAGGGATGGGCCAAAAAGAGGTAAGGCCATCAAGAAATGGAGGGTAATGAGTACCAATGCCCATAGTCTGGGCAACAAGCTCCCTGAACTGGTGGCCTTGATGAAAGAGGGATGCCTGGATATTGTAGCAGTCACAGAAACATGGTACACAGAGAACCATGACTGGGATGTTAACATACCAGGGTACACAACCTACAGGAGAGACAGGGAGGGCCGAAGAGGGGAGGAGTAGCTCTCTATGTAAGAGAAGGGATAAAAGCAACTGAAAAAAAGAGTAAACAGGGAGGAGAGGAGGCACTGTGAGTCACCTTAGAGACTGGAAATGGCACCACAATCCGCACAGGAATTGTATATAGACCCCAATGTCAGGGGGAGGGAATGGACAAGGCTATGATAGAAGGCATACTTAGGATGGCAGAGAAAGGGGAAATACTGTTGATGGGGGACCGTAACGTGCCAGATGTTAACTGGAGCACTTTTGTGGCAGCCACATCCAAAAGCAGGGCCATTCTTGATGCCCTTCGGGTGGCCTGCCTCAAACAGCTAGTTTTGGAACCCACTCATGAGGGAGCAATCTTAGACCTCATACTCTCAAATGGGGACAGTGAGAGAATCTCAGATCTAGAAGTGGGTAGCCATTTGGGAACAAGTGACCACCAAACAGTATGGTTCATGATAAACTCTGCTACAGAGTCAAGCCATACAAAAGTGAGGGTTCTGGACTTCAGGATGGCTGACTTTGGCAAGATAGGAGAGTGCCTCAGAAAAGCACTAGCAAACAGGCTAGAGGGAGGAGTGGAGCAACAATGGGCAAATATCAGAACTGCCATCACAGGGGCAACAAGCCTTTGTGTGAAGCAAATAAACAAATCAAAATGAAAGAAAAGCCACTATGGTTCTCAAAAGAGGTGGTGGTGAAAGTTAGGGAGAAAAAGATAGCATTTAGGAAGTATAAGGAAACACTGAATGAGCAGGACAGAGAACTGTACCAGTTAAGGCAGAAGGAAGCAGGGAGGGTAGTCAGAATAACAAAGGCACAAACTGAGGAAAAGCTAGCTAACTCGGTTAAGGAGGGGGATAAAACCTTTTATAGGTATATCAGGGAGCATAGACAGACAAAGGGAACGATAGTGAGGCTGAATAGAATGAATGTTGGGTGGGCAGAGAGTGACGGTGATAAAGCAGGGATACTGAATGAATACTTCTGTTCAGTATTCGCAAAATAGGAAGTGGGGGAGGTGCCTAATCCAATTAACAGAAGCACTCTGGAGAGAGGGGTTGATCCCAGTCCTTTCACAGAAGAAAGGGTTCTGAAAGAACTCCTAAAACTGAAGGTAGACAAAGCAATGGGGCCAGATGGAATTCACCCCAGAATTCTAAAAGAATTAAGCAGAGAACTAGTGACACTACTGACGATGCTTTTTAACAAATTGTGGGAGGATGGTGTGGTACCTGAGTACTGGAAGAAGGTGGATGTGATTCCCCTTTACAAAAGTGGGACCAAGACAGAGGCAGGAAACTACAGACCTGTCAGTTTGACCTCTGTGGTAGGGAAAGTGATGGAATCACTTCTGAAGGAAAGAATTGTTGAGTACCTAGAGGCCAATGGGGCACAGGACATAAGGCAGCATGGGTTCATAGTGGGAAGGTCATGCCAGATGAATCTAATTGATTTCTTTGTCTAGGTGACCAAAGTAGTAGACCAGGGAGGGGCTGTGGACATGGCCTACCTAGACTTTAGCAAGGCATTTGACACAGTCCCACACAAAAGATTAGTAGTCAAATTAACCAGCCTGGGAGTGGGCCCCAAGGTAGTAGCCTGGGTAAAACATTGGCTGAACAACAGGACAAAGAAGGTAATTGCAAATGGAGTCCACTCTGAAGAAAGAGGGGTTACTAGTGGGGTACTGCAGGGTTCAATACTGGGTCCAGTCCTTTTTAATGTCTTTATAAGTGACATTGCAGAGGGACTGGAAGGAAAAGTATGCCTCTTTGCAGAAGACACAAAGATCTGCAACAGGGTTGATACACAAGGAGGTGTGGAAAGGATGAGAAGGGACTTGGCAAGGTTGGAGGAATGGTCAGAAGTGTGGCAGCTTGGATTCTATGCAAAGAAGTGCAAAGTAAGGCACCTGGGAAACAAAAACTCAGTGGAAGATTACACAATGGGGGGTGGGAGGTAGTAACAACAACAAAAATGGAAAGAGACCTAGGAGTAATCATATCAGATGACCTTAAGGTTGGCAAGCAATTTGGGAAGGCGGTAGGGAGGGCTGGGGGGATACTGGGATGTATAGGGAGAGGTATCACCAGCAGAAAACAGGAAGTTGTTATCCCCCTGTACAGACAGTTGGTGAGACCCCATCTGGAGTACTGTGTCCAGTTCTGGAGACCCCATCTCTGCAAGGACATAGACAGGATGGAGGCAGTTCAGAGGAGGGCAATTAAAATGGTGCAGGGTCTGCAAGAGAAGCCATATGAGGAGAGACTAAAGGAACTTAATATGTATACCCTTGAGGAAAGGAGGAGAGGGAGACATGATAGAAATGTTTAAGTACCTCAGTGGAATCAACAAAGTCCAAGAGGTAGCATCTTTCAGAAAAGAGATGTGCAAGAACAAGGGACACAATTGAAGATAGAGGGGACGGCTCTAGGGGCAATGTGAGGAAGTATTTTTTCACAGAGACAGTGGTGGATGCATGGAATAGCCTTCCTGAGGAGGTTGTGGGGTCTAAAACTGTGGGAGAATTCAAGAATGCATGGGACAGACATAAGGCAATTTTTGTGGGGGGTAGGAAGAAATAGGCTGTTGGTTAAATAGGATCTGCAGCTTATCCTCTAGGTAGGGAAATGGGCAGACTAGGTGGGCCAAGCAGTCCTTATCTGCCATCAAAGTCTATGTTTCTGTATTTCTATGTAAATAAATCACCACTAGGTGAATTGCAATGCCGACAGTTGTTATTATTTATGAGTCCCAAACATTGTAATACGGAAGGGGTTCTGTACCATAGGTGTAAGATTTTTATTTTGATTAAGGAACTGTGAGTGTCTTTAAATATAATGTCTGAGAGATATTATAATTAAGAAGGTTACTTCATTTGCATTTTGTAGATAAGGAATGATCTTGTGAATTGTCTCTAATGTCTTCGTATATTGCACTATTCAATTTGGCTGACAGTTTAATCCAGTGTGAGATGTGTTGATCGTGTTGGGTGTATTTGTTTGCATAACAGGAAAGGGGGTTGTAGCCAGTTCTGAGTTGCAGATATTTCCAAAAGTCTTGCTTTGGAATTCCCCAGTATAGCTGCAAGTTCGAAACTGATTTTAAGCTAAAATAATTTTGTTCAAGAATATCACCTATGAAGAATATACCTCTGTAATACTAAGTATGGCAAAATATAGGCTGATTCTCCAGAGATAAGGTTGGATTACCTCATAAGGGGTTGTAGAAGAGAGGAGTCAGATTGGATTTTAAAAATGTATGAGTTTGTTTCCAATAGAAAATGGTGGATGATATTGTAGGATGGGATTTTAGCTTGGGGGGAAGGGCATTATAGATAAAGGAGGTAGGGGTCCTGCCAGGGCATAATGTGGATTCCATTATGATCCATAACAGAGTATGGGGAGAGGATTTTCAGAACCATTTAATGGTTTGTACAGCCCAAAAGGCCCATAAACCGTGGGAGGCCAAATCCCCCCTATTCCGTTGGGTACGAGGTTTAGTGTGACTGAATCTTGGTACATTATTTCCCCAAATTAAATTACCAAATAGTTTGTCAAGTTTGGTTAGAAAAGTAGCAAGCATAGTTAAGGGAATATTGGAAAAGCGATATAGCACCTTAGGCGAGATGGTCATCTTAATAGCAACTATTTTCCTCTTAAAGGAAAGATTAAGAAGTTTCCATCTTTATAGGGTTGTTTTAATATTGGCTAATAAGGGACTGACATTTGCATCCCAGATTTTATCCAAATTAGGGGTTATTTTTATATCTAAGTATGTGATGCCTTGACATACCCAATGAAATCCAAGTGGTATATTCATGAAATATTTACATTGGTCATTAAGGAGAAGTGTTTCAGATTTGCCATAGTTTAGAGCAAGGCCAGAAATCTCAGTAAAATTGTTAAGTATTTTAATTAAAGGGAGACCAGCCTCATTTAAATTTTTGAGAGACACCTGTCATTTTCAGAAGTGGGGACATCATAAAAAGCCTATGTTGAAAATTTGTGTTCCAAATGTCACAAAAATGTATGATCTAACATTGTTTGCAGGGACAGCCGTTGGCTAAGTGGGGACCTTGTTGAATTTTAGTGGCAATGATCTGAGTTCATCAGTGAGCTCAGTGACCTGGCTGAATTGGCTGAAACTGACGGGAAGGTACTGCAGCATGCAGTACCTGTCCCAGCCTGGGTCAGGATAGAGCAGTGTTTTGGTGTATAGATGACACCTTGTGGCAGGCTGGTGAGCCTTCCCTCACAAGGGGTTGTAGGGTGTATCGAGGCCTGATGGGACCATGTACTGTGCTGGGACAAGTGGGATGGTAAGAAAAATGGGAAAAAGTCTACCTGACAGAATAAAATTTGGGTTGCTGCAGGCCCTGCACCATGGACTCCCTACTGCTGTCAGTTGCCCAGCCCTGTCACCTTCAATCTCGGGAAGTTACCATACACCTTTGGTACCCTCCCACAGATTCCCCTCTAATGAGGAGAAGGGTATGTATGTCCACATCCCTTTATTATTTGCTACTTTGGCAGTCCATCAACCTGTCAGTGATGCAGGGCTTGAGAAAGGTGGTGGTGTCCAACTGCCAAGGTGACAGTCGATGGCTGGGGCAACTTTTCCCCTCCTGAGAGGATGGTAGATGTGCTGAATCTTGTCCACATCCCCCATGCTGTCCTCCGTGAGTGACTCAGGTCCATTCCTGAACCAGGGTCACTGCCCTGGTAGTAATATATTCCATCACAACCAACCCACTTTAACCCCCCCCAAGCAGATACAATTACTTTCAACCTGACACAGCTGATCAGTATTTTTATTAATCATACTAACTCATTTTGCACTTTATGTCTACAGGTCCAGTGTAATGATAAAGACAAAACACATTGGAAGACACTGACCACATGTATCAGATAAGTATTTTTTTATGTTTAGAGCACATTCTTTGACCTGTTGGTGCATGCAGGGTGGGGTGGAGTGTTGTGGTTGGAAGCCCTAATACCACATTTCCAAACTTTTGTCACCGGAACCCTAACTGATGCATTAATAAAAATTTTTGTAAAGAATTTCCTTACTTTTTGAGATAGTATAATCATAGCTTTATTTGTTTGTAGGAATGCAGGGCCCTCAGAACCCTGCACTCCCAACCATCCATAATTCTTGAGAAACTGTAATCGTAAGCTCAGTTCCTTCTGGGCCCTGTGCTGCTATCTATCCATAAGGCCCGTGCTCACATCACTCCATAATGGTATTCATGTTCATGTGGGGGAGTGAACTGTGCTATCCATCCATAACTTTTAAGATACTGTAAGCACATCCCTATTTCCCTGTTGGAGGGCAGTCCAGAATAGTATACTGTAGTGCTATCCTTATATGCCTGTGGGAACTCAGGGCACTCTCTCTGCACCCTGTGCTCCCATCACATAGTGTGTGGCACGAAAGAAACACCTCGCACTGCAATGCTATGCTATAGAAAACACAAGAAAATTTGAAACCAATGGAACTCAACACTAAATTAATGTATTTTCACAAAAATAGGAAAAAGCACATAGATGGGGCAAGCACTTGGTACTGTGCAAATTTCAAAGCAAAATTGAAAACTGTTTCTACACAGTGGAGTGACAAAGAAATTACTGTTTACACCTCCCATTTCAATGTTATCCTATGGGAAATGAAGCAAAATTTCAACCAGAAGAACTCCAGAGCAAAAAGTATATCTGTAGGGCAATCCTTTTGTACTCTGAAAATTTCAGACCAAAATCATAAACCATGTGGTAACTGTATAGTGAAAAAGAAAGAGCAGTCTAAAAATTCCTTTTTTACAAATTGCAAAAAAGGGTCATAATTTGTGATTCCTTTTTTGCAAATTGTGGTAAAAGAAAATTCTTTTTCACAAATTATGGAAAAGGATCATATTTTGCAGCATTTCTTTCTGCAGTTTGCAAAAAAGGATTTCTGCATTGTAAAAAAGCATATTTCTAACTGACTTATGAACAAACTAATCCAGAATCGGATTCTATGGGGCCCAATTAGATAAAGACAACTGCTGTTGTCTACTAACCCAGTGTATTTTTAAAGTTATTTAATTTTGTTGTCACCAGTGACTGAAAACAAGATGGCGGCAGTGCCAAAACAGATCCTGCATTTGTGGCAAAGGATTTCGCATTTGCAAAAAAGGATTCCGCATTTGCATCAAATAATCCTTTTTTGAATGAGACATCTAACTGGTCACATAGGAAAAAATGGGGAACTTTGACAATTAATAACTTTAGAATGGAAAACATTTTTTTCTCCAAATCTCCAAAAGACAGATATGTGACCCAGGACCTATATACAATAAAGATTTCAGTCCAGAATTCCACACCTTTTTTGCACAACAGTGTGAGAAAGAATTTCACCAAAAATTGTAATTTTAAAATTTTTTGATAATCTGTATCTCTGCAACCAAACATCTGACCAGAACAAAACTTGCCACATCAAGAGATCTTAGTTTCCTGGTGGCACAAGCAAAAGTTCATGCCTATCACTTGAACAGTTGTGAAGTTATTAAACTGCATCACCAGTCAAAGATCTCAGTCTTTCCTCTCCCTAATAATAGACCATCTATATAACTGGAAGGAAGGTTAGGCTCCCTTTACTGGACTGAGGCTGTGTGTCTGCAAAGGTCAATACATGGATGGGGAAGGTACAAGAGTGAGGGAGAGAAGGAGACAGGTAGATTATTGTCAATGCCAACTGCTCTCTACGAGGTCATGGTGTGCCTAAGGTGATATTTTATTGTTCTTATCTGGGTTACAGCAAGAGTTCCACAGCTTTATGACCTTCATAATCCCACATGTCAGATTTGTCCTGGGTCCGTATACTTGCTGGCTATTTTATAGCTGTGCATTTATCCAACACATGTGGATGTGTTTCCTTCAAGGGTGGGGTGGGGCAGCCACACAGGACCTCCTGCTAGCTGTTCTATCCACCTTGGCATGTGTCCACCATATGGTTAGATCAACTGTTATAACCTCTACTGGGTCTCCCCTGCCTGCTCAATTATGGAAAGAAAAGTTAGTGTAATTTACAGAAATAGAAATGAGAATCTCCCAAGTCATATTCTATGATCATGTATTTCAGGCTATCACAGTTATGTTTGGTCACCAGTCTCCACACTGTAAGGTTTCTTCAGGCATTAGTACTGTTTTTCAGACATGTGGGGAGGGGGAAAGGAGAGTGGAGGATGGCTTTAATTAAGCTTGTAGAGTCTGCAGGTTAAACTTGCAGTGCAGACTACTGCATAGTGGTATGTTCCTTTAAGAGTGTGTACCCATTATTTTAGGATGTGGTCTTCTTTACAGTACATCATAATGTCATGGCTGATCAAAGCATGTTGTAGAGGAGACTGGGACTTGCAAAGGAAATCTCCTATTTCCCAGCCGTTCCCTTCATTGTAATATTCTGCCTGTTTCATTTCCTCCCCAGTAACTATTTGATCTAATAATAAATATCTGGAAGGGGAAAAAGACAATAAGAAGGTTATAGAGCACTGAGCTGGAGTACAGACCTGAGGGAGTAGTCTAGGGAGGGAGGGTGCATTTCTTAATGTAACCATATTGTAAAAACCTCACTGTGTTGTATCTGTCATAAACATTTGCCTTTGTACTGTGTAACTGAAAGAGTTCAGCATTCTCTTCATTATCAGTAGTGCCTCTGCTGCAGTATGAACTACATTATTTCTAACTCTCCACTTTCCCTCTCACATCTCAGGGGATCCTCTTGAATATGCACATGTTTGAGAAGGAAAAATAAGCAGATTCAGTTATGCCACTGCTATCCTTCATGAGTGCAGTTGGGGGGAACGTGACACCTTGCCACAGGCTTGAATAGTTCCTACTGTTCTGTTTGCAGCAGTCATTGCAGGACTGCTGAGGCTGAGTCATTGGGCAGCTTAAACTGTAATTGTATGTCAGTAATTCAAGCAGTGACAGAACACATAGATCTTCAACATCACTACCTCAGTTTCCACATGACATTTGGTGAACAGACTTTCACCCTTTTTCCTTTTTTTCCAGGCATGTCAGAAACAAACACCATATAGTATCAGGGATGGCAGGGAGGGAAGAGAGACAAGTGAAAGGAATAAAGGTACTGTACTATGAGTCATGAAAAACTATTATAAATGTTTAAAAAAAAAACTTGTGGAGCATTTTTGCAACAGATACGTGCAGAATTAACCTGAGAGGATCCTGATAAGCAACCTACATCTGTTGCTTTCTATTAAAGTCATCATTTTTTTAACTCATTTCATTTTGTTTCCCTCACTAACTGTAAAAGAAAATGGTGGCAGCATGAAAAAGAATTTACCATTTGCAAGAAGGGATTACCCATTTGCGGCAAAGGATCCTTTTTTCGTACGGCACATCTAACTGCTCCCATTGAAAACAAAGGGAAAGTTTAAAATTTGATAACGTTTGAATGAGTTAATATTTTTTCATCAGATCTTCAAATGGCACATCTGTAACCTAATCCCTGTTTACCCTGAACATTTCAGACCACAATTCCACTGTGCAATGGTGGAACAAAGAATTTGAAAAAACATGGTAATTTTCACATTTTCGACACTTCATATCTCTGCACCCACACATCCAACTAGAACGAAACTTGCTACATCAAGACATGACTGTTGAACCCTAATGATAGGGGTGTGACTGTGCCCCTATATATCTTATCAGTTTTTTGCAACAGATATATGTTTTGTGCCCACATTTTCAGCATGGTCTGTTTGGGACTCCACCTCATGAACAATGGTGGTGGAATTATGCAAATCTGTCTGGAAAAGTGATTTTGCAGCCATTTGGTAAAATCACCTTTTGTGCTGGATTTGAAAATTTTCACAACCCTTGTTCTGAGGCGAAATCATCGAGGAAACCCATGTTGAAATTAGTCAAAATATGTAACAATTTCAAAGTTATGTGCGTAGATTGAAATTTTACAACGCTTGCTCATAACTTTGCTAATTTAAAATATTTTGACCCAAAATTTCCAACATAGAATCTATTTTACACTACCTCATGAATGTGACAGCTAGCATTCATCAAATCCTTGCCAAAATGTGTTTTTGCACCTGTGGCATGGAATGACATTTTGATGCCATGAAATGACATTTTGGCAGGGATTTTTAAATTTTCGCTACTGGGTTCATAAGACTCGGGTAATAACAAGGCAATAATGACAATTTGGTTCCTGTTTCATCAGAAATGCAAGCACAGAGCCCAGAGGGCCCTGTGCTTTAACAGCAACATACAAGTACATATCTATGGAGGGATGCAAGCAGGGCCCTGTGCTCCCACAGGCAAATGATAATACGATTATATAATGTCAAAAAGTAAGAAAATCCTTTGCAAAAGCTGCATTATTGCACTGTTAGGGTAACTTAACACCACAAAAGTAGGGAAATGTGGCATTAGGGTTCCTAGCCCTAAAGCCCAAACCTCTCCCCCCAAGCAGCAAAAGGAAAAAATGTTAGGGTTTTGGATCTCTGGAGTCTTGGTGAATCAGTGATGTAGTCTTCATTGGAGGTTGTCATCCCTAATGCTCCCCCTTCCCAAATACCCTAGCCTCCAATCCAAAGCACAAGGTACAGCTGTAAGCCACTGCCTCATAATTGTACAATCTTCAGAGTTAGAGAAGAATGTCTCACCATAGGTAGAAAACATAGTTTATTGTACCATTTTTCATGTGGGGTCCTGTGGGCCCCATATGAAGAAAGGAGATCATGTGTGCCATTGTTTGCTCATGGAATGGGATGGGCATTAGGGTTGACAACCCCCAAGGAACACCCCACCACTTATTCACCAAGATTCTGGAGACCCAAAATGCTAATGTTTTTTCCTTTTTGCTTACTGGGTGGGGGTTGAGGCATTAGGGGTTGGAAACCCTAATGCTACTTTCCCTTACTTTAGGGGAGAGAGTTGTTACTATAACTGTGTGCATTACTTCACAGTTTTTGCTGCCACCTTGTGTGGTTTCCGTGATCTGATACTCTTTATTTTGTAAAAGGGTAAAATTCTTTCCTATACGTAGCAATTTTTTTTGCTTTTTTTTTTTGCTGTCATGTACAGGCAGCATGGTAGTAAATTTCTGCACACAGATCTTTCAGGGTGCATGTGGTCTGTACTGAGGTAGGGGCTTTTGAAGGTTTGGTGAAAAAAAAATTTAACGATTCCTGAGTTATAAGGATTTAAAAATTGGTTTTGGATAGATGCCCCATATGAACCAGAAATTTCTGGTTAGCAAGTCTTTTTTTTGGTTTGCAAATATGATATGCCACATACCAAAAAAGGATCTCATAAACCACTTTTTTGTTTTTTGATTCGTGATAGCCTCCATCTTGTTTTCTTATTTCTGTTACTACTGAAGTTGGAAAACACTTGTGATGGGATAGCATTAGCAAAACTAAATCATCCCTGATGAGATTGTAACCACATCCTGAGAATCAGATTGTGAGCACCTATTTGTAGAAGTAGTTCTAGGGAAAGCAAAGAAATTAATAATAGACTGTATGTGTATAACCCTCCAAAATCTAAGATATTGGGTTTGGAAAATATTATTATCAGGTTGAAATTTTTAAACAAAAAGAGTTGATTATTATGGGGGATTTAAATCTAAATTGGTTAAGTCATGAAGAGAGTAATTATATGAAGCTACTGCAAAAAGCTGATTTGGAACAAATAATTAACCAAGGGACTAGGCCAAATCATAAAACAAAACAGTCCTCTTTATTAGATTGGATTATGGTAAATAATATGCTAAACATATGTTTCTTTGGGGTTTTCCCAGATGTAATCAGTGATCATTTGCCTTTTTTTTGTACCTGGAGTAACAAAAGACCCAGGGTTAGATTTAAAATTGTAGCAACTAGGGATTGGAATGACAAAGTTATCTGGGTTGAAACTAGATCTTTCACAGGTTAATTGGCATAAATTGTTAAATACCAATAAGATAGACACAGCTGTTGTTTTTTTCAAGCAAAAGTTGAATCCATAATCAACAAACGAGCCACAAAAAGGAAAAAAAGATTATGGGGAGCCTGTAATAAATGACTGAATACGCTTTTTTTTAAGTTAATGAAAGATCGGGATATTGTTAATCAGGTTTATAGAACTACTAGGCTTGAAACAGATTGGAATCATTTTAGGCAACTCAGAAACGAGTGCAAAAGAGACATTAAAAAGGGGAAGGTGGATTACTACAAAAATGGGCAGCTCAATAATTTTAAAGACACAAAAAAATTCTGGAGCAGCATAAATAATCTACTTAGTCCTAAGACTAATGAAGATTTTCAGAAGTTATTAAAAGATAATCAAGAACTGACTGGCAGTAAGGAAACTGCAGATTATTTTAATGAGAGATTCACTTGCCTGTCAGAATATACACAGGATATTGGGTTATTGCCAAAATTTGACAGCTTTGCATTCCCTATACAAAAGCCTAAATTTTAGTTTAGGGAAATTAACTGGGAGGAAATATGTCATGCATTAATGGGATTGGATAAGTCCAAAGGCCCAGGGGCTGATACTTTGGATGCAATTTTATTAAAATATGCTGCAAGAGAACTTGCTTACCCTTTACAGGTACTATTTAACATGTCCTTAAATATTGACATTGTTTCAGAAATATGGAAAAAGGCAATAGTTTCCCTAATTTTCAAAGGGGTCAGCCTAACCTCCCCATTAATTATCAATCAATATCCTTATTATCTTTAGTAGAAAAGGTACAAGAAAGATAACTATTTTGCCAAATTGTGACGTATTTGAACAAGTATGGATTATTGACATCTACTCAGCATGGTTTTCATGAGGGATGTGGCACAACGACGGCCTTGGTCAGATTCACGAGTAATTTGTGCGAGGGTATGGATGAGGGGAAAAATGTTGGTGTGGTGTTTGTGGACTTGACCAAGGCCTTTGATCTTGTAGACCATACACTAATGGGACTTAGACTAAGGGAATTGGGCTTTGGGGACCCTGTGGTGAAGTGGTTATATAGCTATTTAACAAAAAGGGTACAAGAGATCCGTGTCAATGGAATATTATCTAATATGAGGGAGGTGCACCACAGGGTTCCCCAGGGCTCAATTCTGGGTCCTTTATCGTTTTCTATTTTTTTGAATAGACTTCCAACTATTTGAGCTGACTCATTCATTGTATTATATATAAATGATGCTGCACTTTATGTAGCAGACAAATATTGACAGACTTCAGGAGAATTTGAGTAAAGATTATGACAATTTGACTTGCTGGATAAGGGACAATCATCTTGTCCTAAATCAGAAAAAAACTAAAGGAATGTTTTTTTGCTCCCCTGCAAAATCTAAAAAATTACAAAGTACATTTACTGTTTCAACCAAGGATGGCAATACTGTTGAAGTTATTTCAAAGTTTACATATTTAGGGGTGACTCTAGATAGAGAACTGAATTTTCAATTACATACTGACAGCATTACTAAGCGGTTGCATAGAAAACTAGGGGCACTTTATGATGTTAGGGATTACCTGGCCAATGACACCAGGAAAGCAATTGCTACCACTTGCTTATTGCCAGTGTTAGATTATGGAAGTTTAGCCTGGGGAGGTGCATCTGAAAAGATCAGGTACCATAGAACAACTTTATAAAATGCTATTTGTAAGTTTCCCTTAAGGGCAAAGTCTAGGGAACACCATTGCAGTCTATAAGCTAGATTGGGGTGGTTACCCCTGGAATATAAAGATACACTCCAGAAATTGTGTTTTGTGTACAAAATAATCCATTGTAGTGGGTCAAGCCCTATGTTTAGTTTCTTTCAACAGAGAGTTCTCCCAAGATGGTTACGATCTGTAAATTCGATCCAGCTTCTAGCTTTGACCTGTAAAACTGCTAAACATCAAAAATCATTTAAACAATGTACCATAAAAGTTTGGAATGAACTTGCAGCCGAAATACAAAATATTCCAGCTTTTTATCAGATTAGGAATACTGTAAAGCAAGATTTATTTTTAAGTTCAATATGTTCTAGCACATAACTTACATGGTTGTATTGCTTTGTATGTTACATTTGTGATTCATCACTATCATTGCTATGTTTTTTCTATGCAAATTTTGTGTGTATATGCACCTTATTGTATTTTTTATCCCTTTGTAATATGTCTTGAGTGCCTTTGGCTCTCATCGGGTCAAGTCTGTAGAAGGGCCATGTGGCCCAGTTGCTTTTTACCCAGTTACCAAAAAAAATTAATGGCATGAAAATGATGTACAATGTTTTCCTTAAAAAACAATTTATAGTCTGTTTATAGGGAAATTTGCCAAACTTTTATATTTCAGACATTCATGATCTCTCCCAAACAAATTCTGGTTCAAACCACTTTTTTTTTGTTCAAACTACACATTTTCTGGATTGCAAACCTGGAAAAGTAGTTAAAACTACTAATTATAATTTGTGAACCAGAAAAAGTGGTTTTAACTTGGTATATGTGACCCTGTGATTTGCAGTCAATCAAATGCAAGCAGGTTGCTGTGACAGTGAAAATGAATCACCAGTGTGCAGCTTCAGCTCTTGGTTTAGGCAAACATGCACCTAGCAAAAAGAAATTTACAAGAAACTCCAGCAAGGGCAGAGGAGAGGAGAGGAGAGATGGTTGTCCAGTGATCCTACCCCAACAGGGAAAATAAAAGAAAGAAAATAAGTTCTGTTTACCCGAGGATAATACAGACTTGACAACAAGCACCCTAATGCATCAGCTGCAAAAAAAGTTCTTGCTAAGTGCTGTTGCTGGCAGCAGCATCGACCAATTGAAAAGGAAGGGCAGGGCTCAGGAGGTGGATCTTGCATCCCTGCTCATCTCTTGATGAAGTAAGAAGGAAAGATGCAGTTGAGGAAGCTTGGGGGTGTTAGTGGGTTCTGGTCTGCTGAGGGTAGCTCTCAAGTCTACTGGGTTGTGAGAACTGGGAGGCAGCAACATTTCTTGTAGCTCACCTGTGATCACTCGGTGTAGTAACAGCACCAGAACCATACAGCTCAGCTAGCCCGGTGCAGCTTAGTTTGCTCGGTACACCTAGTACTCCACAAGAGAGCAACACCAGCGATGGAAAACACTCACAGCTTGATAACTGGTGAAGTTCTAGAATATTTCAGGGTGAATTATCACATGGGGCTCTCTCTGGACCAGGTCAAGAGTAGAGATGAAGCAAATTTTTAATCCACTGGCGAAGTGGACACGAAGTGGGTACTTCGCGTTGGCGGAGCACAGCATAAAGTGGGCACTGCAAAGTGCTCACTTCGCATTGTCATTATCACTTCACATTGCCATTATGCCTTAACACGAAGTAAGGTGAAGTGGCAAGTAAATAGGCAGCCTCCCACACAACACAAGGCTTACAGTACTGTAAGTCACATGCTTTAGCCAGGCAGGAAGGAACTGAAGCAGTTTCGCTTTCTCCTTTGCATTTGTAGAAGGAGAAGGTTTTGTGAGACAGCAGTGTAAGAGTCAGTGACAAAGTACTTATTGCCTTTCTAAAACAACAGCTTTTTTAAAAGCTATCGTTATTTAGTTTTTGTATTGTGTTTGTGATTTTTTTTTTGGTAGTTAATTATTTTTTTTTTAAGTTTTGTTTTGTTTTGTGTGTGTGTGTGTGTGTGTGAGTGACTGTGTTTGAGTGTGTGTGTGTGTGCGCACGTCGGGGACTGGTGTGGAGGGGATGGACGTGGACCCTGGAGCAGGCGAGTTGCTGGCCCATGGGCACGGTCAGTGGAGGGGAGTACAGCCATGTGGGAGCGGTTGTGTGATGCTGGACAGCTCCTGACTCCTGGGTGTTACTCCCCACCAGTTGAAGCAACAGCAGCAGTAGCAGCAGCACCAGTGCCACTGGTGGCTGCTGTGCATCCACCTTCTCAGCCACTACCACCACCACCAGTAGCAGCTGTAGGGGCTCCAGCAGCACCCCTTTAAAAACCTCCATAGCCACAGGAGGTGCCCCTGGAAACCATAGGTGGTGCGAGGACTGTGTGTGGTCCCCCCACAGCTCCCCAGTGTGGGAGTTTTTTAACTCTGTGGGGGGAGACAGCACAGTCATGGTGTGTCATCTGTGTGGTGTGCTGGTGCACCGTGGCTGCTGGTGGACACATTTGGGGACCGGTGGGCAGTGCATCCACATGTTCAACCACCAAAAGGTGGAGTGGCAGGCTGCCACGGAAGGTGGCAGGCATCCACCTGCTGGCCCTTCTGTGGCAGTGGCCGAGGGTGCTGCTGGGGTTGAAGTTGTGCCTCACCCCAGCAAGAAGAGGGCCAGTACAGCAGCTGCACCACCACCACCACCACCACCACAGCAACCAGCACCATCCTCTCCACCACCACCACTACCTGGATTTCCCCCTGCAGTGGAACCTGCCACAGTCCCTGCTACAGAGGCTTACATTGCCCAGGTGTGGCTGTCCCTTGAGGAGAGTAATCAGAGGGTCAGTGCTTTGCAGCAGCAGGTCAACACAATAGAAGAACAGCAGCATCAAATACTGACAATGCTGCACCTGCTGCTGGACCACCATAGCATTCCAAGGCCACAGTAAGGGGTTGTTTTCTGCCTCTCTCACTACTGTGTTGTTCTGTGTTTGTGTGTTTTTCCTTTGTTGTTGTTTAATAATACACATTTTCCCTTCCAGGGGAATCTTTCTTGCTCCACATAGTACAATACATTTCTGAGAAAACCACCCATAATTTCATTACAGTGTGTCACGTAATGGAGGAATTACCATTCTGAAAAGTCACCCACATTCTGCTCGCCTTCTCAGCAATGTTAAGACATGATGCCAGGGAGAGCATGGGTGCGTGCTCCATTACTGTGAATGTCTGATTGTCAGGCAGCTTTCTGAATGTTTCTTTCTGTTATAATGGTCAGTGTGTGGTGAAACGTGTGGGCACATTTCCAGTAAGAAGAGCCTTGTTAGTGGAAACGTTCCCACATTTCACCACAAAGTGAACCTTATAACATAACGAAACATTGGGATAGCTGTTGGACATTCACTATAGTGGAGCATGCACCTGCGCTCCCCCTGGCATCACGTCCTAGTGTTGCTGAGAAAGAGTGGGGCAGAATGTGGGCGGCTTTTCTGAACGGGAATTCCTCCATCACGTGACACATTGTAATGAAATTACAGGCGGTTTTCTCTGAAATAGACTGCACTCTGTGGAGCAAGAAATATTCCACTGGAAGTAAGGCCCCCTCATATTAGGTTATGTGTATCACCATAACTATGTAGCATAGTGAAACTCTGTAAAGCAGCATCGCAACAATCTGTGAGAACTCTAACCATATTTTTTAATGCTATGTTACAGCTTCCTTTACTTACATCCTGATTGAAACAATACGAGAATTTCCAGTAGTTGAATCTGCTGTACTACCTTTTTTTCATGTGTGAAATAATGAAAGGAGCATTCCTTTTAAATTGGTGCTGACCAGGTCTTTGTCACTGTTTTCTTCTGCTTTTCTCCATCACAACAGTTAGTTGTTACTTATTACTTCTGTTGTAAATTAACAGTTATGCAGCAGGAAGTGTTTTATGACACCACTGAACAATATTTATTGAAAAGAAGCTGCAAATAAATACAAACCTGGTCAGAACAATGAAAGGCGTGCTCAATTTTTTTCATACATGAAAAAAAGTAGTCTTTTTTAGTTTGTTTTTTGTTGACCGGGTAAGTACACTAGACAAATCCTGCCTATTTTCAGGCACGACCCGGGGTAGGGGGATACAGATGAATGCCAACTGACCATGAACCAGATTAAGCTGTTGGTAGTATTTTTAGTGAATGAGGGAAATTTGGCCAGGACACAGGGGAAATTACCCCACTGCTTTGCTGTCAGTAGGGGGAGGTGTGGGAGTTAGTCTGCAAGATGCAGACAGAGCTCAACCTGCCGTGCAGCAGGACGTGCTGTTAGCTGTGTCTACTTTGCCTATGGAAACTGTTGTTACTGAGAATTTTATGCCTGCCACACAGGAGGAAAATGTATCTCACCCTTTGACTTTGGTGATTCAGCAGGATATGCAGGAGTTTTCTGGTGGTTTGCCAGTTTTGGAGATGTTACCTGATTTATCTCTTGAGGTGGGTGAGCAGTTTTCTGATTCTCCAAAGGCTCGACTTTCTTCTCCTGCTACAGCGTCTTTGGCTGAGATTGCTACTATTTCCTGAGTGGGACTTCCGGGTTCTACACCTTTGTAGCAGCGTGCTCCACTCTTTGCTTTTTCTCCACAAGCCTCTTGTTCTACCTCGCAAATTGTGCGATGGCAGTTTGGACTCTCATCAGACTCTGGGGAGTTTCTGGCTGATTGGTCTTTGGATACTGCTCTTCAGACTTCTGGTTGGAAGCATGTGGCTTCAGGTCAATGGATACCGGATTTGGATTGGGGTTCTGTTCCCGCTGTCGACTCCATCTCTTCGATGCATGCCACCGTGGATTCCTTCCTGAGCTCAGGTATTGAACTGCCTGTTACTGCTACATTTTTCTCTGTGGATGCACATCTAGTTGGGGACTGAGCTGCAGCCTGTTTTGTGCTGAGCACGTCCTTGGGGCAGGGTAGGGGTACTGATAAAGGAAAGACAAGTCCTGAGACTTTGCATTTGGATAAACAGAACTTTCAAAAATCTAATAGGGTACCAATGTCAGAATTATTTAAAAACAAGTTGGATCAAGCACCTAGACATAATGTTGTGAGATTACAATATGGGGGGGGGTCTTGTTGAGCATCCAGACAGGTATTATGTAGCCAAACAACTTTTGAGGGGCTCTATGCATTTTTTTCCTACTGATATTTATGCACTCATTCATATTTCTGGTGAGGATTCTTTTGATATTAGTTTCAAGCATAATAAAAGCCTAGCAAAATTTTGGGATAAATATTCTACCCTTGAATCTACTCCTCTCCGGACCCCATTCTATGCAATTCCCCTTACAAAACCTCAAATTAGACATATTACTATTATGTTTCACAATGAAGGGGTCAATGTCAGTGATATTTATCATTGGTTACAAAATCAATGTGACATTTTAGGCCCTCCAGAAGCCATTCTTGATCTAGAAGGAATTTGGATGGGAGGTTGGAAGTTAAAGATGAAGCTGTTTCAAGTTAACTCTGATGTCATTCATTTACCTAACAGTTTTTTTTTAGGTAAGTATAGGGGGGTCTTGTTTTATGGTGGACAACCTAGGGCCTGCTACAAATGTGGGGGCTAAAACTCATATTAGTAGTTCCTGTGGCGTGCTTAAATGTTCTTTATGCGGGGGATATGGGCACTCAGTAGATCTCTGTGAAAACATCTTTCAGTGTAACCTTTGTGATGAAAAAGGACATGCTTTTCATCAATGCCCTTGGGCTAAATGAAATAGGACAGAGGGATGGGATCAGGATGACCTAGTAAATAAGGCACAGGAGAAGAGAAGGGATTCTATTTTCCCTACCCCCCCATTCTCAAGAGGAAGAGAGCTCTCATACAGATTCCTTACTTCCTTCTGATACTATAGTAGCTGGAGTTTCTCCTTTGGAAACTGAACCTCACACAGAGGATAGTCCAGATATTTCTCTTACTACCTCTCCTGGAGTTTCTTCTTCTTCTGTGAAAGTAAAACCTACCGTTGACTCTATGCCCCCTCTCATGTTTGAAACCGTTAAAAATAGAAGATTTGCCAGGGCCTCTCTTAAATGATCAACCCCAGCCCCCATACATATAGACAATATTTTTTTCCACTACAGGATGATTTAGGGGATTCTGATCTTGAATCTGATGCTTCCCATAAATCTGAAATGGTAACTGAAGATGAGGATAGTAGATCCACTGAATTGTCTAAAGACAAAAAAGAGAAAAAAGGGAAAAAGAGGAAAACTAGCCAGAAAGGAGTTTCCTGATTTCTCTTTTCTAATACTTTAGATGGCTACCTTACAGATTGGGTCATTTAATGTGTGCAGCCTGAAGAATTATAAGAAACAGGTTTTTGTATTTTCTTTTTTTGACTCACTTAAGGTAGACATTCTTTTTCTTCAGGAAACCAGACTCTCCTCTTTATATGATACTGATCAAGCTAAAAAAAGGTGGCGGTGGGGCCCTTCTTCCTGGTCCTTTGGCCTGGATACTGTAGATTGTATTGGAATTTTATTTAAGTCTACACAGTATCATATTACCAGGCTTATAGATATTTTACCAGGTCATGCTCTAATTTTAGATTGCTCTTTTGGAGATTTTTCTTTTTGTTTAAATAATTTGTATGCCCCACAGGTAAAAACAGCTAGGATAGAATTGTTTGATAGCATTAAACCCTTTCTATATACTAAAAAACATATTATATGGGGTGGGGATTTTAATTGTGAAATAGATTTCAAATTTAAGTGAAATTTACAGAAAAAATGTATTGTGACTCTCATCACTTACAACACATTGTTTCAGATGCCAGTTTGCTAGATGCTTATAGATGCTTACATACCATAGATAGTAGTGCCACATATCATAGGTATATTAATGCTACATGAATAGATATGTTTTTTGTGTCGCAACACATTAGACCATCTTCTTGTGTTGCTAAACCTACTGAGTTTTCCGATCATCGGCTTTTATTATGCACTTTGAGTTTGGCTAGTACCCCTACCAAAGTTTTTTCCATTGTACAATGGTGGAGGTTAAATATGGCCCTTCTGAGTTCACTAGAATGTATTCTTTGTATAGAAGTTTTTTTTGAAGCCCATAATTCTACTTTATGTTTTTATGATAATATTTATGATTGGTGGATAGATACAAAAACTGAATTAAAACAGTTATTACTTAGTTTTGGTCAGAAAAAAGCTAACTCTGATTATTTACAATATTTACATCTTCGAAATCAGTTATACAAATTAATGTCCTTCCCTCCGCGTGATAGTACAAAATTTAAAACTCAGATTTTTGAAATAAAAAAACAAATGAAACAGTACCAATATGATAGGGCCAAATCACTAGAAATTGAATTTCGCTATGGTACAAACAAACAACCTACTTCTGATCCATACTAGGTGAGTAAACAACGTTTGGACAAGACGTTAATGTCCAGTCTTCTTACCAGTGATGGTACTCTGGTAACTACAGATTTGGAAACGTTGTCAGTTGTACAACAATTTGTCACTTCCACCTTTCATGATACTGGAGAACATACTTTAGCCCCTTTGGATGATTTTTTTTCTCCATTTCCCCAAGTAGAGGACTCTATGCAACACTGCCTGATAGAACCTATTTCTTCAGCAGAAGTTGAAGTGGTAATTAAACAACTTTCTTCAGGAACTTCCCCTGGGATTGATGGGATCCTTAACGATTTCTATAAAACTTTTATTCCTTTCATGCATTATTTTTTACCCTTAGTTTTTAATTTTGTGTTGACCTCCCATACACAGACTCCTGGCTTCAATATGTCTCTCCTTCATTTTCTGTATAAAAAGGGAGATAAAACATTGCTTTCTAACTGGTGACTCCTTAGTCTTTTAAATAGCGATTATAAAATGTTGGCCAAGATTCTTAATAATAGATTATTACAAGTTGCTGATTCCCTTATACACCCTGCCCAGACCTGTGCAATTCCTAACTGGAAGATTCAACATAATTTGTATATATTAAGAGAACTCTTTGAGGCAGCTAATCTGGGATCAGTTTCAGGTTATGTAGTAGCTTTAGATCAAGCTAAAGCTTTTGATCAAGTAAGACATGAGTATCTTTTTCCCTTATTATTGAAATATGGCATCCCTTTATAAGTTGTACAATGGATTTATCTATTATACACTGATGCTACTATAATTCCCACTGCTAATGGAAGTTTTGGTACTGAAGTTTCCCTTAAAGATGTTAGGCAAGGTTGCCCTTTGAGTCCTCTTTTATACATTTTTGCCCTTGATCCTGTAATTTGTCATATTCAAAGAGATCAATGTATCAGGGATTTAGCTCTCTCACCTTTATTACCACCTGAGAAAATTATAGCATATGCTGATGATGTCACATTGCTCTTATAAGATATTACTTCTTTACAATTAGCACGGGAAACTTTCCATTGTTATGGACAAACTTCTGGAGCATGCCTTAATAAAAGAAAGTGTTTTGTCCTTTCCTTAGATCACACAAACACTGAGTCAGAAGTTAGTTTAGATATTCCTCTTGTCACCCTCCCTCAAAAAATCCTAGGTGTTTGGTTTGGACATGGGGACTTGGCTACCTATAACTGGGAGCTACAATTAAGGGTGGAAGAAACTAAGGTGAATATGTGGAAACAGTGGAAATTTGGAAAACAAAATGTGGCTTGATTATTAAGAAATTTTTGTTACCAATATTTCTTTTAAGTTACTTGTACCCACCTCCGGTTAATTTAGAAACTAGAATCATTAGTTTATTTTTTTTCAAATGGTGTGGGGCAATCGATTAAATCCAGTTAAAATGGAAATTACCTATTTACCAATTAAGAAAGGTGGTTTGCATATGATCAATCCTATTTTTTTTTACCATTCTTTATACTTTTTTACTTCTTTTATTATTTATGGACTTCTGTTATTCTGTTCTGGCAAATATGGTCTCATTTTAATTGGAAAAAGTTTTTTTGCTAAATGGATTCTTTTACCACCAAAAATGTTGCTTTCCGATTCTATGCCTTCTTATGGGGTAGCCACAATAAAAAAAAATGCAACAATGGAAAGTTCCATTTCAAAAATTACTGTCTTTATTTATTTATTTTTTTTATTTAGTTGTTTAACCAGGAGTAGCACACTAAGCTGAAAGCTTTTTTACAGGAGCGACCTGGGAGAGCAAGGAAGTTAGGTGACTTGCTCAGGGTCACACAGTATGCAAGTGGAAGCTGTGGAATTCAAACCCAGGTCTGGTCTGCTGGATGTCACCAGATTTGCAGCTCAGAAGGAAGTCATTTTACTCTTATGAGGTACAGCAGATTCATCTTATTTTTCCTAACTGTGTGCCTACTAAAATGGTATTTGCTCTATACAAACTTTCAGATTTTAGGCTTCCTTTTCATATTTGGGATATTGTCTGGATTTCAGCTGAAGGGAGGTTGGGAGTTCGGGGTAATCTAAAATATAAACCACAGACAGATAGGTTTTGTCCTAGACTGCTGTGTTCTAATATTGAGGAAAGTATGATACATTTTTTTATAGATTGTCTTCATTGTAAGCAATTTTGGCAAGATGCAGCAATTCATTGGAATATTCATTTTTTATCACTTGTTTCTTATAATACTTTGATTTTGGGAGATTACACAGGAATGTGGAAAATATATCATACAAGTATTTGGAATGTATGTTTTGCCTTTATCCAATATTTTTTATGGCAGGTTCATTGCCAATATGTTTTGCAACAACAGATTGTGTTGAATACTATTATTATTTCACAAGTAGAAGCAGGAATATTATGTGTTAAAGAAAATGATGAACTCAGATTTTCACGAGATAAATTTAACAATTTGTGGAAGAATTTTTTTTGTTTAAATATCTAATCTTTTTCCTGTTTTTTTCTTTTGTTATTATATATTAATTTTGTGTATCTGTTTTCTGTAATTTGATTGACAATGTGATGTTATGTTTCTTTGGTTTAATAAACTTCCCCTACTCTTTTTGATAAGTGCCATGGGATCTTTAACATCCACATGAACTACCACCAATCCAGGCAGAGAGGACTTCGGTTTAGCATCTCATCTAAAAGATGGCACCTCAGAAGTGCAGCACCCCTCTCATGCTGCACTACAGTGTCAGTACTGGGATATTAACCCAAGTGCCAGATGAGGAAACTGAACCCACAACCCTTTGATCTCCTGGCCTCAGAGGTGAGTGTGCTACCTACTGAGCCACTGACACTCTAACTAAGTAAAGCAGACAGAAATTGTGAAAAGAAGGGTATCATTCAAGTCATGACTCGGAGTAACTAGTGGCTGTGGCAATGTAAAGTAGCATAAAAAAGTACAGTTCAAAATTGTCACAACATCCTTGCAATGCTGCTTTAATTGATAATGTCAGTATGAAATCATGTGCTCACAACAATCACACAACACACAAAATGCATCCCACAGAATTAATGATGCACTCAGTCATGCTCAGTGGTGGCACAGAGTCCCAAATTTTTTCTGCAGGCCCAAAATGCATCCTCCTTGTGTACAGAAAATTGACAAGTGATAATACAGTGAAATGAGACTGTTTCAGAATATACAAAGTCCCCCAGAATTAATGGCACACTCAGTCATGTGCGCAGTGGTGGCACAGAATCCCCAAATTTTTTATGTAGGCCCAAAATGCATCCTCCTTGTGTACAGAAAATTGACAAGTGGTAACACAGTGAAATGAGACTTTTTCAGCATATACAAAGTCTCCCAGAATTAATGGTGCACTCAGTCATGTGTGTAGTGGTGGCACAGAGTCCCCAGATTTGTTCTGCAGGCCCAAAATGCATCCTCCTTGTGTGCAGAAAATTGACAAGTGGCAACACAATGAAATGAGATATTTCAGCACATGCAAAGTTCCCCAGAATTTATGGCACATTCAGTCATGCACACAGTGGTGGCACAGAGTCCCCAGATTTTTTCTACAGGCCCAAAATGCATTCTCCTTGTGTGCAGAAAATTGACAAGTGGTAACACAGTGAAAAATGAGACTGTTTTAGCACATGCAAATTCCCCAGAATAAAATGATGATCGTGAGCATCCTGTTTCTGGTCCAATGTGTTTTTCGAGGTGATTCAAGCAAATGCAATGTGATCATCTCAAGTGGATGGAAGGGTGCCCTTTGGCTGTACACTAATAGTACCTCGGTGATTATATATATATATATATATATATATATATGGGATATGTGATGGTGGACCATGGAATAGTAGTTATTCATCCTGGTGACCTCGGTAACCCTCACGAGTGGCGTAGCGTAGCAGAGCCATGAGTGATTTACCCGAGGTCACCGGGGACGTGTGAAAATAACTACTTTATTCCATGGTCCACCATCACATGTGCGATTTATGCAATGGGTTTTGTGGTGATGTTTATGATGTTTATCGTTAAACTGTGTGTGGTATGTAATTTTTTTGATGGAGGACTATTTGGTTTTTATGGTGGAAGGGTTTTTTTTTTATTGCTGTGTGAATGGGTGTGTGGTTGTAGGATTTGATTGGTTGTGGTGGCTGGAGAGTGCTTGGTGTGATGTGATTGGCTGACGTAACGTGGGAAAGTAGTTTTGATTGGCTGGAGGGGCGTGTCTTACAGTGGGAGGGTTGGAGTGATTGATGTGCATGTGAATTGCTGTGATTGGGTGTGCGTGTGGTGAGCGTGCTTTGTGATTGGTTGGTGGGAGTGGCTGAGATTTGTGGCTCAGTTTCGGGAGAAAGGAGTTCGAGGAGGATGTGCTGTTGGATTGCTCGAGGTGGCGGCCTTTTGGAGAGCTGGACTTCGTGTTTGGTGTTGCCGGAGAGCGTTGCATTGTTGTGGGCGTGATGTACTACAGCCGGGTCGGTGGATGTATGGAAGAGTTTGAGGAGGACACTGTGGATTTTAGTCGTATGGTTGTTTTCTTCATTGATCGACCGTGGAGGAAGATTTCGTGAAGATCTGAAGAATTTGGAGTGGTATCCTGTTTGGGTGTTTTATTTTTGTTCGAGATTGATGTATTGGGGCTTTTTTATTATTTTTTTTTTGGTATGTCGGAGTTTGGCTTGGTGGATTGGAAGGAACAAGACTGAGAAGGTAAGTTTTTGCAAAATTTATTGAACAGAAAAAGAAACAGTAGCATTTATTTTTGTTGTACAGAGCAGAATTTTCGTAGTTTAGAACACTGTATGGGTTTCTATGATTTTTGCAACTTGCAGTAAAGAGTTCATTTTCAAAAGAAGAGTTTTTAGAAGATTTGGGTATAGGGGTTGAGGTGGGGTAAGGGTAGTGGGGTGAGGTTAAGTTTATTTTTGTGTTGTAGTCCATAGGGTTTGATAGAGTATTTTACTGTGTAGAATTTGTATTTATTTTCCTTTTTCGGTTAATTCAGATTGTCTTTCCGCTAGTAGTTGGTCTGTATTCCAAAGATGGTGAATATCCAGGATGTGTTTTGAAGAAAGGAAAGTCCAGTTTTTGTTAGAAATTTGTTCTAGTTTGCGAGCCTTCATTTGACTTTTTTTGCTTGTAGGTTCAGCTTATTAAGAGGTTTTTTTCTTATTGTCACAGTATTTCAGGAACGAATGTTTAGGTCTGCACAGATCTTCTTTCTGGCTTGAGAGTATTTTTTGTAGGAAGGTGAATTATTGTTGATGTCTTTTTCTTTGCTGTATTCAGATCTTGTCTTCATTTCTGGAGGTTTTTGATATTTTTTCATCGAGAATATATGGTCGTTTGCAACTTTATTCAGAGTCGCTGTCACTATCTAAAACCATCGGTCTTTTCTTGGCGTGGTGTCATACTTGTTACCTGCATGGGGGAGAGAAAAAAAGAGCATTATGTGTTTGGTTTGTAATGTGGAGTGGTGTTTGGAAGGGTGGAAGTGGTGGTGATGGGTGGGTATTGGGTGGGAGGAGGGGTTTTATGTAGTAGTTTTGTGAATTTGTTGGTAGTGTAATTATGCTTACCTTGAATTATATTGAAGGTGACTTGCTTTGCATGTATGGTGGGTTTGCTGATGCAGGTTCCAAGTAGGTCTTTGTAGTTGGTAGGAATAGTGGTCAGTTGTTGTTGTTGACGGGAAGGTTTGGATTGTGGAGTCTGATCGCCACTTAGTAAAGTGCTCATTTCTTGTTGTTTGGAGTCATTGAGCTTTGAATATTCATTGAGGCTTTGGAGCTGTTTGTGGCCTGAAATTTGTATGATTTTGGTTGGTGGTATTCCACTGTCCACTAATTTTGTACCAGATGCTTTCGTACAGAATGGTTAGTTGCTGCTTATCAGTTTGTATGCCTGCATTTGTAACCATGTTTTTGACAATAGTGGAGAGCTTATTAATACCCACAGGCTGATTTTTAAACCATTTGTGTACTTTTGAGGTTTTTATGTTGTTGTTGATAGCTAAGAAAAACGGTGCTTCAGGGTGGTTACTTTGGCTGGGTCTGTGGGTACTGTAGAGTTTGTAATTGGTGACTGGGCATCTAGTAGGATTTTGTTGTACTTCGTATGCTCGTGGCTTTAGTTTTCTGCATTCTTTTGGGTTGGAGCCTTGTCTAGTTTTTGTTTGACGTTCACTGGTATACTGGAGGTAGCACAGTCCGTTTTCATCTTTTGCATGATGATGTCTCCCATTTGACTGCTCATTTCGTTATGCCTCTGACACCAAAGTATAGGCTAACTATTAACCACATGGTGTTAAGCAAGGCATCAGGGCTGTGTGGTCCTAGCTGTTGAGTCTCGTATAGTTTGTTGATAAGGGAACTGTGAGCTCATCTGCTGCTTTTGGTCTGTTACCCTTGCCATAACTTTTGAGGCGTTTTTGTTTGCACTGCAGAATTTCTCTGGTTGTGAGGAAAGCAGTTGATGTTGATAGAGATTCTGGATAGCGTTTTTGTTTTAAATATCTTTCAACACTCTGGAATGTGGCACGTAGTGTTAAGGGCTCGAGGGAGTTCCGTCTTTTCTGGTGGAGTGCATGAAAAGGTAGCAAGTAATTTATCCAGGTTTACTGGTGTAATGGTTTCAAGCGGAGTTTCTATATTGTGCTTTTCTTTGAGGTATTTTGAATGGTCAAGACATCACTGTGAGTCTTTTTCATCGTGTTGGTGTTTTTGCCTGCTTGGATATATTTTTGTATGGCATCTTCGTCTATGTTCACTCGATGTGCTAGTGCTGGGTTTTGGTTCTTCTGGTATGTCTGTGTTTTGTGAGTTATTTTGTTGCTGGGGTTCCAGTAGAGGTTCAGTGTCTTCTTCAAATTGTGTTAGTATTTGGGTTAGTTCCATTTGAAAGTTTACAGCAGTTTCCTGTGTTGCCATTTTGTATGCAGTAACAGTCGTTTTTCTGTAATACTTGCGGTCGGAAAGGTATCGAATCCAGAGTCACGAGTTGTTGGTGCTATTTATAGTTTTTTATGGAAACAGCATCTTTTCTGTATCGAAAATGGTTGTGCTGTTTACGGATAGTAATGTAGTATGGTGAAGTGTCGTTTGCCTGCAGTTTTCTTGTTGAGTGCACGAGGGTTCTGCAGGTGGATGATTTACTGGTTGTGCCAGTGTTGATTATGCTTATGTGTGCCAGCTGTGTGGGTGGCAGAATGTAGGTCCGCACAGTGTTTGTGATTGATAGTTTTATTTATTCCACATATGTGGGATAAATCTAGGTTGGTTAGATTTATTCCACATATGTAGAAATAAATGGATTTTTCAATGGCTTTTGGTGTCACACCCATTGCATAAATATATATATATATATATATATATATATATATATATAGATATAGATATAGATATACGATTGTGTATTTTGTAGGTGGGGGGGGTTGACATGGATATGTACTCATGATATTATTCTATATCACAGGTCACTGTTGGTGTGCACATTCCAGTACTCAATGAGAATTTTTTGCGTTGAAATTGGAAACGGATAACTCTCAAGCACATGAAGGTAAGTATTTTTTTTTTTGGTGTTGGGGGGAATCATATTTTTAGGTTTGTCTGTAATGGTTTCACAGATTTCATCTGCATCCTCCTGGAGTCCAGTTCTTAATGATGGTCATGGTCATCTAATGAAATGACTTCTGCGTGTTGTATGTGTGCCCAATCCTGGGGAAGGGGGGTGCCTGATAATGTTGAAGATCTTTTTTGGATAAGGTCACTTTGACAGAACAATAAAGCATCTGGAAGTTTCCTAAAAAAAACAAATGAATGACTTCTTACAACTTAATTGTTATTTGTCCCTCCGTGGTTCTCAGTCTCAAGCCAAGTTATATTTCAAACCCACATCTTGTCAACTATCACAACCTGTGTGCAATATTTGCTGCAGTCTTTCCAAAACAATGAAATGGATGAAATAAAATCTTCATGCTTACCAGAATGGATTTCACATGGATATTCCATAGGTTCCTCTCTGTGCAGTACAGCTGCAGTACCATTCCCACTGAGCTGAGTTTTAGCGATTGAGATTTTTTTTCTTAACCTGTAAAAAAACAAAATAAGTATAACGTAGGTGTTTTGCCATTACGGCTCTGAAAAACTACAGAAAACAAAACATACAACTAAAGGAAGTGAAACAGCATAACAAACATGAATATACAAACTCACTTTATGGTTTAAATATTAAGAAGCTTTGTGTCTGTGGCTGATGGATGTGGTGGTCCAGACAGACTCATGCTCAGTGATGGCAGTGGCTAACATCAATCCTGGTGGTGGTGGTCCAGGGGTCAGACAGACTCATGGTGGCAGTGGTGGCAGTGGTGAACATCAGTCCCAGTGGTGGTGGTCTGGGGGTCAGACCGACTCATGGTGGCAGTGGTGGCAGTGGCAAACATCAGTCCCAGTGGTGGTGGTCTGGGGATCAGACAGACTCATGGTGGCAGTGGCTAACATCAGTCCCAGTGGTGGTGTTAGTGGTAAGGGTGGCGCACTGCCTTTTAACAACTTCAGTTAAAACCTGCCAACATTAACCACATCATCATCCTCATAAAGAAAGCTTCCCTCACAGTCATCTATGTCTGAAGTCTGACCACTGGGAAATTCTTTCTCCATTGTGTTGTCATTTACATCAGTGGTGGACCATTTCAGGCAGCCACTGCCAGTGCCACCAGGATGGTCCATTTCCACATCACCAAAATCACCATGACTAGGCCGAGGTAATGAATATGGAGGTTGCTGTCTGTGCCGGTATGTGCCTCTCATTCATTTTAATGAATGTTAGCAAACTAACATTTGCAGGAGACAGGTTTGTCCGATGATCCCTGACTATTGCATCTGCTGAGCTGAATACCCTCTCAACACTTACACTGAAGGGTGGGCATGTGAGGTATTTCAGTGCCACTGCAGTCAGATCTGGCCATTCATTGACCTTTCCACTCCAATATAATAGAGGATCTTCAGTTATTGTCAGATGCCTGTTTTCAGACAAATATGACTCAACCATTCTCTGAGCCGCACTAAGTCTAGTTGTTGATGCATCATTCTGTTCTCCCGAATCATTTATTTCACAAATACCCACTTGGGACAAAGCCTCCCAAAGTGGGTTGATGCCAGTCACTTTGGATGACAGACCACCTGTAACTGCTGTCCCCTTCCCCCTTGCAAAATATGCTTGATAGTCTTACAAGTACACCTTCAGCCAGATTATGCTGCTGAGATTTGCAGACCTGGCCATGTGACTTCTGTTCCCCATGAACCAAGCGCACCAGTTGACCACTGATATTTTTTTACCTGTTCAGGCCCTCACTCCAGTACTGATGCAATTCCACCTTTGTATCATGGATCCAGCATTGTTGCTATGGCAAAGTTGTCACTACGTTGAATGCTCACAACATGACGATTCTGGTCGAATACTGTCAGCATGTGTTGCAGCAACATACTGCTACCGCAGTCTCAGGCAACATCAAGGCCATGCTGCACATTCACTAATGTCTGCCTCAGCACCCGCAGCAGTGGAATTGATTGGCTAATGGAGGGCATACTCGCCACTCACTGCCTGTGTGGCATGTTTAAAAGGCCGCTAAATTGTTATTACAGAGTCTATGAGGCACCACTGTTCAGTCGTCATAGACACGGAGGCCCTAGAACTGTTACGGCTAGTGTGCATCACAAGATATTCTGAGATAGATTTGTATTGTTCATGCAAATTCTCTGCCATGTATAAAGTGGATTTCCATCGGGTGACAACTTCCAGCTTCAAGTGGTGCTGAGGCAGGCTGCTTTGTAGCTGCAACTGCCGCTGTTGGTCACGTGCCTTTCCAGATCTTGAAAAGTGAGAGAGCAGATACGTCATGCAACAGTCAACATTTCCTTTACATCAGGGTGCTGCAGAAACTCCTGCACCACAAGATTTAAACAGTAGACCATGCATGGAACACACAAAAAAAAACACCATTCGTGATGCATTTCATAACATTTGACCCATTGTCACTTGCTATGAACCCAGCTCTCAGGAACAGAGGGTTTAGCCATTTGTCAGTGTCAGTCAATACCACCTCCAACATGTTCTCACCAGTGAGTGAACAGGTCACATTGTGCATAGCAATCATTGCATGCTGTCGAATTCCTAGAAGATTACTACCGCAACAATCCACCTTACTGCACTGATTATTCACACTACCAACATCACAAACAACCCCTGGCACCTGCGCCCAGTGTGCGGTTATGCACAAATATGAACTCCCCATTGTTTTGTCACTTGTCCACTTATCCATACTTAAATGGATGCATGGAGAGGAGGAATGCTGAAGGGCATGTCTTACTGAGTCGGACACAGTGCAGAACAACTCGGGAACAGCGCGAGTAGAAAAGTATGTCATGGATGGGACTTTCCATTTTGGACAGGCACGTACAGCAAACCGCCAGAACCCAGAATTCTCCACAAAGGAGAAGGGCAAAAGATCAATTGCCAGCATTTCCACAACAGCAGCATTAAGTTCACGTGACACTGTATGATTCGGGGATACTTCAGCTTATGAGCAAAAACACTCTGTAACGTGGGCTGACTTAAATGTTTTACACGGGGTGTGATCACAAATGGTTGTGCTCTTTGATGAATGGCATTGGCGGGGGGGTGGACGTTTGATGAAGACGGTTGCACAGGTGATGATGACAAACCCAGAAATGCAGTTATTTTGCCAGATTTGCCAACTGGGGTTGATGTACTATTTGCACTAGACATACTGCATTCACCACCACCACAAAAACTGCTACTCTCACCAGCACTGGACAACATTTCAAAGTCATTATGGTCCTCCACCTTATCATGCCTATAGTAATCCTCTGCTGTTATTACCTCAGTACTGCACTCATTTAATTTACTACTGGACTTAACAGTCATGGAAGGGGATAACATGCTCACTATGGTTGCCAGAGACAAGGGTGAACGCCCCACTGTGGTATTAGCTGCCAGCTTGTGCTGGGTCCACAGTGCCAAGTGCCTATTCTTAAGACGCATATGCTGTCTTCCTGTGCCCAGACGGCTCCCCTTTTTACCTCGACTCACACGCACATGGCAAACCTGGCAAATTGCAACTGACTCATCATTTGCATCTTGAACAAAAAAAAATCCCAAACAAGGGATTGTGATGCTCTGCTTTTAACAAGTCCATTTATTTAAGTCCGTTATTTTAAGCACTGAAGTGGGGGGGACGTGATGATTCAGGCACTACACACCTGGACTGCAACTGACCACCACGACTACCTATCATATTTATTACTGGGTCATCATCATCAACTAAAACTGGTAAATCACAAGTTTTTATGGGGGGGGGGGATTCCTGCAAACAGACTCAGACACAGCCATTTTGAATTTCTTTTTCTCCGGTTCCCAACTGGGGTCAATTACATCATCATCATATTCATCAACGTCACACACATCCACATCTTCTGCTTGGATGCTAGCATGTTGACTGCATGTTGCAGCAACATCAACATCATCCTCATCAGTTTCTACACCACCATCACCTGATATTTTTTCACCACACTGTGAATTACTGCATGGAAAATGCATGACATTAACTGCCGCGGTGGACGGAATATCACATTGTATGCTATCGTTGACATGATTATGAGAATCCTCAGGTTCAGTTAATTGGGATGTTACTGGGAAGTATGACATCATCTTCCCTGCCACTCACTTGCACTGCTTCACACTCAATATTTTTGGATATGGTACACTGGTCAGAATTCGAACTTGATGCACCTACAGTGGCGTGAAAAAGTATTTGCCCCCTTCCTGATTTCCTCTATTATTGCGTATTTGTCACACTGGATGTTTTCAGGTCTTTAGACACAATGTAATATTAGATAAAGGGAACCTGAGTGAACAAATAACACTTGTTTTTGTTTAGCTATTTCAGTTTTTAATGAAAACAGTTAACTAACACCAACTGGCACTGTGTGAAAAAGTAATTGCCCCCTAGTTAAATCAACCCAATTAAAGGGATAAGTAGAGTCAGATGATTGAACACAGCCAGGCCTGATTACAGCTAGCCCTGCTCAATATAAACCTCACTTATTTTGACCCTTACCATCAGAGTCACGTTGCCAGCACAAAGAGTCAACAAGCACATTATGCCACGATCAAAGGAAGTTCCTGAAAAGATCAGAAAAAAAGTTGTTGCTATCTATCAGTCTGGAAAGGGCTAAAAAGCTATTTCTAAGGCTCTGGGACTCCACTGAACCACAGTGAGAGCCATAATCTCCAAATGGAGAACACTTGGAACAGTAGTGAATCTTCCCAGGAGTGGGCGGCCTGTCAAAATTATGCCAAGGGCGCTGCGTAAAATCATCCAGGATGTCTCAAAGGATCCTAAAACAACATCCAAAGAACTGCAGGCTTCTCTTGCCTCAGCTAAGGTCAGTGTTCATGACTCCACAATCAGAAAGAGACTGGACAAAAATGGGCTTCATGGGAGAGTAGCAAGGCGGAAACCACTGCTAACCAAGAAGAACATAAATGCTCATCTCTCATTTGACAAGAAGCACCTGGATGATCCACAAGCCTTTTGGGAAAATGTTCTATGGATAGATGAGTCCAAAGTGGAACTTTTTGGATGACATGGATCCCATTATGTCTGGCATATAGCAAACACAGCATTCCACAGTAAGGACATCATACCAACAGTCAAACATGGTGGTGGTAGTGTGATGGTGTGGGGATGCTTTGCTGCCTCAGGACCTGGATGACTTGTCTTAATTGAAGGAACCATGAATTCTGCTCTGTACAAGAAAATTCTTAAGGAGAATGTCCGGTCATCCGTCCGTCAGCTGAAGCTGAAGCGTAGTTGGGTCTTGCAGCAAGATAATGATCCAAAACACAAAAGCAAGTCCACATCAGAATGGCTGAAAAGAAGTAAAATTAAAGTTTTGGAGTGGCCTAGTCAAAGTCCAGACCTAAACCCAATAGAGATGCTGTGGCAGGACCTGAAACGAGCAGTTCATGCTCGAAAACCTACCTATGTTACTGAATTAAAGCAGTTCTGTGAGGAAGAGTGAGCTAAAATTCCTCCACAGCGATGTGAAAGACTGATATTGAATTATAGGAAGCGTTTGGTTGCAGTCATTGCAGCTAAAGGTGGCGTAACCAGTTATTAAGTGTAAGGGGGCAATTACTTTTTCACACAGTGCCAGTTGGTGTTGGTTAACTGTTTTCATTAAAAACTGAAATAGGTAAACAAAAACAAGTGTTATTTGTTCACTCAGGTTCCTTTTATCTAATATTACATTGTGTCTAAAGTCCTGAAAACATCCAGTGTGACAAATATGCAATAATAGAGGAAATCAGGAAGGGGCAAATACTTTTTCACACCACTGTATACTAATACTACCACCACCACAAACGCCAGTAACACTAACACCACTGGCTGGTAAAACATCATCTCCTCCAACTATGAGTGAAGCTACTGATTGGGCTGTAAAAAAACATTGCAGGAGAAATATTTTTCCTCACATCAGCAATGCACTTCTGCGTCTGTGTACTACCACGCCCACAGACTATCTTACTGCCAGCATTGCCAAGGTGAGAAACAGCTTTGCATGAACGTCTATTTGTGGACATTTTGGGGTATCAGCCACAATATTATAACCAAATTTAGATTTTGATACGTTCATTTTCTGATTGGGGGGACACTGGATGTGAAGCCAAAAAAACAACTGTAGCTTCAGCAACAGATAAGAGACTAGTCTGTCATGCAATGAAAACAAATTCAGTAACCAGTGGTGCTGATGAGGTCACAAAAACAATCCAATCTGATAAAAAATTCTTTTTGCTGGTGAGGGTGGGAGGGGAGCACTGACTGCAGATTTTTAGGGCAGTACAAGCAGCAAAACAAAGAACAGATACCATGATCGCAGTACAAAATCAGGCAGCTGCAGTGGATAGCAGATTCATACTGCTGTGCCTGCAATTACACTAGTCTGTGGCACAATAAAAGGTGTATTATTTGATGTCACGCAACACTGCACACACACTCACACACAGAACAGTTTGTCTACAATGCTGAATGAGTAATGCATAGCAAATTGAAAAGTTCAGTAATATGCCACTTATTGTTATGTAAACAACCTGAAATTAAGAATTGCTGCACCAGATCCACACAACACACAATCAGCAAGGCAATGTCAACAATTACTAACAATATTACTGTGTGTACATTAACACAGTCAGTTAACAAAAATATAACCAAAAAACAAAGAAATCACTATTTCTCCAACTTAAATCTACCTACACCACAGATAAGCCCCTCCCCCAAAGCACACTTTCACTGTCTTTCACTACACACACTCAATGTTTTACATTAACATTCAAAATCCACACAAAAACAAAAACGCATGATGATATGAGCACAGGAGGGTTTCCTACAATCGACGAACTAAAGTTTTAGCCCCCCAAAAAATGCAACAGTGCTTTTTTAACAGCTTTTAGAAGGTTTCAGTCACAGACAGCTCTCAGAACACACTGTCTCCTATTTCTTCCTACACATACTACCCTGAACTGATGCTGTGCAGATCAATATAGAGCTCATGTGACCTGAAATCCCATGAATCACTGCCAAATTCACCTTTGGAGCTCAAAAATAAGGCAAAGTGAGGAGAAGTGCATTGTCCTCAATGCACTTTGCCTTGAATTTGGTGGAGTAGTGGTCTGGGGAGGCAGATTAACGTGAAGTCATTGTTTTCAATGGACTTCGAGTTATCCATTATAACGCTAAGTACTCCGCTTCACGTTACGGATCACTCCGCAAATCTGCCTCTGCTCTCTGAATCACTTCGTGGAGCGGATTGAGCTCACTTCACCCACCACTAGTTAAGAGGAATCCCAAGAAATATGGACCCATGAGTATGTAGTTCATATCCTCAGCCCATAGGGGGAAATTGACAAAAGTATTTTCTGATTGTATGTCCCATGTCTCACCACAAAAGGGGGCTTTTCTCATAGATGCATTCTTACGAACATGCTTGTTTTCTTGAACATACAGTAAATGCATCCATTCTTAGACTGTAAGAAAACATATTTTAACAGTTGAACATCTGCTTTGCTGTGGGCTTCTGATTTGGTAGCTCCAGGAACCAGCCATCCAGGGAGTGCAGAAGTTGCCCAACTTTGCTGTTTATTGAAACCCACCAATCTCTGCCACTTTGCATTTAGCTAGCTGGAGTCTGCATGTCCTTTCTGGATTATAGGTCAATAAATATACTCTAATCGTGGCCGATAAATAAGCTTATGGCCATTTTTTTTTTAATTAATGAAACAGCCGTGATGTTAAACTAAATCCTCAGGCACCATTCAGGCAGCAGTAAATGTTTCCTAATGTTGTGAAGTATCAGTCATTTGGTGTAACTGAATGGAACACACACACACACTCACACACACACACACACACATACACACACACACACTTAATGGCAACTCAAAGTGCAACAAATAACCCCCTCTCGTTTTTGAGTTTGAGGTACGGTATGGGCCAAATGCAGAGCTGTATGTGTGAAGTTGCAATCAGGTGAACATTTTTTGGCCCTTTCAGATCACTGCTGATCTGGGTCCTAGTCCCAAAGAACTGACCTGTTATACAATTGCAGTCAAAGCAATATCTATAGTCAGTTTTTTAAACAAATTTGCATTTTCTGTTGGGTAGGCTCAACCAAAAACACACAGATACTGCAACCCCAACCCCACCCCTAAAGCAAATACAGGACTCTTCCTAGGGGTTGTCAAACCTCAAGCTCACCTCATTATATTCAGTCCAGAAACATACACACCTAATGGGGTGAGCAGAGATTTAGGGTTGACAACCCCTAGGAAGTGTCCACCCCTGATTTTCCTTAGGGGTGGGGTTGGGGTTTTAGGGTTGAAAACCCTAAAGCCACATTTCCCTACTTTTATTGATTTAGCCTGAACCCTTAATGTTGCATTAACTGAGTTTTTTTACAGAGAATCTCCTTACATTTTGAGACAGTATAATCATATCTTTATTTATCTGTGGAAGCACAGGGCCCTCTGGGCCCTGCACTCACATCCATCAGTATTTTTTCAGATACTGAAATCATATTCCATAGATGTGTATACGTCTGTTGCTGTGAAAGCCACCAAGAGGGCCCTGCACTTCCATGTGCATCACAACAGCAGCCAAATCATCAGCATAGCCGTGTTATTATCCAGCCTCATGAACCCGGTCATGAAACTTTTGAAATTCCCACTGAAACATCATTCCATGCCACCATAATGTCATTCCATGCCAGAGGCACAACAACGCACTTTGGCAAAGATTTGAAAAATGATAGCTGTCACATTCATGAGAAGGCATAAGGAAATGGCTATGTTTAAAATCTGAGGTGAAAGTACTGTATTGAAAATTACAAAATGTATGAGCAAGTGTAGCTTAATTTCAATGGATGTGCATAACTTTTCCAATTTAACAAATTCTGACCCCTAATTTTCAACATCCCCTTCTTATGACCCCACCTCATGAAAAAAGGGTGGTGGAGATGTTCAAATCCCACCTGAAAAGCAATTTCACTAAGCAACTACAAAATTATCTTTCAGGGCATGGTTATGTAATTCCATTGGCTTTGTTTCATGAGGTGGGGTCAAAAGAAATGATATGTTAAAAATTTGGTGTCAAAATATTCAGAAATGGCAATGTTATTCAGCAAAATTGAAAACCCCTTTGAAATGCATTGAACCACACTTGTCTTATTTCTCCTATAGCAGTTACCTTTTCCCGCACCAGACGTGTCCTCGATTGGAGAGTGGATCTTCACCCTGAGACCTCTTCAGGTGAGTGAGGCTGTGTGGTAAGCTCTGGAGTGCGGGGTGGTGGGTGCTCAGTGGGAGGTTGGGGTGGGGGAGCACATTGCTGAAGAACTGTTTTGTTTTTTACAGGAAAACAAAAACATCAAGGGACCATTTTTTTTATTTCAGGGACAATGGAGGTTGGGGGGTGCCACTAGCCATCAGGGAAATAACAATTCAGATGGTTAGGGCAATCATAGGGTGGGGTGCACTAGACAGCAGGGCATGAAAAGCACATTAATGGGAATGGCCATTGGAGGTTGGGGGGGTGCCACTAGACACCAAAGACAATATAAACTATTATAGAGATGATGATGGAAGGGTGGAGAGTACTGTTAGACACCAGGGAAATAACTAATAAATATTGGGATTCATGGATTACGGAGCATGGGGGCTGCCATTAGACACCAGGGCATGCAAATAAAAATGAATGGGAATGGTGACTGGAGGTTGAGTAGGGTGCCATTAGACACCCGGGACAATCTAATGTAATTATATTTTGACAATGATGGAAAGGTAGGGGGTGCCACTATTTACCAGGGTAACAACTAATAAATATAGGGATGAGGATTGGAGGGTGGGGGGGTACCACCAGACACCAGGGAAAACAGTTTCTGCTCAAGAAAAAGGATCTTTTTTCATCACTCATGATAGGAAAAAGAATAAGAATCTTTTTTCATATCAAGAGTAACAAAAAATGATTTATAATATTAAACAAAACAATATATAAAGTGAATTTCTGCAACAGTTAGGTGCAGAATCCAGCTAAGAGGTTCCAATAAGTAAGCTACATATGTTGGTCACTCTCCAGCATTACATTTTTTTTGGCTTTTCAATTTTGTTTTTTGTTTTAGGGAAAAAGAGCATACTAAGGATTGAAAAGGAGCAAGAAGGCAGGAAATGCCCTTGAATACTCCTATTAATAACTATAATAATTCAAGCTTCCACCAGAAAATAGAAAATTATCAAGTTGTTTTTTAAATTCAGCCTTACTGTTACTCACAATTACTTCAATAGGCAATTTATTCCAAGTGCAAATCACTCTAAGGGTGAAAAAATACTTTCCATGATGGTGTTTAAAACATTGACTAGATAACGGAAGAGGATGACCTCTGGTATTATGGGTCTGATCTTTAAACTAGAGACCTAGTTCCATCATAATGAACGGATCGTTATTAATACCAAATAATAAAAGCAAATCACCTCTTAATCTATGAGTTTGTAGAGACATTAGATTTAAAATATGTAATGTCATCATATGATATGTCACAAAAAAACATAAATATATTTGGTGAAATTATGTTAAACCCATTCTAGCTGTTAGCAACTCGTTTTTTTATACGGGCACCAATGCTGAGATGCATATTGCAAATGAGGTTCTACATAGGATTGAAATAAGGGCATTAAAACTCTTTTATCCCTAGACTGAATATTGTGATGGATGGACCAAATAGTTTTATTTGATTTGCTAATAGTCTCAGAAATATGTTTGGTATTGACAAAATCCTCAGCGATAACAACACCCAAATCTTTCTCTTCATCAGTGGGAATGAGAGGTGAACCATTTAACATATCAGGTGTCCGAGAATTATGTCTACCCACGTACATAATTTTACATTTATTAAGGTTTAACTTCATCCCCCATTTGTTTACCCATATAGAGATCTTATCAAGATCATTTTGCAAGATAGCAATTTGATCAGGGCTGTAGCTGACATTATCAAATTTTACATCATCTGCATATCTGATGCTAAATGACTCTAAATTAGTGGTTAAATCAGAAATGAAAATTTGAAACAAAATAGGACCCAAAATGGAACCTTGAGGCACCCTGCTAGTCACCCTCCCAAAATATGATAGTTGGCAATTGATCGAAACACGTTGTGTATACCAGGATAACCAATTAATTATCCATGCGGTAATGCTTTTATGAATTGATAATTTAGATATTTTATCAATTAATGCCCAATGTGGCATGATATCAAAAGCCTTACTGAAGTCTATAAACATGACATTGCAGTGTAGATTGTTAACCAACTTTAAACTGATTATCTCCTAAAAACAGACCAGATTAGTGAGGCAGCTTCTCCCCTGCTTGAATCCATGTTGTTCTGTGTCTGAATTATTAAGTACAGGGGTAATGATGTATTTAATAAGACTTTCTAAGATTTTACAAATTGGGGAGGTCAAACTAATTAGTCTATAATTTTCTCAATTTGTTTTTGGACCCTTTTTATGTAATGGAATAATGTTTGCCATTTTCCATTCAGGTGGGACAAATAAATTGGAAAGACAACCCTGAAAAGTGATTTTAAGTGGGAGACCTAGATCATCAGCTAGTAAATATAATAAATGACTGGATATGTTCTCTGGATCAACAGACATTTTGCCCTTTCATTCAAGAAACTTGATTAGAATTCTATCCAAATCGAATATTATGGGGTTAGAATCGCTTGGTATATTAATGTATGAAGTGTTAACATGAGGGCTAAAATTATAGCAAAAATTTGAGTTAAAAATATTGGCCATCTTTAAATGGTCATGTACAATTTCATTGTGATAAAGTAAGGGACATACTTGACAAGCTGGTTTCTTTAGAGAATTGATATATAAGAAGAAATGTTCACTATTATGTTTATTAGCCTGATTAGCTAAAGGGAACTCACATTTTTGTTTAGCTTTTCTAATTTTGGCTTTACACAGTTTCTGTATAGCAGAGAGCTTGGTCCAATTTTTACTTGTCCTGCCTTTTAAGAATTTTCGATATAATTAATTTTTTATTTTCATAATCTTTTTTACTGATTTATTGAGCCATGTTGGTTTTTGTTTGGTACTGTTATGTTTAAGTTTGGTTGGACTATAGGTATCATGCAGGAAAGAAATTGTGTCGCTGAAAAAGTTCCACCTTTGAGTAATAAATCTATAATTGAATTCATGCACCCAATTAATACTGGAAAGTTGTTCTTTCATTGCAGATACGTTAGCTTTTTCATAAAGATATTTTTTACTAAATCCTGAGTGATAAATAATATCCCTGAAGTGAACAAATAATAAAAGGGAAAACAAGATGGCAGCATATGTAAAATATCATGAAAAAAATCACTAAAGGGGTTCCCATATGAATAAATAATTCAGCTATTTTCAAGTGTTGACTGAGCATGTTCAGAACCTGAATTTTAAAAATGTAATAACCTTGGAATGGCTTAATATTGTTTGACCAAACCAGCGAAAGGCACTTACGTGGGCCAATCCCTTTCTACCCTGAAATTTTCAGACCAAAATTCCAAACTGTCTGGGTGCAGCGTGAATACAAAATAAAACAGCAAAAAAATGAGATTTTTTTTTATGTTAGTTTGCTGTTGTATCTCAGAATCCACACATCTGACCAGAACAAGACTTGGAATGCCAAGAGGACTACCCACTAAGATTATGCATGTAAAATTTCATGCAAATCTGTTAAACGGTTGTGAAGTTATTAACATGCACAAATTGGGGTTTATCATTAAATTGCTAGTCAACCCTAAATACAGTGTTGCTACCACACCACAATAATATATACACACACAATGGGGGGTGAATTACATGTCACAATGGATGTTCAGAAGGTTACTGTCATTACAGTGGAATACTGAGCCAATCAGAGAGCAGCCTTCACAGTGATGATGACATCACAATGCCTAGTACAGAACTGATGCTAGCTGTCTTTTGAAAACAAAGAAACACAGTTACTTCTTCTAATAGCAGATTTAAAAGCTATAACTAGAACCACAGAAACATAGAATTTGTCTAGCCATAAGTTCCTTGACTAATCAGTCTCCAAAGACCATAACTTGTCTCTGGTGACCCTCCCCACCTCCTTACCTATTTACTAATATTCTCCTATATCTATCCCATGCATGCTTGAAGCCCCCAACTGTTTTCATCTCCATTACTTCTGCCGGCAGTCTATTCCAGGCATCTGCCATCCTTTCAGTGAAGCAGTACTTCCTTGCATCCTTCCTAAACTCCTCCCTCCAGCTTCATTGCATGCCACTTGCTCCTGGTGCTCTTTCTAATTTGAAAGATACTCTCTTCCTGCACCTTGTTCACCCCCATGAGGTACTTGCAGGTCTCTGTCATGCCCACACTTATCTCCCCTCCTCCAGGGTATACATGTTGAGATTCCCCTTAGTCTCCCCTCATGCAGCCCCAGCACCATTATAGTTGCCCTCCTCCAGACTGCCTCCACACTGTCTATATCCTTTCTGAGGTACAGCCTCCAAAATGGGACACAGTACTTCAGGAAGGGTCTCAACAGAGGACAATACAATGGCAACACCAACTTCCTCCTTCTGCTAAAGAGATGCTTCTCTCTATGCATCCCACTAGTTCTACCCTCTATTTTGTCACACTGCCTGACATGTTGAGGTTATCAGTTATTATAACCCAAAGTTTCCTTTCCTGCTTAATGACTGTCAGTACCCCCTTTCATAGACACTTCTCTTGTGTTCCTATGCCTTAGGTGCACAATTTTCTGCTTTTTGAAATTGAAATACAACTGTCATGCTCTTGAACACTCCTTGAATTTCGCAAGATTCCTATACATATTCTCTACTCCTACTGAGTGTCTTCCCTATTACAGTTTTTTGTATCATCTGCCAAAAGGCATACCTTCCCTTTCAGTTCTTCAGTGTCAGTTTTGATGATGCTGAGGAGGATTCATTCTAGTACTGAGCACTGTGGCACCCCACTGGTCACTATACCTTCATTACAATGATTGCCAAAAAACACCACCCTTTGTTTTCCTTTCTGTTAACCAGTTTCTAACCCAATTTACCAGTTTGGATCCCACCTCTAGGCTGCTCAATTTCTTTATCAGTGTCTTGTGCAGTACTGTGTTAAAGGCCTTGCTAAAGCCTAGATAGACCACATACACTGCCCTCCCCTGATCTATTTCCATGGTCACCCAGTCAAAGAAGCCCCCCCCCCGAATACATGCTGCCTGTGGTCTTGCAGTCTATTGGATTCAAAAAACTCTACTAACCTTTCTTTAAGCAGAGTTTCCATTAATTTCCTCACCACTGAAGTGAGACTAACTGGTCTCTAGTTGCTAGCCTCCTTTCTGTTGCTGCTTTTATGTAGAGGGACTGTATCTGCTCTTCTACAGTCCTCTGGACTCATACCTGTTTCTAGTGAACAGGTAAGCTACTGTTGTGCAGTATATATTGAATATACAATGGTCTGACTCAAATTAGGCAGTTGATCATCACTCATGAGGCAGCAAGACATTCACAAATCACTTTTGGCTCTGCCACTCATGAGTTATGATCCTGTCTCATCACACTAGAAGATTAATTGCAAATCCTTCCATCTTTCCATTGCACAGAACCCCAGGGTCAGTCTTGGGAGGGAGTGAAGGTCACAGTCTCAAAGGAGGAAAAATACCTTGGGATAGCAATTACAAGTGATCTTAAACCAATAATGCAATGCCAAAAAGTGATGGGAAATGTGAACAGGATGCTGGGTTGACTACCAAGGGGGTTCTCCAGCAGGAGGAAAGAGGTAATTCTGCCCCTGTACAAGTCCATGGTTCATCCACATCTGGAGTATTGTCTACATCACTAGAACCTTTTACCTTAAGGAAGACATAAACCAGATGGAGGAAGTTTAGAGGAGGGCTACCGAGATGGTTCAGAGCCAGCAGGATATACTGCATGAACAGAGGTTGACAAACCTAAGAATGTACTCACTGGAGGAGAGAAGAGAGAGAGATGGGATATGATCAAGACCTAGAAATACCTTAAAAGTATTAACAAGGTCAACATTGGGGATATTTTTTTTTTGGAAAAAAACAAAAAACAAAACAGAACAAATACCAGAGGGCACAACTACAAATTACTGAGGGGAAAATACAGGAAGGAGGACAGAAGACATTTCATCACTGAAAGGGTGGTGCCAGGATGGAATGCACTGCCAGATGGATTAGAAAATCACAGTACATTTGGGGGGTTTAAAAGAGGGTGGAATAGATTCAAGGGGCTCACCATGCCACAAACCTGTAAGACCAACTTAGAGTTCTGGTTTATTTCCCCTGGGGTGTGATACATATGAGGCACAATGTTAAGTCCTGAGTAGGATGAAACACATGTCTGTGTCTTCTGTTTGCAACATTTGCAGATTGTGTGAGAGGCCCTTTGGCACCATACAGTCTTGTTTAAAGCTGAACCAGCCTACAATTTCATGGTGATTTGCATATGCCTCCCATGATGCTTTGCATTATGGAGGTATGTGTGATTTTCTACTTCTCTGAAACTTGGCATTATTGCCAATGCCCTTTGTGGTAACCCTTGCCATAGTGCTTTGGCAGTGAGTTTTTTCTCTTTTAGCTTGTTTTTTGTTTGTTTGTGCTCACCATGACCATAACCCGTAAGACCAACTTAGAACTCTGGTTCATATCTCCTTGGATGTGATACAGATGAGGTACACTGATGAGTACTGTGTAGGATGAAACATGCATCTGTCTTCTGTTTGCACCTTTTGCAGATTGTGTGAGAGATCCTTTGGTACCATGCAATCTTGCTTAAAGCTGAACCAGCCCACAATTTCATGGTGATTTGCATTTAAATCCCATGATGCTTTGCCTTATGAAGGTATGTGTGATTTTGTATTTCTAGATTCAAGGGGGACAATAGGGTGACAGGAGGGATTGAAGCAACTTGTAGCATACTGTACATTCATGAGCTTTGCATCGAGTAGACTTGATAGATTTTTGGGCTTTCTTCTGCTGGCCTTTTGTATGTTGGTGTACTTCTGTGATCATATCCCCCATATAAACAGTGCATGGCCTTGTATGGCCTAGCCTTAACTGCCAGTTGGAAATTGTGTCATTTTTATAGAACTAATAATTATTTGTCTTCTTCTGTTGTTATGTACTCACTGGAGGCCAGGTGGGATTGGGAGATGTGATTGAAACATACAAGTTTCTCAGGGATATAGACAAGGGGCTAGATTTTCAGAACAGTCAGGGACTATGTCCCATGCTGCAGCCACCACTGCAGGATGAAATCTCTGCACCTCCGGAGATTTGTATTTTCAGCCAGCACAGCTTCAGGGGATTTTACACCTAGTTCCACCAGATGTAACATTTCAGTGCAGTTGTGCCAAAAACACGTCTGCAAGCTGCCATAAATCATGGAGCTGGTCATAAACCATCTCCCACTTTGAAAATATGGCACGTGCAGGAAATCTGCAGCTCTGCAAGTGAAACCCCACTTGCGGCAGTGTTTACCAGCATCTTCGCCAAATTTGGAAGAGCTCAAAATCCAGGCCAAGGTGAATTGAAGGGACTTATTTCTAAGACATATAGGGATTCTGTCACTAGTGAGCATGACTGGAGGTTAGTGGGGGCAAATTCAAGAGAAATGTGGGGATGTTTTACTTCACTGGGAGGGTAATAGTACCATGGAACAGACTGACAGTGCAATTGATTGGGGCAGCTATCCTTAATAGTTTAAACATGTTAGAGTGGAGGGGCAACACTTGTTTAAGGGTTGGGGGAGATGGGCAACAGACCACCAGTATTGCAGGTTAGTGGAGTGGGGTAATAAAGTAAAGGCAGACTTGACTTGACCTTTGGACTCCTTCTGCTGTCAAATTATGTTTTTATGTTTCTATGCTTGTCTCTAAGTGTATATCCAACTGGAAGAGGAATTTGAATTGGCATCCTTGATAAACCTGCCATTTAGTTTTTTGAACAGTCAATTTTTGGAACAGCAAATGCAACCAGCTATGTCTTAAAATATGTTTAAAAAAGGTTATTAAAGTCCCAAACATAAATTGATATCATACCTCTGTTGTAAGCCTTTCAGAAGGGCATTGCTGCTGCTGTTTTTGTTGTGGTGCCACCTTTTATTGCACCTTATCTCTACTTACTAGCATTTAAGCATATATATTGGAATCTAATATTCTTGACACAGCCCATATGTGCCACTTTTTTATACTGAATTATAGAATGGTACATTAGACAGTGATAATCAGTAGTTACTACAGCATGTGTTTTTAGTATTATTTTTTTTGCATATTGAATTTTAAATTTTATAGCATATTGGCACTTTGTTATTGTACTCAGTGGCCCAGATATTCAGATTGCACTGGGCAGTGGCACAAGCCTGGGGGAAGTTCAACTGGGATGCGCCGGGGCCAGGACCAGGTGATATTCAACGGTGATGCACCATGGCGCAGCACCATTGAATATGGCAAAGTCAGCACACATACCACACATGGTGCAGTGGCACTGAGCCGGCACGAGCCACAGATAGGGAGCACAGTGATGCACCAACTCAAGTGCAGTTGCTAGATGCATCTCCTGCAATATTCAGCCGGGGGCATGCAAGTGAGGCCATAATATATGCAAGGCACAAATGGGACCATTTGCATATCATTATGGCCCCATTTGCATGCCTTATGCAGGGCAGCCCGGTGACTTGTGCCTGGCACTCTGCACAGCATGATGTGGGCAGTGGGGATCCCAGGGCATCCCTCACCCCATAGCCATGATTGCGTGGTATATGTTAAGAAATACATCCGGTGGGGGGGGGGTCCACTAGACCACCAGGGGTTGTGTGTGCTTGTGTGTGCTTGGGGACAGTGTTCTGGATGAGTGGCCACCCACGGCAGGTGGCTGCTGTGTTGTGCCTTGCAATACAGCAGCCTACTTCTGGTGGGCCAGGATTTGTTCCTACTTTTCTGGGGCTCAACTCTGAGCCCTCCTATACAGTGCAATGCAGGGTTGTGCCAGCATATGAGCTGCACATCCCAGGCTGAATATCAGGATGTGCCGCATATGCACAGGCATGCCCCCTATATCTGCACTGCATATGATTACATTGCCCCCCCGGTGCATCGGGATTTGCACTACACCAGGCAGCCCTTTTAACATCCCACCAGGGCACAATGCAGGGTTGCACTGGTGCAACTGTGTTGCGCCAGGTGCAAAACCTTTGAATATCCGGGTCACTGTTTTAGAAGACATGCAAATTATACGCAAAAAATAGTGTAACTTTAATGAAGCAGTACACTTTATATGACTAGTTCAGTTATGTATGCTGCTTCCAAAGATGTGCTAAATGCACATTAAGTAGTTCTGAGGGTCAGCATTTTTGGGGTCACTGTTCTTTAGCCAGTATTATGAAGCCTACACCAAATAAAGGATAATGTACAGGAACCTTGGTGTTTGAGCTGCAGCAGAATCCACTTTAGGACTTAAACCAGAGAAGTGATTGCCTGTGTCAGTTTGATATTTATTATTATCTGAATTAATGCATTCTGAATCTGTTTGGTGAGTGTAGTTCTTTGGTTCTTAAGTTGTTCACTCCACCCTGAGATTATTAATAATGTTAATGATCCTAAACCAACAGTGTATGCACCCTCAAAACAGATGACATAGATGAGCTTTTGGACTAGAGTAAAAACTGTTGAATGTTGAGGATAAGACAGGGGTCTCACACCTAAATCGCACCCACCCTGAACAGAAAATTGAGGATGTTAATGTTAGCCCCCCCAAACACAAACACACAAACACACACACACACACACACACACACACACACACACACACTTCATTACAAAAAGAGGATGACACAGATTATGATCCTTGGAACTTGGAGTCAGATAGTGATACTCATATGATCCTTGGAGCTTGGAGTCAGATATGGTGATACTCACTCCCACCCTCACTTAATTTTATATCGATGAAACTTTGATGTTGATGTTATGATGTAAAGTACTGTTAGTATACTGTACAGATACTTCAAACATTCAGACAACTCAGTGTAGTATATGCTGCTGAATTATGTGGTTTTTGAAGCATGACCTACTGAAAACATGAATATTTAACAACTGCATTCTGCATGCACACAGCTGATTTGCACATGAAAGGGGAACAAAGGGTGTGATAAGTAGGTGATATGTAGGTACTGTAGCAATTAACAAATGTCCAAGCAGAAGTCATGCCCAATACACTATGATCCAGAGAGGAGCAACAGCTGACTACCCTTCTCAGTCATACAAAGATCAGCATATCCCAGGAACAAGTCAGAGACTCCCCTAAATATTGAACACCAGTCTCCTCTATCTCTCTAAAGAATCAGTCAAATGTTTGAGTGGAAAATAGGTGAAAACATACACTGACAAAAATTTAAAAATGTGCACTTTAACATGCATATTATTTGCACAAAAGGTCATTTATTATACTGAGTGTAGAAATTATGTTATGATCATGTAATTAGACTCAAAGTACACAACACAGCACCATAGACTGTCAAATCAATCCAAAATATTAATGAAACAAAAATCCAGTAACAGAGTCTAAAATTATGCATTTCATCATCATGCAGAAGTCACTGAATATCAATGACTTTCTGTGGCAATATTTTTTCAGCTTGTTGGTTCTCACACAGCAGCATCCATGAAGCTATTGACAAACAGCTGGAATAATAAACCCTGTCACAAAATTAAAAGATCTGCACTTTAACATACACATTCACGGATTATAGTTTTGAGTACTTTATTCTCAGCATGTAGCTCTCACACAGTGACAGACACAGGTCAGACAAATGTTTGGAAAAACCTTGATCCAAACTTAAAAAAAAATCTGCACTTCAACATGCACAGTCATTAAATATTTATTTATATGTCATGTTTTAACCGGGGCAGGCAAACTGAGATGAGAGACCTGGTTTATACGGTACATTCTGTTGCGCTGCTTACATGGACTAGTTTTATTGACAGAGAGAATGTTGACCAGACCATCCAGACAAATCCCTTACTATGTTAGTGCCATGGGTTGTTTATTGTCCATCTGTATGGCCGGCAGAGATGGGCATAAGGGAACTTGGTTTAACAGCATAACAGAAAGGGCTGTTGCCAAGCATATAAATAGTACTATTAACTGAGGAGGCAGTATAGTGCAGTGGTTGAAGACTCTGAACTGCAAACCTGGAGACTGGGATTGAATCCCACAGCCCCCTCTTGCATGCTGTGTGACCCTAAGCAAGTCGCTGAACTTCCTTGTGCTCCCAGGTCACACCTGTAAATAAGCTTCAGCTTAGTGTGTCTCTCCTGATTAACAAAAAAACTAGAGTGAATATTAACAGTAACAAACACAAGTAGTTAGGCATACACTCAGTACTAGAGATGGGCAGAAGTGACTTCAGATTTAACATCTTATTCAAAGGTTGGCACCTTAACAGTGCAACAAATACATAAACATTGTGACAATAAATCAGACAGTACAGTATATGGATAATACCCTCTACGATTATACAGTATAACAATGTGCATCCATGCTATACATAAAGGATATGCAGAGAGGACCTAGCAATACAAGTGTTGTTTAACCTCAGGTATCCTCACAAGTGGTGTAAGCCACAAGTGAGGTATCCGAGGTCAAACAGCACAAGTATATATAAGATAGTCATCACAGAATGTCCCCTCTGCAAATTCCATTTATGCAATAGGCTACAACCTTGAGTAATAGATTTTTTTTTCAATTTATAAATTCTGTAGGACTTTTTGGGTGAACTATTGTCTCTATGTCTTTTGTTTGTCCCATTGCCATGGACACGCTGCCATGATGCAAGCACTGAAGCCTTGACATAGTAGCTTATTAGTGGAGCAAGGGACAAGTTAAACAAATTCAAGGCAAGATGGTGTCAAGTTTTTAATGAGTAACAGGGTGCCCAGGATTGCTGTCATCATTGCTATCTACAAGGGAGCTGACATCCAAGAATTGCAGTTTGAAAATGGTTTGGAATTATGTGTTGATTTGGTGATAAATAAATCTCATTGTTTGTTGGTTCCAGGAAAATGAACTGAGCTGTGAGGAGCAAGAAGTGAGTGGCCAGAGTTAGAGAGAGAGATGTGGCTACAGACAACAAATGAGATGAGTGCAACTGTTTGGCGGTTTGGGAGGCAAATTTAAAAGCAAAAAAAGAAAGGCAATTCTGTTTGCTTTTCTTTTTTGTCTGGAGTTGGACACGGAAGTGAAGAAGGGATTAGAAAGGTAGAACAAGAGAGTGGGTGCTGTGAGGTTAAGGAGGAAGCAAAGAAGGTAGTATGCAACTGGAGTTTAAAAAAGAAAAGGAACTGTTGTTTTTTGGTGTGCATCTTGTCCTTGTGGGCATGTTGACAGGTGGATACTACAGACAAGAAAGAGGAGCTGTAACCAAAGGGGAGCTTCTGTGGGAAGCATGCTTGTTATAAGGCACTGATACTGTGTTAAAGATGGTGGGCTGACAGGTGGGGGTGACAGATGATGACGTGTCTACTTATTAATTAATTTATTTATTTATTGAATTTCGGTAACCATGTGTGCCCTCTGGAACCAGAGGTCCCTTTTTCAGTGGCGACCCAGAGTTTATTACAGGCAGCTAATCAGACAGTTCAAAAAGTCCAAAAGGTTCTTTATTTAAGTACCTATAGATATAAAATCATGACATGCAAAACATCACTAATGTTTATAAATTACATCACATCATATCATAATTATTACACAAAGACAGTATAAAATTTACAATTCAAAATTAATTTGGCCTCCAGCCATTTAGATTGTACAATGCAAGCTTGGCAAAATTAGCAATTGCATACTGTACATATGGGCAGGCTTATTGGAAGATAACATGCAATTTGTCAGATTTCTAGGCTTACTATTTTCTAGATATTCCCAACTTGGTTTCAACCATTGCTCTCTGATTTCCGTAAGTTGTGGGCATTCAAAAATCAGATGTTTAATATTTATAACAGTAATAGAATCGCAAGGACATACCTTATTGCAAAGACCATAAAGATTTTCTCTTCTAGAATTAACTGTAAAAATACCCAGTCTGAATTTACATAATGCGTTCCTTTGGATCCTGTTCTCATAAATAGTCAAATAAGGTTCACATTCCATATTTTGTTTATGGTCTAAATAGCTTTCAAAAAAGGGGATCTCTCTTAATTTACTAAATTCCATCTGAAAACAAATATCTCTCATCCTCTGCTTAGCCATACTTATGTATTGCTCAACATTCATAGTCAACACGTCCTAAATTTGGGGCATACCAGATAGAATTAACCGAATATTAAGCTCTTGAAACCATCCCCCAGGCATAGTCTTACTTTTACTTTTTGTTTCTAACCAGCATTTAGATAATGATGTATTTGGAGCTGCCAGCATATTTTTTTCTTCAAAAACCTAAAGCCCTAAATTGTGCTTGTATATTTGTAGGGATACTATGAAGCTCAGTTCTCAATACAGCCATTGGGGTTCTATAAGGCAAATCAGAAATGACCTTATAAAACATATTTTGTACTGTTTCTAACATCAGTGTATTCTTTGAAAAGTCCCATATTTCTGTGTCGTATAACAGTATACCAATAGATTTGGACTCAAAATCTCTATTAACTGCTATATAGGAATTACCTGCAAAATTTTGAGCAAACCTAAAAATAGCTCTAGAAGAACTTATAACTTGTTTCTTACGCCAACTAAAATGTGAACTCCAAGACCCTTTTATATCAAAAATGACCCCAGATAGATGTATTCATTTTTTATTTCAAAACTTAGATTACTCATAACCCAGCTCTTATGGTGAATTTTCTTTTTATTTCCAAAAATCAGAATGGCTGATTTTTTGCTATTTTCAACCAACTCGAAGTTTCCAAGAACATGAATACACTTCTCCAGGGCCTGTGTTATTCCAGCTTTAGTTAAAGAACATAGCACAATATCATCTGCATATACCAACATACTTACTATTTCCCCATATATACTAGGTGCTGCACAATTTATGGATTTTATTTCCCTTATTAGTTTCTCCATATACAAATTAAATAATAACGGTGCCAGCAGGCAGCCTTGTTTGACTCCTTTTCCTCAAGGGATTGGCTGAGTTGTATGACCATCCTTTGATGTCCTAACCAAAGCATAAGTCTTGTCATGCAAACACCTCAATATATTTATCAATTTAGGCTGGATACCTAGCTCTTGTAATAAAGCCCACAATATCTTCCTATTCATATTATCAAAGGCTACCTTCAAGTCCAAAAAGACAGGATATAAAACTCCCTTTTGTTGTACACAATATTTATCTATAAGAAATTTAAAAATAAATATATTACAGGCAGATATATAAACAGTGAAAGAAAATAATGTGCATAAATGACATCAGCTTTGATAAATTAGCTGACCATAAATACCTACCAAAACATACAAAACAGCATATTTACTGGAGGGACATAAGCACAAGATATCAATAAAGAGTACAACATGGAAAACAAGTATGTACAGTGTACACATACTGTACCACATTTGAGACTAGCCGTGGTAGTGTGAGAAGGAATGTGCCAGTCACAGAAGCTTGTCAGGGATGGGGGGTGGCAGGGTGGTTAGGCAATGTCTAATGGGGAGAGGAGGGTGGGGGACCACTAGACCACCAGGGAGTATGACCGGCTTCTTTGGGGGGGGGTTGGGAGAACGAGGATGGGGGGTTCAAGAGAGGGTCCACTACACCACCATGACTTTTACATAAGCATTGGGCAGTGGAGGGATGAACTTGAACAGGGACATCGCATTCTCTTCATGGCAAGGACTATCAGGGGTCTATGGTGGTTGGGAGGCACTATACCACCACGGCACCAATAGGGGATTGCCCTGGGTTGCCATTCACCTGCCACAGCAGGGGGTACACACTGGTGGCACTTGAGCACCCAGACTGTACAGGGACACTGTCCTATGGTGGCTACCCACTCCATGCCACAGCCTTGCAGTGGCTGCCCCTTTTGTGCCAGGGTTCCAGGCTTGGTGCCCCTTGGGTACCTAGGCATCCCCCTGTGCACTTATCTATGGATGCATTCCGGACTTGTGCCGTACCCTCTGACTGTGCCAATCTTTCTGATGCTGGTCACATACTGTGGATATTCAAGTATATTTGGTGAAAGTCACCAACCTTCTGGAATAGCGAAGTTTGTGTTTGCTGCAGCTGCATCTGATGCAGCCTCATTCTTGGCCACAGGTTTCGTCCAATGCAGTCGGCTTCTAGAATCAGGCCCACAGTTTCTGCAAAGAAATTAAAACAAGTTTGTTTTATGAATTATTGGAAAAACAATAGATGTTTGGCCACCAAAAAATAGGTGATTATCCATATTCATGAAAGTTAATGAATGTACTGAACACTGGTGGAGTTTCAATCTTTTTCATGGATGTTTATCAACAATAGAAATGCTGCAATGTTCTCCTTTATCATTCAAAATGTGGTGAAGTCGCATATTTTGGCTTTGGTGAAGACCTCACACAGTGACTCCACTTTATCAAATTTGTGGAGCATTGAACTTCACAATACAGTACTACACAAGATACTTCTCTAGCAAAGTCAGAGTTACTTTCTCACAAATAAAAAATGATTTACTACTACTGTTTTGCAAAGTGTGACTAGCTGGAAAAGCCAAATGATGTGCAAAAGGCTGATCACATGGTTACATTGCTGCAAGAAGCACGGGAAAGTAGTCATGTGATGTGGTGAAGCATCGGGCTGAGGATACAAAATGTTGAGGGTTAATGGGGTGACTGCCACGATGATTTTGATATGTGCTGTTACACGGATGCACCTTACTAAAGTAAGAAGTTTGTTACTTTCCTATAAGGAAGCTTGACTTTATATGTTCACCCTTGCATTTGCATGCAAAGGGGCATATTCACTAAAAAGTGTGCAAGAGGTGCATATTGGGGCATGCAGCTCTGCACCCACAGAATTTCCATGCTGGGGCCAGTTTCATGAACACCAGATCCCTTACACAGCCCTGCCCCCTGGCATGCAGGTCCACAGGGGGCAGGTGGGTGCGGAGTGGCACATCCTGATGGGCACCCAATCAGCTGTCCAGGCAGGGTCCTGCAGCGTATCACTTGCACACTATAGGTGCCATGTTGCCAGCCAGCATGCAGTGCACTGACCATGCCATAGAGGAGGTGTACCCCATCCACCCAATTCCAGCCTCATGAAATGCCCCAAAGGCAGGGACAGCATTATTGGGGGGGCAATACCCCCTGCTGAGTCCACCCACATCTGGAGGCAGCCTCCCTGGGGTGCATAATGGCTCTGGTGGTTTATGGTTGCCTCCCAGACACAAAGCAGTAAGCCCCCATGTGCAGCACTCCACCAGGATGTGCATGCCGCTGAGTGTTGGCTCGCCCCCTAGCCCTCCCCCACGTGGAGCTCTGCTATCATCTGGGGGATTGGTTGTGTAGGGGGGACATATTGGCTTTGGGAATGGGGCAGGGGGGCACAGTGAGTGCAGAGAGCTGCGTGGTGGCTACATGCCTGGGTTACGTGGCGCATAGCCACTGATTTAATTTGTGAATAGGCCCCAAAGTGAATATTTTGGTACGAGAGTGGGTTTTGTGAGGTGTGTCATTGTCAGCCCAATGCAAGGCAGTTTGCAAGGGGCTTGTCAATGCCAGATCAATGATCAGCCAGACTGATCATGATATTGTTCTGTTCTTGCTGGGTGGAAACTTTGTGTAGTTCAAAGGGAAGAGCCAACCCAGTCATAGGACAGCTCTTTCCATTGATCTATATAACACCACCCAGCAAGTAACCATCTTGCATGGGAGCAAGATGCCCTCTCCACTAGTCAGTGTCCTGGAAAGAATGAATGATCATGTCCTCACCTATAGTAATGCCTGATTTGCTGCTTGACAGCCAATCAGGTGTTACTATAGTTGAGGACATCATTGTTTATTCATTCAACAACTGAAGACGGATGAGTAAGGATGCCTCTCTCCGGCACTGAACAATTATTTTTTTTTACAGTTTCTTGATGTGTCCTTATCCTTTGCTTAATTAGGAACATAGAGAGATGACACAGGTTTGGTGCAATAGGGTGGTAGAGTGGGGGTTTCACTCGTTAATTATTTCTATAACTCAGAGGGACAGGCATGGTTTAGGAGAGGTGAGTGTTTTGTTATATTGATTTGGCCTATACGGGGAGAAGAGATACATATTTTGAGGAAAGGGATATCACCATGGAGCTGTTTCCCATTCACTTTTCAAAAAGTTCCTATAGGATTTCTTGAAGGCCAACTTAGTCTGCTCCTGCATATAACCATATGGTATATATTCTATGTACTGGAGTTCCTTGTCACCTTCTTCCCAAGGTGCATATCCTACACTTGAAGGCTTCCTGTCTATGCTCAATAGTGGCTAGTTATCTTTTATACCATGCTTTGAACTGTTTTATAACTGTGCCTGATCATGTATGTGACTTGTCAGCATTCACTGGTTAGTGTAATTTCAACTTTTTGTCAATGTAATGACCAATCTGTTATTCTGCAGCTTGAACATATCAGTGTAGTGTTATTGCTGTTGCTGTTGTATGGTTTTATATTGCATTGTAATTCTCCTGGATAGCACCTGAAAATGGGCACTCTACATGTCTAGTGTGCTTACCTGGTCAATAAAAGCTAAATAAATAAATAATTATTATAGTAAAATTTTGACTGGGCTATGGGTACTAGAGGATCGGGGCTAGGGTACTGTGTTCTAAAGGGTCTGGGTTGTAGGAGGGGTGAAAACTGTATGTTATAGTAAGTGGGGATGGGTTACACATTTAAAAACCTTTTTTTTTAAATAGAACTTTGCATCATGAAATTGGGATCGGCTTGGGAAATGATAGGTTTGGGAAACTTAACCTTCCTATGTATAGTGCAAAGATCCCAGCTTCTTACCAACTTCACTGGAAAAGTGTAAAATCACTCCTTGTCTAATCCCAGGTAAATATATTGTGAAAAAGGAAATTGATAGAAAAAAGGAAAATAAATAATAATTGATATAGTTAATACTTACATTTCTAATGCATTGAAATAAAACCTTATATTGCTGTACTTTCAGGGCACTGTAATGACTTCAGAAGGCTTGTATGTATTAAATAATTGTCCACTGGTGAAGCTGTAGGGAAAGGTGGCCTTCAGAAATTCAGTTCCATTAGAAAAAGAACACTGCTCTTTTCTAACTCAGTTCAAGGGAAAAAGTGAGAAAGGATTGTTGTTTGGTAAAATCCACTTCCTAAGTGCATTACAATGCACCAAATAAAGTGTATATGACTGTGCAGCATATTTGCAGACACTTGCTCCTGGGTGGTAAGCAATAATGTTTTTTTCTCATCTCAAAGGTGGTAGACTTTTTTAAATATTTGAAAGTACAAATCTTAGTGCTAGTTTTGGACTATGTGTTCCCCTTTCCCATACCAGAAGTGTCTCACCTGGGAAATGGGAGGATTCCATTGTTATAAGTATGCTCGTACTAGAAATCCAATAACAAAGCAATAATGTTGTTTTTTGCAGCTTTGAGTTATGAATAAGTCTTATAGTAATTGTGGAATTGCTTTTTAACAGACTGGACAGGGCATTAGATGATGACAAATCCCATTAAACAGCAGATTGTTCTGATTACTAATGAGGAGATGAAAACATTGTTAAAAATTGGAAATGTGTAATAATGCTATATGGCAATAAATAAGAAAGTACAGTGGTCTTGGGAAATACAAAAAGATCATGCCATTCATTCAAAACCATAGGGCTTTTCATAAGACACAGCTTGCTGTGCCAGCGATCTGAACGGTTGATCACCAATCTGAAGTGTGAAATTAACCATTAAAATCTCAATGATATGCTAGCATCAGCCTCATTCTTATTGGTTGACTAACAGTCTTTATCTGTTTAGCTATAGGCCATGACAGTAAAAATGAATAATGTGTGTCTCAGCTGAGATTGAAAGACATTCTGTGGTTTGGGGAAACAAATTCAGTTGGTAGCAGTAGAATGAATGGCATTAACTAGAATTCCCGTAAAATGGTAATTTCAGGACCATACATTTTTATTACTGTAGACATTTTCATTAAAGTATGACAGTTTTCCCTTCAGCTTCATCTACTCACATTGCATAATCCTGCCTTCATATTTCTCTGTTTATGACATCACAACCTGTTACCATGGAAATTATTTGGATGTCAGATGAGTAGGGCTTTAGGCAACAAAAAGCAGCAGCAACAAATGCCTTACGGCAAATAGACTGTTTTCGTGCTACAGGTTTGCTGATACAGAATGGAACATTTTAATATTCAGATTTATTTGGAATATTATGACTACTCTAAATATTTAACAAAAAATTAAAAAATTACTTTAACCAATATGAAAACTGAAGGGACCCCATATTCAAAGGTTAGTATTGCCATGAACATGGTTACTGCCGGCATTAAATGGGGTTTGCACCGCTGCTCTAGGAGGGGTCATATTCAGAGGCCCCCGGAGTGCTGCTCAAACCTGGCAGCACAAAGGCACTACCCATACCACTGTGCCTATGCAAATGAGTTGGTCGCTCATGCATATTGGTCCAGCAGTATATTCAAAGGTTTGCAGTAGTGCTAAAGAGCCTGCAGAGCAGAGTTGATTACTGCCCCCAAAACCATTGTATTATCTTGGTGCTAAGCACATGCCCCACCTGCCAAAGGCAGGACAGCTGTACTGCAACCACTCACCCTGACACAAATCCTGCATTGGTAAAGATAGATCCCTGGTAGTCAAGTGGTCCCCAACCCCCGAACACCAATCCTCAGTGTAAAGATAGACCACTGGTAGATCCCTGGTGGTCTAGTGGTCCCCTGTCATTCCCAGCAAGTGCTAATCATCTAACCACTCACCCACTGGGATTTTCAACCCACACACCCCGCACCCCAATCATCAATCACTGTTCAGTTGGGAGTAGTGAGGTGACCAGCACAGTCCTCCACCTACCTCCTCAGCCAGCCACTGTATGACAGTCATAGAGCATGATCAAATACATGTTTGCACTCCATGACAGTCAGATGGTAGCTGGCCAAGGAGATGAGCAGATGGATGTGCCAGCCACCACTCTACTCCCAACTGATTGGTGAGTGATTATCAGTTTGAGTGGAATGCGGGGCAGGATGTCACAGCACCAACTGCCAGATAGTCTGTAATTCAGCAGTTATAATCATTAATGGGTTTGCCAAATACTCATTGTCATGTCATTATGCCTATATTTCATGGTTCCTGGCTCAACATTCTCCTCAAGGCACATGAGGGCAGTGATAGATGGTTGATTGGTAGATGCCTCTACACTGCTCTGTAGGCATAATGATGGATGCCATGCAGCAACTGGGTATAAGCCATGTTCTTGATCCCCACATATGTGGCAGTGGATAACCACTACAGCCATACCTAATGACCCTGTACCTTTAGGCACAATGTGAGGCCGAAGAGGCATACAATGAAGTTGACAAGAATGCACAGTCCATGGTGGAGAGGATGAGATGCCAAGTAAAGATGAGGTTCCATGCCCCAACATGATTGGTGACACTATAATGCTGGCCCTGGGAAGGTGTTCAGATTGTTTACTACATGTTCCATGCTGCATAATGTAGCTGTACAGCAGCATATACCCATGTCATGGAATGGCCATGGGGATGGTCCAGCAGTTTATCTGGTAGGGGAGGACTTGCATGACCATGGTGTGGACTAATTGTTGGGAGCATGATAAGGCATGGATTTGTGCAGGGGGCATTCAGCTGCTAGGGACGGGGGGGGCATGTAGGCAGGTAATGCACTGTGATAACAATCCATCCTGAGTGCCACACAGCCCATGGTCAATGGGAGTTCTCTATGGTGGTGCTCTAGGGGGGGCAATCTGTGCTTATGCCATAGGAGGGTAATAGTGCTTGGGCTATAGGGGGGTATCAGTGCTTGTGATATACAGTGACATATCTGTGCATGTGCTGTACCTGGGGTGGGGCTTTATTGTTTCTTGCCTGGTTGTTGCTCTCTATGAGTTGAGACCCACATGCTAAGATTGTGGGTCTTTGCTGGTGCCTTTCCACCTGCCCCGTCACATGTGCCAGTCGAGGACTCTGATGTCAATGACACGTGGCTGCCTTCCTGCTCTTGAGTGTTGTCCGAGTGTGCAGGTGTGGGTGGTATGGGAGGGCGGGTCCTGTGTGGCCTTAGTCCTAGGAGGCATGTGTGTTTTTGACCTTGCCAACATGGTGTCAGCTATGTGTCTTAGGACACCACTGATTCTGTCTGTTTCACCCTGCATGCCCCTTACTTTGATGGTTAGCTCTCTCAGCTTTTCCCTGTGCTCCTGATGTGCACATAGTCTGTCACATACCTCTGTGTAATAGGTGTGGAGAATCTCCCTTTGTACCACTCAGTGTGAACCACACATGGGACAGCATTAGGGACTTGATAATTTTTTTTTGTCTGCTGGGTAAAATGTGGCCCCACTATGGTAGGAAACAGGCTCGATGGACACATGCCTTCTACTGTCTGCACACTTAATGTAGAGAACCTAGTATAAAGCTGGACCTGTTTGAAATTCTGCATATCTTTCTATCATAATATAAGGTCAGATGTCCTTTTATTGCAGCTGAAAAGGTTATTTTCATGTTCAGACCTGCTGAGAGAATTCACATGCAGAACAGAACAAAGTATGATGCATGGGAATCAAAGGGAGTTTATAAATGTGTTGTTAAATAAACAGTGATAAGTGGAAAAGTTATAAATCATGTGCTGTGGGCTCACATGATACTGGAATGAGATATAGAAAGATTTTTTTTTTGATAATTCACACTGATGTCTTTGGATATAATATGTGCTTATGAGCTATACAGTACAGATCTTTAGACTGCAAGCATTTGTAATAGTACAACCAAACATAAGGGAAAAGTGATTCCAACTATCATCTGAGAGAAATTAGATGTCATGTTACTATCAATATTGGGGACAGAGGAGTCAGAAGATTATGTATATTCTCTTTTGACTCAAAGCTGTTTCAACAATCACTCAAGGGTTAACCCAAGAGTTTTAAGGCATTAAAGCAGCCATGTTAGGAGGAAAAGCAGGGTGGTGTAGTCCAAGAATAAGATCAGGAAAGAAGGAAGTGGCTCATAGCTGTGAGTAAAACATGTACTCTAGTTACATGAACCCAACAAATACAATGGCTTTAGGGACACAAGGGTCTCTCTGAAAACAGAGCTGGCCACCATAACATATTATCATATTTATAATAGCAAGAGACTATGTCAAAGATCCTTGACCAGAGCCTTTTTGCCGTTGATTTTTTTTTCTGCCCCTGAGCCTGGTCAGCCCTCTTTGCCCTAGCCCTACCTTAACTGGCAGCTAACTGCCACTGGTACTCATTAGCCATTCTCCCCCACAGCTTGCCCTCCATGGTGGGGCTGGGAAAAGCTGCCCTCCCTCCTCCAGAGCACAATCCAATCAAGTCAGGACCATGAGTGGTGGTGCAGTTCAGGCTCAAGCCAAGTATCATCTGCAGGTTCTGTTTTCTCCCCTTGGATGTCAGCTTGTAGTGACCTAATTGTGCATTCATGTAGAAGCACGTATGCATCGCCCGTCATGACACCAGCTGTCCTTCTGCCCTGCCACCACACTTCCTCATGATGGCATTGTTGTAGCTGTGTGGCAAGTCCTCCCTAGTGGGGAGAGTGGAATAGTCCATCAGATGCTCAATTCTCCCTGCTGGCAGACCCCAAGTAGCCCAAGTCTGCTCCTGACCCCAGGCTTCCAGTATGGTCGACGGTGAGGCATCCTGCACCTCAACCCTCTCTGCACCACTGGGCTGGCTTTTTTTGTTAAATTTTAAGGGCAATATTTGCTGCAGATCAGATTTCTGCCTAATTGGAACTGCAGCCGGCACCTATTTTTTGAGGCAAATCTTCAGAAAGAAAGAGAATAAATTAAAGGCAGTTAGTTTGAAGCTCCTGAAAAATATACAGATCTTTGTGATGGGCATGGCAAGCATGAAGGGCTGTCTTCTAAAATTTAGTTTAGTTAGTTTTTGTCGACTGGGAAAGGAGGGCTAGACAATTCTGCCTATTTTCAGCCTTGTCCAGTGGGGGATACAGATAGTAACCAGCTGAAGTTTAACCAGATTAAGCTATTTGTGGTATTTTTAGTGATTGGGTAAAATTTGCCTGGACACTGGGGAAACTCCCCTTCTTTTTGGTAGGAGGAGCTGCAGCTCTGCTATCTGGATGTGTGCCAAAGATGGCCAACCCAATGGAGAAGGATGGCGGTGTATCCCACCTGTCCTCTGGCTCTCCTCTTTTGGCTGCTCCAAATCTTGACAACTTACAGATGGATACTTCACCTGTTTTGGTAATGTAATGAGTACCTGCATACTTCATGGACCAGAATTACCTCTACTGCTTCTGCTATGACTCCTCCGCCTGTTCCAGCTGTTCCATGTTTGATCCCTGAACATGCCGTCTCACGACAGGGGTTGACAGAATTGCCCTCAGGCTGTTTGAATGCTGACCACCTTGTGTTATGAACTGCAATGGAAAACAAACAACTCAAACTGCACCAAATGATTGCAGATGAGGAATGCAGTTATGAGGTAGCCAGTGCTTGTCTTAGACTGTGTTCCATATTGCATGCTGTTACTTCAGTAGTCTCTGCTTTGCCCTTACTACCCAGCACCACAGAATCCGATACATTGATGTCCCAGTGAGCTTCTGAGCCCAGCTCTTCAGAACCCTTGACATCCATCCAGCAGGACGTACCTGCCCCATCCTGCCATGCTCCGACTACTGTTCCACCCTCTGCCACTGCTAGTCCACCACAGTCGGTAGTGACTGCTCTCCATAGGGCAGGCTGTATTAAGACTGCAACATATTCCACTGAAGATATAGTGGTGGTACAATACTGCAAATGTTCCAACTCTGCTTCACCTGTTCACCCCAATGTTAGCTCTACAGTCATGCCGCTGGACCTTGCAGCTGCTCGTGCTCTACATTCAACTCCATCAACTATCTCCTCTCTCTTACAGGGTTTACCTACTCTGGGAACAAGGGAGATGACTGCTCCTGTGATTCTTTGTCCTTCAGATTGTCCTGGCCCCTCAGCTCAGAATGTTCCTACCATGCCTCTACCCATACCTGTACTGCCCTTGAGCATGGACCCTGCTGACTTCCCATTTGGGCTGGGTGAGACCACTCTTCAAGACCCAGCACAACTATCTCTTCTAAAGTCACTGTTTTGTATGTCAGGCTTGTTTCAGAACAGGAGTGAGCCAGCACCCTGCAGTAATGCCATCAGACTCATGTACAAAGGTAGCTTGGAATTTCCACCTGACTGCATCTATATTGCTACATAATTGTTAAAAGACTCCCTCAGATTTAAGGCATCTGAAGTCTTTGCCTTAATTCATACCACTGATCACAACTTTGATGTTAGCTTTAAAACTGTAGAATGTTTAAACAGATTATGGGGCCAGTATCTCTACAAGACACCCCTCTTTGGTCCCCTTTTTGGCAGTCTCTATAACTGAATCTGCTGTCAATGATTCCTTGATACTATGTCCATGCCCCCCTGTGAAAGGCATCTTTTCAGCTGGTAAAAACCCAGAAGAGGTCTTGTACCTTGCAAGGAAAAGGGAAGCCGTGCAAGGGTAAAGACAGAAAGTTCTCCCCTGACCCTGACCTTGCAAAACAAATTTATCCCCTTAGCCTCTTCCAAGAATTGGGGAGACGCTAAGGAGGAAAATGAATTTTCAGATGTTTCCTTCATTGCTTCACCCATAAAGGATGTGTCCTCTGATGAAGAGGACCTAGTCGAACTCCTTAAAAGGTAGATGACAAGATCTCATGTGACCTGATGTATGCATTACTCCTTTAACTTTACAGTTTGATGTCTTCTTTATCCCTATTCACAGTTAATGTAAATAGTATCAAGGGGCACAACAAAAGACTGACTGCTTTTTTGGAACTGCGTGCTTTTTGTTCATGACATTATTTGGTTGCAAGATGTCAGACTGAAAAGTCAAACTGACATTTCTCAGGCCTCCAAACTGTGGGGACAGGAAGCTGCATTTTGGTCTTGGGGACTCCCTTTTTGTGACGAGATTGGAATTCTGTCTAATAACAAACATTTAAAGGTATCTAGGCTTATAGAAGTGGACCCTGGTGTCACTGGGTGTGGGTATTAAGGATAACAAATACAAGGCAAACTCAGATCATAGTGCATAAAAAATGATGAAAGGCATTTATCATTTCATTTTAGTTGTAAAATGAGAGAATATATTTACAGAAATCCAATATAAAAAACATAATGAAAATAAAAATGTGTTTCATTCAACTCAAAAAGGGTATTGTTTTGCCTTAGCAGACTCTAGGCTTGCATCAGCCTGTCCAGTAATTGACAAGTGTGAGCCCACACTGCTAGGAGGTCTTTCTCCTACCTCTGTCAGTCTCCTACTGACTCTCTAACTCCTATCTGATTAATGCCTCTAGTGGTAGGCTTAAATATATTCTGGGTAGAGTCACCTGACTAAACCTTCAACTAAAAATACAAAAGAAACCTAGCTGGGTTAGCCTAAAATCACAGGGTGACTCACCATACATTGTAACACAGCACTCCACATTGATTGCCAGCTACACAACATTGTAAATGTTTTATAAAGGGCTAGAATAAACCTTAACATGCTTAATTGCCTGATAACTAACAAAGGGTCTCTTCTTAGCCACCTTTGAGTGACAGGGTTGGCTGTATAAAGAGGGGACTGCAGAGGGTGCTGCTCTCCTATAGGAACTATCATAGTTCATACAACCTGGGAGTAAGGTAAGCCACAGCATACCCTATACAGCTAAGGCAACAGGGCTTCTTACAGGTACAAATTCCTTACATTTTTTATTATATTACTGCACATCTGTTTGATTCCTTCAGAGGTCTCTGAGTTGGCAAGGGGGATGGAAGAATGAGGGTGCGCTTCTCATCTCCCTTCACCCTCCAGCTCAGTAGACCTTACAACAAGGGGATGCTTCTTATGTTGGCTCATGCTTGCGTGCCAGCCAACATCTTGCGGTAGTAGCAGATTTGGAGGTGTGGTCACTGTTGGTTGAATGCAGGGCATGCATCAGAAGGTGCGTCCCCCATTCCCCAATCAGGCAGCAGGAGGCACTGACCTAATGCATGCCTTATGTGGAAATCACAACAAAGAAAAGGTCAGCTGCAAAAAGAGTGAAGCTGTCATGCAATGTGACCATTACACGCCTCCCATGGTGCAGGCAACACGGCAGCAGTAACACAATGCCGACGGTGGAGCACACTCCCCGTCTGCATAATGTGTTCCCCCCCTTTGTTGATTACCGAGGGGGGTGCCCAATCCCCCTCAGCATCATGCATCACCCCCCCAACAATTTTCCTTTGCCGATGGGGGGCCCAATCTCCCATCTGCTAAAGCACCCCCACCCACAAACACTGAGGTGGCACACTGGGAGCCCACCCCACATGCCAAATCCTACCTGAAAAATGAAAACTGTCCCGTGACATCTTTTTTTTTTTAAAAACCCTGTAAAACAAAAATGATCCCTCGCCATCTCCCTGCTCCCCTCCCACAACCCACACCTACCCACTGTGCACCCTGCCTCCCCACACCCCATACTTACCTCTGGAGCTCAGCACTATGATTTTCGGTGGACTGGGAACATATCTGCAATCTTCAAAGCTGACCGCGAACTGAGGAAATGCCGATAAGTTGTATGATGGAATAAATAGGGTTTTTTCAACTTTGATGCATATCTTGCACATTTTTTGGAATTTTGGCACCAAATTTTCAACATGGGGTTTTTGGGACCCCTCCTCATGAATTCTGACACTGTCATGGCCTTAATCTGTCCTGAAAGGTGATTTTGTGGTCACTGCGTGGAGTTAACTTTTGGGACTGATTAACACCATGACAGTCCCAGAAATCATGAGGTGGGCTGTCATAAAGCCTATGTTGCAAATCTGGTGGGAAAAATCCCAAAAGTGACTGCTTTATGAGTGTGCATTGCACAGTTTCCATGCACGTTTGTAACTTCGCAAATTTCAAAATTTTGATGCCAGATTTTCAACATTGGCATTTTTCCACACCTTCTTGTGAACAGTACAGCTGTCATTTTTCACATCCTGGTCAAAATGTGTTTCCGCACTCCCTGCGCAGAATAGCGTGGTAGCTGTGGGAATTCAGTTTTCAGGACAGATAATGAAAATGACAGTGGCACTGTTCATGAGCAGAGGTCCTAAAATGCCTATGTTGAAAATTTGGGGATGATGCTCCATAAATGACTGTGTTATGAGCGTGCATTGCGCAGTTTGCACGCATGCTCATAAGTTCATGAATGTATAATATTTTCACTCCAGGTTTCCAACATTGCCATTGTTCTGCACCTCCTTATGAACAGTACAGCTGTCATTTTTCACCTCCTGGCCAAAATGTGTTTTCGCACTTCCAACGCAGAATAGCACTGTTGCTGTGGGAAATCCGTGTTCGAGACACATTATGAAAATGACAGTGACATTGTTCATTAGCAGAGGTCCTAAAATGCCTATGTTGAAAATCTGGTGACAAAAGTCCATAAAAGGAGTGTTTTCTGAGTGTGTGTTGCGCAGTTTGCATGCACGCTCATAACTTCTTGAATTTGTAATATAGTCACCCCAGATTTTCAAAATTGGCATTTTTCCACACCTCCTTATGAACAGTACAGCTGTCATTTTACATATCCTGGCCAAAATGTATTTTCGCATGTCCAGTGCAGAAGTGCACGATCACTTTGCAAAATCAGTTTTCGGGACAGTGTGAAGAAATGACGGTGACACTGTTCATGAGCAGAGGTCCTAAAATGCCTATGTTGAAAATTTGCTGCTGAAAGTCCATAAAATGACTATGTTGCAAGCATGCATTGCACAGTTTCCACGCACCCTTATAACTTGGCAAATTTGCAATATTTTCATGCCAGATTTTCAACACTGGCATTTTTTCACACCTCCTTATCAACAGTACAGCTGTCATTTTTCACATCCTGCCCAAAATGTGTTTCTGTACCTGTGGCACACCATGGCATGGTTGCTTTGGGTAATAGGCCCACTCACCAAGATTTCATGAATATTATATATTTATTTTTCTTTTCCTGTAACATCCTGTTTTCATGTGTCTACATTTTGGGGTATAACAAAACCCCTTCATCAGGGAACTTGGTTCTCTCTCTACATAAACAAACAAATAAATACCAGTTAAGTATAACAATTAAAAGGTATTTCCCTGTTCTGATCCTCAATCCATTAACTCATTACACTTACTTTAAACATACTTTGTGCTGTGCACCTTTATGTTTTCAGTTAAATCTTATTCTTCTTTCTCACTGCTAAATAAATGCATTCAGTTAATTTTCATTCCATAAATATACAAAATCACAATATAGGAACTTTCCTTGTATATGGGAACTTCTTTACTTTCTCTTTATCAGTACCACAAATAAATCATTTCAACCTCAGTCTTTAGAGGCTCATTATTTGTAGCAGTTAATTTCTTGTTACTTGGTAATCGAACCTTCCTAAATTAAACAACAAACAAAAAAGGTTTTTGCCTCATGGTTTTTACATTCTCAAAATGTGTGCATTCTCCATGTTATTATGCCACATCTCCTAATGGCCTTGCTTATTTAAAATGCTGCATATCACTTCCATTCAAACGACTAGTATAACATCATAAATGTGTTTTAATGGGCTAGAATAAACCATAACATGCTTAATTGCCTGGTAAGTAACATAGGGTCCCTCCTTAGTTACCTTTGAGTGACAGGGAAGGCTGTATAAAGAGGGGACTGCAGAGGGTGCTGCTCTCTGGGGAATTTACTGAAACCCATGGAGCAGCAGCATGAGCAAAGGAAACAGTTTGTCACTCCGTGGTAATCCTGATATGTATCAGGATTTCTTTTGTATATCGCAGCAGCCTTGACCAGTTGTCGGGAATCTCCTGTCCTCTCCATGGCTTGACTGGCTAACTTAATTATTTTATTTCTTTTCTGCAAGCTGAGCAGTAACATTTTGACATCAACAATTTATTGAGTTGCTGCTCTGTTTGCATTACATTATTTACTGCTCTCCAAGCAGCTATAACCCTTCCTAACTAAATGCATTTTCTCATGCATTGTACTTCTTAAAATGCACCTTATGCACTTTATGTTTATATTATAGGTGTCCACATTTATTGTAAGCACATAAGCACTAATCATAAAATGCTGCATATTCAGGTAGTTTTATTTTCTAAGACACTAAAGGGGGGGGGTCCTACGTCTCCTCACCTGGGCACACACCTATGACAGGTGTCACCCTGTCACATCTGTCTGGGTTCTTCTGCTTGATAACCAACATGGCTCTTCAAGGCTCCAATTAATCTCAATCTATGCCTCACAAACCAAATCTCTTAGAATAACACTGTTTAAAGACATGCAACCTTATGTGTTTACCTCTGGCTGATTATATAGAGGGTAGATTTTAAATGTGGTGTGCATCAGTCTGATTGGGGCCTTGGGCTCAAAAACTGAACTGTGATAACAATACTTAGAATGATATTGTATACACTGTAATTTACAAGATGCCTATTGAGCATGTTATCCAACTGGTGGGAACACATACTTCTAATGTAATTATGCCACTAGAACTGATTACTTTTTTTGTCTCCCATACCTTAACACTCTAGGCTGCCCAAACTGTACCCGTATCCTTTTCAGATCACAATGGGATAGGAATTGACATTCATTTGGAGACTTCACCTCATTTTAAGAAGGGCCCATGGCATCTCAACATGGCCTTTCTACCCTTCCAAGATGTACAATACAAATGGCATGCATTATGGGTGGCATGACTCTCCACACTTTGCATGCATAACTCCATTTTGGGGTGGTGGGAGGACTCAAACTGGATTTTCAAAAATGTTTTCAGAGACTTTCTGGCAATAAACTTACTTCAAACTACTTAAAATATTTACACTTCTGAAAGCAGCTTCATGTGATACTTTCAAAAGCTGAAATCACAAATCTTGATTCTGGTGCTCAGATCAGTATTTTGAAGAAAGAAATGTTTAGCTTGTATTATAAAACAGCCATGTCCCTACACCATGAGATAAAGTTTGGTACTCACTGTAGGCAATGAACCTTTAATCCTTTTAAGGATTGTAAAGTGAGAGTAGACGATAATTTTTATAGCATTAAAACATGCCAAAGGACTAGTGACTCCACTGTTGACAGACTGTAATCAGTGGTTCACACCTTTCTCTTCCAGTCCTTTGGAATGCAACAACTTATGTGACCTTCCCTAGACTTCTTTTGCCATTTACATATTTCTGACATAACTGAAGCTGACAGGTCTATACTTTTACAAGCAATTACTGAAGCTGAAGTTGGTGCAACTATTAAAGCCTTGCACAACTACTCATCCCTGGCACCTGATAGCATCAGCTCAGAATTCCACAAGACATTCCTCGTGGATCTGACTCTGTCTCTAGTGGCACTCTATAAATATCCACCCTTCCTAAATTCATGACTATGGCACCCTTGATTTTTTTTGTATAAGAATGGGGACAAGACTGATCTGAAAAATTGGAGGCCCCTTCGTCTCTTAAATACCGATTTTAAGATTTTGAGTAAAATATTGGTTGGAAGATTGGTCTGAGTATCTGATACATTACTTTGTGCTGCTCAAACTTGTTCTATCTCTCACAGATGCATCCACAGCAACTTGATCCTCCTATGGGAACTGTTTTCTCAAGGGCATCTTGGGAAGGTCTCTGGCCTAGTGGCCATGCCCTTAGCCTTGACCAGGAGAATGCCTTTGGCTGCCTATCACGTGGGTACCTCTTTTGAACTTTACACTGTTACAGCATGCCTGACACATTTATAACCTGGCTCCAGGGTTTTGGTATGCCCCCAGTATGGTGAAACTATTTCATAAACAATATCGATACCACCAACATCTATGTTTTCACTGTAATAATCCACTCCGAGACCACAGCACTCTCGGTCTCCAGGTCCTGCACCCCTTCCCTGATTGAATTCTGACTCTGAGTTAGAATCCTAAAGATTGGGGGTGTTGGGGGTAGAACCCCCCTCTGCATGGGTGGCTTGGGGGGTGAAACCCCCCCGATGAAACAACAGCCAGGGTCTCCAGTCAGATTTATGTCAACCGCAAGTTGCGGTCAACATAAATCCATCACTGTGATGGCGGTCGACAACTTAGTTGTTAAACCAGCATTGTAGAGCCTGTGGTTTTTATGCCACTGCCATGGTGCAACCTCTAATTATTGGTTGGCCTGGCCCACTGTACCCTACTCACTGTGGGGTTCAGCAGGGCTGCCTTCTTATTTCACTACTCTATATTTATAGTATAGATCCCCTTTTAAGACACCTGTTGACAGATGCTGACATATATGGACTACAGCTCACTCCTTCTTTTCCTCCTGTAAAAGTGCTAGCTTAGACAGATGATGTTGTTCTGATTTTGGATGGAATGACTGCAGAAACAATGGTTCTGGCCCATTTTCACTCCTTTGCAATGATCTCGGTTTCCCAAATCAACTATGATACATATATGGGTCTCCCTGTCAACCCTACTTCTCTGCCCCCTGATATCACCTCTGCTAATATTCAGATATCTCCTGACTCGATTCACATCTTGGGTATTCACTTCAGTGATTGGGATGTAGCTTTTCTCAATTGGGAGGCCTGGCTGTCCCCCAACACTATAGTTCTTGGTAAACAGAGAAATAGTCCACTATCTAAGCAAAATAAAATCCTTTTAGTAAAGTTCCTGCTGCTACCAATTTTTTTTATATACAAGCTACATTTTTCCACCTCTTTTAGCACTAGAAACAAGATTGTACAGTGTTTTCTTCCAGGCAGTATGGGTCAGTCACTTCAACCCTGTGAAGTGTGAGATCACTTATAGACCCATTATACAAGGTGACTTGTGAGTGATCAACCCTGTTATTTTTTATTATAGCACTTATCTGTACACTAATTTTTTTGCAACCTTTGAATTTGGCCAGTGGTCCTGGACTAATGTGTTGGCTGATTGGATGGACCTGTGCAGAATGGCCTGTCTACAGATTAAGTATAAATTGATTTTTTCTGACCATCTAGTGCCTCTCTTAGTGAAACCCATGTTTCAGAATCTTATAAAATGGAATGTTCCTTGTGAACCCCTCTTCATCCTTACCAGAGAAGGATTCTACTCTGCCATAATGAAAGCAGCCTTTACTTCACTCCTAGTTCTTCACCGCTGTACCTAACTTAACCATTCCTTGGTTCTGTGCCAAATAACTAACACTAGAATCCCTGCTTGTGCATGGGATGTTCTTAGGCTCAGTATTCATGAAAAGTTACATATTCAAAACAACCACAAGCCATAACAGCTAATAGAATGATACTATTTATAACTTAGCTGTACTAACATCTTAGAAACATGGGACCACCTTTTTTTTATGTGTTTGTGTTATAAACTTTTGGAATTTTCTTGCCAATTATTGGAACTGCCCTCCTTTTTTGCAAATTCATTATGATCTGCTCATTTTGGGTATTGTTAAACCTCCTTGGTCCCATTTTTATGTTAGCACACTGAAGATAATAATAGCACTGCTTAAATATTACATATGGCAGGCCCTCTGTGCATGGGTGCTGCAAAAAAAAGTGTCTTCCCCATGGACATTATTAAATATGTTACCCCTTCCCTTCAGCAAGTCTAAAACATGGATGCCAGAACTTTCACACCTTGTCAAATGTCTCTGTTATGGAGTCATTGTTCATTATTTCTTGCCTAACCTTGGAGAGAGATTCCTTTTGAAGATTTCTGTTTTACCCGGTTTCATTTTTATTTTAGCCATTCTGCCTTGCTTTGAATTTTCTTTTGAGCTTAAATATTGATGCACATAAGCTGATTGTTTTCTTTTCATTATTTCCTTTGATACCTGTATATAATGCAGCACTAAATGTCCTTGTTTCATTTACAATAAAAATTCCCCTTCTCTTTTCAAGAACTGCCATTGGATCGTTAACGTCCACCTGAACAACCACCAGAACAGGCAGATGGGATCTCAGTTTAATGTCTCATCTGAAAGATGGCACTTCAGGTGTGCAGCATCCCCATTATGATGCACTACAGTGTCAGTATTGGGATTTTACCCAAGTGCCAGCTGTCAGGATAGAACCCACAACCTTCCAATCTTCTGGCCTCAGAAGTGAGTGTGCAACCTGCTGAATCACTGAAACTGCCAAAGAAAAATTCCTAAATTTAATGGAAGTAAGGTTACCATATCTGTAAGTTTGGGCCTGGGTGGAGTGTGTTTAGTTTAGTTTATTGTTCTAGGAATTACTACCTTTGAGCCAGAGGCTCTTTTACAAAGGTTCCACATCAATTAGGTACAGTACAAAAGGTTACATAGATAACACAACAATTTGTGTTGTGTCAAGAGCAAGAAAACATATACAAATACATATCAAATCACTTGTGCAAAAGGACATGAGATATCAATAATCACATTATTATTACAAGAAAGAGGTCATGCCAGATTAGGAGAAACAAATAGGAAAAAGTCCAGAACAGAGAGGTTAAGTGAAAGGTGTGGGGAGCAGACAATAGCAGGAGAAAAGGTTTCCCAAACATGTCTTTGTCAAATAACGGAACAGGGTGGGTAGTGAGAAAATAGGAGGTTTAATCAGGGCAGTCACAGGAGCTGGAGGTGGCAAGGTGAGAGAAAAGCCTTGATTTGAAAATACCTAGAGAGGTGGAGGCAGTAATATGAGTGCCAAGGGCATTTAGCCAGCTGGGGGCACGATAGGCAAATGATCTTTGTCCTTGAGGAAGTCCGGCATCGGGGGACTTGGAGAGGCTGGTATTCTGATCTTCTGGTAAAATGGGTTCTAGCGCTCGGGCATAACAGGTCTTGGATACAGGGTGGAGTGAGGCCCAGAGTGGATTTTTTCGCCATCAGGCAGGTAAGGTACTTTATCCGGTTTGAGAGTTGCAACCAACCTGAGTCAGCATAGAGTTCACATGTGTGGGTACGTCGATGTGCACCAGTGAGCAGCCGACAGGCCTTATTTAGGGATGTTGTAATGCGACTAAGTGCTGTAGTAGTGGCAGATCCGTATATAACTAAGCCATAGTCAACGACTGAGATGATAGAAGATTGGATGGCAATCCTCAGTGCAGAATGGGTAAGAAGCTGTCGGTTCCGATACAGAATCCCAATTTGCTGATTAATAGCTTTTGCTGTACTATCAATGTGAGTTGCAAAGGTTAGGCCTTGATCAAAGTTGATTCCAAGATATTTGAAAATTGGCACTTGTTCAAGGGTATTTCCCAGGTATGTATTAATGGTGAGTGGGACTTGCCATTTCTTGTTTTGCGGGTTAGAGAAGAGCATGGATTTAGTTTTTCTGTGGTTTAGAAACAGCTTATGTTCAAGGAACCACATCTCAACTTTGGAAAAAGCATGCTGAAGGTTGAGGCATAAGAGGTTCGGATCTTTATGAGTGGCAAGAATCACGGCATCATCGGCATAGAGGATTAATTGTTCAGGGCAGGATTTAGGGAGGAGTTTAGGAAAAGGCTGAAAGGAGGGGGCCCAGGATGGATCCCTGGGGAACTCCTGAGCGAACCAGTTTTGAGTCTGAGAGAACTCCAGCTACTTTTACAGATTGAGAGCACTGAGCAAGGTAATTTTTTACCCAGTCACCAGGACCCTGCGAGAGCCCTAGGGATAGAAGTTGTTTGATAAGTAGGCCATGGTGAACTGTATCAAATGCCTTGGTTAAGTCAATGTAGACTGCTCCAGTTAGTGGCTAGGCTTGTACTCTCTTTATTGCTCTTGGATGTGAAACAGCCACATTGGGAAGTTGAGAGCAGAGTCATAGTACAATGCTTCTCTGTTGTCTCATAGGTTCTGTAAGGAACTATGAAATTGAGTTGATCCAATTGTGTGGGTGCTAACTCCTAGAGTCAACCCTCAATGTGGGAACCAGCTCACGGATTCCATTACTCAACGATTTCCTCACCAACAGCCCTTGGTTCAGTAGGACAGCCAATCAAAATCTGGAAGTTTTCCAAAATTTGTAGAAGACAAATTTCAAAATGGAGTTACCTGAACCCCTGCCTCTGAACAGCTATGACCTCCTCTGATCCATCTTTCACTGATACCCCCATATGTAGTCATTCCTCTAATGGTCTTGTATGCTTTCCCCGGTGTATATTAGGGATCACAAAGAGCATAAGATGTGTCCATTGGTTTCCTTAAAGCTGGCAGCTCACAACATGCTTGCAAGAATAGTGGGATATACAGTTACAATATGTGTTATGTTCCGTTCTGTTTTTTTGTGCTTCAGCCATGTCTTTCTCTGTTGCCAAGACAGCTTATCACTGAAAGCAAAATTCAAGAGTGGGTGCAACACAGGGCCAGCAAAAAGATGAGGGGCACAGAGGACAAAAGCAAGGAGAGACTAGAGGCCTTAGCATGTTCAACCTGGAGAAAAGGAGGCTGAGTGATGTGGTGGGTGGGGGCCAAGATATCAGTAATATACACACTCAGTGGTATCAACAAGATAAAGTGGACATACATGATTGCTTTGATGTCCTCCAGCTTGATATTGGGACATTTGCTGTAGCCCAGTGGTGATGTTAAGAAGCACATTCTCTCCCAGACAGTGATGTACCTATGGAACAACCTACCAGCAGAAACAGTAGACACAAAGATAGTAGAGGGCTTCAAGGTAATTCTGAACAGATTGAATATTTGGACCTCAGTATATGATCTTCTCTACCCTATTCATTTTTGCATGATCAGTGATGGCCTCTTCTTCATTAATATCCCAGTTCAGATATGGTAGTATATTAACAACAGTGTTGGGGTTTACATGGAAAGACATTCAGGTGGCATTCTAAGGTTGTAATTAATGAAGACTAAAAGGAGAGAGGAGCACTTGGCCTGATCAAAGAAAAACAGTTGAAATTACTTACTCTCTCGTTCTTTTTCTGAAGGCTACTTGAGATAAATACATGAAATAAGACGGTACACTCAAAGTATGTAGATTAGTGATTTTATTCATCATTGAATTCAACTGCGAGGTTTAAGGATTAATTGCTTTACAGTTACACATGAGGTGACAATCCTTTAAAATGGGTTTGAGCACTTTTCTTTCATCTTGATTCATCTTATTTCAGAATAGTACTGTGTAGAACAGGGTTTGGATTTATCTACCCTGGCCAGAGGTGCCAAAAAAATTTTTACTATTCCAGCTGTCCTCTTTCCATGACTTCTCCTCTTTTCTTTTCCCTTCTTCCAGTCTGGCCTTCACAAACACCATTCCACCATCACTTCCCTCCCCTGGATTACTGACTCCTTGCTGAAGTGCATGGACCTTATCATTGCCATATCACTGCAGCCATTTTCATTGATCTGGCCACAGCCCATACTCCTGGACAAGCTAGGTGGGACAGGGCTATTTCACTTAGCAGATGGATGGTTCCTTTCCTCAGACAGGTTCACGTTGGTCCAGGTGGGTAACACCTTAGCCTTCCCTCTGACCATCAGCTCGGAGGTCTCCAAGGGAATCTAATGTTGGCACAGTCTTTCTTTCCATTTTCCTAAACGGCTACCCCTCTGCCTGTATATCCTCATATATCCATATGTATGCAAATGACACAATTTTCTTTACATCTGGTGTCTCTGGCGTCATCACTACAGTGCAACTTTGACAACATCCAACACTGGTTTCATTCAAACCAGGTCTAATGAAATGCCAGAAAGAAGATCTCTGTGACATCTGGCACTAGGTGGAAACTAATAAGACTCAAACTTATACTGGTCTGCAAGACCCTAATGGTGATCTGGTTGATGCAGTACTCTATTGCAAGTATATAGGCGTGAGACTGGAAAAAAATATTAGTTTTTCCACCCACATAGATGCCATGTATAAAATCTCTCCCCAAAGCTTGGTGTTCTATCCTGCAACAAATTCTGCCTCCCACTGCCAATCTGCCATGAGATCATCCTCAATATGTTTCCGCCATTTTTTGATTACACAGATGTGGTTTACAGTGCTGCCCCAAATTCACATTGTCCAGATTTGAACCTTTGTTTCATGCTTTCAGGCACTTTGACCTTTGCACTCCAGCTCTCTGCCATCACTGTTCCCTCAGCTCTATTCTTTCCCTTCTTTCCCTTGAATCACAATGCCTCATGCACTGTTCTGCTTTCCTGACCAAATAGTGGCTTGGTGCAATTCCCAGTGGATCACTGTCAAAATAGTGCATGCAATATCGCGTGTGCAACGATAGCGCGTACTTAATAGCATTGATCAATATAAGTGAGCTGCAATAACCGAGTCTGTGTTATAGCGCCTCAAGATGCTGCAAACAAGTTGTCCTACTGTTATTTGTTTTCTATTCTATGAGTTCTATCTGCATGCTTCTGACTCATGTTAAATCCTGTCTTGTCATAGGGGAAGTGAAGTATGACCGCTATAGATAGTGCACATGTGTCACACATTGCTACTCCCCCTACACACCTAAACATATTGTGCAGAGCTAGTGTAGCAACAAACAGATCACTAGTGACAACTCATCTCAGGTAAAGCCAAAATAGTTATTCATCTTTATTCATCAACACGCACTTAAAATAAAAGATTGCAACCTACAATTCATTGGTAGCATTGCATTTGAACTTCTAATGGCACACTATAAGCACAGTCATTTCATCATTGTTTATGGCATCCTTAATTAGGCAGTTAAGTTTAGATGTGGAACCCGCTGTTTTGACCGCGATATAATGATGCAAGCGCTACTGTCACTGTGCTATTTTGACCGCGCTTTATTGACTCGCGCTATTTTGCACATGCTATATTGACCGGATCCCATTCCCAGCTACCTCTCCTCTCTCCTCTCTCCTTAGAGGGGAACTCTCATCTTCAGGCTTAATTATTTATTTATTTATGCATTTGTTAACCAGGTAGGTGCACTGATCCAATGGACCATTTTCAGGTATGACCCAGACCATGAAAAAGGCACAGTGGTAAGGTACAAGTACATAGTAAGAAAACAGCACAGGAATCCCATAGTACAAATAAACAGCACAGTAATCCAAGTAGAACACAGTACAGTAGATTTCAAGTGTGTGTACAAAATATAAGAATTCAGTACAGTAGATACCTAGTGTGAGTACAAAATACAGTATAGTGCAAAACAATACTACATAGTTGTATAGCATCTTCATAGACATGCACAAAATACAAAGCACATTAGTGGTGGCAACGCATAGCTACATAAGAACTACAAAGTTAGTGTTATAAGTCATAGGAGGAAATACAAAGAACATAAGATCTTGAGTGACTGGGTTTCTGGATGACCTCAGTGATTGTGATGAAATTGACTGGAGTGGTACAGGAGGTGATCCCCCAGGGAGAGGTACAAGTGGCAGCAGCTATTAAGGCTGCTTTGTAGTGGGATTTAAATGAGAGGTGAGAGTCTAGAGAGTGAAGAGAGGAGGGCAGGCTGTTCCACAGTTTAGGGGTGACTGTGGAGAAGGCTTTCCTACCCAGGCTGGTGGTAATCTGAGGGGTATCCAACAGAAGGCTGAAGGAGTTTTGAAGATTATGGGGTCAATTTTCTGGTTTGAGCAGCAGAAAAAGGGGTGATAAGTCTCCACGTCTGGTGGGCAGCCAAAGAAGTAGTCATTGCAAACCGGGAGGGGGGGCAGACAAGGGCTGGTATAGAGAACAGTGATGGGTAGAGTAATATGCCATTAGTGCAAATCTGCAGATATTATTATTATATGATGTATTTAGCCTATTGAGTTGATGGGCAGAGGTTTGCATATAGATGGGGGTGCAGTAATCCATTAATGGAAGGAGATTGCCCTAGGCTATGGCAAGATGGGCCTCTGGAATCAAGTAGTGTTTTAAATGGTATCCCACACCAACTTTTGGTTGATGTACCAGATGGTGTTACCTATGTGCTCAGAGAAGGTTAATGCAGGATCAAGGGTAATGCCCAGGTACTTGAAGAAGGATAACGTTTCAAGAGGGGGGCCGCCAGGAGTTGATATGCAGAGGGTGGCGGAGGTGTTTGCATGTCTTTCTAGCTGATGTTTGGACTCAAGGAGCATGGCCTTGGTTTTGTTTGTGATAACAAGGAGTCCATTTTTCAGGAACCAGTAATGGGCAGTGCAGTAGTTGGAACTGTGTGTGGTTGAGATGCTATCCAGCTACAGTATTTGCAGTTGTTGAATAACACTAATTTGTCTGCGTAGAGTATGGCATTACAGGTGAGGCTGTCATTGGGGAGGGAGTTTATGAATAGTGAAAAAAGGAAGGGGTCCCAGGATAGAGCCCTTGGGAAAAAATGTGGTCACTGCCCTAGATGTGGAGGTAGCTCCCTGTACACTCATAGTTTGGGAGCGACCAGTGAGGTAGTTCCAAAAACAAAGCAGTGGTCCTGGAGGAGCAGTCAATGCTCTTTAGCTTGCCCTGCAGTATGTTGTGGTCCACCAGGTCAAAGGCCTTTGTCAGGTCCATGAAAACAGCACCCATGAGGTTCCCTATGTCCATGTTTCTGAAAACATGGTTAGTAAGGAGGGCTATGGCAGGTGTCATGCTATGATACTTCCTAAAACTGAGCTGCTGAGGATAGAGGAGATTATACTTAGCGACATGCTCTGAGAGTGGGCAGTGCAAGACTTTTTTCTAGGAGATTGCTAAGGTGCAATAAGATAGAAATAGGCCAGTAGTTGTCCATTGACTGGGGATCACCAGATTTGAAAATGGGGACAACCCTGGCATTCTTCCAAACAGTGAGCACAGAGGATGAGGAGAGGGAGATATTAAAAAAACATGATCAAGGGATAGGCTATATGATGGGCTACAATTTTCAGAAAGTGTGGGGAGAGTCTGTCACTCCCTGGTCTTCCCCTATTAAGGAGACTCATAAGTAGTTTGTATGTTTCTTGGGGGGAGATTTCCTTAAAGTGTCATGGTGGCAGATCAGTGCCCGCCATGGATGTGAGGTGGGTTAAGCTCATTGAGTTGAGAGGTGCTTGCGGAGCTGGGAAGACAAGTCTATAAATTTGATGTTGAGAGTATTGGCTATGTCAGTGGGGTCAGTTATGGGACCAGCAGGGGTGTTTAGCTGTAAAACCATCTGTTTGGATCGTGGGGTAGTCATGGAGCCTGTGGTGGACCAGACAGATGGGAGTTGCTAAGGCTGTCACACTGGAGTTTGTGAAGATAGTTCACCTTGTGTGCTTTAATCTGTTGTTTGCACAGGTTGTGCAGTCATCTGTATTCATTCCAAAGTGAGGGGGAGACTTTGAAAGCAGCACATTTGGTGTATTTTGCCTTCATCAGGGAGAGAAGATCTTTAGTGAGCCAATGGGTGGTTCCCCCTCATATCCAGCAGGAGGTTAATGGGAAATGCTTGTCCTATTAATGTTTGAAAGCACATAAAAAGTTAATTTGAGTGATTTATTGTGCTTACCTGTAAGTCTTAGCAGTCCAGAGTTATTAATATGCAAATCAGCCTGTAATTAATGACTGAGGCAGCCATGTGTTTTAGGTTTCAGACAGGCAATGATGTCACTGCTGTCTTGGTCCTGCTTTGACTGTAGATAATCCAATAGGTTAAATAGGAACTTGTCTGTTCTATTAAGTGTGCTTTAAGGTGTTATTACAACATTTTCTACATTTATAATAATTGTTTTGGAAGTGCATTGAAAATAGTGAGCTCTCACATTTACGTTTCAAAACTGTTAAAAATATTTAGAAAATGGGTTGTGGAAACCCTGCTCTCTGATTGGTAGAGAGCATCATCTACCTGGGCAGGTATCAGGCAATAGAGACCAGTAAATAACTAGTCCCTGTGCCTGTCAGCCTTTTTACCAATGTCAATGGGCCTGAGAATGTTGATGTTTAAATAAGCCGCCATTTTGTTGGTCGCTTAAGGAGCGACATACTGAGTGACAGCCAGCCCTTCCCCTAATTATGAATAATAAAAAACGCATGGTTGCAGAGTGACCTTGTCTCCTGCCCTTCATGAATACCGGTGTGAAAGCCATTTTTCTATATTAAGTTAGTAGTGTCCTGTTTTTTGAGAGAGGCCTCTCTGTCCCTGCCTGGTCGAGTTTTCTGCTCGAAGTTTATACAGTCATTTCTGTCTTTGGCACTTGTGCCGCACCACCCAGAAAGAACAGAAATCATAGGAAGGGAAATGTCCTTTTCACTGACTGCATGTCTTCTGCAGTTATTCTGCCAGAGAAGCATGTAAAAAAGAACCGCCAAGCCGTGCTGCTCATAGTATGTCCGGAACCAGAGCCCAAAGCAAAAAACAAAAACAGCTCAATAAAATGTTGAGTGAGAGAGAGAAGACTGCGTGTATGCTGAAGTGAATGTCCTTTCACTTGCAGTCAGCGTCCTGTGACACAGTTGTAAAGCTAAATATCCCCACAGAAGTATCTCGACTACCGTAAATAGTTTTCTTATTTTTTTTTCACTCGTCGCCCTCAAGTTGTTCTCCCTTTACAAAAGATGCAGCCCCACTGCCGTGATTGGTGACAGTACAATTCTCCAACAGCCAACCCCGCTGTTGTGCGGTGCCCCCTCTTCCAGCTGCCTGCCCGCTCACTGTCTGCTACCTCTCATGGACCCCAAACAAGTTTTGAACTAAAAACCAGTTAAAATTTCCTTTAAATACACACATAAGTGGCACAACAGTAAAACAGAAGCGTTTGTTCCTCTGAGCGCTGTCACAGTATTCCCAGATTCACCCTCGCAGACGCTGTAGGAGCACAATACAGAATAACAGGCACAAAATGAGTTGCTTTTAATTAAAAAAAAAGAAGACACCTTAGAGCAATGAACCCACATTTTTTTCATTCTTACAGCATCTGCGCGGGTGAAACGGGGAATACTGTGACAGCTGTCAGAGGAACAGGTGCTTCTATTTTACTCTGTAAACCATGCTCACACTGTCTCTCTCTCTTTCTTGCTTCTCGGCCGCTTCTCATGGCCCTTGCCTCGCACTATTACCGCCTTTCTCTTGCTGCTTTCCCTGCTCGTAAAATAAATGAAAAGGAAAAAACATACCAGCTTCACTTTCTCTGTCTTGTCCTCGTAATTTCTTTGGTTGTTGGCAATGAATGCACAGCCACCTGTGTGTGTGTGGGGGGGGAGGGGAACGAAAACACCAGTTCCAGTATAAAAAATTAAAAAAGATTACAGCCTGTATGTCTTAAGTGTGCTGGATTGGGGGGTGGGGACCAGTCAACTTTCTCCTGTATGTGTACCTCTGTGTGGGAGAGGATAACCATGACAATCAACTCCAGTCATAAGTATGGAGGCAACAGGTGGAGGAACTATTTTATTTCAAAAGTTATTTTAAATGTATTTTTTATTAACTTTTTTTAATTAAACTAATTTTTTTACAGTGCCCATTTTCTAAGTGCAATAATACCCTCCAGGGTGGGCAGTATTGGGCTATACCAGACCTTCCAGGTGCTATAAGGCCCTCTGCCTGCAGCGTCAGGCCTCATTACGCCCCTGGGTGGTCTGGTATAGCCCAATACTGCCAACCCTGTTGGCTATTATTACTTGCATAGGATAATGTACGGAAGCCCATACACAACCATGCTGTTCTGTTACTGAGTGGTTTCCATGACCAAGCAGACCTCGAGAGCAAAGCTCGAGAGGTCCGTACGTGCCTTCATGGAAACAATGAGGTAACTGAATAGCGCAGTTGTGTATGTGGGCTCCCATACACTTTTCTTTATAGTATATGGTGCCCAAAAATAAGAGCCTGCTTACTTTTTAGCTCCTTTTTGTCATCCTTGGTCACCGGGAACTAGTTCTTGTCTTCCACTGGAGCATCATCCAGCTTGCGCATGTGACAAGGGAACCACCACTTGTCATCTGAACAGCGCTGGTGGGGGTGATTGCATTGTGACATCCTCAATAACACAGAATGAAAAGTCATTCTTCGTTAGTGGGGATGTCACTACTGCAGCAGAAAACCTTTTTGCGGTGTATGGATTGCTATACACAACGGCATTCCACCATTCTCTATAATCCAATAGATGCCTACTATTATGGCTCGACTCTCAAATTACAATTTCCCTAACTTTTATCTGTCAATTCAAAACCAAAATCACTTTCCCGAGTTCAACTTTCTTTTGGGAGGGCTGAAGCTTGAGGTTCAATGTTGGGGAATAGCACTCCCATATTCCAAATAAAAGCCAGCCTCTCCCAGCAGCTCTCACTTAGCATGTCATGAAACATGGGCACTCTGGTCTCCTGTATGGCTTGTGTGGTTGTGCTTCCTTGTAATTCTGCCTGTTTCCTGGCTGCTGTTTTGCCTCTTCCTCTGTGCTCCATTTTGCTGTTTGCCTGTTTTCTCCCTCTTGCTCTGTCACTCATTTGGTTTGGTTTGTGCCTCTCATTGCCATTTTGCTTCTCCTGCCTCCTGTTTTTTTTCTTATATCTCCCACCCTCCACCATTCCCATTCTTTCCTAGTGTTGTGTTTACTTCCCCTACCCAGTCTGCTTTCCTCCCCACTTCTGCCTTTGTCTGTATCTACACACCCCCACATCATCATCCATTCTCCTCTGTTTTTTTTCCTATGGGGCATTTTTCTCACTTCTTGAGGCCGCTGCTCCCTCTCTGCATCAACGCTTCCAGGTTTAGTGTGCTCCCGTAGTACCTAGCCTTAAACATATACTCTGTTCCTGGATGTGGCTGCATTTACTGCAGCCACATCCAAGAGCAGGGTCATTCTTGGTGTCCTACAGGGGGCATGCCTTAGACAGCTAGTGTTGGAACCCACTCATGAGGGAGCAATCTTAGACCTGGTACTCTCAAATGCAGAAAGGATCACAGATTTAGAAGTGGGTAGCCATCTGGGAACAAGCGACCACCACACAGTGTGGTTCATGATAAACACAACCATAGAGACAAGCCTTACAAAAATGAGGATACTGGACTTTAGAAGGGCTGACTTTAGCAAAATGAGTGAATACCTAAGGAATGCACTAGCTAATGGCCAGAAAGGAGGGGTGGAAGAATAACAGAGAAAAATCAAAACTGCCATCATAGAGGCAACAAGCCTTTGTGTGAAACAAATAAAAAACAGTAAAAAAAAACACTATGGTTCTCAAAAGAGTTGGTGGGGAAAGTTAGGGAGAAAAAATAGCATTCAGTAAGTATAAGGAGTCACAGAAGGAGTAGGGCAGGGAACTGTATCAGTTAAAGCAGAAGGAAGTGGAGGAGGCAGTCAGAATAGCAAAGGCCCAAACCGAGGAAAAGATAGCCAACTCAGTTAACAAAGGGGATAAAACCTTTTCTAGGTACATTAGGGAACAAAGAAAGGTCAAGGGAGGGATAGTGAAGCTTAATAAAGGGGAGTGATGGACAGAGGGAGACAGTGAAAAGGCAGAGATACTGAACAAATACTTTTGCTCAGCATTTATAAAAGAAGAAGAAGAGGAGTTACCTAAACCAAACAATAGAAGCATTCTGGGCAGGGGGGTTGACACCAATTCATTCACAGAAGAAAGGGTCCTGGAAGAACTCCTAAAACTCAAGGTGGACAAAGCAATGGGGCCTGACAGGATTCACCCCAGAATTCTAAAAGAACTAAAGGGAGAGTTAGTGACACCACTGACTACCCTTTTTAACAAGCCATGGGAGGATAGGGTGGTACCTGAGGACTGGAGGAGGGCGGATGTGATTCTCCTTCATAAAAGTAGGAGCAAGGCAGAGGCAGGAAACTACAGTCCTGTTAGTTTGACCTCAGAGGTAGGGGAAATGATGGAATCACTTCTGAAAGAAAGAATTGTTGAGTACCTAGAGGCCAGTGGGGCACAGGATCCAAGACAGCATGGATTCACAGCGGGAAGGTCATGTCAGACAAATCTAATCGATTTCTTTGACTGGATGACCAAAGTAGTTGACCAGGGAGGGGCTGTGGATATGCCCTACCAAAACTTTAGCAAGGCATTTCACACAATCGCACACAAAAGATTAATAAACAAGTTAGCTAGCCTGGAAGTGGGTCCTGGGGTGGTAGCCTGGGTTACAAATTGGCTGCACAACAGGACACAGGAGGTAATAGTAAAAGGAACTCACTCCGAAGAAAGGGAGGTTTCTAGTGGGGTACCGCAGGGTTCAGTACTGGGACTAGTCCTCTTTAATGTCTTTATAGGAGAGATTGCAGAGGGTCTGAAAGGAAAAGTGGACCTCTTTGCAGATGCCACAAAGATCTTCAACAGAGCTGATACACAAGTGAGGGTGGAAAGGATCAGAAGGGACTTGGCAAGGTTGGAGGACTGGTCAAAAGTATGATAGCTTAGATTCAATGCAAAGAAGTGCAAAGTAATGCACCTGGGAAACAAAAACCTAGGTGAAGAGTACACGGGAGGGGGTACTAACAACAACAAAAATAGAAAAGGACCTGGGGGTAGTCATATCAGATGACCTTAAGGTAGGCAAGCAATGCATGAAGGCAGTAAGGAGAGCTGGGGGATACTGGGATGCATAGGGAGAAGCATCACCAGTGGAAAACAGGAAGTTGTTATCCCTCTGTACAGACAGCTGGTGACGCCCCATCTGGAGTACTGGTGCTGGGTCTGCATTAGAAGTCATATGACGAGAGACTAAGAGAGCTTAATATGTATACCCTTGAGCAAACGAGGGAGACTGGGGACATGGTAGAAACTTTCAAGTACCTTAAGGGAATCAACAAAGTCCAAGAAGGTAGCATCTATTAGAAAAAGAGATGTAGAAAAACAAGGGGGCACAATTTAAAGATAAGGGGGGGACCACTCAGGGGCAAAGTGAGGAAGTATTTTTTCATGGAGAGAGTGGTGGACACATGGAACCACCTTCCTGAGGAGGTTGTGGGGTCAAAAACAGTGGGGGAATTCAAGAATGCATGGAACAGCCATAAGGCAATTATAGTGGGGGATAGGAGGAAGTAGGCTGTTGGTAAACTCGAAGCTGTAGCTTATCCAATAGGTAAGGAAATGGGTAAACTGAGTGAGCCGAGCAGTCCTTATCTTCCATCAAAGTCTATCTTTCTCTGTTTCTATATTACCCTAAACATTTGTACTCTCTTCACGAACCATAGCACTTGCTATTACTGCTCCACTTCATAGTATCCTGCTCTGCAGAACCTATGTACCTCTGGGTTATTCTCTCCTTGGTATGTCTATGGATTTTGCTTGTTCCTCTATATATGAGCTGAAGGAACTATATTAATCCCTCTGCAGAATTTCATGTTCCTAATTATTGGTGCTGATTTGATGACTGTGGCTATACTCTAATCAGCATATGACATTTCAAATTTCCCATTCTCATAACCGATACATACAATATCCTCTAATATGGATGTACCAGGCTGGGGAGCAACACATTTCTGACTACTCTTATTCTGTTTAATGCCTCCCTGTTGATAGTACTGGCTTCTGTTTGCTGTGTCTTCAGTTTTATTTAATTGTTGCTTCATCTAGCAGTGTCTATTTTGTCCTCCTTTTACCCATTTTCAATTCTCATTTCCTTTCTCATTATCTCCTTGTTCCTGCTAATTATTTCTACTTTGCTAATTTCTTTACAGCAGCAACTAGTTGTTCTTTCCTTGTGCAGCCCATATAAGCAGTCTGACACTCTCTGTCTCTAACTCTGTCTTTTGAGGTATTTAACGAAGGTAGGCTTGCTCTGTCTGCTGATGAAGGGAATCTTTTTCATCCAGTTATGAACTCTACCAATTTTATTCTATTCCAGCCATCGGACAGTCTCCATCCCTAACTCTACCTTTGGAGGTATCGAGTGAAGGTAGGCTTGCCATGTCTACTGGGGATGGGAGTCTTTTTCATCCAACTACATTCTCTACCAATTACATCCTATGCCAGCAATCTGCCAGTCTCCATCCCTAACATTACCTGTTGAGGTATCGAGTGAAGGTAGACTTGCCCTGTCTACAAGGGATGGGGGTCTGTTTCTTCCAATTACATTTTCTACCAATTCTATTTTCTACTGGCAGTCTGTCAGTCTCCATCTCTAACTCTTGCTTGGGTATTCGATTGAAGGTAGGCTCACCCCGTCTACCGAGGATGGGAGTCTGTTGGTCAGTTACTATCCTCTTGATCCTCTGCCTTATTCTCAGTTCTGTAGATCCTGCTGAACAAGATTCAGGTCTGCCATCTCCTTTATGAAATGGGAACCCTCTACCCCATGAGCCTACAGTTTCCTGTATCTGGGCCTTCACTTCACTTCATTTCACTTCACTTCACTTCCTGGACCTAACTGCTTGGGGTTGCCCTCTGGGCTCTCTGTGACATATGCAACATCTTGGAATAATGGCATCCTGCACATCTACCACTACCATGCCTCCAAACTCTGAAAAAAGTCCTGCAAGGTCTCCTCATTCCTGAACTCCTTCAGACTGCATGTGGGGGCTTCTGAATTGAACTACTCCATTGAAGACTGGACTGTTCCTGTCTTGTGGCCAGCTTCAGATGCCACACTTCCAGTACTCGGTTTCTGCTCACACCCAGGAATTGTGTGCTTCGTCCTAGCTTCAAAGCCTCATCTCATTCAGGATCATTGGACTCCACCAGCTTGTTCATCCCCAGAATCTTCTCTATCATCTGAAATTCAGGACTTCATGGCTCTGCTTGCCTTTTTAGTTTTCATCCTGCAATCCTCAATTTCAGCACTTATGGCTCACTTCCCAGATCCATCTTGTCCATTCTCTGATGCATCTGTTCTTACTACCGTCTCCTCCATTAACTGTGCTCTGGACATTTCTGCTCCTCCAAGTTCTTGTCCAACTCTATATTCCATCCTCCTCAGAGCCCTCCCTCCGCTGTAATTCAGACAACTGATTCATCTTCTGCAGCATAATTTCTGCATTATTGCAGTCTGCATCTCCTGGACTCCTGATGAATTGTCTGTCTGCATTCATCCTGACTTCTTACCTCTACGGCAACAGGATCTGTTCCAATTTCCTTCAACCCTGTGTGGCATCAGCCTTCCATCTATTACACAGCTTCTCCCGTGGATTTCTCTTGGACCCCTCAGGCATCTGACTCAGTTAAGACTCCTCCTTTTATCTAGTGACTCCATAACATATTTGAATGTAATTGCCATCAAGTCAATGCCATGTGGGCCACCCTAGCTCCTGCCACCCAAACTACTTATAATACAACATGAAAAGTAACCCTCATTGTTGTGCATTGCAGTCCTTCCTGAATATGTGCTCATGTAAAACATGTTCTAGCATTTCTACCTTGTCATCAGGCATCAAAACTATCATACGGAAAAATTAAGCTATACCGATCAGGTATCCAGTTATTGTCCTTACAACCTACTCCATCCTTGCCTTCACTGTGTCTCAGTTCTTCACTTACACCCTTCAATTGGGTATCCAAAGAGCTTTGATCACTTAAACTCCTTGCCATCTTCTTTTAAATGCCTCATTAATGAAATATATTGGATTATTTTCAATATAGATTTTTATTGTGTTTTCTAGGTTTCTGTTTATTTATTTATTTAGTTCAGTCTTGGATTACAACCTTTGAACTAGAAGCTCATTTACAGAGGTTCCACTTCAAAATTAAACAGAGACGGTTAAAGGCAAGAAACAGCAAGCATCAGACTAATTCAGTGAGATAGTAAGTGTATAGTTTCATAAATTTGACTAGAATTAGATTGCAAGGAAGAAAGGTACTAATTTTATTTTTCTCCCCATATACCCCAACAGTACCCCAGCACATGGCCATACCTGCATGTGGAGGCAAGCATGCATACTGGAAGCCAACTCAGCCCCTTCCACCCACCATACTGCCATCCCTGGCTGCCTACGTTATTCCATCAAACCTCCACCCAGTGGGGATGGGACTACGGGGAGGGGCACACAACCCACCTCCACCACCCCCCAGAGAGGAGAGCAGCCTGATGGCTCAGTCAGTCCCTCTCCTCCCACCTTCCCATGCTGCCACCCCAGCACCACTGGGCTGGCATAAAGGAGGCAGTATAGCGCAGTGGTCTAAGGCTCTGAGCTGCAAATCTGGTGACATCCAGCAAACCAGACCTGGGTTTGAATCCCACAGCCTCCACTTGCATACTGTGTGGCCCTGAGCAAGTCACTTTACCTCCTTGTGCTCCCAGGTCGCTCCTGTAAAAAAGCTTCCAGCTTAGTGTGCTATACCTGGTTAAACAACTAAATAAAAATAAAATAAAATAAAACATAGTGGATTTACTGAACTCTGATTCATCTGACTCTTCCTTGAACATCATAGTTTCTTCTGCTATTTTGTGCAGCTTTCTTTGGATTCCTGCATCCTGGAGAATTCACTATTTCATCTTTTTTTTTTTTGCCAGTGTCCTTAAAATCACCAATTTATGAAGCAACAGGTGCTGATCATTACATCCTGCTGTTAACTTCTTCAAAGACTGACAGATTACATTAAGAAGTTTACATAATCTATTATCCACCCTGTAATTAGTGGAGTTGAGCAGCTCATCTAGACAAACTCATGCTGTTCCTCATGGTCAGATCCATCATGTCCTCTGTTTACCTATGATAAACAATCACCTATGACTACAAAATAGTTACTAGATCATGTCTGAACCTTTCTTTGATGGCTAGAATTTATCTGTATTTAATCATCTGGATGTTCACCCAGATTGGATCTGCTTCTTCAACCTCATGAATTAACTTTCCTGCACACGTTGACAAGAGACACAGAAGATGGACTTTACATCACACTGTGAACACTACATACTAAAACAGAATCAGAAATCAGTGCAAGTATTTAGGATCATCTCCTCTTAGATTTCCCTGAAGATGGGGAGGTCGGTAGCCATGGGTCCTCAGAGATTTCCTCCACAGGGTTTTTTCCTCTCCTGTGTGCTACTGATCACACTTTCCATGAGTTGGAGGAGGTAATCTTTTTGGGCCTTCTATTCCCTACATGCTACCCTGTTTATCTACCAAGATTGGGAACAGAAAAATGCCAAAGTTTTACAAGCATTTCTGTATTCACCAAACATTGAATGGGAGGGCTGATGCTCAAGGTTCAATCTGGGTGAATAGCTCCTCCTACATTCCAAATAGAAGCCATCCTCGCCCTGCAGCTCTTGCTTAACATGTCATAAAACACCCACCATCCTCTCCTTCCTCATCCTCTGCCACTCTGCTCACTCTTGGTGCTGGGCCTTCTATTCCCTACACACTACCCAGCTTATCAAACCAAGGGTGGGAATAGAGAAAGGTCAAAGTTTAATGGCATACACAAGCACTGCTCTATCCACCAAACTTTGAAATACTATTAAAAACCATATTTAACTGAATGCAGGTATAATGATAACTGCACAGACCTTCTGGTGCTTCAGTTCCATTTAGAAATGTGGCTGTGCTTCAGCATCAGGTGCAGTATATAAAAGCAGACTGAGTGGGTTTCACTTTGAAGTAGAAAATAGTAAAAATAACTATTTTATGGGGGAAAATAATTGCTGCCAAGGATATTGCATGGTAAGAGGCACTGCTGCAGGCAGCCGTGCAGCCACATTTTGGAGTAACTGCAGAAAATGTAGGTAAAGGGCTGACAGTGTCCTTTTAATTTCAATCCCAAATTTTCAAGATAGTGATTTTAACCCCCCCCAAACCCCCCACCAAAAAATAAACAGGACATGTGGCATTTGTAGTATATTGGCCAAAATGTCATTTCATACCAGGAATGCAAAAACATGTCTCATCTATGATTCAAAAAATGACATCTGTCACATTTATGAGGTGGTGTGAAAAATGGATATATTGAAAAACTGGAGTCAAAATATTGAAAATTGGCAAGGATATAGTGAATGTTGAAATACTGCAATGTTCACTCATAAGTTAGTCATTTTACTATATTTGTAACCACATTTTCAGCACAGCCTTCCTATGACTCTACCTCATGAACCCAACAGGTGAACATTTTCAAATCTGCACAGAAACATCATTCCATGTCACATGTGTGAAAACACATTTTGACAAAGGATTTGAAAAACAACAGCTGTCACATTCATGAGATGATGTGAAAAAATTGCTATGTTGAAAATTTGGTGACAAAAATATTAAAAATGCCAAAGTTATGAGTGAGCATAGAAAAATCTAGGCCTACAGAATCGGTAACCTGTCTCACTTCACCTTGATGACCCAGGGTCCTTTAACAACCCTAGTGATACTAACCAAGCATTTTAAATTATCCTGTATGATGTAGCCATGTAAAAGTTGTCTTAATGTGATGTTCTGCTTAGTGTAGTATGCTCAAAATTGTCTTAAGTAATGTGTCCATTTTGCATTGGCATGGAGCCTTTGCAAAAGAGTCTTTGACTCAAAGGATTGTAATACCGAAACTTCAATAAAATAAATAAATAAATAAAAATAAATAAAATCTCAAGGTACTCTCATAACTTTGTTTTTTTTGTTATATATATTTTGATCCCAGATTTTAACATAGCTTTCTTATGACCTCACCGCATGAACAAGGACAACAAATGTTTTCAAAGTCCACCCAAAGGGTGATTTCGCAAAGCACCCCTCAAAAATCACCTCTTGGGCCAGATTTGCATAATTCCACTGCCATTGTTCATGAGTTGAGTCCCAAAAAGGCCATGTTGAAAATCTGGTGTAAAAATATTAAATAATGACAAAGTTATGAATAAAAGTTCAAATTCCTTTTGAATGCATTAAGGCAGACTTAACTTATTCTCTCACAATGCAGTCACTGGTTTCAGCAACAAGACGTCTTCAATTGAAGAGTTGATCTCTATCATGGGACATGTTCACATGAGTAAGGATGTGTGAGAGGGTGTGGGTGGCTTCGTGCTGAGTGGGAGATCAGGGTGGGATTTGTGTGGGGGATGTGGTGGGGGATCAAATTGGTAAGTACTGTAATTGTTTTCTTTTTTACAGATTAAAAAAAATCAACTGGAGCAGTTTTCTTTATTTCAGTGGACTATCTGACACTGAGGATTGGGCATGTCAGTGGTGGCTAATGTTCGACAGCACCAGGGCTGGGCAACTCAGTGCCTTGATGTATGCTATTGTAAGGGGGGGCTGGCAATCTGGAGAGGAGGAGGCAAAGAGAAGCAGTATTGGAAAGGCACCCTGGTATGCTTATTCCACACTAAAAATAAACATAGGAAAGTGGGGCAAGTGAACTGGAAAGGAGGGGGAAAGAAAGAAGCATTACTGGGGTGGGCACCCCAGTCCACTTGTTAAGAATATGATAAATAGACAGACAGACAGATAAATAGATATGCAGACAGACAGATAGACAGAGAGAAACAGAGATGTAAAGAGCAGGGGATCACCAGCTCACTGCTTCCACTGAAGCCAGCAGCACAACTCCAGCTGCAGCTTCCCAGTTCTATAAAGCCCTGCCGTTCTCATATTGAGAACACAGGTGAATGCATCATGGAACATGTTCAGGGGAGTGAGTGTGTGTGTGTAGGGGACATAGTGAGTGCTGAGTGGGAGATAATGATGGGGTGGGTTAGGGTGTATGTGGTCAGATCAGCAAGGGACCATTTTGTTTTGTACAGATGTAAAAAAAGAATCAATGAAAGATGGTTATCTTTATTTCAGTGAACTCCCTGATACTGGAGTTTGGGCATCTAGTTTAGGACTAGTGTTCAGCAGCTGCAGGGGTGGGTAGCACCCTGTTGCCACCATGTACATAATCAGAAGGGGGTGGGCTGATCTGGAGGGAAGGGGGTGAATAGAAGCAATACCAGGGCTGGGCACTCCCCTTCACTACTAATAAAAAGTGGATAGTTAGATAGTGATAGATAGATAGATAGACAGACAGACAGACATAGATAGACAGACAAACAGACAGACAGACAAAGATCAAGTGAGATAGACAGATCGATAGATAGATAGATAGATAGATAGATAGATAGATAGATATACAGACAGACAGACAGACACATAGATTGATAGAATGACAGACTGACAGACAGAATGACAGACAAATTAAAGACAGAGAGCAGGGGATCGCTGGCTCTCTGCTTCAACTGAAACCAGCAGCATGACCCCAGCAGCAGTTTCTGAATTCAAGAAAGTCCTGCTGTTCCCATTAAGAGAACATGAGTAAATTGCTCCTCTCACTAGGCTGGGTACCCAGGATTTTTCTGGTGCCCAGAAATGTTATTTCCATGGCAATTTTCAAAAAAAAACCCACCAGAATCTAGTTTAATGAGTCCCATTTACCTAGGTCCAGATATTTGTTTTTTGAAAATACATCATGTTTATGTATTTACAATATTTTTAATTTTAAGAAAAGATGGTGCCATCACGATTGTTTTTTTTTTTCTCGCTACAAGTAAATCATGAAAATAAGGACTCACAATTGGTGTGTGTTTTTTCCACTGGTGGAGCTTAACAGTTGCCCGACAAAATCCTGATAACTCTGAAACCATATTTTTTTCACAAAACCATCAAAAGGCACTAGCTCAGTACAGGCCTCTTCTAACCTGAACATTTCAAGAAAACAGTCTGCACTGCCTAGGTTGTGCATGTGAGCAAAAAAACAAGTAAAACATAGGGAAATCAAACACTGTTTTTTTTTTTTTTTGCACTTTGTGGCATTCCATATCTTAAAAGTCAAAGAAGATGCTGTCACAAAACTTTTCACATTTTGATACTCTGCCAGCCATATCACATATGTCAGATGTTGGTGTATTTCATCAAATAACACCAGATTTTATTATGGTGCAAAAAATTGGGGTTTAACATCAAACAGCTTACTCAACTCTAGTTGTAGGGGTATTACCGTACCCCTATAATATATTGTCAAACTGGCATTATTCACATCCCATAATTATGCTTACACATTGCAAAATGTAGAATTAATATGAGTTTTTTCATTTTAAGTAAATGTTAAAAATATAATATTAGACACAAATGAAGTTACCTGTATATTTATCTGTGTTCTGTATTTCACTTATGCTTACTGTTTGTGTGAAAATAGACACATAGAAACAGAGACAATGATGGCCAAAAAGGGACAATGGTCCATCCAATCTGCCCATGGTTACCTGTCTAGAACTGAGACCTAGCACCTTTCCAGGGATCTGCCCCCTCCTTCAGCTCATCCCTTCTCCATACCAAACTCAGTGCAGAATTTGCTATTTTTTCCTTGACTCTGTCCCACCCATGCTTGAAGCCCTCCAGGGTTTTGGCACACCACTTCGGCAGGCAAGCTGTTCCATCCTTTCAGTAAAATAATACTTCCTCCAGTCCCTCCTGAAGCTCCCCCTGTCAGTTTCCAGTCATGCTCTCATGTGAACGAGCTGGTGTTCCTAATTCCATGCAGTTCTCTTTATTAATCCCTTTCAGAAAGCTGAAGGTCTCAATCATGTTCCCCCTCTCCCTCCTGGCCTCTAGTGAGTACATGTTTAATGCCCTCAGACATTTCTCGTAGGATTCCCCAGGCAGGCCCTGAATCATCTTTGTCGCCCTATGCTGTACTGTCTCCAGAATATCCTTAACAATTCTGAGGTGAGGGCTTCAGAATAGGACACAGTATTCCAGATATGGCCTCACCAAGGACCTATTAAGGAGGAGTATTACTTCTTTCCTTCTACTATCTATACCCTTCCCTATATACCCCAGCATTCTGTTTTCTTTACTGTAGACTTTGTTGCACTGGCTTGACTCCTTCAGCGTGTCACTGATAATGACTTCCAGGTCATGCTCCTCTGTTGGTGGCTTAAGTTTAACCCCATTTAGCCAGTATTCTCTCCTAGGGTTATTTTTCTCAATGTGCATTACCTTGCACTTCATTGTATTTAATTTCAGTTCCCATACATTTGACAATCTCTCCAGCCTTTGGAGGTCATTTTGTAATTCCTTAACTACCTCAGCACCATCCACTTTTCCTCAGAGTTTAGTGGTATTTGCAAGGAGGCTAATCTTATCCTGGATTCCTTCACCAACGCCACTAGTGAATATATTAAAAAGTACTGGGCTTAGGACCAATCCCTGATATACCCCACTTGTGACCTCCCTTTCTGTCGATTTAACCCCATTGACATCAACCCACTGCTTTCTACCTCAAAGCCAGTTTTCCACTCTTCAGACCATGTCTCTTGCTGTCCCCATTGTCCTCCATCTGCTTCAGCATGCATCTATGAGGCACTGAATAGAAAGCCTTGCTGAAGTTGAAGTAAAGTAAATCCACCTCATGGCCCCTATCTAACTCCCTCATTATCCAGTCAAAAAAGACAATTAGGTTGATCTGACAAGACCTACCTGCCATGAATCTTTGCTGCTTACTATCCTGAAGACCATTTCTCTCCAGGTAGTCAACGACATCCGGTTTGATTAAGGTTTCCATCAGTTTACCTACACTAGTCTCAAGACTAACAGGCCAGTCATTCCTTGACTGCTCCCTATCACCCTCTCCCTTAACCTTTATGGAGCTGTACTGCATCAGCCACCCTCCAGTCTCTAGGAACTGTGTTTATGATGTTACAAGTAAAGAATTAAACAGCCGGAGTAGATCAGCTATTGGGGAAAAGGATCTTTTCTTCTTGTAAGTGAACCTAATAATGACGAATAAAGAGAGGAAAAATTTGGAAAATCTATAAACTGTAAGTTGAATCATGTAAAAATATTGTTTTCCAAAGTTTTCTGAGAAGTGACAAACTCATTTACTATGCTGAAGTGCTTGTCCCACGCTACCGTTTACCCACACCCACTGTTAGAAATATAGAAAATCAAATATAAAATATAAAGTAGATAGAAACATAGACTATAAAGTATAGCTGAATTATGTCAGAGTATTATGTTTTTCAAAGTTTTCACAAAAGTGAAAACATCACTTTAAATAGTTAAAGAAATAGATCAACTGTAGAAGACAAGAATCTATCTCCATGTAAAGACGCCTAGTATTGAAGAATAAAAAGGAACAGAAAGTGTGAAAACCTATAAAGAGTAACTGAATTATGCCTGAATAGTACGCTTTTCAATATTTTCATAAAAGTGAAAAAAATCACTTTAAGTATTTAAAAACCTTTCACTGATGTGGGGAATGCATGGTTAGTAGTTTACTGAATAGTACCTATCCACCTTCAGAGATATAGTATTAAATAAACAACTTCCAATAAGGAAAGAGTTCAGAGTGTTTAGAGCAAACTGTTATTCCAGGGTCTACACTATTTATTGACAACAGGAGAGGCAAATTGAGTATATTTGTTTAGTAGTCCAGAGTCTGCAGTCTTCTAAGTGAGCAAGTGCAAAGGTGGGAATATAAACAACTGGTTTCAGACAGGTCCATTTTCACATAATGTGTAACTGCAGTTTATGCCTGTGGATTTGCCAGTTCTGTCTCATGCAAAACTGATAGCAATAAAGCATCAGCCTTAGATGATGGATGCCTATGCTGTCATCTATAATCTGTGTCAGTCTTTGACCTTAAGTGGTACAGCTGTCCCTTAAAAAGCTGGAAGCTGAATACAATTGTCATGATTCAGACAATTCTATTAAATGACCCACAGAAGCACATGTGAAATGCACATGTGTTTTCCCCTATTGCTGCAATGTTTTAGTGAGCTGAAAAGTAGGCCATTTTAATCATAATATTAGTTATAGCAGATTAATACTTCCATTTTGAGGAGCTAGAAAAACACATTTTCTTGTTTAACTGTTCCTAATTATGCTTGTTAACCCAAGGGGACCCAGTTCAATGTTTTTGCTAATGTTTCACATCACAGGGGATGGAAGGAAAAAATACATTTCAGCTGGGATGCAGCATCTCCTCAAAGAGCAACTCTCCATTATAATTAGAAGCTGAAAACCACTGATTTATACAAGTTATGTTGTAACAGTATTATTTTCCAGTTATTTTCTTTTTTTTTCTTTACTTTCCCCTGCTGTTGGTCTACTAAACATTATAGATAATGTGGCAATTATTTCACAGAATCTTTCAAAATGTATCTGACACTCCCCAGGCTAACTACACAATTGTTTGTTACATCACAGTCTGTTGTAATGACAAACACTATGATGTCATAAACAAAGGCACTGTGAGGTTAACAGAGGGCAGGTAAATGTTTTCAAATGCTTTCTATACAAACTTTTTAGATAGACTACTAAGGTGTGCTGTAAATCTTGGAAAGGAACACTGAAAATGAAAAAAATATATATTCTCTAGTAAACTGTGATAGCTGAAACATCTTATTTATGAAAGCACATGCTGAAGTGCAACGTTGCTCATTAAAAGGAGCTTCTCAGGCAGGCATACCGTACATGAGATTTAATTATTCATCTTTTTTTTCACTTTCTTTATGCTCCTTCTTCTCTGGGCCCTTAGGACTCTCTCCAGTGTGATCTCTTGGACTGGGCAACTCCCGCTCTGCCTGAGGTCTCTCCAGACCTAGCATCCATCTCAGGAACTCTCCTTATCCCACTACCAACCCCCCAACCCCCTGGCTCTGAGACTCCTGAGGTGGGCCAGCTGACTCCTTACTGGCGCTGTATCTAGAATCTAATAGGGTGGCTGGAGTGAGAAGAAGATCAGGAGACCAACTGGGGCAGACCCAGCATTGAGCATGTGGACCAACCACTGAACCCACCTTTACCTTCCCAGGTGCTAGAGCCTTTTTCATGGTCCCAGAGGTGTGGATGTGCAAAGATGTCCAGTGCATGGTAGGCACACTGCTACACCCTCCCGTATGATGTCCACTGATGCATCCACATCCCATGAACATGCTCTGCTAGTTGCACTGCTCCTAGTCTATACATGGAGCCACTGGTACTGTGGGAAGCACAGCCCACTCTCCCAAAGAGAGTAGAGCAGTCTATTGGACACTCAGTCCTTTCCTCCCTAGGTGACCCTCGGCGACCCAAGTGATGTGAGGTAAAAACAGCTCCTCATCCCTCAGTGCACCAGGTAGGCTGATAATTCATCAGTAAGTGTTATTTCTACCTCCCTTATATATGCAATCCTAGTCAGAGTATGAAGATAAAAAAACACACAAAGGTCCAGTTTTAAACAATACAATACAGAATGAGACAAAATCCACCAAATGGTTCAAGCGTTATAGAAGTATTGAAATAAAAACTGCAACAGAAATGTTGTTTTCCTTTTTTTTAAACTCTCTCTCCCAAGATTCTGGTGCACTCCTGTGATTTGCACTGGAATATGAGACCACCTGAAAGGTGGACTAACTGATTGGTACAGTTGCCACACGTGGGATTTTTTGCACCACTTGCATCACTTTTTTGGTGTAAGTTTCAATAAACCAACAAATGAATACAAATCCTCTTAAACCTTTGAAAACAGTATTAAAATGATTTGACAGATTTGGTATGATGCTGGCTGCATCCAAAATCATGACTTGCACCTGCATCATGGGCTTTGAAACTCCCCCCTCCTGAAGGTGCAGTTTGTATAATATTTACGGAGATGTTATTTCACAGTTGGGGTCACCAGCAGAAATAGTATGATCCATAACTGAGCCCTGCCTGGATAACAGAATGTTAACATACTAACATACTATTTGCCAGCAGATTAGGCCTTACGGTCTATCGAGTCTGCTCGAACCTAGATCCTTAGTTGGGTGCTGAGACCCTCCCATCCCTTGTGCTCCAGAAACCCCTATCATCCATCCCCACCCCCCCCGGGACAGACCATCTTCTGATACATCCACTTTCTATGTCTGTCCCACCCTATCTTGAAGCCCTCCACTGTGGATCTCTGAACCAGCTCACCAGGCAGTGCATTCCAAGGGTCCACCACCCTCTCAGTGAAAAACCTCCTCCTCTTTTCCCCTCTCATCCTTCCACCTTCCAACTTCAAACCATGCCCTCTGGTGATACCTCCCTGCTTTAGTCTAAAGATCCCCTCCATGTTTACCCTATTTATTCCCTTGAGGTACTTGAAGACATCAATCATGTCCCTCCTGTCTCTCCTCTCTTTCAATGAAAACAGGCAGAGCTCCTCAAGTCTGTCCTCATATGTCAAATCCCCTAGTCGTTGTATCATCTTAGTTGCCCTCCTCTGTACCCTCTCCAGGAGCTGTATGTCCCTCTTCAAGTGTGGTCTCCAGTACTGTACACAGTACTCAAGGTGTGGTCTAACCAGTCCATTGTACAGTGGCAGAATCATTTCCTTGCTCCTAGAGGTGATCCCCTCACGATGCATCCCAACATCCTGTTTGCCTTGCTAGCTGCTCTCCTGCACTGCTCAGAGTTATTCATACATGTATCCACCATGACCCCTAGGTCTTTTTCCCTCATTGAAGCCTCCAGCGCCTCCTCCCAGGGTGTACCTGTGTTTAGGTTTCCCCAAGATGCAACACCTTGCACTTGGTGATATTGAAATTTAAATTTCCATGTGTGAGCCCAGCTTTCCAGGGTGTCCAGGTCCTTGCAGGGCCAACCTCCCTCTTCTCCCTCAACTACTGCTCCCATCTTGGACTCATCTGCGAAGAGACTCATTTCACACCCTATACCCTCCCTGATGTCCGATATGTATGCATTAAACAGGATTGGACCCAGGACTGAGCCCTGTGGTACCCCACTACCAACCTCTGTAGGGTTCGAGAGCTCCCCACAGACCACTACTCTCTGAGTGCATCCAGCTAGCCAGTTTTCAATCCATCTGACCATCAAAGGATCTACTCCTAACCCCATCAGTTTCTCCACCAGTCCATTGTGGGGGACAGAGTCAAACGCCTTGCTGAAGTCCAAGAATAACACATCCACAGGCTTACCCTTGTCCAGTTCTGATGTTACCCATTCATAGAACTCCACAAGGTTGGTTTGACATGATCTACCTGGCACAAACCCATGTTGCCATTATCCAGACCTCCCACCTCCTCCAAGTACACCCCCAATAGTTCCTTTAGTATACTCTCCATTAATTTTCCCACCACCGAGGTCAAACTGATGGGTCTATAGTTCCCTGGTACTTCCCTCGACCCCCCTTTATGGATTGGTACCACATGTGCCTCTCGCCAATCCCTAGGTACCCTCCCTGTCTCAAGTGACCTGCTGAAAAGCTCCACCAGGGGTGCAGCCAGTATGTCCGCCAATTCCCATAGTACTCTTGGAAGAATGCCATCCAGCCCAGGAGATTTGTCTTTCTTTAGGGCCTTGAGGGCTAACCACACCCTTTTGGTGGAGATAGCATCATCTGTCCCCTCCACCTTACTGGTCTTTTTATCCTTATCCAGATGTGACACCCCTGGGGTACCTTTCCCTCCCTCTTGCTCCATTTCTGTTGCTCCCCTGATCCCACTCCCTGCCACTTCTATCCCCTTTGTGCCTTGCTTTGTAGATATCCCATCCCCCTCCCTAGTGAACACAGAGGCAAAGTGCTCATTAAATACCTCTGCCTGGTCCCTTGCCTCTTCCACCCACCCTTCTTCTGATCTCAATCTGCTGAGATGGCCCTTAGTTTTTCTCAGCTCCCCAATGTACCGGAAGAACCCCTTTTCCCCTCCATGTATCCCCTGTGCCAGCCGCTGCTCTTTACTGGACTTTGCTCCCCTCACCATGCGGGTGACTTTTCTAGATGCAAGCTGGTACATTTCCTTATCCCTATCCCCTCTTGTTGTTTTATATTTTTTGTAGGCCGCCTTCTTTTCTCTGACTGCTACCTGTACCTCACTGGACCACCAGCATGGTTTATGTGACCTTGCTCCCTTACGTTTCAACTTAGCGCAGATCCTGACTGCCTCATGAAGTCCCCGTTTTATGACCTCCCATCTCCTTTCCACACTTGTCGTTGAGGTAATCCCCTTCAAGTGATCCTTGAGAATATTTCCCATGCCCATAAAGTCTGCCCCCTGAAGTCCACTGCCAGTGTCCTAGATCTCACCCCCACTCCCCCCATGCTTATTTGAAACCAGACAGTATTGTGGTCACTCCCAGTCAGGGGGTCCTGTACAACCATGTCCCTTACCAGATCCCCATCTGCCAGAACCACATCCAGGACATGCCCCTCCCTTGTGGGCTCCATCACATGCTGTGTTAAGAACACATCCTGGAAGCCATCCAGCAGCCTCTGCTCCTTGGCCACCTTAGAGGACATGGTTCCTTCAACCAGCCTTCTCTGTTAGACTGTACAGGAGGCACATGATGCATTTCACCAGACATTTCTTGAGGTAATAGAGTCTCTAGCAGTTGACAGCTTTAAAAATGTAATGTAAAGCTTTAAGATTAATCCACCACTTTTTTTGTCAGCCACTGTAGGTCTCCCAGGTTCGGGGGAGATATAGTTACAAGTGTCAGCATGTGACAAAAACTAAGAGATAGCATTTTAATGACTAACTGCAAACACAACAATTTTTGAAGACTAGCCTTCATAGAACACATTACTGTAGTTCAACCTTGGTTCATAGTTGCACACAAGTTATATAGGGCTCCTGAATTCTACTGCTTGCTGCAACTTCAATACAGTCAGAGACTGATTCAGAATGTGAGCAATGTTACAAAAATGATGCAGTTTGCCACTGCTCTTGTACTTTATGGTGGTAGACATGCAAATTTTTCACACAAGCCTGCATCTGTTTAGATATTTTACATTGATGCCTGTCAGTGGAAGATTGTCATGAGGTGGTGTGATCAAAAAGAATTGTTGTAAAACTGGTAAAATTGTATAGGTTCATGCTTGTAGTGCTTTGGGGTGAGGGTTTTGAAGTGTCAACTTCCCTTCTTAAAGATCAAATGCACATATATTTCATAAAATGCTTGAATTCACTTGAATTCACATCTCTGTGTCATTAGTGTTTCCTGAAAATATCATGCTGTTTAGTTTTGTGGTTTTCTTTAAATCAGCATATGTTGATGTGTTCTGCAGTAACTGAAAACAGTGAACAGTGAGGATTGTTTCTGTCCCTGTCAGTGAGCAATGACGTCATATTTGTCCACCTGCTGCTTCAGCAATTAAGTCACTCATTGACCAATGAAGCTGTTGCAGTTCCCAGCCAGAACAGTTTGCAGAGCTAATAGTTTTCACTCAGAGTTTGTTACTAATTAATCTGGTTTGTGTTTAGATAGATTAGCTTAAAATCTATCATTCTGTTCTCATGAAAAGTTGATCATTTGGGGTTCAGTGCTGAACTGAAGTGGTATGAATGAATGTCTGTGAGAAATTACCTTGTCTGTATCACAGCTGTGAGTTCTTTGTCATCAAAACCCTGCATTCTATTCTAGCTGTATAAAACAGGGTAGTTCATTTGATATAAAATAAATCTAAATTGTGTTAATTCATAGAAGCAGTGTGTCTTTGATGCAGCCTCCATGAATAGATTCATGTGAGAACAATTTTGTTTTTATTTCAGATTGACCAACGTATCTGCCACACTCTGCTCTTTCAGGAACATGTTCTGTATGAACTCATAAAATTAATTTCCTTGAGGGTTTCTGTGTGAAGATACCATGTACTGTATGTGTGTAACTAGAAACGCTATGTGGCATCCTGATGCCCCGTCTCCTGCCTCTCAGTTAAGGCTCCTGCATGCTGCTTCCCTCTATCCCCACCCCCGCAGTCAGGCCAATGCACCCTGTTGCCCACTGTTCTTATCTCCACAGACAGGGCTGCTGTGCTCTGCTAAGCCCTGGAGTCCCAGGGTCTCTGCCTTCACAGATGCGGCTGCTGCCCCAGGCCACAAAAAGTGGAACTTTAGCTGCAACCTGCTACCCACTTCCAGTGCCTCAAATGGTCAGGGCCACTGCACCACATGCACCCTGTTTCACAGTCAGGGCTGCTGTACACTGATGCTCCACTGTGTCTTGCACCACAGTCAAGGCTCCTACACCATGCTGTCCTCTGTCCCCACTGTACCCTGCTGCACCATAGAGCCTCTTGCCTCCACAGTTAGTGTTGTAGCACCATACTGCTCCCTGTCACCAGAGTCAGATCTTTTGGTACACTGCCCAAACTGCTTAAAAGAATAAAACAAAACATACTTTCTTCTTGTGTTATAGGGTGGGGGACAGAGGGTAGTAGGGTTCAGCAACCTTAACTGGTTGGGAAGGAGACAAGGGAGGCACCAAGGTACAGCAGTTCAAACTGTGGGACAGGGTGCAGCAAACACACCTGTTTGGGACATGCAACATGGGCAGCAGGGTGTAGCAAAGGATCTGACTCTGGTGGCAGGGGGCAACAGAGAGAAACTGCCCCAACTGTGGTGGCAGGGCACAGAATGCAACACATGCACTGCCTTGTCTTATGACAAGTGGCAGCATGCACTGTGGAGGCATTGGGCTCTAGGGCACAGCAGACCACAGCAGCCTTGACTGAGTAGACAGGTGTAGGGTGAGCAGCCTTGGATGTGGTGGCAAAGATAGAGAACAGCATGGTGCAAATGCCTCAACCATGTGTCAGGACACGGGGGGGCCATCAGGGTATGGCAGCCCCGACTGTTGGACAGGCTGTTTGTGGTGCAGCGGTCTTACCCATTTGGGACAATGGAAGTGGGTAGCAGGTGCAGCAAATACCCCACCTATGGTGGCCTGTGGCTGCATTGTGCAATTACCCAACTGTAAAGGCAGTGGGCCTGGGACTCAAGGGCTTAGCAGAACAAATCAGCCCAAACCATGGAGACAGGCACAAAGGGCAACATGGTGCATTGGCCCTGACTGTGGGGTTGGGGGACAGAGGAAAGCAGGGTGCAGCAGCCTCAACTGTTTGTACAGGAGGCAGCAGGGTGCAGCAGCCCTGCCATGTGTGGAGAAGACAGTGGGCAGCAGGATGCAGCAGCCTCACGTTGGGCATGAAACAGGGGGCTTGTGGGGCAGGGGAAAGAGGGAAGCAGAGAACTGCTGCCTCAAATGTCGAGCAGAAGACAAGAGCATCAGGATGCCATATAGTATTTTTAGTTATACACATACATGATGTATTTTCCCACTGAAACCATCAAAGAACTGAAATGTATGAGTTCATACAGTACATGTTCCTGAAATAGTAGAGTGTGGCAGATACGTTTGTCAGTCTGACGTAAAAACAAAATTGTTCCTGCATGAACCTAGTCATGGAAGCTACATCAAAGATACACTGTTTCTATGAATTAACACAATTTAGATTTATGTTATATCCATTAAACAACCCTGTGTTATATAGTCAGAATAGAATGCAGAGTTTGATGACAAAGAATTCACAGCTGTGATACAGACAAGGTCATTTCTCACAGACATTCATTCATATCACTTCACTTCACTACTGAACCCCAAATAATCAACTTTTTATGAGAACAGAAAGATATATTTTAAGCTAATGTAGCTAAACACAAACCAGATTGATTAGTAACAAACTGAGTGAAAACAATTACCTCTGCAGACTGCTCTGACTAGAAACTGCAACAGCTTAATCAGTCAATCAGGGACTTAATTGCTGAAGCAGCAGGCTGGACAAATATAATGTCATCACTCACTGACAGGGACAGAAAAATCTTCACTGTTTCTTCACTGTTTTCAGTTACTGCAGAGCACATTAACAGATGCTGATTGAAAGAAAATCACAGAACCAAACAGCATATTTTCAGGAAACACTACTCATGACACAGGGATTTGATTGCAAGTGAATTCAAGCTTTTTATGAAATATATGTGCATTTGATCTTTAAATATGATACTAATGTGATGAGGTATAGGGCGGTTTCAATCTTGCAAGGCATCATAAGAAAGCATGGGATACTTTCACTGGATACATCAGAGATGATGAAAGTACCATAATTGACAAGTGATAATTAAGGGTCAGGCTGTGGTTCAAGAGTGTACCCTATCAATAACAACAGGTGAACATAACTGGTTAACCCCCAGCTAACCAATGGCATCTCTGTTTTGTTTGGATTCAGAGTGAAATAGTTTTGACTCATTGTTGAGCAAAAGCAGGATGGTGCATTGGTTAGAAATCAGGTTGTGAACAAGGAGATCCCAGGTTCAAATCTCACCAGACCCATTTTCTCATTAACTAGTCACTTGACAGTTGTTGGCCACCTAACAGTTAACAATCAGCAAGCTGTCTGAGAACTGCTAGTTTCCTAGTCACATTCCAATCAGTCTTATACTTACAGTATACATTTGAAATCATCCATCCAGTCACCAGTCAGTTATCTGATAGTCAGCGTACCAGTCACTTGAACATCAGCCAACTGGTTGCTTACCAGTCAACCCAGTATACAGTTTGTCAGTCTTTAAATCAGCCTGTCAGTTCACAAAATACATTCTCATAAACAGCCGACAAACTAGTTATGCATTGTTCCATGCAATGATAGCAATCGAAAAACAGTGATCTCTATCATCATGAATGTATATCGCCGAAAAGCATTTTAGCAACATACAACTACGAGCCGACCCAACTTCTAGAAAACATAAGAAATGCAAGTAAGGTGCACTCCCTGTGCCCTGGCTGGGGATGTTTATTCTCGCACTTCTGACCAAAGATTGTTAACTCCAGGGGGGTTCATGTTGAGGAGGGGGTGAAATACAGAATAAAAAAATAAAACCAGAACTGCAAGCAGCAGCAAAACAACAGTCCTCAGCATGTCCTGAACCCAGTTCCTGCTGCACCATAGCCAGCCACCCTCACCACCACACCACAGGGCTGGCTTGGCCACAGCAGGATCCCACCACCCATACAAACCCTCCCTCCTATCCCTCCCCTCCACCTCCCTTTCCCTCCATTTCTGGTCACTCTCCTCGCTATAGGATCACCACTCTAGCAGGGTAGCTGTTCATGATAGCGATATAAATGATTCGCTGTTTCTACAGTCTCTCATTTATTATCACAATCATCATTGGCTACCGTTATGCATAGCTTTTTAGCCTGCCAGTGACCAGTCAGCTAGCTACTTGAAAGTTCCCTGACAAGCAGTCATATGTCAGTTAGCCAGCTTTCTAGTCAGCATTCAGCTCACCTCCAAGTTAGGCAATTGCCTTCCACTAAATAGCCTGCAATCTAACAATCAGCCAACTTGTCATATGGTAGTCATGTACAGCTAACTGCATGGTCAGGCATCATCCTGCTAGTCACCAGGCAGCTAGTTAGATGCATGCCAGAGTCTAGCTAGTCAGTTGACTGACTGTTATCTTCATCTCCCCCTGATAATCAGTTTGCTAAGCAGCATGGAGCCAACAACATGCTATTCATCAATAATTAACCAGCTGTGTAGCCGCCTGCCAGTTATTCTGCCACTCATTTGCCAGTTTCATTTAGAAGCTACTCAGCCAGTCACCAAGCACCTAGCTACCTACCAGTCACCAGTCAACTTTCAGCATGCTTATCACCCACTAGATAGCTGCACAGTAATCAGCTAACTAGCCACCTAAGAACTGCCATCTAGCTAACTTTCTGCCAGTTATCACTTAATCAGCTAGTCTGCAGCTTGGAAATCTACAGCTCTATTGTAACTAAATCTCATCAGTATTATGTTAATGATCTGATGATTTGATTGTGCAGACTTTCTGGTTTCCCCTGTCCTTTAAATACATTTGTTAGACACATCATTTTGCTTCTAGCACAGTAGAGAGTGGCTTCAGTGAAAACTGCAGCTTCAAAGTGGAAGACAATGCTATTATTTTCCCCAGTTTAATTTCCAGTCTTGCATCTGTATTTCTATCTCACAGTGTGTTTATATACTCACTAAAGAGCCCCTGTTATCCCAAATGAACACACAGAAATACAGCGTAGGTAGCTCTGGGTGCCATGGTTTGGACAGCTTTGTTGGGTGCAAGCATTGATTTATTAGTAGTGTTTATGTCTTGAAGGAGAAGCAGTCAGCTGGAATAGGTCAGGGGATTGGGGCTCCATAACCTGTTGCCAACAGCTGGAGCCCTACAGCTGTTACAACATACTACTGCAGCTGTGTACTTGTACATGCATACCAGGGAAAGAAATCAACTAAAAATGATCACTTTGGTTAATTGCCTCTGAGTTAAAGTTTGAATCTTGTTTGATTGTGTACTTGCTGATCAATCTCTTTAAAATAAAGAACATCACAGGGTCTGGCAGTCTATTCCAAGTTTTTAATTATCTATGTAAATGGATTCTTCTTGATGTTTTTCTGGACTTCCCTCCCTTCAGTGAAATTGAGTGTCCCCTTGTTTTATCCATCAAGGAGTGTAGGCATAACCACTGAATATGCCCTAGGTAACCTCTGCAGTGATGTCTTTCAAAGAATACTCTAATGTTAATGCCCATCAAGAAAGCAGAGTACCTACTGAACCAGTCTAGAGTGCTGATTTCTGACTGCTGGCCACCCTTATACTACACCACTATTTGCAGCGTCAGCTTGTCCCGGAGGACACCCAGTTCTGAGTGTGTGCATGACAGCAAATGGTACTGATACCCAAATAGCTGGTGCATGCCTTGCCTTACCAAAGGAAATGCATGCAGTCCCTAAGAGAAACAGTACAGGGAGCAACTCTCTCCAGTAGAGAGCCTATTCAATGCTAGGGGTTGAGTATGGTCAGAGTTCTTGAGGCCTACCGAGACCCCCATCTTTTTTTTTTATTCCAGTGTCAGAGGCCCACACTAGGATTTAGAATATATTGATGTCTTTGGCATAAATACATTCTTTTTACTAATAAAAAAAAGGGTTTCCAGCTAAACAAGTGCTGCTTGAAGCATAAGTTGATATCACAGTGATTTTATTGGTAGCCTACAATCAATATACGGTTGTACTAGTCATAATGGACCTTATTTTCAAAACCAGATTTGGACATTTATCTGTTTGCACACACATTACACTATAAAAAGTGGTGCTTGTTTATTTCAAATATTATGTTGGACATTAGGAATACAGTATGTTTTAGAAGGCGGATAAGGCCTAATAGTCCATCAAAACAACACTGAGTCCATTCCCCCACCCAAGTGAGAACATTGCCTCTTTATTGCCATGTTCCCTTCTCTATGAACTTGCATAATTCTTTTCTAAAAACAATTTATTCTGGAGAGAATACAAACAGAATGCTGTGGAAGCATAAAAAAAAAAAATAGCATTCAGAAAAGGAGAAAATATAGGATATGGCATGGACAGCACTTGATACTATATTGAGTAGAATATATTCATATATTGTCCATTGATGCTTCTAAGTGAATTAATTTGGATGTTTTAGTAAGAACAAACATTTTTCAATGTCGAATGTGTGCTTGCTGGTATTGGCATTGATCCTGCAAGAGTTAGAGTGCTGCATAATAGGAATGGCAGTGAAATATTGAACTAACACCAACCCCCACTCCCACCTTGCAGATACTGACAGTCATTGGGGGTGTGGCTTTGGGTCATTAGGCATAAAGTTCAAGCCATTCCACCCCACCCTGCAGACACAGACAGATGTCATGGTGTGCCTTGGGGTCTTCGGCCCTTATGTGCACCCCATTCCATAACAAAACAAGCTGAGATGGGTGCAGTATAGAAGAATGGAGTGAACATTAGGGCCAAAGACCTGCAACTGTGCCATTCGGCACAACAGGTGTGAAAACCAAATTCACAAGGATGTGAAAAAAGGCAACTGTACTGTTCATGAGGAGGTGTGAAAAATGGAAATCTTGAAAACCTGGAGTGAAAATATGAAAAATTGATGAAGTTACGAGCATGCAGAGAAACTGCTTAACACACACTTGTAATGCAGTCATTTATTTGGAATTATTTTGCCAGTTTTTCAACATAGCCTTTTTGAGACATTCCCTCATGAACAGTGGCACTGTGATTTCATTAATCTGTCCCAAAAGTTGATTTCACACAGTGACTGTGCCATTCTCCACTACAGGTTCGAAAACACATTTTGAGCAGGATGCTAAAAATTACAGCTGCACCATTCATAAGGAGATGTGAAAAAATGGCAATGTTGGAAATTTGGAGTGAAAATATTGAAAATTTGCAAAGTTACGAGTGTACATAGAAACTGTGCAATGCACGCTCATAAAGCAGTCATTTCTTGGGAGTTTTTTCACCAAATTTGCAATATGGCATTTTTGGGACCCCATCTCATGAACAGTGGCACTGTTGTTTCATCAATTGGTCCCAAAAGATGATTCCGCACAGTGATCTCAAAATCACCTTTGACACCGAGAAACAAAATAAAAATTCAAGCATTCATGAGGTGGGGTCGCAAGAACCCAATGTTGAAAAGTTGGGGTCCAAACTCCAAGAAATGGCTGAGATATCAACCTAAGTTGAAACACCCCATTGTTACCATTTTAAAGCTTATTGTGATTTTCTTCATTTTGAGGTTGGCTTCTGAAGAATTCAGACATGTTCCAGCTCCACAGATGATTTCAGCGCTGGATCTCCAGAGGTAAGTTTGGGTGGGGTTATGTGGGAGGGTGGGGATGTGGAGGGCCGGAAAGATGAGGGGCCATTTTTTCTTCAGGTTTAAAAAAAACAGCAAGGGGCAGTTTTCTTCATTTACAGGATAAAAAAAAAGTTTGGCACACTGGGGTGGGCTCCCAGTGTGCCACAATAGTTGTGGAGGTGGGATGCCGACTTGCAGATTGGGTACCCTGATGTCGGCAATGAGTGTTGATGGGCTGGGTGGGCATGCATCTGACACCATGAGAGAGCATCCCAGTATTGAAAAAGAAAGGGGGAATTGTTTAACCAGGAAAAACACACTAAGGGGGGGATGCTGACATGGGGATTTGGCACCCTATGTCTGCTTATGGGGACTGTGTGGTGGGCTGCAGGAGCCATCATATTTCAGCTCACTTGGGTGGGCTCCCAGTGTGCCACTTAATGAGGGAGGATATGCCAACATGTGATTGGACACCCTGATGTCCACTTTCCCTGGGAACATGTGGCCGATGGCAGGGGCCGCCAATTTAAATAATGAAATCTGTTTTGCCAGGAAAGGCACACTAGAACTGGGGGCACAGGACAGCAGCCAACAAGAAGGAAACAGCACCCATGCGCATTACTGTGCACTGTAATGCGAATGTGTGTAGAGTCTTGTTGGCTGTCTCTGTGTTTCTGGTTGCAAGTGAAGGGGGAGCTGCTGCTGCTGCAATCAGGGATGATGAAACTGAAGGACGGGCCCTTGAAAGCATAGGCTGCATTGGCCACACACTGCCACATCTCTGCAATGCTCTACTTACCTCAATATGTTTCTTGTGCGCTGCATGTGCAAGCAGACATAAAAATAACATCCATTTAAAAATTGAAAGGGGGCTATGTGGATATGTTGAGCAAGGGGTCAAGGTTGGCACACAGACTTTTTTCTACCCAATGAGTAGAAACTTTCCTATCTATTTTATACAGTGGCCCAGATATTCAAAAGGGTTGCGCCATGTGCAATAGGGATGCGCCAGCGCAAGTCCGAAAATGAGCCATTCTTCGATATTCAGCAGGAGGCAGATGCGCCCCCAAATCACACTGCGCAAGAGCACAATGATAATGAATGCATGCACAACTGAAGGGGGGAGGAACCATGCATAAATGGCGAAGTGCGATATTCAACAACATGCGCCATGCGCAATAGGGGAGCAAGTGGAAGTTGTGTGATAGCGGAAATGAGCCAAAATAAAAAGGAACAAGAGAGAGGCACAAGAATGCTACAGGGAAGGCACATGTTGCTGAACTGTATGCAGCTACACAGGCAACACACTCTGAGAGCAGGACAGGGCAGGACAGAGACAGAGCACCTGGAACCCCCAGGAGCAGGGAAGGTGTGGGGAGCCTCTGCCACAGTGCAGCCCAAAAGGGGGAAGTGCCACGCAGCACTGAGGCCACTACACGGAGGTGTTCCTGGTGCAGGGGAAGTAGCAGCAAGGACAGCGGGGGGAACACAGAAACAGCTGCTGGGGGGATAACACAAGCCAGGGACATGACCAGTGCCACCATCCAGATGGAGGCAGTTATGGGGGGTTGAGAAGGCAGGCAGCAAGGGGGCACAGCCGTGGAAGGGGCCGTTGGCAGTATGCCCCAAACAGACAGTACCAAGCCGGCACCAGCTTCAAGCTGTACACTGATACTGAGATCGTGGGCCGGTACCACCTGAACCGGGCAATTCTGAGGTGGCTCTTTGAGCTGTGCAGTGATGTGATGCAGGCACCCACACAACAGAGCCATGCTGTGTCAGTGGAGACCAAAGTGACAGCTTGCATGTGCCTGCTGGCCACGGGTACCTTCCAGATACCAACAGGGGACATGACAGGCATAACCTAGTCAGCCGCGTCACGCCACCTCACCAAATTTCTCAGCACACTGCTGTCACATGCTGCGGAGTACATCCATTTCTCCAGCACACTGGCAGGGCACACAGCAAACATACAGGAGTTCTACAGGCTAGCATGTATGCCTGATGTGCTCAGGGCAATAGACTGCACTCATGTGGCCATCTGCACACCACCTGGCCATGAAGGGGCTGCATACATGAATCGGAAGGGGCATGCAAGCATCAACTGCCAGGTTGTGAGCGATGCCAGGGGGTGCATAATCAATGTCTGTGCCATGCACCCTGGGGGAGCACATTATGCCTTCATCTGGCACCAGTCAGCACTGTGCCACAGGTTCGAGAGTGGGGACATCCCCACTGGCCACCTAGTGGGTGAGTATGCAAAGCACGCAGAAAGACATGGAGCTTGGGAGGGGCATAGTCAGAGGTGACATGGGTATTGGCCTAGATGGACCAAGGCATGGCGATGCTGATCACCAAACTAATGTCCACCCTCTACACACAAGTGACAGTGGATACCCACTCCGTCCCTGGCTGCTCACACCATACCAGTGGCCCGCGACCCCATCGCAGCAACGCTACAATGAGGCATATGCCACTACACGCAATGTCATCGAGTGGGTGTTCGGGATGCTGAAGGCACTTTTCCATTGCATGGACACGTCTGGCGGTGCCCTACAGTACAGCCCTCAAAGGCCTGTGGGCTATTCCTGGCCTGTTGCATCCTGCACAACATGGCCAACGACTCTGAGATAGCTGTACAGGTCAAAGAGGGGAACAGCGATGGGGATGATGAGGACGCTGGTGAAGATGGTGATGGGCAGCCCCCCCCTTGGTCGAAGGGACCCCCTCACAGAGGAGCACTTCAGCCAACCCAGGTAAGTCTTGAGGCCATGTGCAACCACCAGTGGCAAAGGCACAACCCACAAACATGCAAGGACAAACACCAGGGGTGCATGTCGTTAAGGGAATTGGCCGAGCATGGAACTGCACACGCCATCAGGGATGGACAAGGTCTAACACGGCACGTGGTCCACACACACACACACACACACACACACACACCTCACAAGACATGCACAAAGGGTAGGAGGCACGCCCACCCTGACCACCACCCCTAGCCACACACACGTCCACAGACCACCACGCCCAGTGCCTGTCATTGTGCGTGTGTCAGATGCTGGGCACCATTGCACAGTGGTGACAGTGCAACGCAGGCATCATCATGCACACACCACAGTGGACAGCAGCCGGGAGGGTCTGCAGATGGAACGTGTGCTTGCATGTAGGGCCGGGTACCCCACCTGTGCATTGCACGCTGAACAACACAATGCGCACAGGGCAGCATCAGACAGTAGCCATGCTGGAAGACAGGTCAGTCATGCGCCACAGTGCCATGGCCACCACGGATGCATGAGTGGCCCCGCCGAGACCCACCAGCAGTGACAGGCTGACCACTGGCCTCATGGGGTCTCACCGACGGTCCCCCAGGGGTTCCACTGCATGAATGCGACCTTGCTAGCGCAGGGGTCTGCAGCATACTGAACATGCCTGCACCGGGCATGCTCGGGATGCCCACAGCTGAACATGGTGTTGACAAGGAGGGTGTCACACGATGCTGGGAATGGGGGATGGACATTGCACTGCATGGTGTTTTCGACACATGGGCAAATAACTATGTGCCCATTGTGGCCATGACAGCTGTGATTGCCTGTGTCTGCCTGTCAATGGTAGCAGTCACATCCTCCCGCATCCAGTCCATCCCTGCCAGGAGCAGAGCGGTGTCTCTGCTGCGCCACTCCTCTGCTTGGCGCAGAGCCACACTGAGTGCATCCGCCATCGTCACAGCTGCACCTGCTGATTGACTGATGCTTGGAGTATGAAGGTGTGCTCATCTAAGAGGTCATCTGCCTGATCGGCATGCTGTCCCTCATGGTGTTCATGACCCAGATGGTCAGCACCCCTTGAGGGTGGGTGCTGCACACCAGGGCCAGGCCTGGGCATGTCCACAGGAGGTGTACTGACGCCACCCCCTGACACTGTACCCTCATGGCCATTTACCGACTGCTGACACTGCCCCTCCAGCTGCCGCTCTCCAGGGCTCAACAGTGCTGCCACAGTGGCCGCAACAGCCCCACTGTCCTGGACACACACCGGAGCTGCCCCACTGGTGCAGACAGGCACAGGCTGGGACTGTGATGTTATGCAGGCCTCCAAGGCGGCACCACCCATGGCCATGCCCGTGATGTCACCTGCTGTGTGGCCATCCTGTGGCCCACACGTATCACTGCCCATGAAGTTAGCTCCATCATCATAAGTGACGGATCCGGTACAAGCCCGAGTCTCAGCATGCTGGCATCCATGGATGCTGGCACGCTGGGACACGGGCAGGACCTCCTCCACACCTGCTCCACCAACATCAGTCCGGACGTCCAAGCGGGACCACTGTCGCCCTGACCCTCGTTTGCCTGTGGAGGTGGATGGGCCCTCCTCTATCTCCATGCTACCACCCTCAGTGGACAAGCCCACCACCGCTGACCCATGTAGATGCTCAGGAGCTGTAAGGGAAAAACAGTAGCATTAATGTATCTGCCCTACCCTGCCTCCCCCCCATTGACAGACCAGGACCTACCATGCAGTGACGGGCTACCACCCTTCTGGAATCCACCACCCAGAACACCCTCGATGGCACAACGCTGCATGCTGCCAGCAACCTGCTCTTCTTGTGGGTTCAGGCGTTGCACGTCCGGCTATCCCCCACCAGTCGCAGAACATGCTGCCCTGATGGCAGCCACCTTCTTGTTTGTCCTCCGCCTGTCCATGCCCATCTTCTTTTTGTACTCCTGGATGGACTGCTGGTGGCTGCCATGCAGGTTGACGGCACGCGCCACCTTTTCCCATGCAGCAGCATGGGCCTGTGGTGTTCCCTGGCGTCCGCTGAGCAGTGGCTCCTGGTCGAGGTAGGCCTCAAAGAGGGCATCTGTTTCTGCCTTGGTGAAGTTAGGCCTCCTCTTCCACCCACGTCTCTGTTCCTCTTCCTCCACCTCACGATCGGTCATTATTCATCCTGTGAGAATGACAGGTGTTACCTGTGGCTGTGCAGTCCTATGCATGTCCCACACACCACAGTCCACACTCCCAAACAGCATGCAACTCACCACAATAAACTGCAGTAACTGACTATGGCCAGTGCAGCCCAATGCGTATTTTTATAGTGCAACGCATGCAAATGAGGTGAGGTGCATTTTTAAGTCGATGCAAATGCAGTGTCTGTGCCATTGAATGGCTGATTAGCTGATTTGCATATGCCTGCTGAATATCGCGCTGTTGCGCTTTGCACAATTGTGTTGAACATGCTCAGACAAGGGTGCAGTTCTGTGACATGCGCAGTACACACCGAACTGCACATGCCCTGGGTGATGACGCAGACGCCTGCCACGCTGCTGACATGCTGTGCACGGGAGGCAATGCAGGGCACGGCCACCATTATACCAGTGGCGCTACTGCGCTGTTCACACATATGGCGCTGTGGCACTGGGGCACCGTAGGCACACTGGGGACACAGCGCTGTAGGCTGCTACAGAAGGTGGCACACAGGCACCCAATTGTGCTACACGCATTGGGTTCCAGTTGCACTGTGGCTGTCCATGCGTGAGAGACCCTTGACCCTGTGCCCGACCTTTGCCCCCTAGATGCCATGCGTCCAGCATAGGTGCACCACTATCATGCTGGTCGGTGACAGCATGATAGGAAATGGCAGCGCTGTACCGCGCAGTATCTGCACGTGGTGGACCGCGCTGCCGAACGCCATTTTGACTCCAACTATCTGTTGAGATGGCACGGAGAAGGGTTGCTATGTGGAGCCAGATTGAATTGGCCAGTTTGGTGGCCACTGTAGAGCCCCATGCTGGGGCACTATATGGTGATTCACCCCTGGACAGGGCAAGGAGTGCAGTTTGGGAGGAGGTGGCAGTTGTGCTGGAGGAGGCAATGGGTATCGGGTGCATGGCTGAGCAGTGTCACCACAGGTACGGGGATCTCTGGCTCAGGGACCCAGACACGCTTGCCTGCCTGTGGGGATGTGCCAGGAGGGGCACAGTGCCACAGCCAGGTAGGTGCCCCATCCATACACTGTTAGCGTCCATACGGGTATCACAGTTGCATGTGTCCAGCACATGGGGGGGGATCCAGTGTTGGCCGTGGTGGTGGTATCAGGGTGGGGGGTGGATGGGTATGGCTGTGTGGGATTGCACACACATGGTGGTAGGGGGACTTTGCTACTGGATTATACTGATGTTCCTCTCTCCATGTTTGCACCTTAGGCTCAGAGGAGCACAGGAGGGTGAGATAGAGGAGGCACCGCCAGGAGGATCAGCAAGCCATGAGGGATGAAGGTCTGCAGAGGCGCAGGGACCAGCCTGATGATGGTGAGTGCCTTACATCCATGATTACTATTGCATGCTGGGTAACAGGGTGGGCAGCGGGGCATGGCCACCATCAATTGACACCACTGCCATGCACGCAACTTGTTACAGTCAGCACTGTCCAGTGGCACTGCATGTCTGGGAGTACGTCAATGGTGGTCCATGTGTGCACTGGGTACAAGACTGTGCCACTGTCTTCACACCACATAGCCAAGTCACTGTATGGCCACGGTGGTGCTGTGTGGGACATGAGCGGTGGGTGTGTGCAGTGGTCCGCATGGCTGTGGGTGCCTGGGTAGGCAGGTCTTGTGGACATGGTCACTGTGGGTGGTCGCACACCATCACAGGGGTGTGGCACATGGCTGTATGCCATGCACGATGGGTGGGCTGCCGGGGGCTGGACAGTCACACGTATTGACTCTGCTCCCTTGTCCTAGGTGGACATCGCTGGATGGCCTTGCAAAGGGGAATGCAGGAGCTGATGCAACTGGCAAGGGCGTCCCTTGTGATACTCGAACGAATGGAGCGGGACGGGGTCCAAAGAAGGAGAAGCCATAGGCACCACAGAAGTGGAGAGCAGGGCAGGCAATAGGCCCTCCATGCCCCCTGACTCAACTAACTCCCCTGGACCCACCCTCACACCCCTTCTTCCCTCTCCCATTTGTTCACCCCTGCCCCATGCCCGCCCCCACCTGGTTTGTGGCCCTTCTCCCCCTTGTAAATACTTGTAAATAGTTTTTTGTTACCTCATTTCAATACATGTGTTTTGTTATGACAACTTTGGTGGTCTCTGATTTGCAGCAGGCTACAGGTGCTCTGCTGCAGTGGTATGCATGGCATCAGGGGTGGTGCAGGCATGGGTGTGTGTGTGTCTGGCAGAGAACCACCTATGGTGTGGGCGGGGGACTCAGTCACTGTCTGTGGTTTGTGTGTTGTTCACTGTGCACTGGATGCCTGTGTGCAGGGGTCCACGGTGCATGCACTGTGTGCATGGCACCCCTGTCAGACCATCCATGGCCTGTGCAGCTGACACCTTTGCATGTCTGTGATATGCACGGTCTGCTGGCATGTCAGTGGTGGCTGTCAATGCTGGACAACTGCTGTACCTGGCACAATGCCAGGTTACCTTCCATCACCAGTATGGTGCAAGTCTTCTTTGGGTGGCACTGTGGCCTCCACTGTTGTTGTCCTCCCTCCATGCTGTCACTTGTGTCTGTTGCAGGGGATGTGCTCCAGTGTCTGTCACTTGTGCTCCAGCTGCATGCTGGCGGCATACAGCTTCATGGTGCCTGCGCAGGGTGGCTGGCACACCTGTGCCATGTAGGGGTGCTGGACATGTGTACATGCCACACGCCAGTGACTTGGTTGACCTGCTACTGTGTCCCTGTGTTGGTGTGCCCTTGGGTATGGGTGAGTGTTTGTCCATGCACTGTGTTGCATCCTGTGTGGCGCATGCTTCCATGCAACACTGTGTGTGTCTGTGCTGGCTGTTGTGGCCAGTGCTGGGACAGGATGTGTCCTTGGGAGGGTGTGTAGGGTGCTGTACCGCTGGTGGTGGGATCCGGGGCATGCTCTGTCGCATGTGGGGTACCTCGTGTGCCGACGTATGGTCAGTCTCTCAGCTGTAATGTGGGGGGGGGTCGTGCAGGGTGGCACTGTGTATGCTGTTGTTGCATCGCTGTCTGCTGCTGCCTGCTGCAGGGTGCACATGGTGGGGCTGCCTTGCATGGCTCTGTGGTGTACAGGGTTGCATTGTCCCAGTGGGGGTGGTGGCATGCATGGGGTGTCCTGCACTGTTGGGCACTACTCCTGGGAAAGGTGTATGATGATCGTGGTGCAGGGTGTGCTCTGCATTGGTGGGATGGTGTGGCATGCGGTGGTCAGCCCTCCTTGTGTGCTGGTCACAGCTCACCAGGGGGTGTGCTGGGGCACCATGCCCTGGCTGTGGGTTGGTTGCTGGTATCCATGGGCCGGTGGTTATTCCAGCTCTCCCCCAGTTGTGAAGTGCATGGGGTGTGGGGGCAATGTCTGTTCTGCTGTGTGCTCCTCTGCCCATCTGTGGCATGGGTGGTGGGCCCCTGCATCCTGTCCCTGTGCATCCCTGGTTGTGCTGTTGCTTTGCTGCCCTGCTCCACGGGGCATCCCTGGTTGCGCTATGGCACATCTGGACTGCTCCAATGAGCATCCCTTGTTGCACTATGGCACATCTGAAATGTGCAACTGCACATCCCTGGTTGCGCTATGGCATAGGTGGTGTGATATTCAGTCGTGTGCGCGGGTAATTGAGATATTCAGTCATGTGCACGCCAAAATTTTGTCTTAGCCTCTTGTGTTTTGAATATTATGCTTCTTGAGCATGGGCGTAGTGGACCTGCACTTGCTCTTGCGCACTTTTTGGGCACAGTTTGAATATCTGGGCCAGTAAGTACAAATTACCACGCAAAAGAGCAAGGGTTCAGTAAACAACCAGAAAAAGGTGGTGATTCTTCTTTAAAGGCTAGCATTAGTATCCTCCAATGGATGAACACATTTACTTCTTATAGCTAATAAAATTGTTGTACACATATTGTTATGTCTGCAGAATATACATAATTCTTTAATAGCATTTTTATAACAAATTAAATTGATATATTTTGTGTGAATGGCAGACTTTCATTTAATTTTTTTGTTTGTTTCAAAAGTAAGCTGATCAAAATATTGTGCATGATAGAGAGAATAATATCATGAGTAGATGTGTGCATTTGTGCAATCAAATTTCATACACACCGGGCGAGTCTTACGTAAACCCACATGCAAAGCTTAAGTGATTTATAAAAGCATCCCACACCAAGGGTATGTATGTATGACATTCTCTGTTAACACATACCTGTCCATGTTTTTTTTCTGTATTTACTATCTAGCATTTTTAATAAAGGTGGTGTTTAGTGAGACACATAGACAGTTCAGTTATGTTAACTTATTGTGGAACTCATAGTTCAGTTATGCAAACATTAAAATCAAATCAAATCAAACTTTATTTCTTTAAAAGGCACCTTTCTTAAACCAAGGTGCCTGTACATAAATGATCATTCTCCAATAAAATATTTAAAACCATGAATTTAAAACATTAATCAAATTAATCTAAACCATAACTTTGGCGACACAACATTAATCTTCATCTATAAATGCCAGACTGAAAAGGTATGTTTTAAGTTCTTTTCTAAAGCTTTGGAAAGTCAGGCAGTCCCTGATCTGATGAGGCAGAGAATTCCACAGGATCGGGGCCATATAAGCAAAAGAACGGGCCCCAGATGTTTGTAATCACACCTTGGGACTCTCTAGCAATCCTTCATCGGTGGATCAAAGCAGTTGGGAGGGGCAATAGGAAGAAAGGAGATATTGCATGTAGTGGGTTCCCTGGTCATGTAGGGCTTTACAGGTCAGCAAATTGACCTTGAAGTTCATACAACGCCGCACTGACAGCCAATGCAGTCCACGGAGCACAAGCGTTATATGACTGGCCCTAGATGTAGCAGTCAATAGACTGGCAGCTGCATTCTGCACCAGCTGCAGGTGACGGACATCAACCCCCAGGAGCCCTAGGTGCAAAGCATTGCAGTAGTCATGGTGAGTGGTCACGAAGGCATGGATCAAGGTAGGAAGAGCATCAGAAGGAACCAAGTGTTTCACCAGGACAGTATTCCTCAAATGGTAAAAAGAGGTCTTGACAATGGCTGAAACCTGTGATTTCAAGGTCAAGCCATCATCAAAAATAACACCCAGGTTCCACACTCAGTCTGAGGTGGTTAGCTGGAAACCCCCGAGCCAAAGACCAGAGGGTTGTCCTGGCAACACACCCTCCTCCAATGATCAGGGTCTACCTTCAACACTTCAGTCTTATCAGGATTCAACCTCAGCCAACTAGAGCTCATCCAGTCTTGGATCTCAGATAGGTAGTTGTTAAACACCATAAGAACATCTCCCTGCTCAGGCACAAAGGACATGTACAGCTGAGTATCATCTGCGTAGCAATGAAAACTCAGTCCATACCGCCTAATAATGTCCCCCAATGGCAGCATATACACCGCGAGCAACATGGGTGCCAAAATGGATCCCTGTGGCACCCCACAGGATAGGGGGAGAGGATCAGAGGAATAAATTCCAGAGATCAATCTCTGTGGTCTACCCTTGAGGTAAGATTGAAACCACCTGAGAACAGTACCAGACAATCCACAGATGAGCCACAGGCACTCCAATAGCACACCATGGTCCACAGTGTCAAATGCTGCCAAAAGATCAAGGAGGACCAAGATGGAAAGGGTCTTCCGATCTCTCGCTATTAGGAGATATTTAAGCACCCAAACAAGGGCTGTCTCAGTGCTATGCCTCTTCCTAAATCCCAACTAGAGAGAATCATAGATGTTGTAAATAGACAGATGATCATTCAGCTGCTGCGCAACCACCTTCTCTATAATCTTACCCACAAAGGGCAGGTTAGAGACCGATCCGTAGTTAGCAAGACTATCTGGATCAAGGGAGGACTTTTCCAGTAGCGGTCAGATGATCTCTTCCTTGAGGGGATCTTGAAAGATACCCCTATCCAACGATTGCCAGACCATCACAGCCAGGACCGCGCCGATTATCTCCATGCACCCCACAAGGAGGCGCGTTAGGCCTGGATCTAAACTACAGCTGGTTGGCTGCAAGGTCTGAATGATCCTCACAACATCTATGATATCTGGTCAGCCAAAGTCAAACAATACAGGCTGGGTGCTTGTAACCTCCTGCAGACCTCTGACACACCCCTTAGAGGGGGCTAGATGGATGCCAGACCTGATGGTGACAACCTTACCTCCAAAGAATCGAGCAAACCCGTCACATCTCTCTGGAGACAATGCTCCACCATACCAGATACAGGTTGGATTGCACAATCTGTCCACAGTTCAAAAGAGATGAGATGGTCGATTCTGCACAGCAGCAATCTCCCTGGACAGGAATTCTGCCCTCTTACCGGTGATTGTCGATTGATAGACAGCATAATGATCCATCAATCTAAGCTTGTCAACCTTCAGGCCTGACTTCCGCCAAGCCCTCTCTAACCTTTGCCCCACTCTCCTCAACTCCTTCAAGTCCCCATCAAACCATGGGGGCCTTGGGCAAAGGGTGAGTGGTTGAACATGAGCAGAACCAATGGAATACAGGGCACCAATTGCCACCATGTTATAGGCAAGCACAAGTTCCCCCAGAACCAAGCATTCACTCGATAAGCCTGATAGGTCCAGCACCACCATTAGGCCATCTGCGGTCAAACCCCTCAAAGGGAGGTACTGGATCATCTCTGTAGGGGCAGACCCTTTGGGGAGAGCCCCAAAACTGAACCTGATGGTGTGATGGTCAGACCAATTGACTGGTTCCACCTCCAAGTCAGAGATCTCATCTCCATCCCCAGGAAGATCACAAAATCCAATGAATGATCACCTCAGCGCGTTGCGGAGGAAACAACCTGTGTGAGGCCCAGCATAGTCATCAGCTGGAAAAGATCTTGACCAAAGCACGAGAGTTCACCATCAACCCAGGCATTGAAATACCCCAGAAATAACCATCTGGGGGATCCCAACACTGTATCAACAATGAAATCCACAATTTCCTGTAGGAATTCTTTCCCATCTCCTGGTGAATGGTAGATGAGCAGAATCCTACACCCCACACCCACAATATATTAAAAGGATTTAGTGGACCCCTCTGGGACATCCACAAGGCCCAGTTTGGTGTTAAAACAAATGGCTACATCTGCGCTCCTACGATCCACCCTCGGACGATGTATCACAGAGTATTCATCTGGAAGGATATACTATGGAATCCCAAAACTTGGTATGCTGACGCTCGGCATATCAAGTAAACCTACTCAAAAGACACTGTCCCGAATCACTGACATGCCCGACATACAGATTTCGGGCATTTCAGTGAAATTAAGTGTAAAATGCAGGGGGCTTTGCCACCTGCACCGCCAATGTGGGGATCTCTGCCTCCACACCCCCTGTAACTAGAATATCCAGCTCTGAGGGTGAGTGGACCCCAGAGTAAAATTATAAGAGTTAAGGGGGTACAGTGTGTAAAATGACATGGACCAGACCAGAACCCAGGTCACGCACAGTATGCCTGCCGAGCAACTGGTGGTATTCCCCTCCACACTACTGGGGCAGCTCAGCCAGCAACCCCATACAGCAGTCCTTTCCTGCAGATCTGACAGGGTACAGTATCATACTATCACATCCGCTACCTTAGCCCATCAGGAGCACTAGCATCGGGCGTAGTAGCGTTGGCTTAACTCCGGTATCGAGCAAAGCTGATCGGAGCAATGCGTGTCGGGCTCATCAGTTTCTGGATCACAAAAATATACCCGCTGGAATAGCTGAAGCCAATATAGGGCTAGCCTTATCATCCAGCCAGGTCTCGGTGATGCATGCCAGGTCAGATGTCCCAATAAGATCTGCTATTATAGCAATCTTGTTATTGATAGACCTGGCATTGCACAACACTGCCTAAGTAGGATAAGCCATCAAGGAAGACTGCCAACCTGTCTCCACACAGCAAAGCCCTTGAGTATGGAAACCAGACAGGGAGGACCCCTATTCTGGTCCCATTTCACCCCAGGGCATCTCCGTGTCCCTTCTACCTCAATCTGACCACCCCTTTCCATTCGCCCACCAGGCCCACTTCTCCCCAGCTCTTCCTTCTCCTAACTATCCCCAAGGCCCATCAATTCCTATAGGGCTCTGAAGATAATGGAGGACAGTCAAAAGGGCGGATATCCCTCAGCCTGGTGGGGGAATACCACCTGACCATCATTATACCTTCCTAACACATCACAGACAGCAGTAACTATCACCCACAAACCATACAACCAAGACAATACACAACAATTCACACACTGACACTCAATCACAAATAAAACACTTACAAATTCCCAATCTCAAAATAATAACAGCCCCCTCCCAAATAAATTAATACACTATCAACATATATATGACAGCAGGCAAATAATAAGCAGGTACAGCAGTAGTTTAAAATCTCAAAAGTTTAGCAAAGTGAGCCTGAGGAGCTCCCACCTCCTTAGAATTATGTATAAAAACAATATTCCGGACTGTATCTCTCACATATCTTTGAAATAAGCAGGGTTACATAAGGTTTTGGTCAGTTACTAGGCACTCTCACTGCCAAATAATCTTCTAGGTGATACCTCTCAGGTATCCCTCTGAAGAAATCATAGAGTTATTTAAAAAATTTAAGAGTCACAGGGCACTCTCACTGCCCATGGAACATAATCCTGCCCAAAGTAAAAAATAAAAAAGTGAAAGGATCATGCCATGCAGTACACCAGTCCAGGTTCTCCAGTCCAAGTTCTTCCTTACAGACTTCCAGTTCTCCAGCTCAGAAACTGGGAATAAATGTCTAGTAGGCCGCAGGGTCCCACCAGAGCTCTGGAGACAACTGTCCCTCAGATTTACCAGCTGCCCAACATCTTGACTCCCATTCGAATCAGCCCACCAGCTCACTCTCCAGGGAGCCTTGGAGTAACAGAATCAATGGGCTAACCCTCCAGCAAGCCCCGCTCCTGATCTCTGTGTGGGTCGCAAACCAAGTGGTCACTGCAAAACCCATGAGGTTCATGCAACTCCAGCCAATCCTGCAGTGAAAAAGCTCCCAGTTCGAAAAAAACAGCACAAATCCATCCACGGAAGCACTTCAGCCGGGGACAAAGCAGTCCAATGTCCAAACCAATACAATGCACGCCCAACCCTGCTTCCTGATCACAGTTCCTCTGCAAGGTTAGTCCGACCAGAATCCACTCCTTCACCACTCTCCCAAGGGCATGCAGCTCCCTCAGTCCTCTAGACAGTACAGCCGCACCAACTCCATCTAGGCCAAAAAGGTAAGGGCCTCGATTACTCCCCCTCAATAGTTTGGGCCAGATCAACAGAAAATGCTCCAAAAAACCACAGAGTCTCATTAGTTCAAATATAGTGACTCCAGAGCTCCAAACTCAAATTTCTCTGCCACCTAACTCCTGAAAAATGGCATAACAGTAACTACCTCACTAGAGATGTCCTATGTCACTAACGCTATATGAAGGCTAAAACTATTGCTAAAACTACCTCAAAAACCAAAACAAAATACTAGAATACTTAGAATAAAATAACTAAATAAAATACTCAGCTCTTGTTCTGCTGTCCAGAGGTCAGCCCAACATGGCTGCAATCTTTATGTACAGTAAATGTACATCTATTAGGTAGCTCAGGCAAAATATGTTTGTTACTAAACTGTAAAAAATCATCTCCTTTTCTGTGAGGGGCACTAGTGGTTTGAAATGAGTGACTATTGTGCTACTGGGACATGCAAATTCTGTAGAGTGAGTTTAATTAACAGCTGATGGTTACATGTGACACGTAACCAAAAATTACACCACCATTATTTAGCTATTAAAAATGCTGACCAGGAATTATTAACCAAGTAGAATTAAAGTCCTCTTGAATGAGCACTTCCATGTTATTGCTATTCAATATGAAATAACTATGTGTTGGTTCTGGTGATTTTACTGCATGCCTGGAGGCATAAAATGGCATGTGGCTGCACACCAAGTGCCTCAGCCCCAAGAAGTGCATACAAATCATTACAGTCCATCCTCCAAACTCTGGTTTTGTTGCTATGAAGTGTCAAAAACTACACCATTAAAAAGAAAAGAAATCAGCAAATTATTTCACTTAATCAAAAATGTAGTGTTTCTAATGTTTTGATTAATTAAAAAATAGTCCCATGATTTGTGGGTGTATAAAACTGTAAAAAACAGTTTAAATCATGAATAGTACTGTATTTGGACATTGTGAAGCAAAAACTCACTTGCCACTTTTTGCAGATATAATGTAACTGGGGTGTTAAAGCTGCAGTTGTTGAGAATGATTCTGCCACTGTGGAACTGAACAGATTACTACAGAGTCGACTGGTGAACAATTATTGTCATGGTGGGTTGTGTAACTGTTTGATTCAACAAATTATTGAAGTAGATGGCAGGCAGGGGTGCTCTCTTTTTCTTGGAGTCCTCCTAGGATGTTGCTACATTCTTTTTATCAGTGGATGATGCTGACCAGTGGCTTCTGAGGCCTGCTTTGGATCTATGTCTGTTCACAGATGATCTCTCTTGACTGAAGACCAGTGCTTGAAAGGAACTGAATGGCTGTGGAGCAAACACTATGATTAGTGTTCTGTTTACTTAACTCAGCTTCGTTACTTCATCTTGAGATCATGGAGAATAGAAACTTGATACCCATAACTTTGTTGGTGTGCCAGGTTTGTACACTGTTTAGATATTTATTTATTTATTTATTTGCTTTTGTTTACCGGGTAAGTCACACTAGACATCCATGTGCCTATTTTCAGGCGAGACCCAGAAGAGTTACAGACTTGACATTTTTACAGGTACATCGACTTATACAACTTTTACATACAGTGAAGTGACTAATACAGTGTCTACATACAATGGGGCAACTAGTATGGTTTTTACATACAGTGAGGTATCAGTATACATAGAGGAATGACAGTCAGTAGTAAAACAAAACAACATATGAGCCCAGAGGGAGGTTACGGGTGGCCTGGGGGAATCATGTGCAAGGCCATACATAAACAAGTGAATTGAGTCAGATTTAACATGCAATGGGAGTGCAGGCAAATAGGTCACCAGAAAGAAAGTGCAGTGGTCCCTGAGGAGCGCTGAGGCCCGCCGTGCTGACGTAGTGAGGGGAGTGGCTACAAAGTGCAATGGCAGGTGGAGGAATCCTTCAGGAAGTTCCAGAGGGAAGTTCTAAATACAGTGTGGAAGGGGGTGGCCTGTGTAGCGGCTGGGAAGGAATTCCATAGTTTCAGGGCGTAGCTGGCGAAGGCCCGATCCCCCGTGAGGGAGTGTGTCCTAGGAACTGGGCGGGAGAGGGCCGCCCGTGATCTAAGATGGTAGGTAGTGAGGTCTGGGTGAAGTGGAAGGGCAAGGGCAGCGGGGGTGGATGTTCTGACTATGTTGTCGATGAGGTTGCCTATGACAAAGGTACAGTGCTTCTCCAGGGGGAGCCACTTGAGACAAGAGTAGAGGTCACAGCGATGTGTAAGGGGGGGAGCAGAAAGTGCAAAGCGGCAGATGCTGTTGTAGGTCATATTCCATTTTGAGATGATTGTCTTTGGCATGGGGCAAAGGTCACGAGCCCATAGCAGAGGGAGGAGGAGGAGAACACCCCTGGCTAGGGCCACCCGAGCAGCTGGAGTGAGGCAGTTTTTTGCTCTATAGGCGAGGCCAAGTTTAGCATTCGTGGCCTTACAGATGTTGCGGACATGGTGGGAGAGGTCCAGCTGGGAGTCCAGAGTGACGCCGAGATACTTGCTGACTGGAACCATCCGCAGGGGCAAGCCAGCTGCCCCGAGGATTAGAAGAGGGGCAGAGCAGGATTTTGTTCTACTAAGGAAGCCGAATAGCATGGCATGTGTTTTCTTAAGGTTGGTGGTGAGCTTGTGTGCTGTCAACCAGTATTGGATCCGCTTGAACTCAGAGTTTAGTTGGACGTTGATGGTGCCAATGTCACGATCACTGTTTAGGATGACTAGGTCATCAGCGTATAAGGTAATTTGCCCATAAGTGGGGACAGACGGCAGTTTGTTAATAAAAAGGGAGAAGAGTGTTGGACCGAGGACAGACCCTTGGGGGACCCTGCATTGGACAGTGGAGAGGTGTGAATGGGTCTGGTTGAAATTAGTGTATTGCCTCCTACCAGAAAGGTAATTGAGGAGCCAGGCATGGGCAGAGTTAGAGAGTCCAAGGTCAAGAAGAGTGGAGCTGAGGAGGGAGTGATCTACCCTGTCAAAGGCCTTGGAGAGATCCACGAAGATTGCACCTGTGAGGTTGCCCTGGTCGGTAGCTGTGCGGATCTGTGAGGTAACCACAGTGAGGGCGGTGGCCGTACTGTGCCCCTTCCTAAACCCATGCTGGGCCAGAGAGAGGAGGTTGTGTTCCTGCAGATATACACTTAACTGAGAAGCCACAATTTTCTCTAGGAGTTTGGAGGCGCCGACAGGATGGCAGTAGGCTGGTAGTTAGAGGGGTCTCTGGGGTTACCTTGTTTGAGGACGGGGTAATTTTGACTACCTTCCAGAGTTCTGGGATGACACCAGCTGTTAACGAGGAGTTAAAGATGTGAGTTAGGGGCCAGGCAAGGAGATGGGCACCCAACCTGAGCAATTTCGGCTCCAGATTATCGTGTCCTGCACCAGTGTGAGGGGGGATGGTGGCAAGCAGCCTCTTTGTCTCTGCAGTGGATACTAGTTGAAGGAAGAAGGAGGGCCGGGCCTCAAGTCCAGGTTGAGAGGAGCTGTTGGGGAGGGGTTTGGGTGGGTGAGCGTTTGGGGGTGCGGAAGCGGCTGGGGCAGGGAGTGGAGGGGGGGCAGCTGGGAGAACATTGTGTTAAAGGTATTAGAGATAGTGCGAGGATTGTTGCAGCTAACCCCATCTATTAGAAGGTCCGTGGTTTGTCCTCTGGCAGAGCCCCCCACTGCACTTCTAATGTTCTGCCAAAAACTCCTCAGGTTGCTGGCTGAGGAGAGTAGAGAGGAATGGCAGTTCTCACTTTTGGCAGATCTAATGGCATTTTTGCAGGTGTTTCTAAGGTGCCTCTAGGCAGTGAGGTCATCAGGGCTGTGGGAGGCTTTGTAGGTTTCCCAACATTTGTCCCTGAGTTTCATTAGGGAGAAAAGGCCCCCATGGAGCCATTTGGTAACAGTGCCCTGCACCCTCCTTTTTGTGAGTGGGGCATGTTTGTTCTGTACTGGGATGTATTTAGTTAAGAAAGCACCCAGCGATTGGTCCGGATCCAAGGAGGCGATGACCCCGGACCAGTCAATCGAGCGGAGGTCAGCAAGGAAATCGGGCAAGTGAAATTTTGAGAAGTCCCTCATTTGTATCACTTTTCCAGGTATTTTCACCTGTGAGATACCCCAGGTACAAAAGGTGGGTGAATGGTCCGAGATGGCATCAGGTAGGATGCCCGAGGATGTGATCCTGTTAGGTCTATTGGTCAGAATCCAGTCTATCAGTGACCCTTTTCTCCCTCAGGGGGGAGGGCCTTGTTGGCTCGGTGATAATCTGATTTAGGGCGAGGCCCGAGAGTAGTGGCTCATAAGACTTCAGGTTAGAGCCTAGCCAATCTAGGTTGAAGTCACCAACAATAAGAACTTCACTTGTGCCAACTCTCTCACTCACACTGTCCAGCAGTGAGGAGAGCCCAGGTACACCTGCTCTAGGGGGGTTGTAGCAGCAGACCAAGTGTATTTTCTTGGTGAGTCCAAGCAGGAGGATAGCATGCAGGAACTCATATGGTGGTGGGGAAGGGGTCAACTGCAGATACATTGAGGTGGGCTTTATAGTAAAGTAGCACCCCACCACCATGTTTGTTCCCCCCGCGGTCGCTTTGGATGTGGCTGTATCCTGGTAGGGAACACGTCGTATCAGGAGTGGAAGGTTTTAGCCATGTTTCTGTGACACCCAGTATGTCTGGGCTATAGTGGGCAACCCAGGCAGTAAGCTCCACCAGGTTATACAGGAGACTACAGACATTGAGATGGGCGATTTTTAGTCCCTTGGCAGACAGCCAAGAGAGACCGGTGGCTGATCTGGTTGGGAGGGGTAGTTCCACCCCAGGTGGACCCAGTGGGGAGGATGGATAGAGGGGTCATGATGGAAGGGAAGTTTTAATGATAGTGGGACGGTCTAGCAGTGCAGGGGTGAGGGAATATGGGGTGGCTAAAAGACCTGGTGATATAAGGACTGAACAGACCTGCAGAGAAATTAGACTTTTTTTTTTTTAATCACTCGTTGCTTGTTTGCTATGCAGCTAAGTGTGCACTTTGGACGGAACCCAAGAATAGATGGGCTTGCCCCTAGTGGCCGGACAGTATAACTTGCAGATGGAAAACTGATAGTACTGTGGGTGCATGTAGAGGACTTGTGGATCTAGTGATTGGCAAAAGATGTACTCCTTGAAATTGGAGTTGGGGTACAGTGGGTCTCTAATGGCACTGTATGTAAAGCCATGGTTTGCTTGTATATTTTTCTCCATCAGATTGAAGTGGTTTTTGATCAACTTGTTATATGTCCTGGAGACTTATTATAGTATTCTGTCCTCTGTGAGCACTTTGAACATGGAAAGTACAATATCAGCTAGTGGACTCCATTATTGCCACCTGCTGTGGGCTATGTACGACTAGATGTCCAGACAAACTTTTTGTACTTGTCCAGGAGCCATTAGAGAATGCAGAGACAATGATTCAGAGTTTTTTTTTTTTTACATTAGCAGCTGTGATAGGAGGGTGGTGTTTGGATTCAACTTTGTGATCTTTTTATTTATTTATTGAATTTTGTTGCGTGGGTAGGCCCACTGAGACTAGAAGTCCCTCTTTTAGGTGAGACCTGGGGGCTACAGATGGTAACCAAAAGACAGCAGAGAAGAGAGAGGGGCTCAGACTAGGGCACCTGTTCTGTCTCTCTCTTAGAGACACTGCTACCGATGCTCCAAACGCTGCTGGAAGCCGCACACTCCTACCATCTTGGCAGCAACTTTGGTGCTTGTTCCTGGTGCAATTGAAAGTTTCAGGGGAGTGGCCCAGAACCTCCATGTCTGCAAGGAGCATCAGCGGTGCATGCGAGGAGCATCACAGGCTGAAGTGATTGTTTTTTTTTTTTACTCCCATAGGTGGGGAAGTACAGAATCTCCGGTCTCGGAGCGGGGCACAAGGGCAGTCATCAAGCAGTGATGTCCACCTGATTGTCCTATCAGGAAATTCCATGGAAAGAGCACTAAGCACATCAAAGGACAAGGGGATTTAAACTGAGATTCCCTGTCCACCACGATTGAGAAGGGCTCAGATTAGGAGACACTGCTGCCGACACTCCAAACTCTTCTGGAAGCTTCACACTCCTACCATCTTGGAGATGACTTTGGCACTCATTCTGGGCACATTTGAAAGTCTTAGGGGAGTGGCCCAGAACCTCCACATCAGCAGTGTTTGTGAGGAGCATTGCAGGCTGAACTGATTTTTTTTAACTCCCATAGGTGTGGAAGCAAAATTGCCCACCCTCCCTCCCTATTCCCACCCTCCCTGGGCTATTTACTGATATACACTACCAGGACAGCCCATCTCCATGACAGGAAGGGAACTTATAGCATCACTATTTCTGTCTCATAAAAGCTATAATTTCCTTCGATCCTTCTCCCGGGTGCATCTTAATTTTGTTCCGCTCATCCACGGTTCCAGCCTAATACAACCAAAACATCTTTACAGGGACAAATCATATAAGAAACAAACAAAAAAAGGTGCTAGTCTCTCATGCACAGCACATTCCTTCAGCATTCATGATTGCACAGTACCACACCTCTTCATCACCAACACTTCCTGCCCCAGAGCAGATAGAGGATCTATTTAAAACAAAATTTCCCTTTTCTTTCATCCACACCTCTTTCAAAGGAGAGACCATCCATTCACTCCTCCTGCAAAATACAAGAACACAAAAAGCTGATATATTTGTTTGTCTGTTTTTTTTACTTTTGTCCACACCTCAGCCCTCAAGGAAAATGAATATCATAAATTGCCATTGGTGTGGCTCTTCCTTCCAGAAAGCATGTATACTGGCACTAGAGCACTGTCCAACATGCTAGACAATAGAGGAACTAAAAAAACAGCTCACAGAAACTTGGAACCACATAACATATTTCCACCACCTCTTAAGGAACAGCTGACCCACTGGCCCCTATTCACCACACCACCTCAACCAGGGAAGTAGCCCATGCTATCCTTGGTTATCTGGTACTAGAAAATGGCAGATGGTAAGAAGGAGCAGGGGCAGGTTCCATAGGCCTCAGCAGCAGTCCCCAAATCAGGATACACACATCCCAATGTCAAACAAATTTACACCCTTGGCCAATGCAATTGACAAGGGGGCAAACCTAGTCCAGTTAAGCAACATACAAGTTTGAAACAAAAAGTAAACACTGGAGGCACCTCAAAGGAGCAAAACATCAGAGAAAATAGGAAAAGTGTTATCGTGGGGATTCCATGATTTGAGGAGTGGAATTCCACCTAACTCAGCACCCTGATACTGAAGTAACTACAAAGTGCCTACCTGGGGCATATGCAAAGAGAGATACTGACTGTATTGACCATCTCATATGCAGAGAAGGAAAGTGAGCTGACATTTTAATCCACCTAAGCACAAACAACATGGCAAATCAGTCAGGTGAGGAGACAAAAAAACATTTATTACACCTAGGGGAAAAACTATCATCACAAATACACATCATAGCCTTCTCAGAGGTCCTACCTGTATGGCACAGAGGAGGTAGCACACAGGAAATCCCAATGTAACCCTTGGGTACCTTGTATTTGACTGTAACCTATTATAAGTAACATTATTATGTATCCTATGTGTACTCTATGTTTAGTGTTTTACACCGGTACTGTTCTCAGTGTTGTAACCACACTATGTAACTCTGTCTACCCTCCCCGCGATGAGGTGCCTTTGTAAATGAGTCCATGACTCAAATGTTGTAAATCTGACTTTTCTAATAAATAAATAAATAAAAGAGGAAATCAGGGAGCTGGATGTTTCGCTCCAAACCTTGTGCCTGGAAAAATGATACCTCTTCATTGAGAACTGGAGGGACTTATGGGACAGGAGTCTCTTTCGCTACTACATCCTACACCTGACCAAGGAAGGTGTTAGAGCTGTAGGGCAGAAATTCAGTGTCTTCATGGACTGTTTAAACTAGGCACTGGGGAGAGGGTAGACACACAAACATAATTCACTATTCCTCCTCATAAATTCGCCCTATCAGTGGGGACAAACAAAGAATGGAGCAGGAAACGGGATAGGTTGCATTCAGGGAACAATACTGAAAAAGGCTCAATATTGCAACAGGGTCCCAAAGGGGGGAAAACTAGGCCTGGAAAGCCATATACACAAATGCGCGTAGCCTAGCAAACAAAATGGCTGACTTTACAGCTATTGTTGCACAGGCTAATCCAGACTGCATCACCATAACAGAGACATGGTTTTAGGACAACCATGACTGGGAGGTAACAATTCCAGAATACTGCCTTTTTCTAAGGGACAGATCTGGAAGAAAAAGGGTTGGGGCGGCAATGTATGTTAGGGAGGGAATAAAAGCTACCATGGCCCAGGGCACTCACACTGAAGCTGAGGCTCTTTGGGTTACTCTCAAAGTTGGAACAGGTGCAGTTACTGGAGTAGGAGAATTGTACAGACACCCAGCAATCAGCTTGCAGGGAGACAAGGAGATATTATAATCCATTTACAATATGATTATTAAGGGGGATGTAATATTGGTGGGAGACTTCCATTTACTAGACATAAATTGGGAGAACCATTCCACTGCTCTAACAAGAAGCAAAGACTTCCTTGATACTCTGCACTTATCAGGCAAAAGACAGATTGTCAAGGAACCCACAATGAGGGACGCTATCTGTGACCTTTTACTCACCAACAGTGACATCATATCAAGAGTAGAAGTTGAGAGCAATATAGGATCTAGAGACCACCTGATGGTGAGGTTCCAGGTTAAAATGGAAAATGAAATCAAGCATACTAAAACTAAAATCTTGGACTTCAGATGTGCAGATTTTGATAAAATGAGGGAAAAGCTCAGATTTAACCTGACTAAATTAACATGGACAGAGGCAGTAGACAAGTATTGGGCATTTCTAAAGGAAGCTATCATAAGAGCATCAAAACAATGTATGAAATGTGTGAGTAAAGCCAAGAAGAGAAGAAAAACCCTCTGGTTATCCAAGGAAGTGGCTGCCAAGGTCAGGGAGAAACAGATGGCCTTCAAAAGATAAAGGCAAACAGGATGTAAAAAAGACAAAGACACATACAAGGAGAAACTGAAGGAAGCAGGAAAGCAAATCAGGGTGGCTAAGGCATAAAAAGAAGAAAGGATCGACTCAGAGGTCAAAAAGGGAGACAAGACCTTCTTTAGATATTTTATTTATTTACTTTTTATTTAGTTAGTTTTTGTTGACCAGGTAAGTGCACTAGACAAATCCTGCCTATTTTCAGGCACAACCCGGGGGAGCGGAATACAGATGAATGCCAACTGACCTTGAATCAGTTTAAGCTATTGGTGTTTTTTTTAGTGAATGAGAGAAATTTGGCCAGGACACCAGGGAAATTCTCTTACTCTTCTGCAGGGGAACCGCTGGCTTGTGTGATGGCCACTTGTGCTGTGCAAGCAGAGAGGATGGAGGTACCTGAAGCAGCAGAGCAGGTTGCTCCTGTACACTCTGAAACAATGGATTCTGAAGTTTTTTTCAATGCACCAACTGTGGAAATAGAGTCAGTTCAAGATGAACATCCCACTTACAGTTTGCCTAAATCCTTTGGTTTGTTGAGAGGGTGGATAAGGTTATTACATCTAAACCAAGCAAAAGTATGGGAGCCACTGCACAGACGGATGAAACGGTAGTGTCAGTTGCCTTACAGCGGCAGCTCCTGGAAGAAGAAGCTCATTTCAAGGCAAGACAGTGTGAACTTAAGGCTGCAATTGTGGCAGCAATCAGTGCTCTCCCTCAGCGCAGATGGAACCACCAGAAGTACAAGCTACTAATCCAGATGCTGACGTGGCAGCTTTCCAGTCAGTGTCGCTGCGGTCATCTGCAATTGCAACAGACAGCGTTCAGCAAGTGAAGCAGGATGATCCCCAGCACACATTTTCCTTTTCTCCAGGTATGGGGCAGTCGCCCTTGTTTGTATTTGCGGGGAATCTTTTTAAAAGCACGAAGGGAACCTCATCGGGAATGGCAGCTTCAGGTACTGTATTACCTGGCATAAGGTGAGGCTCCATGGTTGGGGTGCCAGTAGACTCCAGGGACTCATTGTCAGACACAATGCAGTGGTCAGTGGATCAAGCTTTGATTGCGTCTGGCTGGGAATAATCTAAATCTGGCTCCTGGGTTTCGGGACCTTCGAAACTTTCCATTCCTAACTGTGGTAAATCTGCCCATGATACTCAGAACTGTCTAAGTACAGATCATGCTAGACCGAAGGATTGGGGTTCTGAAATGGATATTACTTCTCCCCTGCATGTACCAGAGGGTCTGGAATTAACAGAGAATCCAGTTCTGCCATTACTGCACGTTAAGGAGACTCAACCTTGTGGGGCTAACAGTTCTGTTGTTCCTATTGCCCTACCCCCTGAAAAACAACGAACAAAAGTGTGGATGGACATGCTGGACCTGTAAAATCTTTTGCCTCTTTATTTAGAGCCCCAGTTTTTTCAGTTAAGCATCATAATGCTATTAGATTGATTTATAAGGGGGGCTTTAGCTACTTTCCCTGATCGTAAGCATGTAGCTAGGGCTTTACTTCAGGGTTCCATGCATTTTACCCATGTAGAAATGTATGTCCTGATTCATGTATCAAGGGAACCAGTATTTGATGTCAGTTTTAAGCAGGGGAGTGGTTTGCAGAATTTCTGGTTCCTATATCGCCAGTTAAAGTCTACTCCATTGTGCACTCCCTTTGAGGTAGTCCCCTTGACTAAACCGGCACATCGTATGATTGCTGTTTTAATCAGAAACAAGGGGGTGAGTGTCACTGACTTGGTGTACTGGCTAAAACAAAAGTGCACAGTTCAGGGAAATCCAGAACCTATCTTTGATGATGATCATATATGGAATGGAGGATGGAGAATTCTAGTGATTTTGAATACGTCTGATACTGGGTTGATTCACTTACCTAATAGTTTTTATTTGGGTAAAGATAGAGGGGTCTTGTTTTATGCTGGTCAGCCTAAAGCATGCTACTGATGTGGGGCCACAGGTCATCTGAGCAGTATGTGTGATAGATTAAAGTGCACTAATTGTAATGAGCTAGGCCATAGTGCAGGATTATGGAGAAACGACCAGGTTTGCAATCTGTTTGATGAAGTGTCACACATATCACTCCTGTACCTCAGCAGCACATAATCAGGGAGAACAAGTAGATTGGGATGAGCAAAGGGTTATGATAGCTCTGGCACAATGTGCTAATGCTCAGAGTGTGGCCTCTAGGCCTCAGGACACACCCTCTGATAGGCCAGAAGCTGTTGTTTCTGCACCTGAAGACCCTGTAATGGTACAGTTGTCAGCTACACCTCCAGCAGAATCACCTGTGACAGACCCTTTTTCAGCAGCCCCCTAGCAGGTAACAGGTGTTCTGGTCTCAGTTGAGACTCCTCTTGTTGATTCGGATGTGTCCCAACTAGAGCACACTCCAGAATTATCCTGTCAACCCCCAAAGGTCCAGGTCAGGTCTTCCAGATGCAGACAAAACTGGATCCAACTGGCTGCAAAAATGTCTAAAACATCTGAAACGTCTACTAAAAATAGGTTTGCTCCTTTACCAATAGAAGGGGATGCTCTGGGGATGAGTCAGATGGTTCTTCAGTGGTTTCTTCCTTACTGGACCTTGGTTCAGAATTAGAAGAACCTCTACAAGCCAAAGCACATCCTTCCCCTGCTCCAGGAAAAAAATCTGGGATGCCTAAACATGCTAGAACTACAAGAACTTCTTCTAAGAAATCCCCTTGAATGAGAATTTCTGTGTTAGGGTATCATTGCTCACTTCTTTGTAAATTCTAATGTCTCTTCTTTCTGTGTTCTCTGTTAATGTTAATAGCATTAAACACTTAGAAGAGATGAGCTGTATATTCTCACTTACAAACTTTTTCATCAGGTATTTTCTTTTTACAGGATTCCAGGTTACACACTATATCTGAACTGAAACAGGCCATTAAACTTTGGTACTTAGGCCCCTCTTTTTGGTCGCTTGGGGATGATACTTGCTCCAGGGTAGCTATACTATTTAAAGGGGTGGAGGTTCATGTCATTAAATTAGTGGATTTAGTCCCTGGCCGGGCTTTGATTCTTGATGTAAGACTTCATAATGTATTATTCCACCTCATTAATGTTTATGCAGGTCAAACAAAGGTGACTAGGATTGAGTTATTTCAGGCCATTTGGCCCTATCTATACTCTGCACATCATGTGATTTTGGGAGGTGATTTTAACTGTGGGTTGAAACTCAGGGATAGGGGCAGAAATACTGTCACCAGTAAATTATTTTGTGATATGACTTTTCTTTCTGCCATGGTTCAGAATGCTAACCTGAGGGATGCTTATTTAGAGAGAGTTGGGAAAGCTGACTCCACTTTTCATAGGGGCACCTTAGCCACAAGAATTGATTATTTTTTTATTTTGCCACTTTTGCAGATTTCGAGGGTAAAAACTTCAGTTGTAGAATTTTCTGATCATAAAATGTTACATTTGTTATTGGATAGGTCTTGTGCACCCCCTAAAGGCCCTGGTTATTGGAAGCTGAATGCATTGCTTTTAGATAAGGAAGATACTTGTCAGAATTTGATGTATTTTATCCAAGCTAGAAAATCGGTTGGGATATGTATGAGGATCCTAGTTGTTGCTGGGAAGACACCGTCCGGGATTTGTCTGCTGTCTTAAAAATCACAAGGAAAGGTGATCAGAGATAGTGAATATAGGGTTTATCTTATGCATAGGTTACAGCTGCAAAAACTGTTATCCTTATCAGCTGTGGTAAAACACGATTTTACTGCTCAAATTAAATGTGTGAAACACCAAATGGTGGAATACTACTTACAACAAGAGCGGCATCTGCAATAACAACAGTCCTTTTGTATTCTGGGTAGGATGGGTTCAATCTGTCCTTATGAAGGGAATACTTCCAGGAATCTTAATAAAACAATGGACAGCTTGTTTGATGGATGGTAAATTGTGTACTGATCCTAGACAAGTGCTTGATATTGTGTCCCAATACATGAATCAATCCTCCCCCCCCCCACCCAAGTGCAATCTGATGGCTTGGAAGCATGTCTTGATTCAGTTCCTTCTGTTGATCTCCCTAGTAATTTGGTTACACTCTTAATAGCTGAAATTTCACCTCAAGAAGTAGAGAGGGCAGTCAAGGCCTTGGGAAATAATAAGGCGGGGATGGGTTGACTGGGGAGCTATTTAAAATTATAGGACCACACATTTTGTCAGAACTGGCTGCGGCCTTTACAGCAATTATACAATCAGGGTCTCCTTCCTTACGCCTAACGGTGGTAAGCTAATTCATATTTTTAAGCAAAAAGGGGATAGACAGTACATGGGTCATTGGAGGCCAATCTCTCTGTTAAACACAGACTTCAAGATTTTGGCTAAAATTCTGAATAGTCGATTGTTGTTGGTAGCAGCACATATTATATCTAAGGTACAGGCATGTGCCATTCCAGGTATAAGCATCTCGGAACACTTAATTCTTTTGAGAGAGATTTTTTGAGCATGGTACTAGGCATAAAGCTGAAGGCTTTGTGCTTTCCCTTGATCAAAAACAAGCTTTTGATTCGGTCAGTCACGCTTTTTTGTGGAAAGTGTTAATGAAATATGGTATACCTTTTTATTTTATTTATTTTATTTTATATTGCAATCAGTTTACAACCTTTGAGACAGAGGCTCATTTCCAAAGGTACCTCGTCAAGAGAAGAGAAGATAATACAAGTACAAAATACATACTATAAGAGAACATATGCATAAAGATGCAGGCATACATGGATCCTGGGTACAGTTTACATTGGTTGCATTATAAGGTGCTGATTCAGGTATTATAGATAAAAGGGTTGGTTACAGGGTTTAGCAGCATAAATGTATGACATTTGCAATTTATTAGCTGGATTCAATGCCTTTACAAAACAGCCACAGTCACCCCTTTAATTAGAGGTTGGAAGGGGCCTATGTTGTCAGTACGGAGGGGAGTGTGTCAGGGTGGCCCCTTAAGTCTCCTGTTATATGCCTTTTGCATAGATCCTTTATTAAGGCTTCTTAACAGTTCTGCTCTTTTGAAGCCTATTGTTGTAACTTCAGTCCCTCTCCGTTATAAGGCATTGGCCTATGAGGATGATCTTTGTATTCTGGTGGCAGATGAGGCCTCTGTCAGTGACCCATAAGTATTTGTACTAGGTATAGTTCCTATTCAGGCACTAGTTTGAATTTGGACAAGTGCATAGGTGCTCAGCTTGGCTTAGTTGCCCGTCCTGGCCTTGAAGTGGCTGGTATTAGCTTAGTGGCTGCCCAATTGAAAGTTCTTGGGGTTCTTTATGGTAAGGGAGACATGGGTCTCTTGAATTGGGAACCTCGTCTTCTTCATGGAAGAGCTTGAGTTGCTCAGTGGAATAAATGGAAGTTGAGCAAAGTAAAAAGGGTACACTTGATTAAAACGTTTCTTATTCCAGTATTTCTTTATAGTAGTTATATTTTTCTTCCACCTTGTCAAACTGGCATCTGTTATTTATAGTTTCTTTTTTCAAGCTGTATGGGGCAGCAGATTAAATCAGCTTAAAAGGAATATTTTGTCTCTCACAACAGAATGGAGGGGGGTTGGAGATGGTGAACCCCATTCTATTTTTTATAGCATCTTTATGCATGCAAATTTTAGGCTGCTGATATTTTTTTTTTTATCAGAGCTGGGTGTCTGTGTTTTTGCAGAATTGTGGAACTTGGTTTAGGCAATGGGATGGGGGGAACTAACTGTATTACATAGATCTCTAAATGTGCCACTCTATACAAGGGAAACTTTTGTGTATTTTATACATTGGAAAATAACTAGTCACCTTTTATTGTCCAAACAATCGAAAGACCTACACAACTGGGTGATGTGGACTCAATTTAAAGAACCTGAAACATTCCCTAGATGTCCACTTCAGCGTAGAGAGGCACTTTTGGTTTTGTTGAATACCCCCAGGATTCCAAATAAATTAAAAGACTTTCACTGGTTGAGCTGTCACGATAGGAATAACATAAAGGCTATTCAAAAACATAAACAAATGACTGAGTGGTTCTGTGTCAGACCTGGATGCATCCTGCAGCTGGAAACAATTGAACACCTTTTTTTTACCTGCATGTATGTTAAATCTTTTTGGTCCCTGTTGGCAACTGTCTGGTGTGCCCCATGGTTTCGGTCCCTTAACATGGAAGCGCTAATGTGGGGTATATATCCAAGGGGGTGTCACTGGCATGTTGAAGCCTTACACAAGGTATTATTAGTGATTAAGTGGTTTATTTGGAATAGTAGACGTTTGTTTGCTTTGCAACAGAAATTAATGTCTCATGAAGAACTTATAGGTAAAATTACAGGGGAATTACAAGTCCAATATAATGAGGATGTTCGGTTTTTGCATTCTAAAACTTTGCTTAGGATCTGGAGGAACATGCCCTGGGTGATGGATTCTGATGTGCCTGTGACTTGGTATGTTGAGGGATGCAGGTGATATTTCATGCTGTTTAGTATGGTTTGTGAGATAGCTTTGTTCAGCGATTATATTGTATCCTATGTTTTACACAGATCCCTTTTTTTTTCTTTTTTTTCCCTTGAGTTTCCTTATTTTTCTTTCCATTGTGGTGATTAACCTCATTTTTTTTCTTTTTAGAAGTGCCTGCTTAAGTTTCATCAGATATGATCATGCTGTTTAATGACTGTTTAATATTTCCTTATTTATTACTCCTTGTTAGGCATTGACTGACTTGTGATGTAATTTTCCTTTTGATTGATGTACGTTTTTGCATTCTTGTATGATTTTCTTTTCTTCAGTAACCTCCCCAACTCTTTTCAATAAGTGCCATGGGATCTTTAACATCCACCTGAACTACCACCAATCCAGGCAGATGGGACCTCGGTTTAATGTCTCATCTGAAAGACGGCACCTCAGAAGTGCAGCACCCCTTTCATGCTGCACTACAGTGTAAGTACTGGGATATTAACCCAAGTGTCAGATGTGGGAACTGAACCCACAGCCCTCCGATCTCCTGGCCTCAGAGGTGAGTGTGCTATCTACTGAGCCACTGACACTGATATATCAAGGAGAAAAATAAAACCAGTGGAGGTATAGTCAGACTTAAAGGAGAAGATGGGGAATGCACAGAGGATGACAAGGACAAAGCAGAAATCCTTAACAAATACTTTTGTTCAGTATTTACTAAGGAAAAAGAAGGTTGTGTTCCCACCTTGACAGAAAAATGTGCAGACAGCAGCAATATGAATTCAATAACTTTCACAGGGATAGTGTCCTGAAGAGGTTAGAAAAACTTAGGGTTGACAAGGCCATGGGTCCTGATGAAATACACCAAAAGATTCTGAAGGAACTTAGGGAAGACCTGGCGGCAACACTGACTGAACTGTTCAACCTCTCGCTTGAGGTCAGAGAAGTTTCTGCAGACTGGAGGAAGGCCACAGTTGTCTCGCTTCATAAAAATAGCACTAGGGAAAGTGCTGGCAATTACCACCCAGTAAGCCTGACCTCAATTGTCGACAAAACAATGGAAACCCTAATTAAGGAAAGAATTATATTCTTTCTCAAAGAAAATGATATAATGGGCCCAAGACAGCATGGCTTCACCACAGGAAGATCATGCCAGACAAGCCTAATAGATTTCTTCAATTGGGTAACAAAGACAGTAGATCAGGGGAGCACTCTGAATGTAATATACCTAGACTTCAGCAAAGCCTTTGGCTCGTTCCCACATAGAAGACTATTGAACAAACTTGCCAGTACAAAAGCTGGGCATAAAGTGGTAAGCTGGGTACCGAGCTGGCTTAGTGGAAGGACTCAGAGTGTGCTGGTAAATGGTCAACTATCAGAGGAGAGAGAGAGGTAACTAGTGGTGTGCCACAGGGATTGGTGCTGGGGCCCATCCTCTTCAATATTTTTATCAGTGACATATCTGGGGGACTAGAAAGGCAAAGTGTGTCTATTTGCAGATGACACAAAGATATGTAATAGGGTAGACACTCTGGGGGGAGTGGAAAGTATGAGGGCTAATCTTCAAAGACTAGAAAGGAGACAAAAACTTGACAATTAATTTTCAATGCCAAAAAGTGCAAGGTCATGCACCTAGGGAGGAAAAATCCTCGTGAGGAATACCTCCTGTGTGGAGGGAAATTGGAAACCACAAAGCATGAAAGGGATCTGAGGGTGATTATAACAGACAACCTGAAAACATCCAACGGTGTGAAAAAGCAGTGTTTAAAGCGAAAAGTATGTTAGGTTGCATAGGAAGAGGAATTAAAAGTAGAAAGAGGGAGTTGATTATGCCACTGTATAGATCAATGGAAAGGCCTCCTCTGCAGTACAGTGTGCAGTTCTGGAGACCTCACCTCATAAAGGACATAGACAGACTGAAGACAGTGCAAAGAAGAGCTACAAAAATGATACTTGGACTCCACGAGACATTTAAGGAACATCTGCATGACCTAAACATGTACTTCCTGGAACAACACAGAGAAAGGGGAGACATTATCCCAACCTTCAAGTGCATGAAGGGAATAAACAAGGTCCAGGTTCAGGACCTATTTCAGATCAAGAATCATGCAAGAATGAGGGGTCAAAGCATGAAGCTGGAAGGAGGCAAATTCAATAGTAACACAACAAGTTCTTCTTTACCGAGAAGGTGGTGGATACTTGGAATGGCCTTCCACCAGAGGTTGTAGAGAATAGGTCAGTCAGATCATTCAAGAAGGTATGGGATAGGCATAAAGGTATTATAACACTGAATAGTAGTTAAGGGAGGGGGGCTATGCTTATGGGCAGACTAGATGGACCATGAGGTCCCCTTCTGCTGTCACTTTATATGTTTCTGTGTTATTTCTATGTAACTGAAATTGGGCCAGATTAAGCTGTTGGTGGTATTTTTTGTGAATTTCATTCTAGACCAAAAAATTGTATTGTTTGACCAGAAGATAATTTTGCTATTCACAAACCATGGAGCCTTTACACAGGCTGGGACCTGGTGTTTGCTTTGTTAATGGCTGTATGCCCATTCATAAAGCACATGGCCCCTTACACTGATCCAGGAATTATTTCACAGATCGCTCCACATCCTATGAGATTGCTCAAGACTCTCTATGCTTGCATTATTTATTAGGTTGTTCCAAAAGAATTAAGAAAAAAAAACTATTGTTTTAATGTTTGAATTCCAAAATCATGTATTAATAGAATTCTGACCACTCTTGGAACTGTTTGACATTTTGTTTGGCTTTCATTTTTGTTACAGTGCCAGTAAATTAGTATTTATAATGAAATTACATTTTGAGGCACAACAGATGTTTTTTGTGAGTTGTGAATAGATAAATAGGACCTTAGGGAATGTTAGAGAGCAAACTACAGTTGCAGAGCAGTAATGGGTATACTGCAGAAGGGTGAGTAAAGAGTCTTTACCACCTAGAAAAGGATGTGAATGAGAGTTCCAGAATAATAATAATAATAATAAATTTTATTTCTAAAGCACCTTTCCAATTTCAAGGCGCTGTACAAAGATTATAAAACACAAATAAAGCACAGATAAAACACAGATAAAAACATCAATCTCAGAATGATACATCACAATCACTGGTCTAAAAAGGCAGACTGATACAAGTGAGTTTTTAAATCCCTCTTGAACTCCTCCGTGGAGGTGCACAACCGCAACCGATGGGGTAGAGAATTCCAAAGAGTGGGAGCAGCATAAGAGAAAGCTCTACAACCAGATCAATTTAGGCTCACTCTTGGAATCTCTAGCAACCCCTCATCGGCCGAGCGGAGTACTCGGCCCGGGCAGTAAGAAACCAGGAGATCTTTCAGATAGGCTGGACCCTGATCATGTAGGGCTTTAAAAGTCAATAAACAGACTTTAAAGGTGATCCGCCACTTAACAGGAAGCCAGTGCAGATTGCGCAGCACCGGGAAGATGTGTAGAGACCTGCTTGTCCCAGTCAAAACCCGTGCTGCTGCATTCTGCACTAGCTGGAGGCAGCTGATTTCAAACCCCAGACAGCCCAAAACATGGAGGGCGCTGTAGTAGTCCAAGTGTGAGGACACAAAGGCGTGACCAACGCTGGTAACGAGTCAGATGGAACTAGGTGTTTCACTCTAGCTTATATTCCTAAGGTGGTAGAAGGAAGTTTTGATGACCGCTGACACGCAGGACTGTAGCTGGCCAGCCTGTCATCTAAGATAACCCCTAGGTTACGCACCCATTCAGAGGTTGGGAGTGATACACCCCCAAGAAAAATTCCTGAGGGTGCACCAACAGGCAACCTCTCTGTCCGACAACCCGGATCCACAACCAGCACCTCAGTCTTTTCTGAGTTCAACTTCAGCCAACTAGAGTCCATCCAATCCTGGATTTCTTTCAGGAAGTTGTTAAACACCGAGAGAGCTCCATCCTGGTCAGGGGCAAAAGACAGGTATAGCTGGGCATCATCAGCATAGCAATGAAACCTCAGCTTATACCTTCTTATAATGTCTCCGAGGGCAGCATATACACAGCAAATAACATGGGAGATAGCACAGAACCCTGAGACAGCCCACACAACAAAGAAATTGGGCCAGAGGAAAATATCCCCGACTCAACTCTTTGTGATCTCTCAGTGAGGAATGAGGTGAACATCCAAGGACGGTTCCTGATATTCCACAGATCTGCCTCAGGCGTGCTAACAGCACAATGTGATTCATAGTGTCAAAAGCTGAAGAGAAATCAAGAAGAACTAGAATAGAACATCTCTTCTGGTCTCTAGCCCTCAAGAGATCATTAACCACCCGAACCAGCGCAGTCTCGGTGCTATGTCTTTTACAAAAACCAGATTGGAAGGGTTTGTATATGTCATGGATGGTTAAATGGTTCTCCAATTGGATCGCCACTACTTTCTCAATAACCTTCCCAATAAAGGGTAGGTTAGAGACGGGTCTGTAGTTTGCAAAACAATCTGGGTCCAAGGTAGCTTTCTTCAAGAGCAGTGTCACCACCGCTTCTTTCAGGGAGCTAGGAAACTCACCCGAGTCCAGGGAGCACCAGACTATTTGCACAAGGATTGGACCGATGATGTCACAACAACCCAATGTTAGCGGAGTCGGTCCAGGATCCAAACTATAGCTCGTAGGGTGCATACCATGGATAATCCTCATGACATCAATGAAATCAGGTCTGCTGAAGGTATACCACAAAAACTGAGGCACTGTGAACCCATGCTGTTCAACCGCATCCACCTTAGAAGCCACAGGACGCAGATTCGCCCTGCTATCGGCCACCTTATTAGCGAAGAAGAGAGCAAGCTCCTCACACTCTAATTGCGAAAAAGCTCTCCAAACTTATAGACAAGCTGGGTTGCAAATTCTGTCCACAGTTTGAAACAGCTGAGCGGGTTGGTTCCTAGCAGCAGCAATCTTCCCTGGACAGGAATTCTGCCTTCTTATGGGAGATTGCAGATTGATAGACAGAGTAATGGTCCATCAATTTAAGGTGGGCGGTATCACTGGCGGATCTGCGCCAACAGCGTTCTAATCTTCTCCCCTGTCTCCGCATCTCCCTCAAGGTCCTGTCAAACCAGGGCACCTTGGGACAACGGGAGAGGGGGCGTACACGAACAGGAGCATTAGTATCCAGAGCCGAAGTAACCACCATATTATATGCTGTCACCAAGGTCTCTGGACTACTGCTCATCAACGCGGGGGACGAGAGGTCAAGAACCACTGCAAGACCTTGGGGAGAAATATCCTGTAAAGGGCGGTATCTCACCATCTCCACAGGGGTAGGCCTTCTCAGGGGGGAAATAAAATTGAACCCCACGGTGCAGTGGTCTGACCATATGACTGGTTCCACCCCCTAATCAGTAATATCAATCCCTAGGAGAAAGACTAAGTCCAGGGAATGTCCAGATATATGGGTAGCAGTGGAAACCACCTGTGTAAAGCCAAAAGATATCATTAACTGGAGGAAGTGATTACAAAATTATGAGAGTTCATCATCGACCCAGGCGTTAAAGTCGCCCAGAACCATCAATATGGGAGACTCCAACGACATGTCAATGATGAAGTCTGCCACTTCCTGTAAGAACCGTTTCCTATCACCTGGTGGACGGTAAATGAGTACAATTTGAACGCCAACACCCACTACCACTGTACACTCAAAGATCTCAGTCTCCCCCACAACTACACTCGTGAGGTCCAATTCCATCTTAAAACAGACTGCAACCCCCCCACCCCTGCGGTCCAATCTCAGGTGGTATATCACCGAGTACCCAGCCAGAGTCATGGCTTCCAACGTGGGGCCTGAGTTTTCATCCAGCCAGGTCTCGGTGATGCAAGCCAAGTCCACCAAACCAACAAGATCAGCAATAATGCCGGTCTTGTTTCTGATGGACCTAGCATTGAATAACACCACCCGGGTTGAACAAACCTCAGAGGCTGTCAAACCCATCTGCCTACCAAATTCTGTAGTGCCCTTGAGTATGGACACCAGACAGGGCAAACCACGGTCTGGATTCCATTTCGCCCCATGGCACCTTCTAGGTCTCACTACCTGGATACGAAGGACCCCCTCATCCATCCTCCCTGGTTCACCACCCCCCCCTCCCCCCTCTCCTTGAGCAATTCCCAATGCTCTACAAGCGCTGGTATGTATCAAAGTGGAGACTGGGAGGATAGAAAGGATGGAGGGCCAAGCAAGGAGGGTGAATAGCGCACCGCCATGGGGATTATGGGCCGACACATGCCACAATAATACAACTAAACCAAAACAATAATAAAAATAAAAACTTAAACTAAATAGACCCCAAAATAAATTTAATTAAATATAAATCCTAAACACAAACCAAAATTTTAAAAGAAACTCAAATAATTCAAACATAAAAATACAAAACACATCCCGCCCCAGTTCTCTCACAACCAGGGATAGAGGCAAATAATAAAATAAACTAATAAGGGGTTCAGACTTAACCAATAAAATCACACAGTATCTAATCTGCACAGATTCTTAAAAAAGCAGGAAAAAAGCTCACGACTAAGTGGGAAGGATAATAGTCAGGTATTTCAGTTATTCCCAGAAACAGTAAAACACAATATCCCTGCACAACCTCTCACGAAGGCAGGTTTAAAATAAAATAATAAAAAGCAGATTAACCAGGCACTCTCACTACCTGGAAAATTTGAAATAGAAGGCTTGAATCAAACTACCTCTCACATGGAAGATGTAGCCCTAGATAGTATTAACAAAATAAAATACATTTTCACTGTTTCTAAAATAAATCACAGTCTGACCGTAACCAGTATCCAAAACTTTGTCCTGGTGAATCTTCTTATGGGTCTTCAAAAAGTTCTCAATTATACAGAGAACAAGATTGTCAGTCACCAAAAACACTGGCAGGGGTCCAAAAGATCTGACCCAGGAGAACCACCACCAAGAATACTCTCCCGCTGTAGCTTCGGTCCTCAATAAGACACGGCCCACCGGCCGATTCCTCAAAGACCTCGAAGCCCGAGGCTAAGCCAAATGGCTCCCTGCCAGCAGAACCCCAACTCCTGGCCAATGAGAGAGCCAGCTGTTGAGCAACCTGGAAAAGAACAGACCACCCGCTTCCACGCCAACAAACAATCAACAGTTAACTCCAGATGCACAGGATAGATCCAAAATCACAGTCTCCGCAGCCCCAGAATAATGAAAAGGGCCTGCAGTTCCTCGCCAACCAGATTACAAACCATTGGCAGCAAGAAGTGAGAGCAATTCCCAATAGTCAGAGGTTACCAGATGGCTTCTTCAAAAAGTACTTCCTCTGCGAGGATCACCAACAATCCAGGACTTCGTCTAAAAGAAAGAGCTCCTCTTCTGGCGTCCATCCCAGACAGAGTCCAAAAAGTCAAACAGACAGAAAACGATCCCAAAACCTTCCCGTGAACTCAGAATTAACAACGTCCCACAAAGAGTCCCATAAAATGTTCCAATTGTCTGAAATTCAGTATAAGACCAAACAATTATGATGCACACATTCTGAAAAAGAACTCAACAGCAGACGGCAGTGGTAATGGCAAACGGCAACCGCACATACACACACTCACACTCGAGCGATCGGCTCACCCAGCATAGCGGCCTCACGCTGCACCAATGACCAAAATGAGATTTTTTTAAACTGGCAAGGCGGAATGTTTACCAGCTTGGGAGGTTGAGGGGTAGGGATGTCACAAAATCTCATTTTGAGTATTGTGATACCTTTTTTAGGGACACAGAAACATTGGAATCTCTTGTCATGGCCAGGACTATTTCCTGTCTAAAAGAAGCTGAGAAGCTATTCTCTGACTGAAAGATGACTGAATAGTTTAAAATGTGCTGGGCATTGTAGGCTGCATGTATGTGCCTCACTGGTGATGCTACACATTGATAGACGTTGTCAGACATACTATAGCTGGTGGAGTTAGCTGGTGTCCTGTCATACCTGGAAGTCAGTTAATAAATGCATGGCACAAAGGGACTCTGGAATCAACTTTGTAGTCTATTAGTGGAGCCAGTGTTATGGAATTTGGGTATCTAGGCAGGACCCATGATGCCACTGAAGCATTTCTTAATAGAACCAGTAGAGATGAATAATGTGAGTGGGGAAGGAGGAATGGATGTTTGATGCTTTTCCTTAATTTAATACCACCACCAGCAACACCAGCATCAAATAAATGGATTCGAGTTCCAGACAAACATAAAGCAGTGTTTTAGTATGTTTAAATAATTTGCTTCAGTGCCTTCATTTGGCAGCTTTTTCCATATGTTTATTGTCATTGAATGAAGATGTGTGTCTAATTAGTCCTTTTGGTCTGTGTTAGTGTATTTATGTAATACTCCTGAATGTTCTTTTTATAAATAGGATTATTACTGTTGCATTTATCATCATCATCAGTTTTTATTGATCAGTCATAATATTTGGGTATCATGACTATTACATAAAGTAAATACATCATAACTACAATACAAAAGCTAAAACATCTATAAAACATTTATCACATAATATATTACTCACATCATTCCATCAGTTATTTATAACCAAGGCTCCCTACCTTCCCCCAAGCTAAATTCACATTTTTTTATTATCAATTAACATCCCCGATTTCCTATTGCACACTCTATGCATTCTTTTTTTCTGTTTAACTACAGATGTAAAGAAGTTAGCTATTGTTACAGCCTTTTCATAGGTTCTTTGGTGTGGTATTATAAATACCACATCATTTAGCTTATTTTCATAAATCATTAAAGTCTGGGCAAGAAATACATTTCTTATTTTGATATGTAGTGAGCAATGTACAATTAAGTATCTTAAGGTTTCTTGAAAGCCTTTTTTACAAGGACACTCATTATTCTCCTGTATTTTTATATCCATTGTGGTTTCTCTATCAAAATAGATATATCTGGCTGTAATTAGTTCGAATCTAGCCCATGTTATATTTTTCCGCTGTATTTTTGTGATTGGCAGAGTCAGATATTCCTCTAAAAAATGCCCCCATTTTATTGTTCTTATACAACATTGCACATTTCTGATTTTTTATATCCCTTATGACTTCTTGTTAAGCAGCTAATACAGCCTTCTTCTTCACTAATTCTTTATATTGAGGAGCAGTTGAGAAATGTTTCTCTACATCAGACCATAAGTGTTGTTACTCAAGTTTATATAGCATTTTGCATAAATAAGTTAACCATTCGAAATTAATCCCTTTTTGTTTCCAAGCTTTTTTTCCTAACAAACATATTTCTGGAAGGATATTCTCGTGGCTTTTCATTATTTTAATCCAGTAATTTACCAGGAGTATCTATTTTATCTTATTATTTTTATTTTTCCCTAGTTCCACCCTTATAGAATTAGCTGTTGAGAGGGGAACATTTAAGAGACACTTATAATAATACATTAAAGGGTTTCCAAGAAATCATCTATATTGTCTTCATGCCCCCAAACTTTTGCTCCATATAGTAATATTGGGTTTATTTTTGCATCACCTGCTGTTAAGGCTAGTATCAATGTATTCCCTCCAAATTGATTATTAAATTTAAATAAAGCCTTAGCATTTATTTTGGCTTCAATATTTTGCTCCTTTATGCATCTTGTCCATTTACCATTGGATGACATTTTAATCCCCAGATATGGGTATTCATTTACCACTTCCACCAGTTGTTTATTTATGTAAACCTTAATTTTACAATGGTCCCTGTGACTTGCACCAAGTACCATAACTGTCATTTTGTTTAGGTTGACTTTCAATTCTAAATGGTTACATTTTTGTGTAAAAATGTAAATTTTCTTTTATAGTGTATGGAGACAGGCTGTTTCCGATGGATTTCAGTGGAAGCTCAAATGTTGTTCTGCTGCAGTAGTGACGTCCGCAGTGCAGCAGAACTACTTTTCATTCTGCTGCACTGCACACATCATACTAGAATGCCCATGAGGTGATTCACAAGCCATCAGTTGAAAGTGAATGTCTGTCATGGCTTAAAATAAAACAAACGAGCATCCCAGCTGTTGTCAAATAGTTTAAACTAAGCATATGAGCATGGTTTCTGTTCTCTAAAAATAGCATATGTCCTTTAGTACAATGTCCACTGCAGTGTTATCAAGGCTTTTATCTGACTGTCAGCAGTTTATTCTCAACCAGGAGAACCTAAAAACAGTAAAAAAAACAGACAATGATGTGAGGCAAACACATAATTGCCTCAGGGATAACGATGAGCATTGAGTCATGAAAGACATCCCAGCATCAGAACTTGATCAATTACTTGCAGAATATATTTACAAAATAAAAAGATTAGATGAGACAGAGTATGAGCCGTCTACATTGAGGGGTATACTTGGTAGTGTAGACTGGTACCTAGAGAAATGTGGCCAAAAGGAGTTTATTTATAAATCGCAGGAAACAACTTTTCCAGAGACAGTAAAAACTCTGAAGGCCAAGCAGCGTTTTTTTTTTTTAAATGGGAAAAGGCAATAAGCCTAACAAAGTGGAGGCCCTCACTGACATAGACATAGAGAAGCTGCATACCTCTGGCACACTTGGGTAGCATAATCCAACAGCTCTACTAAATTTCATGTTTTTCCATATTGGACTTTATTTTCCCTCCACACTTCAAAATAGTACCAGTTAAAATGGGGTGATTTACAACTGTGCTAAGACACAGAAGGGGTAGCATACCTAGAATTCAATGAGAGGCAGACAAAAACCAGATCTGGGGAAAATACACGGGATGTCAGACAAGTAAAACAAGAATGTATCAGTGACCCTATTTCTGCAGACCTAAAGTATAGGTCAGAAAGACCAGTAAAAATGCTAGACCCAGATGTCCCCTTTTATCTAGCCCCAAATGTGAACTACAGACCTGGTATTTCACACTGGTATTGTGGCACGACTGTGGGTGAGAATAAAATCTGTAGCATGATGACGGCAATAAAAGTAGCAGCAGGACTCCCTGAAGAAAAAAAAATAACCAACCACTCCACCCAGAAAATGTCAATACAGAGACTTGTAGACCACAATGTGCCACCCACCGAGGTAGCCCAAGTGTCATGCTACAAAACTATACAGTCTATAAATAACTACTCCTGTCTCTCAGAAGAAAAACAGAAGAGGAACTCACAAATCTTTTCTAAAGCAGCGATAAACAGTGTGTCCTACCGGTCAACATCATGTGCTGACGTACCATGTTCATCGGCTCAAGCAGCCTGTAATCCACTGGAAAATGTCTCAATCGTGCAGATGTTTGGCACTGGGTGTGTGTTTAACAACTCTATTTTAACATTCTAGATTGAAAATCCTTCTGGAGAAAGTAAACGGAAGTGTGTAATCATCATCGAGGACTCCTCCTTTGACACAGAATAAGGTTAGTGTGTTTGGGCACTACATCAATCAATCATGTATTTGTTTCAGGAAAGTGACTGAATGTGGGTGTTAACAGAACCAAAGTCAGAGGTCATAGGCCAGAGCAGACAGTATTTTGTTTCTGAGTCACTAGTGCTGCGCACAGTGGGGATGGGGGGGTAAAGAGACAGTGTAAAAGTTCCTGAAAAGTTTGAAACGAATGATAGATGTTGCAGTGCTGCTATAATGTAAGTACATTCTTTTTTACACAGTATAACAATTACCCTCCTCTGTGTCCCTTCTCCCCAATTTATCTGTCCACAGGTCTCAATGTGGTGGAGCCTCAGTACCAGAACAGTTGCAGTAATGTCTGGGCACAGTCTTTTAATGAACTGATGTGTTTCAAATGCTGCAATGGTTTGAATGTTTCAGTTAACAGTAAAAGTTGTCAGATGGTTAAGTATGAATGTCACAAGTGTTTTTTTGATTGTTATCCATCAGAAACAGCCTATCTCCATACACTATACAGAACAATGTATGTCTCCTGATGCACAATATGGCTACTCTCCCACCTCGTGGTTGCTATGCCAACTGAGGGACCTCTCAAGCTGTGTTTTCAAAGTCAACAGTCGGCATAGCAACCACTCAGTAGGAGAATAGCCTTGTTGTGCATCGTGAGCCATAAAATATCCTATATGTAATCCATTTTAATGAGGGATAGTAGCATAATATCATCTGCATAGGCCAAAGAATGGACCCTTTGCTTATTTATTATGGGGGAATCCATGTTATCTTCAGACTCAAATTCTAATAATGTATTAATATAGATGTTGAACAGAGATGGTGCAAGTAAACATCCTTGTTTAATCCCCCTATTTGTAGGGAACATTCAAGTTAACTCCCCTTTATTACTAAATCTAACTGCAGTTTGGGTATCTGTATAGAATAGAGAAATACAGAGCAGAAGTGAGTGGGGTAAATGTTTTTTTAAAAGAAGTTCCCATAATGTTTTGTATTAATCAAACTGAACGAGAGGATAAAATCGATAAATACAGCATAAAGTTTCATTTTATATATATCTATATATTTTTCCATTAAATGGGTCAAGCAAAAAACATTGTCTGTTGTAGAGAAATTCTCTCTGCATCTGGCCTGGGATGGAGATAGTATTTCCTCTTTTTATCCAGTTGGTCAATTTATGTAATATAACCCTTGCAAAAATCTTTGAGGATATATTTAATAAACTAATGGGTCTAAAATTATTCAGGTCATACACATATCCCTTTTTATGTTGGCTTGTGTGCATTCACACCAGCTTAACTGCTGCACTCATGTCAAGCTTGCAACATGCAAAACTAAAGTGATTTTTAGTAGCTGTTCACACCAGCTTACCTGCTGCACACATGTCAAGTTTGCAGCATGCAAACCTGATTCTCTTTTTAGACCTGGTTCACTTAGGTTCACTTTGTGTATGCGATCCACATGCAAACATTGCACAATTAAGCATGTAGCATGTATTCTGCATGTACACAACACACATATATTTCTGTAAGGGTTGTACCCTCATGAGTCATGTCTGAAAATAGGAATTGTATGTCTAGTGCTCATAACTGGTAAACAAAAGCTAAAATATACTGTAGTCCAGAGTTAAAAAGAACAGCCACATTATTGTACAGAATGTCTGAGGTGATACAGTGAACAAGGTGCAAGAGAGGAGCCTCTTTCAAATGAGAAAGCACAAGGGCCAGGGGGCATGGGATAAAGATGAGGGGGCAGTTAAGAGGGATGTAAGGAAATACTACTTCGCTGAATGGGTGGTAGACATCTGGAACAGACTGCTGGAAGAAGCAGTGAAGATGAAAAGTGTGGGTGGCTTCAAGCATGCATGGGATAGTCATCAGGGAATACTAGAAAATAGGAAGTGGGTGTCACCAGAGACCAGTTAGAGTTTGTGGAGACAGATTAGGCAGGGAATATCTAGGCAGACTGGGTGGACTATGTAGTATTTTTCCACTGAAAAATTATGTTTATGTGTTTGGGGAGATTGTTGTAGCAAGTTGAGAACATAATCGGGTTAATGATAGTGCACTGAGGGACACCTAAGCTGATTGTGACCAGAGGGGGAGAAGAATTCTTCTGTACAAACTAATTGGGTCTGACCCATGGGATAGGATCTAAACCAATTGAGTAAGAAGTTGGAATAGTCAGAAATTAATATGTAAGCAATAACAACCAATGACATAGCCAGTCATACTTAAAAACATGAGTGCCTTAGGTAAGGTAGAAGGGATGTGTGACGCTGAGTACCTTTTGCCACCCAAGAAATTTTTATATTTTTGCACAGCCAAAATAGATAATGCTGTTGAAAATGAACCTGCAGTTCAATAGCTGTTGTACAGTTCCTGCTAGCTTAATAAATTTAACTTATAAACAGGCAGATGGGGGTGTTAATGAATGTATAACATATTTCTAAAAGAATAAATAATCAGCTGCAAGAACCATATGACAGTTCTCAGCTAATCAGATTGCTGGATTTTACCCATTTTATCCATTTTACAATAGAAAGTTTTAACCATTTTTTATATTAATCAGTTATGAATCAGTTCTAATACACATTGCCAACAAATGTCACAGACCAGGGGCCACAACTGGAAAGAATGGATCTTCAGCATATTATGTATTATTATAATTTGTCATGGATAATCCAGCTGAAATGCGACATCGTATTTTCAGTGGGGAAGACACTTCTACCTCGCTTCACAGCTGGGTGGATTGGAGCACTGGGTAGCTACGACTTATTCAAGGGCAAACAGTGAGTGCTTGACTCTGCTGAGGTTTGAATATGTGAGCTCTTGGTTCTGAAGCCAGTGTTCTAACCACTGAACCCACACTGCTTCCTAGATTTCAGATTGGGCTCAGACAAAGATAATTTCCCATAATTCTCAGAATGCTGGCAGCAATACATGGCATATGCTGTTCAGGTATCTTATAGTTACAGTAGGAAGGACCCAAAACATGTTGGGCTTTGCACATGAACTTGACTGGTAAACAATACAATGCATGCAGAACAGATGTAATATGATATTCCAGCTAATGGAATCTTAGGAGACTAGCAGCTGCATGCTGAACTACTGTAGCTGCAACCTGCAAATCAATGTTACGTGTACTGCAAGTCCTTAAAGACAGCATTACAGGAATAGTGGCAAAAGCCCGAATATGTGCTTGAAGATCAGGAAGCATTTTAATCTTAATGTGTTTTCCAAATGATAAAATCCATTCCTCACAAATGCGGACATATGATTTTCAAGTGACAACTTTCTCTCCAGAATGCCACCTACATTTCTGGCTACTTAATTTAGCCATTAAATGTACATCATTAATAGAGAGCAGCCACAGACTACATAGTCTGATTTCAACTTACTGATGGGAGTCTATTACCAATAATTCCATTTTGTTTGGGTTCAATAGCAGCCAGCTCAATGCCATGCAATGCTTGACCTCAGCCAAGCATCGATCTAAAAGAACACCTGAGGCATTCTGATTTGATATGCTTTAACATAGTCAGCTATTTGCATGGATCTGCTTTATCAGTCCTCTTCATACTGTGGAATTTTTTTTTTATTAGGTTACTTTGAAGTCTCATTTTTTTCAAGGAAAATAAACCTAACTTTCTTAACCTTTGCTGATAGTTTATATTCTTAGTTTCTGAATGCTGCACCCTCTCCAGATCAATAATATTCTTCCTATGGTACAGTGATCAGTATAGTTTAAAGTAAACCAGATCACATCTACCAAATATTTAGACATTAACAATATCGTAATATTATTTTTTTAATCAAGGTTTTTTTTCCCTTCCTGGCAGGGCTTACAGACAGCTCTGGCCCCTCCCTTGGAGGGGCTTGTTCTCCAGTCTCCGACTCCCACACCCAACCCACCTGGTAAGTCCCCCATGGATTGCCCTTGCACCCCACCCCATGGCAAGGATGAGGGAGAAGGGCATCAACTTTCCTCCCCCCCACCCCAGTAACCAATATCTAGACTCCGGGGGGGGGGCGACGCAAAACCCAGGTTGCAGGTGTGGCACGACTAATATTTCAATTTTAATGCATACAATAACACTCTGCTCATGTGACATAACTTTGTTTGCCTAATTCAAAACCACTTTATGCTTTGATGACAGATTCAATGATTTTTCAAAAATAACTGACATCCTGTTTCTGGTCAGCATGCTGCCTGAATGATGTATTTAATGTATTATAAATCATTTGCATGATTTCAGCCAATCAGCACTCAGAACTACTGAGCCTCTTATGCTGGCACATCTGTTGTTTTTGTGAGATGGTCCATTAAGTCCCTCTCCCTAGAATTTTCTTTTTTGAGGGGGGGATGGGAGAAGGGGTGAGTGTTGATGGCCAGTAAAGCTGCCTTGGAAAGCCCCCACCCCCCATAGCTCTAGGTTAAAATGATAAAATGAAATCAAGAAAACATTTACATAGCCGGTTGGTCCCAGAGTGTCCTGTCTGGCATAGAGGTCCATGGTCCTAAGGCACCTTTGGTGGATCCCAACTCTTTGAGCTGGCAGAGTGACTGCTCAGGTTGCCATCCTGGGGGGAATACTAGCCAGCCCAAAAAAATGGTGGTCCAGGTGTGTGAGTGTGTTTGACCCATTACTGGAGTGTACATAGGTCTGTAAAGGCTTAGGCTTGGTGAAAGGAATATTTGTCTGCCCCCATAAGTGATTTGTTCAAGTGGCATTTTTCTGACTGCAGTGGGAGTATGGGGGAGTATGATGAGCCTGGAGAGGAACAGGGAATGCCAGTTTGTTGTTTCCTGCCACTTGTTTGGATCCATGGTGGGTTGGCAAATGGAGAAAACCTTCCAGCTACATAAGCAGCATGCGTTGTTAGTCTGGTACCAGAAGGATATGCATCTTTGATGACCAGGAGGGAAATAAACACAAGAACTGGCATGGAGAAAGCCACAAAAAACCTCATTAAGATGGACAGAGGTGGCCAATGAGCAGCAAACAAAACAAAAAAAATGAACAAAAGCAGGCACACAGAAAATAAAGATAAAGGATCACAGGGATATAATGGGAACTATATGAATTACAACCCCCCCCCCAAAAAAAAAATTCTTAGGTTAAAAGACCTAGAGAAAGACGTACTTACATGTGGGTCCAGGTGGTCTCTGGCTCATGGAGGCTGTGTAGCCAGTCACACCTATTCTGCACATGCTTAGTGTAGTTCCTGCAGTCCTGCATGCAATCTGCCTGAAATCTGTAGGTTCATTTACATTCCTTCAGTCAAAGTAAGAAGGATACACTCATAGAATAGGTGATGCTGCGAAAATCACTTTATTTTTCCATTCCACACCTAGTGTGTACCATCACCACATTAAGCACACTGTAGCCAGATAGGATTCCTGGTGCTTCAAGGCTCTTCAGCCTCTTCATCAGGAGGAATCTTCCTGATAAAGAGGCTGAAGAGCCTCAAAGCGCTGGGGATCCTATCTGGTTGTAGTATTGTGGTGATGATACACACTAGGTGTGGAATGGAAAAATAAAGTGATTTTCGCAGCATCATCATTCTATGAGTGTATCCTTCTTACTTTGACTGTGTCTAGCTATTTGCAATGGGATTAACTATGAGCATTGATATAAAAAATTATTCCTCATGATGAAGAGGCTGAAGACCATTGAAGCACGGAGGATCCTACACGGCTGCAGTGTGTTTAATGTGATGATGGTACACACTAGGTGTGGAATGGAAAAATAAAGTGATTTTTGCAGTATCACCTGGTCTATGAGTCCATCCTTCTTTGACTGTGTCTAGCTATTTCATTGCACTGGGATTAACCATGAGCACTGATATCAAAAATTAAACAGTCATTTACATTTCTGCATGGAAACCACCTGGCATCTCTGTGTTCAACTGAAACTTAAGTTCAGTTAAATCAATTAAAATTACAATTATGCAGTGGCAAAGACATTTCCTAACCTCTGATTGGTCAGTGGGTGCATGGAATAGTGATGTTAGTTCACAATAACATCACTGTATGAAGTCCAGGCACACAGATGACTGCATAACAAACTCTGAAATCAAGCCATAGCTTTAGAACATCCCAGCATGGTAAACCACTTCAGCTCCAGCAACCTCCACCCCACCCCCTACCAAGGACTTCACCACCACCTGAAACAGCAACTGGTACACAAAGTCACCTACCCAGACAAAAGCTGATATTGAAAAAAAAAAACTAATTTCAGTTGTCTTTTCCACTGCTGTCCCCTGAACTGAGTGGCTTCACTGAACTGTGTAGACCATAACTGCTGTTCGCATGCTTCGGTGAGACTGCCCAATTCATCATAAAAAGTTGACATAAAAACTACATTCAGTCACTTATAAAAAGTACTGTACACTGGTAACTGGTTCTGAGCATGCTCCCTAAGCATCAAAAAATAGCTGTATGAAATGAAAAAAGAATTATTTCTTCATATTGACATCATCTTTTTTCATGAGGGGAAAATCATTTTTCATTTTTATTTTATTTATTTATTATGATTTCAGAGACACCTTTGAGCCAGGGCTCTTTCACAAAGGTTCCATATCAACAATGTGGGAACAAAACAAAGTCAGGAGACAAATAAAGAATAAAACATATTAAGAGCAGCCAGCAGCATTGTCAGATACAAATGATTAGCAAGTGCACATCAAGTCTTATGTTCAGCAAAATTACAAGGAAGTCACAAACTTGTAGTGGGGGTGGGAAATAGGTGGGTGGACAGTAGACATGAGCAACAGGACTAAGGAGAGGGGGAGGGGAGCAGCACATTTAGCTTTGTCAGTAGTAGGGATGGGGAGAGACGGGAAAAGAAGGGGGGACATTAAGGGAGATGCCGGAGGGCAGCGGGAATTGGCTAGTTATGAGAGGCAGTCATAAGAGGCCCTGGAGACAAGGTGTTGATGTAGACTGCACTTAAAAGCACCCAACATGGTGTTGTCAATAACTTCCAGAGAGAGCAAATTGTACCAAGAAGAGGCTCTGGATTTGAAAGAGCATTGACCTTGGGTGGTTCAGCAACAGGGAATGGAAAAAGTAAGACTTTCCAAGCTTCTGATTAGGCGGGAGCCACAATGAGAAACTAGCAGGGTCTGGACCCCTGGCGGTAGGAGATCCAAGATGATCATTCTGGCCAGGATGCAGGTCTGGTATATAATTCTGCCAGATAGTTGGAGCCAGTTTGCTTGCTCGTAGATGTCTCAGGTGTGTGAAAGGTGGTGGAATGAAGTCAGGAGGTGACAGGCCTTGTTTAGTGCTAAGGCAATACATTGAAGGGCTGTGTCTGTGGTGGATCCATAGATTACTAGCCCATAGTCAATTATTGAGATAATGAAGCTCTGGATAGCAGTGCTGAAGGCTTCTGCCATGAGGCAGCTCCTATGTCTATAGAGCAGTCCAATTTGGGTATTCGCAATATTAGCAATGTTATCGATGTGTTCAGAGTAAGCTAGTGTGCAGTCCAGGGTCACCCCCAGATATTTGAACAGGTGAACCTGATCGAGAATTGGACCATTTCTGTTTGTGATAGAGAGACCTTTGTTTTTGAATTGCTGTGTGTGCCATGAAATAATATTGATTTTGTTTTTTTGTAGTTAAGAATGAGTCTGTGAGTCTTAAACCAAGTATCCACTTCTGAGAAGCTTGATTGCAAGTAGAATTTTATCATTGCAGGAAGAGAGGAGACTATTTTGAAAAATACTGAAGAGCAAAGGACCCAAGATGGTACCTTGCGGGACTCCAGAGTGGACCTGGAGGGAAGTTGAGAGGGATCCGCCAATTCTAACCTCTTGGGTTCAGCCACTAAAGTAGCTGTGGAACCAACAAGGTGTGTCAATTAAGAGTCCTAGATGAGTAAGTTGTTCAGTCAGTAAGGAGTGATTAACGGTATTGAATGCCTTTGTCAAATCAATGAATGTGATGCCAACAAGTTGTCCTTGGGCCAGGGCAATTGTGGATATACGAGGTGAATACTAGGAGAGCTGTGGTGGTGCTGTGTCCCTTGTGAAAACTGTTCTGTTCTGGACATTGCAGGTTGTAGCTTGCAAGGTAGTCAGCAATCTGGTCTGCTACAATTCTCTCCAGTGCTTTGGGGGCGGTGGAGATGGGTCTGTATTTGCTAGCAATGGTCTTATCACCACTTTTGTGGATTGGTGTCACCACAGCACATTTCCATTTCTGGGGGAACTGTGAGAGCATGAGAGACCGGTTGAAGATTTTGGTAAGTGGGGTAAGGACTTCAATGGTAAGGGTATGGAGTTTCAGATCAAGGGAATCACCACTAGATCTAGACTTCCCAAGCACTTTAAGAAGATGTTTTTTAGTTTGTGCTTTGGTGATGGTTTTAAAGCGGAACTGCTTGTTCCCTTGTGTAGCGTTTGCATTGCCAGCTTTTAGTGTGTCTTGTGCCGGATCAAAGAAGGTTGGGGGTAGCACACGACTCAGATCAGTAAAGGCTGAATTAAACGCATTTGCCATGGCGACTTGATCCAAGGTGATGTTGCCATTTAGGTTGACCAAAGAGGGTGGTATTTTGGGATCTTTCCCTGTAAGTTCACTGAGGTTGGCCCAGAACTTCTTCCCCTCCTTCCAAGTGTTGGATAGAGCACTCTTGTAGTACTTGGACTTTTTGGCAAATTGCTCTTGTACAGTCATTTCTCACTGCTGTGAAGGCTTGGATATCAGCCAGGTTGCCAGTCCATTTAGCACAATGCCAGAGATGGTCCTGGGACTTCATTTGCTCAAAATGATCTATGCTAATCCATAGGTTGTTAACACCAGTAATCTTACGTTTCCTGAGTGAAGCATGGATATGACATGCAGAGTTAAAACTATTGATAAACTAATCTAGAGCAGCATCCATGCCGGGTGCAGAGTCTATTGGTGTCCAGTCGAGTTCTCGTAGGAGATTTTTAAGGGGTCCAAGGTGTCCAGGCAATAGTTTTCTGCTGTTGATAGTTTTAGGAGGAGGCTTTTTTGAATTTGTTGGTCCAGGAGCACAGGACTGGAGAGTGGTCACTTATACAGTCAGAGAGAACTACTGTATCTGTGATATGATCAGGGCAGTTGGTGAGAACCCAGTCTAGAAGTGTTTAGGTCCCTATACTGTAGTTCACACGGGTTGGTGACTGGACCATTTGGTAAAAGTTTGCCACTGTCAGGGTATCCTTATATTTGTTTGCATTTGGGGAGGACCAGTTGACACTGAAGTCCCCAACCAGAATTATCTCCAAGCTCTGATCAAGGGAGTGGATTAGGCCCAGTACAGAGTGTAGTCCTTGCCTGGTAAGTTTAGGGGCTATGTAGACTGATGCCACTGTCAGGATTTTCTTGTGTGCCCCAAGTTGAATTTTAGTGGCAAGGATCTGGATGTCATTCTCAGAGTGAGGGATAGTGAAGACATGTCCCTTTAAAGAGTCTTTTAGGTAGAGGGTACAGCCTCCACCTTTCTTGAAGCACCTATCTTGCCTAAAGACATTATATTCTGGAATTGTTATTGCTGTATTGGGAATCTTAGTCGATAGCCAAGTATCAACTACTGATAGAATATCAGGGTTTTGGTGTATTAACCTGGCAATGAGGGAATCAAGTTTATTGAGGAGGCTGCAGATATTGATAGTGGCCAGGCAGAGTGTCCCAGCCCTGTTGATACCTCTGGGACCACACTGAGGGGCAGCCATGGTTAGGGTAGACGTTGCCTGAGATAAGTAGTAGTAACAGGAATAGGCATTTTAGGAGAGCTTTGAGGTAGATTCTATGTGGCCATAGTGTTCAGGTTCTAGAAATTCCTTTTGCTGAGTGCAGAGGGCAAGAACCTGTTAAGAGGAAGGACATGCTAAGAATCATGGGAACATGGTTTCTTGGTGGTAGTATCAGCCATAGGTGAAGAGGTCTGGGGTTTAACTGTTGGGTGTGAAAATGGAGGATGCTGCTCGTGATTGTCCACAAGGTAGGTGGTAGATATACAATGGTGAACTCAGAGAACTGGTGAGGTGGTAATTTACCAGCCGAGCCAGAATAGTTGATTAGTGTTAGGATAATGAGCCAGGCTCAGTAGTGGGAATGTGGTTCCCATTATATGAAAAAGGTGGGCCAGTTAGGTTGGGCACAGAACAGCCAGCATGACCCATTAAGAGGAGGGGAGCGTTAGGTCATAAAAAGCCTACTGGAGTGAATTGGGGAGAGGGGGCGGTACTAGGGTGGATTTAATAGAGGTTAGGGTCAGGGTCAGGGCCAGGGAGGAGGGTGGGACAAAAAAATGGCCCCAGTAGAGCTTAGAGGAGCTAGAAGAGGAGAAATGAGGTATTAACACAGTGGGAAAGCAAGCAGAGACTCGAGCTGATGTGCAGAACCAATTGGGTAGCTCCAATACTGCAAGCAGCCAATCAGCACAATTCCTGCTGAAAAGTGCCAGCATTTGAAAATCATACCTTCTCTGGGTCCTGGTGTAGCTGCTGCTGAGAGCAGGCAGCAGCAGGAGAACTGGCCGCACCACAGGGTAGAAACCCAGACATGGGCGTGGCAGTTGTAGGAAGTAAAGGGGGATCAGCAAATTAAATCAGAGGCTAAGTGGGGCTGGGTGAGCCAGAAATCAAAGCAGTAGATAGAGGACACAGCAGGGGGAGGGCAGCAGCAGGGGACAAAGGAAAAACTAAATGGTGGGCGGTTTTGCAGTATGCACTAGGGGGATGAGTGTAGGGGCAGGGTGAGTCAACGCCAAACTGCTTCTCAGCATGTGTGTGAGGGAGATTGGGAGAACAGTGCAGATGGAGTTAAGAGATTAGGCAAGGAAATGAAAAATACAAAAGCCTGAGCAAGGGATGGGAGGGATAAGCTTGAGTCACACAAAAAAAGGACTAGACTGCTAGGGAAGAGTGACAGCAGAAAGTGAAATAATCAATAAATTACAATTTAACCGCAAAAAGGTCAGTTGCAGTAATTACAAGGGACTCTAAGCCAAGTCCAAAACTTAGTGAATAAAACTCTGAGATAACTCAGACCTCACACTTCTAGGTAGTTCATTTAAACAATACAATCTTAAAATGCAAAATAATGGCCCCAGTGGAGCTTAGAGGAGCTAGAACAGGACAGCGATGTATTAACACAGCAGGAAAGCAATCAGAGATTCAAGCTGATGGGGAGAACCCAGAGCACAAGCAGCCAGTCATCACAATTCCTGCAGCAAAGTGCCAGCTTTTGAAAATCATAGCTTTTCTGGGTCCCAGTGTAGCTGCAGCTGAGAGTGGGTGGTGGCATGAAAATTGGCCACACTGCAGGGTAGAAGCTCAGTCATTGGCATGGCAGCTTCTCTGGGTTCCGGTGTAGCTGCAGCTGAGAGTGGGCGGTGGCAGGAGAATTGGCTACGCCGCAAGGTAGAAGCCCAGTCACAGCTGCGGCAGCTGTGGACACCATCTTGTTTTCTGGTTTTCCCTGGGGAAAATAAAAATTTCAAAAGCCACAAAAATGACATTCTGGAGAGCAACCAACACATGTATCTTGCTTATTGTGATCTCCTTAGCCAGGTTCTGCACTTAACTTTTGGAGAAATGCCCTTAAAATGTTATCTTTTTAACATTAGAAATCTTATCTCATGACTCATGATACGAAAAATAAATCTTTTCACTTATTACATCATTGTTTCTTGTGAGGGAAAAATCCTTTTTTGTATGAAGCTTCAATGTATTTTAATGGGTTCAACTTTGTGGCATAACATTGCCATCTTTGCATACTTTGAGCTCAGATTTTCAACATGGCCTTTTGTGACTTCAGCTCAGGAACAATCTCAATGGGATTATGCAAATCCATATGGAAAGGCGATTTTGCTGTCTCTTAAAAAAATCACCTTTCTGGTGGGATTTGAACATTTTCACCACTCTTATTCATCAGGTGTGGTCATACGAAGATTATGTTGAAATTTTGTGGAAAATATGTAAAAATGCCAAAGTCATGCACATACATTGAAATTTTGCTATGCTACCTTGTAACTTTGACAATTTTAAATATTTTGACTCAAAATTTTCAACATAAACACTTCTTACACCACCTCTTAAACATGACGGCAGTCATTTTTTCAAACCCTGGCCAAACTGTGTTTCACACCTGTGGTACCAATGGTGTTGTGGTGGTGCAGAATTATGTTCTGGCAGGGATTTCAAAATTGTCATTACTGGATTCATGATGTGGGGTAATAAGAAGGCTAGGCTGACAATTTCATTCCTGTTTTATTACAAATGCAAGTACAGGGCCAAGAGGGCCCTGCACCTCCACAGCAATATATATGTATTCATCTAAGGAGGGAAGGGAGTGGAGGGCCCAAAGGGCCCTGCAGTCTCACAGACAAATAAGGATACAATTATACTATCTCAAAAAGTAAGGAAATTCTTTGTAAACACTTTGTTAATGTATTAGTAAGGGATTAAGTGACAAAAGTAGGGACATGTGGTGTTAGGGTTTCCAACCCTAACACCCCAGCACTGCCCTGCAGGCAGAAACAGGAGTGGGGTGTGCATTGGCACTGTCAGCCCTTCCACTTACCCCATTCCCTGAGTAAATAAGCTGAGATGAGTACAGTGTATGAGAATGGGGTGAGTGTTAGGGTTAACAACCCCAAGGCACACCCCAAACATATTGCTGCCTGCAGGGTGGGGGTGGGGTGTTAGGGTTGGATACCAGGGAATTATAGACCAGTCAGTTTGACCTCAATTGTGTGCAAGCTCATGGAAACCATAATTAAGGAAAAGTTGGTAGAATATTGAGAGGAGCATGGTCTCCAGAATCTGAGGCAGCATGGGTTCATGGGGGGAGATCATGTTAAATGGATCTGATTGATTTCTTTGACTGGGTCAGTAAGACAGTAGACAGAAGACAAGTGGTAGACATCCTCTATCTGAATTTCAGCAAGGCCTTTGACTCTGTGCCACACAAAAGGTTGATCAGGAAGTTGGCAGATCCTGGGGTTTGGGATAAGATGGCCAGATGCATGGAAAACTGGCTGATGAACAGAACCCAGAGGGTGGTTGTTGGGGGAGAGTGAGATGGCACCAGAGAGGTCACCAGTGGGGTCCTGAAGGGGATTCGGTGCTGAGGCCAGTGTTGTTTAATGTCTTCATCTATGATATTGGGGATGGCGTTAAGGGCAAAATGTGCCTATTTGCTGATGACACCAAGCTCTGCGGGAGAGTGGACACAGCTGAAGGGATACAGGACCTACAGAATGATCTGGAAAAGTTTGGGATGTGGTCTGAGATCTAGCTGGCTGGCAGTATAGCCTAGATGTTAGAGGAAAGAGGTGTGAATGAGCTTGGTACATCCAGTAGACCAGACCTAAGTTTGATTCTCACAACCTCCACTTGCATACTGTGTGACTCTGAGCAAGTCACTTAACCACCCAGTGGTCCCAGGTTGCCCCTGAAAACAGGCACTTGTGCCTAGTGGGCCTAACCCGGTTACCAAAGACTAAAATAAAAATGAAATAAATAGCAGCTTGGCTTCATTGTCAAGAAATTCAAAGTTATGCATATTGGAGCCAAGAAACCCAGAATGGAGTATTACCTGGGTGGAGTCCATGTATCTGTATCAGAGGAAGAGAAGGACCCGGGAGTGATGATCACTAGGAACCCAAAGCACTCCATGCAGTGAAAGAAAGCAGCACCAAGGGCAAACAAGATGCTGGGATGCCAAGCTAGGGGATCAGTAGTAGGAGAGGGGAGGCTATACTGCCCTTGTGTAGGTCACTGATGAGGCCACATCTAGAGTATGAAGTTTAGTACTGGTGCCCACACCTCAAAAAGGACACTGCCCTACTGGAAAAGGTCCAGAAGATTGCTACAAAGATGACAGTGGGTCAGCGGGGTAAAGCATATGAGCAGATGTTGAGGGCACTGAACATGTACTCCCTGGAGGAAAGGAAAGAGAGTGGGGACATGATTGGGATCTTCAAGTACTTAAAAGGAATAAATAAGGTGGATAAGAAGGGTCTCTCTAAGCTGAGTAGCAACCATAACACGAGGGGGCACAGTTTTAAGTTGGAAAGGGGGAGGTTTAGGAGGGAGGTCAGGAAGCACTTCTTCACAGAAAGGGTGGTGTACACTTGGAATGCACTGCTAGAAGAAATGGTCTCATTGAAGACAGTGGGCAGCTTCAAGAGTGGCTAGGATAGGCAAAGGGCAAGGTAAAGATCATGGGTAGGGAGGATGGGAGGAATAGGGGGCCAGGGACAGTACTAACATATGAACATACGAAATTTGCCAGCAGATAAAGGTCTAGAGGTCTATCAAGTCTGCTCGAATGTGCAGCTAGCACATGCTATGGACCCTGCAATACGAGCAGACTAGATAGACTGAATGGCCTTCTGCTGGCTTCTTCGTATGTTCATATGTATGTTCATATTTCCCTGCTTTTGCCATTTCAACCCTAACTAGTACATTAATGAAGTTTTTGCAAAGAATACATACATACATATTGTAGTGCCATGGTAGTGGCACTATAGTTAGGGTTGAGTAGCCACTTTATTGCAACATCTCAAATTTTGCACCTTAATAACTTTGTCACCGTACAAAGGATTTCACTGAGATTTTGCATGTGTGATCTGGTACCATAGTTCTCAAGATCTGCCGTTTCGTTATGGTCAAATGTATGGTTGCAGAGCTACAGAATGCCAGAAAGCGCAAAAAAAAATATGGACGTTTTGAGCATTTCTTTGCTTGCTCCCACAACTCTCACGATTTGTCCAGTCAGTCCACAAACTTCAGAAAAGATACAACCTTGATCACTAATGTGCCTTTCGAAGATGTGGTGAAAAATACTAAACCTTTCAAAAGTTATTCAAAAAACAAATTACCCATTATTGTCAATGGGAAAAGTTAACAAAAATCAGAAAAGTTTTGCAAATGGCCATTTTTACTGTCACAAATGGACCTTTTACATTCGTGAGTCAGCCATTTATTTTTTTCAGTTACTGCACAGAAAAATGCCTGCAGTTTAAAATTGGGACCCTCTAGGAACTCATTGCTTGTTGTGTTCACCTAGTCGAGTCCTGAGGATGCTAGACACATGTATAGTTTTGGTTTAAAGCCCCCAGAAATGCATTTTTTAAATTTTTTGAAAAATGCTTTCACAAAATACTTTCGCAAATGTGAAAGTTTCATGATTTTTTTGTGAAAGTGTCGTGACTTATGAAAGTATTTTGCAAAAGTATGCTCAAAATAACTGCAAATCTTTGCCACTGTCCTGCAACACAATGGTTTGGTCTTTTGGGCTGAAATTTGCAGGGTGGCATGCACTGGTCCCACAGATGTGCCTTTTGGTAGTTTGGTGTGAAAACGTTACAGGGGCCCAAAAGTTACAGCATTCCGAATTTCCGCAGTTTTCCCATAAGATAACACTGTGGAGTCCGTGGCGCCTTTCGGAGCCCATATCTTGAAAATGGTTTGCGATATGGACTTTTCGTAGCAAAAATTCTTAGTAGCCCCTAAAGGGGGACTACGTTCAGAACTAGGTTAGAAGGTCCTGAAACCTATGAAATTTGAATTTTTTTTTCTACTTTGTACGGTTCCTGAGATATTTGCGATTTACTGTTCCAATTGCTCATTTTCATGTCCGAGGACCACTATTATGACCTATAGAGCTGCTGTATGGCTCTGTGCTTATGTGTAAGTGGGATAACAGGGCATGTAGGGCCTGCACCCCCATGATCCCACCAACGCATACCATTTATTATTTATATTATACTTTCTCAAAAAGAATAGAAATTCATTACAAAAAAAACTCCGTTAATGCATCAGCTAGGGTTGTTTTCACAGTGATAAAAGTGTGGAAATGAGATGTTAGGGTTAGCAGATCCTGACCCCCCAACCACCCAACCCCCCTCCACAGACCAACAGATGCTGAGGTGTGCCACAGGGTCATGCGGCCTAACTCTCACCCCATTCTCCTTTACTGTGCCATGTCAACTTATTTACATATGGAATGGGGTGACAGGCCGCACAACCATATGGCACACCTCGGCATCTGTTGGTCTGTGGAGGGGTGGAGTGTTTGGGGGGTCAGGGTCTGGTAACCCTAACATCACATTTTCACACTTTTGTCACAGTGTAAACAACCCTAACTGATGCATTAAAGAGTTTTTTGCAATGAATATATATATATCTCTCTATATATAAGTTCATATGTTGATTACGAGTCTTTAAGGTCGATAGACCCATTAACAACTTGTTACTTGTCAGTGGAAGTACCTCCATTTGTCATCTTCTGTGTATCTCTCAAGTGCTCCTTTAAAAGAAGTCAGTGAGTCACTGTTCACTATCCAATGAGGTAAGCTGTTCCAGCATGATATCACTCTCTGATTAAACCATTGAGATCTTCGGACAGTAGTAGGTATAACCTCCCATATCTGCAGATTATGTGCTCTTGTTCCTTTTCTTATTAATCTCCTGCCTATTCCCATACTTTCACACATCAAGTCATCTTTCATTGCCCTGCATAACAGGCAGAGATCCCCCCTTGTACATCTGTAATGTAAGGAATGCAAATTCAAATTTTTCAAGTCTATCACTGTATGGACTATCATTTTGTGCAGTTAGTTTTTTCATTGCCCTATGTTGTACACCCTACATTAATTTCTGTCCTCTAATACTCCAAGGAGCGCAAAATGCAGAGTTGTATTCCCGGTGTGGTCTCACAAGAAAAGTGAAAAATGGAACCATTACTTTATGTGTTCTACTTCTAATATTTTTTAATATAATAGCCAGTACCCTGTTACTTTTGTGTCTACATTTCCTAGCATGAGTTTCAAACTTCAGATCATTTGTAATGATTACACATAGGTCTTCCTCTTCCCCTGTTTCCTGAATCCTTCTACCATTTAAGATGTACTGGTGTTTACTGTTATCTTTCCTTAAGTGCATCACCCTACATTTCTCCTAATTAAAACTCAACTTATTGTTGCTTGCCCATTCTTGTATTCTATATAAATCCTCCTGTAGGTTTTTAACAGCCTTTGCACTATTTACAATATTACCAATTTTGCTATCATCCGCATACTTGGCAATCCAAGAATGACCTGATGTCTGCATAGATGAAATAAATATACCAAACAAGGTTGGTTCCAGGACAGAACCCTGGGGCACTCTGCTCGTCACCTCTCCTCAGTCTGAATAGTGCCCCATAACCCCAACTTTCTGTTGTTTCCTATCCAACCATGAATCTATCCACTGCACCAGATTTGTGTTTATTCCTAATTCCACAAGTTTAACCAATCAGAAGACTATGGGAGACTTTGTCAAATGCCTTGACATAATCCCGGTAAATGACATCCACTGATACCCCTTGTCCAGTGCAGCACTAACAGATTCATAAAAATGTAACTGACTTGTCAGACATGAATGACCATGAACAAAAATGAAATATATATAAAATAAAAAATGGAGTGTAAAACTTAGCCAACTCAAGTGATTTCTAATAAGTTTGTCTTTCACTTTGTAATCCTCTCACTCAAACTGCACAAGATTACACTACTTTACCATAAAATGTATCTCATACATAACATGCCTTAGGGAGGCAATATAGTGCAGTGGTTTAAGGCTCTGAGCTGCAAATCTGGAGACATCCAGCAGACTAGACCTGGGTTTAAATCCCATAGCCTCCACATGCATACTGTGTGACCCTGAGCAAGTCACTTAACTTACCTGTGCTCCCAGGTCGCACCTGTAAACAAGCTTTCAGTTTAGTGTGCTACTGCTGGTTAATCAACTGGAAAAAAAAAACATAGGACATTACTGTATATTTACTGGTTTAGGATTATTTACCCCCAGGTGTATTATAGTATTTTTTCAATGTAAACTGATCATATCTTCTCCCAGAGGGTGGTGAACCTAGGGAACAACCACCAGTAGAGATAATATATATAAAGACCCTACAGGCCTTCAAGTTAAGTCCCAACAAATGTCTGCTTAAATCAGAGTTGTCAGTGTAGTAGAGCAGGTATGGTACCTTATAAATCAGTACATGTTGCACAGCCACAGTATGCTGATCCATACTTCATTATTATTGTGGCTTTAAGATTACTTTTGAGGCTTAAAAGGTTATGTAGGTTATCAGAATGTCTCTTTAGTTTAGCAAGTTTTGAAACTTTTTGGTAGAGTTCACATCCCATATCCTGTGCAGCTGTCTGTGCTTCTCTTGTGTTGGAGCTAATACATAGGAGTATCTGTTGAATGATTAGAGAACAGCACAAAGCCAAAGAAAGAGTTTTCTGTGCATAGTTTGTTGTTGACTCATGAAGACAATAAAATAATTTTGTTTAGCATGAATGGACTGCAGTTTTTATTAAAACACAGCAATATTTGGCAATGAGGATGATATAAAATCCAGAGAAGAACAAGAATTTGCCAGTGCCGAATATTGTCTTATTGGCATTGGCAGTGCGGGAGTTAGAGAGATGCATAATAAGAATGGCAGAGAAGTATGGAAGTGACACCAACCCCACACCACCCTGCAGAGACTGACAGGCATTGAGGTGTGCCTTTGGGTGTCAGCCATAACACTCATGTCATTTCAGCTCACCTTACCTTGCAGACTCTAACAAGTATCATGTTGTGCCTTGGAGTGCTGGGGCCATACGCTCACCCCATTCCATAAGGAAATACACTGAGATGAGTGCAGTATAGGAGGATGGAGTGAACTTTGGGACCAAAGAGTCCAAGGCACACCTTGATGTCTGTCAGTGGCTGCAGGGTGGGGGTGGGGGTGGAATGGCCTGAGCTTTATAGCCAACAATCCAAAGTCACACCCCTGACACCAGTCAGTCTTTACAGGGTGGGACGTTATGGTTAGAAACCCTAACGCCCCCAGGCGTTTGTTAGTATTTGTACTGCAAATTGTCAACATGGGCTTTTCGTGACCCAACCTCATGAAAGCATCTGGGACCTCTGCTCACGAACAGTGGCACTGTGATGTTGTTAATCTGTCCTGAACGTTGATGTCCCACAGTGACTGCGCCATTCTGTGCCAGATATGTGAAACCATATTTTGGGCAGGATATGAAAAATGACAGCTGTACTGTTCATAAGGAGGTGTGAAGAAATGGCAATGTTTGAAATCTGGAGTGAAAATATTAAAAATTCTTGAAGCCACGAGTGTGCATGAAACTGCCCAATGTGCATAACACAGTCATTGTGTGGAATTTTGTCACCACATTTTCAATATATGCATTTTGGGACCTCGGCTCATGAACAGTGTCACTCTGATTTTCTTACTCTGTCCTGAATGTTGATTTCTCACAGTGACCGCTCCATTGTGCTCCACAGGTGCAAAAACACATTTCTGGCAGGATGTGAAAAGTGGCAGCTGTACTGTTCATAAGGAGGTGTGACAAAATGGCAATGTTGAAAATCTGGAGTGAAAATATTAAAAATTCTCGAAATTACTAGTGTGCATGGCAATTTAGCAATGCACGCTTGTAACACAGTCATTTTGGAGAAGTTTCTCACCACATTTTCCACATAAGCTTTTTGGGACCTTCACTCATGAACAGTGTCACAGTGATTTTCTTAATCTGTCCTGAACATTGATTTCCCACAGCAACCGCCCCATTGTGCACCACATGTATAAAAACACATTTTGGGCAGGTTGTGAAAAATGACAGTTACACTGTTTATAAAGAGGTGTGAAAAAATTTAAAAGGCTAAAAATCTGGAGTGAAAATATTACAAATTCTCAAAGTTACGAGCATGCATAGAAACTGTGCAACGCACACTTGTAGCACAGTAATTTCTTGGAATTTTTTCACCAAATTTGCAACATAGGCTTTTTGGGAGCCCAGCACATGAACAGTGACACTGTTATTTTGTTAATCAGTCCCGCAAGGTGATTCCATGCAGTGACCACGAAATCACCTTTTGGAACTGAATAACCAGATGACTGTCACTGAATTCATGAGATGGGGTCCCAAGAGACCAAGTTGAAAATTTGCTGCAACAATTTGTGAAAATGGCTGAGATATCCACATAAGTTGAAAAAAAAACATTTATGCCATTATACAGCTTATCAGCATTTCTTTAGTTTGTGGTTGGCTTTGAAGAGTGCAGACGTGTTCACGGTCCATCGAAGATCATTGCACTGGGCTCTGGAGGTAAGTATGGGGTATGGGTGTGTGTGGGGAGGTGGGGTGCACAGAGGGTGGGTTCGGGTTGGGGAAGCACTGGACACAATGAGGGACTTTTTTTTCTTTTACAGTGAACAAAAATAAAAACTATGCAGGAAGGTTTTCTTTTTTTACAGGTCTTTTGCATGCTGGGGTGGGCTCCCAGCATGCCACCTGAGTGTTTGTTGGGGGGGTCTGTAGCTGATGGGGATTGGGCACCCCATCACCACATACAAAGTGTTTGGGGGGGTGCTTGAGCCAAGGGGAATTGACCACTCCCCTCGGCATGCAACAAATGGGGGGACTGTATGCCGACAGAGATTTGGCAAACCAGTCGGCAAATGAACTTGGGAGGGACATGCTGACAGGGGGATTGTGCACTCCCATCAGCTTTCATGGGAACTGTGAGAGGTGGATGAGGAAGCTGCCTCCATGTTTATTGAAATGGGTCACCAAGCAAGGCAAACTGTAATTTATTGCTGCAATCAGGAACCGCTCCAGCATCAAAAACAACTGATTTCTCCAATTAAGGGGCACTCCCTGATTGCAGTGGCAAATTTCTTTCAAGTTGGTGACAGGCTTTTCAACTGCTGTTATAGACAGCATTCTATGCCATTGGTGCCACAAAGCACAAACAGAAAAAGCAGTGGTGCCATTGGCTGCAGCAGGACCGTACCTCCAAAACCTGCTTCTCCACTCCAAGCTACCACATGTTGTCTATGCTGCATGTGCAAGACGACATGGAAAAGGCAAATGTTGACAGGATGTCAGACTTGAGCTTTGATGAAGTCAGAGAAGGATTTCAGGGGGAAAAAAATGACACAAGTTTTTTTTTTTTTTTTAAGCAAGCCCAATTTCTGAAGCAAAGACATATACCCTACTTTGAAACATTTTAGCAGTGTCTAGGGCTCACTAGAGTGCACATTTCCCTTTGGGGCTGGAGGATCAGAAGGTCATGGGTTCAGATCACAGAATAAGAACTTCAGCTACTACCCAAAACTGACACTGCAGTTCAGTACTAGAGAGGTGCTGCACTGCTGATCTGTCAGCATTTAGATGATTAGAGTTGTGTGGAATTATTTATACAGCAGAATTCCACAGAATTTGGAAATTCTTAATTCTGCAAGAATTACATTGGGAGCAGAATTCTGAAATTCCCAAAGCAGATTATTTTAACACTGTGGATAAACACACACACAAAAAATATCAGAAGTTGATAGTATTCACAAGTTTACGTAAACCTTGGATTCATTTTTCACAAACTACAGAATAGTATTCTGTGGATTTTGTAATCTGTGGAATATTATTCCATGGCTTACATAGAATTGTCTTTCAGCATTTTGTGGAATTAAAGAAAGAAATTCTGAAAAGCTTTGGAAGACGAATTGCCATTCCATGTGAATTCTGCTGGCAGAATTACACATTCTGCACAGTTCTATAAATGAGATATTAGACCTCTGAAGAAGTGCTGTCCTGTTGGTGGAAAACATCAAGGCCGGTTATTTAAAACTTTGCCCTGTGGGAAAAAATGATTGTACCCTGTTTGCCAGGGGTCTGCACCCATGTGCAATATTTAAAGGGGGCTGTGGCACTTAGCAGGTTAATGCATGTACAAAAAAATAATATATGCAGTGGGCAAAGGGAGGGGTGGGGACAGGAATTCTGGTGCAGTGCAATATTCAGCACATTTGCGCTGAATAAAAAGATTAGCACAGGCCACTTTGTGCAGTGAAAGTATGGCTGAGAAGAAAAATGACTTACTCCAGGTAGCCCTATCAACTGGCAGAGCCACTGCAGCCAGCAACCACATTGACAGTGGGGTAGTACAACTGCTCCCTGGTAGCTAGTGGCACCCCCAGCCCTCTGTTCCCTGGCACAATTAAAGTAAAGTAAGCTAATGGTGTCCAGTGGTTCCCCCCACCCTCCGATTGCCATCCCATATATTTTTGATCAGAGGTTCTGGGGGGTACCAGGGATTTATGGATTACACATGGGGACAGGGATTGGAAAGTTGGTGGGACCACTAAGCACCAAGGGTTTATGGTGCACACATGGAGCTGGTGAGTGGAAGGTGGTAGGGTCCTCTAGGCAGCAAGAATTACAGTGTACACATGGGGCTGGTGATCAGAAGGTGAGGGTCTGACACTAGACACCACAGAATACTCAATTTTTACAGGACCAGGCAATAGGGGTGGGGACAGAGCCAGTTCCAGGTGCACAAACCTACTGCCACTTTCCATGCAAATGTACCCTTAATGGCACCTTAGGACCTTTCATCCCCAATTGTCTCATTTGTACGGTACTGTCTGAATATCACACCAGGCACTACCAGTGCTATTGGGTCTGGTGGCACTGTTCTCTGCACTGCCAAGATCCATATTGCGGCAGTGCTACTGGCTTAGCACTGCACCAACATGCCCCGGTATTCAGTTGGATAGTGTTGGTGTGCTATCTGATTGAATATAGCACCCTCAGGATTGTGGGCAATGGCCAAGTGCAGTGCAAACCTCTGTGCTCCTCTTTGCCCATTTTTGAATATCTGGCCGCAGGTGACAGTCTGAACCTGGAGTGGTTTTGATTCAACTTTTGTTGGCACAGTTTGCACAGGAATAAAATGAAAATTCATTGAACATTATCCTTTGCATTTGCCTTCAAAAGTGGTTAATGTATATTCATTTTTAAGTTTTTTGCAGGAAAACATACTAAGTCACCACTGACATTTCCAGGTACACTCTGGGGAAGATTATCAAAAGAGAAATTACAATACAACAGTGCAAAGCATACTTATGAGAAACTAGCAGTTTATATGCCTGCAATAACAAGGAAGGCAGTACAAAAGAACAGAGTGTGTGCTTAACTGTTTTTGTTTGTTGCTGTTGACTTTACCTCTGTTTGATAGCACCACATATGTGCTTGGTAGCAGCCCAATCTGTTAATATAGTATTTTAAACAAAGTCACTCCTTTCTTTATTGCTGGAGATTGCACAGATAGAAAGTAAAGATCCCATGCCATGCCACTTACTGTACAAGTAAATTATTATTCCTCATTCCCTGGTCAACAATCCTCCTATTTTGAAAACAAGTCCATAAAGCATACCCCCAGAACACAATGGGAAGCAAGCTGTCATAGAAAACGTGTCTTAAGCCCTATGAAAAGAGACGGTGGGATCTCAACATGTACACTTTGGAAGAGAGGAGAATGAGACCGACAAGTACCTCATGGAGTGAATAGGATGTAGGAGGGGAATCTCTTTCAAATGACAAAGAGCACCAGGACCACAGGACATGCATTGGAGCTGGGGGGAGGGGCTATGAAGAATGTGAGGTAGTACTACTTCAGTTAAAGAGTGGTGGATACCTTGAGAAGACTGCCACTGAATGTGGTGGAGGCAAAAAAGTAAGGACCTTCTAGCATGCATAGGGCAGACATAGGGGAGTATTAGTAAATAGGCATGAGGAGGGAGGGTCACTGGAGAACAGTTACAGTCTGCAGAGGTAGACTAGGCAGGGACAATCCAGACAAACCAGTTGGAACAAGCAGCCCTTTTCTGCCAACAAAATCAATGTTTCTATGTTTTCTGATCAAAGTTCTAAATAAACACACAAATCAATAAATTTGCCTCCTTTAAACCTGATTTGACTGCATTTTCACAGCTTCTCATAAACCTGAGAGAAGATTATTTTTCAAAGACACGTGTAATACAATGACTGAAAAGGTTAATGTTTGTGGCTGAAAATGGCAACCAGATGAAACTGCAGTGGTGGTCACTGTCACGTTGGGTTTTCCTGCATGCTGTTGCATGGTGAAATGTGGTTGAAATCATCACAGAACAATTAACAGAAAAACTAGTCTTTTGTTTTCCTTTTATTCTTTTGATTGTCTGGTACATTGCCTGACATGATCTATTGAACTATCCAGTGGCAAAAACCAACACTACGTTGGCCACAACTGTATTACAGTGCACTAATGTGCCTTCACTGCCATGATTTCTCATTGCTTGTACATTGCTTTGGGATAACATGTATAAAAAAGGATGATATAAAGCCAATTATTCTTCTATATTGCATGTTAGAAGAAGCTGGCATCCTCCTGCGAATTGGGAACTACAGTAGCCTGGATGAAAAACTGACAGACATGTTGGTATGGTACATTATTATTCAAGACCTTTGAAGCTGTTTACTGAATTCCTCACATACTGAAATGCTGTACTGATACAAGGTACTCAAAACAGCCAGCATCTTTGAAGTGACTAACACTCGCCTACAACAGTTTTAACACCAGAAGCAAGTTAAAACAAATATCTCTTTCTAGTACTTGGCCCTCGCTATTTTGAGGGATACCAAGTCAGTGCACTCAAAAGTCACCTGCTACCAATGTAATGATGAATCATCCACTGTAGCAGTGTCCATTTAAGTCATGCCAGTGCAGGATCTACAAGCAGATGCGATACTTAGCCTTAGCATGCATACAGATGGGATCACATCAACTGGCCATGGATCTCATCATTCATGAGACACTCCATCAAGGAATTGTTACCTGAAACCTACATGCTCTGCCACATCTACTCATATGATTTTGACTTCATGCAGTACTGATCAACCCGAGGAATACCAGTCAATGGACATAACTGGACTGTAAACTAATGGAATTGGTGATAATGAATATTTAGACCCATATTATGTTATACTAAACATTACTGATGAAAAAAATCAAAATGGAAACCAAACTGACATGTGCTGCCTTGTCAGTTATTTCTGAAAAATAGTACTAACATAAATTTCAAAAAGGTAAAGCTACTGCTAGTTGTTAAAAACTTATACTGGTCAAATATTAGACTTGTTAAGGAAAAGTCTTGTTTCTATAAAATTAATGATCATTTGGTACATGTAGAACTGAATGTCACAAAAGCAAGAGGCCCTGAGCTTATAGGCTACACTTGGGTTCAGAGTTTAAAGATAGGTTAATCCAAAGTACATAATGTCACAGATGAAGTAGAAACACTGATCTCAAAATGTAATTCTGTGTTCAAACAGACCTGGGCTTGATGAAAAGTACTGAAGTTAAACAACATGTATCTGAAAAAGTGGTGGCACCATTTTCTAAGGCTTAACCTGTGCCCTACACATCAGTGGAAGCTGTAAATCAGCAGCTGAAAAAATACAGCATAATGCATAATTTTCTCTGTAGCTGGCAGTGAATGAGCAGAATGCATTGTGTGTACACCCCAAACAGATGGAAAGGTTAGGATCTGTGGGGATTACAAGGTCGCAATCCATCCTTTGCTGGATGCAGGCCAGCACCATATTCCTAGATCACAGGATGTATAGTTGACATTAAAAAAATCACCAAGCTAGACTTGTCACAAGCTTATTGGAAAGTTGTATTGGATGCAGTATCAAGCCGTCAATATTCACAATGGTTTTTATCAGTTTAAATGTTTACCCTGTGGCATAGCCAGCATCCTTGATGTGTTTCAATTGAACGTGGACCACTTACTACAGGAAATTACTTATGTGATATCCTACTTTGATGAAATATTAATCAAAGGTGATCCTACAGAGTGCTATTTATGTATTCTGGAAGAGTTTTTTTTAAGAAACTTTAGGAAGCAGATTAAGTGTTATAGAAAGAAACCATTATTTTCAGGACAATATAACTCACTTGGGATGTAATACTGATGCTAAGGGGATTCTCCCCATAGAGGCAAGAGACAAAGATTATAACTAAGACCTCTAAGACACAAAATTGTACGTGAACTAATATAATGTCTGATAATGTATTATGGTAATTTTATACCCACCCTAGCTATTCTAATAAAACCTGGGATAGAACTGCTAGAGAAACACCAAGAATGGATTTGCTCCAGAAAATGCCAAGAAGTATTGAATTGGCCAAAAAAGCAGTTCTTACATTCCCTGGGTTAGTGCATTTTTATTCTGCATTACTTATAATTTGGCTTGTGATGCTTCACCAGTCAGTGAGGAATGCTTTAATTCTCATAAAATGTTAGATGGTAGAACTTTTAGCCACAGCATCTTGTACCCTGACCAAGATACAATGAGGGCATAAATAAGACAAAGAGGAGACTTAATAAATAATTCTGGGGGGTAATAAAGTTTCTCATACTTGTATGAAAGAAACTTCACCTGATTACAAATCATAAAACCTTACTTAATATCCTGGAGCCCGTTTCCAAGACAGCTCTGCCAGGTATAAGCGCAGTACGCCAGTCCCAATGGCGCAAATAGCAAGTTACGCCAGTGTATTGCGACACGCGCGATTCTAAAAGAACAATTATGCTGCAAGCCGCAACCACTATGAAAAATGCAAGTTATAACGCAGTTTTGCCAAAGAAATCCTGCACCACTACGTAATATGGCTTGCGATATGTGTAACACACCAGCACCACGCAACTGCCATTCCAGAACAGGTGGCGTAAGTAACTATGCCAGAATAAGTCAACATACATTAGAACAAGGAATACCTGTCCTAACCAGAGCACAGGCCATAGAAACACTCCCCCCCCCCACATAGCCAGACTGCAGACAGCAGTGTAGTGAGACACACAGCAATGTCAGCAATAGGATCCGAACCAGGATAGCAGAGCCCTGTGAGTGCAGGCATGGCAGGCACAGAAGCAGGAGCCAGGGGACTGAGCCACAGTGCCCACCAATGTAACCAAGGCCACCGGTGCATAGCGGAAGATGCCAACGCAAAACCACTGAGGACCTCACCGAGCAGCAGTGCAGAGCACGCCACAGGCCATGGCTGTGTGCGTGCATGTGGAAGTGTGGGGACACAGAGGTACAATGGGGCAGTGGATGGACAGGCACTGCAGTGGGCAGGGGTGAAGGCCATGCAGACACATGGAATGCCACACACGGGAGGCAGGGTGGGGCATGACACACACACCATGCAGCACACAGGGGCCTGGAAAGGCCACACAATGGCAAGAGAAGCACATGCAGTGCATGGACACAGCTAAGACAATGCATATGACAGAGTGTGCACCTGCATGCAACTGCATGTTCATGCTGCAGTGTGTGCCATGCAGAGGATAGTGGGAAGCTGACGACAGGGGTGCACACAGCAACATGCACCCAACCCCCCCAACAGGTTACAGTGGAGAACCCCAGATGCCATGGTGGAAGACCCCTGTTAGGACGCCCCAGACAGCAGCCTAGGATAGGAACAATGAGGCCCACACCAGCATGTGAGGGGAAATGTAGCACACCCTCTGACCACCGACATCCTGTGTCCGATGCCATGACACCACAGGGTGTGCCCCAGTACAGACTCGCAACAACATGTAGGATAGTGCCCACCTGCTGCAACCCCCACAACAGCACCCTGGCACACAGTGTACCAGTGCCTGACAGTGACCAGGAGGATGGCACACCAAAGGAGGGTGACAGTGATGTGGTCATCATGGCGGGACACCAGGCACCCACTGGTGCAAAAGTGGGCTACCGTGCATGACACAAACTGAACTAGTGGTGCACCTGAGGTGGAAGAAGGACACCACAAGCAACAGCACCAACACCATCACCACCACCACCACCACCCCCCCCAGCACCACCATGGTGGCACCTGCAGCAGTACGGGGACACACTGTGGTGCAATGCAGCCCTGACAATGGCATGGCACCCATGCCACTGCCACTGTGCAGCTGGGGGAGGTGATACTGGCACAGCACACATGGACAATGGGCATGGAGTCACAGGAGGTGAAGGACACACACAGGGCAGAGGAACAATGCCGCAACAATGGCACCACCAGGCACACTGCAACTGCCATAGCCACTGATACATGTAAACAGTGCAACCACAACAGGGTCACCGCACTGGGTGACACAGACCTGCATATGTATGGTGGTAGGATGCACCATTGTGTGCTACTGGTGCCACCTACAGGGACCACCTATCCCCTGAGTGGAAGGGAGCCATACTGGCCCATGACCACCATACAGCCATGACAGGCAAGGTGTGAGGGCACGTGAACTGGACCCAGCATGGTGCTCAGCTGCACACAGAGCACCATACAGGCATGCCCACTGGTGTGCGCCCAAGGCTGTGAGGGGCATAGCAAGCACACAGACACCACGTGCATGGTAGGGATGCACATGTGATGGAGCAGCCCTGCCACATGCAAGGCCACATCCTCACAGTGAGTATACACACACACACACACACACACACACACACACACACACACAGACACATGCCCATGCAGACCTGAGACAGACAAGCAGAGCCAGTGGTGTGAACAAACCATTTAATGAAGCAGAACAAAACACAATAACCAGGTAATGCAAAGTGCAAACATCAAGATAAAGACAGTAATAAACAAACCCCACCCTCACAAGACACCCTCTATGTACAGCCCCCACAACACAATGGCACATGCCCTCCAACATCCCATATGTACAATCCCCCACATACAAGGTACCACCCCAGCCCATATGTACAATGTCCTCTGAACACTGGGAGCACACAGCAAAGGTCCCCGGATGGACTACACCCAGGCACAGCCACACCCACAGCCAACCCACTCCTACATAGGATGCGGACACACACCCTACTTGATATCGCCCACCACCCACCGGCATTCCACCCCCCCCACACACACATGCCATGAGCCCCACCCCAGCCTATAACAGCCAACGGGCCACATGCATATATTATGTCCATTGGAGAGGGCCCCAGTCCACACTGTGCATCGCTATCGCCTCTGCAGTGCTGTGAGGAGGACACCAAGGGAGCCGTGCAGATGTGCTATGTCTTCCATTATGCTGGAGACAAGCATAACTAGCTACTGGTCACCTGCTGGCAGCTGTCACGGGGAAAGCATAGCCTGTGGCCCAGACTGCTCCCTAGCCAAGCCTGCCCCAGTATCCAGTCCACCTGGCTGCCCCTGATCCATGCCACCTCCATCAGACTGGTGCACTGTGTCATCCTCGGGTGGCATGTACATATCCATCACCTGGCCCTCCTCCAGATGCGCCACCTCATCCACCTCTTGTTCCACCGCAGGCAGTTCACACATCCCAGGCTCTGCTGCAGGCAGCTTCTTTGCCTCCAGTCCCACGCTTGCCTGCTCTGCGGCACTGCTCAGCACCTCCAGTGGTGCACCTACCACTGCCACAGCACCTTGCTGGTGGGATGGCCCTGGCACCGCAGCCAGATGGTCATCCCGTGCTGCCACCACCTCTGTCTGCTCCATCCCCTGCTGCCAACCATCTGCCGTGTTGGCATCCGGATTGTCCTCCTCCTCCTCTGGTGAAGATGGGATGGGGTGAACCCTGCACAACCAGCGCTGTGTGCGTTGCTGGTAGGCCACTGTGTTCTCCACCTTTACCATGGCCATCACCTGCAGTAGGGCCTTGTGGCAGGGTGTTAGGATGCTCTTCACACCTGCAAGGAAGCAATGGTGGTATTCAATGCTGTGCCAGGACACACTGCATGCACATGCAAAATAGTGCCTCCACCCATGCCCCCACAAACTGACAGGGCATGGACATGATACATGGTGTAGAGAGCATGCACCTACCTGATCTCCAATGCCTCACCACCTGCGGCTGACCCTGTGCATGCTGCTTTGCACTGTCCAGCTGTTCCTGTGGTCCCTGGTCTCTGTACCTGTGGGGAAGGGGAACACAGTTACATGTGTGCAGCAGTGCTGGCTGTGGCCTGTGTGGCAGCGTAGCACCAATGTGCAGCTAGACATTGGTATACCCACCTGCACCTGCGTCCTGGACCGTGCACATCTCCACATCCCTCTGGCGCGCCATATTGAAAAGTCACTGCAGGAGCCTGGGTCCATCTGTGCCAGATCCTGCCAGTGGTGCTGCAGCTGACTCATTGTGTGGCGCACACCACTGCTGGCACCTAGGAGTACTCCTATTACCCTCCATGCCCTTGCATGCTCCTCCACTGTGTGCCTCCTGCACCCGGGTGGGAGGAGTGTCATATCCACTGCTGGATCAGGTTAATCAGCTGCTCGCTCTCTGTAGGAGTGAAGTTGGGAGCCTTCCCACTCAGACTCAGTCCTGTACTGTGTGGCATGCTGTCCATCCTTGGGCACCTGGCATGGGCGTGTATGGCACGTGTGGTATTGATGCAAGGCAACATGTCACAGCACACATGTCAGTGCACAGTAGTGTGGCAACCATACTGTCACTCCCCCCCCCACATGCTGCCCGGCATGTCCGGCACTGGACAGCACACTTTACAGGGCTGGGATACAGTGGCAATGGGTACAGCAGTGCACCCCACATGTCATCCCAGGGGTGAGGCTGTGCTGTGCTGCACATACATGCCCCTGTGGTCAATGCCCCTACTGATGGTGTACATGCTGCCACCACACACTGTATGACAGGGCCATGAAGTGCCATGCACATAGGGTGACCCCTCAACAGCTGCCTACACCACACTCATCCGTGCACTGCTGTGTTGCCATTCCTACACACAGGAGTACCTAGGCACATGGCCACCCCCCACATGACAGGGGCCTGCACTGTGACTGTGTGCAGTGGCCTTTTCCAGCTGCACGATGCCTGGCTGTCATGTGGTGGTACACAGCACGGCACATGTTGCCCAACAGTTGCATATCACACCATGGCTCAGCTGTGTACAGTGTGAATGACTGCCGACACCTTTGTACAGACATGCAGCCCTGCTGTGTATGCAGGTCAGGTGCACCCACAGAACTGTGTGTTGTCCTGCACAGCGGTTAGGCCTAGATGTAGTGTCCCACCATGTGCAGGCTTCCAGTGCACTGGTCTGGCATCCACAGGGGGGTATGGCAGCTGTGCAGTCTGTGCGCACCCATAACCAGCACACGCCCAGCCATGGCTGCACCCAGGACGATGTACAGTGAAGTCAGGCTGCCCACCCAACAGACAGCTGCCCTGCCTGTGTGATGCATTGGTGCATGCCTGGTCCACAGAGTATGGCAGTGATACCCCTGTTCCACACTGTGCTGGCTAGGTCCACATGTACCGTCTGCAGGGCCATGCATAGTCAAACATAGCATGCTGCACAATCCATGGCCTGCAGGGCATGTCCAATGGTCTGAACAGATAGACAGGCAGGGAACCTGTGTTCTGACACCCCGGGGTATGGTCTGCCACAGTGCTCCACTGTCTGCTCATGTGCCTCATGGTCTGTGTGCCTCTGTCGCACGATTGGAGGACGGGGGAATGTGTGCAGGGCTGCATTGAGGGCTCTGTACGTGTCCACTGCAAACCACCATGGGTGTAGCCAGCTATCTCTGGCATGCACAATCCCCTGCCATCTGCAGCACCACAGTACACCTCTGTACACAGCCCCACAGACTGCTGCCTCCCCCCATTGCCAATTGTAGCAGGCTGTCAGTTCTCACTGCAACACCCTACACAGGTTGTACATGTGTACATGTGGTAGATACTAGTATCTGCACACAGGAACAGATACTGATCAGCATGCTACACTGGCACATGCCCCCCAGAACACAGTGATAATGGCTGCACATAGGCATTATGTGAGGGACAGGTACACAGCACAACTGTACACAGCATTGTACGGTGGGTGTGCCTGCCTACACCCTTACTCACCACCCTGCAGCTGGGATGTGCAGCTGTATAGTGCAGTGGTATACTGTTCATTCTGAGCTGATACACCTGTGCTCAGGGTTGCAGTCCACAGCCCCCACATGCAAACGGTGTGAATCTGACCAAGGTACCTATCTTCTCTGTGCTCCCAATTCACACCTGGGGGCAGGCCAGCAGCCTAGTGTGTCTCTCCTGAATAAACAGATTTGAACACATTAGCAACTGTATTTAGTACCGTCTGTTGCATATGTGCAGGTAGTGCACTGTCCCAGTAATCACCAATAGTCAGGGTTTGGATCTCCTGGATAAAAGGAGTTATACACAACATTAGCAACTGTATGTAGTACTGTCTGTTGCATATGTGCAGGTAATGCACTGTCCAGTACTTACCAATATGCAGGGTGTGTCTCACCTGGACTTACAGTGTGTTAGGGATCTCTGTGGCTCCTACTTGGTATGTGCTCTGTATCACTGCTGCCAGGTCCTCTCCTGTCTCACCAGTGTGTTCGTGTTGCAGCCCAGATATTGCCTACATGGCTTGCTTCGCACATGGTGCACGTATAGGATATACGTGCACTGCAGAGTGGTACCACACATATGCATCATGCACTCACGCACACCACATCTACGCATCCACATGCTACAATTGCAGCCTACAGGTAGTATATACATGTGCGATATGGGGCATGCACCGCACACAGGCACTGGATGTGTGAGACATGCAATATGTCCTGTCACAGGGGTTGGAATAAGTGAGTCCACACAGGTGTATAGTGCATAGTGTTTACTAAGTGCAGTTAACAAAGGATGTGACACAGTGCAGTGATACAGTACAGCTGTGATAATCCCACACACACATGCCCACACCCAGTGACAGTGCACAGCAATCACACCCATAGCAATTAGCTACACTTCCACTTAGGGCTCCTTCCCCCTCTCCCAATCCTTCCTCCTAATCCAGCTATATAATCTATTGTTGGCACTCTTCTCCCTTACACCAAAGCTCTATCTTCCTGTTTGCACTTCATCTGGATATAAGAACAAGCCTACCTTAGCTACCCACTGTATAGGCTCACAACATTGCCTCCTCATGTGTAATTGAATGTCTGTATAATTACTGCTCCTTCCCTCATGTACCCCACCTTGTTTCCCCCAGGTCGCATCTGGAAACGAGTGGTCTTCCGCTCAGTTTGCCTGCCTGGTTAAACTCTTGAATAAATAAATAAATAAATATTGTGCTGTGCAACAATGCCCACACAGTGCACCCACGTACATGCTCACACACACCCCACACAAACACATCACACATCAGGTCTCAGCGCCCTCCCATACTGCCATACCACCCACTGCCCACCTCCCATAGCAGTGGCACACCATAGTGGCATGGCAGTCTGCTGCCTGCTGCTACCACCCAGATCTCTTGCACTTGGCTGTGCTCACGCCCCATCCAGCACCCTGTGTCACGGGTTCTGCTGCCCCAGTTTTAGCACTGGGCCCATCCTGCCCCTGGTGCATGACCGCAGAGCTAGCACTGTCCAAAATTTCCACCTGCACTGCTGGCCTATGGGGTCTTCCACACCTCCCTGGGGTGGTTGGTGCATGTCCTGGCACAGTCCCTGGTCCCTTATCCTATGGCACACTGGCATCTGCGGCCTGCTGGTGTGCTGCCACCTGTGTTGTCTCCTGTCCAGGTGTGGCATCTGGTGCTGGCCTGCCTTGTCTGGCACTGGTCCTGCGCCCTGTGCCAAGTGCCTTACGCCCCATGGCCATGGTGGCAGGTGTTGCTGTGACCCTCTGCCCTGTCGCTCTGGCCACCTGTGGTGTCACCGGTGTTGTTGTTGGGGGCGGTGCTGTTTCTGGTTGCACCAGCACTGTGGGTATTGTCGTCGATGGGGGCTGTGGTGCCTGTGGTACAGGTGTTGCTGAAGGTGCTAGTGGTGGCAGTGGTGGGGTCGCCTGTGCTGGAGCTGGAGGGGGTGTTGTTGGTGGTGGTGGGTGCTGCTGCTCCAAGGGTGCTGGTGGAGGTGGCAATGGTGGTGGGGAGGGTGCTGATGCTGGGCCCACTGCCCCTGGCGGTGGTGGTGTCGTAGCTACTGTTGGTGGCAGTTGTGGTGGTGCTGGTGGTGGGTGCACCACCTGTGGCACCTGTGTGGTTGTGTCCCTCACTGCTGTGCCTCACAGTGGCTGGCCTGAGTGTGCATGCTGTAGCACCACAGACAGTGCGTCCACCTATCTGGTCTGCTGGGCTACCGACCCCATCACAGCCATGGCCAGGCAGGTGATGGCTCTTGTCTGTGCCTGGGCCCAGGCCTGGGAAGCAACCATGGCATCAACAAGGTGATCTATGGCTGCCTCCGTGGTGCGTGACCCTGTCTCCAGCATCCCTCTCAAGGTGCCCATGTGCTCCTCCATCACCACATGGGGCGCATCCATGCTGATCCTGATACAGCCCAGCATCTCACCCTGTTCTGCATGTGCTGTCATGAGTGTCCATAAGAACCCTGCATAGTCCGTGAGTGTATCCAGGCGGTCCTCCTGTGGGGATGGTGTGGTCCCATCCAGGTCCTCCTCCAGCATGAGGTATGATGCCAGGCTTAGGTCCTGCGCTATGTTGTCCCCTAGGCTTCCGCAGCTGAAGAGTTCACTCAGGTCATTTCCCTCCACCTTCCTCTGTTGCTCCTCCACTGCCTCATGCTTCCCCATCACTGGTGTCCGGGCTGTGTCTGGCTGTGCCACATCAGCACCACCAGGGGTGTGCATCGCAGTGGACTGTTGGGTGGCCGGCTGCATGTGTTCATGCTCTGCACCTGTGTCACCACTGTGCACTGCCCCTATATCTACTGTTGCTGCACCTGCGGGGATACATCAGTGCATCAGTGCTACCTCCCATGTCATGCCTGCCATGGCTGCCTAAATTCCCACCCCTGCATTGCTGTCCCATGCACTGGGGGCAGTGCTGGCCATCAGCCTACCTGCCCCTGTGTCCGCTGGCAATGCACCTGTGGGGGAACAACAGTGCATTAGTGCTACAACATCATATCATGCCTACCATGCTTGCCTCCATTCCCACCCCTGCATTGCTGTCCCACGCACTGGGGGCAGCACTGGCCATCAGCTTACCTGCCCCTGTATCCACTGCTGCTGCACCTGTAGGGGAACAGTGCATCAGTGCTACATCCACACGTTTTGCCTACCATGCATGCATACCTGTCGACTGTCCCACATAACTAGGACCTCTTCCTCATTTTACTTCCACACTGTTATCTGCTCCACATTGAGAGGACTTGTCCCACATTCACTGCTATGCTTTTACAGCACCAATATATATGAATAATGCATATATTATATTATTTGATTCATGACAGACTTTCAGACCATACGGCACACATTTTCACTGTGTCCTGAGCTTCTTAGGGACCATTTTGATTAAGTGTTCCACAGTTTGCCCATTTGTTCCATATGTGTAGTGGCATTGTTCCACATTAGGGGCACAACAGGTTGAGAGGTATGCATGCATGCCACCATTCACACCCCTGCAGCACTGTCCCACACACTGCAGGCAGTGCCAGCCATCCACTTATCTGTCTCTGCGTCCATCCATGCTGTATTAAGGTCCGTGTCCCCATGGACGCTGTGCTTACTCATAAATGCCAGCACCCTCTCTTCAAGTCCACTTAGGGGTCTCACCTCCTGTGGCCCACCTCCTGTGGCCACCGCCTGCCACTTGTTGTGGGCCTCCTTTGCCTTGGTCTGGCACTTGAGGTCACTGAGCCACTTTTGCAGATCGCACACAGTGTGCTTCGTATAGGCCATGGCGTTCATCTTCTTGGCAGCCTCCTCCCATGCCTCCTTCCTCTTCAGACAATGCTTCCTTTCCCCTCCCTTGCCCATTAAGAGTTATGGTTGGGCCTCCAGTTCATCGAGGAGGACATACATCTCCTCATGTGTGAAATTCCACTTCCTTCATTTTGGTCATGCTTGTTGCCTCTCCGCTGTGACCTGCCATCTTTCCCATAGCTCCTACGTCATGTCTGCAACTTGCGCGCACTGTTATATGGTCATCGGGTTGTGACCTGCATAAGTGCTATGCCTGCTATTGCAGGTTACCCATTGTCTTACGAGTGTAACTTGTGACATACATAATTCAGCATAACTTTACGCGCTTGCATACTTTGTGCCATGCTCTCCCCACTGTCTTGGAAGCGGGCCCCCTAGTTCCTAAGACAGAAGTATGTTCATTGGCAGAAGTTCGATTACAGAGACATTCTCTGATTCTGCCTGCATATCAGTATAACCTTTGATGCAAAGCTTTAAATCAGCATGATAAGTTTGATGGATTACCCAGACTGCCACTGGGTATCGAAGGTTAAAAGTAACCCAGTTTTCAGTGTGTTATTTTGTCTACTGCTTACTTAATAAGGAGCCTCATTTGACCTCATTTGACCTCTGAGGAGTAGCAGACATTTTTGCTGCTCAATTTGATCACACTAAAACACCACTATATTACAGCTCTGCAATTAATGAATATTTTGTGAATTCCATAAATAATAGGCAATTTAGTACTGGAATATTTTTTCTTATACAGTGGTATTTGAAGTAAAAAAACTGAGCAACTAAAACACACAAAAATGTACTCTTACCCATCTAACCCTAATCAGTGAGCTCCAACCATACATCCTTTGCCTGTCTTTCTGGAGTAATTTTTGTGAAAAAACAATGATGGCTTCCAGCATGTTGCCAGGAACTGCCATGATCTTTTGAAAACATTCCCCTTCCTTGCTCAGTTCCCCGATCCCAAAATATCTTTTCAATAAATGTTGGGCCCCCTCCTGACCCCATTCCACAATTTTGGGGGGCCATTTGTTAAACTCTTAACCAGACCAGTCATCCCCTTTCCAGCAGCACACCTCCAACTGGTTTATCAGTCAACCTTTTGACTGAGATCACAATCTGAAAAATAGCTGTGAGGGCTAGGGGAGAGGCCAAACCAGTCTGTATCATGCATGAACCCAGGCAGACTGATTGTCAGTCTGCCTGGTACCATCAGTGATGCCCAGTGTTTTGTCCCCTCCCACTTGGCTGCATGCCTGATCAAGCAATTAGTTCATTTGAGTTATCAAAAATGGACCAATAAGATGATGCTCATTTACATCAGTGTCCTGTTTAGAATGAGTATCTGGTAAACACGAGTTGCAGTACAACAGCATTATAGTAGCATGAGTGGACACTTTAATATTAAATTGCAATTTTCAGCTGCTTTCATTGCAGCCGTTCCTTTACAAATTTTCACAAAATATGTTAAAGCATTTAGTTTGGCACAGGATCTCCTGATCTGCCGATCATGGTGAAATATGCTTCAGCTTTCTGACTACAGCTAGGCAATAAAGATTAAAATGACAACTTTTTCAAACAAATAAAGGCAATTCACTTGCCACTGCCTCTGTAATGCACAGAGCAGTCAGTGGCATGTGAAATTGACTTATCAAGACTCTGGAGTTAACTATGAAGCCACTATTTTCCTTCACTCACAATGCCTGCAGTCAGGATTCCATCCCTACTGCTGGTACTGTGATTTGTTCTCTCCTACCTCTCCAAATGCATTTAAAAAATGTAAGAAATGTGCAGCCTCCAGGAACCCAGCCCTTGAGCTGCGTAAGATGCACCCCGCATTCTAATACCTGTCATTTGACCCCGGTATTGCAAAGAGTGATTGAAAACACCCTTGAAGACACTGAGCGGCAGAACTTGTGGGTGCATAAGATGTGTCCCATTCAGACAATGGGTTCCTGTGTTAGAAACAAATTAAACAAAAAAAAAGCAACTCCCCCATTAGCACCTATACTTTCATTTTCATCCTTCCTCAACACCAAGTTCTACAATCCCCTTCACCAGCCCCATAGCATCCTATCGCAACCCTTCTCCTCCACACCACCAATAATCAGATGGCGACCAGTGCAGCATTCCTTTCACCTGAATGAATAAAACCACAACTGAACAGTTGGTCACAGTTTCATTCATTCATATGGAATTCATCTGAGGAGGTGAGAGGAGGGCTGTACCTCTTGCAATCTGTCTTTTTTTCCATATTATAGGTGGCATGGGGGAGGAGGGTTGGATTAATGATCAGTTGGGATCAGACAAAAGAGGTTATATTACTTGGTGTAGGGGATAAAAAGAGGGAGGTGTGTGTGCTAATGGGTGGGGACAAGGTCAATTCCTTGTTAGGTTTGATGCACATGTGCAACAAACCTTTTGTTTTGAGTGGAAGGGGATTTCAGAGGTGTGTCTCTATGAGCCTATTGCAGTTAAAAACTGTAGAAGTGAAGGAGTCTAGATCAATAACCATGCACTTTAACTGTGACACCACTCTTCTTCGGCTGAATGCACATCAAAAAAAACAAGCCAGTAAATTTAGGGGCTTCAGGCCTTTGACGTGAATGAAGCTATTCAACAAACAGCTGATGGGCCGTCAACACCAACAGCTTGACCAGACTACATTGGAAAATTGAGAGAAATCTACAGAAAGTTTGAACAGTGTTATTACTGTTAAAGGTTTTCCTGCTTCTTCTGCCTAGTCTGTAGGCAGTTAGAAACTGGCCATGATGTCTCAAATTACAGCCTTTTTTCCTCCTAAACTAGCAAGTCTCCTAAAGAAAAAGTAATCCTTGCCTGTCTCACTGTAGTATGGAAGTTAGCCCCCCTACTGTAGCAACTTTTAAATATAGGGAACAAAATAATAATATACCTCTGTTTCTCTCCACCAGCAAGTGTATATTGCAATGCTAACCTAGGCAAAGACACATATTCATTCTAAACTTTTTTTGTGCCTATTTTACATGAATGCCATTTGAAAGGTGAACCCACATTTATAGAACTGTGGGTATATGGATGTCATCAACTTTTGCAATCCTCCCCAGCCGCCCCCCATGTCCTTTTTCATGACCCCTCGTTCCATAACTCTTATGTTCCCCTCCCCTCCCCTGCCATCCATACTCTTCCACTGTATGCTACCGTTACCTCTCCCCTTTTAACTCTCACATATATACCAAGACCTGCCGTGGTCTGAGTGATGCAAAGATCATAACATGGTTATGATATTACATATATTTAAATTCAATAAAAAAAATAACTGATAGATCCCTACATGTATGCTCTTTTTTCTTGTGCACAACTGTTTTCCTTGCCATCCTTCCTGCAGTGATCCCAGTATTTGATTTCTGTCCATGGTACTCCTCTGCACCAGCGCTCTACTAGCCTCAAGATAGTTATTATTCTCCTAAATAACCTGTCTATTCAGTACCCTTGATATCTGTCTAGGTGTAAAAAAAATAGATTTTTCCCCAAAATGAATCCTGCACACACAATGTTCTCCATAGCATCCTGTAAGAGAGCCATTTGCCGTACCCAGCATTCCTTGCACTTGCAGCCCAAGTGCCCATGTAACATCTGAGGTGTACTGGTGCAAAGCAACAAATCTTCACCATTGACAAATGATTGTTTTTGATTTCTTTGTTTATCCAACATGAGGGTTGAGTACCAAGTGTTAATTTGGGGGACCTTGTTTAGGGTGGGACTGGGTGTCACAGATACTTGTATTATGAAGAAAGTATGTGGACCCGGCTAGATACTAAGGATACTTAGACATGGGACAGTGCTTGGGGTGTGAGAAAAGGACACTAGGTTACTTGGACATGGAGCATAGTGTAGGAGGGAGTACCACTGGACTCCAGAGATAGTTGGACATGGGGCATGGTGTGGGAGGGAGTACCACAGGACACTAGGTATGCTGAAACATGGGACAGGGTGTGAAAGGAAGTACCACTGGACACCAGGGCTACTTGGACATGGGGCATGGTATAAGAGGGAGTATCACTGGACACCATGTATACTTAGACATGGCACAGGTTGTGGGAGGGTGTACCACTGGACACCAGCGACACTTAGACATGCAGTAGGGTGTGGAAGGGGGGCGCCACTGAACACCACCAACATCATGGTACAGAGATGGGAGGAAGGGGTAATATGTGACACTATGGATTACTTGGTACTAGAATGAAGGTGGGCATGTCTTTGTATTACCTGGGCTGTTTGGCACAAAGTAGGTGGCGTAAGGGCATGAAGTGGCACTGTGACAAAATACTGCTTGCCATTAAAAGTATTGACAATGCCAGTTGAAAGCAAACATTTTAAATACAAAGTAGTGTATACCTTATCATACCATGGACATAAGTGAACAGCCAATGAAATGGTCAGACTGGCAGTTTACCACTGGTGCAAATCCTCTGATAATCACTGGCTGATGAGCAAAAGGTACACATGGTCATCTGCATCCTAATCCTCTGCAGCCCAGGAATAAATAAAATAAAAATAAACACACAAAGCAACCTCTTTAAAAGTTATATTTTACTATAGTAAAAAAATGAACCTTGGTATAATCGCAATAACCCACTCGGAGGATGTGGATTATCATGGGATTTACCATGGCTGGCAAGGATTTACCCACTCGGCTATGCCTCATGGGCATACCACTCCAGCCATGGTAAATCGCCTGATAACCCACACCCCTTCATGGCTTATTGCTTAATTATTACACTGCTCTTTTAAAAAGCAACAAGATTTGTTACAAAGAACTACATTTAGGCATCAGTTAAGTTTGACCCTTAGTGCCACCCACCACTGGAATCCACCCATTGGGATGCTCCCGGTCATTAGGGTGCCAAGTCCCAATTTCATCATCCTGTCTTTTTGTGGGGGCTGTGCCCCCACACACACCCTTTCTAATTATTCTAACTCTGGGGGGGGGGTAAACCTCAGGGAGGGGATGGCAAAGTTCCCCTTGTGGCGCCCCAATGAGAGATGCATTCCGACAGGCCCTTTGATGGCCGGAAGGGGTGCCACAGATGTAAGGAAATATGATGTTACCATAACACAAATTCTTCTAAACCTTTGTGAATCTAGGGCATGATTCTTCTCAAGATTTGAATGATTATGTGACACAGCATAGGCATTACTTTAAATTCAGCACCCTGTCTCCAAACAATGCTGTGTTGAGTATTTTTCTGTGCCTGGAAAGACTGTGCTGAAGTTAAGACAACACCAATGCTGCATCATGTGATCATTCTGGTCCTATGAAACACCACACTACAGGTATACCAAGGTCTAGGGCAAATGTCGTCACCCTATAATTGCATTTCCTTACGTTTATGCCATTAGAGGACGACCTTAGCTAATGCCTAAGCATTGTTTTTTGCAATAAATAAAAATATACAAGCATCTTAAAGGGATGCCAAATACAATATGTTAGTTTTACAGGATAAAATATGTTGCATTAATGCTCGGATATAATTTATATGCCAATACAATGGGGTACCTATGCAGTGAGCATGTGATAATGTCATGTTCTATACAATTTTCTTAGATGGGATTGCCTCAGTTTGCAAAGAGCATAAACAGGACCTTAGATTAAAGGGTAATGAATTCAACCAATTATGGCAAAGTTCTGTCTCTTACTTTATATTTAAAGGAGGGGTATTCAAATTTGAGAACAGTTAAATAGGATAGATCCTGCCTGCTGCTCTGTACCATTATCAGGTCCAAGATGTACTAGGAAACCTTCTGGGAGACACACCCCTGTATGAACTTGGATGGATGAAACTGGTCACGTGCATTCCAGGTATCTAGTGCAACTCCTTATTAGAGATGGGTGAAGTTGCCAAACTTTGTACTGAAATTCGCAAATTTTGGCAACTTCACTTAGATAGATAGATAGAAATTGTTCTTCTTTGACAGGATGAGAACTTTTACGACCACCATGCACCTATTTTCAAAATTGTTCTGTGATTAAGTATGTTACAATGGTTTTGACATTTACAAATAGGTGGACAATCTCATTACATTAGTATTTACATTGACAGACAGGAGTACAAATGCAATATATGGCACAAGACAGCACATGATGGACCAGGGAAGGTTGTTACGCTGTTAGAAGATCACTCAGATAGATAATTTCAATTTAGTTACAATTACAAATCTATGTGAATTATATCTGTAGTATGGTTTAAAATTTAGAGTTTTGCTCCTACTTTTGCAGAATACAAGGGGCCTGATTTTCAACAGGCTGAAGGACTAAGTCCCATGCTGCAGTCTGCCAGTGCAGAACAAATCTCTGCATTGGTGGCCAGTCATATTTTCAGCTCATGCTCCACACGGGCAGCAGGCGCAGCTGCGGGATATGTTATGCTTGGTCCAATCAAGCATTACATTTCAGCATGGCTGCACAAAAAAGCAGATGCAGGCTGCCATAAATCCTGGAACCAGTCATAAACTGGCTCCTTCTATGAAAATCTGGCAGATGCAGGAAAAACTGTAGCTTAGCAAGTGAAGACACACTTGTGCCAGGTTTTACTGCACTTGTGCTGATTCCTGGGAGTTCAAAAATCCGTCCCAAGGTGTTCCAAGTTTTTTTGCTGACAGCCACAGTTTTCATCATTTGTCTGGTAAATTGGCCAAATCTGCATGGTGAATCTACATGAATGACCAGTTCACTGGTGAATTAGGAAAGTTGTGTAGTTTGCTGCATGAATTTGGCCAGTTCCCCAGGCAAATAATGATGTGAAAATTCAGCCAGTCAGGTTTTACTAGAAGCAAAGACATCACTATCCATTCATTTTTGCCATTACCGAGATGGACACTAAACAGAGCAGAGGCTGTGCACCAGGGGACCATTTTCTTTATTACAAAGTTTTTTCTAGGTGTTGGTGGGAGAAATGGAGTAGTGGGGACCAATGGTGGGTTGGATGATGGGCTCATGATGGCTTATTTGAAGTGACTTGGATGGGGGAAGAGTGTGTTTGGCAGTTTGGTAGGGGGAGGTGTAGGGTATTGATTGAATAATTTTGACTAACTGTCTCAGTGTTTTCTGACTCCAACCTGATTACTTTTGCTGCAGTTCACCAGGGTGGGGGTGGGGGTGGAGGAGGAGGTGGGTACTAGCAGGGGATGGGTGGGTATATCATGCATAAAATGTTTTGGAAGCTGGAAGGGGGTCACATTACAGTACAGCAGGTGGAGGAGTTGTATTAAGTTTCTGTTTTGATTTTTTGAAAATCTGCAAGGTGAAACTGGTGCATCAACAGTGAAGTTTGCAAAATTCACAAAGCGAGAATATTCATGAATTCAGGCCAACTTCAGCAAATTAAAACTTCACATCATCATCTCTACCCCTTATACAAGGAACAATGGCATAACAAGGGGCAAATATGACAACATTTTCCAGCCTAGCAAGGACCGTTTTGGATGCATTAGCATATAATGCAACCATATGTAAGCATTAAGCCACGACGAAGGTGGCATCTAATACTGGATTAATGCCTAGTTGGGAGGGTTGTGTACAACAGCCCAACCATGCATTAATCGCATTAGATGCCACCTTCGGAGTTGCTTAATGTGCTTGTAACATGGGCCAAGTGAGTATACAGTTGCCAGGAATCTATTCCACATTGTTAGAACAACATAACACAGGGACTCGGTATGTTTAGATAAGGTTTTTACTGTACTTCCAAAACCTGTAACAGAACAGCTTTTATATGGTGATGGGGTGAAAACATTGTCTACTGCTATATTAACAGAACAGTGTACCTCACATGCTAGACTGACTTATTTTGCATTCTACGTGGGTATTCATGTCATGCTACTCGTTGGAGGTCTGTGGTGGAGTTCTTTCTTGCCGCGCTCTGGACTTCCGTGATGAATTTGCATCCTCCGTCGCTCACTTCTTAATGCTGCTATGAGATAGCTACGATGTCGGGCGCTCCATGTCCTCCTCGATCTGGTGCTAATGCTTCTCCTCTCTTTGTGTTTCCCCTGCCGTGCCCTTCCTCACCTCTGTTTCTGGTCACTCGCTGCCTACCCAACACGAGTGTCCCTCTCACAGTTCTTTCTTCCCTCTCCCTGGTGCTGCTTACATGGCTGTCTGGATGGTCCTGGTACTTCACTTTTGGGCACAGCAGTTATGCTGGATTAATACCCACTCCGATTTCCCCCACCTTATCGACTTCAACCAATCGCGCATCCCCATTTGGCCATTCACTTTAATGCCATGTTACAAATAATATTGTACCATATATATCATCATGGGCTCTCATTCATAGGACTGTCTGCTAAACCTGCTGGAGGTGTGCTGTGAGAAAGGGGATAACTAGGGTAACCAGGATGTTTATATATTGCCCCCTCAGTCATGGACTAGTGTCAGAAGGGGACCCAACATTAATCTGAAACCTCTTTGGGGGCTGGGGGCGTAGCTAAGGAGGAAGGAGAACTCCAAAAGGCAGTGTTGGCTCCCGCCACAATGCTAGGTGCTAATGTTTATATATGCTCACTTTGGAAAGACAGGAAAGGGGCTAGAAAGGAGATGACTTAACTGGAGAGGGAGTGGCCAAGGGTCTAACCCTGGTCACCTGGGGAAAGGCATAAGTTTATTTTTTATTAGTATTAATTTGGCCCCAGATACCAAATAACAAATACTAAATACTCTAAATTTGGGCCCCTAAAAATGAATATTCAGCTGTATATTCACCTAAAGGTTATAACACATCCCTAGTCCATTGTATCCCAAATCAAACAAGTGCTGCTGAGAGACAAGTAAAAGTTGTAATGGGAATTAGAAAAGTCCCAGGAATATTTGGCACTGCACCACTCTATAGAAGACCTTTTTATTCAGATATTGAAATGCACCATATTCTGCTACTGGAAAAAGTCCAGCAGAATTGGTTTTATGTAGATAGGTTCATGTCCCCTTGACTGGTTATACATGATCTTACTTCAGATTGTGAAAGCAGGCATTCTGAAGTGCAGCTCAAGGACCATTCTCTTTGAAGATTAGAACAGAACAACCTGTGGTACTCCTGAATCACCAGGCAGCTGAACATTAGCAGGAAGTGATCCTTGGTATTATATAAAAGTGTTGTATTCTGTAACTACCCTGTACTTGGTAGACTTACGAGGGAAAAGGCAGAAGACATGAAAATAAAATAGCCCCTATGAATCTGATGTTAATGCAGAAGAGTGTACAATAATACTTAAAGTTTCATGTAATATAAATGAACTGGCAAGAGAACACAGACTCCTCTCAAATTGACTGAGGAACAAAGAACTGTTGAGCTTGTCCCAGAACCTTAGCAAGTTGTTATTAGTACACAGTAGACCCCGGAACAGTTATCGGCAGTTGAAATAGTCAATTGCAATTCAATGCAGTTGTAATCAGTTGCAACTGCATTGGATTGCAGTCATAAAATAGTGGAGTTGAAATCCATTGCAGTTGATTCTGTGACCCATCCAGGTTTGTTTTTGTAGTGTACTGCAGTGTGTTTTTCTTTTTGTTTCCTGGGGGGCAGGGGCTGCGAATATCTAACGATCCTCAACCACCAGCACCAGTCTTACAGCCAGTAAAATGCACCCCTGGGTCCTGGACATGATGCATCTACCAATTAGGAGAGATAGAAAGAGGAGCCAGGAGCTTGAGAGTGTCTGTGACTGGCTGCATGAGGTGGCCTGGAAGATCATGCCTAGGTAGGAGAGGAGACTGTCAGGAGAGGAGGCATCTGTGTTGATATGTGGGCAATGGAGTAAGCAGTGTTGTTGTGCAGGGAGGAATTTTGGTGGTTTGGCCTTTAATTTAAAAATAAGTTAACTGTATCCACTGTCCTGATGTGTCCAGTGCCCAGAGAGAGACTAGTGTGAGGCTGTGCAGGTCCCACTCAGTCCTCCAGCAAAGCCAGGCAGCAATCACATGAAGGCAGCAAGTCAGTGGTCTGGTCATGGTAGAGATCAGCCCTGTGACCACGTTGGCTGGACTCATCGGTCGACTCTCACCCAGTCTTGGTCAGGCCTTCAGAGTCATCGAGGAGGAGGAGTGGTAGGTGCACTAGTTCCACTGCGTGGAGTACCAGAGTGGGGACTTGGGTGTGGGTTGGGGACCGACTGTGTGGGTTGGGAAGAGGGAGCAAAAAGCTCCAAAAAAACACTGCCACCACCACCGAGTAGAGCAGCAGTGGCAGCCTGAGCCATTGAGCCACTGAATGCCCCCTACCGAATTATCACCCAACATCTGACTGAACTGGCAACAGGCTACTACAGTGAACAAGGTACCGTATGGGATGTGTATGAAAGGCCAGCCAGGGCTGGGCAGTGGGCAGTAGGAAAGAGGATGATGGTCTGTCACAGACTACTCAGTCTGTCTGTGTGTCTGTTGAGTGCTCGGCTGGCTTGTCTGGCTGATTGAGGGCTTGGGGCTGTGGGGCCCGGGGGCAGAACTTGAAAAAGCCAAGGCGATCGATCATCATTGATCTACTGCTGGTGGCCCGGCTGGGCTGTCTCTGACTGCGGTGGTATTGTGAGTAAGTCAGACTCCCCATGAGGTCGTGGAGCAGGTCAGGTGCAGGTGGTTGGTTAGTGAGTTCCCGGACCCATAAGAGGCCGGAGTGCGGAGCATGGTCAATTGGGTCCAATAGACAAAATGTTTGTTGTTTGCCACTGTAGGAATCGCATAGACTAAATATTAAAGTCCTCATGGCAAGATGAATAAAATTTTATAAAACGCCTAAATGTACATACCGAAATGCAAAACAAGTTCAGAAACTGTCAGAAAATGCTTTTTTTTAATATGCATGTTTTTTTTTTAACTTTAAATTTAAACTATGGACACATCTCAGTTCTGGTATACCATACATGAGGTATTTCTAGGGGTTCTCCCTTAAACTGTTTTTAGTCTCACAGATTTTACGACTACTAGTAAACATGTATTGATGGTTAGCTCTGTTTGCAAAAGGGTGCCTTCTAGCTTCTGTGGGGTGTTTAAGAGGCCCTACCTATACTGTATCTTAGACTCAAAGTTATTTTTAAAGTAACTAGTATTACCGCAGCTTATTTTTCTATACCGTATACTGTTTTACTGCCGTGCTTCAACTTGTTACTTTCAGGGACTTAGTATATTTTGTTGTTGCTTTGACTGGTTATTGTGCATTAGTGGGTCCCTACTGCATGTAGATTTGTTTCATTGCACTTTGTATTTGCATTTTAAAGAAGAGCCAGCTTCTTAGCTGCTATTGACTAGTTGCTGCTCCTTCCAACATATTCAATACCTCACCTGCACCAGAGTTCAGGGGCATAAATACTTTCTTTTGTTTCTGCCCATTTATGAAGTTATAATGCTGCTAAAACCCAAATGCTAAAAACAGAGCTGCTTCCTGACCTTAACCCACCAACATGCCCCCACATAGGCATCTGCAGCCCCGTTTTTTGATGTCAGAAGGCGAAGGCTGTCTGTGCACGTGTCCCGTTGATTTCAAGGGGGGGTGGGACTTTTTTAAACATTTTATTAACTTTTATAGTCTAACTTTTAATAAAAAAAAGATATAAAGTTAAAAATGTATGACAAACTACTACATAATAAAATTCAATGATGGTGAAAGTTGAAAAAATCGGTTGGGTTTTCTTCAATTAGTTGAAGTCAGAAATTTCAAACTAGTTGAAAAAATCAGTCATAATGTGTGGTAAGTCAGTCATAATTGGTTTTTCAACTGACTCCGGGGTCTAGTACACGGTCACAATTGGTCAATATGCAACCTAACTAGCCTACACATTAAAAGATAATTTAAAGGCAAAAAACTGTGTTTTAATTTATAGGAGAGTGGATGGTGTGTCTTGGGATTTTATAAAAGGTCACAAAAGTTGTTTATCAGGATGTGATCCCCAGTTAAATAACCTTTGGAACTTTAGCTCATTTCACATCCCATATCCTGTGCAACTGCCTGTGCTTGTCCTTTGTCCAACTAAAAATAGCAGTGTCTTTGTTTAGAGTGAGAAGAGAAAGTAGCTATGCCAAAATAAGTATATAAGTATGTAGCCCAGTTCTCTGTGCATATAGTAGTTCTGCTGACATATAGTATGAATATGATAAAATAACCATGTTTGGTGAGACTGGACTGCAGCTCTTCATATACTGTATGAACACTTATGAAGTAAGTTGTGTGTGTCTGTGTTTCCCTGTGTGTGTATGTGTGTGTGTGTGTTTGTGTGTGTGTCTGTGTGTGTGTGTTTGTGTGTTGGGGTGATGTCCTTGACTAATGAACCTAGCTTACATGTTAAAGCCTCCCCTTTTCTCCATGGACGTTCACTGGGGAATCACACATCAGTGGTTTGACTGTGGACATGGCGTCACCAGGTTAAAGGTCAGATTCATCCATGCTGACCATGATCTTCATTATCTTTTGTGGTCACCAGCAATGGAGGAACCAGTTCATTCTGGGTGAAGTCACCTCCCCTTTCCTCAGGGCCAGGTGAAAGTTGACCCCACCTGACACAAACCTTAGAGAGGCTCCTTACATAACACGAGCCTAATCCACCCAAGCCAGCTCCCCACAGCACATCACATACAGTAATGTAAGACTTTAGTACTACCTGGATAGCCAGGCAGACCAGGTCCTGGCTGAGGTCAAACAGGTATACCCAATCCAAATGGTACAACCCTGGGGTATATATAAGGTAAAGCAGTCATGATAAGCAGTGCTCCCACCCATGACTAAATTAAATGTCCCTATAACTCTATTTATTATATATTTCCCAATGATTTTTCCATGGCGTTCTTGTTCTTGACATAGCATCACTCCCATTGCTGGATAATGTGAGGCCAAAATAGCTTGATATTGGGGAAGTTCCACTGAAACAGCCTAATGTCTGCCTTCATTTCATGGATCAGCACCACTGACTTTCCCCCAAGATCATTTCCTCCATAATGTATTACCAGCAACTCAAGGGCTAGATATTTCTGGCTCTCCTCCTGAAACATGAGCCCAAACTGATCACACAGCAAACCCTTATGCTCCAACTAAGTAACTTCAACCAGGCATTATATAAGAACATACATATGAAAATATGAATGTGCAAGCAGAGAAAGGCCTTATGATTTATCTAGTCTGTTCAAGTGTTCCGTTCTCACTGTTTACAGGAGGAAATTCCACCCATCTCATATCCCCCTTGATTCCTCTGAAATAACCCCTCCACCCTTCTCTCCTCTCTCTACATGCAACTTTCCCTCTCATCTTGTCCCAACCTCTCTAAAAGTTGTCCACTGTTTGTAGAGCTACTACCTCCCCTGACAACTCATTTCAGTTAGCAGCTACCCTCTTTGTGAAAGAGTGCCTCCTCATTTCCCTCCAGAACCTTCTGTCCTCCACCAGCTTTAGGCTGCTTCCCCTAGTGGTCCTGTTTCCACTAAGGTTGAAGAGGCCCTCTGTGCTCACCCTGTCTCTGCCGTTAAGGTACTTGAAGGTCTCAGTCATGTCCCCCCCTTCTGTTCTCAAGAGAGTGCATGTTGAGCCCCCTGAGCCTCTCTTCATAGGTGTTGTCGTGTGGGCCCTGGATTATCTTGGTTGCCCTTTCCTGAATGATTTCTAGCAAGTTGATATTTTTAAGAAAAGGGCACCAATATTGTACACTGTGCTGTAGGTGAAGTCTCACTAGAGATTTCTGCAGCAGCAGAATGACATCTGCCTTCCTGCTTGTTATTCCCCTAGCTATGCAGCCCAGCATACAATTTCATTTGGCTGCACTTTCCTGTAGTGTGCTGAGTGTTTCAGGTCACTCAGGATAATTACATCAAGGTCACTTTCTTCCTCCAACCTGGTTACCTGCACAACACCCAAGTAACATTTTGGTCCCTAGGTTTTGTGCCCCCAAGTGCATAACTTTACGCTTGTTAGTGTTGAACCCCAGTTGCCAAATGCCAGACCACTTCTCTAGCCTAGCCAGGTACTCCCTGAGTTCTTGTCTCCTGTCCTCTATGTCCACTCTTCCATAAAGCTTTATATTGTCTATGAACAGGCAGATCTTACCTTTGATCACATCTGCAATGTCACATATGAATATGCTAAACAAATGGACCAAGCACAAAGCCTTGTGGAACCCCACTGGTCACAGGCTTAGCTTCTGAGAATCCCTCCCCCCCCAGCTTCCACCTTTTGGCTTTTATCAAGCTTAGCCCCAACCCCCAGGTCTTCTAGCTCCCTGATCAGTCCCCTGTGATGTACAGAGTTGAAAGCCTTGTTGAAGTCCAGATACAGGACATCAACCACTTGGTTCTTGTCCACTGCCCTGGTGGCCTAGTTGAAGAAGACTATTTGGTTAGTCTGGCATGACCTCCAGCTTAGCATTGCCAAAGGTACAATAAGCTGGGGCACATGCTGCCACATACATTCCCAGACAGCAACCCAATGCACAAAGGAGTGACCACAATCCCAGGCCAGCTCTATATGCCACACTAACCTGCAATAAACGTATAAAAGGAAAACTAATTAAACCATGTGCAGACCTAAATAATACTTCACTGCAAGTGACTTCCATCTCTGTAGTTTCTTTTCCTCTATTTCTTTTTTTATATTCAGTTTTTATTCAGAGAATTTACAAATACAAAGGACAGAGATGTCACGAAACAGACAGATCACTTTATAAATCTCAGCAGATAACCAGAATAGATTGAGTGAGTACAAGACCTTAACAGTATGTGCAGCCAAGTTAAACTGTTTCAGTCAAACATTTCCATATCTACAAAAAAATCCATTCAGGGAATACAATCTGGATTATCCACTGTTTTAAAAAAGATCCAGCTATGCCCAAATTCCTCCCCTTTCTCTGGGTGGCCTTACACCCAGCTGTAAGTAAAACTTTCCTTTTGGTATGTAGTGTTGACTGTCTTATACCAGGCTGCATTTGTCAGAATTTAGCCCATTAACCAAAGGTGAGTAACAGCTTTTAAGCAGGAAGAAACAATATTAAAAGTATGTTTAAAGTATTACCCCTAAGACCCTCTTCAGGAACATCTGATAAAACCAAATTAGAGGTCAAAATATTGTGATGAGCAAAAAGAATGTTGAAATATGAGTTTATTGCATCCCAAAAAGCCCTCTTTTTTTTTTACATATATTTCCTTATACTCCTCCCTGAGCATCCCCCATCTGACCTGCTCACCCAGCTCTGTCCCCCGGAATTACCGAAGCTTACCTTATGCCCAGTCTGGGGGCAGTGCCTGCGGAGAATCGATCGCCATCCTACCAATTTTTTTTGTCCTCATTTTCTCCCCATGTTACCTGAGGGCTCCAGGAGAAGGTTGCATGCTTGTGGAGGCACGCATGCGCCTTGCAGCCCCGGTGATGACCCTCCTCCACCAACCCCATTGGCCTATCACTGGCACCCTGCTTGTACAGCCCCTTGGCCTCCACCAGGGGGCAGCTATGGGCAAGGGATACCATTCTACCTCCCTAGAGAGGACAGCTGCCTGTCAGCTGCTCCATCCAGTTCCATCCGCCCCCCGTGCTGACCTCCGATGACCCAGAATCGCTCCCAAACCTGGGTCACCGGCATGCCGTGAGGTCAGACATCCAGTGCCTCAACTCTCTGCACCACCGGGCCAGCCCAAAAATCCCTTTTAAGGGGCAGAAGCACAATATATGAATGTGAGCTGCTTTACACTCCCCACAACCCCCCCAGCACATCCCCAGATGGATGCCCATATAGGAAGCCTGTATGACAGGAGTACGGAAAAATTGATATTGATATTTCCAAGTGAACTCTCACCATTAGGTTGAGGCCATAACCTTGTAACTGGGCACCACAGATTTCAGCCAGGGACCCAAAGCAAGGAAGGACTGTAGTTCTACTATATTCCACTTATCTTAAATTGATAAAGTATATTCTGGGAACTGTTCTACAAATCTTCTATATAAAGAACCTATCATATGAGACCAGTATATTCCCTGTTGTGAGTCCAGGATGACTGTAAGTAACAGAGTTAGTTTCTTTAAGGGCTTTAAACTGTGACATTTTCCCAGAAGGTAAGACTTAAGCAGTAAGTAATGAAAATAAGCTGTTCCAGGGATGGAGAACTCCTGCTGCAGTTCCTGAAAGGGGCGACTTAATTGATATACATATTTCAGGCTCCCTCCCCCATTGCTGTAAACTGCTATCCAATGTGTTTGTAGAAAGCTCAGCATCATAAGCTGCTGTCTTGAGTCAGACACCCTCCAACCTGGATAATTTTTTTCTGTTCTTCAGTACTTCAAGGGGATGGCAATATACCTAGAAAACCTATTTATCAATATTTCTGCCAGTGGGTGAGAGAACAAATGTTTATCCATATTCTGTATGTCACTCATAGTATAGCATGGATTAACCCACTAACAAATAATACATATTTGGGCAGCCAATGCATAAATATATAATTGGGGTAAATTGAGACCCCTCGTTTGATATTTGGAGCACTGGGTATCTAATATGTGGACATCCCTCCCCCCAAAAATCTAGAGATAGCAGGGTCCCAGTATTGAAAATAACTCTTTTCCGGAACTATTACAAGAGTCTGAAAAAAAAGAAAGCAATCTGGGCAAAATAGTTTATCTGACTACCTCTATCCAGGACAAAAGGGGAGGGGCGGTGGCAGGTGCACCCTTTGCTGCAAATGCTCCACAGTCTGCTAGATTATAGGCTCATAATTCAGAAGTTCTAGATGGTATAATGTTTCAGGAATAGTAACCCCTCTATATTTCAAAGCTGCTCCATTCCAGCAGAAAGAAGATTGAGCTTTTATAGCCAAGGATGGGCATAATTAAAAACTAAAAGCTCCATTTTCATCACGTTTAATTTGAAACCCAAGCGGGCACCAAATTCTTCTATTAAGGACCAGGCTTGCTTAAAAGAAGTCTCCAGGGAGGTGAAAGTCAAAATAACATCATCAGCAAATAAGGGTGTTTTAAAAGAATGAGCACAAAGGAGGATCCCCTCCACCCCTCTGCCTGCCAAATCACAGCTGTCAATGGTACTCAATGAAGTGCAAATGACAAGGGGGAGAGGGGATACCCCTGTCTAGTACACATGGACAGAACTATGGGGGCATTCAGAGCTCCATTAACTCAAAGGTACACTTGCGAAATCAGCTTAGATGGCCTGGAACATTTGAAGCAATTCCTCTGAAAAGGTCATTGTTGACAGGGTGAAACATAGAAACATAGAAACATAGAATCTGATGGAAGATAAGGACTGCTTAGCCCACCTAGTCTGCCCATTTCCCTACCTAATGGATAAGCTGCTGATCCTAGTTAACCAACAGCCTACTTCCTCCTACCCCCCACCAGAATTGCCTTATGTCTGTCCCATGCATTCTTGAATTTCCCCACTGTTTTTGACTCTACGACCTCCTCAGGAAGGCTGTTCCATGCATCTACAACCCTCTCTGTGAAGAAATACTTCCTCACGTTACCTCTGAGCCGTCCCCCCTCTATCTTCAAATTGTGCCCCAATGTTCTTGCGCATCTCTTTTTCTGAAAGATCCTACCCTCTTGGACTTTGTTGATTGCTTTGAGGTACTTGAAAGTTTCTATCATGCCCCCCCCTTTCCTCAAGGCTATACATCTTAAGCTTCTTTAGTCTTTCTTTATATGTCTTCTGGTGCAGACCCTGCACCATTTTGGTTGCCCTCCTCTAGACAGCCTCCACCCTGTCTATGTCTTTGCAGAGATGGAGTCTCCAGAACTGTGTACGGTACTCCAGATGCGGTCTTACCAACTGTCTGTACAGAGGGCCAACAACTTCTTGTTTTCTACTGGTGATGCCTCTCCCTATGCATACCAGTATCCCCCAGCTCTCCTTACTGCCTTCTCACATTGCTGGCCTACCTTTATGTCATCTGACATGACTACCCCCAGGTCCCTTTCCATTTTTGTTATTGTCAGTATCTCACCTCCATTGTGTACTTTTCTCCTGGGTTTTTATTTCCCAAGTGCATTATTTTGCATTTCTTTGCGTTGAATCTAAGCTGCCATACATTTGACCATTCCTCCAACCTTGCCAAGTCTCTTTTATCCTTTCCACCCCACCTTGTGTATCAACCCTGTTGTAGATCTTTGTGTCATCGGCAAAGAGACAAAATTTTCCTTCCAGTCCCTCCACAATGTCACTTATAAAGACGTTAAAAAGGACTGGCCCCAGTACTGAACCCTGCGGTACCCCACTAGTAACCCCCTTTTTTCACTGTGTACTCCATTTACTATTACCATCTGTTTCCTGTTGTCCAGCCAATGTTTTACCTAGGCTACCACCCTGGGGCCCACTTCCAGGCTGGCTAATTTATTTATTAATCTTTTGTGCGGGACTGTGTCAAATGCCTTGCTAAAGTCCAGGTAGGCCATGTCCACAGCCCCTCCCTGTTCTACTACTTTGATCACCCAGTCAAAGAAATCAATTAGATTTGTCTGACATGACCATCCTGCTGTGAATCCATGCTGCCTTGGGTCCTGTGCCCCACTGGCCTCTAGGTACTCAACAATTCCTTCTTTCAGAAGTGATCCCATCATTTTTCCTACCACTGAGGTCAAACTGACAGGTCTGTAGTTTTCTGCCTCTGTCCTGCTCCCACTTTTGTGAAGAGGAATCACATCCGCCCACCTACAGTCCTCAGGTACCACACCATCCTTCCGTGATTTATTAAAAAGGGTAGTCAGTGGTTTCTTCCCTTAGTTATTTTTGAATTCTGGGGTTAATCCCATCAGGCCCCATTACTTTATCCATCTCCAGTTTTAAGAATTCTTTCAGAACCCTTTCTTCTGTGAAAGGACTAATATCAACCCCTCTATCCAGAGTGCTTCCTTTGACTCGATTAGGTTTATCCCCCTACTCTTCCATTATGAATACTAAGCAGAAGCATTTGTTCACTATCCCTGCTTTTTCACTGTCGATCTCTGCCCAACCACCTTCCTCTTTATTCAGCCTTAGTATCTCTGCCTTAGTCTTTCTTTGCTCCCTAATGTATCTATAAAAAGTTTTATCCTCCTTCTTAGTTGGCTATCTTTTCCTTGGTTTGTGCCTTTGCTATTTTGACTGCCTTCCCCGCTTCCTTCTGCTTTAACTGGTACAGTTCTCTGTGCTGCTCCTTCTGTGTTTCCTTATACTTCCTGAATGCTATCTTTTTCTCCCTATCCTTCCCCACCACTTCTTTTGAGAACCATAGTGTTTTTTCTTTCATTTTGGTTTGTTTATTTGCTTCGCACAAAGGCTTGTTGCCTCTGTGATGGCGGTTTTGATGTTTCCTATTGTTGCTCCACCCCACCTTCTTGCCTGTTTGCTAGTGCTTTTCTGAGGCACTCTCCCATTTTGACAAAATCAGCCCTCCTGAAGTCCAGTACCTTCACTTTTGTATGGTTTGACTCTACAGCTAAGTATATCATGAACCACACTGTTTGGTGGTCACTTGTTCCTAGATGGCTATCCACTTCAAGACTGGAGATCCTCTCTCTGTCCCCATTTGAGAGTACCAGGTCTAAGATTGCTCCCTCCCGAGTGGGTTCCAAAACTAGCTGTCTGAGGCATGTCCCCTGTAGGGCATCGAGAATGGCCCTGCTCTTGGATGTGGCTGCAGCAAAGGTGCTTCAATTAACATCTGTCATATTCAGGTCCCCCATCATCAATATCTTCCCTTTCTCTGCCATCCTAAGGATGCCTTCAATCATTTCCTTGTCCATTTCCTGCCCCTGAGATGGGGATCTGTATCCAACTCCTGTGTGGATTATGGTGCCATTTCCAGTCTCCAGGGTGACCACAGTGCTTCCTCTCCTTCCTGTTTACCCTTTAGTTCTGTTGCTTTGATCCCTTCCCTTACACAGAGAGCTATTCCTCCTTCTCTTCTTCCTTCCCTGTCCCTTCTGTAAATTGTTCACCCTGGTATGTTGACATCCCAGTCATGGTTCTCTGTGTACCATGTTTTTGTGACTGCCATGATATCCAAGCAGCCCTCTTCCATCAAGGCCACCATTTTGGGGAGCTTTTTACCTAGACTATGGGCATTGGTACTGTACTCATTAATCTCCATTTTTTATTGCTTTATTTCTTTTTGCACCATCCCTGTTCTCTCTGCCTTTGTCTTTTTCTCCATTTACCCCCATCCTTCTCCCTATTGACTGCTCTATCTTGGTGTTTACCTCACTAACTACCCTGATTTTTTGGGGGGGGCTAGGATTTTCCTTCTCCTTTTCAGTGCCTCCCCCCTTGGCTAGTTTAAATGCTTGCCAATGAAGCATTTAAACCTGTCACTTAGGATCCAGGTTCACCTCCTGGATAGATGCAAACCATTGCACCTGTATAGGCCTGCGTCTCTCCAGGTGGAGCCCCGATCTCCGATGAAGACAAATCCCTGAGCTCTGTATCAGTTTTTTAACCAGTCATTGAATCCCATGGTGCAGAGTACCCTAGCCTCATCAATGCCATAGACAGGTAGCACTTCTGAGAAAGTTACCATGTGTGCTACTTGTCTAAGGCCTCTCCCCAACTCCACAAACTCCTGTTGCACTGCTCTGATCCCATTCTCAGACAGGTAATTTGTCCCTAGGTGGATAATGACATCCAGGTCTCTTCCCCTTGGACTGCTCTGATGATCCTAAGGATTCATTTCCTGTCCCTCCAAGCCACGGCACCGGGCAGGCACCTTGCCTCCCTTTCCCTTCCCTCCTCCAGTTCTACCCTCCTAACAACTGAGTCCCCCACCAGGAGTTGTTTCCTTCCCCTTTGGGGTCCTGTGCCACCCTTCTGTGGATCTCCATTGTGGAGGTTCCCAGAATCCTCCCTGGTCTCCACTGAGGGTGTCTCCATAGAGGAACCATGCTCAGGACACCTGTCAAATGTCTTTTTAGCATCCAGACTTACCACTACCAGAGGAACAGCTCTTCACAGCATGGTCTATGAACAGGAGGGTATGAAGGATATTATCACGTGTTTGCTGTTTGTGTACAAACCCTGCTTGATCCCTATCTGAGGAGGAGGTTTGGAGGCAGACTCAGGACACTCCAGTCTTCGCATTTGTACTACAGTATGTGCTGTGGCATTTGAGGAGTTTCCAGTGTGCTTTTTTTGTTTGCATTCCTTTGTATTTTTGTATTGCAGGTGGCTACCATAGAAACAAGGGGCTGCTGGGAATCATAGTCTGTGGAGCCAGTCGAAGGACAACCACTGCAAAGAAACCTTGGAGAACACTCAGGGTGTTAACTACAGGCAGATTTTAAAGCCCAAAAATTATTTAAGTACAAATGGGTTACTTGTAACTTGGGCACACTATGCACTTTAGTGTCAGCCTAAATTTATATTTTAATTAACTTGGATGGGCCGTGGTGAGCAACCCCTGACTAGCATGTCTGGGTTACTCCCTATTTTTGGGAAAGTCCCTGTAAACATCGGCGTGCACGGAGCAGAGGGTGACATAGGCAAAGGCCAATGCCTGTCATGTCAGCTTGGTCAGGCAATTAGGCAAGGAAACTCTGCAGGTTAGTGGGCTTAATTATTTCTGTATTTGTTAACTTCAGCCACTGAAATCCAATAGCTTGATTGACAAACACACCAGACAGCTAACTTTAGCTAGTTACTAATATATTGGACCATGGAGGAAAACTTCTCAGTTTTAGAGTGTGGCAACTGTAGAATGTTTATCAAGGATGTTGAGGGCAAAATCAGTCTGGAATATATTTGTGGAAGTGTATTTATATTAAAGCCCTGAAAAAAGCAAGTAAATGCTTTGACAGCCAAAACTGATGTAACCCTAAACACTGAACAGCTAGAGGCATATATAGGTATTGTAATATTTTTAACACGGTACTGCATAACAAACCAAGGGATGATACGATCAGGAAGATTAGAGAAAAATACAATTTGGAGAATACAGACACAGTTACAGATAAATTCCAGGGGTTGGGTGGGGAGGGGATGAGAGGTGGAAGCTCTGCCAGTGGCTGAAACTGGATCAGACTTCTCTGACTCTTTACCAGAATGAACAGTGGTGAGAATGGAAAAAAGGGCCAAAAGAGGGTGAGTGGCAAATGTGTATTCCCTGCCGCTTGCAAACTCATCTTCACTACTAGCAGATCCAGGGGAATAAGAGACTGTGGATACAGGCAGGGCTGAAGCTGTGCAAGATACACTAAGAGGCAACACAGAGTGTGGTACAGCTCCAAACAGGGTCTCTGAAGTAGATCACAGGGAAAAAGGGACACAAGGTAGAAGCCTCAATAACACAGTGGTAATCGGGGACTCAGTCATAAGAAACATGGAAAGCATTATTTATAGAAGGAAAAAAGAAAGTACTGCTGTCCCTTGCTTACCTGAGGCCAAAATCTGTCATGTTAAAAATATGATTGATGGTCAGCTGGAAGGGTAAGGAGAGAACCTCGTAAGATTCTTACATGTAGGAGTAAACAATATAGGTAACAGATTGGATGATGACATTAAGGCAGCTTTTTCTGAAGTGGGTCACTACTTCAAGGGTAGAGGTTGTAAGATAATAATATTGGAGATTTTACTGGTACCTAGAGCAGGAGTAAGTAGAACATGGGCTATAAAAAAGATTAACTATTGGCTGAAAAACTGGGGATCACAGGAAGGACATAACTTTATTCAAAACTGGGAGATATTTGCAGACAGGAATGATGTGTACAGGAAGGATGGCCTTCACCTTAACTCAATGGGGGCAAGACGTTTAGGGGAGAGACTAAACAAAAATGTTGAGAAATATTTAAACTAGGCTTCCAGGGGTATGGGGGTGGGGCATCTGACCACACATCTACATCAAACACTTACAATGCCTTGGACAAGTACCCAGGTACATCCATGTGGAGTCCTAGTTTTTGGAGCAGATGTCAGTAAATAGAATTGCCTCCTAATCAATGTAAGCAGTTCAGACAACAAACATGGAAATTTAGAGGCATTAGTTGAGTTCAAAAGCATAACTTGCACTGCAATAACAGAGACATGGTGGGATAGAGGCGATACATGGAGCAAAGAGCTCAAGGGGTACAATCTATTTTGCAATGACTGGAAGGGTCGTATCAGAGGTGATGTAGCCCTCTATATACATAAAGATCTTTGGCCCAGGAGGCATGGTCAGTGGAGATAGGAAATAGGTAAGAAATAGGGAGAGAGAGTCTGAAGAATGTGGGGCATAAGGGGACAACAGTAGGAGGGTATTGGTGACAGGGGTGGTGGCCTAAAATGGGAGGGTGAACAGGAGAGGAGCAAGGGTAGAGGTAGGCGAAGGATGTGCATAGACAAGATCTTTAGGAGGGGTAAGTTCATTAGATGGGAACAGGTGTTAAGTCGGCAAGGAGCTAGGATTGCATTAGAAGGGAATAGGTGTTAGGTTGGCAAGGTGCTAGGACATTATTTCCTAACCTTATAGAAATAAAGCTTATTATGTGCGCTGAATGGAGGTTGATGGCTTGTATAAAAAAAAAATATGTTTTTCAGAACTCACTGACTGTAACCTACAGAATATGTATGCAATGTTCATCACTGCAGGGCTTGATGGAGTGTACAGTGCTATATGGCACAGGTATTTAATTTGTTTTGGTTTTTTGTTTCATTTGATCCTCAAGCCCGCATCTCATTACCCCTCCCCCAACCACCATTATACACATTTGTATCTAAACTTGCTCTGTACACCAACAGTGTGAGTGCAAAACTGTAACAGCTGTGTGCATTATCCATCTGAATCACATAACCTGTCATACATAGAAATGTAGCCCTCACTCTCTGTGTCTAGGGGTATGGATGAAATATGTCCTTGAGAAGGGGGTACCCACAGCAGTAGAAACACTTCCAGTGGCCACTTTACCCAGGCCCAGATATCACACACACAGGGTCCCTTTTCCTCGCTGGTGCTGAATGAAAACAACAGGTTAATGCATATTAAACAGTTCCTTTCAATAATAAAATGTCCACATGGAACTTGAAGAAGCAACAGGGGTCCCAAATTCATTAGACATATTCACACATAGCCTGGGGAGCATCAGTTAATTAGTAGAGAACACATTCAGCTTTCACATGGCCGGTATGGCCGTAATAGCAGTTTATATCTGGGCTGAGGAGGTCGCACAGTCTTTAGGGCAGCATTAACTCAGGACTACTATGGTCACAAACATTTGAAAGCAGCACAAATTCCAGAACAGTTCACAGTGACTAATAACCCATTATTCTTCAAAGGCACCCAAATTCAGAATGATCCCCATCTCTCTCTCTCTCTCTCTCTCTCTCTCTCTCTCTCTCTCGGTACTGACTCAGCCGGCCCCCCTCAGAACATGCAATCCGTGCAGCATGCGGATTTGTGGGTTCCCTCATGACCCTTGTATCCTTTGCCAGGACTAGCAGCAACTGTCCCTGAATTGAGAAGAGGAACACATCCCACAGAGCTCCAAATCAACCTGCTCCCTTGACACTATGCTCACTGCCGCATTCTTGTTCACTGGAACTCTACATGAATCGATGCCGGCTGCCAGGACACTCTGCAACTTGTGGCTGCTGGCTCCCCCACTTGACTTTAGCTGCCTTCCAAGATACTATGTGACTTGTGGCTACTGGCTCCAGCTTCTTCCTCTGAGTCCCCCCAAGTGCCACTGAACTGTGGCTGGAGTGGGCAGTCAATCTCAGCAAGCCCTGACTCACTCTTACTGCTTTGCCACTCACTCCTCCAAATAGAACTGTCCCTCCCACCTAAATTGCTGGGCTTTATCTCCCCACATACCTATGGTGACCTCCTTACCCCTGGGAGGCTCCACACGAGTGCAGAGAAGAATTAACCCTTTTTTCTACCTGGCCGAATTAGGCCACAAAAACCCAGGCATGGCTGAATAGAACTAGCAAACTCCCAAAGTGGGGGTTATATAAACATAGAAACTGAAAGCAGAAAATGACCACTGGTCCTATCTAGTCTGCCCATTTTAATTATGATCACTTTTGCTGCAAACCCAACATGCTCTACAACATTGTCTCTTCCACCCATTACCTTCCTCCTAGGATTCCTTTGTGTCTGTCCCAGGCACTTATGAAACCCACCATTGGTTTCACCCCCACTGCTTCCCATGGAAGACTGTTCCAGAAATCTACCACCCATCCTGTGAATAAGTACTTCCTCACATCTCTCCTGAATTTACCTCCTTCCAGCTTCATATCAAAACCCCTTGTTCTACAGCACCTTTTTCTCTTAAACATATCTCTCTCCTGTACCTTACTTCCCAAAATAGGGATTTTGAATGTCTCCATAATAGCTCCACTCTCCCTCCTCTCCTTCAGGGTGTATATCTTGAACTCTTTCAGTCTGTCCTCATAAGGCTTCTGATGCAGACCTTTTGCCATTTTAACAGACCTCATCTCTCTTCTTGCTGCTTTCTCCTTTTTCTAATGGGTCCACCTTCCACACTTTTCTCCTTTGACTGCTACTTCCCCTCTTCTTTATTTTGCTAACCCTCTGCTTCCTTGAATAACTTGCATTCTGATGGGACTTTCTCCCCTTGGGAACTCCATACTCTCTATCTCAGCTTGTGGTGGCCCACTTTATGCCTCCCCTATTTCTTTCATCACCCCCCCCCCTTCAGCTACATTAAATGTCCATTGAAGCAACATTTTAATCATCCACTGAGGACAATGGTTGCACCCAGGATGAAAGCAGGCCATCACCTCAGTATAGGTTCTTATTCTTCCAGTTTAACCCACAGTCCCCAATGACAACATACCTCTCCTTCCTGCACCATTCCTTCTACCATTACTTGAAGGTCTTGGTATGGAGCTCCCTCTCCTTCCACATACAGCACAACATGCACTCGCCACTTGCATTTGAAATACATTGGGAAACATAGGATCAACCAGGTAAATTATTACCTTTACCAAAAATTATATTTACTCACTGAGATGACTAAGCCATGAAACATCCTTATCAAGTTAATGTATTAGCAGTCTTAGGTGCTCTGACCAGAACTTATTCTGACATGCCTCAGCTGACCATCCATGTCACATCCCCAATGCAGAGTGAATGAGTCCCATACTCTCCTGGGTGCTTACACACTACCTCTACTGAACATCTGAGTAAACTGGAACTGGGTTTCCAGTGACACATCCACATGCAGAAAATATGTTCATCCTGCCTTCAGGGCCTCTTTCTGCATAATTTGTGCATACTTTCCCTAATTCTCCCCACCCCACCCCAATTCCTTCAGCTGTGTCCAAATAACTAATTCCTTCCTGGTCTGTTTTTGACTTCTTGACATGTAGCATAGCATATCCTTAGGTGGTATGATGTCATTCTTCCATAATGCCCTTCTAGCCCTGTTATGTATTGCTGCTTCTGTGACCACTAAGACCTGCAATGACCCAGAAAACATCAATAAGAAGGTTGCACTAAAGAGGTGTGCCCCTCTGGGCTGAAGCATATTACCAGCTATGGTCTCCATGACTTTCAGCACACTGGGCTTTAGTGTTCACCTGCTACCCTGAATTCCATTATTTCCCAGTCCTCTAATAGGTTCCTCACTGTTAACACTTGTGTGCACTCCTCCAAACCTAAATCCCTTCTGAACAGGCAATGTTCTCTAAGAAGTCACCCACTGATGCAGTAGTACAACGCTCTTCAGCATCATGATAAACCAGCGCAGGCACTCCTGCAGAATTTGACACATCCAAGAAGATACCTGATCTTCAGGAACTATTCCACACCTCTCTTCTAGGAACATCTTGCACTTGGTGCTATTGATTGGCACATCAACGCCCAGTAGTCTTGCCTCACAGCTGCCACAGGAACAAGGGAACATGGTGCAGCAATTTACCTGCCTCTACTACCAGTGTCCAGTACCAGTGCCACTGCAAATGAGACAAAGCATCAGCAACCCGTCTCTCACCTCCCACTATGTGCCATAGAAACATAGAGTCTGATGGCAAATAAGGACCGCTTGACCTATCCAGTCTGACATTTCTCGCAACCTACCCTATTACCACAGACTGTGCCCAGTCTGAAGTTCTTTCTCCCTACCCCCTTTCCTTCTTGAACCCCACAACTGTTTTCACCCCCACCACCTCCACTGGAAGGTTGTTCCAGGAGTCCACTACTCTTTCTGTGAAGTACTTCCTCACATCTCTTTTAAATCCATCCCCCTCCTGCTATTCTTGAGCACCTTTTCTTCTGAAAAATACTTCCTTTCTGTACCACTTTTATCCCTGTGAGGTATTTAAAGGTTTCTATCATATCCCCCTCCTCTGTTCCAGGGTGTGCATATTGAGGTCCTTTAGTCTCTCCTCATAGGGCTTTTGATACAGACCCTGCACCAGTTTAGTTGCCCTCCTCTGGACTACCTTCATTTTGTCTATGTCTTTCTGGAGATGTGCTCTCCTTAACTGGAAACACCAGCTCTCTCTTTCTGCTGGTGATACCCCTTGCTATGCACCTCAGCATCCCACAAGCCCTCCTTACTGCTTTGTTTCACTGCCTGGCTACGTTTAGGTCATCCAATATGGTTATCCCCAGTTCTCTTTCCAGATTGGTGGTTGCCAGCACCACTCCACCCATTTTGTACTGATCCTGAATTTAACATGAGAGGCTGCTGATACAAATGGCTGAGTCTGAAGCAAAAGTCCCCTGATCTACTAATCCAGTGAGTACTACTCTACCAGCTAAGTTCAGCTATGTATGCCACATGCATGGAGGCAAAGCAAGAACTAACACAAGATATAGCCAGCCAAGGGACACAGAATAATTTATCTTAGGAGAAGAGTAGGAAAGAGGATCCATTCTCCATGCTACTGTACAGCAATAACAACCCACAAACGAAGAAATGCAGTTCAAACAATAAAGGTATTAAAAGGGGATAGTAAGGGAAGAAGAAGAAGAAGAATCAGCATTTATATAGCGCTTTTCAAACATCCAAAGCACTTTACAAGCAATGCTAGACTGGTAGTGAAGTGACTGACTGTGTGGTGGTGGCCATATCGCACATCATCACCCACACACAGCCTGGATAATTGCATGAACTGGTTTATGGGAAGGGGAATGTTGGCCAGGACGCGGGAATGTTCCCTACTCTTTTTTATGAAGAGTGCCCGGGGTTCTTTTACTTCCACCTGGACACCCACCAGGACAACACCAGGATGGGCAGAAGGGACCTTGGTTTAACATCTCATCCAAAGGACAGCACACCCCAGCAGTACAGCACCCTCCAATACTGCACTCGGATGCCAGTGATTTTTAGGTGCAAGTCCAATCCCGGTGTGGGACAAGAACCCACGACCTTCTGGTCCAGAGGAGGATGTGCTACCAACTGAGCCACGCTGACACCAGAGAACAAGGGATGACAAGGGGAAAAGGGAGCAATATGGCAGCTGTAAACCTGTACATGCTATGCTTTACAAAAGCCCCCACTAAGGTTGCTCAGATATCTGTTTTCCTAAATGGATCTCTAGTATTTCAGTCAAAATTTAGGATGTAGTATTTTTGGATAAGCTGCGGAAAATCATAAATCCTAAATATTAGGATTGAAAATCCTAGGTCATTAGTTAGACCGCACCTGGAGTACTGTGTGCTGTACTGGCACCCGTATCTGAAGAGGGACATTAAGTTACTGGAGGGGGTGCAGCGCAGGGCAACAAAGATGATCAAGGGGCTGGGGGACTTATCATATAAGAGGAGGCTGAGGGAGTTGAACATGTACTCACTGGAGGACAGGAAAGGAGGGACGGGGGGACATGATTGAAACCTTTAAGTACATGAAAGGAATAAACAAGACAGGTACAGAGGGGCTGTTCCAAGTAAGGAAGGGGAGGGACACTAGGGGCCATGATATGAGACTGGAGGGAGGAAGGTTCAGGAATGAGATGAGGAGACACTTTTTTACAGAGAGGGTGGTGGCTGGGTGGAATGTGTTAGCTGCAGAAGTTGTATCCAGTAGAACAGTGGACTGCTTCAAAAGGGGATGGGACAGGACAAGGGGGAGGGTCAATGAAGGGGAAGGGTGGAAGGGAGGGGAAACTGCAGAATAAGGGGTGCTAGCTGCACATTCGAACAGACTTGATAGACCTCTAGGCCTTTATCTGCTGGTAAATTTCGTATGTTCGTAAGTTCGTAAAATTAGATTCTGATAAGGGGATCCAGTCCGATTTGGAATACATAGTATGTATCTATAAACCCCCCTACCCTGTGTGAGCCCCCTTATACAGATGATGTTAAATAACCCCTAGCCCAAACCACCCTCTTATCCTCAACCTCATTCCTCCCTCCTCCAGCCTCAAGTAAGCACTATGCCTCTTATTATACAACTTAACAATGTTGCCCTTATAATAAATAAGACCCCTACCCATGCTAAATCAGGAGCCTCCCCCATTGCTCCCACCCTGGCAGAAGCCATAACCCACAGTTCAATAAACAGCCCCCCCAACATACCCACTAGCCCCCACTTCCCTCATCATCCCAAGCTGGGTGACTTAGATCACAATTCCCTAGTGGAGCAGCTTGCTTTCATCTTCAATATGTAACTGAATGAATGAATGATGCAGCCAGCTAGATGTTACCATAGGTCCTTATCTGACATCAAATTCTATGTTTCTATGTTTACTTCAGACCATGTCTCTGAGCCATTTTGTTGTGCCCCGATTAATGGGCATGGTGACAGAAAGTCAGTCTGGAGTTAGAGTTTGGAGCTTAAGCAGCTCGAGTAATTCGAGCAGCAGCTCCTGTGTAGTTTGCGCGGGATACTGGTGGAAAGGCTGAGTTTGTCCTGTCTGCCTGCTGTCCCTTGAGAGGGAATCCTTCAAAAAGCTTAGCAATTGGACTGTATCCAAATTGGAGTATGATAAAGCCACTGAAGAGTGACCAGATTCAAACCTGAAGAAGACCGAAGATTTGCTGTACGCGATCAGCCTGTCAGGACATCCATTTACTACAGAATTCCCGGTTTTGCTCAGAGACACTGATATTGTGGCCAGACTGCCATCTGAATTGTGGTATGGTGACTGCTTTACTATAAATGTGCTGTGTGCTGTTCGTGGGTCGCAAATTTGGTTCCCCACTGTGTAAATGTGCCACACTTGCTGTAAGCTATATCCAGCACTACCATACTCGAAATCTAAACTTTTCCACCCAGCTTGGGCCTTGCCACCTGGCCCAGCCAGCTATTTCATGCACAGAAACCATCATCAATGAGAAACTCACCTGGGGATCAACCCCTTGCTCAACCATCTCGAACAGGAATGACACCTCGGTGATTCGTGTGGGCCCTGCTTCTCCTGGCAAACCAGTCATCAACCTGCAGTCTCCATTTCAACTAGCCTGTGTCTCGTATTGGGTAGAGTGAGTAACAATCAGGGTAACTCCCTGCAACAACAGCTAAATCTCAAGTGTTGTCATCTGATTGCATTGTTGTTTTTCCTTTTATGAACTGAGCCTTCAGGATCTGGATTATAAATTGTGTGTGGCTGTGCATGCCTTTTCTTTTCATCACAGGGCCCCAACCAGCTGTGACACCAACCTACCCCAGGCAATGTTCCAGGCTAGCCCACCTTACTTCCAGCTGGGTACCCAGAGCATGTGACTGTGTAGGGACTAAAAGTACATGCATAATTGCCTGACTAGATCAGTTTTTGAATCAATCAACCTGATTATGCCCCCCTTGTTCAGTTCCCCTGGATAAATCAAATCAAACTCTTTTCACATTTAATCTGACTGTGGTTCCAGTTTGTACCAAAAACACTGTACTGTTGTTATTTGCTGTGCCTAACTTTGTTTTACAGGGGGTCTCCAGGGTCAAACTGGTGGAACCAGCTGTAAGTGCAAACAGCGTGGGGATTTGTATGCTGAATAGTGGCTACTGTGAAAGTGTCTGTTGCATATTGTATAAGCCACTGGAGGGGAAAGAGAGGGGTTACAGTATCCCAGAGGGCTGTACCCAGGTTAGCCTTGTTATTAACAACCCTGTCCTCTGGGTGGAGGCATCCATTTCAGTACCCAGGCCCCTTAACCTGCAACCAACCACACAGACAGGAGTAGTAGCCTTTGGGATAGCGCCACCTAGGAGTTACATATATACTATTCATCCAGTGAGCATGGGCACTAATCTACCAAGATAAATTATTTACCTGACTGAAAAACGTGAGCTGTGAGATAAATCAATAGTTAAAACATCATTAGCTGGCTCCCCCCCCCCTTGCCCAACGTCACTACATCCCAACCATTTTCACTTACTGTTCTCAAAACTTTGCTCCTTCATGTACCCCCTAACACTTCTATGGGGGCTACGAACTGCCACAATAATAAAAAAGACTCTGACCCTGTAAGAAAAGACATTTGTTATGATTTTATCTTTTCTGTATCATTTCCTCTTTTTCAGTAATTTCCAATGGCTTCTTCTCATCTCCCAGCAGTTACTCACACTCAAAACTGAAGTTATTGATGGCCCCCACCCATCACACTGACACACCAATTGTGCCGCCACCACTACAAGGGGAAAGATAGTCTCTGTTTCTGAAACAATCCTCAGTCTCCAGGCCAGTATAAAGAAAGTAAGCAATTACTGGCTCTAGTACTCCTGGTCTGCTGGCTATGAAGTGACGCCATGTTTTTCTGAAAATTTAAAAACTTACTGCACCAATAAATGCCAACATCAAGACATCAACACAACATCCTCATGGTGTTTCCTTGGCAATAGCCATGAGAATGGCATTGCAGAAAGACTCACAGATATAGAAACAAAAAACAAACCCATACACTTTCAAAAGTCTCTTTTTTAACTGAAGAATCTCAACAAAATAAATGTATACTCAAAGTCCCAGTCAATTGTATAAATGAAACATGCAGTGGGATCTTGTGTGATACATTAATTATCTATACTTGAGGAGTTTGACGTCAGGCCCATCACTCATGGCTTACGCCACTTGTGATGTTATTTGAGGTCAGAGTCCTCTTGTATAAATAAGTAATGTGTAACAGTATTCCCCATTGCATAATATGTATTTATACAGCAAAAAACTGCAGGGTTCAACTTAATGCCACAAAAGTAAGGAAATGTGGCATTAAGGTGTCCAACCCCGACTCCCTACACTTCCAAATAGGAAAAAAGACAGGACCACAAAAGCAATCACAGAAAGCTATCATAAGTAAGACAAACAACATGCAAGTATTTCCAGATGACACAAATGCCATAGCAGTGATATGCTACCTTTGTGGATGTGTATCTGTTGTGTGCACACTGCAAGGCACACACAGTCACTTCTGGCCACAGATAGAAACCTACAATACTAAAATCTCAACAATGATTCTATGTGAAGAAGCACAGGCCCCTGCAGTCACAGACACAACTAGACAATACCCAACTTGCAAAAGTTCTTTTGTCTGCACAGTGCAGACACCTTTAAGTCCTGTACTTGTGAGTGGCAATGCATCTAAAGAAACTATGGGGCTGTCTGGCAGGCCCTGTGCTTCCATGTGGCTACAGATAGAGACACACAGGTTAAACAATATATTTGTTAGCCAAAGTGCCCTCTGGCAGCAACTGGTGCAGAGCTGCAGGGCCCTATGCCAAAAGATTTTGGTATCACATCAATACAGCAGTGGAATTAGGGCGACTACATTTGGGTGAATCTGGAAGAGCGAAAATACAATCATGACAGAACAAGTAGAGCAACAACGTATTTGGGCACAGTGCAATAATGGTGACTAGACATACAGAGTGAGTTTACAGTTGAGCTATTCAGCATTCTGGAGCCCACAGATATAGCCTACCCCACTGTCCAGGTTTGCCATGCAGTAGGAATCCTTTGGATAGGGGTTAGGGGATGCAGCACCCCATGGGGGATGCAGAGGGGTGGAGACCCCATCGTGACATCAGTGGCTATGTGGGATAAAGGGGGGGGTGTTCATGGGAGCATCTGATCCAAGATGGAGGTATAAATGTAGATAGTGCCATAATTGCCATAAATAGATGGAGGCCCATGAACAGGTAGCTGATTAGTGCTATTGCTGAGTTATGTGGTCACTGTTATAGCAGTCTCTGTAACATTTTTACCCAAATTGTAATTGGCCAGTAGTAATTGTTATATTGACATGGAACCAAAGTTTTTTTTCCATTTATGTAACTTGGGGCCCATGTGAGCAACCCTGTATCTTCCCTTCCAAGGATGGGGTTGGCACCACATGATAGCACCATTCCCCCAGTCTCGGCCCATCCAGCTTGCTCAATGAGCTATCACACAAACTTAGCTTATTGGCATAGGATTACAAAGCACTATCCATTGGAGTAAAGGCTGGAACTACATGCAACATTTCTTAATAATTATTTTTGGTTACACTTTATTATCTGGAAATGTGGCATTTATATAATAGTGGCCGAAATGACTTTTTGCTTCACAAGTGTTAAGGCACATCTCCTCCAGGATTTGAAAATCATATTTATGAGGTGGTGGGAAAAAATGGCTATTTTGAAAGTGTGGAGTCACAGTACTGAAAATTAGGGAAGTTATGAGTAGTGTCAGTGGCTCAGTAGGTAGCACACTCACCTATGAGGCCGGGAAATCAGAGAGCTGTGGGTTTAGATCCCACATCTGGCACTTGGGTTAATATCCCAATACTGACACTGTAGTGCAGCATGAGGGGGGTGCTGCACTTCTGAGGTAACGTCTTTCAGATGAGACGTTAAACCAAGGTCCCATCTGCCTGGATTGGTGGTAGCTCAGGTGGATGTTAAAGATCCCATGGCATTTATCGAAAAAGAGTAGGGGAATTTTTATTAAAGTTGGAAAGGAACATACAATCCAAAAATGTACAAAATCTAAAGCAATTTTTATAAATCAATATACAGATACCAAATGTCAAAATAAAATCAAACAGTGTTAAGTGACACAATAATTTTAACTAAACCATATGTTTAAACACAATCACATAATTTATAGGTATATTCGTATAACACAAATCCTAAATTATTTATTCTATATCATGCTTAAATATAATAGGCATACATACTTACTATACATACTCATTTTAATTATATCCATTATAACCAATCAATAGAGCCCATCTTCCTTGAAAGGTTGTTGACTGGATTGAATTATAATCTTGCAACCTGATGTCTTTAATTGCTGTTTCTACCATAAAAAACAACTTGTCAGAAGTAAAATGTAGTTGTTGAATAGTCAATCTGCACTGGACAAACCATATGTAAAATTTAAAGCAAACAAGAAATAACCATAGTGTTACTCTATCATGTTTCATCCACAGAAAAGGCAAAATACCAAGGCATAATATTTCTAAAGTTATAAAACCAAATGGAGATGTAGGCCAGTGACATTGAATTGATTGCCACAATCCTTGAATAAAAGGGCACTCTAGGAATAAATGCTGCATTGTCTCAATTACATCTGGACATGTTCCTCTAGGACAATATTTCTCCGACACTTGTCTATACTATAGATTTCCTCTTACATTTAGGCGACAATGCAAGGCCAGCCAAGTTACATCCCACATAAAAGTAGGAATACGAGGGGAAATCAGCATTTCACCTATCAGTAATCTATCTGGCAAAGAACAAGAATCAAATCCTGCTGTCTCTTGAAAATATTTTAAAATCAAAGATTCATACAAGTTTTTCTGAGTATAAGAAAGGAGATGCTCTTTGGAAATACCCCATAGCTTTATTTTAGCAAAGCAAGTTCTCATTGGATCAGGTAAATAAGAAATCAAAATTTGTCAATGAAGGTTATCATACATGGACCAAATAGAGAAAATATGTCCCGAGGAATCTAAGACCCAAGGGGATCATCTATTAATTTTTTGAGCTACCAAGGGGAATAAATTAGCATATAAATATATGGTGAAAAAAAAATACCACAGGTTGTATCATCTTCAACCCTCCATTTCTTTTTTCTCTCAATAGTAAGCCTCTTTTAATTGGATTTAAATGGTTTCCCCAGATACATGAAAAAAACAACTATATATTCTGGTTTCTAACGTTGATGGTAAGCTATATACTGTACTTAAATATAAAAATATGGGTAACAAAAAGGTTTTTATCATGTAGATTCGCTTTAATTTAGCTAAATGCCAAGTATTCCAAAGATTAACCTTATAGTGTGCTTCATTCAGTTTAAGTATCCAATTCCTGATAAGCCAAATCTCCAGAACCAATAAGATCCCTAAAATAGGGGCTGTCCCTTTTAACACTGGTACCCCAATTATTATATCATCTGTGACATCTTCAGCATTAAGAGGAAGGCAACAAGATTTCTGGTAATTTATTTGAGCTCCAGTATGAGTCGTAAAATTAGTTAAAATTATTCCCAGATTATGTGCTGATGGGATATTTCCTATTATAAAACAAATGTCATCTGCATATGCAATGCTCTTTATTTCAGGGTCTTCACAGGAAAAGGATACACCCTGTATACCTCTAGTTTTATCCACCATTCTAAGTAGCGGATCAATGGTAAATAAATATAGTAAGTCACTCAGAGGGCAACCTGCCTTACTCCCTTTAAAACAGTACACCTATGACTTATCCACCCATTACTAAAGGCTTTAGCAGAGGCAGACTTATAACATGTTTTAATCCAATTAATAAACATTTCAGGAATGCCATATGTAGCCAAACAACTCCATAAATACTCATGATTAACATTATCGAAAGCCTTAGCTTAATCCAGACTAAAAATAAGACCTGTAAACTCACCATTATTATCTCTATGAACTATTTCTTTAAGTAATATTAAACCATCAGAAATCTTTCTTCCTGGTATTGAACATGCCTGAGAACTGTGTAATAGAAAATCAGCCATTGGTATAAGTCTATTATGTAACAGTTTTGTAAATATTTTCAAATCTGTATTAAGCAGGGTAATTGGCCTCCAATTTGATAACTTAGTTCTATCTCCTTTTTTGTACATAAATACCACTAAACCATCCGACATACTATTTGGTAATAATCCTGTAATCAGAATTTTCCTTAAGACCTCGACAAATTCTTGTAATAATATTGTAAAAATTATTTTATATATCTCATATGGCAAACCATCACTCCCTGGGGCAGTACCTGCCTTTGTTAATGAAAAACTAGCTGATACTTCTAAAGATGTTATATCAACAAGCAACATGTCTCTGCTATGTTTATCAAGCATAGGTGGAATCACTATGCTTAACCATAAGGAATGTGGGAACCAGAAACAGTAGCATATCCAAATAATTGCTGTATATGATTATCTAAAGCATTCATAATATCTTTCCTGGTCGTACATTTTTTACCTGTAGAGTCACAAATCTCTGCCATATATTTTTGATGTCTTTGTTCAGCACAAAACTGATAGGGGTCCATAAAGGCTTTACCTCCTTGGGAACCAAATCTTCTTTCTACATTTAAGGCTTTATATCTACTATATTGTGTTGAATTTAATAATTTTCGACTTCTATCTAATTCAGATAAGGCTGTATAATCCCCTTGTGCAACTACAAAATGTAAGTCTAAAAACTGTTGTGGAGTTTTTAGATATGTATCTTTATTAAATTTACCATTAATCTTGCCAATTATTTGGAAATACTGTCTTACATCTATTTTTGTATCTTCCCACCAATCTCTATACGAATCATAGAGGCTAACTACTGATTTCCTTGCCTGTAGTACTGCCAAAATTCCTTCTTCAACAGTTGGTAACTTAAGTAATTCCAGGTTAAGATGCCAATATCCTGGTCCTCTATGCATTATTTCATAACTACCTATCGTAATCTCAAGTATCACATGATCAGAAGGTGCAACTGGTATAGTTTGAGCTTTTTGTATTGTTAAAGTATCTGAAATAAACCAGAAATCTATCCTTGTTGCTTTAGTACCTTGAGAAAATGTTTTTTGTGGTTTACCTAATAAATCAAAAACATCAACCAATCCTGACTGTGTCAATAAATCATTAAGACACTTACTATCACAAAATAACTTTGTGGATCGTATACCTCTATCCTTATGATAACGGCTACAATTAAAATCTCCACCTAAAAGCACAAATCTAGAAGTGAACAAATAGGGCAATAAAGTCTTAAATAATGCTATTCACGCAGATTTAGCTTGCGGAGTGTAAACATTAATAAATCTACAGTGTAAATCGTTAAGTATCATATCTAACAATAATATGCGGCCTGGCAAAACATCTGTAAGTTGAACTAGGCCAGCTGTAGGACTATTAACTGCTATACCTACCCCTGTGCATAGCTCTTCACCACCAGCAGTGTCAGTGGCTCAGTAGGTAGCACACTTGCTTCTGAGGCCGGGAGAGCAGAAGGCTGTGGGTTCAGTTCCCACATCTGGCACTTGGGTTAATATCCCAGTACTGACACTGTAGTGCAGCATGAGAGGGGTGCTGCACTTCTGAGGTGCCGTTTTTCGGATGAGACGTTAAACCGAGGTCTCATCTGCCTGGATTGGTGGTAGTTCAGGTGGATGTTAAAGAACCCATGGCACTTACTGAAAAGAGTAGGGTAATTTCCCCAGTGTCGTGGCCAAATTTCCCTCATTCACTAAAAATACCACCAACAGCTTAACCTGGTTCAAGGTCAGTTGGCATTCATCTGTATCCCCCTCCCCCGGGTCGTGCCTGAAAATAGGCAGGATTTGTCTAGTGCACTTACCCGGTCAACAAAAGCTAAATAAATAAATAAACAGACCAATAAACAGTACCCCATTTCCACCTTTCAGTGGCCTGTTCTACCTCAAACCTGGTATGTAACCAAGTATCTTGAAAATAAACTACATCATCCTTGCCTCCATCAAATAGTGAATATATCAACATTTGCTTCCTATTTGACTGAATACTGTTAACATTTAAGGATGCCAAATTTATATTCAAAAACACACAAAAGAGGAAGGGGAAAGAAGGGGGTTGTCATAACTCATATCAATGTTCCCTTTTATTTTTATTATTTCTTTTCTGTAGATTTTCTCATCCCAGGTTGACCCTTTTTTTTTATTTTTCACTGTATCCATAACATCAGCAGATGGTTCTGGATCAGAAGATCCTTCAGGTTATGAAGAATGGACCGAGGTGGAATCTGACTCAATACCTATGTCTTCCTGTAATACCAAAAATGCATTCTGGAGGGGTGTCAAACCTTGTTCAGAGATAGGTATTTTAGAGGTACTGGATCTTAAACTGCGACGTCTAGCAGTAATGAGGTTAAAAGATTCTTCCAGTGGAAGGGGGGGGAGGCATAGTATTAGGAATAACCTGGCCCACAACAGAATCTGTAAGAATCACCATTTTAGTAGATATTACGTTCTCTTCCTGTGAGGGAGTAGTTGATACAATTTCCGAAATGTCTGCTCATTCCATACTAGGTATGGTTTCAGGCCTACTTGGGGGGGGTGGAGGTACAGGTTTTTGCCTCTGGACCGCATGTACTGCTGTATTTAGGTAAAAATCCTGTATGCAAAAATCTCCATTTGTTTTATTTAGGGCAGCCCAAGGACAGTTAGTAAATACATGGGGTTCTTCACAAAGTGAGCATTTAGCTGGATGATGACAATCTGACATTGTATGCCCCAATTCCCTACACTGGACACATTTGATAACTTCACAATTCCTGCTAAGGTGTCTACCAGAACCACATTTATAACAGTGATGGGGCTGTCCTGGATACAAGATAAATCCTTTATCCCTTCCCAAATAAAAGCAACTGAGAAGATGTTGTAAATCTTCTTCGGTTCGGTTTAAATTAACTTTAGATCTCCAGCCACCATTCCAAAATCCTTCTGTATTTAGAATGGGCTCTGGGTTTCCTTTCAGTGTACACTTTTTCTCCAGTCAATATGAGATATCCTCCACATTAACCCCTTCATTATGGAACAATACAGTAATAACCTTGAATGTCTGTTTGGTTAATGGTATGGCCTGAAAATGGACCCAAGCAGGATTAGTCTTTAATAATGCTTATTTCATCCAAAATCTGTTTAACATATCTGGTGTACGATAACTAATGTCATAAGTATAGTCCCCTGGTATATGAATCAAGGCATACACTTCACTGGGCTTAAAACCCAGCATTTGTTTAAGTAAGACTTTCCCCACATAGAATCTGTCAGGCATGGTATCAGTGGGTCCCAAAAACCTCAGCCTTACAGCATTTCATCTTTTAGCCAAGGAAACAGGTTTATGAAAAAGGCTAGCATAGGAGGTAGTTGGGGTTGTAAGACGTGGTAGGGTATTTTGATCAACATCAGGCCCTATATCATTAGTAGCTTTATTTTGGTTGCCATTTCCTTCCAAATCCCCACTTTGGCATTGCTGAGGTGATTTTGATCCTAGTTTAGGACTAACTGGCTGGTTGTGGTTAACCACAGCACCTGGATCCGTTAAAGGCCTGTTTATATCGAATAATTCTACATTCTGTATTATAGAACCAGGGTCTAAACTACCCTCAGACCTAGCTGCAGGAACACTAGTCTCAGAATTGGGCCCATCAAAACCTGCAAGAGGGGTATGATCCATACCTGGAATTGGTATGGCAGGGTCCGCGATCCACTGACCCGAATCTAACAGCAACCACCCCACCCTTTTCAGGGCGATATCTGGGGACCAAGCAGGGGAAGGTTCTACTTCTATATCCCCTGAAATCTTCAGTGAACAAGCTTGTTTCCCCTTAGGGCTGTTTGCACCTTTATGTACTTTCAAGTCGGTACCTGTATGACCCGAGGGTGAATCTACCTCGGGTCTCTTCCGTTTCCAAATCTCTTCTTCAGCAGCAGGCTGAGCAATTTGATAATCCATAGCAGCCTTCTCCCAAAGGCGTCGTTTCTCTTGTAATATAGTGAGAGCTTGTTGATCTTCCGAAGCATCATCGGCTGTCTCGGCATTTAGAAGTCGTACTTCCAGGTTTGGATTTAAAGCCGACGTGCTCTTGCAATTAAAGTTAGACATACTCCTCGTATGTGCTGGACATGTGGTGCATTTTTCACCTTCCAGCTGAAAACTGTGTTTTGAAGGGTTAGATACATTTTGCTGGCCACCACTTGGGTGCATTCCAGCCGTATCATTCCCCTCTGCTCTGGGTAAAGCCTGTGAGCTTTCCTGCATCTGAGCTCCTCCACTGTCGTCGGCCACCTTGAGACTGTTCCTCTCTCCCAACAGTCTCACAGCGCCACCATTGTCCACAAGAGATATTGGAAAAGAAAGGGATTTCTTGTCTTCTGTCTCTCTTGTATGCAGTCCTCCTCCACTAGGATCCATGGGAGCTGCTATCTTGGTCCCACAGGAAAATGGGTCCCCCCTGCTCACAGAAAGCAAGAGTAGGGGAATTTCCCTGGTGTCCTGGCCAAATTTCTCCCATTCACTAAAAAAAATACCACCAACAGCTTAATCTGGTCCAGTTTCAGTTGCTTACCATCTGTATCCCACTCCCCCCGGTCGCCCCTGAAAAAGGGACTTCTAGGCCCAGTGGGCTTACTGGGTCAACAAAATTCAATAAATAAATAATAAATAAAATAAAATATTTCAACATTCATTCATAACTTACTAACATAGGAATGCGCTAGCAGATATAGGCCTTACAGTTCATCTAGTCTGCTGAATTTTCAGCTCCCTATGTTTTTACAAAGGAAACTGTCCACTTTACCACTTCCCTTTTGACCTATTTCAACTTTCCCTGCTCCCAACTCACTCCCTTTCTACCCGCAGTTTCTCCCTTCACCCTGTCCCAACCCATCTTGAAACTGTCCACTGTTTTTAGGGATAGAACCTCCTCAGGCATCTCATTCCACTTGGCCACCACCCTCTCTGTGAAAAAGTGGCTCCTGATCTCCCCTCTATACCGTACCTCCTCAAACTGTAAACTGTTCCCCCAATGGTCTTGTTGCCACTAAGGCTGAAGATGCACTCCAAGCTAATCCTATTAATATCCGTGAAGTACTTAAAGGTCACAGTCATATATCCCCTCTCCCTTCTTTCCTCAAGAGAGTACATTTTGAGCTCCCTGAGCCTCTCGTCATAGGGCTTGCTGGCCCTGGATCATCTTGGTTGCCCTTCTCCGGACCATCTCCAGCAAATTGGCAACCTTCTTAAGATATGGGCACCAAAACTGCACACTGTACTCCAGGTGTGGTTGTACTAGTGACCTTTAAAATGGCAGGATGACCTCTGCCTTCCTGCTGGTAATTCCCTGGTTATGGATACTAGCATCTGATTTGCCTTGGCTGCTGTTCTCTTGCAGAGTGTAGAGTGTTTCAGGTCACTTGTGATTATTATTCCCATTTCCTTTTATTTTTCTGACCTGGCTACCTGCACTCCATTCAACCAGTATTTGGTCTTCGGATTCTTTGTCCCCAAGTGCATCACCTTTCACTTTTTAGCACTGAACCCCAGCTGCCAAACACTGGACCACTTTTCTAGCCTAGCCAAATCCACCCTGAATTCTTGTCTTCCCTCCTTCATGTTCACTCTCCTATAGAGCTTGGTGTTGTCTGTGAACAGGCATATTTTACCATTGATCCCATCTGTGATGTCACTTACGAAGATGTTAAATGACACCAGGCTGAGAACTAAGCCCTGTGGGATGTCACTGGTCACAGGCCTCACTTCAAAGAACTCTCCACCAACTACCACCTTTTGGCTTCTATCTGTAGCCAATTTCTGAGCCAGCCCATGAGCTTAAACTCCCCCTCCTGTCCTCTGGCTTCCTGACCAGTCTCCTGTGGGGCACTGAGTCAAAGGCATTGCTAAAGTCCAAATACAGGACACCAACTATCTGACCATTGTCCACTGTCCTAGTGGCCCAATTGAAGAAGCTAATTAGGTTAGTCGGGCAGGACTTCCCTGCCACAAACCTGCACTGCCTCTCATCCTGGAGCCCATTTTCCTCCAGAAAGCCAATGAGTCTCTCATTCAGAATGATCTCCATCAACTTGCCCACTATAGCGGTCAGGCTGACTGGTCTATAGTTCCCTGCTTCATCCCTTGGCCTGCTCTTATGGAGAGGTACAACGTGTTGTTCTCCAGTCCTGGTGCATGTTTTTGGACTGCAGTGATGTGTTAAATAAGACTGCCTGTGGACCCACCAACCCTCCGCCAGTTCTCTAAACACCCTTGTAGACATGCCATCTGGTCCTGATTATTTGTCCACCTCTAGAGCCCTAGGCTCTTGAGTACCCTTTCAGCTTGCATTTCACTGTCTGTGACCTCCCCTATTCCAGTCCCCACCCCCTACTCCCTTGTGGTCCTGGACCATCCTTCTCCTAAGTGAAGACTGAACTGAAGTACCATTAAACACTTTCGCCTTTTCTTCACTTCCCTCTGCCCAACCCCCCTCATTTTTTAGCTTAACAATCTCCTCCTTTGTGTTTCTTTCCTCCTTTAGATACTTGAAAAAGGACATTTCACCCACTTGTGTCCCCAGTCTAGCTACCTCTCTCATGGTGTTTTCCTCCCTTACCACCCTGCTAACCCCCTAGAGTTAGTGATGTAGTCCACCCTATCCTCCACCTTCTGAGTGTGCTTGTACTTTCTGGTTGCCATCTTGTCCCACATTACTTTTGCCACCTCCTTGCCAAAACAGCTTAGTCCTGACCATCCCCCTTCCTACACATGGGTGAAACTACACTTTGTGGTGGTTGCTCCCTGCAAGCTGTGCATCCACCTTCATCTTTTGAACATGTACGTAGTTCTACAGGACCAGAACTAGGCTAGTCCTGTCCCTTGTGGACTCCATGACACCCTATGTCAGGAAAGCACTTTGGAAAGCATACAACAGTATAGTACAGAGGTAGCAGGGATTTTCCTGTCCACCACCAGGTAGATTGATGTCTCCCATTAAGCACTCCCCCATTCCCATATTCCTGTTCTTTCTGTACATTTTGTAACGGGAACAGCTAGATCCCAGTTGTGGTTTTGTGGGCCCAAGTCTCTGTAATGGCCACTGTGTCCACCTCTCCTTCATCCAACTTTGACTGCAATTTCAACAATTTGCTCACCTGACTTCTGGTGTTTAGTGACACCACCTTCCACCATGACTCTGCACCCCCTTATTCCTGATTTACCCTTAAAATTTGCATACTCCATTTGTCCCTCCCATCTTCCCCCTCATCTCCCTTTCTTCCCCTCCTCTTTCTGACCTGTTGGGAGGAAGACCCATTGACCTCCTCCACCCAGTGATTAAGCATGCTGTGCATCCTGCTGCCTGTCCATTAAAGTCGTATGTGTAACCTGTCCAGTGCATACACATCCTTTTTATTCTATGTCCCTTCCCAACCACCAATGCATCTGTACCCTTTCACCTCACACCATCCTCTAAACCATTCATTGAATTTGACAATACCTACTTTCCTTGCAGTACTAGCTCTTGGAACCAGAAGCACCTCCAAGAAGGCTACCAGATTCCCTTCCATTTTGCAGGTGTTCCTGTACACCAAGTATCCCTTCCTCCTTCCCTCCCTGAACCTCCCCACCACAGGCACACCCCATCCCTCCCTCCCTCCCATCCACAGCAGGCCTACCTCACTCTTCCCTTCTGTCCTTTCTCCTGACTATCCTGTCCCACGTCCATGCCCACTGTCCCCTTCCCTGTGCCTTCTACCCCCCTGTCATCTGATCTCATGTTCTTTCACCCCTTCTCCCTACTTACTCTGACATCCTCCCTCTACCCTCTCCAACATTCCCCCCTTACTGGCTCTTTCCTGACTACCACTTTTCCTGCCTCCCCCTGGTCTAGTGGAAGGAATCTGTTCCTCACCAGCAATTCTGGAGATGCTCCCACAAGACACCATCCCCTTCCTGCCTTTCCTTTCCCTCTTACTGTTGATTAATCCCCATCCCTGGGCTTCCTGTTCTGTTGGGAAGGGAGCCCTGAGGACCTGACTAGTTTCCTGTTCCCTCCTTCTCCCACTGCTAGGCCCACCTCCCTCCCTCCCCTTGCTCCACTCTTGCCCAACCCCCCCTTACCTGCCCCTAAGCCCTATGGCCCCTTTGCCACTCAAATCATTACTCTACAAAAAAAACACACCTCCAGTGCACCAATCTCATGCCTCAGTTCCCAAACCTCTGCACTCAGCTGCCTAATTTGATGACAAGCCAGGCATCCTCTGCCACTTAGAGAATTCCCAGAAACACCACCATCCCACATCCCTTGCACTCCACCACTCTACCTGCTTCACCTTGAACCTACTGCATTCCTTCTCTCCACATATTAGTCCTTTAGCCATTCTGTATTACTGTGCTTAGCTCTGCCTCCTTCCTTATGTTTTATTAAACCCCAGTACAAATGTAAGATGACCCAAATTTATTATATTTGGCTGTAGCATTATATTTTTCTCTCCACAGTTTCAACATAGTCTTCTTATCACACCATCTCATGAACCCAGGAGGTGAACATTTTCAAATCCTGCCTGGAACATAATATTGTGGAGCAACTGCAAAATAACATTTTGACCTGGATTTGAAAAATGTCACTTGTTTTGTTCATGAGGTGTGGTCCAAAAGGATATGTTGAACATTTGTTGGGACTATATTGAAAATGTTCAAAGTTATGAGTAAACACTGAAATATTTCATCATTCATTCATAACTTGGTCCTTTTAGCATATTTGTCCTCCAGATTTTTAACATAGTCATCTTATGACCCCACCTCATGAACTCTGGAAGTGAAAAGTTTCAAATCCCACTTGAAAGGAGATTTCAATGGAACAACTGTAAAATCACCTTTCAGAACAGATTTGAAATTAATCACTTATCTTGTTATTGAGACAATGGCCCAAAAAGGCCATGCTGAAAATCTGGTGAAAAAATACTCAAATTTCACAAAGTTATGAGTAAAAGTTCTAAACACATACATTAACTGCACTTAACTTATTTTCTCATATGACAGTTGTGGTTCCAGATGAAGGATATCTTTTATTATTAGAGAGTGGATCTATGTCATGGGACCATGGTCAGGTGAGTGAAGGTGTGTGTGTGTGTTTTGTGGATGGTGGGTGCAGAGTGAGTGTGTGCTATGGGGTGGTAGGGGTGGGGGTCAGATCAGCAAGTGACCATTTTCTTACTTACAGGTTTTAAAAAATTCAATGAAGAACCATTTCCTTCTTTAGCAGGGGAGCCATAGCTGACACTGGTGATTTGGTACCACAATGTCAGTGTAGTGGTCAATTGCATCAGGAGTGAGCACTCAGCTGCCACTGCCTATGTTTTGCAGGGCAGGCAGGTGATTTGGAGGGAAGAGGTGAGGTATAAATCAGTACCGGTGCAGGGCACCCCTGTCCACTTCAATAAAAACCATTTCAGAATGGGAAGTATGGGGTGGGCAATCTGAAGGGGAAGGGTGGTATAAATCCAGTAGGTTAAAAGTTTAAAATCAAATCAAATCAAAATTTATTTTTAGAGCACTTTTCAATAAATCAAAGCGCTAGTACATAACAAGAATAAAACATCAACTATAATAAATAATGAGATAAAACAGTAAAAATGACCATGAGATAATCTATCCATATGCTAGTGCAAATAAGTGGCTTTTCAGAGACCTCTTAAATGATTCCATGAACAGGCACTCTCTAATCTGATTTAGACCCACCTGAAATATGATTTTGAGCAGTGACTGCAAAATCAACTTTCAGCATGCATTTGAAAAATGTCAACTGTCTTGTTTAGGGGTGGGGTCACAAAAAGGCTATATTGAAAGTTTGGTGGAAAAATATTATAAAAATTACGAAGTTCTGAGTAAAAATTCAAACCCATTGAAATAAATTAAACCAGACTCATATTTGCCTTACTGTTTTTCCTTTACCCTATACAGTACTATTTTCTAAGGATAGTTGCATGGAAGCATGTACAGGCCCCCGTACCAAACAATGCTACATACTGTTGCCAAGTTATTATATTTGTTCCAGTGTTACCAACTTTTATCAACTGTTGCCAATTTGCTATATGTGTCTTCATATCTACTATACATAACTGTTGCATTGTTAGCCAATGTTATTCTCCTGTAATCCCTCCTGCTCTCATTGTATGCAATTAAGCAAATTGTATTCCAACATTATAACATTTCTCTGTATTCTACCCCATTGTTCCCTACCTCCCAGGTTGCACTGGGAGATGAGCAACTTGCTACTCAGCGTGCCTTCCTGGTGAAAATTTCAATAAATAAAATAAAAAAACATATTGGCCCCTGGGAGTTGGCTTGTTTTTGCTGCATGTCTACCATCTGATGTCATAATGCTCTACTTAAGACACTGAAATGATTTTCATGGCAACATATTCTGATGTCCTCACAAGAAGGGACTGAGACTTCAACAGGGAAATAAGCAGCAGTTACTGATATGTGCAGATTAGGCCTAAGACAGACAAACAGAATATGGTTTCCATGCAAATATGCTTAATAATAAACAATGGAAATGAGAAATAAAGAACATATGAAATGCAAATGCAAACCTGACTGTATCTAGGACATGTTTCTAGCAGGTACCAGCTGTTCTGTAAATTAAATAAGCACAGCAAGACATCTTCCTGAAGTGGGAAATAAGTTCATTCATGTTTTCTCATGATTCCAAAGTATAGTTATTCATGCTGTTTTTGTTCTCATATGGACATGTTACAGAAAATATCTTCCTATCTTGTTTTAGAAGACAGTGTTTTTGGTTTTTTTCTGCCCTTTTATATTTTTAACACATTGTAAGATAAGAGAAAAAAAGACGGTCAAACCAGGTTGTTAATAACAGGAGGGTGCAGAAAAAAACATTCCTTCTCCACTCCAAATTTATGTAATTTTTTAACCTTGAACTTCTCAAGTATTTAGTCCAAAGCAACAGTAATTGCTTCAACCTTTACCATGAGTAGCAGTTAGCTGGTTCAGTAAAATAAGTACATATTGTAAAAAGAGGTCAGATGAATCTGGTTCCTGTCTGCATGGTATGAGGAATGCACAAACTGATGCAATATCTCATAGCAGTATGTGTCACTTAAACCTTATGCATAGTAACTAATGAAACAGGGGTTCTTCTATTTAGTGGTTTTCCATCTCAGACTCTGCACAGATGCCTGCACAGCATATGTTGTCAAGATGATACCTGATACAGTACATTCACCTTAAAAAAAGCATTGCCAGAGTAGACTGTCCTTAAAAGTTATAGATTAGTTGCCATATTGGTCCTTGTAAGAACAGATCCAGAAGCAAATGGTTTGATACCTTGTATTGGGCCAACATAGATGTTACAAGGTGTCAGCATGACTCAGTTGGTAACACATCTGCCTCTGCACCAGAAGGTCGTGGGTTCTCATCCCACACTGGGATTGGACTTGTACCTAAAAATCGCTGGCATCCGAGTGCAGTATTGGGGGGTGCTGTACTGCTGGGGTGTGCTGTCCTTCAGATGAGATGTTAAACCGAGGTTCCTTCTGCCCATCCTGGTGTTGTCCTGATGGGTGTACAGGTGGAAGTAAAAGAAACCAGGACACTCTTCGCAAAGAGTAGGGAACATTCTTGGTGTCCTGGCCAACATTTCCCTTCCCATAAACTGGTTCATGCAGTTATGTAGGCTGTGTGTGGGTGATGATGTGCGATATGGCTGCCACCACATATTCAGTCACTTCACAACCAGTCTAGCTTTGCTTGTAAAGTGCTTTGGATGTATGAAAAGTGCTATATAAATGCTGATTCTTCTTCTACAAAATGAAAACAATGTCTAAGCTTTCGGACCAACCAAGTCCTTCCTCAGAGACTTATGAAAATTGTTCAGAGAGTCACACTCTATTAACACCCAGACCATACAATAAAAACCCAGAACAATTATCATTGGTTAGAAGTACCTATTTCAAAAAAATCATACATTTAAATGGGATGAACAACATCCATTTAGCTTGCTGTCAGAATCTTTTCAAGGTCAAACCCATAGATAAGCTGAACACTCAAGCAGCAGTCCGTATCTGAAATTATTAATGAATGTGTGTGTTAGGAGAATTCATTCAAAATTAAAAGCAAGACTCTTAGATTTAATACCCCAAATGTCCAAGTTAAAACTTGATAGTATAGTATGATAAAAAACTGTACAACAGAAATAAATGTATGATAATAAGAGGGGAATAAGAAAAATGTACCTTGTATGAATAACTGTTTAAAACATTCATACAGAATTAAACTTATCTGGAGAAACTTTTTTAAACTATACTCTCAACCAGTTAACACACACCATAAACATTAAAACCTACAGTGCTGTAGCACTATGTTTAACAAGATAATATCAACTGTCAGTATAATTGCCAAATAAAAAAATAATAAAAATTAAATCTCTCAAGGACTACCTAGAAAATTAGTTTATGCATCCTAAAATGAACAAAGTTCAATAATGAGTCGGTATATAATCAATTAACTATGTGTGCAGAAACAGTCTTAAGAATCTGTATAAAAACTCAATGGAATTAAACTACACCCTGCCCCCAGAAAAGATAACTAGAAAAGAAATATATGTGCACTACATATGTGAGCCAAGAGTCCTAACACCCTGTAGCAAAATGATGACATATACCCGAATATAAGCCTCCTAAATGTGTAAGCACCACCCCAGTCCCTTTCCCCACACACAGTACTCTCCCCACAAAAAAAATCCTTCAAACCCCTCAAAAGGCACACACAGAAAATACCCCCTCACACACAGTAAATTCCTCCCTCATACACTCTCACCCAAGGCAACCCAACCTCCCCCAACCCCCACAAACATGTATCATTTGGTGAGAAACTATTATATTGATAACTAGTTAAAAATGACTATGAAAAAGACAAAAAAAACAAAACACACACACACTGAAGTCATGTTAAATGTCCATCATATGAAGTAAAAGTCTGGGTAAGTTTAAGTGGGGTAGTGTGTCATGAAACCCAAATCAATATTCATGCCATCTGCTACCATATTGAGAAGTAAAATAAGCTTAATCACAAAAGTTCATCTCTGATGTGTATTTTTTAAATACCTTTTAAGACCATTACTGAGAAGTCTGAGATTAAGTAGTCATTCTGAGAGAAGTGTCGCCCCACTGGTTTGTCAATCATCTTCGTATTAATGGTATTTCTGTGTGCATTCATTCTAGTGAGGAGAGCAATATAAGGTATCAAACTATTTGTTTCTGGAATTTTTCACAACTGCCTTATAACTGTATGCTATTGTTGATCTTGTAAATTGAATGTTTAATGTCTCATTCCTATTGTTCCCCTTCCCCCCCAGGTCATATCAGGAGATGAGCGACCTGTTGCTCTGTGTGCCTTCCTGGTGAAACATTTCAATAAATAAATAAAAATAAATAAATAAGTTTTGAGACTTTATTTATTCTTAGGCTGTGATTTTGGGCCACCAATTCTGCAAAACATGCTGGATTTCTGGCAATGCTTAACTAAATGTATTTCCCTTAATACTAACCTACTGTAGTTAATTCCCTATGGGCAGATAGCTTTAATATAATTTCACTTAGTTTTTTAATACTATTTGGGTAGCTGACCTTGAGTATGAAATTAATGCAACTGTTGTGACATACTGCAGCTAAGCTTTGCTTTATTATGTATGGTTCATATGCTCGTCATGTTTAGGTAGTCTAGTTTATGTTTTGATTAATACTGAACAAAATTGTTTCAATATTAGATAAAATTATCCAGCTAACAGCTTTACACATTGATACCTTTGCATGAACAAGTGTTAGCTGGAATTGGTACAAATGTTTTTTTCAAGACAGCAGTCACCCATGGTTTGGCAGAAAATCGCATTCCCCCAATTTAAGACATGTAAATGTTTTGTATTCCAAAAGAGAAAACACTTATAAATGATTTATGGAAACTATAGATTATTAAAATGTCTATACATGGTTGAAGTATTGTAGCTGTCTTAATATCTTTCCAAACATTAGACAAAGTTGTGTTGTGCACAAAAATATAATAAACAGACATTACAGACTGTGTGAATAGACATTTATCAGCTTTACTCCTAGTTAGATCAAATGTGTGTAATAATCCTTGTTTATTTATTTTGTTTATTCTTTGTTAACCTGTTAAGGCCCATTAGACACAAGTGTCTGTTTTCAGGGGCAGCCCAGGAGTACTAGGAGGTTAAGTGTCTTGCGCAGAGTCACACAGTATGCAAGTGGAAGTTGTGGGAATCAAATACAGGTCTGCTGGCTGTACCAGGCTCATTCACAGTTTGTAACTTTATCCTCTAGGCTATACTGCTAGTCACAAGTTAGCAGTATGATTAATGGCACAGAAAATAAGGAGTTCATTTATGACATCTAACCAGTCTATTGCACTACTTGAATCTAAAGATCTGTATAATTTAATAAGTCTCAGTGCATTCTAAAAATCCTTCAGAGGTAAATTCACGGTGAACACGGGATGCTTGTAGCTATCCACTTATACTTTAAAATTGTTTTTCATAAAAAAAATACATAACTGGATTTTAAAGACCATATTCTACAAAACACAACACATTGCTGTCCACCATGATGAGAAAACTAATAAATGAAAACTAAGCATAGGTGATGCATTGCAGCATTGTAGGACCACTAAATAGCCATCTGTGATTCATAGCATTTTAAAATGCAAGGGAAAGCATCAAAGCTGCTAGCTGCATCCTGCATCACATGGCCTGAGAAGAATGCAAAATTCAAATAAGACTGAGTTTTCATACACAAGACTCAGGCAGAGATTAAATGCTGCCTAGAAAAGCATACATTATATTATAGGGCCAACAGGCATATCCTTCTTGTATGGATCCCTAAACTAAATTCTATTTTATTCAAATTATCATTTCTTACCCTATAAAATGATAAAGGGAAAGGTAGAACAACTTTTTTATGTTTTACAGGCAAGATGTCCTTGTTTGGTAAATGGAGCTGGTCAAGTTAAGCCTTTTTATTTTCTTAAGCCAATCTAAAGCTTAAAATATACCTTTTTGCATGTCTGTGTGTGTATGTGTGTATGTTTGTGTGTATATAAAATTAAGTGCAGCCCTCTAAACAGGCCACTCTGGGTTCTTCATCATATTTAAACCAAAGGATAACAGAAACACAGTACTCAGTTTGAAAAGAAATATATCACTTGCTGGACTCTTGACAATCGAGTTAAAAGTTTGCATGTTCTGTTATACATGTCATGGAAATGCCATGATTAAATATAGTATTTATTTATTTAGTTAGTTTTTGTTTACCAGGTAAGTGCACTAGCCAAAAGCATTGCCCATTTTCAGGCACGACCCAGGAGAGGTAGAGACAAAGGAACATCAATAACAAGTTATGCAGCAATACAAAACATCTAACAGTGGCTTAGAAAATGCCAGAATATTTTAGAACAATACAGAGTAAAAGCATTTCAGATGACAATCATTATGAATAAGTGCATAAATGCATGTGAAGAGATGTCATGATAAGCATATGTATTTACAGTTACATGTGCACTTATCTGTCCCCAAAAGGTAGCTACAGTACAAAGTTCCTTCTTAAAATCCTGGTGTGACTGAGATAATATTACTAAAGTAGGTTTACCCTTGCCTCCCCCAACAAATCAATCTACGAGGAGCAAAATACTTTGGTATCAGAGCATAATTATTTAGTGGTAGGTACAGTAAGGGGTTCCTAAAATGTGCAATATGCTAACATAAACATAACAAAGGAACAGGTAGAATGCATGAACAATCAAAGCACAATAAGAAAAGCAACAGTGCTTTGGAAGCTTGGGACAAAACAGAATATTATAAATCTACATGAAGGCAGCAAAAGAGAGAGTCATGTCCAGCTGAAAGCTCAAGAGCGGGAGAGAGAAATCTCAAACTAATTTATATACACTATGAGAAGCATGGACAGCATTTGAAAGTAACACATTGTACTTTGCTTCAAGTTCCATTCCCAAGCTGGCTAAATAAACTGCCTCTTGGTTAAAATAATAATAAATTTTCACAGATGCCAGGAATTGTTGATTTTGTTGCAGAGGCTATTTATTTGTGTGTATATATATATATATATATACATATATATATATATATATATATATATATATATATATATATATATATATAGATAGATAGATAGATATATATAGATAGATAGATAGATATATATAGTTGGTAGATAGTTTAAAGGGGCAATGTCAACACCCTATAGGCTTTACTTTTTAAAATATATTTCATTATTTCACAATTTCTCTTGAATCTGGTGATGTTGCTGACTGTCTTGTATCTGTTTCCTTTTATGTAATTAAAATTAAAACTGACTGCCTCTTATATTTGTGTTACCACACAAAAAAAGTGTTTGTTTATAGTTCTTGGTCAACTCCAGTTGCACCCTTCCTGAAACTTGGGACCACCCACACCATCTTTTGACTGTTACATAGTGTAAATAGAGTACTGGAAGAAATGTGGATGGACAATTGGGGGCATTCCTATCTTCAGGAAGCCTGCAGTAAGAGGAGAAAAAGGAAGTGCAAACCAAGCAAATCATACACCAGTATTATGTGTTTAAATTTTACTAAAACAAAAGAGAAAAATAACCAATTACATCACCAAATTGTACAGAATGTAAGCTGTCATAAGGCATGCTTTTTTTCAGCTAGAAATTGAATATAAAAACGTTGTCAATGCATCAGTTAGGGTTCCAGTGACAAAGGTTTGCAAATGTGGTGTCAGGGTTTCCAACCCTAATACCTCACCTCCACCCTACACACACACTGACAGGCATCGAGGGTGTCTCTTGAGGTCATCAGCCCTAACACTCACCAATTCCATAACTAAACAAGCTGAGATGGGTACAGTATAGGAGAATGAGGTGAGAGTTAGGGCTGATGACCCCAAGAGACACCCCTAATGCCTTTCAGTGTGTGCAGGATGGGGATGCAGCATTAGGGTTGGAAACCCTAACACCACCTTTCCAGACTATTGTCCCTGCTACCCTAACTGATGCTTAATAATTTTGATCCCAGATTTTCAATGTAGCCTTCTTATAACCCCACCTCATGAACAATAAGACTATCATTACAGAAATCCCAATGGAAAGGTGATTTCACCACTGGAGTGGGAAATCACCTTTTGGATTGGAGTTGCATAATGACAGTCATATTGTTCATGAGGTGGGGTCCCTGAAAGGCCATGTTGAAAATCGGGGTCAAAATCTCAGAAAATGATGAAGTTATGCAGAAAAGTTGAAATCCCTATTGAAATACATTAAACTGCATTTACTTTAGTTTCTCATATTTCAGTCACCGGTTCCAGCAGCAAGACATGTCTTCAATCAGAGAGTGAGACTTGAACCTGGGATCTGATTAGGTAAGAGAGGTTGTTTGGGAATGTACTGGGGATGTGGGGTGGTTGGTGCTGAGTGGAAGGTGGGGGTGGGCTGATCATCGAGAACCATTTTTTTACAACAGAAAAAAAAAGAAAAGGACTTTTTTTGTTGTTTTTTTTTTTACAGGCACCCTGGCACAGATGCAGAGGGGGTAGCACTGGATACCAGGGACAATATGGGGATGATGATTAGACATCGCGGAGGCGGAGGGACCAATGGACTACCAGGGACTGTTTGCAACATACAGGTAGGGCAATGAGACAATGGGGAAGGGTAAGGGAACAAAATAAAAGAATGGTGACAGCAAATGATGGGTGGGGGGGGTGCCACTAGACACCAGGGACAGAAAATATGATGTTGGGGAGTCTGTAAATACAAGATAAATAGTGACTCTTTGCGTTTGGGTCTGCAACAGTTCACTAGTTTGCCGCAACTTGCGTGTTGTGCAGATGGCACTGTGTATACCCCATATTACGATGTAATGCTATGAAAATGTAAGTAAAATGTAAAACAGCAGAAATGAATTGTAGAACAAAATAATATATTTCCCCAAGCCAGCAAAAGGCACATCTATGAGGGGAACGCTTTGGGTCCTGAAATGTTCAGGCCAAAATTCCAAACAATCACTGTGGTATTAAGTCACAAAGAAACTCATGCAAAAAAAATTGTTGCACAAATTGTGAAATAACCCAAGCCTTTTATGTTAATACAGAAGCCTCTTTCCCAATTTTCACAGCAGGTGTCATGCCTTGTGACACAGAGTGTTGTAATTTGAGGTAAAGCAATTCCTCTGATTAAAATAAACAAATTTCTTGACATTGTTATAAAACAGTAAGCCCAGAATCCAGTTCCTTGGGTCCTGATTAGGTAAACACAACTGTTAGTATTTACCAAGTGGCATTATTTTTTATTCACATATCTGGACTGCCTTGTACGGTATGGGCTGCATGCCCGTGGCTTGCTCTGCACCAGTGGCGTGCAGCCCTCACCGGGCAGTCAATCAGAGGTGGTGGGTGGCAGGTGGGTGGATGCTGTGCCTGGCCGCGGGGGAGCGGGGTGGTGGGGCTTTGTGAGTGGGGGGTGGAGGGACACTAGATCACCAGGATATGGTCTTGGGGGTTAAACATAATGCAGCCCACGATCGGGCTTAACAGTCCACTGGACCACCAGGGATACGTTCTGGGGGGGGTTCAACATATTCAGCCCACGATCAGGCTTAGCGGTCCACTGGACCACCAGGGATATGCTCTGGGAGAGGACACTTTGCTGCCCACGATTGGGCTGGTGGGGGATTATTTCAGCTTTGCCTGATCGGGCCAGTCGAGGGAGGGGACTTTTTTGCCCCGATCGGGCCAGTGGGGGATTTTTACTCTTTTGCCCGCGATCGGGCTGAGGGGGGCATCGGTCCCCACGGCTGCTGGCCTGGCAGGGTGCCAGGTGCAAGTCCTCGGGGATCGGCACACATGCATGCTAATGGCATGCAAATGAGCCCATAAACAGATGCAAATGAACCCCCTGCACCTTGCAAGAATTATGGCCCCATTTGCATGTCACCTTTTGAATATCGGAAATTTGCGCATGGCGTAATGGTACTTGTGTCACCGCAAGTTGAATGCTTCACTCTGACCACTTGCGGTGGCGCAAGTTCCACTGCGCCATGCACAGTGGCTGTGGCCGGGGGGTGATATTCAAAGGAGTTGCTCAATAGCATAACTCCTTTGAATATCACCCTGGCCACACCCCTGGGCAACTATTTTGTGCAGCGCAAGGGCTTGCACCACAAAATAGCGCAGTTTGAATATCCGGCCCTATGTATCTCTGCACCCACGCATCCAACCAGAATTAAACTTGCCACATCCAGAAATTGTTGGTCCCCAACAGCACATGCAAAATGTCATAGGAATCAGTCAAACAGTTTCAAAGTTATTAAAGTGCAAAATTTTGGGTTTAACATTAGAAGTGACATTTGAACCCTACCTACAGTATAGGGGTGCAACCGCACCCTTAAGGCTCCAGGTACTCTTACAACATATAGACATCACAAGCATCATAATAATACCAATTCATACACTTAACATCCATATGCAAAATAAATAATATAATATGTAATATGTTCATTTTACTCTAAGAAATAATATCAATAACTATCACTATTAATCCTAAAAGGCTTGCTGAAGCAAGAATATTTTCTGGGTTGGCAGTAACCAATTAAGTATACTAGGTTGGAGTTTCAGCCCGACTGCTGCAGCTTATGACCATATTTTTCCACTCTGTGGCAGTCTTGATGTGCACAATTATGCATGCCATATTTTTAATGCTATTGCACCCACTTTATGATACAAATATGATGTATGTATCACATAGTGTTGAATACACCTTTTTCTTTCATGCAAATAGATCTAGATTTGTTGCTATTTGCAGCATTTGCATGTATAAGTTAAACTATCTTTTAGTGTTGCGAGCATCGTGGATGCAGCATGATAGTGCTGCATGTCTCCAGTGCATGACTGAAAGTCCAACCCACTCTGTCTATGTAATTTGTTGAAGACTGTGATATAATTTACTGGTCCAACAAACTGTATGCAGATGTTGCATTACGTAAGCTTGCGAGGCCACACAGATTCATTTACTGAGTAATTTTAAATGGGCACTGTAAACCCTCTTACGCCTCAAAGTGTCTCTATTTTCAAAAATACATGTTATGATCAGTTACATCCAGTAGAGATTGTTGATGTAGATGGTAGTTTGATTCTGATTCACTATTTCTTTTTTAAAAGTGAAAAAACATACTGCACACCATACTAGTGTTAACCACACAAACATATGTCTGTTTACTGTCCTTGATCAACTTTGTCTCCATCTTTCCTGGACTTGGTAACACTTCCATCACAGTCTAGCCACTTATGAAGTAGTGGGAGAAAAGGATACTATTACATCATGCGTGGCTGAACTGTTTAGAGTGGTCCTAATGTTTAGGATGTATGCAAAACGAATTGATCAAGGATTTCAAATAAAACAAGGCTGGATCTAGTTACATAATTAACATGTATTTCAGTTCTGCTAAGAAAGGATGCAGATAACACAAAACAAACAGCAACATCAATGAACTTCAGAAAAGGTATGCAATCATAAAATGTGGGCTTTCATCTGGTGCAAAAAGGGTTGACAGTATCCATTGTAGTCTATGTAATAAAACCTGTGTTCTGTGTTGCCAAAAAAAGCCAAGTGCATATCAGCATAATTTAATTTCCACAGACTGTAACCAGTTAGATAGTAATACAAAAATATGTCTGGCAGTGGAAGAAAAATATAAATAGATACAGCATACCTCTGGCTGCCGAATATGCACTAAAGTGGCATTAAATAAATCCAACATCTTGGAAATCAGTAGGAGAGAGAAAGAGGGAGAGAGAGAGAGAGATGGCAGCACCACACAGTTTTCAGCATTCTGCAATCAGTAGTATGATAATTTGTCTGCCTTATTAATACTTGGGAGTCAGAAAAAAGGAGCAAGCTAGGGTGCATGAGAGTGGAGAGAGTTTAATTATGAAGCTTTTGTGGGATCAGCATAGTCTCAGCAATGTCTACCACCATGTGGCAGTTTTGGCAGGAGTACAACTGAATGTGTAAGTTACAGTTCCTGTCCTTACATTGTTTTGTTTGTTGGAAGGTGAATAAAGAAAAGACTGAGTTCAGCAAGGGAGTGTTTATCTAGGGATACCAGTAGAGGAGTGAGGCTTAGTGAGAGAGAACGAGTCTTGGCATCACCATGCCGTTTTCAGTGTTAGGTAATGAGCAGTGCAACGTATCTAAGCACCTTGTTTGTCAGGTTTATCAGTATAGTACTTAACTCAGAATGTGTTGCTGCAGCCTCCTCTGTTGACTTACCAGAGCAGAATGTGTTGTAGGTGACCTAGACAGTTCTGTGAGCATCAGCATTAACAATGGCTATGTACAATACAGCACAGACTCAATTAGAAGATATCAATATTTATTGTAATTTTATTTTCATTTTAGGAAGATGTCACACAAATAAAGCAAAAGTAAAATAAAAGTGAATAATGAATATAACTAATTTTGCAGTACTGTATGTAGCACAGTATGCCATTGTTAGGGCACAATCATATGGGTGCCAAAACAAGGTCGTGACAGAGAGCATATGGGATTTCACAGAATCCTGCACTCAAACAGTTTTCAGCATCCACACTGTTCTCCTGCCATTTGCTGCATGCCCACCCTGGAGTTGGTCATAGTTAGTTTTGGGGGGTGCACGGGGCGAAATGTAAGTTTTTTACCAGACAGTCCTTGGGAACCGTAAGTTGCTGGCAGTGCAATAGCAACCCCAGATTATGACAGCAACATTTTACTTGTGCCCTAATGTACATCACCCACATCTTCTGTGCATCAGTATGGGTGAACCATATGGTACTATATTTGAACAGCAGAACAAAACTTGCAGCAATGATGTTCTGCTAAATTGAGATTAAAATTGTAAAACGGATGGGTTACTAAAATTCAACATTCAATTTTGTGAAAGTTCCCCCTTCTCATCCTGATATGGGAACCACTCTTCCATCTAACATTTAAATTGGTGCATACAGTGGCACCCACTGCTGTGAACTTCTCCACACTGGGAAACTGGGACTGTCAGCTTGTACTACATAACAATGCAGCCCTCATTCTCTCACTAATCTGTGGCTGTCAGCTGCCTGACTGCCCACTTGCATTCTACCTAATGATACAGTAAATACCATATCAGCAATGCTATAACTGAAGAAATAATGAGATAATGATAGACAAAAAATAGAGAGATTTGGAGTTAAATAGAAAGACAGACAGAAAGATAAACAGAAGATAGATAGATAGATAGATAGATAGATAGATAGATAGATAGATAGATACATACATACATACATACATACATACATACATACATATCATAGACAGACAAATGGATAGACACAGATAGATGAATGATAGACAGATATATTGATAACAGAGAAAGAGAGAGTGAGAGATCCAGAGATCACTAGCTCACTGCTCCAACCAAAAAGATCAGCACAACTCCGGCTGCAGCTACATAAACTCAAAAAGTCATTCTGTTGTCATACTGAGAATGCAGGTGAAAAGTTCTTGTTGTTAAGCAGGCCACCTGGGATTTTCAGGTGCCCAGACACATTATTTCCAAGGCAATTTCCAAAAAACAAACACCATGATGTAATTAATTGGGTCCCCTTTACCTAGGTTCATGTGATTGTTTTTGGAAAAAGCATCATTTTTATGTATTTTCAATGTCTGTGAGAAAAAACACAAGATGGCAGCCATAATGAGCAGTATTTGTTTCCACACAATCAGTATTTTTTTTCTGTACAAGTAAATCATAAAAATAAACACTTACAGTCATTTTTTTAACTATTTGTATTTGTCAGTTATCCAAAAAATCCTTATAACTATTAAAACTTTATTAACTGGTATAACAATTTTTCACAAAAATTCTGAAAGGCACATCCTTGGCACAGGGCCCTTCAGCCTGAAATTTCATAAAAAAGTTCACACCATCTAGACTGCAGGTGAAATAAAAAAATGCAATGTTAAGTATAGGGAAATCAGAGATTTTTTTTTGTGCCCTATATCTGAAAAACTGAACCAGATACCACCACAAAATTATTTCTTCCTTGAGACTCTGACAGCCTAACCATGCACACCAAATTGTGGGCTATTTTGTCAAATGATGCCAAAGTTATTAGGGTGCAAAAAATTGAAGGGTGGCATTACACGGCTTACTCAGCTCTAGCTATAGGGGTGCTACCACTCCCCTATAATATTTATTTATTTATTTTTATTTATTGAATTGTTTCACCAGGAAGTCACACTGAGTGACAAGTCGCTCATCTCCCAGTGTGACCTGGGGGGAAGGGATACAATAGGAGTGAAACATCAGACATTCAAGTTACAAAATCAACATTAACATACAGTTGTAAGGCAGGTGTTACAAACAGTGTTAAAACAGTGTTGCACATAATAAGTAGAAAAAGTGGACAATAATAAGTGCCGGGTTAATAAGTAAGCATGTACTTACATGAATGAAAAGGGTGAAAGGAGAGGGAGGGGTGAGGGGGAGGGATGGTTGGGGGAAAGGGAGCAGATGAGGGATACAAGCCCCTGGGGGGTAGGAGAGGGACCCATGGAGAGCATTTCAAGTCCCTTACATTCTGTGAGAGATGAAGAGAGGCCAGTAAGGGGAAGCAATTTGAGGGAAAGGGGGTGCACAGGGTAAAATTAAGGTGACAGTAGAGGGGTAGAGTTTATCCAGGGCTTAGAAGAGGGAATTAGTTAGGGGCATGGCAGAAGCAACTAGGGGCAAGGTAATTATTGAGGGCAGAGCTGAAGGAGAAGGCAGAGGATGAGTGCCGGATTTTACAGTGCAGTGAATTCCAAATTTTTTGGTAGCAGTGACAGTAAGCAGATTGGCCAATTAGGATGGATCTGAGGGGGAATACCAAGGTGTGGGAGTCAGTTGATTGAAGGGAATGGGAGGATAAGGGGGTTGTTATAAAGGAGGAGGTGAGGTAGGAACGGAGCTCACCCAACCAGTGCTTGGAAGTGAATTTAGTACAGTGGGAGTGTCGCCTATTTGTAAGAGAGAGGGAAGGATAGGGCATGATAAAGCTTGCAGTGGTCGGTGCGGGGGGGTCATCCATGGCAAAGTGGCAGAAGGAATTGAAAAGGGTGTCCAGTCTGGCCAGGAAGGACTTAGGGGTAGCACCATAGACTATGTCACAGTAGTCAAAAATGGGCAGTATCTTCTGAACAAGTTCATGCCTAGCCGTAGGAAGGATGCAACTACGGTTCCAGAATAGGGCACCAAGCTTGGGGTGCAATTTTTCCTGGATGGCATCAATATGTCCAGAGAAGTTTAGGTGTTAGTCCAACCAAACACCTAAGTACCTGAAGGAAGATGTGTCCTCAAGCAATGACCCGTCAAGGGTGTGGAAAGTGGGTAAGGAGGGAAGCCTAGACAGTCTCTGCCTTGTGCCAAAGGTCATGGAGACAGTCTTCTTGGTGTTGAGGAAAGGTTGATGGTTAGCAAACCAGAGCTGAGCCTTGTTGAAGTCTTGCTGTAAGCTGGTTGTAACCTCAGCAGGACAGGAGCCAGATACATACAGGACTGTATCATTGGCATACATATGTGTAGCAAAGGAGATGGAGCAAACAGTGGGAAGGTTATTTAAGAAGATGGAGAATAGGAGGGGCCCTAATACAGAGCCCTACGGGACACCAGTGCTAATCGGGAGGGGAGGTGAAGTGGCATCCAATATGTTAACTGATTGGGTTCTGCTAATAAGGTAGGCCTTGAACCAGTTTGTGGCAGAGGGAGATAGGCCAACTGCTGGGAGTGAGTGAAGAAGGGAGTGAGTGACAGTATTGAAGGCCTTGGCCAGGTCGACAAAAATGGCAGAGGTAATTTGGCCATTGTCCATCCCGGTTAAGATGCAGTCAGTGAGCTGTAGGAGAGAGTTGGTGGTTGAGTGGCTTTTCCTGAAACCAGACTGGAAGAGTGAAAAAGGAATTGTCAGACTGAAAAGAAGTGAATTGGCCATAGGACAATGTGTTCTTGAAGCTTGGCAAGGGTAGGGAGGAGACAAATGGGGTGATATTTACCAGGGCATGAGGGGTCACCCCATTTAGGTAGAGGAATAACTGTTGCATGTTTCCATGAAGAAAGGACCAAGGCAGTGGAGAATGAGAGAGTTAGGATCAAAGAGAGGGGGGTAGGCAATGGCTGAAGTGGAGAGGGAGAGGAGTTTTGGGTTGAGGCCATCAGTGGAGGCACCTTTAGAGGGTTGATGGTGAGGACGGCACTTAGGGTATTGTTTGGGGTTACAGTAGTGAAAGAGAAGGGGAGGTGGGAGGGTGGTGGAGGGGGCACACCAGGAGAGGGTGGGGAGTGTGATGGGTAGGAGGGGACAGATTTCCATTGCTCAGTGGTGCAGGAGGTATAGTAGGAGTTAAATTCCACAGCTATGGCTGGTGGGTCAGACACTAGTGAGTTATTTACTTTAAGTACCGGAGTGGATGGACGAGATGGGAGGATAAATAGGGTGTGGACCACCTTCCAGAACTTTGAAGGGGAATTTATGTTGGTGATTAAGGTAGATTTGAAGTATCCAGACTTGGCTAACCTTGCAGCCCTGGTACAATGGTTTCAGAGCACGCGGTAGTTCACAAGGTCACTTGGATGTTGGATAGCTTTATGGCGCTTCCAGGCTTGATCTCTAGCCCTGAGACAGGCCAGACATTCAGGAGTTATCCAAGGTAAGTAATTACCTCTGACTCTGGTTTGTTTGAGTGGGATAAATGTGTTCCAGTTTACAAGAAAGATTTATTTGAAGTAGACAAGGGCCTTATCAACCAAGAGGAAGGAGGTTAGGGGGGGCCAGTCAGAAGTAGCAAGGTTATAGAGGAGAGGTTCAAGGTCAAGAGACTTGAAAGAGCGTAGTTGCATGGTTTTGTGTGGTGATTTAGTTCTGTTGGCTTTCCTAACTATGAATATTGAGTTATGGTCACTGAGAGCATCAGAGAGGACACCAGTGGTGATGACACGGTGGGGGTAGGAGAGAGAGGACCAGTCGAGTAAGAAGTGTTGTTGTGTCTTGTTGTTTGGGCAGGTGGGTTCAGAGACCAGTTGGTAGAGGTTTAGGGTGCCAATTTTGTTCTTGATTTTGGTAGTTTTAGGTGACAACCAGTTTATATTAAAGTCACCTAGGATTAATAATTTGCCAGAGAGAGCAAGGGAAGTGATGGAGGTTAGGAGGTCTAGAGCAACTGAAGGATGGACATTTCAGTGGCAGTAAATGCCAGCTATGAAGATTGAGAGAGTGAAGAGGAGGGACACATGGATAGCTAAGGCATCATGGGTCTCAAGATAGGAGGATGAGTAGATGATGGAATATTAGATGGAGGCTAGGACATAAATGGTCACACCACCACCCCTGCCAGCACGGTCTTGCCTTAGCAGTGAGTAGCCAGGAATGCAGACCAGGTGGTCAGGGAGAGTGCTCTTTAACCTTGTTTCTGAGATGACTAGAATGTCTGGTTTTAGAATGAACACCATGGTCTGAATCTGTTCTATTTTGTGCAACAAGCTGAGGATGTTTAGATGTAGGATCTTTGAATCCTTTAGGAGGGCTGAGAGGAGAGTGGGGAAAGGTAGTGGAGGAGGAAGCACCAGAGGAGCTAGGGGCAATAGGGCCTCAGTTAGGGTGGATATCCCCAGTGGAGAGCAAGAGGAGAATGAGTATGAGAAAGTGGAGCTTAGGGAAGTTTGAAGGGGCTGGCAAAGAGGTTGGGAGATTTGAGGAGAAGGGAGTGGATGAGTGAAGAAGAAGGAGGTGGAGAACTGCAGTGAAAAATGGACACTGTTATCAAAGCTGCATGAGGAATAGTGGTAGAGAGAGAGAGACCATATTTCAAATGGGGGAAGGAGTGATAGCATGGATATGGGTAGGAAATTGGAGATAGCAACTGATGGGGTTGGGAGAGTTATTAGGAATAGAGGAGTAGTGAGTAAGTGGAGGTGGTAATGAGAGGGATATGAGCAGAACAAGGGGGAGAGAGGAGAGTAGGGGATGCATTATTCATAAAAGCAGAGAAATTGGTAAATAATTTATGAACAGGAGGAATTTGTAAGCAGGGAGTGCGGAGGGGGGCTAGTCAGATGAAGGGGGTAGATATAGTTTAGGAGGTATCTATATGAACAGGCAGAGATTGCTTTAGATAAAGTTTGTGTCCCTTTAGTGGCAGTATAGTATAACTTGCTAATGGGAAAATGAAAAGAGACGGGAGAGCAAAATGAAAAAAGGTAAATTATTAATTTCTGAGAAATTACAAAGAAGGGCAATGCAGAGACAAAGCAGGATATAGTGCTGGTCACTGCCAGGTTCAAGGGGGTTTATCAGAGAAAGTGAAAGAACACAAAGAGAAAGATTTAAATTGTTAATTATTAACTTGGCACATTAATAAATCAATTAGGCGCAGTAACCAAGTACAACAGTAAAATTAACCAAGCACAGTTCAATCAACTAAGCAGTTTAGAACACATTTGTACATTAATAATAATGACAACAGCAGTAAAAGTTAATCCAGAAAAGCATGCTCAGAGAAACTGGCCCAAGCAAAGAATTGTGCTGTAAGATGTAGTGTGGCAGCAGCATCAGTAGTCAATTTGAGATAAAACATAGACAGAGAACAGCCAATTCTGGTGAAAGCTTGCAAGTGCACTCAAATCTCAAACGCATGTAGGAAGACAGTACCTTGCTATGCTGGCAGCAGTGATTGCTGGACAGGGTGAGGCTGGCAGCAGCAAGCTGGTGAAATTTCTGCAGCACTGGAAGGACAGCATGCTTGTCAGAGGGTCTCTGATCTGTAGGGGAAAAGAGAAGTTTAGCAACAGATATATCAAAGACGTGGAGGGAGGCTGTTAGCCAGTGGAGAAGACCAGGGCACAGCAGGGTGCCAGAGGAGGCAGTAAAAGACAGTTTGGTCAGAGGGCAGAAATTCACACCAGAGGAAGAGCAGAGTCATAAGAAAACAGGGGCTGGGATGGGGTAGGGCAATGATAGTTATAAGGGGAAGTTTAGAGAGAGTGAGAGAACAGCGACAGGAGAGCAAAATTAAAAAGGTAAATTATTACTGTCTGAGAATTTACAAAGAAGGGCAATGCAGAGACAACTGGTGACACCCTTTATCACACTGATTATCAGTGTGATCAAAGTTGTAACAACCGGGTATGATATCATATCCTGTTATTATGGCATTTAGAGCGCTCGCACTTCACTTTTCCTTTCTACCATTCAACAGTGGGAAACTTGACTTTCGTGGATCTTCCTGGATGTCTTGTTTTGTGCTTATGTCCCTGCACCAGTTCTTATAAAAAATAAAGCACAAATGTCTGTATGCTTAAGATTTTATTTTTTACACACCCTCTGTGTGTGATGTCCACATAAACCTCTCAAGCTTTGTTCTCAAGGTTTATGGGACATCACACATAACGGTTGTGTGAAAAAATGTCATAACATACAGTCACCTATGGCAGGTAAATGTGGTATATAGGGAAAGCTACCATCAAGGGGGCTCATTACTGCAGCTTAATAAACTAAGATTCCAAAGTGGTTTGTGTAGTCAGGACTGGGGTGACATCAGAGCTGCTGCAACCAGCGACTGCAATATGAGAAACTAAGGTAAATGCACTTCAATGTATTTCAATGGGGGTTTCAACTTTTATGCTTAACTCAGCTGTTTTTTGAGTTTCTGACTCCAAATTTTCAACAAGGCATTTTGGGGACCCCACCTGATGAACAATATGACTGTTGTTAGGCAACTCCCACAGGAAAGGTGATTTGGCATCCGGTTGGTGAAATCACCTGTCTGGTGGGATTTGTGTAACAAGAGTCATATTGTTCATGAGGTGGGGTCCCCAAAAGGCCATGTTGAAGATTTGCAGTCAGAATCTCAGGAAATAACTGTGATATGACCATTCCTTTAAATGTCACTACACACACTCATAACTTTGGACTTTTTGAATATTTTCACCACATATTTTCAACATACCCATCTTAGTACCCCATCTCATGTATGTCACAGCTGTCATTTTTTTTAAATCCTGGCCAAAATCTGTTTTCACACCTGTGGTGCAGAATGGTGTTGCAATTGCACACAATTACGTTTTGGCAAGGATTTTAAAATTTTCTGTACTGGGTGCATGAGGTGAAGTCATAAGAAGGCTATGTTGAAAATTTTGGGTCAAAATTATTAAAAATTGCACAGTTATGACTGTTTAAATTTTGCTGCACATGCTCGTAACTTTGGGAATTGAAACTATTTTGAGCCCACATTTTCAACATAGCCTTCTTATTACATCTCTCCATGTATGTCACAGCTGTCATTTTTCAAATCCTCTAGATGTGGCAAGCTTCATTCCAGTTGAATTTAAGGGTGTGGAGCTACTGCAAACCTTAATGCTCATCCCATTCTCTTATTCGGTACCCATCTTAGTTTACTTACTCTTGGAATGAGGTGAGCATTAGGGTTCGCAGCCCCAAGGCACACCCCACACACCTGTTACTGCATGGAGGGTGGGGCTGTGGTGTTAGGGTTGGAAACTGAGGGTGGGAGATGGGTCTTAGAGTTGGAAACCCAAAGATGTCACTCCCCTACTTTTGACTCTTGGACCCTAATGGTCCATTTATAATAAAATCATCTCACTTTCAGAAAGGGTTCCATTCTTAAACTGACAGTCCATTTTTATCCAATGTATATTTCAGTTAATGATTAATTTATTTTCAGATTAAATTATATGGGAAGCAAAATGATGAAAATTATATAGCTTGAAATTTTTATTTTATTTTATTTTATTTATTTATTTTTTGTTTACCGGGTAGGTGCACTAGCCATAGACATGATTATTTCCGGGCACGACCCTGGAGGATACAAAATAACAAATACAGGAAAGACATTCCAAATACAAGTACAACAACAAAATCATTACACCAGTTTACAAGTAGGTTGCAAGGATTGTCCAAATACAGGTACCACAACAAAATCATTACATTAGTTTACAAATAGGTTACAAGGAATTAGCAAAAAACAAGGAGGTTGTGCTAACACTGCAGAAAAAATATGAAGCAGAACAAAAAACAAAATTCAACCACAGTTTGTTTAGAGAGAAATCTGATATAAAAAACATTTTCAGCCCAAATAAGGGATTGAAGAGTTAACTTATGGGAGGGCTATTAGTAGGTGAAGGAAATAGGTGATACGGAGAGGGGAGGTAAAGGAGACGTGCAAAGGTGAGGTAAAGGAGAAGTGCTTAGTATGTTGGGGACAGATAAGAAAGAGGAGGTAAGACTGGGGTGATGACAGCTAGGGAGGTTTGAAACAGGAGCATTTGTGAGAAGTTTCAAGATAAGTATGTAGATCTTTTTTAAAAGATGCATGGGATGTTGATTGTCGCAAGGTTAGTGGGAGTGAGTTCCAGTATTTGGGGGCATGGCAGGCGAAAGCATTAGCACCTTTAGTGGTGCAGTGTCTGGGAATGAAAACAGGGGCCTGGACCATGGAATGCAACCCATAGCAAGGAATCAGATTTTGGAAGAGGCCTGCTAGGGATTTATGGATTTGTAGATGAACCACCTTGTCAATGACAGAGCCATAAGCATGTAGCCTTAGTTCAGCAGGAGGAAGCCAACCCAGATCAGTATAGAGGAGGCAGTGGTGTTTCACTTGGTGTGAGGAGGAGGCATAGTGACAGATGTTGTTGTATGTAACATCCCATTTCCTAAGGATTGATTTGCATGCAGAAACATATGTAGCAGTGCCATAGGTAAGTGATGGTAGGAGTATGCCATGGGCAATGGAAAGCCTAGCAGAGGGAGTGAGCATATAGATGGTTTGGTAGGCTAATCCCTGTTTGGCAGGTACCTGTTTGCAAGTTAGATTAATGTGTAAGTTGAAATTTAGTGCTGTATCGAGGGTAATACCCAGATATTTAAATGTGGATACTACCCCAACTACTGACCCATTTAAGGGGGTGACTTTGAATTGAGAATGGGCATGCTTTAGTTTCACAGTAGATCCAAAGAGCATGGCTTGGGTTTTAGACTCGTTTAGCACAAGTTTGTGAGTAGATAGCCACTTTTGTAATAGCTGGAAATTAAGAGAGAGTCATTTGTTAATGTCATCAATGCTTTTAGCCCTAGCATACAGCACAATGTCATCATCATATAGTAGGGAGGCAGTCCTGTGGAGGTCAGCGGAGATGCTATTTATAAAAAGAGAGAAAAGTAAGGGCCCAAGGATGGAGCCTCGTGGCACCCCTATATTTATGATGGTTTTGTCCGAGAGGGTAGAGTCATATTTCACAAATTGAGACCTATCAGCTAGGTAGTTTCCAAACCATCTAACAACGTTAGTTGAGAAACCTAGTGATTCCAGGGTGGTTAGAAGGATGGAGTGATACACTAAGTCGAATGCCTTGGTCATGTCAATGAAAACTGTACCAGTGAGGAGGCTGGAGTTCATCACCACTTGAGTATCTGATGTGAATTTGAGGAGGGCAGTAGTGGTGCTATGACCTTTGCGAAAACCATGCTGGGCATTGGTGAGTAGTTCATGCTTCTGTAAGAAGTCGATTGTCTGGGCAGCTACAAGCTTCTCAAGAATTTTATTCAGGATGGATATGATGGCAATGGGCCTATAGTTAGAGGGGTCTTTATGATCTCCTTTTTTAAAGACTGGTGTAATTCTAGCAGTTTCCATATGTCCGGGTTGTGATTCTGGCACAGGGAGAGTATGAATATCCTGGCTAGGGGACCAGCGATGAAAGGGGCTGCAATCTTAAGTAGCATGGGCTCTAGATTGTCAGAGACAGCTGCTGTGCAGTACAAGAAGCTGTTTAGCAATCTGAGCACTTCACATTTTGTGATTGCCTTGAAATAAAAATGAGGACCGTTTGCAATAGGTTGGGTTGATACACTTGGTTGGGTAGGGAAAGAGGAGGTGTAGTTGGTTAAGTCCAAGAATTTATTATTAAAGAAGTTTGCAATGGTTCTGGGATTATTTCAGTGTACCCCATCAAGAGACATGTCATTAGGGGTGGATGCAAAATTAGAACCAAGAAAGAATCTGGGGTCACCATAAGAGTTGGTCAGGAGGTCTTTGCAGTATGCGCTCTTGGCTTTTTTTGATGTCCTTTTTGCTGGCATTTCACAGAGCCCTGTAGTTGTTGAGGTCAGAGGCTAGCCTTAAGTTTTTATAACGGAGCCAGTTTTTGTCCCTTAGCTTAAGTTTTGCTAGTAGTTCGGCTTTCAACCATCGGGTTTGTCTATTTTTTACCCTGTGGGTTATGAGTTTGCAGTGCTTGTCCTGGAGCTCTAGGAAGTGTTTCAAGAGCAGGTCCAGGGCAGTCTGAGCATCACTGGATAAGAGAATGGGGGACCAATCAGTAGAAGCAATGTCGTTCAGAAAAGACTGAGGGTCAAAGTCTGCATAGTTGCGGAAGGTAATGAAGCGAGGTCCCACCTGGGAAGGCCTGCTTTTTCCCCAGATACAGTATGTTGGGGAGTGATCAGTGATGGCATCTGGTAGTACTCCAGAGGCAATTACATTTTCAGGGCGATTGGTCATTATCCAGTCTAGTAGCATGTTGGAGCAACGGGTATTCCTGGTAGGTTCTCCTATAAGCTGGTATAGGTTATAAGTCTGCAAGTTGGTCATCAATGATGTTTGGTTACTGCCCAGCCAATTTATGTTTAAGTCCCCAAGTATAAGGACCTCATTCCTTCTTGCAAGGCAGGTGATTTCTTCCAATAAGTCATCTAGCCCTACTAGCCCACTTGTAGGGGATTGTAGACACACACAATGTGAAGTTTTTTAGTGCCAAGAATGAGCAGGACATGAAGAACCTCACAGTGGCATAGGGCAGATGTCGTAACAGCAGAGACATCAAGGTGATCTCTAAAGAAGGCAGCTGTTCCACCCCCTCTTTTTGGTGCATTTCTGTCAAGTCTTAGAAGGTCATAGTGGGGAAGGGGGCATAGAGAATCAGGTATGGCAGGTTTTAGCCATGTCTCGGTTAGGCATATAATGTCCGGTTTGTATAGGGTGGTCCAGGATTCAAGCTTAGTAAGATTGTGAGCAAGGATCCTGATGTTGTGATGTGCTATGATAAGACCTTTGGCATTAGTAATAGTGTCAGGTAGTACATTTGATGGTCCTGGATTTAATTGAACATCACCTGAGAGTAGGATAGCAAGGAGGAGAAAGTATCATAGCTTGTGGCGCATGAAAGAACCATGGGCATGTAGGTGCAGGTGGCAATTCTTACATACATGGACAGCTAAGTGTTTCCAGATCTTATTTAGTAGCACTGGGGAGGGGTCAAAACAGGGGGCAGGAACTATCAGGAGATTCGAGTAGTAGTAATCCTGGAATGCAAAGTAGGGAGGGGTTGCTTTATCTTGGAGTGCCATAGGCATGGACAAGAAGAGAAGTGGTAGTGAGATCATAAGAGACAGCAACATCAATAGGGTCATTTTAACTCAAGTTATTTTGGGTCTGTGACTAACAGTTCAAGGCAGCAGTGAGGCTGCCGAAAGAATGGTTAAATTTTTAGGAGGTCTGGCCAAAACTTCACACAGAGTGATTCAACTAAGATACAGTTTGGTAGAGGGGGTTCATACAGAGTAGCAGGCGAGGTTGCAGTCACACAAGGCTACCAGGAGTAGAGACAGAGTGAAAAAACTTGTGCAAGGAAAAACAGTCACTGCAGGCAGTTTAGGTAATCCTGGGGTCTTTAACCAGTAAGTAGTTTAGAATCAGCCAGAAAGGTTGGTATAATAGTAAAAGCTAGGGGGAACTTTCCACCTCTGAGAAGTAAATTCATAGCAGGCCAGATATATATAAGGAAGCCAATGAAAAGAGGGGGAGGACCGAGAGGGAGGAGTTACAGTGTATTTAATGGAGTCCTGGGAGAGGGTGTGGGGTGGAAGAAAAATCCCTGTGCAAATGCAGAAGCCACTTGAAAAAGCCACTATGGGCACAGCTTAGAAAAACAGCTGAAAAAAGGCACTGAAACCTCAGTCCATGGTCCAGAGAGTAGAAGGAAAAGTCACACCAATTGACAAGGCAGCCCACGGGTGGTGGACCAATCAGTGATCAGCGCGGAGGAGCCGCACCAATCAGAAGAGTCCCATAGAAGAACAAAGAGAAGCTAATAGGAGCGGCATGTACCTGAGCTTGTAGTCCGGGCAGGGGAGCCAGGCAGGTGGGCCGGAGTAGATTGATGTCCCAGTGTGTGGTGGGCAGTGGCCGGCGAGACGGCAGTTCTGCTCTGCCTCAGGATGTGGGGCACTGCTCAAGCGGAGACTGCCTGAAGGAAGGAGACAGAGAATTATATCATTAGAGGAGCTGTAATCACAGAGACATGGGTAAATGGGGGGTGTCCAGTGGCAGGCTGTCAGCAGGGGGTGGAGGTGATCTGGGTTAGAACAAAAGGACAAAAGACAGAGGTTTAAGATGTCTGGGGTGGGGTCCTAGGTGCAAGTGAAAGAAGGAGGTGGGTAATTTGAAACAGTGGGCCAGAGGCTGGGGGGGGATTAGAAAAAGCAGTTAGATTAAGCAGGTAGAAAGAGGTCAAATGAGACAGAAAAAGAGAGCAATATTTAGAGAGATTATGGAGCAGGCAAGGTAGGGAAAGTTGTAGACAGGTAGGGCGATTCAGGAGCAGGCAGGATTTGGGAAAGCTGTGGGCAGGTGGGGATAGGCATCAAGGAGATAGAGCAAGGAGGGGTAACAGTTTCAAGCAATCACAGCAGTTTTAGTTATTTAAATTTGGCACATAAAAATCAGGCTAGTAATGTAACAAACAAATTTATGCACTTAAGAAAATAGCAGTACACTTAGTAAAGAACACTACATCAGATCCCTGTGCAAATTCAGAAGCCACTTGCAAAAGTCGCTATGGGCTCAGCTTAGAAAAATGGCCAAGAAAAGGCACTGAAATCTCAGTCCATGGTCCAGAGAGTCGAAGGAAAAGGTGCACCAATCAGCAAGGCAGGCCATGGCTGGTGGACCAAGCAGCGATCAGCGCGGAGGAGCCGCACCAATCAGAAAAGTCCCATAGGAGAACGAAGAGAAGCTAGTAGGAGTGGCATGTACCTGAGCTTGTAGTCCGGGCAGGGGGGCCAGACAGGTGGTCAGGAGTAGATTGATGTCCCGGTGTGTGGCAGGTGGCGGCCAGCAAGACAGCCGTTCTGCTCTGCCTCAGGATGTGGGGTGCTGCTCAAGTGGAGACTGCCTGAGCTTGTAATCCGGGCAGGGGGACCAGGCAAGTGGGCAGGAGTAGATTGATGTCCCAGTGTGTGGTGGGTGGAGGCTGGTGAGACGGCTGTTCTGCTCCGCCTCAGGATGTGGGGTGCCGCTCAAGTGGAGACTGCCTGAGCTTGTAATCTGGGCAGGGGGGCCAGGCAAGTGGGCAGGAGTAGATTGATGTCCCAGTGTGTGGTGGGTGGAGGCTGGTGAGATGGCTGTTCTGCTCCACCTCAGGATGTGGGGCGCCGCTCAAGCAGAGACTGCCTGAGTTTGTAGTCTGGATAGGGGGGCCAGACAGGCAGGCAGGAGTAGATTGATGTCCTGGTGTGCAGTGGGTGGCAGCCAGCGAGACGGCCGTTCTGCTCTGCCTCAGGATGTGGGGCGCCACTCAAGCGGAGACTGCCTGAGCTTGTAGTCCAGGCAGGGGGGCCAAGCAGGTGGGCAGGAGTAGATTGATGTCCTGGTGTGCTGCGGGTGGCAGCTGGCAAGACAGGCATTCTGCTCTGCCTAAGGATGTGGGGCGCCGCTCAAGAGGAGACTGCCTTTTATATGGTTTATTTTAACATTTCCACTCTGAAATACAAGATGATTGCCAACTGCTTGTCCATTTTTTGGAGAAATTGTACAAATCACTTGTAAAACAATCAGAAAAAAGTACTGCTGGTGGTTATTATACATATCAGCCTCTGTCTTACAACTACAAATAAGGCCAAAGGTTAAAAAATCAGATAGCAAAGAATCATGAATTTAGTTTTGGTCTAGTTCTGAGCAGCACAGCAGACTGGGACTAGGGTTGAGATGGGGAAGCATCACCTTGTACTTTTCTGGAGAGAGACAGAGTGACTTTATTTGAGGCAAGTGCAAGGTGCTCATGTTTTGTACTTGTGCCTCTGGTATTTATTTATTAAAGCATACTAAACTGGGAACAGATCAGGGGCTAAATTCACAAAACATTGCAAAGTGCAGCACAAAAGTTTACTTTGCACTTTGCATTTGCCCAGGTGTCAAAGCTTGCTATTCACAGTCATTATCTGACTGCAAATTGAGTTAGGTTGAGTCAGGGGTAATCCCATTACTGCTAGCTCTATCAGCCCAAAGGAACAAAGATGTAGACCATGAGTGGGTGGATACACAATGACTCGTTGTGGAGGAACGTTTGCAGCAGGAGTTAGTAGAAGACCTAAAATCTTCTAGAACAGGTATGCTACCGTTGCCTAACTAGAGATTATTATTGCTAACCTTACCAGACTTTCTTTGGTATCCATCCAACAAAAAATGGCAAAAACTGGTGTCTCTCTCAGTCAGAAAAGGGCCTGCAGAGAACAGGCCTCTGGACAATCTCCATTGGTGTGAGGAATTGGAGCTGTATCGTAGCGAAAATCCATGGAGGAGATATCCAGTAAAACCCGGAGGGGTCTATTGGCCTGTCTTCTCAACGGAGGGGCTTACAGTGTTTTTGCAGTGACTTTGGCCCATCTAGTGATATTAATACAGATGGACATTTTATATCGCCATTGCCATTGCCTCCCTATTGCTGGACAGATGGACATTTAATATTTGCATCTGTATTTATTTTTTATTCTTTCATACTTCAGTTAAAATTTGTATAAAATTGTAAATGTTTTTATGAATGTTATTAGGGAATTGTATGCCAGAGTGTATGTTTGCATATATATGCTGTTTGTTTAAACAACATTAGACTCACTTATTCCTGTGTAAATACAAAAAATATAAAGTTATATAATTGGGTTAAGGACTGTGCTCCTGCATCTCTCGAGCCCCCGTATACTTCCGTTCATTCAGTAACTTAATAATCTTTAGATGATATAAGGGGGTTTGTGATAGATACCAAGAAGTAGTCATTGATTTAAAACCCAAAATGATTTAAATTTGTGGATTTTAAAGTTCTTTTTTGAGGTTTTGAGAACCAGGAAGTAGGACGCTAAAGCTTAATTTTGATTTGTCACGACTTGCACATGACCTACTAGTATTTAATGCGCAGGTCTTTGCTATAGTTGCATCATCATTTAACCTCCATTCTAGCAGCAGCAGCACCTCAACAGTAGACCGTCTGTAGTTTGCGCTTTGAGGCCTGAAGGACTCCTATATTTCAAACACTTTGATTTGTTATTGGGCCTTTTCTCTCTGAGCAGGACTGAAATACTTTGAGATTTATTAACCAAGAATAACTTGATGCAGATTCAGTCGGTGTCTTGCTGTTTGGAAAAGTGATTTAAGAACTCTGCGAGGTGCTTGCTACCCTAAGCGCTAATTTTACTTAAACCCCTAGTTATGGAATAATCGTAAAAAGTAAGTAAATATCTAGTTTACTGAAATCATTTATTCACTGACATCTGATTTTATTGATTTTAAATAAGGGGTTGTAGGGGGTTAAGCTAAGGTGCTTTTGCTTCAATTTTTGCTTTGTTTAAAGCTTTTCTGATATTATTATCTAATACTTAGTTGTCTGATTAAAATTGGTTCAGTTTGGTCCCTAAATGCAGCTTACATACAATGGTTGTTACAGAAAAGTTGATGGTACCATGGTAAAAATTACTGTGATTTACCTTGGTACTGTGGTGAAATACCATTGAATAACATTGGGGTTTTTGTCTGAAGTGCCGTGTTAAATCACTGTAATTTTTACTGCGATAGCGGGAATTACTACAGTACCATCAATTTTTCTGTAACAACCACTGTAAATAATTGAAGTAAGCATTAGAAGCAATAAGAAGTTGCAAGAACAAATTTCTAAATATTTAGTTAAGATTAATGTTCTTTTAGGCTTGAAGGCTTTAAGGCTGAGTCTTTACATATAATTTCTACTCTGATCAATTGATTGCTTTACTGGTTGTTTATTTAAAGAGGCATTGAGATATACTCCTGTTACCCTGTTGTTATTTCATTCTTTTGTTTCCTTTACATGTTTATGCATAGTGTCTCTGGAGATTATGACTATAGCTAATAAAGGCTGCGCTAATTATAACAGAGGCAATCCTTTGGTCAGAAAACAATTTTGGATAGACTTGAACGTCTTGAAGGCCCCTCTCTGGGAATGGTTAACACAGCCAGTATTGATTAAAAATCATGGAACTGTGGAGATCAGTGGAATTGGGTATTACTCCAGTTATACTTCTAAACTACATCGAGAAGTGGGGCTTTATAAAAGGTATCTGAAGGAGGAAAAAAAAAGAAAATCTGAGGTATCGTAACCCTAAACTTATAAGGAGTGCTGCAGACTTTTCTGGACTTTCCTGGACTACTGAGTACTTTTTGTGAGCCTTTTTTTTCTGGCTCTTCAGACCTGATCTCAAAGCTTACAAATTCTGTCTTTTTGCTTTTTTGATATCCTGAGTATTAACTGTGATGCTGATGCCGATTTGGTCCCTGTGATAAATGTGCAGGTGCTTTATAACTTCTTCAAGTTTTTACAGGGCTATACTCTTCCCCTATTATCTATAGACATTACTTTATAGGTAATAGTTATTTCATTGTTACCTTTTTTTATACATATATATTTTTTTCTTTGTTTTTTTTTGCATCATTATGTCTGTATGGACTAAGGGTAGAGCAAATAAACTGCCTGAAAAATCATTGAGGAGAATAAACATAGTTGCTAAAGGTAATAAGAAGCAGAGAGCAAGAATGTTGGGACAAAGGGTTCAAGCAGGTCCATTAGATGATTTAGAAATTCTGAACAAAGAAATGAAGGACAAGATAATAGAAAATACTGAAAATATTGGCAACACTGGGTTCTCAGAAAGTAAGAAATCTGTCAAAAATAGCAGTTTGCTCCTTAACGAAGATAAAGGGGAGATAACCAAAAATCTGTTAACTAACACGCTAATCAATGAGGCAATTAATAAGGGAAAGCTTGGTAAAAATAAATTGGTTCAGTCCACTATTTGGGATTTATGGAAGGGTAAGGAAACCAAAGTGATCCAGGAAAATGGAGGTGATCAGGGGGACCAAAAACCCAGAAAGATGGTCACTTTAGAACCATCTTATCAGGAGCAAGTATAAGTTACTAATTTATTTGATCAGAGTTTCAGGGAAACCTCAGAATCCATGGTGCCCCCAGACTGGTTACTTACAAGATCCCAGAGATATTGAACAGGCAAGTATTGAAGTTGATATGGAAAAAGGGAATACACCAAAAATAATGCAAGAGAATGAGAGTATAAGGGATCTTCAGTTAATGAAAAAAGAAAGAGGCTTGAAAAACAGAGTTCTGTGGCTATAGATAGTGAAACATCAGAACACTGTACAGATGATAAAAGTTTGATTGGTAAAAGGGGAACATTTAATGCTATTAAAAAAAATAGTGAGGGAAGATCTTCCAGTAAAATAATTAAAATCTAATAGGACCCTCCCATTAGAAAAAAGAAAGGTTATGGGAGGTAATATACAGGTAGGGAAGGAGGGAAAAATCAAGAGGTTGAAGAAAAAAATCATCAAAAAAAAGCATAGTAAAGGAAATAACAAAGGAAAACAAAAGATAAAAGGAACCCCTGTACAAAAGCCTGAAATACTAACTGGAAAAGAGAGTAGTCACATAGATTGCAATGACAAATCAGACAATGAAGAAAAAATAGACAAATCACAATGGTTGGAAAAGGAGAAGAAACTGAAGGAATTGAAGATACAAAAGAACTTGGAGTGTTTTCTATATAGAACACTGGAAATTGACTTTGTCCTACCCTTACACAAAGTTTCTATTATGCCAGATGAAACGGAAGAGAAATTGAAAGAAGGTTTAAAACAACTTTTAGGAACTGTATTACAAAATAAAATTGTCGATGACATTTATGTCTAAATTCAGCTTTATTAGACCTTTAATAGACACAGAAATGGTCTTACTGCTTTTTGACCAGTACTATGTATTAAAGGCTATAGAAAACCAAAAAAACTGGATTAAGGGAAATGGGAATGGAAATAGATAAGTTGACTGAAATTAAATCATTGTTTCCAGAGTTCTATAAAAACAACAAAATCAAGCTTGATCAAAAGAAAGATCTGGTGATCTCAGTTTTTGGCTTAAACAGCTTCTTACATGAAACTAAACATAATCTATATGTAAAGGTCATTGATTTATTACAGAACTTAACTAAAGATAGAAAACTGTGTTCCTTGGTTAAATATATCAAAAGACATGAGGATGGGGGACAAATCTCACTAGGGGTTAAAAATGAGAAGGAATACAAATATATTCTCTCTAAGATGGACATTTTGGACAAAGTAGACTTTTTTATATGGAGAACATGAAACAATGGAAAGGACGGGTGAACTAGCTTTAGGAAATTAATACTGGATGAACATGGTTAAGACAGCAAATCACTATAAAATATTGCAAGATTTGGAAGATTGACATGCACTGGATAAAACTGGTAGTTCAGAAAAAGAACTGAAGTCTGGGGGTTATAATATGCTATCTTGGAACATAGCAGGTTTAAAGGACAGAGTAGCTGACCCCTCTTGTATATATTATTTGACACAGTTCACATGTATTTGCCTCCAGGAAACATGATCCAGCAAAGAATTAACACTTAATGGCTATAAAAGTTTTTATAAACAAGCAAGGAGTGCTAAAAAATATGGTAGATTATCAGGAGGTTTAAGCACTTGTTGTAAAATATTAAATAATGTTGCACATACTAAAATAGATATAGACTCAGAACATATTCTGCCCATAAGAAAGGTAATTAACACATTAAGTTACATAGTTATGAATGTCTATTTTCCACCCAAAGGGTCTAAGTATTCTGAAGAAAGTGATTTACAGAAACTACTAGATTTAATAGAAAGTTGCTATATATCAGACCCTGCTTGCAAGTTAATAACAGTGGGCGATTTTAATGCTCTGATTGAACATAGGCAGGAATTACCAGGAGACCTAGCTTGGGCATGTGCAGCATTGGATCCAAACTTGTTTAGTATGATTATGAAATGTAGAGACTGAAAACACTTGAAAAGAGGATCGAGACTTATTCAAGAATTAGAAAAAAAAGCACTAATTCTAATTAATGGGAGAACCAGGGGAGATAAAGAAGGAGTATTTACTTATATTGGAACAAAGGGATCATCAATATCGGATCTTTGCTGGATTTCATTAGAGCTGATTCAACCCTTGAAGGACGTTAGGGTCAGAATGAAAACAGAAAGTAAACACTGCCCATTAGAAATTAATATAGATTTGTGGACACATATAAAAAATCAGAAGGTAGGGGATGTAGGAATAGCAAGGATAAGGAAAGGGATTAAATGGGACTTATTGTCAGATTTTAAATCTATCCAATTACAGTATTAACAGACTCTGGAATTAGAGAAGAATTACTAAATCTAACTCAATGCAAACCTACAGTGGACTTTATTACTAAGTTCAGTGAGCTCACGAAGCTAACATCATCTATCATAATGGGATTTGCAATAAATAAGGTAAAGAAAGGAAGTAAATGGTATGATGCAGAATGTAAAAACTATAAAAAGTCCTTGAATAAATGTGCAAGAAAAATGCAGAAATATCCAACTAAAGATAATAAAGTGGAATTGAATAAAAAAAGAAAAAATATGAAAGGATTTTGAATGAAAAAGAAGAAATACAGAATTAAATTATGGACTAAATTTGAAAAAATAACTTATGAGAATAATAGCAAGAAATGTTGGCAGATACTGTAGTTCTTAATGGATGGGATGGAATCCCAGAACAAATAGAGGGTTATATAGATCCATTGATATGGGAAAGACATTTTAAATATATGCTCTATATACAGGGAGATGGCCAGCTTAAAGGAAAGGAAGAATGAACCCCATTATCATTTAAAATCACTTCAGATGAAATATCTCGAGCAATCAGTGAAGCCAAAAGACATAAAGCCCCAGGACTGGATGGGATCCCGCTGGACATCATTATAGATGACCCATTCATATGGGTACCAGTTCTTTATGGTTTATTTAATAATGTCATACATACAGGAATGATTCCAGACACTTGGAGGAGGAACATCATTGTTCCAGTTTTTAAGAAGTGCAATCACAGAGACCCCAGTAACTATAGAATATTTGGCTTACTGGATAACTCTCAGAAAATATTTACAAAGATATTATGCAATAGAATAATGAGATGGACAATCCAGGAAAAAATTCAGGATGAGGCACAGGCTGGCTTTATGCCAGGCCACTCTACAATAGATCAGTGCTTTGTCCCATCCCACTGCATACATAAATACATAAATACATAAATATAAGGAAACAGAAATTATTCTGTGTTTTCATCGATCTAAGGGCAGCTTTTGATGGGGTAAGGAGGGGAAAATTATGGGAGGTAATACAGAACTATAGTATAGATCAAGATATTTTACAATTAATAAAAAATGTATACCTTGACAATTCCACTACAGTACGATATGATATTGAAGGAGACTGTACTAATACATTTCCCTCAATTACAGGTCTTCGACAGGACTGTGTGTTATCATCCATCTTGTTTAATTTGTTCCCTAACAAGGTATTAACTGGGATTAGGAGTTTGGAGCTGCACATACGGAGCCGCCTTCCCCCTGAGCTGAAACAACGAAGCTCCCCTGGTGGTAGCCACGCTGGTGGTCGAGAGGGCTCATAGAGCCGCCCTCCCCCCAAGCAAGAAAAAAAGAAGATCTCCCGCTGTTTAGCCCCACTGGTGGTCATGAGGGCATATGGAGCCACCTTCCCCCCCGAGCCAAAAAAAAGAAAGTATGAGAGGAGGCACTCAGGCAAGGCAGTTACTTCATTGTGTTTCTGAGGACTGTGTAAATTTATTTTTTTGGCACCAAGTTCATATATGGTCTACCCAGCACTGCTGAATCTGCTGCTGAAGGGTAGCACATAGGTACTTCCTGCTGCTAGGGAAATAAGTTAATACTTGGCAAGGGAAAATAGGAATTTAAATTAGTAAATGAAAAAAAATATATATATATATGTATATAAATGTGCTGCAGCTATTGCATCCTGAGGAATGTACTTGTGCTCCCAAATGTTTAAGTAATTGTGATGCTCCTGTGACTGTGTTAGTTCTGCAAACGGAGCTTTAATATGTAATAAGTACTCTGGAGCAGCTAGTTAATACAGGACCTAGTTTTAATCAGGAGTGTACTATTTCAGTCAATTAGTGAGAAATCCTGTGCCCTACAGGGAATTAAATTAATTCTGGAGCAAATCCTGTGGCAGAAACTAGCATTTTGAACAAAACCTATTGCCCCAGAAAATCTCACTGTTAAAGTAAAAAATAACCGGAGCAATTACTGAATGAGGAACTTGTATTCTGAGCAAATCCTGTGCCCTGGAGCTCCTGGTTAAAAAGTGAAGTAAATCAGAGTAACTTGTTTTCTTTTAAGACTGTAGCTTGCCTGCTGCCCCACCCCATCCTAGCAAGCCATGCCTATAAATACCTTCTGTTTGTCCTCTTTCCCCAGCTCCCCCGGTAGTAGCCATGCTGGTGTTCGAGAGGGCTCACGGAGCTGCCCTTCCCCCAAGCAAGAAAACAGGAAGCTCTCCTGCTGTTTAGCCCCACTAGTGGTCGTGAGGGCATACGGAGCCACCCCCCTGAGCTGAAAAACTGAAGGTATGAGAAGTGGCACTCATGCATGGCAGTTAATCCATTGTATCTCTGAAGACTGTGTTCCCCCGCTGATGCTTCACGTCAGCTGCCTACCCCACCACCACCACCCTTGGTGAGCAACTCACTGTATAGGCTGAGTCAGGTGACATTTTTAACTAATCACCCTACTTTCCCATTTGCAGCTTATCAGTTCTCACCACTAGTGGCCACTACAGCTAATTGTTGCACTAAATCCCCCATCTAGTAACACCATGCTGCACATAGCCTATACAACTATTTTAGGGATAGCCTTTCTTGCCACATTAGCATCCCTCCCACCCTTGCTCCTCCCTAAATCGCAACTTAGTCCCCCAGAAATCACTTCACAAAACACTCACCCAAGTCCATGCTTTTCCTCCATTATTGGACAGTACCCCCCTGGGCCTCACTGTTACTGGATTCCTGGTCTGTCCATTATCCCCCCATCTTTTCATGCTGGGCTGACAATGATGAAACTCCCTGTGTCGAGTAATTTCTCCCAGCCCCCCTAGACTCCCACTGCCCACTGCAGACAGAAATATTTTCTGACAAATTCAAAACTGGTGCTAACCTTACTACTCCTCGATGTCTCCTCGCAGGAGACATCGAGCTAAATGGGGGGATGGAGAAAAGGCTGTTGAAAGGGGTCCGATAAAGGAGGGACTCTGTCTCCACCCCCCTGGGGAGTTGGATAAATACAGGAAAAGGCTGACTGGTAAGGTGTGGACCAGGGGAAGACAGAATCCCAACGGGAACATGAGCAGGGGAAATGGAAGTATAGGGAAAGTGTGGAAGGTAGTCCTGCTAAATGCCAGAAGCTTGGGCAATAAAATGCCTGAGCTCCAGGTGATGCTAACTGAGGGAGAGGTGGATATGGCAATGGTCACTGAGACCTGGGCCACCACAGAGCACAACTGGGACCTGAACCTGGAGGGTTACACCATGTTCAGGAAGGACAGGGGGTAGGGAAGGGGAGGAGGGGTAGCAATAATAGTCAAAAACTGCATTGCCGTAGGAGGATTGGAGGAGGCGGAGGGAACTGTGGAGGTGATTTGGGTCACCTTGATAACAAGGGGGGGCAAGAGAGTAAATATTGGAGTGGTATACAGACCCCTGCGCTGGCAGAGGAACTGGAGGAGAGTCTGGTGGCAGATGTTGGGAGACACTGCAGATTGGTAAGGGGAAGGGTGGTGGTGTTGGGGGACTTAAACATGCCAGGAACAGACTGGGAGACTATGACATCCTCAGTGGCCAGGGAACAGAGGTTGTTGGATGTCTTTCAGGATGCGTTCCTAACTCAGCAGGTGGGGGAACCGACCAGGGAGGAGTGGATACTGGATGTGGTCCTGGTAGACAGTGACTAGATTGTGGGCCTGAAGGTAAGGGACCCATTGGCAGGGAACAACCATGCCACGGTCTGGTTCTGCCTGAACCTAGGAGGGGTAGAAAGCTGCACAAAGACAGAGGTAACTGACTTCAGGGGGGCAGATTTCAAGAAAATGGGAAGGATCCTTAAGGAGCACTTGGATGGGATTGGGCCAGGCAATGATGCTGACAGTAGGTGGGAAATCATCAGGAGGGGGCTGCAGGATGCTACTAGCACCTGCGCAAGAGTAAGACAAAATTGCGGTAGGGCCCGAAAACCTTGCTGGTGGACAAGGGAGGTTTAGGAAGTGGTGAGAGGAAAGAAGGCAGCCTATAGGCAATTCAAGTGCTCAAGGAGTGAAAGGGACCGAGCTGATGGCCAGAAGGGCCACTAGGCTGGTGAGGGCAGCTAAGGCAAGGAAGGAGCAGAACCTGGCCAGGGAAATTAGGAGAGAGAACAAGGGGTTCTTTAGATACACTGGGGAAAAATGAAGGGTGAAGGGGCAGATTAGCAGGATTAAAACAGGGGAGGGATGGGCACAAGACCCGGGGGAGCAGGCTGAGGTACTAAATGAGTATTTCACCTCAGTTTTCACCAAGGAAAATGGGGGGCTGCATCATACATGGGAGGAGATGGTGAAACTGAGGAGGGGGGACCCTTACCCATCAGCTGATCTGGGAAGGGGAGGCATCACTGGCAGGTGGGGGGAAGGCAAAGCAGGGGGACAAGGTAGCAGAGGTGGAAATCACAGCAGAGAGAGTGAGGGAAGCCCTCAGGTCCCTTAAAATGGAGAAAGCACCAGGGCCTGATAAATTACATCCCAGAGTGCTGAAGGAACTGGCGGATGTCCTAATGAAACCCCTGGCGGAGCTCTTCAGCATCTCTCTGAGGACAAGTTGGGTGCTCCAGGGCTGGAAGGTGGCGCATACAGTGCCTATCCACAAGGAGGGATCAAGGGAGGTGGCAGGGAACTACAGGCATGTCAGTCTGACATCGGTGGTGGGCAAGGTGATGGAGGACATTGTCAAGGAGAGACTGGGGGGGACCTGGAAAAGCTGGGGTGCCTGGACGATAAACAGCGTGGATTCATCCCAAGGAAATCGTGTCAGACAAACCTTGTGGAGTTCTATGACTGGGTGACGAGTGCCTTGGACCTGGGTAGACCAGTGGACATCCTCTTTCTTGACTTCAGCAAGGTGTTTGACTCTGTTCCTCATGGGGTCCTGTTGGATAATCTGGGAGAAATGGGGGTGAGGAACCAGATGATCAGATGGATAGGAAATTGGCTCCAGAACCAGACCCAGAAGGTCGTGGTTGGCGGGAAAGTCTCACCCCCAAGGAGGGTCATTAGTGGAGTCCCTCAGGGATTGGTCCTTCAGCCCATCCTGTTCAACACCTACATCTCTGACATAAGGAAAGGTATCAGGAGTGAGATGTGTCTCTTTGCAGATGACTCAAAACTGGGAGCTGTGGTGGATGGGGAGGAAGGGATGGTGGCCCTACAGGGGGACCTGGAGGCTCTGGAAAGGTGGTCTAGAAAGTAGAAGCTGAGGTTCAATGCAGGGAAATGCAAGGTACTGCACCTGGGAGCCAGAAACCCGGGCCAAGAGTACACCCTGGAAGGGGAAATACTAAAAGTCTCGATGGCTGAGAGGGACCTGGGGGTGGTGGTGGTGGATGTCAAGATAAACAACTCAGAAACTTGTAGGAGGGCAGCAACAAAGGCCAACAGGATGCTTGGATGCATTGCTAGGGGGATCACCTCCAGAAGGAGGGAAGTGATACTCCCACTGTATAACTGCCTGGTGAGGCCGCACCTCGAGTACTGCGTGCAGTTTTGGAGGCCACATTTAAAGAGGGACATTGAACCCCTGGAGATGGTCAAGAGGAGAGCAACCAAAATGATTTGGGGCTTGGGGGATAGGACCTATGGGGAGAGGCTCAAAGAGCTAAATATGTACACATTGGAAGAGAGAAAGGACCGGGGGGACATGATAGAGGTCTTCAGGTACATGAAGGGGGTAAATAGGGGAGGAGCAGTCAGGGTGCTCCAAAGGAAAGGGGGGCAACTAGAGGGCATGGGTGGAAGCTGGAGGGGGGGAGATTCAGGGGAGAAAGGAGGTGGTGCTACTTCACTGAGAGGGTGGTGGAGCCATGGAATGCACTGCCCAGGGGGCTGGTGGAGGCAGAAATGGTGGAGTGGTTCAAGAGGGGGTGGTACAGATACAGGGGAAGGGTTCTGGAAGCAAAAACCAGTGTAGTGAGAATATCTGGGACTGGGAAAGGAAAAGCCGGGGGGGGGCAGCAAGGTCAGCTCCCACGGTGGGGGCTGACCAAACAAGCAGACACAAAATACCATTAGGCCTATTCTGCTGGCATTTTAGTATGTTAGTAAACCCTGGACCAGCCTCCCACACTAGCCACAACCCTTCCCCCACTGGCCAACTACCCAGAGGCCTAAAAATATCCCATCTAAATATAAGCAGCCTCCTACAAAAACTGCCCTTCCTACAACCAATAGTATTATCCCTATGTCCTGACATCCTGATTATCACTGAGACCTGGCTGAAACCACACAACCTGGATGCAGAAGTGGCTATTCCTGGTTACTCCATCACTTCTCATGGCCGCCCCCTCACCAAGAGAGGTGGTGGCATAGCCATTTACATATCATCCCTGGTAAAGTTCTCTCTGGTCTCGCTAGCCGCACTCCTGCAAACCATTGACAACTATCTAATAAAAATCTTCTCATTCCACTCAATCCCCATATTTATAGCAGGCTCCTATTGTTCCCCAGACTCCCAATTAAACTTGGTCACAGTGCACCTGGACACCTTAAAAAACATTACTTCAGGAGGGGAGCTCCATATCCTTGGTGACTTTAACCTGAACTGGCTCTCTAGTACTGGTACCAAGCTCTGAAACCATGTGGCAACATTAAATCTGTCTCAACAGATCACTGAGCTCATGCATTTAAACCACAAAACTCTGAACCACTCCCTACTGGATTGAGCCCTCACTTCTCACCCACACAGGATAATAGCCTCTGGCCTCCTACCAGACTCCCTGAGTGATCACCACATGATATACGTAGTAAGAAAATATTTAAAGTCAAGTCACCTCCACCAAGAGCTCTCCTCATCAGGTCATATAAATCCCTTAACCTTGAAGGTCTCCTAAATGACTTAGCAAACTTAGACTGGTCTTACATCTCCAGGGCCACCTCCATTGCCTCCGCCCTAGACTTCTTCAAGTCCAAATTTCTTGCCATCTGGGACCATTTTGCCCCACTCAAAAATGTTTGAGTAAGGGGAGCCCATCTGCCCTGGCTCACTGCAGACCTCATGGACCACCTCCATGCCATTTACCAGGCATGGAAAGCCTACAAAGCATCGGGGGGACACGCTGACCACCTACACTATCGAATGCTTAGAAATGCCTGCACTAGGATTATCTGACAGGCTAAAGCCCACTACTTCACATCATCCTTCCAAAACAATCTAAATTATCCAGCTAAGTTATGGAGGTCGATCAAATTACTTTTCTCCCATCCCACCCAGCCCCCACCCTGCCCTAGTTGTAGACGGCTCCACCATATCAGAATCACATGTAGTGGCCACGGTTTTCAACACAGTGTTCACTAGCAGTATGTCCCCTCACTACTCTAACCCACTGTCTGCTACACACCTCCCTACATCCACATCCCTACCCACCCAAACCCCCTACCCAGCTTTCTCCTTTTCCCTGGTTACTCCATCCGAAGTACTCAAAGCCCTGCTTGCCCTCAGTCCCACTAAGGGTAAATGCCTCTCAGGTTTGGATGCCAAAATGCTCTACCTTTCTGCCCCAGCAATCGCCATTCCACTAGCATCCCTCTTCAACCCCTCCTTCACTACAGCCTCTATAACCTCAGATTGGAAGCATGCCACAGTCATCCCCCTCCCTAAAGGTGGTGACCCATCCTCCCTGGGAAACTTCCTCCCCATCTCCCTCCTACCCATTCTAGCCAAAATCCAGAAACATCTAGTCCTCTCGTAACTTACCTCCTTCCTTGACTCCTCCTCCTTCTTTACTCCTAACAAGTCAGGCTTTTGGAAATCCCACTCCACTGTCACTTCCCTCCTCAAACTCACTGACTCCATCCTGACATGCATAGACAAAGGTCACATCACATCTGCCATTTTCATTGACCTAGCTAAGGCTTTCAACACCATCTCACATGCCCTTCTCCTGTTGAAACTCTCCAGCTCAGGACTTTCCAGTATGGCCATTAGCTGGTTCAAATCATACCTGGAAGACAGGTCCCAATCAGTCAGAATTGGTGCCTCCACCTTCATCCCCCTCCCTGTCACCATTGGTGTCCCCCAAGGCTCTATCCTTGGCCCAATCTTGTTCTCCATTTTCCTCAATTGCCTGCCATCAGCCTGCCTGCACACATTCATTCACATGTAAGCCGACGATACCGTACTGTATACCTCAGGCCCCTCCCCCCTAGAAGTAGCGCCCAGACTCCAACAAGATTTCACCGATGGTCAGCTCTTGTTTTGCACTAATCTACTTATTCTCAATGCCAAGAAAATGGTCTCCTTAACCTTCGGCATGAGGCAGAGACTCTTCCGACTCCCTGCCTCCCCCACTTTCAAAACCCTTGATGGGACCCCTTTAAACGTTTGTACCTCCTTCAGATATATAGGAGTCTGGCTGGACCAGCACCTCAACTTTTCTACACATATCGAAGTAACCCACAAAAAACTGCACCCCAGGCTGGGCGCATTATACCAGAACCATAGCTATATTCCTCTGTCAGCCTGCAAAGAAATATTGCAGAAAATGATCCTCCCTATTTTTGACTATGGGGACATAGTCTACAATGTCACCCCTAAGTCCAGCCTGGCTAGACTGGATTCTCTTTTCAACTCCTTCTGTCATTTCACGCTGGACTGTCCACCCTCCATCCACCACTGCAACCTCTGCCGGTCCCTTAACCTCCCCTCACTTTTTGACAGCTGCCAGTCCCACTGTAATAGACTCACAGCCAAATTCTGGGCCCATTTATTTCCCTCCTACCTCCCCTCTACTCTAACTGCTCAAACACCACCTACATACTCACTCAGGAATTTTGACTCCTGGCTCCTTCAAGTCCCGTACATGGTGACCTCTGCTGGCCAGTCTGCTTTTAGAGCCCGACTTCCAAAACTATGGAACTTCCTGCCTGTGGACATTTGGCATGCCCCTTCCTCTCAGCAACTAATTTCCCTCCTTAAAGGGCAAGTCTCCACTAACTGCTCATGCTGCCTAGACTCACACTAGAAATGGGCCAGCTCTCCAGCTTGCTTCAGCTGTGGTTTACTCGAAATGTTTAGCTCTGACCCAGTTAGTTTTCAATGCACTTTCTACCAATTGCTGCCTTATCTACTCAGATTTTTCAGTTGCTTGCTGTGTACATACTGTTTATATTCGTGTATATATATTTTGTATATAATCTGTGAAATTTTGATATTCTGTATTTTTTATCTCTGTATTTGATATGTATCATGCTGTCCCCAACAACCCGCAGGATACATCTGAAATCGAGCGATAGTTTGCTTAGTATGCCTTTCCTGGTAAAACTTTTAAATAAATAAATAAGCTGTTATCTAGGGACTTTCCATACCTGTCTTATGCCGATGACGTGGTATTGATATCCACAAGTTATATGGGTATAAACAGGAGCATAAATCAATTCTATACAGAATGTGGTAAATTGGACCTTGAGATCAACTTCAGTAAAACAAAGTATATGATATTCAGCAATAGCTTTGTTAAGAAAAATAAGGTGTGCAGATTAAGCTGCAGGAATAAGGAAACTGAATATGTGACATCATTCTGCTATCTTGGTATAGTATACACATATAATCTTAAATGGAAAGAACATCTCAACTCAGTGACGGCTAGGCTGAATAGAGTTTTACCTTTGTTTGAAAGATTTAATAAATTTGGAGGCTAGTCAGTAAAGGGACCATTAAGGGTAATAAATGCCAAAGTGCACTCCCAGATCTTATATGCGGTGGAGATCTGGGGGTTAGAAAAAATAGACCAGTTAGAGGTAACAGCTAACAAATTTTATAAACAATTATTGGCATTACCCAGTGGTGTGACTTCCTGCCTAGTGAGACTAGAACTGGGCCAATCACCAATTAAATGCTGGTTTGAAATCAGAGCAACTAATTATTGGTTTGAAGCATACAACATGTAAGATAGCTACCTCCCTAGGATGTGTATAGAGGAAATGTTATCATATACATCAAATGGCTTCACCTTCCCAAGTACTGCCATTCTGGAAAAACTGATTAAACCATACAGGCTCCTGGAGTTATTAACAAAAAGTTATGTCATCCAGCAGGAAGAATTAAAAGCAGTCATAAAAACTAGTATAAAAGATATTTATTTGCAGAAGGAAATTGCATTGGCAAAAAATTATAAACATAGTGCAGGGATGGCAAATAATATGAATAACTAATCAGGAATGAACCAATATTTACATCTGATAAAAAATCCTTCCAATAGGAAAGCATATACAACATTTAAATTTGGGCTCATTGAGAGTAATATCTGAAGGAAAATATATGGAATTGGTGTGACTAAAATATGCACTTGTGGGAAGGTTGAAAACTCCTCAATACATCTCCTTTTATTCTGTTCATTGTATGAAATGCAAAGGTTGCTCTATTTAGGAGAAATATTATCTGAACTAGACATGGAACCAAAATACCAGTTTAACTATCTTTTAAAAATGTATAATGTGTCCCATTTACAAAGAATATCAAGACTCTATAGGATAACCGAATATAAAAAATTACATATTGGTAATAAAATCACAATCTCAGGAAAAAACTATGACAAATAGTTTAAGACATGTACTTATAAACTGCTATATCTATTGTGTGTGAATTTTATTTTGATATGCTGATTGTTTTTATATGTGTTATTAAGAATCATTATATGTAATATGAAGTACTGATATTGTAAAAACAATTTTAATTTGTTAACAATAAACTATTACTACTACTTCTACTACCATGGCACTAATATGCAACATTGTTTTATGATTACTATCCCACCACTTCAGTTACAGAAATGCTAAATTACCATTACCATTACCTAGTCTCATTGTGAGTAGTAGGGCAAGAGTCTCATTAATCTCCTTAGATATGCTAAATTAGTGAAATAAATTTATCTGGAGTCAGGGGTAGGGAAAACATAACAAAAGTGTGTTTTTATCTGCAATAAAAGCCCCAAAACTCACCACAGAGCACTTAAATCCCCAGAACGTCTGGGGGCCTAGTGGCCCCAGACCCCCAACCTTGATATAAAAATCTTTCACAGTAATTTACAATAATGCCTATGTGGTGGATGGCTGATGGCATTGTTGGTCAGCCAGTTGCCCACAACAGTTGCAGCTACAGACTTTAGGGCTATCTACAGTCCCCTACACCCCTGACTCCATGGAGAAAAACATATTTTCCCTGGAGTTAGGGGCAGGTAAGATGTAACAAAAGTGTGTTTTATCGTTAGTAAAAGCCCAAAACTCACCACAGAGCACTTAAATCCCCAAAGTTTCTAGGGGCTGATCTTTCACAGTACCTTACAATGATGCCTATGTAGTGGGTGGCTGATGGCATTGCTTGTCAGCCAGTTGCCCACCACAGTTGCAGCTACAGACTTCAGAGCCAGCTATAGTCTCCCACACCCTTGACTCCATGGAAAAAATGTGTTTTCCCGTGGAGTCTGGAGCAGGTAAAATGTAACAAAAGTGAGTTATATCTTCAATAAAAAAAAAAACTCACCACAGAGCATCTAAATATCCAAAGCTTCAGGGGGCCTAGCAGCTCCAAGACCCCAGGCCTTTTTATTGGGAATTTAGAAACTTTCTACCCATCCTACATCTTTGTCCTACTATGCCACTGATCAGAGGTCAGGAACAGCATGTATTTTGAGGTTGGAAGCAAAATGTGTCTGTGGTCAGAGACACACCAAATTCAGCAGACTAAACAAATCTAGACCTGTGGCTGACGGTGCACAAAAACAAGCTCAGATGCTGTAACTCATTGAAAACCTATGCTGTTTTATTTAGACACAGATCTACAGAGAGTACAAAGAATAGATATCTTGGTGCTTCTTTTGTTGGGACTTCATCAGGTCAGGACTAGCATGATATGTTCTGTAAGGAGTTCATCTGAAGGATCCTGGAGTTGGTGGCAGTGGCATGGAGGGCATGGCAGCAGCTATAGGAGGTTGGAGATTTTTAAGATACTGTGTCGCTGTATTTAGTATTATTTTTTCTTTCATCTTTATAGGATTTTGGTAGGTCTGAGAGTCGTTTCAGTGTGTGTGTTATAGCACCATGTCTTAGTTGATGTGGGGAACTGGTGTTTGATTTTGATTTCCATAGAATATCACAATGATTTCCTAACAAAAGTGACAACTGGACCCTTCATATGTTTGTTGATGGTAGGTGCCCAATCTCATCACTGGTATGCTGGAATACCTCAAGTGTTTCTCTATAGTGGGTGTGCAATTCTATGATTGGTATGCTGTTATCTAACCCATTCATTTGTTCCTGATGGTGGGTGCACAATCCCATGATAGATATGCTGGTATGTCTCCATGCCTGTTTCTTCTGGCTGGTGCCCAATCACACAGTTGGCTATAGAATGGTGGGCAACTGGAACAGCTGTCCCTCCACCATGACTGGTCGGCATCTGTAACCCTCAGCAATTCACTGTTTAAAAGAAATCCACCATCCTCAGTCCCTCATATATATGCTAAAAAGTTAATCTGCAATGGTGGCAGATTGGCACAGCACCCCCGCTTCCACAACCAGTAACTGTGTCTGTGTCCCTCAGAGATCAAGAACTCAGCTTTTTAAAATAACGTTGGTCACCTTCCACTCTTAGCTCCCCTCTGTCACCCATACCACCCTCCTCCCCCAATGTCCCCTAATGAAAGTAATTATGTGATTCCCCTGTGGATGAGAGGCACAGCTGTCCCACCACCATGGCTGGTCATCTTCTAGCTATGAAAATAATCCACCATCCTCGCCCAAACCAAACATTGGCTCCAAAGCCAACTCCCCCCACCTGCCATTTCTTGCCTTCCTGAGTGTCCTTCAGTTTGAAATTCCTCAGGGTCTCTTGATATAATGCTCTGTCACTGAATGAACATGGCCACTGCATCTAAAACCCCAATTCCCAGTCCAAGAGCATGCACAATATAAAATGTGCTATGGTTTTTGTAGTTTTCCGATTTTTACTCACATGCGGGCCATTTTAAGGAGTTTTTGGCCCATATTGTCTGTGTGGTCAAGTAGCTACCCCACTTTATGACCACATAAGTGGTGTATTTAAAATCTGACTCACCATTTTGGGGGGCAGTTAACCCCAAAACACATTTTGAGTTGGATTTATAAAGTCCCACTTATGTGGTCATCAGAAGGGGTAGTGAGTTACCCCACCCTGAAAATCTGATCCAAAACTTGCAAAGCAATTGGCTAAGATATGAATAAAAGTAAACTATGTGCAGGGACTAATGGGACCTGTGTGAAGTAAGTTAGGACTCTGCTCCTGTTTTGTGTGTCATGGTTTATATAAAACAAGTTTGAACTCAGCTCCTGTTTGGACCCTCTCCATCCTTATTTGCACAGGGCCCAGCCATGTTCAGGAAACAAGTAAGGGCACTGTGGTATGGTTGTGTGTGTGTGTGGGGGGGTTAGTAAGTACCCTGATCATCAAATTAGAAGAAAAAATAAATAAAAAAAATTAAAAAGTTTATGGACCCTGGTGCATCCTGCTTTATGCAAAGAAAGATATGACTCCACACTCCCCACACACACAACTTTGGTGTTTAAATTTTGCCCAACAATATGTCTATGGGGACTCCAAACTGCCCAAAAAGCTATATGTAGTAGGTTATTCCTTGACATAGGATATTTTGCCATTTTATGTTTTGCTTAGGTTTTTAAATTGTAGTGGAGGATGTGGCACAACAAAAGACATTACCAGCCAAGGTGGAGAAAGTGCTGTACTGGCTGTGGTGGGGAGGAGGGTGACATTGGTGCTCTAGGGTGGGTAAGGAGTATTGTTTTGGTAGTATGGGCTGGTTTGGGTGGAAGAGGGCGAGGGACTTCCCAGACAGTGGTTTGGTAGAAGGGTGTTGGTGGTATTGCAGGAGATGGAGGTACCATCAGCAGCATTGGGTACCCAACTACTGATACTTCCAGTGATTGGGAGTAGAGGAAAAAGTGGTGGGTTTTATTAACCAACTAGTGGTATCAGTACTACTGGGGGTGTGAAAAAAAATTTTTTTTTCATTCAAGTGTAAGCCCTCCCCCCCGGGGGCTTACCTTTATTGTCCGGGTTCATCCCTCTGCTGCTGGCATGCCTCAATCTCCTTCTGGTGCCCTGGTATCCCCAAAATTCCCCAGTAGAGCTCATCTTATTAACTGAGCCCAGTTTGGCCTAAAATTCTCAACTACATGTTTCCGGTACTGACAGCGACGGCACATGCGCAAGTAACGCATTGATGTGCTGACTGCTCGGATTGCGGTCCAATGAAGGAGTCTTTCACTGGTCCCAGCTCCCTGACAACCTAGATAGGGGCCAGTGACCTTAGCAATGTGGTGCAGAAGCTGCTTGTGAGCATTTAAAATAAAGTTTAAAAACGAGGTATTTCGAAGACTCATTAATATTCATGAGCCCAAATGACTATGCGTGAATGGCTGCCTTCCGCCTAAGGGCACAGTGTATCTGCAGCTGTGGCAGCACAAGTACAGGCAGTATTTTAAGAAGATTGGGCTCATTCAATGCACTTAGTGAGGATCTATATTTGTAAGGCTCTCAGCAAAACTGGATATAGTGGTGACTCACTCAACGTTAAACTCCTTGCACTAGTTCTTGATGAGATCTTTGAACCACTGACAATGATCTGCAACCTCTCCCTAAGGTATTGCCAATTCCTATCACTTTGGAAAAAGGCTACCATCACTCCTGTGCACAAAAGTGGAGACAAGTCACTGCATACCAATTACAGGGCCATCTCTATCCTCCCCCCATTATCCAAAACACTGGAGCGAATTGTCTCTGACCAGCTTGAAGAGTTCCTGGACAGCATAACATTCAGTGCCCTGAACAGCATGGCTTCTGAAAAGGGCATAGTACCACCACGGCATTGTTGGAATTCACCGGTTGTATCCATGACACCCTGGACCAAAGCCATATTCATTGACCTAACAAAGGCCTTTGACACAGTAAATCACCCACTCCTACTCAGGCAACAGTCTGCTCTTGGGCTCTCCAATGATGCACTGCCCTGGTTTGCTAGCTATCTTGGTGAAAGGGCCCAAAGTGTTAAAATTGCTGGAGTCTCTTCAGTTGAAAAGCCTGTACTCTCAGGTGTCCCTCGGGGGTCTATACTGGGTCCATTACTCTTTTCTCTCTTCCTTAACAGTCTCCCTGTCATCTGCAAACAGAGGACACTACTCTATGCAGATGATGCGGTCCTCTTTTCTTGCAATCGGACTTTAATCTGCTTGAGAGTCAACTGCAACATGATTTCAGGGTTGTAGAAAAATGGTTTGGCTCTCAGAAACTTGTCATGAATCACTGTATAACAAAACTAAGGTCATGTCTTTCTGCAATGCACATAGCAAGTATAAACCTCTACACCTCACCATCAAGAATCAAGAGGGGATCTCACTTGATCAGGTTCAAGAGTTCAAATACCTCTGCATCACCCTGGACTGCTCACTCTCTTATTCCCAGCACATTGGGCAAGTTGCTCAGTCTGCCAACATACCCCTTGGCCTGCTCCACAAGTACAAACACTGTATGACCTCTGATGCCCTTAGACTGGCCATCCACAGCTCTGTTACCTCCATAGTCAACTACGATCTAGTCATCTATGGCTCTGCCTCCTCTACTGCCCTTAGGAGGATATCTGTGATGCTCAACGACACCTGTAGACTTCTCATGGGGGATGACTGCCTAACACACACCTGTGACCTGTATGCCCAGGCTGGACGGCTTCCACTCATTAGTAGAATACAATACCAGACCTGTCTGATAGCCAGAAAAGTTCTCCTCGGACTCATGCCACCAGGTGTGGCTAGGATCCTTACTATCAACAGCAGCAGCCAGCCGACACGTAATTCTCAATACCGGACTTTCCAGGTCCCCAGGCACCAGACCTCATTGGGTCAGAGATCCTTCTTGCACAGAGCTCCTCAGTGGTTCAACACCCTTAACAAAGAAACTCTTGCAGCTGTAAGGCTAAGCCCCTTTAAAAGGCAACTATGTCTATTCCTCCCCTCTACCACACAGTGTGACTGCCTCCCCTAAGCATTGCTCTACACCCCCTACCCTAACAGTAGCTGTAACCCACTTTTACGGCCTTGCTTTCATGGCACCAGCCTCCCCCCTCTCTCCCTCTGCCCCCCGTTCACCCACCTATCCCCTCCCTAAGGACACACTCTTATCTGTGGCCACTGGCCCCTGTCCCCCTCGCTCTTCCCATCCTTGTCTGACAACGGCACCTACCTGCTAGCTTCTTCCTGACTTCCTCCTGCAAAGATACTGTTCTACCATGAATTCTGTTAAAAGCTAGCTTATGTTGTTCTACTTCAACATATTGACTGTACTATTTAGGCCTTAGTAATCGACATGTTAAGTTTGTAACCACTGTTCACCTTTGAGTTATGTCACCCCCCATCCTTTGACGTTGAACCTTTGTAAATGAGCAGTCCCTGCTCAAAAGTACTTGAAATCCTAGAGTTTAATAAATTAATTAATTAATTAATTTGAAAGAGAAGTGTCAGGGCTACACGTGTATAGGAGGAACGTAAACAAATGCTTTATTTTTTGGCTGCACAAGACTGTGAAACATGTGGGACTGTATAACTGAGAGAGCATATTGTACAACAGCCACCAATTTGGGAGTGCATCAGCCAATCATGAACTGGGATTTCAACCAGAGCTTCTTGGGAGTGAAATATAAACTTCTGGGAGATTTTCAGGGATAAAGTTTGGGCGCCTAAACTGTAGCCAATTAAGAGACTTAAATTGTGTTAGGCAGCCTGAACATCCAATCGGGCTCCAAGGATTTCAGTCTTTATTTAAGAGGAACAGTTTGAATTTTAGTCAGTCTTCAGGGAGTTCTGCACAGAGACCAGAATAAAAGGGACTGCAGAGCCGGCCCACCGGCACAGGGACAGGGTGCCCGTCTGCCATGCCAACGACCCGGGTTCGGGAACGGACTCAGGATGTAGGAGGTCCGGCTAGAGGAAAGGGATTGAGCATCCTAGGGACTGCTCTCCTTCTCCAGTGGGAGGGGGGTAGAGTGTCTGGCACCATGAGGACTGCTGGCAGAGGCTGGGGGTACCTCTGTGCCAGTGCCATAAGTTGTGTGGGGTTACACACGGGATGTCATTGCACATCTCTGCCCACAGGGAAAAACAATGAAAAACACAGCTGCCACCTCTATGAGGATCCAGCGCTCTCCTGGCTCCAGTCACACCTCCATGGCACTCTGGGCCCTTGACCCATCATGGCCTCCGGTGTGTCTGACCGACTCCGTGCCCCATCCTGTGGGGCAAGCCCGGAGGCAATACTGGTAGCCTCCCTGCCAGAATCCTTCCTACATTGGGTACATTGGCCCCCCTCCTGGGGGCAATCCATGGGGTATCTTCGGTCAAAAGATATGTCCCAGAGTGTGATGGGGTCCAGGATGGGGCTGGGGCTGATCCTTGGTGGTAGCTCGGTAAAAGGGCTCCACCATCATAATGCACGTGTTCAAGTGCATCCGTCATTAGGGCTCCAGGATTTGGATTCACCACCCGGTGTGCATACAGGGGGCCGCACTCCCACACACCTCCATGTGGGGGGTTGCACCCCCATGTCCCCCATAACTATATATTGTAACTCCGGGGGGGGGCAGACCTCAGGGAAGGGGTGGTGAATTCAGGATTTTGGCACCCTATTGATGGGCACACTCAGACCGGCTTACGGATGATGGAAAGGGTGGAAAATGCATACTAAATAGAAAAGAAAGGGACTGCAGAGAGCAGCTTGTAGTTCAGGGCAGGCCTGTGTTGGGACTCCAGCTTGAACTACCAAGCAGGCTCTGTGGAGTCTGGGCCTGCTAGAGACCTAGTTGATATTTTGTGTTCCTGGTGGTTCGAAAAAGAAGATTAATTGCCAGGAACTGCCTGCCTGCAGTTTTGGAGGTTTTGCTCAGTGAATTGACTGAAATTGCATACCAGCCTGAAACTAAACTGAGAGGTAGAGACTTAAATGTTGTTTTCCTTTAAGTGCGCTGAATGTTTGTTGTGGATCAATGTCTGCTGCCTAGGGACTCCTGATTGCCAGAAAGGAGCCCGCATGTACTGGTATGCGAACTGCCTGACAGCTGGAAGGTCACTAACAATTAAACCGAACTTTGCAGAGTAGTGATCCAGCCTTGGGCCTTTGTCCAAACCAGCCCATGCCATCTGTTTGTGTGCCAGCCTCAGTGTCATCGTCGAGAGACCAGCTTTGGGGATCCAGCCCCTGCGTAGAAAGCCATCTCAGGTTGTGGCCACCTTTGGGGAAAGGTTGTGAAGTGGAGGTGAGTTGAGATGGCCGAGCTTCCCCATGTGCATCAGCTTGCAGCTTCGGGTCTTTATTTTGCCGGACATCATCTGCAATCGACTGGTACAGTGAGTAAATTCAGGGTAGCTCCCTGCAACAGTCTGCTAAATCTTCATGTGGTATCATCTGATTGTTTTCACATTTAAATTTAATAGTTTCAACCGACTGGCCAGGATTAGAAATAGCCAAGTCTTTTTTATGCATGCTAGCTGCCTTTCTTTCCACCAAGGGCCCCAACACAGTTGCAATGCTGGCCACCCCGGGCAATGTTTCTGGCCAGCCAACATAGATCCTGGGTACCCAGTGTTGTAGGACTAATTGTTTGGACTAAAGTACATGCATAGTAACTTAAAATTAATCAGTAAAGTAATCATTCATCCAGATTCACTCCCCTTCCTTGTTCACGTCCCCTCAATAAATTTGATATGTTGTGTTACTTTGAAACTAGCTGGCGAGAATATTATTACCTGGGTTTGAAGTAATAGAAGTGAAATTGAATGTGTTAACAGTGTAAGCTGTTTAGCCAAACTGTTTTTTAAAGGTGGTTGCAGAGCACACGCACTAGGACCCAAGAGCCTGCTGGTAAGTGGGACAACCATGAGCATATTATTAATGCAAGTTGCAAACTGTTTATTGAACGCTGTTAAGGGTCACTGTTTGTATCTTGGTAAGTGGTCACTAGGTGGGATTGTGGGTGGTTATAGCTTCCCAGAGGGCTATACCAGGCTAGGTAGATACCACCACTATTGCTACTCTGGGTGGAGGCACCACAATATTGAACCCAGGCCCCTCAACCTGTTTTTAGGAAGACAGGAAGGGGTAGTAATCCTAGACATAGCACCATCCAGGGATCACATATCACTGACTTAGAAGTCTATCATGAATAATAAAACACAGTCATGTTTCTATACCAGTGGTTGGAGAACATGTCTTTTTTCATTCATAATTGACCTGGAAGTCAATCACAAATGAAAAAAAGAAATGGTCGCAGAATTGACTACATGGCATCGAGTGGTAGGGTACTGTTCTTGCACTCTGTTGACCCAGGTTCAAGACCTGAACCTAGGACATTAGGAGAGGAGTCTGGCAGGTAGGGCTAAGAGCATCTGTTCAGATACTCTCCTCCTGGGGTGAGTGTCATATGGCACAGTAAGCAACACTTGGAGTAAGGGTAGTGAAGTGCCCTTGGTGATGTGGCTGGCCACACATTAGCAAGCACCTTCCAGGTCTGCATATGCACATAATGAGAGGGTGGTGGATGCAACGATAACTGGGAAAAAATACTCCCTTGTTGGCAGCAGTGTGATAGTGTCCACTGAGCACACAGAATAGCTGTCCTGCTCCCCTACAGCCCTGAATCAACCTAAAAGGACAAATGCCATCCCCAGTATGCTGAGTCCCACATTAGAAATGGGAACCTCACCTCAGAGGGCCAGCTGAGGACTGATTAGTCAACTGAAGACAATGGAGGGTCTGGATCGGGAGGCACCTCTAATCAAGTAGCCAAGACATAGTGTGGGTGTCATTATGATGGATCCCAGCTCTAGAGGTGACTATAGCTGGGGAGGGGGATAATAAAAAAGATCAACAAAATAACAAAGTTTTTATTTTTTCAGTTTTTTTTCTCAGCTGTTTTTTTTTAATTGCTTAGTAAGGATGTACACCTTAAAGCATGTACGTTTGGGGCCTTCGGGTGCCTCTCCAATCCTTCAGTTTGCTTTTACTTGTTTCTTTACTTACTTTTTCATCATTTTATTTATATATGGCCAACTGCTCATAAAAAAAGAACCCAGTGGAATCCTTGTATTATGAAGCCAGAAACTCTTTGCTGGTAGGGCTGACAGTGTATTTCAATGGGAAACTTCAAATCTGTTTCCAGATTTTTATGGTGAAATAAAACTTTCTACCACCAAAATATTATCTGTTTAATAGAAATATGTGATTTTTGATAACCTGTGATAATTTGTTGTAATTATGCAGGTGATGTTTTCTTCATAACCAGATTTTACTGCGGAAGAAAAGAGAGGCCAATTATTGTTTTAAAAATTGTAAAATCACACAGGTGGACCACAAGAGTGAAAACATATAAAAGGCAAAGTTTCTTGCTGAAATAAGTATCTACTTCTTTTGAAAAAGACAGAGAACTATATTTAGTTTCTCTTTGAAATATATTGGGCTCCTAAGCAACTTGCAGTTTCTGACATCACAATATCAGAATTCTGCTGAATTCTTTTTTTTTCTAGCAGTGTGAAAACCCACTTGTTTCACTGCACTATTTACTTTTTTAGTTTTTGTTGACCGGGTAAGTGCACTAGACAAGACATTGCCTATTTTCAGGCATGACCTGGGAGGTTACAGAACAATGGTATAATAGCAGAACAAGCAACATACAGTAGTAAAAACAATACAGTATACAGAGCAATTCTTTTTAGCAATACATACATTTTCAGGTAGAAATAGGTATGCAACATGACACTGCAAGCATGGTCAGAAAAGTGAACTTTGGTAACAAATATTTTATTATAAAAGTAGAAAGTAATTACTAAGACATCAAAATAAAATAAATAAAATAGTCAGGTGTTTAATTGTTCAAAGTAAAAACCAGGGGCCTGATATTAAGACATGTGCAAACCCATGCGCAAAAATTTGCACTCCACCTTGCTGCTGCCTGGGTGTCCAAAAATGCAATATTCAGTGGAAAAGCTTTTTGACTGAATAAAGGAATCATGTCAGCCCATTGCAAAGCCAGTTAGTGCTCAGCAGACTGGGCTTCTGAAATAGGGTGCCACAGTGGCTTGCACTGGGGCTAAGTTTCCTATATTCAAAGGGACTCATGCAAATGAGCTGTTTGGGCATACGAGGTGCTAAGGGGCCATTTGCATGTCCATTATGGGCTCATTTGCATGGGTTGTCCAGCAAAGTAGCATGGCGCTGCCCCCCACTTGTCCAGTGCCCGAATGCTATCCCTGGTGCTAGTGTCCCCTCCCCGCCCCCTGCCGATGGCTGTTCCATAGTTATATAGTAAAGATTCCCTGGTGCTAGTGGTCCCCCACCCCGCTAATCACCATCCTGATGATGTACCTTACAGATTACCTGGTTGTAGTGTTCCCTCCACCCGCTGATCACCATCCTCAGGTTCTAATGTGGTGAGTCCCTGGTGGTAGTGGCCCCCCCAGCCAATCGCTGTCCTGAAGTTCTAATGTTTAGAGTCCTTGGTGGTAGTTGTTCCCCCTCCTGTTGATTGCCATCCTGAAGTTCTAATGTAAAGAGTCCCTGGTGATAATGGCCCCCCTTTCCCCACCGATCACCGGCTTGATGTAGAGAATTAAGCTTTTCTCCACTGGCACTCATGCCCAACGTGTACTTATGTATTCCCTGGTGGCTATCAGTCCCTCCCCCCACCTGCACCCATGCCTGCAGTGTACTCATGAGTTCCCTGGTGGCTAGCAGTCCCTCCTGCCATCCACACCCATGCCCAAAGTGGACTCATGTATTCCCTGGTGGCTAGCAGACCCCCCCACCCTGTCAGATAGTTCTCCACTACACTGCTCCCCCAATCCTGACTCTGAGACAGCGACCAGCACAGCCTTCCAGTCTCCACCATGTCTTTCCACCAACTGAGCTGTCAATGAGCATGTACATACAGTATATGCTCATTGATAGCTTAGTCGGCAGCTGGCCATGGTGGAAAGCTGAGGGCTGTGCCGGTCACCAGTTCAGGGTCAAGATGGGTGGGGTAGTGGGGCACTACCTGCCTGGAAGGGGCGGGGGGTCCAATAGCCTCCAGGGAATACATGAGTCCACCTCAGGCATGGGTGCGGGTGAAGGGAGGGACAGCTAACCACCAGAGAATACATGAGTACACTACAGGCATGGGTGTGAGTGGAGGGAGGAACCGCTAGCCACCAGGGAAACCTTTATTTTCTACATTGAGCCAGCAATCAGTGGGGGGGGGGACTACTGTCACCATGAACGCTTTACATTAGAACTTCAGGACGGTGATTGTTGGGGGGGGTGCACTACCATTAGGGACTCTTTACATTAGAACTTTGGGACAGCAATCCATTGGGGGCACTACCAGCAAGGACTCTTTACATTAGAACTTTGGGATGGCAATTGGATGGGGGGGATCCACTAGGCATCAGGGACTACTGTGTTCAGAGTCAGGGGGTGCCGCACTTCCTCCATGAACCACTTTGGTTGTGCATGTGTAAGTTGAGGTTTCAATTGGCAGTATCTGTCTTGTGCAAGGGACCATGCAAAATGGCCTTGCATTGTGCAAATACTTTGAATACTGGACTACACCAGCCGGCCTGCTGGCTCAGCAGTAAGGTGTCTGTCTACAGCGCTGACATCCCGGCTTCGGGGATGAACCAGGGAGTCAGAGGAACAGCCTGAGGGAGAGGAATTGAGCATCCTGAGGACTAATCACCCTCTCTAGGGAGACGGGTGGAAGAGTGTCTGGTGCAATGAGGACTCCTGGCAGAGATGGGGGGGTACTGCACAGCCGGGACCACACGTTTAGGGGGTGAGGAGGATGCTGGCAACATTGCACATCCCTGCCCGCAGGGAGAAAAAAAACTATGGAAAAAAATCTCGGTCACAAATGATGGTCCTGCTCTGCCGCCATTCCCCTCTCAAACAGTTTTCTGCTGAGGGGGTCCTCCTCCCGTGACCCCACCCTGGGGCGCAAGTCAGAGCTTCGTGACCCATGTTCTCTTGGAGGGGTCACCCACCTGATGGCCCCATCTGGGGGGGGAGTCTGGAGAAGGGATGAGTGGTAGGCAGGGTTGGGGACCTGAGCCATCAGCCTCCCCAAATAAATACTGGACTACACTAATATTCAGGTCCACACCCCTTCATTTATATTGCACCCCCCTCTGAATTTTGCCCAGACACAAACACAGTTTGCCTCCATTAGCAGGGCTTTTCAAAATTGCATATCCATGCAAAACCCCATTTCCACGGGCAGGCATGGCTTTGCACTCGGGGAAGTCTTTTGAATATTGGATCCCTGTTCTTCCAACTTTTAAAATTGCCCTATTTTCATCACAAAACAAACTATTCTGGGCCAATACACAGTGTAACAAACCTAAAAGGTTAGGGCTGAAATCAGTGCATTTTTTTTATTATCTATGTGAAAATAAGATCATATTTTGGCAAATTTTGCTTATTTTGTACTTCACAGTGCTACTGTAAAATCAGCAAATGTTCTGTTTTCAAAACTGGCTTACCTTTACCCTCTAGGACTCAGAATTTGCATGCCTGTTTCCAAATCCCTATGTCATAAGATGGCCAAGTTATAAACCATCATAAATAGGGTTTTATTCTGGGGTTTTGGAATTGGTTGCCCAGGCCCCATCTGTGGGTGGAAAATATTTATATATTGGGATTCTGCCTGTGGTGATGCTACAATGCAACTTCATTTGTACATAACATGGGAGACTCAAATCCAGTAAAAAATATGTATAGTAAACTCCTCATTAATATTACCAAGCTACCTACAGTGGGTCATAAGCCAGTGTTTCATGGCTACCCACTTCCTCAGAACCTGTGGTGGTCACACAGGGGGTTTGATACAAACACTAACTAAAACCTAACATATTGCTACCTACAGTGATGGAACAATAATAGAATAACATAATTTTTACCAAGACTTAAAAATGGCTTCTATTGGGAAAAATGACTTACAGCTTCAGTGCAGTTCTCCTTTAATGAGCTCTTTCACTGTATTTCATCTGTTTATAAAACCAGTTGAATCACTAATGATGTCACTACACTGAGAAGCTAAAGGAGCCGACCTCTCCCACAGAACCCACCCTCTGAAGAAGCTCTTCACCAAATGATGCCCCAGGAGTGATTAACAAAGGCAGCCTGTGTCCACCACAGGCTGCCTCCACCAAACAGGATTGCACCCCCTGTGTACCAGGAAATGAGCTCCAGCAAGGTGCTAGGGGCTTGCAGCAGACACAGGTTGCCAAAGCACCTCAAATGGTATTCTAAAAACTCACCCAGAAGGTGATTTTTTAAGTACCCTTAGACCAACCAGGGCTGGTCTAATGGTACTTAGAAATGTGCCCTCTGTGTGAGTTTTGCACATTGTGGCAATGTGCCACAGTTCCCTTCCCCAGCCCTATCTCCTGATATAAAAATTAAAAACTTCCTGAAAGTCTAGTGGACCCCCCTCCCTGATCCTCACTGTTGCCCTGTAAATACAATATACATATACTGTATCCTCATCCATGATAGTCCAGCTGCCTTTCACCCCCATCCCTGATGCCGCGATTGTCATTATAATTTATTTATTCCCCAATCCCTGGTGGTCTAGCGCCCCTGCCCAATCCCCTGATGTTGTCTATGATTGAAAGTGGCATGACAGTTCCCCTTCCCTGGTGGTCTAGTGAATCACCCCCACTCTGATTCACGTGAGTGCTCACATCATCCACTTCTCCATCCTAGGCCTTGATTACGACGATAGGCCTCACCATTATAGGTTGCTGATTGGACCTGTCAGTGAGCACTGCATGCAATACAGTACCACTCACTGACAGGCCAGTCAGCAGCCGTCGTGGTGTTGCTAGAGGAGGTCTGTGCCAGTTGCTGGTCTGAGATTTAGGATGGGGTGAGTGGATGGTGGCACCATCTGCCAGGGTGCGGGTCAACTGGACCACCAGGGAAGGGGAAAAGTATGCATACTTTCAATCATGGGCAACATTGCAGGTGGGTCACTAGACCACCAGTGATTCAAGACTATATAACAATATTGGTGGCATCAGGGATCGGGGCAGGGGTCCACTAGACTACCAAAGATGGGGATAAATGTGTATTTTATTTACAGGGGTGACATTGGGGATCAGGAAGGGGGGGATTGCATAAATACAAGGGTAGGGGATAGATTTCAATGAACATGGGCAACATTGGGGGGTGCTTGCATGTGCCACAAGGAGCCTGTAGCAACCCTTTCTGTGTGCCAGGTGTTTGCCCCACAGGAGGGATTACTGCAAGTGTAGGGACTTAGGTGCCAGGACCCCTCCTGTATCAGAATCTGGTGCAAGGTCCCTGGCACAAGGGGCTTCAGTGCAAGCAGAAGTTTGTTGCAGCTTTCACCTCTCTAATACCCTTTTGGGAATAGAGACCACAGTTTTTTAACTTTTACATTTTGTGTATGATGCATTTTTCTGTTTATTCTCTTTCCTCAGAGGTGGTCTGGCTCTCATTTGATTTGACACAAATCTTACCCTCCACTGCTGTATTGGATGGAATATATATATATAAAACCTTGTTACAGAGCCAAGGCATGTGGCTACTATCCTGAGGAAGATGTCAGATAGAACCATGGAATATTGATGGTTTTATATGTGTTATAGATTTATGTGGCTTTATGTGTGTTGCTTTATGTGAGGGAAAGCATAAAAGTGACTGAGATACAGGGAATATAGGAGGGGAAGATGTACTGTGGGTCACCCTGGAGACAGGGAATGGGGTCTCCATTTGCACTGGTGTGATCTGCAGACCTCCATCATGGGGGGGGGGTTGATTTAGATAGGGTACTGATAGAGACCATTGGCAAAATGGCAGAAAACAGAGAGATGCTGCTGATGGGGGACTTCAGTCTGAACAATGTAGACTGGAACCTCCCTGCTTCAGCCTCAACTAAAAGCAGAGAAAGCCTGGACTCCCTACAGGTGGCACTCCTCATGCAGCTAGTCAGTGAACCCACTCATGATGGAGCTATACTGGATCTGGTACTTACAAGCAGGGACAATGTGACAGACATCAAGTTGGAAAGTCACTTTGGGACCAGTGAACACCATACAGTGTGGCTCACTATAAGGACAACTGCAGATTCTGTCTCACTGAGTGAGAGCCCTGGACTTCAGGGGAGGAGATTTTGTAAAGATGGGTGAATGTCTAAAGAATGATCTGGCAGGGCGGAGATGACCTAGGTGTGGTGGAGGAACAGTGGGCAAAATTAAAGAACGCCATATTGAAGCTACAAACCTGTGTCAGGTAAGTGAGTAAAAGCAAGAGGAAAAACAGACCATTGTGATTCTTGAGAGTGGTGGCTGGAAAGGTAAATGCTAAAAGGGTAGCGTTCAGAAGATATATGGAGACATGGAGGAGATAGGTAGGTGTTTCATGAGAAACAGAGGGAAGCAGAAAAGGCAGTAATGAGTGCAAAGGCACAGACTGAATTGAGGATCACCCAAGAAGTAACAAAAGGGACAAAACATTTTTTAGGTATGAGTAAAGAGAACAAGGGGAGGAATTGTAAGATTAAAAAGGGATGGTGGGACTGTGCAGAAGGAAGACCATGAAGAAGCAGACATACTAAACAAACATTTTTGTTCAGTGTTCACATTGAAGGGTTAAGGGGAGTAAGCCACAAAAAGTAATATGGGCACTACAAAGAGGGCACTAGATACCAGTCCTTTTCCAGAGGAGAGGGTCCTAGAGGGACTCACTAATCTGAAAGTAGACAAAGTAAAGGTGGGGTACATCTTACAGTATGGAAAGTATTCAGGGATATAGTAACTGTACTTCTGACAATCCTTTTCAGCAGTGCACTGGAAACAGGTGTGGTTCCAGGTGTGGTTCCAGGGGACTGAATGAAGGAAAATGCAGTCCCTCTTCATGAAAGTGGTAGCAGAGAGGAGGCTGGAAATTATAAACCAGTCAGTCTGATCTCAGTGGTGAGAAAGTTAATTGAATCACTGTTGAAGGAAAGGATAGTGGAATAACTTGCATCAAAGGGGTTACAAAACCAGAGACAGCATGGGTTCATGGGGGGGGGTCATGTCAAACAAATCCGATAGACTTCTTTGATTAGGTGACTAAAGAATTAGATCAGGGTGGTGCAGTGGATGAGGCATACCTAGATTTCAATAATGCATTAGACACCTTTCTACATAGGAGACTATTAAACAAGCTGGAGAGCTCAGGAATGGGTCCAAAATTAGCAAACTGGGTAAGAAATTAGTTAGGGGAAAGAAGACAGGGGATGGTGGTAAACAGAGTTCACTCTGAGGAGGGGAGGGTGACCAATAGAGTGCCCCAGGGATCTGTACTGGGTCTGGTCCTCTTTAATGTATTTCTAAGTGACATTGCAGAGGAGCTGGAAGTGAAGATCTGCCTATTTGCAGATGATACCAAAATCTGCAGTAAGGTGGACACTCCGGGGGGAGAGGGCGTAGAAAGGATGAAAAGAGATTTGAGAAAATTCAAGGAGGGATCATGGGTATGGCAACTGACTTTCAATGTGAAAAAGTGCAAAATAATGCATTTGGGTAGAGAAACCAAGGGACAGAATACAAAACAGGGGAGTGTTATTGACAACAACCAAGCAGGAGAGAGATCTAGGTGTCATTATCTCAAATAGCCTAAAGGTAGCCAGGCTGTGTGACATGGCAGTAAAGAATTCTAGTGGGATGCTGGGTTGTAAAGGGAGAGTGGTTATCAGCAGAAGAAGGGAGGTGGTGTTGCCTCTGTATAGGGCACTGGTGAGTCCACATCTGGAATACTGAGTACAGTTCTGGAGACCACATCTATGAAAGGATATAGACAGCATGGAGGCAGTCCAGAGGATGACAACTAAAATGGAGCTGGATCTACATCAGAAAACCTATGGAGAGAGACTGAGAGAACTCAATATGTATACCCTGGAGAAGAGGAAGGAGAGGGTGGATATGCTACAGACCTAAAAATACCTAAATGGGATAAATAAAGTACAAGAGGGGAGCATTTGTTTTTCACATAACAATGTGCTCAAGAACAAGAGGATGTAATATGAAGCTGGAGGGGGTAAATTCAGGAAAGATGTGAGAAAGTACTTCTTCACAGAAAGGGTGATGGATTTCTGGAACAGCTTACTAGCCACAGTAGTTGGGGTTAAAACAGTGGAAGAGTTCAAAAAAGCTTGGGATCAGCATAAGAGAATTTTAGGGTACTCTCAAATGGGGACAGTGAGAGGATCTCAGATCTAGAAGTGGGGAGCCATTTGGGAACAAGTGACCACCAAACAGTGTGGTTCACGATAAACTCAGCTACAGAGTCAAGCCATACAAAAGTGAGGGTTCTGGACTTCAGGAGGGCTGACTTTGGCAAGATGGGAGAGTGCCTTAGTAAAGCACTAGCAAACAGGCTAGAAGGAGGGGTGGAGCAACAATGGAGAAATATCAAAACTGCCATCACAGAGGCAACAAGCCTTTGTGAGAATCAAATAAACAAATCAAAACGAAAGAAAAAGCCACTATGGTTCTCAAAAGAAGTAGCGGTGAAGGTTAGGGAGAAAAAGATAGCATTTAGGAAGTATAAGAAACACAGAAGGAGCAGGACAGAGAACTGTACCAGTTGAGGCAGAAGGAAGTAGGGAGGGTAGTCAGAATAGCAAAGGCACAAACTGAGGAAAAGATAGCCAACTCGGTTAAGAAGGGGGATAAAACCATTTATAGGTATATCAGGGAGCATAGAAAGACAAAGGAAGGGATAGTGACACTGAATAGAATGGATAGTGGGTGAGCAGAGAGTGACAGTGAAAAAGCAGGGATACTGAATGACTACTTCTGTTCAGTATTCACAAAAGAGGAAGTGGGGGAGGTGCCTAATCCAATTAGCAGAAGCACTCTGGGGGGGGGGGTGGTTGATCCCAGTCCTTTCACAGAAGAAAGGGTTCTGAAAGAACTCCTAAAACTGAAGGTGGAAAAAGCAATGGGGCCAGATGGAATTCACACCGGAATTCTAAAAAAATTAAGCAGAGAACTAGTGACACTACTGACTACCCTTTATAACAAATAATGGGAGGATGGTGTGGTACCTGAGGACTGGAAGAAGGCTGATGTGATTCCCCTTCACAAAAGTGGGAGCAAGACAGAGGCAGGAAACTACAGACCTGTCAGTTTGACCTCTATGGTAGGGAAAGTGATGGAATCACTTCTGAAGGAAAGAATTGTTGAGTACCTAGAGGCCAGTGGGGCACAGAACCAAAGCAGCATGGGTTCACAGTGGGAAGGTCATGTCAGATGAATCTAATTGATTTCTTTGACTGGGTGACCAAAGTAGTAGACCAGGGAGGGGCTGTGGACATGGCCTACCTAGACTTTAGCAAGGAATTTGACACAGTCCCACACAAAAGATTAGTAGTTAAATTAACCAGCCTTGGAGTGGATCCCAGGGTGGTAGCCAGGGTAAAACATTGGCTGAACAATGGGACACAGAAGGTAATTGTAAATGGAGTCCACTCTGAAGAAAGAGGGGTTACTAGTGGGGTACCGCAGGGTTCAGTACTGGGTCCAGTCCTTTTTAATGTCTTTATAAGTGACATTGCAGAGCGGGTGGAAGGAAAAGTATGCCTCTTTGCAGATGACACAAAGATCTGCAACAGGATTGATACACAAGGAGGTGTGGAAAGGATGAGAAGGGACTCGGCAAGGTTGGAGGAATGGTCAGAAGTATGGCAGCTTGGATTCAGTGCAAAGAAGTGCAACGTAATGCACCTGGGAAACAAAAACCCAGGGGAAGATTACACAATGGGGGGGAGGTAGTAACAACAACAAAAATGGAAAGAGACCTGGGGGTAATCATATCAGATGACCTTAAGGTTGGCAAGCTATGTGACAAGGCGGTAGGGAGGGCTGGGGGGATACTATGATGTATAGGGAGAGGCATCACCAGCAGAAAACAGGAAGTTGTTATCCCCCTGTACAGACAGTTTGTGAGACCCCATCTGGAGTACTACGTCCAGTTCTGGAGACCCCATCTCCGCAAGGACATAGACAGGATGGAGGCAGTTCAGAGGAGGGCAACTAAAATGGTGCAGGGTCTGAAAGAAAAGCCATATGAGGAGACGCTAAAGGAGCTTAATATGCATACCCTTGAGGAAAGGGTGGGGGCATGATAGAAATGTTTAAGTACCTTAGTGGAATCAACAAAGTCCAAGAGGGTAGCATCTTTCAGAAAAAGAGATGTGCAAGAACAAGGGGACACAATTTGAAGATAGGGGGGGGGGACGGCTCAGGGGCAATGTAAGGAAGCATTTTTCACAGAGAGGGTGGTGTACGCATAGGATAGCCTTCCTGAGGAAGTTGTGGGGTCTAAAACTGTGGGAGAATTCAAGAATGCATGGGACGGACATAAAGCAATTTTTGTGGGGGGTAGGAAGAAATAGGCTGTTGGTTAAATAGGATCTGCAGCTTATCCTCTAGGTAGGGAATTGGGCAGACCAGGTGGGTCAAGCAGTCCTTAGCTGCCGTCAAAGTCTGTGTTTCTGTGTTTCTATGTTAGGGGAAAGGAATGAGGGAATGGAGAAAGAGCTGGAGATCAAGTTGGGTCTGCAGTGATACTGTAGTTAGGCAAAAATGGCAGACTGGGTGGGCCAAGTGGTCCTTATCTGCCGACAAATTATTTCTTTCTTTCTTTCTTTCTTTCTTTCTTTCTTTCTTTCTTTCTTTCTTTCTTTCTTTCTTTCTTTCTTTCTTTCTTTCTTTCTTTCTTTTCTTTCCTTTTAGCAACAGCTCTTTACATATGTTCCACATCAAAGTAAAAACATCATCATGATAACAATTACAATAACAGGTACTTTGTCAGTGTCACCAGGCCCGAATACATTTAAGTGAATGCAGCAAAAGCTGTAGGATTGCTGAAAAAATGCAGATTAAAATTGAGGTGGGACTAGACTAGAGATGCAGCAAAATTAAATTCTGCTGGAGAAGTGAACGTGAAGTGGCCACTTTGCATTGTTACTCCGCTACGTGGAATGGCCAATAGGAAAGGCTCACTTCGCCTTGTATTATTACTTCACATTGTCATTCCACCTTAACGTGAAGTAAGGTGGAGTGGCATCAATATTGGCAGCCACCCAGTGCCCCACACACACAGTCATCAGAATGAAAGTGCACCCCCAAAATGCTACTGTCTTGTGTCCAGAAAACTCCCCAGTGCTGATGAAGTAAAATGAGAGCACAACAAGAATACAAAGTCTCCCAGAATTAATGGTGCATTCCATCATGCAAGCAGTGGCCACACACAGTCACCAGAATTAATTTGCATCCCCAAAATGCTACTGTCTTGTGTCCAGAAAATTTCCCAGTGCTGGCAAAGTGAAATGAGAGGGTACCAAAAAGTACAAAGTCTCCCAGAATTAATGGTGTGGTCTCCAGAACTGTACAAAGTCTCCCAGAATTAATGGTGCACTCTGTCATTTGAGCAGTGGCCACACATAGTCACCAGAATTAATGTGCATCCCCAAAATGCTACTGTCTTGTGTCCAGAAAATTCCCCATTGCTGACAATGAAGTGAAATGAGAGCACGACAAGAAATGCAAAGTCTCCCAGAATTAATGGTGTACTAAAAATGCACAGACAGATTAAGATTGCGCTGTGCACTCAAGAGATGCAGAGTCAGACGCAAAGGCACAACACCTAACCAGTGCTCATAAGTCACAAATCCAAATCTGGAAAAAAAATACCTTTTGCTGGTTGAGGGGTAGTGCACGGCAGTAACAGTCCACTACCAGTAAAGATACCACAAAGCAGTATAAACAAGCATTTGCCAATGCTGAATGTTTGCTTGCTGCTATTAGCATTGGAAATGCAGGAGTTAGACAGATGCAGAGTAGGAATGGCAGTGAGGTACTGAACTTCATGCCAACCCCCCCCTCCACCCTGCAAAGACAGACAGGCATCAGGGCGTGCATTTGGGTTATCGCCCATAATGTTCATGCCATTTCACCTCACCCTATCCTGCAGACACTGACAAGTGTTGAGGTGTGTCTTTAGGTGTTTGGCTTTACAGTCACCCCACTCCATAAGGAGATATGCTGAAATGGGTACAATATAGAATGGGGTGAACTGTGGGGCCGAAGAGTCCAAGGCACAACTCAGTGTCTGTCAGTGGGCGCAGGGTGGGGGTTGGGGTTGGAATGGCATAAGCATTATAATCGGCAATCCAAAGGCATACCCCTCATGCCTGTCAGTTTGTACAGCGAGGGACATTGTGGTTAGAAACTGTAACACCCCAGGCATGTGTTGGTATTTGCAGTACAAATTTTCAGCATGGCCATTTTGTGGCCCCCACCTCATGAAAGCATTTGGGACCTCTTCTCATGAACAGTGGCACTGATTTTGTTAATGTGTCTCAAAATGTGAGTTTCCACAGCGACTGTGCCATTGTGCGCCAGATGTACAAAAACACAGATAGGGCAGGATGTGAAGAATGACAGCTGTATCATTCATAGGGAGGCGTGAAGAGATGGCAATGTTGAAAATCTGTAGTGAAAGTATTAAAAATGCTCAAACTTCTGAGTGTACATGGAAACTGCGAAATGCATGTGCATAACACAGTCATTTAGCGAAATTATTTCATCAAATTTTCAACAAAGGCATTTTGTGACTTCTGCTCATGAACACTGTCACTCTGATTTTCTTAATCTGTCTCGAACATTGATTTCCCACAGCAACCGCTGTATTCTGTGTCAGATGTGTAAACACATATTTTGGGCAGGATGTGAAAAATGACAGCTGTACTGTTCATAAGGAGGTCTGAAAAAATGCCAATGTTGAAAATCTGGAGTGAAAATACTACAAATTTGCAACGTTACAAGGGTGCGTGGAAACTGCATCACACACGCTTGTAACACAGTCATTTTATGGACATTTGTTACCAAATTTTCAACATAGGCATTTTAGGACCTCTGCTCATGAACCGAGTTACTGTGATTTTACATATGAACATACATACAAACATATGAACATACGAATCTGCCAGCAGAATACACCAATCGGTCTATATGAGTCTGCCCGAGTGTGCAGCTAGCACCCTAGATTGCAGCTGCCCCAGACTCCACCCCCCCTCAGTTCCTCCCCCTTGTCCCAGCCCCTGCCCCGACTCTTCCTCTTGATTTATTCTACTCGTCCTTAAAGCTATCGACTGTCCTACATGTTACCACCCCCTCTGGCAGTGCATTCCAACTGGACACCACACTCTCAGAGAAATAGTGCCTCCTCATTTCCCTCTTGAAAAGTCCCCCTTTCAACCTCAGTCCATGCCCCTTTGTCTCTCTTCCACTCCTCAGTTTAAACACCCCCTCAGTGCTAAGTTTATTTACCCCTCAGGTATTTAAATGCTTGAGTCATATCCCCACTATCCCTCCTGTCCTCCAGTGTGTACATGTTCAGCTCCTTCAGCCTAACTTCATATTCCTTTCCTTTCCTTTCCTTCCATCCCCTTTAACATTTTTGTTGCCCTCCTTTGCACCCCCTCCAGTAACTTTGCATCTCTCCTCAGGTATGGCCTCCAGTATTGCACATAGTACTCTAGGTGTTGTCTTACCAATGATTTGTAGAGAGGTAGAATCACATCCCTGTGTCTGGATGAGAACCCCCTTGCGATGCACCCCAGCATCTTGTTTGCCTTCGCTGCTCCTCTCGTGCAGTAGGCTGAGTTGTTCATGCTCCCAGTTACCAACACCCCTAGGTCATTCTCCTCCTCTCTGCTCCTCAACCAATAGTTCCTCTTCAGGTTCTTAGCCTTGAAGTGCATCACCTTACACTTCTTTGCATTGAATCCTAGCTGCCACTGCACAGACTATGTCTCTAGTTTGGTTAGGTCCCCACTGCAGTTTTTCCCATCCATTCTCTTCATCCAGCACCACCTCCCCCCCAATTTAGTATAATCTGAAAACAGACTAACCCTGCTCCCCACTTGGTGTGCTATATTGGAGATAGAGAGCCCAAATAGCACTGGGCCCAGCACTGACCCCTGCGGCACCTCGCTTGTCACTGCTATTGGTGCTGAGAGCTCCCCACCACCACCACCCTCTGCACCTTCCCCTGTAACCAGTTTTCTATCCATTTGGTCAGCTTTATTCCCACCGTCACTGCCGTCAGCTACCCCTGCCCCCCCCAGTCTCCCATGAGGAACTGTATCAAAGGCCTTATTGAAGTCCAAGTACAGGACATGTACCGCATGGTCCCTGTCCAACTCTTTTGTCACCCAGTCACAAGGTTGGTTTGACAAGACCTGCCTGAGATGAACTTATATTGCAGCCCATCTTAGAGGCCATTACTGTCTAGGAATGCCAACAGCCCCTCCTTCAGCATTGCCTCCAAAAGCTTACCTACTATGGATGTGATACTTACTGACTGATAATTTCCTGGCTCATCCAAAGGCCCACTCTTGTGTATGGGCACCACATGGGCCACCCTCTAGTTCTGGGGCACACACCCTGTTCCAGGGGGGTGTTTAACAGATCTACCAGTGGCTGAGCCAACAGCTCTGCCATCTCCCTCAGTACCCTGGGGTGGATGGCATCGGGACTTAGTGCCTTGTCCATCCTTACTGCCCTCAGCCCATCTAGCACCCTACTTCCTGTGATCACTTTGTTCATCACCTCCTCCCCCCTTTCCCCACCCCCCAGGCCATTCTGGTAGTGGGTCATCCCTCTCCTTAGTGAAAATGGAGCAGAAGTACTCATTTAGAATTTCCACTTGCTCCTCCGCCTATTCCACCCAATCCCCTCCCCGCTTTATCCTCACAATATGTTCCTTACACTTCATCTTTTGCCTGACATACATAAAAAGTCATTTTCCCCTCCCTTTATGCCCTGTGCGGAACTTAATTGCCTGGAAGCCTTAGCTTTTTTCACCCTCCTGGCAACCTCTCTTGACCAACTCCCGAAAGCCTCCTTATCCTCTCCCTTCTCTGTTCTTCTGTACTTCCGGTATGCAGCCGTCTTTGCCCTCACCCCTTGCAGCACTTCCTTGTTCAGCCAGCATAGTTTCTTGCCTCTGCTCTTCTTACTCCTGGCCCTGGTGCAGGCTACTGTGGCCTCTGTTAGCCCAGTCTTTATGACTCCCCACTTTTGTTCTGCATCCATCCCCGGCCTTATATCTTGGCATCTCCCTTGCTATTAGAGCCCAGAGCCACCATCAGCAGTCAGAATCATGGGCAACAACTCAAGACAGTTTCAATTAGCTGCAATTGCCCTGAGTTGCAGCCACAATTGAGTGAAGTTGCATTTTTCTTAAGTTGACTTTAACACTGAGCCCGTACGTGTATCAGGCTTGCCCTGACAGTCCCCCCCCCCCAGCACCTCACCACCTTCAGACCCACTTTTTTTTCCTGACAACCCTAACCAATAACCGCCAAGGCATCAACTGAATAGTGCCTCTGAGTCTCTGGCTCCTCTCGACACCAATCCTACTACCTCCTACAGTAGAGTATGAGAAATAGGGAGGAGCAAGAGGAGTTGTGAGTGCTGCACGTGAGAACTGACAGTGAGTCGGGTAATAAAAAATGAACAAAGTTGTGAGGAGTGCTGGAGTGTTCGCTGAATCGCTGGGACGATGGGTTTACACAAAAGTGCGGGGTTTCTGCGTCTCCACTAGTATAGTTAAGTCCCTTAACCAGGGACAGCTGGAGAACAGACAACGGGTTGACTAAAAGTGATGGAGAATGTTAGAACTCAGAAGAACACTTGGGGTGGCAGAGCATGGTCTGGGTCTGGCCTCAGGAGTGAGCACACCTGAGTGGTTCACACATGGACAGACGCCTGCACTATTAGTGCACTTAGGTGCAACTCAACGATTTGGAATCAGGGGCCAGTCAGTGTAGCACTGTGGGGTATGGTGGGTGGATGAGCTGCAGATGGCAGGCTCATTGTCGGATAGGGAATGGGAGATAACAAAAGTAGGTGAGGGTCAGGGACAGTGGCCTATGGATGAACTGGGGAGAAGAGTTTCTTCGATTCATTCCATTGGGGCACTACTGTGTTCCATGGCATGCTAGTGATGGAGCGATTTTGGAGGTATCCAGGGAATTCCAACTGTGGAACTGAGGTTAGGGTTAATCTGGCTGCAGTAATGAGTTTACAAGGACTTTGTCTTATAGACGTGTAACCTGGTTGTTCATTGTTGTGGATGTTGCAGTTACCACTGTGCCCCTCCTTGTGGGCTCAAACAAGGAGCTTCATTCATCAAACTCCAAATTGATGAGTTTGTAATGGTTACAGAATATTGATCATTTCCTGGCAAAATAAATAAGAAAATATTGTAGTGCCTATGTAGGAATGGACCATGGTAATTCAAGGCCATACAGTCAGACCATCCAGGCAAGGTCTTAGCTAAGTGTGGGTAGAATATCCAATGTGACACCATACTGTGGTTCCTCTTCTGACACTCTAGCAGAAAATACTTGCCTTGTTCATTTCGGAAGGATACCACTTCAATTATTTTCACTTTTGAAAGTTGCACTATTGGTGGGGTGCTGTAGATTGCAATCAGTTCATTACTAAACTCTGGTCTGATGATGTAGCTGATAATAACTGAAAACTATGCAGAAAGCCTTGGGTTTCTAGGATACAGTTACTGTGTCATCATTACAAATGTGCAGTACAGTACAGTTAATGGCATGACAGGGGTCCAGATATTTTTTAGGACTGAAGTATTTGCTGCTACCATTTATGACCTGGTCGTAATTTTATCTAAATAGTAGTATGCCATCCACTGACCAGTCTCAAGTGTGCCCAACCCTCAAGAAATCAAATATCAAACCCATTTGGTACCCAGCACTGCAGCCAGCTACTGGCTGTCTTTGCCTAATAGTGACATGGGGTCTACAATACTTCACCCCTGCTACCCAGTACTTGTCAAGTTATTTTTCTCCATCAAAACAATCTTTCATGCTACTGGTCAGCCAGTGAACAACTCCTGACATTTTCTACTCTACTGAGTGTGCACTTAGTTGATACTGATGCTCTTGCCTGTGCCCATACCACTGCTTCCACTATGTGATAGAGGATGTCTGCTCTGCTTGCATTACATGGTACTGAAAATTCTGTACATATGTATCAAATTTTAAATGTACAAGGTGGGAAAACTAAAATCGGAAAGTGGGAGTAAATTATGCAAAAAATGGGAGTAAAATACTCCTTTACTTTCCTTGCCTGTTCCCTGGTTAATGGTGCCTCCAGTTCCATTAAAGAAATCCTTAGTAAATGTTCAGAGATGACGTTTAGTGCTATACCTTTTCTCGTTATCTACGGATGCCAATGTTTTTCCCCCTTTTTATGAGATTCCCCATCTACATTTGTCTGTGACTGTGTCAATACCATGATTTTGTTGGCATTATGGCATTTTGCTTGAATGTAGTGAAAGTTTTGAGTTATACTCAGCTCATCTTATGGAAATGTTGTTTGATATTTTTTTTAGAAAACCATGGATCCCCTAGGGAATCATGGTGTTCTAAGAAAATATCAAAATAAAACTACATTTCTTATGATGAACTGAGTGGCTGGTCTCCAGAAACTTTTTTTCACTACATTGAAGTCAACCGTTCAACCAGCCCCCAAGAGGAACATTTGGTCTGCTTTATACAAAGGGCATCCACCCACGTTCTCTTCCTTGGCAGCATTTTGCATGACAAGCCATTACTCAGTTCCTCATCTCTGAATTGCTCTGGGCCCCAGCTTGATCCAGTATTTGGGATTTAGAGAGTCTGCCTGCAACCCTGGTTTCACAGGTGGCAGTAAACAAGCTTTAATCCACCACTGAACTAGTCCCACAGTGTAATTTTTAAAACATTAAACCTTTGCTGATGTGTAAACTATGAAAGTGATGCAGTGCATTTTTTTTATATGTTAGAATCACAGGCAGAGAAGAGGGAAAAGCAAAGTTTGCACTATACTGTGTAGGGCATGGGAGGGAGCTCAGCTCAGGCAGCTCATCTGTGGCTGCGGCAAAAAATATGAAAACCTCAGTCTACCACATCCCCTATTTTGTCACGACAGTGCATGAGCATCCCACCGTGAGTCTCCTAGTTCTCTCCCTGACAGACTCCCATTGGCATATTTTTTCAGATTTCATAGAAATTAAATAAAAGGAGAGCTTCTTTACTGCTGACCCAGGTTTACATCCGTGGTATAAATGGAACAGAACTGTTGTTATTGTGAATTGGTTTTGAACACCCTTCTTGTAGTAAAAGTGCTTAAGGTACATGGCACAAGTGCTGTTTTTCATTTTCTATTGGTGCCTGAGTCTCCCATCGGCCCATTCTGGTCTATTCCCTCTTCAGTCATGTTGTGTGCCACTCTGCTGAAAAAGAAAAATGACATATACCTGGGCAGCAAAACTGCAACAGATTTTTCCCCTTTTACACACAAACTCAGTCTGTTCATATCCTGGATGGACTCTCACAGTGAGTGGTGGGGGTTGATCTTAACAGTTTTACTAGCCCAAACTATAGTGCAAATTGAGCAGGATTAGTGCAGTTACATAGAAACTGTTGGCAGATTAGGACCGCTAGCCACTAGGCCCATCTCATCTGCCTGTAGGCCCTATACATTGTATGTGGCCACTGACCCTATGTGATCAATGTCTTCATCACTCCATCCCTCTCAAGGTTCCTTTGTGCCTGTCCCTGGCATGCTTAAACCACTCCACTGTGCTTGCCTCCATGACCTCCTGTGGCAGAATATTCCAAGCGTCAACTACACTTTCTGTGTAGAAAAACTTTCTCAAGTTACCTCACATTACCTCTTAATCTACCCCTCTCCAGTTTTATATTGTGTCCCCTTGTTCTAGTACTTTTCCTACATTGGAAAAGGTTTCTCACCTGCACCTTGTTACTGCCCTTGAGGTACTTGAAAGTTTTGATCATGTCCCCCTGTGGTCTCCTCTCCTCTCCTCCAGTGAGTACATGTGCAGGTCTCTTAGTCTCTCCTCATATGTTTTGTGATGCAAGCCCTGCACTATCTTTGTTGCCTTTCTCTGGATAGTCTCCACCTTGTTATGTTCTTGTGCAGGTGTTGCCTCCAGAACTGCATGCAGTACTCCAGGTGAGGCCTTACCAATGTTTTATACAATGACATCACCACCTTCCGCCTCCTACTTGTGATACTAATTCCTATGCATTCCACCATGCCACTAGCCTTCCCCGCTGCCTTTGTGCACTGCTTTGATACCTTAAGGTTATCAGAGACGATAACCCTTGGGTCCTCCTTGGTGACGGTCACCTCCCCCTTCCAACCTGTAGCTCTCCTCAGGGTTCCCTCTACCCAGGTGCATTATTTTGCACTTTTTGCATTGAACCTCAGTTAACTCTACTTGTAAGTCTTGACTAGTGCATGTTTTCATGGTTGTTAGTGAAGTTAAAAAAAGTCTCTATTTAGCATGTTTTTGAACACATGCATGTCTGTCTGACAATTAGTCCCATATTAAGTCCTTTGCCCCTCATTTTCCTACGTTTTGAGTGTTGGTATTCCACATTTCAGTGACAAAATGCTAAGTAGTATACAAGGTCTGACCTGCAGGTGGTGGGTTTTATCACAGCCTCACCATAGCTTTCCCATTCAAATCTTTTAACTCTGTTCTTTCCCTGGACACCACAGACTCAGAAATGACCATACATAGATCCATAGCTGCCAATGCTTGAAAGTGTAGAGGATCCCCAGCTCTTCTAAATGGACCAAGCCAGCCAACACTGGTAGTTGTGGATACTTTGGGGGGTTCAAGGGGCTGGAACAGGTATAGGGGAGGGTGCATCTAAATGAGATCAGCATTGGGGGGGCCACCAAGGCAGGGGAAGGAGGGGTGGGACCTTGGGGATGGTGGCAGAAAACGGTGCCCTAAATGAGCACTGATCCCCAAGAAGACTCGATAGACTGTAGGGCCTACTCTGCTGGCTTCTTAGTATGTTAGTATGCTAACACCATTCACACAGTCCCACCCTACATCCCCACACTTATCCCACCCCACTAAACAAAGCTTTAGATGGTGTCTGGTCCCCCAAGAAACCTTAATAAAATACATAGTTTGAAAGGTTAAAATCAACATTCCTGGGGTGCATAGATCATCCTATATAGAAACTGAGGCAGTATAGCATCATGCCTATGCACTGTTTCCCCTGGATGGATAAAAGCATGAAAGGACACTGTTAAAGAAAAATGTATTTTTGTTGTGGCAGAGCATAGTAAAATCAATGCTTTTAAATATAAAAATGCTATAGTTTTCTATTTCTCAAACTCCTTAGGTGTGTGAAGCCCCCACCCAAAGATATCTTAGATGTGCTCCTGGCTCACTGTACAAAAACTTCCAGAAGTGCATGTCTCCAGTTGACTATAGGGTGGGGGCTGAGCGGCGTATCTTTCTCTGCCAGGCTCTGTTCATTGCCCTGTAGATGGTGGTGAGAGTGTGGTGAGGTGCATGATGGTGTCAGCTTTTGTGTGTGCAGAGCTATGTCTATTTGATTGAACATTTGCTGTTGTGATGCCCTCTGGTTTGGGGGAGAGGTTGTGAAGAAAGAGGAAGATAGAAGGCAGTGGTACAAAACAATGTGGGGTTCACTGTATATGACGGCATTGCAGACTTTTTTTTTTTTTGCAGATGGGGCAGAAAGGAATAGGGAAACCTGATAAATGTAAAACCAAAAAGGCAGCTCCACACTGGAGCTGTGCAAGCCCAAATCAGTCTCAGTCAAATCCAAAAAAAGGGCAGCACCAGCATCCGTCTCAATTTATGAAAACAACATTTATTGTATTACATGCCTGTAAAGAAGCAGTGGCAATAAAGGCAGACTCACAACCGGTCGGGGCTTGTGAGTCTGCCTTTATTACCACTGCTCTTTACAGGCATGTAATACAATAAATGTTGTTTTCATAAATTGAGACGGATGCTGGTGCTGCCCTTTTTTTGGATTTGAAATAAACCTGATAAATGTACAATAATCAGAGTATTTCTTGGATTGAATTGTTTCCTGTATAAATTATCAAAATTTGCCATTATAATTGTGGGCTACTGCAGCCATTTGCGGGCTACTGCAATTTTGAATCACCTTGCCCTGCTAGCTAGAGCAAAAAAAAGATTATGGTTGACCCAGTGAGTGGTTGTGATGTGTGTATAGAATCGGATGTAAACCGAAGTGCAATTTATTAAGCAATGAGGCATGACTAGTGATTAGCTGTCTGTTAATTACCCCCTAGTGGTGTAATGTGGCACGAGATATGAAGTTAAAAAAGTGACAAACTACTACATAATAAAATGCAATGATGGTAGAAGTTGAAAAAATTGGTTGGATTTTCTTTAGTTAGTTGAAGTCACAAATTTCAAACTAGTTGAAAAAATCAGTCATAATATGTGGTAAGTCAGTCATAATTGTTTTTTCAACTGACTCTGGGGTCTACTTGCTGTATTGCTCCCAACCTCCCTCACCACCTCCCCTTTTGCCAGTATTAGGTCCAGAGTGCTACCAAGCCTTGTAGGCCCACTTACCAATTGCGTCAGAAGGCCATCCTGGAATGCATCAAGGAGCATCTGCTCCCTGGTACTGCTAGTGGCCAGGGTGCTCCAGTCAACCCGTGGTAGGTTAAAATCCCCCACTATCACCACACTCCCCCTTCTACACACCCTCCTTATCTGCTCTACCAACTCCCCATCCAGTTCTCCAGATTGGGCTAGTAGTCTGTACACCACTCCCAGCCTCAGCTTTCTGCCCTTGGAGTCCAGGAGCTGCACCCAAAGCCCTTCTGTCCTCTCCTTTTCTCCATCATCCCTTATGCATTTAATCCCTTCCCTCATATACAGTGCAACCCCAACTTCCAACCCCCCGGTCCCTGCTGTATAACCTGTATTCCAGGATTGCCAAGCCCCAATCATGGTACTCTGTGGCCCAAGTCTCTGTCACTGCAGCAATGTCCACCTTCCCCTCTGAAAGGAGCACCTGAAGCTCTGTAATTTTGTTCCCCAGGCTTCTTGCATTGAGAGAGACCACCTTCCTCCCATACCCCTCCTTCTCCTTATTCTTCTCCTCCTTGGCCTGTGTGCCTCCTCCCTGTAGTCCACACCCTTTCTCCTCCTTATTCTTAATGGGTGGTGGTGCCTTCTGTATTACACTCAGACTACTCTGCTTGCTCCTTCCCAGGGTTATTACACCTCCGCCTTTACCTATATCTGGGGGGGGGGTGAGCTCATTAGGCTCCCCTGTTCAGACCTTTCTACTAACCTAAGTCTTTTGGCCACTCCCCCACTAGTTTAAATCCACCTTAGTGGAGATATACCCCTCTAATCCTGCCTTTAATACTCCCCCCTTCCTGCTCAAGTGTACCCTGTCCCCTGAGTACAAGTCACTATTTCCAAAGACCCTACCCCAGTTAGTCACTAACCCATAATTTTTGGTGTGGCACCAATCCATCAGCCCCTCATTGAACTCCTTAATCCTACCATTCCTCCCCATGCTTGCACATGGTACCAGGAGTACCTCAGAGAATGCCACCGACTCCCCCACCCCCTCACACTGCCTGCCCAACTACTCGACCCTACCCCTCACTACTTCCACAGTCTCCCCCACCAAGTTGTTTGTACCCACATGCAACAGTAAATGAGGTTTCTTCCTCCCCCTTGCTGCACACTTGAGCAGTGCCTGCCCTGCCCCTCCTGTAGTCAACCTGGGGATAGCTTCAGCCAAAATATGGCTGTGCCTTCCCCCCTCCTTCTGCTCCATCTCACCCCTTTCAGTATAGAATCTCCTAGGATGAGTACCCTCCCAGTTCCTTAGACCCTTTCTCTTCTAATGCCTTCCACCACCCCAGTATTTGATCTTCCCTGCCCCTTACCCAGACCACCTGCACCCTCTGTGACTTCTGTATCTGTACCCACTACATCCGCCTCACCCCTTTTCTCTGCTTTACTCCTCCCATCCCCCTTGAATCCCTTCCCAGCCTGACTACTTCCTACTGGGCTTCCCATGTTTACCTCCCCTCCTCCCCTGCTGATTTCCAACCCCTCTCCTATCCCCGCAGTTGTCGATTTAGAGCCCCCACTCCCTCCTACCCTGATAGTGATGCCCTCCCATCCTTCCCCTTCCATAGCCTTCTCTCCTCCAGTCATCACCCCTCCTTTCTTACTAGCCCCTTCTACCCTTTCATCCTCGCTATCTCTTCCCCTAGCTGTTGCCATCCCTCTCATGTCCCGCTGGTCCTCCCCCTTCAGTATGTTCCTGCCCCCATAGCAGAGACTTGAATCTATTCCTAGTCAATACCCTCCTACATCTCTTCCCCATCAGTTCCTCCTCCTACTTGTTCCCCACATGCCACCCCTGGTCCCACCACTGGTCCCACTGCTGGTCCCTCCCTACCCACAGCCATCTGCTCTATTCCCGGGTTCTCCTTATGGTCTCTTCTTCCCCTAACAGGAGGCCTCCCCCGTCACCTCGGGCACCCCCTCTCTTCTCCTCTATTTTCTGCTAGTGTCTCTGATACTGGGGTCAGTTTCAGTCCCTAGTTGTTCATTCTCTGTCCCCTCTTGCCCTCTCCTATTCCCCCCCTCCAGCCAGGATGCCTACCATACTCATCTACCCTGCCACTTAGACTCCTTCCTAACCTCCACAGTTCCTCTCTCAAACTAGCCACTAGTCTACAGACCATACACCCCCCATTCTCCAAGCCCAGTCCAGGATCATGGCGGACCCACACCCTGTATACCGCACCACTCTTCCAAAGATGCCCGCCCTATTGACATGTGGCACCTGCCCCATTTTGGCCCCTATCTTATATTATGGGCTCTTACTCCCAGGTTATGTACCCTACTATAACTGTTAGTCCCCCATTTACTCAAATTTCTGTTCCCCCACCCCACACTAGTCCCCCTATTGGCCTCTTGCCGACCGGGGTAATTCAGTCTCAAATCTCATCCGTTAGATACTGTATTGCTGTAGCAATCCTACAGCCTCCTTGTCTGTTTTTCACACCTCAGGTATCATACTGTTTGCTGTCAGCTCTCATATAGTTTCACTTACCAAGTTAAAAATCCTATTGCACTCCAAGCATTACTCAGCTCAGTTAGAGAAGTAAACAGAACAAACAAATATGTATTATTACAGCAATCATAACAGTATAGCTCAGTACTTAGCTCAGTTAGAGAAATAATTAGAACAACTAAATCTGTACTATTACTGCACTCCTCAAAGTATCCAATCATTGCTTTGTCTCCACCCCAGAGACCCTGCTGTAATATAGGATCACAGAGGAACCAGGGTGGGAGGGTGGGCAACTCTAAAGTCCCAGCAGAGCTCCATTGAGCTCGCTCACTCCCCCTCTCTCACTCGCTCGTTCTCCCTCTCTCACTTGCTCATTCTGTTTCCCCGGTGCTGCAGGCTGCCCTTTTGTACTGGGCTCCTGCAGGCATTGGCACCTTGTTCTGCCCACAAAGAAATCTGCAGCAGTTCCGACAGAGCTCCATTGAGCTCACTCACTCCCCCTGCCTCACTTGCTCATTCTGATTCTCCTGGGACTACAGGCTGTCCTTTTGTACTGGACTTCTTCCTGCGTTGGTGCCTTTTTATGCCCACAAAAAATCCACAGCAGTCCCAACAGAGATCCATTGAGCTCACTCACTCCCCCCTCTCACTCGTTTGTTCTGTTTCTCCCGGTCTTGCAGGCTGCCCTTTTGTACTGGGCTCCTGCCTGCATTGGCACCTTTTTCTGCCCACAAAGAAGTTCACAGCTGTCCTGACAGAGCTCCATTGAGCTCGCTCACTCCGCCTCTCTCACTCACTTCTTCTTTTTCTCCCAGCGCTGCAGGCTGCCCTTTGGTACCGGACTCCTTCCTGAGTTGGTGCTTTTTTCTGCCCACAAAAAATCTGCAGCAGTCATCACAGAGCTCCATTGAGCTCATTCACTCCCCCTCTCTCACTCGCTCATTCTGTTTCTTCCAGTGCTGCAGGCTGCCCTTTTGTACTGGGCTCCTGCCTGCATTGGTGCCTTTTTCTGCCCGCAATGAAATCTGCAGCAGTCCCGACAGAACTCAGTTGAGCTCGTTCACTCCTTCTCTCTCACTCGTTCGATCTTAATCTGTCCCAAACACTGATTTCTCACAGCGACCGCAGTATTCTGCGCCAGAAGTGCAAAAACACATTTTGGCCAGGATGTGAAAAATGACAGCTGGACTGTTCATAAGGAAGTGTGAAAAAAATTCCAGTGTTGAAAATTTGGCGTGAAAACATTACAAATTTGCGAAGTTACAAAGGTTTGTGGAAACTGTGCAATGCACACTTGTAACACAGTCATTTTATGGACTTTCATCACCAAATTTTCAACATAGGCATTTTAGGACCTCTGCTCATGAACTGTATCACTGTCATTTTCTCAATCTATCCCAAAAATGGATTTCCCACAGTGACCATGCTATTCTGCGCCAGAAGTGCAAAAACACATTTTGGCCAGGATGTGTAAAATGACAGCTTTACTGTTCATAAGGAGGTGTGGAAAAATTCCAGTGTTGAAAATCTGGAGTGAAAATATTACAAATTCATGAAGTTATGAGCGTGCATGGAAACTGTGCAATGCACGCTCATAAAACAGTCATTTTATGGATTTTAATTTGCAACACAGGCTTTTGAGAGCCTGTCTCATAAACAGTGGCACTGTTGTTTCATTAATCAGTCCTGAAAGGTGATTCCATGCAGTGACCACAAAATCAGCTTTTAGGACTGAATAATGCAATGACAGTGGCTGAATTCATGAGGAGGGGTTGGAATAAACTCATGTTGAAAATTTGGTGCCAAAATTCCCCAAAATGCCCGAGATATGCACCAAAGTTGGAAAAAAAAACCCTATTTATGCCATTATACAGTACCGGCATATCTTCAGTTCGCGGTCGGCTTTGAAGAGTGCAGATGTGTTCCCGGTCCACCGAAGATTGTTGCGCTGGCCGGAGGTAAGTATGGGTGGGGTGGGAGGCAGGGTGCAGATGGTAGGCACAGGTTGGGGATGGGGCCACTGGACTCAACGAGGGACCGTTTTCTGCTTTACAGGTTTAGAGGAAAAACAAAACAGAAAACATCGCAGGACTTTTTTTTTTTAACAGGGACATTTGGCATGCTGGGGTGGGCTCCCAGTGTGCCACCCGAGTGTTTTTTTGGGGGGGCTGTAGCCGATGGGGGACTGGGCACCCCGTCGGCACACAACACATTTTTTTTGGGGGGGACATTCCAACTGGGAGTGGGCTTCCCTGTTGGCAAATTTACTGGGAAGAGGGGGTACTGAAGTCAACAGGGATTGAGGCCCCCAATGACAAAGAAAGACTGTTGGGGGATGCATGATGCCGAGGGGGATTGGGAACCCTCTCGGCACATAAATAAATGGGGGAGGGGTTACAGTATGCCGACGGGGAGTGGGCTCCCCAGTAGGCAAGTGTACTGGGTCAGGGGCATGTGGATGGCAAGGTACCACCCTGCAATGATGCATTCATTGCAGTGAAATGGCTGATGCTGCAATGACGAGGTGGCCACTGACTGCAGCGGTGAAAATGTTTCGACTTGGTGGCACTTCTGCAGAACCAATGTCATCAGGACACTGGGTCTGCATTGGTCCACCAGTGCCAAGCCCCTAAATGCAGTGCCCTCATTGGCTGCCACAATGCCGCACCTCCACAACCTGTTTCTCTCCTAATCTGCCACATAATGTTTCTTACGCATGCGCGCAAGCAAACATAAAAATTCATGCAGGTGCAGTGGCTAGCAGGTTCACACTGCTACAATTACTCTGGCACAATAAAAGTCTGATTTAATGGTACACATCACGTGCTCACACACACACACACACACACTACAAGTATTGCATAGCAAATTGAAAACCTTTAGCAATATAACCAAGTGTTTTGAAGAAACTGAAATTATACACTGCTCCACCACTACAATCAGCAAAAAATTTCAAGAATTACAGAAAATATTACTGTGCACATTAACACAGTTACACAAGAAAAATATAACCAAAACAGAAAGACTCCCTTTTTCTCCCAGTTAATCTACCTACACCACAAATATGCCCCTCCACCAAAGCACACTTCACAGTACACAGACTGATTGTTCTAAATTAACATTCAAAATCCACACATAAACAATAAACACTCAATGAAATGAGCACAGGAGGGTTTCCTACAATTGATGCACTAAATTTTGAGCAAAAAAAAGGCTAAAAAATGGCTTTTTTAACAGCTTTTAGAGGATTTGAATCGCAGAGCTCTGAGAGGAAACTGTCTCCATCTTCCACTACACACACACACACACACACACACACACACTACACAGAACTGAAGCTGTGCAGAAAAATCTAGAGCCCATGTGACCTGCAATCCCATGAAGTACTGCAAATTCAGCTTGGAGCTCAATAACAAGGTGAAGTGATGTGAAGTACATTGATTTCAATGTACTTCACCTTAAAATTGGTGGAGAAGTGGTTTGGGGAAGGCGGAATAACGTGAAGTTATTGGTTTCAATGGACTTCGCTTCTCCATTATGATTCAAAATACTCCACCACTTTGCCCACCTCTAGACTAGACACATTAGAATAGGTAAAGGACAGAGACAAGGGGTTTTAAACTAATACACTCCAAACAGACAGTACAATTCATTTAAACAATGGAGGCAGTGTACAAGGTATGCCTGAGTCAGGTAATAGTTAGCTTACTAAGGGCAGGAAGGTATACCATGTCAAAAGTGGAGGGGGCAGGTGGATGAGGGAAGGGGGAAGGAGGTGGGTGAGAGGGAAGGATGTGGGAGGAAAGGGATAAGTGGGTATAAACGGGGGATGGGTAGCAAAGAGTAAGTGCTGAAAGGATGATGGTACAGTAGGGTAATGAAGGTAGAGTGTGAGACATAAGGCGCATGTATGAAGCAGGGAGGCAGTCTTAATAGTAGCAGTCACAGGTAGTCTCAACGACTAGGGTCTGTCATAGCAAATGTTTGAAGGAACCCAGCGTGGTTGTATTTAATATTTCAGATTGCAGCAAACTGCTCCAATGTGGGGCTCTGCATGTGAAAGCACACTGTCCTAGTGCAGTATGGCACCCTAGAGTTCTGAACATCTGGCTGGGGGAGTTTCTTGTAGCTCGCTGATTTAATGGAGGAGTCAGAAGGGCTTGGACGCCAGGTGGCATCACATCAAGGCTGACTTTTTTAGCAATCAGAGAGGTTTGAAATCTGAACCTGCTGTCAAATTGTAGCCAGTTGGCCTGGAAGTAAAGATCACAAATGTGGGTCATTCGGTTAGCACCAGTGAGAAGACGGCAGACTTTATTTAAGGCTGTTTTGATGTGCCAGAGGGCTACGTATGTAGCTGATCTGTATATGATGATGCCACAGTCAGCGAGTGAGATATCAGAACTATGAATGGCAAGGTGCAAAGCGTCTGGGGTCAGGTTGCATTTGTGTCTATAAAGCATATCTATTCTTCTGTTTATTGCCTTCGAGATGGTGTCGATGTGCTGGGTGTAGAACAATGTAGAGTCAAAAGTTATACCCAGGTACTTATACTCTTGGACTAGCTCTAGGGGTGATCCCTTGATATTGGTGATGGTGAGCGGAAAGTTTCTGTGCTTGCTGTGGTTACTGGTGAACATCATAGTCTTAGTTTTTTTTGTAGTTTAAGATAAGCATCTGGTCAGTAAACTATTTTTCAGTAGATGTGAAACCTTGCTGGAGCTGGTCCTGAAGTTGCTTTTGTTGCAAGAGACTAGTGAAAATAACAGCATCATCCATGTAAAGAAGTATGTGGCCATTGCAAGAGTTTGGGAGCTTATTTATAAAGATACTAAATAACAGTGGGCACCGGATGGAACCTTGTGGGACCCCGGAGCGTACTGGCCTGCTTTCAGAGGGAGCATCTCTGATTTTCATTTGTTGTGACTGGTTGTTTAGGTAACTAGAGAACCAAGTGGAGGTGTCTGGGGGAAGTCCAATGCTGGTGAGTTGTTTGATAAGGAGTGTATGATTAGCAGTATCAAAGGCCTTGGTTAGGTCTATAAAAGTTGCCCCAACCAAGAGCCCTTGTTCCAGTGAGTTATGGATGAATCCCATAAATTCTAGTAAGGCTGTGACAGTACTATGTCCATGCTGAAACCCATGCTGTTGAGTGCATTGTAGTTGATATTGCTCCAAGTATTACATGAGTTGATCAGCCACAATGCTCTCCAGGGCTTTAAAGAGTGGAGGGAGGATTGAAATTGGGTGGTAATTTTCAAGAAGTGCACGGTCACCACTCTTATGCACTGGGGTGACCATGGTAGATTTCCAGCATTTCAAGAATTGTGAGAGGCTGAGAGATAGATTGATTATCTTAGTGAGGGGCACTAGAACTTCATCAAGTGCAAGGTTTATGAATTTAAGATCTAGGGAATCCCCACTGTGCCTTGATTTCCCAAGTACTTTCTGGAGGTATTGCCTTGCTTCACCTTCAGAGACAGCCTTGAAATAGAGGGGTTGGTGGGCTTGTAGTGGGGCTTGATTCACCTGGTTTCCACCTTGTTTGGGCACTGTTGAAATAGTCTGGGGCAGAAAGCTGCTGAGGTCAGAGAATGCCCTATTAAATGCATCAGCGATGATTTTTGGCTCCATGGTTGGGGTTCCATAAAGATTCAGCAAGTTGAGGTAGTTTTAGGGTCTTTCCCTGTGATACATATATATATATATTTTTTTTCCAGTATGAAGCTGCTGTTATTCCAGCTATTTGAGAGGGCATCCTTGTAGTACAGGCTTTTGGCCAACCGGATTGCACTGGTGCACTCCTTTCTAGCCCTTTTGTAGTTTTGAATATTGGATTTGGTTGCTGAGGCCCGCACCTTGTACCCCAGGTGAACCCTAGCTTTTAGGAGTTCAATAAGATCTGGAGTGATCCAAGGTTTGTAGGTCCCCTTTACTTTCCTGTTTTTTAAAGGTGCGTACCTATCACAGACCGTGTCGAACCAATTGATGAAGTGGTCAAGCGCTGTATCAACATTGTTCATGGTATATATTACTGTCCAGTCCTGATGCCGAAGTTACATTTTTATCTGCTCAAGGTGACCATGAATTAGTACTCAGTTGGTAATAGTCCTGGCAGGGGGTTTGAAGTACTTATAGGACCAGCAGCATATGATGGGGAAGTGGTCACTAAGTCTGTCTGGAAGAATAGTGATAGCAGACAAATGCTCTGGTCAGTTGGAAAGTACCCAGTCCAGTAGAGTGCCATTTCTGGATTGGTAGTTTAGTCTGGTGGGGGTCTCCACAAGCTGAGCAAAGTGAATTCCTGATAGTGCGTCCTTGTGGGCTGATGCTGTAAGGGAGAGCCAGTTGATATTGAAGTCTCCTAGTATTATTATTTTAGAGTGCAGTCTCAGGCTGCTTAAGCTGTTAAGTAGTGATGTGAAGATGTCTGCTGTATTCCTTGAGAGGATAAAGGTTGAGATCACAGTAAGTGCTTTATTGTGTGCCCCTAGGAGCAGTTTGATTGCCAGCATCTGTACTAAGTCACTAGGGTATGGTACAGGGACAGCAAGGCCCTGTAATGTGTCCTTTATATAAACTGCACAGCCTCCACCTCTCTTGGTGAGGTGGTCTTGCCTAAAAACCAAGTATCCTGGAATAAGTATTGAGGCATCAGGAGTTTCAGGGGTGAGCCAGGTTTCTATTACAGAGATGACATCTGGATTATGCTGGGTAATCCACACCTTGAGTCCATCCAATTTAGGGAGTGGGCTTCAGATATTTATTGTAGCCAATTTTAGAGACCCCGTATTTTGTTGAGGAGAGCTCGTTAGTTTGTGAGCCAGAGTTGGGATGTATGTTACCTGAGAGCAAGAGCAACAGGAGAACTATCCTTTTGATAGTCTCAAATAGCTTGTTATTGTTGATCTGCACCTTCTACTGGGGTGTCCCAGGGTGTGTGCTCTGTGGGAGATGAGGAAGTGTGGGATGAGTGCCAGAGTAGAGTTCCAGTACAGGCAGTAGTGAACACTGGTATCTGAGTAGTTATCCCACTGGGTTGGATAGATGGAGGATGGCTTGTAATAGTCTATGGTTATGGTGCTGTATGCATTTAATACAATTTGTTGGGCAGACAAGGTACGTGATGCGTTAGCATTGTCAGCAGCTAGACACACAAGGATGTTTAGTACAAACAGAGGGATTCTCAGAGGCAGCATGGTGGCAAGGCAGACCATATTGCATTACTTGAGGAGGAAATATGTCACTCGAGGTACAGTTGACAGTGAAGAGTTTGCACTTTCAGTCACTTTGCCAGCCCTCGTGCAATAAGATTTCAAAGGCAGAGCCTATAAGCTAGACTTCCAGTGTGATGCACTTTCAGAGTAGTACTGCCCCTTTAAGACTAGGACTGCCCCTTTAAGAGTGGTGCTCTTAGGAGTTTTCTTAGGATTTTCTTTTCTTATGATTAAGTCAGAACTTAAGAAGCAACATGTTTCAGCTGCACATAAACGTGCTTAGAAGGGGTAAAGAAAGTATAAAAACATTCTAGTAATAAAAAAAAAAATACAGCCAACATTAAAAATTAACAGAATTAAAACATTGGTTAAGGCTATCCTACCACAGAACAGAATAAAATACCTACTTCCACTTATTCTAACAATTGGCAGCAAAATAATAAAATTAAATATCATTATCTCTTACTCAAGGAGAAGGCACTAAATGAAGTTGATTGATAACCCACAAGCTGCAACTGCCGAAGTATCAGATTTAGCCTCCTTGTCTGATACCCAAGGAGAAAGCACTAAATGAAAAAAAAAATTCAGACCCAGAGGAAATGGTGAACTGCTGAGGTTCAGAGTCACAGAGTGTGTTAAATGTCTGAGATTCTGAACTGTGGCCTGGGCATATAAAGGATGTGAAAACCTTATCTGTATGTTTCCTTTGTTCTTCAAAATAGTTGTTGGGATAGCCCTTTGAGACAAGTAGATTTAAAGTTGATTTCAAATGAAAATGCTGATATCTGGTGGTAAGTCAAAGTCAGAAGAAATGGTGAACTGCTGAAGTCCAGAGTCACAGAATGTGTTAAAATTCCTGAAGGTGATGAACTGTGCCTGCGCATATGCAGGATGTGAAATCCTTTTGTTCCTATGTTTCTTTTGTTCTTCAAAGATGTTGTTGAATAGCCCATATACAGCTCCTTTAGGAGCAGGGCAGACAAAAATGTGGATTCAGAGCAGGACCCAGAATCAATGAGTTTCAGACTTCATTGCTTGACTTATTTATTGCTTGGGATGGCTTCCAAAAAGTTGATTTTAAAAATGAAAATGCAGATACTAGTGGTGATGTTTTGAGGAAATTCAGCCCAGGAGACTTTCACAGATGTTGTGAGCAAGAATGGCGTAGTTATTCCAAGCAGAAAAACATGTAAATCCACAAAAACTAAACTACAGACACAGACAAACACAAACAGCCACCCACACAGACCCAGGAGGTCTGTTAGATCAGTGATCAATTCTGTTTCTATGTTTTATGTATCTATATACTGTATGCCTGGTAGTGATTGTTTATTGTTAAAAGAAGAGCATTTATATCATTTACCAATATGTAGGTTCTTTACTCCACTGTTTTTGTGTCTTTCTTATACTCTGTTATCCAAGCATGAATCTAGGGAGGGAGGAGGTGGGGCCCCAGAAGTCAGACTAATGTTTTTGACTGTTCAATGTCAGTGTAACATTCCGGGCCCCCTCCTAGTGTTCCTGTATAGTGTTCAGAGGCTCCTTAGGCATCAAAGGGTTCATTAGTGGACTCCTTCTTGCAACTTTGCCACACAGCATGGCCACTGATGAGGGCTGTGGAGCTAGGCTGTCTCCTGAAGAAGAATGGGATGTCCTTGTCAGTCTGTGAAAGTCAGAATTTGAGTAAAGTCTAATATAGAGGCTATTCAGGGTTCCAGTAGAAAGGACATGGTCCATTTTGCTGCCTGCAGTGACCTACTAAATCTTTTAAGATGAGTTATTGTTTTCTGCTTCTGAAGTTGCAGCTGGCCATTCTTAAGTAATTTCACTTCCAGGGTGGACATCAGGGGAAAGATGTGATATATGAATAGATTCTGAAACTGAATTATGGATGGCAGCAAAGCTGTGTATTGTTGGAAAAAGTACTGAGGGAGACAATATGAACATATGAACATATGAAATTTGCCAGCAGATAAAGGCCTATTGGTCTATCAATTCTGCTCGAAAATGCAGCTAGCACCTCTTATTCTGCAGCTGCCTTTCCCTTCCACCGTTCCCCTCTCATGATCCTCCCTCTTGCCCTGTCCAGCTCCTTTTGAAGCAGTTCACTGTTCTACTGGATACCACTTCTGCCAGTAACTCATTCCACCCAGCTACCACCCTCTCCATAAAAAAGTGTCTCCTCATCTCCCTCCTGAACCTTCCTCCCTCCGTAGTCTCATATCATGGCCCCGGGTGTTCCTCCCTTCCCTTACTTTGAACAGCCCCTCCGTACCTGCCTTGTTTATTTCTTTCATGTACTTGAAGGTTTCAATCATACCTCCCCGTCCCTCCTCTTTTCCATCAAGTACATGTTCAACTCCCTCAGCCTCCTCTCGTATGCTATGTCCCCCAGCCCCTTGATCATCTTTGTCACCCTGCGCTACACCTCCTCCAGTAACTTAATGTCCCTCTTTAGATACAGGCACCAGTACTACACGCAGTACTCCAGGTGGGGTCTAACTAATGATCTATACAGTGGTAGAATCACCGCCCCCCCTCAAGGATATACCCCTTGCAATGCAACCCAGCATTTTGTTGGCCTTTGCAGCTGCCTTCCTACATTGTGCCAAGTTGTTCATTGACCCATAATGAGTACCCCCAGATCCGTCTCCTCCTCCAACTCGGCTAGCTGCACTCCTTCCAGCAGGTAATTTCTCCTGGGGTTTTTTGCCCCAAAATGTAGCACCTTGCACTTTTTGGCATTGAACCCTAGTTGCCAGGTGTTCGGCCAGGTTTCCAGCTTTGTCAGATCATCCTGCAACCCCTACCATCCCCCTAGGTCATCCACCACTGCTCCCATCTTGGTGTTGTCAGCAAACAGATTGATCTTGCTCTTTATGCCCAGTGATATGTCTGCAATGAATATCCCAAACAACATTAGTCCCAACACTGAGCCCTGCGGAAGACCACTCATCACTACCCTTGGGGATCAGAGCTCCCCACCCACCACCTCCCTCTGATGCCTTCCCTGAAGCCAGTTCACTACCCATCTTGCCAGCTTCAGACCCGCCCCTGTGCCTTCTAATTTACTTCCCAGCCTCCCATGTGGCACAGAGTTGAATACCTTACTGAAGTCCAGGTACAGGACATCCACTGTATGGCCCCTGTCCAGTTGTCTAGTTACCCAGTCATAGAACTCCACCAGGTTGGTTTGGCAGGATCTGCCACTTACGAAGCCATACTGTCTGCTGTCCTGTAGACTTTTGGCCTCCAGGAGGGCCACCAGCCTCTCGTTCAGGATAGTCTCCATCAGTTTACCCATGATGGGTGTGAGGCTCACCAGTCTGCTGTTCCCCAGTTCATTCTTGGGGCCACTCTTGTGGAGGGGCACCACACGAGCCATCCGTCAGTCCTGAGGTGCACAACTCGAGTGTGGTGATGCATTAAATAAGTCTGTCAAAGGTCCCGCCAGGACCTCTGCCAGCTCCTTTAGTACCTTGGGGTGGATGCCATCTGGGCCTGGCGCCTTGTGCACCTTCAGTGCTCTCAAACCCTCCAGAACTCTGCCCTCCATGATTTTCCCCATCTGTCACCCCCTCTGTTTCTGCACTCCCTCCCCCCTTGGGTAGCACCCCCCTCTTCTCCTTAATAAATACTGAGCAGAAGTAATCATTTAGTGCTTCTGCCTTATCACCACCTGCTTCCACCCAACCCCCTCTTCCTAATCCTTACTATATGGTCCTTACAGTTCCTTTTCTCCGTGATGTAGCTGATGAAGTTCTTAATAATAATAATAAAAATAATAATAATAAACTTTATTTATATTGCGCCTTTCAAATACCAAGGCGCATTCCAAAAAGATTAAATACAAACAAAGCATACAAACAGTAATATGAAAACTGTTAAAAACAAATACAAAACATTAATCAAGGACACCATATGCCTTATTTCATAAAAAGGATTCAAGAGCCTGTTTAAAGCTCCCCACAGTCGAACATTCCCTTATCCGATGTGGTAGAGAATTCCAAAGGGTTGGTGCCACAGAAATAAAAGCCCGGGCACCAGCTGATTTCAATGTAACCCTAGGAATCTCTAGCAACCCCTCGTCAACTGAGCGGAGCGACCTCGCAGGGAGGTAAGGAGTCAGGAGATCTTTCAGGTAATCAGGGCCCAGATCATGTAGGGCTTTAAAAGTCAGTAATCCAACTTTGAAGGTGATCCACCACTGAACTGGTAGCCAGTGCCAATCCCACAGCACCGGAGAAATATGGGATGTTCTAGGAGTACCTATAAGTACTCGAGCTGCGGAATTCTGCACCAGCTGAAGGTGGCGGATATCAACCCCCGGAAGCCCAAGGTAAAGCGAGTTGCAATAGTCCAGGCGTGAGGTCACAAAGGCATGGATCAGAGTTGGCAGATCGCTGGATGGAACGAGGTGCTTGATTCTGGAGATGTTTCTCAGATGATAAAACAAAGATTTTACCACTGCTGACCCCTGTGCCAGCCTGAGCTCCGTAGATGCCTTGGCTGCCCTTACTGCCCTTGTCACCTCCTTTGATTCCTTCAGGTACTCCTCCCTGTCCTCTCCCCTCCTTGTATTTCTGTACCTCCTAAAGGCAGCTCTTTTCCTCCTTACCTTTTCCATGACCTCCTTGCTCACCCAGCTAAGTTTCTTTGTCCTAGCCTTCTTGCTCTGGGCCTTGCTGCAGGTTCTGGTTGCCTCCACTATCCACAGCTTTATGAACTCCCACCTCTGGTTAGTGCCCATGCTAGTTTGAATTCTGGCCAGGTACCCTTTTACCACTTACCCCATCCTCCTGAAGTTGGCCCTCCTGAAGTCCAGCACCCTTGTGCCGGATTCCACTCCTTCCTTATACATAGCTAACATGAACCATACTGAGTGTTGGTCACTCCCTGCCAGTAGTTCTTCTACACTAAGTTCCCTCACAAACTCCCCATTTGCCAGCACAAGGTCAAGGGTATTCCCTAACCTGGTTGTTTCACTGACCATTTGCATCAGGAAGCTGTCCTGGAAGGCATCCAGCAGCACCTGCTCCCTTCTATTCCTGGTTTTTGGGGTATTCCAATCCAATCCTGGCATGTTGAAGTCCACCAAAATCACCACACTACCCTTCTCACAAGTCCTCCTGATCTGTCCCGTTAGTTCCTTTACTCTTCTGTCTGAGAGGATGGCCTGTATAGCACTCCCATCCTTAGAGTCCTATTCTTGGAATCCTGGATTTGCATCCATAATGACTCCATACTACCCTCCTCCCCTTCCTCCCATACACACTTCAGTCTTTCCCTCACATATAGTGCCACCCCCCCCTTCCCAATCACTCTATCCCTATGAAATATTCTGTTCCCTGGTATTGACAGGTCCCAGTCATTGTATTGGGTGGCTCTTGTTTCGGTGATGGCTATAATGTCCACCTCCCCCTCTACTATGAGAGTCTGTAGTTCTGCAGTTTTCTTCCCAAGGCTCCTAGCATTCAGGGTGACCACCTTCCACCGCTTCCTCTTCTGCCTTCTTTTACTAGCATCGCCATTAGTACTTGCCCTTTGTCCTTTGTCACTGTTATGGGGGGAGGGTAAGCTCATATGGCTTCCCAACCTGTGGTCTCTGCATGTCCCTTGCCCACTTGCCACCACCAGCTCCTAGTTTAAATTCCCAGCTTCCTCTATGTACTCCTCCATCCTCTCTTTCAACACATTCTTTCCCTCCTCGCTTAAGTGTAGTCTATCCTTGGCATAGAGACTACTGTTCTCCCAGGTCCCTCCCCATCCCCCGTCCAACCTATACCCTTTAGCATGAGACCAGGTTCTTAGTCATTCATTAAAATCTTTTATTCTCAGCTTTCTTGCTGTGCATGCCCTGGGCACTGGAAGTATCTCTGAGAAAGTTACTGATCTTTCTGCCCCCTCACATAATTGTTCTAGTTCCTCAAACCGCCTCTTGACTATATCTACTGGCCTGTCAGCCAGGTCATTCATCCCCAAATGTATAATTAAATTAGGCTTCTCCCTACCCCTTCTAGCATATTTTAGAACAGATTGTCCCACTCTTTCTGCTGTCCTTCCCAGCATGGCCTCCATCCAAATGTGACTATGCCTCACCCCTTTGCTACCCCACCTGACTCCTCTTAGTTTTGAGTCACCCAGCACTAAGATTTCACCCCTCTTACTAACTGATTGCTTCCCTTCCTCCCCACTTCTTGCTTCTAGCTGCTCCTCTTCCTTCTGCACAGTAGTTTCCCTTTCTGCCCCTTTTGTAATTCCCCCAATTGAAACTTCCCCCCACTCCAGTTTCATCCAGACTTCTATCAGTTATTCCTCCAATTTCATCACCTCCCTTCTCCTCCTCCTTTCCATCTAGTACTACAGAATGATTTTCTGAAAACCCATCTCCAATGCCCACTTCCTCTCTCCTCATAGTAGCCCATTCCCTCCTTTTGACTCCATGACTGTTGCCACTTCTCCTCCTCCCCTCACCAGTCCCTTTCTCCTCCTTCCTGTTGTCTTTTTTCCCTTGACCTGGTTTCCCCCTGCGCCGTTCTTCTTGGCCTGGGCCCTCCTGTCTCTGCTTCCCTTCTTCTGACCCTCTCCTCTACCCTGTTGGCCCAGCTAGCCCTCCCTCTTTATCTCCCCTTCTCCCTCCCTCCGGTGTTGGGCTATAACCTCCTCCCGTCTGTCTTACCTGCCTTAGTTCCTCCTGCAGAACCTCAATCTCCTTTTTAAGTTTCTCTGTTTGGTTGCACACTAAACATTCCCCCACCACAATTTTTAGAAAGACTGATGCATCACAGTTGTTGCAGCCTACCACCCTACCCATTGCTCTTGTTGCCCACCAGTGACCCCCCCCCCTTCCAGATGAAGGATACCTAATGCTCCCTCAAGTCTCCCCTCTTCCCCTCTATCATTGCAAGACATTCTTCTCCTTTTCTCAAGTTCCCTTACTGCCTTTGCCATATACTTTAGATAGACTGAGCTGCCTTTTACATTCCTATCCCTCCTGTCCACCCCAAGAAGAAACTGTAAGCAACTATTGCACAGATTCCTTATAACTCCTACTCCTCCTTTCCACAATGCAAACACCAATACAAACAGGTAAAAATGAAAGCTCCTTGTGTCGCAGTTACTTCCCTTCCATGGATATAGCAGTCACCTCTTCACTCACTGCTGTTCCTTTCCTGGATGTCTGCTTCTGATATGACAGGTTGATGTCCTTTGCCTTTTTGGGGAAGTGATGTCAAAACCCCCGGCATAAAGAAAATGATGTACCTGGGTGGGTGGGGTGAGAGGATCCCATGCCTTCTAGAAACAATCAGGTAGCTGAAGCCCCTGGCCAGACAATTAGTGCTCTTGTCCCACTATGCACTAAACTTTGCAGCTAGTGAAGACAGCAAAAAAAAAAAAAAACAACCACTACTCCACTAAAAGCACAACAAAAAGAAACAGGTCTCCAATTCAAACAGCCTCACCAACACACCAAAATGGGCTTGAAATTAGAAGATATAGATTTCCAATTCAAAGAAACAACCCCACCAGAAAAGCCCCAATAAACACACACCAAAATAGGTTTGAAATCAGAAGAAACAGGCCTCCAATTTAAAGAAATGACAGCTCCACTTAAAGCACACCAAAATAGGTTACAAAGTTTCAACAACTCCCAAACAATTCCCTGCTAGCCCCTTTTAAGAAGTAAAAATTCCAACAGCCCCAAAACAATGCCCTGCTAGCCCCATATAAGTAGTAAGAAAAAAAAATAACCTGATACCAAGTGATATCAACAAGAAACTATTTTAAAGCAACAAGGAACAGCTACTGCACTGAAATGGATCTGATCCCTTCCCCTTCTAGTTTCTTCTGAGAAGCTAAAAGCAACTGTTACCACAAACCTGATTTAGCTCTGCCTCCAGTTATCAGGTAGCTGAGTGAAGCCTGGCCAGACAATTAGCACCCTTCCCTCACTATACACTAAACTTTGCAGCAAGTGAAGACAGCAAAACTTAGTAACTTAGTTCTGGAGCTGAAAGCTTCAGGTATCTCCACTGATATCTTTGGATTGAGCTCTCTGGGTCACTCCTGAGTGCAGGTTCTGGCCCGACTGCAGTTTATGAGGGACAGAAATATGGCAGCTGAGATTCTCATGCATGGAGCATCATCACTGACATCACTTTATATTGGTAGGTGTTTGGAATAGTAGTATAGGATATGTATTTGGAATTGTAACAGGAACTCAGTACGGAACAATGTCTCGGCTCTGGCGGTGGGGTAGGCTGGGTCCTGAGGGCATAGCCCCCAAATGATAATGGAAAATCAACAGTAATTGAAGTTGCCATTTTCTGTTGCTACCATACAGCGTGATTATGTGAGGACACTCATTGACAGCTGAGATCTCTTCGTGGTACGAGATTACATATAGGAGATCTCGGCCACCAGATTCCCCGTCCCTCATAAACTGCAGCCACACCCAGGTTCCTCCCTGTGCCAGGATAATGCTCAAGATGAGAAGAAAGAAATGCATTTATAAGATAACTTGTGTTGTTATTTTTATTTTATTCTTTTGGTAACCGATAAAGGCCCTCTAGGCATAAGTGCCTGTTTTCAAGGGTGACAAAGGAGCAATGGGGTGATTTCTCTGAGTCACACAGTATGCAAGTGGAGGTTGAAGGAATCAAATCTAGTTCTGCTGGATGTACCAAGCTCATTCACAGCTTGTTACTCAAACCTCTAGGCTATATTACTAGCTAAAATCCAGTTTGAAAATGTTTGGCATCCCTTTGGGCACTCAAGTTAAAGTACAGTGCTAACTACTTCACTTTACAGTCCTGTGTATGCATAGACAAGGATGTTGTGGAAGCTACATAAATGAATCAGAATGGTCATAGAAACATAGAAACATAGAAGTTGCCGGCAGATAAGGACCTCTTGGCCCACATAGTTTGCCCAGTTTTCCCTGACTACTGTGCCACCACAGAATCAATTGGCTCTCTGGTTGTCTCTTTTCCTTGCCTTACTACCAAGGTCCCCCTATATCTGTCCCAGGCATGCTTGAATCCTGTCAGCATTTTGGCACCCACCACCCCCGCTAGAAGGTTGCTCCAGGGGTCCATCATCTTCTCTCTGAAGAAATATTTTCCCACAGTTCCTCTGATCCTTCCTCCTCCAACTTCATAGCATGACCCCTTATCCTTGAGCTTCTTTTTCTATGGAAAATGCTACCTTCCTGTACCTTATTTAGGTAACTGAATGTTTCTATCATATCCCCCCTTTCCCTCCTCTCCTCCAGAGGGTACATTTTTAATTTTTTTATTTGATTCTAGGAATTAATACCTTTGAGTCAAAGACTCTTTTACAAAGGTTCCATGTCAAATGAGTACAATACGAGAATAGTTACAAAGTAAGGTAAATAAATTGGATATTGTCACAGGCAAGGAGAAATAACACATTACCATAAAATATACAAACAAGTAAGAACAGGGAGGAAAAAAATATATTTTTCTTAAACAGAACAAAACTAGATAAGGGAAAGAAGTCTCAAAAGGGAAATATACTATTTGAGAGAGTAAGGGGAGAAAGGGGAGCAGTACAATAGTGAGAAAGAGCCTCACATATGCCTTTGTCAAGAATAATGTAGTGAGAAAAGAGGAGGAGAGAAAAATAAAAGAGAAGGGTGTAATTTAATCAAGTAATTTAATCAAGGCAGTCACAGGAGCTGGAAGCTGTGAGGTGTGAGTGGAGTTGAGATTTGAAAACTCCCAAGGATGTAGAGGGTGAGATGTGGGTATTTATGACATTTAGCCAGCTAGGTGCACGGTAAGCAAATGATCGCTGTCCCTGAGTAGTCCAGCAACGCGGAACCAGGAGAGGTTGATGATTTGATCCTCTAGTGAGATGGATGCAAGGATTTGGGTGTAGCAGGTCTTGGATACAGGGAGGGGTAAGGCCCATGGTTGTTTTTTAGCCATCAGGCAGGTAAGATACTTTAGGACGGTTTGAGAGTTGCAGCCAGCCAGTTTCAGTGTAGAGCTCACAGGTGTGAGTGCATCTATGTGCACCAGTGAGCAGTCGACAGGCCTTGTTGAGGGAGGTTGTTATGTGCTTAGGAGAGGTGGTTGAGGCAGCCCATATATATGCTTACTAGTCAATTATTGAGATGACAGAGCTTTGAATAGCAATCTTAAGTGCAGGTTGGGTAAGGAACTGCCGGTTCCGGAACAAGATACCAATCCGCTGGTTTGCCACTTTAGCTGTCTTATCAATGTGGGTAGCAAAGGTTAGGCCTTGGTCAAAGGTGATTCCAAGATATTTAAAGATGGTCACTTGTTCTAGAGAACTTCCCAGATATGTATTGATAGAGAGAGGTAGTTGCCTTTTCTTGTTTTGCGGGCTAGTGAAAAGCATTGATTTTGTTTTTTTGTGGTTAAGGACCAGTTTGTGATCAAGGAACCACTTTTCAACTTTGGAAAAGCAAATTGAAGGCGGTGGTGTAGTGGTTCTGGGTCTTTGTGAGAGGTTAGAATTACGGCATCATCAGCATATAAGATTATTTGTTCAGGGCATGAGTTGGGAAGTGAGTTTAGAAAAATGCTGAAAAGAAGAGGGCCCAAAATGGATCCCTGGGGAACTCCTGATAGAATAGGTTTAGGGTCTGAGACAGCTCCTGCGATTTTGACAGCTTGGGTACGTTGAGAGAGATAACTTTTAACCCAGTCTCCAGCGCTTTGAGAGAGGCCAAGGATTTGTAGTTGTTTGACAAGTAGGCCATGGTGACCAGTATCGAACGCCTTTGTTAAGTCAATGAAAACCGCACGGTTTGGTAACCATTGTCCAAGGCATTATGGATAGCACCTGAGAACTCCAAGAGGGCAGTCAATGTGCTGTGCCCTTTCCTGAAGCCATGTTGCTGAGTACAGAGGATGTTATACTTTTGAAGGTAGTCGGTGAGTTGGTCTGCCACTATCTGTTCGAGAGCCTTTGAGAGAGTTGGGAGTATAGATATAGGTCGGTAGTTACCTGGTAGAGACTTGTCACCATTTTTGAATACAGGGGTGACAAGTGCTGATTTCCATTTGCTGGGAAATTGACTGTGGCAGAGTGAGAGGTTAAAGATTTTTGTGAGTGGGAGCAGTACCACATCCAGAGTAAGTGACAGAAGTTTGAGGTCGATAGTATCACTACTTACTCGGGATTTGGAGATAGCCTTCTTAACATATTTGTAGACATCATGGGCCTTGACTAATTTAAAATGGAAAGGGGGTTTGGTTGGAGAGGTAGCGGGAGATGTTTGATTTGGTGTGACAGGTTCAGAGAAAAAATCTGTAGGGAGAACCCCACTAAGGTCTGTGAAGGTTTCATTAAGGGTCTTTGCCATGATCATAGGGTCTAGGGTAGTGACTCCATCTACAGTCATTAGGGTGGGAGAGGACTTAGTTTGTTTACCAGTGACATTTCTTATATTGTTCCAGAAAGATTTCCCATTACCCCAGGAGCTGGAGAGGGCATTCGTGTAGTAGGACCTCTTTAGCAATCGGATTTCCTTAGTGCAGTTATTGCGAGCATGTTTATAGATTTGAGAGTCCATTGGGGAGACTGTAGCTCTTGCAATGGCCCAGAGGTGGTCCCGTTCCTTGAGTTGTGCCAGGAGCTTGGCCGTGACCCAGGGGTTTGAAAGTGATTTAATTTTGCGCTTTTTAACAGGAGCATAGGTGTCACAGGCGGCATTGAAAGTAGTAATAAAGTAGTCAAGGGCTGAGTCAACATTTTGAGTATTGTAAATTTGAGACCAGTCTTGCTGCCTGAGACATGCCTTGAGATGTGCAAGGTTGCCAAAGGGTAGTGCCCTGCTAAAAATGGTTTTTGGAGGCGCCTTTCAGAACTTATTTGTCCATGTACAGATAACAGGAGAATGGTCACTGAGGGAGTCGGGAAGGACAGCAACATTACTTATACAGGCAGGGTGACTTGTTAGGATCCAGTCAATAAGGGTGCTTGTCCCCGATTTGTAGTTCTTTCTGGTGGGGGAGCTTATCATCTGCGTAAGGTTAGCTGCTAGTAAAGCATCCTTGTAGGACCCTACATCAGAGGTGAGCCAGTTGATATTAAAGTCACCAAGTAGAAGCAGCTCAGTGCCAGGAGGTTGCCCACTTACATATTTGAGGACAGTCTGAAGGCCGGGTCCAGGGTCATTAGGTGGGATATAGACAGCCACGATGGTGAGAACTTTATTTTGTGCACCTAGGAGTAATTTAATAGGAAGGAGTTGCACTGAGGTGTTTGCGGAGGGATGACTGGCATAGTGACTCGTGAGGTAGTCTTTTATGTAGATTGCACAACCGCCACCTCTTTTGGAAGTCCGATCCAATCTGATAACATTGTACCCTTGCAAAGAGATTGCATAGTCAGGAATGTCTGGTTTCAGCCATGTTTCAGTTATGGCTAGAATGTCAGGGTTGTGTTGGCTAGCAAAGATTTGAAGGGAAGCCAGTTTTGGAAGAAGACTGCAGATATTTAGTGTGGCGATGATGAGACCTCCTTCGGATTTGGTAAATTTAGCAGAACTGGATGAGGTGGGGCCAGGATTAGGATGGATGCTTCCAGACATCAGGAGGAGGAGGAGGAGCGTAAGTTTGAGAGACATCCGTCGTAATTCATAGAGTGAAGAAAACTCCTTTGTTGTTTGTCATGGTGAGTAAGGTGCAGCCGTCTAGGGTCCCAGTGCAGGGAGGTGGCAAGAAGCAGAGGGTGAACTGCACTCAGAGTTTTAGTGTTCCTGAAAACTATTCAGCCTAGTTTAGAACTGTGTAACTTGCAAAGAGGGGTGATGGTGATTGGAAATCAAGAAAATAAAGTAAATACCGATAAGCTCTAAATACATGTGTGGAAAGTGAACTAATGTGTCTTGCTTATCCTCAGTGCCCCACCATCCACCCTTCTTATAGTCTACTGAATCTAGATCTTATAGAACATGGGGTTGGCCCCTCTAAGTGTGGAGGGCTCTATAGTACTCAGTGTGTGGGGTCTGGGCACATCAGAAAGGAGCCTGACAAGAGGAAACTGGTAGATGTTGTGCACCTGGACTTCAGAAAAGCCTTAAACACAGTGCCACATAAGAGATTCATTCATAAAATCGAGAACCTAGGCATAATAGGTTATGTAATACAATTGAATAGAAACTAGTTGCAGGATGTGAAATCAAGAATTATACCACATGATAACCTATCCACTTGGAAATGCCAGTGGACTCCCACAAGGTTCTGTGCTGAGACCTACATTATTCAACATATATTCATGAGTGCTGTTGGGGGCATCAGTAGCTGGGCAGCAGCTGTTCATTGATGACACCAACATGGGAAAGGTAGTTACATCTGGGACACAGCTTATTGAAAGGCAGATGGAACTGTGCAGAAAAAATGGTAGATGAATTTCAACATTGAAAAATGTAAAATGATTCATCTAGGTACAGCAAGAAGAATATAACAGAAAAATACTGTCTAAACAGCACTGAGATTACTGCAATTTAGCAGGAAAAGAACCTGAGGTTAATGATCAGCACATGGGGAAACAGTATGGGGCAGCAACTAGCAAAGCAAATAAAACCATGGCAAATATTAAAAGAAAGTCTGTAAGTACACTGAGAGATCCTGTAATGCTCTGGAACAGACCACTAATCTGGTCTCTATATCTGAGGAAGGATATGGTCAGGACTGACTAAGAAGCTGTAAAGGAGAGGGGCAAGGGGGGGGGTGAAAGCTTACAACTGACTTGCAGAACTGGGATATTTTCCATGGAAAAGAAGGGACTTTTTTTTTTTTAATTCTTTTTCTTGCACCTCACCTCGGGGAACTCTTTCCAGCATCCTCTGCCACCGGTCTTTACCTCCCACCTGAGATGCTTCTCCTTATCTCCTTCACCTGGCCTGACACATCCCCCAGATCTGAGCCCCTTGGGGAGGGGCAACCCTATCCACCCAGGGTGCTCTATCTATAGTATAGAATACTGGGCTAAGTGGGGGCCCAGGAGATGAGAGCGCCCTGTATTGGGAGTATGGTCGGGGGCCAAGGTACCTTCGCCTATCCCTGAGAGAGGAGATTTTTTTCACTTAGTATCCTCCCCTAAGCATGGAATGTGCAATGCCATCCAGCCTACTATGTGAGTGCTCCCGCGCACATCTGGAAAATGGCCGCCCAATGTTTCCCTTCCAGTGTGGTCTCTGCGGCTGCAGTGCACCTGGTCTCCACCGAGTGCAACTGTCTGCAGTTCCCCCCCTCCCTTCCAGGAGAGAAGAGCAGTCCTCTGGATGCTCTATCCTCTCCTCCCCGGCTGACCCCCAGTACCCTGAGCTTATTCCAGAAACCAGGTCGTTGGCATGGCATGAGGTGTGGCATCCAGCACCTCAACCCTCAGCGCCACCAGGCCGGCTGTTGAAAAGAAGAGACTTGAGTGGCATTATTACAGCTTGCATACTGTATATCTGAAAGTGACAATGCCATCAGACCAAATGCAGCTCTTTCTGATGTACAAAAAAATGATAGGACAAGGGAGCCTTTAATGTGTTTGAAAGGAGAAATATTTTAGGGAAGGTCAGGAAGTACCACTTAACAGAATAAGTGGTGGACACTTGAAATAATCTTCCTGAACAAGTGATGTCAGTCAACAGTGGTTTTGTCTTCAAGTATGTTGGAGAAAAGTGGGTGATGACAGGATACTCCCACTGAGCTGGTGATCAAAAGAACTCAATGGACTGGTGGTCTTCTTTCTTTCCTAGTTCTGTATATTTGTATAGGTCAGTGTAACCCAAATAAGCAGCAGATGAATGATAGCATCATCTACCTTGCTGCTCCTTATTTTCCTCTGTTTTTGTCCACCCACCAGGGGTACAGTCAAAATTCCCATTACACACAGTAATCCTCAAAGGGTAGCACGTGAGGTGGGTGCCTGAATCACAGCACTTTCCAAAATGGTGATGTGATGTGGGTAAAAGCCCAAAAGACGAGGGGGGCAGGGAGGGCGACCGGATGTGGTGGGGTGGGCGACCCTAGTGACAGGATGTCACTATATGCACATGCACGTGAGGGGGGGAGTGAGCATGGCAAGTGTGGCCTGGGAGGGGGCAGAGGGGATGTAGGGTGTGGCGCTGTGGTCAGCTGTTGAGCTGTGCCGTGGCATCGGGGGTTGGCCTCCCTTGCGGTGCATGGGGTTCCAGGTTTGAGTCTAGGTCAGGGCACTACTACGCTTTTGTTGTGCCCAGCCCAAAACTTGTATTTATTTTGCTTTTGCACTCCCCCTCGACATGCACCCCCCCCGGAGTTGAGAATCTTTAAGTAGTAGGGTGCAGAGGGCAAAGCCCCCTGCGTGGGGGGTGTGGGGGGGTGCAGCCCCTCCACAGAAAGGAAAGTATTTAAATCCCTGGCACCATTCTTCTGTGGGCCAAGGATGTCAGTGTGGTGAAATTGTTTTCACCGCCCTGACATCGTGATAATCCGAGTCGCCGTTCTGCACTCGCGATTATCACAAAGAACCTCCTCAAAGCTAACTTCTGACCTAGCAGCCCCAACTTTCCTGGAACACCAGAAGGCATTGCTAGAGCAGAAGACCATATTTTCATAGAGGAGAAGAGTATCATTTGAGACACTCAGCCCTTATCCTGACAGCTCATAACTGATTTATTGAGCTGGGTAGCAAACCCAGATTGTTGTGTCACCAGTCACTGTGACATGTTGCATTTTTTTCTTCATTTTATTTACATAGAATTTTATTGTTAGTTGTATTTCAGCCTGATATGTCACCAGGTTGAATTGACACACTATGATATAAACACACAAAATATAAAACGTTTTATATATTTCAAAATTATATTCTACACACATGCAAACAGAAGCCTGGACACCCACCCTCAATAATTAGCAAAGCAGCACCAAGAAGATAAATAATAAAAAAGCATTATTAAAGATAAAGTGCACCACTTTCTAAAAGGAGGATGCAGGCCCTATTTATGGTTAGCACCTGACTTGTTTCTTGATGTCAGTGTTTCTGCTTCATCCCACTCATGTCAGTCATGGTGCACTCACAGCAGTTGGCTTAACAAGCAAAACACTCAGTAATTTCGTGTAACAAAATGTTCATAACCATGTGACAGAACATAAAACAAATAACACCAAAATGTCAAGAAAGGACTTACAGCATAAAAAATTAACTATTTACAGCCAGTGTTGCTTACTGTGGTTGTGGTTGTAGTGGCCGTGTCACCACTTGCCTTCACTATGCCATTAGTTGACCCATAAAACAGTTTATATGTTAGGCACCAACCCTCTCTAGGCATGTTTCAAGCTGCTTGAGGTAATTTGTCAGTAGTCCTAGCTGCCGTTCTTTTGTTCCACTTCTTTTAGGTGTTAGATAGGAGCTTGGGTTGGCACCATCATGCCTGCTGGGTCTGTCTGATCTATCTAGAAGGACGATTCTATGCAAGCCAGCTAGTTGACTATAGTATAAGAATGGATGGGTGTGAGGACAGCTCAATACTCTGCAAACAAAAAGAGAAATAAATGTAGCAGAAATGTATTTTAGACTTGACAAGTAAAACAGATACCTATGCTGTTTCTGTCTTTAGTCAGGCAACCCAAAGCAATAAGGTGATAGCAAGAGGGTATTATAGTATATGCTTATCCTTTGTTGTGATTGGTTTTTGATTCTAAAGGCTGTTATAGCACACTTCAAAGATCGTAGAATGCTTAGGAACCCTTCTGTGGTACAAGAGCTTTTTTATTAGAATGGGAACTCATGCCACCTGCCTTTTTACTTTCATTTTCTCCACGCATTCAGAACTCAGATGCTTCCCTAACAAAAAGTTGCTATTGTTTCATCATTTTAAAAGAACACTGTCAACCCTCTTATGGCTCAAAGCATCTCTAGTTTAAAAGCACATGTTATGATTGGTCACATTCTGTAGAGATCACTGATGTAGCTTATAGTTGGATTCTGATTAATTGTTTTCTTTTTTAAAAGAAATAAACAGACTACCTACCAAACTAAAGTTACCAAAAAGATAGTTGTTTGTTTACAGTCCTTGACCAAATCCTACTGCATTCTTCCTGGACTTTGGAACAATCTGGAACATAATCTAGCCATGATACAGTTGGAGCAGAGGAGACTACTGCATCTTGGGTAACTTTCACCATTTGAGGGTGTTCCTATTGTTTAGGAAGTAAGAGAAGATCAAGGATTTGAAATAAACAAGACTGGGTACAATTACACCATTAGCATGCATTTTAGTTCTACTAATAAAGGAAGCAGATAAAACAACCAGTAACATCAAAGAATTTTAGGAAAGGTAAGCAATCATAAAATGTGGGTTTTCAACCAGAAGTAATATGATGCAAAAAAGGTTGACAGTGTCCTTTAATGAAACAGAAACTCACTGTTCAGGTAGCTGGGTTTTCAGCAGCTGGGTAGAGTCAAGCCATAGAAAGGCAAAGGTCTTAAACTTTAGGAGGGCTGACTTTGCCAAAATGGGTGAGTGCCTAAGGAATGCATTAGCAAATGGGCAGGAAGGAGGGGTGAAAGAACAATGGGGGATAATCAAAACTGCCATCACTAAGGCACTAAGGCAACAAGCCTTTGTGTGAAGCAAATAAACAAAACAAAACAATGAAAAAAACACTATGGTTCTCAAAGGAGGTGGCAAAGAAGGTTAGGGAAAAAAAGATAGCATTCAGGAAATACAAGGAATCACAGAAGGAGCAGAACAGAGAACTGTATCGTTAAAGCAGAAGGAAACTGAGAAGGCAGTCAGAATAGCAAAAGCCCAAACCGAGGAAAGGACAGCCAACTCAGTTAAGAAGCGGGATAAAACCTTTTATAGGTACATCAGGGAGTGAAGGAAGACCAAGGGAGGGATAGTGAGGCTTAAGAAAGGGGAGGGTGGGGTGAGCAGAAGGTGACTGTGAAAAGGCAGAGATACTAAACAAATATTTTTGCTCAGTATTTACAAATGAAGAGGGGGAGGTACCCTAAAACAAACAATAGAAACACTCTGGATACAGAAGTTGATGCCAGCCCATTTACAGAAGAAAGGGTTCTGAAAGTACTCTTAAAACTGAAGGTGGACAAAGCAATGGGGCCTGATGGGATTCATCCCAGAATTCTAAAAGAACTAAAGGTAAAAATTGTGACATCACTGACTACCCTCTTTAACAAATCATGGGAGGATGGGGTTGTACCTGAGGATTGGAGGAGGGCAGATGTGATTCCGCTTCACAAAAGTGGAAGCAGGGCAGAGGCAGGAAACTATAGACCTGTTAGTTTGACCTCAGTGACAGGGAAAATGATGGAATCACTTCTGAAAGAGAGAATTGTTGAGTACCTAGAGGCCAGAGGGGCAAAGGAACCAAGGCAGCATGGATTCAGAGCAGGTAGGTCATGTCAAATGAATCTAATAGATTTCTTTGACTGGGTGACCAAAGTAGTAGATCAGGGATGGGCAGTGGACATGGCCTACTTAGACTTTATCAAGGCATTTGACACAGTCCCACACAAAAGATTAATATACAAGTTAGCCAGCCTGGGAGTGGGTCCCAAGATGGTAGCCTGGGTAAAAAATTGGCTGGAGAACAGGACACAGAGGGTAATAGTAAACAGAGTCCACTCTGAAGAAAGGGGGATTACTAGTGGGGTACCGGAGGGTTCAGTTCTAGGACCGGTCCTTTTCAATATCTTTATAAATGACATTGCAGAGGGACTTGAAGGAAAAGTATGTATCTTTGCAGATGACACAAAGATCTGCAAGAGGGTTGATACACAAGGTGGGGTGGAAAGGATGAGAAGGGATTTGGCAAGGTTGGAGGAATGGTCAAATGTATGGCAGCTTAGATTCAATGCTAAGAAGTGCAAAGTAATGCACCTGGGAAACAAAATTCCAGGGGAAGAGTACACTATGGGGGTGAGATACTAACAACAACAGAAATGGAAAGGGACCTGGGGGTAGTCATATCAGATGACCTAAAGGTGGGCAAGCAATGTGAGAGGGCAGTACAGAGGGCTGGAGGGATACTGGAAAGTATAGGAAGAGGCATCACCAATATAAAACAGGAAGTTGTTATCCCTCTGTACAGACAGCTGGTGAGTCCCCATTTGGAGTACTGCATGCAGTTCTGGAGATCCAATCTCCGCAAAGACATAGACAGGATGGAGGCAGTCCAGAGGAGGGCAACTAAAATGATGCAGGGTCTGCACCAGAAGACATATAAAGAGAAACTTAAGGAGCTTAATACGTATACCCTCGAGGAAAGGGGGGGGGGACATGATAGAAACTTCCAAGTACCTCAAGTGAATCAACAAAGTCCTAGAGGGTAGCATCTTTCAGAAAAAGAGATGTGCATGAACAAGGCGGCACAATTTGAAGATACAAGGGGGTGGCTCAGAGGAAATGTGAGGAAGTATTTTTTCACAGAGAGGGTAGTGGATGAATGGAATGGCCTTCCTGAGAAAGGCTGTGGAGTCAAAAACAGTGGGGGAATTCTAGAATGCATGGGACAGACATAAGGCAATTCTAGTGTTAGGGTTAGGAGGAAGTAGACTGTTGGTTAACTAGGATCTGCAGCTTATACATTAGGTAGGGAAATGGGCAGACTGGGTGGGCCAAAATGTCCTTATCTGCCATCAAATTCTATGTTTTTATGTGTGAGAGTGGGTTTCTTCTTTTCTTTAAACAAATATTTTAAAACATGATGATTACTTGATAAGATAAAAAGCAGAATTTGTTATTTCTGTCTCAAACCATATAACACATGGGTAGCCATGCGCGTCTCAGCTGTATTTCCATCGCAGTATTCTGATCACTCTTGATGCCTCTATAATGTCATCAGAACTCAGTTGAAACACAGTCTTGTTGGGCATGGTTACCCCTGGATTATTTTCTACATCTATACAATCTAAAAAAGACAACTTTTGGGGCAAGCATCTGGGGTAAAGGCTGATAAATGTCAAAGGAAAAGGCAGCTGTCATTGATTGCAGATGGTAATGGACCAATCAAAGAGATGTATCACTCCCCATAATGGTACTGGGATTTGCAAAGCTGATGTGGACAAAGAAGTGCAATGTGGGGTCATGACAAAGGTAGATTGACAATTTTGTATGTGAGTGGTGGATTCATAAGCAAGGAGGACATGACCAATACTTCAAGCATTGTCTTAAAAAGGCAACAAATAAGATGGCACATTGCAAAAGAAGCATTGCTATTTGCAGTACTGGTTACATAGGCGGGGGGGGGGGTTGATGGCTGACACACTACTGCAACCTGGACAACTACCACACTTAACAGTGCATGGAATGTACTGGGTGATGCCAGCGGGAGTAAGATATTAATGGCCTCAACTGTGGCATTCTCACATTGGTCACACATAGCTGTACATAGTGCATGAACTTCAGGGTCCTAGGTGAGGTGAAAAACAAGCAGGATAACCACAGCACAGAAGCAGCATTGATAATGATACATAAAACATGAGCAGCTTTAAATCAATGTTTTTTTTTCATTTGTTTTTACCATAAACTTTGTAGACTATTGCATAAGTGCACTAAAAATCCAGCATGTGAATCGAGCTGAAGAGGAACTTGAATCCTGGGTGATAGATGGCACTTGGTCTGTGGACTTAAAATACAGCCAGTACCCAAAGTTGACTTAGTATGGTACGCTTGAACCATATGTAGCCTGCCCACCACCTGCACTGTAGCACATACCAGGGATTCTGGAGGGATATACAGTCATTAGTAACCCTCTAGCCAGCACCACCACAACGGGGAAGCCTTGGGGGCTACAAAGGGACAAAGGCTGCCACAACAACAGAAGATAGCAGAAACAGTAACAGTAAGGAGGAGTAGAAAAAAGAATAAAAAAAAGAATAAATCAACTATAGTGTAAATCTACTAATTAAACATTAATACATGGCCAGGGTTAAGTCACATCTGTTGTAAAAAGGGGAGAAATAAAGCATCCTAGTTGACCTTAGACATTCTATCAACTTTGTGTTAATTTCTGGTAAAATTATGTATAGAGAGGGGCTTAATGACATACTGAACAAGATGCAACAATATTTAAAATACCTTTTTTATTATAATAGCAATCAAACACAAGTAGATAGGGATTAAGTTAAAAGTCACTTCATAAGTCCATAGGTTCATAAATATTATGAGTCAGTAGCCACAGGCCATTTTGACTCAACCAGTTATATTTATGTATATTTAAATTTCTTATTTCTCATGTAGTTGCCAAGTGTAGTCTTGAAAACTGTAAGGCTATCACTCAATACTACATCTCATGGCAATCTGTTCCAGATGCTAAGCACTCTTTGTCTGAACCATTCTCCCCTTTTTGCTGTTCTGTAGAACTCTCCTCTAAACTGATGGCAGGGAACCCTACTTTCTATTTTTAACACTTTAAGTTCAAGGTCTATACATTCCCATAAGTAGTTATCATTAAAGATATTGAATACCATGCAGAGGTCACCTTGACTTGTCCTGTTCTCCAAGGAGCAGAAATTTAGCTCCCTCAGCCTTTCATCATATGGTTTATTTCATAAGGTCTTGACCATTTTAGTGACTCTTCTCTGTGTTCTTTCTTGCATTTTTATACTATTTTTACAGTTCGGTGACCAAAACTGAGCACAGTACTCCAAGTGGGGGCATGCCAGCAAAGCATACAGTGGTATAAAAACTCTCTTATTTTTTTATTTATTGATTGAATTTTGTTGACCAAGTAGGCGCACTGACTAGAAGTCCCTTTTTCAGGGGCGACCCAGGGTTGGGGGGATACAAATGTTAACCAAATGAAACTGAACCAGATTAAACTGTTGGTGGTATTTCAGTGAATGGGAGAAATTTAGTCATGACACTGGAGAAATTCATTTACTCTTTTCAAGAAGTCCCATGGGATCTTTAAAGTCTGCTTGAACAACCACCAGAACAGGCAGACAGGATCTCAGTTTAATGTCTCATCCGAAAGACAGCACCTCAGGAGTACATCATCCACCTCATGGTGCACTACAGTGTCAGTATTGGGATTTACACCAAGTGCCTGGTGTTGTCCCTACTCTTGATGTTTCTGGAGATACAACCTATTATTCTATTTGCATTTTTTACTGTTTCTATACATTGTTCATCTGGTATAAATGTTATTTGTTATCATGACTCCAAAGTCACATTCTCTGTCCATTTCTATTAAGCTTTTTCCATTTTGAAAGTATGGTACCATCAAATTCTTGTTTCCAAGATGCACAATTTTATAGTTGTCCAGATGTAGTGCTAGTTTGTGTTCTCTCACCCAAAGCTGTAAGTTGTTTATTTCTGTCTGGAATTTCTCCCTAGATGTGTTATTAATTACAATTGCTCCCAGCTTGAGGTCATCAGTGAATTTGACGCTCCAAGTTGTTAAAGATGTTTTAGTACTGGATATATAGATTATATAGATACTGAACAAGGTAGATCTCAGGACCAACCCCTGAGGGACACCACTAGACACCTCCTCACATGAGGAAGTGTGTCCTGCTATACTAACTCTCTGTTTCCTTTCCTCTAGCCATAAGGCTACCCAGTTTATAATACTGGGAACAAAATTCATATTGTGGAGTTGTCTGATCAGGGGATGACATAGCATGGTGTCAAATGCCTTTGAGAAGTCCAAAAACAGGATATCTACCAGAAGGACTTCATCTATTGCTTTGCTAACTGGGTCAAAAAAAGTGCAATAAATTGGTTTGGCAAGACCTCCCCTTTTCAAACACTTGCTGGTTTATGTCTCCAAGACCATTTTTATTAATATGTTCATATATCTTTTCATTAACAATTTCCTCCAGCATCTTGCTCACTACTGGGGTAAGGCTAATAGGCCTGTAATTTGTGATGTCATTTTTAGATCCCTTTTTGTATCACTGTAGCCATTTTCCACCTGCTTAAAACCTTACCTTCAGATAGTGAGGTTAAGAATATGTTGACCAAAGGGTCTGATAATTCGTCCACTACTGCCTTGAGCAATACTGGGTTGTAATTCGTCTGGGATGGGTGATTAATTTGGATTTAGGCAGGATAGTTTTTTCATTACTTGACATTTGGTTATCTCTGTGTTGTTTATGTTACATACTGGCATTGTAATAACATCGGGGGCCTTTTTGTTGGTATATACTGACAAGTATTTGTTGAAAGATTCAGCCATTTCAGAGAGGAGATGGGGAATTATAGGCCCATTAGCCTAAAGTCTGTGGTAGGCAAGGTTATGGAGGGCATTATCAAGGAGAGACTGAGGGGGTAGCTGGAAAGTTTTGGGCACCTGGATGACAGGCAGTATGGTTTTGTTCCAGGGAGGTCATGCCAGACTATCCTGGTGGAGCTTTATGACTTGGTGACAGGTGCCCTGGACCAACATAGGCAGGTGGACATCCTCTATCTGGATTTCAATAAGGCATTTTATTCAGTACCCCACAATGGCCTACTAACAAAGCTGGGGGGGTATGGGGGTGGGGAGGCAGTTGCTCAGGTGGGTGGAAAACTGGCTTACAGGGTGAATACAGTGAGTGGTGGTTGAAGGGATAGTCTCCTCCCCCAGGAGGGTCATCAGTGGGGTACCCAAGGGTTCGGTCCTGGGGCCACTCCTGTTCAATTTTTGTGTCTCAGACATAGGGTGGGGTGTTAGGAGTAGGCTGAGTCTCTTTGCAGATGACTCAAAACTAGGAGCACTGGCAGATGGGCAGGAGGGGAGAGAGGCCCTGCAGGGGGATCTGGATACCCTGGGGGGGTGGGCAAGGAAGTGGGGGTTGAAGTTCAATGCATGGAAATGTAGGGTTCTGCATCTAGGGGTCAGAAACTTGGGAGATGCATACACCATGGGGAGGGGACCGCACTGCAAGTCACATCGGGTGAGAGGGACTTAGGGATAGTGGTGGACAGCAAAATGAATATCAAAGAGAATTGTCAAAGAGCTGCAGCAAAAGCAAACAGGATACTGGGCTGCATAACCATAGGAATTACCTCCCTCTGAACAATGCCCTGGTTAGGCCGCATCTTGAGTACTGTGTGCAGTTCTGGAGACCCCATCTTAAAAGGGACATAGCGCTGCTGAAGAGGGTCCAGAGGAGGGTGACCAGGATGATTCAGGGCATGGAGGGTAGGACCTATGAGGAGAGACAGGATGAACTCAATCTGTACACATTGGAGGACAGGAGGGACAGAAGGGACATGATAGAGGCTTTAAACTATGTAAAGGGGATAAATAAGGGCAGAGCCAGGGAAATGTTCAGGCTTAAGAAGTGGGGAACTACCAGGTGGCACGAGTGGAAGCTGGAAAGGGGGAAGTACAGGGGGAGCGCAAGAGGCACTTCTTCTCAGAGAGGGTGGTGGAACCATGGAACGCGCTGCCCAGGAGTCTGGTGGAAGAGACCACAGTGGAAGTATTCAAGAAGGGTTGGGACAGGTACAGGGGGATGCTGAGGCCAGAGAGGGCCACCTCTGGGGTTTGAGGAGGTGGAGGAGTGAGCTCCCATTAGGGGGCTAGCTTCTGAGCAGACACGATAGACAATTCTGCCTATTCTGCCGGCTTTTGCTATGATACTATGATAATAGTTTTTTTTACATTTTTTTTATTGGGTAGGCTCGGGATGGGTCAGAAATTGGTCAACTGGGTTTCAAACTGGTTGACGGGCAGAAAACAGAAAGTGATGGTAAATGGTATACAGTCAGAAGAGATGCAAATCACAAGTGGGGTACCTCAGGGATCAGTCCTGGGGCCAGTCCTCTTCAATATCTTCATTAGTGACATTGCAGATGGACTAGAGGGTAGGGCTTGTCTGTTTGCAGATGACACCAAGATCTGCAATAGAGTAGATGATCCAGATAGGGTGGGCAGAATGAGAAGAGATCTGGATAAACTAGCAAAATGTTCAGAAGAGTGGCAACTGGGATTTAATGCAAAGGAGTAGTGCAAGATCATGCACATAGGGAAGAGAAACCCTGAAGCCACATACAGGCTGGGAGGGGAGTTGCTGTCAGTCACAAAGGAAGAAAGTGACTTGGGCATCATCATCACCGATGACCTGAAATCATCCAAGCAGACCTCTAAAGCAGTAGGTAAGGCTAGGGGGATGTTAGGGTGTATTAGTAGGGGTATCACAAGTCATAAGAGCAAGGTAATAATCCCTCTTTACAAGACACTGGTTAGGCCCCATCTGGAGTACTGTGTGCAGTACTGGAGGCCACACCTTCACAAGGACATTAGCCAAATTGAGGCAGTCCAGAGAAGGGCAACCAAAATGGTGCAGGGACTACATCAGAAGACATATGAGGACAGATTAACGGAGCTCAATATGTATACCCTTGAACAAAGGAGGTAGAGAGGTGATATGACAGAAACATTCAAACACCTTAAGGGCATTAACAAGGTGAAAGAGTCTAACATGTTCAAATATAAGAAAAATAGCAGGACAAGAGGACACAGCATGAGATTAGAGGGAGGCTGATTAAGGGGGAATGTGAGGAAATTATTTTTCACAGAAAGGGTGGTGGATGCATGGAACAGTCTACCTCAGGAAGTGGTGGCTATGAATACAGTGCTGGGCTTCAAACAGGCATGGGATAGGCATAAGGGAGCAATACAGACGAGTATGAATGGATAGACCACTGACAGAGCAAAGGCCGATGGCACATTTATAAGGTAGAAAAAGAAATGGGCAGACTGGATTGGCCTTCCGGTCCTTATCTTCCGTCAACTTCTATGTTTAAACTTCTATGATGTCGGTGTAGGCAGGCCATGCCATGCTTGATGGATTATTTTTTTTTTTATATAGGTCATATATGCCTTCTTTTTTTTAATCAACTTCTTGATATGTGAGGTAAACCATATGTGTATCCTACTGTTTAGTTTTCTCTGGTACTAAGGTCTTAATGCAGAAGCTTAGTTTGGAGTAGAGTATGTCCCATTTCCTTTTTAGTGATTTACCATAAAAATGTTGTTCCCAGTTACAGTTTTTTAAGTAACTTCTAATTATTTAATCTAAAATGAGCCATGTTATGATTACTGCCGCACAGTGGTTCTCTGGCTCTACATTCTGTGATCTCATTTCCCGTGTTACTTATTACCAGATCAAGTATTCTGTCCCCTCTAGTGTTGTCATGTACATATTGTTCTAGATTATTGACAACCATTAAATCCAGTAATCCTTTTTCATATTGTGTAACTGCTTTAAACTCCTGCCAGTTCATTGTAGGGAGGTTAAAATCTCCCATGATTATTACTCTTGACCCAGGGTCAGTTTCCTCCAACCTTTCCAAAAATGAGTTAGTTTCTTCAGTTGTCTCACACAATCTGCAAATGGTGCAAACAGAAGACACAGGGAAGTGTTTTGGGCTCACTATGACCCAAACCTGTAAGATCGCCTTAGGGTAGCTGATTGTGTGAGAAGTCCTTTGGCACCATGCAGTCTAGCTTAAAGCTGAACCGGCCTAAAATTTGATGGTGGTTTGCACATATAGCCCATGATGCTTTGCATTATGGGAGTATGTGTGATTTTGTACTTCTTTGAAACTTGGCTGTATGGCCAGTGCCCTTTGGTGTAACCCTTGCATTAGTGCTTTTGCACTGAGGTTCTTTGTCTCACAGAAATACAAGTCACAAATACAAATTCCACAGTTTTCTTACAGTACGGAATGTTTTATTAACTTTAGTATTAATCTTGGCACATACACGTAGCATCATCAAAGCATGGAAACATAAACAATGATGGCAGAAAAAGACCAAATGTCCATCCAGACTCTTAAGTTCCTATTTAGCCCTGCGGCCTGTTGTTCCTCCAGGGTCCTAGCCCTCGCCTCCTCCCCTCAGTTCTCCTCCCCAATTTTGATGCCCTCAGCAAACACTGTAACCTTCATTCTATATCAGCCATGCTTAAAACCATTAACAGTTTTTGCACTGACCACCTTGGCTGGCAGCCAGTTCCATGGCTCCACCATATTTTCTGTAAAATAATATTTCCTCATGTCCCTCCCGTGCCTCCCACCTGTTAGCTTCCACTCATGTCCACGTGACTGTGAGCTGGTATTAAAGTTCAATAGTACCCCATTGTTCACTCTGTTGATTCCTTTTAGGGATTTGAAGGTCTCTATCATAGCTCCCCTCTCCCTTCTGGTCTCCAGTGAGTACATGTTCAGTGCCTTGAGGCACTCCTCATAGGATATGCCCTGCAGACCCAGAATCATTTTTGTTACCCTATTGTGTACTGTCTTGAGCCTATGTCTATACTTGATGAGGACCCCAGAACTGGGCTCAGTACTCCAGGTGTGGCTTCATCAAGGATCTATACAGGGGAAGTATTACCTCCCCTTCTCTGCTATCATTAGTTCTCCCGATATATCCAAGTATCCAATTTGCCTTGCTATAAGCCTTGCTGCACTGACTCGATTGCATTAGGGAGTTGCTGATCATAACTACAAGGCCTTGTTCCTTAGCCATGGTACTGAGTCTCACCCCTCCCATCCAGTAGTCTGGCCTGTGGTTCTTGTTCCCTAGATGCATCACTTTCCACTTTTTAGCATTGAATTTCAACTTCCAAACTCTTGACCACCCCTCCGGCTTTTGCAAGTCTGTCTGCATTTTCTTTTTTTCCCTCTTCATTATCCACCCTCCCAAAGAGCTTATTGTCATCTGCAAAGAAGCAAAGCTTGCCTTGGAGCCCCTCACTAATACAGCTGATGAAAATGTTGAAGAGGACTGGTCCCAGGACAGATCCCTGAGGAAGTCCATTTGTGATCTCCGTCTCTTCTGATTTAACTCTGTTGACCACTACCCCTTGCTGCCTTCCCTTTAGCCAGTTACCTATCCAGTTTGCTATTACCTTAGCTGCACCCCAATCCTCATCTTCTTCAGCAAGCATCTGGTGGTATTTGGTCAAAAGCCTTGCTGAAGTCAAAGTGGAGTAAATTGTTTCTCCCATCCAATTCACTCATCACCCAGTGAAAGAAAGCTATCAGATTGGTCTGACAAGACCTCCCTGCCACAAATCTATGCTGTTTACTATCCTAGAGACTATTACTTTCAACATAATCCACAAGATCCTCTTTAACTAGTCACTCTATCAGTTTTTCTACCGTAGAGGTAATACTGACCGGTGCACAGTTACCTGCTTGTTCCTTGCCCCCCTCCCCCTTGTGGAGTAGAACTATGTCAACCACCCTACAGTCTCTTGTAACCCATCCCTGTCCTTTGAGATCTGTTAAATAGACCTACAGTACCAATGGATCATCCAGTTCTGTTGCAAATTCCCTGACTACTCTCAGGTGCAACCCATCTGGTCCTGGGGTCTTATCAATCTTTAGTGCTGCCACCCCTTTCAGAACTCTTTTGCTTTTAAGTGCTGGCTGCCTCATCTATGAGACCCCCCTCCCTTAATGGCCACTTTGGTGCCATTCTCTGGAAAGGGCCCACTGTTCTCCCTAGTGAAAACTGAGCAAAAGTAATTAAGGATGGCAACATTTTGTCTGTCCACCTCATTCATCCTAGCCATCTCTGTTAGCCTCACAATTCACCATCCTTTCTTCCATTTTGTTCACTAATATACCTGAAGAAATGTTTTTCCTCTGTTCTTGACCCCATCCGCAATCAGCTGCTCTGTGTCTGCTTTTTGCCTTCCTAACTGGCCTCTTTGCCTCACTAATTTTCAGTAAGTATTCTTTCCATTCTTCCTCTTCTGCTTGTCTTTAAATTTGTAGAAGGCCCTTTTCTTGGCCCTCACCACTTCCCTGACCCTTGGCAAGAATCATAGTGGTCTCACAAAATTGTTGTTTTTGGTTACCTTTCTGATGCTACCTTAGATGCCCCAAGAATGGCCTCTTAATTGCCCAATATGACAGAAACTTTCAAACACCAGTTTGGTGTTTGTTTCTTTTGTTTTGAATTGTCATAATGTAGACCCAGAGTGCACCTGAATTATTTATAAATTACCCCTGAAAGTTTGGGAATCATCCTTTCTTGCCCTTTAATTGCCCCCATCTTTCTTCTACCCCCAATATATTGTCCACCCCTACTAACTTATCTCTGCCCAGCTCCTTGAGCCAATTGAAATCTGCCCTTCTAAAATTAAGGACTCTAGCTCTTAACTGAAGTTTACTAGGCCCAAGAGCCAGTTCAATAGAAACAGGCTTATGGTCACTGTTCCTGAATGGTTCCCCACCCCAAGCTGGTGAGCACCACATTGAGAATTGTGGTCTGCTTGGTGGGCTCCTTGACTAACTGTACCAGCAGACAGTCCTGTAGTGCATCCAGCAAGGTCTGGTTTCTGGTGCTCCTGGCCACTGGAATGTCCCTGTCAATGTCTGGCAGTTTCAGATTACCCTTCACCACTACTTCCCCCTTAGCTATCCCTCTTTCCACTTCTTCTCTGACCTCCTTGTCCTTCTCCTCAGCTTGACCGAGGCAGTCTATAGATCACCCCAAACTGTAGTTTTCTTGCCTGAGGCTGCCATGAATTGCACCCACAGTGACTCAGTCTGCCCATTACTACCCCTGATGTACCTATCTTCTGTCACTTCTACACCTTTCTTGACATGAAGAGCTACTCCTCCACCTCTATCCCTTCTGAAAATCAAGTACTCCAGGAACCTTCAGTTCCCAGTCATTATTTTCCAAAAGCCTGTATTTCTGTTATGGCCACAATGTTCACCTCAGTATCTGCCATTAGTGCCTGAAGCTCACTGATTTTGTTACCTAGAATCCTGGCATTAAGGCATACCACCTTCCATCTGACTTCTGATCCTGCTTTGCTACTGTTCTTGCACTTTGCATGTCCTCTCACCCCCATGTTTTTCTTGATGCTTGTACCCTTTGCATTCCTTCTCTACAGTATCCATTCACCTAGTGCAGTATAGGTCACAGATTTATTTGTGCCTGTTATGCTTATACAAGCCCTCAGATATGGGGGGCTACTAGCTAGGATCCCCTTCCTCTCCCCTGAAATTGAGGATCCCCTAGACCCAGTGTCCTCTGCAGTCAGTTTAAATATCCAACATAGACATCAAACTCCCTCACAAGGTGAAGTCTATCATCCTTGAAGAGTATCATGTCCCAGAAGTCCCCCACAAAATGGTACCCCTTATCCTTACACCACCCCTTAAACCATATGTTAAACTCCTTTATTACCTCCCTTCTTATCCTATCCTGCTTCTGCTCCCTGCCCCACACAGGGAAGACTTCAGAAAAGGCCAGGGAGGATGGTACTGCCACCAATCTATCCCCCAGTCTACAAAAGTTCTGCTTCAGCACCTCTACCAACTGGTTCACTAAATCATTGGTACCCAGCTGTACCAGCACCCTGAACTCCCCCTGCTACATCTCTACCTTCCTCCCTTTTCTGTCTAAATCCCAGATGACAGATGCCCCAGTAAGGCACCAGAGCATCTCCCTCCCATCCATCACCCCACCTCTCTCTTTACTCCATAGTCATTGACTCTCCCACCACTGACATGCTCCTGGCAAACTTGATCCCCCTGGGTGCCAACATGTTGTCTTACCTTTTCCAAGCTGCTGTCTCAAAGACCACCCCAGTAGAGTCAATTGTCTGAACCACTAATATGGGTGCAGAGTTATTCACTGTCTGGATGTTGAGGGCCTGGCAAGTTCCTTGTGGCTAACCCTGCATCCCCTCCCCATCCCCTTCCCCACAACTCTCTACCTCCAGACAAGTGGGTCTCTAGGGGACTGAAGGTGTAAGGGGTGGGCTCCTGCTGAGTTGATAACATGGCTGAGATATTTCTAGCCTTGTTGCCACCAGCTGATCCTGGAGCTCTGCCATGGTCCTGTTGATGGAGCTGTTCCCCATCTTCCAGAGCATATCCCTAGAAAAGAGCACCCCACAGCCAGCACAAGTGACTGCATCATGCAAGCAAGCACAAGAAAACACATTCCATGACTTACTAAACAAATTGCCATTTATGTAAATAGCCTGGTAGTCGCCAGCCAGAATTCCATGAAATACTCCTCAAAATCCTACCAAGCTTTTTAAAGTAGATTTCTGATTCATCTTGAATTCAGCTGGAGAATTCCACATTCTATACAGCACTAATTCTACATGAGTTACTGCACAGCCTTCATTGTTGGTCTAACCAGCTCTTCAATGAACAAACACTAATACATCCAAGCTATGCAGCCTGCTTTGTTAAACCCCAGAGAAGCCACAGTGACCCAACACTAATGGAGTTTCATTGACTCCCCATTTCACAAATAATTCATTACAGACTACATCTTGTAATCTATATCATTGTGTTTGGTCACACTTCACCTTACTTTCCCCTTTGTTCTGCCAAGCATGCTATGAAACATCCCATATATCCTGTGACTTAAATTAGATTTATTTACCTTTTTTTTAGAAGAATACATTGGAATGTAAAACTCAAAGTATACAGTTATAATCTGAGGGAAATCATTTATTTATTTGAAAATTGGTGACTGGTACTGAGCAGAGGCTTGTTTCCAGGTGCAATGTGTAGGAAGGAGAAAACAGTAGTGAACATAATACAGAGCATAACATTCTACAGCAAAAAGTGCAGGTATAAGTTACATTGTATAAATATTTCACAGGTACATGCCTGGAAACAAATCAAAGTGCAGCTTTCAGACAACAGTATTCCAAAATTCCAGTGCAAGATAAGTCATTAAATATAATAGCTATGAGCACGTGGTACACATGGGGACAAATATAGGTCTATGAGAAAACCTAAACCCTATGCTATTGGAGCCAAACAGGAAAGGCCTCCTATGTATAACAGGTGCAGATGGGGGGGATGGGAAGAGTTTCAGCAGGTTCTTGAAGGGGCCTGAGGTGGTGGGATGGTGGAATGTGACATGGTTAAATAGGGCCTGAGGTGGTGGGATGGTGGAATGTGACCTGGTTAAATAGGGCCTGAGGTGGTGGGATGGTGGAATGTGACCTGGTTAAATAAGGCCCTGTCTCATTTGTTACACAGAAAGAGTTAAATGCAAGGATCTTTTATATTCTCTTCTTTTCTGTGCAATTACTTATTCTTGTGAGACCTAGGAACTGATAACTCTGATGGTCTCACAATTCTCCGCCTCCTGCTATCTCACTATCTTCACTTGCTGTTTCTGTCTTTTTTTCTTCCTTGCATATTTGTGGTTATCAAAATGTATGTGAAACTGTTTGTGTGAATCTGGGATCACTTGGTTTGAAAATGTGTGTAGTTGTATTGTTGAAATGATTGCAAAAAGCTATTTGGAACTCGGGGGGGGTTAACCTTTATTTATTTATTTATTTAAAGTTGATAACTGGGAAAGGCACACTGAGCCTAGGCTCATTTCTAGATGTGACCAGGGGTATAGGTTTACAAGAGGTCAAAATCAATAGTTTACAATTCAGTCAAATTACATTTAAAAAGAACAGACAAGAGCAACACAGTACAATAAATACTATACAATGTATACATATTCATTGACGAACAAGATGAGACAACAAAACAGTGCCTACTTTACAATATTTACAGAATAACTTATTTGAATGGAGGGTTGGAGATGCAGCATGGATCCACGACTGGTCGTCAACAAAACTTTTGTCGAACGACCAGACAGCGAAACTGGCAGGTTGACCACAGTTTGCAGATGGCTGCCAGTTTCTGTGCAGCACAAGTGTTTTGTTTGGGGGGCTTTGCCCCAAATCCTCAACATGGGGGTCTGTGCCCCCTGCACCCTCCACAATTAAGATTCTCAACTCCAGGTTGGAGTTGATTTGGGGAGGGGGTGCAGGACCCCTGACAGACAGTGCCAGGTTCTAGTGGGTTCCCTAAAGTGATGTGGCACTGTTGTCACTGTAGGGGACCCCACTGTCAAAATGTCGCTGTCGGGTGTGCATACCAAGCAGCATAAGCTCATTTGCAGAGCTATTAACAGGAGATTAGTTTTTGGATATCATATTCTGTTTTGTTGCACCTACAAGGAAATTGAGACAGTTCTGATACATTTTGTGAGGAACAGGATGCCTCTTAACAAGATGAGGTTGCAGAAGTGAATTACCAGGCAAAGACTTCTTATAAAAAGAATTGCAATCTTTTGTTAGAGGGAGAGACTGAAACTTAGAATTAGAGGTACCCTCAAATGAAAGACTTTGTTTTCTCTGTTTGTAAGTTTGTATTGCCTTTATAAACAGTTATACTGAACATTTTTTTATTTTATTGTTATTAGAAATAATAAAAAAAACTACTTGTGAATTTTATAACTGCTCCTGGTTTTCCTATGCTTCCTAACCTATGCCTTGATGACAGATGGTGTCAGACTAAATGGGATTTCCACTGTGCATAATGTGAGCCAGGAGTTTTGTGTGTAGGTACTAGACCTGGTGCCAGGGAAGCATAGTAAAAAGGTATGGATCCTGCAAGAGCAAGCTCAAGAGTGATTACTGGAATAATGGCAGACAAACTATTAGAGGCAAATGTCCAGTCTGAGACTATACAGCCAGAACCAGTGATGGAAGAAGAACAGGCAGGGACAGAACCTACAAGCCTGTCTGCCTTCTTCAAATGGTAGGCAATACAAAAAAGAGAGAGACAGAGCAGTAGAGAAAAGAAAATGTGCAGAGACAAGAGCAGCAGAGAAGAGAGGAGAAGATATACAGTGGCATGAGGAGAAGAGAAGAGATGCAGCAATGGCTGGATGCCTTGCAAGCTATCACAGCTGGAGGATCTGGCACAGGTCCAGCAGAGCAACAAAACACAAACAACTTAAAAAGACATTGAACTTACAAAGTTGTATCCCTTGGATGATATTGAAGCATGTCTGACAAATTTTGAAAGGGTTGCCACACCCTGCCAGTGGCCAAAGCAGCAATGGGCCGTCAGGCTTATGACTTATCTGACAGGTAAAGCCCATCTTGCCCACAGCAATTTGGACACTGCACAGTCAGAAAACTATGACCTTATGAAAACAGAAATCCTAAAGAGAGATGACATCTCAGAACAGACCTATAGGCAATGATTCTGGTCCCTGAAGTACCACTTAGTTGACAATCCTGGATAAACCTTCACCCTACTCAGATAACTCCATATTACATGGCTTTAACCAATCTAAAACAATTCTACAGATCATCAGCATATTTGCAGTGAAGAAATTCATTAACATCCTGCCTAGAGAAGTGCAGCTTTGGGTAAATTAACACCAACCAGAAAGTGTGGAAAATGCCATTTCTCTGGCTGAGGACTATCAGATGACCAGTAAGACCCTTTTTCCCCCAGTTTAACTTCAGATTAGATAAGAACTCTGGTGGGGGTAACAAATCATCACCCAAAGACTACTTGCTATAACTGTAATAAGCCAGGCCATATTGTAAGAAACTGCCATAAAAATAAGGAGGGTAACAATGGAGCAGATTTGGCATTAACAAATTGGGGCAAGTATTTAACAGATGACAAGGTGACAGATAAGACTGTGAAGGGATTTACTGATTCATGAAGCAGACAGACTCTAATGCTTGTTGAAGTGCGGGGAAAACACAGTGCAAAAGGAACAGGTATTGTATCATCTGCATCCCAGGGATACTCATTACTGTCCCACCACCTAAGTGACTCTGCGTATTAATGGGGTATTGCTCCAAATGGAAGTGGGGGTATTACTTAGGTTACCTATACCTGTGATTATTGGAAATGACTTTCCAGGATTTGCTGAGCTAATCATAGCAGAAGCAAGACCTATAGTTTCAGCACCTGTGATGACAAGAGCACAGGCAAAGAAAATCTCTAACGGTGGGGACACTTTTTCTTTCAGTGATTTGATTTGGACTTGTTTGAGCATAGCTCCAAGATCTGGAAGTCCAGGAAAGAAACAAAATGCATGAAGAAACAGTGGCAAAGAACGACTGATGGGCATAAGGGGTTAACATATGAAAATGCTGAAGCTAAACTGATAACTGATTGTGATTTTGTTTCAGAGCAAACCAACAGTGTTTCTCTCCAGGGTTATTTTAAGCAGCTTGGGGTGAAACAAAAACAGGGTGAACCAGTGTTTAAAAAATGTAAGGGGTTATTGTTTAGAGTTTGGGTTATGCCTCAGACACAGGAACAGATAGAATAATTGGTTATACCACAAAAGTACAGAATTGAGTTGTTACAGATAGCACATGACAAGCCTATGGCTGATCACTCAGGGAGGAATTGCACCCCTGCCATATTGCTGTACAGAGTTTACCAGCCTGGAATTCATGAAGATGTTGCTACCTATTGCAGTTCTTGTGCTGAATGTCAGAAAGTAGCCCCAGTGACTAAAATAGACAAGGTACCCCTGATGCCCTTAGCCTTGATAGATGTGACTTTTGAGAGAATTGCAATGGATATGGTTGGCCTCTTAGAAAAAATTTTAAAGGGTAGTCGATGCATTCTGGTAGTATATGACCATGCAGCTCGATACCCAGAGGGTTCAGTTTCACAGCTCCCCCTAATAGGCCTGCCCCCATGGAGATGGTCCTGTACTGCTGTTAGAGGGGTGTGACCCCAGAGGATCTATCAAGTCTACCAAGTGAATGCATGGATCCAAGGGATCTGGTACTTGCCTATAATAAAGTGGTGACAGAGGCCCTGGATGCCATTGCTCCTGCTCATGTTTGTCCCTTCACTCTTTGCCCAATGTCCCCATGGTTTGATGGGGCCTTGTAGGAGTTGAGGAGAGTGGGCTGATGGCTTGAGATGGCCTGGTGGAAATCAGGCCTGGAGCTTAACAGACTGTGACTGATGGACCATTATGAGGTCTATTAATCAACAATCACCCATAAGAAGGCAGAATTCCTGTCCAGGGAGATTGCTGCTTCGCAAAAACGACCAGCTCAGCTCTTCCAGATTGTTGATAGATACTGCAATCCAGTCTGTCTTCAGCCTCTGGGAGCTTTTTTACAAGAGAAGTGTGATGAGTTTGCTCATTTTTTCACAGATAAGGTTGCCACCATCAGATCCAGGATTGGCCTGGCCCCTTCTGAGGGGTGTTGTGGAGCTCAGCATGAGGTTGAGAGCACCTGTTTTGCTTGGTCTGACTTTGGCTGTTCGGAATTCATGGACATCATAAGGATTGTCAAGACTTTGCAGCCAACCAGTTGTAGTTTGGATCCAGTACCAATGCGACTCCTTGTGGGCTGCATTGATGACATTGGCCCAGTCCTGGCTGAGATAATCTGGTATTCATTGGAGACGGGGGTATTTCCTGATCCACTAAAGGAAGCAGTTATGCGACCTCTCCTGAAAAAGCCCTCCCTTGATCCAGACTGTCCGTCTAACTACAGACCTGTCTCTAACCTGCCTTTTGTAGGCAAGGTTATTGAGAAGGTGGTTGCACTGCAGCTGGATGATCATCTTTCTACCCATGATGTCTATGATTGTCTCCAGTCCAGATTTGGGAAGAGGCATAGCACCAAGATGGCCCTTGTTCGGATGCTAAATGATCTCCTAATAGCACGAGATTGGAGTACTCATTCTGTCCTGGTACTCCTTGATCTTACTGCAGCATTTGACACTGTGGACCATGGTGTGCTATTGAAACACCTGATGATCTTCCAACATTGATCCACGCATTCATGACCTCTCACCTTGACTATTGCAATGCCCTGTACCTAGGGCTACCAGAGGTTGATATCCACAGCTTACAGCTAGTGCGGAATGCGGTGGCCAGGATGGTGATAGGTACTTCTAGGACCAGTTACATTATGCCTGTGCTCTGCGGACTGCACTGACTGCCAGTACAGTGACAGATCACCTTCGAGGTTGGTTTGCTGACCTATAAAGCCCTATATGATCAGGGATCCTGCTACCTGCAAGATCTCTTTTGTTCCTACTGCCTCCCCACCCACTCCGATCCACCGACGAGGGATTGCTAGAGATTCCCAGGGTGTGCTTCAAGACATCTGGGGCTCGATCTTTTGCGTTTGCAGCCCCTACCCTGTGGAATTCTCTACCTCATCGGGTTAGAGTGTGCCTGACAATCCAGAGTTTTAAATCAGTACTCAAAACCTATTTAGTCAGTCTAGTGTTTCCTGATGAGTTTAATAGATGGAATATTTTATTATATAAGTGCTGCTGTAAAATTGTAAATGCATGATTTTATGATTTTGGATCTTAATGTGCTTGGTATGTCTATTTATGTTTATGTACAGCACCTTGATCTTGGGAAAGGCACTTTATAAATAAAATTGATTTGATTTTGATTTGATAAAAAATGTAGCAATCTTTTATTAGAGGAAGAAACTGAAACTTAGAATTACAGATACCCCCACATGAAAGGTTGTTTTCTCTGTTTGTATTGCCTTTGTAAATAGTTATACTGAACATTTTTTTATTTTAGTTATTGAAAACAATAAAATGCTAGCTGCAAATTTTATAACTGCTCCTGGTTTTCCTATGCTTCCTGACCTATGCCTCAACAACATTAAGAGATGAGGGGAACTGATTCCAGAGTGTTGGGAAGAAATAATGAGAAGGCAGATTGCCTAGCAGAGGAGCATGGATGAGGATTGGAGAAGGTTCACTGGTCCCAGGAGTGGAGACAGCACAGAGCCTGGGTAACTGGAGAGAGGAATGATGAGAGGTAGGAGGGAAGGGAACCAAACCAGTAGTTTAAGCTGAAAAAGGAGCAGTGGGACTAGTGGCATGATGGTAAGGAGATGATGGAAACGGAGGAGTAGAATAAGCAATGGTGAGTACAATGAGGTGAGTTTTTCATGAAACAACAAAAGTCATTACAGAGAGTGTCCAGTCTGGCTAGGTAAGTGGAGAGGGCATATCATAAACCATGTCAACATAGTCAAAAACTGGGAGCATCATTTGGTGACCAGCTCATGGAAGACCTGCAGGGGAAGGCAGTCTTTGTTATGGTACAGGACACTCAATTTAGGGCAGAGTTACACACAAATGGCATTGATGTGAGCTGAGAAGTCAACCTTTCTACTGAGCCACACATTGAGGTTTTTAAGGGATTGCACTGCTTCAAGAAGGAATTTATCCAGTATGCAGAAGACTGGAAGTCTGGACAGCCTGGCCAATTTCTAGCTGGCACAAAAGGTCAAGGGCTCTGTTTTTTTTTTCTTTTGTTGTTGATTGGAAGATGGTTGGAGTGGAACCAGTGCAGGACATTGTGAAAATCCTGCTGAAGCAGATCTTCCACAAAGGAAGTAGAGGGACCAGCAGAGAAGATGACTGTGTTATCTGCATAAATGTGTATATATGAGTTGACATAGGCAGATGGGAGATCATTTAGAAAAATGTAAAACAAGATAGGACCTAGAATGGAGTCCTGTTGGATCCCTGCCTTGATGGGTAGGGGTGATGATAAGGTACTTCTGACCTGTACTGACTGTGATGACCTGAAAGGTATGAATGGAACGAGTCAACAGTGGGAGCTAAGAGGCTAGAGGAGCTCAGTTTATCCAGGAGGAGTAGGTGGGACACTGAGTCAAAGGCTTTGGCCAGATTGATAATAACACTATGTCAGTTACAATACCACTACTATTTACATAACAGTCATCAAGTTACAAAACCAGTAACAGCTGACAAATTTCTTGCCAAGTCCTTGGCAAGATGGTGACTGGGATGGGTCTGCCTTAAACAACTGTTGCAGCAACATAGTTATTTTTTTCCTTTTATTTTGTTTTTTTGTTAGCTGAGTCTGTTTTAGTTTGGGCTTTTAGTGATTTAGGTTAGCGAGGTGCAAATTTATTTGTTTTCGGGACCACTGTTGCTAGTCCATTTTATTTTTGGAGCCGCCACCCCAGTGCTTAACAGTTATTTGCACTCGGGCTTCAGTTTTCAACTGTCTTTTTTCTTGTTCTGTGGCTATCTGGTTTTGTCCTCCTGCTTACTGGATTTTGTCTGCTTTCATCGTTTTTAACTTTGCTGCTCATTTGCTGGATTGAACCCTGACTCCTGAAGAGAACGATTTCTGCCTTTACCTACTGCCTGCACCGTGAGGTTGTTGTTGCCGTGCTTACAGAATCTATGGTGACTGACCCTTAAGATTTTGACTGGAGGAATCCCTGGGATCCTGGACTGAGAGAAGCTGCCTATTGACCCAGAAATCATCTTGTTCCCCCTGTGTTGGAGCTGGGGAGGTGGTGAGCTTGCCTGGTCTAGGCACTTCTGTTCTTATTATCTTGCTGGGAACTGTACTGAGACTGTCGGGGCCCTGTCACTTGGACTGAGATGTAACGACTCGGTCTGTGCTTTCCGCAGGGCAGGAGGGCTGGGAAGGTGCTCACTGGAGGGTGTAGCATTCTTGTCCACCTTGGGGGGCTTTTGGAGCATAGCAGTCATGGGAAGGCTTCAGCTCTGGGGCTCTGAACCCCGGGGGGGGCTTTGGGCTGAGCCAACTGCAATCTGGGCTCGTTCTTGGGGTCTCCGACTGGACTGGCTGGGCTGTCTTGATTGCCTACAGTGGATTGCCCAGCTTTGCTTTATTTCAAACCCAGGGTATGGCTGATGGAAATGTCTGAAATGGGGAGAGGCGGAGTGTCTGCGTGATTTGGAGGGCTCTCTCAGTATTTGACTATTTGATTGTTGAGGCTGTGAGAGGGCCTCTGGATTTTTATATTACATTTATTTTACTTATCTGTTTGTTGTGGTGAGAGAACAGTAATTCAGACTTTGAACTTCAGTGGTTGTGGTGGAAGTGAGAGTCCCATCCCTTTCGAACTTGACCATATAGCATTGGCCTGCTTAGTTTTCATACTGACTCATTCATTGTTATTCATCTGTTATTTATTCATAATTTTATTGTTCTATTGTTTTACTGAAGGTTTTTTTTGGGGGATGAGTATATTGGGGCATTGGTTTCTTTATTACATTTCATTTGGGGGATTTGGGGGAATAGGTTTTAACATTCGTAATTATCAGGTTTTGTTTGTTATTTGTTTTGTTTGTTGCAGCCTTTTGATGTAGTTCTTATCATGTGTTGGCAGAGAGCTCCCCAATCAGGTACTACTCTCCCACTGAGCTCTGTGATCTCCACCCCTTTGTTTGTCCACATCTGCCAGCTGAGGTTTATGTCCGATGCTGAGCTTTGGGGATCACAAGGAGGGGTTATGGGGGTGGGAGTTGTAGACCTCTGGGAAGGGTGGAGCCAAATGGACAGATTGGAGTAGTGGGACCAGAAGATGCCCTGGGGCAAAATGGGTCCCTGACAGAGGTCCTCCCTGTCTGGTTCCCATACCCAAGGGCTACACTATGAGTGGGCAGATGGTTCAGCCAGCTTTGGGGTCTCATCCTACTCATGTGGTGTTGTGCAATGCCAGGTCCATTAAAAACAAGACAGCAGTGATTGCTGATCTTGTTGGGTCATCGGACCTGGCCTGGTCCAGTTCTTGAGTCAGCAATTCCAGCGGGGTTCTCGGTGATATATCACCTACGGAAGGATCATTGGGACATGGGTGCAGCCATTGGTTTTAGGTCAGAGTTGGGCCTTGTGGATGTGCCAGTTGGGGAGACCCAGTCCTTTGAATGTGTCATGAATGCAGGTGTGGGTTGCAGGACTCTTTTCATCTTCCATCTACCCGGGGGCGAGAAGCAATTCCTGCAGTAAGTCACAGACTTCATCATCAATATGGTGTTGTAGTCCACCAGATGGGTGGTTCTGGGGGACTTCAATGCCTGGGTCAATAATGAACTCTCACAGTTTGGTCAAGACATCTTCCAACTGATGAACTCATTGGGCTTCATACAGATGATTACCTCTGTGACCTACAGTCATGGTCATTCCCTGGACCTGGTCTTCCTACTGGGTATGGAGACCTCTGATCTGGTGGTGGAGCTGGTCAGTTGGTATGACCATCACACCATAAGGTTCAATTTCAAGGGTCCCCCTTATAGGCCTGCCCCTATGGAGATGATTCGGTGCTGCCCTTTAAGGGATTTCACCCCTGATAGCCTGGCGGCAGTACTTGACCTATTGGGGTTTCCAGGGTTTAGCAGTGATCTGGACACTTAGGTACAAGGTTATAATGATGCTGTGACCGGATCTCTGGATCTACTCATTCCTGTCCGTGTTCGTCCCCTCACCCAGTGACCTCAGTCCCCTTGGCTTGATGGGACTTTGAGGGAACTGAAGAGAGTGGAACAAAGTCTGTAGCATTGCTGGTGGAAATTGGGCCCTGATACCAACAGATTTAAATTGATGGCCCATTATAAGGTCTATCAATCAACTATCTCCCTTAAAAAGGCAGAGTCCCTGTCCAGGGAGATTGTTGCTGCATGGAATTGAGCAGCTCAGCTCTTTCAGACTGTGAATAGACTGTGCAATCCAGCCTGTCTGCAGTCTCAGAGAGCATTGTCACAATAAAAATGTGATGAGTTTGCTCGATACTTTGTTGATAAGGTTGTGAACATCAGGTCCGAGATCCATGCAGCTCACCCCGATAGGGATAGCAGTGTTCGGTGGGAGGTCATAGTTCCTCTGTCTGTCTGGTCTGACTTCAGCTGGCTGGTGATCGAGGATGTTGTGAGGTTTTTCCAGACTATGTGGCTGACCTGTTGTAGTTTGGACCTGGGCCCAACATGCCTCCTCATGGAGTGCATTGAGACCATTGTCCTGGTCCTTGCTGAAATTGTTTGGTGCTTGTTAGACTCAGGTGTGTTTCCTGACACCCTGAAGAAGGCTGTGGTGACATCTCTCCTTAAGAAACCTTCTCTCGACCCAGGCTGTCTTGCTAACTACAGACCCATCTCTAACCTTCCCTTTGTGGGTAAAGTTATTAAGAAGGTTGTTACACAGCAGCTGGAGGATCACTTGACCATCCACAACATCTATGATCCTCTCCAGTCTGGATTTTGGAAAAGGCATAATACCGAAACAGCCCTTATTCGGGTCCTCAATGATCTCCTGATAGTGAGAGATTGAAAGAACCATTCCATCTTGGTTCTTCTTGATCTCTCTGCTGCATTTGACACCATGGACCATGGTGTGTTGGTAGAGTGCCTACGGTTGATCTGCAGACTGTCAGGTATGGTCCTCAGATGGTTCCATTCTTTCTTCACAGGCAGGTTTCAGAGATTTTTTTCTGGGGTTTACTCCTCAGACAAGTTCTTCCTGCCATGTGGGGTCCTGCAGTGCTCTGTGCTATCTCCCATATTGTTCACGGTGTATATGCTGCCATTAGGAGACATTGTAATGCAGTATGGACTGAGTTTTCACTGCTATGCAGATGATACTCACCTCTGCCTGTCCTTTGTGCCTGATCAGGGGGGAGCTATCCCGAATTTTAACAACTGCCTTTCTGAGATTGAAGACTGGATGAGTGCCAAATGAACTGAAGTTGAACCTGAATAAGACTGAGGTTGTGATTGTGTATCCAGGTTGTCGGGTAGAGGGGTCCTCGGTAGGGTGAGCATCTAGACTTTGGCTTAGCAGCTGCCAACTGATGACCTCCAAAAGGGTCCGAGATCTGGGTGTGGTCCTTGATGACGGACTGATACTTAAATTTCAGGTGTCATCTGTTGTCAAGACTGCCTTTTATCATCTAAGGAACATTGCTCAGATAAAGCACCTAATTCCACCTGATGACCTTCCAGATTTGGTCCACACCTTCGTTACCTCTCACCTTGATTACTGTAATTCCCTTTACCTAGGGCTACTGGGGATTGATATCCGCTGCTTGCAGCTGGTGCAGAATGCAGCAGCAAGGCTGTTGACTGGGCTACCATGAGGTTGCCATGTCATGCAGGTGCTGTGCAATCTGCACTAGCTGCCCATTCAGTGGTGGATCACCTTCAGGGTCAGCTTGCTGACCTATAAGGTCCTACACAGACAGGGTCCGAGTTATCTGCAACATCTTCTTTGCCCCTACTGCCCCTCCTGGCCACTTCACTCCACCAACGAGAGATTGCTAGAGATTCCCAGGGTTTGGTTAAAGTCATCTGGGGCCCGAGCATTTAAATTCGTGGCCCCTTCCCTGTGGAATTCTCTACCTCGTCAGATAAGACAGTGCCTGACGGTGGAGAGTTTTAAATCTTCATTAAAAACTCACTTGTTTAATCTTGCTTTTCCTGATGCTATATAAGCATGTTATGAATGTTTTATGGAGTTTTTAGCTGGAATCTTACTGTTTATTATACTAGCGCTATGATCCTTTGGGGAATAGTGCTATTTTATAACTAAAGATGAATTGAAAATTGAATTGAATTTCACTTGCCAAATACCTTGTGATGAATATTCTGTTCTCCATAATTTCCTAAAGATGGACTCCAATACCAGAATTCAGTTCTTGTGTACTACCCAACCTTACTGTGCATACTGTATGCATACTGTATACTGCTGCTCTTATGAACACCAGCATATAATTGATTCTTGTCTAAGTACTTATTTGCAGATATCTTTTCGCAGTTAAACTTTAAAAAGACAAACTCAATACTATTTGTTATAGAAACATAGAAACATAGAATTTGATGGCAGATAAGGACCGCTTGGCCCACCCAGTCTGCCCATTTCCCTACCTGATGGATAAGCTGCAGATCCTAGTTAACCAGCATCCTACTTCTTCCTACCCCTACCCCCTAGAATTGCCTTATGACTGTCCCATGCATGCTTGAATTCCACCACTGTTTTTGACTCCACAACCTCCTCTAGAAGGCCGTTCCACTACATCCACAACCCTCTCTGTGAAAAAATACTTCATTAAATTACCTCCTGAGCTGTCCCCTTCTATCTTCAAATTGTGCCCCCTTGTTCTTGCACACCTCTTTTTTTGAAAGATGCTACCCTCTTGGACTTTGTTGAGTCCCTTGAGGTACTTAAAAGTTTCTATCATGTCCCCCCTCTCCCTCCTTTCCTCAAGGCTATACATATTAAGCTCCTTAAGTCTCTCTTCATATGTCTTCCAGTGCAGACCCTGCACCATTTTAGTTGCCCTCCTCTGGACAGCTTCCATCCTGTCTATGTCTTTGTGGAGATTGGGTTCCAGAACTGCACGAGTACTCAGATGTGGTCTCACCAGCTGTCTGTACAGAGGGATAATAACTTCTTGTTTTCTACTGGTGATGCTCTCCTATGCATCCCAGTATTCCCCAGCCCTCCTTGCTGCTCCTTTCACATTGCTTGCCCACCTTTAGGTCATCTGATATGACTACCCCCAGGTCCCTTTCGATTTTTGTTGTTGTTAGTATCTCACCCCCCATTCTGTACTCTTCCCCTGGGTTTTTGTTTCCCAGGTGCATTACCTTGCACTTCTTAGCATTGAATCTAAGCTGCCATACATTTGGCCATTCCTCTAACCTTGCCAAGTCCCTAGACAGTGACTTGCAAAACTGAATACAACTCTGAATTTAGTTAGATTGGAATACTTTTTGAAACACAACTACCTACTGCATAAACACTTGGGTTCATGGTTAGAATCTGGTCTACTCTTTGATGTCTGAATCAGCCCCATTCTTGATTATAGTATGTATTACCTCCTTAACTCAAAGTAAGTGATAAAGTATTATTCTAAAACAGACACATATTTCTGTAATTGATTATGTGGATTCTGTTTCTATGTAAGGAAACTTAATTTTTTGGACAGACCTAATGTCTTTTTCAATAAAATGTATCAATTGGTATTAAATGCTTCAGTTGATGAACATCATTTTTTTTTTATATAGCAGAAGCTTAACTGTATATTTGGAGCACCAACAATTATGGCATTTACTGATTTTTGTACACAAATGCTTCCTGAATGTTTTGTTGCATTATTTGGTAAGTTCAAATACTCAACAGGACAAATCTTCCAATTCTCATTTCTACTGTAACACACTATTTTAGAAGTTATTTATCAAATAACAGGTGGGGAAAAAATATTTTCTTGATGGGCTGGCCTGCTGCCACAGCCGTAGCGCTACTGCTTGTGACGCTGGTGACCCAAGTTTGGAAACAAGTTTGCTTTGTCGAAAGGCTGGCCGGGGGCAGGCGGCATGAGCATCCAAGGACTGCTTGTCTTTTCTGGGTGGTGGTGGGAATCCTGGCTCAGTGCATGACTGGCCTCTGGTGGTGTTTAGAGGATCAGCATGCCCGAGCCATGCATAGGGGAGAAGCATGAGTCACAGTCTTCCTCCTTGGCATCAGTGCATGTCACGTCTCTGGAAGGGGTGCATATAGAAAATACTTGGCCCCAGTATGATACTGACAAGCTGGTCAGAGATAGGCCCTTGCCACTGATGCCACTGCCTGAGATGGACCATGATAAGACACAGAGGTACTGGAACTGGGATGGGGGTGTTGAGGCCGGGGCCCCCCCACTCCCACTCCATCCCCACCTGGGGGGTAAGCCATGGCTCTGTGGGGGGCTCCTCTGGGTTAATGGTGTTGGGGGTCTCGTTGGGTGACAATGCCAGGGGGCTGAGGAGGAGGAAAAAATATATATATATATATTTTTTTTTTCCTTTTCTGATAAAGCTTCATATAACTAGAACAAAACTGTTAGATCTGGGTAACAAAATTGATTTTTTTTTTTAGAAAATTGTGTAACTTTTTTAACTTTGGATTTACCTGTTTTTAGTTTTTGCTTTTTTGGTACAGCATATTTGTTGTTTATACAGTAACTGGTATATATTGTTATATACACTATCTCCTGTAATCATAGCTGTATATACTTGATTAATAATGTATGAATGTAGGTAACATATGTTATCTCTTCCCAAGAGTACGTTGGAAAGGAGACCTTGCTCTCATTAGAGCTGTCTTTGTGCAGAAAAGTTTAAAATGCAGTGCATTTCACTAGTATTTATAGTGCATTGTACTGGTTTCAGGGTGCACATTCTGAAGCATGTTCATATTAGTACATAACGATGATTTTATATAACAGTGTATTGCACTGAAGGCACAATTAGAGTCTCTGTTGGCCTGGACTAATGGATCTGCTCACACAGCAGAGTTCACATTTTGAAGACTCCTGACCTCTGCTGTGATCCCAAACTCCTCTGATTCCTCTGAATTAATTAATCGTCTGTGTTCTGTGGTCTGTAGGAACAGTGTGTGTGATAGAGAAATGACAACACAAGACAGCAGTCTTTCTCCTTTCAGACTTACATTTGGCACAGGTACAGCAATATGGACAGCCTCCCCAAATGTTTTATTAGTCTGTAATATCTGAGAAAAGAAAGATGTTGCATAGTATTAAACTAGTGGCATTCATTAACCCCCCCGCCCCGCATCCACTACCAGAACTTATTATTTGGTTTTATTACTTACTTGTAATTCATATTACTGATTTTGTATATATAATATATAACCCTCTGGTGATATCAGTAAGAGTGAAATAAATATCTGGAATATATAATAAACGAATATTAATGTCCCATAGTTTTATGAATAGTATTGTTGCCAAACAGTTTCTTACAATATACAGGGTAATATTTCTTACTGGTTTCAGCCAGACACATGATTTAGTACTAACTTAATTGACTTCTTTATACCATTAAGCATACTGCAGAACACAATTGTATAATTCTTTGTTACTGACCTCAAATTTTTGCAGTTTATATTTATTGTGCCCCAATGTGTCTCCGGCCCAGCTTTTCCAGATAATCCTCCAACTTACCCCAGTCCCTGCCTACCTGTTATCATCCCCCCCAACTATGGATTACTCCCCAGATGGGGTGGAGTGAAGAAGGCAATATACTCCCTGAATAAGTAATGTTTTGGGTGACAACAAAAGTGACAGGGACCATACCAGCTGTACTAGGACCCAACCTTTGTTGTGCCATCCTCTGAAGACCTTGGCATGCAAGGGGGAACCAAAGTGCATGCACAAGAAGACCGTTCACAGCATGGGTCCCCCAGCCAATGAATTTCCTCTCAACTTGTCCTCCTTAGCTGCACTGCCACTCATGGTAACCCAGGTGGCAGTCCAGGAGCATGGAACATGTCCCTCCCTCCATTCCTGGAGGAGGAGTGTGTCCCATGGGATGCTCAGCCTTCCTTCTTCTGGCAAGCCCCCGATGACCCAGGTATGTTCCTGAACCCAGGTTAATAGCATCATGAAGAGTAGCCCTAACAGTACACTGACAGGGTGGCCTGACCTCCCACTTTTAACAATCACGGTCCAACATAAAGCATAAAGGGTTTATTTATTAATGTGGTTCTATGTATATGTCGAGTAATTTAAAAATAGATGTTTTTATTTAATTGTGAGACTAAGTTTCATCTAATTCTGTAACTTTTCTGCAGCATAAAACCAGTACATAAGTCTAACAATTGAGTAACATGGAGGGTAGCAGAAGTTATAACAAACAAAATCCTTTTTGACCATATAAAGCCCTCACTGTACAATGAATAGTATTCAAGCCATCAATTAACCAAAATTAACATGCTCAGATAAAAAGAAACCCCTTCACATTTTTCATTCTTCAATATAAAGAAGGGCACCGCCAGCGTAGGCTATTAAATAATTATCATTTAGGTTATTTCTAGAGCACACCATAATCACGTAACAAATGAAGGAAATGCTGATTAATAATGGTAGATCAAAATTATAAGGTACTGATTTTTATATTTATACCATCACCGGTCAATTGTTATAACAATTAGATATGGTCACATTATTTCTTTCTCACTGCAATTTACAGTCATTTCTTATAAATATCTGAGAATATGGATTGATTATAATTTAACATTTCACAGCATATAGATCTCTTGTATTCGAAACTAAAAACTAAACTGGTTTTCTCTTCCAGGAGCAGGAGCTGTTTTTCAGAGCAGTCAAGATCAAATATTAATACAAACTACAGTATGATCCTGCTGCTCTTGGATTAGGATGACAGTGTGTACAGAATACGTTCTCCCTGTGTATTAGAAAAACTGGAAGTGCTCTATTATCATATAGCCATCCACTTTGTTACTTCACAGAACTATTCAAAACATCTCAGCAAGTTGTATACTAAAGCAGAGAGGATATCATTGTCTGTTTGGAGGTTATGATATCTTATATATTCAATGGTTGCACCAATTCATATTACAGTAATGCTTGAATTAGTTTATTACAGCTATGATCTTAGACCTAGCCCTTGGCTGACTCTTGTTGTCCCAAGAATCAGAACACGTTATAGTTAATCAACCTTTAGGCAGAGTGCCCCATCATTATACTGCAGATCCAGTAGCAAGCGAATTACAATATTTCCTATAATGATTTTAAGGGTCAGGAGGAATGCATCATTGTTGACAGGTGTATTTACAATACAATACTCTAATCATGTCTTACTTTACATGTAATATTGCTTTGTCTTTATAGGCTAGTTATTACTCACACCTAGTATAAGTTTTTGTGTTTATTACAGTAGCATGGTAGCACCACTGTAGTTAGGATTAAGTAGGCATTTCTGCAGTATGTTAAATTCTCATTGTCAGCTTCTTATAGTTTGGTTATCTTAAGCCAGGGATATCAAAGTTAGCAAGCACATCTTTCTGGCAAGTTCTCATAATGTTTTACAGTTGGAAGTAATCTGTGCAGCAATTGTAAAGTTAGAAGAAATAAAAATAGTAAAATAACCCCATTTTGATTTGCTTTCTTGCTCACTAGCTCCTTAGGAAAAGCACATTCTGTGGTCTATTTATAAAAAACAGGCAGTGTGCATTCAATTCTTAATCACTCTTTGCAGTTATGTATTAAGACAGACTCTGGCTGAGGAGGTTTCTGGATGTTTTTGAACAATGCTGTTTTTGGGGGTGCACTGGACACCAGGAACTCCTTGGTTTGTGGCAGGCTAGGGAGTGGGTTCCCTTGATCACCAGAACTACTTAATTTGAGGTAGGGTGAGGGAGGATGTGTCACTGGACACCGGGGACCACTTGGGTTGGGGTAGGTGAAGAAAGGGAAAACACTGGTTTCTATGAACTACTCGACATGGCAAAAGGTGAGAGAGAGAGTACAGCTAGATGCCAGGGACTGCAAGGCATGGAATGGATGAGGTAGGGTGGTACCACTTGCAGCAGGAACTGATTCATACATGGTAGGGTGAAGGAGTGACTACTTCTGGATACCAGGGATTGTATTTATCTGTTTATTTAGTTTGTTTTCACCAGATGAGTTCACAAGACAATCAAATACTAATTTCCAGGCATGACCTGTGAGATTACATACAAAAATGTTTTAAAGAATGTTTACAAAGCAACACAAAATGAGTGGTAACATGGCAATACAGTGCAGCAAAAACAGAGCTGAGATAACAGATATTTTTTTCTTTTTAGCATTGAGTTACAATGCAAAGGTAATGATTTAGTTAATTATGTTTATTTATTTACAATTTTTGACCAGGAAAGACACTTTAACCTCTGATTGCTTGTTTCCAGGTATCCTGGGGGGTGGGTTACATGGAGCCATTTTATTGATGGGGTAATGTTTGCCATGACACTGAGGAAATTCCTCTACTCTTGGATAGGGGGCACTGCCATCTGGTTCTCAGTATGGCAGATCTACAGTCCACTGTGCTGGTCACTGAGCCTGGGGAGGGAACTCTGGCTCCTGCTCTCTCTATGTTGTGCATTGCAGCTGAAGAGCTTGGATATCCTGCTTTGGTGAGACCGAACCTTACTGTCATTGCACCAGAGACTGCTTCTTATACGGCCTCAATGGATACACTACTGGATGCAGATCAGCGTTAACAAGATGTTCTTAAATCAAAAAATCTTACCTGCTTGACCTGCTTGCTGAAGAGGAGGCATCCTACCTCAGAGAAAAGGAAAGACTTTTTGCTGCACAGAATTTGCCTCAGCAGCAGTGTACTGGATTGCTGAGCCTGAATCATGTTCCGGGACCTGTAGCCTCCTGTGTGGATTCTGGATGCAGTACTTCTACTTTAGGTGAATTGCCTGCCTGCAAAGTGCTGATCCCACAGCCTTTGTTTCTCCTGACAACCCAAACCTTGCCGGCTTGCTCACCAATACTTACAGAGGACCTGATTAGAACTGGGCTGCCTGCAACCGAGATCACTGCTCCACCTCCCTGAAAAGATGTGGCACCACTTTCCACTTCTGAGACACCTGTTATGAGTTGTGCTCCAGGACAAACTGACACTTGTCTTTCCTCATCGAAAGCCACCCCATTGGTTCTCTTGCTTCACCTTCAGACTCCTGACCACTGTAGGCAACTGGATGCAAACAATTCTGGAGTGGTTTACCCCCCTGCCTGCTGGTCCCCAGTTTGGGTGCTACACGAGGATGGATGGACCCGTAACATCATCATCCAGTGGCACCTGGATTTGTCAATGGAGCCATTGGCCCAAATATTTTTATCAGACCCCCTGGGAGGGCATTTGATGATGAAGACCCCCTGCTCTTCCTACCCATGCTGATTCTGACCCTGATTTTTCCCATGGCCTTCCTCCTGTGACTTCAGCCACTCTGCTCTCCTCCACTCAGCAATGCATTTCCCTACCTGCCCCTCAGGCTGCAAAGCAACTTTCACTGCCTGTCACTCAAGCTGTTTCTTTGGCAGTGGATTCCACCCCTTCCATTCTGATGGGTATGATTGACAATCCTCCTGGGAAGCCCACACTGTCAGTACCCATGACATCCTCTTCAGATGCACAGCACACTGCATGCCCTGTAGACCTATTCTTTCTTTCCTGGGCCGACAGGGTTGACCTCACTGACCTGCCCCCCCCAACCACTCAGATTACAGGCGCTGCTTTTGACAGCAGGATGCTTTCCCCACTTCACCATGCCCTATGCAGTGACGGAATGCGGTGCAGCTCTTGTATAATAAAGGCCTGGTGGGGTCCCTTGATTGGGCCTACATGGGATGGTTTCTCCTCAAAGACTCCCTATTAGTGATGCCTAATGAACTGTATGCCCTCTTGCATTCCCCCAATAATGGTTAATTTGACTTGAGTTTTAAAATCCCAGTATACCAGGGCAGGTTTTGATCAATAATACTTTGAAGAACATGCTCTATGGCTGTCTTTTCAGGGTTTTTCCCTGAAGAAGCCTGTGTCTATACTCTGACGGTCCTCCTAAAGATTGAAGGGGTCATGGTGCAGGATATTCAGTTCTGGTTCTCTAAAAGATGCGACACCCTAGGAGACCCTGAGCCCATCCTTGATATGGAGGGCTTCTGAACTGGCCATTGGAGGTTTAAAATCAAACTGTGACACTCAGCTTCTTGTTTACATCACATTCCTAGTGTGTTTTCTTTGATCATGACTGGGCCAGTGTTTTTATCCAGGCCAGCTTAAGACCTGTTCCCATTGTGGGTCTGACTTTCAACTCAGCAATGCTTGTGACACCCTATGGTGTAACCTTTGCTTGACATCAATATAAGTGGGCCACGCATAACCAGGAAGATGACAATTCACAGTACATTTTATTAGAAAAGGCACAGAAACTTCTTCAACAATGACAGAGGAAAGATCTGGCAGCTGCTATAGCTCATCAGGAGGACTCCATTCCATCACCGAGTCCTGCACCGGAGCCTTCCAAGCCTCCCATTATCCACCCTCCTGTGCCTGCATCCCTTCCACCACCTCTGGTTCCTACACCTCTGGGCAAATCTCAAGAGGTGACTACTTTGTCCCTACCAGAAGACTGCTTCATTTCTCTTACGAATGTTTCATGTTCCTGATCCTTCCATGCCTCCTCCAGAACTGACTGTGGTGAGCCAGAAATGCTTTCTTTGCTGTCACAAACAGGTTAAAACATTGCCCCTGAGCTCTGCCTCAGGCACTCTCCTACTTCTGGAAAACAAATTTGAAGCTTTGGCATCCCAACTCATGGACACGGAGGCAGGCTTTGATTCAGATGTCTCCTCGTGTCCATCAGCAACTCTCCTTGTTTCTACTGACACTGAGGAAGAGGTTGACCTTTCTGCCCAGGCTCCTACTATGAAGGTCAGAAGAAACTCCATATGAACACTAAAAGCAGGCTCACCAAACCCTGGCTTGGGGTTTGAGTTTGATCCCTAGCCCCTTCCATGCTCTCTCCCTTTATGATGGATCACCCTTTACACCTGCCAGCCTTAAATTCGAACAGCAGCAAGAAGAAGAAGAATTAGCATTTATATAGTGCTTTCCATACACAGGCCCAGATATTCAAAAAAGCTGAGCCATGCGCAATAGGGTTGCGCCTGCGCAAGTCCGAAATTGCGCCATTCTGCGATATTCAGCAGGAGGCAGTTGCGCCCCCCCAAATCATGCTGAGCAACAGTGCAATGCTAATGAAGGCATGCTCAACCAAAGGGGGAGGAACCATGCATAAACTGCACAGCCCGATATTCAGCCTGGCCGTGCAGTTATGCAGGCGCAACCCCCTACCTGCACCTGCACAACTTTAAGCCAAAAAGAAAAAGGATCAAGTCGAGGGCCACCCACAGGTGAGCTGCCATATTGCAGAGTGCAACACAGCAGCTTCCACCTGTGGGTGGCCCTCCACTTGTTCCAGGTGCCTCCCCTGCAGCCCGATCATGGGCATAATAGTAACCCCCATAGCCCGATTGTGGCAGCAGAGTATCCCCCACAGCATCCCAATCGCGAGCATACAGGAATTCAACCTCGCGCAGCAGCCCGATGGCGACATAAAGGACTTCAACCCCCACTAGCCCGGACGCCCGGACATAAAGGACTTCAACCCCCACTAGCCCGATCCACGGGCATAACGTGATACAACCCCACCCACTAGCCCGATGCAGGCATAACATGGTTCAACCCCCACTAGCCGATCCGGGCATAACATGATTCTATCCCCCCGACTAGCCCAATCGCGGCCATAACATGATACAACCACCCTGACTGGCCCAATCACGGGCATAATGTAGTTCAACCCCCAACTAGCCCGATCACGGGCATAACATAGTTCAACCCCCAAAGACCAATATCCCTGGTGGTCCAGTGGACCATGAAACACGATCGCAGGCATAGGTCAAACCCCAAGTCCAATATCCTGGTGATCAGTGGCCCCCACCCACCCGCGAGCCCCACCACCCCACTCCCCGTCAGCCGGCGGGTGGCAGCACTCACCCACCTGCCGCCTCTAGTATGTCGGATTGACAAGGCAGACGCTCATTGTTCAGAGCAAGAGCCATGGGCGCAGCTCATACCTGTACAGCAGGCAGTCCATATGTGAATGTCATTCATTCACATATCTGTACTGCTCAGAGAGGATGTACTTCATTGGCTCTTGTTCTGAACTCAATGGGCGGCAGCCCTACTGAGCTGTCAGTCGGCAGGCGGCAGGGTGGCAGGTGGGTGGGGTGCTGCCACCCGCTGGCTGATGGGGAGCAGGGAGGTGGGGCTCCGTGGGTGGGTGGGAATACTAGATCACCAGGGATATTGGACTTTGGGGGAGGTGGGTTTGACCTTATGCCCGCGATTGGGCTTCACGGTCCACTGGACCACCAGGGATATTGGTTTTTGGGGGTTGAACTACGTTATGCCCGCAATCAGGATAGTTGGGGGTTGATCACGCTATGCCCATGATCGGGCTAGTCAGGGTAGAACCACGTTATGCCTGTGATCAGGCTAGTCGGGGGTTGTATCACGTTATGCCCGCGATTGGGCTAGTCGGGGGGGTTGAACCACATTATGCCCGCGATTGGGCTAGTCGTGGGGGGTGTTGGACTACGTTATGCCCGACCTATTCAGATTCATAAATTAGGAAATCAGAAACACGAAACAAATACTAAGGATGAAAAGACTAATAAAGTTGGGACTATAGGTACTATTATGATAGGAGAGATACAGAGAGATATAAGAAAGAATTCTGATAAAAAAAATAAATCTATACCTGTGGATGGGATATCTATAAACGATCAAGGAAAAGGGGAAGGTGTTCCTATTGTGAATCAAAAAACAAATTCGGAGGAGAATTCAACTAATGTAGATCAGTTTTAATGAAGACCTTCGCTCAAATCTTTTGTTGGCCAAGGAGGACAGTAACCCCAAGGGGTATGATTTGGAAGCATATAATTTAATATGTACAGGGAAGGAAGTAGTCTTTAAATTAGATAAGATGTACTTTAAACATTATGAAACTACTGTAACATTAACCAACATGATAGCCCATATGCTGAGAGCAGAATTAGGGTTACCAACTGTTGCAGATGCCCTTATTATAATGACTAGGGATACTTTCAATCTTTTTAATTCAGTTTATTTTATGCTTCCCAATATGGATATGGCAAAATTAGTCTGGGCTAAGCAAGGCCTGGTAAACTGTCTGGGATTACTGTTATCAACACCAGTGACCTGGTCAACAATCTGGAAAAAATGTTTACAACAGGGCAAAAATAGGGAAAATGTTAACACATGATACATTTAAAACTACTCTTGTAACACTGAATTGGGAGTTTGGAGTTTCCCCCGAAACCTCAATGATCTCTATTTTCGGGCTGGATATATTGGAGGGAGAAACTGCTGCTAATCTGCCTACATTTTTGCGGATGATTTTATCAACTATTATTAAAACTCATATACTTCCTGAAGAATTTGTGGAGGTGAATAGAGCCTGGAATGACAAAGAGGGTACTCAGATTAACTGTACTATTGGTTCTGTACAATTGTTAGCATTGCTTTTTGAAAATAGACGTGTTGGATGAGGTGGATATTTACATGGTGGAATTGAATGAGTGGGAGACATCAGATTGATTTAGAACTATGCAACCTTGACTAAGTCTTCTAGAAATACAAAGTAATGATACCATATTAAAGCAGCAATGGGGGTCAGAAAGTAACCCTGGTTATAATGTCCTTAATTGGAATATAGCAGGACTCCATAATAAGTTTGTGGACCCGCAGTGGGTTACTTTTATTTCTCGACATGAAGTGATTATTTTCCAGGAGACATGGGTCTTGACATCTCCTTACCTGAATGGATATGAAACTAGTTTTGCTCCAGCAATTAAAGGAAAAAAGCATGGGGGAAATAAAGGAGGTCTGGTTACTATGATTAAAATTAGGGAGGGATTAAGGGTAATTAAAAGCTATTTCCCCACTCCCGAGATTCTTATGGTAGTGGTTAACTGGGATCTTTGTATAGTTCTGATTGTAAACATTTATACTCCACCAGGTTTTCACACTTATTCAACATATGATTTTTGGTCCAAATTATCGATGGAAATAGATTTAATGATACAGTTAAATTGGATAGGTACTGTCCTTTTAGCAGGGGATTTTAATGCTAGGATAGCAGAGTTTGATAATTTATCATTGTTACAAGAATTATTATATATGGCAGATTTGGAAAAAAGAAACACAACTGATATGATTGTTAATGAGGCAGGGAGACGTTTTCGTACCTTCATTACAGATAATAATCTCCTGATTCTTAATGGGAGATTAGAAGGGGACCGACGGGGAGAAAGTACTATTTTTTCCCCAGTTGGTAAGAGTGTAATTGACTTTATATTATGCTCTTCCCTTAGCTATCATCTTTGCAGGAGACTACATGTGACTATGAGAACAGAAAGTGATCATGCAGCAATTCTGTTGGACTTTAGGATCTCTGATAGTAATATCCTCCCCTTAAACAGGCCTTTGGCAGATATTGAGATTAGTGGGAAAAAGAGGTTAAGATTGAATAATGAGTCGATGCAAGGAGTTTGGAACCTCTTATACTCTTCTATTTTTGTTGATTTATTTCAGCAGGTACATACTGGTTCCAAAGGTGAAAGAATTAACGAGTTATTAAACTTAGGGTATCAACAAATTAAGACACTGATCTACTCAGCTAATAGTGTTAAGCCTCAGCTAGTATCCTGGTTCGATGAGCATTGAGGAGAGAGAAAAGAAATTTGATGAGGGCCATTAGGCAGACTAAAAAAAAATCAGAGTAAGATGGCGATTATAAATCTAAATAAAATGCGAAGGGAGTATAAAGAATTTCTCCTCCAGAAAAAAAGAGAATTTATTGAAAAACAATGGGGAGTAATGTACCGAGTTATTAAGGAGGGTGATACTAGGCTTTTCTGGGCTTTAGTTTCCAAGGGGACAGTTGAGCAGAATTCTAGACCTCCCACATATATCCCCAAGGAAACTTGGATATCTTATTATACCTTATTACTTAGTAGACATCTTACCAATGGTGACGATGTGACAGACAATTTTAACATTGAGGGAGAATACACATCGTTAAGTGTTTTCATTTGGAGAGGTGGAAGAAGCCATTGTGAATTTATCAAATAATAAAGCACCTGGACCTGACTCGATACCGGGAGAAGTTTATAAGGGGCATTTGAATTATTGGGTAGTTTTTTTCACAAATTTTTTAATATCTGTCTAAAAGAGAGATTTATTCCATTATCTTGGACAAGAAATATAATAGTTCCAATCCATAAAAAGGGTCAGCTCCATTTGCCATCTAATTATCGCCCAATCAGTCTTATTGACATCAGTGGAAAAATCTTTGCTAAAATAGTATTGCATAAATTACAAGATTGGGTAACTGTAAATTCCCCTTTATCAATGTTTCAAGCAGGTTTTCGAAAGGATTTTTCTACGATAGATAATATCTACATTTTAGCCCATCTGATAGAAAAATACAGATCATTCCGTAAAATGAAGTTGTATGCTGTGTTTGTAGATTTTTCTGCAGCATTTGACTCGGTTAATAGAGCCAAGTTATGGGAGATATTACTAAACAGACATGTACCTTTAAATTTATTAGCCCCTATTATTAGGTTATATTCAACATCGGCTATTAGATATGACAATAAGGGCAATATCTCTGATTATTTCAGTACAACCTCGGGAGTTAAACAGGGATGTCTTTTGGCTCCCCTTCTTTTCAATCTGTAAATTGATTCTCTTTTGACTTATAAAGATACAGATATTCTTGATTCCCCCAGAATTAAGAATATTCCATTACATTGTCTGGCTTATGCAGATGACCTGATTATTTTTGCCTTATCTGTTCAAGGTTTACAAAATAAAATAAAACAATTTTGCTCTAAATGTAAACATTTGGATTTAATAATAAATATGAAAAAAACTAAGCTGTTGATCTTTGTACCTTTACAGGGACATCAAATTAAACCAAGGATCTATTTAGATAACGAACTTATAGAGGTGGTATCCTCTTATACATATTTGGGGGTGAAGTTTGTTTTGAATGGAAATTGGATAGAGCATTGGAGGGGACAAGTGATAAGGGCAAAATTGATTGTTAAGGCCCTCTTATGTTTTGGTAGGAAATATGCAGGATATTTAGTCTCACCAGCATTGATTGCTGGTGAGGCCAAAATTAATCCTATTCTTACATACGGTGCAGAGGTCTGGAACAATAACATCCCTTTATGGCTGGAGACTCCACTCTCTCTATTATAAATCTCTATTGCAGGTTCCACTTGTCACTTCCAATGTTATTGCTAGGGCAGAATTGGGTAGAGTGCCTATTGCTACAATAATCGATATACGTCTTATGAGTTATTGGTTAAAAATTATTAATCAACAGACCAATCTTATGCCTTTATTATGTCTAAGAGAAAAAACTCTCTTGGCATAAACAAAACTTTAGGTCTCCCTGGGTTAAAAGTATCCAACGTATTTTGGGCAGTGTTAATATGTTTCATCTTTGGACAGATTGGGAGAAATCAATATCAATATCTCATGTATTTAAGGAGTATGTTAAAAAGAAAATACTTAGGCTTGCCTATGATAAGCAAATGGATCTCCTTAGAGTTCAACGTCAGGCCAGTTGGTTTGCTCAAAATAAGATCGATGTATTTATAGAGAAGTATCTTACCCTTGGGTTGACCCCCTTAGAAAGAAAAATGATCACTTTGGCAAGACTGGGAATCATTTGTTCTAAACATGTCTTCTTTAATAAGATAACTCCACCCAGTTCAGGCTTGGAGCTATGCAGATGTAATAAGGGTTTCCAAGAAGATCTTTATCATATTACGGTACAATGCCATTTATATAAAACCCTGCGGTTTAACTTGCTAAATGATTTTCTTATTAAATATGCGAATGCAAAATAAGATATTCTATTTATACTTCTACATCCTCAGACATTGGAGGAGGCTAAGATGGTTTCAAGTTTTTTTCATCAGGTGATGAAATATAAAGAAAAATGTCTCTCTGCCTATGATAATTTGTTCATGGATTTTTATGTGTCAAAAGTTTAAATGCAGTATTAGATTTTAATATTTTTTTTTTTCTTGTACATAATTTTATGTTATTAGCATGTTGTAAAGGCTTGATTGCTGAACAATAAACATTGAACCTTGAACCTACGTTATGCCTGTGATCGGGCTGCAGGGGTCATCCGTCCCCGACGGCTGCTGCCTGGCAGGGCGCCAGTTGCAAGTCGTCGGTGATCGGTGCACCTGCATGCTAATAGCATGCAAATGGGCCATAATTAGATGCAAATGGCCCCTGTGCACCTTGCATAAATCATGGCTCCATTTGCATGTTACCTTTTGAATATCACAAGTTTGCGCATGGCACAATGGAACTTGCGCCGTCGCATCTGAATGCTCCACTCTGACCACTTGCGGTGGCACAAGTTCCACTGCGCCATGCACAGTGGCTGTGGCCGGGGGGTGATATTCAAAGGAGTTGCTCAATAGCGCAACTCCATTGAATATCGCCCTGGCCACACCCCTGCACAACTTTTTTGAGCAGTGCAAGGGCTTGTGCCACAGAATGGTGCAGTTTGAATATCTGGCCCCCAATGTATCCCAAAGCACTTTACAAACAATGCTAGACTGGTAGTGAAGTGACTGAATATCAAGTGGTGGCCATATCCCACATCAGCAACCACTGACAGTCTGGACACTTGCATGAAACGTTTTTTTTTTCCAAGAATGTGGCCTGCCTGTCCATCCTTTTTTTGCTCCTTAAGGACTTGGCTTTGGATGTAATTTTTCTTCAAGAGACCAGGCTGGCCTGTTCCCTAGACATCTCTCAAGCTGACAAGCTCTGGTGTTGAGGACCCTCGTACTGGTCCATTGGCATAGGCAAATGTGATGGGGTGGGGATTTTGTTTTGGATTGCATGTGTATGGTGCAGCAACTGGTTGAAATAGAAACTGATAAAGCCCTTATGTTAGATGTCCTCTACCATGAGTCCCTTTTATGCCTTATCAATGTCTATGCACCCCAGACAAAGAAGTCTAGAGTGAACCTTTTTAGGTCAATCCAGCCCTATCTCCATACCTCCAAAAGTGTCATTCTTGGAGGTGATTTGAATTGTAGTCTGGATAAGGGATGAACAACTGCTAAAGCTTATTGTGACTCGACTGCCGTGGCTAAAATCATTAAGATGCAGCCTTAACAGATGCATACTAATCACCTGCTCTGGGGGGATGTACCACAGGAACTTCATGATTACTAGGATAGATTATTTATTTGTTTTCCCACACTTACACCCCTGCAATCTATCACTCGTTCTGATAGAAACCTTGGACTACATACTTTTAGGAGGTATTTTTGGGACCCCCTCGCCACACAGATGGGACAAGGTGTATGGAGACTGAACAACTCCCTGTTGTTGGATGTCATTGTATAGGGTCCAATCCTTGACCTCCTTTGCGCATGGCAGTTCATGACATGCATGTCAGACGATATCAGAGAATGGTGGGATTCTACAAATTGTGACCTTAAATTTAAGTTGATAAGCCTTTCCAGACACAAACAAAAGCAAGAGTACCTGGGGTACCCTTCTCTCTGCACAAAGTTAACTAGAGCTATCTCCCTGTTGAATATGGGACAGGGAGATTATAGTACATTGACCACGAATATTAACGTTCAGATGAGGAAACCTAATATGACAGGAGCAAATCTCTTTATATGGAACACCAGGCAAGGACACATGGGATTCACTGCTCTGGCAATCCATTTGAAAGCTGCAAGGTCAGAGTGCACTGATGTTATAATTTCAGACTCCTCACACCTGATGGCACGTGTGCCTCTGACACAACCAGTATCTTGTCACAGGTCCAGGGCTTCTTGTATACTATGTTTGGCACCTCAAATGCCTCCAGGTCACCACACACTTTCTTTTTCCCTCTTGACATCCCTTCAGTTCCAGGGCACATTAATGCTGGCTTGATGAAGCCCATTACTCCCTTGGAAGTCAGTCAAGCAATCTCCAAACTGCACCCAAATACTGCCCCCAGCCCAGATGGTCTCACTACAGAGGATTATAAATGTTTCCAAGATCCCTTGATTGACACCTCAACTATTGTTGTTAATGCCATTTTGACAGGAGGTCACCCCACTATGGCTTTCACAGAAGACACTTAAATCTTTCTCTTTTAAAAGAGACTGGATTCCAAACTATCAAACTGGAGACCATTGTGCCTCCTTAATACTGACTTAAAACTCCTCATGATTATCTTGAATCACAGACTGGCTCCTCTCTCCACTTACATTATCTCTCCGGTGCACATGTGCAGTCCTGGGCCACCACATAGCTGATAATTTAATCCTACTGTGAGAAATACTGGGAGCTGGAGGGATATGAGACTCATTGGGTTACATCCTGTCATTGGATCAGGAGAGGGCCTTCAACAAGGTCTCCCATTCATATTTGTCCACAGCCCTTTCACATTATGGAGTCCCCTAACAATTTTGTGCCAGGCTTCACTCCATCTATGTATCAGCATCTATTGCTCCACTCATTAATGGACATATTGGGACACATGTTGCTTTGTGTTGGGGGTTTAGACAGGGATGCTCCATTAGTCCCCAATTATATACCTTTTGTGTTGACTCCATCCTCCAGAAGATTCAGTTATATGATCAGATACAAGCATTGTTAATAGGGGGGAATCTGGAGGGTGAAGGTGGTGGTGTACGCAGATGACGTAACCCTGTTTGTACAGGATGTGCATTCCAGGAATATGGCCTTGGACCTTTTCCAATCCTTTTCCCCCATATCTGACTCTTGACTTAACCTGCAGAAGTGTCACGGATTAACTGGTGGCACCTATGCCTGAAAATTACTTCCATTGAGGGGATTCCGGTCACCTCCCTCACACTAAAGATTTTGGGGATCACTTTTGGGGAGGAGGATATGGTGTATATGAACTGGGATGACACACTTTCAATGTGTAATATGAAGATCCAGTTGTGGAAACAGTGGCATCAGATGAAGAAGAAAAGGTGGTTGTGTTGAAATCATTTGTTTTACCACTCTCCACTTATCTCAGTATGGTGTGCCTCCTTCCTAAGTCCCTGGAAGACCATTAAGTTTTTTCTTTCAAATGGTGTGGGGAAGCAGGCTCAATCCTATAAGAGGAACATCCTATAGCTCCCAATTGCACAGGATGGCTTACACATGATTAACTCATTGCTCTTTACTTTTTGCCACTTCCTTACCTGGAATTTAGTCCCCCTTCTGCTCTCGGTACAGAAGCCCTGGGCCTTGTGGGTGGGCCCTTGGCTGACCATTTTGCTCCAGAGTTGGAGGCTGTCCTCATTTCCTCCATTGCTCACACATTACCCCCTGCCCTATGTAGGAATGCTAACAAATAAATTGAAAAGATGGTCTATTGATCTGGCCCATATGGGAACTTTCCCTTCCTTACCACTGTATGCTCACATTATGCCCATGAATTTTGTTGACATACCACTGTACCTGAGTATACCAGAGGCAGACCATGCCACTATCCACACATCCTTATTAGAAAAACACACCCCGCTTAAGAAGAGGGATGTGCTGTGGCTAAGTTGTCATGGCAGACTCAGTGCCAATGCCAAGCACAAGAGTATGGAAGAACAATTTTGTCCCAGACGTGGCTGTGCCACAGATGTGGAGACCATGTTGCGTTTTCTAAAAGATTGTCCTTATGCTATGGCATTCTGGACATGTTTGGTGACTGCATGGGGGGGGGAATCCATCCTGGACCTCCCTAGATTATGCCAAAATAATCTTGAGCACCTGCCCCATGAAGATGCCTTATGATTTTGGCACCTTGTAATTGCTATTGACCGTCATTAAATATTATCTTTGGCATTCACGCTGCACCTGTTTGTTTCAACAAACTACTATCCTACCTAATGTCCTGCTCCAGCTGATTTAAACAGAACTATACACGTTGTACTGGAGTGATCTGGCACATCTCACACATGCTGTTTTACTTTCCTGATGGTGCAATGTTAGCTCCTTCCAGATAACATGAAACAACCACCTCATCTTTGATGTAGGATCCCACCATTTCCTGTTTCTGATTCTACTTTTTGATATTTGTATATTTGGAGTGTTGCTCTAGGTAGTACTCTGCAGTACTTCTTGTGCAGTTTTGCTTTCCCTTTTTATATTACGTATTTTTCTTGTTTGTTTGTTATGGCTCTTAGCTTTATTCTCTGCCCTGTAGCAAGTCAGACCCTATTCTGTGATGTAATAACTGATTTATTTTTTATGTTTTTTGTTTTTTCCCTCCCCATTTCTTTGTATGGCCTCTGACTGTATTGATTCACTCTCCTTCTTTTTTTGTTGTTTTGCTACTACTACTTTATTTATTGCTTTCAAGCCCCAGTTGTTACAATTTTGTATGATCCTTGTTTCCTGCTTACGGCCTTGTATTGCGGTTATGAAGTGTGTTTTCTTCTTTCTTTGAGTATTACAGTATGATTTGATATATTTTTGTTATCCTCTGTATGTTATTTTCCAATAGAAATTTCCCCTGTTCTTGTCAGTGGGGGAACCCTTGGTCCTCAGGCAAAGTTGTCTGATCCTGTCTCTGAGAAGGGGATATTGGAGCTGGAAGGAGCAGGGAAGCTAGCCTCCTCCCCTGCTCCTGGATCACAAGAGGCTACCTTTACTTCTGTATTTTCTTCCAATATAGAAATTCTATTTGCGGCTGATTGAGCTGAATCAGTGGTCCTTCCATTAGCTCCTATAATGGCCATGGAAGAGCTGAAGCAGTGTGTTTTGGATGATGATGAGATCTGTTTAACACATGCTTTATCCCAGTGAAAATTGTAGATCCTTCACTTGCTGGAGGAGGAGGAGACATTATACATATGATGTCAACAACAGAATCGTAATCAAACCCAGTCTGCACTGGGAACTGATACTACTCTTTCACCCACTTTGAGTGTTTCTGACAGGCCAGCCCAGCTTGATTTGACAGGCACCTGTGACACAACAGCATCACAGAATGCCACCACCACTGCATTCCTGATTGCTGATGCAGCTGCACCACTGACTATCAAAACTACTTCTAAGTTACTTGATTGTGGTAAGCAACCTTTACTTTGCATTCTTCCCATTGATTTGACTGACAAACCTGATAATGTGCTTTCTAATAACATTTCTGCTACCTCATGCTCTTCTGACTGTTTAGACTCTCCAAGAGCCCACATTGGTGATACTCAGGTGTTCAGTGATACACCTGAGGTTTCAATTCCTGTGGAGACCTCTGCTGGGCAAGTTCCCAATTCTGTGGTTGAATGTACTGATAAGATTAACTTTGGGCATTCAGCCCTACTACCCAGGTCTCCTGACTCCCCACTACTTATTACTTCAACGATCTCTGCTGCCGCTGTAATGGCACCTACTTTACCACTGTTACCACCTGTTAATATTGGGGCCAGTACTTCGGGGTCAGTGTCCTCAGACCCAAGACTGGGTTTGCAACATGGACCTAATACTGCCAGGAAAACTTTGTAAAAATGTTCTGCCGAAGCCTCCCTGTTGGCTGCACGCTGGAGAAAAGCTGCCAATGGGGGTCTCCTGAGTGCCTATCAAGAATCCTTGTGGTAGTCCCTCTCAGCCCTCACAACAGTCTTTGCCTTCAGTTTCTATGGAACACTCATTCTCAATTGTTAACACTGCCATTCCTACCATTGCATGTCTCTTCTAGGGTGCAGCTTCCATCTGACCCCCCCCACCCTGGGCCTTGGCACAGGTCTTACTTTCTGGCTCTGAAGATGACCCAGCAGAGCATACCACAGAAACTGTTCATAATCCAAGAGCAGGCTCAGGTTTTAGAGCCTTTCAAATATCAGACCTTTTTTCTGCTTCAGGGGAACCAGCCCCCAGATGGAATGTAGTCTTCCTGAAGTACTCAGAAGGCCTTGCAGAGACACCAGACAACATCTTTGTCGTTAGAAAACTTTTGAAAGACTCCATGGATTTTTCCACCTCTGATTTGTATGCAGTATTTCATGTCTCAGGGGATAGGATTTTTAATGTTAGCTTCCATTCTTTTAAGGTTTTAGACAGGTTTTGGAGCAAATTTGATTAGCTTAAGAATATTGCTTTATGGTCACCTTTGCAGGTTATCCCAATTTCTAAACACGCTGTGAAGATCATAACTATCATGTTTCGAAATGAAGGGGCCCATGTCTCCAACATATGTTATTGGTTTAAAGAGAGGTGTGAGATTATGGACAAGCCAGTTCCTATTATTGACTGAGCAGGTGCAGACTGGCAAGGTGGCGGGGTGTGGGGGGGGGGACTTTCAAGTGAAGTTACAGCAAAATGACATGGATATCTACCATCTACCCAGTAGATTCTTTTTAGGCAGGGACAGGGGTGTTTGTTTTTACCTGGAACAACCCAAGTCCTGTCATAAATTTGGCTCTAAATCCCATTTTAGCTCTGCTTGTGACACTGAGAGGTGTAATAATTATTTGGAATGTGGCCATCTAAGCTATACTTTCTCCAGCCCTTTCTGGTGTAATCTTTGTGATGAGCAAGGCCATTCTTTCGGACGATGCCAGTGGGCCATCCACATCAAAGGGGGTTGTTGGAATCAGGATGACATGATTGCTAGGGAACAAACTCTGGGGCAGTGGCTGCCAGTGCTAAAGAATTCGCCACTCCTCCTTCAAAGCCTGTTGCTGAGACACATGAGATCCCCACAACAGTTGCCATTTCTGATGGTTCCCAGTCTTAGGCCCCTACTTCTGCTTCCACTCTTCATAGAGTAACTGTGCAGACCCTGCAAACCCTGACAAACATCTAACTCCCCTGCCAAGTGGATCCTCTAATCTGAGGTTCAGAGTCCTGCTATCCACCCTCCACCTATGGATGTTTCTATGGCATTAGTTAAAACTCATTAAGTGCAGACATTGTGGCTCCATTAAGAACACATCTGCCCCTCTGTAATCATTTGTCACTGGTAACAGATTTGTTGCATTAACTACTGCCCCTCAATGGGGATATACTGATAAGGAAGCAGAGGACTCTGAGGTGTCTTCCATAATCTCTTCCACAAGAGATCAATGGTCCAAACCAGAGGATGCTTCTATGGAAGCTGTTCCTAAATGCTGTAGGGCCAGTCCCAAGTAAAGAAATAGTTAACCCCCCCACCAAAGACATCCCAATGTGTCAATAAAAAGCTATAGGAAAAGGATAACAATGTTTTCTGTTTTTATTATTCTTCCTGGAAACAGTCTTCTTACGGGACACTAGATTAAAAACTGTATAACTTGGCAGCCACAAAGAAACTGTGGCCTTTTGACCACTCTTTTTGGTCACAAGGATCTGATAGATGTGATTGTGTGGATATTTTGTTTCCTTCTTTCACTTTCCAGGTACATTTACTGGAAATTATTCCATGGAGGGCTTTGTTAATAGATCTTTTAACTGACCACTTCCCTAGCCGTCTCATTAACATTTATGCTCCCTAGATGAAACAAGTAGGATTCATTTATTTAAAGCCATTCGACCCTGTTTACACACACATTAAGCAGTTATACTGGGAGGGGATTTTAATTGTTGCCTACCTATTGATGGTTCATAAGTGCCTCCTTAAAAAGTATTCTGTGACTCAGCCTTTCTCCATGAAATGATCTCCATTACTGATAATAGACAGTGTTACAGTTTTCAGCAAGATTTACTTACATTTCACAAAGGCTCCTTGGCCACCCATACTGATTTTTAATTTTTATCCCACACAATAACACTTACTAGTTTTAGAACAATCCCTGTTGAGATGTCTGATCACCTAGCTGTAGTCTGTAAAAGTACAATGATGCAAGATATACCCTCTGCTCACATTGCTTGGAGACTGAACATCACTCTGTTGGATGATACCTGAGTGTTCATGAAATGTGAACATCTATTTCATGATAGGTGGTCTATCTTTGGAGCTTATGATAATGTTCCTCAGTGGTGGGAGGATATAAAAACAGACTTTAAATGCCTGTTCAAGCCGTGGGTGTTTACAGGGAGAACAAAACCTTTTTGAAGTATCTCTGTTTAAGAGCACAATTGCATACATTAATTTCTACCGTGTACTTCTCTGGGGAAGACCTACTGGTGCAAATTAATGTCATTAAATCAGAAATGAAAACTATGCAACTTGCCAGGGCAACCTCCTTGTTATAGAAAATTAAATTTCGGCACACCGGGAAAAAACAATCCTTGGACACCCTTACAGAAATAAAGGTGTGCTCTGTTCATGCAGAATGCATGCCACATGCTTAATTGTGCAATGTTTGCATGCGGTTCACATCCACAAAGTGAACCTATGAGAACCAGGTCTAAAAAGCAAATCAGGTTTGCATGTTGCAAGCTTGACATGTGTGCAGCATGTAAGCTGGTGATGGCTGAAGCCATCCACCTCTGACTCACGGTGCTCCCTACCATCCTATAATCTTCTGAGGAATGATAGACCAGCCCCTAAAAGGGGTGGAGGTACAGCCATCTATTTCAAATCACACCTCCAGCTCTCTGTAATCAGCTCGTCCTCCATAAACCACTGTGAGGCACTTCATGTCCTCCTCACCCTTGGCACAAAGAAGTGGCATATTGTCTGTGCTTACAATCCCCCTACCTATGGCCTAAAAGGACTGGATGAGCTACTTGACCAAACTGCTATTCACTCAGGATATAATGAAGTTCTTATATTAGGAGACATTAATGTTAACTGGTTGGGAAATACACACATGACAGCTCTGACTAGACTACAGAGTTTTAACCTGCATAAGCTAATCTCTCTACCCACTAGAACCGCTCATCATTCCAGTACCAGCACCTTGCTTGACTGGATCATGACAAACCACCCAGAGAACATTGTTAATACTGGAGTTCTATCTGATGCCATCACAGACCACTCCCCTACTTTCTGTATCTGGGGTAAAGGTAGGTCTGAACCTATGAAGCCCCATTTCATTACTTTCCGTAATTATGTGAACTTTGACCCACAGGCTTTCTTGTTTGATGTAGCTTGCACTGACTGGTATTCTCTCTATAGCTCATCATATGTCCAGACTGCCCTAAATATCTTTTTGACTAAATTCCTAGAACTACAAGAAAACCACTGTCAACTTGCTACCAGATGGTTTAGAAATAGGGTGACCCGCTAGCTGAAATCTGACCTACTATCTAAATTATGACAGAGACACAAAATCTGGCTTTGTTAAAAGAAATCTGGTTCTCTTGTAGACTTTAATACTAACAGAGCATTAAGAAATGCCTGCAAGAAAGAAATCAAACAAGTGAAAAGTAAGTACTGCAAGGACCTTCTAACAGACTCCCAGGGGGACCCTAAAAAATGTTGCTCTCATATTAAGTTCTTCTTGGGATTGAACCAGTCCTCCAATCCAAATGACATGTCTCTAAATGGCATCCACTGTAACAATCCCCTCACGATCGCTAACTTCTTTAACAGGCAATTTGCTGATCTTACTCAATACACCTCCACTTTCCCTACCACATCAAACAATGTCTCACCAGCAAACTCCTCCGGGCCCACCTTCCATTTCAAGTCCATCCTAAATATTGAGGATCTCAGACTTCTAAGAAACATCTCAGAGCATGCAGCTGTTGGGTCTGATAACCTGGAACCCAGGCTCCTAAAATTAACTGCCTCCACATAGCTGCTCCCCTAGCTAATATCTTTACCCTCTATCTGTGTCAGAGCACTGTCCTGGATATCTGGAAGATAGCTAGAATTACCACTGTACTTGGAAAAGGAAACCCGCTTGACCCATCAAATTACCAACCCATTGCCATCCTATCTGTTCTCAGTAAAATTCTCAAGAAAATAGTTGCCACTCAAACCACTGAGTTTCTTCTGAAACACAACCTCTTAACTGTCGCCCAACATGGCTTCCACAAGGGACATAGTACTGCTATGCTCTACTTAAACTCACGTATGCTGGAATGATCTTCCCAATGACTTTGGACAAAATATTGGTAGGTCCTTGTCTGTTGTGCAACTAAAAAACATCTGATTTCTGCACAGAAATTTTGTAATTGTTATTGATATTTATGAAGTTATGTCTGATGTTTGACTGTATTTATTATGTGAGACTGAATTGTATGTTCTGTATTTTGTAAAGGTTACCATTGCAAATGAGTTTAATGCTCAATGTTTTTTTTTACCTTAAACAATCAAACAAACAAAAAAAAAACACGTCTGACACCCTAGTGGCCATGGACTCTGGGAGGCTCACGGGGGCCATTTTTATTGATATGACCAAGGCGTTTGATCTTGTTGACCATTCCATCCTTGCTGCCATCCTAAACTCTCTAGGCTTCTCATCCAATGTTGTGAACTGGTTTGATAGCTATCTGACAGATAGGTCCCAATACATCAAATTTAACTCCACCCTCTCTAACAAGGTCACCATCAACATTGGTGTACCTCAAGGATCTATCTTAGGTCCTCTGCTTTTCTTTATTTTCATCAATAGTATTACCACAAATCTCCCTAGTATATCCTCCCTACTATACACGGATGACATTGTACTGTATACCAGTTCAAATAGCATTGAGGACATTAATGCAAGAATCTCTTGTGATTATCAACTTATCCAACAGTGGCTTGTAAATCACAAACTTGTCCTAAATAAATCAAAGACCCAAGTTATGCTATTTGGCTCCAGTCTCAAACTCAAACACTCCCAAACTTATTTTAACGTCTTATCCGCAGATGGCACATCTGTTGGGGTGGTAAACTCATTCAAATATCTGGGGGTCACTCTTGATCCATCTCTGAGTTTCGACCTCCACATTCAATCTCCCTGTAAGGAAGTGAACTCCACACTTTGGATCACCTACCGAACAAGTTATACGCTCACTCCTTCAGCCAGACTTGCTATTGGCTGTTAGATATTACTTCTCTCTCTCACTTACGGGGTTGCTACATATGTTTCCATCTGCAACTCTAATCTTCAAAAGTGGGATGTATAATAACATCTGTCGCTTTGCATCCTGCTCCTCCCCGGCTGAAACATCACTGCCTTCTCTACACAGATCTAGGATGGCTTCCACCACAAGAACTAAGGTCCTACGCACTTGGGTCTATTAAAGATAACATTATCAGATCTTGTATTCCTAAACCACTGGCATGTCTCCTTCCTTATCAGAAAACCAACCATACTTAGTGATCTGTGGAAAACATCCCTGTTCTTATCCCGAGACATCGTACCAATAAATGTGGTCGTGCCTTTGCCTGTCATGCACCCAATTTCTGGAACTCACTCCCTCTAACCTTATGCCAATCTGCATCCCACATTTCCTTTAAGAGAGAATTTAAACACTGTCTCTTCTCCTCCTACATATGCTCCTGCTTCAAACCACCCTAGCAATTACACTCTACCTTCACCCTCCTCTCAGTTGTCACCTGGGAGCCTAGGGTCCACTCCAAATCATTGAACACTTCCTCTCAATTTCACTTCCTTATTTCTTACATTTCATCTTCCATTTCCTTTTCTCCCTTCTGGGTTATCCTGTCTGCTTTCTCTTCTCAAACTTCACCGCTGTCATCTTCCATTACCTGCTGTACCCTCTGGTTAACTTGTACTTATACTTAACCAAATCTATACCCCCTGCCCACATCTATTGCCTTCCTACTCCATCCACCCCTTCCCCAGCTCCTCCTTTCATTTATCTCTGCCTGGCAGCTATCACTCTCACAGCACTTTACCCCTTATTTGTTTGCACAGTGTCTGGTTACTTTAATTTGACCTAATTGTGTTGTCTTATGTAAATTTTAATGCTGTACTTGATCTTACTACCTCAATTCTTAATTTAATCTGATTGTACTGTCATATGTAAATTTAAATACTGTATGTGGTCTTACTACCACCATTCTTTATCAAATTTGTTGCTGTGATGTTCTTACATCTGGAACTCTCTCCCTCTAACCTTATGCCGACGTGTCGACACTGTTGGTGTTCACATTGATTTTCCGGTGTTCCTTGTTGAAGGGGATCATCCTAGATGCCTTGAAGGAGGTGCTGTTGAGACCCCTTCTGAAGAAGTCATCTTTGGACCCTGACATCAAGGCAAATTATTGACTGATCTCCAACCTTCCATTTTTAGGAAAGATTGTGGAGAAGATTGTGGCACGACAGTTGGGAGATCACCTCATGGCATTTGATATTTATGAGCTGCTCCAGTCAGGTTTTTGTGCAGGACAGTCAACAGAAACCACCTTAGTTTGGGTGCATAATGATCTCCTCAGGGTGAAGGATCAATGTGAGGGGACAATTCTTATTCTGCTCAATCTTTCTTCAGCTTTTGACAAGGTGGACCATCGGGTGTTACTTGACCTCCTGAGGGACTTCTGTGGACTCACCTGCATTGTCATCCACTGGTTTGAGTCCTTTTTAACAAACAGAAGACAGTGGGTGGTGATGGGGAATTTTTCCTCATCTTCGAGCCTTCTGTCTTGTGGGGTACCTCAGGGTTCGGTGTTGTCACCAATGTTGTTTGCCATGTATATGTTGCCCCTGGGAGAGATCATTAGGAAGTACAGCTTGGGGTTTCATTGTTATGCCACTAATACCCAACTGTACTTATCCTTTTCCCCTGGAACATCCAATGCAGTGGAAGTATTAAACAACAGTCTGGCAGATATCAACAACTGGATGGCCTCTAGCTGATTGTGACTGAACCCCGATATGATGGAGGTACTGGTGGTGGAGTCAAACAGGAGATGTGAGGGGTTGGCCTCTAGGGCAGATGCTGGACTTGTCCTAGGGTCTGTTCCATTGATGGCCTACTCTAAGGTGTGTAATCTTGGCATAACGTTTGACAGCGGTTTGACGATGGAATATCAGGTGTCTGCCGTTGTCATGGTGAGCTTTTTCCATCTGAGAAACATTGCCAGGATTAAGCACCTGATTCTGCCCCGGACCTCACCACCTTGGTACATACATTTGTAACATCTAGACTTGACTACTGTAATGCGCTCTACCTTGGGGTCTCTGGAGGCACCCTCCATTGACTGCAGCTAGTGCAGAATGCAGCTGCCAGGTTTTTGACTGGTCAGTAAAAATACTGTCATGTCACCCCGGTGCTGTGGGAATTGCACTGGCTGCCAGTTCAATGGAGGGTACTTTTTAAGGTGGGCTTGCTCACTTATAAGGCCCTACATGGACTGGGCTCTTGCTACTTGGCTGACCTTCTTATACCTGCTGCCTTGGTTCGTTCCCTCTGGTTTTAACTAAAGGGGAGATTATTTATATATAGTGACTGGGTTGTTTTGTATGGTGGATTATTTTTATATATGTATTTTTAAATAAAATTTTCGTGTTTTTGTTCGGCGCCCAGAGCCTCTGGGATTGGGCGTCAGAAAAATAAAATTTGCCTTGCCTTGCCTTACATCTACATATAACTTATATTATGTATCAGAATGTTCTTTGAAGTTTGTCTCTGTACTCTTTCGGGTCATACCTGAAAATAGTCTTTCTGGTTAGTGCAACTACCCGGTAAACAAAAACTCAATAAAAATAAAAAAAATCTTCTAAAAATTACATCAGGTTCGCGTGTTGCACACTTGACAATCAGTGCAGCAGTTAAGCTAGTGTGAACATCATTTAAACATCACATCAGGTTCACATGCTGCTAGCTTACCATGTGTGCAGCAGCTAAGCTGGTGCAAATTTCATTTGAAAAAACACATCAGTTTATATTTCTTATACTACTGCTAGCACTTAGAGATATTAAAATGCATTTTTTATTTGAATACCCATAAAAACTAGGTAAACTCATTAATTCTGATCCCTGTGCTAGTTGTTTAGTGGCTTTTGATTTTTGTCATTAAATCACCATTAATTTGTAAAGTATTGTTTATTTACTGCATTAAATGCCTAGGATATAGCCAGTCAACATCCCCCATTCCAGATGTATGAAGATGGGCCTCTGCGATGTGAAACCTATCATTTTTGATTTGGACCATGCAAATTCCTTGTGAACAGTAAAAGAAGGTGACAAGACTTTCTATAGATACATTAATGAAAGGAGAAAGTCCAGAGTGGGTATTGCTAAGCTCAAAGGAGAAAAGGGGGCATGTCAGGAGGAGGACCCTGTAAAAGCATCTATCCTAAATAGATACTTTTGCTCAGTATTTACTGAAGAGAAGGTAGGGCAGGGCCCACAACTCAGCACCATGGACACAGGGGGCAGGGAGGTGAGCACTACTCCCTTCACAAAAGAAAGGGTCCTACAAGAGCTCGCTAAGCTCAGGGTGGTCAAAGCAATGGGACCTGATGGCATACATCCCAGGATACTTAAGGAGCTAAGGGTGGAACTAGCAGAGCCATTAGCAGAACTGTTTAGTGAGTCTCTGAGCACAGGAGAGGTCCCAGAAGACTGGAGAAGGGCTCATGTGATCCCGCTCCACAAGAGTGGTAGCAGGGAGGAGACAGGGAACTACAGACCAGACAGTCTTACCTCAGTAGTTGGCAAGATTATGGAGGCACTCCTCAAGGAAAGGATAGTGCAACACATGGACTCCATAAGGGCACAGGATCCAAGACAGCGTGGGTTTACAAAAGGAAGGTCCTGTCAAACTAATCTCATAGATTTCTTTGACTGGGTAACCAGAGTGGTGGACCAAGGTGGAGCAGTTGATGTCACTTACCTTGACTTCAGCAAAGCTTTCGACACTGTTCCACATAGAAGATTGATAAATAAACTGGGTAGGCCTGGGGTGGGTCAGAAGTTGGTCAACTGGGTGGCAAACTGGTTGATGGGCAGAAAACAGATAGTGGTGGTAAATGGTATACAGACAGAAGAGTTGCAAGTCACAAGTGGGTACCTCAGGGATCAGTCCTGGGGCCAGTCCTCTTCAATATCTTCATTAGTGACATTGCAGATGGACAAGAGGGTAAGGCGTGTCTGTTTGCAGATGGCACCAAGATCTGCAAAAGAATAGATGATCCAGATGGGGTGGGCAGAATGAGAAGAGATTTGGATAAACTAGCAAAATGGTCAGAAGAGTGGCAACTGGGATTTAATGCAAAGAAGTGCAAGATCATGCACATAGGGAAGAGAAACCCTGAAGCCACCTATAGGCTGGGAGGGGAGTTGCTGGCAGTCACAAACGAAGAAAGAAACTTCAACATCATCATCACTGATGACCTGAAATCATCCAAACAGACCTCTAAAGCAATAGGTAAGGCTAGGGGGATGTTAGCGTGTACTAGTAGGGGTATCACAAGTCGTAAGAGGGAGGTAATAATCCCTCTTTACAAGACACTGGTAAGGCCCCATCTGGAGTACTGCTTGCAGTACTAGAGGCCACACCTTCACAAGGACATTAACCAAATTGAGGCAGTCCAGAGACGGGCAACCAAAATGGTGTAGGGACTGCATCAAAAAACATATGAGGACAGATTAACGGAGCTCAATATGTATACCCTTGAGCAAAGGAGGGAGAGAGGTAATATGATTGAAACATTCAAACACCTTAAGGGCATTAACAAGGTTAAAGAGTCTAACATGTTTAAATATAAGAAAAATAGCAGGACAAAAGGACATAGCATGAGAATAGAGGGAAGCCGATTAAGGGGGAATGTGAGGAAATTCTTTTTCGCAGAAAGGGTGGTGGATGCATGGAACGGCCTACCTCAGGAAGTGGTGGCTATGAATACAGTACAGGGCTTCAAACAGGCATGGAATAGGTATAAGGGAGCAATACAGATGAGTATGAATAGATAGGCCACTGACAGAACAAAGGCCGATGGCGCATTTATAAGGGAGAAAAAGAAATGGGCAGACTGGATGGGCCTTGCAGTCCTTATCTGCCATCAACTTCTATGTTTCTATATTTACAGTCAGCCCAGGTGGGCTCACAGTGGTTCCAATCAGCCCCTGCACCACTCCCAAGCAGTGGATCTTCCAGTGCCAGACAACCCTCTTTGCTGCTAATCAGGTAGCCCAAGTGGGCTCATGGCGGCTCCAATCGTCCCCTGCACCACTCCCAAGTGGCCGCTCCTCCAGCACCAGACCGCCCTCCTTGCTGCTGATCAGGCAGCCCGAGTAGGCTAACAGTGGCTCCAATCAGCCCTGGCACTGTTCCCAAACGGCAGCTCCTCCAGTGCCAGACCGCTCTCTTTGTTGCTGATCAGGCAGCCCAAGCGGGCTCACAGCGGATCCAATCGTCCTGCCCACCCTTCATGGCCCGACCTCTATTAAATCCTCACTGCCACTTGAGGCCACCATCTTATTCTTTGCTACTGTCATACTATTGGCAGACTTTGCACAATGCCAACTCCACTTTCACTTCCTCTTAAAGGGACCTGGACTGGTTGAATGCCTAATCATCTGGACATTATTTTGGTTGCTGCTTCCGGCTGAAGCTAGGCACCTGTATCCTGTCTCCCACTCTCACTCCTCTCCCTGACTGCAATGCACTTGAGGTAGCAGTACCAGTGACACACTAGTACCTTTTAGGCTACAGCACAATCTGCAACGTGTATCCTTGTGATTGCTTCTCTCAATTGGACTGCTTTCTATATTATTCTGTCTTTCTGTCTCCATTTTCACTCACCATCTCTAAGCTCAAACCAATCAAAATGACACTATGTATAGGGTCTATATATTATGGTATCTTACTGCTCACTCTCCAAAACCTTTCTAAACACCCATGTGAATCAACGACCAATGACAATGAGCCCTCACTGTTGATCCACTGTCTATGTGTCTATAGCAGAACTACCTCTGCCCAACAATTCACTTTTCCCTCCAAACCTCTGACCGAGCAGACACCACCTAACATTTTGTTTCCCTTACCCAACTCAGACTAGTTTCCCCCTCTGACTCTTGTACCTGGGTTCTTCAGAACTAATAAGAACTACTACGTTCAACAGACATGGGGAAGACAAGCCTAACGTAGTTATAGACAACTACTAGAATATCTCGACAGGCTAGCATTGATAATACTACTACTACTACTCTCAGGCAACATTCACCCTAACCCAGGTCCCCCTCATGGCACTACGCCCACACAGAAAACCACAGGATCTCTCACAATTGCATTGATTAATATCTGCAGTCTCCTCCTCATAATAAACACCTTGAATGCCTGGATACTACAACACAATCCTGACATACTATCAGTTATTGAGACATGGCTCTCCCCAAAGATACCTAATGCCTCAGTTTCCATACCTGGATATATAGTATATAGACATGACTGCCTATCTAATTGTGGTGGTGGTTGTGCATTATACCAAAGAGACATGCTCCAGAGGCAAGTCCTACCCCTGGCTAACTCTGGGGACTACTGGCAAGCTAGTGCTTTAAAAGTTCACCTTGGGGCCCATAATAAATCTCTCATGGTTTTGTCAGTCTATATTACACCCAGACAGAATACGGTAGGCTTTGATACGCTAATGAATTGCATAGGTGCACTGAATCTTACCTCAGAACTGCTACTTCTTGGGGATTTCAATGCTAATTGGCTCTCCCCCCAGACCAGTACCTACAAGGATGCAGCTGCTGCCATCCACCTCATGCAGCTGGTAGATTCACCCACCAGGGTAAATTACAAAATAGGAACTAGCTCCCTATTGGACTGGGTCCTGTCCAACTGCCCGGACTATATATCTGGGGCCACTGTTCTCCCTGATACCCTCAGCAATCACTTCCCAGTCCTATTTAAGTGGTCAAACAAATTCTCCATACCCTGTACCAGAACAATCACCAACAGGGTTCTCAAACGGGGCCACCTTGATCTACTAAAAGCTGACCTTCAGCAACAAGACTGGTCTCCAATCTATAACACCTGCAATGTCAACACTGCCCTTCAACACTTCATCAGCATTTTCAACATTACCTGTGATAAACATGCCCCATTTAAAACTAGGAAAACCAAAAGCTCCTGCAATCAGTGGTTCTTCTCAGATCTTCTCAAAGTGCTGAAATCCAGGGACCTCCTATGGCTTAGGGCCTGGGCCTCTGGAAAATGGGTCAATACACTGAATTATAAGAAAGCTCAAAACAACTGCACTAGGGCTGTATGTGCAGCAAAACCCCAATACTTTTAGGATGATATCTCCCAAACATGGTGTGATGGCAGAAAATTTTGGAACAATCTAAAGGAAGTCACTGGTAAAGCCAACAAACCAGGCCCTGACTTACTCAACATAGATGGCACTGTCACTCTGGATCCAAAAACTATAGCAAACTGTTTTAACTTTGCGTTCACGGTCTTGAGTGGAGTAATTTCCCTGGACTTCTTCCTCCAGTCTAGCACCAATATCCCAAATAGAAATGCAAGCTCAACCATCTCCTACCCTCCAGTCCATTTTAAAGCACTCCCAGCCAAGGAGGTAAAAAACTACCTCCTTAAGGTTCTTGGCAAATCTAGGTTCAGTGGAGACACCATCGACCTGAAATTTGTAGTGTTGACACTGGATGAGATTCTTGCTCCACTTACATTTATTCTCAACTCATTTCTAAGGTTTGCACACTTTCCTAGCAAGTGGAAAGCAGTCACTGTAACACCTATTCTCAATGGCAGAGATCGATCTCTTGCTGGGAATTACCATCCCATTTCCATCCTTCCACCCCTTTCAAAAGCCCTGGAGATGATAGTGGCAGACCAATTTGTAAATTACTTGGAAAAATACCAGCTACAATGCCCACAACAACACAGGCTCAGGCGTGGGCACAGCACTACCACTGGGCTGCTTAAATTCTCAGGCTACATCCACAAATATCTCAATCAAGGTCTCCTCGTTGGCTCAGTCTACATAAACATAACCAAAGTGCTCAACACAGTAAACCATACCTTGCTGATCAAGCAGCTAGCAGACATTGGCCTCTCTACTGACTTGGTGGCCTGGTTCAATAGTTACCTGTCGAATCATTCCCAACAAGTTAACATTGGGAACACACTGTCAGACAGCTGACCTGTCAGATCAGGTGTTCCACAAGGGTCCATTTCCGGGCCACTGCTATTTAGTATATTCCTAAACTGTCTCACAAATGCATGCCGATGTCAACTACTACTTTATGCTGACGATGCTGTTTTATTCTCTAATGACTCTGACCCTACCGTACTTCAGCACAACCTGCAGTGTAACTTTATGGTCATCGAAAGCTTGTTCAAAGAACACAACTTGGTGATGAACTACAAAAAGACAAAAACAATAGTGTTCTCTTCTGCCTACAATCGGCACAAATCCTATCCCCTTCACATCACAAATGAGGTTGGCTCTCCTCTTGAACTTGTGCAACACTTTAAATACCTGGGGCTCACAGTTGATAGTACAGTGTAATTTGCCCAGCACATCAACAATATTGCCAAGGCTGTTAACACGTGTCTTGGTCTGTTACATAGGCACAAGCACTGTCTGACACCCGAGGCACTCAATCTAGCTGTCCACAACTCACTAAAAACTCTCATTGATTACAGGCTAGTAATCTATGGGTCTGCCACTGACACTGCCCTTCACTGCCTAAAAGTTGCCTTAAACAAAGCTTGCTGACTTGTCACAGGAGCACCCTACTGACGCAAACCTGCAATCTCTATGCCCAGGTGAATTGGTTTCACCTCTCGGACAGACTCGAGTACCAATCCTGTCTCCTGGCTAAAAAAATGATCCTAGGCTTGTTGCTCCCTGGGATACAAAACCTCCTCTCACCATGTGACAACAGACACTACTTTCAAAGCTCAGAAAGTCAAATTTTCAAAATTCCTTACTGTCGGACATCAATGGGTCAACATTCTTTCGCACATCATGCTCCTCACTGGCTTAACTCTCTCCACCCAGACGTCTCCACTATTATCTAATTAGGTTCTTTTAAAAGGAATCTGGGACAGCTTCTAGTCATGAGTTCTAGTTGTGACTGCTTTACATTATTAACAGCTCTTGACTGCCTCAGCCTTGTTTATCCCACCTGCCTGCATGTTTTCACTCCTTGCTTCACACTTAATGATGCCTGTCAACCTCTTTCCCTATTCCCTCTCCCCCTGACTCTGCCCCCCCACCTCTGTACCCCCCGCCTGGGTCACCTTTTGCTTACCTACTTCTCAGCCTCTCCCCCTCCACATCCAACTGTCTGTTTGATGAAGCCTTTTAGCTGATCCTCCCTTGTAATGTCCATACTCTCTCCTATCTTCTAACCTTAGTATTGTCTAATGTGCTGTTGTCTATTTCCTCCTGGTGTCCCAAACCTCATCTTTAGGTAGCATCACCTTTGTTTTTTTCAGTACTATAACTTGTACTTAATGCCTATGGTGTACTCTGTCATGCATTAGTGTATCCTGATGTCTGTATTCAACCCATTGGATCACATGTTGTTCACTCTTGACGTGGAATCTATTGAAAGTGCATGTACTCAAAAGGTTTAATCCAAGATCTCAAATAAATGTGTTTCTCCATTACTGTTTCATCTCACTTACTTTCCCTTTGGAATTCTGTATTGAGCATATACACTATGGCCATGCTCAGCACTCTTTATGTTGAATAGGGTCTTGGAAGCATACACCATACCTCACATTTTGTCACTAAAATGAGGGACATGGACACTCAAAATGAGGGACAATGAGGGACACTAACCCACATGATGATCAGGACACATCATGAAACATGGAGATACAGTACCTCAGAACACAGTGGAAACCATTGCTTTAGCACCTGAGAATGAATTTCTACCATTAAGAAGGGGTGCCATTTAGGTAGGCAGAGTGCTCCCCCCTGTGTATTTGTGCCTAGGTTGTTCTTATGGTGTGGCAATACTAGCTTTAAATTTGGATTTCATCTTTTACACAATAAGTGCACACCTGGCCTATGTGTGCTAAAGCTGCAGGTACTCTCCAGACTCAACTGTGTCTGTTTTGTGTTTTCCACTCTCTCCACCTATTAGCAGCAGCACAATCACATGTGATGTGGATGAGCTCCAGCCAAGAAGGAGCACATGGGTCTTGCAAGTGTGACACTGTGTTTCCCACCACAGAGTAGACAGACTGCACGCTACAGCTTGGAGGAGTCAGTGAACACTGAGCTCTCAACAGCAGTGTTGTGGCAGCATATTTTTGCTGTTGTACTCTTAGTGGGTCTCTGTCTCCCCTGGTGGCTGAAGGGGTAGAGGGTGAGCTAAAAGTTAACTCAAGACTAGACTACCTACTTACTCTACTAGGCTCACCTTGCAAAAAAAAACCAGCATGGACCCCCATGGCACTAAGCTAGGCATAGCAGCAATGGTAACTGTGGTATGGGTGGCCTTCATTGGCCTTGATCAGTGCAATGCAGCAGCAGCCACAGCAGCAACCAAGCAAGAGGCAAGTAACCCAGGTTGAGTGAGTTTAGATGGCAAGGTGACTTGGTTGCAGACCATGTTGGGGACATGTGATGGTTGGTTCTAGCATCCAGCTTCTGGCAGAAGGAGAGAGGGAGAGTAGACTGAAAACTGGGCTGGTGGTGCACTATGTCAGGCTGCAGGTTCTGGCCATATTGCTGGATAAGTAAAAGTAAATAATTATTTTTACAGGGGGAATGGGGAAGGAGGAAGGACTGAAATAGTGATGTGTTTTTCACATTTCTTCACTTTTGGGCAACTTCATGACCCATAGGTGATGGGTATTAAATGGAATGGAGTCAGGAAGAAAAATTGGGACAAAGTTATTTTTTAAGGGTGGAATAGAACTTCATCCAGGATTTGCATATCACTTTTCAGTCAAACCAAATAAGTTGTACCTTTTAGAGATGTTACAGACATTCTAGAGCTGTCCGTTGCATTTACAGACAGTTGTGCGGTATGGTAGGCACAGGCTATTGGAACCCCACTATAGTCAGGCTTATGCTCCCTCCCAGTGAAGCTGACCACCACATCTCCACACTCAGGCACATTATGACAAAGGGCAAAGGAGACTGAAGGGGTGTGCACCACTGAAATGAATGGGGCTATTTTTTAATTACTATTTTATACATTATTGATGGAGAGTTGGATATTAATGAAGGCCACCACTCGACTAACAAGAGCCTTGTTAGTACAACAGTGGCCTTCATTATTCTCCAACTCACCATTATAACATATAAAATAGTAATAGAAAATAACTCCATTCATTTCAAGGGGGTATGCTCCAGGACTCTGACCCATGGACATCATCTCTTAAAGACTCTTGCCTCTGGCTCCCTAGTACTCAAGTAAGAGATTTTTTACTTATATCTATATTTGGTGGTTTGTCTGTAGCAGAATGGCCATACCCGCTACAGTGTGTGCATGGAGGGGATGGGCCATGTGGGTGTGTTTGTCGGGTTATTGCTACTTTTGTGTTTGGAACCTTAAAGTCTGTTTGCGTGGAAGCAGTCAAAACTATGGAGAGAAAACAGTAGGAGTACAGGCCATATAGAAGTAATTAAGTGGTTTTGTGGGTAAGTTTGTGTGTTGGAGTGGGAGAAACCTCATGTGTTTCCATTAGTATGTGTGCTGCAGTTCAACAGTGAAAATGAGGTGAGGGAGAGAAGAAAACTGAAAAGCATAACAGTGGCTACAAGCATGCCGCATGTGTGCAGATGTATTGAAATGCAGTATGTGTTGAAGTACAAGCAAACCATATGTGTGCAGACAGTATGGCTTAGTGGTTAAAGGCACTGAACTTAAAATCACATCCTTATTAGAGGCCTGAGAGTCATCCTCAGGCATTCTCAGACCAGACACATAATGGAAATTTTGCCTTTGATGGCAATATTTAAAACTGCCCTTACAGAAATAATTATATGAAATGTTTTCATGCTGCACACATAAAACTACCCAAGTGATATACATGCTGCAAGTTTGATTTAAATGTTAAATTGGAACTGATTGCATGCATATGGCATGCGTGCAGTAAGCAGGTGTGGAAACCATGTTTTTTATGTTAAACTGGGAAAGCAAGTTGTCACCAATAACTGCACACTTAAAAGTTAAATGAATTGTTCAGGATCACACCATACACAAGTAGTAAGTAGTAGTAGTAGTAGTAAAAAAATTTTATTCATACAAAAAATGAATAAGGATATCTCCACTGAGCCGAAGCTCCTTTACAGTGAGATCCAGGTGTCATTTCCAGTTACTCTTATAAGTTAACAATATATAATGAAGGAAAACACATATACACTATAATTATACATCAATAAATATAACACAGTTCTGAATCATAAAACAAACTAGGACAAGAAGAACATGCAAAAAAAAACAATAATTAATTCACAGTATACATTTAATACAAGTGGGGGTTGATGAGATTCAAACCCAGATTTTCATGCCTCCGAGTCTCCTGTCTTGCAGTTCAATGCCTTTAGCCATTAAGCCATACTGTTTGCACACATTTAGCTCACTTGTACTTCAATACAAACTGTATCTGACTACATCTGCATGCATGTAGCATGCTTGTAACAACTGTTATGCTTTTCAGTTTTCTTTTTCTTCTCTTACTCATTTCAGTTTCACTGTAGCACAAATACTAATGGAAACACATGTACTTTTTCCCACACGCAATACACAAACTGACCCACAAAATCACCTAATTACTTCTGTCTGGCCTGTACTCCTACTATTTTCTCTCTATAGTTTTGAAAGCTTCAACGCAAACAGACTTTAGGGTGCAAACACAGAAGTAGCAATAACTTAACACTCACTCTCATGGCCAGCCCCCCCCCCCGAATGCACACACAGTGTAGCAGTTATGGCCATGCTGCAACAGACAACCCACCAAGTATAGATATAAGTAGAAAGTCTCTTACTTGAGTACTAGGGAGCCAGAGGCAGGAGTCTTTCAGAGATGTCCATAGGTCAGAGTGCTAGGTCATACCCCCTTGAAATGAATGAAGTTATTTTTTGTTCCTATTTTATATGTTATGATGGTAAGTTAGAGAATAATGAAGGCCACTGTTCTACTAACAAGGCCCTTGTTAGTCGAGCTGTGGCCTTCATTAATCTCCAACTCTCCATCAGTTTTGTATAAAATAGTAATAAAAAAATACCCTATTCATTTCAATGGTGTACACCCCTACAATTTCCGTTGCCCTTTCTATAATGTACCTGAGTTTGGGGACGTGAATGTCAGCTTCATTGGGGTGGGGGGCATAAGCCTGACTATAGTGGGGCTCAATAGTCTGTGCATACCATACCACTTAACTGTCCTTGAATGCAAGGGACAGCTCTAGAATGTCTGTAACATCTCTAAAAGGTACAACATATTTGTTTTGCCTGAAAAGTGATATGCAAATTAGGAAAAAATTAAAATGTATAAGATTCATCTGTATATATCCCTGTATATGCAGTGCATCAGATCTGGGCATCCAGTTACTAACCATTTATTTTCCTGGATGACATTCTGCCCCCCTGCAAAAACAAAAAAAAAGTACTTTGTCCTGATTTTTCTCTCTGTCTCCATTCCATTCAATACCCATCCCCTATGTGTTATGAAGCCACCCAAAGGCAAAGAAACATGAAAAACATCAATATTTCAGTCCTTCCTCCTTCCTCTATCCCCTGTAAAAAAAATGATTTACTTTTACTTACCTGCAGCCTGGCACAGTGTACCACCAAGCTCAGTTTTCAGTCTGTTTCCCCTCTCTCCTTACACCAGAAGCTGGATACTAAACCCGACCAACACAGGTCCCCAACGTGGTCCACAACCAAGTCACCTCATCAACTGAATCCACCCAACCTGGTTGCTAGCTTCTTGCTGGGTTGCTTCTGTGGCTGCTGCACTGATCAAGGCCAATGAAGGCCACCCACATCGCTGTCACCACTGCTGCTAAGCCTGGGCTGCTGCCGTGGTGGTCTGTGCTGTTTTTTTTTATGCATGGTGAGCCTAGTAGAAAAAGTAGGTAGTCTAGTCTTGAGTTAGCATCTAGCTCACCCTCTGCCCTATTCAGCCACCAGGGGAGATGGAGACTAACTAAGAGTAGAACAACAAAAATATGCTTCCACAACACTGCTATTGAGAGTTCACTGCTCACTGACTCCTCCAAGCTGTAGTGTGCAGTCTGTCTACTCTGTGGCGGGAAAGACAGTGTCACACTTGCAAGACCCATGCTCTCTTTCTTGGCTGGAGCTCATCCACATAACATTTGATTGTGCCACCGCTAATAAGAGGAGAAAGTGGACAACACAATACAGACAGTTGATTCTGGAGAGTACCTGCAGCGTCATCACACACAGGCCAGATGGCCACTTATTGTGCAACAGATTAAATCCAAATATAATGCCATTATTGCCACACCATAAGAACAACCTAGGTACAAATATGGGGGGGGGGGACTGCCTCTGCCCTACCTAAATGGCACCACAGCTGAATGGTAGAAATTTATTCTCGGATACTAATGCAATGGTTTCCATCGTGTTCTGAGGTACTGTATCTCCATATTTCAGGATGTGTCCTGATCATCATGTGGGTTAGTGGCTATCATTGTCCCTCACTTTAAGTGTCCATGTCCCTCATTTCAGTGACAAAATTTGAGGTACGGTGCATTCTTCCAAGACCCTACTCAGCACAAAGAGTACTGAGCATGGCCATTGTGTAAATGTTCAATACAGAATGAGAAAAGGAAAGTAAGTGAGATGAAACAGTCATGGAGAAACACATTTGTAGCACTCAATATGCATAAAGGATTTACATGGTTCAAATCAAAAAGGATAGACTTCACGACACAGAGGCCCCTCTTTGTACATCTGGAATAGGAGATGTTGACTGGCTATACCCTAGGCATTTAAAGCAGTAAGCAAGCAATACTTTACAAATTAATAGCTATTTAATGACAAAAATCAAAAGCCATTAAACAACTTGCAAAAGAATTAGAATTAATGAGTTTACCAAATTTTTATGGGAATTCAAATAAAAATGTATTTTAATAACTATTTGCTAGCAGTAGTGTAAGAAATAGAAACTGATGTGTTTTTTTAGATGAGATTTGTACCAGCTTAGCTGCTGCAGACATGGCAAGTGTGCAGCATGTGAACCTGATGTGATTTTTAAATGATGTTCACACCAGCTTAACTGTTGCACTCATGTCAGGCATGCAACATGTGAACCTGATGTGATTTTTAGAAGATGTTCACACTAGCTTACCTGCTGTGCATATGTCAAGCTTGCAGCATACAAACCTGATTTGCTTTTTAGACCTGGTTTGCTTAGGATCACTTTGTGTATGAGAGCAGCATGTAAACATTGCACAATTAAGAATGTGGCATACATTCTGCATGTACACAGCACACCTATATTTCTGTAAGGGCCAGGAACTTAAAGTACCGGATTATGCTGATGACCTCTGTGTGACCCTTCAAGACCATGCCTCTGGTACTTGGGTTAAAGCCACCCTTACTGTCTACTCTAAGACTTTAAGTTCTGTTATTAACTTTGACATAAGTGAGGCGATATCACTTAATGGCAGGAGGGAATCTTACAGATCTTTGCATTGCTGACATCCCAGTGCATTCTAATCCAGTTAAAATAGCAGGTATTTGGTTCTCACTTGCAGATTCCGAGCATATGAAATGGAGCTCTTGTATATAAAAGGCAGAACAACTATTGACTCTTTGGAGGAACTATTCCCTTTCAAAGACGAATTAGGTTTATTTGATTAAAACCTTGATATTGCCCTGTTTTCTGTTCTTTAGTTATACCTCCCGGTTCAACTTGAGACCAAGCTCTACAGTGTATTCTTTCAAGGTCTGTGGGGGTTGAGGTTAAACTCTATTATCATAGTATCATAGTAAAAGCCAGCAGAATAGGCCCCATGATCTATTGTGTCTGCTCGGAAGCTAGTCGCTACTGGGAACTCACTCCTCCAGCCCCCATCCCCCGAGGTAGCCCTCCCTGGCCTCAGCTTCCCCCTGTACCTGTCCCAACCCTTCTTGAATCCTTCCACTGTGGTCTCTTCCACCAGACTCCTGGGCAGTGTATTCCATGGTTCCACCACCCTCTCTGTGAAGAAGTGTCTCCTGTGCTCCCCCCATACTGCCCCCATTCCAGCTTCCACTCGTGCCCCCTGGTAGTTCCCCCTTTCTTAAGCCAGAACACTTCCCTGGCTCCACCCTTATTTATCCCCTTTACATACTTGAAAGTCTCTTTCATGTCCCTTCTGTCCCTCCGCTCCTTCAATGCGTGCAGATTGAGTTAACCTAGTCTCTCCTCATAGGTCCTACCCTCCATACCCTGAATCATCCTGGTCACCCTCTTCTGGACCCTCTCCAGCAGCGCTATGTCCCTCTTAAGATGGGGTCTCCAGAACTACACACAGTACTCAAGATGCGGCCTAACCAGGGCATTATACAGAGGGTGGATCACCTCCCTTCTCCTGGAGGTAATCCCCCTCATTATGCAGCCCAATATCCTGTTTGCTTTTGCTGCAGCTCTTTGACAATTCTCTGTGATATTCATTTTGCTGTCCACCACTATCCCTAAGTCCCTCTCGCCCGATGTGACTTGCAGTGTGGTCCCCCACAGGGTGTATACAGGTCCTGGGTTTCTTATCCCCAGATGCAGCACCCTATATTTCCCTGCATTAAACTTCAACCCCCACTTCCTTGCCCACCCCTCCAGGGTATCCAGATCCCCCTGCAGGGCCTCACTACCCTCCTGCCCATCTGTCAGTGCTCCCAGTTTTTTTTTTAATTCAAAGTTTATTAGAATCTCAACACATCATTATCACATAATACAGAAAATATTGATGTATACTTTCAGCAAAATCATAAACATAAACCTATTTCCCCTTCTTTCCCCCTCCCCCCTCCCCAATCCTCTATATCAAAAAAGAAAAACAAGACCACTCCCCAAAGAAAACCTCTCCACCCCCTCCACCCTTCCCCCGGCTTGCTTCTCCAGAATGGTGACTCATTTTTATCCTTACCTCGTGGGTCCACTACATTAACTTGTCTGGAGAGAATAAAGAGTTAGTAGTGGGGCTGAGATTTTGTTAAACTTACCCATTTCATTCAGCAAACTAGCTATCATTTTTTCCACTCTAAGATTGGCCAGAAGCTCCTTCAATCACTCAACATTAGATATTTCTTCGCTATCTTTCCAATGTCTTAGTACTAATTTCTTAGCCGACATAGATATTAATGCCATGTGATATTTACGTATAGTTATTGGGATTTCAGAATAGTCTCCTAAAAGGCAAATTCTTTCTGTAAACAAATCATTGAGCCCTAGCAGGGGATCTACTTTTTGCTGAATTTGCATCCATAGGGAGGCTATCTTGGGACAGAGCCAGAAAATATGTAATGGATTGCCCTCCCCATGAGCACACCTTGTACAACTGGCAGAAGAAGCAATACCAAGTTTAGCCATTTTTTGGGCAGTATAATATGAATTATGTAAAATTTGGAACTGCATAAGTCGGATTCTATCCTGCGCAATAAATTTATGACACCCTTGCCAAAGCACCTCCCAATTAATGGGTATCTCAGGAAGGAGCTCCACCCAATAGTCTGACGGTCCAAAGGGTCTGGGGTAGATCCAATCATATAAAGCATTGTAAATCTTCGATACGGCATGTGGAGGCCTGCCACCTGAGCTAGATTTGCCCAAAATTTGGACTCTTGGGAGGTTGGGCCTTCATCCCTATGACTTTCACAAGGATGTGTCGCAGTTGGAAGACTTTAAAAAATATAATGGCCGAGACGCCCAACTTGTCTAAAATTTCTGGTGACGATAGCCATTCCCCTCTGGTCTCATTCCAAAAGCACACAAGTTTGACCTACCTAGCCTGTGGGAGCCATTTTGGAGAGAGAACCCTCCCCTCTATTTTGATATTGGGGTTGCCTATCAACGGTTGTTCCAGATCTACACAGTGGTTGTACTTCATAAAGCTACAAAGCTGGGAGTGCACCCTCACAGACATTGCAATAGGTGTCAAGCAAAGCTGTTTTGGGAGGCTCTTGGGTCTCACGAAAAGCAGTGCCTCAGGAGAGAGATTATAATATTGGATTAGGGCTAATTCTATTTTTATCCAAAGAGGTTTGTACTCATGGGGCTCTTCTAGATCTTTTATCTTAATCCACCTCAGGTATTTACTGACATGGCTGGCCCAATAGTAAAGGCCTACATGTGGCACTCGAAGGCCACCTCTGTGTTTTGGGGTCACTAACTTGTGGAATGCCAAACGGGAACACTTCCCCACCCATATAAAATTAGCGAAAATGCTATGCACCTTCTTGAACCATGACTGAGGTAGCCATATATTCAAGCGACTCAGTGGATAATACAGCTGAGGGAAGACATTCATTTTAATGAGGTTGATTCTACCCCAGATAGTCAATGGGAGAAGGGACCACCTATTTCAATCTTGGGCAATGACTTGCAATAATAGATCCAGATTGTTCTTTTGCAGTTGTGTAACATTTCTTGTGAGGGCAATACCTAGATAATTCATTGATTTCTTTTCCCAGGACAGACCCAATGCACTAACTTCATGCTTCATCACTCTCTGATTGAGAGAGAATACCACAGTCTTATCCACGTTCAATTTATAATTAGAAAACCGGTTATACTCTTTAATAATTTCTAATAGATGCAGAATAGATTTCCCGGGGTGGGAAACTTGAAGCAAAAGATCATCAGCGTAGGCAGAGACTTTGACTTCAGTACCCTGTATGATGATACCTTGGATCTCAGGGCTGGCAGTCAGTCTTTGAATGAGTGGTTCTAAGTACAAATTGAAGAGCAGCAGAGATAAGGGACAACCTTGCCTGGTGCCCGAACCCAAAGGAAATAGTTCAGAGATACACCCGTTGCATATAACCCTGGCAGTAGGGGCCTTGTAAAGCATTTGTATCCAGTTCTGGAACTCTGGGGGAAAACCAAAAGCATGTAATACCCTGAAAAGGAAATTCCAGTTTACTCTATCGAATGCCTTCTCGGCATCCAGGGACACCAAGGCAACTGGATATTCTGCATCCCTGGACGCCGAGAAGACATGGACCAGGGTACGCAGATGGTCACTGGCCGATCTCCCCTTCATGAAGCCCACCTGTTCCACTCTTATTAAATCAGGGAGGACCGCATTGAGGCGATCTGCTAACAGCTTGCTCAGAATTTTAACATCCTGATTAAGTAAAGATATGGGCTTGTAATTGGCCATATACACAGGAGCCTTTCCCGGTTTTGGCAGCAGAGTTATCAAGGCCTCGAATAGTGTATCATCTGTACTATTGCCTGCAAGAATCTGTTGGAACAGAGAAAGAAGTAAAGGGGCAAGTTGCTTTGCAAACTTTTTATAAAAATTAGGCGAAAACCCATCTGGTCCGGGGGACTTATCTAGGGGGAGGCTATCTATTGCTTTTAGGATCTCCACTTCAGTTATGGGGTTGCATAATGCCACTCATTGCATTTCTGAGATAGAGGGCAGATGAGATTTGGCTAAATAAAGATCCACATCTTTAAGTGGAGGGAGGTCAACCATCAGGCTATACAACAATCGGAAGAATTTTTGGAACTCTGCAGTAATTTCTTTCTGGGTATTTACCAGTACCCCGTCGGAAGACCAGATTGAGGCAATAAATCTAGCAGACTCCTGTTGCTTAACTCGGGTAGCTAGAAGGTGACCTGCCTTTTCCCCTTGATCGATGTAGGTAGCCTTCGATTTCAAGATCTGAAATTCTGCCCTCTCCCTCAGAAGGTCTGAATAAGAATCCTTTAATTTTATAAGTTCCAATTGAGTTTGTTCCGAGGTATGAGGGGACATGTTCTTTTCTATAGTTCTAATCTGATTGAGGAGTTGTGTTAATTGCAGTTCACTCATTTTTTTCCTCTTTGACGCAACCCTGATTAACACTCCTCTCAAATAGGCCTTTAAGGCACCCCATTCCATATCGGGCTTCCCGGTGGTATTGAGGTTAGCAGATATGAATTGTAAAATGTGACTACTAATATATTTCACTGTATTTGGGTCCTTTAAAATTTGGTTATTAATTTTCCACAGCCCTTCCACTTTTGAAGCAGTGGCTAGAAAGAGCTGACAAGTAACGAGAGAGTGGTCTGATGGAGGTCCAGGCTGTATGGTTGATTCTACAACCCCCGAGAGTAGCTGCTGGGAAATCATAATATAATCAATTCTGGAAGATGTTTTATGAACTGGAGAAGTATATGTATAGCATCTATCTGAGGGGTGTAGAGTACGCCACACATCACACAGTCCTACCCTGTCTCACATGTCCCTTAATGCCCTTTGGGCCAGTGAGAGGCCTCTGAATCTATTACCTGTATGGTCTATATTAGGGTCAAACACTAGATTTAAATCTCCACCCATAATCATAGGTACTGCCAAAAAGGGGGTTAAAATATTGATTAACTCCATGTAAAAACCAGGGGAGTCAGTATTCGGCCCATATATACAACCCAATAATACTTCCGTAGTATACATTCTCCCTTGAACTAATATGTATCTCCCACGGGTGTCTCTGATAATGTTAGTTGGTGAAAATAGGACATTACACTTTATCAAGATCATCACTCCACAACTTTGTGTAGTGCCCTCAGCTGCAAACACTTGCCCTATTTGCTGCTTTCTCATTTTAAATTCTTCTGAAATCAACAGATGGGATTCTTGGATGAAAGTAATATCCGACCTTAACAACTGTAGGTGCTTTCGGACTTGGTATTGCTTGACCTTCGGCCTAATTCCTTTAACAGTCCATGTGGAAAAAACTAAGTTACTGATCATGGGCTGGACATACATAGCTGTGAGCATTTCTGGGCATTTTTTCAGTAAACCCTAATCCAATCTGAGCATCAGAGGGTAGACCCGAGCAAACCCAGCCCTCCCCCAAACTTCCCCCTCACTCCCCAAAACCCAACTTCCCCGTGTACGAATAATCCAGTGAGTGCTCCCAGTTTTGAGTCAACTGCAAAGAGACTCAACCTTCTCCTAACACCCCACCCTATGTCTGAGACATAGGAATTGAACAGGAGTGGCCCCAGGACCGAACCCTGGGGAACCCCATTGATGACCCTCCTGAGGGGAGGAGACAATCCCTCCAACCACCACTCACTGTATTCACCCCTTAAGCCAGTTTTCCACCCACCTGAGCAACTGCCCCCACCCCATCTCCCCCAGCTTTGTTAGTAGGCCATTGTGGGGTACCAAATTGAATGCCTTGCTAAAATCCAGACAGAGGATATCCACCAGCCTATGTCAGTCCAGGGCACCTGTCACCCAGTCATAAAACTCCACCAGGTTAATCCGGCATGACCTCCCCAGAACAAAACCATACTGCCTGTCATACAGGTGCCCCAACCATTCCAGCTGCCCCCCCAGCCTCTCCTTGATATGCCCCTCCATAATCTTGCCTACCACAGATGTTAGGCTAATGGGCCAATAATTCCCCATCTCCTCTCTGGATCCCCCTTGTGGATAGGCACCACATGAGCCACATTCCAATCTTGAGGCATCCACCCTGTCATCAGGGAGATGTTGAAGAGTGAGGCCAGTGGAGTTGCCAGCACATCACCAGTTCCTTCAGCACTCTTGGATGCAGCCCATCTGGCCCCAGCGTCTTCTCAGTCTTTAGCAACTGGAGGGCTGCTCTCACCCTATCTGCTGTGAATTCACCCTCCCATCCCCCCTCCTCATGCATCCTCTCCTCCTATTCTAGATAGGACCCATCCCCTGCCTTAGTCTCATCCAGTCCTTCAATCTCCAACTGACCTCCTGTTCAGTGGGCTCCTCTACCCTCCCATTGGGTTGGAAAGATCCCCCACTTCCCCCAGTAAAGACAGAAGAAAAGTACTCATTTAGCACCTCTGCTTGTTCCCAAGCTTCCTGCGTCCATCCCCCTTCCCAGTTCTAATCCTTATGATCTGTGCCCTCACTTTTCTTTTCTCCCCTATGTATCTATAGAACCCTTTTATCCTCCATGGAGATCCCTGGCCAGGTTAAGCTCCTTCTTCACCTTGGCCCCCCTTATCACCCTGGTCACCATCTTAGCCAGGAAATCATGCTCTCCCCTCTCCCTAGCACCCCTTTAGTGCTTTAAGCATGCATAGGCAGCCTTTTTCTCCCTCACCACCTCCTGCACCTCCTGGGTCCACCAACACAGCTTACTGGCCCTCATTGCTAGCGCCTTACCTTTGTGCAGGCCCCCGAAGCCTTCTGCACCCTCCTTCTTAATGGTCTCCCACAAGCTACAAGCATCCATGTCTGGCCTTATCTCATCCAAGCACCCTTTAAGAATCCTTCCCATACCCTCAAAGTCCACCCCCCTGAAATCTGTTGCTTCTGTGTTAGTGCAAATTTCCTCTCCCCCTAGGAACATACGAAACCAGACCATGGCATGGTCACACTGCCTGCCAATGGGCTGCTCACCTCCAGGCCCCTTATCTGGTCACTATTAAATGGGAGGTCACCTACAACTCCTTTGATAAGGTGGGTGTGCACATGGTAAATCCATTCATCTTCCTCTATAGTGTGTTCCTTAGTTGAAACTTTGGACAGGTGTTGGCAAATGCATCAGTGGTTGGGGAATCAGTGATTGAAGATTGGTTACTCCTGGTACTGTACTCATGGGAACAAAACTTTTATCCAGGTGCTAGGAGGAACTTCATGCATGTTATTCCACCATATATTTCTTCAGCTCTTCAGAAACTTAAGAAATGGAGATTAACACCATTTGATCTCGATTCCAAGAGTAGAGGTCATTTGTATATTATTTCTTCAAATTACTGTTCTCCATTTGATTTGAAATATTGTCCCTCAGTTAAAATTCCTGAGGCACTCAGCCAATTACTCAACCCATGGCTACCAGCCTCCATGTTGGATCTGACTTGGCTTGGAGTACATGGTCACATTCCAGTTAAGGGTTCTTGGAACCAAAAGAGTTTGGAGGGACAATTATTCCCAAAAGACTCCTGTCCAGGAGTGCTGGAAACCCAATTTCACTTCCACCTGGAATGCCCTTATAGTCAACAATTTTGGCACTCATTGAGTATTACATGTCATGAACCACTGTTCTCATGTATGACATACCATGTACTGCACTTATTCTGGGAATTTACAATGATGGATGGCCCAAGTTCCACAAAGGAATGCTACAGGTATATTTAGTAATCCATTCTGTGGTTACTGTATTTCCTTTGGCAGGCCAGATGTGCCTTCATGATCCATTAACAACTAATACCTCTGAATGAAATTGTGTGTGTAGTATAGTAACACATAAGTTGAACATGTTTTTTCAGAATGATTTATAAACACAAATGAAATCAACTGTTACTAACTACTGGAAAATGTGTCAAGGATTTATTTTGCCTCAATAGTGCATCTTATTGATTTTTGCTACTCAATAATTTCCAGGTAAATCCTACCTGGTAACTCATTGTAACTCCTAAGTTTACTTCAGTCCTTTTTATTATTCTTCCTTTTGCTCTAAGGTACCAGCTGGAGACTATTGTTTTTGGTCACCCCCTCTTCTTTACTTTTCCCTGATATGCCTTCCTATTCTACATCATGTGTTCCCTTGCACTTATAATTTCCATTTTGCTTTTCATTGCTGATTGTATATTGGCTGGGGGTTTGGACTGTATGAAATATGAATATGTCCTTGTCTATGTATATGATTTTTATTGTTCATTTAATGTTTTTCCTTTTAATTGTCCTACTCTGTTTATTCTGTGTCTTATGGGCTGTATTTTTGCCAATATGTTTGATTTTTTTTCCCTTAATAAAATTCTCCTACTATTGCCAGCAGGGGGAACCTCTGGTAGTCTCTCCATTTGAGCAAGATGGCTGACCGGGATGGAGAGGATGAGGATGCCTTAGGTATGGGGGAGATGACTCCTCACCCACACTTTTCACCAGAGGCCAGCAATGTTGGAGAAGATTTTGTTACAGTTCCCAAAGATTCAGCAGTTATGGAGGAATGTTTGGACAGTAACAACACCAGGCTATCAAGCATACCAGCTGACACAGTATTATCAGCCACTGATAGAATGCTACTTTTGCATGAAGAAGAGAAGATACAGCACAATTCAAATGTAAAGAAAAGGCATTGCCTAAAAATGGTTGCAGAGAAGGAATCTAAGTTTTTGGAAAGAAAGAAACAACTGGTGACAGCACTTTTGCTTTCTAGAACACAGGATGGCCAGTCTACACTTCTACCATTGGAAACTTCTCATCACAGCTCTGAAAGCTCCAATGACATAGGAGCATCAAAGGAATCAGTGGAGCACAGTACTGACAAACAGGTGGAAGCTGTCAGTTAAGCCTCCATTGTAAGCCTACAAAGTGAACTGAATGGAAGCAGTGTGAGCCACTACACAAGGGTACAAACAACCACCAGAGACGCCAGAGTTGTAGCAGCAGTTTCACGGCCCCTTCAGCAAGATGAACTGAAATTGAAAGCTGACTCTTCAAGTGTAAGTACTGTTAATACAAACCCGACCGGAACTGTATTGTGGGTGACTTTTTCCAAACAAAGACCTGGGACAGTGGGAGGGAAAGTAAAGCTTATAAGGCACTTGGGTATGAAATATAGTGTCATGGGTAGAAGTGCTTGCTATAATACTAAAGAAAAACCTAAATCAGGTTGGTCTGTGGAGTCAGCATTACAGGCTGCAGGTTGGGCGAGACCTGCTGATGGCCAGTTATGACTACCTGGGAAAGTTCACGTTTCTTCTGTTTCTGCCCAACCTGTAACTAGTAACACTTTATTCACTAACATTCATTCCTTACCTGCTGCTACCGACAGAAATGATCAAATTGTACAGCAAGCTGGGACTTTTGTGCTTATTAGTTTGGGACAGGTACAACATCATGTATGTACTAAAGGCACATCCCAAGTGAATCTTATTGTACAGCCTGGGGGAAGATATACTTATTGCAGAGTCTGCTAACAATAGCACCAAAGGTATTTTAAACGAGACAGAGGGAATGCATTTCCAAAACTTTTTTGGAGGACTCAGACCTCTCTGAAATTGGATCCACTTCTGAACAGCAAGCAATAGACCCCCCAAGAACTTTTCATGTGGCAGATTTGTTTTCTTCACAGGGAGAGCCAGAATAACACAGAAACACAGTATGTTGAAAAAACAGAGAAAATATTGAACTCCCACCTGAGAGAATTCATGTTATATGGACTTTATTGAAAGAGTATATGGGTTTTTTGGTTATGAGCTTTGTGCTGTAATACATGTGTCTGGTGAAACCACATTTGATATTAGTTTCAAAACCCCTAAAAATCCTTACACAGATTCTGGATAAAATATGAACAGTTAAAGCATACTGAATTATGATCCCCACATCAAGTTATCCACATTTCAAAACCTGCCACTAAATGATTACAATTATTTTTAGAAATGAGGGAGTTAATGTTGATGATATCATTTTCTGTCTGAAACAGTTATGTACTGTTTTAGAAAATCCGTTACCTATCATAGAAAGTGAATAGGTGTGCACAGGGGGATGGAAGTTTAAAGTCCAGCCATTGCAAACAAATACAGGAATTCAGCATCTACAGGGATGTTTTTACACTAGTAGAGCTAGGGGAATGTGCTTTTATCCAGGACAGCCACGTACTTGCCACAAATGTAATTCTTGGGATCATGTGAGTGCAGAATGTGATGTTGCTTGTTGTAATCTGTTTCTAGAGTATGGCCATAATAGTCTTCAGTGTCCTAATCCATTTAACAGAGTGCCCATCTCATCAAAACATCACTCATGAGAAACTGGGGCAATCCTATTGGCAATGCCCCTGGGCTTCACACAATAATCCAGGAGGTATAAACCAAGGTGACATAATAAACCAAGGGCAGGTGCAAGAAGCAGCACAAGCTTCTGCTAAAAGGCATGCTGACAGGCTCATGTCTGCAGAACCTCCAAGGGCTGCTGCCACTAATGGGGAAGACACTACTTCTTTACTACACACAGAGAATCAGACTTCCACTGAGGTCCCTCTGGCTAGTAAAAAAATTTCTAAAATATATAGCGACTCATTTTTTTTTTATAATAAAATTATTCAGACAGCTGGTTTAAAAGATGGATTTGCTAGTATGTATAATAATATGCATAACCTGACTCTAGTTGTGCAATCAAGGGCTATACGCTTTTCCGGTGTGACCATCCCAATGCAAAGAGGGTTGGGGGGAGTCTTGTTCTACACTAGAGATAACCATGACATCTTAATTAAGCATGTTAGAACAAGCTTTCTGTGTGAAGCTATACATATAGTCATAACCCTGGGCCACACTAAAAAGTTGAATGTATTGTGCATTTATAACTCTCCTAAAAATGGTATATCTGGTCTAACAGATGTTCACAACTATTTCTCTGCGTTACAATGTAAAAGTGAACTGGTTTTCATGGGGGACCTAAACCTTGACTGGCTGGGCAAGTGCTCCTGCACATACACTTCTGAGCTGGGAAGACTCCATCTGACCCAGTTGGTTTCCTCCCCAACTAGACTGCCCCCTGGTGCTGGACACCAGTCTCTTATAGACAGGATTATCTCTAATAGACCTGATAGGATCAGTGCCATGGGCATCTTGCTGGACTCCATCAGTGACCATTCTCCGGTCTACTGTGTCTGGAAGACCCATGTCCCTAAGCACTCACCCAGAGACATACAGATTCAGGACTTTTCAAAGCTAGATAAGTGAGCCCTTATCTCTGATCTTCACAAAGCTGATTGGGCACCCATGTACCAGACATCGGATGCTTAGCTTGCAGCACAGCACTTCTTCTCCACACTACGGGCTCTGCAGGACAAGCATGTTCCAATCAAAAAGTGCAGAATACGAGGAACTGCCACTCAGTGGCTAAGCAGTGAGCTGTTGGCCACTATCAAACTGAGAGACAAAACCTGGTACCAAGTGAAATAGACTAAGTCCCCTGTGGACTGGACCAAGTACAAAAGGCTCAGAACTCATGTAAAGCATCCATCAGAGCTGCCAAGAGCACCTACTACCATCAGCTGCTCAAATCCTCTGTAAGTGACTCCCAAGTTTTCTGGAGTCACATAAACTCCATTTTGGGGAGGGACAACAATGGACCCATTATTGAAATGATTTTGGATAGGAAAAGCTGTAACAATTCTCTAACTGTCGCTGAGGCTTTCAACTCTTGTTTCACTGACCTCTCCATGTGGGCAACTCCACCTGGACCAACATCAGGACCACCTCAGGTCACCAAGGATCTGACCAACCCTCTGTTTGACCTCCATCCTGTCACTGTTTCAGAGGTCCTGCCTCTCTTATGCTCCATTCCTCCCTATGGATCAGCTGGAGCTGACAGGATGCTGCTTGAATTCTTGAAAACTATTGCACCCCACATTGCTACCCCAGCTACATGTCTATTTAACCTGTCTCCAGCTATTGTTCTGGTTCCGTCCCCCTGGAAGACTGCCTGCATGGTCTCCATCCAAGAAAAGGATGACACCATGAATACTGACAACTACCATCCTATTGCCATCTTATTGACTCTGTCCAAAATTCTTGAGAAAATCGTAGCCTCCCAGGTCTTGGACCATCTGCACTTCCACAATCTTCTCTCCTATAATCAGCATGGCTTCCGGCTGGGGCACAGTACTTCCACTGCCCTCATCCAGCTCACCACTGACATCTAGTGGGCTACAGACAAAGGCTTTCTCACAGGGGCTATTTTCATGGCTCTCACAAAGGTCTTTGATCTGGTGGACAATCTTCTGCTCCTTTCCAAATGGTTCAATCTGATTTCTCTCCCATGTCAGCCACTTTGTTATCCAGTTATCTCTCAGACTGTCAGCAATTTGTGCAGATCAACAATGACATGTCCTCTCTCTCCCACACCTGGATAAGTGTTCCTCAAGGATCCATTTTGTGCCCCCTTATTTCGATTTTCATTAATGATCTTCCCCCAATGTCGGGCTCAAGTTCCACCATTCCATATGAAGATGACATGGTCCTATACTCCAGCTCCTCTGGCCTATCTGATATCAACTTGAACCTGAACCTTAACTTCAGAACCATCCAGTCATGGCTGAAGCAAAACAAACTTATCCTCAACAACAAAAAGACAATTTCCATGCTCTTCGGATCCAGGCCCAAAATCAGGACCTGCCCCCTAGCCCTAAACATCAGAAGATCTGATGAATCCCCAGTCAATACCATCTCCTCATTTAAATACAGAGAAGTTCACCAGGATAAAGTGCAGTGTCACATGTTTCCTACATAACAAAAGGGATTAACTCCCATTGAAACTGCATTGTTTGCTGCAGTAACTCTACTGCAGAATTCTGCAGAGTTGTGCTTTTTCCTGGGATTCACTGTACCTAGTAGTCACCATGGACCTAGCTGTGGCCTGTGATCTGCATCTCCCTACCACAGTCAAAGCTGTCAGCATAAAGCTGGGGCTGGCGTACACAGTTAGACACAATTTGACAGTAGCAGCTAGGCTGGCAATCACTTAGGGGGTCCTGAGACCTAAACTTGCCCATGGTATGATTGTCCTTCCTGTATCCTTTAAAGGTCTTCTCCATAAGTGGGGCATCTGCCATAACAGCATCTGCCACTTTACCTTGTCAGTACCAAAGCTCACCCACTGTTGCTCCCTCTGCTCCAGCCTTTGCTGGCTCTCCCCCACAGCATTCTATCAATTCACCACTTGTTGTTTTGTAAACAACATCATCAATGCCCAGAAACTTGACATGCTGGCTCTCCTGCTAAAATCAGTCTCCTCTGCCTACCCCCTGAGATCGACTGTTATGTCATACCTTGCCAAATTTAAGTGTAACACCAAAATGGGAGTAAACACCTTCTCTGTATTCACTCTGAAATTATGGAACTCCCTACTGCTGGAGCTCAGGCACTGACAAACTCATTGGATTTTTAAACAGAACTCTACAAGATACTTGATAGCTCAGACCACTGTTTCAATGGGGGAAGCTGACACTTCCTTGCCTGCCCTTCGTAGTTCTGCCCTGGCACTTGTTCCTTTCACTGAGTAAGACTCTCCCCAAGCTCTTCTTGAACCAAGTTACCCCTGGTACTTAATACTCTTTGTTTTACTATTGTATTTGTTGTTATGTATGATACTACTGTTCTACCAATTCCTTACTGTATGTCTTCTGCCACTGTGATGTGAACATTGTATATCAGTGCTTTGTTAGGTAAATGTATGGCTGTTGTTCACCTGTCTCATCCATGTATTTTACTACTGCTTTTTTCCTTATTGTATGTAACCTCCGGTGTCATGCCTGAGGATCCACCTGATCAACAAAATGAAGTAAATAAAATTATTACATTTATGAAAGGTCAATTAAGAACTAGAATTGATTTTTTGTTCTTGTCCACTGATCTAAAATTACATACAACAAGGACTATTAATGTGGAAACCTCAGATAATGTGACTGTTTTTTGCCATTGTTCAACTAGAGTGCAGAATAATTCAAAAACAAATTACTTGAAGGTTAAAAACATTATTTGAACAGGAAGAAACACTAAAGACTTGACTGGAAACTTTTAAAGCTCAGTGTACATTGATTGCTGCTTATAATAGTGTAGTGGATTGGTGGGAGGACACGAAGAGGGAATATGTATCACTATTTAAGAGCATAAGTAGGAAAATAAAAACAAAATATTTTCATTTAAGTCTTAGAGCTCAAGCACATAAGCTAATCTCACAAGCACAAGATGAGAATGGGGATTTTTGGAGAATGCATAGAAGAAATCAAAGAGGAGATGTGTCAATTTCACTATGACAGAGTGGTCACCTTAGAGAAGGAACTGAAATTTGGAACACTTGGTAAATCTCAGCACTTAGATATGTTTTCAGACTGTTGTGAGACAGTACAGAGGCATATTATAACTGGTTTATATGATCCTGAACAGGAACAAATAGTAACCTCACATGGAGATATTATGGATGTAATTGGCAAATACATCAGGGACACTTTTGGATGTGAAGCTGATTTATTTTGGGACACAGATATTACAGAGACATTATCTGTACCTGAAATTGCAGAACATATTAAAACACAACTTATAGAACCTATCCAAGGTAGCAAAGTACTGTAACACAAGCCATAACATCTTTAAGTAATAATGTTGCCCTGGGGACTGGTGGTCTCTCTTCTGAATTTTATAAATGCTTTGAACAATATTTGACCTCTGCATTGCAGGTTATATATGATGATATCTTACAATCTGGTACTTCACTAGCCACTACGAGAGAGGCACTGATGATTGTTCTTTACAAAAAAAGATCAGACAGACATTAAAAATTGGAGACCACTTAGTTTACTAAATTCTGATCTAAAAAAGTTATCTAAGATTTTGGCTCAATGGGTGTCTAAGGTTACTACAGGAGTCCTTGCTGATATACAAACCTGTGCCATATAGCAGAGGAGCATTTATGATAACCTGATCTTTCTAAGAGAACTATGGAATAGAGGTCAGCAAGGTTTTATAACTGGCCTTTTAGTATCAATAGATCAAGAGAAAGCCTTTAATAAGGTTCCACACTCCTTTTCGTCAAGAACATTAAAATCATATGCTATTCCTGGTCAATTTTTGGAATTGATTATGACTTTATGTAAAGGGGTAGTGGTATCCCTCTATGTTAATTATAGGTTGGATACTGCAGTTGAGCTTAGGAGGGGTGTTAGGCAAGGTTGTCCACTGAGTCCTTTGCTTTATAGTTTTACCCTAGACCCTTTGATTTGGATGTTACAACTAAATCAAGACATTCAGGGAATACAATTGGCTCCAGAAATTCTGGAGGTTAAGGCCTTGGCGTATGCAGATGACTTGTGTATTCTTATTAAAGATTATGCATCAGGTGAAAAAGTATGAGAGATGCTTGAATTTTCTAAACTTGTAGGCGCCAAACTTAATTATGATAAAAGTGTGAGAATAGTGCATGGGCACCTCTCTGACTACCAACTGGGCAATATAATTTATTTATTTATTTATTAGCTTTTGTTGACCAGGTAGGCGCATTAGGCAAAACCCTGCCTATATTCAAGCATGACCCGGGAGAGTACAGTATACAGTTTACAAAACAAAACAAGACAGTGGTGAAGTGCAAAGCAGCAAATCATACAAAACCAGCAGATATCCTCGCAGGGATAGTCATGAAAACCAAACATGCTTTTAGCATGGCAGACAACAGTATGACAGAGGAACCTCTTAAAGTTCTAGGAAGAAAATTTGGGCCAGGAGATAAGGCTTTTACTAATTGGAATGATAACATATTGAAATTGAGAAAAAAACTAGCTGTATGAAGAAACAGGCCTTTATCAAAATGGAAAAGAGTATTTCTCATTAAGACTCGTTTGCTACTTTGTTTTTTATATGTAAGTGTAGAGTTTCCTCCCCCTGTATCCCTTGAGACATGATTATATAGTATTTATTTTTCAGGGACTGTGGGGTAGCTGACTTAATCCTGTTAAAAGGCACATTACTTATATGGATTACAGGGAAAAAGCACTAAATATGGTTAACCTGGTAGTATTCTTTATAACCATGTTTTTGCATTATAACTTCATGCCAGTTTTAGGGGGACATAGTACATTTTGGGTATCCTTAAATATGGACAACATACTACCCTGGTATTTAGAATGGCAGACTGAGACATGGAAGAGTAGACGAAATGACTGTCTTTAACTTCTTCCCACATGCATTTTTCAGTGTTTTAGTGAAAATTAGATTATGGCAGATAACTCTGAACAGTATCCTGTATTTAACCAGGAAACAGTTATACAGACATATTCTTTGTACATGTTTTATTAAACCCTTAAAATTAAAATATTGCCCATCTGAACAGGTGGGACAGGCTCTTGACCAGTTATTAAATCCTAGAGTACCTAGAGAGATGTTGGATATCACTTAATTAGGGATACGTGGCTAAGTGGCAGTTCAGGAGTCTTTTAAACATAAGAAAATTGATAAGAGAAATTGCGCCAGGGAAGCACATCTGGTACTGGAGTGCCCATATGTAAAATCATTCTGGCATTCATTAAGTAACATATGGAATGAACCCCTACTGAAGCAGGTTGATTATTATGTTATGGTTTTAAGGATATATAATGGTCCATGGAAGAAATATAGTAAATATACCGTACAGATTTGTTTTGCCTGTTGCAGATATTATATCTTGCAGGTGAGATATGCATTACAGTTGCAACAGAAATATAATTCCCCTGAAGTAGTAATTAGATTAATTGCCCATATATTAAGGTAGCTACATACCGGAGAGTCAAAAACTGTCAACAACTGAATTATTTCACTCATGGAAAGGAATGAAATGGATAATATCTGACTGATGTGACTCTGTTTTTCTTGTTTTCCTTTCTCTCTTCAGTTGTAACTGCTGTGACACAGGTTTCATTAAGATAGTGAATGTGTTGTTTTCATTCTTATATTAGCATATGTTTCTGTTGGGGCAGTCAGGGACAAGGGATGTGAAAATTATTTATTTTGTATGAGCTTTTCTTCTAATAAAAATCCCTTTACTCTCCTATAGGGGGAACCTCAGGTTGTCCAGCTGTCTGCCAAGATGGCCACCATGGAAGATGGAGGCGAGGATGGTGCAAGCATGGATGATCGGGCCTCCTCCCTCATTACATTTTCTCCAGAGGTCCAAACTGGAAGGGATGCTGTTTTAGCTGTGGAAAGTGGTGAGTTACAGAAGGAAGAAGAAAAGGTCCATTTGGTGCAGGAATCAGAAAAAGCTGTGCTATAGAATGTTACATTATTGGCAGAAAAAGAAAAACTCAAAAAAAAAGCTATGGAGGAGAAGAAAGCACTACTTCTCCATATGTTTGCTGAAGAAACCGGTTTCAAATGGAGAGAGAACATTATCAATGACCCAAATACAGATAGAAGGAGCTGAGAGAACTGCTAAATGTGTGTCTCATGCATCAGGAGAATTACTTCCTGTAGTGCTCGGTGATGTGTTTACTTCAAAAAGAATACAAGTATTTGTCAATGCTGAATGTTTGCTTGCTGGCATTGGCAGTGGTAGTGTAGAAGTTACAGAGCTGCGTAATAGGAATGGCAGTGAAGTATTGAACTGAAGCCAACCCCACCACCACCCTGCAGAGAGTGACAGGCATTGGGGTGTGCCTTTGGGTCGTCAGGCATAACGGCCACGCCATTTCACCACACCCACCCTGCAGACACTGACAAGTGCTGTCGTGTGTTCCTTGGGGTCTTTGTTCTTATGCTCACCCCATTCCATTAGGAACACGTGAGATGGGTGCAATATAGGAGAATGGGGTGAACTTTGGGCCAAGAGTCCAAGGCATACCTCGATGCCTCTCATTGGCTGCAGGGTGTGGAATGGTATGAGCATTACAGGCAAGAATCCCAAGTCACACCCCTAATGCCTGTTATTCTCTACAGGGTTGGGCGTTATGGTTGGAAACCCTAATACCTCAGGCATTCATTGGTATTTTCACTCCAAATTTTCAACTTTTTTTTTGTGACCCCACCTCATGAACAGGGGGAATATCAGTTTGTTAGCCAAAAGCTGCTTATGCACAGCGACTACGGCATTTAGCACCACAGGTGCAAAAACATTCCGAAGAGGATGTAAAAAATGACAGCTGTACTGTTCATGGGGAGGTGTAAAAAATGGCAATGTTGCAAATTTGCAGTAAAAATATTAAAAAAAATGATGAAGTCATGAGCATACATAGAAACTGTGCAACGCACACCCGTAATATAATTAGGTTGGGGATTTTTTACAGCAGATTGTCAACTCAGGCATTTTGGTGCCTCCGATCATGAACAGTGTCACTGTGATTTTCTTTATCTGTCCCGAACAATGATTTCCCACAGTGACCATGCATCTCTGCGCTGAAAGTGTGAAAACACACTTCGGCCATGTTGTGAAAAATGACAGCTGTACTGTTCATAAGGAAGTGTTGAAAATGCCACTGGTGAAAATCTGGACTGAAAATATTACAAAGTCATGAACTTCACTAGGTGCGTGGAAACTGCGTAATGCTCACTCATAACACAGTCATTTTATGGACTTTCATCACCAAATTTCCAACATAGCCATTTTAAGACCTCTGCTCATGAACAGTGTAACTGTGATTTTCTTAATCTGTTCCAAACATTGTTTGCCATCAACAGCACCATTGTGCGCTACATGTTTGAAAACATATTTTAAACATATGAAAAATGGCAGCTGTACTGTTCATAAGGAAGTGTAATAAAATGGCAATGTTGAAAATCTGGAGTGAAAATATTAAATTCATAAACTTACGAGCATGCATAGGAACTACATAGCACACGCTCATAAAACAGTCATTTTAGGAATTTTCACCAAATTTTCAACATAGCCATTAAGACCTCTGCTCATGAACAGTGTCACTGTGATTTTCTTAATGTGTCCCATACATTGATTTTTTGCTCGACCTGCGCCATTGTGCGCTACATGGGCGGAAACACATTTTGGGCAAGATTGAAAAATGACAGCTGTACTGCTCATAAGGAGGTGTGGTAAAATGGCAATGTTGAAAACCTGGGAAATATAGTGAAAATTCACGAACTTACGAGCCTGTGTATGAATCCGCAACGCACACTCATAAAACAGTCATTTTTGGGAATTTTTCACCAAATTTTAAAAATAGGCTTCTTGAGAGCCCACCTTATGAATGCTGGCAGTGTCGTTTTATTAATAGGTCCGAAGGTGATTTTATGCAGTGACTGCGAAATCACCCTTCAGGCCTGAATAACGCCATGACAGTGAATCATTCATGAGAAGGATCCCAAAACCCCATGTTGAAAATTTGGTGCAAAATTCCAAAAACTACAAGATATGCAACAAAGTTGAAAAACCCTATCTATCCCATTATACAGCTTACCGGCATTTCCTCAGTTCGCGGTCGGCTTTGAAGAGTGCAAACGTGTTCCGGTCCACCAAAGATCATCGTGGTTGAGGTCCGGAGGTAAGTATGGGGTGGGGGTGTGGGAGGCAGGTGCGAGGGTGGTGCGGGTTGTGGGGGGCAGAAGACTGCATGGGACTGTTTTTACAGGTTTTTCTTTTTAACATGATGACACAGGACGTTTGCCATGCTCGGGTGGGCTCCCAGTGTGGCACAAGGACAGCTGGTTGGGGAGACATGGAGCCGGCAGAGGATTGGGCACTCCGTTGGCCATAGTATCAGTTGCCATGCTGGGGTGGGCTCTGGCATGACACCTATACTCTGGGGGGAGGACAGTGGAGCGACGGGGATTAGGCACCCCGTCGGGGCTGCTGACAAGTTTGCCATGCTGGGGTGGGCACCAGCGTGGCATTTGGAAAGGCTTTGGAGGGGCATGCAGCACAGCGGACGGGATTGGGCACCCCGCTGGCTATAGAATGTGTGTGGGGAGCATGCAGCATGCATGCGTGTGTGTGTGTGTCTGTGTGTGTGTGTGTGTGTGTGTGTAGGAGAGCTGCGCATGAGCAGGTGATATCTGATACGCTGCTCACTGAAGCATAGCTCCCCCTTTCAACTGTACACCACTGCATTTTGGAGCTGTCATAGACAGCTCCAGCATGCATTGGGGGACTGGGTCCGCACCTGCCAACACACTGACTGAATTGGAAGTGCGGGTGACGCACCTCAGAAAACTCGGATGATGGCACTATGTTTCTTGCACATGCGTGCAAGCAAACATAAAAATGACAGTCATCAGGAAGAGCTGTCAAAAGATTCGGACTTGATACCATACCAAAATTCAGAAGGACAGCCTTTAGTGATACAGCCCCAAGGAGTTTCTACACTTATTGCTTCTGAGGATGCTGATGCTGGAAACATGGTTTTGAGGCTGCTTTGGGAGAATGTTTTTGCTGCCATGGATCAGGAAGAAGAAAGGCAGCAAAAGAAGAAAACCAGTCCTGGAAAAGCACCCCTTAGAAAACAGGCAAGGCATGCTGTAATAGCTAACAGCAAACCAGGGCTAAACACAAAAAGCAATGATGGGGGGGGGTGAGCAACTAGACACCATGGAGGGGGGCAACTTAACACCTTGTCAGTGGAATCAGCACTGCTGAGTGCTGGATGGATTTGGGCAGCACATGGGAAATCTTGGCTACCAGGAGACACAGATGGTCTGAGAAAACAGGTGCTGAGCAACCATTTGAAGTGCCTGTAAGTACATACTCTAGAATGAACAGAAAGGGATGCTTTGAAAAAGAAAATAGCAGGGAAGGTCTGTCTGCAGTTGCAGCAGAAATGGAGAAAGAAATTTCTAAGAAAGTAGGTACTTTAAATAGTGTAAATAATGCACCTTAAAGCTCCTGTGTGTTGCACTCCACCCTTATGAGGATTTGGAAAGGGCTAGTGTTGTATCAGGCCCGAGTAGCCTCCCCCCCGATTGGATACTGCAGAACATATGAAAGCACAAGAAGATGATATTTCCTCTCAAAAAGACTCAGATGGAGAACTTACAGATGCCTTTGAAACTGACTCTGTATCCTAGCTACATCATATGTTGGAGGATTCACCAAGAACTTTTAGACTATCAGACCTTTTTGCTACTCAAGAGGAGCCTGCTTAGAGGTGGAATGCAGTAAGACTGAAATAAAAGGGTAGATTAGAATTCCCCCCAGAAAGAATTTTTGTGATAAGGAATGTATTAAAAAATTCAGTGTTTTTTTTTTCCTCAGTGGATTATACACAGTATTTCATGTTTCTGGGGAAACTTTGATACCAGTTTTAAAACTTTGAAATCATTACACGGTTTTGATATTGTGTGAGAATTTGAACTGTAATATGTTTGTTTCTCTTACTGTTTTCCTTGTCATTTGTTTATTTAGTTGCACTTAATTTTTTTTTGTATTGTTAGCTACATTGTATGTGATTGTAAAATGTTTTTATACTGTATGTTTTTGACTACTGCATGGGACCTCATTGAAAATTAGCTTTGTGCAATCGAGCTTATCCCTTATTCATACGAATTTCGATGAATAAAACATTTTACTACTACTAGGTTTTGCTTAAAGTACGAGGGCTGATTTACATTGATTCCCTTGTCTAAACAAACCATTAAGAGCATCAAAATTCTTGTCAGAAATGAAAATGTTAATGTCTCATACGTTTTATACTGGTTAAAACAATGGTGTGAGGTCTTAGAAAACCCCACCCCAATTACAGACACAGAGCAAGCATGGATGGGGGGGAGTCTGGAAATTCAGAATCAAGTTGAGATAAACACAAGAATTTTCCACCTTCCAAGAAGTTTTTAGCTAGGGAGGGACCGAGGCGTCTGTTTTATACCTGTCCAGCCTCATGCATGCAATAAGTGTGGGTCAAGAGGTCATTTAAGTGTGGCATGTGGGCATGATAGAAGCAATTTATGTTTTGAGAATGGACATACTAGTCTCAGACACCCTAATCCTTTTTGATGAAATTTGTGTGAGGAGCAGGGGCAATCCAATAGGCAGTGTCCCTGGGACTCGCACAACAGGAGTGGAGGATTGAACCAGGATGACTTAATATGGAGAGAACAGGAAAAAGGGGCATCATAAACTTCTGCACAAAGATTTTCAAATATATTATGGCCAGCACGGAAGGAGAAGGTTTTTCAGATAAAGGTTCTAATGGGGTGGTCCTGGTCCATCTAGAAGGGACACAAGTTCCAGAATCCCAGACAGAAGCCAGAACAGGAAAATTGAGGGTGAAATTTCTTAGGATAGTATGGAAGTGTCTGTCCCTTCAGTGGTAGGGATTGCTGTGAGTGAAAGTGCTTCCCCAACTGGAACCCCTTTGGGATAGGTTTCTACATGAAAAACCTCACAGTCGGAAATGCATCCTCCTCTTCCTCCTGAGGATACCAATATGATTGCAGTCTCTTCTGGAAAATGAGGAAGACAAAAAAAGATAACCCTAAACCTTAAAGGGCCCTTGGGGTACAGACACAAAACAAATATGTGGTCCTCATCACAGCAAAGCAATGGAGGACATGGAGGATGAGGATGCAGATTCTGAAGATTCCTCAATAGCATCCTCTATTCTGAAGCACTCATCGGACTGGGATGAGTCTACCTAAGAAACATCAGTTGCAAAAAAAGAGTAGATGGAGGACTATGTCACAGATGTGTGTAGTAGCACAGTCTCCTACCCCAGTACATTAAAATGTGTACAGGGATTACAATCACATCAGTCCCAGTAAATGTTAATAGTATAAAAACATACAAGAAAAGACTAACAACAATAGCTATTTTGGATACATTAACAGGGAACTTTTTTTTTTTACAGAACACAAGGCTAAATACATCGTATGAAATATCTGCAACAAAGAAATGATGGCCTCATGGTGCCTTGTTATGGTCACATGGGATAGAGGAGTGTAATGGAGTAGGCATACTGTTCAAAGGTGTTACTTTTTCAGTACAGATGCTGGTGGAAACTAAGCCCGTGAGAGCCCTTGTGTTTGATGTAGAACAAACAGGGAAGCAACTATGACTTATTAATATTCATGCCCTCACAGACTAAGGCAGGCAGGGTAACTTAAAGTATTCACCCATGTTTGCATACCAGCAGATTAGTTGTTTTGTGAGGGGATTTCAATTGTGTGCTCTCTTTGTCAGATAGGGGAGGTAAAACAAGAAAACTTTATAATTTCATGATTTATTTGAAAGAATGATTCTTACTGATGGTCTGCAAGATGGCATGGCACAGGATAAAAAGGGTGCCGTGGTTACAATTTTTTCAAAGGCATTCTACATGTATCTACCAGGATATATTTTTTTTAATTCTTGTCCAGAACATTAACAATGAATTCTGCTAAAACAATAGCAATTGAATGCTCAGACCATCTGGTTATTGTTTTTCTGTGTTCAATATGGAACTTTCTCTCTGCTAAAAATAAACCCTGGAGGTTAAAATGTATCCATATTAGAACAGAAGGAAGTTGAAATGGGATGGCTGGACATTTTTAGAGCTAGATGCTCAATAATTACAGCTGATGACACTGTGGATTAATGATGGGAGGAGTCCAAAAAATAATTTCAGTAATTTTTTTCAGAAATGGGTGCGTAGGAGACATAACAATCAATATATGCAACATTTAAATTTTAGGACAAAACTGCATAGTCTTAGTTCAAGGAACTGAAGTAATCACCCAGTCCACAGCAAATATAAATATATAAATACAAGTTTTATTTGTGCAAAATACTGTGTGCAAAATGTTGGCTGAACACCATAATGATGAATGGGCTGGAAAAATTCCATCTTACATTTTGCCTGGCAAATGCCTGGCTTCATCAGATCTCTGATGAAGCCAGGCATTCCCAGATGAAACGTAAGATGTGATTTGCTCTGGACGGGGTGCTCACTTCAGTTTATTGGCTTGCTACTATTTTGTAGGGCACCAGCCCAAACTTGGTGTGGCTCTCATCTGTTCTTTTATAGTGGAATTCTTTACCTTATCGGTTAAGAGAATGCCCAACCGTCAGTAGATTTAAAATTGAGTTAAAAACATATTTATTTAACTTAGCCTTCCCTAGGTATGGATGATCTGTTTTAATGCCTTGTTTTAATTCTATTTATATTTGATGTGTTTGGTTTTATGTACAGTGCCTTGGTTTTGAAAGGCGCTATAAAAATAAAGTTGATTGGATTTGATTTGATAGTCTCATCTCCCAAAGTCAGGAGCATGCCTTTGATTTTTCTGAACAAATCATTAATGTAAAAGAAGAAATTATGACATTTTAATATTATAGATTGTCTTCATTAGAGCAAGAACTAAAACTTGAAACTCAAGAAAAGGCGCAGTCCATCGACATTTTTTCTGGCTCTAAAGAAAGAGTTGACAACAGATTTATTGTAGGGGTTAGAAGGAAATCTGATGGTGTGATAGTTTCAAATCCAGAAGAAATAATAGAGGTTGTGCAGTCAGATTTTGAAGATCTTTTTGGTGTAGAGGGAGATTCAAGTGGAGATGAACATATCTTAGATGGGTTGATCACCCCAAAAATCCCCTCAGAAATTTTAAAAAGGGAAAGGGGAAGAAATTGCTTAACCAGGAAAGGCACACTAAGCTGGGCCTTGTTTCCAGGTGTGAGCTGGGAGCACAAGAAAGTTAAGCAACTTGCTCAGGGTCACAGAGTATGCAAATGGGGACTGATGGGATTCAAACCCAAGTCTCCAAGTTTGCAGCTCAGTGTCCTTAACCACTACACAGACCAAGTTACTAGTCCTATAATAATTTCTGAAGTAGAGTGGGCTATAGCTCACCTTAAGAATAACACTGCCACAGGGTAAGATGGCCTACTACAGAGTTTTTTAAAATCTTTAGATCATTCTTAGCACCCATATTACAAACTATGTGTAATGAAATTCTGGAGACATGGGGCCAGATCCAGAAAGCATCAGGAATGGTATAAGGTGCTTGCATCAAAGAAATATGATACAAGAGGCTTAGTGTGCTGCACCTTGCATTATTGCCGATTCAGCAAGGCAGCCTGTGCCAGTTGGGGGACCACCTGCACCAGTCATGCTTATGCTGTCCTTGTGACAGATACACCAGTGCACCATGGCAGAAGAGGGCATTTGCCAGTTATTCAGGAAGCCCCCCCATATGGCACCTAGTTCGCTACAGTTAGAGCAGACCAGAACTTGGGCCATGTGCCACCCATGGATCCATCGCTTATGGTATCCCATGCCACACAGGACCTGTACAGATGCAGAGCAGCCAGTGGTATCCCACTGTGGTGGGTACATGCCTGCAGGGTCCAGCCATAGTGCCAGGTATGTGGTTGCTCCCCCAACATGGATGGCATAGGCACAGCGGCAGCCTTGGAATGTCCCCATTGGGGATCTGTCACCACCCCCTCCACCCATCTCTATCTGACCTACCCACCATGATCCCTTGTCTTGTTATGACCCTGCCAACCTCTGGGGGGGTCTCCTTCAATGGGCACTGATGACATACAACCACCCTGCTGCCTGCAGCAAACCCCTCCCATGTACCTTGAATTTGTCACATGACAGTGGTTGTTGCACACTGTTGTAGTTTGGTGCCGGGATCCCTCCCAATAGTGAATTCCATACAGGGACCATGGTGCATTGGAGATGAATGCAAGCTGCTGTTTGCCTCAACTTGCATTGCCCCAAGGGTGACTTCATGAATCCGGCACAGATTCTTCACCAACCTCCATGCAGAGAGCAATCTTGATTCTTACTCATAAAAAAGGGGAGAAATCTGAAATGGGTAATTGGAGGCCTCTGAGTCTACTGAATTCTGAGCTAAAAGTCTTGTCTAAAATTCTAGCACAGAGCCTGAAGAAAATTGCAGTAGTGGTAATTTCATCAGAACAAGCGTGCCATAAATCAAAGAAATATTGCAGATAATTTGATTATCCTTTGAGAACTAGTAGAAAGGGATAATATAGGTTTGGCATAAGGTTCCTTTTAGCCATGGATTAGGAAAAGGCTATGATAGAGTGCCACATGGCTATTTAAAGAACATTTTGTTGAAATATGGTGCCCTGGTGTAGCTGGCACATTGGATAATGGCAACATATAAGGGAACTGTCCTTATATCTGCTGTAAATTTAAATTTTGAGAATTCAATGAATGTTAAGAAAGGGACTTGACAAGGATGTCCTTTAAGTCCCTTGCTATATATTTTTATTTTAAGCCCTCTTTTACATATAATTCAGCAAGATTCAAGAATTAGGGGTATACAACTAGCAGGTGATACACCTGCATTTAAAACTCTGGCCTATGCAGATACAGTTGTGTATTATTTTATATAAGAAAGACTCACAACAAGCTGTACAGGATACGGCTGCAGCCTTTTCAAAAGTAGCGGGAGCAAGATTAATTAGAATAAATGTCAGGCATCCAAATAGTTCAACCTGGAAAATTGGGACTGAGGGAGTGTTTTGCAAGGGCAAGGATCAGTGAGAAATCAGTTAAAATTTTAGGGGTCAAGTTTGGTAAGGGTGACAAACATTAGTATGTATAACTGGACAGAATAGCTTTAGAAAGCAGAAAAGAATTCAGTGAAGTGGAAAAATAGAACATTATGTAAAAGAAAGTGTTTATCTAATTAACACGTTATTGTGTCCCTGTTTTTTGTGTATATATATATATATATATATATATATATATATATATGATTTTTCCACCACCTAAATGCTTGGAAGTAAAGTTTTAGTTTATTTTCTCAAGGACTCTGGGGGAGTTGATTAAACCCCATTAAAAGAGAGGTCACATAACAAAAATTATAGAAAGGAAGGGGTTGTTATGGTGAACAACACTGTCTTCTTGTTCTCATTGTTTATTCACTATAATTTTGCAGTAGCCCTGAGAGAAGCAGAAAACATATGGAGTTCCTTAATAGTGAATTGGCTTACTCCAATCTTTTTTTTTAACGAGTAAACTTTATTAATATAATTTTTAACAAAAACACAGCCAAACAACCACTACAAGCCGAACATGTTACAGTACATAGAATACTTATAGTACAATAATGTTACCCCCAGAACAAATAACAAGTTCTCAAACATGTAATGCAAACCAGAATAAAACAGTATTGACTAGAACCCAGAAAATCTACAACACTAAAGTATATAAAACTAAAAGCAGTACTAACTCTACCCACAAAAATCTAACCATACCAATCATATAGTACCAGTTAACTGCATACACATACTGTTAGCCATCATTTTTCAGTATACAACATGGCCACACACCACACCCTGATGTAAATCTTGATACATTACATCACTAACGACTATTGACAGAACACAGCTGTAAGTATACAGGGAATAAAAAGGAAGGAAAAAAAAAGGGGAACAGACAATGGGGGATGGGAAAGGGGCATCTCTGTTGCTAGCAGGTGGCATGGAAACATCTGTAAAGGAGCTATGACACTTTGACTTTTTCCAGAACTAATGTCTTCTGTGCTAAGTTGAAATTTATGGGGCTTCTATGGTTATAAATGGATCTGTGAAACCAGGGGAAAATCATGGGAATTTCTGAAATCTAAAGCTCAAGTACTGTGTTTTTAGAGCACTGTTTATAAGGGTATCTATGTGTCTGGGATCTAAAAAGTTCAAAGCACTGTGTTTTCAGGGTACTGCTTATTTGGTTCTGTAGTACATAGAACTCGGAAGTTGCTTCAGGCCTGAAATCCTTGCTGCAGGAGTTTCAGGGTGAGGAATCTAAAGCCACAGAAGTTGGATACTGATATTTTGAATGAGGGGGAGTTTTCACAATAGGGTTTGAAAACTGAAGCTTGCAATAGGTCATAGGGAAAATGTAGGTGCATACAAATTGGAGAGGTCAATGAAACAGGGTGGGGGCAGATCCGAGGCATGGTCCCCAGGCTACAAAGGCTGGGGGCATATTTCAGAAGATGGTGGGGTACACTTGTTGTGGGTTGGCAATGGTACTGGATATAGGTTGGAAAGTGGGAGGTTGCGTGATATGTTGGCAGCTTGAGCAGCTGAGGGAGGAGGTGAGATGGCTGAGATGAATGCTAAACTGGGAAAGGGAAAGGGAAAGGGAAAGGGAAAGGGAAAGGGAAAGGGAAAGGGAAATGGAGAAGAGTAGTATGTAGGATAGGAGGGGCTTTGTTGAGGGAGCAATAGTGATTAGAGGGGGAGCTGTGGTGGGACAAGGAATGGAAAAATTGGGAGCTGTAAGGGGACAAGGAGCAAATACAGAAATAGGCAGAAGAAGATAGGATGAGAACTGGAGGAAAACAAGGGAGTATGTAAGCAGAGAAGGAGGGGTAGGGGATGGCTCTAGTGGGGCTACAGGAATCCCAGAGAGAGAGGTGGCAAGGGATAAAAGAGAAACCAAAGGGAATGGCAGGAGGTTAAGTATAAATGCCCAAAGCCACACAGAGGGCAAGGGAGGAGGAAGCAAAGGGTGGAGCCCCAGCCAGGTGGATACAGGCAGTGGGCTTGGAACAAAAATCAGATATGCTCCTCTAGGGGCACTAAATCAGGAGAAAATCAGGAAAGTGGAGTTGGGAAGTATCCAGGGGACATAGGAGAAGAAAGCACAAAGGAAGGTGAAGCAAAATTGGAAAAAAGGAGACACCCTTTTGTGAAAAAACAAGAAGGGTAGTAAACATAGGGATAGGTGCGAAGGGGTGAACACACCCCAGACAGGGCAAACCCTAAAGGGGAGGAGACAGCATGCTCAGGTTCAAAAGGGCTTGGGCTAGATGGGGCTGGGAAAGGGGAAAGTTCTCCAAGGAAATCAAGCAGGGTATGGCTAGGGGCAGATCAATGGGGAAGATAAAAGCTTACAGATGGTGGTGCAGTGAAGGGCGGCCTATCAGTAAATGCATGTGGGGGGCATGGAGCTTGGAGAGCAAAGGGAGAAGACAGTACACTGGGAGATGAAATGGGCAAAGGGGATAGTGAGAATAGGGCAGGAAATGAAATGCAAAGGGTTGGGAGAAGGATCGAAGGGAAATGTGAACAGAAGGTGTTGGAGAAAAGGGTCCTTCTTGTTGGGGACTCTATAATAAAAGGAATTAGATGGTGGGGCAGGAGTAGTGCAGTATGGGTTGAGTGTCTGCCAGGCATTACTGTGGCAGAAGTCATTCACTATATCACATCAAGGGAGAAACAGCAGGATGATAAAACACACCTGATGTTCCACCTGAGAACAAATGACCTGGTGGGAAATAACTTGTTGGAGGTGCAGGTAAAATTTAGAGCACTTGCTAGATACTGCAGTAGTGTGAGGTTCAAATCAGTGGCTTTTTCTGAGGTGTTGCTAGTACCAAAGGCAAGTACTGATAGAAAGCTGAGGGTTAAGGAGTTCAATCAGTGGCTGGTGGGGTGGTGCGAGCAAATGGTGTATGAGCTAGTAGGGGACTGGGAATCCATGTGGGGGGATTAGAGCCTATTTGGTCCAGACAGACTGCACCTGAAAAGGGAGGGTGCGGCAGTACTGAAAAGCAAATTAGGATAGTTCATAGAAGAAACCAACAATTCAAACTAGATTGGGGGGATCCACACCATAAAGCAGGAGAAATGGGGGCTACCAGCCTCCCCCCCAAGACAGTGCTAAAATACTGGGCATAAGGGAGAAAAGTGAAGGGGGAGATGGAGGGGGAACCTGGTGGAAGGACTCAGCAGCCAGCACCAGGAGCTTAGCAAATAAGATGGTTGACTTGGAGGCCACCATGGGGGATGAAGGACTAGATATAGTGGCTATAAGCGAGTCCTGGTGGACAGAGCTGCACACCTGGGAAACGACTAGCCCAGGTTACAGGCTGTTCAGAAGGGATAGGGAGGGTAAGAAGGGGGGAAGTTGCTTTCTACATCAGGAAAGGCATAAGTATAACTGAAGGACAAAAGGAGGATGGAGAGACAGAGCTACTGTGGGTAATGCTAGGCAGGAGTATGGGAGAATCCTTGTGACTGGGGGTGATATACCGGCCACATATGCAAGGGGAGGAGGGTGATCAGCAGTTAATTCAGGCAGTCACAAGGCTGACCTTAAAAGGAGAACTTCTGTACTGCTGGTAGGGGACCTAAAGCACTGCAGGGGGTATTCCTTCAACAGCTAGTCAGGGAGCCGACAAGGGGCCACAACCTGCTGGATGTGGTCCTGACAAATGGGAAGAGTGTGGATGAGGTGCATGTAGGAGAAGCCTTGGGCAACAGTGACCACAGCACAGTAAGGTTCAGGGTTAGGGCAGGGAGGGAGACAAGTAAAACCAGTACTACAATAATGGATTTCAGATGCACGGACTTTAACAAGATGAGAAGGATATTAAGGGAGGCAATCAAAGGAACAGTGAATATGGGGGCAGTGGAGGAGATATGGGAGGCCATCAAGAGAGGGGTACTGCAAGCCACAGAAATGTGCACAAAAAAGCTTAGGAAGAACAAGAGGGGGAGGAGACAACTTTCATTTATAAAGGAGGTTGCAGGGGCAATCAGGAAAGGAGGAGGGCTTTCAGAAAATTTAAGAGGGCACTCAGCGATGAAGATAAGGAAGAATTTTGGAAAAGAGGAGTCTGGCATGGAAGAAGATCAGAAGGGCAAAAGAACATACTGAGGAGAAAATAGTAAAAAAAGCAAAAAGGAGGGATGAAACCTTTTTCAGATATGTGAGGGAGATGAGGAGAGGAGGAGAGTAAGGCAGGGGATTACTAGGCTGAGGGGGGAGGGAGGAATAGAATTGGAAAGGGGCTGTGAAAAAGCAGAGTTATTAAATAAGTACTTTAGCTCAGTATTCATGGAGGAGGAGGATGGTGGGAGACCTGAGCTAAAGATGAAGGGGAAGGAGGACAAATGGGTGGATCAGAGCCCATTCACTGTAGATAGGGTTAGGATGGAGCTAGATAGATTGAGGGTGGACAAGGCAATGGGGCCTGACAGGATGCACCCCAGGGTGATCAGGTAATTGAAGGAGGAGTTGGCCGCACCCTTGACAAGGCTCTTCAACTTGTCCCTGGATACGGGGAGAGTGCCAGAGAACTGGACGAGGGTGGACGTAGTGCCTTTACACAAGGGCAGTAGTAAGGAGGTGAAGGAGAACTACTGACCTGAAAGCTTCATGTCAGTGGTGGGGAAGGTAACAGACACATTAATCAATGAGAGGATGTGGATTACCTGGCAGATAGTGGCTTGCAGGACAGCAGACAGCATGGCTTCATGAAGGGGAAGTCTTGCCAGACAAACCTAATTGAGTTCTTTGATTGGGTGACTCTGATGATTGACCGGGTTGGGGGGTCAGTGGACATGGCCTATCTGGACTTCAGTAAGGCCTTCGACACCATCTGCCATAGGAAACTGGTGAGCAAGATGGAAAGCCTGGGGTTGGGTGGGAAAATAACAAGCTCGGTGGAGGACTGGCTGGCAGGAAGAACTTAGAGGGTGGTGCTAATGGGGTGTACTCCGGGATGGTGAGGGTGAAAAGTGGAGTGCCACAGGGGTCAGTTTTGGGTCTGTTTCTCTTTAACATCTACATCAGTGATATTGTGGAGGGTTTGAGGGTTAGGGTGTGCCTATTTGCTGATGATATGAAAATATGTAATAGGGTGGACACCCTGGGGGTGTGGAGGACATGAGGGAGGACTTAAAGACACTCAAGAAATGGTCTGGGATGTGGCAGCTGAAATTTAATGCCAATAAGTGCACTGTGATGAACTTGGGGAGTAGGAACAGAAGACCAAGGTACACCTTATGTGGAGAGGAAATCAAAGTAACAGAACAGGAGAGGGATCTGTGGATCTTAGTCTCCTTGAACCTTAAGGTAGGAATTCAATGTAGCAGTGTGGCGGGAAAGGCTAACGGAATGTTGGCTTGCATAGGCAGGGTCATTACTAGCAGAAGAAGGGAGGTATTAATGACCCTTTACAAAGCCATGGCGAGACCACACCTGGAGTATGAAGTTCGGTTCTGGAGGCCGCATCTCCGGAAGGATATAGATGCATTTGGAGAGGGTTCAGTGAAAGGCAACCAGGATGGTGCAGGGCATGCAGGGAAAGTCTCATGAGCAGAGGTGTAAGGAGCTGGATCTGTACATGCTGGAGACAAGGAGGGAAAGGGGAGGCATGATTTAAACTTTTAAATATGTAAAGGGGCTCAATAAAGTGGGAGATGAGGGTTTACTTATGAGGAAGGAGGGAATAAGAACTACACAGCACAGCCTCAGACTAAACCCAGACAAGGAAAAAGGTACAGGGGCAATGTGAGAGGACATTTGTTCAAAGAGAGGGTGGTGGAGCCCTGGAACAGACTACCCGATAGAGTGGTGGGGGCTAAATTGGGAGAAGAATTCAGGAGGGCATGGGACAAGCATACGGGGCTGCATATAGGGGAAGGGCTGAGGCTGGCAGGGAGGGGGAGGTGTAGGGAGAAAAAAGGACAGACTAGATGGGCTGGTATGGTACTTTTCTGCTGTCAAGCTTCTATGGTTCTATGATTTTAACCAGGAGGGCCACCCATGACAAAACAATGAACACAATAATACAAGCCTAAGATAAATAATCAAGACCTATGAAAACCTTAAGAAGAAAAAGAAAGAATGAAACCTAGAAAAATTCTGTAGCCCACAGGGTATGCCAGGCCCCAACTAGAACAAATTTATAAAAAACAAGATTGTGAGAAGGAGATCCCTCAAGCACAACCATCGGTATGATGAAACTTGGAAAAGTGTGTGAAGGGTTTGCCATCGGGAAAAATAAACCTTTACGGAATGTCACATACTTGTCAACATGTGCACCATATGCAAAGCATCAAACATAGTGGCTAATTGTTCATTATAAGTAGGAACAGTATCCTTAATTCAGTGCCGCACTATAATCTTCTTGGCTGCTGCTGTAATCAAGGCTATATGAAAATGCTGCTGGCCCACAAGATGTTCCAGTCCCAGACCTGTCAGTAGGGGGGTAAAGGCATCCAGAAGGTCCAGCAGCGGATCTAACCGAGACCGTATTTCTTGCCAAAAACATTGAGTCTTCTTACAGTCCCTCAAAAATGTGCTTAAGGGTTCCCCTACCTACCTGACACTTCTTATATACATCAGTATCTAAAAATCGAAATGTAACTAATTTATCTGGAGTATAGCACATATTGGTTTACTCCAGTCTTGTCATAATGTCAAAATGGGATATGGGTAAGTAGAATGAGGGACCATAGTCATATTTTTCCACAATATGTGGTTTTTGCTTTGAAGAAAATCAGGGGGAGAAAGTTAACTTTGAATTAGGTTACCTCCTTAAATAAGAAATAATTCTATGCTCATAACTTGAGCACTAGTTTTTATCTTGCTGTGGCTATAAAATGTTGTCCAATAGGAAGGGAACAACATGCTATGAGACAGTTACAAAATAAAAAGATCCCGAGACAAGTGTGGGACATAACATGGTTGAACTTCATTTATTTATTTATTTATTTTTTAATTTCAGTCTTTGGTAACCGGGTAACTTGTATGGGAGGATGGTAGTAATTAACTCTTTAAAGCATAAAAGTATTGAAGAGTTTGTCCTAAAGGAGACCATGTACAGTAAATATTTCAGAGACTCGGCATCATCTCATTTCTGAAATCATCTTTTCTGGAAGACTTTGAGTGGTATTTGGAGAGAACCGTTTTTTAGAAAACTGAATTATCAGGTCATAGTTTTAGGACTGCATCAGGGAACTTGGAAGACATATCATCCTTCCACATTACAGTTGATTTTTGTTTGCTGTAGATACTTCATGGCAGGCTCAATATTCACTGCAAATACGACAAAAGCTTTGTTCACCTGAGAGTGTAGTTATTATGATTTTTACAACCTTACAAAAAGTGTATCAAGCTGAAGCTAAGCAATGAGATTCTGTACAATGCCAGGTATATTGGAATTAAACTTCTTAATTATAAGAAGACTAAAACTATGCTGATCTCAAGTCACCAGCTAAAGAAATTGTACCCTGACATATCTATTATCAATAATAAAGGCGTCCACCTTGAACAAGTACACTCATTCAAGTACCTTGGGGTCAGTATCGATGATGTTTTTTCTTTCATTCAGCATATTGACTAGGTGGTGAAAGCAGTCAACATCAAGTTTGGTGTCCTCTATAGACACAAATAATATCCCACACCCACAGCCCTTAGGCTGACAGTTTCCAGTTCAATCCTGTCTATCATAGACTATTGCTTGGTTGTCTAAGGAGCAGCAACCAAAACTGCACTCAAGCAAGCTGTGACTGCCCTTAACAAAGCCTGCAGACTCACTCTAGGTGCTAAGACCCTTGCTCACACTTGCATACTTTATGAGTTAACTAACAAGCTGAACCTGGATTGTAGGATAATGTTCCAAACATGTCTTCGGGGCAAAAAAACACTTCCTGGAAAGACTCCTCCCTGTATATTAGACATACTGCATATTAATCAATCATACTATCTGACTAGGGGCATGGACTGCAGTCCCCCGATGATCCCTTTCAGGTGGACATCCCATGGCCAAAGATCCTTCACATACAGAGCTCTGCTCTGGCTAAATGAGGTCATTGTTTCTATACTGAACCTTGAGATCTTCTTCTCCTTCAAAACTGAAATGAAGCACCACATTGTAACCAGGGGCCAGTGCGTATGTAGGTTGGCCTTTAATCATTAGCCTCTCATCCTCTGACTCATCCCTCTACTCTCTTACTTCTGGGTTACAAATATATGGCTACTGCAGGGTTTAGTCACTCTGTTCCCCACCAGTTTTTCTTCACCTAAAACTAGAGGTTACCCCCTGCTGGTAGCACTACCTCTCTTACCCTGTTACTCTCTCCTTCTACTTCAACCTCCTCTCCAATCATGCCACCCTCCCCTCTATCACTCCCCCACTGTTTTTCTCCTGTATTTGCAAGTATTCTGGACAATCCCTGCTCAGACACCCCTAGCTATAGATAGATGGATGGTGGGTTTGGCCCCTCGCCTTTCCACTTCTCACCTCCTTCCTTGTCCTTGCACTTATTTCCAACAGGTTCTCTTTGCCAGTGCCTTGCACTTATTCTTTACTGTGGTTCCTACTAGGCCCAATCTGAGCTACCTACCTCTCTGGATTCCTGCCCAGCCCCCCCCACAGTGTTTCTCACCTCCCCTGACCAGACTTCTCTCCTTTTCTCATCCTCTAAACCCAGACAAAGTCTGCTGTAGGCTGCTCCATCCCTGCCCTGTAAGTTCCCTTGTACTTCTGCTGTTCTCCTGGTTGCATAGCCTTGTATTTTGGTTTATCTCTAGTTCCTTTATATCATTGTAACGGTATCTCCTATTCTATGAGTTTCTAGTGTAGTTAGTTGTCCCCTGTACTTGAACATTTACTGATTGTGAAATTGTACTTGTACCACCTATGTCCTTCCTATGTAACATCAGGATTTTGTTCTGTGGCCACAGTTACTGTAACATTGTTGCATTGTCATGTTTGTTATTTAACATGGAACCTTTAAAAAAGAGCATTTGCTCAAAGGTTATTTCCGAATGATGAAATAAATAAATAAAATAATGTCACTGAATGTAATGGGAAGTATGAGTAGTTTTAATAGTGTGCTTGACGTAAACTTCCCAGAAAGTTGGTTATGTTCCACTCAGGCAATAATGGGTGTTTATGTGCTTTTTTTGTTGTTTTGTTTTAAAATTGAACTGAAAAGTATAATATGAATTTATGGAGTGAGTGTGTGTGTATCATTAATGTATTATCTGTATGATTTTATTTTTAATAAAACTTCTCTACACTTCATCAATAAATGCCATGGGATCTTTTATTTCTTCCTGGACACTGACCAGAGATGGGCAGAAGGGTCCTTTGTTTAACATCTCATCCAAAAGAAGGCAGCTCAACCATGCAGTGCCCCCCCAGTACTGCACTACAGTGTCACTTATGGGTATTACTCTAAGTACCTGGTGTGGGGTTAGAACCCTCAACCATCTGCTCTTCAGCCCCAGAGGCAAGTGTGACACCTACTGAGCCACTGACACTGCAATTTAACTGATTTAAGGTACACAAAGTACATGGAGTTTCCATGCTATGGAAGCAAACATGATCATACAATACAAAGGTATATGAGCAGTCATGAATATACAATAAAATACTTAACTGAGCTACAGTATTACACTGGGAACCAAAAACAAAACCTGTACATGCCACTACAGCCAAAGGTGCAACCTTTAATGACCTTATCCCAAATTTCACAGTCAAGCAACAATAGAGCACCCCTGATGAAGCCTCTTAAAAGAGATGCTATGTAGGGGTGTTTGGCGCCCTGGTGGGAATGGAATGAACAGTATTATTCTTCAGTGCTAGTCAGTGCATGTGCCCTTTTGTTTCTTGAGTAAGTAGTTTGGGGTAAGGTAAAGGAGAGGATGTCACTGGGCAACAGGGACTTCTTGATTCTGAGTAGAGGGAGCAGTTGTCATTGGATGCTGGTGACTTCTTGATTTGTCAAAGGGTAAGGCAGAGGGATTACTTATGTAATCCCAAAATTCAGTCTCCCGGCCTGCACTATGCCAAGGTCTGGAGGCAGAATTTCAAAATCCCAATGGGGATTTGCGTTATGTGTGGGGGGGGGCTTTGATCCCCCACACCCCCTAACAAAATAACCAACTGTGGGGGGCAGACCTGGAGTTGGTTGTTTAGCTTTGGGGAGAATTATTTTTTTACTTCCTGCTGCGGGAGCAGAACCTCGTCCCTGACAGCCTGCAGGCCGAGCTGTAGGAGCATTAGTGCTGCACACCACAGGGCAGCTTGGCCAGCACCTCTCTTCACCGTCCTCATATAGTTACACCAGGTGAAACAAAGTTTTGTGGGTATAACCCAGCATTTCGGTGGGTGAAATACTATTTTGGCCAGTAAGTGACATTTTGCTGTCGGGCTGATATGTCGGGCATCCCTAATTTTGGGATACCAATGCCGGGCCCGTACATGTTGGATCCTCAGCTTCGGTATTTCATAAGGGTATCAGGCAGTGGGGGTGACGCTATATGCTAATGACAGCTTTGCTCGGGGCAGGGAAGGGGTGCTACTTGATGTCAGGAACTACTTGGCATGGGGCTGTGTGTGTGTGTGTGTGGATCTGCCACTGGATACTAGTGACTACCTGAGTTGGGATAGGGTCAAGAATGGGATGCCACTGGACACCAGGGACTGCTAGGCACAGAAACAGAGTGATGGAGTGGGTGCTACTGGTAGCCAGAAACTGCTTTGCACAGATGGGGGTGAGGGAGGGATTCCACTGGACTCAAAGGACTGCTTATAAGTGGAAGGGGACATGGGAGTGGGTATTCCTGTATGCCTGATACAGATTGGCACAGGAGTGGGTAAGGAAGAATAATTATTTATTTATTTATTTGTTTATTTATGTATTTATTTATTTATTTTAAAAGTTTTACCAGGAAAGACATACTGAGCTGAATAGTAGCTCATTTCCAGATGTGTCCGGGGTGGGGTGGGGACAAGGGGAAGAAAATATAACAACAATATAACATACTGGTGAGTAGTAGACTATACGGTGAGAAGAAGGAAGCATAATAAACATGCAGATTATAGCAACATAAACAATGTTGTGTTTACAATTTTACATATACAATTGAATTTACAAGGTCTGGATAGCTGTTCATAGAGAGGCATAACAGATGCCCAACAAGGGGTCAAAGTGCCTAGCATATTACAGTCAAACACAGAGAGGTACATAGGTGGGCTACAATAATTAGGTGGAGAGGGGTTGAGCAGTGAGGTAGTATTGTTGGGGGGTATGGTTCAGGATGAGGGAAGAGGAAAGGGGAATAGGGAGGGGGCATAGGGATAGAAGAATCAGAAGCAGTTGCAGGTGGGTAAGTAAAGCTCGCGGAGAAGATGTGTGAGGGAGTGAAGAGAAGTAGCAGAGCAGGTGGATGGGGAAGGAGTTCCACAGTTTAGGGAGATGGTAGCAGAAAGCCACCTGACCAATTGTAGTCGACCTAGGCGGGAGAATGAGGAGGTGATAGAGTTTCGTAGGGAGTAGGAGGAGGGGGAGGGGATGAGATGAGTGAGGAGAGATAGGAGGGAAGAGAACCAAGCCAGTGTTTGGCCAGGAAGGAGGAGCAATGAGTAAGACATCTGGCATCAAGGGAGGGGAGAGAGAGAGAAGGCAGAGTAAAAGCAGTAGCAGCGGGTGCGGATTGTTGGCATTTCCCTAACTTGCCATACCTTAAGATACCAGGTACAGCTTTATATGCGGCATGGTGATGAGGATAAATACCACTGGACTACAAGGACCCCTTGACATGGTAAGGTGGTGAGAGAAGGATAGTGCCAGTGAACACCAAGGATTGCTATGCAGAAAAAGTTCTGACAATGCCAGTCACTATAGGAATTATCATTCATCTGTTGTTAAGTATCCTTTTAAAAAAGCATGGGACTTCATTGCAAAAACTACATTTAAGCATCAGTTAGGGTTTAGGTGCAACATCTCAAAAGAAGATGAAATGAGATGTTGGGTTAAGAAAGCCAGATGAATCTTGATGAATGTGTGGTAGGGCATTCCTTGGGATTTTAAAGATTACTTAAAGCAGCATTGGTGTTAGCCTAAATTTGGCACCTTCTCTCAAGGCATTGGTATGAAACTACATGTCTGTGCCTTGAAAGATAGTACCAAAGTTAGGGTAATGCCAACACTCTTCCAGCAATTGTTCTGTCCCAGAGGAACACCATGCCACAAATTCACCAAGATTCTAGTGACTTTTTTATCATGAGACTTTGTGTTTCAGCCCTAATAGATGCCTAAATATATTTTGGGGACTAAATAAAAAGACAAATTCCTTTTATATGGCTATTTGTTTGAATGGCATGTGATCTTATGTATGATACTGTAACTTTTTTTTCTGTTAGGTTGACCAGAACTGCCTCATAAATGATTTTCAGCTCCATGAGTCGTTCCTGGTGAAAGAAAAAAATAAAAATAAGAATAAATAGTTCTTAAATTTCTTCATAACATTCTGTTTATATGTATTTAATTATTTATTTATTTGTTTATTTATATATTTAGTATGTGTTGACTGTGAGAGGCAAACTGAGCCAGATCTCATTTCTGGGCGAGACCCTTTAGGGGTAAGGGTGGGGGTTTACAAGGTGGTAAGAAATATAATAAACAATAAGTGACAAATGCAAAGTATAATATAAAATAAAGTGATAAGTGCAATATAGAATACAGAATATCAGATTGTGCAAGGTATAACATTTACAAACCTGCAAGCATGTACAATGGCATAAGTAACATGTGTAGTGTACTGTAACATGTTGCAAGGTACCGACATTTAAAGAAGTACAGAAATGTACAATGTTAATGGTAATAAGTCATAAAATCATTTAAGTAGTGGAAACATTACAGTAGTGGTACAAACATTCAATGTTTACAGTGTAACTGGTAATAAATAATTGAAGTAGTGGAACAGTGTGGAGGTGCAGTGGTGACCAGGAGAAGCTAACGAAGTGCTAGTTCAAAACCAGTGTAAGTGGCTAGCTACAGAAGCAGAGTAGGGAGAGATGAACCAGTATGAATGGCTAGAGAGAAGAGAGTGAGAATGAGACATAAATATGGAGAGGAATCAACTGGTTCATGCAATTGTCCAGGCTGTGTGTGGGTGCTGATATATAATATGGCCGCCACTACACATTCAATCACTTCACTACCAGTCTAACATTGCTTGTAAAGCACTTTGGGCTACTCTGTGCATGAAAGGCGCTATATAAATGCTGATTCTTCTTCTGCTTCTTCTAATTTTTTTATGTAGTGTCCCATACCAGATGCTCTAGGCACTGTATATAACAGCATAAAGCAATGTTGTATAGATAGATAAATATTTAATAAATGCAGAGACATAAACACATTAAGAGGAACAAAAACTTGTGGTGAGTTTTATAAACATCTGGGAGAACAGACAGGCTTTTTATGGCCTTTTCAAAGGCCTCTACTGAGATGATATGCTGGAGATGAAATAAGGGAGAGTTCCACAGATGGAGAAGTGCCATTATAAAGACTCAGCTCCCTGAAGACTTCAAACAATCCCGTGCAACTTGGAAAAACTTATCTCCAGCTGAATGGAAATGTAATTCAGGGGTATAGTGGTGCAGGGAATCTTTTATGTAGCCAGGACTCAGATCATGCAGGGCCTTGAAAAGTCTAGAAGATCATTCTAGAGAATAGGAAATCTGAACTCTGGGCCAGTTAATAAGTTTAGTTTTTGATACAGTTTTTGCCCTGTTGATATGCTACCTCCAATCCCTTCTTTGGCCACTCTCCCGGGTGCCTTCCCATTGGACCTCTTGGACTTAATGAAACATGAGATCTTAAGACATTTCTGAATTAGATCCAGCAGTATTGCCTCTTTTCCTTTTCACTGCATATGTAACCCCCACCAATCCCCCTGACACCGATTCTCTATTTAGGCAAACAAAGTATTTTATTTCCAGTGATTTTTAGACCTTGATGTGTTTACAGTGTCCCATAGGTGCTGTTTATCCAGGTGGATTTATACATGGAGTTAATTGCTACCCCTTTACATGTAAGGCTCTCTCATATTCAGATCTTTAGTTTGATTCATATATGCTGATTTCATTCACAGTTTCAAATAATATAACATTTATCATGTTTTTCTTAGTAACAATGCAATACTTATTTGCAAATGAGCTGCTTGGCACTCAAAGGTATTTGTAATTGGAGATCGAATAATTAAATAAATAAATAAAATAAAAACATTTCCAGATATATATGCACTTTGATGTGATGGATCCCTATGTTAAGGAATAAACCTCCTTTTTGGAGATCATTACTTGCAGAGATCACTTATGTTTTTAAATTTCTGTTTTGGAGTTATATGGTGCAAGAATTGCTGTGAAAAAAGGAACAAAACCATAAGTTTAAATACTTAAACATGATTGTGTTCTATTTATAAATTTTTCAGTCAAGAGTGGACATAATGTTTAGTTTAAGGCACCATTACATAAAGAAGTGTAAAAATAATTGAAACTATATCTGTGTAATGAGATGAATATTCAACTCCAGTAAATCTATAAGATGTGTTGCCTTTAATGAAATGTAAAGATGTTTGTTCACATAATGATAATGACCAGGAATTTTTTGTAAGTATGAGTGTCAGTCATGCTGGAAACTCTGCCCCCTGATGATGGTCCTTGACCAAAATGCTGGGGTTACTGTTCTGGCTATATCTGATATCTGAGTGTGTCATTTGGACATAATAAATTATGGAATACGCTGTTTAAGCATGTGAATTTATAGATTTCTGGTTCAGACAATTTGGAAAATGGAAAATGACAACTATCACATTTATGCCGTAGGATAATAAGATGGCTATGTCAAAAATTTGGGGACAAAATCTAGAAAAATCACAAAGCTGTGAGAAGACATTGAAAACATTCAATGTTTCTTCATAACCTTTTTTTTACATTTATACCCCAGATTTTCAACAGAATCTTTTGATGACCCCACCTTATGAACAAGACAGGTAGAATTTTTAAAATCCCGTCCAAAAGGTAATTTTGTGGAGTGACTGCGAAAAAATGTTTCAGGGTATTTGAAAAATTTATTGTACTTTGTTCATGAGTTGGGTTCCCAAAATGGCTGCGTTGAAAATTTTGGTGTTAAAATATTAAATAACTAACAAAGTTATAGGTAAAAATTCAAAGCATACTAAAAAGCCATTAACAAAGCTTACCTTGCTTTTCTCAGTTCCCGTTCAGCATCAGACGGAGCAGCACATGCAAGTCATCAGAGAATGACCCGACAGGTAACTGAGGGGTGTGGAGGGTGAGATGGGAGGCCAGAGAGTGAGGTGGGGGCAGCAAACATCCTTGAGAAACTTTTCTTTTGGTTCCACCCTCAGAATGTGCTGACTATGGTGTGCCCTGTCATTAGGGTGCCAATCCCACAAGTCATCGATCGCGTTTCATGTGGGGGGCTGTTTCCCCCAAACTCCTCTTGTCTCTTGTGGGGGGTTGTGCCCCCACACCCCCTCTTACTTAGAATTATAACTCTGGGGGGCAGACCATGGGGAGGAGGGGATGACTTGCAGGTTTGGCGTCCTAATGGCATGCACACAATGGCTGGCACTCCAAGGGTGTGCAGTGTATTCTTTTTAACAGGAAGAATCAAACATGATGAGGGACAAGACAGGAGGCTGTTTTCTTCTTTTCAGGTAATTGTTTGCTTGGTGACACCAAGGGTGGGCATCCTAGTGTCACATAGTGTTCTAGGGGGTAGCCAGTATGGCATGAGCACCCCGGGGTCTGACTGTGCACAGGGTGGAGGGTTGACAAATGCTGGATCAGGCAGTAGGCAGGATTCAGGTAGCAGGGTTTGGCACCTGCTGCTGGTGAGGTTTAAAGACTTGCTGGGGGTAAACAACTGATCAGGCAAAAGGCAGGATACTAGCAGGGGGATTAGGCAGCCACCACCTGTGGAGTTTAAAGAGTTACAGGGGGGCCAACACTGAGTTGGGCAGAAGGGGGATACCAGCAGCAGGGCTGGGCACCTGCTCCCAGTGATAAGTGTAGGTCATGCAGTAGGGGGATACAGGCAGCAGCGTTGAAGGAGTACTTGCAGCCTGTTACATTTTAAAAGTTTGATCAGATTGGAGGGACTGGTGATCACGTCCTGTTTGTATGCTAGTTGGTGAAAACTTCTGACTATAGGAGCAGTTTTGTCCTTTCATATATAAGAAGTTTCAGCCCATCAGCAAGATGACCAGCATCATCACCAGCCTCCTTGAAATACTTTACTCACAGCCCAGCCTCCATAATGCTCAGCTGCATTGGCCCAATGACAGTCACACCTGAAAAAGTTGTAAAGTGCTGGCATTCTGCCAAGATGTTTGCTTTTGTGCATGTGCAAGAAAACATAAAAACCTCAGCTGGGGAGAGAGCCTTGATATTTTCTGCACTGACTTACTGGAACAGGCTACCAACTGAAGCCTGCAATAGTGCAAAGCTAAATCAGTTAAAGTGATTTCCTGATTTCCTGCAAAAAATGAATACAGTAATTCCCATCAGCAGAATTCAGTTAACATAAAATTCTCCAAAATTGCAATTTCAGGACATTGTTTTTTAATTTTTTTATTACTAAAGACGTTTTACAGGAAAACAGTCTTTTATGCCTTTACACTGTATAAGTTTGAGTTGTTCTTCCTGTTTCAAAGTCACAGTACTCTACATGTGACACTGAATCATTTCTGGAGGCAATAGCTTATGATGTCACCGCAGAGGATTATCACTTCAAAGCAGGAAAAGTAACTGAAACAGATGAAGTCTCAGAGGCAAAGACTGTACAGTAATTTCCATCATATGGCTGTAGTACCGTAATAAAGAATGGAATGCCCAGACATTTAAAATTCTTGGATTGGCATTAGATTTGAGTTCTTCTGATGCCAACTGACTGGGCTGGATGTTCAATGAATTATGGCATGATTTTGCCCTGCTGTACTGCTTAAAGTACGACGTGACTATTAAATCACATAGCATGTGATATAACTTCCTGTCATGTATTCTGCAAGTTGAAAATCAAAAATGAGGCATGTGGCAAAAAAATGGCAGATGTAACGTTTTCTGCTGTAAAGTGAACAACTTACAAGGTGTGGTGAATGTGCCAAAATGTTTGTAAATTGCAAGCAAACATTTTTATGTATTTGCAGTGACACAGCTGCTGTAGAACAACTGCCACAAGTCCTGTGTCCGATGCTTTGAAATCTAGGCCAGCTGTTTTGCAGAAAACTGGAAATTCCATTTAAGTTCACTGTTTTGAGGTTCCTGAATTACTCTTGTAACAAACTACCAACTGCTCTCAACTTGAACTATGTCCTTCTTTACCTTTAACTGGTATTATACTTCTTGTTATTTGATGTAAATTCCTGTAGCATTACTAATTATTGTATCCTAATTTAGTTGCAAAGCTTTATGTGAATGACATATTTAGGGTATGATTGACCTGTAACTGTGCTCCTAACACCAATACAGTGCTACCCCAACCCCCCGAGACCCTCTTGGAAATGAAGTGTTGCACCTAAATGAGGCTATGTCAATCTGGTGTTTTAAATTAAATAAAAACAACACTGTCCATGATTGCTTCTATATTCTTTTCCATGATTGTGCTGTCTGCTATTGCACCACACAGGGTGCAGGTGCAACCCATATTTCTGACCTCTTTATTTATTGCCTTGCATTTCTAATACAGTACACCAAAGCCCCCAAGTCCTGGCTCATTGTATGTGCAGGTCCCTTTGCATTGAATCTCTTTCTCTGTTTAGATCCCTCATCATACAACATGAAACAAGTGTACACTCAAATAGCATATTTTAAACCAAATAAATTGTCAATTTACTATATTGTTAATGGAAAAATAACTTACAGAAGAGGAACATTTCATCACTGATTTGGCCTCTTTATGTGGAACAAGGCATTTAAGCTTTTTAATCCTATTCATCTTTCTTTAAGCTATGTTTTCTCAATTTATCTGGTGTGAAAACCTTCTTGATTCCATTGCAAAGGTTATGACCCAACTCATGTATGACATCCTGCAATTTTATGATGCTTTAGTGCAAAAGCCTGCAGTAGTTACACTGCATTATTCTGTACTGTTGCTGTCATCTGCAGCCCCTATTTTCTTATCTTATGTCGACCATGAGACTTTTCAAGGCATAGTAAGTTGCCTACTATTTTCTGTAGTTTAAAGTTTATCTGAGTTAGAAAAAAATGCTTTTAGAGAATACAGGGACTTCACAAGACATGCAACAGAACTGAATGAGTGCATAACATCTGCTAGTTATGCAGGTGTGCATCATCAGCTCCCATGATGCCTTGCACAATTTGGGTCATGACTTTTGTAATGAAGACAAACAGGTTTTCACACCAGGCCAAACACAGAGTAAAGCAATCTCATTTATATTTAAATAAGGATGTAATGAGGGGGATGCAAGAGAGGGAATCATTATTCGTGTGTACAAACTATACAGGCATACAGAGCGTAGCTTGAGGTGACTTTCCCATTAACCTCCCTGTGCTCTTGGGTTGCTCGTGTAAATAGGCCTTGTGCCCCGTGGGCCATACCCAGTTACCCAAGAATTTAAAAAAAAGATCCATATTTAAAGCAGCAGTGCATGTTATAGTGAAAATGGTGTATCTATACCATTTTTTGATTTTAGACTGTCCTTCCTCTGCCATCTTATAAGGCACCCTTTCTTCCCATTATGAGTCTGCCTTGGCATTTTTTTAGATTTAAAACAATTAAGGGAGCATTCCATTATATTTGTCCATCACCAGGTTTTTATCAGTATATTCATTTCTCAGCTATTGTGTGCAGCCATTGTTTAACATCCATTTTTGTATGATCAAGGTGATCTAGCACACAAGGTACACCTCATTTTGATCTTGTGGGATAATGGGTGTTTAAAATTTATTGGGAACATTGAAACAATCTGGAGCTAGCTTTATTTAAAGGATCACTTCTTTAATTGTTGCAAGTCTAAAAACTAAACACTACAGTAAAATCACAGAGGGTAAACAATAGCATCTTATAAGATAGTAGAGAAAGGGTAATGTAAAATACAGTAAGATTGTGCTGTATAATTCAAACCTTTCACTGCACTGCTGCTTTATCTATACTTGAAGTTCAGCTAATGTAAGAAAATGTGTTTTATACTGTTCTCATTTTATAGAAAACATTCTTCTAATTCTGTTCATGGAACCAGGAATTTGGAGTTTTGGCTATGCCACTGCATGGATTTAGAACTCTGGCCATTAGCAGCCAATGAATTATGGCAGTGCTCAGAGTACAGAATCCACTAAGTGACAAAAGTCAAAAATTCAAATTCCTGGTTCCATCAGGAAAATGGTGCAGCATGTTTTCCATAAAAAGGAAACAATATATATCACTGTTTTTCATATCAACTTGTATTCAGGTATAGTTAAAAGGGATCATTCAGTAGAATCTATCATTTTAGAAAACAGGCATATTACACATCACTTCAAAGTTCACAAAAATGCCACATCCCATTTAAATAGTATGAAGTTAGAACAAAATATGCAGTGTTCCTCTTGGTAGGCTTCACCTTTTTAGAAACGTTTGGCTAAACTTATAATATGTAATGGCAGTGAGCACCTCATGGCCTCCAGTTGAAGATGTTTGCTTTAAAAGTATGTTTTGGCCCTTAGATAGAGAGCAGCAGTTCATATTCGGATGCTTCCAATTATCTGTCCTCTGTTACCCTGGGGTGGGATGTTACACACTGTTGTTTCTGTTTTGCCTTATGTCCTCGATATTCTCCCTGATGGAGGATTTTAGGATTGCTCTCTCTCTCTCTCTCTCTCTCTGTCTTGTCTATTTTCCCTCATTAATAGCAATGTTATTGATAATGTTTTATTATAAAATAGCATTACAGAATCCAGTATTCCCATTGGTTAATTATAGTGCAATATTGGACAATGTTGCACTTTAAATAACTATTCCCAGTATAGTAGCCAGAGCACAGTAGCATGTGGCTCACTGATTCTCAAGAAAGGCATTCTGAATAGAATTTTGCAAAAGTCTTAAGTCACCTTTTTTTAACACACTAAGCCTTGCATCTACATACTGTCACTTGCTCTCTGTTTTAATAATTGCTTCTGAACAGCATGACCAACAGCTGTCAATGTAAACACCAACTTCAAGATAAAAAAAAAACAAGTACCTTGTTAGTGTTTTTCAATGCCATCTGACTGGTTCCTGACATCCGACTCTGATGATTCAACCGCATACTTTGACAGCAGCACACACGGCAGCAGTGATTTTGTGACATACCATACAGCAGTAGGAAGCGTAATGCCAGCTCCATATCACTGCAGCCTCCATGCTGGGACCCTAGCCTAACGCGATCATACGAGATTGCAAGTGTGACACTGCAGGGAATAGCATTAAAAAATAAAACTTGCAAACTGAGCTGTGCTCCCCACGCAACATAAAAGCATTAAGCTTCACAAGCAATTGATCCCTAACCTAACCTTTACAACACAAAGGGAGAAAGTGAAATAAGCCAACAGCACAGGCAGAGAATTATAGCACCGAAGTTTTAATACTGACAGCAACATATGCTCCAAACTCCAATTTAATAGTTCCGCCCCCCCCCCCACTAACCACTGGCAAGTATGATAGCAAATAATTAATGCATTAACCACCCCAATTCCCTCCCTAAACTTGCACTGGCACTGCATGGATGTCTGTCTCTCGAGTCTTAGTTATTAAACCTATTTGCCGTGCATGTTTAATAAATGACAAAATGGCTTAGGAAGCAGACTGTACTTACTTTAAAAACAAAACTGTGTTAAAATACCATTGGTATTATGCAAGAATCAAGGCTGTGGCAGGAACATGCTAAAAGTATGTTAAAATGGACTTGGTCTGAGGCAAGAATAATGGCAACTATGGAAGCTGTATAAGGTCAAAAGACCTACATAAAACAGTAAATGCAATGTAGTTACACTAGGTGGAAGGGCTATTAATTTCAACTTTTACTTATTTAATTTTATCATTCTATGAATAAACCATATTTAAAAAAAATACAAGGCCATTTTATATATGCAATAAGATACTCTGGGGTAGTGAATTATGGTGCGATACCCACACTCCTAAGGGGTGATTGGCACTCAGCCTTCAGTCTTGTGTCTAACTATGCCCCTAGGAGTGTGGTTATCACACCATAATACACACCCTGTTGTGACTTATTGATTACATGTTCATGGCAATGGGTTCAGTGTGCCAATTTTTTTTCTTTTGCTCTGTATAGTAACATAATGCATAGGTTCTCGGAAGTTTAAATGTCTAAATGTATATATATTTGCACTTTTGGCATGTTTTGCATAATTTAATGTTTGCACAGTACTATGCACTTTTGCAGTTTTGCACACAGCTGCTAGTTTGCACAACTACTTTCCTTGAAGTTACTGTTGCATGTATACTATAGATTTAGAAAATCTGGCTCTGTATGTTTTGGAGCAATTAGAATTGACACTATGCATAATAGCCAGTATAGTAAGAAACTGTCACACACTCAAAGGTACAGAAAGAACATGCTTGGTACTCTTTGTTATTATTATGTGGTGGGAGGGGGTGGATCTCACCATAGTTTCTGTGAAGGGTCCCCACAGTTTGAGCAGACTAGATAGACAAATAGGCCTTCTGCTGGCTATATTTGTATGTTTGTATTATAATTTTTCAAACCACAATTACACAACAGTGCATGATAAAATATGTTCTGGAATTTAATGGAGAGAATGTGGTGCACACAAAATAAACCACACACATAAGTTATGTAGTAGGTTTGGCAATGATCTGGTAGGGATATTTGGGAGTTTGAGAAAAGATGAAGAGGACATTCTATAGAAGATGGGAGAGGCTTAGGTGCATGATGCAATGTAGTCTGTCTTAATGCCAGAAACCTGGGAAATAAAATTAGTGAGCTCCAGGCAAGGGTAGCAGATGTGGAGTAGGACCATGTAGCTATATGGAAACTTGGACCACAGGGAATAATAACTGGGCCTGACAGTCCCAAGCTTCATAAGCACAATAGATCTGTACCACCCCTATCTTGGTCAAAATGATACCCCACAGGCAGGTTCAATTTGCAAAACATACAATTTATTTACTACAAAAATAAGCTATAACACTTGTATTGTGTCAGCACCTCACATAGACACTAGCAGGATCACAGGCATTACAACTTCAACAGGTTTTACATTATGGCATCATCATGGAGTCCTAGGCTTTAACATGTATAGGCAGAATAGGGGGAAGAGACTGTAAGTTGGGGTAGCCCTCCATGTCAGAGAAGGTGGTAGATGATGGGTCCATTGGGGGGGGGGACAGAATCACTGTGGGTTCAGCTCACAATGACGATAGGCAAGATACTGCACATAGGGGTGTTCTATAGACCATCAGGAGAGGGGGATGAGGGTGATAGGGAACTAGGGCCACAAAAAAACAAGAAGAGGGCTACACTGTGGGCAGTAGCTATAGTGGGGTATCTCAAAATGTCAAACACTCATTCAGACAGTTCAGCAGCTAGGAGCACCAGGAGTTAAGCTCTACTAGATGCATTGTGGGACTGCCTATAATGCAGCTGGTCAAGGAACCCACAAAGCAGGCTGCTGTTCTTGAAGTGTTGATCACCAACTTGGGCATGTGTGTGAGAGAACCACTAGGGTCCAGTGACCATAACACCATATGGTTCAAACTGGCCTTCTGTACCAGTACACCCACACCAAAGCCTAGTTTAGGGTTTTAGAAGAGCAGACTTAAATCAAATTAAGGTATTTGTCCTGGATAGGGCAGTTGGGGTGGAAAGAATCAGATATGTGGAGTGAAGGTGGGGAGAAATTAAAGGGGTCATTCATTTTTTTTTTTAATTCAAGTTGATTAACTTTTCCACTTTTACAGAGCAAGACGCATTATACCTATTATACAAGCAACAAAGGTGTACAAACCTTTACAAGAAAAAAATGGGGTCATTCCTGAGGCAGTGAAGTCTTGCTTGAGGCAGTCACCAAGACAAAGAGGTACAAGAGACCAATCTGGTTCTCTGTGAAGTTCAGGGAGGCAGTGAGGGCCAAGAAAAAGGCCTTCATTAAATAGAGTAAGCAGGAGAATAAACAGTGGTCAGTACCAAGTAAAATCAATAGAGCCAAGAGGGGAGTCTAGGATCCAAAAGCAGACACAAAGCTATGTATTGCAGAGGGGTCAAGGTCGGTGAGACTACATTTTCAGATATATTAGGAGAAAAAAGAAAGACAGGAGGAGGAATTGTTAGGCTGACAGAGGGAAACAGAAATAGAAGAAGACGTGCATAAAGTAGCCCTTCTCAATGACTACATCTGCCCAATTTTCAAAGTGGAGGATAGCAGACTACCGGATTTATCTACTTATTTAGTTATTCATTTATTTATTTGAATTTTGATGACTGGGTGGGCCCACTCATGCAGACATGTCCCTTTTTCAGGGATGACCTGGGGAATAGAGGCATTTCATATACACAGAAATATAGCATTATACAAAAGGTGAACAGGAACAAATGTGTAAGTACAATGGCTAAAACAATAGATACAGTCTGGTGAGAACAGTGAGTAACAAAACAGTATGTTATCAATCCCATAACAATCCATCGCTGGGTAAAGAAGTAAGGTGCAAATGCATAGGGAACTTAGACCATATGGCAGTATACAAATTATACATTCAGTATAAAACAACATAGTACATAAATATTGACAGAGAAGCTAAGAAAGGTGAGATTGGGGAAGGGGGTGTGTGGAGAAGACCAAGTATCAGGTAGGAAGGGGTGAGAACAGAAAGAAAGGGGGAAGGAGGGAGAGGAGACGCAGACTTACAGAACAGGAGTAGCAGCATAAAAGCTGCTGAAAAGGGAACCCCAGAAATGAGGTAAAAGGTATTTACAAGCAAAACAGTCAGAAATGGGCTTGCAGCCCTGAAGATAGATAAGGTCACAAGGCTAGATAAGATGCATCCAAAGGTGCTCAGTGAACTGGAGTTGGAATTGTCTGAAACCCTGGCAGAGCTATTCAATTGTTTACTTTAGTCAGGGGTGGTTATGAAAGACTGGAGGGTGGCACACATATAGTAGTTCTGCTCCATAATGGTGGGGACAAGAAACAACCAGATAACTACAGGCCTGGCAGTCTTATCTATATTATTGTTAAACTGATGAAGACAAAAGACAAAGAAGACCAATTGGACCACCTGGGGAGTAATGGGTTTGAACATATTAAAAAACATGGGTTCATGGTGGAGAGGTCCTGTCAGTCCAACCTGAGATTACTCTTTGTGTAACTAGGGCAGTAGATAAGGGGCAAGCAGTAGAATTACTTTACTTTGTTTTTAGCAAGGCATTCAACTCAGTGCCATACAGAAAGCTGTTGAAGAAACCAGAGAGTCAAGATGCTATAAAGGACATATCTAGATGCATGAGCAGTTGGTTGGGGGAAGCAGCAGAGGGTAGTGGTAAACAAAGTCAAACTGGTGGAAACAGAAATCACAAGTGGGATGTCATAGTGTTCAGTCCTGGTGCAGTCCTTTTCAATATGTTCCTGAGCGACATAGGAGAAGGAATTCAGGGCAAAGGTGTCCCTTTGCAGATGACACTAAGCTCTAAAATCTGAGGAAATATTCAATAGGAATAGCAAATCAAGAACACAGGGACACGAGTGGAAGCTGGTGAGAGAAAAACAAGAATGTTATTTGGCCATGTAACAGCCTACTGGTTGAGGTGGCGGGCATCAAGACCGTTAATGGCATAAAGCAAAGTTGGGACAGAACTAAGGGCTCAATAGTCACCTGGGGGGGGGTAGCAGCAAGGCAGGGAACACAGGGGCATGTAGCATAGGCATAAATTCCATCTAGACCCTAGGGGGGATTTTCAGAAAAGTGGCTGTAGGCACAAATCCATGCTGCACCTATGTCTGCATCCATCCACTTGCATCAAGGCAGCTCTCTGATATTTTCAGAAGCTGCATCTCTTTAAAACAAAATGCCACATTTTTGGCAGAAAATGGATGCAGTTGCATCCAAACTAGATGCAACTCAAAACGGCATCCATTTTGGATGTGACTGAAACTGTTTTTGGGTGCAACCCTTTGACACTTTTAGGCCATCTAATAAACAGTCTAACAAGTTTAGATGCACTGCTGCTCTGAATATAGAAGCTGGCACATCTCGGTGATCCTTTTGAATACCCTGCTGTTAGGCCATCCAATAGTTGTCTAGCAGGTTTGGACGCATTTCTGCTTTGAAAATAGCGGCAGATGCATCTTGAGCAGATCCATTTGAAAATTGTGCCCTAGGTGTCAGGGGTAGGATAGGGTATAACAGGCAAATTAGATTGAGCAATGGTCTTTCTCTGCAGTCAACCTCTATTTCTATGTTTCTATGTAGGGGAGATTTGAGGAACACAAATGTATAATTCACTGGTAAATCTTTTGCTGGGAGCAGTTCCACAGTATGAACTATCAAAAACACAGAAATAACTATTTTCTAATATGGTCATTGCAGCAATGAAATGTATTACCTGGAATGGATTTAACACAATTCTTCTAGCAGGAGAGGTACTTTATGGTGGGGCATGGTGAATGAAATAGATCAGATAGACATGCTGACACAGAATGTAATAGTGAAGAATTAGACTGTGATAATACATTGATATAATGATGTGATTTATCATCTCAATGGCAATTCATTCTATTCCTGATTGAAATACTTTAGAACATAGAAAATATGTAGACACACCAAGTTGGATGAGACATTGACAGATTTCAAATATTGTTTACATTCTGCAATGAGTTGTTCTATTTTGAGTTTTTGAATATTTTGTTGTAAATTTTGTGAGATGTTTTTTATGAAATTGTGTAGCGCTCCAAGCTTCTGGGAAGGGGTGCTATATAAATAAAGTTTCTATCTATCTATCTATCTATCTATCTATCTATCTATCTATCTATCTATCTATCTAAGATTTTGAATAAGGCATAATTATCTGGGTGAGGGTAGACAATTTCTCTCCTAGGATTGGCAGGTGAACTAAAAAAGATTTGGAACCACAATGTATATTTGTGGGTACTGTACTGCATCTGTGTAGACATGCTAGAGAGGAGCATCTGTGGGGAAAAATGCTGTCTGAGTGTAAATTGGTTTTCTTTTGTATTGTGCTTCCATAGTGTCACCAACCTATACTACTAATGTCACTTACTCAAGAAGTGGCCATACAATTTCATCACTCAGCTCGAGGTGGTCATTTTGAATAAGAGTATGCATAGTACATTTTGACTCACATATACATTCTGGCAGTGAATGAGTTAAAATAACTACTGGACTGCTATGCGCTCAGAATTACATCTGATTCCTGAGCAAGAATTACTCTAAACACACTGTATCAGGAAGACAGAGTTCCAGATGTAGTCACTGTAAGAGCTGGGCATTCTACTATGAAATACACCTTGGTTATGTCAAAAGAAAGTGTCATTCAGATTGGGGATGCAGTTTAATAAAGGGAGATGCCAGCTCAGCAATACAGCAGCTGTAACACAAATAGTTCTAATCCTATGTCAAGAAAGTAAGTTTCAAAAGTATACTTGGCAGCACATTTTAAAAAAAAATAGAACAAAATCAATTGAAGTCAGCTCTAAGAATATTACCTGCCACTTATTTTGAGCCTTAATTGGCAAAATGTCAAGGAGATTTTCTGCAAAACAGATCAAAAAGGTGCCTGTATATGGAGAATCAATGAAAACATAACAGCACCCTTTCCCCCTTCATTGGGAAAAATCACCATCTAATGGGGCACACTCACCAGCGTTCCAGTCAATAATGACCTACCTTGAGGAAGGCTCGTGCTTGAGCATTAAAACCAGTCACATGGCATTTGTTGTTTGTACCTCTTAGCATCTGGACACTGACTGCATTGTTGGATTATAACTGTTAGTGGCATTTGATGCCTTCAAACAGTACTGGAACCACATACTTGAATTTATCACAATAACTGTTTCCAGTGCTATTGCAATAAATGAGTAGCTTTATAGTTCAGATCTTCACCCTGGCCAGTTATCTTCCTGGTAAACATTTGATTTTTGTTTAAAATTATTACATACAGTATCAAACAACAAAATGCAAAACAATGGTATATTTCATACTAATCTATACCAAAATGCTTACCATAGGACAGTCAAAGCAAAAGAAGTACTGACTTGTCAAACTAAGCTGAGGAAAATGATAGCCAAATACCATGACTTTATTTGTTGGTTCTTTTCCCGCTAACCTTGGTGACAGAATATGTACCTGAATTATTGGTATTTCTCACATCTGTTCAATACTGTAGTTTGAAGCTGCAGTCTGAAGCGACTCAGCAGCAATGAAATATGCTGTGTATATTTATTTGATGTACTGCATAACATTTTTGACCAGCTGTTGATCTGGCAATTTCTTCAGTTAGGTTTTTAGGAAAGGTGGTGGCTTTCCTGTTTATTGATCACATTCAGGATGACATTTGTCCTCAAATGTCAGCCATACTTCAGGACTGGCCAAACACTGGAACAGCATTTCTTCAAGTTGTGAATCGTTTCCTTTTAAAATTGACAAGCATGTGAACTGGCTTCCCCCTCAACAAAAAATATCACCAACACAACTGAAACCCACACACAACGTATTATTAAGCCTACCCATCTCAGCCCTCACTTCTTTAACCACTCTTTTATTAACTGGATCCTATCCTCACATCCCACCATGTTCTGGCTGCTGACACCCTACTTACTGGATGCTTTCAGTGACTTTCATATGGTATACTCTTGTCCAAAAGATCAGTTGCCCTATAGCCACCCTGAAGTTCATCTTTGCAAAGTCATTCAGGTCCCCTCTCTTTGTAGTCACTGATATAGATTATGCTGTGTCCTACTTTCAAACTAAATTTACTGCAACATAAAAGAAACATGTCCCTACAAGGAGATCTCCACCCACCTCCTGGATCACTGTAGAGTTCATTGATGTATTCAAAGCCCATGACTCTGCATTGTATTTCCACAAGGTCTCTGCCTTCCACAACAGTTCGCTGAGATACAAACAGCTCCATATGTCAATACTAAGACCATCAGAGGGGCCTAATCAAATTATTTTCCTGCCAACCTTTATAACAATCTTAACTCCCCTGAAAAGTTGTGAATGGTAATTAATTCTCTGTGTCCCCCCAGCCTAGTCATCAACTCTATTCTGAAGCTCGATAATCCATTTCTGACCCTCTTGTGATTGCTGGCACTTTAACAATTCCTTCACTCCATGCACACTATTCCTCCTCCCACCTCACATCCCCATCTCTCCTCTGCACAGCTCCCACTCATCCTCCTTTGCCCCCCCGCTCCTTCTTCTGCTTCATTCACTTCCTCCCCAATCACTGCTGGAGATACCTTCACTCCTCAGTTCTCTTAAAATCCCTTCAAATGTCACAGCCCTGATGTTTGGATATTAAGCTGCTTCATCTCTTTCTTCCTACTATAGGTGCTCCTATTGCCACCCTCCTAAATCTTTCCTTTCAACTTAGGGCTGTCCCCCATATTTGGATGCAGGCTAAAGTACTCCCCTTCCAAAAACTGGGTGACTCCTCCACAAGGAAGTATCAGTCCATATCCCACCTCCCTGATTTGGTTATGGTGCAATAAAAAAAACTTTACTTTCTCAACTCTCTCCCTTACTCAGCTCCTCCTCCTCCTCCCCCTTACCTTTTAAGTATGGTTTCGACAAACATCACTTTACTGTCTCCTCCCTCCCCCCCCTGGGTACTGTCTTTATTCTGAAAGTCATGGACCCATAACAGATCATTGCAACCATTTTCACTGAACTGGCTAAGGCCTTTTGTACAGTGGCCTGTCCTTTCTTTCTGGATAATCTGAGGGGGGGGGGCTCTTCAACCTGGTGATCAGTTGATTAACCAGCACCATTCAGTACAGGTGGCAACATCTTATCTTCCCGCTCTGCCCACAAGGTCTAGAGTCCCACAGGGCTCCTCCTATTTTTCATTTTTATATGTGACCTCTCATCGGTCTGTCTCCTTGCACATACACATGTGTACAAATTACATAGCACTCTTGCTGCTGGGACCTGTCACTGAGTTGGAATTAATGCTTCACAGGAATTTTGATAATGTCCAAAGTTGGTTCTGCTCAAGCAAACATTTGCTTAACGCCAGAATAACTGCTTCCATGACCATTGTTATGAAGCAGAGGCTACTGAGGCTGAAATATATGCCAGTATTTGACACTCTTGATGGGCCCCTATTTGAGGTACTCCACTGTATCGCTGAATGTGGCTAGACCAGCACTTTAACTTCTCCTCCCACTTTGTCACAATATATAACAAGCATTTGTCAATGCCAAATGTTGCTTGCTTCTATGTGCTGTTTAGGTATTTGGAAGTCATTGGAGTGCAAATATTGAAAATCCTGAACTTCTGGTGGCAGGAACAGCGCCAGATGGCAAAACAGTCATTTTCAGGAATTTGTTCACCAAATTTTCAACATAGCCATTTTAAGACCTCTGTTCATGAACAGTGTCACTGTGATTTGTTAATGTGTCCCATACATTGAGGTTGCACACGGACTCGCCACTGCCGCTATCATGGGCGGAAACACGTTTTGGCAGGATGTGAAAATGACAGCTGTACTGTTCATGAGGAGGTGTGGTAAATGGCAATGTTGAAAATCTGGAGTGAAAATATTGAAAATTTGTAACTTACGAGAGCGCATGAGGAACTGTAATTTACGTCAGAAACGTCATTTTTAGGAATTTTTTCACCAAATTTTCAACATAGCCATTTTAAGACCTCTGCTCATGAACAGTGTCACTGTGATTTTCTTAATTTGTCCAGTACATTGATTTCGCAGACCAACTGCGCAATTCTGCACTACATGGGCGGAAACACATTTTGGGTGAGATGGGAAAAATGACAGCTGTACTACTCATAAGAAGGTGTGGTAAAATGGCAATGTTGAAAATCTGGAGTGAAAAAATTGAAATTTCGTGAACTTTACGAGCCTGGTAGGAACTGCGCCAGCGCGTGCTCGTAAAACAGTCATTTTTTAGATTTTTGCTGGGACCTCAACATGGGGTTTTGGGACCCCTTCTCATGAATGATGTCACTGTTATGGCGATTATTCAGGCCCAAAGGGTGATTTCACAGTCACTGTGCAGTCACTGGCGATAATCACCTTCAGGCCCGGAACAACGCATGACAATGACATCATTCATGAGAAGGGGTCCCAAAAACCCCATGTTGAAAATTTGGTGCAAAAATTCCCAAAAATGCCTGAGATATGCAACAAAGTTGAAACCACCCCATCTAGCCCATTATACAGCTTACTGGCATTTCCTCAGTTCACGGTCGGCTTTGAAGAGTGCAGACGTGTTCCCGGTCCACCGAAGGTCATTGCGCCGGAGTCCGGAGGTAAGTATGGGGTGAGGGGGTGGGGAGGCTGGGTGAACAGTGGATGGGTGTGGTTGTGGAGGGGGTCGGGAGATGCACCACGGGACCGCTTTTGTCTTACAGGTACAAAAAAAAGACGCTATGGATCGCTTTCATCACGCTGGTGGGCCCCAGCATGGCACAAGGACGCTGGGGGGGCGCTCAGCCCATAGGGATTGGGCACCTGGTCAGCCATGGAATTCATTGCCACGCTGGGGTGGGCTCCCAGCATGGCACCTACTACGGGGAGCAGCTCACCCGACGGGGATTGGGCATCCTGCTGGCTATACAGTGCGTATGGGGGCGCGACGGGTTATGCGGTGGGGATGGAGCGTGAGCAGCCGATATCTTATCGTTGCTCACTGAAGCATAGCTCCCCCTTTCAACTGTATGCCACTGCATTTTGGAGCGTGTCATACACAGCTCCAAAATGCATTGGCTTAAAGGGGCCTCACCTGCCAGCACACTGACTGAATTGGAGGAGGAGGTGACACACCTCCGAAATCTCCCATGATGGCACTATGTTTCTTGCACATGCGTGCAAGCAACATAAAAAGCTCTGTCCCAGGCTAGGCATCATGTTTCACTCCATATCCTGCCTTCCACTCCAGATCCACCATCACATGACCCTCAAGATGACCCTTATGGTGTTTGATTATGCAGATATGCTTTACAGTGCAGTGCACAAATCTACTCTAGCCAGACTGGTCACCCTTTTCAACTCCTTTTGCTTAGCCCAAAATGCCCCACACCTTACTAATAACTGTTCCCTTTATGTAAAACTCTCTAACCCTCCCTTGAAGCTTATTGTCTCCCCTACTGCTTCTCTTTCCTTGCTAAATACTTGCTTGCCACCATTTCCTCCCACCTCTCCTTTCTCCTCACCTCCTCCACTCTATCCACTTACTTCCTTCTCTCCTCTGACACCCAATCCTTTCACATCACTCACTGCAAAACCTCTTCAGGCCAGACTGCCTTTTCTGTCTGCTTTACAACTCTGAAATAACCTCCCACTCTACCTGTTTATTGTCCTCTCTTCATGCTCTTAAACTGCTCCTGCCTGCTGATCAATCACATCCCTCACAACCCTGCTCTTGCAGCTAGCCACACATAATGATTTTGGCTGACATACTTAAACCCTGGCTAACTCTGCATCCCTCATCCAGCTATTACATTTTGGTTGACCTATCATCTACTACCTTTTTGTAAATATTTGAGTTTTGTAAATGTAGTATTTTGTACCTGTCTGATATCTTGATTTTTACCTCAATTTGCCGCTTTATTGTTTAATGCAATTTCTCCTTCCTGTAACCCTCAGTACTCGGCTGGTTTGCAGCTGAAAATGAGCTCAGACAGTGTGACTTTCACATATTTTAAATAAAGACTGAAAGGTGCATGGAAATTATTCCTTGTCTGCTCCTTTCAATCATAGTCAGTTTTGTTCGTCTATGCTTCCATAGTTTTTTTTTCTTTTATAGTTTTTTTTACTGCCACAAAGATTACATTGCAGTTCACCTCTTCAGTGTATGCATGTTGAAAAAAAAATGAGTGAAGTATTCTTTTATAGGTTTCCTGGATAGTCAATGATGTAGCTTTTTACTGATTCACAATGTTATCTAATCAAATTGACAACAAAGATATGTTAAAGAAACTCTGAAAACAAAAAGTTCTAGCCAGTTATGGATGTGAATGTAGAGAATACTCTGCAGCATTAAAAATGAATCAAGTCATGTAATAAAGCAGAAACAGACAATACTGTACATATCAGAAGAGTGGATGTAACATAATTGAGCTGGTTGCCTGAAAAAGCTTGATAATTGGCACTGTACATTGGTCTTCAGTTAACTTTTATTACTAAAGTGATTGCATTGTAAGCCAATTCTTTTTATGCAGTATATTTGAAAACTTATAAATCAATTAGGCAAAGGTAAGTTCTGTTATTGTTGTTAATTTTATCTGGTACAGTTCCTCCATTTCTAGGACTAGAAAGCAAGAATGAAATTGCATTTAAGAGTAATGATAACAATCTTAAAATTGTTCATCTTAATGTACAAAGTTTGTTGGCAAGAAACAAACAAAAACACAGATATGAGGCAAAGGTTGCTGAAAGCGACTTTGATATCAATATACTCTGAAACATGGTTTTCACAAAAAAATTGACAACTTAGAAATAGATTTGCCAGGATATGAGATTTTTAGGAGCGATAGAGTTCATAGGTAAGGAGAGTGTTGATCCCCCCCTTGCACACCTGGGTATAAAGGAGGGCTCACCGCTGTTATCTCTCTCCACAGGGATGCTGCCTTATCCCCGAGGGTCCATCCTGGACGGTTGCAAGGGCAGCCGCTAACTCTCTCCCCCACACCCCAAGACGAGCCCACCGCAAGGAAGGTAAATTAATACAGGCCTGCCTGAAAGTAAAACCAGCCTCCAGTTGAAACATTGCGGTATCGAAATAAATACTTTTAACTGTTCACCGGAGAGTCTGTTCCTTCACAAGAAATACTTTTAACTGTTCACCGGAGAGTCTGCTCCTTAAAAGCTGCTTACCAGAGTGTTGTTGGAGCCTCTCAGTGGTCCTTGCCTACACCGGGTGTGCGCGCAGCCACGCGGTGGAGCACCGCTGCTTTCCTCTGCTGCCTGTGGGAAGGACTGTCTGCCACGCCGGATGCCCCACCACCCCCACCACCACCCATGGTCGTCACTGCGCTATATAGTTCACATCACATGGGCTGAATTAACCTATCAGCCCACTTTACCATCTGCAGGCTATACTTACTCACCACCAGAGGGCTCATCTCATTTTCTTTATGCGTGCACTAGCCTGACTGTTTACAGAGTCTCAACCAAGGCACATAAAATACAAGATACGAGCTGTCCCTCAACCCCTCCTTAAGCCTTGAATCTGCCCCATACTGTAGCACCTCAATAGCCACCCCACAAGCTAGCATTTGTCCCCGGGGCTCTGATAGGTACACACTTATAAACCTGGATCACTGGTCACTGCGCCTCCAGACCCTTTCTCTCCAGGGAGCTCTTCTGACGTTGGCTTGTACTACCCTTCCCATTTCTAAGTGGCGCTGCCCATTGGGTGAGGTATATAGTGTCCACGCTGCTCTTACTTCTGCCTACTGCCTGGAGGGACCTGTTCTTCCCAGGTTCCCTCACCGCCCCCTCTAGACTGGGCCATGGCTCCTCTCGTGCAGTCGGTTAACTTACCCTCCTGTCACAGTCCCTCAGCAACCCCCTACCCTCCTAAGCCCCCTCCAGCCTGGCTATCTAAAAAGGCATAAAAATAGCCCATCTAAACTTCCACAGTATTCTACATAACCTAGCAGAACTGACAGCCTGGGCGGCCCTGTATGAGCTGGACATCATGGGTTTCACGGAAACCTGCCTGAAGCCTTGTATTCCTGACCCCGCATGTGCCATTCCGGGTTACAGCCTCATCAGGCGGGATAAGGCTGGTAGAAAACACGGGGGGGTGTACTCCTATATTATAGGGGGCACCTAAATGTGTCCCCAGTGTCTTTGTCACCCCTCGACACCTCGGGTTGTGAATTCATTCACTCCCTCCTCCTGCTCAGAAACACAAAAAAGGTATACCTGATCTGTGCCTACAATCCCCCTAAGGGAGGCATGCCAGGACTCTCCAGTCTACTAGACCACCTTAAAGACAAGGTAGGTTCAAATGAGGTGCTAGTCCTGGGAGATTTCAACCTCAACTGGCTGGGGCCTAATACCAAGCAATACGAGCTGCTGCTCTCAGGCCTCGCCCTCAGTCAGACCATCACGGAACCCACCAGGATCTCCTTCCAGGGGGACAAGGGCTCACTAATTGACTGGTTACTGAGCAACAGACTGGAAAAAATCCTCCAATCTGCTACACTTCCGGATGCCATATCTGATCATTCTCCTATATACTGCATTTGGGCATCCACAGCCCCCAAAATTCCCAGTAGAGTGATACAGATGAAGGACTACTCCAAGCTCATCCTCAATGACTTCCTGGAGGACCTACCCTGTGCCGACTGGACTAGGGTACATAGCACCAATGACCCTGCCGAAGCACTGGACCACTTCCTTGTGGTTTTCATCCCACTGCAAAACAGGCATGCTTCCCTTACAAAAAGGAGGGTGAGGGGCACTGTCACAAAGTGGTCTATTAGCTCTAATGAAGCAGACAGACAAGTGCTGGATAAACCACAAAATCTCCTGCAACATCTACGACCTCCTTGAATATCGATGGCTTAGAAACTTCTGCAAGTCCACCATACGCGCCGCCAAGAGTGAGTTCTGCAAATCTGCCATGCTCACCTCGGCCTACAACCCCCGGTGCTTCTGGCAAAACATTAAAACTATGGTTGGAGGGTCCGCCAAGGATTCGGTCGCTGACATGAATGTTGTGGGGGGGGCAACTGTAATAACCCCCAGACCATAGCCTCAGCATTCAACGTCTTGTTCCCCCGAACTGCCTGCCCCCCCACACTACTCTCCACCCCTGAACCTCTGGATGACCCCACTCTCCCCCCACCCACCTTTTTACCTTAGACTAATCTCAGTTAGAGAGAGTCAAGCACTCCTTGCTGGTCTTTCACACCATACAGAGGCAGGTTATGATAACCTCGAGCCTAAGTTGCTTAGTTTGGGGGCGCCCCTCCTTGCCAGGCCGATTACTCACATATTCAACTCTTCCCTCACCTCGGGAATTTTACTTGACGTTTGGAAAGTGGCCAAGGTTGTCCCAGTGTATAAGCACGGCGACCCCAAGGAGATGAACAACTACCGCCCTATTGCCATACTCTCTGCTACCAGCAAGCTACTTGAAAAGGCCATAGCTGCACAAATCTTCCATTACCTTCAGGAGTATGCAGTTCTCTCCCCTGCGCAACATGGATTCAGGAAGGGGCACAGTATAGCGACTGCTATTGCCATGGTCACCTAAGAGGTCAGATCTGCGACGGACCTTAGTAAACTGACTGGAGCCATCTTCGTTAACCTCTCTAAGGCCTTCGATCGGGTCGACCACAACCTCCTTCACTCCACTCTACTCTCGCTGGGTTTCTTCCCACGAGCCCTTGCTTGGTTCTCCAACTACCTTGGGCGTAGACAGCAATACACCTGTTTTAACCGTGCCCTATCGGACCTTTCCCCAGTTAGATGTGGAGTCCCCCAAGGGTCCATTCTTGGTCCCATTCTGTTCTCCCTTTACATAAACAAACTCCCCTCCGTTGCAACCTATGGGTCCACCACACTCTATGCAGATGACCTCGTACTATTATCTAGTTCCCAGGACATCGCAACCGTTAACTCCCAACTTAACTCAGACTTTGGGCATATCCAAAACTGGCTCATGGGATACAAGCTCACCGTTAACCTAAACAAGACCCATGCCATGTTGTTCAGTTCGGTGGCCAAAACTGCCTCCTGCCCTACTCCCCTTGCCATACTTTAGGGCAATGGCTGCTTTCTGCCAGTCTTGCAATCTGCCAGGTACCTAGGTGTGACCCTAGATCCTCAGCTTGATCTCACTGAGCATCTCAGGAACATCTGCAGAGCTTCAAACAGTAAGCTCGGTCTAGCCTACAGGGCAAAGAACTGCCTCACGCTGGCCGCTCAGCTCGCCATAGCCGGGGGGATTCTCCTACCCACACTCTGCCATGGGCTTGTAGTCTTTGCACCGGTTCTGAACTCCAGTCCAGCAAAATGGGATACAGCCTACAACAACATATGTCGCTTCGCCTTCTCTGCACCTCGCCTTACGCATCGGTGCAACCTCTATGCTCAACTGGAGTGACTCCCCCCCCTGAAAAATACTGAGCCTTTGTCCTCGGCAACTTTGTAGATAATATAGTCCAAACTGCTTGCCCCTCTGCTCTTGCACTTCCCATCAAACACTGTACCCCGGCCTACCGCCTAAGGTCTTGCTCGACCCAGGTTTGCATGGTCCAGAGAACCCACTCCCTCACTGGTGATCGGGCCTTCTCCGTCTACACTCTGAGACTATGGAACTCCCTTCCTACCCTCGTCCGGGCCACCCCCTCCCACCCTGGCTTCATAACTTCCCTATGGAAGTTCCTCAAAGCAGCTTCCACTTGTCTTTGTGCCAACTAAATACAGGGGAGTCTCTCCCTCACCTCTGACACCTCTCCTACATGCTGAAATCAGCCTCTGCCACTCTCTCCTATAGCACTTCCTGCCCTCCACCGGAGAGGTGCCCCCTTACCCCACTATCCATTAGCTCCCTCCCTATTAGCACTTAGACAACCCCACGTTATCATGCCCTGCCCTCTGGGCACGCAACTGTAGGGCAATACTCTTCCTTCAGTTAGAGCCTGACTCCATCGTGGTGGTCCTCCTGCTGTTTCTCCCCCTCTCTATACTTGTTAAGTACCCTGCTGGTGTACTGCCTACACTCCCCCTTGTTTGTTACCTGACAATCACTCTGTAGGTGCTCTGTTTACACTCCCCTTGTGGTTATCTGATAATCTCCTGCCTCCCCATGCTCCCATGATACCCTGTGGATGTAGTGTCTCCTTTATGGTATAATACAAGATACAATGTCTTCTCTACCATATAATACAAGATGTATTTGTATCATGTTTCTATTTTTGACTCTGTATCATGTCTCTATTTTGTACTCTGGCTCCACCTGTATGTGGGCCCGTATGTTACCATGACAATGTACCATGTTTTCTGTATTGTAATCTCCTGGGTCGCACCTGAAAATAGGCACTTGTTGTCTAGTGTGCTTACCTGGTTAACAAAAACAAACAAATAAATAAATATATGTCTCAAAGTTGTTAGTAGTTACAGAGGAAGTGTTTAATTAAAATTGTAATACTTGTGAATTTATTTCAACTGAATTACTTTTGGGTGGGAATAAGAAGTTGAAAATTGAAGGGCCAAGCCCGTGGTTATGTGGGGGAAGAGCTCTTCCCCCACATACTATTTAACCCAAGCAGCACACTACCACTCTGCTTACAGTGAGTCGCACTCGTTGCACTCACTGGCGTGCTGTCCGGTTGCGTTGCTTCCTGTTTCATCTCCTCATTGTGCCACCTCCCCACTCATTCTCCTGCTTGCTCTTTTGTTTTGTCTGTTTCTTTTCTGTCCATTGCACTGCTAGTTTTGTTTGTTTTTTCTTCCTTTGGGAGGGATTCTGCACCATGCTTGTGCCTCCTCGGCTTTCCCTTTCATTTCCTCTGCCTTGCAGCCACTCGTTAGCTGCTTCTGTTTTCTGTCTCTTCCCGCTTTCCTCCGCTGTCTCTTGTTTGCAACAGCCGCCCTATGCTGCCTCTCAGTTCGGGTCTTTGGATTCTCTGTTCAGCTACCAACCACCGCTGCAGCAATGACCTCATTAACTTCCCCGACGAGCAGCTATTTCTGCCTCACACAACGAACTCTACCGCACCATACCTGCTGACCTTGTTTCGTACTCTGCCAGGCTACTGCCTACATCAGCTATATCCTGACTTTGTTGAACTGCCCGCATTTTACACCAGCCATGCTTCGAGTCAGCTTATCGTGTGTCTGCACAGTACAGTGTTCATTTACTTGTACAATTACAAGCCACTGACTGGCTACTTGCACCACCACTCATCAGCATTCGTATCATCATGGCGGATCATCACCCATTAGCTATACGTCTGACTTGAACCCTGTTGAACCAGTCCCTGCCATATTGCTTGCTTGCTTCCTAGCTACGGTAAGATCTAATCATGGGATTTGGCCTCTCCGGCTTCTTTAACCACATTTACAGATCTACATCAGTTATAGGAACCAGGACGTTCTCTGAGAAGCATGGGTAATTCGAGCATCAGCTGCAGCATCACTCCCTATTTTTCATACTTTTTACTGGCCTTTCACCACATGGGTATTTTACCATTTGTCGCTAGATGGCACTATTGTTCAGATGAGACTCAAGCTCCAAAGTCGAATTGCAGTAACAACTAAATAGACTATGGCATATTTTAGTGGTTCCTATACTAGTACTCCTATTTTAATCATTTGAGTCCTTCCAACTATACTGGCAATAATATTTGGATCACCCCTGCTACACGCCACCTGACCGCTGGCATGTTGCATTTATTGCTCTTGCCTGGTTTATTCTCGGACCGTGTTTCTCCTATCCTAAAACATTGGATCGATGTACTTGTCATGTTTGACTCATTCCAGTCATGTTGTAGCCTAGCCGTGTTGCCTGGTTTGCCCACGTTTATGTCTACTCTCCTCTGCTGTGCATTGTTGCTGCGACACAGCTACCTTACTGGCTGACCTCATGGCCATGCTGCATGCTAACCTTCTTGGGTTTAGCTACTACTTCTATTTAATCTTTGGCTGGCAAATTCATTCAATTATACCATATACATTCTTCTGCTGTCCTACATGTGGTCTAGCCGCACTTCAAATCTCATTGGGCAAGCCCCTTTTTGCTCCATGGATGTTTCCTACAAAGCTGCTTTTCATTCAGACCTACCTTTCTGAATGCTCCTGACAGCTTCTGCCTTCATTTGGATTTCTAGAGTACATCAAGATATTTGCTTCACTTCTCTTGGATGCTCCTTGCCTTGTTACTTCACCTTTCTGGTGTTAATACTACCATCTCCACCAGGATTCCCTGCTGGTCTTTATTCCATGCCATCTTCCTTGGTTGAACCGATGCATAAAACATTGAATTACTACAGTTTCAGGATGGTTTACCTCTCGTCGAGCTGCCAACTTTTCCGCCAGGGTGTCTCCAAAGCAATCCTTCCCATGCTCAATCTTCAAGATACAACAACCTACAGCTCCGTTCTGCTCTCATGAGTCTAGCTTCACTACAATTCTACTCCGCACTACACTGACTCTGGATATGCCGCCAATATTATTCCATTTCCAAGTTATTCCTCACTACTTTGCTACTATTCTGCATTGCATGCAGTTTGACATTTCCATAATATCATCTTTCACTGCTCTGCAACCTGCCTCCCCCCATGGGACCGGAAGTTTGCCATCACATTTAGTCTGACCTGTGTCCTTATTGGCCCTGGGGTCATTGTTCCTTTATATTACTGCTCCGTAATCGCCTGCTTCTACGATCTGCCTTCACCCATTGGGCTGGGAGGTTTAACTGCTTCTACTCTACACCTGCCTCGCCCTGCTCGGGGCCTGGAGATTCACACATTCTACTATATGCCTACCTCCTGCCGTGTCCACCAGCCCAGGAACTCCTTTACTACTATGGACTCGCATATGGATGTTTCTACATTCATCATCTATTCTTGGATGCTTTGCCCTGACACTTCAGCCATATGGAATTACTTCTGCTTCACTCTTTCCAGGACACTTGACTGAGCTTCTCCTGAAGACCTTCACTATCCTGATTCCTGCTCTACCAGTTCTGGGACCTTGTGACATCACTACTTCATTGACTCAGCCTCTTCTGTTATCACCACCTAGGACTCCTAAGCTCTACTATTCAGAACTCATCAGGATATTCTTCAGAAGTCAAACCATTTGGATCCATGAAGCTCCTTAGTCTCCTTTATCCAATTCTACTATTTATTCACTTGCCAGCCTATTTACTTATGAGCAGACCTACGACGGTGTGGCTGTGCTTTCATTTTACTTGGAGCTAGCCGCCTCTCCTTAGCTCACCAGCTGATGGTTAAGCTGCGCATCTCACCCGAGGGACTAGCTGCCACGTTCTGTTATTCCAGCGTACCTCTGTAGGTCTGGCTAAGCTTCCTGTTGTTTGGAGCTATCCCCTCATCCTTACCTCACCAGCTGATGGATAAGCTGCGCATCCCACCGGGGGACTCACTGCCACCTTCTATTATTACCAGCTGACCTCCGTAAGTCTGGCTGTGCTTTCCCTTTGCCAGGAGCTAGCCACCTCTCTACTTACCTCACCAGCTGTTGGATAAGCTGCGCATCTCACCCAAGGAACTAGCTGCTACATTCTATTCCATATCACCTGGCTAACTTAATGCATTACTTGCAACTTACTACCTCATCTTCTCAGTTACACGGTACACAAGCACTTACTTGCATATTGGGTTCACCCCGTTTTACTTCATGACTATTTCCTAACCTCGCACCAGTGCTTCAGATTTCCTTCCCTTACAGCCTGCCACGATTCCACCTCAGCTCTACAGCCATTGCCTTCTATATCATCGCTTGGGAATATGCTCTACTCCTATCGTTCTTTACCGGACCTGGATTTGTCAGTCAGTAGTCTTGCTGCAAACCTTCTACCATTCCACGCATCCCGCAAGTCATTCTTATTTATTGGAGCACTCCACCACCTGCAGTTCATCGCTTCAATTCATATCAACCATGGATTACACTCTACTTCATTCTGGCCTGCTCATGGATTCTCAACCTTGGAGTTTTCTACTTGGATGCTTGCTCTATTTGCCTGACATGTCACGATTCGATACTTCTTCAGTTCTCAGTTTCTCTGGATTGGGTTCTACAACTTCGGGGTTCAGATTAGCCAATTAAATTATTTAGGATTACTCTCCTTTAGTATGCCCAGAAGGATGGGCAAATCAGTAACCATGGGTCTTCAGAGGTTTCCCCCCAAGGAGGTTTTTCCTCTCCTGCATGCTACTGGTCACACTCTCCGGAGCTGGAGGAGGTGATCACTCTGCCATTCATTTTATTGAGGGTCGTCATCCTACTCGACTCCTTCTATTGGTCGAATACAGAACAATTATATGATATCATTATTTTTGGGGGTCTCATACAGTGGGAATACGCATCCTTCCTATGGTGGGATACAGAGAAAGGCCAAAACAAATATCAAGATATAACAACTACTCATCAGTTCAAACATCTAAGCACCTTGCATATACTATCTAATTCATACGTACTATAATCACTGACTTGTTCATGTCTATGCTGCAGTACCTAAGCACAAATCATTCTATACTAGTAATACCTGGCAATCATTGTCTTACTTACCAGTTGGCCTCTGTATCCAACCATAATCTACATCATCCAGCTACGGTATATAACATAAGCACTGAGCTATGAACCACGCATAATCAGTACGGTTTATGTCTTTCCAGGCTGTCTTGAAGATGAATCTGGTATTTTCTCTAACTTTAAGACCACACATTCCCTAAAAAGGGAATGGATTATGTTAGGTACTTTTAACCCTTACAGTACAGCAGGAGTATATATACATCCTGAATCTATATACTGTACATTCTATTTGGGCAGGTAAAATTAATAATAATGTTAGGGGAAAGTCTTTTTGAATTGGTCTGGTGGAGAAACTGATGGGGTTAGGAGTAGGCCCTTTGATGGTCAGATGGATTGAAAACTGGATAGCTGGACGCACTCAGAGAGTAGTGGTCTGAGGGGAGCTCTCGAACCCTACAGAGGTTGGTAGTGGGGTACCACAGGGCTCAGTCCTGGGTCCAATCCTGTTTAATGCATACATATCAGACATCAGGGATGGTATAGGTGTGAAATGAGTCTCTTAGTGGATGACTCCAAGATGGGAGCAGTAGTTGAGGGAGAAGAGGGAGGTTGGCCCTGCAAGGGGACCTGGACACCCTGGAAAGCTGGGCTTACACATGGAAATTAAATTCAATATCACCAAGTGCAAGGTGTTGCATCTTGGTCGGGAAACCCTAACACAGGTACACCCTGGGAGGAGGTGCTGGAAGCCTCAACAGGGGAAAAAGACCTAGGGGTCATGGTGGATACATGTATGAATAACTCTGAGCAGTGCAGGAGAGCAGCTAGCAAGGCAAACAGGATGTTGGGATGCATCGCAGGGGATCACCTCAAGGAGCAAGGAAGTGATTCTGCTGCTGTACAATGGACTGGTTAGACCACACCTTGAGTACTGTGTACAGTACTGGAGACCACACTTGAAGAGGGACATACAGCTCCTGGAGAGGTACAGAGGAGGGCAACAAAGATGATATGAGGGCTAGGGATTTGACTTACGAGGACAGACTTGAGGAGCTCTGCCTGTTTCATGGTGGAGGAGACAGGGGGACATGATTGAGGTCTTCAAGTACCTCAAGGGAATAAATAGGGTAAACATGGAGGGATCTTTAGACTAAAGCAGGGAGGCATCACCAGAGGGCATGGTTTGAAGTTGGAAGGTGGAAGGGTGAGGGGGAAAAGAGGAGGAGGTTTTTCACTGAGAGGTGGTGGACCCTTGGAATGCTCTGCCTGGTGAGCTGGTTCAGAGATCCACAGTGGAGGGCTTTAAGAGAGGTGGGACAGACACAGAAAGTGGATGTATCAGATGATGGCCTGTCCCGGGGGGGTGGGGATGGATGATAGGGGTTTCTGGAGCACAAGGGATGGGAGGGTCTCTGCACCCAACTAAGGATCTAGGTTCGAGCAGACTTGATAGACCATGAGGCCTAATCTGCTGGCAAATAGTATGTTAGTATGTTAACGAATTGGGCATGCAACAAATTATTAAGGAACCAACTAGAACAAATTATAGGATTGGCACTGAGACAATCCTGAACTGGATAGTGGACACTCAGCTTGCAAAAATATTCAGAACTGGCATTTTACCAGATTATCTGAGTGACCACTGTCCAGTCTGTTGTTTGTGAGACATTAAGAAGCCCAAAGTAGAGCCATCTTATATAACTACTTGATACATTAATGTGGACCACTCTGAGGTCTTTAATCAGAAAATCCTTAATACTATTTGGTCCTTTTCGGGTTTCATTGATAATATTGATAAAGCCTTCTCTAAATTTTGTTTGGTTCACTTTAATACTTGAGATACTAGGAACATAGACACATAGACTTTTTTGGCAGATACATAGAATTTGATGGCAGATAAAGATTGTTTGGTCCATCCAGTATTCACATTTCTCCCTTCCTACCCTAGTACTGCAGCTCATGCACAAGATATAGCTCTTTTCTCTTCCCCCCTTTCTTTAAACTATGATTCTCTTGTGCTTCTCTCATGCATTCTTGAACACCACCACTGTTTTCACCCCCAGCACCCCTGCTGGTAGGTTGTTCCAGGAATCCACCACTCTTTCTGTGAAGAAGTATTACTTCCTCACATCTCTTCTGAATCTACCCCCTCCAGTTTCATAGCATGGTCCCCTTGTTCTTGAGCTCCTTCTCGTCTGAAAAAATACTTTGCTGTTGTACCTTATTTACCCTCGTGGTATATTTAAAGATCTCTATCATACACCCCTTTCCAGCATCTGTTTCAGGGTGTACATATTGAGGACTTTTAGTTTCTTCTCATAGGGCTTTGGATGCAGACACTGCACCATTTGAATTGCCCTCCTTAAGACTACCTCCACTCTGCCTATGTCCTTCTGGAAATGTGGTCTTCAGAACTTGACAAAGTACTCCATGTGGGTTCTTACTAGTGATCAATACAAAGGCAACACCACCTCCCTCTTTCTGCAGGTGATACCCCTCCATATGCACCCCAGGATACCACTAGCTCTTTCTACTGCCTTGTTGCACTGCCTGGCCACCTTTAGGTCATCTGATATGATTATCCACATTTTTCTTTCCTGCTTTGGTGGTCATCAATACCACTTCACCCTTTTTGTATTCCATCCCTGGGTATCTGTGCTCCAAGTGTATTATTTTGCACTTTTCCACACTGAAACCCAGCTGTCATACACTTGACCACTCCTCTAGTTTTCTTCTTCCTAACAGAAAATTGTGGGAGTAGGGTGTGATGAATGAATGGATAACTAAGGATGTTGTTAATCTTTTGTGTAGTAAGAAATAACTTTGAAAGGAATATAGGAGGTTTAGAGATCCTAAAGTGTTACAGTAGCTGAGTATAAGCAATATTGTGACAAATGTAAGTCAGTTTGTTGTCAAGACACATTTAATTTCCATAAGGATGAACAAATTGAAACTTTAATAATTCAATAATGGTGTTGAAGACTCTTAATCAAATGACAAGTAGAATAAAAAAGCTTGGAAACTTTACCTGAGTGCATAGTTGTGAGTTTCTCAATTCTCCAGAAGACTCTTTAGGACTGTTCAGTGACTTTGTTTGCAATTTGGAAGAATATCGAAAATATTTTCTCAATATGGAGACTAATAATGAGCAATTTTATTTTGATAAATTAATGCCATCTTTTTTATTTTAAGATTCTGACACTCTTTGGTAACTAAGTACATTACTGAAATTCCATGACTGAATATTGCTATTGATTTAATAGATTTTTGTTCAATAAAATTGGCTAATGTTTCAGTTTCATTCCTCTGAACCTGTCTATTGGAATATTCATCATATAATGGTGTTATACAAAAAATTGGAAATCTGCCATGATTAGACCCATTCTAAATCTGGCCACTTAAATTGGGCTTCAAATTATTTTTCCATTTTACTATTGCATATGCTTTCTAAAGTTTATAAAAAAAAATGTTTTTGATCAGTTTCTGTTTAATAAGCATCTGTCCAGATATGATCTCCTTACTGGGGTACAATGTGGCTTTCTATGTAGGCACAATACAGAGACGGCCTTGGTGGAGTTCACGGACTATATACCTGAGCCCTGGATAAAGAGCTCCATGTGGCATCAGTCTTTGTGGAACTCACCAGGACTTTGGTTGTGTTGACCATGTTCTTTTGCATTATTCTTTGTCAGCTTTGGGTTCTTCAGGGGATACAATGACCTGGTTTATGGGACATTCAAAGGACAGAGTGCACTTCACTGCTATTAATGGGGTTAATTTGGAGAATAATTTGATAATGTCTGGTGTTCCTCATGCTTAAATTTTAGGATTACTTGTTTTATTTGTTGTTGTTGTTGAATTCTAAGACCAGAGTTTGTGTTTCCTCCAAATTTTATGCAGATGATGAAGTTTTTTTTTAGTTCTGGTAATAATATTTCAGACTTACAAGAAGCCAATGCAAACTGACTTTTTGAATACGTATGATTGTTTTTTTGAAAAACAAATTGCTTTTAGATTCTAAACCCCCAAAAAACTAAACTAAACTAAACTAAATCAATGGTGTTTTCAAGATTAGGTATATTTCTTCCATTTGATTTTCAGAGAACCCAAACACTTCAAGATGGGGAGGTCAGTGAACCTCTCCCCACCCCCCACACACATACACAAAGGCAGTGATAATCAGGTGGGAGGGGGAGGGGGACAGGGGGCAACCAAGGATAGGGGTGGGGAAAAGGAGAGTATGAAGGATGGGAAGGATAAAGCTAACACATGAAAAAGTCAAGGAGGTACAGAGTCAAAGTGGAGTGTGGTGTCATTTAATGACAGTCTCAGAAACAAGATGGCAGAAATGGAAGCCCTCTTAGTGGTGGGTAATGTGGACATAGCAGCAGTTACCGAGACCTGGGCAACAGCACACCATGACTGGGATCTCTTGATTCTAGGATAGAAACTCTACAGAATGGACAGAGAGATAGGAAAAGGGGGGGTGGGCAGCATATATCAGGGAAGAATAATGTGCACGAGGGAGGAGGAGTAACATGAGAAGGTAGAAACCTTGTGGCTCCAACTACATACCAACAGGAGGAGAAAGATTAGGATGGGAGTGGACCACCCAACCAGGATGAGGAAAAGGAGAGGGAACTTTGTTCACAGTTGCTGATGGCAGCAGGAGAAGAGGAGGTAGTACTGGTTGTGGATTTTAATCTGCTCAAAGTGGACTGTGCTATACCAGCCACATCCTGCACCAGAAATCAAGAGATCTTAAATGTGATACAGGGAGGATTTGTGATCCATGGTGTTACAGATCCCACCAGGGAGGGGGCAATCCTTGACCTAGTGATCACCATTGGGAAGCATGTACAGGAGTTAGAGATAATGGAACCTCTGGGTGGTAGCGACCACAGTACAGTGCAGTTCAGTTTGGACTTGGGCAGGGATAACATCCCCACCAAAATCAGAATGTTGGATATCAACAGGGCAAATTTTAAGAAGATGTGAGAGGTGCTAAGGGAACACATACTGGGCACAGAAGAGGACTTATAGGTGGATCACACATGGCCTATCATCAGAGAGGTAAGTCTAACAGCCACATAGGATTGTATTAAGCTGAGAGGAAAGAACACAGGGGCCAGATCACTGAGCTGGTTTAACTATGAGGTGGCCAAAGTGTTGAGGGGAAAAAAAGAGTGGCCTACAGAAATTCAGGAGAACAGCAAGGGCAGAAGATGAGGAAGAATACATGAAGCTGGCTAGGGTGGCAAGAAAGGAGGCAAAGCATGCTAAATCACAGAAATAGCTTGAAATAGCTGAAGTGATAAAGAAAGGGGAAAAGGCCTCCTTTTGCTATGTCATTGAGGCACAGGTCAGGAAGCATAAGAAGCCAGGAGCAGTTTCAAAATTCACAAATAGTGTTTTATTTTTCTCAATAATAGCAAAATAAAAAATAATGTGTTCAGTATAACTATTTACAACGGCTGTACAGAGAAAACAGTCATACATCTGAGTGTTTCTTCTCAGTTTAAAATCTCAGTTTCTTTCTTTCTGCCTCCTTGTCTCTCTAGCAAAGCATTTTTTCTCTTTTTTATAAGTCTTTGCCTGGTAACCTTGTTAAGAGATGTTCTGCTTCTCACAGAATGTTCTTGCCAGTTTACATAATGTTCTTGTCAGTTTCCTTGTAGGTGCAACAAACATAACATAGTGACCCAGAACTGACTTCTTGACAGCTCTTCATAAGGCTTAAAAACTGCATCTCAGGTTAACCCCTTGAGTTCCAAATAGCCTTTTGCGATCATTTCAAAAGTATAACTATATATAGTTTCAAACAAAGGGATCCCAGTATCAGTGACATTTCAACATAAAGATTCACATAAATGTTTATAACTGCAGATATGCATGGGGGAAGAAAATACAGAACAGTGAGTGAAAGCAGAGAGACAGCAAGGGGTGGACAATTGGGAAACTATCAGAGTGATCATTTCCTATGTCTCACAAGAAAATTTGGTTGTGCAACCAGAGAAAAGACATAAAAGGAGAGGATAGAACAGATCCTTATGTTTAAACTCCCTCTGCACAACAAATGGGGCAGGGTCTTATTCAACCCTGTCACATGCTATATAAGCAAAAAGAGGAGCAAAAAAGATAGCATGTTAGGCTAAGGAAGGTAGATGGATGGGTAGATGAATGTGAGCAAAGCAGAAATATTAAATGAATACTTCTGCTCTGTCTTTACAAGTGAAAAGGATGGATCAGAGTCACACAGGGGGACAAGAAGGGAGGAGCCTTGGGGGGGCTGAAGTGGTAATAAAGATTGAAAGAGTGTGGGAGGGGCTGTTGGCACTGAAGGTGGACAAATCCTCAGGACCATACGGTATACACCCTAGGGTGCTGAAAGAGCTGTCAGAGGATATGGCCGGGCTACTGGCTGTTCTCTTCAATAGATCCCTGGAGTTGGGTGTGGTGTTGCTGGAATGGAAAACAGCTCATGTGGTACCCCTCCACAAGGGCGGACAGAAGGATGATCCAGGGAACTATAGGCCAGTCAACCTGACTTCAATAGGATGTAAATGTCTGGAGAACATACTAAAGGAAAGGCTGGTAAGATACATTGAGGAGAATTGTCTATGAGATGGAAGGCAGCATGGGTCTGTAGCTGGCAAACTGTGTTAAATGCACCTGATCAAATTCTTTGATTGGGTCACAAAGGGGGTGGATGGAGGCCAGCTGATGGACATCATATACCTAGACTTCAGCAAGGCCTTCAATCCTGTACCACACAGGAGGCTGACAATGAAACTAATGGATTTAGGGTTGGGGGAGAAAATGGTAAGGTGAGTAGATCAGTGGTTGAGTGGCAGAACCCAGAGAGTGGTGGTGGGGGGAGAGTTCTCCAGTGCCAAGGCAGTCAGCAGTGTGATCCCATAAGGATCAGTGTTGGGGCCAGTGTTTGTACAATATCTTCATAAGTGACATTGGGGAAGGCATTAAAAGCAAGATTTACCTGTTTGTGGATGACACCAAACTCTGTGGGAGGGTGGACACAAAGGAGGGGATTCAGGACCTAAGGGTGGGCACAAAGGAAGGGATTCAGGACCTAAGGGAGGACCTCGGTAAACTCAAGAGATAGTCAGGAATTTGGCAACTTTGCTTCAATGCTAAAAAGTGCAAAGTGATGCACATGGGGCCAGGAATCCTAGGACAGAGTATTTCCTGGGGGGGGGGGGAGTGTTCAGGTAGCTGCTTCAAAGGAGGAAAAGGATCCAAGGGTGGTGATAACTAACAACCTAAAATACACCATTCAATGCAAGAAGACAGCGGCAAAGTCTAACAGGATGCTGGGGTTTATTGCAAGGGGATTCAGTAGTAGGTGGAGCGAGGTCTCTTTGCCATTGTATAGGTAAATGGTAAGATCACATTTGGAATATGGGGTGATGTATTGGCCTCCATACCTTAAGAAGGACATAAACATACTGAAGGGAGTTCAAAGGAGAGCAATCAAGATGATCAATGGGCAACAGAATAGGTCATATGAGGAGAGGCTGGAAGCCTTAAGGATGTACTCTCTCGAAGAGAGGAGGGGAAAGGGGTGATATGACAGAACCTTCAAATACTTAAAGGGTATAAACAGAATGTATAGAGAAGGTCTCTTTAAAATGAGAGACAACAGAACCACAAAGGGACATGTCCTAAAGTTGATGGAGGGGGAGGTTTAGGAGGGATGTTAAGAAGCATTTCTGTATGGAGAAAGTGGTAGTCACATGGAATGAGCTGCCAGAAGAGTTGATCCCAGTAAAAACAGTGAGGGCCTTTAAGAGGTCCAGGGGCAAACATGTGGGGAACACATGGGTTAGAGAAGGGAGGAAGGGAAAGACATGGGGGAGCATGGTCATTTGCATAAGCCATGGACCCTGCATCATTTACCGAGCAGACAAAATAGGCCAAATTGTCCTTCTTCTACTGGCTATTTTGTATGTTTGTATGTTCGTATATTTGATCATTGTGGGGAAGTTATAGAAAGGGTTAATGAATTTTGTTATTTGGGAGTCTATTTGGACAGATTCTTCACCTCTGAAAAACATATTAACCATTTGATTATGACTCTGAATGAAAGAATGAAAATGCTCTGTAGGATTAATCAATGTTTCATACCTGAATCATGTAAACTATTGGTAACAAGCTTATTATTAACTAGATTGGAGTATGGTTTTCTATTTTATTCTTCAGTTACTGAGAAGTTGTTGAACAGACTGAATTTGCTGTACAACAGTAATTATAGATTTGCCTCTTGACTACCCAGGACAACTCAACACAGTGCTCTGTACAAACGACTGGGCCTACTTCCCCTCAAAGACAGCTTCAGCTATACATTTTCCATTTTTTTGCATAAACTCCGTTTGGGGCTTGCTCCATCTACTTTATCCAAGATTTTTCCAAGAATTCATAATGGTTTCTCTACAAGATCACAATCAAGATTTATTTTTGCAACTCATTTCTTTGCAACCAGCTTTGGGCAAAGATCTTTTAAATTCAAAGCAAGTAATTTTTATAATAAATAATCTGAAACTTTGATACATTGTAACAAGCTTACTGTTTCTTAAACCTATGGGTCTGATTCTCAGATGGTCAGGAATGGCACACTGAGCTTGTGCCAACTGGGAATGGCACAATGGGCAACTTGCACCACACTGTGCACCATTCCTGATTTTCAGACAAGGTCTGCACCACAAGGGTGGCTGCTTGTGCCAGGCAGGCTTGTGCCACTCTTACAGCAGACACATGGCAGATGGGGGCTTGTGATGCAGTGGTGCTGCAATTTCCCCATAATCTGGATTCCAAAAGAGCTGCGATTGGTACAAGGCTTACCAGAGTGTAGACCAGCCCAGAGCTGGCCGACCAGCTCATGCACTGCTTCTGGAGCTGGTGTTGAGTGTGGGGTGCTTGTGTGCCCCTTCCTTGCTAGGTTTGGCAGTAGTTCTGCCTGTGCATTCATAAATGCTATACACAGAGCATTCTGCAGCTTTTGTTCTGGCCTTAGAGTGTACGTGTTATGACAGCACAGTGCTTGCAATACAGTATAATGCAACTGTATCTTGTCAGTCGCATGACCTTGGTTATACATCTGATAGAAACAACATACATGCTAACATATAACTGGATAAGGAACAACAACAGGGAACATAACAGTATGCTCAAAATACTGGCAATGGGGCCAATTATGTGATATTACCAGCCCCATAGTAGTTTATGGTCAGTCAATTGGGCAATGCTCGCATAATGAGAATGTAACAACTGGCAACACTACTGTCATGCTGCCAGTCTTCCTGACTCAATATGTCAGCATTGCCTCATTACCAGACCTTATACTATGGTAGATGGTTCTATCATGAATAGTACACAGCTATAAGGTCAGACCAAGAGCTGGAGTTTCAGGAGTGTGCCACTGGCCTGTGGCATCCTTCTGCTGCAAGTGCCCTAGCTGCATCTGCATGAAAGATCATCTTGGTGTGTTTTACTATCTGGGCATCATTACTGCACTTTGAGGATATTATGGCACAGTGATTGCTATGCTGCATGACCCTACCATAGCTTGCAGCAATCCCCTCCCATGCACCTTTTTTTGATGCACTGGAGCAGCTGCAGAAAACTGTTGGAGTCTTGTGCTGGGACACCACCTATTTGAGAATTGGATGCAGGGTCCCTGATGCACCAGTATTGGACACAAGTTGCTGTGTGTCACAGGCTATGTCACTCTTCCGCTGAGTTTGAGAATCAAGCCCCGTGTATTTAAAATGCTCATGGATAACTCTGATAATTGTACTTGTTTTTTATAATTTATGCTGTACTTGCATATGTGAGATTAGTATTTTGCATGTTTCGTATCCATTGTTAAATATAGGAGCTGGGAAGGGGCAGAGCAGCAAGATGGCCTCTCTGCTGCTCTGCACTGCATCTTGGCTCCTCTCTTGATGCTGTTTTAGCAAGAGTTTGTGCTCCACTCTAAATGTATTTAGCTGTGTATATTATCCTTTCAAATGGAGTTTAATTTAAGATATTTTTTATGTTTGACAGTTTACAATACCTTCAGGTAATCTGCGGCTTGAGTTTTTGAGTTGTTGCTGAGTAAGTGGACAGTGTACAGGCATTCTCAAAGAGATTCTAACAAATAGAGGGTTATATTGACACAATAACTCCTGCTGTGGTGTGGGCAGTAAAGTGTAAGTGAACCCAGTGGTTGACCTGCAGGGTGATTTGAGCAGACCGAAGACGAGCCAGGATGGAAATTAGAAGCTGTTCAAACAGACGCTGGATGAAAAATTCAAATGTGGATCGAATGGGATGGCCTGTCTGGGCAATTGCAAAACCATCTTAGAGACTGCACCCGAGAGAGCTAAGAGTGAAAACTTCACCTGCAAAAGGTATGATAGTGTTGCCTATGGGCAACAAGGGTGTGGGTATTTTATATACCATTTTTACTACACTCAGGTCAAGTGAGTTGTTTTTGTAATTTTAGGTACTGTCCAGAAGAGTCTTTAACTGAAGTCCAAGGTTTATATAGAAACTGAAGCAACATAGAGTGAGGAGAACTATGGAATAATATCTAGGGTGATCCAAAGGGGCCTAAAGAGTTTAAAAGGAATGGAAAATGATAAGAAATACTGCTGTGAAAAACTGAGTTATGGAACCTGCGGGTCTTGTCAGAAAGGAGATAGAAGAGGAGAACGTCTGTGCTAAGTAACTGAAGCAGAATTAAAGAGGCAAGAGATTGTATGGAATGTATTAACCACAGAACTATATAAGAAACGTATTAGAATATATGCTTTAGAGTTCAGGGTCAGGATTCAGTAAAAACCATAAAGTGCTGTGCAAATGTTTACACTTCACCTCATGGTTGCACTGGTAGGCAAACGGGCTATTCATAGTCGGATAGCTTGGTGCACTATCTGATTGTTAATAGGTGTAGGTGAGGGCAGCGTAAACCCAGGAAAATCACCAAGAACCTCAGTAGCGCTGCCCCCACAGTCAGCCAGGAAAATGGCCCACTAACAATAGTGCACATGCTCTAAGTCATAATTCACAAAAGTGGTCTTGCGAATGAGCCAGTTGGGCATGCAAGGTGCAATTGCCCATTAGAATGCCCATTATGTGCCCATTTGCAAGGCCTTTGCTTGGCCTAGTGTGCCCCCCCACCAGCCCATGCCCCACATAGCCATGTTCCCCAGTGATGTAGTGCCCCCATGCTCCAATTGCTGTCCTCAAATAAATGATGTCATTCCCTGGTAGTCTAGGGTCCCACCCTCCTTACAGATCATTGACCTCATATAACATATAAATTTCCGTAGTGTAGCGGTCCCTCCACCCTCTCCAGTCACTGATTGCCATCCCCATATGATATATCATTTTCTGTACCGTAGTGGTGCCCTTCCCTGCCCCGATCACTGACCCCATATGATATTTCAGTTTTCCACAGTATATTTGTGCCTTCCCCCACCCCGATCACTGACCGCATTTTATATTTCAGCTTTTCATGGTGTAGTGGTGTAGGGAACTGGCAACAGTTTTGGGAGCGAAAGTGCTTTCAATTTGATGGACTGCATCTTACTAAGGAGGGAGTCAGTGCATTGGGGCAGAAGTTTGACATCTTTGCAGAATATTTATGTGGCAAGTGGGGAGAGGGGTGCAGCACCCCATACGTCGAATGGGAAGTACACACCTCCCCCCTCAGCTAGTGGTCAAACAGGAGTTCAGCATGTTTGCAGTTCATTTGCATCACCAGGGAAGGAAAAAGGTCCAGCTCCCCATGCGATGAACAGGGGAAATGCCAGACCTCACCCAACAAATAACACCTCAAAATCTGGCCAATGGAAAATCATGTACACAAATGCTCGCAGTCTGGGAAACAAGATCCCAGACCTGCAGACAATAATGACAGAGGCTAAATTGGACATAGTAGCAATTAGCAAGATGTGGTTTACCAGTAACCACACTTGGGAGACATCGGTACCTGGCTATATACTGTTCAGAAGAGACCAAGTTGCAAAAGGGGAGGGGGGATGGAGTGGCCTTGTATGTCAATGAAAATATCAAAGCTACAGAAATTCAGAATACACATAAGGAGCCAGAAAAATAGTGGGCCACCCCGGAAACAGGAAATGGGACAGCCATAAGAACTGGGGTTGTCTACAGGCCCCCAGACGAAGGGAAGGATATAGACACATTACTGTTAGAAGATACACAAAACATAACAGCTAAAGGGGAGGTTCTGATAATGGGAGACCAGATACAGATTGGACAATACCAACAGGAACATCTGCCAGAACTAGACACATGGTGGATTACCTGCAGGAGGAAGGCTTCAAACAACTGGTACAATAGCCCACAAGGGACAGGGCTATCCTAGATCTAGTACTGACTAACAGGGAAAGGATTACAGATCTCCAGGTAGAAAGTCATCTGGGAGCCAGTGACCATCACATGGTATGGTTCAATTTGGCCACTACAACTAAATCATCCCATTCCAAGGCAAAAAATATGGGACTTCAGAGGAGCTGACTTTGATAAGATGGCCAACAGAGTTAAGCTAGCCCTGAAAAAAAGAAATACAGGTGAGGGAGTACAGGAAAAGTGGGCAAGCATTAAGAATGCAATACTTGAACCAACATCCCATTGTGCTAGAGAGAAAAAGAAGAAGGAAGCCACTTTGGTTCTCAAAGACAGTAGCAGAAAAGGTCAGAGCCAAAAGGCTGGCCTTCAGGACATATAAGGGAACACAGCGGGATGAAGATAGGGAGGCATACCAAACTTCTCTAAGGGAAGCAGGGAAGACAGTAAGGCAGGAAAAGGCCCACACTGAGGAAACACTAGCACAAACAGTAAAAGAAGGGGACAAGACTTTCTATAGATACATTAGTGAAAGAAGAAATTCCAGAGGGGGTATTGCTAAGATCAAAGGAGATAAGGGGGCATGTGAGGAGGAGGAGGACCATGTAAAAGCATCTATCATAAATAGATACTGATGCTCAGTATTTACTGAAGAGAAGGTAGGGCAGGGCCCACAGTTCAGCACCATGGACACGGGGGGAGGGAGGTGACCACTAGTCCCTTCACAAAAGAAAGGGTTCTACAAGAGCTCGCTAAGCTCAGGGTGGACAAGGCAATGGGACCTGATGGCATACATCCTAGGGTACTAAAGAAGCTAAGGGTGAAACTAGCAGAGCCATTATCAGAACTGTTTAGTGAGTCTCTGAGCATAGGAGAAGTCCCAGAAGACTGGAGAAGGGCTTATGTGATCCCGCTCCACAAGAGTGGTAGCAGGGAGGAGGTGGGGAACTACAGACCAGTCAGTCTTACCTCAGTAGTGGGCAAGATTATGGAGGCACTCCTTAAGGAAAGGATAGTGCAACACCTGGAATCCATACAAGTACAGGATCCAAGACAGCATGGATTTACAAAAGGAAGGTCTTGTCAAATTAATCTCATAGGTTTCTTTGACTGGGTAACCAGAGTGGTGGACCAAGGGGGAGCAGTTGATGTCACCTACCTTAACTTCAGCAAAGCTTTCAATACTGTTCCACATAGAAGATTGATTAATAAGCTGGGTAGGCTTGGAGAGGGTCAGAAGTTGGTCAACTGGGTGGCAAACTGGTTGACGGGCAGAAAATAGAGAGAGGTGGTAAACGGTATACAATCAGAAGAGATGCAAGTCACAAGTGGGGTACTTCAGGGATCAGTCCTGGGGCCAGTCCTCTTCAATATCTTCATCAGTGACATTGCAGATGGACTGGAGGGTAAGGTTTGTCTGTTTACAGATGACACCAAGATCTGCAACAGAGCAGATGATCCAGATGGGGTGGGCAGAATGAGAAGAGATCTGGTTAAACTAGCAAAATGTTCAGAAGAGTAGCAACTGGGGTTTAATGCAAAGATGTGCAAGATCATGCACATAGACAAGAGAAACCATAAAGCCACCTATAGGCTGGGAGGGGAGTTGCTGGCAGTCACAAGGGAAGAAAGAGACTTGGGCATCATCATCACCAATGACTTGAAATCATCCAAGCAGACCACTAAAGCAGTAGGAAAGGCTAGGGAATGTTAGGGTGTATTAGTGGGGGTATCACAAGTCAGAAGAGGGAGGTAATAATCCCTCTTTACAAGACACTGGGTAGGTCCTATCTGGAGTACTTCGCGCAGTATTGAAGGCCACACCTTCACAAGGACATTAACCAAACTGAGACAGTCCAGAGAAGGGCAGCAAGAATTGTGCAGGGACTGCATCAGAAAGCATATGAAGACAGATTAACGGAGCTCAATATGCATACCCTAGAGCAAAGGAGGGAGAGAGGTGATATGATTGAAACATTCAAACACCTTAAGGGCATTAACAAGGTGAAAGAGTCTAACATGTTTCAATATAAGAAAAATGGCAGCATGAGATTAGAGGGATGCCGATTAAGAGGTAATGTGAGGAAGTTCTTTTTTACAGAAAGGGTAATGGATGCATGGAACAGCCTACCTCAGGAAGTGGTGGATATGAATACAGTGCAGGGCTTCAAAAAGGCATGAGATAGGCATAAGGGAGCAATACAGATGAGTATGAATAGATTGGCCATTGACAGAGCAAAGGCCGATGGCACATTTATAGGGTTGAAAAAGAACTGGGCAGACTGGATGGCCTTGTGGTCCTTATCTGCTGAATACTTCCATGTTTCTATGTTTCTCCCCTGCCCCAATTGCAGACCCCATAAGAAAAACCCATTTTACGTATTGTAGTGGTCCTTCCCCCCATCACCGATTGTCATCCCCAAACGAAGAAAACCTACTTCCTGGTAGTCTAGAGTCCCCCCCATCCCCACATCCCATCCAGTGTGACCCACCATACTGCTTCCCCATCCCAATCCATGGTCAGTGACTAGCATACCCCTCCTCTTACCACCTCAATTGGCCACAGTCAATGAGTTGTACTGTATACAGTACACACTCCATGAGGGCTCAGTCGGTGGACAGCAGAGGTGCTGAGAGGATGGCTGTGCTGATCGCCAACCACGGATTGGAATGGGGAGATGGGTGGTGGGTCACACTGGATGGAGTGGGGGGTTGGGGGGAGTGACCCTAGACTACCAGGGAATAGATTTTCTTCATTTGGGGATGACAAGTGGTGATGGGGGGGAAGGGACCACTACACTATAAAAAAAGGTGTTTTCTTATGGGGTTGGTGATCAGGGCAGAGTAGGGCACCACTGCACAATATCATATGAGATCAGGGCACCATTACACTACGGAAAACTGAAATATCATATGGGGTCAGCAATCAGGGTGGAGAGGACACCACTACACTATGGAAAACATTTATCATATGGGGTTGGCGATCAGAGAGGGAGGCACCACTACACTATGGAAATTAATATATCAAGGAGTCATCAATTAGGGAGGGGAGGGATACTAAACTATTGGGAAAATGTATTTTTGGGACAGTGATAGGAGAATGGGGAGCGGTGGGGGGACACAGTACCTCTGCAACCTACTAGGGTTGCATGGATTACTGCCAGGTTTTGGTCGGTGGTAATTTCTCCATGCAAGAGCCTTCACAAAAGGCCCTTGCATGGAGCACAAACTTTGTGAATTGGACTACAGGGATATGCAGGTCTCCTCGCCATCATTTGGAATGCAGCCCCCCTTGCAACTTTGCCCAGCTACAAACCCAGTTTGCATGGGCAAACTGGGCTTTGCAAATACCAACTCCAGGCAAAACCCAGTTTGCACCGGCAAACTGGGATTGCACCCAGTCAAACTTTTATGAATCTGGCCATGGTTGCTTTTTAACCCCTGAAATTGAATCATAAAAAGAACAGTGCCTATATCCGTCTTATGTCATAATAATGGGGGTGGTGGTGGATGTCAAGATGAACAACTCAGAGACTTGTAGGAGGGCAGCAGCAAAGGCCAACAGGATGCTGGGATGCATCGCTAGGGGGATCACCTCCAGAAGGAGGGAAGTGATACTCCCTCTGTATAACTGCTTGGTGAGGCCGCACCTTGAGTACTGCGTGCAGTTTTGGAGGCCACACTTAAAGAGGGACATTACCCTCCTGGAGAGGTTCCAGAGGAGGGCAACCAAAATGATTTGGGGCTTGGGGGACAGGACCTATGAGGAGAGGCTTAAAGAGCTAAATATGTACACATTGGAAGAGAGAAGGGACTGGGGGGACATGATAGAGGTCTTCAGGTACATGAAGAGGGTAAATAGGGGAGGAACAGTCAGGGTGCTTCGAAGGAAGGAGGAGGGGGCCACTAGAGGGCATGGGTGGAAGCTGGAGAGGGAAGATTCAGGGGAGAAAGGAGGAGGTGCTACTTCACTGAGAGGGTGGTGGAGCCATGGAATGCACTGCCTAGGGGGCTGGTGGAGGCAGACACAGTGGAGGGGTTCAAGAGGGGGTGGGACAGGTACAGGGGAAGGGTTCTGGAAGCAAAATCCAATGCAGCAAGAATATCCGGAACTGGGAAGGGAGAAGCCAGAGGAGGCGAGGGGGGCAGCAAGGTCAGCACCCAGGGTGGAGGCTGACAAAACGAGCAGACACGAAAGACCGTTAGGCCTATTCTGCTGGCATTTTAGCATGTTAGTATGTTAGTAATGTGGTTGGAAAAAGATACTGCATCCAGAGATATTGTTTTAGCTTTTATTCCAGATTTCCTCCTAAAAGGAATAAGCTTGCAGCATTTCTTAAATGAACAGATTAACATCTGATCCATTTATAGAACGTGGCCTTGAGGAAGATTAACATGAAATCAGCTCAGACATGACAATGTATGTGGCAATTTCACAGGCTTTGGTAGAAAGCTAAAATATTTTACTACGAATTTACCAAATGATTCATTAAATTTAAAAATGCATTTGAACTTTACGAATAAACCCTAAGAACATTTTTCACATGAACATTATGTTTATGATGGAGCTTTATGAAAATTCATATAAGACATGATGGACTTCATTGTTTACTCTTGTTTTATCTACTGTGTTTCGTGTACTTTAATGTTGATTAGAGAGCCGTCTTCATTAAGGAGATGTTCTTTTAACCATCTTGACCACACATGATGAGAATTTAGCATGTAAGAATCTAACATATTAAGTACATAGAAAATACACATACCCCCATAATGCAAAGCATCATGGGATGTATATGCAAATCACCATAAAATGTTACACTGATTCATCTTTAAGCAAGAATGCATGGTGCCAAAGAGCCTCTCACACAATCTGCAAAGGGTGCAAACAGAAGACACATGTTTTGTCCTACCCAAGACTTATAGAAACATAGACTTTGACAGCAGATAAGGAACACTTGGCCCACCCAGTCTGCCCATTTCCCTACCAATTGGATAAGCTGCAGATTCTAGTTAACCAACAGCCTACTTCCTGCAACCCCCCCCCACTATAATTGCCTTATGTCTATCCCATGCATGTTTGAATTCCCCCACTGTTTTAGACCCCACAACCTCTCCAGGAAGGTGGTTCCATGCATCCACCACTCTCTCCATGAAAAAGAATTTCCCACATTACCCTGAGCCGTCCCTCTAACTTTAAATTGTGCCCTTGTTCTTACACATCTCTTTTTCTGAAAGATGCTACCTCCTGGACTTGTTGATTCCCTTGAGGAACTTAAAAGTTTCTATCATGTCCCCCATCCCTCCTTTCATCAAGGGTATACATATTAAGCTCTCTAACCTCTCTTCATATGGTTTCTGATGTAGACCCTGTACCATTTTAGTTGCCCTCCTATGGACTGCTTCCATCCTGTCTATGTCCTTGCGTAGATGAGGTCTCCAAAACTGCATGCAGTACTCCAGATGGGGTCTCACCAACTGTCTGTACAGAGGGATAACCACTTCCCTTTTCCTACTTGTGATGCCCCTCCCTATGCATCCCAGTTTCCCCCTGGCTCTCCTTACTGACTTCTCACATTGCTTACCCACCTTTAGGTCATCTGATATGACTACACCCAGATCCCTTTCCATTATTGTTGTGGTTAGTACCTCCCCTGCTATTGTGTACTCTTCTCCTGGATTTTTATTTCCCAGGTGCATTACTTTGCACTTCTTTGCATTGAATCTAAGTTGCCATATGTCTGACCATTCCTCCAACCTTGCCAAGTAACCTTCTCATCCTTTCAACCCCCCCTAGTGTATCAACTCTGTTACAGATCTTTGTGTCATCTGCAAAGAGGCATACCTTTCCTTCCAGACCCTCCGCAATGCCACCTATAAAGACGTTAAAGAGGACTGGACCCAGTACGGAGCCCTGAGGTACTCCACTAGTAACCCCCCTTTCTTCAGAATGTGTTTCATTCACTATTACTTTCTGTGTCCTGTTGTGCAGTCAGTTTGCTACCCAGGCTACCACCCTGGGACCCACTCCCAGTCTGGCTAACTTGATTATTAATCTTTTGTGCGGGACTGTATCAAATGCCTTGCTAAAGTCTAGGTAGGCCATATCCACCGCCTCTCACTGGTCTATTACTTTGGTCACCCAGTCAAAGAAATCAATTAGATTTGTCTGACATGACCTTCCTGCTGTGAATCCATGTTGCTTTGGGCCCTGTGCCCCGCTAGTCTCTAGGTACTCAACAATTCTTTCTTTCAGAAGTGATTCCATCATTTTCCCCACCACTGAGGTCAAACTAACAGGTCTGTAGTTTCCTGCTTCTGCCTTGCTCCCACTTTTGTGAAGGGGAATCACATCTGCCCAGTGTACCTCCTCTGTATCACACCTTATGGGAAATGAACCAGAGCCATAAGTTGGTTTTATGGGTCTGGTTCATGGTGAGCCTCGAAACAAACAAAAAACAAGCTAAATTAAGTACTTGTCTGTCAGGTGTTAAATGTACTTGTACTAGCTAAGAAGATTCCCATAAACTTTTATTTTTCATGTGTTCCTGTATTCTTAGGGAACTTCATGATATTAAGGCATTTCATAATTACAGTTATGGTGAGTGGGTTAATAGCTATTAACAGAAGCCTTACAATAAATGTTTTAGGTTAAAACAATTAATGTACATCAACTTACTTAGACTACTGGGTAATTGATTTTGATGTAACCCTTTGAACAGTTTCTCCCTTTCTTGTTTGTGTTTAGTTTACCTAGTCTAGAGTGTTTGTAAAATTTTGACCAGAAATAGGGAGAGGTATTTTCTAAGTAACACTGCTAGTTACACTAACGACTACTTAGTATAGAATTCAGGGGCAAAACAATGGCTAGTGGTCCAGATGTGTATCCTGGGACAGGACCAGCTGTCATCCTACACTTTGCTGGCCTCTTAGCTCCTCAGAATTCCTGTTCCTAAGTTTGGTAGCTACAGACCATAATTGGCCTAAATTGAATGTTAACCTAAGCTTTTTAGCCAGGGTAGACTAGTACTCAGACTTATTTGGTATAGTCATACCCAGTGGTAAAGGGATCCATAGAGATATCGCTCTTGTTATCACACAATGAGATTTAAACAGGTGGAGTCCCGTTAATTCACATTAGGGTTACAGGACAGAGTAGACTCCAGAAAGTACCTGAAAAGATATATGTGTTTTTGATAACAAGTGGTGAGTCTGATGGAATGTCCATCACTGGAATAATGGGTATTTTGTTGTATTTCCCTCATTGCTCTGAGGGACTGCCCTTGCTAGATGATGTGAAATGTTTGTATGGGTTTATTCTTTTATGCTATCGAATGTGGTCTTAGTGGGAATATACTATATACTGTAGATTGTGGACAGCTTAGACATTGCAGTTTAAAAGTTTAAATCAGAATTACATTGTAAAGGGCAAAATTAATTAGACTCAAACATATGCTATGCTGAACTGATTCCAGCTTCATATAAATTTATTTGATATGAACAGATAAATTAGGGATGTAAACTATTAAACCGCTGTTTGATAAATATTGTTGTACTTGGTGTTATGCACTGCCTATATAGCTATGACCATTCTCATTGTATAGTTTACATATTTTCATTTGTCAGATTGTAATGACCTACAGTCGAACAATAAACTTAAACTGAAACTATTAAACTGAATGTTAAATGCACACTGGTCCATGTAAAAAAAAAAAAAGGGTAGTATTGCCCATCTGTTTACCAGTTAAAACTAAAATGAAAAAAATTAAAATGAAGCAGAGTGTAAACAGGTTTAATTACAGCATTTTAAGCAATTTCTTCCTGTCACCTTTAAGTATGGATGGTGGCCATATTTCCTGTTGTCTGCCTCTTGACATATAGCAGTTCTTGATGTGATTGATCATGTTATTTGAATGTCTGTAGCAATCTGTTGGCTTGGGCCATTCTTGTTCCCTTATGGACTCACACCTATTCCAAGAGTTATAATGTGTGTCTGTAAGCTTTCTGTCAATAAACTTTATCCAATTGTGCCAGGGGAGACAGAAGTTTCCTTTTTGGGGACCTGCTTTGTTTTCTTATAGCTGTAGCTGCCTTAGCTGATATGATCTTCAGGCAGGGACTCTATTGCAAAAGTTAGTACAGATGACACTCTGATTATTGTTCACTCACTAAAGAGCAAAGTGGCATACAGTATTAAACAGGCACTTTAGACATCTCTGTCTCAATCTAATGTGCCTTTGTCAGAATTCTAAAGGTTCTGTGTTGCTAATTGTTGACCTCAAGACTGCTAAGACTGCTTGCAGAATTTCTTTTATTTTGGGTTTGGATAATATATCACCTAAACCTGTAACCTGTAATTCAGAGTTATTCATGGATCCTGCATTATATTTTACAATACTTTCTCCCAGGTGGTTAGAGAGCTTTTTGTCAAGTATCATATTCCCTTGTGTGTTGATTGTACAGCTGCAGTTTTGATTCACACTTTCATTTTGTGCATACTAGTCTACTGCAGCCCTACACTGATGGGTAGTTCTAAAATGCAGCTAGAACCATTGCAGGCAGAACAAATTCCAATACCAGACTTGTGTTTCATTCCACATCTTTGACTTTGTTACTTAAGTTCGGGAAGGGGGCAAGCAGGCTCCAAATCAAGTTTGGCATTGATTGCAAGCTCCTTCCACTCCTTGTTGACTGTCTGTCAGCTAAAGTGCTCCTTCAATTTTATCTGATTTGTTATTCCTGTCATTTTCTTCTCACTGCCTGTGTTAATCAAATAGATATGATAGCTATTTCTTCCCCAAAAATCTACTCTTAATCAAACCATTTCATTGTATGCACTTTGACTCTGGAATATGATTCCCTTAAACATTGTTCAAGATTAAGTACAGTACTTTATGAACACTATTCTTTTTGATCAGGCTTTTTGTTCAGATGTGTTTTGCTATAGTTTTTGTTTTAAAGGTTTACAGCAGCAGTATTTGTTATTTAGCAAAAACTCTCATCATACAGTTTTTGCAGCAGTGATACTTTCCTGACATCTTAAGATGTGTTAATCAGTAGATTTGTATTTCCTTTATGTGTTTAAAACAATTTTTATTAGTGTTTTTTAATTAATGACTTGAGTCGATACATTTGGCTGCCATCAACAGTTATTAAAAATCTTTTCCCTTCAGGTTGTTTTTTTTACTGTGCACACTGGATTCATACTGTGGATGTGATAGTATGACACATACTGCATATCTGACAGTAAACAACAAAGTGCCACATCAACATGTTCAGTTGTATTACGTTGAGCATAATTTAGACACTTTTAAAAACTCACTTCCCTCACTTTATGAATGAAATAGAAAGAAAAGCTGGTATGTTGATGTTTCTGGTTATGCTAACTGCTAATAGTATCAGCTAATAAATGAGTTTGCCTTACTGCTGCTTTAAAGAACAACTACTTAAATAAAAAGCTTACAACTACTAGATTTACACCAATTATGTTTTAATATTGGTGTTTTCTAGTTTTTTAGTTTTACTTTTCCCTGTAGTTGGTTTACTAAATATTGCAGACAATGCATTGCTTATTTCACTGAGGCTTTCAAAATATTTCTGGCTCTCCTCTGCTGACCTCACAACTGTTGTTTGTGAAATCACAGTCTGCTGTCATGGTGAGCAGTGTGATGTCATAAACATAGTAAGATACATAGTAATTGATGGCAGACAAGAATGGCTAGGCCCACCTAGTCTGCTCATATTTCTTGCCTTTATCAATGGATGCTGACCTGGCTTGGTCAATGGCTTTCACCTCTCTTTCCCACTACTAGGGTTCCTTTATGCTTATCCCATGCATGTTTGAATTCCCCCACAGTGCTAGCTCCCACTACATCCTGGGGTAGGTTATTCCATGGATCCACTACCCTTTCAGTGAAGAAAAATGTCCTCACATTCCCCTTTATCCTGGCCCCCTCTAGCACATATCATGCTTCTTGTTTCTTGTACAGCTCCTGTACTGAAAGATGTTGCCCATCTATACTTTGTTCAACCCCTTAAGATACTTGAAGGTTTCAATTATATCTCCGCTCTCCCAACTTTCCTAAAGTGTATACATATTGAGGCACCTCAGTCTATTGTCATATGTTTTCAGGTGCAAGCCCTGTACTATCTTAGTTGCCCTTCTCTGAACCACCTCGACCCTGTCTATGTCCTTACGGAGACACGGCCTCCAGAACTGTACCCCCTACTCCAGATGAAGTCTCACCAGCATTTTGTACAGTGGTATCACCACCTCCCTTCTTCTGCTAGTGATACTCCTCCCTTTGCATCCCAACATGCCACTGGCTTTCCCCATGGCCTTGGTACACTGTTTGGCTACCTTTAAGTCATCCAAGATGATTATCCCCAAATTCCTTTCTTCCCTAGTAACAGTCAACAACTCCCCTCTCCCCTCGTCCTATAAGTCTCTGCCAGGTTCCTGTGTCCCAGGTGCATGATCTTATTTATTTATTTATTTATTGAATTTTGATGGCCGGGTAGGCCCACTGGGTCCTGGAGGTCCCTTTTTCAGGGGCGACCCAGGAGTTACAGGACAAAACATGGTAAACAGTTAGTACAGATACAAGCTTTTGGCATGCGACATTCTAACATATACACACACATACATATATATATATATATATATATATATATATATATATACACACACAGTATATAGCAGTGATGTCTTACATAACAGGTTTACATTGAATTACTGAGGTGTACAAGATAGGGGAGCCATTGATTTAACTCAGTCAGAATTACCCTCTTGGAAAATTCGTGGGAGGGATAGACCACTGGAGTGTTAGCGTTGTCAGCTCTGGTGGTAGTGAAGTAAGTGCACAGGCTGGAGGGTAGTGTGGAAGTGTCAGATACCATAGCATTGGCATTGATTCTTAGTAAGCATATGAGCCTTGTGTCTTGTTCAGAAACACATTAATGATGTTGCTTCCCGAACCTTGGGAGAAAGGTTGTTCCAGAGGGAAGGGGCAGCATGGGAAAAGGACATGTACCCTGCCTTGGTCCTTACCCTAGGGACCTCTAGGAGAGTTTGGCCTGAGGTCCATAGGTTGCACAGATTTTGCTTAGCAGTTAGGAGCCCTGCAAGGCTTGGGGGAGGTGTGGGGTTAATTAGCTTATGTGCTAGGCAGAGTACTGGGTACCTGAGGCGGGCTTAGAATGACCACCAACTGAGTCGTGACAATGACTCACAATGGTGGCTCCTAGAGTGGGACAGAGTGGCGAAATAGACTCCTTTATTGTACAAAATCTGTAGCCTGCTGAACTCCAGCTTGGCCACTCCCTGAAGTACTGGGGCAGCATAGGTGAATGTTGGGAATAAGACACACGAGGCAATGGCAGTCCTGGCTTCAGGGATCAGCTGATCCTTTAGCCGATATAGTGTACCAAGTTTGCTATGGATAACTTTTGTGACTTGATCAACATGTTGCTTTAGGGTGAAACCTTGGTCCAGGGTAAGGCCAAGGTATTTTGTGGAGGCAACCACTTCAAGTTTGTTACCCGCCTTGGAAGTAAGTTGAAGGAGTTGTGTTCTGTCTAGGCCAAGGGATCTGGGTCCGAACAACATAGCCTTAGTTTTGTTAGTATTAAGGACCATTTTTTTCTTAGTGAGCCAGTCCTCAATAATGAGAATGTCCTCTTGGAGGGATGGCCCAAGGTCAACCAAGTTGTCAGAGGCTCTGTAAATCACGGCGTCATCAGCATACTGGATGACATTACTGCTCCCACAATGTTTGTGCAGATCGTTTATAAATAATGAGAACAGTAGGGGACCAAGTATAGACCCTTGTGGTACCCCCTCCTTAAGGGGCAGTGGATCAGAGATTTTGTCCTTCCACTTTACCCTCTGTGTGCACCCTGTAATGTAGTTTTCAAACCATCTGAGAGCATGAGTGCCCAGGCCTAGGTAGCACAATTTTTGGAGTAGGAGCCGGTGGTCAGCCAAGTAAAGGGCCTTGGAAAGGTTGATGAAAACCGCACCTTTATTGGACTCTGAGTCAATTTCCCTAAGCACATCTGCTGAGAACTTAGTTAGGGCAGTGTTGGTCCCTGTTTGGCTCTGAAACCATGTTGAGCTGGGGAAAGAAGCAGGTGTGCTTCTAAGTATTCTCGGAGTTGGGTGTACACCAGTTTCTCCTGAATTTTTGCAAAGGTACACAGCAAGGAGATCAGCCTGTAGTTGCCAATCAGTTCAGCAGACCCACCCTTGTGAATAAGGACAACATGAACCTGCTTCCACAGTTCTGGGACAGACCCTTCTAGAAGGGACCCATTTATAAGCCAGATAAGAGGCCTTTCGAGTGCTGTGGCACCGTCCCAGAGTAGTCTAGCTTGGATGCCATCAGGCCCACCTGAACCTCTTATTTTCAAGGACTTTAGAATGGATAAGACTTCATTTGCCTTAGCTAACATGAGGTAAAATGATGGGCAGTCTAAGTTAGGAGGTTCCATTCTGAGGGACTCATTTTTGGTCACTGGAAGCCCAGCCTTGTAATCGTCAAGGTTCGTGAAATAGCTATTGAAGGCCTCAGCGATGAGTGTCTAATCGTTCAGTAACTGCCCATTAGCCACTATAGAGCCTGGTGCTGCCTTTTTGTTTCCCTTTATCAGCTCATTGATGTGGGGCCAGATTAACTTTGGGTTACCTAGGTTAGTTTTCTGGAGATGAGTGACGTAAGCCTTTTTTGCTAGCTTAACAGCATGTTCATATTGGTTTCTAAGAGCTCTGTAGTTTTCATGGTCAGTTAGGAGCATAGAGCTCTTGAACTTTTTCCAGGCTTTGTCGCGGCGGATTATCAGGGCCTTTAAGGAGGGAGTGATCCACTTATAGCAACTGCCTTTTACTTGATGGGTCTTCATCGGAGCAAAGAGATCTGCGGCCCTAATGAGGGATTTCAGGAAGAAGGCAACTGCTCCTTCCAGGGTAGGGAGGCATCGTAGCGGCCTCCAGTCAATGTCACCAAGAAAGTCATTATATTGCTCTGGTGAGAATGTAGAGTAGTCCCTAGTTGTGAGTATTCTAAGCTGAATCCTGTTCGCTCTATTCTTCCTGACCCAAAAGATGGGCGAATGGTCGCTCAGCGCATTGGCCATGGTGCCTGCTACTTGAATATTCTTTGGGATTGACACCAGGACCCAGTCGATGGTTGAGTGCCTTCCCATTTTATGATTCATTCTGATGGGTTGAGTGATAATCTGGGCAAGATTTGCCTCATGCAGCAGGCCATTAATAGAGGACTTAGCCTCTTGGGCCCAGTTAAGAATAAAATCCCCCAGTAGGAGAAGTTCAGACGCAACCTCAGTGGTTAGGCCTTTCATGAGTGTCTCCAGGGATTGGAGAGCATTTGTAGGGGTGCTATATACACACCCTATGTTAAGGTGCTTGACACCACCTAGGGTGAGCCGTATGAAGAACGATTCAATTTTAGGGGATGTGCTATGCAGCAAGCTGACATGGGAGGAGATAAGGGCGTCCTTCACATAGATAAGTACCCCGCCCCCCCCTTTTCGGTATTCTGTCCTTAACATAGAAACATAGAAACATAGAATTTGATGGCAGATAAGGACCACTTGGCCCACCCAGTCTGCCCATTTCCCTACCTACTTGATAAGCTGCAGATCCTAGTTAACCAGCAACCTACTTCTTCCTACCCCAACCCCCTAGAATGGCCTTATGACTGCCCCATGCATGCTTGAATTCCACCACTGTTTTTGACTCCACAACCTCCTCCGGAAGGCCGTTCCATGCATCCACAACCCTCTCTGTGAAAAAATTACTTCCTTAAATTACCTCTGAGCCCCCCTCTATCTTCAAATTGTGCCCTCTTGTTCTTGCACACCTCTTTTTTTGAAAGATGCTACCCTCTTGGACTTTGTTGATTCCCTTGAGGTACTTGAACGTTTCTATCATGTCCCCCCTCTCCCTCCTTTCCTCGAGGCTATACATATTAAGCTCCTTTCGTCTCTCTTCATATGTCTTCCGGTGCAGACCCTGCACCATTTTAGTTGCCCTCCTCTGGACAGCTTCCATCCTGTCTATGTCTTTGCAGAGATTGGGTCTCCAGAACTGCACGCAGTACTCCAGATGGGGTCTCACCAGCTGTCTGCACAGAGGATAATAACCTCCTGTTTTCTACTGGTGATGCCTCTCCCTATGCATCCCAGTATCCCCCAGCCCTCCTTGCTGCCCTCTCACATTGCTTGCCCACCTTTAGGTCATCTGATATGACTACCCCCAGGTCCCTTTCGATTTTTGTTGTTGTTAGTATCTCACCCCCCATTGTGTACTCTTCCCCTGGGTTTTTGTTTCCCAGGTGCATTACCTTGCACTTCTTAGCATTGAATCTAAGCTGCCATACATTTGACCATTCCTCTAACCTTGCCAAGTCCCTTCTCATCCTTTCCACCCCACTTGTGCATCAACTCTGTTGCAGATCTTTGTGTCATCTGCAAAGAGACATACTTTTCTTCCAGTCCCTCTGCAACGTCTGTTATAAAGACATTGAAGAGGACCGTCCTAATAATGAACTCCGGTACCCTACTAGTAACCCCTTCTTGAGTGGACTGCATTTATATTACTCTGTGTCCTATTCTCCAGCCAATTTTTACCCAGGCTGTCATCTTGGGACCCACTCCCAGGCTAGCTAACTTGTATATTAATCTTTTGCGGAACTGTGTCAAATGCCTTGCTAAAATCTAGGTAGGCCATGTCCACAGCCCCTCCTTGATCTACTACTTTGGTCACCCAGTCAAAGAAATCTATCAGATTCATCTGGCATGACCTTCCCACTGTGAATCCATGCTGCCTAGGGTCCTGTGCCCTCTGGCCTCTAGATACTGACAATTCTTCTTTCAGAAGTGATTCCATCATTTTCCCTATCACTGAGGTTAAACTAACAGGTCTGTAGTTTCCTGCTTCTGCCTTGCTCCCACTTTTGTGAAGGGAAATCACATCTGCCCTCCTCCAGTCCTCAGGTACCACCCCATCCTCCCATGATTTGTTAAAAGGGTAGTCAGTGGTGTCACTAGCTCTACCCTTAGTTCTTTTAGAATTCTGGGATGAATCTTCATCGGCCCCATTGCTTTGTCCACCTTCAGTTTTAAGAGTTCTTTCAGAACCTTTTCTTCTGTAAATGGGCTGGTATCAACTCTGTATCCAGAGTGTTTCTACTGTTTGTTTTAGGTACCTCCTCTTCATTTGTAAATACTGAGCAAAAATATTTGTTTAGTATCTCTGCCTTTTCACAGTCTCCTCTGCCCACCCTCCTCCCTTTATTAAGCCTCACTATCCTCCCTTGGTCTTCCTTCGCTCCCTGATGTACCTATAAAAGGTTTTATCCCCCTTCTTAACTTTCCTCGGTTTGGGCCTTTGCTGTTCTGACTGCCTTCCCAGCCTCCTTTTCCTTTAACTGAAACAGTTCTCTGTCCTGCTCCTTCTGTGATTCCTTGTACTTCCTGAATGCTTTCTTTTTCTCTTGAACCTTCACTGCCACTTCCTTTGAGAACCATAGTGGTTTCTTGCATTGTTTTGTTTTGTTTATTTGCTTCACACAAAGGCTCGTTACCTCTGTGATGGCAGTTTTTATTATTCCCCATTGTTCTTCCACCCCTCCTTCCTGCCCATTTGCTAATGCATTCCTTAGGCACTCACCCATTTTGGCAAAGTCAGCCCTCCTAAAGTCCAGTACTTTTGCCTTTGTATGGCTTGACTCTATTGCTGTGTTTATTGTGAACCATACTGTTCGATGGTCACTAGTTCTGAGATGGAGACCCACTTCTACATCTGTGATCCTCGCTCCATCTCCGTTTGAGAGAACCAGGTCTAAGATTGCTCCCTCTCGAGTGGGCTCCAATACTAGTTGTCTAAGGCATGCCCCATGTAAGGCATCTAGAATAACCCCACTCTTCGAAGTGGCTGCTGCAACTGCACTCTAGTTAACATCTGGCATATTCAGATCACCCATCAGCAATATCTCCCCTTTTTCTGCCATTCTAAGTATACTTTCTATCATTTTCTTGTCCATTTCTTCCCCCTGAGAAGGGGGTCTGTATACAACCCCTGTGCGGATTGTGGTGCCATTGCCTGTCTCCAAATTTACCCACAGTGCTTCTTCTCCTCCCTGTTTACCCTTTTGTTTTGTTGCTTTATTCCTTCCCTTATGTAAAGAGCTACTCCTCCTCCTCTTTTACCCTCCCTGTCCCTCCTGTAGATAGTGTATCCTGGTATGTTTACGTCCCAGTCATGGTTTTGTGTGTACCATGTTTCTGTGACTGCCACAATATCCAGATGTTCCTCCTCTATCAAGGCCACTAATTCAGGAATCTTGTTACCCATAGTACGGGCATTGGTACTCATTGCTCTCCATTTTTTGATGGCTTTACCTTCTGTTGCAGCATCCCCTACTGACCTTTCTATCTCGGTCTTTTTCTCATTTAGTACCCTGTTTTGTAAGGAGAGGCTGGGATTTTCCTGCTCCTTATCAGTGCCTCCCCCTTTGACTAGTTTAAAAGCTTGCCAATGAAGCATTTAAACCGATTGCTCAAAAGACTTGTTCCTTCCTGGACAGATGCAGACCATCCTGCCAGTATAGGCTGGTGTCCTCCAGGTGGAACCCCAGTCCCCAATGAAGCCAAACCCTGTGCTCCACACTATTTTTTCAACCATTCATTAAACTGCATGGTGCTAATTACCCTCGCCTCCCCCATGCCATTGACAGGCAGCACCTCTGAGAAGGATACTGTATGTTCTACTTGTCTTAGGCCCCTCCCCAACTCTACAATGTCCTCCTGCACTGCTCTGATCTCATGATGAGCCAAGTCATTTGTCCCTAGGTGGACAATGATGTCCAGCTCAGAGTAGTCCCTAGTTGTGAGTATTCTAAGCTGAATCCTGTCCACCCTGTTCTTCCAGACCCAGAAGATGGGTGAATGGTTGCTCAGAGCATTGGCCATGGTACCTGCTACTTGAATATTCTTTGGGATTGACACCAGGACCCAGTCGATGGTTGAGTGCCTTCCCATTTTATGATTCATTCTGGTGGGTTGAGTGACAATCTGGGCAAGATTTGCCTCATGCAGCAGACCATTAATAGAGGACTTTTATCCTGAGGCAGCTACTTCATGATCAGGGACATGGGGTTTTAGCCAGGTCTCCGAAACTGCTAGCACGTCTGGTTTATATAGGGCTAGCCACGCTTGAACTTCATGTATCTTAGGCCAGAGACTACATATATTCATATGAGCTAGCCTCAACCCCTTTGATAATAGCTTGGTCTGGTCTTGTGAGAAGGAAATTGAAATGTTTGCAATACCAGGGCCCGGGTTCCATTGGATATCGCCCTCAAGTAGCAGCAGAGCTGTGAGCAGGAGATGGAGGGTAAGGGTAAGAGATGAGAGCCTCACTTTACTGGGTATACTCCTGGTATGGAGAAGGGACCTGTAGCAAATCCCATTCCTTGTGAATTCGTAGGCAACTAGTAGGGAGATAGTGCATGCTGGGGATCAACAGTAGTAGTGACTGGCAAGGTGTGCGGCAGATCCCTGAGGGCCTTGGGTGTTAGGGTCGAGCTGGTAAGTGAGCCAGTTCACCCAGAGCACAGATAGAATATAGGTGGTAGTGAGGAGTAGACCTCTGTTTGGTCTGAAGGGACTCAGCTTGCCAACCCACGTTGACTGCTGGTTGGGCATACTAGGGTCAGGGTGCAGACACTGAGTTTTCATCCCTTTGACTGATTAAGTAACAGGTTTGGTCTTATGTAGTTTCAGGACAGGCAAAATGCAGTGGGAGAGGGCAGAGCACAATTCAGTACAGTATTGTTTCAGCACTCAAGTAAAGATAGGATTACACAGAATTAACTTCTTACCTATTGTTTTCCATACAGTAGTGGTTAGCATTCTGGTAATAATAGTATTACACAGAAATAACTTCCTGCATGTTATTATTCAAACATCAGTGGCCAGCAAAGGCAGTCTACACTGTGCCTGTGTTATCACTTGTAATAAGAACACTTTAGGGATGAACTGCTGCATACATTTAGTTAAACAAGCTAGCATCAGATCAGAACAACAATAATAGTAAATAGATCATGTAACTGCCTGAATTGTGAGCCTAACAGGCCAGTTCAAAGCAAAGGGTAAGAGTTATTCACTAGCAAGCTGAAATGTACCAACTCTTGTGGTACTTGATTGGAGGTGAAATGGCAGTAGGAGGAGAAGGTATTGGGTGAATGAGTAAGGGAAAAACTCCACCAAGAGTGATGGCTCCAGCCTTCACTATTGGTTGTTTGGGAGCAGTGGGCAGGGCAATTCATGTATTAATGGGAGGTGGAATGGGTTGGGTGGGTGGAAATTTCGGCTTCTGGACAATTCAGCAATCAATTTCGGCTTTGGGGGAGGTCCACCCGGCAGGATCAACTGGCCGGCGCCTAGACTCCAAGGTTCAGTCCCTTTCGACAAGCAGTGGAGGGGGGGGACCTGATTCAGCAGGTCTCCCTCACCACCCCTGGTGAATGCGTCTACAGTTTCGGAGCCATGAGGGGATGCAGCCTTTTTCAGTGGGGCTGCACAGCATCACTGCCCCTCTCTGCCAATAGGCACTTGTGCCTCTTACAAATTCAAAGGCGCCGAAAGGAAACAAAGGAGATGGTGGGAGCTTATGAGCCCTCTTGCTCAATTTGGCTTCTAGGAGGATTCAGCAATCAATTTCAGCTATGGGGGAGGTCCGCCCTGCAGAATCAGCTGGCCAGCACCTCGACCCCAAGGTTCAGTCCCTTTTGAGGAGCAGTGGGGGGGGGCCTGATTCAGCAGGTCTCCCTCACCGCCCCTGGTGAATGTATCTACAGTTTCGGAGCCGAGAGAGGATGCAGCCTTTTTCAGTGGGGCTGCACAGCTTCACTGTCCCTCTCTGCCAATAGGCACTTGTGCCTCTTTCAAATTCAAAGGCGCCAAAAGGAAACAAATTAGACGGTGGGAGCTTACGAGCCTTCTTGCTCAATTTGGCTTCTAGGAGGATTCAGCAATCAATTTCGACTTTGGGGGAGGTCTGCCCTGCAGGATCATCTGGCCGGTGCCTTGACCCCAAGGTTTAGTCAATTTCAACAAGCGGTGGAGGCTGGTGACCCAATTCAGCAGGTCTCCCTCACAGCTCCTGGTGAATGCATCTACAGTTTCAGAGCCGAGAGGGGATGCAGCCTTTTTCTAGCGGGGCTGCACAGCTTCACTACCCCTCTCTGCCAATAGGCACTTGTGCCTCTTTCAAATTCAAAGGTGTCAAAAGGAAACAAAGGAGACGGTGGGAGCTTATGAACCCTGTTGATCAATTCAGCTTCTAGGAGGATTCAGCAATCAATTTGGGCTTTGGGGGAGGTCCGCCCGGCAGGATCAGCTGGCCGACTCCTCGACCCCAAGGTTCAGTCCCTTTCAAAGAGCAGTGGAGGGGGGGTCCCGATTCAGCAGGTATCCCTCGCCGCCCCTGGTGAATGCATCTACAGAATCTTGCATTTCTTTATGTTGAGTTTCAATTGCCACTTATTGGACCATTTTTCCAGCATACCTAGGTCCCTCCTCATTCTTTCAACCCCCTCTGGAGTGTCTACAGTGTTGCATATCTCAGTGTTATCTGCAAATAGGCAAACAACCCCCTGCAGTCCTTCTGAAATGTCACTAATGAAGACATTGAAAAGGACTGGCCCCAGGACTGATCCCTGAGGCACCCCACTGGGCACCACTCTCTCTTCAGGTTTTATCCCTTTTACTAACACCCTTTGCTTCCTGTAGTTCAACCAACTTCTAACCCACTTTTCCACTTTGTAGTCCATCCCCAGACTACCCAACTTATTCAATTCAATTCAATTTTATTTTACCAGGAAATACACAATTGAGCAGAACTCATTTACAAAGTGGTCCTGGAAGGACGGTGCAAAACAAGCAAGAGCATATAATATAAGACAGACATTAAATACAGGATAAAATTAAAAAAGATAACATACAGTATGTAGCAAGTAAACTTAAGGAGTCACAAATTATATACAAGTTGTGGGAATATTGGGAGAAAGTTTAGGAAGAGGGGATATGAGAGGAGGATAGGAAGGGGATGAGGGATGATAACAAAGGGGAAAAAGTCATAGAGGGAGAGGGAGAGGAGGGACAGGGGAGAATGGATACAGTAAGTGTATTAAAGAGGATATCAAGGGTTAATGGTGAAAGTGCTTAGCAGGAGTGTAGGGGATGATCTTTGGGACATGCAACTTAACCATGCATAGCACTGGCATGCTATACACTAGCCTTCTGTGTGTAACGGTGTTGAAGGCCTTACTGAAATCAAGGTAGGTGATGTCCAGCACTCCCCCCGATCCACTTCCTTCATCACCCAGTCAAAAAAGTCAGTCGGGTTTGTTTGACATGACCTTCCTGCTGTGAACCCATGCTGCCTCAGATCCTGTGCTCCACTGGATTCCAAGTGTTCCACAATCCTTTCCTTAAGCAGCACTTCCATGATCTTGCCCACCTCTGTGGTGAGGCTGACTGGCCTATAGTTACCTGCTTCTTCCCTGCTTCCACTCTTGTGGAGAGGGACCACATGTGCCTTCCTCCAGTCTTCTGGAACCTCTCCTGTATTGAGTGACTCACTAAACAGGGCTGCTCGTGGTGCTGCAAGCTCCTTCCAAAGTTTCTTTAGTATCCTGGGGGGTATACCATCAGGTCCCATCACTTTTTCCATCCTTAGTTTTGTGAGTTCCTTCAGGACATTGTCTTCTGTAAATGGACCGGTGTTAACCTCCACCCCCCACCCCAATGTTTCTGTTGTCCAATTGTGGTCCCTGTCCCTCCACCTTCTCAGTGAATACAGAGCTGAAGTATTCACTCAGTATAGATGCTTTATCTAGGTTCCCCTCCACACACACAGACACCTCCTTCCCCTCTGAGTCTTACAATTCCTCCCCCGCCTTCCTTCATTCACTGATGTACCTATAGAATGGCTTGTCCCCTTTCTTTATCATCTGTGCTAACCTTTCCTCTGTTTTTGACTTTGTACTCCTTACCACCTTTCTTGTCTCCCTCAGCTTCTTTAGGCACACCACCCTATTCTCATCTCTCTCTTATTTCTTGTAGTTTCTGAAAGTCATGTTTTTGTCCCTAACTTTCCTTGCCACCTCCCTTGAGAACCACAATGGTTTGCTCCTTCTTTTTTCCTTTTTTCTCAGTCTAATGCACTGAATGGTCACTGTCACTATGGCTCCTTAAAGGTGTGCCCACTTCTCCTCAACCCCCCATCTCTTTACTCTCCAGGGCTTCTTTGATCTCCCTCCCCATCCTGCAAAATTCATCCTTCTGAAGTCCAGGGCCCTTGCTTTTGTGTGGAACACCTATGTTGCTGTGCCTATGTTAAACCACACCATAGTGTGGTCACTGAACACTTGGTGGCCATCTATCTGGATTTCTATAATCCTTTCCCTGTTAGTTAGTACAAGGTCCAGAATAACATTTTCTCGGTTGGGTTCCTGCACCAACTGCCTGAGTCCTGCCTACTGCAAGGCTTCTATGATGTCTTGGTTCCTGGCTGAGGCTGCTGCAGGGATGGTCCAGTCCTCATCTGGCATGTTAAAACCCCCTAGCAGTAGTACCTTGCCCTTAGCTTCCATCCCACAAATTTTCTCCACTAAAGCACTGTGTGATTAACAGGGGAGAGGCAAATACTTTTTATGTTGCCTATTTGGATAGACTACCAATATGTGCTGTAAACCTTGGAAAGGAACACTAAAATGGAAAAAAAGTACTCTCTTGTAAATTTTAGTAGCTGAAGCATCATATTTATTGAAGTATGGGCTGAAGTGCAGAGTTGCTTTTTAAGCAAGTTGCCATGCCTTTGCTGTGAAAGACTCTGCAGTAAAGTTTGATCAAACACTATTTATCACTTAAAATAATTAGTGATAATATGTATGTTTACACCTAAGTTTTTTCTGTCATATCCCATGTAATTCCAGGTTCAAAACACATACTGACATTACAGTCCTACATTAGTGAATGTGGGAGGATAGTGGGTCACAGTGTCAGTGCACACAACATTCTTCTACATTGCCGTAGGTGTATGGTTATTAAAATGTTAAATGCACCAGTTCAGGTAGTGTTGAACAAAGCCTTGATTACATATAGTTAATTTGTCAGTCAGTGTGACCTTCTCAGCAAATGACTCTTCCCACAGACTGGTAGCTGAAAATCTTAATTTTGCATAAAGCTGACCATACTAACACTGTAACAGCATAGTCTATTTTATTTGACTTTTATAGCCATTACAGATTTAATGTGACAGATACAACCAACACAAAATAACAATATAATAATAAATAGAATAAAATAGAGTATTAAATGCAATGATCATGAATAAAATCACTCTTCATAATGGTCAAATATGTTACGCCTTTAAATAATTCTAATAAAGAGAAAAAAGGCAGAATTATCATGGGGGGATCAGAATCAGTTATAAGGGTAAGTACCAACATCCTTATTTATATTGTTGAAAGTATGTCTGCTATGTTCCTACAGGTATTATTGAATTAATGTATAGTGTTTATTACAGTATCTGCAGTAATACCTACTTGGGATATCTTCTTTTTCCTAATCTTGGATATCATTAGGAAATAGTTGGTTGGCCATTTGATTATATAATCATCTTCTGTATAGAACAAGATCATAGTTAAAGTTGGTTTGTCCAGAGTACTGCAATTTCCCAAAATGGGGCCAAGTCAGTACGTATGGCCTTTCTCATACCACGTGCAGCACCATAGGACATAGATCAGATCTTCTTTGCCTCCATGTGAGCAGTAGCACTTTTGGGCATTAAATGAGTATCTTCTATATTTAATAAGTAATCCTAACATGATTTCCTTCTCCTGATACTTTAGTGATCACCTTCTATCTCAGGCCACCAGATTTTGCCTAAATGTATCACCACAATGAAATGACAGACACCACACCAAACATGTTAGGTATAAAAGGCCACAGCTTTGTTCCTACAGGTTGCAAGCTCCTCCTGCTTTACTAGACATTAACTAACCTCCCTCCCTCAAATGGCGGCCCCCCAGCTAAAATGTGTGCCTCTGCCTCTAGCATGCCCACCAACAGATCCACAGGATTTATTGCTGAACTCCATTATCTTATTCTTAGATGCATTGAACAGCTGCAGCCTGATTCTAACACATGCTACCGCACTTGGGAATAATTATCATCTTTCGTCCCAAAAAATATTTGGTCCCTCGTCCATCCAACACCTCCCTCTGCCCCAACCTCCAGGACCCTCCCAGTTATGCCCATGTTTCTATATTCCTCCTCTTGCACTTAGTACAATGGCAGCTTTTCTCCTCCATATGTCGCCACGTTTTGGGGCAAAAATCGCTTAGTCGCCATTCGTACGGTCCTCCGCCCTCCCAGTTCCTCACTCTGCTCTAACAATTGGGTCCTCTTTGCTTGCGCCCGTATTCCCCACCTCTCCCTACATTATGCACTTGACATCTTCTATCTGGTATGCCTATGCTCTCCCTAACATTTCCTACTACAAAATGCACAGTTTTTGGGGTTGGATCCAGCACAAGTTCATTATCCATGACTCCTTGTAGATCTATGTTCAATGTATATTACCTGTAAACGTGCATTTTTACTATAATTGCAGCTATTTTTACTGTTTGTACTATTGTAACTTGTCTTTCTGTATTATTACTGTAGGACCACAGGTCCACCTTGTAAATGAGCTTGCTCAATGGTGCCCACCTGGATAAATAAAGATATTGATTGATTGATTGATTGATTGCTTTATGCAGATGTTTCTATATATATGTACAAAGTACAGATTAACAAGCCATTGTAATATACATACCATGTACACAAACAACAAGGACCCTTGCAGCAGCAAGTTCATGTAAAATAGTCAGCGTGGTGCTTAGCCATGCATGGAAGAAACTGTATCCTATGAGGTTCAACAAATCCACCTGAGGCTGTGTCTTTCTGCTGGACAGTCCCATCCCTTTGGATTTTGGTTGTTCTACAACCTTCAACAAGAAGCATGTCCACCCCATTCAGCACTCCTCAACTACTGGTTGTGGCTGCCCTGCATTCAGGTGCATGTCACAAATAGTGCAACAGCTCCCTTTACCAAGATGCATACCTGACGGGGTTGTGCATCCATCCTAGGTGTCACCAACCCCTGCTGAGCCAAACTGTCATCTGGAAAACTTCTTTTTGTAGGTCTTACATGAGTCTATCTTTCAAGCATTCATACACATTGTTGATGTATTTAAGAGCTGTGACAAAAGAAGCAGCAGTTACCTTGCTATGGCCTATGAAAAGGGGGAGGGAAATGTATTTTATTTATTTACTTTCTGTTGGCTGAGTACATACTCTAGATAAATTCTGGCTATTTTCAGGCACGACCCAGGGGAGGGGGATACAGATGAATGCCAACTGACCTTGAACCAGATTAAGCCATTGGTGGTATTTTTAATGCTGCCTCTGTTGTGTTTGCTAAGAGAGTCTTGCTCAGCAAGGTCCTTTTATAAGGGCCCAACACACAGCCCCTTGCTGTGCCCACATGCTAGACCCCTCTGGCACATTCAATGCCTGATTGGGCCAGTCACGCCAGTGGTTGGGGATTGTAGGCAACCCTCTTCCCAATGGAGAGGCCAGGGGGTTCTTGCCCAAAACAATGCCCCGAACCAAATGATAGACACCAAACCAACAATTTTTGGTATAAAATGCTACATCTTTACTCAAATGTTTATGTATCTATGTATACAGTACAGAGTGAAAAGTAATTGTAATATATATACAGTATATATATATATATATATATATATATATATATATATATATATATATATATATACAGTATATACACACACACATATATATCAATAAAGGATACATGATGGGCAAGAGTATGATATGGAAAATATTCTCACTTCTGCAGAGTGAGCTCTGGATACTCATGAGTGCTGAAGGCATGAGAAAGAGTATCCAGAGCTCACTCTGCAGAAGTGAGAATATTTTCTGTAGCACAAGATCTGCACATCAAGTGTACTATTTATACAATAGGGGTGGGAGCTTTGGAATATTTTTTCTGTGTCCTTTTTCTGTTTCTGTGTGCTTTCTGCTCTTTCTGTGTGGGGTGTGTGTGTGTGTGCATGTGTGTGTGTGCGTGTGAGTTTTTCTGAATGGGCTGGGAGTCTTAGAAACACCATGGCACACAGATGAGTTTCCTTTGCAATGGTAATTGAGTAATGTGCAGGCCTCATTGGGAAAGAGAAACTGTTTTGTGAAGCTGTTTCATTTAGAATGTAGGCTGTAGTGAAGCTGGAATCAGCACATTAATGGTCTAGGAGTATCGGAGACATAGCACACAGGTGAGTGTACTTTGCAATGCTAATTGAGTAACTTGCAGGCCTCAGTGAGAAAGAGAAACTGTTTTGTAAAGCAGTTTCATTTAGAATGCAGGTTGTAGTGAGTGAGTGGTGACATCAGCACAGTATGGATAAATGGCATTTGTCATCACTGTGCTGATGTCATCCTCATTTATCATACTCCAGTAAAGATATTTCCATTTATCACACTCTAGAAGCTCCCGTCCCATTGTATAACTATATGTACATAGATATATATATATATATGATGTACACAGACAACATGGACCCTTGGAGCAGCAAATTAATGTAAAACTTAGTTGGCTTGAACCTTAGCCACGTATGGAAGGAACTCAGTCCAGTGAGGTCCTACCAACCTGCCCAGGGCTGTGTCCTTCCCCTGAACAGTCTTTTCCCCCTCTGGAGTTTGATAGTACCACAACCTTCACAGAGAAGCCTGCCTGCCCAGGACTGCACCCCTCAACTACCAGTCTTGGCTGTCCTGCATTCTGGTGCTTGCCCCAAACCACATGAATTCTCCCTTTGCCAGGATGCATACCCGGCTGGGGTCATGCCTCTATCCCAAGCATCACCCAACTCCAGCTGATCTCTTTTTATTGGTCTTACATGAATTTCCTCCACTAACTATATGCATCCATGTGCGTTTCTCCACTAATCCCCCAGTGGACTCACCCTGTGGTCTTCAAGATACACTTACAGAGATCCCGCAATTCTGAATTAAGAATATTCATTCACAGTTCCTGATAGATGAACTCCATCCTTACCATACAGTGACTCACACATCTTTGTGATGTGATTATGTCTAATTATGTCCACACAACATAAGGTGGCAAAATGGTACACCTTCCAATTTACCTCTATTTGTGCTTTGTCGATGATGGCTGGTTTGCTTTCCCCTTGCCAGTATAGTCGTGGTATCATCCTCAACCATACTAGCACTGTTGTGGGCAGCAGTTGTTTTAGACAGGCTAAACCTATCTTGATCTTATCAGTAAGCTTAGGAGCCCCATGACTGATCAGGTCATTAGCACCCAGGTGCACCACCAAACTCACAGGTGGGTTAGTGTGAAGGCCAAGAGCATGCACCACACCCTCAAGTTGGTCCCAGCACAATTGCTTATTCCCAGCCACTTCACAACAGCTGTCTGGAGAGGTATTACAAGTTGGGAGATGTATTTGTCTAATCTTGGCCCATGTGTGTGTCTCTCTAATAAATAAATGCCAGAGAATCTATATTACTTGGGATAAAGATTATGTGCCTAAGGAAAAAGACAAATGCCATTAGTAGCAATGAGACAAATGCATTCATCTGGCACTGCTACCCACTCATAACAACACAGGTCCACCCTCCCCGTAACAATTTCCAGTCTGTGGTTTTATGTACATTTTGTAAGCACTAGACACCCATCTACCCACCGTTTTTATCTGTCTGGAAGTATCCCTAGCCTGGCCACCTCAGTACTGGCCCCAGTCTATAATGAATGGGTATTAAAATCCTCGTATCTTTTCCCACCAGCCATAAACCTTTTCTGAGGAGCACCGCAAACTGTCTTCTGGTCACCGGCATTCACATTCCCATGGATGAACAGGTGTCCCTCCACCCCATGGCCTGGCCATTAGATAATTAGTGAGGTGCCACAATGGGCATATGTTGCCATCCTCAGTCCTGTGCAATGTGATAGACTTGGGAGGGCCACACTGGTTGATCTTTGACCTTTCAAGGAGTATGCATATCCTGTTTGGATGACAGGAGATAGCCTTAATTTGAAGGTTCTCTGCACATCATACTGTGCCAATTCTGGCACAGGTTCTGAGACCTTGCAGGCCCCAAAGAATGCACATGAGTATATGGCCCAGATCAGCATAGTTCCAAGGGATGAACTGTAAACTGTCTCAAAGCCCCCTGCAATTCTGGCAACTCCCCTGGGCTTATAGGCTTTCTACTGTCAGGTAACTTGCCGATTGACCTGGACCAACCTTCTGCCATCTTTTTGGTGACAAAACTGTTTGTCATGTCTGGACACCACCATAGCTTTGCAGAGAAAGGCTATGCCCACCGACTGCATTCTAATTGCTGTCGGTGATTTTCTATGTAAGCAATAATACCCAACAGGGTGGGCGGTGAGCTGCTACCGACCTCCCAGGGGCTAATGAGGCCCCGACGCCAGCAGGCGGAGGCCTTGTAGCCCCTGAAAGGTCCGGTATAGCACAATACTGCCCACCCTGGAGGGTATTATTGCTCTTAGAAAATGGGCACTGTCAAAAAAATAAGTTTAATACAAAAAAGTTAAGGAAAAATTATTTTAAAGTAACTTTTGTTAGAAAATAGTTCCTCCACCTTAGAATTGTTTTCTTTAATGATGTATGTGTATTGTTAGTACTGACACTAGGGGGCACTGTAGCTATTGTTTTAAAAGCAGTATGCTCTGTGTGTTAGCCATTGCATCTTTATAGGTTGCCTCAGAACCACAGAACTGCATTTCTTTTATTTATTTTCAGATAGAGGTGCTTTTTTCCCCCCCAGTTTCTCCACCTGCATTTTAGTGATTTTTTTTTAACTAGTGACTTTTGTCCTAGTGCAGTCTCCCTAAATGTAAATTTTGGTTGCTGGTTGTCATGGTTTTCTGTCCCCCTACCCGACAGAAGCGGGACTGAAGTTCAGCAGTTCAGCTTCAGCTGCATTTGTTTTCCCTTTGTAATCTTTTTTTTTTTTATCATCCATTTGTTCTTTTTTTAATTTAATGTAGGACTTCCATTCATTGGTTCTGCCTGGGGACTGTAGGCAAGGAGCAGTGGCGGTGGCCGGACAACCCGAGAGGGCAAAAAGTAAGCCTTGTAGCCTAAGTGTAGATTTTAATGCTTCGAGTACATCCTTTGTTTTCAGAAAGGCTGCAATATTTAAACAACAGGCTCTTTGGGGAATTGACAGCAGCATGATAGTGGCGGGCAGACGCTGGCACTGTTGAAGAATGGAGTAGAGAGGGGAGGGCTATAGATTTTATTCATCAGGGAGCTACGATCAAAAGGAATATTTAAACTGCATACAGAAGGTAGATTTGTCTGGTCAGGGAAGTACTGTTGTGAGATCTGTATAGGATTGCGGTGGGCGGGCAGGCAGAGGTACCGTGAGCGGGACCCGAGGAGTCGTCAGTGTGGCAGCAGTCTGTGTTTGCCGTTACAGTAATCACACTGAGGAACTGATTAAAAAAAGAACTTCGTTTGCCAAATTAAAAATGAGGACGTGGCTCAATTTAAGGCAGTCTTTTTTCTGTGTGTGTGTTAAATGAGGTAAGGCTGTCATTTTAATGAAGGTTTGAGACAGGTGTTTGAATTTATTGATACAGTCTGTGACGATGAAACAGATTAGCTACGTCCCTCGCGGTTCAGTTTGCTTTTTCTCAGTGAAACCCTACTGCTTTTTTACTTTTTCACTGTGAGCCCTCCAGCCACTCATTTCTCTGTTAAACCATAGTATGGCAGACTCTGTCTCTCACAAACCGAGGAAAAAAACAACAACAAATGGCTGCTATTTTAATTTGAACATTCTATCAGTTCAATAATATTATAAGGTAATCGGGTAGCCAGAGACTGGGACTCGTTATTTTCCAGTCTCTATTGCATGATACCCGACCAGTTAGATAGTGGTGTCAGCCAATCGGAAACTAGCCTTTCTCCTACCCATTTTCTAAGGTGAATTAATTTGTCTGCATAACTTTGGGCCTGGCACTATGCTACTCCTGAGACCTCACTTACCTGCCATCCACAAAATGATAGGAAGGTCACAAAACTACTTAAGTATCTCCTCTATGCTGAGGAGGCAACAGAGAGCTGTACCAGCCATAATGATCCTGGGTCTCTGCCAGACCACCACTAGTATCTCCATGGGTGAGGGGTCCACATCCGGCACCAGCTGCTGGAATCTCTCAAAATGAAATTGAGATGAGGCATTACCAATCACATTCACCCTACCTGGCAGGTGGTGTGCCTGAAAGTTATATTATGATGGAGGCAACAGAGGACAAAAAGATGTAGTGCATGCACGACATCCTCTGATGAAGAGGTCTGGGAGTTGATAACATCCATGACCACCTGGTTGTCAATGTGGAACAACACACACTGCTTCACCAATCTGTCCCCCATACCTGCACAGCTACCATGGTAGAAAATATTTCCAGGAGGGTGATGTTCTTCGTGAGGCCCGCTTGAGCAATTCCAAGGTCCACTGTCCTGTAAACCAGGATCCCTAAAAATATACTCAAAACTTTTGGACCCAGAGGTGTCAGTGACCAGCTCCAGCTCTTCGTGTTCCACTTCTTCATCTGCCATATAGTCACTGCATTGAAATCCTGCAAAATGGTGTCCCATGCAGCTGGCCCAGTGGCACTGAGGGTTGAAGCACTGGACACCACACCTTGTGCCACAACGGTGACCTGGGTTCAGGAACCAGCTCAGGTTGTCAGGGATCGGCAGAGGAGGGAGAGGATTGAGCATCTGGAGGACAGTTCTCCTCTCCCTGGGGTGGGTTCTTGGGATCCACGGTGTAGTAGAGACCCCTGCTGGAGACCAGGGGTACTAATTGTGCCCAGTACATAAGGAGAGGAACACGGCAGATGTAGACGGCTTCTCCATGTAGGCGTCACTGCACATCCACGCTCCTGGGGCAACCTAAAAGAAGAAAAAAACCCTGGCTGAGGATAGGTCTAAGACGCTTCCAGTCTCAGCCACACTCCCAACATCAGGCTCGCTTTCCAGAGGGTCTGCCAACTCCAGCCCAGCTCATTTGATTGTAGGTAGAGTGCCAGGGTGGGCGGTCCCACCTCGCCGGGGCTCAGAGCTGGGGGATCTGCCAGGCAGAGTTGGACTGGATTGTCGAGCTTCAGACCGGGAGGTAGAGCCTTGGCTGGCAAGGTAGCTGAGAAATAAAGTCTACAAAAAAAAAAAAAAGGTGTCCCATGCCCACAAATTGTCCCTCATATCTTGTGGCCCTGATGTGATGAGAAGGTCGAGTTGGCCTAGATGTCATTGCTGCTAACTGTCTCAGAACAGTCTCCCTGGCATGATAGCCCTGCAGGCTAAGTTCATGTGGCCTACCAGTGATTGGAGCTGCAGCAATGTCACATGCTTTGCTTCCATTGTTTGAGTCAACAGCCATTTTAAGGTTGACACCTTCTCATTCGACAGGCAGGAAAGCATGTGTACGGAATTCAATTCAATTCCCAAAAAAGCAGCCTCATGGTCATACCTTTCATCATTTCCAGGGCTACAGGAACACCAAACTGTGCCATCATGGTAAAAAAAATGCTTCAATGTGTGGTGGTAACTGCTGGCTAGGTAGGCCCTGTGAACAAGAAGTCATCCAGGGAATGCATCATGTGGGAGTTGACAGTGTATACCTTGCTGGCCGATTCTAGGATGGATACAAAGGTCTCAAAAGCAGCAAAGCAGACTGAGCAGCCCATTGGCATGGCTTGTCAGAATACCACCTTCCTTGGAACATGAACCCAAATAGGTCAGAGTCCTTCAGTTGAATCAGAAGAAGACAGAAGGCAAATTTTATATAACTCTTCACCATCAACCGTCCAGGTCCAAGATTCCACACCAACTCATCTGTGGTGTCAAAAGATGCATACCTGACCATACTATTTTCAGTGGAAATGAAATCATTTCAATTGTCCTTTTGGAAAGATAGATGGTGTGTGGGGCGGTACTCACCTGGGGTTTTTTTTTTTTTTTTTTTGAGATCCATCACTGAATTTATTAACATGCATTTTAATTTACAATACAATATGGAGGGGAAATATAACATGTGAAAAGCTACATACCACATTCTTCTATTTTGTCAAAACCATTTTCATATGATATTCATATTAAAGGAGGAAAAAGGTTCCTTACTTCTCACCATAATATCATCTGGGTTTTCCCAAACAAAAAGGTTTTTTTTCATTTTGTGCCACAAACTCTGTTTAATATTCTGTGAGAGGTTCCAGCTATTCAGATACTTCATTATAATTCTTTTTTTTTTTAACTTTAATGTTTATTAAAAATGTTTTCTAGCAGCAGGTGCAAACATTCCATCATTGATTACATGCTTTGTCACAGAGCATTTAACATGTCCATTATTGTTCCTACTACTTATCAGCAGTGACTAACGTGACACTGATAACCAAAATAGCCGTAGATACTCTCAGAGACCTATAATTATATTGGGCCATAATCTATTACATATATTTTCCTGTTTAAATCTACACCCCTATAGTCTTTCAGGTGCTGAAAATCCATCCACCTATCCCATCAGAATTAACTCTAAACGTGAGTAAAAAGGCCATTCCAGTTCTTTGAATCCCTCCTACTTTCCCTATCCAGGACTAGGGTATCTGATCTGGATGTCTAGCCACCATCTACAAGAACCATAAGGTCTAGTTATCCATTAACATATTTATTTTCCCCTGAATTTTTGCTGTTATGTGTTCCATTTTATAAATACCATATACTAAATCTTCCCAACTAGCAATGGTTGGCATGGATCTGTTCAGCCAGTTCCATGTTATTATCTTTTTTGAAACTGTCAGCAAGATACTAAAGAGACATATTTTATGTTTTTGTTTATACTGCTGTGGAAAATGTAATAGTAGAGCTGTTGCTGGTGTAAGATCACCTGTCTCTGGGAATAGTTCATGTATAATTTCCCCTATCTCTTCCCAGAATGTGGCAAGGGCTGGGCACCACCAAAATATGTGGGCATGGGTGGCTACTTCACAATGAAAGCCCCTTCAGCAGGATGTGTCTCCTATAGAGGAGAACTTTGACATAATCTGTGGGGTCCGAAAAAATGTGGACACCACCTTCCAGCTGAATTCCCTCCATAAGTATGATGCTATAATACTATGCTGTCTTCTCCAGAGCCACACCCAGTCCTGTCTTGTAAGGTCGATCAGCAGATCTGCCTCCCAGGCAGTGTAATTACCCTTCCACCTTGTTTGTGGAGTAGAGATGTAGGCCTTGTACAGCTGGGAGATCAAATGTTTCAGGGATTGTTCTCCGTATATATGTCTTAGCTGGAGGAAAAATGGTGACACTGAGATTTTTTTTTAATTTAAACTTTATTAAAGTTTTAACAACAAAACTTGACATGGTTACACAGCATTAGTAATGACACAAAGCATCAAAAATCCCATGTCAATCCCCTTCCCCCTCCCCCATTCCCCTCCCCTGGCTTGACATCGATCATCATGTACGATTTATAACAAAATCTCACTACTTATCCTAGAAAGCCCTATCCATGGAGGTTCTCCTTGGAAAATGCCCAAGAGCTTTATTAAGAGGAAGCCCCTGACTGGAGCAGGTATAAGGAATGAAGCTCTTCCCATATTCTTTTATATTGGGACAAAGAACCCCATAGGCTAGCCTTAAACTGCTCAGAGCGGAGATTAAATAGCAACTCCTGGAGCCATTCCGTATATGTAATACTATGCTCATCCAACCAGTGACATAGAACCAACTTCTTCAAGGATAGGTATAACTTTGCCATATGGTATCTACGTATATGCACTGGGATTTGAGAGAAATCACCTAGTAAGCAAATCTCATGGGTAAACAAATCATCTATTCATCTAAACCCAGCAAGGGGTCCGCTTTGGTTCTAATCAACTCCCACAGAGCTTTTATTGGTGGACAATCACAAAAAATGTGTCTAAGGGTACCCTCCTGCTGTCAACATCTATTATACAAAGAGGTGGAGACTCTAGCCAGTCTCTGTAATTTGACTGGAGTCAAATACATGGTCTGGTACTGGGTAAGTCTCAACCTTTCTTGAGAAATGTAAGTATAAGTGCCTTTTTCAGATGGTGCCCCATCTATCCTGTAAGTTAGAGAATTGTCCGGACCAGTACCTAGGATCCCTGTACTGGGCATCAAGTGACCTGGACAGCAAAGAGGAATATACCAAAGAAATGGCATGGGGTTTTCCACTTAAGTTAACAAGGGAGCCAAACCATTCTCCGGTGTCATCCTCCCCGCACAGCCTCCACGAGATCTGAACTAAAAGGTGGTGCAGTTGATAGATTTTGAAAACTTGTTTTTTATCAGTCATGTAGTGAGTCATAATAGGGCCCTCTGACTTAGAAATCCCTCCTGGAAAAAAAAATCTCCAACTCTAGAACCCTTAAGTAGAGATGCAGCGAATTTAAATTCCACTGGCGAAGTGAACGCGAAGTGGGCACTTTGCGTTGCCAATCCACTACGCAGAGTGGGCAATGCAAAGTGCTCACTCCGCCTTGTCATTACCACTTCGAGTTAAGGCAGAATGACAATGCAAAGTAAGGCGAAGTCATTGTTTTTAATGGACTTCGTGTTCCTCATTCTGATTCTTAGTGATCCACTTGGTGTTTCAGATTTGGCAGCCCCACACATCACATGGCTTGTAGTACTGTAAGTCACATGCTCTTTAACTAGGCAGGAAGAAAGTGAGTCATACAAGCAGACACTTTTACTTTCTTCTGTGCAGACGGAGAGAGAGTAGTGTGTTTTGTGACTGCTGATACTTTGAGATCAGAGCGAGGAGGAGATTTAAACTTTGATTTAGACCCAACAGCTTTTTTAAAAGCTAAATTTTTTTGTCTATTCTGTACTCTTTTTTACTTAATTTGATCTTTCTGTAAATTTTATTTTTCTTACCTTTATAAGTAGTTAGTTGTTTGCCTGTGTGATTGTGTGTGTGTGTTGTGTGACAGTGTGAGTAGTAATTGCTCAGGCTGAGGGAGCTCAGTAGGAGAGATGGACCAGGGTGAGGGAATATCTGGGGCGAGGGCAGCTCTGGGAGAGCGTGGTAGTGGTAAGCATCAAGCATCATACCGTGCACATGTGTGGAGGGCATTGGCACCCATTCCTGTTGGACCGCTTGATACTTGTGAGTGCCCCCCCCTCACGGAAGCAGGACTAGCACCGCCTCCTGTCCTGACTCTGAGGCAGTTGAACCACTACCACGACTACCAAGTTCAGGTTCTCTGGAGCAGGATGTGCCTATTCCCTCGGATCCAGGTGTGGATCCCATCCCTGTTCAGCACTGTAACCAGCTGGCTGCCAGTTCATCTGGCCATCCCCTGCCTGTGCCTGGTCCTCCCTGCACCTCCATTATTTGGCAGTTTTTTTACTGTGTGGGGGCACAGCAGTGTGGTCAAGTGCAGCCTATGTGAGGTGGAGGTGCACCGTGGCCCCCGGAGGACTCACCTGGGGACTGAGGGCCAGTGCACCCATATGCTCAATCACCAGCAGTTGGAGTGGCAGGCTGCCACAGAATGGACCTTGCCTGCACCTGCTGGCCATTCTGTGGCAGAGGGTGCAGCTGTGCATTGCAGCATCCCTAAGAAGAGGAGGGCCACAGCAGCACCTACTGGTCCACCAGCACCCCCACCTCCCCCACCACCACCACCAGCAGCAGGTCAGCCTGTAGAATGTGTGGACCCCAGAGAACTGCATGTAACGCAGGCTGACTTGGCAGTTCTCTGGAGTACTGTTGAGGATAACAATGAGAGGGTGAGTCCTGTGGAGCAGCGGCTGGATCACATAGAGGAACATCAGTTGCAAATTATGTCCATGCTGGAACTGCTGTTGGATCACCATGGGATCCCACATTATTTTTTTTTCCCCTCACACCATGTGGCCCCCCACACCTTCCTTGTTGTGTTATAAAATGTATTCCTCCACAATCCCCGACCCTTGTATGTAATTATGCCCTTTTTTGTTGTCTTCTGTATGCGTGAAACTTTGTATTCTGAGCAGTGCAAGTATACTGTACTAAACTGCGTATGTGCATTCAGTCTTCTTTCCAGTCTGTGTATGTACTGCAGACACTGTCGAACTCCATGACTTAAAAACAAACATTAATGAGTACAATGGTGGGGTGGTGAAGCATGGAGAGATACTACAAAACAGGCTTACAATACATACAAGTAACTATTAAAAAAAATTAATGTTGTGATTTGTGACGTGATCATGAATCATGATTTGTGACTGCATTTGTGACCGTGATGATGAAGAAATGTGAATGCCTAGCGCCTATGGCTGTACTTCCCCAATGAACTGTAGGTTAAAAACTCTCAGACTTAAAAAAAAGTATCAATGAGTACAATGGTGGGGTGGTGAAGCCTGGAGAGATACTACAAAACAGGCTTACAATACATCCAAGTAACTAGAAAAAAAATTTATGTTGTGATTCGTAATGTGAATGATCGTGAATCGTGATTTGTGACTGCATTTGTGACCGTGATAATGAAGAATGTGATTTATATCACGAATGACTCGTGATGATGGTCCTGACTTAAAAATGCATGTTAATGAGTACAATGTTCATGCAGAATTAAGCACCACACCTGTCCAGTACTCTGAAGGGAAGTTAAAGAAACAACTGTGACTTAAATTACAGATGGAGATTGGGCTCTAAAGAGATGCAAATGCACAGACAGATTAAGATTGCACTGTGTACTGAAGAGATGCAGACACAAAGGCACAACACCTAACCAGTGCTCACCATCAGAAATTCAAATCTGGAAAAGAATACCTTGGCCGGTTGGGGCAGGCCACGGGGGAGGAGGCAGTGTAATGTACTGCTACAGTGACAGTCACTAGTACTAGTACCAGTAAAGATACCACAAAGAAGTACAAAAATCACACAGCTGCAATGGATAGCAGCTTCACATTGCTGAAATTATTATGTGGCACAATAAAAGGTGTCTGATTTGATGACACGCATCACACACATACTCACACACACACCAAGTAATGCATAGCAAATCGAAAACTTCAGTAATATAACCACATATTTTAAACAGACTAAAATTATGCACTGCGGCAGTAACAGTCACTAGTACTAGTACCAGTCAGATTGCACTGTGTACTGAAGAGATGCAGACACAAAGGCACAACACCTAACCAGTGCTCACCATCAGAAATTCAAATCTGGAAAAGAATACCTTTGCCGGTTGGGGCGGGCAGCGGGGGAGGGGGCAGTGTAATGTACTGCTACAGTGACAGTCACTAGTACTAGTACCAGTAAAGATACCACAAAGTACAAAAATCACACAGCTGCAGTGGATAGTAGCTTCACATTGCTGAAATTATTATGTGGCACAATAAAAGGTGTCTGATTTGATGACACGCGTCACACACATACTCACACACACTCTAAGTAATGCATGCAAATTGAAAACATCAGTAATATAACCACATATTTTAAACAAACTAAAATTATGCACTGCTGCACCACAACAATCAGCAAAAAAAATGGCAAGAAATATTGAAAATATTACTGTGTGTACATTAACACAGTTATACAAGAAAAATATCACCAAATCAGAAAGCACTGTCTTTTTCTTCAAGTTAATCTACCTACATCACAGATACACCTCTCCCCAAAGCACAATTCCACTGTCTCTCAGTACACAGACTGAATGTTGTACATTAACATTCAAAATCCATGCACAAACAATAAATGCTCAATGATATGAGCACAGGAGGGTTTCTTATAATCGATTAACTAAAGTTTCAGCAAAAAAAAATGACTCAAAAAGGCTTTTTTAACAGCTTTTTGAAGGTTTGAATTGAGAGAGCTCTCAGAGCAGATTGTCTGCTACAGCTTCCTGCACACACTAACCCAAACTGAGGCTGTGCAGAACAATCTAGAGCCCATGTGACCTGAAATCCCATGAAACACTGCAAAATTCACCTTTGGAGCTTAAAAACAAGGCGAAGTAAGGTGAAGTACATTGCTTACAATGTACTTTGCCTTAAGAATTTGTAGAGTAGTGGTTTGGGAAGGCGGAGTAATGCAAAGTAATTGTTTTCAATGGACTTCGCGTTACTCATTAATAACGTTAAGTACTCTGCTTCGTGTTGTGGAGCACTCTGCAAATTCGCCTTCACTTCATGAATCACTCCGCAGAGTGAATTGGGGAAACTTAGCCCATCACTACCCTTAAGCTGGGGAAGCCAAGCAGTCTGGATAAGCTTACCCCCTATTTTGAAGTTGGGGTTCCCCACCACTGGCTGAACAGAGTCCCTAGTATTTTTGTACTGCAAAAAGGAACACAATTGGATGTGTATGCTAACAGAGGAAGAAATAGGGGATTGGGATAGAGTTGTTAGGAGAGCCTTAAATGGGATGTGCAGCATCGCCTCCGGGGATATGCCAGCACCAGAGATCAGCTCTCTCTTTAGCTCTAACCATGCAGGGACATAGGAGCAGGAGGTTATCTCTTCCTGGAGAGTAATCTGTCTCAAATACATGCCTACTTGACTAGCCCAAAAATAGAGATTTAAAGTTAGGAGTCTCAGGGCCCCGTACATTTTGGAGGCTGCTAGTTTATTGAAAGCACACCTAGGAGGTTTGCCAAGCCAAATGAATGAAGAAATTATGGAATTAACTTTTTTGAAACAGAGCAGGGGAATCCAGGAATTTAGCATACTCGGGGTAAAAAAGCCTAGGCGGGACATTCATCTTAATTAAACTGATATGGCTCCAGAGTGAGATTGGAAGAGACTGCCACCTATTAAGATCCTGTTAGAAGGTAAGGAGAAGAGGATCTAGGTTAAGCTTCCTCATAGAGGTCTTGTGTCTGGTCAAAAGTAGCCCCAAGTATTTCAGACTCTTTGGACTCCACTGTAGGCCAAAAGGGTCCACCTCTGATTTGGTAAGCCTGTGATTTAGAAGGAACACTGAGGTCTTTCCCAGGTTAATTTTGTAGTTTGAAACTGCACTATACTCAGCAATGGTGGAACAAAACACTGGAATGGACTGCCTGGGGTGTTTTAAGTGTAGAAGCATAGGCCGAGAGTTTAGAGATCTGAGTACCCACATTGATGCCCTGAATATCCACATTCTCCTGCAGCTTGGTCAGCAAAGGTTCAAGGTAAATGTTACACAGGAGTGGGGATAGTGGGCATCCATTAGGGTCAGACACCGCTCCAGTCTCCCCTATTTAGTGGGGTTTGAAAAGAGAGACACAGGCAGGTCTCATCCAGAGGCACTCAGTTCCCCAAGAGCCCCTCAACCTCTGCCTGTCTTCTTATTTCTTCTGCATTATGTCTCTCATTCCACAAGTCCTGTTCCCAGGAAGGAGGGGCCATCCTTATTTCAGAGGTTGACTCCTCACCATGTGGGTGGTCTGCCCCCCCGCACCACCACTGCACCTCACACAGCCCCCTTTTATACATTAGTGATCTGGAATAAGACCACTTTCCAGGAACAAGCATCCTCCTATCAGAATGCTCTCCCCCAGGAGATGTAGAGTCTGCTGAGCCAGGGCCAACCCACCAGGTAAGCACCCTCCATCCCCCCCGTGCATCCCGAAGGGAGAAGAAACAAGCCACCCTGCTACACTACTCACCACAGGTCAATATTAAGGGAGTACTGCTGGAACAAGAATCAGCCTTCAACTGTGTCCAGTCTTGACATCAACCCCATTGAGAGTCGCCATTGCCGATCTCTGGGAGAAGGTAGCCTGAGCTGATACAGTCTCTAGAAGTCTCCGGTAGGTGGGTGGGTCTCTGAGGCAAAGCCAGTTGGGAGGGAATCATCACTCCTCTGTATTGTAGATCCTGGAGGGCCACTGCTGTGTCCTCATATGTTTGTTGGCCAGACAGAAACCATGCCATGGGCCTGGCATGATATGGAGTCCAAAATTTCAACTTATTTTGTCTGAGTACAGGGAATAATGGAATATACTCTCTCTGGAGTTGCACCATGGCTGGGGCAAAGTCATTTTAAAAGAAAATATGAGTGCTGCCATAAAAAACTTTCCGCTGTACCCAGATCTTGCGGAGGATGAGTTCTTTTGTTTGAAACCTCAGGAATCTAATTATAATTGAACAGGGTCTATCTCTAGGAGGAGATGGCTTTGGGCCCAGCGCTTGGTGCACACTCTCAATGTCCAGTTCGAAATCATCCTCTAGCAATAGCGATGTAAATAATAAGGCCTCCACAAAGTCTGAGATGTTTGTACCCTCTTTGTTTTCCGGGACAGAGTAACTCTGTAAATTCCACCTGCGATGTCAGTTCTCTGCATTTTCTTGCCTATCTATAGTGGCTTGGCATACATTTATAATTTTTTCCAGAACTGCCTGTGTCTTTGTAAGCTGGCTTTTAATTTCTTTTTGTGAAGTTTCCACGACCTCCTTCCTTGTCTCTAAAGCCGTAACATTGGCACGGCATGTGAGCAAAGATTCTCTCAATGAACCAAAATCTGACCTGATCTTGGTGAGTTCATGTAAGATTCTGTCCAGTTTTGTTCCATGGATGTCATGGTGGTGGAGGGTTATACTTTTTGTTTGTCTTTAGTCTTCTTTTTGGATTTAGTGTGGCTGGACAATCGGGAAGTTATAGAGTCACCTGAATCTGAGACCTCTCGGTCTAGCACATCTCCCTCATTCATCAAAGTGCTAAATCTGTTCTTTCCTCCTGCATCTAAATGATAAGCCCTACCTCTGTTTAATAATTGTACAGATTTTGTGAAGTAAAAAGCCTGTTTTAGAGGTATTTGGTGGTATAAGGCAGAGAACTCGTTCCTCAGGCTGCCATCAGGTGCGTGACGACACCAGACGTCCCTCATTATAATTCTTTTAGTTGCAGAACTTCTGGAAGACATGGGATTTTAATGTCCAATAGCTGTGAAAGCAGTTTGGCAGTAATCTGACATACATACACACACACACACACACACACACACACACACACACACACACACACACACTCACACACATACACATACCAGCAAAACAACACTATATTGCCACAACCATGCCAGCATATATTTAAATAGATAGGCTTTATCTGGTTTAATACTTTAGGGGAGATACAAGCTCTAATTATTTTTTTTAATCTGCATGGATTTGTTTTTAGCTGAAATATAGTGTTTGTTAACATAAATATATATTTTTTGCCATTGAAGGTTTGAGATAGAGAGGTTAACTTCTCTTGTTATTTCTTATGGATCTGTTGTTGACATTCCAGTTTCATACTCACAATTTTTTTTATAAAATTTTGAAAGGGGCTTTAACCTACTGTACAGTATAATGGGCAATATGTTTCCCTTCTTGCTCAATTCTGAGCTGTAATTCCTTTGTAGGGATATCCCCATTTTTTAAGAATGACTCAAACCTTTTCACTAACAAAGTATAGTTTAGAAATGTCCTACTTGGAATTTACCCACAATCTCCTGATCTTTAACGTAAGTAATAAATGTATTAATGTATCTCAGATAATATCTGCCCATGTTTCAATATTCTTTTCTTTAAGAATAAAAAGTATTGTTTTACCAGCTGTGGTTTCAAAGTTATTATTAGCTTATCATTTTCCATGTAACCATGGCATATGTCCCTTTCCATAGGACTGTATGGCAGCTTTAAGGTGCTAATAAAAAAATGGACAATAGGATATCTTTAAGTCTATTTAGTTTATCTTGAAACATAATTGAATCTATTTTCACATTCTCTTTAAACCTGCCCACCAGACATTGGAGAATGACATTGTCATTTCTTGGTAGAAATTTCTACTCCCATGTTGTACAGTAGATAAAAACTGGGCAAAAAAGTATCTGTAAGGTTTCAAGCAGCCAAACCCTCCTATAGATCCATCACTTGATAAATGACTCCATGGAATTCTAGAGTTGCCGGCTGTCCACCAAAACTTACTAGAAATATGTTTAACTCAGAAAACCATTTATTATTTATTTGTACCACAAATATGAAATGTGGTGGGCATCATTTTAAGAATGTCCACCCTCCCCCAGAGGTAAAGGGAAATATTCTACCAATTCAATAATTTATTGCTTACCTTTTGTTTAGTTATTCCATAATTAAGTGTACATATTAGTATAAGTATTATTAGTAAAAGTAATACCCAGAATTTTATGTTAGTATCTTCATTGAATAACTTTAAGGTAACATATTCACTATCCCTTTCCCCCTGGGAGAGTTGCCTAATTACTGATTTACTTTAGTTCAGCTTATAACCTGCAAATTGTGTAAATGTGTCAATCTGCTCAATAAGTGCAGGTATTCAGGAGGATGTATTTTTAAAATGTAAAGGATGTCCTCTACATACATGCATAACTTAATTTCCTTCTCTTTTATCAAGATACCTTGTATCCTATCATTGGCCTTTATTGCCTGGAAAAAAGGTTCTAAACATAGTGGGCTGGATATTCAAACTGCGCTATTTTGTGGCGCAATCCCTTGCGCTGTGCAAAATAGTTGTGCAGGGGTGTGTCCAGAGCAATATTCAAAGGAGTTCTTTTTGAGCAACTCCTTTGAATATCACCCCCGCCACAGCCACTGTGCATGGCGCAGTGGAACTTGCACCACCTCAAGTTGTCAGGAGGGAGTATTCAACCTGCAGTGGCGCAAGTACCATTGCGCCATGCACAAACTCGATATTCAGGGTAGACATGACAAATGGGGCCATAATTCATGCAAGGTGCAGGGGTGCCATCTTGCATCTGATTATGGCCCCATTTGCATGCCATTAGCATGCAGGTGCACCGATCCCCGAGGACTTGCGCCTGGCACCCTGCCAGGCAGCAGCCGCTGGGGACCGATGCCCCCTGCTGCCCGATTGCAGGCAAAACAGTGTAGAATCCCCCTCACCACCCCCCACTGGCCCGATCACGGGCATAGTTTAATTCCCTCCCCAGCAGCCCAATCGCGGGCAGCAATGTGGCTCCCTCCCCGAACGTATCCCTGGTGGTCCAGTGGACCGTACATCCCGATCGCGAGATGGTAATAAGTACCCCGAATGTATCCATGGTGGTCCAGTGGACCGTACATCCTGATCACGGATGGTAATAAGTAACCCCCTGAACGTATCCCTGGTGGTCCAGTGGACCGTACATCCAGATCGCCGGATGGTATTAGGAAACCTCCGAACACATCCCTGGTGTCTAGTGTCCCCACCCACCCACCCACGAAGCCCTACCACCCTGATCCCCAGCAGCCAGCGGGCTGCAGCATCCCCAGTCCTGCCACCTGCGCCACTGCCGACGATGCCCAGTATGCTGCCACAGTCACAAGAGGCACATGCAGTTCGATATCAGGAAGACAGTCCAGTTTTGTGAATGAATGTATTCATTCACAAAACTGGACTGTCTTGTACAGTATGGGCTGCATGACCATTGGCTCTGCACTGCACCAATAGGCGGTAGCTCTACCGGGCAGTCAGTCGGCGGGCGGGGGCGGGGCAGGCGGTGGGATGCTGCCGCCCGCCGCCGCCGGGGAGGCGGGGTGTGGGGCGTGGGTGGGTGAGGGGACACTAGACACCAGGGATGTGTTTGGGGGGTCCTAATACCATCCCGCGATCAGGATGTACGGTCCACTGACCACCAGGGATACGCTCGGGGAGCCATTGTTGCTCGCCGCGAGCGGGCTGGTGGGGGGATTAAACTATGCCCGTGATCGGGCCAGTGGGGGTGGTGGGGATTCTACACTGTTTTGCCCACGATTGGGCTGCAGGGGGGGGCACAGAGAGTGGGTGGGGGGCCAGCCACAGGTGGCAGCTGCTGTGTTGCACCCTGCAATGCAGCAGCTCACCTGTGGGTGGCCCTCGACTTGATCCTTTTTTTTTTTGCTCAAAGTGGTGCAGGTGCAGGTTGGGGGTTGTGCCTGCACAGCTCTGCACAGCCCGGCTGAATATCAGGCTGTGCAGTTTATGCATGGTTCCTCCCCCTCCAGTTCAGCATGCATTCATTTGCATTGCGCTGTTGCTCAGCCTGTTTTCAGTGGCGCAACTGCCTCCTGCTGAATATCGCAGAATGGCGCAAGTTCGGACTTGCGCAGGTGCAACCCTGTTGCGCATGGCGCAACCCTTTTGAATATCTGGGCCAGTATAAATATGGTTGGAGATAGAGGACACCCGTTTTACTCTATTTAACATGTTTATATTTTCTGTCAAACAGTAATTGATCAAAAAACATGCCCTGGGTCTATTATAGAATTAAAAAAATAATTTTTAGTGAAGTATCTGAGATGCCCCATAACTTCAATAACTGCTTCATATATATTCTATTGACCAGATGAAACATTTTACTAGCTTGTAATGCCAAAGCATAATTATTCCCTGAAGGAGTTTTAGCACATTCAAATAAAGACTGCACTTTGCATATGGCTTGTGCTATAGCTCTCCCCAGCACAAAACCATAATGATTTTGGTGGATAGAATGCAGATGCTCAGGCATTACTCTTGACACCACTAACTTTGCAAGTATTGTATAATATACATTCAATAATGCAATCAGTCTATAGTTTTCTACATAATCCCTTGACTTCCCTTCTTTATGAATCAATACAATTTTAGCATCATCCATTGCATCAGAAATGTGCCCCCTTTCCATCTACCAGTTCCACAAAAATCTTGCAGCCAGGGGACTAATCTATTTTTTTAAAGATCTGATAACACTCAATTGTAAAATCATCTGTTCCTGAGCTTTTGTTTTTCAGAATTGAGTCAATTATATCCAGAATCTCCTTTTGCAAAAAACCTGGCTCTTGAAATCTGAAGTGTTTTAGATTGAGTCGAGGATAAAAAGTAATTTAAAACATTTACGTGACAAGATTCAGATGTCTGATACATATCCCTTAAAAATGGCTTACAGCAATGCCTTGCATTCCATTAGAGTCTCACGTTCATATTCCTGGGTTATTTTTAAATATGGGGATGATATTGTGGTTTTCTATTTTTTTTAATAAGTTGGCTAGACGTTTCTCATATTTGTCTCCCTGTGGGGCTGGCCCACCAGCACAGCCATAAGATTTCCACTCCCGACGCTGACACACTGGGTTTGGGAATAGATCCAAGAGTCAGAGGGCCAGTTGGGGGGGGTGGATGAGGATTGAGCATCCCTTGGACTGCTTTCCTGCTCTGGGGGATTGGTTGATGTGTGCTCGGTGCCTGACTAACCCCTGGCAGAGGTCGGGTGATCAGCAGTTCCCAATGCCTAGATAGGATGGAGGCATGCCGGACATTGACACTTTGGCACCTTATGTCATTGCATGCCACACCCTCATGGGGTTCTTTTTAAAAAATAGTGGCTGCCATTAATAACGCCATGCTCCTCCAGCCCCATTCACCCACAGTGCCTCCCAGCAGGTGACATAGTACTGGTGTCCATTGACTCTGGCATGACTCCATGCCCCAGCAGGTAAGCCAGGGAGTCAATGCCCATATATGACCCCTGCCAGGACCCTTGTACCAGCATCATGAGGGGGCCACATTGACAAGATGGCCCTGCTCTGGTGGGCAAGCCAGGGGGATTGCTGAGCAAAGGTAAGTACTGGGGGGTGAGGTGGGGGCCTTGGGAGAGCAGGGGTTGAGCCCCTGGCATAACTGCAAAAAGCATACTTAATAAAAAAAAAGATTTGTCTCCCTACAAATATCTTAGACCTTTAACTTTCAAATTATTCTGTTCAGTTTCCTGATTAATCCTCTCTTGTAGTTTTAAGCTATACACTACCCACTTATCATAATATTTCTTCCAATCTAGTATTACAAATCATCTAACTCTTCTAGCTTTTTGTGAATAAGGGTGTCCTCTTTTTTGATTCTTGTAATACCAGGCCTGATAAGAAATTATTTCCCCTATTATAACAGCCTTGAAAGGGTTGCATAATGAAGAAGGTGACTGACCAGAATAATCATAATACTAGTATTCTGCAGTGACATCCTTTATTTTGCAATAGTGTCCATTTGCTGAAATATTGTAAGACATGATTTGAAGGTGCCATCTGCAAACCAATGTACACTGCTTTTGAGGTGCTCTAGGTCCTGAGTGGTACTGAAAATCAATATTCGATCTGACACTGGCCCAGAATCATATAGCAGGAATTTATCATTTTTGACCGTCACACACAAGTCATCCATTAATTCTAGAGATACTGCATTAGATGGTTCAGGTAGTGGGCAGGCTGCTGCCCTGTGAGTGCACTGGACTGTGCACTTTATGAGTGACATTGCAGGAAGCTGGGAAGCCACAGAGGGGCACAGCTCTGCAACAGCTCCTGCAACAACCTGGTGAATTGTTTCACTACTGGTTGCTGCTCGCTCCTTCATGCCAGCCACTGCTTTCTTCACCAGCACATCAGCAGAGTCAGGGACATGACTGTGTTCTCTGACAGTCTTTAATATAATCTCCCCATTCAAATTCAGCCTTGCGTTGCAGTGCCCCTTGTCATAATCTAGGCACTTGTAATAGGACTTTGAAGGAGTGGCTCACTCTTGACAATACCTAAAGCCATTTAGAAAAGCAAGTTCTCCACCCTTCTGTATCTTGAAAAATCACACAGACTCAGTAGCAGACTCACTTGCAGACATTGTAAGTAGCTGGGGGGGTGTAGTCGATGGTCTAATATACCATGTAGATGCATGATGTGTTGCAATGAGACAGATGCTAGGTGGCAGTCTTGCGCTATTTTAGACTGTAGCTAAAATGTCACTCGCTATTATGTACATGCGCTGATTTGTCAGCGCTATATTGACTCGTGCTAAAACGGTTGAGCAATTTTGACCACATACTGACAATAAAATAGATCTTATTGATGCAGAAAGGACTTTTTGATACACTGATTTTGATATAAGGATATAATCCAATTGCAAAAACACTCAGATTTTTTATTATAATGAGTGAATTCTTTTAATGAAGGGGTTTGAATTCCCTAGAGAACCTAACAGATTATGCACCTCCGAGGAGTTTTATAGAGTTTCATAAGTAAGTTCAAGCTTTGGGACTTACGTCCGTAATGCTTGCTATATTAAAGTTAAAAAGTAGTAGTCTTATCGCTATAAAAGATGTCAAGTCTAGTTTTAAACATGTCCATACTTGTGCTCTCCACTACATTTATAGGTAAGTTGTTCCATGTAGTTACCACCCTGGTTGTAAACCAATGTTTCCTTAAGTTTGTTTTCCATTTAGGCAATTCTAATTGCATATTGTGTCTTCTAGCACTGGTCCAGCCTTGTTTAGAAACATAGAATTTGATGGCAGACAAGGGCCACTTGGCCCGCCAAGTCTGCCCATTTTCCTACCTAACAGATAAGCTGCAGATCCTAGTTAACCAACAGATTACTTCCTCCTACCCCTCACTAGGACTGCCTTATGTCTATCCCATGCATTCTTGAATTCCCCCACTGTTCTTGACTCCATAACCTCCTCAGGAAGGCTGTTCCATGCATCCAAAACCCTCTCCATGAAAAAATACTTCCTCACATTACCTCTGAGCCATTCCCCCTCTATCTTCAAATTGTGCCCCCTTGTTCTTACCAATATAATACCAAGATCTTCCAGTAATGCTGTATCATTAGATAATCTAAACATCATACATAGATCTGACTTTAATCTTCTGTAATGCAGAGAATACAAATTAAGTTTTACCAATCTCTCCCCGTAGGATAAGTTTTTCCCTCCAGTCACTGATTTGGTTGCCCTGCGCTGTACACCCTCAACTCTAAGCACATCCACTCTCTTTTTTTGGGGAGACCACACCTGGCACAGTACTCCAAGTGTGATCTCACCAGAGTTCAATACAATGGTAAAATAACCTTATCACTCCTGCTAGAAATATGCCTCAGAATACAGTTTAAGTTCTGATTTGATTTTTTAACCTGCTGTTTGCAGTGTGTACTAAACTTTAAGTCGGTGGTTATTTTTATTCCCAAATCTCTCTCTTCACATGTTTCTGCTAGGCTATTGTTCCCAATATTGTACTTATAATTATTATTATTCGGACCAAGATGCATTATTTTGCATTTAGATATGTTAAGTTCTAGCTTGCTAGATTTTGTCCACAAGTAGATTTCGCTAATAGCCTGCTGAAGAGACAATGCCTCAGTTGTAGTATTCACAGTTGTGCCCAATCTGCAATCATCCACAAATTTAGAAATCCATATGTGAGGACTGCTAAAGAGCAGCATAGAAATAGAAATATTGAAAAGACAGGGGCCCAACACTGATTCCTGAGGCACCCCGATAGTGACTTCAGACTAATCAGACATCACACCTTTAACCATCACTCTCTGCTTCCCCCCAGTCAGCCACCCCACAATCCATCTTAGAATGTTGCCAGCTATTCCCACTGTAGTCAATAAATGTATTAATTCCTCATGGGGTAGCTTATCGAATGCTTTGGCAAAGTCCATAAAGACTATGTCCACTGCTTTACCCTTATCCAGTTTGAAATTAACTTTTTCGTAAAAGGATAATAGATTAGTCTGGCATGATCTAGATTTAGTAAAGCCATGTTGTGTGGGGTCAGACAAATTATTTGTTGCTAAGTACTCAACTATGATATCTTTTAAGATCCCCTCCATGACTTTGTCTATTAATGATGTCAAATTTATAGGCCTAAAATTGGCTGGCTCAGACCTAGGCCCCTTTTTGTGAAGAGGGACCACTAAGGCATCCCTCCAAACCTGAGGGACCTCACCCTTGTCCAGAGATGTTTGGAATAGAAAGCTAAGTGGAAATGATAAGGGATCAGCACGTTGCTGTAAAATTCTGTGGTGAATATTGTCAGGACCAGGGAATTTGTTAATGTCCAATTTTTTTAATCTATTCATAATCTCCTCAGGTGTAATTTTAACACTTCCTGGATGAATGCTAAATTATCAGAAATAGAGGGGGTGTTTCCGGAGATAAAAACTGAGCAGAAGTAATTATTTTGGATGTTCACTGTCTTTTTCTCATTTGCCAATTCTCCTTTAGAGTCTTTAAAGGGTCCTAATGTTGTTGAATAATTCTTCATGTTATTAATATAAGAAAAAAATAATTTTTTGTTGTCTTTAACCTTGGTGGCCAAAGTAATCTCCTGTTGAGCTTTCCCCTTTTCTATAGATTCCTTAACCAATTTAGCAAATTTTTTTATGTTTGATAGTTTGTTAGAGTCTTTTCCTTCTTATATTTGTTAAATAACCTATCTTTACTATTGATTAAATGTGTTGTATGTTTATTTAGCCAACATGGATTTGATTTATTGCCTCCACATGCTTGTTTCTATATTTTGGAATATACAAATTAATTACATGGTTAAGTTTCTCAAGGAGTATATTCCACATATCCTTAAGCAAATCCCATAATATTAGATCTTTCCTGAACTGGGGAAAGTTGGCTTTAGCTAAATTCAATTTAGTAACTCCCCCAGAACTTAAAAGTGAATCTAACTTGAGGGTTAGCTCTATCCTGTTTAATGTAAATAAAACCTTGGAATGGTCACTGTTGCCCAAAGGGGGGAGAATCTGTACCTCATTTATTAAATCTCCCATATTAGTCAATATAAGATCAAGAATATTATTGCTTCTCGTGTTATCATGTACCATTTGTTCTAGACCCATCTGGTCAAATGCATCCAGATATAATTCTATTTTCTGCCTTTGCTGAGTTCCAATCAATGTTAGGGAGATTGAAATCACCCATCACTATTAAATTATATGCTGGATTTAAGTTTTTAAGTAAATCCAAAACGATAATATCTTTTTCACGTTTAATTGATGGTGGTCTATAAAGAAGCCCAAATATAATTTTAGGGCCACTAGATGGTATTACCTTAATCCAGATGGTTTCCAGGTCCAGGTCAGCATAAGGTAACTGTAGGCTTTTAATAGAATTATGAACCTATATTGTTACACCCCCACCTTTCCTGTATAATCTAAACTTGCAATATACATTATAACCCAAAACTGACTTCTCCCAAGAGTCGTTACCATCCCACCAAGTTTCTGTAATACAAGCTATTTGTATTTCATGTGATACCAAAAGGTTTTTAAACTCATCTAATTTGTTTATTAGACTTCTAACATTAATAAGCACTATCCTCCAATCCTTCACAGTGTTGTAATCATTTTGAATGGATGTATTTGAATTAGTGGCTGTAACTGAATTAGTTTCTAACATGGGCTGCCTCCTTGCACCAGTTTAAATGGAAGTCAATAACCTTATTCAGTTTCCTGCCCAAAATCCTAGATCCTGCCAAGCCAAGATGAAGACAATCTGGTTTAAATAGGAATCTGCTACAAAAGGTAGTGGAATTGTCCATAAAACCAAGGTTGTTATTTTTGCAAAAGGTTCTTAACAAATTGTTAACTGATTTAATTGCCCCATTTTTATATTCAAGATACCCATGTGTTGGTAATATGCCTGAAAATATAATATCGCAAACTTTTTGTTTAATTCTTTTTGTTATATCAGCCAATTTGTCTTGAAACACTCTTGGACTAATTTTATTAACATCGTTGGTGCCTATATGAATAATAACCAAGGGTTGAACTGTGTTCTCCATAAGCCCCTCTAATAAATCAGCTACATCTCCCACCTTAGCTCCTTGTAGGGTGCTAACAGTAGTGCTGCTCTTTCTACCTTCGTATACCACAGAGTCCACTCCCCTAGTTATTGAATCTCCTATAACCAATATGTCCTTGGTTAAGATATTTTTAGTTGATGGTGTATCCTGGTTATTTGCAGGGTCAAACTCCTTATGAGGATTTTTGGGGATTTTGCATAGAACTGACTTCAAGGTCTACATGATTATCCAGACATTCAAACATGTTTTGGACTGGCACTGTATTCTCAATACAATCTGTGCAGTGTTTTTTTGTGGGATATTTAGGTTGTACCCATGTGGTGGGATATTCAGACTGCTCCAGGCTGTGGTGCAAGCCTGGGAGCAGTGCAACTGGGATGTGCATGGGTGTTGACAGGGTGATATTCAACAGAGCTGTGCCATGGCACAGCATCATTGAATATTGCTCCTTGGCCACCTGCAGTGCACATGGCACAGTGGCACTGTGCCAGTGCAAGTGGCAAGAGTGGAGCAGGGGGATGCGCTAGCACAACTGCGATATTCAAAAGTGCACATGCAAATGAGGCCATAATGCATGCAAGGTGCAAATGGGGCCATTTGCATGACATTATGGCCCCATTTGCATGCAGGTGCACTGATCTCCGGTGACTTGCGCATGGCACCCTGCCAGGCTGCAGCCTTCGGGGACCGACGCCCCCTACACAAGCAGCAACATGCTTCAACGCCCGATCGTGGGCATATGTATAAATTGTAAATGTCCCATATCCCTGGTGGTCCAGTGGACCACTCGCAGCCCGATCATGGGCATATGTGATACACTACAAGGTCCTATATTCCTGGTGGTCCAGTGGACCACTTGCAGCCTGATTGCAGGCATCAGTAATGAATTATGACAAAACAATCCATCCCTGGTGGTCAGTGGTACCCCCCTCCCCACCCTCACTGAGCCCCACTGCCCCGATCCCCCCCGGTCAGTGGCGGGCGGCAGTTCCCCACCCGCTTGCCGCCCCACCACCCTCTGACTGACTCCGTACGGTAGGGCTGTAGGCTCATTGGTCCAGAGCATGAGCCAATGGGCATGCTGCCCATACCGTACTACACAGACCAGATATGTGAATGGATCTATTCACATTTCTGGACTGTGTAGTATGGTACAGGCTGCACACCCAATGGCTCACACTGTGGACCACGGAGTGTACAGCCTACCATATGGAGTCAGTCAAGGGCTGGCGGGTGGCAAACAGGTGGGAGCTGCTGCCTCACCACCGAGGGGGGAGCAGAGCAGTGGGGCTCAGTGGCGGTGGGGAGGGAGGTACTGCTGACCACCAGGGATGGATTGCTTTGTCATAATTCATTACTGATGCCCACGATCGGGCTGTAAGCGGTCCACTGGTCCACCAGGGATATAAGACTATTATTTTATTACATTTGCCCATGATCAGGCTGCGAGCGGTCCGGTGGACCACCAGGGATATAGGACTATTATTTTATTACATATGCCCACGATCAGGCTGTGAGTGGTCCACTGGACCACCAGGGATATAGGACCATTATTACAATACTAATGCCTGTGATTGGGCATAGGGGGGTGCCACCATGAAGGTGCCGCCGGAGCTCAGGTGGACACCCACAGGTGGCAGCTGCCGTGTTGCACCCTGCAATATCGCAGCTCACCTGTGGGTGGCCAGCTGTTGCTCCTATTTGTTTTGGATCAACTGTGTACAGCACAAGTAGGGGTTGTGCTTGCATGGGCTCAGCACATCCGGGGCTGAATATCGGGATGTGCGGAACATGCATGGACACGCCCCTCCTACTTGCACCGCATACATTACTGATGATCTCCGGCACATCAGGATTTCTGTCAGGCACATTCCCTTTTTGAATATCGCACCAGGGTGCTTCAGTGGGTTGTGCATGGTGCGACTGTGTTGCGCCATGCGCAACCCTTCTGAATATCCTACCCATGATGTTTTAACTGCAGGCTGAATAGGTTCCCCTCCCTCATCAGTGCAATTTAGCTGTTCCCCTTCAAGCTTGGTCTTATCTTTTTCCAATGAGATTTGGGCTTCAGACAGTGTAATATCATGGGTAGCTTGATCTATAAATCGTTCTAAGCTCCTGATTTCTTTTTGATTCTCTAATCTCTGTGATAATATATCAATTTCCCTTCCTTAATTTTGTAATTAAAATACAGTTCTCGCATACAAACTCCTTGCAGGCTGGTTCATCCATAAAATTTCAGTTAATACAAACTCTTTTGTTTTACTGTCACGCTTGCCCTTATTGTGAGACACACTAACAACTCTGACTAATGCTTACCAAAGGAATGCTAGTTGGATTAATTTACCATGTCCTAGTACTCCGCATACTCAGCGGACACAGCTGACACGTGCAAACACGCTTGTCTCTGCGTGCGTCTCCACGTGCAGCACCGCGCGCGCCCTGCACACACTTGCCCTGCTTGCTGCAGGGCTGAATAAAAGAGTGCTGTCACCCAGAAGTGTAATTTACAAGGGGTCACTTGGCTCCTTGCAACAATGTTGCAATGTAATTAATTGGTTGCTAGCAACTCGTTGTGTGTTCTCCACTCATACATGGGAAAGGCACACAAGTGAAAGCTATTCAATTCAGTGGTTTAAAAGTACAGCACTGTGTAAATATAACAGTAACATTGCTCTTTGGTTGCGTAGAATAACAGGGTTCCTTAATACACACTCTCACACTATAAAAATAAAAACTGATTAAGCTCTCAAGTGCTGCCCACAGGCTCGTTCCCCAATGTGCTGATCCCTTAATAGGACAACAGAATATGCTCTCCTGTTCGCTGCAGGGCTGAATAAAAGAGTGCTGTCACCCGGAAATGTAGTTTACAAGGGGTCGCTTGGCTCCTCGCAACAATGTTGCAAGAGTTCTAGAAATCCTTCTATTATTACTAGTTATAGTTGAAGTTTTGTTCAAAAAAGGCTCTAAGAACGCATTATAATCCCCCCATCAGTACAATGCAACCTGCCCCTATTTCCACCAAAGCTTGTATTACTTTAGGAAGCTATTCTGGGTATTTGTCAAATGTATTATCTAATGAACCAATTGTGAGTGGAAAGCCATTAAAATCTCTTTTAATGGGTAATATTTGGCCTTCTTCATCAGTACAGTTTATACAGAATTTGAAGTTAACATTCTTCCTAATTAACAGTGAGACCACCATATATTCCCTTGTACAAGGTGAAAAATTGGTTGAAGCAATCCAATTAATTCAAAGCTTTTTTTGCTCAATTTACATCAAGATGAGTCTCCTGCAATGCAAATATGTCAGCCTTAATTTTAAGTATGCCAAAACGTTAGCTCTTTTGATAGGCAAATTAAGTCCTTTAACATTAAATGTGGCATATTTAAATTGTGGATTCAAGTTTTCCATAGCTAATTTTAGCAAATAATTATGTTTATGCATTCCAATTTATATTTTAGAAACCCAGAACATCTTCCATAAATATTAAAGCTCAAAAATGATGAAAAAAAAATATTGTACATAGCCTACTGCAAAAAAAATAACATTATTCCACCACCTCCAAACCTAGTCCCTTGAAATCATACCCACTGAAAGAGTACCAGACCTTGCTTCTGTTACAATCATCCTGAGATTTTCTTGTTACTACAGTATGCAGTTCATTGGAACTGTCAGATTCCTTTCTTTTTATTTGATCCCACCTCCCACTCACTTTTAACTACCTAGGCATTCATAACTCATCCTTTACCAACAGTAAATGTCATCATTTTCATATTCTCCTATATTCTTCAAGCTCCCAAATATTAATCAAATAATTCAGATAATGTTTAAGTTCCTGTATTGTGCTCCTAAGAATCCTGAACAATAGCCTTTCTCCATCAACAACAACACAGAATTTGACAGGAAACAACATAGATGACTTTATATCTTTAGACTATAGCTTATTCCTGATAAAATCTAATTTCTTCCTCTCATTAATGACCTCGGGAGGTAAGTCTTTACAGATTGAAATGGAGGCACCCAATAATGATATCCTTTTCTTGCAATACACTTGACTTATGAGTCAATCTTTATCATCTGAGCAAATAAGTTTAGCAATATTGGGCCATGGGGGCACCATCCTCCGGCCTAAATCTCAAGGCTTTATGAATTTGGTCCACTTCCATTTTGACATCCTCAAGATCTGCGTCAAGATAAGCTGCCACAATTTTTGTAAAAGTAGAACATAATGTAGTCACTATCCCATGCTTCTGGCATGCCTAGCATCTTAATATTCTCCCTAGGTACTTAGGACTCAAAGTACAACAATATCTCTTTTTGAATATTTTCTAAGTGATCAACCTGTCTCAATAATGATGCTCACTGTTCTAGTAGCATGGATATCCTTTTGTTATCCTTGTTTCAGTTCCATTTTTATAGTTTTATTCTCCAAAGACATTGCACTGACAGATGCTTGTATCTGAACCACTTTCTGTGCTAGGATTTGAATTGAGGAGAGCCTCTTATTAATCTTAACAATTGTTTTCAGTGGTTTCCTAATTTATGATGGTATGTCTAGGCTGTCTTCTGATCTATCTTCATCCTCCTTGCTTTCCTTATCCATATCTTTGGGGTCTTTATCCTCCATAATTTGATGGATGCTTCATCTGGATCAGGATCAAGGATGACCTCCCATCTTTCAGAGACAGTTGTTGTCTATTCCTTAGGCTCCTCTGCATGTTTGGGGGCCATTACTTTACTGTAATCCTTTGAGAGTATATGAGACTTGGGAGACTGCAGAAAATCAACTCTTTTCAGTAGCTATGTTTTGATTGGCCTCCGTAATAGGTACCAATTTATGGACTGAAGAAATGGCTGAAGGTTTGGTACCCATCACCTTATAATCACCATTGACTTCCCCCCATCAATGCCTTGAACTTCTTGGTCCTCCTTGCCATCACAAACAGTATATTTCCTGTGAGGGCCATTATTAACCTCCAGAGTTCTTTGGTCCAACTGCTCAGATTGACTGGAATTCCCATTTATAACATTTATTGAGTCTGTCCAATCCACCAAATGCACATCATGTACATTAGAGGCAGCTTGTAGAATGCTTTGAGAAGAAAGGCTGTCTGAACCATTTGTAATTTGGATTGTCTGAACCATTTGTAATTTGGAATCTACCTTCAGATCTTGGAGCAAGATGCGTTTGTCTAAACTGGTTCAGAGTTAGGACAGAATTTGAAAACAGAGAGCTAATGTTGAGACTCTCTTTTCCTCCAGCAGGGAGTTATCTGAGACATTAGATTCAGTTGTGAAGTCTTTATCAGACAAGACATCCAATCTATTTAAGAGATCCTCTGAGACTTCCATTTGAGCCATTTTAATCTTCTTGGCAAGTGCAGGCAATTAGCTCTCTTTACTTAACAATCTCCCCCCCCCATTTTCATTCCTCTTGTCAGTTTCAGTAGAGTTTCTCATGAGTAGTTTTTTGTTTTGTGCATTTGGGCTGTGGACAGAAGGCGAATCTATCACTGACATAGCCAGGTCAGCACCAGCAGTGCTACTCAGTGTAGTCAGTGTGGCCGGCACATATTCAGAGGGATTAAAAGCAAGGGATTTCATGGCACCATCCCAGTTCTTGCAAAAAGCTTGAGCTATATTAACAAAGGTAGTCTGTATCTCTGATGTGCAGGCAGAGCGATTCATTAGACAGGATTCTACTGAGACAACCCCATCCAAGCCATCAACACTTTGTCTTTGTTTCGATGACAAATTCAGTGTTAATGTAGCCAAAGGTGATAGATCATGGAAGTTACAAGATTCATGAACCTCGACTGCCACTACTATGATTTTCCCCAGCTCACCTCACTCAGCTGGTTAACCAATTTAATGTCTCCCACGACCATTGCCCCAGTAACTTGCCCACTATCAGCTTCAGAAGGTAATTTCAAATGTTTTGCTAGATCTCCCTCTTTTGGTGAAGCTTCAGATCTCATTTTGGAATGGGAGGTTATATTGGTATTGGTAACTGTGCTAATGCTCGCATCTTGATTAAAGTCAGTTGGTTGTGTCTGTCTCTGCATCTCTCTCTCTCTCTCCCCCTTCCCCTTTACAGGCAAGCTGGTCTGCGGGTTTGTACTGTATCTGATGGTGAACTGCTGTTTGGATTGTGTTTTAATTTATTAAGTATAGTGCTTCCAGTCTGTGTGCTGGAAGTGTCTGCTTCCACACTGCCAAAAAAAAAGGTAGAAGCAGCTTTACTGTTGAAATATTGAGCTGTTTGGCATCTAGTCCCAATGGTAAGAGTTTGCTTAGCTGGTTTGCCTGTTACCTTGCTGATCGTTTGTTTGCTTTTCATTTCTCTTTTCTGTGTCATTATTCCATAGGCAGTCAGGATTTTAACTTACTTCTTCATAAGGCTTATTTTCACCAAAAAATGTTCAGATTCTGGTATGTACTTGTCACAGGTAACTGCTATTTAATAAATATCAGGGAGTGGGTTAAGGAGCTGTTTCACAGTGTTTTCTGTCATCTGCCATCTTACCACCTTGGTTAACCACCAGCCATTTACTGAGCACTAATTCGACTCACCTAGTGTCTCCTTGGGACTATACCCAGTGGGGATACCTCAGGCTTTCCAGTGTTGGGGGGGAGGTCAAATGGGCCAGAAACCTTTCCGGCTTCCACCTCCTTCTGTATTTTGGCAGCAAGTAACCCTGGAAGTGATTGCACTGTTTTCAGATTCTGTGTGGTTGTGGCCATCCTAGGCCCTTTGCACAGAATCTAAAACCCTTGCATGAAACCATTAATCACATATTTGGCAACTTGCCTGTTCAAGAATCAGGAGAGCCAAGGAAGTAGACTGTTCAATGTTTCTGGTGTTTTAGCCATACTTACCGTTTTCCTGCATTTTGTTATCTGTGGAGTAACCTTCTGCACTCCGGTGCTTACTTCCATGGCCATGCAATTGCTGGCGTTATGGTCTCCACAATAGTTTCTGCAGGCATGTCTAAACTTGCAGTGGGCATGAAAACACTGTCAGAGATTGTATTGTAACATACCTCTTATGGCTCCTCTTTTGCACCTTTGTGGCATCTCCATTATCTTACCTGGATATCACATACTTGCTTTCTGTATACGTTATGATGTTGAGTTTCCTCCTCGCTATGTAATGTTGCCACAGATCTGTATTCATATTGTCCCTCTTCAAGTTTGACTGCTGCACCAGTTTTAAGTCAGAAATATTCATTATATTTTAAACAGGTATATCCCTCAGAAGACAAGTGTACAAATTTTTTTTTTTTTTTTAATGTGGTGTTTCTTTCTTGTCCTGGCTGATGCTCTTTCCTCCTATTCAACTATCCCCCCAGCACTGTCCCCAAGGATCAGATCCCCTCCCTTGTTCCCCCAATACCTACCCTTCGTGGCAGGTTGGTGGGGGGCATCTCAACCCACCCAACATGGATCCAGCCAGGGAGGCACCTTCTCAGGGGCAGCCCCTGTGAGTGACAGCTTCATGCCACATGGCCAGGACCTTTTCCAGTTTTCTCCTCTTAGGAGGTGAGGCATGCAGTGACACCCACGGAGACAGTGTGCACGCTTCCATACGTGATCTTCTAAGTGTCTGCCCCATCTCCTCCCCTGTCTGCAGCTTTGGGGCACTGCCCTCCAGCCACTGCTAGAGGTCATGGAGCACTGTCTGCTGGGGACCCCCTCCCCAGAGAAGGAGAGCAGTCCACCGAATGCTTGATCCTTCTCCTCCCCTGCCAACCCCCAGTGTCCCATGCTCATTCCTGAACATGGGTCACCGGTGTAGCATGAGGTAAGGCGTCCAGGGCTTCAGCCCTCAGCACCACCGGGTCGGCCAAGTGCACACACTTGATGGTGTCCCTATACTTATGCAATGACACTGACCTGTCTGGGTGCTGTTTCCCTTATATAGACATGAAAATATGGAAGACCACAGTCCAGTTTTCAAACGTGTATGGCATCTTAGGCCTCTTAGGTCTGCCAAATCTCCCCTTACTTTTCTCGTCCTCATCTGGTGGTTCCCAGTGAATAAAGAGAACATAGAAGTTGATGACAGAAGGAGACTACTAGGGTCTTCTAGTCTGCCCTGTGTTTTTGTCTTTTCCTACCTCCCTAGCTGTCCTTTAGTGTGAGGGCTCCCTTGTGCCTATCCCACACATTCTTGAATCCCCTATCGTGTTTGCCCCCTCCACCCCTGGGGGCAGACTATTGCAGTCATACACCACCCTCTCTGTGAAGACCTTCCTGACATTGGCAGTGAACCTCCTTCCCTTCAGCTTCAGATCATGACCCCTAGTTCTACTGCCCTCCTTGAAGTGAATAAGTTCCTCTGTTTTCACCTTGTTTACACCTTTTATGTATTTGAATGTTTCAATCATGTTTCCCTTCTTCCTTCTCTGATCTAGGGAATACATGTTCAGTTTTCTCAATCATTCTCCGTATCATATTTGATGCTATCTCTGTATCATTTTTGTAGCCTTTCTCTGCACTGTCGCTATCCGGTTGATGTCCATTTTGAGGTGAGGCCTCCAAAACTGGACACCGTACTCCAAGTGTGGCATGATCAGTGCTCTGTACAGTGGCAGAATCACCTCCCTCCTCTTACTTGTGATTCCCCTCCCATTACATCCTAGCATTCCACTGGCTTTCAGTGCCACATGCTCACAGTTTTCCCACCTTCAAGTTATCTGAGAACATGATTCCCAGATCACTCTCCTGGTTTGAGGCAGCAAATCTTTCCTCTCCCAAGTAATACGCCTTCTTTGGATTCTTTTTTCCCATGAGGATGACTTTAAACTTTTTGGTGTTGAATCTCAGCTGCCATGGTCCAGACCATTCTTCAAGTTTCTCTAAGTCTGATTCAGTCTTGCCTACTCCCTCTATGGTGTCCACCCTGTTACACATCTTTGTGTTGTCCAAGAACAGACACACCTTTCTCTCTAGTATGTTAGTGATGTCAGTTATGAAAACATTAAAGAGCAGAGGCCCCAGCACAGAGCCATGGGGCACTCTGCTGGTCTCCCTACCCTCTGACAATAGTGCTCCATTTACCTGTACCTTCTAGGTTCTGCCCTGCAGTCAAATGTATACCCATTTTACTACTTTTAATCCAACCCTGTGTAGCCTAACTTCTTTACCAGCCTTCTGTGGGGAACTGAGTTGAAGGCCTTGCTAAAGTCCAGGTAGACCACATCCACTGCCCCACCATCATCCACAGCCTTGGTAACCCAGACAAAATACTTGACCAGATTTGTTTGGCACAACCTCCCCACCATGAATACATGCTGTTTTGGGTCCTACTACCCGCTGGCTTCAAGGAATGCTGTAATCCTCTGTTTGAGTAGCATCTCCATCAATTTTCCCATTATAGACATGAGGCGTATTGGTCGGTAATTTTCTGACTCTTCCCTGCTGCCAAATTTGTAGAGTGAGACCACTGTTGCTCTTTCCAGTCTTCAGGTGCCACTCTGCTTATCAAGGATTTGGTTAATAGTTTTGTTAGTGGGGCTGCCAACTCCTTCCCCAGTTATTTTGAGATTCTGGGATATATCTTGTCCGGTCCCATGGCCTTTTCTACCTTCAGTTTGTTCAGTGCCTCCTGTACTTGGGCCTCCATGAGGGGGCTAGTGTCAACCCCTGGACCAGGGGTGCCATGTTTTGTGAGTGCCAGGACATTTCCCAGATCCTCCTCAAGTAAATACTGCGTAGAAGGACCTGCTTAGGATTTCTTCTTTTTCCAGGTCATCTTCTGCTATCTTCCCTTCCTCTTCAGTAATTCTCACTATACTCCCTTTTGCCTCCCTTCTTTCCCTGATGTACTTAAAGAAGGATTTGTTTGTCCCCTCTACTATCTTTACTTACATCTGGACTTTGGTCTGTCTTATCCTTTTGCTTGCTTCTGTCATTTTTTCTCTGTATGAATCCCAGTCTTTTTCATTCTTCATTTCTTGGTATATCTTGTATAACTTCTGTTTTCTGTTATTATGGTTGCCACTTCTTTGGAGAACCATAGATGATTTCTTCTTCTTCTTGTTACCTTGCTGACCCTCCTGGATCATTGGTCTGTAGTGGTCTTGATTGCTCTCTTGAGTCTCCCCCACATGATCTTGACCTCTTCCTTTTCTGCTTCAATTAAATTATTTTTTAGGCTGGTTCTCATCTTTTGGAAGTTGGTTTTCTTAAAATCTAGCACCTTGATTTTTGAGTGGCAGGTGTCCTCCATTATGTTTACTTTAAAACAGACCATATGATGGGTGCTGTTTCCCATATTACACCCCACATTGATTTGCTTTACCCTCTCACTGTTAGTGAGAACCAGGTCAAGAATGGCATCTCCTCTTGTTGGGACTTTAAATAGCTGACCCAGTCCTGTGATTGTAGGGCCAATAAGAAGTCCCTGCTTCTTGTCGTTGCCTCTATTTGTGTGCTCCAGTTTATATCTGGGAGGTTGAAGTCCCCCACCAGTATCACTTTACCTCTATCAGTCATTTTGTATATTTCCTCTTTTAAGTCTTTGTCCCCTGTTTGCCCTTGATTTGGGGACCTGTAAATGACACCAATTGTGAAGGTCATTTCCTTACCTGCATCAGCTGTTAGCCACAGTGATTTGGTCACCCCCAAGGGATCCCTGCACCTCTGTGGCCTTAATTTCTTCACAAATGTAAATAGCTCCTCCCCCCGTTTTACCCCTTCTGTTCTTCCTAAACAGGTTGTTTTCTGGTATAGCTGTGTCCCAACCAAGATTTTGCATGAACTATGTTTCTGTCACAGCCACCCAGTCAAACCTTTCCACGTCTATGATGGCAATGAGACTGGGTAGTTTATTTGCTAGGCTCCTAGCATTTGCAACCATCGCCTACCAGGAACATGCCTCCTCTTTTGTATGTGGGTGCATCCCCTTCCTGGACTATTCCAATTTGCTGCTTCCTATTGTTTAATTGTTTAATTAGTATTTCGGAAAGACCTTTGAACGTGAGCTCTTTTACAAAAGTTCCACATCAGGATGGACAATAAGACAATACACATATTCAGTGGTTACAGAGGCCTGATCATTAGGCATTAAAGAGTGATTACACAACAATTAGACAAATAGGAGAAAAAAACTGAGCAGTTGTAATTGAATACTAAGCTATTTCTAATCAGTTGCCCTAGGTAGCACACCCTTGGAAACCTCCAAATCCGTTGATAGACTATGGCAGAGTAACTGCATAGGGTTTAATGCTATCCCAGATGGTGAGAGGCTGGGTGACAGTGAAACAAGGGGATTGGGTTTGAAACCAACTGCAGAGAAGCGAGAGGTGGGGGATAGTGAAGCAGGGGGGCCTGTGATGGGGGAGCAGCTCCAGAGGGCTTTGTCGAGTATGGTGTGTGTGTGTTGGGGGGGGTTTGGAGGGGCAGTACCAAGTGCATTTAAAGAGGACTGATAGCTTACTTAAGCCCTTGGCTAGGCTGGAATGGAGGCAGGGTTCTCTAGGTAGCCCTGCTGGGTGTTACCTTGATGGTAGGCCTGTCTATCAAGTGGGTCCTGAGAAGCAGGTGCATTTTGAGTTAGACATTAGGTGCTGTTTGAGGCCTACTTTTAGTTGAGACAGGCTGTTGTTTGTTTGTAATTTCATCAGGAGTACATTAATCCAGAGGGGGGCCCGATAGGAGAACGTACGCTGCCCTAGTGAGGTTCTGCAGAATGGTATGAACAGTGCTCCATTCTTCCTCTGTCTGGTGATGTGTGTTGAGAGAGAAGTCTCGAGCTGGTTTCCTATACAGGGTGGGGGTTTTCTGAGGAGTGCCTTCTTTCCCAGGAGGCAAGTTTGGTATTTGATCCTGTCTTTTAGGTTAAGCCAGTTTGTACGCTCATACAGGGTGCAAGTATGAGTGTAGTGATCTGCACACAGGGTGAGGTGGCATGCCTTACTGAGTGCAATTTGGACCCTTTTGAGCACTGTATCAGTAGCAGCTCCATAGACCACCAGCCCATAGTCTATCGTGGAGAGTATGGAGCTGGAGACTGAGATTCGGAGTCCTTCCAGGTTGAGGGATTTCTTATTCCTATAGAGGACCCCAATCTTTGTGTTTACCACTTTGACAAGGGAGTCTATGTGGTGTGTATAAGTGAAAGAGTCATCAATGGTGAATCCAAGGTACTTAAACAAGTTCACCTGCTCAATCTGCTCACCAGCCTTGTTGGTGATTACGACAGAAACATGCTTGTGTTTGTTGTAGGGACTGGATTGTAGCATGGCCTTGGTTTTCTTGTAATTTAGTAGCAGCTTTTGCCTACTGAACCAGTCCTCGAGTTTATTGAAAGAGTTCTGTAGTTCTGTTTGTAGGGCAACCTGAGAGGTGCTGCTGCTCAGCAGCACGGCATCATCCACATACAGAGTAAGTTTGGTGTCACAGGCTGTGGGTAGGTCACTTACAAAGAGGCTGAAAAGCAGGGGCCCTAGAATTGATCCTTGAGGGACTCCTAGGAGTACATCTCTGGGGCTGGATAACGTCTGCCTGAATTTGACTCACTGGATCCTGTGTGTTAGGTAGTCAGGTAGTCATTGAACCAATTCACGGCGTTTGGTGCCACACCCAATCTTTGGAGCTGGAGTACTAGTAGAGAGTGGTTGATGGTGTCGAAGGCTTTGGTGAGGACAATGAAGATGGACCCCACCAATCTGCCTTCATCCAGCGCCTTGTGCACATAGTCAGTGTATTCTAGCAGTGCTGTAGTGGTACTGTGTTTTTGCCTGAAGCCATGTTGGTTTGGGCAGAACAGATTGTACTTATTGAGGTATTCTATGAGTAGACTTGCTGCATATTTTTCCAAAGCTTTGGATAGTGGGGAGAGGATAGATATTGGCTTGTAGTTTGACACCAGTGCCTTGTCACCATTCTTATGCACTGGAGTTACCAGGGCTTGCTTCCATACCTCTGGAAATTGAGCTAGGGCCAAGGATTTATTAAATAGCATTGTTATGGGCATAATAAGAATATCAAGGGTGAGAGATAGTAACTTCATGTAAAGCCCGTCCCTCCCCAATCTGGTTTTGCCTAGGACTTTCCTGACCATCATTAGGGCCTCCTTCACCGTCACCTTCTTAAAGTAGAAGGCTGGGTGGTTAGTTATGAGTAGGTTGGTGCAACCTTGGTCCCCCACAGACAGAAGGTAGTCTGGAGGCAGCACTGAGGACAGGTCTGTAACGGCCTGGTTAAAGGCATCAGCAATGGCTAGTGGATCTGAGGAGGATGAGTTATTAATGTTGAGCATCTTAGGGTGCCGCTTTTGATCTTTACCAAGGATGTTCTTAATATTGTCCCAAAACCTCTTTCCATCTCCCCATGCATTGTTAAGCTGGGTCTTATGGAAATTGGCTTTTGTGAGCCAGATAAGTTTGGTGCACCAGTTTCTAGCTGTTTTATAGCACTGTAGGTCATGCTTGCTGCCTGAGTTTAAGGCTTTTTCCCAGAGGCAGTCCCTCTCCTTTAGGAGGGAGAGGAGCTTGCCATCAATCCAGCCATTAACCTCCCCCTGAATTTTCCATTTTGTGCATGGTGCATAGATATCACAGATGGAATTGAAGCCCTCAGTGAAAAAACTAAGGGCCTGGTCCAGCGTAGGTACCTTGTTGATGGGGGACCAGTTGTATGGCAGACAGGGCCAATTTGAGGGATCCAAGTTTGCTTTTCTGCAGAACCCTGCTCTAGATGAGGTGGGGTGGGCTTTTGGCAAGTTTAGTGGTCCATATAAAGGAGATTAGGGAGTGGTCACTTAGCACGTCTTGGAGAACCCTGAGCTCGGAGAATCGAGTCGGTGAGCTAACTAAGACCCAGTCAATGAGGGTGCTGGTACCAGCCTTGTAGTTCTGCCTGGTGGGGTGAGTTACGAGTTGTGTGAGATTGTGGGAGGTGATTAGGTCTCTGGAGGGTGTTGCCTCCTTACATAACCAGTTAATATTAAAGTCACTGGTCAAGATGAGATCTGAGCCCTTTCTGAGTGTGCTAATTTCTTCTATAACAAGAGGAAGGCCTTCCTTGGCTTTCTTGGGGGGCAGGTAGGTTGAGGCGATAGTAAGGGTCTTGCCTTTTAGGCCAACTTGTATTTTTACCACTAGTAGCTCATAATCCTCCTCAACTAGGGAAGGTGTGTGAGCACTTGGACAAAAATTTGATGTCTATGCAGGTTATTTAAACTGCAAAAAGGGAGATGGTGACAGCACGCACACTCTGACCATCGATGGGCTTGTCCTCACTCCCCAAAACACCACAGACACACAAACAACCCCAGAAAGGGAAAGGGGGACAACACACACCTTGACCGCCAGATTATTGTGGACCTTTACTACTAGTAGCTCATAATCCTCCACAACTTTGGAGATGGGGAGGACGGAGTAACTCAGTGAGTTTCTGGCATATAGGAGGCAGCCGCCTCCTTTCCTGCCTATTCTATCAAGTTGAAATGCTTGGAATCCTTCGATGGCCACCTCACCATCTTTGATCCTACCTGATAGCCAGGTTTCAGTTAGGCAGAGTATGTCAGGGGCATGGATGGTCATCCAAGCCTGGAGCTGGTCGAATTTGGCAGTTAGGCTGCAGATGTTTAGCGGTGCTATCTTTAGGCCGTTCACTGTATGGACCCCCTTGCTCCTCAGGGTTGTTGCTTCCACCCACGAGATTATGCAAGTCACTGATTTCTTGTGGAGTGATGACTGATACTCTGGCAGTCAAGGTGTGTGTTGTCCCCCTTTCCCTTTCTGGGGTTTTTTGTGTGTCTGCAGTGTTTTGAAGAGTGAGGACAATCCCATCGATGGTCAGAGTGTGTGTGCTGTCACCATCTCCCATTTTTCAGTTTAAATAACCTGCGTAGACATCAAATGTTTGTCTAAGCACTCACACACCTTCCCTATTCAGGTGCAGGCCGTCATATTTAAAAAATGCTCTTTCCCAGAAGTTCTGTGTTGTGGTAACCTCTGTCCTGGCACCATTTGCACAGTCATGAATTGAACTCACTAACTTCAATCTAACTGACTCGCTTGGTGCCTTCTCCTTTTTTCCACACTGGCAGAACTTCTGAGAAGGCTAGTTCAGCGTAGTTCAGATAGAAGGGAAGGCAGTTCACTGGCTTGTTCCTCAAAGTGCTTTTTGGCCTCCTTCACTGTGTGATTTGCCCAGATATTCATTCAAAAGTGTATTGTGACATGTGTTACATCCCCTGCTTCCTGCACTATTCTTTTTATGTGGTTTGTGTCTCTTTTTGCAGAGGCTCCTGGGAGACACTCAACCACAATTTCACTTGTTCTTTTTTTGAGTTAGGTGGGATTCCCACCTAACTCAAAAAAGATTGGGCTCCCAGCAACATATTGTTGTACTCCTCCATCCATATCTTTTCTTTGGTGGTGTCAGACAGGTGATTACCAAGTGGGTCCTCCACCTCTTAGTATGCCCAGTTTTGGCTATGCTGTTCCCTGGTCCCTGATTCTGATACTTGGCACATGGCCACAGTCCCTGGTGCTGATCTCTGCCCCACCATAGCCCTAGTGGGGGCTAGCAGAGGTGCCATCATTATAATCATGTGGGTGGAGTCATGGGTAACCCACCATACCCCGCACCTCCATCTCCCACTGTTGTGATGGCAGCCATGTCCCAGGGAGATACTGACCTAGGCTCAAGCTGTGTTTTGGGAGTGACCTCAGCTTGAGCTCCCATCACCAGTTCTGCTGGTGGATTAGAGGTAGGAGGTACCCCCGTTCAAACCTGCACCTGCAATCTGCACACCTTTTAGCAAAGATCCCACTACTGATGATGACTGAGAGGTATTTGGGGCCTGTTGACTTCACATGTTTTGCCTTGCTTGAGGAACAGGAAATTGAGGTAGAAACCAGGGGGTCCATCTATTATCGAATAGAACCTGGGCATTCTGTGGGACAACAGCCTCACCCAAAAAATCCAGCCACATCTGAGTCCAGAGGTTCCAAGCAGGTTAGCATGGAAAACCAGTCTACTGTGGCATATGCAGGGTCTCTGGGGATATGGGGAGCCCAGCTATGTTAACCAATGACCCTTCAACTCTAGCTACATTGGTAGGAACACAAGCCCCCTACCATTCCTGCCCCAATGTTGGGGGTTGCATCACCCTCTCCTCTGATTTTTGGTCTGTGGCTGGTCATAAGCCCCTAATTGTCACCTGGTTTTCTGATGCACTTATCGATGCCCCTGCTCTTGGCACCTCCATGAGCCAACCCACCCTGCTGTTGAGAGGATGGCAGTGTGTATCTGGGCTCACTGTACTGGCTGCAGTAGTTCCAGCTCACTGAAGGGGACATAAACCACTCCACCATGGGTGGTCACTTCCTGCTCAAACCATATTACTGCTTCAGTGTTCTCACCAGCATTCTCACCATCCATTAACTGCCCCTGCGCTTTAGCATAATGATCCTTGTGCACTTCTGTGGCAACATCGTTCATCCTTCTTATGGCCATATCTGTGCTTCCACTGCTTTCTTCCACTGGCTCACCAGCCATGCCCTGCCACATCCAGTCCACTGGTATATGTTGCTGGTGCTTCAGTGGCCTGTTTTTCCACTTTTTCTTACTACTCATGCCTTATGCCACTGATTCCTGGAGCTGAGTAGATTGCTAATTCTGCCTGTTATAGCAGCCCGATTGCTCCAACCCCACACTCGGGATCTGTGCCTCGGCCAGAGGCACTGCCATCAGTGCCCTTATGGCCACCAACTGCTGGGACCTGCAGCCTCCATTCTGATAGGGTCTGTATCCAGTTGGGCCCCTCCGCTTCTTCAGACATTGTATCACTTCCACAAAAGCTTGATTCTACCCCCCTGTTTTTGTGGCTGGGGAAGCCAGGGGAGCCTGGTCACTCTGAGCCCAAGAATTCACATTGGCAGGCATGACTGTAGCTTAATTACAGTAAAGACAAAGCAAGAGCAGAAAAAAAGTGCAATCTACTAGAAGGGCAAGAAAAACACCATCAGTTTAGTGCTGTGACAAGCAAAACAAAGAAAAAACCTAACCTAACCCCTATATGTGCCACCAGAATCAGCTCCCAAATGGATGAGTGTATGCCATCAGAGACTGGACAGTCCTCAGAGGAGTGGTTGCTAGAAGGCATGTCTTTTAGCAGGTGAGGCAACCCCAGACAAGGACTCCAATTTTCTAAATGTACCCACCTTACCCTTTATGTAATTACACTTGGGGCATACCCTAGATGGGTGATGATGCTCAGAACCAGGCAAATGGGTACATTGGCTTTACCTACAAGTTCTTTGCACCCACAATATGCTCTAATAGAGAAGCAATCTAATGTCCAACCCCGTGGCACCACTACCTGATTAACAGTGGACAGTATATATATATATATATATATATATATATATATATATATATATATATATATATATATATATATATATATATATATATAATATAATTATGCACAATTCCCTGCTATAAAACATGGGAAGCTGGGCATTACCAGTCATCCATGAAAATGGAGAAAACAGCATAAAAGATAGGGGACTCCATCAGACAAGACTAGTTTTTCAGGTATTACTTATCCAGCTACATTATGTTATAAACACCATACAAGGTTATGAAAAAACATGGACTACCTGTCTGTTGCATAGTGTTGCAGACCATAGGAATGAAAGCAATGGCATTACTGAATGGTCCGACATGCATAAACATTTCCACTGGAGACCAAAAAACCATATGACTCATCGTATGCCAGAAATACCATGGTATACCAAAAACACTGTCCCTCTGAAGCAATGAAATCACTGTAAGAAGATGGGTCAGGAACCTGCAAAGGATTTATGTTGCTAAAGTGAAATAACATGCTAGACAAGGGAACCACTACTGTGCATCACCAATTGTGTAGAGCGAAATAAAATTGATGAATAAACAGGCCCATAAATATATTGACTAGCTAAGTAAAGCCTGCAAGCAAACAACTGATTTGTCCCAGTGGCATCCAGTAAAACATATCTTTTTTTTAACTAACTTTATTTTATGAACATCAAAACAATATAACAAAAGACACTAATACAAATACTAACCAACTTGTGGTGATTTACATAGGACCAGGAATAAAAATTATTAAAAAAACATACCAACTTAGGGATAATACAATAAAGAAGGAGTGTAGAATTTAAAACAGAATCAATTTAACTTCATCCAGCAATAATATCGAATGGAAAGGGACACTATATAAAAGTCCATTAGACCAGAAAGGAAAGCACACAGTCTTAACAAAAAAGAGAATATCCCAGAGGTTAATGTAGGATGCCTGAAGTTTATAATCACCCCTTATGAAATCAATAAAAAGGTATGTAACTTCTCCCAGGTTGTGTGATAGTTTTTAAGGGAGTGTCGGAAGCTGGCCAAGGTTTTCTCCATCCTTAAAAATGAAAGCATTTTTGCATTCAATTTCCTATGGGGGGTGAGGGATTAATTGATCCATCCAGTGGTGGAGAATGACCAGTTTGGCAGCAGCAGTAATAACAGCCATATTATACATCTATGCTTCAAGGAGTTCATCAATACCGAAGTCCAATAAACAGTGCTCATTAGTGAAAGCCTGATCAAGGCCCAATAAAGGGTCTAAGTGGGCCTTAATTTGCTGTGAAAAAGGCTGGACTTTAACACAATCCCATATAATATGTTTAAGGGACCCTATAGAGTTGCTGCATTTAGTGCAAATGGGACTAAAGAGAAGATGCCAATAATGCAACTTCTGTGTGGTGAGACATAAATTGTTAGTAATCTTATATTGCATAAGATGCAGTTTATCTACTTTGACATATTTGTGAACAAAGTCTCACAGAAGAGGGCCTCCTAAATTATCCGTAAATTGTGAGATGTTACTTTACCCAACAGGAACACTTATGCTGGCTATTGTCACCTATAAAGTGTCATAAGGAGTTATAGAGGAATGAGTATGGTCACTAGAAACCAAACTGACAAGGGTTTGGTACAGTACTTCATGCTGTCAGAGAAAGACCATGGTCAGGGGCCAAATACTGTTTTTAACATATGGGTTAATTGTGTAAAGGAGAAAATGCTAGCATCAGATAACAAATTGTTTCACTTAAAGAGAGGAAATGTTATTAACTGATCATTCTGAGCCAAACAATCCAATTGACTAAGAGTAGCTTGAGGCAAATAGGATGCAGGAATAGGTTTATTACCCAATTTAAAATTGGGGTTGAGTCTTAGATGTTGGATAAAATCCCTATGGAGGGGATGTATCCAAGAACCTTACAAAGCTGGAGATTGAATTTAACAGACTACTCTATGGGGATATGTTTGAGCTTCACCAACAACTTTGACGAAGTAAAGCAGGGCAGGGCTTTGTGATCAATACCAGTAACCTGGTACATATATAACTTGATGTCATTCCATGGGGGATGGTAGGTAGAAGGGGAAAAAGCCCATGTCCAGAAGGCCTCAAGGAAGAAATGTGCTAGCCTGCACTGCAAAATAATACCAACAAAAATTTGGGAATTGCAGAGCACTGTGTCCTTTTGCCAAAATCAGCTTAGAGTACACTATATGGGAGTCTTACTTTTCCAAAGAAAATCTGAAAGGACCTTCTCTAATTTCATAAACCAGGTGTTACTGTAGGTAGGGGAATGCCAATCATACTAAGGAGAGAGAGGGTCAGGGGAAGGACATTCATTCTAACAGAAATTCTGTCTCATAATGTAAGGTACAACTTTGTCCAGCATTTGAGATCTCCCTGAAATGTACAAATTAATGGGAAAAAATTCCTGGCTAAGAGGGAATTAAAATCTAAAGTTAACTGAATACTCAAATATGGGAGGTGGTGTGGAGACCAAATTCCAGTGCCATCAGGTAAAATATCCTGTTGATGGGCCTTAGAATTAAGAGGCATTATTGCTGTCTTATTCAGGTTGAGTTTGTAACCCAAAGATGACTAAATTCAGCAAGGGTTAGAAGGGCTGCTGGGATAGAGTGGGTGGGTTGGGTGAGTTGGGTGGGTTGGGTGAGCTGGGTGAGATGGAGAAAGATATCATCTGCATATTTTTTATTTATTTATTTATTTATTTTTTTATTTATTTATTAGTGTAATCAGTTTACAACCTTTGAGCCAACGGCTCATTTACAAAGGTACCTCATCAACAATGGAAGATAATACAGTTAAAATAGAAAGCAGAGTACATACAAAGAAGAGCATCAGTATAAACAGACACACATTAATGGCACCTGGTTACAGCAAACATTGGTAGAGTAATACAGAGCAAAAAAAATGGTATAATTGACAGTTGTAGCTGGGTAGTAAGTAACTTATAGGTAGCATAGGGAATGCAACGTGGTTCTACCCATCAGTAGTGATACAGCTGGTAGAGGGAAAACAATTGAAGTAGTGAGGTTGTTAGGAATAAGGAGGGAAGGGGATGGAGCAGCCCAGAGGGCATTGTCAGGGAGGATGGGGTGGGGTTGGGGCATCCTTTAGGCACAGGAGCAGCAGCGCTTGCTGAATAGCTCGCTTTTGAGGGCATTTTTGAAAGTGGAGATGGTGGGGGTATCAGTGACGTCCCGGGGAAGATTGTTGTACCATGCAGGGGCTCTATGGCAGAACGATCTCTGACCAAGTGAGGTCCTAGCACGAGGAACCAGGAAGGTGGCTTTGCAGGAGGTCTGGGTGCTGACAAGGGGCTGTGCTAGAAGGAGGAAGGAAGTCAGCCCGGGGGGAGAAAGTCCAAGTAAGGTTTTTTTTGAAATGATGCACGTTTGGTATAGTAGGCGTTCATCGAGGTCAAGCATAGTTGCAAGGTCATAGAGTTGGCAGGTATGAGTGAGCTTAGGGGCCCCTGTGATAAGCCTGCAAGCCTTATTTAGGAGGAGGTGAATTTTGTTGAGGGCCGTCCTGTTGGCAGCCCCATAGACAGGCAGTCCATAGTCCACCAGGGAGAGTATGGAGGAAGTAACCGCAAGCCGGAGGGCATCAGGGGGGAGACAGTTTTTGTAATGGTGCAGGATACCGAGTCGGATATTGGTTACAGAGGCGAGTGCGTCGATGTGGGTATGGAAGGAGAGTGCTGAGTCAAATAAGATCCCTAAGTACTTATAGGATTGGACTTGTTCAAGTTGTAGTCCGGAGCCGGAAAGGATACGGAGAGGGGAGTTGGATGATTTATTTTGCGGGTGGGCGAAGAGCATGGTTTTTGATTTTTTAAGATTTATGACCAATCTATGCTCTTTAAGCCAAGCCTCAGCTTGATATCTTGTATGAATGCAGGCCAATGGACCCCCCCCCCCAATTTCTACTTGTTGAATGATATGCCTGGTTAATCTCTCCAAGTATAAATTAAAAAGATAGGGGGAAAGAGGGCAGCATTGTCTAGTACCTTTTAATAAGGAAAAAAAAGGTCTCCGGAAAGACCCCATTACAACTAACCTGAGCCATGAGTCTGGAGTAAAGCAGTTGAATCCATTTTATAAAAGCAGCAGAGAAGCCAAATTCTGGGAGAGTTTGAAAGAGAAAGACCAACGACACTCTGTCAAAAGCTTCCTCGGTTTCCAATGACACCAGAGCAGCTGCTTCACGAGAGTCCCTGGACACTGAGATAATATGAAAGATTTTGTACATATGGTCTGAGACAAGACAGCATTGCATAAAACTAACTTGTTCTCGATCAATCAAAGGTTGCCAGATTTTACTGATTATATATATATATATATATATATGTATATTTACTCATTTCTCTCTTCCTGAACAGTCTCCCTAGCGTCTGCCAACAGAGAATATTACTCTATGCAAATGATGCAGTACTGTTTACTAGCAACCAAGACTCTAAACAACTTGAGAGCCAGTTGCAGTGTGATTTCAGGCATGTTGAAGAATGGTTTAGCTCACATAAACTCGTCCTGCACTACAGCAAAAGTAAGGTCATGACATTCCTCAATGCACCGGACAAGTATAAACCTCTGTCCCTCACCATCAAGAACCACATGGGAGCTTCACTTGAACATGTTCCTGAGATTAAATATCTTGGCATCACCTTGGACAGTTCCCTTTCTTATACACGGCACATTGGCAATGTAGCTAAGGCTGCCAACACATGGATCGGCCTGCTCCACAAGAACAAACACTGCATGACTACTGATGCTCTTAGACTAGCCATCTACAGCTCTGTCACCTCCACTGTTGACTAAGGTCTAGTCATCTATGCCTCTGCTTCCCCTACTGCCCTCCGGAGGATATCAGTGACACTCAACAGGGCCTGTAGGCTTCTAACAGGTGCCGCCCACCTAACACATGCCTGTGACCCGTATGCCCAGGCCAGATGCATATCACCCCTTTTCGTTGACACCCCATCAGTGAAACAAGGAAAAGGACCATTAAGGTGGCATTCACGGTAATGGTCCATTTTCTTTGTTTCACCTTCCCCCAGTGTTCCACCCCCCCTGGAACAACTCCAACTTGGAGTTGCACTCTTAGAGCCCTGGGGGTGTGGGGGAAAAAGCCACCTGCATGGGGGTTGTGGGGGCACAGCCCCCCACAGAAAACAAGGACTCAAGAGGTGGCACAATGCCTCCATTGGTATTGTGCAATCGCTGTGGAGGAGGTCAGCATTTTCGCTGACGGGAAAACTTGGTGCTTCTGGCCAGATGCCTACCACTTCTTAGTAGAATACAATACCAGACCTGCTTGCTAACCAAAAAAGTTCTCCTCCGGCTCATGCCATCAGGAGTGGCAAAGCTCCTTACTGCTAACAGCAGTACCCAGCTTACATGCAGTGCTCTCTATCAAGCCTTCCAGATCCCCTGATGCCAGACCACAATGGGTCAGAGGTCATTCACGCACAGGGCTCCTCAGTGGTACAATACCCTTAACAAAGAAGCACTTACAACCGCAATGCTTGGTCCTTTTAACGGCAACTCCAACCATTCCTCCCCTCTACCACTCAGTGTGACTGCCTCTCCTAAGTAACTGCCTCCTCATTTTACCCTAGTCATAGGTGACCTGTAATCTCCCCAAGAGCTCTACTTTTTTGGCACCAGTTTCCCCCATACTCACCCCTTACCTCCCCACACCACACTGCCTCACCCACCCCCTCCCCTCTTTAATGGCACTTTCAGGTATGGGGCCTTCCAGCCTATCCACCTCACACTTTTGCCACCCACCGCTACCTGTCGACAATGGCCCTTTAGCCTGCCTACTTCTTCTTGACTCCCTCCTACCCTATACTAACTATATACTGTTCACCCTGAAACGTGTCTGAAGCTGGCTTATGTTGTCTCTCTCCATTTTTGGCTGTACAATAAATGCTTAGACATCTTTGTGTTTTTAAGGCTGTAACCATTGTTGACCTTTGTATGTATGTTACCCTATATCCTTTGACATGGAACCTCTGTAAATGAGCAGTTCCTGCTCAAAGGTATTTGTAATCCTAAAGTTTAATAAAATAAAAAAAATAAAAAATACATAGGTGCGCAAACCAGGAATATTTTACTTAGAGCCAAGCCAGAGCCGAGCCAGTGGTCTAGCTTGACTCTATGAGCCATAACACGAGCCAAGCCCTGGCTACTGCAGGCTGTTCTCTACCTAGCAGTTGCATGTTTCCAACACTACAGTAACCTCAGGCTGACAAAAATGCTTACTTTGACCATAACTATCTTGACTTGACCTTGACTGCCAATTGCTTATAGAGGTCAAGCTGAGCTAAGCCAGACACTAAGCTCGAGCCAGGCTTGAGCCTGCTCTGGCTTGCCCACCTCTAATTTTATGGGCTTTTATTTTGGCCAGGATTTTAATATCAAAGTTAAGAAGTGAGATAGGTCCAGAATTGCCACTTCAGAATGATCTTTTCCAGGCTCCAGAATCAAGGTAATATGGGTTTCCTGCAGAGAAAGACTGATGCAACCTGCATAGTAACAATGATTATAAAGATTAACTATTTCAAGGGTGAGTTCAGATTTAAGGGAGATATATAAATTAGGTGAAAAGCCTTCAGGACCAGCTGCTTTGTCTAGGATAAGAGAAGAAATGGCTGCCTCAACTTCTGAGGCAGATGGGAACTATCAGTGACTTAGCTACCTGCGGAGCTCACTTAGGGAGGTGGTTCTTGGCCAGTTAGTCTTGGATTAAAGTAGGAAGGTTCGAAGGCTGGGCCTTCGCCTCATCGAGCTGCTCAAAAAAGGCTTTGAATTCTGCAGCTATTTCTCTAGAGGCTGTTAGGAGCCTGGGACTATTTGCCAATAGGATTGTTTTGATACGACAGGCATTTTCCTGTTATTTAAAGCACATGGCTAACAACTGTCTAGCTTTTTCACCATGGGCCTCATAGTTAAGTTTAGCATTAAAGAGGGCATGTTCCGCTTGCTCCTTTTTTATTAAATTCTTGATACTTTGTTCTCTCCTGCTCCAGTTTGGTCCAGTCCTGCTCTGGGGAACCAGAACAGATTTGTTTTCCAGAGCACAAATGGATCTAAATAGGTCTAGGGCCTGTTGCTCCCTCTTCAGATTTTTGATAGTCACCACCCTTATTAGTTTCCCTCTCACTGTGCATTTGTAAGCTTCCCAATAACATCAAAGCTAATATCTTCCACTTTATTCCACACAAAAAAGTCCACAGTTAATTGCTTAAGTTTAGAAAGACACCAATCATCTCTGAGGAAGTCGTTGTTTAGCATCCACAGCTCATCAACCTCTGTGATGTTCACCAGGTGGAAGGAGAGAAAGACTGGAGCATGGTCCAAAATGACCAAGTTCTGGATTTCACATGTCAGTACCTCTGGCATAAGGGAGGAACTGATCAGGGGATAATCGTTTTTAGACTGTGTTTCATGGGAGGAGGAGTAAAAGTATATTTGCACTCTGAGGGATGGAGGATCCTGCAAATGTTCACCATGGCACAGCAGTCCAGTAATTCCCAGAGGTCACAATGGGGTGGGGAAAGGCCTCTATGAGTTCTGCTTGACTGATCTAATGTATTGTCTAGGGTAAGGTTCTAATCACCCATGGATGGTTTGGGTAAAGCATTGTGGGTAGCAATTATATTAAGGAGAGCAGTAAAAAGGTGAGGGATTAGAGTCCGAGCCATAAATAAATCCAAGCAACATTTCCTTCAGCTGACCCATAGCTCTTAGGATAATTTAGTGGCCATCTGGATCAATATGTTCTTGTAGAAGCTGGAAAGGGAGGGCATTTTGAACTAAGATGAGAACCCTGGCTCTACAAGTGCTATGACCAGCACAATAAACTGTCCCAACCCAGAGTCTGAGAAATTAATATACATCCTTAGTTAATGCAGGGTCTCCTGGAGCATAGCCAAATCCACATGTAAGGTTTTGAGATGTTTTAAAATCTGCATCCTTTTTTTCTTAAGTGCAATGCCATTTAATGCTCCAGGTAACACTTAAAATTCATTAGAGTGAGCCGGCCCATTGACACAGTGGTTAGATTTCCACTTGCGACACTGGTGACCTGGGTTCAGGAGTGGACTGGGGTCGCCGGAGAGCCAGCTGGGGGAGAAAGGCTTGAGTGTCCCATAACTGCTCGCCTTCTCCAGGGAGAGGGGAAGGCCAAGGCCCGCAGTTTGCCTGACCCTGGGTGGAGATCCAGGGTACTGCAAGTCCTGTTACCAGGAAGGGACCGGCCGAGAGACATGGTGGTGTTGGCGCTTAGTGCCTTGCCATCAAGGAACGCACACCACACCAAGGGGAGAAAAAGGAGGAAAAACCGGTGCCAGTCTCCTAGGTGATGGAGACCCAGCAGTGACCCTGATTGCCCGCACCTCTCTGACATCTCTGGTGGGTCCGACACAGCAAGATTCTCAGGGCGCCCACCCTGCCCCATACCCACCTGGGGATACAGCCACGGCTTGATAGGGAACCACCAGGGGCAGAATCAGGGAGGCTGTGGTGCATGGAGAGACTACAATCTGTGTCTCCCGAAAGAGTGGAGACAGGCACTGTGGGGGAAGTATAAACAGCAATTTAAAAAAAAAATTCATTAGAGCAACTTTCTTGCTCTTTTTCAGACTCTTCCTCAAGAAGCAAGAGGAACCCTTCTCTGTGCAGAAGTCATATGCTGCACATATTTTTTTTAAGTAGTCCCTATTTAGGAAGGGAAGGGATCGTACTTTGGCTCAGTAGAGCCAAGCCATGCTGATCCCTTCCACTTCCTTGTACCACTTCAGTCTGCAGCCCACTCCCATGCTAGCACATTTTGTGAAGTCATTATATGGACAGTGTGAGGGTGCGCTTCATTGACATGAAAGGGGATGTTTTTCAAAGTAAAATGTTGGTAGTTTGGGGCCAGGGACCAGGTTAGTTGCTCTTTAAAGCCAATTAAAATGGGAAGGCCAGTAACTTGTAATCCCAAGTTCCTGGGTAGAAATCTAGCAGATAAAAACACACACCCATCCCAACAAATAAAAGCAAATTCAAGATGGATTCCTGGTCAGGTAGTCTGAGACTGTGAGCATTATCAACCAGTAAAACATATCAAACCATGATAACAAGCAAACAATAACAAATAGTAATAACAAGTGCAAGAACAACAGAAAAAAAAAGTGATAGGAAAGGGGTGGGAACCTCTGTTTTCTACAGACTGCAATGGCTTGAGGGGGAAGGGAAAGAACACCAGAGGTTGGCATGAAGTCAAGCAGCATCAGCAGGATCATGGTCATGCATCAGACTCTATGCACACTCTATGGCAACCATGTCCCTGGCAAGACAGATCCATGTCAAGGTATATCAGTCAGAGAGAAAAAGGAACAGGCTGTTTCCTAAGAAAAAATGATCCCAGGAACAAGGGGAAGATTAAGAAAACTCCAGGAAAGAATTAGAGATTGGGTGGTGGGAAGGAGTAAGGGCAAGGGAAAAGTCACTATAAATACAGCACAGGGAAAATGGTAGGAAGGGGAAGTCCTGGGATGAGTCATGTTGGGAGAACAGAACAATTTAAAAAGCATGACAAAATTATAAACAATAGTCAATAATATGCAGCCAGAATGAGTCTCAAAGTATAATAACCAGTAGAACATCTTCCAGAAGAAATGCAATAACCATCCAAAGAGGGTAAGGTCCCAAAAAGGTTGGCCTGGGCATAGAAACAAAGCAATGGTAGCTCCAAATAAAATGAATGGAAAACATAGTAAGACAAGCAAGTACCTCAGTATGCTAACATCAGATAGTTGGGGTTGCTTCAGCAGTGATCAAATAAAAGGCCAGTAATGGATAGTCCAAAAGAGGAGATGCTAGTGAAAGGCCATAAGACATGGGGCACCTCTGTCTGCCATAGTAAAGGAGGTACCAGAGGGTATGACTGGATTGTGTGTTACCTCACAGGGATCAGCAAAGTCAGACTAAAACCTGTTCATGAATGTAAAACCCAGTTACAAAACAGCTCCTCTTTCCAGGCTATAGCTAGGCTCGGAAATGCAGATCCAATCAATAGAGACAAGGCCATATCATAATCCCCCCACTACCACCACCAGACAACAGGCATATCCCAGCCACCATACACTCACTATATATATATATATATATATATATATATAGAGAGAGAGAGAGAGAGAGAGAGAGAGAGAGAGAGAAAGAGGGGGTATTTTTGTTTTGTTTCCTTTATTGTTTTGTTTTTTTAGTTATGAGGTAGTAAGAGATAATGTGCTTTGATGAAGTTGACAGTCACCAACAATGGTGCTGTTTATTATTGCAACCCACACACAGTCTGCCACATGCACAGCTTCTGGATAAAATATTGTGTGGCCTGAAGTTGCAACCTGCACTCTTTCAGTTTGCATGAGTCCTAGATATTATTATAAAGTATTAAAATGCAGCTTTATAATCTGTATGTAGCAAAGGCAGCAGGAACAAGAAGACAGGGGTGGGGCCATGGTGGTAGGCATCCAGTGGTGGGGGAGGAGACATTACAGCACAACTGATAGCAGGACTGGAATGGCCTATCTGGTAATTGATATGATAATAATCACTGGAGGACCCTCCCAAGAAGCACACCATTAATGTAAACAAACAGATGCGGTAAAAAACTTGAAGGTAAGTGGGGGTGGGCAACTGAACAGAAAATGGTGGATTGAGAAAGAAACAATAGGAACCCATTGAGACCTGGCTCAGAGGATGAAAGCCCAGATACAGAGAGGGAAACCACTGAGAACCAACTCACTGGATGAAAGATTAGGTACATAGACAGGGATTATGAGACAGGAAGCGGCTAGGAAAATGAGTTGCCAGAGAGAATGGGTGCATGGTGTGGGGGTAGACAAATCAGGAGGAGGAGGCAGGATACTGCTATGGTGGGCTGCTCAGTTAAATGAGAGAGGTGAGAAAAATATTAGAGGAGAACCTCATTGATGAAATCAAACAGAGAAAGGGACAGAGAGAAAGACAAACAAGGCAGGAGTGAATATGCATGGCAGGGAAGAGAAGAAAGGCCATCAGGGCCAGTGGGAGGGACTTAACAGGGAAGGAAAAAAGCTGATTAATCTACAGATGCTGGAACTAAATGCTACATCTGTTATGCTGGCTCAGAGAGATCTAGTCTCACTGAGCCAGCTCCTTTTATAGTTGCCCAGTACATCCCCCAGGTGTGTCTACAGGCTGGCCCCCTTCAGGCACATTATGTGCCTGACTGGGCCAGCCAGGAAAGCATCTGACCAAAAGGCCAGCTGCCTCATTGGTTGGGGGCACTGTGGGCAGCCCTCACATCTGGTGAAAGGTCAAGGAGTACTGCTTTCCTCTCCCTCTCTGGAGCAGCATGTCTAGATCACATGCTGGTCTGAACTCATCTGTATCTATGGTCATATGCAGCCCCTTTTATATCCCTATTGTGTAATGGGGTAAGGTGATAATCAGGTACAAAATTAATTATAAACTTTTGAAATATTTTATCTTCTTTGGTACAGGATATAAACTCTGAAGGAAAGTTGGTGATTTTATATACAACTTATAGTTCTTAATCATTTCAGACTGAAACAATTTTGTGCTTTTCTTTGTAGCTCCACCTCTGGTCCAGCTTCTTAGCTGATTCATCATATGAACACAGATGAATTTGATCTGGCCAGGGCTAAGAATACTAGTCACACCCCAGGTAAATATACATCCTTTAAAGGAGAACTGTGCCACCCAAGCCTGTGCATTGTCTTTCCCTGTAGAAGCTGATTTTCAAATACTGGTGGCAGTTGTGTTATCATTTCATCTCTGCAGGCTTTTTAGTTCTCATTGTGAGTGTTTCTGATTTGCTTACTGCTGTTAAGTAGCATTTTATAACTGTATGATGTAGTGTACGTTCCTTGTTGAGCTCTTCCATTATTGCCACGCTGCATCCATGTTCCAATATAGAACTCTGGGATAGAAAGGGACATAAAGGCAAGGTAGGTAAGGTAACATTTTAATTTTTATACAGGATAGCAAATGTCATTGGGGAAAAATCCCTATTTAAAAGAAAAGACCTGTTAGATGTCACAAGTATAAAAACTCATTGTAAATCTACAAATGCAAAAAGCTTTTACAAAATTGTATAAACACATCGTCTCATACTACATACAAAATGCAAAACAACATACAATCAAATACAATAAGCTACCAAAAAAAGAATCACAAATATACAAACAGGCTCCGGTACAATAATTATGAATATTTCAAGGAAACACAGGCATGTTAAACAAGAAGGTAGACAGACATGTGGGGAGTAGTGCAATGTAATGGCTGTGGGGCAGCAGTCTTCCGGGAGTCTTTCTGGAGACTGAGATGCTGCCCTATTTGCAGACAACTCTCTGCCCTGAGGGAGGAATTTGCCTGTCTTCAGGCCACACTGGACAGTAGTAAGGGAACCTTCCCCCAGGCCACACTGGGCAGTAGTAAGGGAACCTCCCCAATCCAGGGAGCACCAGAGCCACCATCACTACCTCAGAGGTTGCGAAGAAAGCACAGCAGTTGGACCACAGTGTGCTCAGGAAGGGTGAGGATGGTGGAACAGAGGCACACCCAGTCAGTTGTTCCTCTCCACAATCCATCACAATACACCATTCTGGGGGAGCATAGTTCCCCTATGGATACACCTGCAGAGGAGACTAAGGAGGTTGAGGACAACTGTCACAAGGGAGGCCCACAGGAAGGAGTCAGAGGACACCACAGGGAAAGGAAGCAGCTCCTGGTGGGGGACTCAGTTATTTGGGGGATAGAACTGGGGGAGCAGGGAAAACTGAAGTAAAGTGCCTGCCTGCTGCCATGGCTTGGAGGGACAGGAAGCACATCCTCAGGATCACGAGAACAGCTGCACGGGAGTCTGAGCTGGATATCATTGTCCACCTAGAGACAAATGACTTGGCTCATCATGAGATTAGAGCAGTGCAGGAGGACTTTGTAGAGTTGTGGAGGGGCCTAAGACAAGTAGCACACACAGTATCCTTCTTAGAGGTGCTGCCTGTCAATGGCATGGGTGAGGCAAGGGTACTTTGCACCATGCAGTTTAATGAATGTTTGAAAAAATGATGTGGAGCACAGGGGTTTGGCTTCATTGGGAACTGGGGTTCCACCTGGAGGGACACCAGCCTATACTGGCAGGATGGTCTGCATCTGTCCAGGAAGGGAACAAGTATTTTGGGCAATCAGTTTAAATGCTTTATTGGCAAGCTTTTAAACTAGTCAAGGGGGGAGGCACTGATAAGCAGTAGGAAAATCCCAGCCTCCCCCTACAAAACAGGGTACTAAATGAGACAAACACCAAGGTAGAAAGGTCAGTAGGGGATGCTGCTACAGAAGGTAAAGTCATCAAAAAATGGAGAGCAATGAGTACCAGCGTCAGTAGTCTGGTTAACAAACTTCCTGAATTAGTGACCTTGATGGAGGAGGAACATCTGGATATCGCGGCAGTCACAGAAACATGGTACACACAAAGAACCATGACTGGGACGTAAACATACCAGGATACACTATCTATAGGAGGGACAGGGAGGGTAAAAAGAGAAGGAGAAGGAGGAATAGCTCTTTACATAAGGGAAGGAATTAAAGCAACAGAACAAAAGGGTAAACAGGGAGGAGAAGAAGCACTGTGGGTCAATTTGGAGAAAGGCAATGACACCACAATCCGCACAGGGGTTGTATACAGAACCCCCTCTCAGGGGGTGTAAATGGACAAGGAAATGATAGAAAGTATACTTAGAATGGCAGGAAAAGGGGAGATAGTGCTGATGGGTGATCTGAATATGCCAGATGTTAACTGGAGTGCAGTTGCAGCAGCCACTTCTAAGAGTGGGGTTATTCTAGATGCCCTATAGGGGGCATGCCTTAGACAACTAGTATTGGAACCCACTCGAGAGGGGAGCAATCTTAGACCTGGTTCTCTCAAATGGAGATGGAGAGAGGATCACATATGTAGAAGTGGGTCTCCATCTGGGAACTAGCGACCATCGAACAGTCTGGTTCACAATAAACACAGCAATAGAGTCAAGCCATACAAAGGCAAAAGTACTGTACTTTAGGAGGGCTGACTTTGCTAAAATGGGTGAGTGTCTAAGGAATGCACTAGCAAATGGGCAGAAAGAAAGGGTGGAAGAACAATGGGGAATAATAAAAACTGCCATCACAGAGGTAACAAGCCTTTGTGTGAAGCAAATAAACAAAACAAAACAATGTAAGAAACCACTATGGTTCTCAAAGGAGGTGGCAGTGAAGGTTCAAGAGAAAAAAAGCATTCAGGAAGTACAAGGAATCACAAAGGAGCAGGACAGAGATTGTATCAGTTAAAGCAAAAGGAAGCTGGAGAGACAGTCAGAACAGCAAAGCCGAACAGAGGAAAAGATAGCCAACTCAGTTAAGAAGGGAATAAAACCATTTATAGGTACATCAGGGACCAAAGGTAGACCAAGGGAGGGATAGTGAGGCTTAATAAAGGGAAGGGGAGGGCAGAGTGTGACTGTGAAAAGGCAGAGATACTAAACAAATATTTTTGCTCAGTATTTACAAATGAAGAGGGAGAGGTACCTAAAACAAACAATAGAAACACTCTGGATACAGAAGTTGATACCAGCCCATTTACAGAAGAAAGGGTTCTAAAAGAACTCTTAAAACTGAAGGTGGACAAAGCAATGGGGCCTGATGGGATTCATCCCAGAATTCTAAAAGAACTAAGTGTAGAAATAGTGACACCACTGACTACCCTCTTTAACAAATCATGGGAGGATGGGGTGGTACCTGAGGACTGGAGGATGGCAGATGTGATTCCCCTTCACAAAAATGGGAGCAGGACAGAAGCAGGAAACTACAGACCTGTTAGTTTAACCTCAGTGATAGGGAAAATGAGGAATCACTTCTGAAGGAAAGAATAGTCGAGTACCTAGAGGCCAGAGGGGCACAGGACCCAAGGCAGCATGGATTCACAGTGGGAAGGTCATGCCAGACGAATCTAATAGATTTCTTTGACTGTGTGACCAAAGTAGTAGATCAGGAAGGGGCTGTGGACATGGGCTACCTAGACTTTAGCAAAGCATTTGACACAGTCCCACACAAAAGATTAATCTACAAGTTAGCCAGCCTGGGAGTGGGTCCCAAGATCCTGGGTATAGAATTGGCTGAAAAATAGGACACAGAGGGTAATAGTAAATGGAGTCCACTCTGAAGAAAGGGGGGTTACTAGTGGGGTACCGCAGGGTTCAGTATTAGGACTGGTCCTCTTCAATATCTTTATAAGCAACATTGCAGAGGGACTGGAAGGAAAAGTATGTCTCTTTGCAGATGATGCAAAGATCTGCAACAGAGTTGATGCACAAGGTGGGGTGGAAAGGATAAGAAGGGACTTGGCAAGGTTGGAGGAATGGTCAAATGTATGGCAGCTTAGATTGAATGCTAAGAAGTGCAAGGCAATGCACCTAGGAAACAAAAACCCAGGGGAAGAGTACACAATGGGGGGTGAGATACTAACAACAAAAATGGAAAGGGACCTGTGGGTAGTCATATCAGATGAACTAAAGGTGGGCAAGCAATATGAGAGGACAGTAAGGAGGGCTGGGGGGATACTGGGATGCATAGAGAGAGGCATCACCAGTAGAAAACAAGAAGTTGTTATCCCTCTGTACAGACAGCTGGTGAGACCCCATCTGGAGTACTGCATGCAGTTCTGGAGACCCAATCTCCACAAAGACATAGACAGGATGGAAGCTGTCCAGAGAAGGGCAACTAAAATGGTGCAGGGTCTGCTGGAAGACATATAAAGAGAGACTTAAGGAGCTTAATATGTATATTCTTGAGGAAAGGAGGAGAGGGGACATGATAGAAACTTTCAAGTACCTCAAGGGAATCAACAAAAGTCCAAGAGGTAGCATCTTTCAAAAAGAGGTGTGCAAGAACAAGGGGGCGCAATTTGAAGATGGGGGGCAGAGGTAATGTAAGGAAGTATTTTTTCACAGAGAGTGTTGTGGATGCATGGAATGGCCTTCTGGAAGTGGTTGTGGAATCAAAAACAGTGGTTGAATTCAAGCATGCATGGGACAGTCATAAGGCAATTCTGGGGTTGGGGGTAGGAAGAAGTAGGCTGTTGGTTAACTACGATCTGCAGCTTATCCATTAGGTAGGGAAATGGGCAGACTGGGTGGGCCAAGCGGTCCTTATCTGCCATCAAGTTCTATGTTTCTATGTTATGTTTCTATTACGTTAAATAGTCCAGATGAGCCAAAGTTTTAACAATTACATACAACTGGAAACATTGATTTCAAACCTATTCTAAATGAGTTAGGAGATGCCACCCTCATTGAGTAAGGAAGTATATTCCACCATTTCCATCTTTGATGTTTTAAAGTTTTAACCCCACATTTTGTTTTATTATAAATTTCCTTTATTTTATTTAAATGTACAGATCTGGTCAAAGTCCGAGTGGGCTCAAACTTATTCATCAATGCATTAACTGATACATAATGAGCAGGAGTTTTTGTAAAAAAATGATACAATAGTTTCAAGCATATCTCTCCATTTCTTTGTTCTAAAGTAGTCCATCCCAAAGTAGTTAATAGTATACAATGGTGTGTTCTATAATGACTGCCTGGTATGAACCTTGGTAGTTTATAATAAGTTTTGTCCAATTTATCCTGCATCAATTTAGGTGCAACCCTATATATAACACTTCCATAATCAATGGTTGGCATCACCATCTGTTCCACTATAGTTTTCCTAGGCTTTGAATCCAGACATTTTGATGTTCATCTAAGGGCTCCTAATTTCTTACTAACTTTAGTCAGCAGTACCTTAATATGTTCTTGGAACTTTAACTCAGCATCAAAAAGTATTCCCAGATATCGATATTCCATTACCTGGTCTATTAATACATCAGGTAAAGTTTCTAAACCCAAAGCTGGTTTATCTCTATTACTAAAGTAAAGGACTTTTGTCTTTTTTATATTCATCACCAACCCCAACCTGGCAAAACACTTCCCCAAGCTGCTGAAGTCTCTCTGCAATTTGACTCTCAGGTCTGCAAAGTCCAGCCCAGTGGCAACAAGAATCGTGTCATCTGCATACAGCCAGATACAAAATGTTGAAACTGCCTGGGGAAGATCATTGCAGAACATCAAGAATAACAGGGGCCTCAATATTGATCCTTGGGGAACTCCTCTTACCACCAGTTTAGTTGTTGACAACAGCTGTGACACACATACTCTTTGAGATCTCCTGTTAGATATAATTTAATCCAAGCCTATGGCCCCTCAGTAATACCCATAACCCAGAGTTTCCTCAGCAGCAGGGAGTGGTCCACCAGGTCGAAGGCCTTAGATAAATCGGCAAACAGAACTGCTGTCTCCTTTCCTGCATCCAAGGAAGTTGCCACAAGATCATTAAATTCTATTAAAGCCAAGTTAGTGGAAAGGCCTCGTCTAAAGTCTGCCTGGTATGGTGCAAGGATATTATTTGTTTCTAAATAGTCCATTAACTACATCATACAGTTCAAAAATGGTCCTTAACACCAGGGTGCAATTCAGAAACACCAGTTGAAGTTACTAATTGGTCAATAATGATGAAACAATAACAGAACAGGAACCAGTATTTAAAAAAAAAAACTTCTTCTAGTGAGAAAAACGACTTTTAGGTTCAGCACAGTTCTCCTTTAATCTGTACCCAATAAATGCATTTCTCTTTCCTTTCACAGGTATTAGCAGTTTAATAAAACCTTACTTGATTCACTAATTTGTATTTTTGTCTTTTATTAGAGGAAGGGTCTATTTTTTACTGTTTTTATTTCCTGAAGCTACAGGGTAGACCGGCACCCCACCGATCTCAGGACAGAAACACTATCTGCCCTAGTCCGAGGGTGTGTGTCTTACCCATAATGCTTCCAAAATGCAGTGTTTCATTGCGCAGCCTTTGTATTGGCCTGAAACAGCATTTGCAAGGGCAGCTAAATGCTATCAGAGCTGCCTAGCTCTGTCTCAGTTTGTTTCTCTTTATTTAAGGAAACTCCAGTTATCACTGTCTTCCCCGTTTAGTATCCATTTTCTATTTTTCTCTTGATTTTTTCATTTATTTCTATCTTCTAAACTGGCTCACTCTCTCTTTGTCTCAAACTACCTCATGCTCAGGCAATGGCATTGGTGGGCCCAAGAAAGAAGAGAACCTTGAGTTTTAAAAACATACTGCTCTTTCAGTGGAGATATAGTAAGTTTATGAAATACTCCCATTTTGGAGATAGGGCTATCAGAATGTAAGCCCAAAGCACATTGCTCCTAGTCCCCTTTCTCTCCTGACCACTCAGTGCTGTGCCAGCTCCAAGGGTTGGAGCAAGCTCTTTAAATCTGGAGCTGTTGGCTCCCAACCTATATAGGGCCCACTGGGCATGTCTTTCCTGATGGGAAGCAGCCCATTTGAGTAAATAAAACAATCACCAGATTCCTTAGTATTCCTCATGCTAGCTGAGACTAGCTATGCAGGTAGGGATAACATAGAAAATACCTTTTTCTGGGACACAATTATTTATTTTGATTGTAACCCAACAGTGAGTTTCTTTTACATTTGACCTCCCAGTAGGGAAGTCACTTTACAGCAGCTCTTCTAGCAGACCCACTTTCCAGGAGATCTGAGGGATCAAAGGACCTAATGTTAATTTGGGGAGCAGGGAGAGAGGGAAAGAAGAAGGAAACAGAAGGAAGAAGAAGAGATCACCACTGCATGGTCAGCCTAAGGGTGAAGCCAAGAGAATGGCAGGAAGCACAGAAAGACAGAACAGTGGTACGGTATGTTTTTGTCTATACTTGTTATTTACAGGACATTTAATTTGGTATCATGAAGGGGAGCCTTGCCATGATTGTGCTGCTTTTAACTCATCCCCTATTTATTGAGATGGTGAACCTAGTCCTCTCCCAGTGATGTCTCAGTCATTTCCATTGCAACAATGTAGGACGTCCTACATAAAGTATTGGGATATCACTGGATGAGCAGTGTCAGGACTAGCAAATGTACAAGGAAGAAACACAGACATATCTTTTAATTAGCAACAAAGTTAAAGACAATACATGAAAGGCAACCAGTTTTTGTTTTTGTTTGGCTTTTTAAAATTAATATAATACCATGAAGGTCCATCCTTCAATATGTAATGGTTTCAGCGTTAAGCTTACATATAGCATTCATTACAAACTCTTGAAGAAAGAAAACCAAAATTTTACTTGGAAATTCGACTGCTTTGATTTTGCAACAGGAATGAAGCGGTTCCTTGGGAATGTGACATTTTAAGTTTCAGTCAAAAAAAGATAATGTTTAAAGCCTTGGAATTCTCTTTACCAGGCCCTGCATCATCTTGCACTGTATACAGTGGTTGCCCATTCTTGTTTCCCTTATTTCTAGAAAGCCCCCGTGCTAACTGGCTTAACATTTGACAATAGTGCTTATCAAAAGGACAGAGAAGTAAAAATCTTGCCAATCTCTTACAGGAAATGTTCAATATTTCCAAATACTGTAAGTTAGTAAGTCATATTCCCATATTCCAGCACCAGTAGAACCAGTTGCTTAGCTATTGTTTTTCTAACTCTGTACATAATTGCCACAGCAGTTTATCTCAGTGCTCCTATTCTAGAATTCCCCTTTTTGGTAACATTTAATTAATTTAATAAAATTTTATTTAATGTAATTCAAAACTAAATGAGCTAATAGTGCTCCCAGATATTTACAGTATATTTGTTGGTGTCCACTATTTTCTGTCCTTCTATTGAAACTATGTTCAGCTGTTTATTTAAATTTAAAATTAATTGTTGTTGATGGTGGAAGGATAGTACCTGTTTGTTTTTAAGCTTAACAATAATTTTGATGTGGAAAAACAGTTTTGAAAGGTATTAAAGCATTAAAGTCACTTTGGAGGTTTAATTCCATTTGGAAAAGAGTTGTGACTGTTACCAGAAAAACAGTGTCATTGACATATGGCCTTATTGATTAATAGTGTATATACAGTATTGTGGAAGACTATTAATATACTGTATAGCAGTTTATATTAGCTTTCTGTTTATATTAGCTATACTAGCTGAAAGCAAAGAACCTCTAACGTAAACAGGCCACTAATATAATCTGCCGTGCTAACTGTATTGCAATAGTAAGTACTGAGAGCTAAATATATCAGGTGCTAATATGTACAACTGGAGTCATCGCACTAAATATATCAGATGCTAATATTAACTGCTATACAGTATATCTGAAATAATAATAAAGGTCCCAAAATTAAAGCTTGAGGGACTTCCCTATATATTTTCTAGATTCATCCACCACAACCCGATGTGACCTGTTTTCCAAATATGACAAAAAATTTTTTAAAAAGTGCGTCTTTTGCAGTTGCAATATTCCCTATCACTAGAAGCAAAATGTTGCGATCCACAAAGTCAAAGGCCTTGATGTGCTCTACAAACTCTGCACCCACTGACTTCCATGCATCCAGAGTCTTTGCTACAAGATTGACAAGGTCTATGAGTGCAATGCTTATAGAGTGACCAGCTCTAAATCCTAACTGGTGGATAGTTAATTTTGAATATTGTCCAAATATACATTAATGCTTATACACCATTCTCTGTAACAATTTTGAAAGAGCAGACAAAAGTACTGTACAATAGGCCTGTAATTTGAGAGGTTGCAAGGTTCTCCACTTGTAGAAAAAGGCACGACCTTTGCACACTTCCAGATGTCTGGAATGTCTCCCCCAGTAATACTCCTATTGAACAGCTGCATCACAACAGAGGATAATATTGGTGCAGCTTCTTTTATAAATGTTATTTCAGTTTGGTTTAGGCAGGGATTTATTTAACTCTAAAAATTGATTAGCGTTTTGCTCATAAAAGTGCTAAATCTTTGTGAAAATGCATAGCTCTTGCCTCACTGTGTTTAACAAACACAGCACTTCTAGAAAATCTATATAAATACTTGGGCCTGGATATTCAAAAGGGTTGCACCATGCGCAACAGGGTTGCACGTGCGCAACTCCAAAAATGCGCCATTCTGCGATATTCAGAAGGGGCCAGTTGTGCCACCGAAAACATGCTGAGCAACAGCGCAATGGAAATGAAGGGATGCGCAACCGAAGGGGGCGGGTCCATGCATAAAGTGCGCAATGCGATATCTGAACACTGCGCAATGCGCCAAAGTGGCTCAACCAGAGGATGCGCGATGCGGGATGTGAGCCAAAATAAAAGGCTCAAGGGAGGCGCAGAACCCTAGCGGCCGCAAACTGGGGAGAGAGAGAGAGAGAGAGAGAGAGAGAGAGACGAGGAGCAGGAAGGGCAGATAGGGACAGTGGGTCCTGGAGGACAGAGAGGCCAGTGGGGGTGCCCGTGCAGTGGAAGCAGCAGTGGGGGCAGTGGGGTAACACAGGAACAGCATCTGGGGGCAGAAGCCAGGGAGATGGACAGTGTCAGCTTCACATGGAAGCTGTAATGAGAGGTGAGACAGCATGCTGCAGGGGCGTGGCGCGGAGGGCCCGTCGGATATGCCCCGACAGGCGTGTGTGCCGCATCAGCTACGAGCTGTACACAGATATGTCGAGATTGTGGCCGGTACAGCCTGAACAGGGCAATACTGAGACGGCTCAGCGAGCGTGCAGTGATGTGATGCAGGCACCCTCACGTGAGTCATGCTCTGTCCGTGGAGACCAAGGTGACAGCCTGCATGTGCCTGCTGCCACGGGCACCTTCCAGAGGCCGACAGGGGACACCACAGGCATTACACAGTCGGCCACGTCACGCATCCTCACCCAATTCCTCAGTACTGCTGCCTCATGCTGCGGGTACATCCATTTCCCCAGCACCGCGGCAGAGGCGTACAGCAAACATGCAGGAGTTCCACAGGGTAGCACATATGCCTGGCGTGCTAGGGGCCATGAGACTGCACCCATGTGGCATTTGCCGCCACCTGGCCCCGATATGGCCATGCTTATCGGAACCGAAAGGGCTTTTCCAGTGTCAACTGCCAGGTGGTGTGTGATGCCACTGGGTGCATCATCAATGTCTGTGCCACACACCCTGGCGGAGCACATGATGCCTTCATATGGCACCAATCTGCACTGTGCCATCGATTCGAGAGTGGGAACATCCCCACGGGTCATCTAGTGGGTGAGTACACATGTATGGAATGCAAACTCTGTGCAAGGGTGGGAATGACACAGGTGCCATGGTAGTGGCACACAAGGATATGGGCAATATGGACCTGACATGACACTGATCTCCACTATCTCCACACAGGTGACTGTGGATACCCACTGCATCCCTGGCTGCTCACACCATACCGGCGCCCCACGACCCCAGCGCAGCTCGGTTTCAATGAGGCACATGCCGCAACACGGAACATCATAGAGCGGGTGTTTGGGATACTCAAAGCACGCTTCCGATGCCTGGACACCTCCGGCGGAGCCCACAGTACAGCTCCCAAAGGCCTGTGGGATATTCTGGCCTGTTGCATCCTGCACAACATGGCCAAAGACCATGGGATAGCCGTACAGGTCCAAGAGGGGGACAGCGATGGGGACGCCAGTGGCGCCGGTGATGTGGGTGATGAGCAGCCCCCCCTAGGACGGAGGGACCCCCGACTGACACGGCAGGCCCAGCTGCACCGGGACACCATTGCAGAAGAGCACTACGCACAACACAGGTAAGTCAAGGGAACATGTGCAGGCAACACTGTCCATGCGCAAACCACAGGCACACAGGGAACACACCGTGCATGAAGGTCAGGGGAGTTGAAGGGTCCAGGCATACCAACACACCATCAGAGAGGGGTGAGCACTCATATGGACACACACACACACACAGGCAGCATACAGGGCAGCAGCACAGCACTGCGGAAATGACATCGCCAACACACACGCACCACCAACCACCCCCACCACCTGAACTGTCCACGTGCGTGTGTCAGGACCTGGGCAACCTTGCACCTTGGTGTACAGTGCAATGCAGGCATCATCATGCACACGCACCTGTGGACAGCAGTTGGGAGAGTGTGCAGGTGGTCCGTGTGTCAGCTGGTGAGCAGAGCACCCAGCAGTGCACTGCCCACCATGACACATTGCACACAGGGCAGCACCAGACAGGGCCTGCATTGGGAGACAGCTCAGTCAGGGAGCACTGTCCCACGGCCACCACGGATGCGTGGGCGGCCTGCCCTAGCCTAGCAGCACTGGCAGGCTGAGCAGGGGCCACATCGGGTGGCGCTAGTGCACCACCAGGGGTCCCAGTGCTCGACCGCGACCTTGCCCGCACAGGGGTCTGCATCCCGCCAAACAAACTTGCACCAGGGGTGCTCGGGATGCCCACAGCAGAACCCGGCATCAACAGGCCTGGTGTCGCACGACACCAGGAACGGGGAGTGGAGTGTGCACTGTGTGGGGTGCGTGGTACAGGGGCACCTGACAGTGTGGTCAATGCGTTGGCCACAGAGACCACTGCCTGGGTCAGCCTGTCAATGGCAGCGGTCACATCCGTCCGCATAAGGACCATCTCGGCTCAGTCCCGAGCACACTCCCTGCTATGCAGCTCCCACAGACACAGACAGTGCCTCCACGGACCTTGCAACCCGCCCCTGCAGCTGTACGGACTCCTGCAGCAGGCGGGTGTGCACGTCCAATGGGTACTGTGCCCCAATGGCATCGTGACCCCCAGGGTGTGGATGGTCCTGGTGCACAGCACCCCTTGAGGGTGGCCGCTGTTCACCAGGACCAGGTATGGGCAGATCTAAGGGTGGTGGACAAGTGCCACTGCTTGACGCTGTCCCCCCAGGCCTGGTGTGCAACTGCTGCTGCTGCCCCTCCAACTGCTGAGCCCCCAGGTCCACCTGTTCCACCTCTGTGCTGTCAACAGTGCCAGACACCTGCACAGCCACTGATGCGCCACGGTGCTGACAGGCACAGCCTGTGACTGTGCCAGCATGCTGGTACACAGGTGTGAACCAGGATGGCCCAGGGCACGTGCTGGCCTGCCATGTGTCCGTCGTGGGACACACACCTATCACTGGCCATTGCAGGCCTGCTATCATCAATGGTGCCGGTCGTGCCACTGCCATAAGCACAGCAGGCTGGCATACCTGCCAGCCACTGCTGTGACACAGGCTGTGCACCCCTGCACCCGTATCACTGCCGCTGGAGTTGTTGGGCCAGCCTGCATGCTGCTGCAGTGCCTGCAGGCTGGTGGCGGAGGTGGATGGTCCCTCCTCCAGGTCCAGCAGGTCTGCCTCACTGTCTGCACCCACCACCACCACCGTCTCCTGCAGACGAACAGGATCTGTAACAGAGAGTACATGTGAGTGCATGTGAACAACAGCCCCCCCCCCAACAACATCACCATGTCATACCGTGCAGTGATGGGCTTCCACCTGTCTGGAATCCTCCACCTGGAACGCCCGCAAGCACTCGGCTGCATGGCGCGACCAGTGTCTCCTCAGTCGGGGTCAGCTGCAACACCACTGGTGGTCCCCACCAGTGGCAGCACGTCTACACCCTGAAGGCTGCCACCTTCTCCTTCAGCCTCCTGCGGTCAGTCCTCATCTTCTTCGGCATTCCTGCACGGGCGCTAGTGCTCTGCAGGTTGACGGTTCGACTACCCCTCCCATGCAGCTGCACGCTCCTGAGAGGTGCCCCTCCGTCCACTCAAAAGTGGCTCATCCTCCAGGTAGGCCTGGAAGAGGGCCTCAGTCTCTGCCGTGGTGAAGTTCGGCCTCCTCCTACGCCCGCCGTCCACAGCCTCAGCCTGGTTCTCGTCAGTCATGGTGATCTCTATGGGTGGAAGTGGACACCTGTCATTGTGCAGTCCACAGCATTTCCCCATGAGCATAGCTGCCGGCCGGGGGCGCAGAAGCCCCCCCTTTCCTCTATGCATGGCAGATACTGATGGAAAGGGTGCCCTCTGTCCCTTTCTAAGTGCCCTCATCATGCTCAGCCCCTCAACCTATATCATCCTCCAGCACCCTGCCCAGAGCATTGTCCTGAGCATCACACAGCATGTAACTCACCTCTCACCTGCAACAAACAAATCTGGCCGCCACAGCCCAGTGGCGCATTTTAATAGCGCAATTACATGCAAATGAGGTGTGGCTCAACTTTAATGACATGCTAATCGCGCCACTGCGCCTTTGAATGGCTGATTGAATGATTTGCATATGTCAGCTGAATATCGCGTATTTGCGCTTAGCGCAATACGGAAGTTCCGGCTGAGCCGATGGCGCATGTTTGTGGCTGTGTGCTACACTGCATTGCGCATGCCCAGACAGGTTACGCATGCATCGATCATGCTGCAGACCTGCTGAGCGCCATAGGCGATTCAGGCCATGGCCACCATTGTGCCAGTGGCGCTACAGCACTGGGCACTATATGGCGCTGTGGCACTTCTGCACGATAGTCCACTGTGGCACTGGTGCTGTGCTTAGCAGTCACGCAGGATGCCTATACAACCTATGGTGCTGTGCGTGGCCTTGCATCATTGCCCGTGACCTTAGTGTATGCCCTCTGACCCCTGGCGCTGTTGGCATGCCATGTGTATGTCCCTTATTACGCTGTCTGGTGACAGCACCATGTAAAGTGCGGCGCTGTTCGAACAGCGATTGGAGCCTGTGCTGGTCTATTGCGCAACAACTCCACGTGGGTTACAGCGCAGCGGGCGCCATATTGCCTGCTGTAAAGTTGGTGCCATGGCTAGGAGGAGGGTGGTGTCCTGGAGCCCGGCAGAAGTGGCCAACCTGGTGGCCTGGTGGAGCCCCACTGTGAGGCACTGTATGGTGAGGCCCCCTCACCATGCCTAGAACCCATGTGTGGCAGCAAGTGGCCACTGACCTGGTGGAGGTCACTGGCGGGGGGCCAGTCTGCTGAGCAGTGCGGCACCGGTACAGTGACCTCCACGGAGGGAGCGGACCTGTTGGCCAGCGGCTGCGTTCACGTGGCAGGTGGGGCCTGGTGCCTGAGGCCACGTGAGTGTACCATCTATGCACCTATATTCTCTGTAGGTGTGTGTGTGCTTGGGTGGCTGTGCATAGGTGTGTCAGTGTGTGCAGCTGTGCGATGGATGGTTATGGCTGTGTGGGCAGGCACTCTCACTGGGGCAGGGGCACTCTGCTTTTGAGTCACACTGATGTTTGTCTCACCATATGTCTCCCACAGGCCGGATTGTGAGGACACGGACCACGGTGATGTGGGCAATGCCAGGCCCCGTGCCACGGGATGTTGTGCCACAGCAGCAGCAGCAGCAGCATCAGCAGCGTCAGACCGAGCTGCTGGAGGTGTGAGTATCATTACGTCATGGATGCTATTGCATGCTGGGGGGCAAGACCACCAACCATGCTGGACACAACCAAAGGGAGGTCATAGTTCCACTATACGAAACACTAGTGAGTCCCCACACTGGAGTACAGTGTACAGTTCGGAGACCATACCTGCGTATGGACATGGACTGGGTGGAGAGGGTTCACAGGAGGCGACATGGATGGTGCATGGATTGCATCACAAGTCCTATGCAGACAGGTTGACGGAACTGAACATGTACTCCCTGGAGGGAGGGTGTGGGCTATGATGGGGACATACAAGTATTTTACAGGGGGGAACAGAGTGCAGGAAAACAATATTTGTAAGCGTAAAGGATGTTCCAGGACTAGAGGGCATGGGATGCAGTTGGAGGGGGCTCGTTTAAGAGGAAACATGAGAAAGTATTGCTTCACAGAATGGGTGGTGGACAAGTGGAACACCCTGCCAGAGGATGTGGTGGGGGCTGACTTGGTTACGGTATTTATGAATGCATGGGTTAGCCATGAAGGAATTCTGGAAGTCAGGGGTGAGGGGGAACGGACTTATAGGACAACAGAGTGAACGTACAAGGCCAAATGGCCAGACTGGGTGTCCCATAGGCCCTTATCTGCCGACACTGTCTATGTATCCATGTATGTAGGCATGACACAGGTGATCTGCATCACAGTGCAGCATCACGACACGTCTGTGTATGCATCACAGGTGGTCCAGGCATGCACTGGGCACATAGCTGTGTAACTGGCATCGCACCACGTTGCCACATCACTTGACAGCCTAGTTTGTACTGTGATTGACGTGGGCAGTGTGTGTGGGCGGTGGTGCGCATAGCTGGTGCCACCTGTTTGTGATGGCCATGTGCATGTTCACTGTGGGTGGGTGCATGCCATCACAGGTGCAGGACATTGGGTTATATGGGTTGCAGGTTGGGTGGTGTTCAGGGTTGTGGTCAGTCTCAGCCATTGACTGTGTTCCCATTTTCCTAGGCCTCGGGGTGCTGAGACGCATGTCCCAAGATCTGCGGCGCCTCACCCAGGTTGGACTACAAAACCGGGAGCTCCTGCAGGCCATACAGCACCAGGGTGAACAGCGGCGGCAGCTCAGGAGGGGACGCCAGCAGGGGGAGGACCAGGAGCCAGCTGGGCCGTAGCCCACATTCCCTTCCCACTTCTCCCATCCCTTTCACCCTGCCTTCCCTCTCCAAGTTTTTATTCCCTCCCCCTTGAACACCCCTGCCTTTTACCCGTCCCCCCCCAACTTGTACATAGTTTCACCTGTTATTGTTTATATGTTGTTTTTTAAATATACATTTCTATTTTGATACAACTGCTGTGTTGGTGTCTGCTTTGCAACTGGCTATGGGTGCTCCGTTGCAGGGGTGTACATGCCATCTGGGCTGCTATGGTCCTGGGTATATATGTGTGTGTGTGTGTGTGTCCATGCGGAGGTATCACCAGCATGGCATTGCCTTTCTGTTGGTCTTGCCATCTGCTGCCACCCACTGCTGGGTGCGCAGGGTGGGTCTGGCTGGTATGCTTCTCTGCAGCATGGGGTTGACGTGTGGCATGGGGGGTGCATGGTGTTTCCTGCAGTGCCTGTCACTGCACATGAGCAGTGTCTTGGGGGCACAGTGCACAGTGTGCTGTGCGTGCAGAGGACTGATGTACTGTGGTTGTCAACCCGTGTGTAACACTCTCTGCCTGCCAGTGGTTGTGCTGGGGTGTCATGGCTCTGCTATGCTTTAGTTGGCTTGTCCCCATGGGCACGTGGATCATCCGTCCCACCCCCAGTGATGCTGTGCTTGGGGTGTGCCGGTGTGGTGTGGGTTCTGCAGTGAGTTCCTGTGCCCATGTGTGGCATGGCTGGTGGTGGGCCCCAGCCTGCCTCCCTGGATGTGCAGTTCCATTGCTCTGGGGGGCTGTGCTTGCGCTATGGCAGCTCTGCAATGCTCAGCTGAGCTTCCATGGTTGCGCCATAGCGCAGCATTTTGGCTCAGCTTCTCCTTCCTGGTTGCGCGATGGCGCAGTATGTGCGATATTGAGACGTTGGTTGCTTGCACAATTTGCTGTGCTCCATGTTTAAATATCACACCTGTTGCGCATTTGCGCAACTGGTTTGCGCTTGCTCCTACTGTTGCGCCAGTTTTCAGCGCAGTTTGAATATCCAGGCCTTTGTGTACAGTTAGTATAGTCCCAGGAAAAAGACTGCTAATCAATTATTTAAAACCCCAGATTTAGCACACAGGATTTATCTGCATGAAGTTTCTTCATTTCAATTTTAACATCTTCTGACTTTATCGTTTTAAAGTGGAAACAACGAGTGGAGGCCTGGACCTGCTCAATTCCCTCATCAGTCTCGCAGTCCCTTAAATGGGTGGGTTTTGGGGGAATCTGGATATCCGGGAGCATGCAAAAGTAATCATTAAAGGTGGCAGTATTGAAATACAGTCTTAGGACACAACAACCACCATTTGCCTTAGTTATCTAATTTTTGATTGGGCCTTAACCTGGGTTTTCAAGCTTTTATTTATTTAGTTTTTGTTTACCGGGTAAGTACATTAGACAAGTTTTATGCCTATTTCCAGGAACGACCCGGGAGAGTACAAAAGGGTACAACAGGTACATCGATACAGTAATTGGTTCTGACGAATACATTTAGGTACAGAAACAGGAGAAAAGACAATTTTTACAGTTATTATCATTTCCGTGGAAGGTATACCTAGATAAAATGCTGGGGCAAGGTATAAATTAGAGATAAATACAATGACCAACAGGGCTGGTGAGGATTTATGAGCATAGGAACATCATAGAGTCAGTCGAACAAGGGAGGGGGGATTTGGACGAGGTCATAGTGCAAGAGTGGTGACACCAGAGCAGGAGAGAAGAAGCCGGCACCAGTGGGCACCGGGTGGCTAAGGAGGCTTAGGACATTCACAGCGAGAGGCCAACTTAAGATGATCCCACAGGGAGGTCCGTAAAAGCTTGTGAGAGGAGGCAGTACGGACTCTTTCAGGAAAGGAGTTCCAGAGCCTGGGACCATGGAGAGCAAAACTCCGTTCCCCCATGATGGTGCGGGTGGTAGGTACATTTAGTAGGCCGGGGCCTTGGGATCTAAGCAGGTAGGGGGAGAGGTCAGCAGGGGCAAGAAACCTGGCCAGTTCCAGAGGGATGTCAGAGCTAAGTACTTTACTCGTGAGGCATCCAGTGCTAAAGTTAAGGTGATTGATCGGGGATAGCCAGCCAAGCTTCTCGTAGAGCTCACAGTGATGGGTGAGGCTGGGGGCGGCCAGGGCAAACCGACAGATGTTGTTGTACGTTGTGCTTCACTTGCTTAGGAGGGTCTTAGAAGTATGAGCAAATATGAGGGAGCCGTAGCTGAGGGAGGGAAGTAGTACTCCCCTGGCAAGAGCTAAGCGAGCCGCTGAAGTGAGCTTGTACCGAGCCCTGTAGGCCATCCCCAGTTTACGGTTTACCCCACTGCAGGCATTATGGATATGACTACCTAGGTCCTTCTGGGGATCAAGCGTCACTCCAAGATATTTGAGGGAGGTCACGGTAGGGAGAGGGGAGCCATCTTCATAGTTGATATGTAGGGGAGTTGAAGAGGCTCGGATTTTGGCAGAGGAACCGAAGAGCATAGCCTGGGTTTTGTTTTGATTGAGGACCAATTTATGGTTGGAGAGCCATGCCTGGATGTTCCAGAGGTCTTCAGATAAGTGACGGTTTAGTGTAGCTGTATCACAGGAGTGGGCCAGGAGAACCAGGTCATCCGCATACATGATGACATGGCAGCTGGAGACCACATCGGGAAGATTGTTGATGAACAGGGAAAAGAGTAGGGGACCCAGCACAGAGCCCTGAGGGACACCAGAGGTAACAGGCCGGTGGGGCAGAGAGGACTTTATTGAATTTAGTTAGTTGTTTTCTGCCATATAGGTAGTCAGAGACCCAGTTTAGGGCAGAGGGAGACAAACCAAGGGACCTCATCTGCAAGGCAAGCAGGTCGTGGTCAACGAGGTCGAACACCTTGGATAAGTCAATAGATACCACACCTGAGAGTTTTCCCTGATCCATAGCAGCTCTGATGCTGGAAGAGACAGAAATGAGAGCCATGGAAGTGCTGTGCCCTTTACGAAAGCCGTGTTGGGCCGGGGTCAGCAGACCATGGGAGTGGATATACTCAGAGATTTGTTTGGCGACCACCTTTTCCAGGAGCTTGCTGACAGCAGAGAGGATAGCTATGGGACGGTAGTTGTCCAGGATTTTGGCGTCGCCCTGCTTAGGGACAGGGATGACCTTGGCAACCTTCCAGATATCCGGGATCAGTCCCTGGGTAAGGGATAGGTTGAAAATGTGGGCCACCGGGGAGGCTATAAAGGGGGCACCTAGTTTGAGAAGCTTGGGCTCCAGGTCATCAGGACCGGGACTAGCATTCTGGGAGAGACCAAGAAGGAGAGACCACACCTTGCTTACCAATACCGCCCTTAGGTAAAATGGAGGGCGGGTCAGACCGGACTCCCGCTGGGACGGGGAGGCAGAGCAGTTTGAGTTCCAGGCTGAGGACCCGAGCGGGAGAGCAGAAGGGAGGTCTGTGAAATGAGAGTTTAGTATATTAGCAATCACGTGAGGATTGTTGCAGGAGACTCCTTCGATGAGCATGTCAGTGACCCCGGAGTAGGAGCGACCGCCAACCAGTGATTGGATGGTTCTCCAGAACCATCTGGGGTCTTTAGCAGAGCTGAGAAGGGCGGCCTTGCAGAAGTCGCTTTTGGCCCCCCTGATCATTTTCTTGCACTCATTTCTGAGTTTTCTGTATTGCTGTAACAGGGCAGTATCGTGTGAGCGTTTTACCTGATGCCAGCATTTGTCTCTCGCTCGCATGTGGGAGAGGAGACCCCCATGCAGCCACTGGGTGGCTGTCCCACGGACCCTACGCCTAGTGATAGGGGCATGCCTATCTTGTAGATCCACAAAGATGTTGTGGAACGCGGCGACGGCAGATGAGGGATCCAGTGCTCTGTAGACTATTGACCAGTCCGTAAGCCTGAGTTCCTCCAAGAACAGGTCCGGGTTTAATCTGGCAAAGTTTCGAACCTGGATGATTTTGTGGGGAACCTTAGGGGAGTGGATATTCCATATACACAGAACCGGAGAGTGGTCTGATATGGCGTCGGGTAGGGCCCCTACTGAGGAGATCCTCTCGGGACGGTTTGACATAATCCAGTCCAAGAGGGAGCAGGAAGTGCCGTTTGCCTTGCGACGGGTGGGCTCCCTTACAAGTTGTGTTAGGGATTTGGTGGCAAGCAGGGCCTCAAACTGCTTGACGTTTTCCCCATCGGTTTAGGTTAATGTCCCCCAAGATAAGGAGTTCGTTTACCCCTGTACTGGGACAGACAGTATCCAGGAGTTGGGAGAGGCCCTGCAGCCCGCCCTTAGGTGGGTTGTAGGAGCATACCACATGCAGTTTCTTGGTGTTGCCAAGCAGCAGCATGGTGTGGAGGAGCTCGCAGGTTGACGGCAGCATGGAGGTGTGGTTTATAAGGGATACGTTGAGGTGGGCCCTGTAGTAAATCAGGATACCTCCTCCCCTTTTGCTCCCTCTTCTGTCCTGCCGTTTGAGCTCATAGCCAGGGAGCCTGCAGACTGAGTCGGGAATCTGGGGTTTAAGCCAGGTCTCAGTTATCCCCAGGATGTCAGGCTTGTAGAGAGTGACCCATGCAGTGAGCTCGTCAAGGTTGGGAAGTAGACTCCGAATGTTGATGAGAGCAACTTTCAGGCCCTTTTCCATCCACCATTTCTGAGGAGAGTCAAGGGTGGTGGGGCCAGGATTGACTTCAATGTCGCCAGATAGGGCAAGGGACAGTAAGATTAGCCACAGGAAGGGTCCTCTCAGGGGGGACCTTTTGATTTCTGGCCTCCAGACCCGACGTCGCTCTGTGTTGATTTGGGGCAGGACGAGTCTAGGCAGCAATCCGCTAGGGGGATAGCTGGGACCGACGGCATTAGCCATAAGGTTAGAGAACGTAAAATTGGTCGCGGAGCAGTGGTGGATGGACCTGCCACTGCCACTGACCTGTCCAGGGGCAATGTCCGAGAGGAGGGGGATGAGTCCCAGGATAAGGGTAGCCAGGAGAACAAAGTGGGGGGGGAATGGATTTCTTTAACAGAGATCTTGGATTGAACAGGGGGTATACTGTAGAGGACCTGGGAGCAGTGAGGTGACAGACAGCAGAGTCAGGCAGGAGCGCTGAGCAAGCACCAGGGGTGAGGCTACTGACCTGGTGTGATAACGAGCACCAGTGGTGTGGCTACTGACCTGGTGTGATGATAACGAGCACTAACTGGAGGTCCAAAGACACTTTAGCAGTGACAGTAACAATTTGGTTAAATAACAGTTTCAGGATACTGAGCGACTGCCTGAAAAGGTCAAAGAATTGTCACGTTAGGAATTAGCAGTAAAACACTTTTGTAACAGTAAAACACTTTTGAAATTAGCAGTAGTCACAGGATACACAGCAGGTTACTAGAGTGATTTGTATAGAACAGGGTTTGCAGGCTCAGTGGGCACAGAAAAAGGCAGGGCGTAGGTGAAAACCTGAGGAGGGGGGTAAATGCGACTCCACCCCTATCGAGCCAATAGATGAATTAGCTGGCAGTGGGCAGGGTAAAGGCGATGGATTAAAAGACACCTCAAAACCAGGACGGGTGAGTGGGCTATTAAAAAGCCGTCGCTTCACCAGGGATCGCCGCTGGGCTGCCGAAAACAGTTCTCCTGCAACCAGCAGGGGCACGTTGTATGTTCAGATTTTTGTGCTTAGTTCAGACTGGGTCCCGAGGAGGCCCGCCGGTGCTTGCCAGAACAAGCCGGCACCTCCACTCGGGAGGCATGAGTTACGCTGATGCGAGGGTGAGGGGAGGGACCCTCCAGGTCAAGGTCTCCCTCTCTCCCCTCCGATACTATGTCCTAGTATTGTTTGGGGTCAGTAGTGGCATTTGTTTTATTTTTTAAAATACATAATTTTAACTCTTTTTTGGTATTTTTTCAACATTGATTTCTTCATGTTTTAAAATGTTTCCAATCCTCTACATTGGTTGTTTTATTATATTTTTTTGCCATATGCAAGCTTTCACCCTAATAAGTGATCTATTTTTTTCTGATACCCAGGACACATGATTAAAAGTTGCTTGACTTAGTGTACTTATAAACTGGATATGACACTATCCCCTCAAGAGCTGGGTGAAATTTGCAGATTCTGAATTTGTGGAATGTTTGTGAAATTCTACAAAATAGTGTGAAATTTTGTAAAATTGTTCAGAATTTTCAAAAATTCTTTAATTGGCAATAACTCAGTCAGTATTACAGCTAGCGATCTGACATTTGGTATACATAATGTTTTATATAGGCCCTAAAAGCAAGCCATATTTCATAACATTTAGGTTGGGGCAGAGAAGTTATAGGGGCTCAAAAAGTCTCACAATTTAATATTCATATGAACATTTCTGAAAATATTTCTATACTTAGAACTTAGCTGCCTTTGGAGCTAGATAATTGAAAACTTAGATGCATACTTTCTTGGAAAAGTCATCGGAACCGCTAAATAGAGAAGTTATGGTTACATAAATTGTAAGTTTTTACCATGGCCTGCCTCCCACTTGACTTCCTGGGCTCAATTCTGAATCTGGGTCATCAGATTGGCAGCATGATGCTGTAATGGTGGGTCATGGGGGTTGCCTTAAAGCCTAATATTTACGGTCAATGAATCTAATAACATGCGTGAAGTTTTGTTCTGTAGTTTTAAACTCACAGGGGCTTATAATTCTACAGTTTATCTAACTGTGAAATGTAATTTTATAATTGCTGAAAGTTTGGAGGCTTCAGACTCAGTCACTTTTAAAGCTAGAGATCTGAAACTTATTACACATTGGTATGCACCTTTGTAAAGTCACCAAATCAAATCTGGTGCAATTTGCATAAAATGTCTAGTTTGCATAGTTATCAACTGTAATTTTAAAATTTCTGAACGTCTGGAGGCCTGTAACTCAGTCATCTTTAAAGCTAGAGGTCTGAACCTTGGAACACTTCTGTATGGGTAGCAAACTCATAATATCAAATTGGATACAATGTGGACAAATACTTTCTAAAGTAGATGAAACTAACAGAAATAGTAATTTTGGCAAAATGTTGCAAAGTTTTTCATTGATATTTCAAAAATTTTCATGGAAGTGAAATCGGCATATAGCCAGAATTCTGCTGATGGAAGAGAAATTTTTCTGAGCTCTAATTCCCTCTGCTGAGACTGGAATCATGAATCAGGATGGGCAAAGCTGGGGTGGATTTGAATTAGGTTTTGGATTTCCTAAATCCAGGATGAGTTTGAATTAGGTTTTGCAAAAGAATTGGATTTTCCTGGGCCACAACTATATGTATCAGTGAAGGAAAAGAGGCATAATCAAGAGAAAAAAGCACAAACATGTTACGGGACAGCTGCATGTTATTACGATAAACATTAAGATACAATGCAATCTGTCGTTTAAAGAGTCTTTGCCTTTTTCCAACCTGCAAAACAAAAAGTGAAACAACAGTGTGTGGAATGAAAGCATTTATTTGGAGTCTTCTTGTCCCACCTTTATATATACACATCTTAAAATTAAGGCCATTCACAAAATGCAAAAAAAAAACCTGGAAAACAAGTCTGATCTTAATCTTTTGTTTGTTTGTTTCTCCCTTGTCCTTTCTGGCCGGCCACTCCTTTGGGCCACCTGGGCCCCACAGTCACCATCCTCCACTGGCCACCATCCTGCTGCCACCTGCTACCACCAATGAATCCCCTGGATGACCCAATGTGACCCTTCACTGTATAAGTCCCCACCTCTGGGGAAGAAGTGCCTATAGGCACAAGCAATTAGCCCTGGGATTATTGGTGGGGGTGGTCAGCATGGGGCTATCCTGGCATTGTAGCATGCCAGATACCAGTGGCCATCATCTGTCAGCCAGGGGGCATTTGCACATTTTTCTGGCCTGCCCACTCAACCCCTGATTAGGCCTAGCAGGAGCAGTGACCTGCGGTGGGGATGTGTGGGGAGCTTGTTGTGGCTGCACATCCCCCAAGCCCATCTCCAATCTGCCCGCAGGTGCCAAGACCCTGTCCACCCCCCCCAGGAGAGAAGCATCCAATGGACACTCTGGAATCCCTCCCTGCTGGTCTCCGCTCCTGGTATCCAGGCTCAGGGCGCGAACCCGGGTCACCAGAATGCCAAGTGAATCCCTTCACTCGGCGCCATGGAGCTGGCTGCCTGATCTTATGTGAATATTTTTAGTTTTGGCAAAAGGGGGCAGGTTAGCCCAACCAGCTTTCACCATGCCACTAGCCAATGGGTTTCTACTGGTAGTTAAGATGAAGAAAATGGGTTAAACAGTAGGATGCACAAAATGCTTGGTGGCTTTAAAATCACACAGACTATTCTAGTTCAAATACATTTTTTTTACAAAAGGGGCTGGCTAGCCCAGCTGGCTTACACAGTAAACAATTAGCCATGGGTGCTTCTGCAGGCTGGTCAAGCTTGAGAGACTATGACAATTGAGTTAACAGCATGAGGATAGTGGTTCACAATGTATAGTGAGCGACTTCAATTCAAACACCTGTACTCATTGTCTGCCCCTCCACCAGACACTACACAATCACTTATATCTTTCATAAAATATTTTTTTAATTCTTCCTTCGTTATTTAATTTTACAGAAGCTTTCATTTTGTTAAAGGCTCAAGGCCTTTCCACAACCCCCTCCCCACACATACACACACACAAACACACACATACACACACACACACACACACACACACAAAAAAACACAAAATGTCTTGTTGACTTTCTTCTTTTTTAATTTGCCATTTTTCTTTAATATACATGTAACCCCCTTACAAATGGGGGTTCCCGAAAGTCTTCCTTGGGTATGTCTAAATGCCACTGTCAGGCTGGTATCCTGTGTCTTAGCATTCTAAAAGTGTTTGTATGAGAGTGCCTTAATGCCTCTGTGCTTTGTCTCTTAAATTTAAGAGCTGTCTATAACGTGGTGCTTATTTAATTTGGGAGGGGCTGAGTATTTCTATGCTTGAGTCCCACCTGGACTGCCAGATAATCACTGCATTCTGCCATCGCTAGTTGCACAGAGTGAGCTCTGTTAGAAGCTGTACTTATTTGCTGATTATCTATTATAATAGTAATGATATTGTAGTTTATCTAACCTGCCTTCTTTGCAGCAAGGACAGTTCTGTTTATCACCACCATCTTCATTCTGGACAGCTTATTTGGACCAATCAATACCTCTGGGGGCCCTAAAATGGAGCCTGCCCCCAGGGGTCTTGTGGGAGTGAATTTCTGTAGGAATTGTAGTTTTGAGACTTTGGCACCTAAATGCACCTGGAGGGGGAGCCCTTGCTTTGATAGACAAATGAATGAATGAATTGAACCTTTTGGACCAAAGGGAAATTCCCAAGCTGCATGCTGCAGTGAATCAGTTGGTGCGAGGAGTTGAAAGAGTAAACAGCTTGAGAGATTAGAGCAGCTGCTCCTGCGTAGTTCACGTCTGAGACTGGTGGAAAGGCTGAGTTTGGCCTGTCTGCCTGCTGTCCCTGTAGAGGGAATCTGTGGATAATCTAGACTGTATGCGAACTGAGTGGGAGAAAAGCCACTGAAGTGTGACCAGACGTAAACCTGAAGAAGACTGAAGATATGCTGAATGCGATCAGCCTGTCAGGACATCTATTCACCATAGAACTCCTGGTTTTGCTCAGAGTCACTGATATTGCTGCCGGACTGCTATCCACTTTGTGGTATGGTGATAGCTTTACCATAAATGTGCTGTATGCTGTTAGTGGGCCAAAATTTGGTTCCCCACTGTTTAATTGTGCCACACTTGCTGGAAGCTGCATCCAGCCTTCCTGGACTGATTTTCAAACTGTTTTACCCAGCCTGGGTCCTGCCACAGTAGCCCAGCCAGCTACTTCAGGCACAGAGAACACCATCAATGAGAGACTCACCTGGGGATCAGCCCCCTGCTCAACATCTTGAACAGGAATGACACCTCGGTGATTTGTGTGGGGCCTGCTTCTCCTGGCATACCAGTTGTCAACCTGCAATCTCCATTTCATCCCTCCTATGTCTTGCATTGGGTTGCATGAGTAACAACCAGGGTAGCTCACTGCAACAACAGCTAAAATCACAAGTGTTGTCATCTGATTGCATTGTTGTCTTCCTTTCATGAACTGAGCCTCCTGACTTCGTATTACAAATTGTGTGTGGTTGTCTATGCCTTTTCTTTTCATTACAGGGCCCTGACCAGCTGCAATGCCGGCCTACTATGGGCAATGATCCAGGCTAGCCCACCTTACTTCCAACTGGGTAACCAGAACATGTGACTGTGCAGGGACTGAAAAGTGCATGCATAATTGCCTGACTAGATCAGTTTTAGAATCAATCAACCTGATTATGCCCCTCCCTTGTTCAAGTCCCCTGAATAAATCAGATCCAACTCTTTCTGCATTTAATCTGGCTGTGGTTCCAGTTTATACCCAAAGCACTGTATTGTTGTTATTTGCTGTGCTTAACCTTGTTTTACAGGGGGTCTCCAGGGTCGAATTGGTGGCACCAGCCCTGGTGGTAAGTGCAAACAGTGTGGGGATTTGTATGCTGAATAGGGACTACTGTAAAAGTATATGTTGCATATTGTCTAGGCCACTAGAGGGGAAAGAGGGGGGTTACAGTATCCTGGAGGGCTGTACCCAGGTTAACCTTGCTACGAACAACCCTGTACTCTGGGTGGAGTCACCCGTTTCAGTACCCAGGCCCTTTAACCTCCAACTAGCCAAGCAGGCAGGAGTAGTAGCCCTTGGGATAGCACCACCTAGGGGTTACATACAACTTGCTGTTTGTTTTTCCTGTAATATACAGTCACTTGAAGTTTTTTTTTAAACTGCTTTGTCTGGCTCCAGGTCAAGAACCAACAGGCTGAAGTCAGGCTGCCTCCTCCAAGCTACACTTGCAGTTTCCCTCTCTCTCTCTCTCTCTTTCTCTCTCTCTCTCTCTCTCTCTCTCTCTCTCTCCCTCCCTCTCTCCCTTTCTCTCTTTCTTCTTCTCACTCTTTAAGTTTCTATTGTTTCTTTGACTTTATTTTATTTCTACATCCCTCCCTTTCTTCCTCCCTCCTTTGTGCCTGCAGCCCAGAACTGCGACTCCACTCCTCTCCAGCTTCTGCTGCTGAAAGCACCCTCCCACTGCTAAGTACTTTGTGCTCTCACCCTTTTTGTTGCCTGGCTGGAAAGGTGCTGAGCAGCCACACAATCACATTGAATACCCTGTTTGCACATACACAAACTGGGGTATATGGCTTGTGCATGCACTGCTCTGGCATCCTCTGACCTCTCCCTCAGATGCCAATGCCTTTCACATTACATGCATATAAGCTGGCAGGCTGCAAAAGTAAAAGAAAAAGGAATGTGAGATCTGATCCAGACAGGCTGTTTCCAAATTAAGCTGCTCATGTTCAAAGCAGCTCAGTTTTCAGGGGATGACTTTGCACATCTCTAATCATGAACCCAAAAGGATCATAGAGAATGAAGTAATAATAATCATGTGGGACCACCTGACACACACTGTCAAATCAAGTGGATACCACAAAACCAGATATTATATTACAAGAAATATGAACAAAGAAAGCGCAACTAATTTTGAAGCATCCATCCCAACTGACTACAGTGTCTCGCACATGGAGAGACAGAGGATCATGAAATTCCTGGATATGTAAAGGGAAACAAAACAAATGTGGAAGAAAAACACAGAAATAGTCCCAGCTGTCACTGGAGGCACATAACTAATTAAAAGGAACTCTCAGGCACAGTTGAATATGATACCAATATCTATGATATATTACAAATTACAGATAGAAGCCATCCAAGGAAAATTGCATATATTAAGAAGAGCAATTTCAGCAAGTATTAAAAGATAAACACAGTACTGTTTTCCTGATTTTTGAACATTCCCTGGCTTAAGAATAGAGTCCATTCTTCTCATGGTATTAGAACAGAACAAAGGTTGTAGACATTACCCCACTGAGAACAAGATTTAAGTTGGTCTCCTGCATAGTACCCTTTTGGACTTGCTGCTCTAGGAAGCAGTCCTTAAATGTGGAGAGGAACTCAGGCTCATCCCTGCTGTTACCACACTAAATGCCAGTATATGCTGTACACAAGAGATTAAAATCCCCCAGGATCCTCACTGCATTTGATTTAGCTGCTCTCAAAATTTTACTGATTAGCTGGGCATCATGCTCCACTGAGCTACTTGGAGGCCTGCGGCACACCTCCTTAATGGCGCTTTTCTCCTTTTCTGCTAGTTCAATTCAAATGGACTATATGACACTGTTTGCACCCCATAATTCCTTCTCATTCTCCACAGGGACTCCCCCACTTACAAAAAGAGCCACTTCCTTCCTGTCAGACCAGTCCCTTTAAAAAGCAATCTGTATCCCTCTGTCCTGGTGTGTCAGTCACTTTGTTCCTCAAACAAGTCTCTGTTGGTAACATAAGTCTGGCTTTTGAAGTATGCCCTCAAGACCACCTGTTTTGCTGGGTTTGCATCTTTTGTTGTATGTTTATGCAGTATCCATTGCCTTCATTTGCCCTGGTTCTTAATAAAGTAACTTTACTTGGAAGATTTATCTATCTGGATTTTTCTTTGGAATCTGTTTTTACTGCCTCAACTGTGATGCCATGTCTACAACTTCTTCTAGTGCCTGGCTGCATGTCAATGTTTGATGTGTGTTCATTTCTCTGCAACTACACTCCTAATGTTGGCCTGCATACAATGAGTATAACTGTCCATCCATGCCTCCTTGATCCTCTTAGGGAGTCTCTTTTTTGTTGTAATCAACTGCTTGAATATCATTCTATTGATGATCCCCTGTGTCTGCCTTCTGGCCATGGTGGATCCTCTGCACTAGACCTTACCCTATCCTCAGATTTAAAGTACCCCATAACTGCCCTGTCAATTCTCCTGGCCAGTACCCTTTGGGTATAGGTATTGCCCATCAATGGCATTCTTTGCCACAGAAGGACTTCCAATTGTACAGACAAATAAAATCCTTCCTCTTGCACCAAACCAGCAGTCAAGTGTAAGCCTGCCTACTTATCCACAGCTTCTTCTCACTAGCCTCAAGGACCAGGAGGATCTGTGAAAAGAAGTTGCTCAAGAACTAGGGGACATGCAATGAAGCTGGAAGGGGATAGATTTAGGAGAGATATGAAGAAGTACTTCTTCACGAAAGAGTGGTGGATTCCTGGAACAGTTTACCAGCGGAAGTGGTAGGGTGGAAACAATGGTGGTGTTCAAGAATGCACGGGATAGGTGCTAGGGAATTATAGTGGAAAGGAAGGGGAGAGGGAGAAAGAGCTATAGGTCAAGTAGGGTTTGTGGCAAGAACATGGGTAGGGAAAAATGAGCAGACTGGGTGAGCCAAATGGCCCTTAGCTGTCATTAGATTATATGTTTCTGTGTAAGATCACCTTAGACGCCTTTTCCTACAGAAACATTAATAGGTCTATGAATTACCACCTTAGGTCATGGGAACTTGTGCTTTCTATGTGATTCATGCCAACATGGATGACAGCAGCGTGCTCCTCTCCTCAGCTTTATTTTTGGGCCCCATGGTATCACTCACTCATCCCATACTCCAGGTAGGTAAACCACCTCAGCTGAGCTGCTATCCTGGTCCAGCAGTGCTCCCTCCATCTCACCCAGTGCCTTAACTATCAAGTACTCTATGAATACAGCCTTCCTTCTCCTTTTCCTAGCCATTGTCTTCATCCTCCTTGTCAGGTTGTCTGTTTTGGTGCCAGATCTTCGTCCACCAGGCCTAATGGCCTGTTGCCCCAACCTAGCCAATTAACAGCTTATACCTGTTGCTAGTGTCTACTAACAATAGTAATCTCTTATGAGCATAAATGCACCCTCCCTTGTCCTCTCTGAATTATCCTCCATCTCTACCAGTGGAGATCAAAGTTCTACCATCTTCTTCCATACCCCATTTTTCCCCTGCCAACTGCACTACTAAAAGCCTATTGCCTATGTCCCCAGCCTTCACTCACCTTATTCTTCACAGCTGCTTTATTACCTCTCTGAGCCCCTGTACTGCACTCCAGCTGAGAAATGCACATTTTGAGAACATTGACTTCCCCATGTTGGCTTCAAAGGTATTATCTCCCTGCCCTACATAGATAGGATGGTGTACATAGTTCAGTCCTGGCAGTACACCAACTATGTTTCCTTTCCAGTGTCCTGGATTCTAGCTTCAACCCCCTACCCTGGAATCAGAGTCCCTACAAGCTGCAAATCCTCCTCGCCATGGCCCTACTGCACAGCCAGTGACCATTCCAGACTAGCAGTATGCCTCTTTAGAGCAGCAACAAGCTTGCAAAAGTTATAGATGTATCCCCCCTGACATCTGCTGGCAAGATTGCATACATCTTACAGTCCTGGCAGCACTCCTATCTAGTGCATTTCAATCCTTCTGGTAACCTTGCTGCTAGTTCTAGTCATTAGCCCCATGGCCAACTCCCTTTCGGCTCAACTCCCACTTTACCCAACTCCATTTGCCAGGTGGCTATTGCTGCAGACCCACTCAGTGTCTGACACATAAATCATTGAGCCCCACCTCCCAGTTAACACCTTGTTAAAACGGGTCCCCTCAGCACAATAGCACTGAGGTCAAGCAACAGGTTTCAGCTGGAATTTATTATCAGTCTAGTTTGCATACACTTGAATCAATCCCTGACATTCTTTGAACCATAATGACATTTCCTAGCAATACATAATCACATTTTATGGTGACCTCAAAAAAAAATGTTTTCAAAGTTATTTACTGACACAAGTATACTCTTATATTTATGAAACTCTACTTTGGATGAGGCTTCAAACTGAGTTCCCTTCTGGCCATCTCTGGTCACTGTTCAGTTGGAAGTAAAAGATCCCATTGCATTTATGATGGCCAACATTCCCTCAACAATAAAACAGATCTATGTAAATCCCTACCCCCTCCATGGTTCTTGAAACAAGATACAATAGCTCAGCATGCCTTTCTCTGTCAAAAATGACAGATTAGTAGACTAATGATTCCCCCATTATTGTATGTCCTGCTGGGGATCTAACTTGAATGTCAGTGTGGAAATAATCTTCCACAATGTGGGACACTGACACCTTTCAAGATGCTCTATATCAAGTGACAAGCATCAGAATGAAGCCCTCTTGTCCCAGTTTCTGCCAATGATATCTTAAAGGATACTACAGAAATACAGCATAATCCAAAGGAAATTACTTTAATTTGTTGTGCAAGAAAGTGTGACATCTTTGTCACAGATTGCATCATCCTGGTAGCTGGCACTACACATTTTTGTCCTCCTTGTGCAAATTTGTTTCTTTTATGTTAAAGTCTTGTCCTTTTGTATGTACTATATTATTGATTGCTTTTCTGGCAAGTTTAATTTTTTTATTGGGTATAGTATTTTTCATTATTTATTGTTCTGAGTCAACTATCTCAGACCCTGCCACAACAAATGTATTCAGAAACATCATGGCAACCATAAATTTTCCTTTTCTATTGTTAAATAACATATTCTACATCTAACAAAAAGTATGCATAATTGTTGAAACTGTATTTACAGTATATCATTTTCTGCATAATAAGATGCAATAATTTCCCACATTTTCTAAACTCTTTTACAAGAGGGGTGTGCTGGAATTGATAATTTTCACTGTCTGTTAAACAGGTGTGAAAAAACCAGAGATCATAACGAATGCTACATCGGTGTTTTATTTTTTTTTCTGTAGCAGTCATGTTGACACCTCAAATAATAGATATTTTTAACTATTGAAAATAACTTTACTGAATGTTTCACAGCATGAGGCATTCTTTCAGACTATGTAACTCAGAAATGAGCATGGGAACCCATGGTTTATTTGGTTGGTTTAAATGTTTAGATGGCCATCATTCGCTTAGTAAAATATTATACTGTAAATATGCCATGCAGCATAGAAATACCATGAAACATTGTTAAATTTAAAAAGAATCACCTCTTCATTTAGATCTAATTAGACCCCATTCTATCCCTAAATAAATGTATTTTATCTTGGCTCCAAAGGTCTTTTATCCTCCCAACACTGCTCCTCTCTGTCTCCCTTTAATCTGTTGCTTTACAAATTATAAATCTATCCCTCCATAAATTACACACCATTCACTTTTCTCATGGTAGGGTAAGTTACTGGCAAGCTCTACCCCTACTACATCAGCAGAAGTGGTGATTGATTTTGAAATGGTATTTGTTTCAGTGGAGATGGGGTATCTGCACTTGATCATGGAGAATATTGGATGTGGTACAGCCTTTAGGGTGTAGGGCAAGATGCTTTACCCACAGCCATCCACAAGAGTTCAAACAAACTTTACCCTATCTTCTTCCCTCCTTCTGCAGACAGACAAGCACCCGGGGTGCTGTCTATCCCCTTTATTATTTGTGCTGACCTTATACAGCCTTTTGTAATAGCAATTAGAGTGCATGTAACACTAAAGGGGTCGAACTGGGCTCTGTGGAATGTAGAACTAGTCTTTATATGTTAGATTGCCTAGTCCTGCTACAAGATCTACCTGTGAGCATCCTCCCTTCTTTTTCCTACTGCAAGCATTTCAATAGATCTCAAGGATGAAAGTCAACACCACTAAGATGCAGATCCTGCCCCTGAACCACGTGTGCAATTCTAGTGTATTTTCCTCTTTGGGGACTCAATCAGTCCCCCAGATGTGTTAAATACTTAGAGTTGGATCACCCCAGATATTTCTGATCTTGCAACATTTACGTCCTCTGCTTTGGAAGCTTAGGAAGGAGTGTGATAGATGAAAACTCCTGAACCTTTCCCTGGTTTGGAACAAATCAGCCCTGAAAATGATTATAGCATCTAAAATAATGAATTGTATGGCAAATTTGGCCAACATCATTCCATAACATTGGTTCCAGAAAATGGGCACCATTAAGTGAAGGCTGGATCAATATCTAGTGGGTAGTGGCAAACTAAAATCTTATAGTGATTTTTAGAAAGCTCCTATGGCCTACTGCCCTTTTTTGCTCTTCAACAATAGTGACAATAATTGGTGACTTATTGTTGGATAGTAAACCCCCTCAGTGTAGCGGGCCCAAACCTAGGGCCCACTGGATGGGAGGGATGGAACCTGCCATGGTTCCACACATACTCCACTGCCTTCAGATGTGCTCAAACTGCACTTTGGTTCAATCCAGGCTCTGAAGTGTTCCTCCTTTAGCTCACTATAGAGCAAGCTCCCCTGGAGAGTGTCATTCCACTAACATTGTTGACCAACACACCTCTTCAAAGAGTTGCCAGGTAAAAGGTATTAAAGCACCATGGCTCACCAAGGAATTAAGGCAGCTCATGTCCACTTATGATAAGGCATGGAGGACTTATAAGGATAGTGGGTTACCTACTAACTGGCAAACATATAGTCAACTAAGGAACAGCTGCAAGAACTCAATCCAAAAAGCAAAATGAATCTACTTTAAGAGACTCCAGACTGAGCATCTTAGTAATCCAAAAGAATTCTGGTGACAGGTTAACTCCCTTTTAAAGGTTAACATCTCTGATGCCCCCATTTTCCTTGATGCCCAGTGGGTCTCTCTCACTTGCTTCTGGCTTCAATGAGCTCTTCACCAATATGGATAGGTACACATCATTATTTTCTAGTTCATCTACTCCCCCCCAACCTGTACCCCTGCCATCAGTCAACTCTATGGACCGCCCAGCCTTTCAGCAAAAGCTTGCAACCCTCATGGAGGTTCGCCATCTCCTCATGAATCTGGTGGCTGACAGCTCATTTGGCCATGACAATCTAGAGCCTAAATTCCTTAAATTGGTAGCTGATGCCCTAGCCCATCCTCTTCAAAATGTATTTACTCGATCCTTCCTTACTTGCACCGTCCTTGAAAAATGGAAAGTAGTGGTGGTTGTCCCCATCCACAAGGGAGGTCCAACTCGACAGTGGAAAATATACTGCCTATTTTAATACTTTGCCCCAAAGCAAAAATACAAGAGTGGATAATCTATGACCACCTGCAGAATTACCTTGACCTCCACCATGTGCTCTCAACCTCTCAGCATGGGCTTAGGAAAAGCCACAGTACACTTGCAGATCTGATTAAAGTCACCTCTGATATATCCCACGAAATGGACCATGGCCGGGCCACTGTAGCAATTTTAGTAAACCTGACAAAGGCTTCTGACTTGGTCAACCATGGCCTTCTATTACAACAACTGCATGTCCTTGGTCTTAATGCCACTGCCCTGACCTGGACCTGAAGCTACCTTTACAGCCGTACCCAAAAAGTATCTGACCCAAGACCCATTACCCATGGGGTCCTCCAGGGCTCCATATTGGGCCCATTACTTTTTTCTCTGTATATTAATGACCTCCGTAATAAATGTGATGGTGCCTTTGTTCATCTATATGCAGAAGATGCTATCATCTACCATTCTTCTCCTGCTGTCTGGTGGCTCAATTCAGCGCTAGCCTCTGACTTCCATACCCTTGAGGACTGGTTCCTTCAGAAGCAGCTTGTCCATAATACTAAAAAGACAAAGAACATGTTATTCTCCAACTCATCTGCACCAACCCTCCCACCTCTGGCTGTACTCTCACTTACTGGCGATGCACTTGAATCGGTCAGGTCCTTCAAATACTTGGGAATTACCTTAGATCCCTCACTTACCCTGGATGTGCATGTTACAGCCATCACCAAAACTATAAACCCAAAAATCGGTGTCCTCTACCACATCTATCCCTTTCTCACATTGACCTCCTGCTGCAAGATTGCAGATGCCACCCTCCTGCCCCTTCTCATGTATGGTGCTCCATTACTACTCTCTGCTACTGCATCCATACTATCTTGCCTATCACAGGCCTACCATAGAGTTGGCAGGTTTTATCTGGGGATCAATGATCGGCACCATCACTGCAATGTCCTATCTGCCCTGGGATGGCTACCCTAGGAATTAAAATTACGCTATGCCACACTAAGTTATATACATAAGCTTGTCCATCGCATCACTCCTCCTTGCCTTGCTGATATTTTTCAACATTGTCTCTGCTGATGTGCCCACTGATCTACCTCCATGCCCCTTCTCTCAGTGCCAAACTTAAGACTCTCCATGGCTCAGACATCATTTGCATTTTCTGCTGTGTCATGCTGGAACTCTCTACCTCCTTCTATACTAGTCTGCACCTCCCTCTCTCAATTTCAAAGTTCACTGTTCTCTCACCTAACCACCTCACCTAGCTCCTGCTTCCACTGAATCCTTCCCCCTGTTCACTCCTTGCGTGATTCTCCTAGCATACCTTTCCATTCTCTCAATCCCCTGATCTCTGACTAAAAAAAAACTATAAATGATGCCTTTACATAAGGTTTTGTTGACTGTGCTTTACATTGCTAATTTTGCATAGTTGAATGTACTGTAACTGATGTACTCTCTTATTGTATGACTACTCCTTGTATAACTCCTTGTATCAATGAATGCACTATCAATGTACTGCACTTCCCAGGTCACTCCTGAAAAGGGACTGTCATGTCTCAGAGGGCCTACCTGGTTACCAACATTTAATAAATAAATAAAATAAATTCCTGTGTTGTACCTAAATTCCTCTCCCCCTCCAATATAAAACAGTGGCCCATCATCCTCCCCTCCATAAGTGCTTGGAACAAATTTACTAAGTTGACCAAATATTCACTGACCTCCTTAGAATTCACTTCACTATGGAATAATCCCAAACTATGAATAAGAGTGTACACATTGAGGTAATGCTCCTGGGAAATCAGGACATTAGGCAAATAAACAATTTACTTCAGCAAAAAAACTCTCATTAGGACACTTTTGAGAACCTTCAAGCTAGGTGCAACTGAGAAGTACTATCTTGAAATTCACAGCCTAATGTATCCCTTGTTAAACTAAGGTCCATTCTGAACCCAACCTAGCCCTTATTTGCCTGTATTTTCCTGGTCTTCTAATAGTAAAGGTAGAGAGGCAGAATATGCTAAATTGTTATCAATGCCATGCCTGACCCTTCGACCAATGCCAGTCAAAAGTGGAAAAACTCCTTCGGTATTTCTCTCTCAGAGACAGAGTGTGCAAAATTATGGAAGAAATCACATACGGCATGGCTAGATAGCCATAGCTTCCTAATTCAAAACAAGTTATTATGCTACTAGTACCACATGCCAGCTCAGCTTAGAATCCTAGGCCTTCTCTCAAGTGATCACTGCTGAAGGTGTAACTTACCAGGGGCTGATCTACATCACATCTTATGGTCTTGCCCAAGAATCCTGGGCTTCTGGGGAATGGTATGTAAGTGCTGCACCTGTATATTGAACTTACATTGACTCCTTTCCTCCAGCTCTGTCTGCTAGGAATTCCACTGAAGGGCAATTCTACAGAGAAGCTTCCCCTTATATGATTGTTTATGGTGGGGACTAAGACTATGTGCTTGCTACTTCAGAGGTGGAGGTTAGAGGATATTCTGTTCCTACAGGAGTGGGTAACAGTATTTCTTAATTTGTCCACAGCAACCAAGGTGTCACATGTGGCCCAGAAGACCACTGACATGTATAGTGCTATTTGAGAGCCGTTTCTGGTTTCTCACCTATATACTTGTGACTACTGGCTGGCAGACATGGGTTAAAAGGACCTCTTGCACCCCCTGATTATGATCACCCATCCCACCCCATATACGGCAGATGGTCTGGGTGTCTCTGTCTTCACCCTTTAGGCAGCACCCCCTCTTGTATTATTTTTCCCACTCTTCACCTAGCAGATTATCCCGCCAGCTTCCTTCGCAAACCTCCCACACACCTATTCCCCTGTCCATTGAGAATTGCCCCACCTTCAGGTGGTGCCTGAAAAGCAGTTGCATGGGTGTCCCTTCCCTTCTTTCATCTAGCCCCCACTTTTCTTCTTAGGCACCACCATCCTCAGGGCCCCCACTCATCTCTATCCAGAGGAACAATGTACATTATAGGGGATCACAGCAATATAAGGTGCAGACGGACCTCAACTTCCAATTACTGTACAGAAACTGCCAATGCTATGTCATAAGAATCTTCATGAGTTGTTTATTCCATGAGACATTGAATGTAATTGTCTAATAGTCATTTCCTCAGTTTACGCTTCTTTGTTAGAAAAGATGTCTGACAAGTTCTATGCAATGTATGCTTAAGTTGTGTGTTTGTTAGATATGTTGTGTTATAATATATGTAATGTGTTGCGCTGTTTATCTTTGACCTCAATAAAAAGAATGAACTGCAAAAAGATTAGATACTTGCAAGCTCTTCTTTGCCAACAGGCTTACAGAATACACACTGGCTAACAACAAGGTCCTGTAATGTGGTCCCCTAGCCTTCTGTAGTTTTTCTACCTGGTTCTGTTTGCCTACAGTTGTTACTAGCTTGTTGCCATCAGCAGATTGTGATGACCAGCCCACTCATCCATGTTGTAGGTCTCCTAGTGTTATAAAACAGGTCCCAGTTAGAGGTGGATGAAGTTGGAAAACTGTGCTCTGCGGAGAAGTTCACAAATGTTACCAAATTTGCAGTTCTCCTTTAAGGCGATGTTCTAATTTGCCTTAAAGGAGAACTTCATGAATGGTAAAATTGGGAAGTTCTCTTCTTAATTTTGGCTCTAAGGTGACATTTGCAAGGATCCATGAGATTGAAGAGCACATGGTGCTGCAATGACCTGTATTGCCATGCATAGGCCAAATTCAGTGTAGTGTGAAGAAGAAACAGTTGGTGTGAAGTCTAATGTTTATCTTTGTGCCTACAAACCTGTGGAAAGCATTTAAAATACAAGTTTTTTTTTTCCAACAGATCACCTTATTAAGTGTGTATTGTGCCTTGTCACTCTAGATCACCAATTATTTGTGGTATTGTTTGTGATTTAGTTAGTTTAAAGTTGTGGTTTCATTTTCTGTATTATGTACTACATGTAAGGCAGTGCCATGGGGAGAGGGGGGCTTACCTACAGCAACTTACAGCAAGAAAAAGGGAGGTTAGACAGCCTTTTCTGTCTTAACAGTATTAGTGCCTATTATAACCAATGTTTTGTGTGAATGTTTTTTCTGTTTTCTTTGGTTTGTAATGTTAGTTCTGTAGAACAGTTAGGTGTGTTTTACTGATTTTTTTTTGTCATTGTAGTTTGATTATATTGATATTAACTTTGTTTGTTTATTGAAGTTAGTGGCTTTTCGTCTACACAGTAATGTCATTATATAATTACCTGAGTTGTTGCATCTTGCATGTGTCCCCTTAGTTCCTGAAATCCCTGTTGTATATTGTTTGTGTAAAAACTGCCATGAAACTTCTATGAAAACACAAAATGAAAAAAAAATGGTAGCATTGTGGGTGCAGCTGGTGATGCAGGCTCACGAGGAGCTTGAACTTCAACAGAGGGTACTGCTGCTTCCAAAAGGTGTGCCTGCTGCCCCACCATGATACAGGAATTTCTCTTACACCCTCCATGAACTGCTGTTGGCACAGATGGGCTACCGCCTCCACCAACCTACTCACCACTTCCCTCTGCTTTTCCTCACACTTGGCCTGGTGATTTGCCAATGATGGGTTCTCTGGCCCTCAGTAAGGCAAGACAAGGCAAGGCAAATTTTATTTAAAAGGATGCCCATCCCAGAGGCTCTGGGCGCCATACATTAATCAGATAAAAACAACACAACACAATACAATCAATAAAATATACAACTCCAAACAATTAAAACATAATTTACTACATAATTTGTTTCATTCTTAAAAAATTAAACAATATAAACTATAAAACATAGTCAGGGAATGACTGATTGAATAAAAATGTCTTTAGTTGGGCCTTGAAAGCCTCAACAGACGGGGCCTCCCTAACAACTATAGGAAGCGAATTCCACAGGATGGGAGCGGCGGCACTAAATGCTCTGTCACCTGCAGTTCTTAACCTCGTCCTGGGAATCACAAGGAGGCCCCGAGAAGAGGAATGCAGGGAACGTACTGAGACAGCAGGTGTAAGAAGGTCATTCAGGTAGCCAGGGCCCAGGCCATGTAGGGCCTTAAAGGTGAGCAAACCCACCTTAAAGAGGACCCTCCACCTATCCGGCATCCAGTGCAGATGATGTAGCACCAGGGTAATTTGACAGTATTTAGATTGTCCTGTCAACAACTTCACCGCCGCATTCTGCATCAACTGCAGTCGGTGCATTGTACCCCCAGAGACCCTGAGATACAGTGCATTACAGTAGTCAAGCCTGTACATCACAAAGGCATATACCAAAGTGGGGAGGTCCAGAGGTGGAACTAAGGGCTTGATCCTGGTGATATTCCTCAGATGATAAAAACTAGTACTTACAACAGAAGACACCTGAAATTGAAGTGTCAAACCGCTGTCAAGAATAACACCCAGATCACGCACCCTAGAGGAAGCCTTCAATGGTACAGAGCCAAGACAAAGTCCTGTCTCTGCACCAGAGGCCAACCTATCACGTCCTCTGTTCGACTCCACCACCAGTACCTCTGTCTTACTGGGGTTAAGTCGTAACCAACTGGAGGACATCCAATCATTGATTTCCACAAGGCAGCTGTTAAGCACTTCTACTGCACAAGATGTTCCAGGGGCAAAGGAAAAGTACAGCTGGGTATCATCAGCATAGCAGTGAAAACCCAAGCTGTACTTCCTAATGAGCTTTCCCAGGGGTAGCATGTACATGGCAAATAACATCAGTGACAAGACCGAACCCTGGGGAACTCCGCACAACAGGTGGTCAGGGGGGAGGAGGAGAAATTCCCCATCACTACCCTCTGCCTCCTGTTGGATAAAAAAGACTCAAACCAGTGGATGACAGAGCCGGCAAGTCCACAGAATTCCCTTAGGTGGTCAAGTAACACTCGATGGTCCACCGTGTCAAATACTGAGGAGAGATCGAGGAGAACAAGAATTGTCCCTTCCCCTCGATCTCTAACCCTAAGGACGTCATTGTGCACCCGAACTAGTGCAGTTTCCATGCTATGCCTTGCACGAAACCCAGACTGGAATGGTTCATAAAGATTATGGGCCATGAGATGCTCCTCAAGCTGAAGCGCCACCACCTTCTCAACAATCTTACCTAAAAATGGAAGATTGGAGATAGGACGGTAATTTGCCTTGTCATCAGGGTCCAACAATGTTTTTTTCAGAAGGGTCCTCACCAATGCCTCCTTCAAGACATCAGGAAAGACCCCCTCCAACAAGGAACACCGGACAATCAAGGCAAACACCGGGCCAACAGAGCCAACACATCTCTTTAAGAAATGAGTTGGCACCGGGTCCAGTTCACAAAAGGTGTGCCAAAGCCTAGAAGCAATGTCAATGACCTCAGCCACCTCCACCAGTCTAAACTCACCCCAAACAGATGCAGTGCTCTTCGGAAGCCCATGGCGACCACTGACGACCAGATTCTGGTCCACTGGCAGAACCCCCTGCCTGATGGCAGACACCCTGTCCGAGAAGAACCGAGCAAATCCATCACACAATACATTCAAAAAAGCTACCTTCAGTTGTAGATAGGCAGGGTGAAGAAGCCTGTCCATAGTCCGAAAGAGCACAGTTGGTCGGTTCCTCCCGGCAGCAAGCTCCCTGGACAGGAATTCTGCCTTCTTACAGTTGATTGCCCCCTGGTATGCACCAAAGTGCATACACAGGGCCAGTTTGTCCACCCCCAGGCCAGACTTCTGCCAGCAACATTCTAATCTCTGACCCAGAGTCTTCATCTCCTTGAGCTTCCCATCAAACCAAGGGGACCTCAAGTGAGAAGACCTGGGTCGTACACGGACTGGTGCGATGGAGTCAAGCACACCAGAAAGCGCCCTATTATAGGCATCCACTACTGTGCACACACCCCCCTGCATGCATTGTCCACACTAGATAGGTCAGCCACCACCAAAAAACCCTCAGGGGTAAGCCCCCTCAAAGAGTGGTAGCTGACCATCTCTGCAGGGGGAGGGCTACCGGGGGGGGCCCAAACCGGAACTTCACCGTGCAATGATCGGACCAAATGACCCTATCAACACTGAGACTATTTATCTCAAGCCCCAGCAAGAACACCAAATCCAGCATGTGGCCACCCTGATGAGTCGAGGAAGATACTCCCTGCACGAAGCCCAGAGAAGACATCATCTGGAGGAGATTATAACCCAGCCGAGAAGATTCATCCTCAGCCCAAACATTGAAGTCCCCCAGCACTAAACATCTGAAGGCCTCCAATGTTTCACCGATGATGAAATCGGCCACTTCCTGAAGGAAATTTCCAGTCGCCCCGGTAGGGCAATAAATCAGGAGGACCAAGCAACCTGCACCTGGTCCCCCACGGATGGCCACACACTCAAATGAACATGGTGTTCTCACTGGGTGCACGGTGAAGCCCAGCTGAGATCTAAAACAGATGGCTACCCCCCCCCGCGTTCCACTCTGGGGCAGTGCACTACAGTATACCCGGACAGGATGGCAGCCTCTAAAACTGGGCCAGCATCATCACCAATCCAGGTCTCCATAATGCAAGCCATATCGGCCAGAGAAACAAAGTCCACTATAATTGCAGTCTTGTTTCTGACCGATCTGGCATTCCAAAGCACCTCCCTCAGGGGATTAGTGGACAATGCAGCCCTACTGGATACCTGCCCACTCGGTCTGGTGGGAACCCTGGTGACAGGAACTAAACACGTCGGGCCTCTCCCCAAGTCCGGTCTAACCCCAGGGTGCCTTCTGCACCCCACCACCTTGATCCTACCACCCATAGTGCATGGGGCACCCAGCCCCGATTGAATCCTATGTCTCCTCCCAATTCCAACCTCCCTACAGTGCCTAGCTGTAGTATCTGATACTGGAGGACTGAAAAAGGGCCGAAGATCAAACAGCCAGGATGCCCCATACACTATCCTGGCCCAACCCAGGTTTGCATGCATTCCCAGACACATCCTCCCCAATTACGTAATCCCAAAAACAGAACAAACTCAATCAAACACAAAACACACACACACACACTCACACACACTCAAAACATGCATACACACAAATCAAAACACCAATAAACCCCCCAAAACAATCCCCTAAAACAAAACTCTAAATAAAATCTTCAAAAGAAATTCAAGAAAACTACAAATCAAATAAAAATACCAATACACAGAATGGCACAGTCACTTTCTATTCAGAATTTTCAAAGTCTTTCGGCAGTCAAATTCCCAAGAGAAGTCCAAAATATAATCCTCAAGAAGCCCCGGCACCGCTCTCACCAGCCGCTGATACCTCTAAAAAGATCCCAGAAATTTCTTAAGCCCCACAATCAATAAGTCCATGGGGGCCCAAGTCCCGAAAAGCAATCCGCAGATGAATATCCCGAATGGCACTCTCACTGCCATTAGGAAGATCTTTCAACAGTCATTAAAACCACAGAGGTTCTCTCACTGCCTCTGAAGTAAAAATTCAATTCATATGCAGCAAACCAATTCCCAATAAGTTATTTATTTAGAGATCGAAACTTGCTTTCGGAAATACCCCATGCTATGGAGCCGCGACCTTGGACCCCAGCTGGAACCCGCTAAAAAGAAGGCTTCCATGAGAGACCTAGAGGCCACTGATAGCACATCCACTCTTCATTAGTCATGCATTGGCACCCCCTGTAGCGGCCCCAATGCACACACAGGCACCCCTCAAAGGACGAGTAGGAAGCAGAATACTAAATGCCCAGATCATCCTCACTTCAGTGAAGCATTACAAGTCCACTAATTAAAAACAGCATGGTAAACATACAAAATAAACTCGCCAAACATAGCATGCCAGCAGTACCTTGAAGCAGTTCACAAACACTACTGTCCAACAACCACAAAGTACTTATCTCCCAGTGTGACTCCTCAATGCTTATCCTCCTCCGATGGAATATCTTCTAGTTCACTTTCTGGACTCACTTTCTGGCCTAAACAGATGTTCAGGTCAAAAAAACAGTAGTCTCCTCCTCGGTCCCACCAGTCTGTCAGTGGGAACAGTAGCAGCACCCCAAATATGGCACACAGTCCGATATACAGCAAAATCTGCAACACATGCCCGCCCGACACAGCAAACACCTGAGTGGGAATGCAGATCCAATTATGCCTGCCCTCGAGGTCCAAACAGCCAGCACTGGTCCTCTCCGGTCTCCCGATCTGCCGACAGGACCACAGCAACCCTCAAACTAGATGACGCAAAAGGGATGAAACCGGGGTTCAATAACAATTCCAAAAACAGCCCCAGTCTCAGTACAGGACCGATGTCCAGGACCAGAAATCAACAGGCAGATGCAAACTGCCAAACTGCACTGCAAATAAACATGGACTGCGAAACGAATAAAACGGGACTCCAACTGACTGCCGAAAAGAAAAAAGAAAACAAAACGGGATACAAGCTCAGCAAACTTAGCAAAAATGAGCACAAAATGAAAATAAAACGAAACACAAAGAAGCTATGCAGACGATCAGCCCAGCATGGCCACCATCTTCATGGAGGATAGAGTACTCATGTGGGTCCCCTGCTTGCCTGGGAGGACATGTTTATTGTGTAGGTTGCAAGTGACCACACTAACCCTAACCCTAATGTCTCATAGGATAACAGCAAATTTACAGGGGCAATCTCTATATCCGAACAAAGGTCTTGATGAGTATTAAAAAAGCACAAATGCACCAAATATGTATCTCCTCTTGGACTACAACCATCCCAAGTTACTGACAAATCCAACAATAATTGACTATGTTATAGCTAAAATACACAAAAGGAGTAGTTGGTGAAAGTGAGGTAGTGGCATTCATGTTGGTGAATTGTTCTCTGCCACATCTGTGGCATTCATGCTGGTGGGTGCTGGAGCAAGCAGCAACAAGAGGATCAGTCCAAAAGGTAGTATAATCTCTGGCTCAGGAACAGTGGTCAAGGAGGCGGTTGCTGGTGTCCCCTTCACTGCTCTCTGGTAGTGTGGTGGCACTGAGCCTAATCTGGATAAGGTCATCAGTATGGATATATGGGCCAGCTGTCAAACAACTGGTAGCTCCTTTCTGTGCATTACAGCACATTGGGCAGAGGTACCCGGGTAGTATTCGACTCTGAGTAGGGAAAATAAAACTGTACTAAGCCCAACTGCAGTGGTAACAACACTGGGTATTTTCCAGGAGGTCACATTGACAGTGAAGAGTATAACTGGATCACAGATACTGGTCAGAAAATGTTAGAATTGCTTCTGCCTGAGACTGATGAGTGATTGCAGCCAGTGGTGGTTGTATCAGAAGAGGTGGGGATGGCAACAGGGTTTTCAGGCTGCAGTGTTGGGGCGGGGCAGGGGACTGCTGACCTTGAGACTTGTATTTATCAGTTGCTTCATTCTGACCCAACTTCACCTTTGTGTACCCCAAGGAGATGTTACAGGTGAAGTTGCATATTGAATTGACACAACTTTGCCTTGGTGTGTCCCAAGGAGAAGTTATGGGCAAAGTTGCAAGGCAAAGTTACCAATGGCAAATTTCCTATTAAATAGAAAAACTTCATGAAATTACCTGCAGAAGCGAATTTGGTGATTTTGCTTTAACTTTGCCTGCAAATTAAAACTTTGCAACATCTGTAGTCCCAGCTATGAGCTTGTGTCAACCTACTGCCCACTTCCACACCTCATAGAGAAACCGTTTATTCTGTCTCACACGCTATATGCCATATTGACCACTCAAGCATGTTGCCTCCAATGATCAGGTAAGAGCACTTCTGTTTCTTTTTCTTCTTCTTCTTTTTTTTTTTTTAAACAGTTTTTGCTGCCTTGTCTACCCTGACCATCCCTTTGAACTGGTCTCACCAGCCCCATCATTCAGTTTTTCTGTGGCTTACCTTCCCTCTATTGTCCTCTGCCACAGGACCTTGAGGGGTTCATGGTCACCTGGGGGTGGGGGGCTACAAGGTACTGGGTCTTCATCCTGTGCTCAAAGATTTTTCCTGCCTTTTTTTTTGCCTCAGGTCCATCTTGCATGCAATGGGTATGACATGCATGTTTCACCTTCATGTAGATACCCCAGTGCCCTTTGTGTGGGTTCCCCCATGTGGTCTCACAGACACCTCCAGGTAGAAGAAGAATGAGGGACATACTTAGCCCCCTCTCTGAGGAAGGAAATCTGCCCTGGGAATGCTCAATTCACCCTTCCATGGCTGGGCACCAAGCAACCCATATCCGTTCCTGAACCTGGGTTGCCAACATAGAAAGAGCTGAGGTGTCCAGTGCCTCAGCCCTTCACTCCAGTGAGCCAGCTCCAGCACTTCTATTTTTTAAAAACATTTACATAAAAAAAAGGTAGATCCAGAGAATGAGGAAAACATGTTATCACCTCAACTTTGAAGGGGCAGTAGACCATGATTACAGTTGTCCATTATCTAGAACAAGGACAGAACCAAGTAACCATGTAGAAACAGATGGTAACAAAATGAGTTAACACCTGAATATGGTATAACTGTGGAACATGAATAATGGAAGCCCATGGACAATGAAAACACACTTTGTATCATCATGTCAATGATGCCTGGACAGACAAGGCCAAGCACCAATGAATCTATTGAGGAATTTTTTTTTCTGTTTCAATAATTTTTCAAATTACTGACACGTTTTTAATTAGTTGTTTTTTAATTGATTTTGCAGAGTTAATAATATATTGCTAATCATGTGTAGGGCACTTTACCTTTAAGGGCAACTTTGCACCTCAGCATTCACTTTTCTAAGCCTGCTTAATATTTGTGCTATTACAATTCATTAGTGAATATATGGTTTTAGATTTCAGTTTTCTATTTCAGGGCCTATAATACATGTTGGTAGGCTGCCTAAGAAATGTGTATAACAAATATTACATTTGATTGTCTCACTGACTGCATGGTGCTTTAGTTTATGACATCCTAGTGGTGACCATGACAACTGACTGGGATATTGCGGGCAACAATTTTATTTATGTATTTAAGATGTTGATAACTGGGAAAGGTACACTGAGCCAAGGCTTGCTTCCAAGTGCGACCCAGAGGTGGGGGGAATGGGGCAGACATAAAGGCACTGCAAACATCTGAAGTGCAAAAATACAAAGTACAAAGTGCAAACAGATATATAGGTAGTTCAAGTAAGGAGAATAAATAAGGAGCCCCAAAAGAAATTACAACAGTATGGAAATTTCCAGTTGAATACAATGAACAGAGTGTAGATTCAGTACATGGATATACTGACCAAATGTGTGTTACGGTGCATAAATTAAGCATTGCACTGAACAGACAGCTGAATGAGGGCCAGAAGCACAGTTAGTCCAGAATTAGGGAGTCAAAGGAAGGTGGGTGGGGGGATTGGAGAAACTGTGAAACAAAGTATGGAAAGTTCAAGAGAGGAGGAGGGACAGGTAAAGTGGAGAGATAGAATATGCATTAGTGGGCCTCTATAGATATGAAGAGAAAGATGGTGAGATGAAGGGAAGAAGGGAGCAGATTCCAGAGGGTGGGGAGTTGACTGAAGCTGCAGCTGTGTAAAATCATGACAAAAATGCAGGGCCTTTTGAAAGGCAGAGTGAACTAAGTACTTAATTGTCTGAAATAATTAGTAGGCAGGATGAAGTGAAACAACAGTAGAAAGCACTGAAGTTACATGTAATTCTTGTAGCCGGCCCAGTGGCACTGAGGGTTGAGGTGCTGGATAACACACTTCACGCCATGCCTGAGACCCAGGTTTGGGAACAAGCTCAGTGAGCCAGGGCTCAGTGGGGGCAGAAGAGACTGAGCGTCCGGAGGACTGCTCTCTCTTCCCCAGGGAGGGTTGGGGAGACGATCGCTCAAGATGCGACCTCTGGCAGAGGCTGGAGGTCATTGAAAGCAGCATCATGGTGTATGCCAGGGGGGTGGAGCCATGGCAGCACATTGCCTTGGTAGCCAGGCACCATGGGGTGTAACTAAGGAAAGAACCCCCCTCTCCCTCCAATAGGTGAAAGCACCTACCACCCATGGACCACACTCCTGTAGTCAGGTATGGCTCTCCTCACCCAGTCTCCTCCCTGGCCCAGTGCTCAACCCTATAGGAAGAGTGCCCTGGGCAGGGGCGGCCCTTCCCCAGAGGGTAGACCTGGGGGATGCCCTGTGTCGGGGGGGAGAGGAGAGCTTAGGCCATGAAAAGTGGTAGAGTCCGTGGTGTTGGGCAGTCGCTGAGAGAGTTCGGCGAGATATAAGGAGAGGGTGCAAATAAATAAAATTGAAAAAACAAAGTGTAATTCTTATAAATATAACAGCCATTAAACCTTTTACAGTACTGTATATTAGAGGCATGAGGCAGAATTTTTAATGATTCCCTTTCCATTTCTAAAGCTATTTTGCACAACTGCATCAGAGGTTTGGATGTTGCTAGACCACCACAGCTTCTGAACTGCAGATGCAGCTGTCCAAAATCATGACAAAAACTCAGAGCTTGCATCAAACAAATGGTGCATGTGTCAGTTTTTATGCAAGTTGCCACAAATCAAGGAAACTGTTGCAAAAAGTCTAGTCTTTGAAAACAAAACGCAGCCATGTTTTAACACAACTGGGTGACTACCGATGGAGGCAAAAATCATATTTGCCTATGCACACACTCACTTTCAAAATCTTGCTCTTCCTCTTTCAAGAATGGTCTCAGGTGTGTTATCCTATTACTAGAATCCCTCAGCTTTGCATCACAGTTCTTTTGCCCAAAGAAAGCATCTGAAACCACAGTTTAAAGCAGAACAGTGTCCTGGACAATGTGATTAATATGTACCGTTAGTCCTCAGGGCACTAACCAACCACAAAATCCACTTTATCTGATTACCCACAAATCCTATGGATTTTAGTTTACTAATTAATTCCATGTACTGTATGACAACAAATAGAATGCCTTGTCAAAATTAATTTATACAATGCCCACCTGTAAAGCCCCATTTAGGTTCTGAATAACCAGATCATAGAAACAAACTTTAAGAAAAAATGACAACTGGCTTTCTAAATCCTCCCTTTGATGGGAAAATTGGAGACTGCTGATGGCAGGCCAACTTCCCCTGGCCTGAAAAAGTTGCAAACAGGCCATTCCCAGTACTTGCAGCCAGGGACACCTGATCTTGGAAATATCATTGTCACAATCTCGCTCAGCTGGCCAACCCTCTACTCCCAAAGTGCCAACCTCTGACTGTATGATTTGTGTACAGCGAACAGATGAGATAACCCTCTTGTCTGTTTTGTGGGTACAAGTCACCTTAGTCTCAAGCTCTGAAGGGATTCAAACTGATAACCTCTTGTTTGCGTACCCAATTATCAGGCTTAGATAATTCTGTCTTCGGGGGACCAGATATCTTTGCCTACGGGCACCCAACCAGGTCTTTCAAATGAACCCTTAGAATTCTATGCAAGACTTTAGAGAACTCTATCCATTTCCCAGTTTGGTATACAATAAGCCCATACACAGTGTACTTATAACCTTTAAAAGCTCCACTTAAAATACAAAGAAATATAAAGGCACTCCAGCAGTTTCATTTGTAAAAAAATTTATTTACTTTAAAAATATCAAATCAGAACAATAATTACAGAACAAATATATATCCCAACACATACAGCCTTAAAACAAACAGGTAAAAAAATACAGTTCCTACAATTTGTAACTTCAGACTGGTATAATCTACTGCTTACTTTCTTTCAGTGCTTTTAGGGTCTCTCTCCTCTTAGTCAGAAATATTTTCTTGTGTCTCTCTGTCGGGTTCTTTCAGCGAATAAGCACACTTCTTTTTTTTTTTGCAAATAACTATATTTTATTGAAGAGAAAGTGCAATATGCAATACACACATCACATAAAATTACATTACAGACAAATATATGGCCCTTAAACAAAACTAAAACACAAAAATAAAGCAATAATCCCCCCCTCCTACCCCCCTTCCCCAGCACCCCCCCACAGCTATCCTAATGATAAACTGTTAATCTATAGCAAAGACTTAAAACAATGTAAATTAGTACATTGTGGTAACATCCTACACTTTGAAAGAGAGAAAAGAGGCACAATGAGAGGAAAACACAAGAGAAAGGAAAATAGTCAGGTTACATCAGGCTATCAAGCGCCAATAAAATGCAGAAAGACAAGAAAAACAAAGAATATCAGGAAGAAGAGGGCGGTAAAAGAACATGATAAAAGAAATGACTACAGGAGGAAGAATATTAGAAGGAAGTAAAAAATCAAAAAAAAAAAAGAATAAACAATGAAGAAAACCAGAAGGAGTACCTTCCCTTAAAAACCATATTTATCTTTGAGACTCTGAGCAAAACCACCCCAACACTTGTAGAACTTGGCCGATGCATTAAAAAGCGATAAGGCTAATCTTTCTGCATAAAGTGCATTCAAAAATTCCTCCCACCATTCTCTAAATGTAGGGGTCCAATCATCTCGCCAATGGCGCAGAATTAACCACTTAGTAACTGATGCAATCAATGCCATTTGATACTTTTGGATATTGTATGGGATGTGAGCATACATCCCAAATATACAAATTTCAAAGTTAAAAAAAGCCAATAAGTCGCTTTATGGACTAATCCAGTGTTTAACCGAATTCCATAACCCACGTATTTTGGGGCAGGACCAAATTTTATCGAACGTAGTTGCTAAAGGGTCATTACAATCTTTACATATAGGGGAACACAGGCCATTTAATAGATGTAATTTTGCGGGGGACAGATACAGATTATGTAACAGTTTGAATTGAGTATCTCTTAACCTATCTTGCTTGACATAGGAGAAAACATCAGTCCAGATTTTCTCCCATACTGTCTCTGACCAGTCTAAAGACATATTGATTTTCCAATAGAGAGGGACCGGGGAAGAGGTAGAGTCAAGTCTTGCTAAGATATATTTATAAATTTTTGAGACAGTCTTGCCAGATAAACTAAGTTCACTCAACTTACTGAATAAAATCCCTGCCCCATCGGAGCATTTGCCCTTGTTCAAAAAAGACCTTACACTACTTTGGATTTGAAGCATCTGTAGTGAAAATTGAGAACTGACACCAAATTTTACAAGCAGGGTCGATAGTGGAAGCATTGAGTTGCCTGAGTAAAAATTTGCAATTCGGATCTTGAAAGGGGGGGTTGGAAAAGTTCTTGTGATGGGTTGATTACCAATTAAAAAGTTGGATTTCTCAATAAGGGTTGAGATAAATTATAAAATTGGGATATTTTTAATCTCGAGCAGAGTTGGTGCATGGCTCTAATGTCCCATCCTAGTGGAGTATTTCTGGCCACCTTGGGAACCTTGGCCCATGAAATGTATAAAAGGGATTCCAGATCTAATTTAAGTTTTTTGGAAAAGGCTCGGTCTAGGGTAAGTCTGGGTAAGGAGACTTGGGTCACAAGCCCACAGAGCAGCTCTGGCTGCAAGATAGCTAATGTAACATGATAAAAAATCAGGCAACTGAAGACCACCTGACTTGCGTTGCCGACAAAGTTTAAGATAGGCCCTATGTGGAGGGCCACCTCTCCTGAAAATCAGAACACTGTTTATAAAAGGTTTGAAAAAGATTTGGGAGATATATATCAAATTCAGGAGAGGATGAAAGATTTTGGGTAAAATCACCATTTTAACCGTATTAATTCTCCCCGAAAAGGTTAAAGGGAGTTTCGACCATCTCTCCAAATCTTCTTTAATAGACTTGAGTAAGGGTTTAAAGTTTAAATAGGCCAAATCTTCCAAGTTCCTAGAGATATGGATTCCCAAATACAATAAAGATTCTGTTTGCCACTGTAGCCCCAAGGAAAGGCACCAACTCTTTTGGAGATATGGGGAGAGTGAATACACCATTGTTTTGGACAAATTTAGTTTGTATCCAGAAAATTCACTAAAATTAGCAATTAGTTTTAATACTTGTGGGAGCGAAGTAGTCGTATTTCGGACGTGCAATAATAAATCGTCTGCAAATGCCGACAATTTAAATTCTAAATCACCAGTACCAATCCCTTGGATTAGTTGATCCATTTTAATAGTTCTTATTAGGGGTTCAATGTACAAATTAAATAAATAAGGAGATAGAGGACAACCTTGACGGGTTCCTCTCATCAAAGGAAAGGCTGCTGAAATTAAATTATTGCACTGTATTCTAGCAGACGGGCAAGAATAAAGAATTCGAACCAAGTGTATAAATCTTTCAGGGATACCAAATTTAGCTAGGGTAGCAAACATAAACGTCCATTCAACTCGATCGAATGCTTTTTCTTTCTGCGTCTAGTGAAACCAGGGATGCTTCCATACCTGGATTCACAGACGCAGAAATTAAATAGAACAATTTCCTAAAGTGGTCGGCCGAAGAACGGTCCTCCACAAAGCCAGCTTGTTCTGGGCTTAACAAGTCGAGCCACGCCCTTTTTAGCCTACAGGCCAAAATCTTAGCAAAAATTTTTACATCAAGGTTTAATAAAGATATTGGCCTGAAATTACCCACCAGTTCTGTAGATTTGCCAGGTTTGGGTAAAAGAGTTATCCTAGCTTCAAAAAGAGTTTTATCTTTAATCCCTTATTCAACCCAGAAGGTAAACAGTTGATTCAATAATGGTACGACATTTTGTTTAAACAGTTTGAAAAAAAAAGGGTGTAAATCCATCTGGACCTGGTGCTTTGTCTATTTTGAGCGAGTCAATAGCTTGCCCTATTTCTTCGTCAGAAATGGGAGCTGTTAATATCTGACCAGAATCCTCTGATAATTGAGGGAGGGAGATATTAGCTAGGAATTCTCTCATTTTATTCGTACCTTGCAAGGAGAGCGGTTGGCTTGAGTATAAATTTTTATAAAAGTCAGCAAAAATCTCCAATATACCTTCAGGGGCTGTAATCAGATTATCTGATACAGGGTGCCTTAGGGCTGCTACCCACTTAGCAGAGGTTTTTTGTTTTAATTGCCAGGCCAACAATTTCCCAGCTTTGCTACCTTGGCCCAGATATAAAGCCTTAGTTCTGGAAGCTGAGGTCACTACTCTCTCTCTCAACATATTAGCGTACCATGTCCTTAAAGCAACTAATTCTTGTTCTTGATTCTCGATCTTAAGTTCTCTTTTATAGCCTCCAGCGCCTAATTTTTTCAGGCAATTATCCAGTTGTGCAATGTCCTTGGCCTTACGCTGGAAGCTATCCGTATTAACTCTCTCCATACTGATTTAAGTGCTGCCCAAGTTTGATCTACAGCCTTAATAGAGCCCCAATTAGCTTCAATTGAGTTAACCAAAAATTCCCAAAACGTTAAAATGCAAGGTCTTTTAATATACTATTATTTAATGACCATGAGTAAGACCTCGAGGGAATAGACAGCGGAGACCAACAAATTTTTATAGGGAGTGGTCAGAAATTACTCTGGATAGGACAACTGTCTCTAGAACACTGGATAAACATTGTTGGCTTATCAAAAATAGTCAATTCTACGAGTGATCTGTAGAACCAGAGAAAGAAGGTGTAATCCTGAGAGGAAGGGTTAAATATCCTCCATGGATCTACCAGTCCTAGTGATGATATAAACTCCGCTAACGCATTTTGAGCTGGGGAAAATTGCGCTCCTCTATACCAGGAGTGATCCAACCTATTAGACTGAACAAAATTCCAATCTCCCCCCAATAGTATTGGTACCTCTTTAAAGGAGGCCAAAATCATTGCCAAATGGACAAAAAAGGATGGTGACTCCTGATTAGGGCCATATATTGATCCTAACACTAAGTTCAACCCTCTAAGTCTGCCCAAACGAATATATACCTACCATTCGGATCAGAGATTATTTCGAATGGATAAAAGCGAACCCAGCTATCAGAATGCCACACCCGACTACTGAGGAGAACCCAGCTCCAAAGACCTGACCAACCCATTTTTCTGGAAATGAGATAAACGATCAGAGAGGACATGGGTTTCTTGTAGAAACACTACTGCTGGGTTATAATGAGCCAGATGATTTAGTATGACAAATTTTTTGCAGTTGTCTCCCCCCCTTTTATGTTCCACGAGAGAATGTTCAGTCCGTTAGCCATAGATAATAAATCCTCTCATAAAGGAGATTAGGATAGCTGCCCCCCTACTAACCAAAACCCTAACAAAACTAACAAAATAATCCCTATATACCCCTGTCTAAGAGAAAACACTCCCTCAAAAGACATCCTAAAGCTAACTCCCCAGGCCTGAGCCACTCCACAACCACTGGTTCATGGTGCGCCATAGAGGTGGGGCATCCCCCTCCTAACCAATTTGAAGGGAAATCTATCTAGTTACAAAAGCGAACCTGCATGGGCTAGCTTTAATAGGTAAGGGATGGGAAGGCTATATGTAAGGATAAGATTGCTATACTTGTAGCCAAAAAAGTGTAGCATACCAGAAAACAAAGGAGAAAAGAAACGGGAAGAAATCACTTGGTTTTTAGATAGAGATAGGTTAGAAACCAGCCATAATGCTGAAGGCGTTCCCTGGTGAGATAGGACCAAAACGAAACATGCGAATATAGATAAGGTATAAAGAGAGACAGGATATGTAACCGCTCCTGCAAAACACTTCCCCCTCCTCAATTGAAAAGGGAGAGGGTCATACTTGAAATAAATCAATCTATATAGGCAGAATAGCGGTGAAAGCAAGTGAAAGAGGTCAGGAACCAGAGAACTAATAAAGGGAAAAAACATGTGCTATCATAACTCCTCTTTCCTATATTACATTCAATAGCTATAAGCTAATTTTTAACAGTTTGTAAACTATATCTCTAATAAGACTATCCTGCTCCAACACTCTAAACTTTATAACATTTAAACTATGCAACATATGTGGATATAATAAGCTAATATTTGTTGGGGCACAAAACTAATAATGTATTAGAATTATCCAAGAATTGCATAGCATATACGAACTAAGAGCTCCCTCTTGTGGGCAAGTTCATATACTGCACCCCATCTGTTGCTCGTGAGGCCTGGCCAAATAAGTGAGAAGGCCAAAAAGAATAATTAACAGTCTTTCTGTTAGATCCAGAAAGCCTTAGAGAAAAAAAAAAAAAAAAAGTTCTGAAATTGGCCTCCAACTGGGATTAATGAAACAAAGGTCCAGAAATCAAGATGTTATGTCCTTTCACCCAAAAACATTGCCCCCATTAGTGCTCTCAATTACTGAAACCCAAAATGTAACAGATATTAGAGTGCTCATTCTTTAGTAAATAAATTGGGTAGTAAAGTCTTCAGAGAAGTTAAAGCTTCTTCAGCTGAATCAAAACGCTTAACTCCATCCTTAAATGTGATCTCCAGTTTCGCCGGATAAAGCGTACAGTGACGGATCCCCGTCGCCCAAAGCTTGGAGGTAATGGGTCGAAAGTTTGCTCGAGCTTGTCTCATTTTCCAAGTTAAGTCCGGGACTAGACGCAACCTCTTGCTTTCCCATTGAAAAGCAGCTAACTTTTTAGTCTCCCTTAGAATGTGTTCCCGGTCTAAATAGTTTAGCAACTAAAGATAATGGGCCTTGGTGGATCAGATGGAGAAAGTTTAGCTCTGAGGGCTCGGTGGCCCCTCTCGATGATGTAATCAGGTCCATTAGGAGAGGGCCCCACTGACTTCTTCAGAAGCTTTTGTAAAAAAGAAATTGTGTTGGGCCCCTCTTCTCCTGCGGGGAGACCTAGTAAAACCAGGTTGTTACGTCTACTCCTCCCTTCTAAATCATCGAGACGATCCTCCAGCTTTCCGACTATCCTTTTACACTCAGTATTAAATGAGCCCACTTTTCTCCATATTTCGCTCATAGCCAGGAGATTCTGGCTTCAGCGTCTGTCACCCGAAGGCTAGCTGAGTTAGTGCCAGCTTGAATTCGCTACCTCATCAATCAACTTAAATAAGGCTTCTTTGATCATTGTTAGATCATCGTAAATCTTAGAAGGCGTAATTTCCTCTGTCGCGATTGCTGGCGATGAGCTCCGGTGTGGCCGCTTGGCCTCCAGTTCTTGGTCAGATATCTGCATCGTAAGTCGGCGATCGGCTCAATTTTGCCCTCCGCTAATGTCTCCAGTCCTTAATCCACTTGATAGGGACGAGATAAAATGCTGAATTCACAGTTTAAGTGCAGGTTCGCTTGCTAGGAGAGGGAGACCCTGAAAGCTACAGCTACTCCTCCGTGCGTGTCACGTGACCTCAGCAATTAAGCACACTTCTGAGCCAGACTTCTCATGAGGTCACTAGCTCTGCCTTGGTGTATCAAACTCTATATTTTACAATACAGGGTCTCCAAAAAAAATATTTAAAAAACTTATGAGATGACCTCACTGGCTTTCCTCTCCACAGGTTAACTGGTCAGAACTGGTTTTTGCTCTGCTACACATACATCTCAAAAGTTTCTTTGATCTAAGTCACTGGACTCAAGACAAAAGTGTATTGGCCTCTTTAATCCCATCTTGACCTAGGAATCTACACCTCAGATCTTTCTGATGTAATTCAAGGGTTCCCTGGGAATGTATTTTGGACCTTCCAAATCTGTCTGGGTCCTCCATGGCTCAGACATCAAACCTCTTCAATGTCCATTCTGGCCTCTCTCTGATGCCCCTCCCCACAAGTCCTTCCTGGTAACCATGAAAGTCAAAGGATCTCCCTGAGGGCATTATGAATGGCTAATCTTATTTCCTGGGATGAAAGCAAATTGACAAGGTAATTGCACCCCAGATCTCTGCAGTTTAAAATACCTCCTATCCTTTGAACTTATCCCTGGGGGGGGGGGTCTTGATTTGTCAGTTCCAGTAAGACAGCCTTTTCCTTGGACTGACCTTCCATTCACATATTTTATATGTAGTAACAAAAATTAATACAGCACTTGAGCACTCAGAGCTAGCTGTCTATGTCAAAATCATGTGGTCCAATGCTTCCCAGAAAGCCTCCTCCCAACTCGGCAGCCTGTGCAGCTCCATACCTCCACATCTATTACTGCCTATGCATTGTTCTTGTTTGCACTGACTACATTCTACCACTATCTATGTTTAGTTTTCCTTGTACCCCCCCTCCCAGGTTGCACCTGGAAACAAGTCTTGAATCAGTATGCTTTTTCTTGTTGTAAACTTTCAATAAATACATTTGATAGAATTCAGAGTGTATGCAGCTTTAGGATAAGAAGGGCAAGGAATAATAAAAAGACTGATTTGTTTTTTCCAAAACATTTCAAGGACATGCAGTAGGGCAGCAGCAGCAGCAGGAGAGCATCGTGCATGCTCGCTTGTTGCTAACTATGGGCTGCTGCTTGCTGTACTTTAAGCAACTTTGGATTCTGTTTAATCTTGAACTTTATCTTTGCAATCTTATTCCCTTTCTCCCTGGCACACACCTGGGAATTAGCTGATTTTGAGCCCCGTAAGCCCTCTTGCTTTGTCCATGTATTTTAAATAAATAACTTTTCCTGTGTAGGTTGCAGCCTGCACTTGTAATTCATTGCATTTTGCATGCAACCTGTTTTTGAGAACATACTTAGTGTGAAAACCACTGGCAGGCTAAAATGTGCTTCTCTGCCATAATGCACAATAAACAGAATCACAGCATCTGAATTTAGTGGAATTACTTAAGAAGTGTTAAGGACATTATTTGCTATTTTTGTATTTCTACAAGTAGGACCATAGTGACTAAATTATTATCATGGAGCCTTGGTTTATACCCCTTTGTAAATTTAAAAAATCAAGTACTCCCCCAGTCTTCTAGTACATCCACAGATCCTATTTTCAGCAAGCCTTTTACTCGTTACATAAATGTGAAAAAATAAATAATTTATGCATAAATAAACAAGACCCCCCTCCATAATATTTCAGACAATTTTTCAAGTTTGCATTATGCTGGAACCTATTTGCTCTCTGTGTAGACTCTGAACTAGTATGCTCCTTTACTAGTAGAATTATTTTCCATACAGGCCTTTATCTTCCTCCTTGGAAGGCTGGGCAGCTGTATCAGCCCTAACCCAGCGCACTACGGCCATCCCAAGTCTCTGGTTATCAAAGACCTGGTGAGTCGCTGATGCCAGTGGGGAGGACTTAATTAAGCCCAGTCTCCATTTTTTCCTCCAGTTTTCTCCATGGGGCATGGCATTATGTGCAATGAGTGCACAAGTGCACTCCACCTCTGAGGAGGTGCTCCAAGCTCTCTGTATGTCGACCCTTCTCCTAGTTGCAGGACTCACATGCACCACCTGTTGGATTCTACCAGATGGCAGTCGAGTGGTGAGTCACAGGATCCCCCTTCCCCAAGGAAAGAGAGCAGTCCTACAGATGCTTAATCTTCCCTCTCCCAGCCAAGCCCCAGAGTGACCCAAGTCCATTCCCAAACCTGGGTTGCTGCTATGGCAGTAGGGAGGCATGGATGCCTCAACCTGCTGTGCCACTTGGCTGGCTTACTAGTAGAATCTAGATTTGGTAAAAACTAGAACATGCCAAGAACAGGAGTAAACTGAGAGCCAGAATCTATGATCGAATGCCACAAGTGGAATGGTTTTAGAACCATTCTGTTTCTAGACCCGAATTGCACTGGGCACAGGTTTTAGATCTGAAAGGTTGCATTCTGGTTCGAAATGCATTCATGTCTGAAGCAAACCCCACTTCAGGTCTTAAATAGGAATGATCTAAAGAACCAAGCTGCATTTCCAGCTGGTTCCAACATTATAGTTCTGGGACTGTCTCAGTTCCACAAGCTTTGGTTCTGGATGCATTTCAGTTCCACAGTCATAAGTGAACAACAAATGAAAAACTGGACCTAGTTGCTGTGTCTAATGTGTGCAGACATATTCTTTCAGCACAACTTATATAGAGAACTAACATTTCAAGACTATTCCTAGTGAATCTTCTTCAGGATATCTGGCTGTAAAAATTCAATACAGAGAGAAACATAGGAACATAGAAAGTGATGGCAGAAGGAGACCTTTTGGTCCATCTAGTCTGCCTTGTAGTAGTCTTCCCTAATTTACTTTACTCTAGCCCACTGTTGCCTTTTTTGTGTGAGGATTCCCCTATGCCAATCCCATGCATTGTTTAATTCACCCACTGACTTGGACCCCACCACCCCTAGGGGCAGGCTATTCTATGCATTTACCACCTTCTCTGTGAAGAAGAACATTCTGAGAGAACATTCATAGGCATCTATAGTACATTGTCTCATATTCAAAAATATCTTACACAAACTCTTATAGCAATATTGTAATGATGGTGTGGAATCATACTCCATATTATCTACATGGGTACATGGAATCATACTCCATATTATTTGCATGGGTACATGGAATCTTACTCCATATTATCTACATGGGTACATGGACTCATACTCCATATTATCTAGATGGGTAGATGGAATCTTACTCCATATTATCTAGATGGGTACATGGAATCTTACTCCATATTATCTACATGTGTACATGGAATCATACTCCATATTATCTACATGGGTACATGGAATCTTACTCCATATTATCTACATGGGTACATGGAATCTTACTCTATATTATTTACATGGGTACATGGAATCATACTCCACATTATCTACATGGATACATGGAACCTTACTCCATAGTATTTATATGAGTACATGGAATCATACTCCATATTATCTACATAGGTACATGGAATCTTACTCCATATTATATACATGGGTACATGTTATTTACATGGGTAAATGTAATCATATTCCATATTATCTACATGGGTACATGGAATCATACTCCATATTATCTACATGGGTACATGGAATCATACTCCATATTATCTACAGTATCATTTGCACTGGAGGGGCATCTTCCTGACAGTTTTCAGTTTTAAACAGTATTAATGTAGTGTTTGAATCTGTCATAAAAAAATGAAATTATAATTAATCCTCTCACATTGGTTGCTGACCAAAGAAAAACTAGGCATGGGCAAGTCATAAAATACCCTACCATAAACAGTACCTGTGGATACCTCCAAACTACCCTAAATTGCCCTAATGCAAAATTGGCAGTTGGTAAGGTTTGATTAGTTAGTATCCAAATCATTCTACTACCATATTACCCTACCCTGACTATAACAAAATGTAAAATACTTTGTTTTGTGTATGCCCTAATCAAAGAAAACTGCTCAAAAGGTTCTGTCTTGAGTTAGTTAAGATAAGCACAGCTGTTCTGAGCAAGCCTGCTACTGTTTCAAAAATACAGTCTCTAATATTATGGCTATAAAAGGCATTCTTCTATAGGGCCACTGTGATATGCACTGACTTTTATTTATTAATGTGACATTGCCAGCCAGATTGTCTGCAGCAGTTAGTGAAACAGAGAGTCGTTTAACGGTTAAATAAGTAATTTGTCTATTGGGCCATTGGGTGAGAAAGGCAATTACAAGAGGTGCAGCTGCTCTGAGTGAGCCTGCTACTGTTTTCAAAAATTAAATCCTGAGAAGAGTTGAGCTGGCTATGCCAATTCTTTTTTTCATCTTTTTTCCACCTTTCCCTGCCCAAAATGCAAAGCGACATACTAAATACACATGATGTATATGCTTGTTGTTGATGTATTGTTATATGTTGAAAATGTAAGTCTAAAAATAGGGATTAATAGTGTTCCTCATCCCTGCTCCAGCTCGTAAAGTGTTCATAGTTTTCAGTTAGAAAAGGCAGACACAATAAATGTTGTAATGGTTGGTGTTTACTGTTTGTAAACGTTGCAGGGAGCTCAATGTTCTGACTTGGAACGTTGAGTTACCTTCAAACACTCATATTTATAAGTTTCAGAACATGTTCCTTGACTTCCTTGCAACTTACAATGAACTCCCTGCAGTAAACCCCAAGCGTTGCAGTATTTAGGTTTCTCTGACTAAAAAACTGTTAACTCTTTACCAGCTGAGGGAGAGATGAGGAACATGTAAGCATTAAGTCACAACGAAGGTGGTATCTAATGGGGAATTAATGCATGGTTGGGAGGGTTGTGTCACGATATGTGAATGAATTACCTGCTACGCATTGCAAACTACCCAACCCAAGAATTACACTGTTATGTCGGGTAGAGTAGTACATTACCTGAACTACCCCACCTGGCCAAAAATAGGCGATATCCACACTACCTGATCCAGCTACCCATCAAGTAGCCCATGCCTAATTAAAACTATAATTTACTTAGTAAGTCTCACTCACTAGCTTCTCTGTCCCCTTACACGTCAGTCAATATATTTGAATAAAATGAATCAGTGTTTTTTCCAAGACCTAAATGTAAATATATAAAAAAATAAATAAGAATATTTCAGAATCTTTCCAAATGTTACCCCATTCCCCATATCAACTGGTAACATTTTTCAAAACTATGTCTTACAGAGTTTCTCTTGAATATTTTGCAGTCACAACAGTTCAAATTCACCCAGCCTTTTTCTGAGACCTTTCAGTTGCACTGTTATTTGGCTTTGTCTCAAAAATACTGCTTTATTTTTATAAAGATTAAGGGCTGGATATTCAAACTGTGCCATTCTGTGGCGCAAGTCCTTACGCTGCTCAAAATAGTTGCGCTGGGGTGTGGCCGGGGCAATATTCAATGGAGTTGTGCTATTGAGCAACTCCTTTGAATATCACCCCCCGGCCACAGCCACTATGCATGCGCGGATGGAACTTGCACCACCACAAGTGGTCAGAGTGGAGCATTCAAGATTCGGTGGCGCAAGTTCCATTGCGCCATGCGCAAATTTCCGATATTCAAAAGGTGACATACAAATGGGGCCATAATTCATGCAAGGCACAGGGGGGCCATTTGCATCTACTTATGGCCCCATTTGCATGCCATTAGCATGCAGGTGCGCCGATCCCCGACGACTTGCGCCTGACGCCGTGCCAGGCAGCAGCCATTGGGGACCGACGGCCCCTGCAGCCTGATCACGGGCAAAACCATAATCATCCCCACCCCCCCGACTGGCCCAATCGCGGGCATAACTGTAGTAATCCCCCAACCCCCAACTGGCCCGATCACGGGCATAACTGTAATAATCCCGACTGGCCCAATCGTGGGCAAAACTGTAGTAATCCCCCACCCCCAACAGGCCAGATTGCAGGCATAATTGTAGTAATCCCCCACCCCCAACTGGCCCGATCACAGGCAAACTAGTAGTAATGCCCACCCCACTAGCCCGATCGCGGGCAGAACGAAGTTCAACCTCCCCAAGAACAATATCCCTGGTGGTCCAGTGGACATGAAGCCGATCGTGGGCATTAGAGTCAACCCGCCCAGGTCCAAGTACCTGGTGATCTAGTGGCCCCCACCCACCACCCACAGAGCCCCACCACCCTGCTCCCCCTGTCAGCGGTGGGCGCAGCACCCCACCGCCTGCCACCCCTCTGCCCACCGACTGACTGCTCGATAGAGCTGCACACCATTGGTTCAGAGCAAGAGCAATGGGCATGCCGCCCATACCGTACAAGGCATACCAGATATGTGAATGAATGAACTCATTCACATATATGGACTGCCTTACGGTATGGGCTGCGCCCATTGGCTCTTGCTCAAACCAATGGGCGGCAGCCCCACCGAGCAGTCAGCCCAGGGTGGCGGGCGGCAGGCGGGGGTGCTGGGTGGTGGGGTTCTGTGGGTGGGTGGGAATACCAGATCACCAGGGTACTTGGACCTGGGGTTGACTCTAATGCCTGCGATTGGGCTTCACAGTCCACTGGACCACCAGGGATATTCTTGGGGGTTGAACTCTTTCTGCCAGCGATCGGGCTAGTGGGGGTGGAGTACTACTGGTTTGCCCGCGATCGGGCTAGTGGGGGGTGGGATTTACTACAGTTTTGCCCACAATGGGGCCAGTCGGGGGTGGGGATTACTACAGTTATGCCCATGATCGGGCCAGTTGGGGTGAGGGATTATTACAGTTATGCCCGATCGGCCATTCGGGGTGGTGATTACTACAGTTATGCCCATGATCGGGCTAGTGGGGGGTGGGAATTACTACAGATTTGCATGCGATTGGGCCAGTTGGGGGGGGGTTACTGCAGTTTTGCCCGCGATCGGGCTTCAGGGGGGCACAGGGAAGAAGTGGAGGGCCACCCACAGGTGGCAGCTGCTGTGTTGCGCCCTGCAATGCAGCAGCTCATCTGTAGGTGGCCCCCGACTTACTCCTTTGTTTTTTTGCTCAAAGCCGTGCAGGTGCAGGTTGGGGGTTGCACCTGCACAACTCTGCACAGCCCGGCTGAATATCGGGCTGTGCAGTTTATGCATGGTTCCTCCCCCTCCGGTTGAGCATGCCTTCATTAGCATTGTGCTGTTGCTCAGCATGACTTGGGGGGGGCACAACTGCCTCCTGCTGAATATGGCAGAATGGCACAATTTCGGACTTGCACAGGCACAACCCTATTGCGTATGGTGCAACCCTTTTGAATATCCAGCCCCATAAGTTCCAAAATTGTATTGTGAACAGAGACCTCTACCTTCTGTTAAAAAAAATATTGGACAAGGCTTAAAAGAATTGGGGACACGTTTGTAAAATTTGGGAAATAATTTAAACATAGAGGATAATGTATGGGCTACTGTGGACAACAAGGCCTTGCTTCCTTTGAAAGTTTGGTCATAACATCCAGCAGACCTCAAGAACAAAGCTTGAGAGGGCTGCAGTTGTTATGACAATCCTGAGAAGGAAGACAAGCCTTGTCTGTGCACAGTGGCTAATATATTGCTTTTTATAGTGTATGGGGCACTGTATATACAGTTTAACACTATTTCTCTATCCCCTATTACATGTCAATGAAACAAGTCTGGAAACAAAGAACAGACATATAAACAGAAATGTATTCAGCAACTTAAAATAGTATAATTTGCTACCCCCCCAGCCCTCCAAAAGCTATCCAGTCTAATCAAAGAGTAAGTTTTGGCAGTTGAAACAATTTGCTGTACCTGTTCAGTCCTCCACCCCCACCCAGTGAACATGCTGTAAGTGATGAAGTCCTGTTTTCAGATGAAGTCCTGATTTTAGAAGACAGTTTCAATTTTTCAGGCAAAAGAACAGAAGAATGTATTGTACTTTAAAGGTGACTTGTTCATCTTCTTTTCCTTTTAAAATGACAAACTGCCATCTTCTGTTATTAAAAAAATTACTATAGCCAGTCTTTCACTTCATCTGAAACTGACAAATTATTTAGTTTCCGTATTGATCTTTGTAAGAACAGATCCAGAAGAAAATGGTTTGATACCTTTTATTGGACCAAGATAGATGTTACAAAAAGAACAAAGTGCTTTAGCATTTGGACCAACCAAGTCCTGCCTTGGAAGCTTATGACTGTCTCATAGAGCTTCCAGGAAAAGGACTGGTTTAATCAAAAGCAAAAGCACGTTGTTCTTTTTGTAATATCTATGTTGGTCCAATTAAATGTATCAAATCATTTGCTTCTGGATCTGTTCATCTGAAACTGTTAGGTAAAACACTATGAGTGAAAGGGGAGTGAATGAAACTAGCAATTAGCTATGCTTGTGACAGTTTTAAACAGAACCCTTACAGTAATAATTATATAAAATGTGTTCATGATGCACACAGAAAACTACCCATGTGGTATGTATGCTGCAAGCATGGTTTAAATGTTAAATTGGAACCAATTGCATACATGTGGTATGCATGCAGCAAGCAAGTGGAAAGCATACTTTTTATGTTAAATTGGAACAAACTGCATGCATGTGGCATGCGTGCAAAAAGCAAGTGATCACTGCACACATAAAAGTTAAGTGACTTACTCAGGATAACACCATGTACAAGTGGAGGTTGATGAGATTCAGACCCAGGTTTTCAGGTCTCCAAGTTTCCTACCCCACCTTGTTACACCTCCTCTTCCTTCCCCTAAATACCAGCACTCCTTAATATGACTCACCCACTGCCCCACCCTTGATACTTATTAGTACTCACACACTGCCACACCCTGATGCACCTCCACCTCCCACTAAATACCAACACTTCTTCCTTCCCCCCTTCCCCCCCCCCACTTCCCACTACTGGTCTTCCCTTGCATCCTCACTGTGATTCTCTACAAGCAAATTGTAACATTGGCTTGTCCCTTCCCTCTCCCTTTTCCCACAACCTAACTCTCCCCCTCCAGCTCTCCTGCTTTCTCAGTCCCCTTGCAGGGTTTCACTGCATCCTGATGGGGGTCCTTTCTGGGATTTAGCCTCACCTCTCTCTCTCACATCTTACCCTTTTTTTCTGCCCCCCTGGCCCCATGGAGGTTTCCCTGTATCCAGAACCCTACTCTGCCGCACTGCCTGCAATTCCTGCTTCTCTCCTTTTGTGCTCTACCTCTGCTTTGTGCAGGCAGGGCACCGAGCAACCTGGAGGGTCAGGCCCTGGCAGTGTCTTCTCCTCCTCCCTCCTAAAGCCTAACCCATCGCACTGCACACAATCCTGCCTCCCTCCTATTGTGCTCTACCTCTGTGTAGTGCAGGCAGGGTATTCAGCAGGCTGGAGGGGTCAGGCCCCCATAGTCCCCTCTCCCTTCCAGGGTTTCTAATATCTTGTAAGGCTTAAAACTCAATATTCTTTGCACCTCCCCTATGGCCCCCACCTCCCACCTCCATCACCTGGTCCTATTTATGGCTAGTTAATCTCCATTGCACTTGTAGACTATCTCCACTTCTAAAATCACCTTTATATTCTTGTACAGTCTCTGCTCCCCTCACTAGCTTGCCCTACTTAAATCTACTTGAATTCCATTCAGTCATCTAGCTACACAGTTATGAGTCATTTAGCATTTGCCTTCTAATGTTAATTGTGTGCTTTTGTATCTATCTAGTTTACAACTGTTAGCATTATATCTATCTATCTAGTCAAAACTGTTAGAATTCTACTATTCCATTGCTTACTGTACAGTCTATTCTCTATTATTTGGATGTAATCTATTGTAATGCCTTTGTTTTGTACCAAATATCTGTATGCAATCCTCATGTTCCCCTACCCCCAAGTTGCACCAGGAGATGAGCAACCTGTTGCTCAGTGTGCCTTCCTGGTGAAACATTTCAATAAATAAAATAAAGAAATAAATACATTTGCAGTTCAGTGCCTATTAACCACTAAGCTATACTGCCTGCACACATATGGCTTGCTTGTATTTCAGTTCAGGTCTGCATACATCTGCACGCATGTGACATGCTTAAAGCCACAGTTTTACTTTTTAGTTTTCTTATCCCCCCATCTCAGCTGCACAGATGAACTGTAGCACACATACCAATGGAAACACATGTGGTTCTTCCCACCCCAATACACACACTTACCCACAAAACTACTTAATTACTTCTGTCTGGCCTGTACTCCTACTACAGTATTTCCTCTCCATGATTTTGAATGTTTCCATGCAAACAGACTTTAAGGGGCAAACACAAAAGCAGTAATAACTTGATAGCCACTCACATGCCCAGACCCCCCCACCATGCACACACACTGTAGTGGGAGCAGCCACACTGCTACAGACAACCCACCAAGTATAGATATAAGTTGAGAGTCTCTTGCCTGAGTACTAGGGAGCCAGAGGCAGAAGTCTTTAAGAGATGATGTCCATGGGTCAGAGTGCTGGGGCATACCCCCTTGAAATGAATGAGTTATTTTTTGTTACTATTTTACACATTATGATGGTGAGCTGGAGAATAATGAAGGCCACTGTTCTAATAACAAGGCCCTTATTAGTCGAGTGGTGGCCTTCATTAATCTCCAACTCTCCATCAATAATGTATAAAATAGTAATAAAATAATTCCCCCATTCATTTCAATGGTGCACACCCCTGCTTCACCCTTGCCTTATGTCATAATGTGCCTGATTGTGGGGGTGTAGAGTTCAGCTTCACTGGGGGGGCATAAGTCTGACCATAGTGGGGCTCCAATAGTCTGTGCATACCATACCACTCAAATGTGCCAAAATGCAAGGGACAGCCCTCATTTTACCCCTGAAAATTACTCTGTTTCTCAACCATCCCTCATGGAAAACATGCTGCTCACACAGAGGATGTCCTGTAAATTTAGACTTTATGCAGGGGCACCATTTCAGATTTCAGCAGGGGGAGCCAACAACCAGCGGAGTCCAGGTGCTAGTTAGCCCCTAGGTGGCAAGCTCTAGAATGTCTGGAACATCTCTAATATGTAAAACGTATTTGTTGTGACTGAAAAGTGATGTGCAAATCAGAAAAAATGTATAAGATTCATCTGTCTGTACCCCAGAGCAGTGCATCAGATTTGGGCTTAAATCTACCAGTTGCTAATAAATTTTTATTCTGGCTGAAGTTCTGAACCCACCCCCCCCAAAAAAAAACATTGTCCTGATTTCTCTCCCTAACTCCCCTCCATTCAATATCCATTCCATATGGGTTGTGAAGCCTGTGAAGCCACCCAAAGGCACTTAAACATGAAAAACACATCAATATTTCAGTCCTTCCTCCTTCCCCAATCCCCCTGTAAAAAATATATATTTACATTTACTTACCTGGCCATCTGGCCAGAACCTCTGTCCTGGCCCAGTGTGCCACCAGCCCAGTTTTCAGTCAGCTTCTCCTCTGTCCTTCTGCCAGAAGCTGGATGCTAGAACCGAATATCCAAGCTCCCCAATGAGGTCCGTGACCAAGTCACTTCACCAACTGAACCCACCCAACCTGTGTTGCTTGCTTCTTGCTTGGCTGCTGCCATGGCTGCCATCTCACTGCACTGATCAAGGCCTATGAAGGCCACCCACACCACTGTCACCACTGCTGCTAGGCCGAACTTGCTGCCACAGGGGTCCTGTGCTGTTTTTTTTTGTGAGACGATCCTAGTAGAGTAAGTATATAGCCCAGTCTCACATCAGCTTCTAACTCACCCTCTGCCCTTCAGCCACCAGGGGAGATGGAGACTCACTAAGAGTAGACCAACAAAAATATGCCACCACAACACTGCTATTGAGAGTTCAGTGCTCACCGACTCCTCCAAGCTGTAGTATGCAGTCTGTCTACTCTGTGGCAGGAAAGACAGTGTTGCACTTGTATGACTCATGGGTGTTTGCTTGGCTGGAGCCTCTCCACATCACATGTGATGGTGCTGCTGTTAATAGGTGGAGAGAGTGGAGAACACAATATAGATACAGTTGAGTCAGGAGTGCACCTGCAGGGTGCGTGCACACAGGGTGGGGGGCACTTATTTTGCATAAGATTAAATCCAAATTTAATGCCATTATTGCCACAATGTAAGAACAATCTAGGCACAAATGCTGGGGGGGGGATCTAGCCCCCATGCCTTACCTAAATGGCACCCCTGCTTTATGGTAGAAATTCATTCTCGAATGCTAATATCAGTGCAAGTAAATAGTACCCAGTAAGATTAGCTCTACAGGAACAGCACCAGTCAAGAGAGCGCTAGTCCCTGTAGCACTACCATGGACAGCAAGAGGGGATTTACAGTGCTTTCAGTAAGTGCTCCCCTGGTCGCTGTCAATGTTGCTTATGGCACACAAGGGCACCAGGATCCAGGAGGCTGGCCGAGCTGCTCCCGTGGTGTGGAGGGCTGTGGCATCGAGCAGGCCTAAGGTAGAGTGTTCAGAAATATACTAAAAAGTTGAGGCCACAGGATGGAACCTTGGGGCACCCCAGACTTGACCAGGAGGCAGGAGGAAAGTGAGTCATCAATTATAACTTGCTGGGACCTACCAGTTAAATAGTCAGCAAACCACTTGATGGCATCCTGGGAGAGGCTTGTATGGGAGAGGGCTGATAGGAGGAGGGGAGTGGTTTACAGTGTCAAAGGCTTTTGACAGGTCCACATAGGCAAACCCAGCCAGACACCCTCCATCAAGGGCAGTGTGGATAATGTTAGTGAATTCCAAAAGTGCAGTGATAGTGCTATGCCCTTTACAAAATCCATATTGTTCCCAGCAGAGTAGGTCATATTTAATGAGGTGGTCAGTGATTTGGTCTGAGATGATTTTTTCCAGAGCCTTTGAGAGGGAGGGAAGAATGGAAATGGGGTGGTAATTCCCCAGAGTGGTTCGATCACCTCTTTTGTGGAACTTTTAAGAGGTAGGGTTTTGCCTCATGTGGGGTGAGGGTTTTGAGATGAAATGGGGGTGGGGGAGTGGGGGGTCAAAGAAATTAAGGGGGAGCACACTACTGAGGTCAGAGAAGGAGGAGTTGAGGGTATCTATAATAAGTTGGGGGTCAGTGGAAATGCTGCCATTAATACTGAGCTAGGAGGGGGGGGGCACGGACACAGTTTTCCCATTAAGCTCCTTCAGATTATCCCAAAACATATGGCCTGTGCTCCAGGAGGAGATGAGGGATGCCCTGAAGTGGTCAGCTTTGGCCTTGTATATGTCCCTTGTACATTTATTCCTCACTGCCCTATAGCACTGTCTGTCTGCCAACTTGCCAGATTCAAGGGCTAAGTGCCAGAGGGCATCTCTTTGGTGCATTTGGTCTAGGAGTGCCTGTGATATCTAGGGGGTGTTAGGACCTTCTACAATGCATTTAGTGAAGGGGCAAATTTATCACAGGTAGAGTTGAATGCACAAATAAAGTAATCGAGAGCCGCATCAATGTCAGGGGCATGGTCGAGGGGAGACCAGTCCCAATGAGTGAGGTGGATTTTGAGTTGCCAAACTTACCAGGTTTGAGCCAATGCTGGAAAACCATTTTTGGAGCAGATTTTTTTATCTTAGAGGACCAGGAGCATAGCACTGGTGAGTGGTCACTCAGGGCATCGGGGAGCACTGAGACACTAGTGATTTTATTAGGGCGATTAGTTAGCACGAGGTCAATTAGGGTGGAGGATCCATTTTGGGGGTTTAAACAAGTTGAGGAGGTTACAAGTTTGGAGAGATCCACAGGGCTATTGCATCCTTGTAAGGAGCAGCAGTGTTAGATAGCCAATTAATATTGTAGTCCCCTAAGGCAATGATCTCAGAATTGGGGGGGGCAGGAGGGAGAGGTAGTTCAGGATGTACTGAAAGGCAGGTTTTTGTTTGTGAGGGGGAATGTAGATGGAGGTAATACAGTAAGGAGGGGGGCCCTGGTTGTGCGAGTAGCAGTTTTCAGGGTGAGTACCTGAACACCATGATCCAACTGGGCAGGAGGGAGTGCATGACCTTGTCAGGAGTCACAGATATAAATTGTGTAGCCACCACCACTCTTGCCAACTCTGTCCTCACAGAAGATGGAGTACCCGATAACTGACACTGCTGAGTCAGGGGTATCCTTTGAGAGCCAGGTTTCTACCATGGATAGAACATCAGGTTGGTGCTGGGCCAGCCATCCCTGGAGAATGTCAAATTTTTTCTGCAGGCTACAGATATTGATGGACCCAATACCGAGCCCATTAGCAGCAAAGTAGTGCAGGTTGGGAGAAGAAGGGGGACCAAGATTAGTGTGGACATTCCCTGACATAAGCAGCAGGAGTATGGCAGTCCTAAGAAGTGCATACTTAAGTTGCTTGTGCAGGCTGGCACCTGAGCAAGTGAGATATTTCTGATGGGGAATATAGATGGAGGTGATAAGGAGGGGGGCCCTGGCTGTGCTAGTATCAATTTTCAGGGTATGTGCATGGGCACCATGATCCAGCTGGGCAGGGGGAGTGCATGACCTTGTAAGGAGTCACAGATATAAATTGAATAGCCACCACATGCTAACTGACTCTGTCCTCATGGAAGATGGAGTACCCAATAACTGACACTGATGAGTCAGGGGTATCCTTTGAGAGCCAGGTTTCTACTATGGATAGAACAACAGGCTGGGGCGGGGCCAGCCATCCCTGGAGAATGTCAAATTTTTTCTGCAGGCTGCAGATATTGATGGACCTAATACAGAGCCCATTAGTAGCAAAGTCGTGCTGGTTGGGAGCAGAAGGAGGACCAGGGTTAGGATGGACATTCCCTGACATAAGCAGCAGGAGTATGGAGGTCCTAAGAAGTGCATACTTAAGTTGCTTGTGCAAGCTGACATCTGAGCAAGGGAGATGGGTTGGCTTGGTGAAAGTGACTGGGATGGGGAGGGCATGTAGGTGAAGTAGAGTAAGGGAAAGGGGGGAGTGGTGAGACTCTAGAGGGCATGGCCAGGGGGGGGGGGGGGGCAGAGAAGAGGCACCCATGGAAGCAGTGTGATGAATGGGTGGGCAGCTAACATGGGAGTGGGTGGTGTACACTTAAGGGTGGTGGGGTCCAGGATGGGGTAATGAAAGTGATGAGAATTAAACAGGTTGGGGTGAGGAAGGGTGGGGGGGACCTAAAGAAGAAATAGCCATAGTCCACAAATGTGAGGGGGGGACCAGTGGACTACAAGCCACACAAAGATGAGGACAGGCCATAAAAGGCATAAGAATAAGTAAATTAAAAGGTCACCTAACAGCAGGGTAGTCCACCTAGCGCAGCGGTAGCATTACGGACTATGGTGCTGAAGGTGCAGCGTTCAAGTCTAGAGGGGGGAGACTTGGTAGCAAATCAGAGTGGTGAGGAAAAAGGCTTGAGAGTGGGGGGGGAGAGGAGGTAGGAGCAGGACTAGAGTGGTCGAGTAAGAGAGGATAAGTGGTGCTGGAGGAGGTACAGCACTGACTCCTAGTGGTCAGAAATGATAACCAACTAAGGAGAAAACTTTCCTGTGATCTCCGCGCCGCCCCCGGGAGTGAGAGTCCTTCAGTCTGGGGGTTGCAGGGGTCAGAGGCCCCCAACAAAATCAACATAATTTTTGCCACACTCATGATGCTTATGACATTCTTGTCAGCACTATTCTGACCCAGTGCCCAAGTAAATACGATGGTTTCCACCGTGTTCTGAGGTACTGTATCTCCATGTTTCCGGATGTGTCCTGATCATTGTGAGTGTTGGTGTCCCTCATTTCTGTAACAAAATGTGAGGTATGGTTCATGCTTCCAAGACCCTACTCAGAACAAAGAGTGTTGAGCATGACTATAGTGTATATGCTCCATATAGAATGAAAAAGGGAAAGTAAGTGAGCTGAAACAGTCATGGAGAAACACAAAACATGGTCCAAAACAAAAAGTCAGGCTTCACAACACAGAGGCCCCTCTTCGCAGAACTGGAATGGGGGATGTTGGCTGACTAGATCCTATGCATTTAATGCAGTAAGCAAACAATACTTTACAAATTAATGGCAATTTAATGACAAAAATCAAAAGACATTAAACAACTTGCAAAATAATCAGAATTAATGAGTTTACTAATTTTAATGTGAAATCAATAAAAATGTATTTTAATGGCTCTAATTGCCAGCAGTATTATGAGAAATTGAAACTGATGTGTTTTTTAGTTGAGATTTATACCAGCTTAGTTGATGCACACATGGCAAGCGTGCAACTTGTGAACCTGATGTGATTTTTAAATAATGTTCACACCAGCTTAACTGCTCCACTCATGTCAAGCATGCAACATGTGAACCTGATGTGATTTTTAAAAGATGCCCTCACCAGCTTATCTGCTGCACACATGTCAAGCTTGCAGCATGCGAACCTCATGTGCTTTTTAGACGTGGTTCACTTAGGTTCACTTTGTGTATGCAAACTACATGCAAACGTTGCACAATTAAGCATGTGGCATTCATTCTGCATGTACACAGCACACTTGTATTTCTGTAAGGGAACATTCGATTGCAGTTGGCGTTTGATGTTGTTGTCATAAGTAGTGACGTACATGAAAGGGTACAACAACTTCCTCATGCTTCCTAGGGTGACCTTCCCACTCTGGGGTGCAGTTACCTCTACCCCCTCCCTCACTCCAGCCCAATCCCTTTTTTTTTGGTTCCTTTGTCTTTCCTTTTCCCCCTCTCCCTTACATACTTGCTCTGTCACCCCTCCCTATCCCTACCCCTGCTACTCTACGTCCCCTTTGCCTCCACCTCTCCCTCTCCCCAGCTCTTTTCCCCAGATGTCCTGCCTTATCTTCCTACTCTCTTTCCCTCCCCCTCTCCCTATTACCTAGTTACTTAGTCCCAAAGTGTCAGTGCACAGCAAACAGGTAAAGGAATGCACTCACGCCAGTAGAATATGCCAGCTTTAGACATTTATTTTCGAAATTTCAGTTACACACTGAGTGAAATATCATCATAAACGCCTTTAGCTATAAGACTGCCTTCAAGGCAGTTTGCCGAGGTGCTAGGGGATCCTTTCATGGTGATATTTCACTCAGTGTGTAACTGAAATTTCAGGAAATAAATGTCTAAAGTTTTGACATATTCTACTGGTGTGAGTTCATTCCTTTATCTGTTTGCTGTGCGCTGACACTTTGGGACTATGTAATTTTCAGGGCTAGCTGCCCACATCAAGCACACCACTCTTATGTTGAGCGCAGATGCTCTTTCTTGAATTTTGTACCTAGTTACTTATCAACCTGTTGTGTGCCTACGACTCCACCTGCACTTTATTTCAGTACTTTCCTTCCCTCCTGTACTATAGACCTCACCCTGTCACTTAACCTCAGTACCTAGTGCACTCGGTGGATGACTCTGAACTGGCTCTATTGTTCCCTACCTGTACTCATCTCCCCTGCTTCTCCTCGTTTCACCTCTACCTAGGCTTTGTTCTGCTTGTGAACTGTTTACCATGCTAGGTTTTGTTTGCCATGTCTCAATTTAGTATTTACTGCTGGTGCCAAATTTTTTGGCTACTCTGTTTTGAAACTTGTGACTGTACATCATGCATTATCTCTCTGTACAATTGCTTACTTTGTCATGTACTATTTCCTTGTGATTTACCTGTTTTGCCTGCAACCTGCTACTATTATTTGGCTTGTATAATATCTCAAATAATTTGTTCTGTGCCATTGTTTGTGGCCTGGTCATGCCTGAAAACGGTCCTTGGATCAGTGCACTTACCCGGTAAACAAAGACTTAAATACATAAATGTCACTACTATACTACAACAGCTGTGCGACTGCTGCTGTTTTCTACATACAACAGCACTCTCCCACATATTATATAGTGATATCAACCTGGGGAGCTGTCACAATAATTGGCTAAGTGTAACGAATACATTTACTGAATGAAAACGCATCTGTAACTTTAAAGGTGCACTGTCAATCCTTTATACATCATATTATTTCCAGTTAAAAGCCCACATTTTATAATTGCTTACCCTCTCTAAAATGCATTGATGTTGCTTTTTGTTTTATTTGCTTCCTTTTTCAGTAGTAATGAAATGTGAGCTAATGGTGTAATTATACCTAGCCTTGTTTTGTCTCAAATCTTTGATCTACGCTTATCTTATACTTCCCGAACATTAGAACACCCATAAACAGTGCAGCCACTCATGATGCACTAGTCTTTTCTCCACTCACTGCATTATGAGTGGCTAGACTGTGTTGGGGTTGTCACAAGTCCAGGAAAGATGTAGTGGGAGTTGATCAAAGAATATAAGCAAACCCATTTTGGTGTGGTAGCAGCAGTATGGTGGGCAGTCTGTTTTCCCCTTTTAAAAGCAAAAAGGAATCAGAATCAAACTACCAGATGCATTAGCAAACTATTCAGAATGTGACCAATCATAACGTGTTTTTTAAACAAGAGACACTTTGAGACCTAAGAGGAGGGGGTGACAATGTCCCTTTCATATTTTACCTTATTTTGTGATTGCTGCAGTTCTTACTCTCAAATGATGAGAATTTAGGAGGGACCAAGGAAAGCCCTGATGCAAAATCAAGGAACATCTCTGAAAATCAGGAACAGATTGGGGGCTGTAGATATGAGTGCTAGTACTGACAAACCTGTGGTCAGCCAGGTTTTGTAAGTGCATGTTAAGGTGCCCCCCATAAATGTGTTATGTATCAATATCTGAGGCAGAATGCAATTTACTTGCTCTGTGTGCAAAAATATGTCCACACTGCTTCCAAACATCTGGCCCCTAGTGTGTATTTATAATTCCCTGCTTTGGAAGCAATAGCCTCTGCCAAAATATTCATGCAGATTGTTTGTCCCAACAGATAATGCAATAATGAGAGAAGCTAATGCTTTCATTGGCATAGCACAGAGATTTCCAGTTTAGAGTTTTGTTTTCATTTGACATGAGTAGTGACTTTAACCTTTACTCTAACTTCCTGCTCCAACCAATACTAGGACCATGCCTTTTTTCATTGCCCATTTAGGGTGCTTCGGGCGACCCCAGTTCCAGTTAGCTGTGGGGTTGGTGAGACAGTCCCTAGCAACGTTCACCTTAATAAGGTGCTACCTTGGTACTGGGAGAAAGTTACTTCTGAAACCTGCATTAGGCACCCCTCTGTGTGACCAAAGGAGGGAGACATTTTCCGTAATAGAAATGCTGCCTTGTTTTCCACCTTTCCACTGGGTTACTGTGGGGCAGTCAAGCTGTGGCAGATGCCGCTCACGTGAACTGCACACTTTGCATGACCTTGGTGATACGCTAACACCCTAGCAGCATGACCTGGATCACCACCTGATAATCAAAACTGAATCAATAAATGCAAAACATGCAGGCTGCACCTAGACTGTTCAAATATCATTAAAACAGTGAACTAACTGCTCCTGCATTGATGGTAAAAGGTTGCAAAGGTTGGTGAAACTTTTTCCCCCAGTGTATGGTACTTGGGCTGTGTCTGACCCATGACAACTACTTAAGTGGAATTGAGATTGTGATGCACATTACAGTAAAATGTATTAGTTATTCAGTGCTTTCCTTACTACAAAGATCCAGAAACAAATGATTTGATACCTTTTATTGGACCAACATGGATGTTACAGAAAAAAACAAAGTGCTTTAGCTTTCGAACCAACCAGGTCCTTCTTCAGAAGCTTTGTGGCAGTTTTTTCAAATATCCCATACTATTAACACCAGATTATATAGAAAAAGCAGAAATAATTCTCATTGGTTTAACATATATATTTAAAACATAATGAAGATTCGTCAGAGAAGCTAGTAGCTTGTGTATACCTTTAACTGAGGAGCCTCAGAAGGCAAAGGTTATCAAGAATTCACAGCCAGAGAGTTCTTGTCACATAGTTTTACAAATGTCTCAGTATGCCAAGAAAGCATTCTAGTGATAAAAAAAAACAAAAAAAAAAAACCTTGGGTAGCATTCTCTAATACATGTAAGATGAGCTCACAACTTACATTCCAGTGGTCCTGGTATATTAAAGGACAGATAATGAAAGACAAAATCCTGAAATTAGGTATAACTGCAAGTTGAAAGCAAGCCTCAAATTAACCTACACATATAAACATGATGCATGAAAGTATCATTTGTAAGTGTAAGTGCAAAATAAATAAATAAATAAAAATACTTGTCAAGGACCCCAAGAAAACTAGTCCATGAGCTGATAAATGCAGATTTCAACACAGAGTCTGTGTATAACAAAAATGCACAGAATCAGTCTAAGCAATCTAAATGAAAACCCAAAGGAATTACACTTAATGAACCCCCAAGTAAATGAGATATGCATCTTAATATGAGCAGTTAAAATGTGACAGTCTGAAATCCACCCACTGACAACTAATAGAGGAAATAAATGCACACTATATGTGAAAACTAAGTGTTCTAGCCACATAACAACTGCCCCATGCCACACTCCACCCACACATATGTGTGTACATACACCACACCACACTCCACACACACACACACACCTGCACACCCCACACAACCACAACACACAACAAATATAGCAAACACATTCCACACACACCACACCACACCACACCACGTACAACAAACAAAACACACATACACACCATATCCACAACACACAAAAACACAACACACACAAAACACACACACACATACATACATACATCAGTATACACACACACACACACTCAAACGCACTCACCACAGTGTTAAGGTGAAAAGTCAACAATGTAGATAACCATAAACTTACAAAATCAAAGGCCCGCTGAAGAACTAAACTGTTTATGTCCATCTTTTAAACTAAAGGTCTGTGTAAGTTTAAGTGGAATAATGTGTTATGTACCCAACATCAATATTCAATCCATCCGCCACCATATTGAGAAGTAAAATAAGTGTAATTTCAGAAGCCCGTCTCTGTTGTGTACTATTGAAATGTACTTTTAAGACCATCACAGACATATCTGAGGTTGAGTGGTCATCCTGGGAGAAGTGCTGGGCTATTGGTTTCTCAGTCATCTTGTGATTAATAGAATGTCTGTGTGAATTCATTCTAGTGCGGAGTTGTTGGCTTGTCTCCCCCACATAACCTGTGCGAGGACATTTCTTGCATTGGATAAAATAGACCACATTACTTGATGTACATGTATAATTCCTCTGTATCCTGAATAGTCTGTTTTGTGATGTAACCACACAGTCTGAAGTGGAAATGAGGTTACATGTCTTACATGTGCGTTGATGACAGGGTCGTGTACCATATGATGTCATGGTATTCTGTTCCGGTTCAAGTTGACTCCTAATAATCAGGTTGGCTAAATTAGGTGGTTGTTTAAAAGATAGTAGTGGTAGTTCTTGAAAAATACCATTAAGGGTTTCATCCTCACTAATTATTGGATGGAGATCCTTAGTAATCTTACTAGGAGTTCAAGGTCAGGATGGTATGTGACTACTAAGGTATTCTGTTGGTAGTCATCCGTTCCTTATATTGCCTGCTGTTCTCTTGGGACCTGTGTTGCACGTTCCACTGCTCTGTCAATTTCCCTGGATGAGTGTCCCTGCTCAATAAAGGTGTTTTTCAACATCGCCAGATGTGTGTCTCTATCTTCCTCATTTGAACAGAGGCGGTGATACCAGTGCTTGACTATATATAACAGATTTCTTTGTGTGGCTCGGTGATTACTTTCTTGTGTAAGTATCTCTGTCTGTCTGTTGGTTTCCTGTAAAGACAGGTATGTAGATACCATCCTTAATAGTGACAGTGGTATCCAGAAAATGTACACTTGTGGCAGAATATTCTAGGAAAGCTTTATAGTTGGGTGGAGGTTATTAAGTTCTTGGTGAAAATCTTTAAATGTGTCAGTGCCCTCTGTCCAAATTATAAACAAATCATCAATGTAACGGAAATAAGCGAGTGGTTTATGTACAGTGCCTTAGAAAATCCTCCTCCAAATTCGCCATAAAAGATTAGCATACTGAGGAGCCATCCTGGTTCCCATTGCAGTTCTATAGTTTGAACATAATGTTTACCATTAAAGCTGAAGTTGTTATGTGTCAGAATGAATTCAGTGAGTTTACCCACAACTCCAGGGTCAATGCTGGGGTCCAATTCTTTGTCATGCAGGTATTTGAGGCAGGCTGAAATGCCATCTGTGTGTGGAATATTAGTGTAGAGGAGGTTACATCCATCGTGGCTAAAAGGGTATCAGGTGGTAAGTCCTTAAACCAGAAAGTTTATGTAGGGAGTGAGTAGTGTCCTTGATGTAACTATCCTTTGTATAACCAGCGGTTTGAAAATAGCTTCTACAAACCCTGATATCCCTCTGTCAGGGTGCCATCACCAGAGACTATGGGTCTACCAGGATTACCAGGCTTATGTATTTTAGGAAGCATGTAGAATGTCCCTGGCTTAGGTTCACTGGGGACAAGGTCCTTTAGTTTGTCTTGGACATGCTCTGGAAATGTTTTAATTAACTTCTGTAGTTCTCTTTTATATTCTGTAGTTGGGTCACTTCCCAGTACTTTGTAGTAGGTAAGGTCACAAGTACATTTAATTCCCCAGTAAACCATGAAGAACAGAACAGAGTGACTGAACAACTAAGCCACACAGATGGGCACCTTTCAGTTGTTAATTTGTCCACCCACACACTGACTACTGGGGAATTAAATGTACTTTCTAAGGGCCTCAATTTCTGCCCAACTAAACCACTGGACAGAATACAGTTTTGTGGTGAAATGGAGGAATACTCTCCAGAATTGAGACTCAGGGAATTTTTTCATGGCAGAGAAGACATCACAGACAGGAAGAAATCACAAACAGTAAAACTACCATGGATAAGAAAAAGAAACCATATGAGTTTACCCCATCAAGTGGCAGTAATAAGAAACTGGACAAATACATTAATTGCTTTCAGAGAGTTACTGGTGAGATTCTTAATAGGCAGAAACAGGCCCGCTACAACCTCTCTCCATTGGAACGGAGGGCTATACAAACACTAAAATCAAACCATAACATTGTCATAAAAAAGCTGATAAAGGCTCGGCAGTGGTGATATTGAATCGGGAAGATTACATTACGGAAGCCAACCGGCAGCTAAGTGACCTTACCTACTACAAAGTACTGGGAAGTGACCCAACTACAGAATATAAAAGAGAACTACAGAAGTTAATTAAAACATTTCCAGAGCATGTCCAAGACAAACCAAAGGACCTTGTCCCCAGTGAACCTAAGCCAGGGACATTCTACATGCTTTCTAAAATACATAAGCCTGGTAATCCTGGTAGACCCATAGTCTCTGGTAATGGCACCCTGACAGAGGGGATATCAGGGTTTGTAGAAGCTATTTTCAAACCGCTGGTTATACAAAGGGATAGTTACATCAAGGACACTACTCACTTCCTACATAAACTTTCTGGTTTTAAGGACTTACCACCTGATACCCTTTTAGCCACGATGGATGTAACCTCCCTCTACACTAATATTCCACACACAGATGGCATTTCAGCCTGCCTCAAATACCTGCATGACAAAGAATTGGACCCCAGCATTGACCCTGGAGTTGTGGGTAAACTCACTGAATTCATTCTGACACATAACAACTTCAGCTTTAATGGTAAACATTATGTTCAAACTATGGGAACCGCAATGGGAACCAGGATGGCTCCTCAGTATGCTAATCTTTTTATGGCGAATTTGGAGGAGGATTTTCTAAGGCACTGTACACATAAACCACTCGCTTATTTCCGTTACATTGATGATTTGTTTATAATTTGGACAGAGGGCACTGACACACTTAAAGATTTTCACCAAGAACTTAATAACCTCCACCCAACTATAAAACTTTTCCCTAGAATATTCTGCCACAAGTGTACATTTTCTGGATACCACTGTCACTATTAAGGATGGTACCCTACATACCTGTCTTTACAGGAAACCAACAGACAGACAGAGATACTTACACAAGAAAAGTAATCACCCGAGCCACACAAAGAAATCTGTTATATATAGTCAAGCACTTCGGTATCACCCCTCTGTTCAAATGAGGAAGACAGAGACACACATCTGGCTGTTGAAAACACCTTTATTGAGCAGGGACACTCATCCAGGGAAATTGACAGAGCAGTGGAACGTGCAACACAGGTCCCAAGAGAACAGCTGCTGCAATATAAGGAACGGATGACTACCAGCAGAATACCCTTAGTAGTCACATACCATCCTGACCTTGAACTCCTACGTAAGATTACTAAGGATCTCCATCCAATAATTAGTGAGGATGAAACCCTTAACGGTATTTTTCAAGAACTACCACTACTATCTTTTAAACAACCACCTAATTTAGCCAACCTGATTATTAGAGTCAACTTGAACCGAACAGAATACCATGACATCATATGGTACACAACCCTGTCATCAACGCACGTAAGACATGTAACCTCATTTCCACTTCAGACTGTGTGGTTACATCACAAAACAGACTATTCAGGATACAGGGAATTATACATGTACATCAAGTAATGTGGTCTATTTTATCCAATGCAAGAAATGTCCTCGCACAGGTTATGTGGGGGAGACAAGCCAACAACTCCGCACTAGAATGAATTCACACAGACATTCTATTAATCACAAGATGATTGAGAAACCAGTAGCCCAGCACTTCTCCCAGGATGACCACTCAACCTCAGATATGTCTGTGATGGTCTTAAAAGGACATTTCAATAGTAAACAATAGAGACGGGCTTCTGAAATTACACTTATTTTACTTCTCAATATGGTATGATGGATTGAATATTGATGTTGGGTACATGACACATTATTCCACTTAAACTTACACAGACCTTTACTTTAAAAGATGGACATAAACAGTTTAGTTCTTCAGCGGCCTTTGATTTTGTAAGTTTATGGTTACCTACATTGTTGACTTTTCACCTTAACACTGTGGTGAGTGCGTTTGAGTGTGTGTGTGTGTATACTGATGTATGTATGTATGTATGTGTGTGTTTTGTGTGTGTTGTGTTTTTGTGTGTTGTGGGTATGGTGTGCATGTGTGTTTTGTTTGTTGTACGTGGTGTGGTGTGTGTGGAATGTGTTTGCTATATTTGTTGTGTGTTGTGGTTGTGTGGGGTGTGCAGGTGTGTGTGTGTGTGTGGGAGTGTGGTGTGGTGTATGTACACACATATGTGTGGTGGAGCGTGCATGGGGCAGTTGTTATGTGGCTAGAACACTTAGTTTTCACATATAGTGTGCATTTATTTCCTTCTATTAGTTGTCAGTGGTGGATTTCACACTGTCACATTTTTAACTGCTCATATTAAGATGCATATCTCATTTACTTGGGGTTCATTAAAGGTGTAATTCCTTTGGTTTTTCATTTAGATTGCTTAGACTGATTCTGTGCATTTTTGTTATACACAGACTCTGTGTTGAAATCTGCATTTATCAGGCTCATGGTCTCTGCTTTCTGGGGGTCCTTGACAAGTATTATTTATTTATTTATTTATTTTGCACTTACACTTACAAATGATACTTTCATGCATCATGTTTATATGTGTAGGTTAATTTGAGGCTTGCTTTCAACTTGCAGTTATACCTAATTTCAGGATTTTGTCTTTCATTATCTGTCCTTTAATATACCAGGACAACTGGAATGTAAGTTGTGAGCTCATCTTACATGTATTAGAGAGAATGCTACTCCAAGGTTTTTTTTTTTTTTTTTTTTTTTTATCACTAGAATGCTTTCTTGGCATACTGAGACATTTAAAAATTTATGTGACAAGAACTCTGGCTGTAGAGAATTTTGATAACCTTTGCCCTTCTGAGGCTCTCTCAGTTAAAGGCATACTGGTGTTAATTAGCTTCTCTGACGTAATCTTCTATTATGTTTTAAATGTATATGTTAAACCAATGAGAATTATTTCTGCTTTTTCTATATAATCTGGTGTTAATAGTATGGGATATTTGAAAAACTGCCACAAAGCTTCTGAAGAAGGACCTGGTTGGTCTGGAAGCTAAAGCACTTTGTTTTTTTCTGTAACATCCATGTTGGTCCAATAAAAGGTATCAAATCATTTGTTTCTGGATCTGTTTTTAAAAGGACCAATACGGCACCTACAACATTTTTCTTACTACAAAGAGTGAGAGGAAGAAACAAGGATATTTAAATAGCTTTGCTGAAAAAGCAATGAAAACTGCAAGTTGTGTGCATGGTATCAGAATGATAAAAATATTTTTGAATACACTGATATGCTATTGCGCTACTGTGAGTGGTCAGCAGACTACCCCACATGGGGAGTTTTTGATAATTATAGAGATATGTGAAATTAAATTTCACTGGTGAAATTTCTGTGAAACCAGCAATTTCACACGTGAAACATTTTGCAAAATTGTGCCGTTCCACAAAATATTTCACCTGGCACGAGATTTTGCCCAAAGAACAAGGAATTTCCCCACTAAATACACAATTTCAAAATTGCACCTAAATTTCACCATTTCAAGGGCAAAATTTCACATTTAGTTTTGCCTGCGTTTCTCAAAATATTTCAGGTAACGACATTTCCTAATTTCGCACATCTCTAGATAGGGAACAAACATCTCCATGGCGGTAATCAAGAAAAACACTCCACCTGGGAAGTTTAGTTGCTAGTTAAGACTAATAGGGAAGCTGCTACTCTGAGCTTCACCCTGTCCCATTTCATTTCATTCAATCTGTTTTAGGGGAGGAGTGGCTTCCAGCCAGCAACAGGGCATTCTGGCTAGACTGCCTATAAACATTTGCCCATTGGGTTGCTGCATGTTCCCCTTCCTCCCCATAGTAACAAAAAAAGTCGATGCCATCATTGCTGTGTATCACCTTTTGAAGGATGTATCTTCTACCTGCAATCATCTATAGAATCTGCCTTGAGCAGTGGCTCAACAGAAACATAGAATTTGTTGGCAGAAAAGGACTGCTTGGCCCACCCAGTCAGCCCAGAAGGTCTCTGCTTAGTATACTCCACAGACCCTAACTAGCATCCGGCAACCCTCCCTCCTCCCTGCCCATTTCTTATTACTCCTCTATGTCTGTCCCACGCATGCTTTAAGCCCCTACTGTTTTTGCCTCCACCACTTCTGTTGATAGTCTATTCCAGGTGTCCACCACTGTTTCAGTGAAGTAGTACTTCCTCACATCCCTCCTAAACACCCCCCCACCACCACCACCAACAACTTCATCGCATGGCCTCTGATTATGGGGCTGTTTCTCATTTGAAAGAAACTTCCCTTCCTGCAGCCTATTCATCCCTATGAGGTACTTGTATAGTTCTCTGACATGTACCCTTGGTCTCCTGTCTTCCAGGATGTAAATGTTAAGACCCCTTAGTCTCTCCTCACAGAGATTTTGGTGCAACCTTTGTACCATTTTAGTTGCCCTCCTCTGGACTGCCTCCACCCTGTCTATGTCCTTTCTGAGGTACAACCTCCAGAACTGGATACATTACACCAGGTGGGGTGTCACCAGTAAGCAATGTAGAGGCAACACCAACTCCTTCCTTCTACTGGAGATACCTCTTACTATGCATCACAGAATCCTGTGTCCCCTACCCACTGCTTTGTCACACTGTCCTCTCACTTTGAGGTAATCAGATATGATAACCCTAAGGTCCCTTTACTGCTTAATGATGGAGTACCTCCTCCCATTCTATACTCAAGTAATTTTTTGTTTGCACCTTCCCACCACCTGACTGTCCACTCCTTCAGACCACCAAGGGCCCCATTCCAGCCAGGTCTTCCTCCCACCTGTCATCTGCTGCTGTCACACTTCCATGCCCCCAGACATGCCTGACATATATTTTTGCCGGGGGGGCCCCTTCCTGAGCAGGTGCAGGGAGAAGAAACTAGGCTTCAATCTGGATATGGAGCATGGAGCTATGGGTGCAGCCTTGAGAGGGCATTCCACCAGGGCTTCATGGTGGAGGGGACCCAGTGACCATCATCCAATCAATCAGGTGGCCATTTTCCATTTTTGGACCTCATCCCACACCCCTCCTAATGCAGCTGCATCTGTAGTGTCCTGGCCTGATGCACTTGTGTCATGTGGTTACACACACCACATTGTGCATCATCACTGCTGGCTACCAGGATCCACCCTACAGCAATGCAGGCTTCACCCTCCTGGGAGGAAAGCATCCAACAAACACTCCTATCCCTCCCTATTGGTCTCCACTCCTGTTGTCCCAGGCTCGGGTGCGAACCTGGGTCGCTAGCATGTCAGGCGATCCTCCATCACCTGGTGCCATGGAGATAGCTGTTTTTTTAATTGATGTCTGTCCTTCCTTCTTTCAACTTTCTGTCAGACCCTATATGACAGCCTACCCCACCATCTCTTGGACTTACTCCATTTCCCACGCAGTCAGCTGTAACTGAAAATTTCTCCACAAAGGGCACATTTTTCCCATTTCAGTATTTCTTGTTTCATAATGATCCAAACATCAATAACCAGATACTGTAGCTTTGTTAGAAACATGGAAAAAAAGATAGCAGAAATAGACCAAGGGACCATCTAGTCTGCCCATGTGTTCCGTGGACCTTCTCAGATCCCAGGACCTAACCCCCCTCCTTCCGCCTAATGACTCCTTATGCTCCCACTACTTTTGTTTGCACTTTAGCCTTGTCCCACTCCAGCTTTATTGATGTCATGGACTTTGCTTCTACTACCTAGTTGGCAGTTTATTCCATGACTCCAAGATTCTTTCTGTAAAATAGCATTTCCTAAGTTCCCTCTCAAAGCTCCCCCCTTCAATTTCCACCCATGCCCTCTAGTGTTAGAGTTGGAAACTCAGTTGAACAGATCTGAGGATGGCACCTTATTTATTCCCCTCAAGAACTTGTACGTTTCAATCATGCCCCCCTTCCCCTCCTTGTCTCCAGTGAGAGCATATTTAATGCTTCCAGACACTCCTCTTATGAGTGCCCTTGAAGGCCCTGGATCATTTTGGTCACCTGTCTCTGGCTAGCCTCCAACATGTTTATATCCTTTTTCAGATGTGGACTCCAAACCTGGACACAATACTCCAGATGGGGCCTTACCTGGGACCTGTAGAGTGGCAGTATTACTGCCATCCTCCTGCTGTCAAACCCCCTCCCTATGCTTCTCAGCAGTTTGTTGGCCTTGCTATAAGATTTGTTGCATTGGCTTGTCTGTTTAAGGGTGCTGCTTATAATGACACCTAGGTCCCGTTCTCCTGCATGGCACTGAGCTGGACTCCATTGAGGTAGTACTTTGTCCTTGGGTTCCCTTTACACAAATGCATCACCTTACATTTTTATGTTTGCTTGCACACATGAGCAAGAAGCATAGTGCCATCATCTGAGTTTTTGTAGGTGTGGCACCCTGTCTTCCAGTTCAGTCAGTGTGTTTGCAGGCACGGCCACAGTTCACCAATGAATGCTGCAGCTGTCTATGACGGCAGTTGAAAATGCAGTGCCGTACAGTTGAAAGGGAGAGCTCTGCTTCAGTGAGCAGCGATAAGATGCATGCTCGTGCACTCTACCCACACACACAGACACACTCATATTGCATGCGTATGCGTCCCCACCCCCACACACACACTGCATGGCTGATGGGGATGCCCAATCCCCCAACAGCTCTGCTGCGCTCCCACCCCCAATAGAGTTCCAGGTGCCATGCTGGGAGCACACCCCAGCATAGCAACAGTCCGTATGGCTGACAGGGATGCCCAGTCCCCCATTGGCTCCACTGCCCCCCCAACCAGCTTTCCAGCTGCCACGCTGGGAGCCCACCCCAGCGTGGCACAAGTCCCATGTCATCTAAGGAAAAAACTACAAGAAAAACCTTCCCTCGCTGACCGCCCTGACCCCGTCCCCACCCACGCTCACCCTCTGTGCACTTCTGCCCCCACACACACCCCTCACCTCTACTTACCTCCGAGTCTTACCCACCATCTGGACCGGGAACACATCTGCACTCTATGTGCTGACCGTGAACTGAGGAAATGCTGGTAAACTGTGTTATGGAATAAATAGGGTTTTTTCAACTTTGATGCATATCTCAGGCATTTTTGGGATTTCTTCACCAAATTTTCAACATGGGGGTTTGAATTCTTTTCCTGTCATTTTGTTAATTGTCCCAGAAAGGTGATTTCGCAGTCACTGCATGGAACCACCTCTGGGGACTGATTTACAAAACAACAGTGTCACAGTTCATGAGGTAGGCCCCCAAAAACCCTATGTTGAAAATTTGGTGAAAAAATTCCCAAAAATGACTGTTTTATGAGCATGCGTCATGCTGTTCCTATGTACGCTCATAAGTTCATGAATTTTCAATATTTTCACTCCAAATTTTCAACATTGACATTTTACCACATCTCCTTATGAGCAGCACAGCTGTCATTTTTCACATCTCGCCCAAAACATGTTTCCACACGGGTAGCGCACAATGGCGCAGTTGGTGTGCAAAATCAATGTTCGGGACAGATTAAGAAAATGACAGTGACACTGTTCATGAGCAGAGGTGTTAAAATGGCTATGTTAACAATTTGTGAAAAAGTCCATAAAATGACTGTGTTACTAATGACCATTGCTAGTTTCCACACACCTTGTAAGTTCATGGATTTCTAATATTTTCAGTCAGATTTTCACCACTGGTATTTTTCCACACTTCCTTATGAACAGTACAGCTGTCATTTTTCACACCATGGCCAAAATGTATTTTACACTTCCAGCGTAGAAGTGCGTGGTCGCTGTGGGAAATCACTGTTCGGGACAGATTAAGAAAATCACAGTGACGCTGTTCATGAGCGGAGGTTCCAAAATGCTTGTGTTGACAATCTGCTGTAAAAAATCCTCAAACTAATTGCATTACGGGTGTGCATTGTGCAGTTTCTATGCATGCTCATGACTTCAGTTTTTTTAATATTTTCCCTGCAGATTTTCAACATTGCCATTTTTTGCACCTCCCCATGGACAGTACAACTGTCATTTTTCACATCCTGTTTGAAATGTGTTTTCGCACCTGTGGTGCCAAATGGTGTAGTCGCTGTGCAAAATCAGCTTTAGGCTAACGAACTGATATTACCACTGTTCATAAGGTGGGGGTCACAAAAACCTGTGTTGAAAATTTGGAGTGGAAATGCCAACGAACGCCTGAGGCATTAGGGTTTCTGACCATAATGTACCTCCCTGTAGAGATTGACAGGCATCAGGGGTGTGACTTGGGATTCTCGCCTGTAATGCTCATACCATTCCACACCCTGCAGCCCGTTAGAGGCATCGAGTTGTGCTTTGGACTCTTCGGCCCCAAAAAATCACCCCATTCTCCTACACAGCACCCATCTCACTGTATTTCCAGATGGAATGGGGTGAGCATAAGGGCCAAAGACCCCAAGGCACACCATCAGTTGTCAGTGTCTGCAGGGTAGAGTGTGGTGAAATGGAGTGGCCGTTATGCCTGATCACCTAAAGACACACCCCAATGTCTGTCAGTCTCTGCAGGGTGGTGGCGGGGTTGGCTTCAGCTCAATACTTCACTGCCATTCCTATTATGCAGCTCTCTAACTCCTACACTACCAATGCCAATGTCAGCAAGCAAACATTTGGCATTGACAAATGCTTGTTTTTTTTTTCATTGAACCTCAGCAGCAAGCCAGTGTAATAGTCCCATTTTGTGCATGCAGAGAAGGAGGGATGGAGGGCGAGATGGAGCGGATCTTAATGTGGATCACAAAAAGGAACAGCCAAATAAGATGTGCCCTTGTAGATGTGGGAGAATCATATTGTTAGTAATGTTATTCCTGCTCTCAGAAGATAAGAAAATATAAGACTGTAGCATGTGGAGATGAGAATAATGATTGAGAAATGAATGTAGAATGTAGCTCATATAACAGTTATAGATTTTTCAGCAGTAGCCACTAATTTCATAGAGAACAGATAATATGTAAAGAAGGGATTACTCAGCAGTAAAAAGTAATACAAAATATTGATACCATGTGACAACAAGTACAAGCTGGACTCCATTGTAAATGAGATATTGCATGTCAGCTGGTCTATTCTGGAAAACTACATTTTAAAAATGAAAAAGAAGAACCCCAGGCCAGCTCAGTAGTGCAGCAGTAGTACTATTGCTTGCTTTTCTAGTGATGCACATTCGGGAATGAGCACAGGCCACTGGAAGCTGGCTGAGGGAGGAAGAATTGAGCATCCCAGGGACTGTTGTCCTTCTTCAGAGAGGAGAGGACACTGTTCCTGCTGCATAACTGCATGACTGCCAACTGGTGGAGACTAGTTGGTAGCACAGTTAGGAGCAGCAGGAGGAAGGGGTTGCTGCTGGATGCCTCTCACACATGTGTGTCACCACATATATGCCCAACCGACTCATTGCACACTGCTACCCTAGGGGAGAACATCAGGTGGAAGGAGAAAAATGCCAGCTGTCCAAGCTGGCACTCCCTGTGGGCTTTTGCACAACCAACACAGTTGGTCACCCACCAATAATGGTACGGAGTAAGTGCTGAATAACCTGTAAGTCCATGACAACGACAGTGCTGGGGCACAGGGTGCCACTGAATGAGACCGGAATGAGAAAAAGCTTTGTGGAAAGTAAAAAAAAAGGATCCCACTGAAAACAAGGTATTGCATCTTAATTGTGTTATCCTGGATAAATACAGTGCAATGTGTAAAAATGTGTAAAAACAGGAGACCACCGAAAATTATATACTGCTGCTGCTGCTGTTACCTGTAACAGCATGCAAGCAAATATATTTGGCATTGACAAATAGAGGATTGTGCATGAGCAATCACACACAACAAGGCTGTTATTCAATCGAAAGGTTTCCGTGGCAACAGTAGACCTCAAGAGAGCAGTTTGTGAGGTCTCGTTACCACAGAAACCTCAAGATTGAAAAAACAGTGTTGTTGTGTATGATTGCTCATACACAGTCTTTTATAGTATATTGGCAACCATAAATTTATGAATGTATCCATACTTTTGCATTTTGGTTCAGCGCCACTCTTTTTCAGGCCCAGCTCTCACTGCTACGTCCATTTCTTGATGAGCAGAGGACTGAGGAATGCGTATGAGCAAAGACGTTCGATGCTGTTGTACCATCGTAGTGATGTACTTACGAGGTTACAATGACCTCTTGACATCACAATGATAGTACAAAACTTGGATTCCACTGATTTCCATACAAAACAGCAGTCTCCCATACACTGTATGCTTATTATATATAGGAATCACCAAATCATCACTACAGTTCTCTTGCACCCTACCTTCTACCAGAGCATTATTGAATAACAAGCTAGTGTTTGTGCTTGGATAACCTACTGTAGATTTCTTTATAAATATTGTAACATGAAAGAAATAAATGCAATTCTGTGAAACACATTCTACAAATATGGAGATATATGGAATGATTTTTAGCTGCCTGTTTTAGAAAGATGTGTAACTGCATATTTTCCCAACCATTATGCCTCATACAAAAAATACTGTAAGATTAAAAAAAAATCAGAGGTACAGTATTTTTAGATGGCAAACAGCTCCTACAGTGTATAGTATCCTCCTATTTCTATTCCAGTATACAATCATTTGCTGGAATGGTTTCCTATAAAAAAAAACTAACGTGACTTCAATTGTCATGATTTTGACAATTCTATTGAAATTGTCTGCATGTGGCAGAAATTAGCATGTATGAAAAGAGCATTCATTCTTAAAATAGTTAGAGCATGAAGGACTTTGAAGGGGAATAAAAATGTGCCCACAAAGGGCAATGTTTTAAAAGTGCCTGCTTTCTGCATGTTATTTTTAAAGACTGTACCTACATTTTGAATAATTTTATAATGAAGAAACTGTTTCCTCTCTCTTTAAGAAAATATTCAACTTTATAATTATTGGGTAATATTGAACCAAGGAAAGGTACACAATGTATACAGTCTTTCTTTCTGTCTAGACTGCATTGTTTCATTTTTTTTATCTTTTCTCCTCTGCAACATTTACTCTTGGGATGCACCCAGAAATTAGCTTCAGCTCAGTGTCTTTCCTGGTCACTAGTTTACAAATAAAATCTATTTAAAGTATCTGTCTCTCTATCTTCTGTTGGTCTGTCTGTCTGCATGTCTGCCTTCCTGTCTCTTTGTCTATCTGTCGGTGTGCCTGTTTGCCGATCTGTGCAACAAAAGGTATACAACTTTATATATTTCTGGATACATTGTACGTCATGGACAAAAACCGTGTTGCAAGTGTGGAGTATGTATTCAAAACATGACAATTATCCTATCCTTTTGCCAAACATTGTGTCACTTCTTTTGATTACTCACTGAACCTTTGATATTACTCAGCATTTGTATTTGTTCTTTCAGCACTAGTCCTGTGATCACTATGACTTATATGATGTAGTAAAATATCCCTTCTTAAATATTAGATGGCTGAAGTACTGGTAGATATTTATTCATAAGGTTATAACTTCCAGTGTACCTCCTTATTTGTAACAACACATTACCGTTTATTTATTTATTATTTTGGAGTACACCTTTGAGCTACAAGCTCATATGCAAAGGCTTCATGTAAACAGAAATTGTACAGGCATCAGTGCATAGCAGGGGAAACTGGAAACATTACAAACTATCAAACAGGAGAAGCAAGGAAATATGTATAGTGTTTACATCAGTTGCAAGTCACTGCTGCACTACAGTGCTTTGTCAACACCATACAAGGATCAGAACAGAGATATACACAGTATTTACACTATTAGCAAGCCATTTCAGTCCAGTCTTGTATGGCACAAGGCAACTGTTGTAATTGTTAACTAGAAGGCTGTTTATTGGTAGGATAAACTCAGTATTCAGTGCTGTTACTAATAGGTGAGGTAACCAATAAGTGAGACAGGAAGGTATATAGCAGCCTTGTCAAGGAAGGGGAGAGAGCATGGGGGAAGTTCATGGCGGGGGGTGATTGAGAGGAATCACCCAGCTGTCACACTGGGGAGCTGCATTGTCTTCATGGGCTAAGGAATTTCAGAAGCTCTTGCTTGAACTGTGCAATATTGTTTATGTTTAGCACATGCACTGGCAGTTGGTTTCACATACAAACATACGAATCTGCCAGCAGAAAGAAGCCTCATAGTCTAACAAGTCTGCTCAAATGTGCAGCCAGCACCCTTATATTGCAGCTGTTAATCATTTGGGTGCTCGCACAGCAAAGGACCAACAGGCTGAGCTGGTTTTGCTAAAGGGTACTGTGATGGCCTGTCTGGCCATGCTTCCTTTGGTGCACAGGTTTTTAGAGGGGCAGAAACGGGTTTGTAAAGATGGTAGGGTGAGGCCAAGTTGGGACTTTTTCTCCAAGAGGCATGCCTGATATCAGATTCTTTTGACCTGCAGGAGCCAGCTGGTGCCGGCATAAAAGTTGCAGGTGTGAGTTTATCTGTCTGCATCTAACACGAACCAGCAAGCCTTGTTGAGTGTTACCTGGATTCTGTACCGGGTGGTGTCATTGGCTGCCTTGTGTATCACCAGTCCATAGTCTATGATTGGCAATACTGAGCAGGTGGCAGCAACTCACTTTGCCTCTTTGTTTAAGTTTAGGCAGTGCCTGTATAGAACACCTATTCTTCTATTAACAGCCTTTGTAATGTTGTCAATGTTGGGGGGCTGAAAGAAAAGGATTCATCGATGACCACACCTAGATACTTGAATGTTAGTACCTGTTCAAGCAGAGTCCTGATAGGGTTGTTTATTGTAAAGGAGCTTGTCTTTTTTCTCAACTGGGGACTGTCGAAGAGCATAGTTTTTGTCTTTTTGCAGTTGAGAATGAGCTTATTGTGTGTGAACCATTTACCTAGCTTGTTAAAGTTATTTTACAGTTTGTTTGTGATTAAGTCCTGGCAGTTGTGGATAGAGTAGAGAACTGTGTCATCTGCATGCATTAAAACTTTAGAGGTTCAGCAAGATTCCGGTAGCTGGTTTATAAATAGACTAAACTGAAGGGGCCCTAGTATGGAGCCTTGAGGTGCACCTACTGTGACAGGCCTGGAGTCTGAGAGCACTCCATTAAGTTTTACTCACTGTGTTTGGCCTGAAAGGTAGCTATTAAACCAATCTAAGGTGTCAGTTGAGAGATTAATTTGTTTGCGCTTGTTGAGGAGAAGATTATGATCCACAAGGTCAAAAGCCTTAGTAAGGTCAACAAAGATAAACCCCACCAAGTGCCCCTTGTCCAGTGCTTCATGTATGTAACTTGTAAATTCGATCAGTGCAGAATTTATGCTGTGCAATTTATAGAAGCCATGCTGTTGGCGGCATTGCAGGTCATGTTTGTCGAGATATTCTACAACCTGGGAAGATACAACTCTCTCAAGGGCTTTGGATAGAGGGGACAGGATGGAGATTGGTTGATAATTTGATACAAAAGCATGGTCACCATTTTTACTGACCGGTGTTATGTGTGTGTGATTTTCCATGTGCTGGGGAACTGTGAGTAGCGGAGTGAGAGAATAAAGATTTCAGTTAGGGGTTCAGCAACTTCTGGCAGGGCTGCCCCTATCATAGCCATACCAAGGCCATCACTGCCCACCCTATAGTATTGCCTAATACCCTCTTGATCACTTTGATAGTATCTTTCCTTGTTATAGCCCTGAAATAGAATGTAGGTGGGGGTAGGTTTGCTGTTAGGGTTAATGTTGGGTTCTGGAGGTGGGTTGGCCTTATTGCCTTGTGGCAGAATTGAGTTGAGGTCTTTAAATGATTGCTTAAAGGCATTTGCAGTATTTGTGGGGTCCAGGGAGATTTTATAACCTATCCTAATCATTGATGGTGGGCTTGTATCTTTGCGACTTATAAGTTCATTGATGGATTCCCAGAATCTTTTACTGTTCCCTAAATGCTTTGTTTGTTGGGCTTTGTAATAGAATAGTTTTAAAGTTGGTTTAAAAACATATTTATTTAATTTAGCTTTTATTTAAATACAGTTGTTGTACTATAATGCTGTTTTAACCTATTTATGTTCATGTTTTATGTGCAGCGCCTTGGTTCTGAAAGGCGCTATATAAATAAAGCTGATTTGATTTGAGAATGCTTTAGCTTGCCTAATTTTCCTTGTTCATTGGTTTCGTGCAGCTTTATAGTTCTGGATATCAGTGGGGGTGCCTGAGGATTTGGCCCGGTGCTATGTTATTCCTTTGTTTCATAAGCTTCAGAAGTGGAGGGGTAACCCATTCTGCAGTTTTGCCCCTTACCTTTCTCATTTTAATGGATGTGAATTTATTAGCAGCTTTGTTGAATGCTGTGATAAAATATTCTAGTGCCCAGCTGATATTTGTACAAAGGTCTAGGTAACTCCAGTCTACTAGTGCCATGTGTTTCTGGAAGTCCTCAGTTGCATCTTTCCTGAGTATTCTACTCAGTGCAGTTTTGGGTGGGAGTCTGGGTTGTTTGGCTGACCACACACACAAGATGGGTGAGTGGTCACTTAAAGTGTCAGGTAGCACTCTAGTTTCCATGTTTCTTTCAGGATGGGTTGTTAGCACCCAGTCAAGGAGCATATTTGTACTGGCTCTATAGTTGGTTCTGGTATTCCCCTTTACTACCTGGGTAAGATATAGTGAAGCCACTATGTCCTGGTATGTGCTGCTGTTTTTGGATGGCCAGCCCATACTGAAATCACCTGTCACCAAGGATTCCCAATTTTGTGATGCTCGTTTGTATAGCTTGGAAAATGTTTCCAGTCCAGTTTGTTGTTTTCCTGGGGGGTGTACATAGACATGATAACAATGTTCTTGTGTTTTTTTCCCAGAATTATCCTGACTGTAAAGCATTCACAGTCAAAGGAAGGGGTCACAGGGAGACTTGTTGGCCTTTTAGGTTGTTTCTTAAGTACAGCAGGCATCCCCCAACTCACTTCCCACTGCGCTCCTGCCTAAAGGTGTTATAAACAGACAAGGCAATGGCAGTATCAGGGGTTCTTGATATGAGCCACGTCTTTGTGAGCGATATAATATCTGGGTTGTGTTGGGGACTTGAACTTCCAGCTGGGCTAGATTAAGTAGGCAGCTGCATATGTTAAATGACAGTATTCTTAGGGAATGGGGGGACTCAGCATTGAAATTCCACTTTGTGGTGGGCCTAGGTTGGGGTGGATATTGCATGACATGATGAGAAGGATTTGTAGTATCTTCCAGATGAATCTGAGACAAGGTGGTCTAGTGAGGGCTTAGGTGACTCTGGTGGCTCCTTTGTTCTTTACAGACGTAACCTTAACTGCAACTGCGGGACCGGGAGTAAGATACCTTTTTCACCATCAGCTACCATCTCATATCCAGCATACTCAACACATGGATAATGCCTATGTTGATTTCTATATTATTTTGCATTTGCTGATGCCAAAAAGTGAAATATCCTTTAAAGAGACCCACTATTGTCCTCTCTTCTTGTTCCAAATGCTCTTAGCCATAGTCTGGATCTATTCCTGACTGATAACCCCAATTTCACCTGATGCTGTCCACATGCAATACTCTTTTGTTCTTCAGAGTATGCATTACAGGACTTCCAGTGATGGCACAGCTAGGCTAGCAGCTTGAAAGGAAACCTTCCAACCCATGTGAGACAAAAACTCTCTCTTTACAGCCATAAACAATACAAAATATACTACTATGCCAAATAAGGATGAAGAAGAGGGCAGAGAAACCCAGTAGAGGTCTGTGAAGTCTAAGCCAGCAGTGGATGGCATTAGATACCATGCCTGAGTTCTGACCAAAGTCATGGCAGGTTTCCAGCTAGTACTCGAGGGACTTCCTATGACACAGACAGGGAGGAAGAGCACCTCACCAAAAACAGTTTTCAAGCTCCTACTTAGAGAAATAAAAGCATCTTGACAGGAAAATAAAGTCAAGTTTAAAAAACTGAATGAATGATTCAAAGGGTTGGAAAACTGTTTGAACAAGGCTTGAGAATGGATAACAGTCATGGAAGATGGGGCCCTGCAGATAGGAACAGTGATGGACTCCCTACTTCATTATACTGAAGCCCTCCAAAAAAAGTGTATAGATCTCAAAGCTCATTCCCAGAGCGAGAATCTTAAACTTACTGGACTGCCAGAAGGGGCCAAAACAGGTCATATGTGTGACTTTCTTTCTGACCTGCTCCATGATGTTTTGGCTCTCCCTGCTACACTTGAATTCTGGATAGAACACACATGCTGAGCCCTCCTTTCTAAACCATTGGACCCCAATGCCAGGCCATGACCAAGGCCACTGTTTTTCGGTTTTAACCGGAAAATCCGGTAAAATTCCGGAATTAGGGCTGCCTGAAAACCGTTAAAAACAAAGATTTCATGGAATCTGGCATTTTCTATCAGATCAGTAAATCTATAAAAAAGTCTGTTTTTGTTTTAATTCCTTCCTGTACTATTTTCAGTTTGCTTTATTTAATGCTCTGTATGTTAAGCCTTCTTTAATTCTGATTATTTATGCACGTACTGAAAGAATGATAACAGAATCCCAGTAAAATCCAGAAATTAGAGTAACAATCACCGGTGAAATTCCAGAATCTTAAGTCTTGAAAACGGAATTTAATTGTTTTAATCACCGTAAATCAGTGGCCTTGGCCATGACCCATCTTGATAAAGTTCTCCAGCTTTTGTACTAAGGATGAGATCCTGTGGCTTGCTTGGCAAAAAGGAGACAATTGATAAAATGGGGTATGTTTATACATTGAAATCTCAGAATCAAGCACTACCCACTGTGATGTAGACAGCCAGTTCTGAGTGCTGTATAATTTCTTTTTAATATAAAATGTATTACTGACTGTCTCTGGTGAAATAAAATCTGGTGCACTTAGGATGACTTACTCCACCCCCCAGATTTCAGCTGAAAGATGCAAGCCAGGAGAAAAATGCTGACAGCATGTGAGTTCACACACACTCCGTTTTTAGAGACCATGTGTTATATGTAAGGCCTTAATTAAGGATCCTGTTGTTCTGAGTTAATTACAACCATACTTGCTATAACATATCAATTTTATGAAGTTAGAAGGAAAACCCAGGTTATTACATAGAAGTGTGAAATCATAATGATGCTTTCCCATCCTGGAAGGGAGGAGCTTATTATGAGATTAAAAGAAGTGTCATTTGAAGGACATGAATTATGCTGAAGTTGCAGAATGTAATACTTTTGTATAAGACATATCTTTTCATATATCCTACTAGGGAGGAGCTAGGTGACCTCCTGAAAAGAGGTGGGGTAAACGCCAGCTTTTAATTTAGTCTGTTTTACTTCACAGAGACATGTTTTTTCCTAGACTCTGACAAGGACACATCTTTGGAGCACTTTAAGCAAGTATTTAGAGACTAAGTACTGAAGTAGAAATTTGTACTGTTTAAAACTGTTTTGTTACATACTGGTATGTGATGCACAGATCGGGGATATACTTATCTCACATCATGCACCGGTTAGCACAGTCTGGGATCTAGGTGACCAACCTAAGAGCACTCAATGGAGGTTGAACCCATTCTACCTACGCACAAAAGAATTTAGGGAGTTTGTCACGGACAGGATCTCTGAGATCGTGGCTGATAACCCTGCCGCGGATGTAAGCCCAGCAATCTACTGGGACACAATAAAAACGGTATTAAGGGGACATATAATTAAATATTCAGCGCAGAAGAAACGGCAACGCTAAGAACATAGGCAGTACTTGAAGAAACTCTTCATTTTCTACAACTAGCCCATAAACAGGGGACAACTCCCTCCTACCTCAGATACAATACACCAAGCAAGAATTGGATAAGCTTGCTATACAACAAACTGAAATAGCCCTTGCTTTTTGAAGCAAAGGTACTATGAGAGTTTGACCACGAACAACCACCGTTTGCTCGCATACCAAATACGTAGAAGAAGGAAGGCAGCGATAAGTAGCATCAGACACCGGTGGGACAGCCCTCTCAAAACACCTACAAGTAGAAACGTTGGACCTACTATAAGAACTTATACACCCCAGAGTCGACTTCACTCCCAGAAAACATCACCACATACATTGAGGCACTTACTCTGCCCACCCTAGAAGAACAGAGCAGAGGGCCATATCATTATAACTGCTATTGAAATAGCACAAACAATTGCCAACTCTAAGTCCCAGAAAGCCCCAGGTCCTGATGGATATGGTGCGGAATTTTATAAGACTGCTAAGGCTTCGGTTCTCCCCATGCTTGAGCGAGTATTTAACTCAATTTTGCAGGGTGACCTACCTCCAGACTCTTGGTCCTACGCAACCATATCAGTAATCCCCAAACAGGGGAAGAATCCTCAGGAATGTGCGTCGTATAGACCGATATCGGTACTAAATCAGAATTACAAAATATTTATGAGCATTTTGGCCCACCGAATGGATCAAGTGCTCCCTGCACTGATCCATAGGGACCAGACGGGCTTCATGAGGGCCCGTACCACTGCTGACAATATTAGGCGTACTCTTATCTGGTTAACCAGATGAGTGGCACAGATGCCCCGGAGGTATTAATCAGTCTCGACGCAGAGAAAGCCTTGACAAAATCGCATGGCCCTTTCTATATTCCATTTTACAGCGATTTGGTTTTCCCCTTGGTCTTGTTCAGGCCTTGCAAAATATATATTCCGCGCCCCGGGGCTGTGTAAGAGTCAACGGGCACCACTCTGAATACTTTCCACTCCAAAGGGGCACATGCCAGGGCTGTCCACTGTCCCCGCTGTTATTTGCAATGACCATAGAACCTCTGGTACAGAAAATCAGGGAACACCCTAACATCAAAGGAATCCCACTGGGGGGAACAGAACATCAATAGCTATGTCACGGATGATATCCTTCTATATTTACAAGACCCAGAGCAATCTATCTTAGCAGTAAGACAAGTCTTAGATGAATACGGGAGACTGTTGGGCTACAAGCTAAACCTAACTAAAACTGATTGCTTACATTTAACTATACTCCTTCACAAACAACGATGGCGTCCTCCGGGCAGATGGAATCTTATAAGCTAAAGTACTTGGGTGTGTGTGTTCCCCGAGAGGGAGCACACTATTACAAGTACAATTATTCCCCCTTTATGACACAACTGAGGCAGGACTTACAGGCTTGGTCGGTCATTCCATTGAGTATATTGAAACGGATAGAACTTATTAGGATGATAACTCTCCCTAGAGCATTATACCTGTTTCAAAATATCCCCCTTGTTGTACCCCAAAACTTCTTTAAAGAAATAAGCCATTTACTACGGAACTTTGTCTGGGCTGGGAGGAGGCCTCGGGTGAGCCTTAAGGTGTTGACACTTGCACGAACTGAGGGTGGTCTTGCACTTCCAGACTTAAAACGTTACCAACAAGCAGTAACTATGATGCACATAATGGCAAGACAGAACAGAAGTGCTCATCCACACTGGATCGACATAGAGAAATTATTGATAAATGACACTACCTACTTCCGTACAATATATAGCCCAAACCCAATAGGGAAAGTCTTCCCAACCGCCAGTCCCTGGTTGATAGCGCAATTTCAAAATTGGAATGTAATTAAAAAGACTTATAGACTGTCGCCCTGCCTGCCACTCTTGTGACCGATTCAGGCTCTTCCGGAATTCTCCCCTAACAAGCTGGACACGGGGTTTGGTGATTGGGATGGCCTTGGCCTGCGATACATACCTCAAATAATGACACAAGGAGTAACCTGGTCATTTGCAGAAATTCAGGCAAAGTTCCACTTGCCGCATAAAGACTTTTTCCGCTTTCTACAAATTAGGCATTACATAGAGATCTTACCTCTAAGTTTGCGAGATCCAGAAAACTACTCAGCATTAATTAGGTATCAGATCACTTTGAACGACACGGGGAAGTGGGAACATTTAATATCTATATACTACCGGACACTAGATCTGCAGGGGGAAATGGCTAGTGAAAACATCTGCAGGCAATGGAGGGAGGAATCTGGTTGCCAATTAACTATAGCGGACTGGCAGCTGGCATGCAATAATTCCTCTAAAGTTACAAGCTCATATCAATGGCGAGAATTCACCTGGAAAGTTTTGATAAGATATTTTAGATCACCCTAAGTAACTAAGCACTATTCCCGAGACAAATCCGCTGAATGCTGGAGGGGATGCGGTGAACAGGAGGCCAATCTGACCCACATCTTTTGGATGTGCCCGATGCTCTCTAACTTTTTTAAACATTTGGAAGAGCAGTTGCAGCAATTAATTGACCCACATTTTCAGTTAACGCCGGAGATTTATTTATTTCTTTTGTTCCCCAAGCCCTACAGAGGCCCAAACACTAGATATCTGCTTGCAATACTTATTACAGCAGCCAAAAAAGTGTTAACTAAACAATGGTTGACAGTACACCCCGACCATACGTGATTGGTGGGACATCACCAGGCAAATCCATAATATGGAGAAGATTACACATAATATAAATGAACGAGGGGAGCAGTTTGCTATGAGGTGGGTATGATGGCAGCTGTATTATATGCTGATAGACCCTGCCTTCGTGCCCTAACTCTAGTACACTAGTAGGGCCTCCCGGAGGTTTCACATAGTGAGGTGGTCTCCCTTTCGGGTGGAGCCCCTTCTGGTATGCCCCCCAATGCCAGACAGTGTCTGGAATTCAGGTTATGACTGGAAAGGTCAAGCAGAACCAGAATGGGGAGTTTTGAAGACCTGAGGAATAATTAGAGAGTACATGTCCACTAATCAATAATACAAGTAAAACTCTGTTTTGGAAATTAAGTGGTTTGGTAGTGCACAGGAGAGCAGTAGAATATATGGAAGATGTTTTAAATATTGGTCTGAGGATGTATTTGAACCTTACAGTTAATGGTGCAAAGAGGCCAGATATGGATGTACTGTTTAATGTAATTACTGTAGACCTATCTGTATATAAGTTAAAATATGACTAATAAAAATAACATTTAAAAAAAAAAAAAACTGTTTTGTTTAAGTGATTGTATGTCTTGGGATGTAAGAGTTCTATATTTTGCATTTTACATATTTTTAACTATTTTAGTAAAATTCTTTTTAGAACTTACTTGGTCTGTCTTTGACTTCTTTTTGGTTGTAAGAAAAGTATATGGTTATTGCAGATACTAAACATAAGCTTGAATGGTGATACCAAACTGGAAAGAGAAGCGTTTTAAATCTGAGGTCTTTATTAAAGTTGTAAAAGGTTCATCTCTGTATACCTGGTTAGGTGCCCATAGGCAAAGATATCTGGCCCCCCCCCCCGAAGACAGATATATCTGAGTCTGTGCATTGGGTATGCTAGCAAGAGGTTAACAGTTTGAATCCCTCCAGAACTTGAGACCAAAGGTTGATCCAAACTCACAAAAGCAGACAAGAGGATTACCTTGTCTGTTACACTATTCACAAGACTGCACTCAGAGGTTGGCACTTTGGGAGTAGAGGGCCTGACCTTCTGAGTGGGTTTGTGATCGATTGGTTGGCAGCGGTGGCATTATTTTGGTATCACAAGCTTTATTGTTTTGTGTCAGCTAAGACCGTAAGCTCTCTTGCAAAGAAAGAAAAAGGCAGAGTTTTATTTTAAAAAGGAAACAGAACTGTGTATCACTTAGTGTACAGTCCAGTTCCTACCCATTTAATTTTTTTTCTGAAGTGCAAGTCAGAGTAGCCTTAGTCAGGGAAGAAGAAGATTGCTTCTGACTACAGCAGGCACACTGTAGATTACTTGAAGCAGTTGTGCAGTGACAGGGGAGTCCCATTCAAGGTGACAGCCAAGAAGCAGAACCTCATAGATGCCCTGATGGTAGCAGACACCCAGAGCAGTGATTCACCAACCGTGACTGAAAAGGACAGCAGGGCCACTGTCAGTGAAGGGCCACAGCAGCAGGGGTGGTCACCAGTATCCTGAATCCAGAGGTACTCAAACTGCAAATTGAGTTGCGCAGGATGGAACTGGAGGCAGAGCGACAACAGAGGAAGGCAGACTGTGAGGAGCATGAGTGCCAGCGAGCTGCAGAGGAGAAGATAGAGTGAGAACAGAGGTAGGCGTACCATGAGGCAGAGCAAAAACAGAGGGAGGCAGACCATAAGGAGCGTGAGCGCCAGCGAGTTGCAGAGGAGAAGAGAGAGCGAGAATGCAGAGAGGCAGAGGAGAAGAGAGGAGAGAGGAGCACCAGTGACAACATGAACTAGGGAAGCTACGACTCCAATCAGTGGCACCAGAGCAGGTAAGTGGCTTGGGTTTAACTGGAACTGCAGGACTGGGTTACACATTGAACTCCAAATTAAAAGCTGAGTTTAAGGAAGGGGAGGACTTGGATGTCTGTTTAAATTCTTTTGAAAAAGTTTGTATTCAGGCTAAAATTCCTAGAGAGTCCTGAAGCTTTCAACTATCCCTGCTACTCACCGGGAAAGCTCGGGATGCATTGGGTCAAATGAACAATGAGGACAGTGATGACTATAGAAAGTTAAAAGCTGCACTGTTAAAAAAGTTTGAATTAACTGCTGAATCATACAGAACTAAATTCTGTAAGCTCAGGAGAAGCCCTGATATGAGCTATGAGGAGCTAGCCATGAAACAACATCAGTTTTTAAAACATTTGTGGGAAGGAATTGAGGCTACCTCTGTTGAGAAAATTGAAAATGTAATTTTATTAGAAAAGTTTTATTGGGCATACCCAGCAGAGCTAAAAACATGGCTAGAGGACCAAGATCCAAAAACAGTGCAAGAGGCTGCTGAACTCTTGGACTCCTATGCCAAGAGCAGACCTGCTCTGACAGCGAATGGGGTGGGCGTGGCAGTGCAGAAATGGAAAAGCGCACCTTCAGGGCAGCTAAAACCCTCACTGCCTCCACCGAAACCAGTTAGCCCAAGGTTTCAACAAAAAGATTTATCTGAAGTAAGAAATGCATGTTGGCTGTGTAAGGAAACTGGGCATATTGCCAGACAGTGCCCCAAAAAGGCGAGACAAAATACACAACAGACAGGGTGCTAGAAAAGAAGTGGGTTATTTGTGTGTCCCTGAGAGCATGCCAGTGAACATGAGGGAACACATGCACCCAGTCAAAGTAAATGGTGTACAGACACAGGGGTTAAGGGACAAAGGGGCATCCCTGAGATTGGTAAAGAGGGATTTGGTACAGCCTGGTCAGCTTTTACCCAATAAATACGTAACTGTACCAGGGTTTACTGGTGAAGAGAAAACATTGCCACTCGCTAGAGTTCTCCTGGAATGGGGTAAAACAGGGAGAACTGTGCAACAGGTGGCTGTAGCCAACACATTAGCAGTGGCTGTGATACTGGGTAACAATTTCCAGCAGGGGGTGGTATATGCAGTTACTCATAGCCAAGCAGCAAGGGAAAATAGTAGTTCCCTGAACCCCACAGAAACCAGTGTGGAAACCATTGAGAGGCTAGTTCCCCAGCCTGTGTCTCCAGATGGGGAGACTGATAAAAAGTGGGTAGAAATTTCCTCAGTAGGAAGTAACCACACAGCTATGAAAGGTTACTCCAAAGAGGAAGGGGTGACCCATTTTCTGAGGGTTGAGATTGACAGTGATCCTGAGGGCCCTGATGCTAGTGCTAGGGACCCTGGTTTAGTGACTGAAGGGGACCTGCCCCATGCCTTGGGATGGTGTGAGGGGTTCGCAGCTGCTCAGAGAAGTGACCCTAGTTTAGAGAAGCTGAGGACTTGGGCAGACTCAGATGGTGCACAGGGAGGTGACGGCAGACATAGGGTTTATTGGAAAAATGGACTTATGTATACTCAGGCAGTACAGACAGAGGGAGGGATGCTAGGCAGGCAGCTTGTCATTCCCCAGGGGTATCATGAGTATTTGCTCAAAATTGCACATGATATTCCCTTGTCTGGTCATCTAGGAATCATGTGCACTATGCAGTGGTTGGCCCAGAATTTCTACTGGCCTAACTTCACCCAGCAGGTGAAAGAATATTTCAGATCTTGACACCGGTGCCAAGAAATAGGGAAGGCGGGCAAGAAAACCTAAGCTGCCACTGATCCCCTTGCCCGTAGTGGAGGAGCCATTCCTGAGGGTGGGAATGGATATTGTGGGGCCTTTAAATACCCCCAGTTGCTCACAGAAGATATTCATCCTGACTGTGGTGGATTATGCCACCAGGTACCCAGAGGCAGTCGCCTTATCCTCTCTGAGGACAGACAAAGTGGCAGATGCCTTACTTGGAATTTTCTCCAGTGTTGGGTTTCTGCAGGAGGTAATCACTGATTGAGGGGGGTTCCTTCATGTCAGACCTGATGAAATGTTTATGGGAGAAGTGTGGGGTGGTGCAGAGATGCACGACACTGTATCACCCACAAGCCAATGGACTTGTGGAACGATTCAGTGATACCCTAAAGTCAAGGCTCTGGGTGTTTGCTAAACAGCATGGGAGGGACTGGGAGAAATACCTTCCCCACCTGTTGTTTGCATACAGGGAGGTGCCCCAGGAGTCAACAGGATTTCCCCCTTCAAACTCTTGTATGGACGCCAGGTACGTGGGCCTCCAGACTTGATCTGGGAGGACTGGGAAGGCAAGCACGCCACCCAGGGAACTCCCATTGTGGATTATGTCCTTAGGTTTAGGGAAAGGCTGAAGGAGCTTATGGGGACAGCCCATTGCAACCTGGCAGCTGCCCAACAGAAACAAAAGGTATGGTGCGACTGCAGAGCCAGAACTCACTCGTACATGGTGGGTCAGGAAGTCTTGGTCCTTATTCCGGTCTGGAAAGACAAGCTGCAAGCTGAGTGGGCAGGACCGTACAAAGTGGTTAGGAAGGTAAATGGCGTGAACTACATTGTGGAGTTACTTGACCGTAGCCAACAGAGAGGATGTACCATGTCAACATAATGAAGCCATATGCAAATAGGGCTGACATGGTGTTCGTAGTGTGTAGTCATGGGAAGGGGACGGATGAAGGAGACCCCCTTCTGGACTTGCTGAAAGAGAGTAAGTAGGAGTCCTCTGTGGAGGCAGTAAAATTGTCTCCCCAGCTGACCCCAGACCAGATCCAGAAAGTAAGGGAGGTTTTAGCAGACTTTGCCCCCTTGTTTAGTGCCAAGCCTGGATTAACCCCCTTAGCGACACACGATGTGGAGACAGGAACACAGATGCCCATATGGCGAACAGCATATTGGGTGTCAGAGGCTGTCCAAAAGGACATTTGGAGGAAAGTGGAGGAGATGCTGGATTTAGGGGTAATCCAGAGATGCCACAGCCCCTGGGCATCACCTGTAGTCCTTGTGCTCAAGCCAGATGGCTCAACTCATTTCTGTGTGGGCTATCATGGACTGAATGCAGTCACTAAGTCCAACACCCACCCGATGCCCCTGACAGATGAACTCATGGACAAATTGGGAGGGGCGACCTACCTTACAACTATTGACCTGACCAAGGGGTATTGGCAGGTATAATTGACAGACAGAGCTAGGGAGAGATTGGCCTTCATCCCTCCAATAGGCTTATTTGAGTTTAAAGTAATGCCTTTTGGAATGAAGGAAAGCCCTGGCCACTTTCCAAAGTTGGTGAACCAGGTGTTAAATGGTGCTGAGGAGTACACCATGGCATACCTGGATGACATTGCCATCTTTAGTACCAGCTGGGAGGAACACCTATAGCACCTTAGGGAAGTGCTGGACAGGATACAGAGGGCCGGGCTCACTGTCAAAGCCGAGAAGTGCCAGGTGGCCATGGGGGAAGTGGCATACCTTGGGTATGTGATAGGCCGGGGACAGCTCCATCCTAACAAATAAAGATAGAGGTGATCTAGGCATGGCCCAGATAAGAAACTCAGAAGCAGGTCAGGAGCTTTCTAGGGACTGCATGGTACTACAGGAAATTTGCACCCAATTACAGTGCCTGGCTGCTCCCCTATCTGACCTGACAAAGAAAAAGATGCCAAAGAAAATTACCTGGGGTCCAGCCTGTGAGGAAGCCTTTACCAAACTGAAGGAGGCACTGTGCAGTGCTCCTGTTTTGACAAGCCCTGACTATAGCAAAACCTTTCTAGTTCAGATGGACACCTCAGACGTGGGTATTGGGGCAGTACTGAGCCAGACATCTAGCCAAGGGACAGATCACCCAGTAGTGTATCTGAGCAGGAAGCTATTTCCCAGGGAGCAAGCTCACTCCATGGTGGAAAAGGAGTGTCTTGCCATAGTGTGGGCCCCAAAGAAAATTATAGCCATACTTGTATGGGCAGTATTTTGTGGTGCAGACTGACCACAACCCCCTGGTTTGGCTGACACAGATGGGGGAAAACAATGGCAGACTACTAAGATGGAGTCTTGCTTTACAAGGGTATGATCTAAAAATTGTACATAGGGTTGGACCGAAGAACCAGAACTCAGATGGGCTGTCTAGGGTCTATGAGGAGTGAACTGATTTGGGAAGCTCATCCCATGTAGGGGATAGAGATTCCAAATTCAGTCTAGGTGGAGAGTAGTGTGACGTAGACCACCAGTTCTAAGTGCTGTATCATTTTGTTTTAGTATAAAATGTATTACTGACTGTCTCTGTTGAAAAAAAAATCTGGTGCTCTTAGAATAACCTCACTCACCACCCCCCAAGATTTCAGCTGAAAGATGCAAGTAAGAAGAAAAATGCTGACAGCATGTGAGTTCACACACATACTCAGTTTTTAAAGACCATGTGTTACATGTAAGGCCTTAATTAAGGATCCTGTTGGTCTGTGTTAATTACAACCGTAGTTGCTATAACATATCCATTTTATGACGTTGGAAGGAAAACCCAGGTTATTACACAGAAGTGCGAAATCATAAAGATGCTTTCCTGTCCTGGAAGGGGGAAGCTTATTATGAGATCAAAAGAAGTGTAATTTGAAGGACATGAATGATTCTGAAGTTGCAGAATGTAATACTTTTGTATAAGATATATATTTTCATATACAGTATCCTGACAGTGAGGAGCTAGGTGACCTCCTGAAAAGAGGTGGAGTAAAAGCCAGCTTTTAATTTTGTCAGTTTTACTTCACAGAGACACGTTTTTACCTAGACGCTAACAAGAACACATCTTTGGAGCACTTTAAGCAAGTATTTAGAGACTAAGTACTGAAGTAGGAATTTGTGCTGTTTAAACCTGTTTTGTTTAAGTGATTGTATGTTTTGGGATATAAGAGTTCTGTATTTTGTGTTTTACATATTCTTAACTATTTTAGTAAAATTCTTTTTAGAACTTACTTGGTCTGTCTTTGACTTCTTTTAAGTTGTAAGAAAAGTATATGGTTATTGCAGATAACAAATATAAGCTTGAATGGTGATACCAAACTGGAAAGAGAAGCGTTTTAAATCTGAGGTCTTTATTAAAGTTTTAAAAGATTCATCTCTGTATACCTGGTTAGATGCCCATAGGCAAAGATATCTGGCCCCCCGAAGACAGATATATCTGATCCTGTGCATTGGGTATGCTAGCAAGAGGTTAACAGTTTGAATCCCTCCAGAACTTGAGGCTGAAGGTTGATCCGAACTCACAATAACAGACAAGAGTGTTGCCTTGTCTGTTACACTGTTCACAAGACGGCACTCAGAGTTTGGCACTTTGGGAGTAGATGGCCTGACCTGCTGAGTGGGTTTGTAACACCCACCACCAAACAAGGCCACGACACAGAATAAATGTCAAAAAGTATGCAGTTTAATAATCTAGCAGTAAACAAATGGTGCATATCTCATAAATGCTGGTAGAAAAGACTGGAGAACAAGACAGTGGGGCCCTGCCTTGCTCTCCAGCCTTTGCTATCAGCATTTATGAGGTTTGCACCATTTGTTTACTGTTATATTGTTAAACTGCATACTTTTTAACATTTATTCTGTGTTGTAGCTTTGTTTGATGGTGGGTAGTGCTTTATTCTGAGATTTCAATGTTGCGTTTTCTTGGGAACACACTGCTGTGGGGCGGCTGCTTGCAGTGAGTTAGTTTTATGCTTATACTTTGATCAGGATTACCTATCTGATATTTTAAAGAAGCAGTTGCAGAACATGAACATTATTAAGGCCCTCCAACTCAAGCAAATTAAATTGCAAACTCCGTATCCTGCCAGGACACACATTTTCTGTGAGGATGGGGTGCATTTTTATAATACATAGGCCGAAGCCATTGCTGCCCTCAAAGACCATGACATACTGCAGAAACAATGTAAACCTCCCCATCAGAAAAGCAGGGCCAAGTTTTGCATGGCAGATTGGTCGGTGGTACTCAGACAGTTAATCAGAGCCTCAGTACACAGAGCAGTGCAGCATACAATGGGTGAGACATGAACCCTCCTCTAGCAAGTACACCAAAAGGCCACACAGTCCTCTAGGCAGCACCAGCCTATTTAAACTTGGAACTGGATGAACACTTGAGGAAGAATGACAATGCTGTAGACCATCTGCAATAGCTATGAACAGGAATACTGCTTTTAGAAGACTGGGAACTCAGTCCCCCTTTATAGCCCCTCTTAGGCATTCACAGACTTACCATCTCCCCATCACGTCTTACTCCAGTCTCCAAGGTTGAAGACTTGCTGAGATGCTCCTGTACTTTACTTCCACAAGACATCTGTATTTTCTTCCCAATCTGGCACTAAGAAGGTCTGCAGGGGTAACCTAGATGACAGAGCAGCCCAGGAGTGAGCAACACTTACAGATAACTTTAGGGAGGGAGTCTAACACAGCTGCAGATAAGGGACATGCATATACTGGAATGTGGCAAATGAATGGGGGGGGCAAGTTGGAAATGTGCTGTGTTCTTACTCTAGGAAGAGATCATCCATAATGTATGGTTACCAGAGGCTATGGGCAAACAGACCAGGGGAGAGGATGAAGTCTCTGCACACCGTACTAGGGAAGGTTTTGCTGTCTCAATTTGGGTTTGAGTCTTGATAGGGTGGGTTGCTCTGACATTATGTGCACTACTGTGTCACCATAACTCTATCCATTGAGTGCAAATTGAGTGGGACAGACAACTGCTGCCATGAGGGCTTTATCAAATTTGGCCATATGGGTGCAAAGCTCGGAAATGGCAGGACGATGGCGAGTGGGGGATGGGGAGGGGGCTGCCTGGTTGGACTACCTATGAAGAAGGGAGGGTGGATGGGGACATCAATGAAAGCCATGATACACATGGGGACTCCACCTCTGGGACATCCGAGGTTCTCTCCCCTATAAAGAATTCTGCCTCTTACCCTTCCTCATACAAAAAGTGCTCTGTGATCCACAGACCCCCCCCCCCACTTTCACTTAACTAAAAGGGATAGAAGGCAGTGGAGAATGAGCTGAGCCACATCTTTACAGAAGCACAGGTCTGGAGATCTGATGCACTCAGTCAGGGGTGGGGCCGACTAACTGCTGGTCCCAATTCGGGGCCTGTTGGGCTGGAACACCTCACCACTCACCCACCTTGAACAAGCACACCCAGGCTAGCTATTTGCCCTTTCTAGTCCCTTTTGTATAGTACAGGCAATGGGTAGACACATGGTGACATTAGCCATAACTTCCTCTACAACCTAGGATCCTAGACTGGATTGAGTGATTCTAACCTTCCTCCTTTGCCTAGGATAATATCACACAAGTGCCTAAGACTCAGACTGGAAAGATCTCAACAGCTATATGATGATATCTATGTTCTCGAGGGGTAGAAGAAGTACCAGTGGAAGGTTACAACATCCTGGTTGTGGTGGTCCTTATTTTGGGTCTTCAGCATTTTGTTCAGTTGCACTCTTCCTATATGATAGTGGCCCATGTAGTGACTTCTAATGATGGGGGGTTGCCTGCCACTACAACCCAGGAGCTGTGGTCAACCTGTGGCCTGCGACAGACTACAGCTGAGGAAAGGGACTGTCTAGTTACAGACCCCACCCTTGAAAGCAATTTCTGTTTTCTGTTCTTGGCCCTGATTTTACTGCACAAGTTTACTTCTATTAGAGATAAATTCATCTGGAAACCCTTTGTTCTTGGGTGGTGGAGGGGTAGCACAGGGAATAAACCCCTGGAGCTTCCTGATCAGCCATACCCACACATAGATCAAGGATGTTGACAACTCAAAAGCTGAGATATTCACTTTCAATGTAAATGCTTTGTTTAATCCTGTTAAAAGGAAACAGAGGTTGAAATATTCAGGCCAAGATTGAGTAGTAGTATTCCTGCACCTTTCAGAATTAGAACACCAGAAGCTGGCCCAGTTCACTCCTCTTCCTATAAATTGGGGCAGAGGAGGGGTGTGGCTATCCTGGTGCCAAACGGGGTACCATTTAAGACTGCAGACACTGTTAAGGATGCTGAAGGTAGATATGTATTGGTCAAATGCCAGCATAATGGCTAACAGATCACCTTGGTCTCCATATATGGCCCACCCAGTTCAAACCATTTTTTTTTAGAGAACTGTTTACAGTTGTGTAAGAAAAGGTACCGGGCATGCTCCTCTGTGGGGGGATTGGAGCGTCACATTTGCCCAACAACTAGATAGCACTTCACAAATACACAGAAAGGCCCATGCTGTTGAGAAAAAAGTTTAAGCGTTATTGACCAATCCTGGTCTGCTGGATGCCTGGAGGCATTTATATGGCCCTACACCAAGCTTTACTTACTATTCCTACATGCACCAGATTTATTCTAGGCTAGTTGTGTTTTTAGTCTCCAAAGAATCTGCTGCATGGAGGAAAAATTGTACAGTAGGCCCTTTGGGCCTTTCATATCATGCCACAATAATCCTGGAGCTTAATTTATAGTTGCCAAAGAAATGAACCTTCTGGAGGCTTGTCTCTCTCCTGCAGGATAGGCAAGATTGGTAGGAAAAATCAATAATAATTTCACAGGATGTCCAAGATAACTCCACCAGCCCTGGTATACTGTGGGATTCTGTAAATGCAATATTATGTGGGAAACAAATAGCAACAGCTGCAGCCCAAAAAAAGAAATGTAGGGAACAACAAATACAACTGGAAACACAGATAAAAAAATCTAGAAAGCCTTCAGCAGCTTAAATTAGATTGTCAAAGAGGTAAAGAGCTCCTAAAAATGAAAACAGAATTAAATAATCTACTTGACTATGCGGTAGAACAATATTTCAGATTTCTCCATCAACAATATTACCAAGGAGGACTCAGGGCCCTGAATCTGTTGGTGTACAGGCTCTTAGCTTGGAGGGCAATGGCTCACATAACTAAGTCACTCATTTGTGAATAGGTTTAAAGGTAAACACCAAAGGGTATATCATGGAGGCTTTCAAATATTATTACAAGACACTATACAGAGCCAAGGAAGATTATCCACCAGATAAAATAACCGATTATCTGAAACAACTTAAGCTACCCCAAGTTTTCCCAACAACAAAATGAAACCCTATGCCCCTAATAAGAGCAGAGGAAATTCACCAGGCAATAACCAATAATAAGACAGGCAACTGTCCCAGGTCTGATGGGTTCCCATTGAATCTTGTAAGAGGTTTGCAAAAGAGACTATCCCCCTGTTGAGGGAGGCCTATGAGGCTGCCTTCACCGAGGGTAGTAGTCTCCCCCCTTGATGTCAGGCAGTTATTTTGGTAATCCCTTTGCCCAGCAAGGACCCCACTCTATATCCCTCCTAATGTCTGATTTCAATCTTAAATGTGGATTATAAATTCCTGACTACAATCCTGAATAAACAACTAGAGGGCCTCATACCACGGTTGGTCAGACTGTATCAATCGTGCTTTGTAATGGGCCATCAAGGAGCAGACAATGTTTAGTGCACACTACATATCATAGATTATTTGAACCATGCTATAACATCAGCCATTGTGATAAGTATGGATGCAGAGAAGGCATTTGATCCAGTTAGCTGGTCTTACTTTTATGGGGTCCTTGCCCGGTTTAGCTTCTCCCAGCAGTTTGTCCAAGAAATACAGATACTATATTGGAAACCTCAGGCTTTTGTTAGGACCAATTGGTTTATGTCAGGGAGTTTTTTTCTGGGCTGGGACAACACACAGTGGTGTCCTCTGTCCCCTTTATCATTTGCTGTATACATCGAGCCCCTGGTCCAGCAGATTAGGTTGGACCAGTAGGTATGAGGAGTCATGGCATTGTCAGGTAAAGGGAACACAAAATTGCACTGTACGCAGATAGTGTGCTTCTCCAGCTGATAGAACTGGAGACTTCCTTACTGACAGTAATGGCCTTGGATGAGGAATTCTCTTTTATAACAGGATATACCCTCAATGCCACCAAAACAGAAGTTCTCACCATGAGCTATACACCATCTAGAGACATGCAAACCCAGTTCCCAATGAAATGGACCATCCCTTAGTCAAAGTATTTGGGTATAATACTACATAATGCAACTGTCCATCTATATAAAGACAACTATACCCTTTTATACATCAACTTGTCTTTTGTATGGCAGAATACAGTCTATAAAGATGAATGTTCTACCCAGATACCTCCATGTCTTTCAATGTGTCTCAATCACTTTAACTAAAAGATGGATGGCAGAGATGCAAAGACAGATCTTTACATTTATTTGCACCAAAGCAAAACCTTGAGTACAGAATGTTCTACATATGGCCAAGAAAGCTTGAGGGGGCTGAGCAGTACCAGCTTTAAGAGACTATTGTTTCACAACACAAATTTGGGAGGCACTCTTGTGGGACAATCCAAGATACCAAGGCCATTGGAAAGATACAGAGTGTGAGGTCTCAGAGGAGAGGAGAGGTTGCTTGCATCCTTCCTATATGACCCAGTTGCTCTTCAAGATAGGAACAAATCTACATATGAAGCCTTAGAAGTTACTTTGACCCTGGTAAAGATTTCTCCAGTATCACCAAGTGAAAGAACAACTTTGGAGATACAGATGGGTGGCATGGAATGAAGTGATCCCACCCAGTATAATATACCCTTTGGCACATTAGACAGACATAGAATGGCTTTAGATCCCGAGATCAGATGTTGAGGGGGACATAGAAACATAAAAACTTAGATTTTGTCAGCAGAAAAAGACCTTTAAGCCCATCCAGTCTGCCCTTTTTCCCTGCCTGTTCCATCACCACTGACCCTTGGGGCAATCCTGAAAACATTTGAAAAATGTAAGACAGGATTCAGTGGGGAAACGTTGACCAATTCTTTTGCTTTCAACTACAGAATTATATTCAAACACAAATAAGATTGAATCTGGGAGCAGTAGCTGACACCTCAGGTGTTGCTTCCCTGGGGCTGTTATTTACAGAGGCTGACCAGAAAAAGCCAATTTCTAAGGTCTATCAATATAGAACATTCAGTCAGAAAATGTCTGCTTCTCATCTCATTACCAAATGGGAAGATGAAGCAGACTTTACCCTCACAAGAAAACAGTGGATTAGGGAATAGGAGGGTTCCTTTAAAACCTCAATGTCTCCCCTCTCCCTTCTGGTCTCCAGTGAGTACACGTTAAGTGCCTTGAGGCCCTGAATCATCTTTGTCTCCCTTCACTGCACTGTCTCCAGCCTATCCTTATCTTTCCTGAGGTGAATACTCCAGAACTGGGAACAGTACTCCTGGTGAGGCCTCACCAAAGATCTATAAACGGGTAGTATTACTTCATTCCTTCAGCTGTCAACAACCCTCCCAATACATCCCAGCATCCTGTTTGCCTCATTGTAGGTCTTGCTGCACTGGTTTGATTGTTTGAGGGTGCCTCTGATGATAACTCCCAGGTCCCATTCTTCAGCCATAGTGCTAAGTCTTACCCCACACATCCAGCACTCAGTCCTGGGGTTATTGTTCACTAGGTGCATCACTTTGCACTTTCTGGCATTGAATTTCAAATGCCAAATCTTAGGCTACCTCACAGACCTTTGCAGGTCACTCTGTATTTCCTTGATTCCCATATCAGTATCCACCTTTCTACAGAGCTTAGTGTCATCTGAGCAGAGACACAGTCTTCTGGTTGCTTCTAGTACTCATCTGTGTTTCCTATACATATATGGGGCTGGATTTTATAGGCCCTTGAAATTCTCAATGCTGCAGGAAAAAAAACTGGCACAAGTGGGTCTCCACTTGCGGAGCCACAGTTTTTCCTGCAGGCACTGTACTCTTAAAGGCGGAGCTGGTTTATGATTGGCTCCATGATTTATGGCAGCTTGCAGCCATTTTATCATCGCAGCTGCACAGAAATGTTATGCATGGTGAGAAAGGTGTAACAACCCCTGCAGCTGTGCTCGCCAAAAATACAAATCTCCGAAGGTGCAGAGATTTCATCCCGTGGTGTGGACCTTAGTCCTAGAACCTTTGAAAATCTAGCACATCATTTTTTCAATAAATATACTTTATTGAATTTCGATAACAAACCAACAACATCACAAACAGCTAAACACATACTATACAATACTAACCAATAAAAGAAAAGATAAAAATACATTCAACAACTGACAGAACAACAAGAAAAAAGAACACAAACCTGTAACACTCCCCCATGTTACCCCCCCTCCACCCCCCTGGGCACAGCAAAAAAAGAAACATTAAAAGAGAGAACAGGATTGGACACTTAGAATAAACAGAAAGGAGAGCGAGCAGGACAGCTGCTCAAATTTTTGATGCTATGACACCCATTGTGGCCCAAGAGAGTGTAAACACAACAATGTATACAGTGACTCCCATCTGGTTTGAAACTGGCCAGGGAGGCAATGTGTTTCTCCACCGTTAAAGTTGACAAGATCTCCTGATGCAAATCCCTATACGAATAGATGCAAGTGTCCTTCCAGTGCCGTAATATGATTAACCATCACCATCAGTGATATTAGTGCCATATGAGCTTTGTGAACACTAGAAAGATCTAAAGGATAAAGTCCGACTAAACAAATCTCCAGAGAAAAAAGATCTTCCAGACCTAGGAGGGGGTCAAGTGAGGTCTTTATGGAATTCCAAAGGGGTGATATAATCCCACAGCATGTGTTTCAGTGTACCCTCCCACATGGCCACATCGGGAATAAAAGAGAGAAGGTGATTTACTCATTTGGAATAACTTAGATGTAGTATAATAGAGGTTGTGTAAAATACAGAATTAAATTAAACTAAACCTATCTTGTTTAATGTATTCGTAAAGTGTTCACCACACTGAGTGCCACACCCTAGGATTGTCCTGAATGTCAAGTGTCTGTTTGCAATAATAACACATTCCTACTGGACTTTTAGAATCCAAAGACTGTAAGAGTTTGTAAATCTTGGAAGCGGAATGAAGTTGCATTTCCTCAGTTATCAAAGATTCAGGAGAGCCAAACCCCACAAGGCTTAGGGTCTAGGGCCCAAAAACATGGATATTGCATGTATTAATTGAAGATTTTTAAAACTGGCATAGTTGGGGAAATGATAGCATTCCTAGTAGTGTTAATTAGGGAGAGTCTGTCTCCTTCAATTATAGATTCAAGAGTTAAATCATTAAACGGGGGGGGGGGGGTAAAAATAGGATGAGACAGGCTGACCAGCAATTAGAATATTAGGATTGCCTATAAGAGGCTGTGTCATGGCTGTAGTCCATGACAATCCCAGATACTCAACTGGCAGTGGACCTTTAGAGACCAATGCAGTGGTGTCGAACAGAGAGGGTGAGGTAATTGAGTGGGTTTTATATAGAGCAGTCTATTAAGCAGAATACCAAAAGCTTTAGAGATAGTGTTCAATGTCCAGCCAGAGAGGAAAATAAGTACCAACCAACTGAGCCCCTTCTTGAGATTTCCACAATAATAATTTACTATTGCGGAGAATGCCATAATATAGAAAAAAATTTGGGAGTTGCAAACCGCCACACTGCTTGGAAATTGATCATTTAAAGCATGCTCACCAAATAGCCCCTTTCCTCCACATGAATTTGTTGATCATAGTCTGTAAACAGCTAAACCACATTTTTGGAAGATAAGTGTCCAACATACTCAGGGGGTATAGAATACGTGGTAACACATTCATTTTAACAATACTGATGTGGTATCAGAGGGATAGGGGTAGGGTGGACCATGTCTGCAAATCCTGTTGTATGACGTGCAACAAGGAGGACAAATTATATTTCACCAGATGCAACGGGGAGCAGGAGAGCTGTATTCCCAGGCACACAAGGGACCTTGGCTCCCAAGATAATCCTAGAATAAGAATATCTTGTTTAAGAACTGAATTATTGAGGGGTAGGATCTTAGTTTTACCTAAATTAAATTTGTAGCCTGAGATAGCAGAAAAACATTGTATCTCTCTCTCAATACCATGTTAATTGAAGGTACAGGGTCTTCGATGTGTGACAGCCAGTCATCTACATAGGCCGACAGTGTATATCTATACTCCCCAACCCTAATAACTTTGATAGCTGGGTCATTTTGAAAATGATAAATTAAGGGTTGTAAATACAGATTAAAAAGGAGGGGAAAGGTGACAGCCCTGTCATGTTCCATGCTGTAGAAGAAAAGGAGCAGATAAAACCCCATTACAGTGAATGTGACCTGAGCGACTACTATATAAGAGGTGACTCCATGTTAGGAATTCCTGTGGAAATCCAAAATTTTTAATACAGCACCAAGATAAGGCCACACAGCTCAATCAAATGCTTTTTCAGAATCCAGGGAGACCAAGACTGCAGGGGAAGAGCTCTCCATGAATGCCAAAATAAGACAGTGAAATGTCCTTACATGGTCACTCGAAAGGCAGCCCTTCATGAAACTGACTTGAGAGTGGTAAACCATGGCATCCCACACCTGGGCCATTCTGTTGGCTAAAATCTTTAGATACGTGTTAAGTAATGATATCAGATGGTAACTGTTTGGAGATGTCCCCTCTCTACCTGTCTTCCTAATTAAAGTTATCCCAAGCTTCTGTAAAAGATATATTAGAAAAACCAGAGGAATACCAATAGTTATACAGTCAGGGCATGAGGGGGGCAAGATCCACTGTCCAGACCGAGTAAAAATTATTAATATAGCCATCTGGCCAAGGGGTCTTATCAGAAGGCAGTTGTCAAATGGCAGTTAAAACCTCTGAAACCAATACTGGGCTCTTAAAAATCTCTTGCTGTGTTGGGGTAAGTACAGGAAGGGGGAGATGATCTAAATAATCAGAGATCTGAGCCATGATTTGAGGAGTGGGAGGGCCACTGGCATACAGTGTTAAATAATATGAACAAAAAACATCAGCTATCCTCCAGGGATGGGTTACTAATTCAGCAGTGGGCTCGGCCAGTATTCCATGGATAAAATTGGTGGATACCACAGAATGGAGCCTCAGAGCTAACAAAGTGCCAGCTCCTTCTCCTGACTAGCAGTATCTTACCTTCATCCTTAGCAATGCTAATTCTGCCTTTTGTGCCATTAAGCCAGCATACTGAGCCCGCAATACATTTAATCTGGAGCATTCATCTGCTGAGTTATGTGAGTGGAGGGTCTGCACAATCTGATGGATATCTTTTAAAAGTTGATCTTGATGTGTCTGTTGAGCTTTGAAACATCTAGAAGCTAAACATATACATTCCCCTCTTTTTTTTGTTGACTCTGTTTATGCTCCCACCTATCGGGGCATCTCTCAGTAATCCACTCTCAACACTAAGTACCTGACCAGCCATCTGAACCGCGTCCACCCAACTACTATATTGGGTTCAGGACTCCAGTCTCTCCAGCCTCTTGAGAGGCCCAGAGTACCCAAGGGCACTGCCGAGTTTCTGTGGCCAACATTGAGCATGTGGACAAAAGCCACTGGTGGTTCCATCGCCTCTCCAAAGGTAGGGGATTTTTCTTATGTATTCATTGGCCTGCCCCCCCCCCCCAGAGCTTGGTCATGCAATGATGTCTAGGGACATTGGCCACAGCTCTGCCCCTCTACATTGTGCCCCGATGTGCGCATGTCCCACCAGGGGCCGCTTTTGTGCCGGGCAGACCCTTGATCCATCCCCAGAGAGAGGAGAGCAGTCTATGGATGCTCAGTCCTCTCTCTCTCCCCTGACGACCCCTGATGACTCTGGCTCATTCTCGAACCCGGGTTGCTGGTGTGGTGCAAGGTGTGGCATCCAGCACCTCAACTCTCAATGCAACTGGGCTGGCCATACATTCCCCACTTAAGGAGCACTTTAATGCTCCCCATAACACATCAACTTCAGGGACTGATCCCTCATTCTGCTCCAGAAAATTCTTCAAATAGTTATGTATATACCAGAAAGTAGTGGGATCTTTGAGCAGCTGAGAGTTAAGGCGCCAAGTAGAGTCGCGCTTTTCCATCCCACTGACAGTGTGAATCAGGCTTACTGGGGCATGATTTGATATAAACCTAGATAGAATTTCCAATGAGGTTAAACCTGAAAGACATTCTTGGTTAAAAAAAAAAGTAATCAATCCTGGAAAACGTTCCGTGTGGAGAAGAATAAAAAGTATATTGCCTGTCAGTGGTATGGGGTATTCACCTGGGATCCACAAGGCCTAAATTGTCCATTAAGTCCCTAAGTCCTTGTTGCCCCGGGGAGAGACCTTGCTTATGCGCATCTAATTTATCAAAATCTTGTTGGTATACAATATTCCAATCCCCCCAGTCAACAAAAAGTATGAGCCAAAGGGGTTAGAACAGAAACTACATTAGTGAAAAAGCCAGGAAAGTCAGCATTGGGACAGTATACTGAGCCCAATACGAATTCGGCCAGTCCAAGTTTACCATGTAGAACGGTAAAACACCCTTCTGGATCCCAATATTCCTTCTTTAATGAGAAAGGGATACTCCAGGCAATCAGTATGGCTATCCCACCCCTTTTAGTACTACACCGAGCTCCATAAGCTTGTCCAACCCATTAAGTGCACATCTTCCCACCTTGTATGTGTTTCCTGCAAGTACACAATCCCGGTGTTAGGCTTTTTTAAGTGATGAAGCAACACGTGCCTTTCTTTTTTCCTGTCCCCTTTTATATTACAAGTAATGAATGTATAACTACCCATTGTAAATTATAAAATGAAAATTAACTACTGGGAGAAACATCCCATATAACATAGATAGCAGCAAACCAAGAACAACCTTGCTGAGCTCGTTAACCCTCCCCCCCATTATACAGTCAATCAGTCAGAAATCCATAAAATTAGAATAGGAACCATAGCAAAACGTACAGTTCCAAAATATGGGAAAGAAGAGAAGCAAGTACCCCAATATGAAAAAAACTATCATATCCCATAGACAACAAGGAAAATACTCCAGTAGCAAAAAAATACTGACCACAAAAAACAAACAAAAAAAAAACAGTCCTAGTGATTGTAACTCCAGCACACTCCTCTAGTCCTTGATGAGGTACTCACTATCCAGCCCCCAACCGCATCCTCCCACCCTTTCATAGGAGATAGTGTTTTCACCATAAGGAGGTATATATAAAGTCATTAGTAGCCTCAAATGGCCTGCAGCAAAAGCATTAGACAACAATTATAACAGACAATAATAAGAAAGACAAAGCCAGCATAAAAGGGAATAATTAGAAAACTCCCTAATTGAAGTTATAAATATATTGATATATCAAATACAGGAGCCCTCATGACATTACATGAGGATCACTGAAAAGATACGAGTCTGACATATGGTGACCGTATACTCATGCTCAGGAAACAAAAAAATACAGTTTCCCAGGTGATGCCTTGCCTAGTAGTCCAACCAAAAAAGAGGGGCTCTAGGAATGAAACAGCTGAAAACAGCTCCTGATGTCCACCTCATCATGTGTCATCACTCCCTGAGAAGAAAAGCATAGGTTCTATAAGAAGATGATTATCAAAATACATAAGGCCTGATTCTAAAAGAAATACACATGGCATAACAGCACTTGCACCAAGTAGAATGGCACAAGTAGCAACTTATGCCAGCAGTTGCGACTTGCGGGATTCTACAATGTGGCCTGAGACATGGCGCTAGTGGGGTTACAGCAGCAGTTGTGCCCTATTCTAGTAGGACAGCAACAAAGTCCACAATGTTGGGATTCTATAAGAACCCCCGGAGGAGAACCGGCAACATAAGTTACACCAACATTTAGCTGGCGTAACTGTGCATACATCCTCCGGGGTTTCCACAGACCTGCTGCATCCACTCTAGGATGTGCCCCCCATGCCCAGATCTCCCCCATTGGTGCCCCACAGGGCAGTCCACAACACATCCAGCCCCCGATCCCCGATAGCAGCCATGCCCAGCTGGGCATATCGCATCACCAGCCACCAGAAACCCCAGACCTTAAATGCCTTGCATGGCAGCCCACACACATCACGTCTCCGAACCCCACACAGCTAGCAGCCCCACAGGGCAGCTGTGTACCCCCACATCCATTCCCTGACCTGATATTGTGCCGCAAATGTTTAAAACATAATACCCCCAAGATCCCTGGTAGTCTAGTGGCTCCCCACCCGCTCCACCCAGCAGTGCCAGTCCCCCACCCATTCCCAACGGCAACTGGCACAGCCCACCTTTCGCCTCCACTGCCAGCCACTGACTGGGCCCTGCATGAAGTGCTTACTGGGAAAGACACGCTCAGAAATGAATGAATACTCATTCATTTTTTGAAAGCAGCGTCACAGTAAGCACTCATAAATGTTCAGTCGGAGGCTGGCAGTGAAGGTAGTAGTCTATGCCAGTCGCGCGGCTGGGGATAGGTGGGAGGGATGTGGATGGACTGGCACTGCTGGGTGGGGCAGGTGGGGCCACTAGACTACCAGGCTCTCAGGGTTTTCATAATTATCCATTTGTGGCAGAACATCGGGTCAGGGACTAGATGGGGGGGACACAGCTTCCCTGAGGGGCCTTGGGGGGCACTTATGCTTGCTGGGGGGGCTGTGACTTGTGATGTGCCCCATGGGTATGCCTGTAGGTTGGTGTACCTTTCTGCATGTCACAAGTCACAGGACTTAGCCATGGGGACCCTGCTCCTTCTAGAATAGGGTGAATGGTCCATGTCACAACAGCGTTTGGTGCAAGTCGCCTTTGGCAGCGACTTGCGCCAACCTTCTAGAATCGGGCCCATAGACTTGAACTGTTCAGCTAAATTGTCCCTGAGAGACCATTATAAAGGAAACAGTCCGACACATCCTGCAGATAATGAACCATGCTACAATGACCGCTGGAGAGTGTGCATGCACAGGAAAACCAGACGATTCTCATCTGCAACAACAGGTCCCTTAATCTGCATGTAGTGTCTCATTGAAACAGTCCAGCACCTCTGAGTTAATCAATCCAAACAAGAAAACAATTCCACAGCATGAAAAGTGATATTAGTCCAGGATTATCACCAGTAGCTATGCTCAGAAAGAAAGAGACCCTGCTTCACACTTACAGCAGTCACACAACAGTGTATAAAGATATACGGTACCAGGGTCAGGTAACAGACTTCAATAGGTTGGGGAACAGCTTAGGAAGATCTGTTTTAGCCTGCTCATACAAATAAAACCTTTTAAAACTTCCCTGATAAGCCACCTGAAGCTTTGCAGGGTGCAACATATAAAGGCAATGTGAGCAGCAATCAGCTTAGAAATCACCCGGCTATATACTGCTCATTTCTGCCTGAAGGCTAAGGGCAAATTCTGGACATCACAGAGTTTGTTCCCCTCCAAGGTGACTTCTTTCTGTCCTTTTACTTTGTGCAGTAAAATGCTGCCAATCTAAATAATTCAAAAATTTAAAGATCAGGGGAAGAGGGAGAGAACCAGCTGGAGGTGTGGGTCAGAGGACCCGATAGGCTCGCTGTATGACATAAGATGGTCCATTGGGCGACAGGCCTGCCAACTTTTCACAGAACTTCTGAATAAAAAGCAGGTTATTAGAGCCCTCAGCACCCTCAGGCAAACCAAAGACCATCACATTATTTCAGCGATTGCATCCTTCCAGGTCGTCCAACTTTTCTTCTAGCGGAAAGGCTTTCCTTCTCAGAGCTACTATCCCCTGATCAAGATGGGCACACCAGTCATCAATGAAGCTAATTCAAGTTTCTGAATCAGAGATGTGTTTAGCAAAAGCTTCATTTGCAGTACAGACTCCTTTGAGCTTGTCAGTAATCAGTTGTAGTGCCTCCTTCAAAGGAAAGACTTCCTGTAAAAAGCGGTCCTCTGTCAATACCAAGGATGCAGAAGCTGGGCATTGTGTGGCCACAGCCTGCACCATGGTTCTTTTTGAACCCTTGTTCCTCTCTGGAGTCAGAGGTGGAGTGTGGTGCATGGGTGCTGCTTTCATTTCTGTTTCCATTTTGAGCTGAAGAGACATGTGCCTTGTAATCCAGGATCACTAGTAAGGCTGTTAAATTCAGTATTGCCGGATACACAGGAGGATTACTTAAAATTTAAAAGAAATATTGTGTGAAAGACCAGAGTGGTCCTCAGTGAGTGTTCACTCACAGCAGTACATCATGTGACCCTCTAGCTCATGAGTTTTAAAACTAGACTGAAACAACATCTACTTGCTAAGCATGTATGTAATTGGTAAAGTGTATCCTACATGATAAGATTGTGTTTTACATTGTAAAGTGTATTATTTGTATACATACATATTGAAGTGAAAACTTTCATTGTTGTATTTTATCATGTTTGTCATCTCATAGCCACCCTTTTTGTCAGCTGCAGACCACACTTTAAAAAAGGTCTTTGGCTCAGTGTGCTAACCTGGTTAAAAAAAAAAAAATAATAATTAAAAAAAAATGACCTGGCTTCCTTCGCCAATGTTGCTGATGAACATGTTGAAGAGTAATGGGCATAAGACAGATCCCTGTGGTACCCTGCTTATGACCTCCCTCTCTACTGACCTGACCCCATTAGCCACAACCCACTGCTACCTCCCTCTTAGCCAGTTACCTACCCACCTTACTATGACCCTAGCTGCTCCCAGATTCTCCATCTTCTGCAGCAAGCATCTGTGAGGCACAGAGTCAAAAGTATTGCTGAAGTTGAAGTAGAGTAAATCCATGGCATGGTGCCTAGCCATTGCCCAGTCGACCAGTCACAGAAGACTATCAGGTTTTTCCAACAAAGCCTCCCTGCCAAGAACCTGTGCCGTTTTCTATCCTGGAGACCATTGCTGTAGTCCACAAGGTCCTCTTTCACAAGTGACCCCATCAGTTTACCTACATATGAGGTAAGACTGTCATGTCTGTAGTTCCCTGCTTGTTTCTTGTCCCCAACTTATGTAGCAGAACTACATTTACCAACCTTCTTCGCAGAAGTATGTTTGCCAACCTTCATTCATTCAGAACACTCCTGTATGTAATGAGCTATTGAAAAGCCCTACCGAGGGTTCAACAAGTTCCACTGCTAGTTTCCCGAGCATCCTCGGACACAGCCCATCCAGCCCTGGGGCTTTATCTATCTTGAAATACTGGCTGCCTCATTTTGGGGACCTCCATTGTGGTCATCTTGATGCCAGTCTCTTGCAAGAACCCACCATCCTCCTTAGTGAAGACAGAGGAAAAGTAATAATTTAGGACAGCTGCCTTTTGCATGTCCTCCTCTATCACACTACCCCCCCCCCCACGCTTGACAGCTTAATGATTCCCCAACCTTTCTTCCTTTTTCCCCAATACGCAGTACTGGAAGAAATGTTTTTCTCTGTCCTTGACTCCCTCTGCAATACGTTGCTCTGTAGTTGCTTTTTCCTCCCTAACCACCCTCTTTACCTCCTTATTTCATGGTAAATATTCTCCCCATTCTTTCTCACCTTCCTCCCCTCCCCTTGCTTTGCTTTGTACTTGTAGAAAGCCTTTTTGCTGGCCCTCACCACTTCCCTAACCCTCATTGAGAACCATAATGGACTCTTGAAATTGTTCCTTTCAGTTACCACTCTCTTACATAACTTAGAGGCCTTAAGAATGGCTCCCTTTATTGCCCACCTCTCTCTTTCACACCTCGTACATTGTCAACTGTGACTAACTTTTCTTGGACCAGCTCCCTTAATCTGCTGTAGTCCACTCTCCTGAAATCAAGGAGTCAAGGACCTCAGCCCTTGACTGGCCAGTTCAAACCAAATGGAATTGTGCTCACTGTTCCTTGGTGACTCTCCTACTCTCACAGCTCCTACCACCTCTGAGTTTGTGAGCACCACATCAAGAATGCCTCCTGCCTGTTGGGTTCCTTAACTAGCTGTACCAGTACAGTCCTGGAATGTATCCAGCAATGCTTGACTTTTGTTGCTCCTGGACACTGGAACATCCTAATGAATGTCTGACAGGTTCAGGTACCCCACTACTACTTTTTCTCTGTTTGCTGCCCCCCTTACCAGTTCTTCACCAAGCGCTGAGTCTCTTTCTTCCCTTGTACTTGTGGTCTGTAGTATGCCCAAGTGTAGTTTCTTGCCGGCGTCCACCATGAGTTGCACCCACAGTGAATTTGTCAGTCCCTTATTACCACTGATGCACTCATCTTCCACAACTTCAATGCCATCCTTGACATAAAAGGCTGTACCTCCCCTCTATGTTTTCCTCTATCCCTCCTGAGCGTTGATTACCCAGGGACCATGAGGACCCAGTCATTATTTTCTGAGGTCCAAGGTTCCATGATGGCCACAAGGTCCATCTCAATTTCTGCCATCATTGCTTGGAGTGCACTGATTTTGTTAACCAGGCTCCTGGCATTAAGGCAGACCCCCTTCCATCTATTTCTAAACCCCTTTCTTTACCTGGTGTTCTCCATTTTTCTTCCCTGGTCCTTTTAGCTTCTTGTTTCTAGTGGTGCTTTCACACTATGTGTCCCCCCACCCCACCGTGTCCCTTTGCCTATCCCAGCTTGGTCACTATTTTTATCTGCTGTGTTGCTACAAGGCCCCATATATGGGGGAGTACAATATAGGTCCCATTTCCTTGCACCCATCACTGTGTTTCTCTTAGTCCCAGTGCCCCCCACAGTCAGTTTAACAGTCTGATATAGATGTCAAACTTCTGCCCAAGCACACTGGTTCCCTCTCTTGTCAGGCAAGGGCATCATTTAGGAGTCACTGAGGGTTGCTTTTGTGACCCCTATGAATTGGTTGCAACCCTACAGTCTGTTTGTGACCCCTGGTGGCTGCTAATTACAGTATGGTTGCCTGGCTAATTCCCAGGGATGCTGGTTCTACGCATTAGTGGATGCAAGGACAGAATTGCAGAATCTCATTGGCTGGATGCATTTTCAAATATCCCAACAGTGCTAAACAAATCTCACACTTATTCATGGAATCTCCATGATCAAAGTGCATTAAAAGGCACTCTACCACAACTGCATGCTCCTAACTGACGAATTTCCTACCAGCAGGGCAGAGTTCCTAACCACCTAACTGCCTGCCTCTTTTTAACCACTTGTTTGACACACTGGACTTGGAGACCTGCCAGAAAGTACTGTGAATATTTGGGCTACTTTTTAAAAGTAAAACAACTGCTGTGAAAAAACCTGTGCTGTCTGGAATAGACAGACACTGCAGTGAAGTCGGCTGCACTCGAACCAGGGTTAAAATCACAAATCGGCAACTGTATATATTTATTCCAGCAAGGTGCAACTGTGTAAATAAAGTTTTCTCACCACACATATAATAATAATACAGACAGCCAAAATGCTGACCTCAGATGTTGCAGTGACTAATGTTTTGCTGTATGCTTCAGATTAGAGTCTTTACGCATTTGCACCTTGTCAGAATAAAATTTAAAAATGTTATATCTGTTCTGGTGCTGATTTGTGTTCCTAGCCCACTTATAAGTGCAGCTATTCAAGTTTCTAACTTGGGTACAAGGCTGCCTCCATTTGTGGTCCTCCGATCAAAAAAAAAAGACTCCACATTCGTTGTTTTAGCTATGTGACCTCCTCCTGTATGTATGCCTGCAAAGTCTAGGTGAGTACTGAAAAAATTGTTTTCCGACTTCGGCTAGCAAGGATCCTGTGCTAGTAAATCTCAAGGCCCACAGCACAGCACCATGTCCCTTTGGTGTGCTGATTTTGCTTATTTTTTGAACTTTTGCCTGAATTCACAGCTGACTTTAAATCCGTTCTTTAACTAGTAAGTTAAATTCAACCTGAGACAAATGTAGACACTGATTATATGAGTTTTGATCTGTTTTAAAAACTAATTGTTACATTCCTATCACCAGAAATCAGTGGGTTTATTTATCTTTTGTTTTCCAGATAGTAAGTCTGGGTTTAACATTTTACTGGAGTTGGTTATGTTAGTGTGGGGAGACAGCTGAACTGGAAAGTTAAAGGGAGCTGGCTGTATTACTGGGGGTGGGGGAGGTGGGCAGTTGGCTGTGTTGGTGAGAGGAGCGAGATGGCCCATGTGGGAGCTGGCTGTGTTGCTGGGAGGGGATGAGCCATGTGGATGGGTATGACTTGGCAGTTTACTCTCCATTTTGAGACGGAACAGTCTCTGCAGTGAATGGGATGTGCTTTCCCTACTTGATTTCACTAAGAAAAGCATGTTTGGTTTTTCTTCATGCAGGCAACAGACTGAGCGGCTACATGGTGGCTGGTATTATGATGGCAGATGGGTTCAGGTGTGCGTGTGTGTGTGTGTGTGTGTTGGGAGGGCTGGTGGTGTTTGTTATGGAAGGCATTGCATGTATTTGTTTGGAGCTGGCCATGTTGGCTCTTGGAGGGGCCAGGCATATGTGTGGAGGGCTGCATGTGCTGGTGGTGGGTGAAGGTAGGAGTGTGTGGGGATCTGGTGGTGGTGGTAGTGAGACCCAGGCATGATCCTGGTGAGTTGGCGGTGTTGGTGACTTGAAGTGAAAAGTAATTTCTAGCATACAAAAAGGTTATCAGAGCATACCACACTTGGCTCCAATCAGGTATATTTCATGTGGGCAACTGGTTGAGAGACTGCAATGTGACTGATGTGACCTGGGGCTATTTGTAGTTGTGGGCCCCGAGTTCTATATGGAGTCGAGGAACTGTGGTGTTGCTGCCTGAGGACTATTTGATGGAGTCAACAACTTTCACGGAGGATCCATCAAAGCCTGTAATACTCAGGGGTGCAGATAACGCTTTTACTTTTGACTGGGATCCAAAGAGCATGGCCTGGGTGTTTTTGAGGTTGAGGATAAGTCTGTTTGCCCTAAACTAGGACTGAATACTGCTAAAATCAACATTAAGTTGATGGTTAATAACACTTATGTCACAGGAGTGGGTAAGGATCACCAGATCATCTGCTTATACTGTGGCACTGCTATGAGATGGTACAATGGGGAGATTATTAACAAACACAGAGAAAAGAATGGGACCTAGGACAGACCCCTGAGGGACACCAGATTTTACCATGGTGGGTTCAAAGAGGGCCTTATTGAATTTCGTGAATTGTTGTCTTCCTTGGAGGTATTTGGAAAACCAGCCAAGGACAGGGGAAGACAGGTCAAGTGACTGAAGTTGTGAGCATAGGAGTGCATGATCAACCAGGTTGAAGGCCTTGGAAAAGTCTACGGAGATAGCACCTGTGAGCTTACCTTGATCCATGACAACCCTGACCTCTGAGGTAACTTTGGCAAGGGAGGAGGAGGTGCTGTAACACTTGCGGAAGCCATGTTGTGCTGGTGACAACAGCTCATGAGCCTGTATATACTGTATTTTGTAAGCTGTGTTGCGACTTTTTCAAGAAATTTGCTAACAGCTGATAAGATGGCTATAGGCTGGTAGTTTTCAATGCTTTTATGATTACCTTGTTTAAAGACTGGGACAACCCTAGCCACCTTCCAGAGGTCAGGAATAAGTCCCGAGGTGAGCGACATGTTAAAGATGTGTGAGATGGCTAAGGCAATCAAAGGGGTGCCAAGGCAGATGAGTTTGGGCTCCAGATTGTCGTGACTAGCACTAGAATGTGGGGAGAGGTCAGAAAGAAGTCTCTGCATCTCCCTGATGGTCATGGCCTTGAAATGAAATGGAGGGCGAGAGGCAGGCTTAAACTGGGGGCTATGTGACACTGCTTGTTTATCATGTGCAGGAGCAGGGAATAGGGAGGTACAGGCTGACAGGTCTGAGAAGTGAGAATTGAAGGCATTAGCAATAGTTAGGGCATTATTGCAATTTGAACCATCTATAATTATGTCAGACATCACCTTTGGAAGAGCCACTAACTGTATTTCTAATATTTTACCAGAAATTTCTAGGGTCTCTGGCTGAGGTTAACAGAGCAGATATACAAAATTCAATCTTTGCAGATCTAATATCTTTCTTACATGCATTTCTGAGATACCTATACTCCTGGAATATAGCCATGTCATTTGAGGCCTTGAAACTAGCCCATCACGTGTCCCCTAGACTTCATGAGGGCAAGTAGGCTACCATGGAGCCACATAGTATTGGTACCTCTTACCCTCCTTCTGATAAGCGGGGCACGTTTGTCCTGCAGGGCAGAAAAATTAGCAACAAAGTTGTTCAGGGCAGTGGGAATCTCAGGAGCATTTAGCACAGTTGACCAGTCTGTAAGCCCCAGGTCAACGTGGATGGATTCTAGGTTAAAGTTAGAGAACTCCCTCATAAGGAGAATTTTACATGGGATTTGGGGGGGGGGGACCTTCCAGATGCAGTATATTAGGGTGTGATCTGAGATCGAGTCAGGGAGTGTTCCAGAGTAGGCTATCCTCTTGGGTCTATTTGACAACACCCAGTCTAGAAGAGTACTTTTACCAACTGTTGTTGACAGCCTAGTGGGTTCCCGAATAAGCTGAGAGAGGGTTAGGCCTGCCAGCAGAGGTTCATACTGTCTAGCATTGCCTCCTAATTAATTTAGATTAAGGTCACCTAAAATTGTCAACTCATTTCCACATACCTTAGGGCTGATGGAGTTAAGAAGGTAAGTTAGCCCTTGCACACCATCCTTTGGGTGATTGTATGCGTAGACTAAATGCAGTTTTTTAGTGTTGCCCAATAGTAGTAACACATGAAGGAACTCTCTTGGGGGCAAAGGAGGTTTTTGGTGAGGTATGGTGGACAGGTTTAGGTGATTTTTGTAATAAATCATGATTCCACCCCCACGTTTTTTCCCAGCATTGTCAGGCCTAATGAGGTTGAGGCCAGGGAGACCACACGCAGAGTCATGGGTTGTAGGCTTCAGCCACGTTTCAGTAATGCCAAGGATGTCATGCTTGTAGTGATTTACCCAAGCAGTAAGTTCAGCCAGATTGGGCAAGAGGCTACAAATATTCAGGTGGGCCACTTTCAGCCCCTTAGTAGATAGCCAGCTAGGGGGAGTGGAGAAGTTAGAGGAGGCAGGAGGAGATGTGGGGCCAGGGTTTAACTCGATGTCTCCTACCAGGACTATAAGTAGCAGTGGGAGTCATACAAGATACTTCAAGGAGAGGTGATTCTTACAGGGCCTTGATTTATGCAGGAAATGTTTGACCAATTTAGTGGAAAACATTACATACTTGAAATGTATGCACCAGATAGGCCAAAGTTTCAGACGATCAGTGGCTAGGAGGTTTGAGAAGGCAAAGTCTGACTCAGAGGGCAGTCCTGGCTTTCCTGAGACCCACTAGGAGAGGGAGGGAGATAGTCTGCAGTGACTAGCATCAGACACAGGGAGGTAATTAAACAAGTTAAAGGGATACTAACAGTAGTAGTAGGCTTTGTGGCTGGGAGTCACCCTTGACCCCCAGCTTGACCTCACCTAGCATATCCAAAATGTATGTAGGGTAGGTAATAACAAAATGAACCTGGCTTACAGAGCAAAGAACAACCTCACACCTGCTGCTCCCCTTGCCCTGGCAAGAGGTGTGTTCCTCCCCACACACTGTTATGGGCTCATCACATTTGCGAAAACTGCTAAGTCCCAGCTCTCCAAATGGGACGTAGCTTATAATAACATATGCCGCTTCACACTTAAAGCCCCTCATCTCACCCACCATTGTGATCTGTACAACAAACTAACTTGGCTGTCCCCAGGCAACCAACAGAGCTTCATCCTAGGGTGTTTAATGGACAGTGTCATCAGAACCACCACCCCACCGGACCTGGCAGAACTCCTCAAACCTGCCTCCTCCTCATACTCCCTCAGGTCTCATGGTTCAGCAGTACTTCTGGTTCCTGCTACCCACACTCAAATGGGTGACAGAGCATTTGCTACATATGCACCCAGAATATGGAACTCCCTTCCTACTCAGGTTCTCACTACCCCCTCCCACACCTACTTTCAAAACTCCCTCTGGGATCACTTGCGGCTCTCCATGGCATACAACTGCACTTAATACACTAATGGCCTCTCCAGCTAGTAGTACACTTCTCTCTGACCATCCCTGTTGAGCACTCTTCATAGTTCCTGTGCCGGTCATCCGACTAGCCACACCTGTTCATTTTTGCCTTTTAGACTATGTACCTTATGTATTTTTTGAGTTGTCTCCCTGTCATAATCCTTGAAATGTCTGTCTATTGTTTACCCAAAGCTATGTACAACCTTACAACCTTGAAATGTCTTTTTATTGTTTGCCTGAAGCTATGTTCAACTTTTCACAGTTTGAAACTGTCTCTGTATTTCCTCGTAATCTCCTTGGTCGCACCCAAAAATAGGAATCTGCTTTGTCTGGTGTGCTTACCTGGTAAATAAAAGATAAATAAATATATTTTTTTTTACCGACTCTCACTTCTGGGGAAGAGTGCATAATAAAAGGAAGATTGTGTGTGTGTGTGTGTGTGTGTATGTAGCTGGTCATATCTGTGGAAGGGGAGTAGACTGTGGTTTGGGAGTTGGTGATGTTGTAGGGCATTGGGTTGGGTAGCTAATGTGATAGTGAAACTGTCAATGTTGTGAGTGAGGACAGGGAAGCTGGTGAGGGTCTGTTGTATTCTCTCTATATAGGTGTTTATCTCCTTGCCCATGAGAGGGTATGCTCCCTTCAGCAGACCCCACCACTCCCTCTCATCATCCACGATCTCCTGACTTGCCTGCTGGCATGACACTCCCACGGATCCCCCCCCATGGCAGGGTCAGAAGAAGAATGGCCACCTGCCACCAAGCACAATCCAATAATTGCTGCAAGTACTGGTGATGTGGAAGGTGGTGGTGTTGTGTGCGAGGTTCATATGACTCTGCCATGCCTACCATTTTCCTCCTGTTTTCTCCTGACCCAAGGTAATGGCAACAGAGGGTGTATGCACATAGAGGCATGCATGCACTCCCGGCCCACTTCCCCTTATACCCTCCTGACATTACATCAACCTCCAGCTGTCAATGCTCTTACACCTAGCCTTCACTAGGTGTCAGCCAAGATGAAGACAACTTGGGGACCCTCCCCAGAAAAGGAAAGCAGCCTTGTGGCTTGCTCAGACCTGCTCCTATCCTCCCCCAACAGCAATCTCCCAGCAACCCAGGCTTGATTAGGACCTGGGTCACCGGTGTAGCATGAGGTAAGAAGATTTTAGCAATGCCTCAGCCTGCAACACCACTGGGTTGGCTGGGTCTGATGTATTCTGTGTCATTTAGGTGGTCTTGCTGAACTGAGAGGTGTGGTGTGTGTGTGCGCGCATGTGTGTGTGCACGTAAGGGGGCAGAGCAAGTGGAAGGGGGGCTGTCTGTTGGCGCAGGAGAAGTCTATGTTGGTGCAGGGGCAGAATGGGACTGCAGCTAGTTGTTCTGCTGCTAGCTTCGTGCCACTGTGCAAGTTTGTCTCCACTTCAGGTAAGTCATTGGGAGGGTAAACACAGAAGGTAAGGCCCTGTCACTGTGCAAGTTTCATCTGAGCCCATGAGAGAGTTGAAGGAGGTGGAGTCCTTAACTTCCATGTGCTCCTGATTTTGCTTTACTGCGTGCATGTTGCTGAGTAGGAGAGACAGCTGTGTTTATTTTTTGGGGGGAGACTGGTTGTGTGTGGGGGGAAGCAGGCTGTGTTTGTTTTGTGGAGCTGATGGGGAGCTGTGTTTATGTTGTGTTTGTTTTTTGGGGGGCTGGCCATTTTGATGGGTGTGGGACTGACTGTGTTGGCACAGGGGCCAGGGGTGGGGAGTGGGTCATGTTCACCTGGGTGGGGTGGGGACTGTAGTGTTTCCACAGGGTCTGTCTGGCTGTGTTGGCACAGGGGCCATCTGTGTTGGGGCTGGGGGTGGGTTATCTGATCATGTTCACTTGGATTGTGTGGGTGGGAGGGACTGTGTTTCCAGAGGGGTTGTCTGTGTTGGCTCAGGAGTTATTTGAGTTGGGGCTTCGGGCAGGGGAGCTGACTGTGTTTACTTCAGTGGGGTGGGGAGACTAGCAGTGTTGGTGCAGGTACCATCTGTGTTGGAGCAGGGAGGGGACTGGTCATATTCTCTTGTGAGGGGAAAGAGGATTGGCAGTGTTTCCACAATGGAAGTCTGTTTTGGGGCTGGGGTAGGGAACTGTCTGTTTGCTTGGGTGGGAGGACTAGCAGTGTTGGAGCAGGGGCTGTCAGTGTTGGAGCAGAGGGGTGGGAGACCTGGCTGTGTTTGCTTGGGTTGGGTTTCCACAGCTGCCCTCTGTACTGGGACCATGGCTAGGGAACTACCTATTTGCTTGGGTGGGGTGGGGGGGTACTGGCAGTATTGGCGCAGAGGCTGTCAGTGTTAGGGCCAGAGGTAGGGGAACTGGTTGTTTGCTTGAGTGGAGTGGTTGGGACTGACATTATGTGGAGGAGCCAACTATTTTTGCTTTAGTGGGGGGACTGACAGTGTTCTGACAAGGGCTGTCTGTTTATTTATTTATTTAGTTAGTTAAGAGTTTAAATAAATACTCTTATATAAATAAATAGTTTGTTGGTGCAAGGGTGGTCTTTGTTGTCACAGGGGCTGTCTGTGTTGAGGCTGTGAGCAGAGGAGTTGGCTGTACTTGCATGGGTGGGTAGGAGGGACAGGCGGTGCTTCTGCATGGGCTATCTGTGTTGGTGCAGGGGCTGTGGGCAAGTGAGATGACTGCGTGTGCTTAGGTTGGGTGGATGCTGGATGGATTGGCAGTGTTGGCACAGGGGCTGCCTGTTGGGGGAGCTGCCTATGTTCACTTGGGTGGGGTGGGGCTGAATGGCAGTATTTCAACAGGGGCTGTTTTGCATTGGGGTAGGCAGCTTTCTGTGTTCCGTTAAGGGGAGCAGGCAGTGTTTTTTTTTGTGTTTTTTTTTTTTTGTTTCTGTTGTTCTTTGGTAACTGGGTAAGGCTCACTAGGCACAAGTGCCTGTTTTCAGGGGCAACCCAGGAGCACTGGAGAGGTTAAGTGACTTGTTCAGAGTTACTCAGTATGCAAGTGGAGGTTATGGGAATCAAATCTATCTCTGCTGGATGTACAAAGCTCATTCATAGCTGGTTACTCTAACCGCTAGACTATACTAGTCCCATTCTATTGTGGGGGAGATGGCAAGGTTCGCTTGGATGGAGAGACATGTTATGTTGGCAGGTTGGAGAGGGTGTACTGGCTGTGTTGGCAGGATGACAGAGATTAGTGCCCACTCAGTTCTGCAGAACACACTATTTAGAAGCACTGCCAGTTTCTTATTGAAAATTAAATATTTTCTGCAAATGATTGGCAGTGCTGCTAAACAGTGTAATAAATGGTGGCAGGGTTGTCTTGTGGTTGGAACACTGACTTGAAAACCTTGATCACTGGTTCTAACCCCACTAAAATAAAATACAATAATCATGGTGTGACTTAAGTCTCTTAACCTACCAGTGTTCTAATCAATCAAGCTACAGAAATGAGTAGAATTAAGACCCCATTGAAAATAGAATGTTGCATCTCAGCTAGGCTATGTTGAGTAAATTGTAACAAAAAAAAGTAAAGACAGATGCACACATGGAGAAAAAAATCTTTATTACACCTCATCAAAATAAATCAGCCATGTTTCATCTCATCTGTCTTCAGAACTGCTTTTTAATGATTCTGATTCCAGTTGTAATAGAGGGTAAACAGTGTGAAGGAAAGAGCCAGATTCTTAATTGTTCAATAAATTGCTGTAATGTACAGTGACGTGTTGTTTAAGTCATGCTGTGTAAAGAAACATAGTTGTTGTTTTCAGAGTTCTGCATGAATATGCATTAGAAAGTATGCTACTGATATTGAAAGACCTGGGGAAGCCTAGACTTTTTTTTCTGCAGTTTAGGGAATGCTCACTTGACAAAGTCAGAGAACACCTGACCTACAGTTGGTGCTATTGGGTAAAAAACTGACCTTGTAGCTGCTACATTGCTCTTCATTCTATTGCTTTGTTTTTTTGTTTTTTGTTTTTCATTGCTGTTTGCTGTTAGCTAAACTTGCCTTTTGCTTAGATTGTTTGAGTGACTGTTGCTCCTTCCACCTGCTGCTGCTGGGCCATGACCCCCTAGCTCCCCTGCCCAAGCCTGAGATCATAAGGGTGCAGCCTATCAGTTTATTTGTCTCCAGTTGCCACTGTGCTGTTCAGTCACTTAGCAAGCTAACAGCTCAATTAATTGGACTGAATGACTTTACTGCACACATCAACTGCAGCCTGCACTGGTTATCTGGGAGGGGGAGGCAGTATAGCATAGAGATTAAGTGCACTGAGCTGCAAACTTGGAGGACTGCATTTGAATACCACAGCAACCACTTGCATACTGTGTGACCATAAGCAAGTTACTTAACTTCCCTGTGCTCCCAGGATGTACTTAGAAACAAGTCTCAACCTTGTGTGTCTTTCCTTGCCAAAAATTGTACAATAATCTTTACTGCCCAGTACTTGTCAAACTCTGTGTGTGCTGAACTCAGGCTGAACTGACTTGTTGTAGGTTGCTTTGGTGCCTCTCAGAACCTCTGTTTCTGTGTCCTCCTTATTTCTGATCTCTGCTCCTGACCACAGTGGACAGAGGCACTGCTGGACAGTTCACCATGCCATCCACTGAAGGTGAAGCTGACTGAAACCGGGGTTATTTGAGGACATCTGACCCTGATTATTCAAATGCCCAAACAGGGCCCTTGTGCTGTCACTGTGCTATTTTCTTTTTGACACTTTTTGTTGCATCCTACAGTAGGCATTAACTAGAATATCACTATCAGTGGCCCCTGTGGGTCACAGGGTCCATCTCTGATCGGTGATCGATCCACTGAGTTAGTGTGTGACCCATTACTACTTGCCATTGAGGACTAAGGATGGCTGTCACTAACATTTTAAATACCTCATTCTTCATCCATTTGTTGGAAGAGCCCCCCTTCCTGTAGCCTGCCTACCTTGGTGAAGATATATGGAATAAAGTACATCCATCATAAGGTGGTAAAGGCATGGAGGGATGCTGGTGCCATTTATAAACCACAAGAGTAAAGCACAAATAGTTTATATTTGTGACCAGAATTCTGAAGTACCATTATAGCCTTATTTATAGTGTAAATGTATGGTGTGGTTTATTTGTTATAATTCTTTTCCACTTATCTACCTGTGCCAGTTGTAGTGCTGGTTAATTTTCATTTCTGGCACCTGAGGCTGCAGCGATGTAGGAACTTGCCATTTCCAGCCTTATTTATTAACAGTGTGTTCCTACATCAGAACTCACCAATAATAATCAATGACCCCAGAAAAATGCTGGAGCAAGGGTTACCTTTGCATAGCACTGGCAATAAGAAAGAGGTCAGACCCTGAGGCTATGGATGATGTGGTGGGTGAGGGCTAAGAATTCTAGGAAGGGAGTTGGGGTGCAGCTTTCTGCACATGGGGAGGACTGGGGACCATGCACTGGAGCAGGTGACTAGGCTGTAGGGAGAGTGACTCGGGCAACATACTAGACTGTGGGGACTCAGGGAAGGGGGTTAGGGTGAAACTTATTGGGTATTGGGTGGAAGTAACAGGGTAGAAAATTCTGTTTCAAATGACCCCAAAAATGCACCAGAATGTACCACATTTAAAACATTTTCTGGAGGCCTACGTAGCCCACAGACTCCCAGCCCATAGTTTACATTTTTGATCCTTTTATACATGGTTTTAAACCCTTATGTTTTTTGGCAAACTGACGCCCTAGTTGTCAGGTGGAGTCCTTCACCCAGATGTACCCCTAGTCCCCTACAAATTCCTAACACCGTCCCTAAAGCCACCAGCTATACTGCTCTGTCTTACCCTTCCTTATCCTATTCTTCTTCTCATCACTACCACACACAGGGAGGACCTCGAAAAAGGCCAAGGAGGATGACTGTGCTGACAATCTGTCCCTCATTCTGTGAAAGTTCCACCTCACCATCTCCACTGACCAATTCACCAAATCATTGGTGCCCAGGCATACCAACACCCTAAGTCTCCCCTGCCCCACACCATCATCCTCCCTATCCTGCCTAAATCCCAAATGGCCAAAGCACCAGGAAGGCACCTGACTATGCCTATCTCATCCAACCTCTTTCCACCAGCCTCTCCACACTCCTAATCATTAATTCCCTGACTACTATGACTCTCCTGGTAGATTTGCTTATGTCTGTTCCCTTGGGTACCATCACATTGTCCTGCTCTTTTCCTTGGACTGACTCACAGTCCCCCACAGTGGAGTCAGGTACCTGTGTCTCCTCTAATGGTGCAAAGTGGTTTGCTGTCTGGATGGTGTTGGGCTGGACAATGTTCCTGTAGCTATCATTGCCTCCCTTCACCTTCCCCCTCTCCAACACTCTCCACCCCCCTGGACCAGTGGGCCTCATGGGATTGGTTATATGGGGGTGGACACCCACTGGCCTGATGAAGCAGCTGAGATATTTCTTCTCTTGCTGCTACCAAATGAACATGGAGCTCCACTAAGGTCCTGCAAATGGACCAGTGCCCCCTCCTTCAAAGCACATCCCTAGAGAAGAGCACCCCACAGCTGCCACAACTGACTGTCTCCCCTCTATACCCCATCCTTATGCAGTAGTTATCCAGTAATACCCCTGGAGAATGGTGTGCCTCAATTATAATTACAGTGAACCTCAGCAAGCATGGTGCACCATAAACTACATAAGGACAGCACAGTACTTCCTAGAAGCTGGAATACTGTTAAACTCCTTAATTTAGCACTCCATTTTTTTTTGCGTTTTCAACTCCACAGACATGTGTGTGTGTGTGCATGCACACGCATAATAACTTTTAGTAGACCACAGACTAAAAGCAATCTAAGGGAAGTTTCTAACTAAAATGTTATTAGGAACAAAGTCTTAGGCTGATACCAATAAAATTGACAAGCCTAGCAAGGAAGGGTAGAACAAAAGGGAGAGTGCACCAGTATTAGCATAAACATACAGAGGCAGTTTTTTTCAGTTGGTGGCTTCAGAGTTTTGTGGCATGACCTAATTTCTAGTTTTTGCTTGCAATTGTGACTTTCAGAAACAGGCAAAAAATAAATAAAAGGCCTTTGTGTGTGGCTAGGAGCTGGAGTAAACTTTCTGTGGAGGACAGAACAGACACAGAACGTAAGTGGCAAGCGGTGAGCAGTGAAAAAAATAAACACAAAACAAGCTTAAGGCTTTGGGTAGCAAGTGAGAGTGGATTTAACAAGTGCTGTACTGTTCATTACTGTGGACCCAGAGGGACTTTTGTGTTTGGTAGCAGGGTTTCTGTGTTTGACAACGTGGGTGGGGGTCTGGACACAGTCAGGTGGCAGTGAAGCAATCTCAGTATACTAGATGCGAAGCAAAAAAGTGCAGCAAAGGGTGCTTTTGTTATTACTTATGTGATGCCAGCCTATTTTTGTCCTGAGCCCTACTTGCAAGAATATAGCAAAAATAAATTGACAGCGACATTAAGAGGCTTCACAGTAGATCATGACTTGTTGTTAGTATAAACATGCTTAAAGATAAATATTTCTCCCATCACAAACATGTTCAGCTATCGTCTGTGCTAATTCTTCCCACAGGCCATGTTCAAAGAAATTTTCGGTATGTTCATATTCTCCAGCAGAACTCCTAATATCAAGCTGTAAACCTGAAAGTGAATTTGCTGGATTGCAGTGTATTAGCCAGTGAAGGTACAAGGCCAAAATCCTCTGATTAATTCAATAGTACCCATTGCTGCCACCCATCCACTGTCTTCTTTGGAAAAACTAAAGAGATTAAAATTAAGGAGAATTATTTTCTGTTTGGTCTGTCTACTGGATGCATGTACTTCCTATCACAAAAATACTAACCTCTCCAGAGTCTAAGTTGTAATGTTAGAAAACATAAAAAGTTAATGTATAGATTGGTGTTGGAAAATTGGTTATGTGTCAGATCACAACCTCTCCAGATCAACCAGCTTTGACTGATCTCTGGAAATCAGAGTCTTTTCTGACTTAACTCTGATTTGACCTAGTCTAGTCACTAGACCAGGTTCATATCTGCCAGTGACCCAACTCTGACCCGGTTCAAATAATGTAAGATATTATGAACCTTTATTTCTGTTAAAAAAAAAAGAAGAGAGAAACTGGTTTGGGAAAACAGCATAACATGATTATTTAAAACATTAAATGGCATTATGAAAAGAGATCTGGAACAACTTGATTCCATCATTTGACCTAGACCATATCTACCTCTGACTCAGTTTTGTTCTTGTCTGGAAAACGTACATGTCTTACAAAACCAGCATCAGTCAAAACCTTTTGGAAAAGCTCAGAGTAAGAATCAGAACTGGATCAAAGCTGACCCTCCAATTTTCAGAAAAGACAGCCTGTGAAAATGAAAACTACAAATACTAATGCACCCACCTCCCTCCTATGTCTGAAAGGACATTTGTAGATGAGAGTAGAGTTCTTAGAAAACTAGCATGGCTCTATGTAGGAGGCAGTTTGGGCTATATGCTTATATGCACAGATTTTGTGTCTCTTATATACCTATTTGTAACAGTAATATTGTAATTTTTTTTTTCTTTTTAATAAACTCTATCTGTAGGGAACATGAGATTGAAATTGTTGCCAAGGGCAAAAGTAGCCACTCATGAGAACTACAGTAATTGCATTCCCATTCCCTTTATCTGATAACAACAAGATCTCCTGGTCAGTGAAGCTTCAAAGAGGCCAGGGTCTTTCAAGTCCTGGTTATACAGGCATGCTTGCTGGGGCAGGCAGGGCTCAGAACAATGACAGAATTTCCGAGTCCACAGAAACCCATGATTCTGGTTTAGACCAGCTCTCCAGAGAAGTGGGACCATCAAGAGACACCGATCTGTCAAATACATAATGTCAGAGTGACATATTTGCTGATGCAGTATGGGGAAGGGGGGTGGCACCTGAAGATGTTTCAGGTTGATGCCAGACCTTAGCAAGTCAGTTAGGTTGTGATTCTGAGCAGTTACCATCTACATTTCGAGTCTGCCTTGATTCACTAAGCTATCATGTGTAGCAAGAGATTTTTCTACTTTGCTGAGTGTTAAGTAACTTTAGAAATTTTATTTTTATTTTTGTTTCGTCTGCTGTGTGTTGACCTTATTTCTAGTTTCTGCAGTAACCCTGATAATCCCTAGTTTTTGTGTGTTGTGATATCCTGTAGATTGTGCAAATATTGTGAAGTAGGAAATATTTTTTTATATATATTTCATGCCTCTATGACCAAATCATTTTGAGAGGGATAATATGTATTGCTATTGACAACTTCACAATCTGTCTCTGAAGAGGGAGCAGATGGCTACAGTTACCATATTCTAAGAAGTGAAATATTGTCTCAGGAGTTAATGACAGAGGGAGGCCATGCCCATAGCCAAAGGAGAACTCTACTATGTGAGCAGTGGCTCTGGTGGGATTCAAGCTGAGAAAGCCCCAGGCAGGGGTGCTAATTGAGGGGCAGCCAGGACAACTGACCCAGGTCCAGGTAGCTCAGAGGGGCCCAAATTTATACATTTATATGTCTTGGGGATGGGAGGGGGGCTCGGACCTAAAGGTGTGTCCTGGGCCTGGAAATTTCTATCTGCACCCCTGGCCACAGGTAAGATAATCACTTCTGACTGTTGGCAGCTACTGAGGGACCCTTATAGGTGTTGGGGGTTGAGAAACTTGGCATTATAAATACAGAAAAAAAACACCACTCACTACACAAAATAATGCTAAGTATTTATTGAATGTATCATTCACCAGCAAAAAAAAGTCTTCACGGCACTTTGGGAACCCACTGTCTCTTCATCAGAGGGCATCTTAGAAGTGTCGGGGACATTTTTTTGCTTGTGAATGGTGCATTCAGTAAATATGTAGCATTATTTTGGGTAGTGAGTGCTGTTTTTTTGTGTATTTTTAGTGAATTTTCAGCCTTTAACCACAGCTGCCCACTTTCGGCTCAAACTGCTGGTGTAGCATGTTGGTGGTGGTTTGTTTGAGAAACTTGGCAGCCTGTTGCGGACTATGTCCTGGGTGAGGACAGGTTGTGACAAACCGGTGCCATTGGTGAATATTCAAAAAAAGGATTGCCAATAAACTAGTTAACTCTCCAGTCTCAGAACAGGATACTACACAAGGGAACACAATGTACGCTACTACTGTTATTTCTGTTTTTAGCAAAAATAAAGAGAGAGAAGACATTATGTGTGGACTGTATGAAAAGTGCACTTTGCTAGAAGTGCAAGAGCTGTGCAAAAAGAGAGGGGTGAGTTATGAGGAAAGCCAATCTAGGGCAGAACTCATAAACAATCTTGAGAAAATGGGCTAGGGATGTACTTTAAAAGAAGGTCACTGATAGCCCAAGTCATGAGACAGAGACTAGAGAGCATGAAAATGAGCCAGAGCTTGGAAATGAGGCAACTTTGTAGATACAGAGGTTGAAGCTGGACCATATCCTGGTTCAGGCAAAGGCTAAGGCAGAACTGCATGAGATGAAACTAAAAGCAGAGGAGTGCGAGAAGACAGAGAAGTGAAAGGCTGAGGTGCACGAGAAGGAGGAGAAGCAAAAGGTTGATGGAGAGCATTGGCAGATACAGCTGGAAGCAGAGGAACAAAAGAAAGAGTGCCTGCACAAGAGCCAGATGAATGAGCATGAGAGACAGATGGAGAGTCTGCACAAGAGGACAACACCACAGACTGTGAGTAATGACATGATGGATTTGACAAAGGAAGCTAAAAGTAATTTTAAAATGGTCCCCAGATATCAAGAGGGGAATGATATTGATTTGTTTATGAGATATTTTGAGAACCTTTGGGCAAACTGAATTGGGCAAGGCTGCTTGGGTGAATTGACTAAGGCATCTATTGCAACTGCATATAGGCAAGGCATTAGGAGCTTTTGTCAGAATGGACAATGAGGACTGCATGGACTACAATAAAGTGAAAAATGCTTTACTAAAGCATTATGAGTTAACTCTTGAGGCCTCTAGGCAAAACTTTAGAGAATTAAAAAAGGCACCTGGTAACAGTTATGCCAAAATGTGTGTGCAGCTAAGCAGTTTGTTAGAACACTGGGTAGCGGGTGCAAACACTTGCTTTGTAGTGGAAATAAAAGATTTATTTTTTCTGGAACAGCTCCTAAAAACTGTAACCGAGGAACTGAGAATATAGTTGTTGGATAGGACTACAAGTTCAGCGAGGGAGGCTGCCAGTTCATATCTAGCTGGCCATCCTTTCACTGCAAAGCTAATGTGGGTGGAACACCAGGTAGTTTTAAGGGAAACGTGAAGGAGCAACCTAAAGGAAACCAACATGTGCCCAACCCAAAAGGGAAGTCAAGTGATTTCACAGCTAAGAGTCGGATGAATGCAAGTATTACATTTGTCTGAAACTGGTGAATTTGTCTTATGGTAGTCCGAAAAACATAATAAAAGGGGCTAATGCAGCAGGAGTTAGTAGCTCAGGGAGCTCACAGCAGATAGTAACCTGTGCAAAGAGTGCAGTTCCCTCTAGCTCCACTGCACATATGTACACAGTGGTGGTGAGGAGATTGATAGCCAGAGATTGAGGGACAATAGGGCTTCAATTTTTATGGTAAAGCAGGACTTGATTTGTGAGGAACAGAACCTGCCTGGTCAGTTTTCTCTGAGTAAAGCGGTGATAGGTCTGATGGTCTTGGTATCAATGACCCAGATCTTCATAAGCTGGGAAGGTGGTCAGGGCATGTGGGAAGTGGGTGTTGTACCAGATCTGCTCATGGATATGATTATGGGGAATTACTTCAGTAGTAAGGTAAATATTGTGTGTGTCATGACCAATAGCAAGGCTAAGGAACATGTTCTTTTTTATTTTTTTTATTTTTCATATTTATCCTCCTTTCCTCCCCTTAGCTCTGGTCTTCTCGGGAGCACCAAGGAGTCATCCCTCTGTGGTCTGCCCTACCTGGACAGTCCTCTGTCACCCATGTAGCCTTGGTTTACCCCCTGAGTGGGGATGAGGTGGGCCCCTAACACCCTGAGCAGTCAGTAGCATCGGTTGGGAGGGCGCCAGGTGGGCGGCCGCAGATTGAGGGCAAGCTGTGTCTCCACTGGAGCTGAAGGGTGTTATTCCCTGTTTCTTGGGGAGTGACTGGCACCCTGATGTCAAGGCATGGAACCGACATCTGCCACTCCCCCACCTCTTCTCTCTGTGTTGTCAGCACTTGCTGCATCTCCGGCCTCAGCCAGAGGGCAGCCGTTCACCAACTTGGGACCCCTGTCCCTCCCCGGGAGAGGAAAGCTGTCCTCCAGAGGCTCAATCCTCTCCCTCCTCTGCTGACCCCCAGCAACCCGGGCTCATTCCTTAATCCAGGTCACCGGAGTAGCAAGAGGTGTGGCATCCAGCGCCTCAACCCTCAGCGCCACTGGGCCAGGCAAAGGAATATGTTCTTGAGGATGCAGAGGGGGAGGTACAAGAGGAAGCCACCCCTACCTCAGTAGTTGTGAAAGTTGTAGCTAAAGAACGTGCTGGGAGCAGTAGTTCTGAATCACAGCTACAGAGAGAGGCGAGTCAAGCCATGAGTGACTCCCCACAGGACAGTGTGTTTTTGGGTAATGTCAGGCATGCAGAGCTGGGGAGAGCTCAGCAAGATGATTCATCCCCAGAGATTAAGGGATTCCAGAGATTAAGATAGTGAGGCACCAGTATGGAAGGTGACTCCCTGATTTCTAGGAAACAGCAGGTGTACTGGAAGACTGGGCTCCTATCCCACTAGTGGGTTCCTAAGGGAAGACCAGAAAAAGAGATACTCTGGCAGATAATGGTTCTGAGGGAATATAGGAAGCAGCTTCTGGTTTTAGTTCCAACATTCCTTTTTCTGAACACTTAGGGGTCAGTTGTACAAAAAGGTGGCTGGATAACAATTTTTACTGGCCCAGTATTTTTAAAGACATGGCAAATTACTGCCAGACATGTCTGCAACACCAGAAGGTGGGAAAGGTTGGAGGCAAGGCGAAGACATATTTGATTCCCATGCCTTAAACTGAAAAGCCATTTGGGATGTGGACTGTTGTTGTGCTATGAGCCTATCTAAACCATGCTGAGCAGGAGATAGTAAGTTATGTTTGTGAAGATGCTCTGTAACCTGAGCGGTCACTAGCACATCAAGCAGCTCACTGAGAACCAATAATATTTCTATAGGTCAAGGTCAATGATTTTCCATGCACATCGGATCACTTTTTTTGATAATCAACACAACCTTTGCAATCTTTCAGATCATAGGTACAGAGGCCAAGGTAAGAGCAAGGTTAAATAAATGGGCTGAGGGGAAGCTAGCTAGGGGGCTGCAACCCTAGGGTTTGACTCTGTTATAGACAACTCTGCTACAAAGACACATAGTTCTCAGAAGGCATAATACCTCTCAATGAGTGACAGTTCTTAGGTAGAATGGGGAGAGGTCAACTAATCTGCTGGGGAATTACAGTATTGTCAAGTGTACAAGACATCATATTGGAATGCTTGATGAAGTCACAGAACTGAGAGTTAATGGCGTTAGCAACTGTATCAGAACTGTTACAATTAATGCCATCTAGTGTCATGTTCAACATGGTGTGATTAGCTCCTTTACCCATGAACCCCTTGATGTGTCTTCAGAGTCTACGGGAGTTGCCAGTAGAGGTGTGCAGAAGATCTTTACAGTAATTACTTTTGGCAACTCAAATTTTGTTTTTTTTACACTCATTCCTCCAGTTCCTATATTCCCACCAGTCAGCAGGCTGCGGTGAAACTTTATGTTCAACCCTACACTTATCTCTTTCATTTAGTAAGGCAAGCAAGTCACTGTGTAGCCATCTAGTGGCCAACTCTCTTACTCTATGCCTTAAAAGAGGGATGGGTTTCTCCTTCAGTGCCTGGAGTTTGGAAATAAAGTAGCATAAAACTTCATTAAAATTACTAGTTGGATATAAAGGTGACCAGGCTGTCTGGAGTAAATCACAAGGAACAAAGCCTTTTGGGTCAAGTTTGAAAATGTCACTCTAACATTGCATCACCATGTACTTCCACTCAGTTGATATTTAAGCTTTGCCATTGAGCTGCACTCAAATTAAAGACAGGGAGCTGGATTCTCAAAGTGGGGTACAGGGCTTGCACCATGCCTCGTGCCACAACACTTAGATTCTGGCAGTGCACTGAGCCCCTTTGTTGCAACTGCACCCAATTTTATAATCTCTGGTGCAGTTGGGACAGTTTCTGGTGCAATCTCTGTAAAAAAGACCCTGGGATAGCCATAAACTAGACCACAAAAAAGTGGGTCTAACTTGTGTCAGCTGGTACATAGATAGAAAATCCCGCTCACCAGCCAGGAGAATGCTGCCAGCCTGGAGCACCATATCTTCAACACAACTGGGGTTTGCAGCATTCTCACCCTTTTGAAAATTGACCCCAGGAAAATGTGCAGTAAAGGTTAACTCACAGATGATGTGCTCTACATGGTGACCAGGGTTAATATCCCAGCAGGAGCATATACAGTATATTACAAGCTATCTAATACATGCAATGCTCCTACCAATAAAACTTCATGGTGTATGTTTTTATGTGCTGCACTCAGCAAACAAAGATCTCCAGATTTGTTATTGCTTGTCTCAACCAAAAAGTTCAACTTAATGAAAGAATTTGACTTTCAAAATATTACAAGTTGTTGGGTATGCATCATTCTCAATGCACAGTTAAAGCGGTTGTGTCAGTTGTGACAAGTTAAGCAAATTCATTAATTGATACAGAGTTCCCACCCCCCAGCCCAACACAAATGGCATGGTCCCTGCCACTAATTACCAGATAGGTGAACAGTGCCACAGGTGTCGCTGCAATTAATTAATAGAACAGGAAAATAAAAGAACAAATTGTTCTGTTAATTGCCCTGCTATACAGAGTGACATATCTTCCAGTTGCAAGCATGTTCCAAAAGGTGACATACTGTGGGACAGCTTTTTATACTCTTTTTTTTTTTTACATACTGTACCTAGTTTGGAATTCAGAACTGGGTGAGTTTGAGCAAGACTGGCAAAGAAATGACATATATGCCAACATGTGGTGACTTAATTTGCAGGGATCAAAGATGAATTTTAACACCTCAGCCTCCACAGAAAGTTTAGCAGGAGTGTAAATACAAAATGTTAGGTTTCTATTTCCACCTGTTTGTTTGCTAACCCAATGACATGTGTGCTGTGCTTTGAGGCTGCACTGAAATAGATGCAAGTTTCTATGGTGAAGGCATGACATCATACACCTAGGGAACTGGTAGCCAAAGCTACAAGAGTTTGAGACACAGGCAGTTCCTTTTACTGAGCCAATATGCCAGCGTAGCATGTGCATTTTAATTCTTCACCAAAGAGGGGGGACTTGATTGCTTGTATGACAGACTGACAAATGTAGCAAGACAGGCATCACTGGATCAAGTAGTCTTGTTCTGGTGCATACAATGTAGTCTTAGAATGTAGATTTATATATCAACTAGTTCGTTCTCCATTGCACTACAGATGTTTCACTTGTTCAGCCTTGAACCTGCATACAAAACATACATGAAACATACAAATTTAAGAGCATAATTGTGCACCAAAATTCTACCCATTAAGAGAAGTTTACTCTTGATCTATTCCAAAACCCTCCTCCTTTACCAATACACTACAGAAGGGTCCAGAGATTCAGCCTTGAGCTTGCATGAAACTTATCTTTTAATAACATGAATGGCCATGAATATTCAAATCATTGTGGGAAACTTAAAGGAAAACTACACCCAAAACCTGAAAAAATATATGTTGTGCAGAGTGTTTTAATTTGTATGTGAAGTTCTAGTGTTTCCTTCCCTCTGACTGGTATTAGGAGTTTTTCACAAATTAGCCTGCTAGCTTTATGCTAGTTTTACGACCCCTGGGGTTCTCCATGCCTGATAGTGTAATTGTATTTCTTGTTCCCACAGTGCATCTTGTCTCACGTGACTGTGATGTAAGAGAGACCCAACATTCAGCACAAGCATGCCAGACAAACTAAATATCTTGGAAGCTTTACAAGTTGCACAAAAATTACCAGCAGCAAAGTTTTTCAGGACAGTAAAACCTTTAGGATGAGGGTGGTCACCAAGCTGAATTCTACAGATTTTAAAATATAGCCATCTCTGTTGTTGTGAACTGATTGTAACGCAATGCTTTCTGCTGGATTTATGGGCTCTTCTACATCACCATTACATGAAACAAGGTGCAGTGTAGGACAAAGAAGTGCAATAAAACTATTTGATATGGTGATCTCCAGGGGTCGTAAAACTACCCTAAAGCTAGCAGGCTAATTTAGGAAAAACTCTGAATACCAGTCAGAGGGAAGGAAACACTAGAACTTCACATACAAATTAAAACACTCTGCACAACATATATTTTTCAAGTTTTGGGTGTAGTTTTCCTTTAAACTTTTCTTCCAAAGCCAAATTCCTTTAGCACTACACTACTGAAAGTTCACAAATTCAGCCTTGAACCTGCATTCCAGACTTTGCACATCACAGATATGGATAGAGTCTGAAAAGAATATTTATTAAACTTTTTTCTTAAGGGCACCAGAATTCATACATATGGTGCTCCTGACTCATGTCAAGCTTTACGGCTATGCAGATTTATGTGAAAGTTGAACTTCTTTTACTACATGTGCTTCAACAAGAGGAAGGAAGCAACAGTATTCTCTAATAGTAGATCACCTACATACAGTAGGTTGTAGTATCTAGTGCTAGAATATATAAATCCGTACAGAAACACTAATAAAGCATTGACTGAGCACCCATGATTGTTTTGGAATTACCCTAAATTTCCTAGCAAATGTAGTTCTGTATAATCACTGTGGGAGTACCATCTTTTTTCAGACTTGGCTGAATTCACTATTTTGTCTCTCAGTAGACACATGTACATGTTTGTTATGGTTATATGTGTACTTTATCAAGTTCATTGGATGAGATAAATGTAAAGCAAACCTACTGTAAGTACCAGTATTTCTGAACACAAAGTACTTGAGAAGAAAGTCTTATAACCACAGACTGTGTATGTAAACATATAATAATATCTTGTTTAAGATTTCTGTTTTTAAAAAAGGAACTTCAATTTCTTTTTATCATTTTTTTTATTCAACATCACTAGTACATCCCACCTTTGCTGAACTACCCCTGCAGCCTCAGCCTTCCCTTTTCTGGTATTTACTGCCTCCTCTACTGGGTCCCCAGTATAGTTCCAGCATCTAGTGTGGGTTCTGTCAAGGTTGTAGAGTGGTTCCTCTTTCTGATCCAAATTGTGCAGGAAGCAGCATGGACAGATGGCTCCCCAGGGCTAGAAGGGTACCAACTTCATGTTGCATGTTACTGGGGCTTTTCCTCTATAGTTGCTCCCCTAGAAACTGCCATAGAAGGCATCACTGACTGCACATGCATGCTAAGCACACTGACTCTTCAGTGTAGCCAGTGTAATCCGATGCTCTGCTGCTTTGATTGTGTCACTATCTATTTTGTGTTGCAGTATTGTTTTGGGTATTGCCTGCATTTTCCTGTCTGCAGGAGGATGAGAACATCCTTTGGGATGCCCAATCCTTCACCTCCTAGCCCTAAATGCCCCTAGCTCATTCCCAAACCTAGGTTGCCAGTGATAGAACATGAATTTAATGGTTTACTCTGCAGAAAATTAAATAACCCCCAGTGGGGGAAAGGACTATCCCAACTGAATGTAGCACATCAGAATTTTAGAATTAGTAGCATGAGACATAGGTTTATGGTTATAAGAGGACTTGGAATGTTTGCAAATAAACACTCCTGATAGACTAAGAATGGTGTCATTATTTATAATAGTAATCAGAGCACTGGCTTGGAAACTGGGAGATTCTAGGTTCAGTCCCCATCTAAACCAAATGCTAACTATGTAACCCAAAGAATCACTTAACCTCTAAGTGCTCCAGTCCACCTAGCCATGGGAATGGTAGAAACAGAGCCACACCAGAAAAGAGATGTTACATCTCAGCTTGGATCTCCTGAGTAAATAAGTTTTGAAAAAATAAAATAAGTAAAAGGTGTGGACATAAGGGGATGTACCTCAGATAGATCTTCCAGATTTCATAACAAGGCCTTAATTTGCAGTCATCCTAAACTGGGGCTAGAAGCAAGATTTTGTTATTGGTGGTTTAAGGGGTTAAACATTCCTCCAGAACAATCAGATTATTTTTCAGCACTCAAACTTGGATGAAACAGTTTCTGTTGCTTGGCTGGAGTGTGGCTAACAAGAGTTAAAAGACAAAGAACCTCTGTGCATAAACACTGAGGCAAGGGTTACCCCAAAGGGCATTTGGCTGGGAAGCCAAGTTTCAAGAAAATACAAAATCACACATGCCCCCACAATGCAAAGCACCATGGGCTGCATATGCAAATCACCACAGAATGTTATGCTGGTCCAACTTTAAGCAGAATTGCATGGTGCGGAAAGGCCTCTCACACAGTTTGCAAAGGGTGCTAACAGAAGACATAGACACGTGTTTCGTCCTACCAGGACTCATCAGTATGCCTCGTCTGTTTGACACCCCAGAGGAATGGACCAGCTACCCCTGAGGCAGTGTGCCTGGGATATATTGTGGTGAACCCATTAAAATAAAAAACTATTTAAAAGACAAAGAACCTCTGTGCATAAACACTGAGGCAAGGGTTACCCCAAAGGGCATTTGGCTGGGAAGCCAAGTTTCAAGAAAATACAAAATCACACATGCCCCCACAATGCAAAGCACCATGGGCTGCATATGCAAATCACCACAGAATGTTATGCTGGTCCAACTTTAAGCAGAATTGCATGGTGCCGAAAGGCCTCTCACACAGTTTGCAAAGGGTGCTAAAAGAAGACATAGACACGTGTTTCGTCCTACCAGGACTCATCAGTATGCCTCGTCTGTTTGACACCCCAGTGGAATGGACCAGCTACCCCTGAGGCAGTGTGCCTGGGATATATTATGGCGAACCCATTAAAATAAAAACTATTTAAAAGACAAAGAACCTCTGTGCATAAACACTGAGGCAAGGGTTACCCAAAGGGCATTTGGCTGGAAGCCAAGTTTCAGAAAATACAAACACACATGCCCCACAATGCAAAGCACCATGGACTGCATATTCTTGAAAGTAAAAGGTGTGGACATAAGGGATGTACCTCAGATAGATCTTCCAGATTTCATAACAAGGCCTTAATTTGCAGTCATCCTAAACTGGGGCTAGAAGCAAGATTTTATTATTGGTGGTTTAAATTGTAAATATTCCTCCAAGAACAATCAGATTATTTTTCAGCACTCAAACTTGGATGAAACAGTTTCTGTTGCTTGGCTGGAGTGTGGCTAACAAGAGTTAAAAGACAAAGAACCTCTGTGCATAAACACTGAGGCAAAGGTTACTCCTAAAGGCATTTGGCTGGGAAGCCAAGTTTCAAGAAAATACAAAATCACACATGCCCCCACAATGCAAAGCATCATGGGCTGCATATGCAAATCACTACAGAATGTTATACTGGTCCAACTTTAAGCAGAATTGCATGGTGCCGAAAGGCCTCTCACACAGTTTGCAAGGGTGCTAACAGAAGACATAGACACGTGTTTCATCCTACCAGGACTCATCAGTATGTGCCTGGTCTGTTTGACACCCCAGTGGAATGGACCAGCTACCCCTAGAGGCAGTGTGCCTGGGATATATTGTGGTGAACCCATTAAAATAAAAACTATTTAAAAGACAAAGAACCTCTGTGCATAAACACTGAGGCAAGGGTTACCCCAAAGGGCATTTGGCTGGGAAGCCAAGTTTCAAGAAAATACAAAATCACACATGCCCCACAATGCAAAGCATCATGGGCTGCATATGCAAATCACCACAGAATGTTATGCTGGTCCAACTTTAACAGAATTGCATGAGCGAAAGGCCTCTCACAGTTTGCAAAGGTGCTAACAGAAGACATAGACACGTGTTTCATCCTACCAGGACTCATCAGTATGCCTCTGCCTGTTTGACACCCCAGTGGAATGGACCAGCTACCCCTAAGGCAGTGTGCCTGGATATATTGTGGTGAACCCATTAAAATAAAAAACTATTTAAAAGACAAAGAACCTCTGTGCATAAACACTGAGGCAAGGGTTACCCAAAGGGCATTTGGCTGGGAAGCCAAGTTTCAAGAAAATACAAAATCACACATGCCCCACAATGCAAAGCACCATGGGCTGCATATGCAAATCACTCACAGAATGCCCTTTTGGTAACCTTGCCTCAGTGTTTATGCACAGAGGTTCTTTGTCTTTAAATAGTTTTTTATTTTAATGGGTTCACCACAATATATCCCAGGCACACTGCCTTAGGGTAGCTGGTCCATTCCACTGGGGTGTCAAACAGACGAGGCATACTGATGAGTCCTGGTAGGACGAAACACGTGTCTATGTCTTCTGTTAGCACCCTTTGCAAACTGTGTGAGAGGCCTTTCGGCACCATGCAATTCTGCTTAAAGTTGGACCAGCATAACATTCTGTGGTGATTTGCATATGCAGCCCATGGTGCTTTGCATTGTGGGGGCATGTGTGATTTTGTATTTTCTTGAAACTTGGCTTCCCAGCCAAATGCCCTTTGGGGTAACCCTTGCCTCAGTGTTTATGCACAGAGGTTCTTTGTCTTTTAAATAGTTTTTTATTTTAATGGGTTCACCACAATATATCCCAGGCACACTGCCTCAGGGGTAGCTGGTCCATTCCACTGGGGTGTCAAACAGACGAGGCATACTGATGAGTCCTGGTAGGACGAAAACGTGTCTCATGTCTTCTGTTAGCACCCTTTGCAAACTGTGTGAGAGGGCCTTTCGCACCATGCAATTCTGCTTAAAGTTGGACCAGCATAACATTCTGTGGTGATTTGCATATGCAGCCCATGGTGCTTTGCATTGTGGGGGCATGTGTGATTTTGTATTTTCTTGAAACTTGGCTTCCCAGCCAAATGCCCTTTGGGGTAACCCTTTCCTCAGTGTTTATGCACAGAGGTTCTTTGTCTTTTAAATAGTTTTTATTTTAATGGGTTCACCACAATATATCCCAGGCACACTGCCTCAGGGGTAGCTGGTCCATTCCACTGGGGTGTCAAACAGACGAGGCATACTGATGAGTCCTGGTAGGACGAAACACGTGTCTATGTCTTCTGTTAGCACCCTTTGCAAACTGTGTGAGAGGCCTTTCGGCACCATGCAATTCTGCTTAAAGTTGGACCAGCATAACATTCTGTGGTGATTTGCATATGCAGCCCATGGTGCTTTGCATTGTGGGGCATGTGTGATTTTGTATTTTCTTGAAACTTGGCTTCCCAGCCAAATGCCCTTTGGGGTAACCCTTGCCTCAGTGTTTATGCACAGAGGTTCTTTGTCTTTTAAATAGTTTTTTATTTTAATGGGTTCACCACAATATATCCCAGGCACACTGCCTCAGGGGTAGCTGGTCCATTCCACTGGGGTGTCAAACAGACGAGGCATACTGATGAGTCCTGGTAGGACGAAACACGTGTCTATGTCTTCTGTTAGCACCCTTTACAAACTGTGTGAGAGGCCTTTCGGCACCATGCAATTCTGCTTAAAGTTGGACCAGCATAACATTCTGTGGTGATTTGCATATGCAGCCCATGGTGCTTTGCATTGTGGAGGCATGTGTGATTTTGTATTAACAAGAGTTAATTCTCATAACAGTGAGACTCACTGGTCAATAGAATCCTGCAAGAGCATTCCTTCTGGAAAAGTCCTACAGTATTTAAGGTCTATATTGAGGCCTTCCCTTTTGGGCAGTGTCAGAATTGCCACTGTTGACTTCATCAACCTGTGTTTATGCCCAAGGGCAAGGGTGGCAGCAAGACCAACAAGAGGAGGAGGAGGAGGAGTAGGTATCCCAAAGGATGTTCTATTCTGCAGAGGGTGAACATCAATGTCCATTATGATACTGTCACCTGGGTGAAACACAGGTAGAAGAAGAAGAATCAGCATTTATATAGCACTTTTCATACATCCAAAGCACTTTACAAGCAATGCTAGACTGGTAGTAAAGTGACTGAATGTGTGGTGGCAGCCATATCGCACATCATCACCCACACACAGCCTGGATAATTGCATGAACTGGTTTAATGGGAAGGAGAATGTTGGCCAGGACACCGGGAATGTTCCCTACTCTTTGCGAAGAGTGCCCTGGGTTCTTTTACTTCCACCTGGACACCCACCAGGACAACACCAGAATGGGCAGAAGGGACCTCGGTTTAACGTCTCATCTGAAGGACGGCACACCCCAGCAGTACAGCACCCCCCAATACTGCACTCAGATGCCAGCGATTTTTAGGTGCAAGTTCAATCCCGGTGTGGGATGAGAACCCATGACCTTCTGGTCCAGAGGCAGATGTGCTACCAACTGAGCCACGCTGACACCAGCTGGCAGTGTAGCTATGATAGCATGTACTGGAGGAGGAGGTGGCAAATGTGGCACATCTCAAGGATGCATCTGCATGCCTCTGGGTCCTCAAGGGCAGGAACTGGAGAGAAAATCTGAAATATGAGAACTCTCCAGACAGAGAAGTTACCTTGCCACCCACCATCCAGTTGGGGAGCACAGACCTCAGATTTCTCCCCATCTTCAGTCCTACTGTAATTTGGTACTACACTTCAAAGGAAATGGCAAAGTGCTTAAGGTTGGCCCTGGAGAAGGACCCTTCTGATTTGGGATCAGAAAGCCCCACCCTGTTATAGTCATGTCCAAGGGTTTGGTGACAAGGTGGAGTAGTGACCTGGGGTTAGATGCAGGGTCAGATTAACAAGCTGTGGGCCATGGACAATTAGTAATTGTGGGGCCCCCTATGACTTCATCAATAGGGAGGAGGTGGGGACTGTCTCGGGTCTGGAAAGCTGAATGGTTTTTGATGCCTTAAAAAGGCATTTAAAGGGGTTTCCAGCTACTCTGAATGCCATTTCTTAGGGTGGAAATAGAAAGTTAGAATGTTTGAAGTTATACGGCTGGAGTACATTCTCACTGAGTGTTAGCACTCAGCACAGCCATGTGTTACTAGCGGGCAGGAATTGGGAACAGGCCCATAACCCTGGACAGTATGTTGGAGCATGAATTATCATGATAGCACAATTTACACAATAAACAAACCTGCAGCAGAATGGTTTCATTTATTGTGCATTCTGCTGCCAAGTATTGCTGTTGTCTCCAATCTGATCTGCTCATAAATGTGAGAATGCCACGTGGTTCCAGCCTCCGAAAATAAGAAAAAAGATCCTGTGTGCGGTCCCAGCAGAACTTACAGAGACCTTTGCATGCAGTGTACCCCCTCCTCATATAAATATGAGTGAATTTCATAATTTTTATGTGGTTCACATGTTTTTTGTGTAAATTGCTTACACAAGGAAGCTGAGAACTCAGACTTCAAAGCAGCAGTTAAAGCCACAGTGCAACAAAAAAAATTTGTTGTTTTTTATCATACCTGTCAAATGTACTTTTCACGTGTAGGCAGCAGAGGCCGATGAGACTCTTGGAATCCTTGGCTTGGCTTCCTTCTAAGGAAGGAAGAGCAGGAGCAGCTTGCTAAGGTCATGGATTCTGGGGTCACTGGTAGCAGGACTGGGGCAGCAGCATGCGCAGGACCATATTTTATATCTCATCCCTGCTCTTTTGTTTTAACTTATAACAAAGGAGAAGTGAATGAGATATTTTAACAAGCTCTCTCTCTCAGACTGTAGAAATGGAGGAAGGTGCCAGCCTAAACCAGAGTTCAAAGCATTCATGAAAGAGGGACTTCTGGGGATTGTGTTTTGGTGCCAGGGAGGTATGTTGAAGTGAGTAATAATGCTACAGACAGTCCGATCACTGGAGGCAGTTTTTATTGTGCTGGGATAATTGGACTCACTTCAGCATAATTACTCACTTCAATGTGTGAATGTGTCAGCGACTCAATGCAGCTCAGGGTTGAACTGAGTAGCAAGGGGACATCTGGAAATGGGGTCATGGGGCACTGGCACTAACAGCAGCATGCCTTAGGATACAAAATGCATCCTTTGCACACTGAATATTCAATATATATCATAAATCAACCATAAGAACCATTAGAAGAACCAGTGGCAACTGTGGTAGGGTTATTGGCAAGCAGTTTTCCAGCTTTTGCTTAGAAGCTATGTGGAAGAATTAATCCACTACAAGTCATTTTCTGGAGCAAGGTCAGAGATAATTATAGTGTTCAATTCTTCCAGCTAATTTCCAGGTTAAAGCTCCAAACTGTGCACTGGTAATGCTACCCCCCCCAAAACCCCTGCACACTTAACATCACAGTTGCCCCGTACTTGTTCTCTGGAATGGATCAGGAAATTGATGCAGTCCAGACATCTTTGTTGCCATCAGCCACCATGGCATTGCAGGTGAGGTCCAAAATAAGAGCACTGAATCATTTTCAGGAGTGGTCAGGTAATTATCCCCCTCTAGCTGGTACTACATTTATTTTTTCCTACCAAAACAGAGTGAAGATGAAGTTCCTGCCAACTTGAAGTAGCAGATCAGCATTTTCTTAGTCACCATGTATTTTTTTTTGTTTGTTTTTTAGCAATAATGTTTTCCCAGCAAAAACATCAACCCACCCATTTTTCATTTTGTTTTCTTTTATTGCTAAACTGACCTAAGGGATTTTGAAAAAGTTCCCACGCCCCCTCTAGTGTCATGCCTGCCATGACAAAATTAAATATTTTGGTACAGTGCCATGCTGTTTACCAACAGAAACATATGGTAGCACCATCCAACTACACCCACTGTATATATCTAGCATTTACATTGAACGGGTAACCACAGTGGAGGACATTTTTAAAAATTGTGTCAGTCATCTTTAATGATGTGAGACATTAATTTCAAAATAAGTTATGAAAGCTGTTTTACAAATATCTGAGGAAATTGAGGATGAACGTAAGGATGTTAGAAATACATTTTTGCCAAAATAACTATGATGACATTTTTTGCTACAAAATGTTGCTGCGTTAGTGCATGTTTCAGTATGATAGTGAATCGGTGTGCAAAGTCAGGAAACTTTGCTTCATTAAATTATTTGCAAAGTTTCCCTGACTTCATAAAGTTCTTTGTCTGGCAATGTGCCTACATAGCCAAGCAAAATCTATGTGAAGTGCCATTTCAAAACTAAATGTAATAGTGAACTAACACGTCATGTAATCTTTGCCGGGTGAAGTAGACACTTCAGCAAAGAACTATGTACATTTTTAAAATGGAAAAAAAAAGCCCAAAGGGGCTAAACCCATGCCCACCAATGCTCATTACACCCTTCCCCCCACAAAAGTAACTTAAATCCACCACCCTGCCCCTACCACCCTCTGAATTATGAATCCCTCCCTCCTTCCCACTGAAGTTAAAAAAAAGGAAAATCACACCCAGACTTGCAGTAAACAAGTGACAATTGCTCAGTTCCCTGACCTTCTACAAACTTCTTCCCTAAGCCAGCCCTCCCACCCACTCAGCATCCACCACCCCCAGTCCCATTCACTGAGCAGCAATCACACCATCACACTCTTTACTGCATCAATGTAAGAAAAGAAATTGCCCTATGGTGGTCAGCCACCAGCAACAACAGCCCTGATCTCCTTCCTGCCTTGCCTGGCTGCCTTGAGTGAAGGGAAAAGTGCAGTAGAATTCCAAAAAGGCATTTTTATATAAAATTTATAACATTTTTGTTTTTTAATATCTTTACCTCAATTTTTGCATTCGAGTGACTCACCCACCCTTATGAACCCTACGGGTATCAGTTTTCAGACTGTCCACAAAATGGATGTTCTGCATATGTGGTGAACACCTATTTCAGGGTTGATTTGAAAGTTAGCTTGACACTAACATGGTTCATGAGGGTGGAAGGAAAAAACACTCGAGAAACAAATGAGGTAAAAATATATAAGAAAAGTTATGAATGATAGAAAAAAGGATATTTTTGGACTTAGAATACCACTGCACTTTCCCATTGAAATAAATGGGAAAGTTGTGTTTCAAGTAAGGCAGCAAGGTAGGAAGGAGGTCAAAGTTGTTGTCACTTGGCTGTCCTCAATTGGATGATTTTGGGGGGCAGAGGTTCTGAGAGGGTGGGAAGGGGATGTTGAAAGACTGAAGAGTACCATCTAAGGTCCTGTAACTAAAAGCCATCTGAATTTGCACCCTGCATTGTTTTTGGACACAGACTATGGGGTAACATTGTGCATACTTGGGAACATGGAACCTTGGGGACACAGCAGTGGGAGGAGGGAATGGATCAGGGAAAAGGATGGTAGAAGTTGGTGGGGGGCACAGTAGGGTGGCAAACTGGGGGGAGGGTCAGTGGCAGCATAAGGGGTGTGGGGATCAGTTAAGGGAGGGGCTGAGGATATGAAGGGAGGATAGTGGGGTATAACAACTATGGAGCAGCCATATTCATGAGCACCCTGTAGAGGTCAGAGGTAGTGCCCAATTTGCCAAAAGATACAGTGACTGGAGGAGGAGCTATCATGACTAAAGGAAGAAATGCCTTGGCTAAAGGGGGATATGTCTTGGCCAAGAAGAAGAATGGAAAGCAGAAACACAGAAGGCAACTGGGAAGAGTACAAAAGGTAGGATGAAGGAAGGGACAGGGGGCGGAGAGTGCAGACCACACTGGGGTCCAAGGGGTGGTACCAGTGCAGTAGACAGGGGCACAATGGGTTCCAGCTGGAATGATCTTGCATACACAACAGGCTCAAACAGGTATTGGCCATTGACTGAGATGATAGATGAGGGATGGGCAAAGGAGGAGCATCCAGCAGTATTGGAGAGAAAAAAAACAGGGGGGTATGGAGGAGGAAATGGGGGTTATTGGGGAAAAAACAGACAGAGAAGGAGTACTGAAGCAGGAGAACAAATAGGGGCAGACGGAGGGAACAAAGTGCAGGAGGTAGAAGGAGCAAGGAGAGGGAAGGGGTGGGAGGAAATGAAGAAAGCAGATGGAGAACATGGTGGAATCTTAGTGTTAGGGGACTCAGGTCCAAGAGCTGCAGGACAGGGAATGGTTGATGACCATGACATGGATGGGGAAGGAAGGAGGGTGCAACGTGGGTGTGTGGAAAAGGAGGGATTATAGTGATATGGGATTCTATCCTGAAGGGGATCAGGTGGGGTGGAAGTGTGAAAGACACAGTTGGATATGGGTGGAACCTGTACCAGGCTTGACAGTGGACAGGGCAGGGGAGACTCTGATTAAGTCTGTTGGGGGAGAAGGAAGAAGCATCAAGTTGTGGTACATGTTGGCACTAATGACTTGGGGGGCTGCACGGTGGAGGAGGTAAAGGGGAAATTTGAGGAACTGGAGAAGCTATTCTTGGAAATTGGGAGCCTTGTGTCCTGCTTGGAGGTGCTACCAGTGCCAAGGGCTAGCAGTGCAAGAAGGGTAAGAATAGTGGAGTTCAACTCCTGGCTGAAGGAATGGTGTAACTCACAAGGGTATGGGCTGGTAGGAGGATGGGGGAGACATGGAATAACAGGGCAGGGAACTGTATGCAAAGGACAGTTTATACCTGACTCAGCCAGGTAAGGGGGTTTTAAAGAGTAAGTTAGAAGAATATATAATTTCAAGGGGGTATTTAAACTAGATAGGGTGGAGGTGAGTGTGCAGCCAGCATGCAGGGTCATCAGAATGGGGAGCCAAATGAGCCATCCCTTAAGAAAACAGTGAGTGCAAGGGGGGTCACAGAAGGGAGGGGGCAGTCAAAGGGGGCATGAGGGTGAATGGATGGGAATGGGTGGAAGGCGGTCTCCCTAAATGTGAGGAGCTTGGGTAATAAAATTGGTGAGCATCAGGCACTCTTGAGTGAGGGGAGGGTGGGTGGACATCGCAGCTATAACTGAGACTTGGGCCACCCAACACCAGCATTGGGATCTGGCAATCTCAGGGTATAGAATTTACAGGAAGGACCAAGGGGTCAGGAGGGGGGCAGGGGTGGCACTATATGTGAGGGATGGGAACAGATGCAAGAGAGATGAGTTGGAGGAAGGGAGGGCTGAGGCACTGTAGATGCAGCTCCTAGATGCCAATGGTAGAAAGCTGAGGCTGGGGGGGTGTACAGACCTCCTGCCCAGTTTGAGGAGCTGGACAAGGAGTTAGCAAAGCACATTAGGAGGGTATGTAAAGTGGATTGTGGTGATTGTGTGGGATTTCAATATGTCAGGGGTGAATTGGAGCACCCCTGCCACCTCCAGTGCCAGGGAACAGGTACTCCTGGATGCATTCCAGGATGGCTTCCTGACACAGCTGGTCAGTGGGCCAACTCAGTTAGGTAACACGCTGGACCTGGTACTGTCGAATTGGGAGGCCATGGGGAAGTAAGGGTGGAGGACCCACTATCTGGAAGCAACCACCAATCAGTGTGGTTCGCACTCATTTTGAGTAAGGAGATTGGGGGCTCAGTAACAAGGGTGATGGACTTCAGGTGGGTGGACTTTGGAAAGGTGCAAGAAATACTGCTGGGGCAATTAGTAGAGATAAGTCCAGAGATGGATGCACAGCAAAAGTGGGATATTATTAACACTGGGATAGCAGAGGCTGCGGAGGCTTGCACCAGGATCCAAAACAAGAAGAACAGAGCCAAGAAGCCAAATTGGCTGAACAGCAGAGTGATGGAGGGGGTGAGGGCAAAGAGGGCTGCATTCCAGAGATTCAGGAGGATGGGGAGAGGACAGGGAGTCATATGGGAGTTGGTCCAAGGAGGTTACCAAGTGGGTGAGGGAAGGCAAAGCCTCCAGAGATCCAGAGAGCTAAGGTTAGCACAGGGCTTTAAGGGAAGGGAAAAATACTTTTTTAGATTTGTGAGGGAAAAAAGGAAGTGCAGAGACAACTTAGTGAGGATAAAAAGGGGTGAGGAATGGGAGGAAAAGGGAGCAGCAGAAGCAGAAGCATGGAATGAGTGCTTCTGTTCCACGTTCACGCAGGAGAAGGGAGGTCCACTACTTCTGTGGACGGGAAAGATGGGGTTGGGGGGAGGGGATGATGGATGGATGGATTGAGGAGAATAGGGTGTTAGAGGGGCTGAGAGTACTAAGGCTGGACAAGGCACTAGATCCAGATGGTATTCACCCCAGGGAGCTGAGGTGTTGGCAAGGTCATTGGTGGTCTTGTTCAGCACCTCTCTGGACACAGGTTATGTGCCCCAGGACTGGAGGGTGGACTATGTGGTGCCTATTCACAAGAGCAGCCAAAGGGATGAACTGGGAAACTTCCAACCTGCCAGTCTTATGTCCATAGTGGGTAAACCTATGGAGGCAATACTGAAAGAGAGAGACTGGTGGCATTTCTGGAAGGAAATGAACTCCAGGATGGGTGGCAGCATGGATTCATCTCAGGGAGGTCTTGTCAGACCAATGTAGTAAAATATTATGACTGGGTTACCAGAGAACTGGATAAGGGTCATGCTGTGGACATCCTATACTTGGACTTCAGCAAGGCCTTTGATTCATGTGCTTCACAGGTGGCTGTGGGAGGAAACCGACTTCTGCAGGGGTTATGGAGAATCTTGCAAACTGGATAGGGAACTGGCTGGGGGGGAGGCAGCAACAGGTGGTGGTGGTGGTGGGGGAACTCTCAGCACCTAGGTCAGTGATGAGTGGAGTACCTCAAGGCTCTGTGCTGGGTCTGGTGATGTTTGGGCTATTCATTTCAGATATCCCACATGGAGTTGGTAGCAGGATTAGTCTTTTAGCAGATGATACTAAAATGGGGGTGGTAGCTGATGAAGTGGATGGGTGGAAACAACTACAAGGGCACCTAACCAAACTGGAGGATTTGTCAGAGAGATGGCAGCTGGGCTTGAATGTGAAGAAATGCAAGGTTATGCACTTAGGGGCAAAAAAAACAAATAGGGACTATTGGTTGAGAGGGGTGAGGCTGGGGGACATTGAGGAAGAGAAGGACCTTGGGGTGTTGATAACGGGGAGCATGAACAACTCTGCTCAATGCAGAAAAACCACAGATAAGACTAACAAGATGCTGGGGTGTATTGCAAGGGGATTCTCATCCAGGCATGGGGAAGTGATCCTGCCCCTCTACAGGTCATTGGTCAGGCTGCATTTCGAGTACTGTGTGCAGTACTGGCATCCGTATACAAAGACAGACAAACTGCTGGAGGGGGTGCAGTGGAGGGTGACAAAAATGTTATGGGGGATGGAGGGCAAAGCCTATGAGGACAGGCTATGTGAGCTGAATATGTACACCCTGGAAGAGAGGCAGAATAGGGAGAATATGATTGAAACATTCAAATATTTGAAGGGGATAAACAAAGCCAGTGCTGATGTGTTGTTCAAGCTGAGGAAAGGTGGGGATACTAGGGGGCATGGGTTAAGATTAGAGGGTGGAAGATTTAGAAGAAAGATAAAGAGACGCTACTTCACGGAGAAGGTAGTGTTGAAGTGGAATGTCCTATCAGAGGGGGTGATACCATGTAAGATGGTGGGATGTATTAAAAGGGCATAGGACAGGAAACAAGGGAGGGTCTGGATGAATAGTGCTGAGAACTGGGGAAATAGTGCTGAGAACATCCTGAAGATGGGGAGGAGGTTGGGGCAACTGCAATCTAGGGGTACCAGCTGCACACTCAAGCAGACTTTGATAGACCATGAGGTCTGTTTCGGCTGGCAGTTTCGTATGTTCATATGTTCGTATTTGAGATTCCTAAGGCACTGACATGCTAGTCTTTTTTTCTGTCATTTGCTGTCCCTTACTGGTGTTTCAACAGCTAGCACCAGATGCTGTTTGTGAGCCACTGCAATTTAGGACGATCCAACCCCTGCTAGGGTGAGTCAAAACAAACAAACAAAAAAACAGTAGAGTAATGAACCCAAGATATTGTTGGCTTGGTTTGTTTTGGAAGAGTACTTGGAGGAGAACTAATCGAGCACGATAGCACTATAAATCATTTTGTGACAGAGGTCAGGTCAAACTGAGATTATAGTGTTCAATTCACATTTATTCCTTCCAACCATGGACTTAATTGAGCAGGAGCTCACAGGAACTCATTTCCACCACCTCTCAAAAAATGGTGTGACAGTTCCACCACATCTGTCATCTTTTTCCATTGAGTACTATAGAAGAGTTCTACCACCTAGAAATGACAGTTCCATCACCTCTGAAATTTAGATATGAGTTCCCCTATCTAAACATTTCCAATTTAACTGCTGCCTACAACTATAACATCAAAGTTAAAGCTGAAAAGCAAGCAGCATGCTCATAACAAGTGGGATGCCGACAATGCTATCCCACCCACACACACACACACTGCATAGCAGTTGTTTATGACTGGTCAGATGGAGTTAGTTAAAAGAAAGATACAGAACTGGATTCTATTATTTTTTTTTTATTTAGACTCGAGTCACGACAGGGTCACACTTGACACTAATGGGTCAAATGAGGATTTATGGGCATGCTGGCCTCAACTGGGGAGGCATTAGTAAAATAAAAATAAAACTTTAAGCAAACAAACCAATATCCAGCCCTGCTTTCATTGCGAGGATCATTTGATCCGACAATCACTGCCTTGTCTTGCAAACCCCAGGTTCTCCTCCTTCTCTGTCTGCACGGGGCTAATAACAGCAAGATGCAGATTATTAATAGTAAGGAAGAGACCAGTCCCAATACAGAGGGATGAAAGCTTTTGCACTATCTGTTGCCAAATGACTCCCCCCCACAACACACACATATGTAAAAGCTACATGCACACTGAGGTGAGTGAGCAAGTCAGAAGAGTCAGATTACCAGCATTTACACTTTATCTCTTTGTTTTACACCCATGCCACTACTAAGCTGCCCAGTGGCCCTGGATGTGTTTTGTACACACAACCTACTTTAGAAAGGCCCCAGCCCCCACACAGACGCTGTCGCTGGCTGGTTTTTAAGGAATTTTTCAAATGCCATCCCTGCAGCCAGTTTGAATGCCACTGCCCAAACTTGCAGATCTGCAGTGCATGCCAACTACTCCTATCCCCCAGCCTACTGCCTGTAAGGTGACCATCAGAGACAGGCACACAGCTATATAAATATATATATAGTTAGGGTTGAGCAGGCACTTTAATGTTGAACCTCAAATATTGTGCACTTTAATAACTTTGCAACCATTCAATGGATTTGTACCAAATTTGATATGAGCTATTCTGTGGGGTAGATCTCTTGATGTATCAAGTTTTGTTTCAGTCAGATGTGCGAATTCTGAGATCCGCATAGTGCAAAAAACTTACAATTCGCCACTTTTTGCAGTTTTGTTCTCATCACTCTATGCAAAGATGGTATTGAATTTTGATATGAAAGGTTTATGGTAGAAAGAGTTTGGGTCTTAGAACTGCTGCACATTTATTTGGTGAAAAAATATGAATCCGTTCCAAAGCTATTACATTGTTAAGGTCCCAGTATTTTTAATGGGATGTTTGCTTTTCAGGTTAGATTCCTTAAATGAAAAAGGATTTTTCTCTGATAAAAAAGGATCCTTTTTCTTGAGGGGCTAATCCTTTTTTGTCAGAAAAAAAATTCTTTTTGAGTCACCATCTTGTTTTTTTATTTTTGACCTAAACAAACTGTCATAACTATGCCCACGGATGTCTTTTCCAGACATCAAAGCATGTATATTGCTAATTGGGGCTTGAGAAACTGTTCTGTGTGTTTTTTTGTTATATTTTCTTTATTCTCCTACTCTAGTTCAGCCCGCAATTAGGAGGATGCCCCAGTCCTGTCCCCCAATGTCCACCATGTGCTGCCAGTCTTCTTCCCCCATGGCTTACACCCCTGTGAGGGTCAGTGGGGGGTCCCCAGACCTCTACCAATGTCCAAGTCTAGTTCAGGGTGACACCCTAGCTATTCAGGGGCAGGGCCTGTGAATGCCCACCATCATCCAGCTGCTGACTTTTCCTGGTGTTCTGGAGTCCCCATAGGTGGAGCGTGCAATATCAACAATGGCAGAGCTGTGCACACTTCCACCCATAGTACACTGGGCAACTGCTCCACCTCCCCTGCATTCTTGAGAGGCCATATGTGCCTGCACACAGCCACCGCTAGGAGTCAGACTGATGCCAGCCCTTGCTTCCCTCCCTACCCAGGAGAGGAGAGCTGTCTTCTGGATGCTCGATCCTCTCCCTGTTCAGCTGACCCCTGGTGACTGACTCACACTGTGAATATGGGTCACATGCACCACTGGGCTGGCTAGTCTGTTTGTTTTTTGATATACTGTATGGCCTCCAAAGTTTTTTAAAAAATAATTTATTCCTTTTTCACCACTCCTTAACTTCCTTTTTCGTCAGTCCTTTTTTCATCATGGTGAAAAAGGACATCAACTGGTGAAAAAGGAATCACAAAGTGGCCATCTGGTTGTGAAAAAAGATTGATGGCTGTCTAGTCAACACAAACAGAGTCATCTGGTCACAGAAAAGGATTAAATCCTTTTTCATCAGTGGATTTCCTTTTTTGTCATGATGGAAAAGGATGGCAAAAAATTATTATCAGCATGGCCATCTGGTCAGGAAAAATAGGATTTTGTACCATCTAGTCCCAAGAAACAGTCATCTGGTCATCAAAATGGATCCTTTTTCACCAGACAGAATCTTTTTCCATCACCGTAGTGAAGGACTGGTGGAAAAGGATTTCTGCTGGCAAAAAAGGATGTTTTATTGTTGTTTTTTATTTATGGGTTTTCACTTGAACTCTCCTGGAAAAAATCCCTGGTGTACAGTGGCACCCCTACCCTGTTTTTTTTTTATTTGTTATTTTATGTTTATTGTAATATTTTTAAAGTGCCCAGCACCATTCCTCATTTACTGGGTTTATCCCTGGTGTCTAATGGCACCCACCCCACCCTTCGATGCCCGATTTGTTGTGGGCATTGATGATCAGTGGCTTCCCCCAACCTCCCATGTCATTTTTCCTGAAAATAAGAAAACTGTTCCTCAATGTCTTTTTTTTAACCTTTAAAAAAAAATGCTCCATCAGCAATCACTCCCGCAACCCCATACCTGACCACCCACTGTGCACCCACTTCCCCAACCCCCTTGACACCCCCAAACACTGTCTCTCACCTGAAGAGGTCCCAGGTTCAAGATCCGCTCTCCTGATCAAAGACACGTCTTGCTGCTGGAATCGGTGACTACAATATGAGAAAGTAAGGTAAATGTGTTTCAGTGTATTTCAATGGGGTTTCAAATTTTGCATAACTTAGCTATTTTTGAGATTTTGACCCCAGATTTTCCACATAGCCTTTTAGTGGCCTCCATCATGCACACTATGATTGTTGTTATGAACTTCAGTCAGAAAGGTGATTTCTCAATCGGTTGCAAAAATCATATTTCTGGTGGGATTTGTGTAATGACAGTTATATTGTTTATGAGGTGGGGTTATAAGAAGGTTATGTTGAAAATTTTGGGAAAAATTTCAAAAAATGGTTGCGTTATGACCATTTGTTGTAATTTCATACACATGCTCATAACTCTGGATTTTCAACACTTTCACCCCGTATTTTCAACATAGCCTTCTTATTACTTCACCTCATGTATGTCACAGCTGTCATTTGTCAAATCCTGCCCAAAATGTGTTTTGCACCTGTGGTGCAGAATGGTGTTGCAGTTGCACAGAATTACATTTTGGGGAGGATTTGAAAATTTTCTGTACTGGGTACAAGCAGTGAGGTCATAAGACAGCTACATTGAAACCTTTAGGTCACATTGATTAAAAATGGCACAGTTATGACTATTTGTTTCAATTTTGCTACTCATGATTGTAACTTTGGAAATTTTAAATATTTTGAGCCCAAATTTTCAACATAGCATTCTTATTATACCACTTCATGTATGTCACAGCTGTCATTGTTCAAATCCAGGCCAAAATGTGTTTTTGCATCTGTGGTACAGAATGGCATTGCACTTGCGTGGAATTACGTTTTGGCGGGGATTTAAATATTTTCTGCAGCAGGTACATGAATTGGGGTAATGACATGGCTATGGTGACAAATTGGTAATTGTTGTCCTATAAATGGATGAGCAGTGGCCAGAGGGCCCTGTGCTTCCACAGCTAGATACATATGCGCATCTATGGAGAGATGGGAGTGCAGGGTCATGCGCTCCCACAGGCAAATAAGGAAACCATTATACTTTCCCAAAAGATACATATGCGCATCTATGGAGAGATGGGAGTGCAGGGTCATGCGCTCCCACAGGCAAATAAGGAAACCATTATACTTTTCCAAAAAGTAAGGAAACATATTGTAAAAAACTTTGATAATGCATCTGTTAGGGTTAAACTGACAAAAATACAGGAATGTGGCATTAGGGTTCCTAATTCTAACACTCCATCCCCCACCCTCCACAGACCAACAGGTGGGGGGTGCCTTGGGGTTGTCAGACCTAATGCTCACCCCATTCCATTACAAATTATGGTGAACATGGGTACAGCATAGGAGATTGAGGTGAGGGTTAGGGTTGATGACCCCAAGACAGCACATCCTGACTGTAGGTCCATGCAGCCCTAACTGATGCATTAAGAAAGTTTTTTGCAATATTACAGATATATCTATAAACAAAACAAAATGATTATATTAAATGCACACTGAAAATAGAAAATAGAGTTAAAAATTGATGTTTTGACCATAGGTCTTCTTCAGGAAATATCTAAAAGAGAAAAAGCAAAATTAGTGTAGAGGAGAGGTAAAATAAATAAATATATATATATATATATATATATATATATATATATATATATATGTATATGTAGATATATAAAGAACAAAGGGAAGGCTCTGAGAGAAGAAGTGATAAATGTCAAGATAAAGACTGAATCTGGAAAACAAAAAGGTGATGATGGGAGTAACAACGCATAATAGCAGTGAATGAGCTAGAGAAGTCCCCAGGTATGGACTAATTAGCAGGGCTTAGTAAGAAGACTGAAAGGTGAAAAATGTGGGGAAGAAGACATAGATGGAGATATTGGTGGAAAAAGAAAAAATATATTTTTAGATATAAACAGACTTTACGGAAAAGAAGGGGTGGCTGAAATATATTAGTAGAAAATAAGTCCTTCATTTAAACTGGAGAGCTGCTGGGAGCCAAGGTGGATGATCAGCTTGGTTTACACGTTTTCCTATGGTCAGAATCCCAGAAGCCCTGCTGAAGGACACAAACAGAAAGATCATTGACACTGTGGTCCCTGGAGATAAAGTGGGATACAATGGGTTTATCAGTGTCGCTATTCCTGATTGCCCGGTAGTGTTCCCTAAAACAGTCAGCAAGACGTCTACCAGTTTCTCTGATGTAAATAGCTGCACACTTCTTGTAAAGAATACAATATACCACATTAGTGGAGGTGCATAAGAACTCCTTGATGATGTGAAAAACACCTGTGGGCCCCCAAATTTTAGGCACACTAGAATTAAATTTGCAGGTGTAGCAGCAAGTTTTGTTGCAAGATTTGATACCTGGTAGGGAGGAACTGTTAGGAGTAGGTAGGCATGTATATTACCAGGAGATTATGCAGATTTGGTTGCCAGCGATAGGAGGCAATAGGTGAGTCTGTAAAGGAAGCACCAATGTTGGAGTCAGTTTGCAAAATAGGAAAGTTACTGGTGATGATCATGTGAAGTGAAGGTATACTCTGATGGAAGGGAAGCACTAGTGGAATTTGTCATTGTTCTGGCATGACAGTATCCTTCCTATGGTAGTCAAGGTTATGGGGCATGTTTCTGACCCAGAGAGTGTTCTTTTTACTGTGCTTTTAGGGTATTCCCTGTTAATAAAAAAAAAACTATGCATTATTTGGGCCTGCTCAGCAGAATCCTCATCTTCAATGCATAACCTGTGAAGTCTAAGAAACTGTGAATATGGCAGGCCATTCTTGACATGTTTAGGATAGAAGGAGCTGTGAAGGAGGAAACTGTGTGGTCTTTGGGTTTGTAATAAACTAATATCTTCAGACAAGTGTCTTGCACTGATAGTTTGATATCTAGAAAAGGCAGTGTAGAGGAGGATCCATCAACTATGTAAAGGGTAGGATGGGCTGTGGTAAACTTGTCTAAGAAGATTTGGAGGGTCTCTTTGGAGCAGGAGATAGCCTCCACACAGTCATCTATGTAGCATTTGTAGAGTTCAGGCACAGTCCCTGTGAATAAGAGAAAAATCTGTTCCTCCACCCAACCCACAAACAGACTAGCAAAGCTGGGACCCATCTTGGTACCCATGGCAGCACCACTGACCTGCTAAAAAAACCTTTTATTAAAAGAAAAAGCATTGAGTTAAAGAACAAGTGCTTCCAGATAGGTAAGTGTGTGTGGGTGGCTGCTGGACATCACGCTTATTCAGAAAATGCTGCCAAGCTGTCAGGCCATTATTGTGGGGAATCACTGTGTATTGAGATTTGATGTCCATGGTGAAGATGAGCTGATGGGAGCCACTGAATCTGAACCTGTCAAATAACTGGAGAGCATCGTTAGTGTCTTCAACATAGGAGGGCAGGGATTCAGTGAGTGGTCTCATGAGGCTGTCCAAAAAAGCAGAGATGTGGGATATGAGGCAGGGAGCAGGCAGACACAATAGGACATCCAGGGTTACCTGTTTTTGTGGATTTTGGGAAGGAAGTAAAACCTGGATGCCCGAGGATGCTGAACTATGAGTCTCTTAGCTGAAGCAGGGAGCTCCTTGTTTTCTATAGCAGAGATGATGGTGGTGGTAACCTCAGTATGATAGTCAGCAGTGAGGTCCTGGGGAAGAGAAGAATAAAACCTGGTGTCGGAGAGTTGCTGTGTGACTTCAGTGACATATAGCTCATTTTGCCAGACCACAACAGCACCCCCATATCAGCTGGTTTAATAACAATGTCATTCCTGCATCACAGAGATCTGAGGGCTTCAAGCTCACCAGTTATCAGGTTAAAGTGGCCATGCCTGCAACAAAAATTGAAATTAGTGGTGTTTTCTATGCATTGGTTAACGAAATAATCAACAGCAACAAAACTTCCTGGAGGGGGGAATCCATGCACTACTGTGGGGATTGATGTCATTGATTATTCTGGTAATACTGTCTCCATCTGCCGGAGGAGGGGTCTCGTTAGAAAAAGGAGCTATATGTCATACTCTGCGTAGAAGCACTACATATCAACTTGAACCTGCAGTACATCGAGATGTCTAGGTGTGGGCACAAAAAAGAGACCTTTGCTAAGGAGAGATCACTCATCTTGTGTTGGGGAAGATCTGAAGAAATACAAAATACTAAATTGTTAGGTTGTATCTGATTCGAGGGCTCATGTTGGTTGCTGATCTGTTGGGAGAGAGACTGGAGTTTCACAGATTTGGTGTCCTTGAGAAATTGAAAGAGAGAGTGGAGTTAAGGTGTTGGATGCAATACTTAATAAAAGGAAGGTCATGTGGGGCTGTCTGCTGCAGGAAATCTTTTTGCCTTTGGAAGGTTTTGGCAACAGAGATCAACTTTTTCTAAATGGAGAGAATGGTGTTAGTGATAAGTCCTCCTAGAAAAAGTTTTCAAAAGCTTATTAGTGGAGGAAACCTGTATCTCAGACTCAAATGAACAAGGTTGGAATTTCAAACAGGAACCTTAAGGAATAATAACCAGGTGGTGGCATTTGGAAAGAAACTGTAAGTGACTACAGAGTTTAGTCTTGGTGCAAATGTCAGAAAATAATTCAAGAGAAGACTTAGAAATATGAGAAGGGAGTGCAGACAAAAGAGCATCAGAGAGAATTCAGAAGAGACTTCAGAGTAGGCATAGTGGATTTCAGCAACTGTAGCACACACAATGTAAAACCAAAAACAAGGTGCTGCATTATCATGTGGTCTAAAAACAAAACAAAATGGTTATATTAAATGCACACTGAAAATAGAGTTAAAAATCAACGTTTCGACCATAGGTCTTCTGCAGGAAATATCTGAAAGAGAAAAAGCAAAATTAGTGTGGAGGAGAGGTAAAATTAGGAATATATATATATATATAGAGCACAGTAGTGCTACCATAGTTAGGGTTGAGGAGCCATTTTAAGTTTAAAGTATCAAAATTTGCACCGTAATAACTTTGCCACCGTTCAACATATTTGCCTAAAATTTGGTATACATGATTGGGCATGGTATATCTTGGGATCTGCCAAGTTTTGTACTGGTCAGATATACAGCTGCAGAGTTATTAAGCACCAATGAAATGTGCGCTTACGCTTTTTTGCAAATTCTTTGCTCTCGCCTACAGGTCGTACTGTTTGTGCGACTGATCTGAAACCAGGAGGGAACATGTGGCTGGGTCTCTGATTTGCCTTTTGAAGATTTCATGAAACAATATTAAACGGTTCAAAAGTTATTCAAAAAACAATTTCCCATTATAAGTCAATGGGAAAAGTTACCAAAAAGTGTGAAAGTGTCACACATGTAGTTTTTAGTGTCACAATTGACCTTAGTAGTGTCATGAGTCAGCATTTCTTTTCAGTTAGTGATCACAGAAATGATTGGCATTTAAACTTGGGACCCTCTAGGGACATAATTATTTTTGTGTTCACCTAGTCGGACCCTGAGGATGCTAGCCATGTCTTTATTTTGGGGTCAAACACCACAGTAATATGTTTTCCAAATTTCTGGAAAAAGTAATGTCGAAAAGTAGTGTCGCACTTATGACACTTTTGCGAAATTTGCAAAAGGTGTCACAAATTGCGACACTACTTTTCCAGGCTATGACCAAAATGACAACACTTCTTTGCCACCCTGCTGCAAAAAATGGTTTGGTCTTTTGAGCTGAAATTTGGAGGGAAGATAGCCAACATCTCACAGATGTGCCTTTCGGTAGTTTGGTGAAAAAATATTGCACGGCTCCCAAGTTACGATTCTCCGAAGTTGACATTTTTTTCCCATAGACTAACATGGTGGCATATGCCGTGCCTTTCGGGGCTCGTATCTCGAAAATGGTGCAAGATACATATTTTTCATCATGACCTACATAGCCCTGTAATACAAAATGGTAGCCAGGAAAATAATGATTTCTGTGAAATTAAAAAATTTTTTCTATGTCGTACGGTTGCTGAGATATTTGCAAGTAAGTACTTCCAATGCTCGTATTAAGTTTCCATTCCCATTACAATGCATACATTCTTTATGCACACTGTGTTTCTCTATGCAGTTGTCCAGCAAAAATAGGGTATGCAGTTCCGTTACTGTTACACTTACCATTTCAACTTGCGTTTATGTCCTCGTTTGCGTTCCCGTTCCCGTGTACACCACTGTGTGCATTACCCTTTGCCTTGTCATTTGCACTTGTGTTTTCCTTACTGTTACCATTTCTATTTCCACCTTGTGTTTGCATTGCTGTTCCTGTTACTATGGGCCCCGTGCTCCTGCCGCTGCATTACATTCACTATTTCTCGTCATCATTCTCAAAAAGAAGAGAAATTAAAGGCAAAAAACTCTGTTTAATGCATTAGTTAGGGTTGTTCCACAGTGACAAAAATGAGGAAATTCAGTGTTAGGGTTGAAGGGTCTCTGACCTCCAGTCCACCCCCAACTGGCATTGGGTGCTTGTTGGGAGTCGTTGGTCCTACCTCTCACCCCATTCTCCTATACCTCTGCTTTTTCACTATGTGATGGGTGAGAGTTAGGTCGATGACCCCAATGCTCACCCCAATACCAGTTGGGGGGGTGGACTGGGGGGTCCAAGGGGCTTTCAACCCTAACACCAAATTTCCTTGCTTTTGTCACTATGGAACAACCCTAACTAAAGCATTAAATTGAGTTTTTTGCCATATATATATATATATGGAAAGAAAAAAGGGGGAGGCAACAAATAGTCATAACTGTGCCATTTTTAATCATTTTTCACCTGAAACTTTCAACATAACCTTCTTAACGACCTCACTGCCTGTACCCCTTCTTTTCCCTAAAGTCTGTTTGTATCTATACACATCTATTTTCTTTTTCCTCAGAGGTCTCCATCTGTCTCCTTCTACCACATTTGTCACCTTTCAGCCTTCTTACTAGGCCCTGCTAATTAGCTCACACCTGGGGACTTCTCTTTGTCATTCACTACTATTATGCCTTGTCACTCCCATCATTACCTTTCTGTTTTCCAGATTCTGTCTTAATCTTGCCATTTATCACTTCTTTTCCCAGAGTCCCCCGTCGATTTTTAACTGTTTTCTATTTTCAGCGTGCATTTAATATAATGATTTTGTTTTGCTTTCAGACCACATGCTGATGCAGCAACTTGTTTTTGTATATATATGTATGTGTGTGTGTATATATGTGTGTGTGTGTGTGTGTATGTGTGTATATATATATATTATGGTAGCACGGTAGTGCTACCATAGTTAGGGCTGAGGAGCCATTTTAAGGTTAAAGGGTCAACTTTGCATCTTAATAACTTTGCCACCATTCAATGGATTTGCCTGAAATTTGGTATGCATAATTTGGCATGGTAGATCTTGGGATTTGGCAACTTTCATACCAGTTGGATATATGAGTATGGAGTTATTAAGCAACAACAAATTGCACAATTTCGCTTTTTTGCGATTTCTTTGCTCTCGCCTACAGGTCGCTGGGTTTGCATGATCGGTCCTAAAACTTCAGGGAATGTGTGGCCTGGGTGCCCGATGTGCCTTTTGAAGAGTTCATGGAAAAATATTAAACGGTTCAAAAGTTAATCAAAAAACAAGTCCCCATGATAAGTCAATGGCAAAAGTTGACAAAAAGTTCAAAAGTGTCACAAATGCAGTTTTTACTTTCACAAATGGCCCTTTTACTTTCGAAAATCTGCCATTTTGTTTTCAGTTGGCTATCAGAAAAATGCTTAGCATTTAAATTTGGGACCCTTTAGCAACCTAATTCTTTCTGTATTCACCCAGTTGGAGCCTCAGGATGCTAGCCATGTCTTTATTTTAGGGTAAAACACCCCAGAAATATGTTTTTCAAATTTCTGGAAAAAGTACTTTCACAAAGTACTTTTGTACCTGTGACACTTTTGAATGAATTTGCGAAAGCTTTCTCAAACTTCGACAGTACTTTTCAAGACCATGACCAAAATGACAGGAGTTCTTTGTCACCCTGCTGCAAAAGAACCATTTGCTCTTTTCAGCTGAAATTTAGAGGTAAGGCAGCCAACATCTCATAGATGTGCCTTTTTGTGGCTTGGTAAAAAAATATTGCATGACTCCCAAGGTATGGTAGTCCGAAGTTGACATTTTTTCCCATAGACTAACATGGTGGAGTATGCCACGCCTTTCGGGGCTCGTATCTCTGAAACGGTGCGAGACACAGATTTTTTGTTGCTATTGCCCTATGGGCTATGTAATGCAAAATGGTAGCCAGGAAAATAATGATTTCTATGAGATTTAAATTTTTTTTCTACATCATACGGTTGCTGAGATATTTGCAATTAAATACTTCCAATGCTCGTTTTAGGTTTCCATTGACATTACAATGCATACATTCTTTGTATATACTGTCTTTCTCTATGCAGTTGTCCACCAAAAAGAGGGTATGCACTTTTGTTACTGTTACACTTACTGTTTCATCTTGCGTGTATGTCCCCATTTGCTTTACCGTTCCTGTCTACGCCACCATGTGTGTTGCCCTTCCCTTTGTCATTTGCACTTACGTTTACCTTACTATTACCATTTACGTTTCCACCTTGTGTTTGCGTTGCTGTTCATGTTACTATATCACTACACATCATGTGACTGGAGTGCGGGGCCCAAAGGGCCCTGCGCTCCCGCTGTTGCATTATATTCACTATTTCTCATCCATAGTGGGAGCATGGGCCCAGAAATCCCTGCACACCCACTGCTGCATTACATTCACTATGTCTTGATTGTGGTGGGATCATGGGGCCCAAAGGGCTCTGCGCTCCTGCCACTGCATTACATTCACTATTTCTTATCATCATTCTGAAAAAGAAGGGAAATTAGAGGTAACAAACTGCCACACTATGTCCTGAGTGGATAGCCTCAGCAAAAATAAGCCCATGGATATGAGTGCTACACCTCTGTGATTGCAAGTACAGTCTAGTTACTACAGTTAGGAGTTGCATGGGCTTAGTTAGGTAATGCCCCCCAACCAGACCAGGTATTGCGTACTGAGTGCAGAGCCACAGCAAACATAAGGTGATGGACATGAATGATGCACCTCTGTGATTCTAGTGATACACAAGTTTGTAAAGTTAGGAGTTGCACAGTCTGAGGCTGGGATTTCCCCTCACCCCCTCCACCACAATAGCTACTGCATCCTGAGTGGAAAGCCACAGTTAAACAAAAGGCATTGATATTTACAGTAGTCTTCCTTGATTGAGGTAGACTCTAGTTACCTGATTAATGACTTGCACAGTCTCAGGCATGCAATACTCTCCCCACAGTGATAAATAGAAAGAACGTAGCAATGAACATCATGCAGTATGCTTAAATGCAGTACTACAACATCAACATGCATAGTATCACTGTTGCATTATGATAAAAGAAAGACACAACACAGGTAGATAAGGCTTAATAAGATTTATTGCCCAAATAATAATTGTGAAAAGGCTGAATTAAAAATCAAATTGGTGCACAAAAATCAGTCTCACAAAACAATCACATATATGTTTTTCACTGTTGCTTGAAATACATGTAAAGCAGTTTCACAGACAGTTAATCTATGACGAGAAGGGCACGCATAACATGACCCTCTGAACACGGTTTACACATATGAGACAGTAATGATGTTGTTGTTATTGTGTGACTGATAGTGTGAATGTTCCTGTGGTGGATGAAAAAACAGATGTGCCTTATTAACTCATAGCAGCACAAACAGGCTATGGTTTACTAAGAAAATATATATCTGAAAGAGTTAAACATTTAATGTTAATGTATTCTATGTGTAGATATACAAATAAATACACACATTGATGTACATGTCAAGTCATACTGCAATATTACTGCATTTGGAAAATTCCCACCAGACCCCTCAATAGAGACAACCAGAGAATATTATCAGGAACAAAAAAATGCTCAGTTGTCATCAGTAAAAGTGTCTGATGTACAGTTTTCAACTATTGTTAACATACATCAAGTTAAGTTTAAATACAAAGATTTCTGATACTATATGCTAACAGTATTATATACATCACTGTAAATGTTCAAAGAATAGTTACATAGGTGCAGAACTAGTTAACTGCTTACATCTGTTACATCTTTTACTTACATGAAAGAAATTTGGTACTGAATACTATTAATATAACATTTAACGATATGATAAGCAAACACTTTGTGCACTAAATGATAAAGATATCTGCAATGTAACACATAAGCTTGTTATTAATGATGGGATATGTCATGACAGAACATTACATATGTGCAACTGCATAATATATCATGCTAAAAAATATAAGCATACTACTTGCTACTCTTTATGAGTCTACAACTGTTTACAAGAAAATTAGTACTTATTATGCTATCAATCAACGTATATGTTAATTAATGCTATTAGTGTTTACAATAGAGTACTAAGTACTTCCTAAAAGTGTATTAAACATTGTATGTATATGTATTTATATATTAGAGGCAAAAAACTCAGTTTAATGCATCAGTTATGGTTGTTCCACAGTGACAAAAGTGAGGAAATTCGGTGTTAGGGTTGAAACCCTTGGACCCCCAGCCCACCCCCAACTGGCATTGGGGTGTGCATTGGGGTCGTCAGCCCTAACTCTCACCCCATCACATGTGTAAAGCAGAAGTATAGGAGAATGGGGTGAGGTTGGGCCGCGACTGTGCGCCCAATGCCGAAGTTGAAAGGAGTAACTGAAATCAAGGGTTTCAACCTGCCTGAATTTCCTCACTGTCGCTGATAATTCAACTAATGCATTAAATGGATTTTGCCTCTAATATCCTTCTTTGAGAATGACAACGAAATAGTGAATGTAATGCAGCGGTGGAGTGCAGGGCCTCCAGGGCCGCACTCCCACCATGTTCGAGCCCGCTCTCCCACCACATGATGTCTTGTGACATAGTAACAGGAACAGCAACACAAACAGAAGTGCTAACAGTGGCGCACATGGTAACGCAAGTGCGAATGAGAACAGAAAGGGGTAACGCACAGGGTAGCATAGACGGGAACGGTCTGCCACATGATGTCTTCTCACATAGTGACATGGTGCCCGCAAACGGAAATGTCAATGGACATGGTGACGCAGAGTGAAACAGAAAGACAAACAGTACTGTAGACAGAAATGGCAAAAAATAACAGAAACGCAAGCGGAAATGAAAACGCAAAGGATAACGCACATGGTGGAGTAGACTTGACTGGTAAGTGAAACGGGTACGGAACTACAAGCGGAAAGGGCAACGGCAACAGTAATGTAAGTGCACAGGCTGCTTTTCCCCAAAAGCTACATAGAGAAAGACAGTAAGTATAAAGAATGTATGCATAATAATGGGTCTAGGAGCAGAAAATGAGGAGTTGGAATACTAAATAGAGGATATCTCAGGAACCGTACGATGTAGAAAAAAAATTTAAAAGTCATATGATTTATGCCTTTCCTGGCTAGTTTTGTACTTAGCCCCTACTGTGGGGACTAAGCATTTTTCTGACGAAAGGTTTGTATCTCGCACCGCTTCCGAGATACGGGCCCTGAAAGGCGCGGCGAACGCCGTCATGTTATCCTATGGGAAAAAAAGAGAAGTTCAGAGTGCCATAACTTTGCCTCCTGTAATATTTCTTTTCACCAAACCACACTGAAAGGCACATCTGTGGGCTGTTGGCTGTCTTCCCTCCAAATTTCAGGAAAAAAGACCAAACCGTTATTTTGCAGCAGGGTGCTAAAGTATTCCTGTAATGCGTCGGCTGCTGTAATGTTATCCTATGGGAAAAACTGTCAACTTTGGAGTGCCATAACTTTCCTGCCATGTAATATTTTTTCAATACAACACTGAAAGGCACATCTGTGAGATGTCAGCTGCATTTCCTCCAAATTTCAGCTCAAAACTCCCAACCGTTCTTATTCAGCGGGGTGCCAAAAAATTGCTGTCATTTCCCCACAGCCTAGAAAAGTACGTTAATTTCGAAAGCTTTCACAAAATTTGCGACACTTTCGTCAGATACGAAGTACTTTTGTAAAGTATTCTTCCAGAAATTTGAAAAACATATTTCTGGTGTTTTACCCAAAATAAAGACATGGCTAGCATCCTCAGGCTCCAACTAGGTGAATACAAAAAGAATTAGGTTGCTAGAGGGTCCCAAATTTAAATGGCAAGCATTTTCTGATCACTAACTGAAAGCAGATGGCGGATTTCTGTAAAGTAAGAGGGCCATTTGCAAATAAAAATGCATTTCGACACTGTCAAACTTTTTGTTAACTTTTCCCATTGACTTATAATGGGAAATTGTTTTTGAATAACTTTTGAACTGTTAAATATTTTTCACGAAATCTTCAAAGGCACATTGGGGACCATGGCTGCGTTCCTCGAGATTTTGGGCGGTCAAGCAAACCGTGCGACCTGTAGGCGTGACCGTAGAATTCCAGAAAAAGCGTAACGCATGCACACAGATCACGCTTAATAACTCCGCAGCTGCAGTGCTCAACTAGTACAAAACTTGGCAGATCCCAAGGCATATGGGTTTTGATCATGTATTCCAAATTTCAGGTAAATCTGTCAAACAGTTGCAATGTTATAGGTGCAACATTTTGGGTTTAATATGTAAAATGGCTCTCATCTATCTATGGTAGCACTACTGCATACCATAATATATAAATATATATATATATATATATATATATATATATATATATATATATATATATATAATCCAGATACATGACAATGAAACAGTCATAGTAATGCACTGTTGCAGAACAGCAGTTTAGATATTTGTTCAAGATGCAAGCATAAGAAGGAAAAAATGAATACAGAGCACACATCATAGTTTTCAACATGTGACAGAGTGCTGTAAATCTTTAGTAAAAGATATGATACATAGTGGTGTAAATACACATGGACAAACATTGTACCTTAGTACGATCACACATGTGCAAATGTGCCAAGTGTGATTTCTCATGTCTGCATATAACACACTCATAACAAAAGACTATGACAGAAGAGTTTGACTAGGTAGGAATATCTCTTTTGACATGCAGAAGTCTTTGTTAGACATGTAAGTGTTGTTTATGTAGTGACTGTGAAGACAGCTGGTGCTGATTAAAGACCACTGCAACTATTTTTACTGTGTCACTGATAAACGCAACAATCTTAAAGTCACAATGAGTCTTGATATGCAACAGAGCCATGTAATATATGTCCTGTGTAGTCACAACTGTGCATTTGCTAATAAGAAATGATAGTGTGACAACACTCACTCTGTAAGAAAAAATATGGACAAGACAGTGAAGGAATTTCACATGTTGTGTTACTATTCCTCTGATACGTTAAGATTGTCATAATTCTTCAGTAGCAGAACATATGCGTTTTTTAAGGGTCACGGCAGTCTCTATTTGAAAGAGCTTGTTGAATCATTGCACTCGACCCATCCAGTTCAGTATCTCAACAAACAAGTGTAATGTCCAGAATGTACAGACTGGCCATAGTGGTAGATCACAGCATGAGTCTCAAACACTGCTTGGTTAAATACTACTCTACCAGCTGTGAAATCAGGGATGGGTGTGTCAACTCTGAGCTCTTTGGAGTCAAATCTATGCAATACTAGCATAAGATATTGAGGTGAAGTCCTGAGACACATGGATTGAGTACAGGTACCTCCACACCTCACACACAGGTGACCACTTACAGCATTAGTAAACAGCTGCCAAAACTTCACAGCTTTACTCTGAGGCACAAACAGAGAAACCCAAAGCATACCTTCTGTGGTTTATCATTCTGAATGACCACATGACAGACATACGTACTTGGATACATATGACACAGTAAAATAGTGACGCATAGAAGTTCCCTCTTCATCCAGGCTGTTTATGATAGCCATAATAAACTCAGTAGCATCCTGCTGCATGTTTGCAGCAAATGTACTGCATCCATCATATGCGCCCAGCACTTGGCGCAGAGGTGTTAGTGACTGCACGTTGTTAGACTGATCAGAAGTCATTTTGACAACCTGCTTCAACTCTTTCAATAGTGCAGTGTCTTGTGAAGCAGATATTGCCTCAACAAAGTGTGGCATGTGGAGAAAGAGCTGCATTGCTGCATTAGCATAGCAGTTTACTCTAGTAATGTTGTCAAACACAGGCACAACAGCCATTCCAACTGACTTCTGAACAACAGCTGGCTCCACATCTGTATTTGACATTGTGAGCTTCTTAGAACTCTGAACAGTTCCATCAGGTGCGCAAGCTCATTTTCTTTTGTTGCCAGCTGTAGATGTGACTGAAGGATGTGAGACAACCACACACATTGGCAGTGGTATTAAAGACATCTGTGGCTGGTATAAAGTAAGTAGTCTGTTGTACTCAACAATACAGTGCTTGTCAGCACGTATCCTCCGAGGTGCGACTGTTATGATATACAACCCAGAAAGACTATGTACGCGTGAAAGTGCTACATAGCTCATGCCATCTTTGAAAATGTCTATCCCTATGTCCACCATAGCTGAATCCAAACTCAAAAGCCTTGAGACTTGTGAATGGAAACAGCATATGCAACACATACTGGGAACTGTTTCCTGTTCACATAGATACCCTTCAATACCTGGAATTTAACACAGGTACGATCAATCTGTACAGGATGTTCCATGTTATCAAATTGGACAACAAGTGTCTCGATAAATGTCTTTTGAGCATTGTAAACAAAGTCAATGAAGTTACCCATGGAACCATTCACCATGCCACGCTCCACATCAAGACTGCAGTGTAGCATGACACATGCATTCTTACATACTGTAAGTACAGCTTCTAGATCAGCTGTGCATGAAACATTTGACTTCAATTCAGACAGCCATTCAGTCATCTTCGCTACCAGCTTTTGACTTAAAATGACACCATCTACTGTGTCAACAGCATGCAGTGTGAGAATAGCTTGATTTTCTCTCTGCAACATGACATTGTTGAACTCAACGCATTTCTTTAGTCGTGGCATGAGACACACAATGCATGTACCCGTGTGGAACATATATCACTGAAAATATCACATGCAGTTTCTAAGGATGTAGTCTCCATTCTGATTCTTCACCCATTTAACATTGCAACATGTTTTGGTGACAGAGAACCTGTACGAGCCTGATCCAACAGTGCCTTGTGAGTCATGTCAGCACTTTGGCGCATGTTCTGATACAGCTTGACAGAGGTAAATAACTCCCATAGGTTAAAACCTCCAATGCACCAAAGTGTGTTCTTGGCCTGCTTCACAGTCAGAGCTGAAAAGACATGTTCAGCATTCACAGGTGCAAGCTGTATAAAAAATCTCCAAATACAACAATGCTTTTTCCACTGAATGCATCTCCATAGTCAGTCCCCAAGATCTCCTGTAGATGTAGATGTATACAGGCAAGCATCAAATTGGAGACCATGCTAATCTCATCAATTATGAGTAACGTCATCTTAGTAAACATTGAATGAAGCTGAGATGCGACCCTGAATGACAGTTGCCAATACTCTCCTGCTTTGCCATGCTCCACTGGCAACATGAACAGATGGTGTAAAGTTATGCCACCAGTGTTGTATGCTGCCAGTCCAGTGGCAGCACTCACAGCAACAGACGTAGCTGATCCTGTCAAGCTCTGTATTTCAGCCGTGATGGCCTCAATAAGGAAATTCTTCCCAGTGCCAGCTGACCCACTAACAAATATCAGCAGTGGTTTGTAGTTAAGACAGTCACATTTCTTCTCTTCATGCAGTATCCCATACCGGACAGTGTCAGTTACCTCAGAGTGAACCACATGCTGCTGCTCATTGAATCTCTCTCTCTCAACTCAGCTGGATCAGCACGGCAGTACGTGCCATGTTCCATGGCACTCTCCACTTCCAACATTAGTACTTCTGGGGAATTCAGAGGCAGAGGTTCCCCAAGGATACCTTGTCCTTCTGGATCAAGATTGTCCTGTGAGCTAACAGGAGTATCCTCCTCAAATAGCTTTTGTGCCTTTTCAAGCTGCTTTTTCTCAGTATCTAGTCTCTGTATGTACATCTCTGAGTATTCACTTTTGAATGTCTCATAACTGTGATTAAACTCTTCCTCGTATGTTTCACAGACACCTTTCAATTCAACCTCATTCTTCCAGGGCCTAAATAGGAATAGCAGAGCAAAGTAGTAATACTGTCTGCTCTCAGATGTGCCTAGATGTAACTTACAGTGGTCAATGAGCCAAGGTTTCTGTCTCTTAACAAGACAGCCATCCATTCCTTTGATCTTATAACTAGAAACATAGAAACAGAATTTGACAGCAGATAAGGACTGCTTGGCCCACCCAGTCTGCCCATTTCACTACCTGATGGATAAGCTGCAGATTCTAGTTAATCAACAGCTTACACTGTCATGTGTACAATCAGGTGAGACATCTGTCTTGTAGTCATACCACTTAGCCACCCGAAATAGACACATATCATCCATATCTTTGTGTCTATGTGGGTAGTATGTGTCAATGAGGTTATTCTTCAAGAAATGTCTTGAAGACGGCCTATTGGCAGCCAGTTCCTCAATCTCAGTTGGAGGAATAAGTACACCTTTGTGCTTCTCTTTGTAGTTAACGCTGAGAAAGCAGACAGCATCAGACTTGTCAAACAGATGTGTACCAATCAAGAGATCATCAACCTCATAAGAACCACATTCTCTGTGTGAGAGAGTCTTCAGGCCCAGTGACCAACACTGAGATGTCAGGCTCTTGCTTGAACTAGCAATATCTTACCAAAGATCTAGCAAGCTAGTCTGCTCATGTTTAGTTATGTATGAAGTGACGTACCGCACCAGAGCTAACGAGTTGTCAGACACAAACAGAACATCCATGTTTGCTTGCCTCTTAAGGAGAAGAGTAGGATTGTAGTCATTGATGTACACTTCTTTCTCATCTCTGGGTAACTCATAAACCCTCTTGGTTGATTTTGCCTTCAAGTGGTGTCACATTGCTGAAAACAGATCATTCATGTAACCATCCTGACAGACACACCTAGAAAATCCGAAACGACATTGTGTGTACCAATCAGATTTGTTCTTCACCACCCGGAGGCAGCATTTAGCACACATATGGTGCTGGAACTTCTGCACCAACTTCCACAGAGTAGGACTCTTCTACTTGTCTGGAATGCGACAAGTGATGTATTTCTTGATGAATCCTAGCACTTGTGCTGCTTCATGCTCAGCTATACGTGGGGCATTCTTGATCCACAGCAACATATGAATATGAGGAGCACCTCTCACCTGATATTCCGTCCTCCAAAAGTAATGTTCCACAATACCAAGAGACAAAATGAAAGTCAGAATATCATGGAACTGCTTGTGAAAATGCCTTGTGACAGAGACAGGATCAAGTGAACATATTTCTCCGAGAGTCATTGACTAAATGACCTCCACATCAGAATTTGCCCACTTCAACAGTTCTATGACCTCATCCCAGGCATACTCAGCACAACTCAGTGTGACGAACCATGTAGCTGAACCATGCTCTCGCAGCATTGTCATCACCTCAGAGTGTCTGTGGTACCAATATTCTTTGGTGCCCTGTAGACTTGACAGAATAGAAGACAAATTCACTTGTACATTTTCATCTTTCTGCTTCAATTTCTGAAGAAAATGTGCAGCTGTAATTCCATCAAGTGGAGTAGTCAGACGAATAGTATGCACAATAGATTCAGACAATATAGAGGATTGTGTATGCGCAAGCATACACAACAAGGCAGTTGTGATCGAGAGGTTTCCGTGGTAACCTGAGACCTCGGAAGGCGTAGCTCGAGAGGTCCATACCGGAAACCTCAAGATCGCAAACTGCCTTTGTTTGTGTATGGCTGCTCATACAATCTTTATAGTGTATGGGCAATCATAAATACCACTGGAACACTGGGGAAAAAAGCTTACTTCTGTGTCTGCCGCCAAAGTGCCGCCCGCAGCTGCCGCTGCAAGGCCACGGCGCATGCTGCGCTTAATGTGTTCGATCTTTGTTGTGCTGCACCGTGACGCACTGGGTGCAGCACAACAAGATCGTGACGCACCGAGTGAAGGACAACAACGCTGTTCCAGGCATGGATTTCCATGCGGAACAGCGTTCCACCATACACTATATGCTAAGTTTACTCTCCCAGAGGAGATGAAACAGGTACTGTATGTTGCACCTGAATTTGCCATCTTTACTGAGCACACAGTTCGCTTGGTACTCAGCATCCTGTTCACATACTTCTCTTTCATCCAGGTGACCACCTGACCCTTTTAGGAATAAGTCTGGGAAACAGCTGCTTCCAGTGTTGCCTTCCAAATTCTGACAGGCTGACCTTCAACCTGTTTCATTTGATAGAGATAAATGTTCTCCCCTACTGGATCTCTGCCATGTAGTGGATGAATTGTGTACTGTTCATACACATTGTCATTTGTTTCCACATTGACCTTCTCAATCATTGGCTTTGTGCTTTCCAACTTATCATGATCAACAGGCACAGTAGTCATGCAATCAATATTAAGGTCTGTATAAAAAGGATTGTTGTTCTTTAAATAAGTAAGTGCAAGCTTCACCTTCTCAACATTAACAACATCCTGCCAAATCACCTTAGACTTTGTTGGCACACCATTTGCAAGAATAACCAATGTGTTTTCAATAGAGATAGCCTCCACATTTTCCTGCAGAGGAAGTGGAACATACATGACAGAACCCTTAAGAGATCTGATGAGTTCTTTTTGTGGAATATTCTGTGTCTTTGTGTTCATACGCAGAATAGTTTGAAATGGTTTCAGTGTCTGAATAAGAATCCTTTCAAACAAATTCAATGTGGCAATCTCATTTGGTGTCACATGTGCCTCCATGTTGTTCAAGACTGACCTTGGTAGCAGAATGTTACACTTCACTTTGGAAAAACAGTGCTTGCACATCACAATGATTGGGTCTAACTAAAAGTCACACTTTAACAGCAGAAATGCTGAAAGTCGAAACCACATGTCATTGTAAGGTGACAACATTTCTTGGTTCACTGTGACTGTTTCTCGTAACAAAGGCGATCACATGAGACACTTACAGAGTCAAACTTCTGTCTCTTTGCCAACTCAGATTTGGCAATTGATTTCCAAAACTGTTTGAGAATATCACTTTCTTGGACAGAGACACAATTCCCATCAGCAATCGATGGTTGAGTTATCACAGTATCATTCACATTGCTCACACGTCTCAGCTGTTTCAAAAATTGAATGGCACCATGCATGTCACCACATGACAGTAACTCATTGAGATGAGTATACTGAGCAACAACTTGACAAACTTCATATACTCTGTACACAAAGTTCCTCATCCCTAATCGATGTACTCCCAGCATGCGCATATGGTGAAAGACACTGTCACAAACACCACTATCTAGACATGCAAGGGAAAGACCCATAAGTCCAGTGTGTGTACGTATGTCACAATGGTCTACGCTCTTAAACAGTTTATGTCTCTCTTTATCGTTAGTATTGACAAAGAGGTTAATAAAGTACTTAACTTTCTCAAACAATGATTGCCTATGGTTGCAAGTATCATCGCATGTCCATGAGAGACAGTGATGTTTACAAGGCTGAATACTTGCCTCAGTTTCATTATCTGACTCCATTGTAGAATCATCACACACACTGGGCATGTTATAGACTTTGCCAGACTCATCAATGCACAATTTGCTGTCCTTTTTCTGAGAGTAATATGACTCCTCCCAGAAATATGCCTCTGAGTGCTGTGTGTGCAGCCACTGTCCTGTGAATACATCACAGAAATTGTGCATGTTCAAGATAGGATTTTGTTGTAGCCCTCATCTTTACGTCATACACAATTTTCCTAAACTGCTCAAGTACATGAGACATCTTACGCCACAAACATTGAAGAACAAAAACTGCTCTATTAACAAATGTCCGTACTTTCAAGTGCAATCTCATCAAGCTGAGATGACTCTTGATTTTTCTGCACTCATGCCTCATCACAGCAGCAAAAAGTCTTTCAATCTTGGCTTTAGAAGCTAGAGATTGAAAATATTTCTGCTTCCTCAGAGAAGCATCAGCAGCAGTACATTTTCATTTCTGCATAGTACATGTGTTTATGTGTGTCTTTGCAACAGTAGCTTTTCTGCTTACAGATCTACACAACTGTTGCTTAGCTACACATTGTTTCCTTGTTCTTGAGCAACCATGTCCTTTCCCTGCAGAGTGATAAAGCTCTGAATCCACTCCTTTACTGTGATTATGAATCATTTCATGTCTTGAACAAGCATCACTGACTTTCACATCACCCTTATAAAACAGTGGATTACTGTGATACCTGTTTTGTCTCTGCAAAGACTTCTGTCTGTGCTTAGATGGCATCTTCCATGTTTCACTATTCACAGTTCAGTACACCAGTCTTACAGATCAATCAGACACCTGTATGGGAAGTACAGAAAAAAAAAGAAAATTAAAATCTATGTCTTCAGTGTATTTCTAACATCACATACTATCATGCACCATCTCTATGTCATATAAGAACAAAAAATACTACTGAACAGTAAACATTTCTCAAATAATTACTGTAGTAAGTGAAAGTCAGTGAAGCAAGATACAGTCTTTTCAAATAGTGATGAACATAATATCAATAATAATATGACAACAAACATCAACAAATGTGAAAATGCAAACAGTTTCGCAATGTTGAACATCCACACTGTTGTTCTAAATAATTATTACTTTTTAATAAGAATCTGAAAAGTAGTGTTGAACGTGTGACACTTTCAAAAAAAATAGTGTCGTACTTGCGACACTTTCGAGAAAAGTAGTGCAGAGTGTGCGACATTGTTGAAAATAGTGTCGTACTTATTTTCAGGTGGTCATCTACTGAAAATTAAGTGACCATCTTGAAGGCTGTGTCAGCCAATCAAGTCTGACAATTCATTGTTGCCATTTGTAAATGTGTATGCATGACTATGGTGGTCATTGGTTAGGTAACTTAATACAATCAAATCAGAAAATAATGATGTAGAAATGATATACTTATTTACTTAACTCAGTATTTCACATTATGATAAAGGTCTGAGAAATAGAAGTTTCTGAGTCATTGTAAACATTCTATCAGCTCTGTCTTAATATTTGATAAACATACATGTACAGCCTGATCATATACTGAACAAGGTTTAACACTATTTACAATACATGTTCTGTATAATAGCAATAAGACACTCCTGGGGGTATACTTATGGTCAACTGATCACCCTCTAGGGGCATGTAGCACTTGGCTATTCTTTGTTGCACATTACAACTCTAGAATGCAATTAATAGACCATGAACATAACATTTGGTCATGCCTTATTGCTTAAATAACAATCAAGAATTGTGTGCACTTCTGCATTTGTGCATAATGTAGGAAGCAGGACAGTTCTCCCTTCAGGAATGATCATTTTTTTGAGAAAACACATGAAATACTGTTGTGCATTTAAAAGTGTCACAAAAATAGTGTTGATTGTACGAAAGTGTCGCAAAATATAGTTTCGAACGTTCGAAAGTATTACACTTAATGTCGAAAAATATAGTGTCGAATGTTCAAAAGTATTGAGAGAACCACTTTTGCACTTCTCACACTTTCTATCAAGTAATGTCGTATGCTCAAAAGTGTAGAAAAGTAGTGTCCAACCTACTATAGTTTCAAAGTACTGTCGTATGCTCAAAGTATTGCAAATTCATACCTATAGGGAGTTACTATGTGCATCAGTGAATGATATCTTGATTGCTATTTGAATGACAGGTAGTTCTGCCAATGTTGTGCTAGATATATCAGGCCATGTAAGACAACCAATCAGAGATGGAGAAGACTGAAGAAGAAGGACACAGCAGCCATCTTAGGCTGAACTGACACACAGCACATTTCTCACTGTAAGTACATCATATTTTATAAATCATTTTCCTACTATTATAAAAAGTGTTAGAAACAGATAAATCGTATTAATCAAAATGTTTTTTTACTTCTTTATTTGACTATGTTGCTAGAAATAAGCTATGGTGTTGCATTATTTAGATTTAACTGTTTAAAATCAGACAGTCATTTAGTACTTACTTGCACAGATACAACTGCAAATGGAGGGAGATAGCAAGGTATACATGTACCATAACCAAAAGGGAACCAATCAGATATGTCTCTGCACTTGTGATTGTTTGAAACTGCCTATCAGAAGGATGCATTTTTGCCACCTTGAAATGTTTGCACATTTAGGCTGGAGCAGAACTGCTGTGATAGTCAGTGAACATACTGCATTGGTTAATGAAGCCACAGTAGTAGCCAATGTTTTTTTATTTGTATGTCATGGATCAGCCCACTGAAGCAGTGTTGAACTTAGGAGGGAAAACAGCAGTTTCACTTTTACTACTGCTAAAGCACTGCAGGGTGAACACTGACTTTTTTGGTAGCTCTCTGTCCACTTCTAGGTTGAAAAGCTGAGAATGGCAGAAAACAGCAAAAAGACTTTGTGGATTGTTGGCAGCAGTATAGTGAGGCGAGTGTTTGAGTATGCTCAGAACAGTGATTTGGGGAGAAACCTGCAGCTCCCAAATTGCTGTGTAAATGGTATGGCAGGCTGGAATGAGGTGAGAGCACTCATGCTAACAATGCACAGACTCTGAGTACTCAAGCTCACCCTGATATACTGGTGATCCATCTTGGAGGGAGGATTTAGGCACCAAACACTGGGTAGATTTAATGTCAGAAGCAAAACTGGACCTTGCTTCTATTATCAGTATGTTACCTGCCTGTAAAATTGTTTTTTCAGATATCACTGAGCATAGGGTCTGGCAAGCAGAACACCACGTGTACTTGCTTGACAGAGCATGGAGAAAGGTGAACATACAAATATCTGCATATCTATGTATGTCTGGAATGCACACCATACGTCACCCTGAAAGAAAGTATTGTTATGATTGGTTATACCTATCAGACAGTGTGCACTTCTCACATGCTGGCAATTGCCTTTTCCTGGGAGACTTTCAAGATGGAATCCTCAAAGTCCTCTAAGAATGTCAGACTGTTTGTACGCCTATTGAAATGTAACAAAAAATGGTTATTTTCAGAACCAAACATGTTGGTCAAAAAATAGAATTGGTATATAGGTCACTCACAGAGGAGTAGCACATACTTGGGGATATTCACAGTAGAATGCAGGGCTGGTAACACTTGAGCTTGCATGTACTACGGGGTGTTGTCAGGGTGATATTCTATGGTGGCATGCCATGGTCCAGCTATGTTGCATGTCACTGTGGCAGCTGCATTCTGCATGGTTCTGTGCCATTATGGTAGTGCAAGTGGCACAGAGGACCAACAGCATATTACAGTGTGGCAGTGGTTCTGCTATCTGTGATTACTGTGATGTTCAGTTGTTGATAAGCAAATGGGTGCAAAAGACATTGGGCCACTGTTTTCATTTTGTTAGGTGGTGTGGCATGATGGGGTAGGGTCTCAAGCATACAACCTTATTGTGTGTCTGTCACTGGGTGCTCTAGCTAATGGGGGGATAGGGCAGCCCCCCTTCAACAAACCAGAAAAGGGGGGGTCGCAGAAGGTGATGTCAGATTGGCTTCCCCCTTGGCAAACAAGGATTGGGGGGTACAATCTGAGAGGGATTTGTCAACCCCTCACAAACCAAAAAAACTTAGGGGGTTACATTATGACAACGGGTATTGTGCACCCCCATTGACACACAATTAATGGGTGTGTTCACAGGCAACACTGGCTGTCACTGCTGTCATGTTGGCTGCACGTAGGGTGCAGCGTGTAATGGTCACACTGTGTGAAAGGTTAAGTCTCATAGTAATCAACCTTCTTTCCCGATGTTGTCGCCTAATTAGGCAGACAGGGTGATGGCAGCTGCTACTGAGTGATTGGGCAGTGTGGTACATACCTACTGATACATAACGCCCATTCTCTCAACAGTAACCGTGCCTCCAAATCTGTAGTATCACAAGATGCTGCCTGTGCGAGCACACCATCATTAAAATGACAATGTTAGATCTTTAAGAAAGAGAAAGATGCCCTATTGATGTACCTGTATTCAACCGGTGGTATATATAATTTGTTAAACATAGCATGATACAACACAGAGTTGTGTATGCTATTAGTGTGTTGAAATACAATAATTTCTATATGTGAATGCCTACATTTGTGACAATGACAACTGAGTTTTTGAAATGATGCTGTTACCACATTATAAGCATAGCAGTTAATAGAATATATTGAAATATATTGATCCCAAGGCATTACAGTAACGGAATGTTTGTTTATTTTTTCAAATGCAGAAAAACAAGCTTAAAAATGAGGCAGTGGACAATTAGAGAGGTGTGCTTGCTGTTTGAGGCAGTCCAGGCGAGGGGCAATGCTCGCGTCTTAATGTGGAGCACAAACCGTAAGTTGGACGCAATGTGGAGGCGCATCGACAGCTTCCTACATATGATCTTGAGGGTAAAGAACAAGACAGTTCTACAGCTGAAGAAGAAGTGGAAGCTGTTGCACCAGCGCTTCTATGTGCTGAAGCAGAGAGAGGAGATACCAGAGCATGACAAGTGCTGGTGCCACCTTGCGTATGAACTGTGGGAGGTTGCAGGCAAGCCAGCTGCGGGGGAACGCCTCTCTCAATGTAAGTTATTCAAAGAAAATTACTCTAATTAAATCATATAATAGTGCAGGTACACAGGTGGAACAAATACAGTCTTTCTCTGATAGAGATGTTTATTTCTTTAGGCGTCCTATTATCACAATATGACACCACTACTCAAATCTCAGCAGTGTAAAACAATGGAATATTATATAGGTCACGAGGGACATCATTGCTTGTGGTTTTTGATTAGTTCTTTTGTCTTAAGGATGTGTTCTTAAGACTTGAATTCGTATTATGTACTTCAAATATTGTATATCTATTGTTGTCGTGACATAATAGTGGGGGAATTTCTATGCAGTATCTATTGTATTGAAGCAGACTTGTATTACATATTCCATATAATATGAGTACTAAGTATTGTGTTCTGAGTCAGTTACTTACCTTCCATTTATCAAACATTAATTTGCACTAATTCTGATTTCATATGCATCTCCAGTGAGTCTGCAGTAGCTGATTAAGGACAATGTCAGGTATCTGAGAATGTTGCTTGATTAGAAAGAGTGCTGTGAAATGACTTATCATTGATATCTAATACTTAAGGAGTCTACATATTTTCTTTTTTCACAGATCAGCACAGGTGACCCCAAGCCCCAACCGAGGTGGTACCAACACAGTCAGAAGCTGTGGAGGCAGAGAACTCTGACACCGACAGTGTCATTATTGTTGAATCTGATGGTAAGATGCTTATAGAAATTATCACTATAGATAATTGGGGTGGTATGAGGCGACACATAAGGTGTGTACTAGACTATTTTAGTGACATCTTTTAATGAAATACTCTTCAGAAAGTTACCATGAGTAGCAGTACCCACCCAATATTTGTCAATATTGCAAACAACAAGGGATAGTGCTTAATAACATAACTGGTGATTCAAGAGGGAAACTTTTTCTTGCCAGATGTACAGTTCTTGTATGTATCTTACTTTCTGTTTAACTGAGTATGTTCTAATACTGGTGAGTAACTTTCTAGACATCAATGTTATCTGGAGCATTCTTAGCATATGAAATTCTTATCTATTTTTTGTAAATACATGTCGTCTTCCTTCACTCTAAGAACACATCTGTACACATCTGAATCTCATTATTTTTTCTCATCTTGATTTCTAAACGAGTAATAGAGGCAATCATGCCAATATATCTTATCTCGATCCTAGCTGGTATTTTCAAAGTGTGTTTGCATATCAATGTAGTGCCCACTAATGTGAGACCTAGAGATGTGACCAAACACAACATACAACTTTCGTAATAGTAAATGTATCACTAATGGTCCAATATAGTTCCTACCAATGGTGATTGTGTGCATTGTAATGATAACTATGTCTGAGGTGGGTCACTGGGACTAATGCAGAACTATTATGGTATTTGTGAAGTATTGTGTTTCTCTGGTACTGTGCTAGATCCGCATGCACACCTTATTATGTGTTTTGTGAAGTTAGTAGTCAGTAGTGGGACTGCAATACACCCTTCACTAACCATCTAATCAGTTATTGCAACATAATCCTTCTACCTGCTTAGTGGTGGGTGCCAGCTCTTAACAGGGCTTTTACAATCTAGGCAAACTAGATGGCATTTCTTTACACATGTAGTATGTGACCACATTTAAGAACTGTGGTACACTAACAGTCCCAGTGATGCTGAGCGTCGAGATGTTAAACGACACACCTCACATTATTATGCAGACCCGAGTTTGGGAACGGGCCTGGGCCATTGAGGGTTGGCAGTAGAGGACTAGGATTCAGCGTCCTCATCACTGTTTTCCTATTGCTCATAAATGGACTGTTCTTATGTTGTGCTCTAGCAAGTAATAGGAACACTTGGTGGCACTGGTGATGCACGTGTAACAAGGGGGACATAGTACATAGGACAACTGTACATTTCTGCATGGATAGCATTGTACGTTCATGGTACCATTGGGAGAGTAAGTGTAAATGGGATGGGTGTGACTGAGTAGGTGGATGGACACACACACATTTGCAGGGAGACTGTTGTGGAATTGCACTGGATAACTACGATGCTGATCTGAGTGGCAAGGGCTGGTAACCTCTGCAGGAGGTTGGCTGTGGTTATGCTGGGTCCTCTTCATGCAAGTGAGTTTGCTGCTCTCCCCCATGAACAGAGCTGGCAGTGGATGTCCCTGCTGGTGAACAACACAAGAGTTGCCAAAACACAGATATGTGATAAGATAGAACAACTATGGTATATGGTTAAATAACACCATAAGTAATATGAAAAAATGTTTTTCACAGTAAAAGTTGTGTGCTATATTTACATATCATGGCATATGTTTAATATTCTTCACTTATATATTTTATAGTGGCCAGGGAAGCAGTGCCGGTACCACCTGTGCAGGTGAAGCAGGAGCCTAGCATCAGTTCTGAGCGTAAGTACCATAATAGAAGATGTTCAGACAAGATGTACTCTCACAACCACACCCCCAACCTTTCTTCAACAGTATGGAGGAACTTCTCACCCCTAAGCCAGCCATTCAACTTCTGATTGCTAGGCAGTATTACAGCTGTGTGCCTATTTGTGAAAGGCATGAATAAGTGGGTATGCAAACAGTACTGTGCTACACAATCTCAGTTTGTGGATGGACCATTCATATATTGAGATTCTGTAACACAATCTGTTGTGTATCCTCAGAACCCAACTTTTTTGGTTTACTATGCATACAACTGTACCATATGGTGTCACTTTCTGGATAGTTAGAAGGTATCTTACTGTTGAGTGTCACCTGTTCCTGAACATGCAACAGTCTTGATCACATAGTTGTTTCTCAGTGAGTGGCTGTTCAAGGTGGCACTAGTGCATGAAGGGGTAATCTATGATTTGTGAAGACTACTATGACCTATGAGAAGAGCTGTAGTAAATCAACTTTGAATACCTTAATATATTTATCACAATGGGTGTACAAGGGTGAGACAGAATACTGCATAGTTGTACCATGCATGTATGTCATCATAACCGTCATTGTATGAGGCAGTGAAGTGTACTGGGACAAGAAGTGTATTAATAAATAGAAAGCTTGTGATAACCAAAATGGAAAGCCCCACTGGACTACTATGGATAGGTAACCAATTCAAAAAAAGTTATCAGTTGAATGGGTACAGTGCAGTGTAGCAATACAACTAGTAAACATATTGTAAAAGTGTGACAGGTACTCAACCACCATAGTGAGGTCATATATTTATACATTTTTTGTCACTTTACATGGCGCCTCGCTGACGATGCAGCTGGCCACACTGCCGGTCCTACCGCAGGCTTGAGCGCAAGGTTGACAGTTTATAAAAGACAATGTTGCACTGCATGAGGGACAGGACAAATTACTGTCCCTCAGGGGCGGACTGGCCAGGTCACAGGCCAGGATGCTACAAAAGGAGGACAGGCCACATCTGCATGAGCTGCCAGTCGGCGGAACATTTCTACATGAAACGTGACTATTGTTCTAACAGTAGTAGTAATTGAACTTCTAATACTACATTTTTAAGCCCAATTAACATATTAATATTTTAAACATCAACCCTGTAATTTAACAGCTATGGAAAAGAAAACACACACAACGACTTGATTAATATAGTTTACTGAAATCTGCAGAGTGATGCACATAAAGAAAATTTTGTAAAGTTCAGACACATGTGAAGGACAAGGGACGTGTTCAGATAAAAGATATTTAGAAAAAGAAATTAATTTAAGAATATTGACTGCAAGTGATTTGGTCCTAGGACCTAGTTTGGTAGCTTTATATTAAGTACTGGATTCATTTGCTAGAATTGTTACATATTTGATGAAATAGTCTTTCACACAAAACTGTCAAGTTTCTGACACTTTATGGCATGAATAATGTGCTATTAAAGGTAATTAAAAATGTTTCACCAGGAGGGCACAGTGCTTAGCTGCCACCATCTGGAGGTGTCCCCCATCCCCATCCAAACTTTTTGTTCTGCTTGGATGGTGGAAATATTTATTCAGCCCAGTGGGATTATTTGTTTTAACCCTCCACCTGATGATCTATGCCCTTGGCATCCCTGGAACTCCTTTTCTAACCCCCACCATATTCTGCTGAATTTGTTCTGGTCCCATTATGCTCTTAGAATGCTGCCATCTTCACCTGTGGTTGGTTACAGGGCTGCAACACCATCATTGCCTGCATGCACTAGTTCTACAGGCAGAAGGTGTCCCTCACAACACTATTAACTTTGCAAGGGTCACCATGGTTAGTGAATGTCTCTGTAGGCAATCTGCATTGTGACCCTGCCTTTCCCTGCCTGGTAACAGTATGTTTTGTGATCACCGGGTGAAATCTTGTGACCTCATTGTTCATGGCACCCCAGTGTACAAAGTTGCCAATGTACTCCCACCAAAACCATTCTACACTGTCCCTTAGTGTTTGAAAATGAGAGGCCCTCAACCCCAAATGCTTCCTTCACTGGAAAACCTACTGCAAAGAGACATCCCTTCAGTACTGTAGATATAAACGCAGTGTGCCCTGCTAATATGCAGGCAAAGTACTCGCATCATCATCCTAACAATCATATGCATAAGTGCATTACAACATATGTTGAAAGGAGGAACGAGAAAGAATCAGTTAATATCTTCTAACTGAAGAGATCTATTTACAGCAAACTGAGATTAGGTAATTATATAACACTTTAAATACTTAGAGTGCTGTACATCAGGTTTGAAGGTTTGAACTAATTCGCACCCCATATAAAAAATTGTTAGGAACACATATATATATTTATTTTATTTTTGTTGACCGGGAAAGAAGGACTAGACAATTTTGCTTAATTTCAGCCTCGTCTCAGGGAGGGGGATACAGATGGATGCCAACTGACATTGAACCAGATTAAGCTGTCAGTGGCATGTTTAGTGAATATCTGAAGCAAAGTTGACAGAATGGTTCAACCGCTTATGTCAGAGCCATTTAGAGGAACATTTGTCACAGCAGTGGAATAATTACTACTGTTTCAAAAAGTTTCATGGAATATTTAACTTCCACCTAAACAATTGCCGGACACGGGGAGAAGTCAGTGTGATTTAATGTCACATTCAGTTGAATTGACAGGACATCCAAGAGCACAGCACCCTGGCTGGTACAGCACCTCCCGGGCCGAACCCCAAGGCTTTTTTTAATAATACTGTTCAAGACCGAGAAGAATACCCCGACCGAGAATATAATGTGCACACACCAAATAGGGAAAAGTCTTCTTTCAACTATTTTTAATGCAGCAATTATGAGGCATTACTACTAAGCCAATTACAAATATGTCTTGCTTGCATTACCATCATGCACAGCACAAGCAAGAAGTAACGTAACTGCACTATAAATTAATGTTATTATATACTAGTACAGGACTGTACCTTGCTTTCACATCCTATTGGTTAGAGAGAGCGAATGCCAGCAACCCAGTGATGGTGGTGTGAGTTAAGGTTGGCGCTGGAGTAATAAGGCAAAGCCACTCACCCATCCAGCAAAAAGAGCTGAGCCGCCATTCCTTGCTACAACCAGAGGACGATCTGCCTTGCAAACATCTCATTCCAACAAGTTATTCCAGACTCACTTCCACTGAACAGCCAAGATATGGTTCAGAACAGGTCAGACAGGAGAGCAGCTTTCAAATGAACGCCTGCCGGGCTATTATAGAGGATATCAGACCAATAATGGCTCACAACACAATACTCACATCTTGGCCAACCTTTCGGATCTGACAGTCAGACCTGCAAGAGACTAGAGTTAGCCCAAGCCGAGGTTGCTGTGCTGGGGATCATTCTTCACTGCAGCATCTGTGGGCAATGCTGTCATGGTCCTGGCTCTTGGAGAAGAAGGAAAAAATTGTCTCGGATGTATGTATTTATGCTACACCTGAGCATAGCCGATCTGGTGGTGGCATTCTTTCAGGTCCTTCCTCAGCTTATCTGGGACATCACGGGATGTCTTCTTGGGGCCAGATGCCCTATGTTGAAGTATGAAGTACTTGCAGCTGGTGGGAATGTTCGCATCCACTTATATGACAGTTGCGAACTACCTATCTAAAGGTCAGTAAGATGCCTGTGAACTGCATTGTATTACTGTTTGCTTGAGTCTAGGAGGGCAACAGAAGTACATCCACTGTATTTTAATTGAAGCTGGGCCCACAAAAGCACTGGAATTTCACCCAGGCATATACTGCCACCATATTTGAATAACCCTTTCCATTCTCCTGGATTCTTGTTCCTGCTACCATTAATAAAGCCCTTGTTTCTTCATTCATAATTAGTCCATGATCATCATATCATTAATCAAGTTCAAGTATATATTATAATTTGTGGAGAACTGCTGTTGCACTGCATGGGTTCACAGATGGGAGATCCTGTTGTTGTGCAGAGCTGCAGTACCTCCCGAGACTACATAGATACATAGACAGTGTCGGCAGATAAGGGCCTATGGCCCAGCCTGTCTGCCCATTTGAGCTTGTGTTCAGTTTGTTTTCCTAGAAGTCTGTTTCCCCTTACTCCTGACCTCTAGAATTCCTTTATGTCTATCCCATGCATTCTTAAATCCCGTGATTGTTTCAGCTCCCACCACTTCCTCTGGCAGGGTGTTCCACTTGTCCACCACCCATTCTGTGAAGAAATTCTTTCTCATGTTTCCTCTGAATCGTCCTCCCTCCAACTTCATCCCATGCCCTCTAGTCCTAGAACATCTTTTTCGCTTAAAAATAGTGTTTTCCTGCACTCTGATTCTCCCTGTAAGATACTTGTATGTCTCTATCATATCCCCTCTCTCCCTCCTCTCCTCCAGGGAGTACATGTTCAGTTCCTTCAACCTGTCTTCATAGGACTTGTGATGCAATCCATGCACCATCTTTGTTGCCCTCCTCTGAACCTTCTCTACCCTGTCTATGTCCTTACGTAGGTATGGTCTCCAGATCTGTACACTGTACTCCAGGTGGGGCCTCACTAGTGTCTTGTATAGTGGAATTATGACCTCCCTTTTCCTGCTGGTGATGCCCCTGCCTATACATCCCAGCATTCTATTTGCTTTACCTGATGCCTTGTCACACTGTTTCCTACCTTGAGGTCATCAGAGATGGCAACCCCAAGATCCCTTTCCTGCTTGGTGCATGCTATATCCTCACCCCCAACTGATATATTGTGCCAGGGTTTTTGTGCCCATATGCATTATCTTGCACTTCTTTGCATTGAATTTCAACTGCCAAACCCTTGACCATTCTTCAAGTTTCTGCAGGTCCTTCTCATTCTGTCTACACCCTCTGGTGTGTCTACTCTGTTACAGAGCTTTGTGTCATCAGCGAACAGTGAAATTCTGCCTTCTAGATCCCAAGTAATGTCACTGATGAAGATGTTGAATAGGACCGTCCCAGCACTGATCCCTGTGGTACCCCACTGGTCACTCTTCCTCTGTGGAGTGACAGCCATTTACCACCACCCTCTGTGTCCTGCCACCCAGCCAGTTACCTACCCACCACACTACTGTCCTGCCCACACCCATATTCCCAGTTTGTGTAATAGTCTTCTATGTGGCACAGTGTCAAAGGCCTTGCTGAAGTCCAGATAGGCCATGTCCACTGCCCTCCCCTGATCCACCTCCCTAGTCACCCAGTCAAAAAATTCAATGAGATTGGTCTGACATGACCTCCCCCTGGTGAAACCATGCTGCCTTGGGTTCTGTAGTCCATTGACAACCAGATGTTCCACCAATCTCTCCTTCAGAAGTGCTTCCATGATCTTTCCCACTACCGAGGTGAGGCTGACTGGTCTGTAGTTCCCTGCTTCCTCTTTGTTCCAGCTTTTGTATAAGGGGACTACATCTGTTGTCCTCCAGTCTTTGGGTACCTCCCCTGTTTCCAGTGATTGGCTTAACAGGATAGCCAGAGGTTCAGCCACCACCTCTCTTAGTTCTTTAAGGACCCTGGGGTGCACCCCATCTGGCCCCATTGCTTTGTCAACTCTTATTACTTCCAGTTCCTTCAGGACCCTTTCTCGTAAAGGGACTTGTGTCCATTTCTGCACCATTCTCACCCCTTGTACTCCCTTCAGACCCATTACCCCCCTCTTCCTCAGTAAAGACTGAGCAGAAATACCTGCTCAATATGTCAGCTTTACTGTTGTCATCCTCCACGCGACTCCCATCCTCCCCCTTCAGTCTCACTATCCCTCCCTTTGTCTTTCTTTTTTCACTTATATTATTCACTATTTTTTTTTTTCACACACATGAAGACATGATACATGAACATGACTGACACCATTTTTTACCCACTTACTTTATTTCCACACACACACGTGCACAGCACACCTTCGTTGACCACTCACTTCTTATTAATCTTGTTTGGCCTTGATGATGATGACCCGACGGTGTCTTCTGGGCTCACTGGGGGGGGTGCCTGGACTGGACTCGAGTCAGTCTCAGTCAGAGTCACCTAACATGCCACAGCACGCCGTCGGACTCGGCCCCACACACACAGTCTCTGCGGAGATGTCTCCCGCTTCGTCGTGACTTTTCTCTCCTCACGCCACACGGTCACCTTTTCTGGTGATGTATTGCCCCAGTGCAAGTCTGATGCGCTGTAATGAATAGGATGCACTGGAGAATCAATGAAATGATATCAGCACAAATTGAGGGGCATACACCTGCATACACAGTGCAGAGCCATTCACAGTGCAATGAATGCACAAGTACAGCATCCACAGCACAAGGCCGAAATGCACCATGTGGAGATAAGTATAAAAGAAGGAGACTTAATTGCAAGCCCCAGCAGGCCAACAGCAGGATAGCAGGAGCAAGCAGGAGGAGAGAGGCAGCTGAAAGGCAGAATGGACAAGGCACCATTTCTGATGGTGAGCATGATAATGGGGGATGAGGAGACAGGCAGACCAGCAACGTGGTGGTGGAAGGCACCATGGGTGGCCAGCCCCATGGTGGTATCATGCCAAACTGACATTTGAACAGCTCACTGACACAGAAACAGTAGGCCGATAGCGCCTGAACAGTGCCATACTGAGGCAGCTCTGTGAGCTGTGCCATAATGAAATGCAGGCACCTACTGGACGAGGTCACGCCATAGCTGTGGAGACCAAGGTGACAACAGCAATGTGCTTGCTCACCACAGGAACTTTCCAGAGGCCAGCTGGGGACACCACAGGCATCTCACAGGCATCCACCTCCTGTCTCCTCAAACAGTTCCTCACCGCACTGCTACCACATGCTTCAGAGTACATCCAGTTCTCAAGCTCACAGGCAGAGCAGACAAAAGCCATGCAGCAGTTCCACAGGGTGGCATGCATGCCAGGCATCATAGGGGCCACTGACTGCATCCATGTGGCAATCCATGCACCATCTGGTAAAGATGCGGTAACATACATCAACCGCAAGGGCTACCATTCAGTAAACTGCCAGGTGGTGTGCAATGCCACAGGGCACATCAGTAATGTCTGTGCCACACCCCCTGGGAGCACACATGATGCCTCCATTTGGCACCAGTCCACCTTCTGCCACAGATTTGAGGCAGGGAATGCACCATGGATATTTAGTAGGTGTGGGACATGCTGACCTGCAGAACAACAGGATACTGTGGAGCAGGATAGGAGGGGGCAGGGTGCAGGTAGTGATGCACATTATGCAGAGGGGCAGAAGAACTGGGACAGTGGAGGGGGGACAGTGCTGCAGATGTTCATACAGTGGGACAATGTGGCACAAGTACAATGCATGGAAGGAGGGTGCAGTGCCATGGGTGGCACGTGTGGCAGGGCCTAGTGCACCACAAGCAGACAGGAAGATGCAGCTGCCGGGCACACTGGGGCAGACAATGGGGGCTGAGGCATGTGTGGAAACAATGGCATGGGCAGCCGGGGCAGAGAGCAGCAGCAGGGCCAGACCTCATCAGGTGGGAGGGGGAGGTAGGATGGCAGGGAAGGCCTTAACATGGTCAGTGGTGTACCCACACCACACACAGCAGAACACCATGTACAGGGGAGAGGTCATGTTGCACATGTGATCAGCGGACTAACAGCCAACCTTGCTCCCCCCTCAAGTGATGCAGCATACCCACTCGACCCTGGCTACTCACCCCTTTCAGACGACCCAAGCAGAGGCAGAGGAATGATACAATTAGGCACTCACCACCACGTGCATCATCATCGAGTGTGTCTTTGGCATGCTGAAGATTCACTTCCAGTGCCTGGATAGGTCGGGTGGAGCCCTACAGTATAGTCCTGAGAAGGCCTGTGGCATATTCCTGGCCTGTTGTATACTACACAACATGGCCATTGACCATGGAATAGCTGTCCAGACTGTGGAGTGTGACAATTCTGGACAGGAGGGTGAGGATGAGGATGCTGTGCCACAGGGACAGCGGGCTGCACTGCCACTGCTGTGTCATGACCCATGCCTTGCTGTGAGGGCTCAGAAGTACAGGGACACAATTGTGGAGGAGCACTTTGGTGACCGCAGGTGAGTAACACAGGTTCATATTGCGTGGAGGGCACAACACACCACACATACAGCACCACACAGCAACATACACACAACACAGGCCACGCAGCAATGATGATGCCACAGTGGAACACAGCCATGTCAGTGTCCATGCAGCACACACTCATGCACATGTACAGGCCACAGTCTACATGGCCATGTGTCACAATGTCAGTGCCAGGGATGGCATGGATCAGTGCACAGCTGCTGGCACACATGCACAGCAGACACAGGACCACACTTCATCATGCCCATGCCACACGGCACAACACTGCCACACACGGACATGTAGGTGGCACTGCACAGGGAGCCCATGATGGCAATGCACTGGGGCAGCTGCATTCCACTCACGCCACTCCATGCAGTGTTAGCCAGGTGAGTGGGACACACAGGTAGCGGGTGCAGTGGCCACTGGAACAGTGACCTGGACATCACAGGGAGGCACGATGGCCACCACGGACACATGGGCAGCCTCGCCCATGACTGGTGAATGCTGCCTCAGCACCACCAGCCACAGGGGGTGTTGCCATCACCCCTGTAGGGGTACTGCAGTGAGACCATGAATGGGTACTCACTGGGATGGAGGTCCCTTGAGCCATGTCAGGTTTGGAGATGCTGGGCATGGTGAGGTGAGGCGACAACGTCAGCAGCAATGGGTCCACCTGACGCTGCCACCTGGGCATGCGTAAGGCACTCCTGGGTGTATGGCTGGAGACCCAGTGGCCACATCACACACTGGATGCACACACACCCTCGGTGGTGATTGCAATCTGCTCCAGAGCTGTGGTCATGCCCATCCGCAGTAGGCATGCCTCTGCCAACATCTGGGTATGCCACATGACTGCTGACTCATGCTCAAGGGGCCAGCAGTGTCTGAAGGCCTCTGATTCTGCCCATAGGGATGCCTGCCCTCCACAATGTCCCACAGGAGGTGAGCATAGCCCTCAATCTCATTGGCGGGTGAATGCTCACTGTGAGGGTGCCAATGGCTGGGTGGTGTGCCAGGCACGGGTGCACCCAGCAGACTGGGGCATGGATAGGAAATGGGCATGCACAACCCCATTAGGTCCAGGTATGGTGGAATCACGGTCCAATGCCACCTGCGTGCTGACCCACAGCACCTGGCCGTGAAGCGTTGGCTGACCCTGCTACCACAGCAGGACCAGGCACAGAGGATACAGCACCCACCACCATGGGGGGCTGTACAGACTCTGCAGGTGTGCTGTGGGCAGCAGGGCAACCAATGGCAGCAGGTGCCACCTGTGCAGGCACTTGTGTGTTCTATGCACCACTGTCGACCATGTCCCCTGATATCTGTGTGGTGTCTGGATCATCAGGGGCATGACTGTATGCCATCTGTGTGCCAGATGCCAGCACCAGCAAGGAATCAGCAATGTCCACCCCCTCCCCTGGGTCATCATCAGCCAAACCCAGGGAAACCCTCCAGCCAAGAGGTGTCATACCCGCCAGCAGTGGCACTATTAGCTGCCCATAGCACACAGAGGGGATGTCATGGCAATCATGATGCACACACATGGCCTGACATGTGTCAGGGGCATGTATACTCACAGTGCTGCAATGGGCTTCGACCCATCTGGAATCCGCTTCCAGGGACACCCTGCACAGCTGCATGGGCAATGCTGGCCACAAGCAGCTCCTCATTTGGGGTGAGACGCATTCTGGACTGTGGACCACCCCCTGTCCTACTCATCCCAATCAGCAGAGTCCATCTGCTGCATTGGGCTCATCGCCACAAGGCACATTGTCCCTGCATGCACAGTGTGTTCAGGGCATGTCCCTGAATCTGGTGCAAACCATAGGTGCATTGTCCGCATATGCGTGGCGTGTTCAGGGCATGACCCTGACTCTGGCGCAAATCCATAGGTGCATTACTGTGGCTGCACAATTGGCCTAACAGTCGCATCGTTGATGTGCAGCTCGTGCATGATACACGGTGACAGCTGTATGCACATGCATGTCCATATGTGCAATGCCCGCTGTGCTTTCTGATCTTAGTCATGCCTTGATTGTGCAATGAATATCTTTGCACACCTGTAGGCTACTGCGCATCACCATTGCCCTGCGCAACAATGCAAGACACACACAACATGGCAGATTTGTACATTGTGCGCATGTGCGACCCGGCCATGACCCCAACCCTACTTTCCTGCCATGTCATTGCGCATGCACACATCAGCACCATGTGTACAAATCGCGCTTCAGTGTGCTGTGCGTGGTGACTTGCACGTGGCCTAGTTAGGCCATTCAGTAGCACAAACCTCACAGGGCCGACTTGCTGTACAAACTGAGCTGTAGCCATGCCACATGCCCAGAGAGCAGGCCCCAGGGCTATGAACTGGTCCGAGGATGAGCTCCCTCCACCTTGTGGCTTTAGTGATGAGGGTAAAGGGCCAGCTGTTCAGCCAGGAGAACCTGCAGGAGCCCAGATCAGATGTATGGGCCAGGATTGCTTGCCAGCTGGTGTGCCATACAGGTGTACCCTGCACAGGAGAGTAGTGCAGGCACAGGTACAGCGACCTGCACCACAGGGACATGGTGCACCTGGATCGCATATGGGAGCATGCACACAGGGTGCATTGCCTGACCAGGTATGTCAGAGTCGCACATTTGCAGGATGTGCACATGGGTTGGGGCAGCTGCACCATATGCCAGTACACCACGGGTCACACACACACACACACACACTTGGGCATGGCTGCACTAGCACTGTAGTGCCATCTACCACATGTCACATGGGGTGGGTCTCTCTGCTTTGGCGCATAGATGTGGTGGGGCCACTGTGGCATGCATGGGGTGGGACTGCCATTTGTATTGCATGCCAACAACTGCACACTTGGGGGGCACAGGCTGTGTGCTGCTGCACCCTTCTGGACAATTCAACACTGGTGCACTGTTTGTTGACACCTTCACTGCATGCCAACACCGGTGTGGGGGGGCTGTCTCACATCACATCTCCTCATTTCATTCTCTACTGTTGTGTTTCCTGCAGGTCCAGAGGACAGTGGGCAGGCTGTGGAGGCTGTTGAGCTGTGGGAGCGGAGGGCCACTGGAAGTGCACAGGGTGGTGGCCAGGCTGGTGCAGATAAGTGCCCCTTTCATGCATGCACTGTCTGTCAGATGGGGTGGGTATTTGCTCAGGTGGGTGTTGCTGGTACACCAAGACCTGTCCATGTGTCGCTAATCACGTGGACTCATTGGTATTTTTGTGCAGCATGTGCCTGTGCCACAGTGCACATGGTCCCTGCATCAGCAACCATTATGTGTGCATGTCATGAGCACTGTGGCCACACAGTGGTGCCCCATTGGTGTCCTGATGGGGACTACATGCTTGGGCAGGCCACTGCCTTGTGCACATGTTGCATGCGGCTTGCCCTTATGCACCCTGTACAAGTCACTGTCTGTACACGTGGGACATGTACCCACTCAGTTCCTGCACACAATCAGTGTGGCACCCTGTGCCTGCCTGGTGCATTGTGCATTGTGCCTGGTGGGATCTGGGCCATTTCCATGGCAGATGCCTCCAGCCTATGTGCCAAGGGGTGGGGGTGGTGTATGGCACATGGCACTCAGTATCTGTTCTCTGTGTTCCCACTCTAGGTCCCCAGATTGTGCATGCATGCTGGTGGTCATGGCCATGGAGGATGATGGCAAGAGGCACCACAGGACATGGGACTGCAAGTGAGGCAGACACTCTGTGATTCCTTGAGGCCACTGTTCCAGCAGCAGGGACGTCTACTGAGGGCACTGTCAGGCATTATTTGTCTCCTCACTGCATGGGGCCAGAGATGCGTGCGCCATCTCCTGGCATGCACCATGGCATGAATTTGGACTTTTTTCCTGTTGTTTCCCTTCCCTACTTTGCATCGGTGTCCCCACCCATATCCTATACCTGCTCTCAATGCCACTTTCCTCCCCTGCTTTCCTCAGTTGCTGTTGTTGTATATACTCCCACACTTCCTTCCTGTTTTGCATTGCTCTTGTACATAGTTGTTGCTGTTAGTTTTCTTGTTGTGCTTTTATTAAACTGTTTATCTGACCCATTGTCTGTAGTCCTTTACTGTACCATGTTCTTTTCTTGAGTTTGGCTGTTGTCTGCAGCTGTCCTCTGTCCCCTTGCTGCCATACTCCTGTCTGCACATGTGTTTGTACAGGCAGCTACCTCCTGCCCCCCCACCATGTTCCACCCACTGTGTGTCCATCATGTTGCCTGTGGCTTGTGGGTGAGACTGCTGTCCTGCTGCATATGTTTGTGCCCCAGGTCTGTGTGTGATGCCTGTTGCATGCATCCATTGCGCTGATGCACCATCAGTCATCAGACCTGCGTGCAGTCTACAGTGTTTGGGGGGTATGACATGCCTGTGTGGTGCAGTGGTGTCCCTGTGTGCCACCCAACCTATGCACCTGTGTGGCTTCATACACCCCCACATTCCTGGGCTCCTGTGGTGGTGGGCTTGTCCTTTGGACACCACCATGCTGCATGGTGTCCCCCGCGCAGGTCTGTGGCACCTTACAGGTGACAGTGTGCCTGTCTTGTGTGCCTGCCATGGTCCTGTGTGGGTTGTGTTGTGTGGTACTGGGTGTTGTTCTGTATGCCCTGTCTGTGCAGTTCATCTGTTGCAGCCACTGTTGGGCACTTGGACACTCTGGTTTGTTCCTTTGTGCATGTGTCCCTTTCTCCCTTGTCCCATTGCATTGTCCACCTATTGCTCCCCCATTCCCTGCTAGGTTGCTCCTTATTCACTGTTCTGCTCCCCTGGGTGGTTCTGCGCATCACGGATACACAGGGGCATCTCCCCTTGTGCCATGCACATCACGCACAATTCACAGTGGGGTTGCACATGGGGCATTCTGTGGTGCATCCTTTGTAGATTGCTCAGTTTTGGTAGGCACATCCTGTTTGTGCCAGAGCATTTTATTGCGCCTAGCACATCTGCTTTGTGAATCCTGCCCACGGGCGCTTGCTCAAAGTGCTTGCTTTTGACATACTCAGAGGATGAGAAATGCAAATAATAATGGACAGCCTATGGGGTATGGCCCTGTATCTGATCAGATCATTGCACACCAGCCAGCCCAATTATACCGTGCAAGGTCATTTGAGTCATTGAGGTGAAAGGGAGCTCATGTTCCTGTTGGACAAACTGTGGAAGCTAGGGGAGCTACTCTTCTCCAGGTTGCACTACTAAGGATGGAAATTTACAAAAAGCGACATGCTCAATGGCTCCAACCAGGTACAGCTGAAACATTAGCCGATTATTAAACTACAAAACAAAAACTCTCAGTGCGCATAGATGCTGCAAAACAACTTTACGTTCATTTATTGAATCGCAGTCACAGACTCCTGTGACTGCCAATTCAACACGTTGGATATGGTTGTGATTCAATAAATGAACATAAAGTTACTTTGCAGCTTCTGTGTGCGCTGAGAGTTTTTTGTTTTGTAGACTACTGAGAATGAGAATGGATCATATTATAAGAGGATCTGTACATACCTCTCAACCTCTTGCCTCATAAATCAGGGACAAGGCTTAGAAAAAATCAGGGACAAAGACCCACAATCAGGGACACATCTTAAAAACTGGTGCTATTCACTTAGAAAGCTGACAGAATAATTTGATTTGTGTTAAGATGCATTTTCTGAAGAAGACCAGGTTTGTAACAATGCTTGGCATGATTTTGTGCTTTTAATCCCCACTGTTCTGTCACAAATACAAATTTTATGAGGGACAGCAGAAAATTCTGAGGCAAAATCAGGGATGCCCCTGAAAATCAGGGACAGTTGAGAGGTATGGTTGGATCTGTATACTAGCAGTATTAGTACCCTACCAGTGCCCCACCCAAAAAAGCAGCTTGCAAGCCCACAATTCATTTAACTTAATTTTATTTTCTTATTGACTGTCTTCATTCCATCATTTTAACATTGGGTCTTTGTCTCATCATTCGACTGCTCACAGATGACCATTGGAGAAATTACTAATTAAGAAAAGGACACACCTCTCCTGTTGTCCCTGCCTGTCCCACGATGACTGCCACCACCACAATACACAGGCACCGTCGCCGAACCAGTCCTCATCCTCCACTTAAGGCAACACTTAGGGATCGCGAATCGCGGTAGAACTGGGCAAGCGAGCGGCTGATTAGGCAAATAGGCGGCACAGAGCTCCACAAGCAACAATGGCGCTCTCCTCACGCAGAAGTCCCGCTGCCTGAACAAGAATAATTGCCGCCAACCAAAAGATGTGTGCGCGCACGTCCGCAGCCCCGCCTGTCTTCACCATCCATTCGTTGCTCTGTTTAGGCACTGCACTGCAGTCTCTCTCAGGCAAGGGGGTAAGTGCATGACTTTAGTGTGCCACTCATGGTGCAGCACTCTCCTTCGGACTGTGGCTACCAACAGACCTGACCCCCACGACCCCCCCACCGAAAAAAAAATTGTGAACAAACGGTACAAACCCAACGGTCAGGGCAGTGGACAAAAAAGAAAATAAAAAAAAAAAGAAAACGCAAGAAGTGCACAGGCCATTACTTACACAGGCTAGGACAGGCCAGGATGCAGTTAGCATCCCAGGCATCCCGGGCCAGTCCGCCCCTGCTGTCCTTCATGACAGCGCAGCAAGCGACTGTCAACCTTGTGCTTGAGCCTGTGGGGACAGCGGCAAGTGACATGGTGGCCAGTTCCAGTACTTCACCTGCACCAATTACATCTAGCCTCCCTGGCCAGGAATAAACAGCCTCCACAGCTCCTCTGGTATCTCTTCTGGAAGGTGCAACAGCTTCCACTTCTACTGCGCCTCCATATTGCGTCCAACTTACTGGCTGGACTGTCTCAACCAGCAGCACACCTCTCTTCCAGAGTTCTGTGTGCATAGTGTAAATAGTGATTTTTTTTTCACTATTTTTCTTATATGCTAATATTTTTGTACATTTGTTGTAATTGGAAATATATATTTTTATATAGTATTTACTTAATTAATTGATGCTAACTGACAATCAATATGTTTTATTTCATTTTTGATTTATTCTTGAAGAAAAGAAGTATTTTTATATTTTTTACACATTTTTGTTAGGAACAACCTGTTTTAATTTGCTGATTTTGTAACTATTTTTTCAAATCTTTGCATTTCAATATATAAATATTTACTTGTGGGGGGATGGCAATTATCAATACATATGGCACAAGTCAGCAGCCATTTTACTTGTTCTAGGTTAAGAAAGGGTATTGCATGTGCCATATAGGTTAATGGTATTACACATCAGAAATCTAGCACACAAAAAAAGAGGAACACATATTGTATGTTAATTGAATGTTGACCGTGCATGGTACTGTTGTTCTCAGTGTGTTCAGTTTCATCATGTCCTGTCAGGAAATGATGTGAACGTGAACATACAACTTCTAAGTTCTACACACACTAGCTGACAGGTCATGTCAGCAGGTATTAAAAAATGAAATGGATATACTTGAGGTGGATCTCAGCTAACTATTCATTACAGACAATTCTGTAGATGACTTTCTGTGTTCTTGGATATTTGTGTATTTGACTATGTGTGTCTGGTACTGGCACTATGACACTGCAGGTACTATTAGTACTTCTCATTCTAAAAAAGAAAGGAAATTGTTCTTGAGCAACCATGTCTTAGGTAAGGCCATGCAACTCGTAAGTGTGGTACGTTGTGTGCACCTGCAATCAGGGATGTGTATTTTTGAAGTACATGGCCTCAGTTTTACTGTGGATCTCCACTGAGCATGCAGTACCTGGTGAGGTGAGTGGGGATGTCTAGTACTGCATTTAGACAGTTGTATTTTATTTCTGTCACCTGCTGCTAGTTTTCTGTGATTGGTCATGTTGCCTTGGTCCTCCTCCCTACTTGCATATGCATGTGTGTGTGTGTGTGTGTGTGTGTGTGTGTGTGTGTGTGTGTGTGGTGCTGGGGGTGAATGTGGGTTTGGGTTTTCAACCCTAACACCAAATTTTCTCGCTTTTGTCATTGTGGAACAACCCTAACTGATGCATTAAACAGACTTTTTTTGCCATGAATATATATATATATATATATATTATGGTAGCACGGTAGTGCTACCATAGTTAGGGTTGAGGAGCCATTTACATGTTAAACCTAAAATTTTGCACCTTAACAACTTTTCAACCATTCAACGGATTTGCCTGAAGTTTGGAATACATGATCAAGAACCACACATCTTGGGATCTGCCAACTTTTGTACTGTTCAGATATATGGCTGAGGAGTTATTAAGTGTGGTCTGCGCACATGTTTACGATTTTTTGAATTCTTTGCTCATCCCTACAGGTCACACGGTTTGTGCAACCAGTCTGAAAACTTCAGGGAACATGCGGCCAGGGTCCCTGATATGCCTTTTGAAGATTTCATGAAAAAATATTAAATGGTTCAAAAGTTATTCAAAAAACAATTTCCCATTATAAGTCAATGGGAAAAGTTAAAAAGTTCAACACTTTCGCAAATGCAGGATTTACTTTCAAAAATGGCCCTTTTACTTTCGCAAATCCACCATTTTGTTTTCAGTTGGTGATCAGAAAAATGCTTGGCATTTAAATTTGGGACCCTTTAGCAACACAATTCTTTTTGTTTTTGCCTAGTCGGACCCTGAGGATGCTAGGCATGTCTTCATTTTCAGGTTAAACACCCTAGAAATATGTTTTTCAAGTTTCTGGAAAAAGTACTTTTGCAAAGTAGTATCGCACTCACAAAAGTGTCACAAATTTTTGTGAAAGCTTTCGCAAATTGCGACACTACTTTTCCAGGCTTTGGTAAAATGACAGCAATGCTTTGCCACTCAGCTGCAAAAGAGCGGTTTGGTCTTTTGGGTTGAAATTTGGAGGGAACGCAGCCAATATCACACAGATGTGTCTTTCAGTATTTTGGTGAAAAAATATTACAGGGCAGCAAAGTTATGGCACTCCAAATTTGATTCTTTTTCTCATAGAATAACATTACGGTGTCCGCCGCATTACAGGAATCCTTTGCCACCCTGCTACAAAATAACAGTTTGGTCTTTTGGGCTGAAATTTGGAAGGAGGAAAGCCAACATCCCACTGATGTGCCTTTTGGTGGTTTGACAAAAAAATATTACAGGGCAGCACAGTGACAGCACTCCTAATTTAATGCTTTTTCCTATTGGATAACATTAAGGCGCCTGTCATGCCTTTCAGGCCCCATATCTCGGAAATGGTGCAAAAATGCTTAGTCCCCTTATGGGGGCTAAGTACAAAACTAGCCAGAAAAGTCATAATTCATATGAAATTCACATTTTTTTTCTACGTCATACGGTTCCTGAGATATAAGCAATTTAATATTCCAAGTCCTCCTTTTCTGCTCCAAGGCCCATTGTTATGTATACATTCTTTATTTTCACTGTGTTTTCCAATGCATTTTTGGGAAAAAAGAAGGGTGTGCCCTTTTGTTACTGCACCAGTTAGCATTTCCAGTTGCATTTCCTTTACCGTTTGTGGCACCATTACGTCTATGCCACCGTGTGCATTACAGTTTGTGTTTTTGCTTGTGTTTGCGTATCTATGTCGTTTGACATTATTGTTGCTGTTAGCATTACCAGTTTCATTTGCAATTGCGGTACCATCCACATGCATTACGGTTTGCGTTTTCATACACGCTTGCATTTCTGTTTCGTTTCTGTTTCCTTTGGCGTTATTTTTGCTGTTACTGTTACCATTTGCAATTACAATTGTGGTACCATGACCGTGCACATAACAGTTTGCGTTTCTGTACTCACTTGCATTTGCATTTCTCTCTCCTTTGGCGTTATTGTTGCTGTTACCATTACTATTTGCGTTAACAATTGCGGTTCTGTGATCATGCACGTTACAGGCTGCATTTCCATATGCACCTCCGTTCCCATTTCCATTTCCATTTCTGTTTCCTTTGGCATTATTCTTCATGTTAAGTTTACCATTTGCATTTACTATTGCGGTACCGTGGCTGTGCGCATTACGGTTTGCGTTTACGTACACGCTCGCGTTCGCGTTTTCGGTTTTGTTCTGTTTCACATTCTTTTTGCTGTGACACTTAACATTTCCATTTAAAATTCCATTTTCATCACTGTTCACATTACCAGTTGTGTTTTCGTATCGCTTCAATGTCTGTTTGCATCACTGTTCGCTTTGGCATCACTTTGCTCTTGCATTTCTATTAACGTTTTCTTTATCATTTACGTTTCTGTTACCATGTGTGCCACTGTTGGCACTTCTGTTTGTGTTGCTGTTCCTGTTACTATGTCACAAGACATCATGTGTCTTCGGTCCCCACGCTCACGCCGTTGCATTGTTTTCACTATTTGTCGTCATCATTCTCAAAAAGAAGGGAAATTAGAGGCAAAAAACTCCATTTAATGCATCAGTTAGGGTTGTTCCACAGCGAAGGGTTGAAACCCCCCCCTTGGACCCCCCAGCCCACCTCCCAACCAGCATTAAGGTGTGTGCTGGGGTCGTCAGTCCTAACTCTCACCCCATTCTCCTATACCTCTGCTTCTTTACATATGATAGGGGTAAGAGTTAGCCTATTGACCTAATGCACACCCCAATGCCAGTTGGGAGGGTGGGCTGGGGAGTCCATGGGGATTTTCAACCCTAACACTGAATTTCCTCACTTTTGTCGCTGTGGAACAACCCTAACTGATGCATTAAATGGAGTTTTTTTGCCTCTAATATATATATATATATATATATATATAATACATGATGGTCAGGAGTTCTCACTCCTGCAGAGTGAGCTCTGTATTCTTGTGGATGACAAAGGCACAAGTGAGAATGCACAGCTCACTCTGCAGGACTGAGAATTTTTTCCATATTCCACAATCTGCACATCATGTGTGTGATTTATACCATGGGGCGAGAGCTTTAGGAACATTTATTTCTGTTTCTGTGTGTTTTCTGCTTATTCTGTATGTAGTGTGTGTATACGTATGTGTGTGTGTGTGTGTGTGTGTGTGTGTGTTGTTCTAAATAGACGAGAAGTCAGAAAGACAATCAGAGACAGGGAGTGTGTTTTGCAAAGCTAATTGAGTAAATTGTCAGTTTCAGTGATAAAGAAAAACTGTTGCAGGTAGCACTGAGAAAGAGAAATTGCTTTGTGAAGGAGTTTCATTTAGAATTCAGGTTGTTTTGAGGCTGAGATCAGCACAATAAAGAGCTAGGAGTGTTAGAAACACAATGGGACACTGATGAGAGTGTTTTGAAAAGCTAAGTGAGTAAATTGCAGCTTCAGTGAGAAAGGGAAACTGTTTTCTGAAGCAGTTTTATTTAGAATGCAAGCTGCAGTGAAGATATCTTCACTCTGGTGATATCAGCAGAGTGTGGATACATAGCATTTATCCTCACTCTGCTGATGTCATCAAGATTTATCCTCACTGCTGTGGAAATAACATAGGATATTCTACTGAGCAAGCTCTCACCCCCATGGGGTGTGTGTGTGTGTGTGTGTGTGTATGTATATGTGTGTGTGTATATATATATATATATGTGTGTGTGTGTGTATGTATGTATATCTAGAGAGAGAGGGAGTAAGATTGATACTGGCACAATAGTGCCAGTATAGTTAGGGATGTCCAGCCACTTCTATGTTAAACCAACATTTTGCACTTTAATAACTTTGCAACCATATGACTCGTGTACCCCAAATTTTTCAAGCACTGTCAGGTGCCAAAGATATTTGGATCTGGCAAGTTTTGTTCTTCTCAGATGTGCTTTTTCAGAGCTGTGGCATGCCAAAAATGTGAAAATTACCATTTAGGTGCAAATTCTTTGTTCATCTGTAAGTCCCAAATGGCTTGGGGGTCTAGTCTGAAATTGTTAGGGTATATGGGGTCTGAGTTGCAGATGTGCCTTTTGAGGGTTTGGTGAAAAAATATTAATCTGTTCCAAAGTCATTAAGCTTTAAAGATTCTCATTATAGTCTTAGGGAAAAATTAGAAGTGTGGTGCAAAAGCAGTTTCTGCTGCCGCAAAAGCACTTTTTGCTGCCTCAAAGGGAAAAAAATGCTGTCATTCTAATAATACTGCCCTTTGGTAAACACCAACAATTGTGTTTACCTAATTGGGGCCCAATGAACATGATTCTGCCCTTAATTTATTAAAAACAGTGGCCAAAAATATGTGTTTTTATATTGGTCGTTGATGGTGCTACATTATTTTTGTGAAATTATCTCAAATTGCAGCAGTTTTCGCTTAACTAAAGGCACTGTTTCACAAAAACTTTGCAATTTGTGGTGCCATTTTAATAAAAATAAAACATTGGCCCCTGTGAAAAGGTCAAAATCTTTTCTGTCCATTATTTTCACAAAATAAGGGCAGCATCTGATTCCTTGGCCTCCATTTAGGTAAACACCTGTTGGTGTATACCTAAATAAAGGATGTTTTCTCCTTTTAGTGCTTCCAAGGGGGCTGAGGCATGTTTTCATTTAAAAAAAATGTTTTTTTGCTCACATTGGGTGCCCATTTCTCATGTCGGCACTGGATCCCCCCACCAGTGTGGGACACTGGGGAGCCCACTCCAAGTGTCCCCAGTTGTGTACTATTCCCCCAGAACTGTTGCCGACATCAGGGTGCCCAATCCCCATGTCAGTACTAGAAACTCCCTCCCCCCAGTGTGGGACACTGGGGAGCCCACTCCCAGTGCCCCCAGTTATGTACTCCCCAGTACTGTGGGATACTGGGGAGCCCACCCACAGTGTCTCAAAATGTTTTTTGATGTGTACCTGTTAAAAAAGAATACAGTCCCTTGACATCTTTCTTTTTATACTGTAAAAAAGGAAACAATCCCTTGTTGTCTCCCCGTCCCCCTCCATCCTGACCCTCCCACTGAGCAACCCATCACCCCACACCCCCGTTGCCCTATATTTACCATCGGCGATCATCTTCTGTTATCTTCTGTGGACTGGAACACATCTGCATGCTTCAAAGCCGAACCATGAACTGAAGAATTAAGGTAAGTGCCGTATAATGACTGTCAATGATGTTTTGAACTTACGTTGATACCTCAGCCATTTTTTGGTATTTTTTCACCAAATTTTTAACATGGACTTCTTAGGACCGCACCTCATGAACAATGTCACTGTTGTTTCATTAATCAGACCCGTAAGGTGATTTTGCAGTCACTGTACAAAATCACCTTTCAGGACTAAGTCACAAAATAACAGTGCCAGTGTTCATGAGGTGAGGTCCCAAAAATCCCATTTTGAAAATTTGGCAAAAAAAAAGGCAAAAAATGCCCAGAGTATGCACTGTCATTGAAATCTTTCCACATACACTTGTAACTTTGGCAACTTTCAATATTTGCACTCCAAATTTTCAGCAGTTCCTTTTTTTAACACCACCTCATGAACAGTACAGCTGTCATTTTTCACATCCCACTTGAAATGTGTTTTTGCACCTGTAGCTCAGGATAGTGCTGTTGCTGTGCAAAGTCACCTTCCCAGACTTATGAATGAAATGACAGTGCCAGTTTTCATGAGGTGGCATTCCAAAAAGGCGATGTTGAAAATTTGGTGAAAAAAATCCTAAAAATGCCAGAGTTACATGCATCCATTGAAATTATTCTACGCATGTAAATAACTTTTGTACTTTTCAATATTTTGCTGCAAAATGTTCAACATAACCATTTTCTCACACCACCTCATAAACAATGCAGCTGTCATTTTTCACATCTTGCCCAAAATGTGTTTTCACACTTGTGGTACAGAATGGCATTGCAGTTGTGCATAATTATATATTGCCTTGCATGCATGTAACTCGGGCAGTTTCAGGAATTTATTCACCAAATTTTCAATATGGCATTTTAGGGATCCCACCTCATGAACACTGGCACTGTCATTTCATTAATCAGTCCTGGAAGATGATTTTGTGCAGCAAACATGCCTTTCTGTGCCATAGTAGTGAAAACACATTTTGGGCAGGATGTGAAAAATGACAGCTGTACCATTCATGAGGTGGTGTTACGAAATGGCAATGTTGAAAATTTAGAGTGGAAATATTAAAATCTGGTGAAGTTATGAGCATGCATAGAAAATATTTCAGTGACTGCTCATAACTCAGGCATTTTTTGGTATTTGTGCAACAAATTTTCAACATGAGCATTTTGGGACCCCACCTCATGAATATTGTCACTGTCATTTTGTTACCGCAACCATGAAATCACCTTACTGATCCGATTAACGAAACAACAGTGGCATTCTTCATGAGGTAGGGTCCCAAGAAGCCCATGTTGAAAATTTGACATAAAATCCCCAAAAATGGCTGTGATAGCAATGCAAGTTCAAAATGCCATCGACAGCCATTATACGGCACTTACCTTTATTCTTCAGTTCACAGTTCAGCTTCGAAGAGTGCAGATGTGTCTCAGTCCACAGAAGATGATCTCTGGTGCTAAGTATAGGGTAAGGGTGTGTGTGTGTGAGGTGGTGGGTTGCTCAGTGGGAGGGTTGGGATGGGAGAGGGGGATTAGGAGATAATGAGGGACCATTTTCTTATTTACAGGATTTAAAAAAATTAAAAGATGTTGGGGACTTTTTTTTCATGTATATTTTATATAAATAAACATTTTGGGACACTGGAGGTGGGCTCCCCAGTGTCCCACAGTACTGGTGGTGGTGGTGGGGACACTGGGAATGAACTCCCCAGTGTCCCACCTTGGGGGGGCTACTGCCCACACAGGGATTGGGCATCCCATTGTTGGAAATGTACTGGATAATGTGTTTCTGTTGGGGACACTGGGAGTGGGCTCCCCAGTGTTCCACACTGGTGGGGGGGCATGTAGTGCTGACACTGGGACTGGGCACCCCGATGTCGGCAGAAACATTTATTTTTAAATATTCTGTATTTTCGGCTCACGAATTTGGATCTTACTTCGAATCTCATCATATGATGTAAGATCCTACTTTTTATTACACAAATGTGAAAGAAGAATTTCAATATTAAATAAAAACACATTGTAAGGGCATTTTTAAAGCAGTAAAGTGCAGAATGCAGCTACATGTGTTGGTTCCTCCCCAGATCATTATTTTGTAGGGATTCCAAATTTCAATTTTTCAGGCAAAACTGAAAACAAGATGCGGTCATATGAAAGAAGAATTTTCTTATATGAAGCAGGATTCCTCTTTCGTTTCATATAGCTATATTTTACTGCTTACCGAGCATGATCAGAAATGATTTTTCAATTTTTTAAATTGCAATAACTTAAAAATGGCTTATTATTTTTTCACCAAACTAGCAAAAGGCACATATGTGTGGTAGTCCCTTTCTGCCCTGAAAATTTCAGAGCAAAAAAACAAACCATCTGGGCTGTTGGCAAGTTCAAAGAAAAAAAACTCAGCAAAGTCAATGAGCGAAGACATTTTTTTCCCTCTCCATAACTCAGAAACTGCACATCTGACCAGAACATAACTTGACATATCAAGAGATCTTCCCAACAGGAAGGAGAATATCAAATTTCAGGCAAATCCATTGAATGGTTACAAAGTTATTAAAGTGCAAAATTCTCAGTTTAACGGTGAACTGCCTATGCAACCCTAACTATAGGTGCACCTATATATGTATAGTGGCACTGTAGCACCCCTATATATAAGTCTGGTTAGGCAGTTAAATGTTAAACCTCAAATTTTGTAGTTTAATAACTTTGCAACCATTCAACAGATTTGCACAATATTTAGTATGCACTGTCCTGTGCAGAATATATCTTAAAGTACCAAGTTTTGTTCCAATTGGATTTGTGGTTTTCATGCTGTGCATAGTGAAGAAAGTGTAAAAGTCACTATTTTGCTAGTTTTGCCTGTTTTTTCCTCATCATGTTGTGGCCATGCTATTTGGAATTCAGGTCTGCAAATTTTAGGGTACAAAGAGCTTGCCTCAAAGAATAAGCCCGCATTGGTTTGGTGACAAAATATTAATCCATTCCAAAGTTATTCAATTTTGACATTTCAAGTTTTAAGCATGCTCACACAATCTTTTGGATAGCTGCACAGGATTGAAAAGAGATTTGGGCTAATGAAAAGGGATTTTGACAGCTCATGAAGATGGATTTATAAAATCACTCTTCGTGAGAAAAAACTCCCATTTCACAAGCCACTATTTTGTTTTCAATTTTTGTGCCCAAACAAAATGTTATAACTTGCCCCTGGGATATCTTCTGTAGACATCCAAGTATGGATTTTGTTCATGAGGATGTCCTGTACACTTCTGTGACTTCAGTTTACTTCAGTCAAAAAATGCTCATTTTAAATTTAAAAATCCCCTTTCACGACTCGTTTCTGATCCCTTTTTGTGAGCTGTCAAAATCCCTTTTTGCGAGCCAGTCCCTTTTCGTGAGATGTTGAACAGATGGCCCTACCTTGCAAAAAGGGATTGGCTCATGCATGAAAACTTTATCACCAAACCAGCAAAAGTCATCCCGCAAAAAGGGATTTTGACAGCTCGTGAAAAGGGATTACTTTATATAATCCCTTTTCTCAAGTTGTCAAAATCTGTTTTCGTGAGCCAATCCCTTTTCAAGAGCTGTCAGAATCCCTTTTCATGAGTTAACTTTTGCTGGTTTGGTGATAAAATTAACATTACTGCTATAGTTATAACATTTCAAAGTTTGGAAATTTCTCTTTGGCTAACATTGTGGTGGACGGTGTACCTTTTGGTGCCAATATGTCAAAAATGGTTTGAAATATGGGGTTTTCATTAAACACAGCTTAGTACACCATTGGTGTACTAAACACATGCACAGGTTGCCAGGACATGATTACAACTGCAGTGGAATTTATTTCAGTGTTGCTATGGTTACTGAGATATTATGCCACTTGCATCACAAGGGTTACTTGGAATATCTCTAGGTCTGCGCTGAGTCTCTGTACTTATGGGTAGGTGGTAGCACAGGGCCCCTCCCACAATTGGGTACCATTTTGCAGCAATAGAACTGCAGGGTCCTCCATTATGTAGTACTGGGAGTGCAGGGCCGGGAGGCATTGGGTTGTGCCTTGGGGATGTTGGGCCTAACTCTTGCCCCATTCTGCTATGCTGTTCCATCTTAGCTTCCTTACACATGGAATGGGGTGAAAGTTTGGTTCAATGACCCCAATTCACACCCCAACATCTGTAAGTGTCTGCAAAGTGGGGATGGAATGTTAGGATTGGAAACCCTAATGCCTCATTTCCCTACTTTTGTTGCTTCAACCCTAACTGATGCATTAACAACATATTTTTTTGTTGTGTGTGTGTATGTGTATATATATATATATATATATTCATTGCAAAAGAACTCTGTTAATGTATCGGTAAGGTTTCCTATTACAGCAAAAACGTTGGTAAATTCGATGTTTGGGTATACAACCCAATCTCCCCACCCCAACCCCTCACCCTCCACATATCAACAGGCATTGGGGTGTGCCCTGGGGTCATCGTGCCCAACTCTCACCCCATTCTCCTAACTCAGTTTCCTTACAAATGGAATGGAGTGAGAGTTAGGGCTGATGACCCCAAGGCACACCCTCACTCCTATTGGTATGTGGAAGGAGGGTGGGGGTGGTAGGGTTGGGAGTCCTAACATTGAATTTTCATCACTGTAATAGGAACCCTAACTGACGCATTAACTGAGTTTTTTTGCAATGAATATATATAGATATCTATATATCATCTATATATAATCTATATCTATAGCTATATCTATATCACGCTGGCACAGTAGTGCCAGTATAGTTAGGGTTAATCAGGCAATTGATGTTAAACCTCACATTTTGAACTTTAATAACTTTGCAACCATTACACATATTTGCATGACATTTGGCATGCCTTGCCCCTTGGGGCTGGTCTATCAACTTGCCAAATTTCATGTGAATCCCTTTTGTAGTTTTTGAGAAACGGAGTGGTGAAAAACACAAAGTTTACATGTTTGGTTTTTTTTTTTCAATTTCTTTCAACAGCCGTTTCTCAGAAATGGCTTTTTGCTGTAGTCTGAAATTTTCAGGGTTGAAAGCCTTTGCCTCACAGATGTGCCTTCTGAAAGTTTGGTGAAAAATATGAATCTGTTCAAAAGTTATTCAGGTTTTACTTTTCCCAGTATTTCCTATGGGAAAAAATAGATGTCCCGTGTGAAAACACTTTTGTTTTCATGGAGAGGCATCTTCTTTTCAGTACCGGGTCACATGGTGTTGCAGGGAGTGCAGCATATTTTTGCATAGTTCCATTTTACCATGCTCCAATTTCCACTCATTGTTAGAATATCTGCTACCAGGATGCCCACCCCCAATGTCAGATGCCCACCCGACTTCCCCACAGACCATTGTATTTATTTGCCGACACTGGGGTACCCAATCCCTATGTTGGCAGTACAAGATCCCCCTGCCTAAGTAGTGTGGAATACTGGAGACCCTACTCCCAGTGTCTCCGGTCATGTTACCCCCCCACCACTGTGGAACACTGAGGAGCCCACCCCCACTGTCTACAAACATTTGTGATCCCTGTAAAAATGAAAACAGTCCCCCAACATCTTTTTTTAACCCTGTAAACAAAAAAATGGTTACTCATTGTCTCCCCCATCCACCTACCCCATCCCGACCCTCCCACTGAGCATTCAACACACCACACCACACCACACTCCTTGCCCTATACTTACCAATGGAGGCTATCAGGTACCATATTCTGTGGACCAGGACACATCTTTACTCTTTAAATCCGAACCATGACCTGAAGAATCAGTGTAAGTACTGTATAATGGCTGTCAATGGTGCTTTAAAGTTATATTGCTATTGCGGCCATTTTATGTTATTTTTGCACCAAATTTTTGACATGGGGTTTTTGGGATCCCTCCTCATGAACACTGTTGTTTTGTTAATCAAACAAATAAGGTGATTTCTTAAATGCTGTGCGAAATAACCTCTAAAACCAGACATGCTAACCATTACAGAACCATGGCTAAAGAGCATGATCCCTGACCACTTGGTCTCCATTCCTGGATTCTCCCTCTTAAAGCAAAACCAAGCTGGCAGGAGTGGCAGTGTCACTATGTACGTCCTTACATGCCTCCAGTACTACATAATTTACTCATCCTCCAACCCAATGACCCATGATGGTCTAGCTATTCATGTTACCCTTCCCTTTATTCTTCCTGTCTTTACAGCTGGTATCTATTGCTGTGCAAATGTCTAGCTCTCTACTGCTCTTGACCTCCTAACTTCCATCACTGCCCTCTTTCTCTCTGGGGAGCTATACTTCCTAGGTGACTTCAATTTAAACTGGCTGTCACCAAAAACTACCAAAATAAGCAATGAAATCTGTGCCTGTAACCTCACACAGCTAATATTGGAACCCTCACTCCTGACTTGGCTGGGATCTTACTTCCCACCCCCACAGAGTCATCATCTGTGGTGTCCTTCCTGATGCACTCAGCAACCATAATCCAGTATTCATCAGCAGGAAAGTTCACAGACCCAAATCCCTGCATAAAACCTTGCAACTACACTCTTTTAAATCCTTAGAATTAAAGCATCTCTTGGGCAACCTAGCCCTCTCCAACTGGTTTCCCCTAGCCAACATCCCATCAGTTGATAAGGTCCTTGCTTAATTTACAGATATATTCCTAGATAATTGGGATACCTTTGCCCCATTCAAACAAACCAGGGTTAGGGGAAACCACTTATCTTGGATTACTCCAGAACTATTGGCCTGTCTCAGAGCTTGAGATTGTGTCTGGAAACATCATAAAGCAACCCAGCTTCCTAGAGATCTCGAGTCATGACTTATCACAAGCTTCAAAATGCCTGTACCATGGCCACTAGGCTAGCAAAGTCTGAATACTTTAACACCACCTTCCTCACAAACATAAATTCACCTTCCAAGTTCTGGAAGGTGGTTCATGTCCTCTTTTCTCCCATGTCCTCCCCCGTGCTTAAAATAAATGACAGCCTTGTGGCCAACCCGGGTGCTGTAGCTGCTGAATTTACCTCCTACTATACCACCTGTGCCACTGAGCTACTGAAATGCCTCCCTTCCTACCCTCACTCCTCTCCTCTCTCCAATGGTACCTCTCCTCCCCCTCCTCCCACCCCCTCTTCTCCTTTGATACAATCTCACCAAGTGACACGCTGCAAGGCCTCCTCACTATCAACCCCTCAAAATGCTCCTCCCCAGATGGCCTAGACCCCAAACTCCTCTTTCTCTCTGCTTCAGCCATTGCATACTCCCTTTCTCTAATTCTAAACCTCTCATTTCCTACTGCCTTGGTCCCTACCCCATGTAAACATGCTGTGGTCTTCCTTCTACCCAAAGGCGGTGACCCATCTTCCCCTGGAAATCACTGCCCTCTCTCCTCCCTACCCTAGCTAAATTACAAGGACACTTTGTCCTCTCCCAGCGTATCTCACTTCTAACTGATGCCTCCTACTTCAACACTTTCCAATCTGGCTTCAGGAAAAATCACTCCACTGCTACCTCCATACTTCGGTTCTCTGACTCTATCCTTACCGTATGGACAATGGCCAAATCACCTCAGCCATCTTTGTCAACCTCACCAAGGCTTTTGACACTGTTTTCCACTCCCCCCTCCTTCTTGACTCCCTCTCAAAAGCTGGCCTATCTCTTTCAACTACTAATTGGTTCAAGGTCTACCTCACTGGTAGAACCTAGTCACTCAGGATCCCTGATGTCATTTCCCCTTCCCTCCCGATTAGTACTGGAGTCCCTCAGGGCTCAGTGCTAGGACCCCTATTATTCTCCATCTTTCTAAATGACCTTCCATCTGTCTGCTACTCTGTCACTGTATGCCAATGATACAGACCTGTATGCATCTGGCTCTTGCCCAGCTGAGGTTAGATCCAATTTGCAGTAAGACTTTGACAAGGTTCAGCTCTGGTTTGCTAATCATCAACTTTTTCTCAATGCCAAGAAGACTGTCTTCATGATCTTTGGCACAAGGCACAGACTCTCTATGCTTCCCTCCCTACCCACTTTCCACACCCATGATGGGACTTTACTTGAGAACACATCCTCCTTCAGGTACCTAGGAGTTCAGCTGGATCAACACCTAAACCTCTCCAGACATATTGACGCCACCCAAAACAAATTGCACCTCAAGCTTGGTACCCTGTTCAGGAACCATAGCTGTATCCTGTACGGTTAGGCATGAACTTGTTCAGAAGACGATCCTGCCCATCTTCAACTAGTGTGATGTAGTCTACGGTGCTGCTCCCAAGTCCTCCCTGCACAGATTGAATACCCACTTCAATTTCTTCTGCCGTTTTGCCCTTGATGCTCCCTCTCGCACCCACCACTGTGATCTCTATTGTGCCCTATCCTTCCCCTCTCTTACAAACAAACAACTCTTCCACTGTGCTAAATTCACCTCCAAGCACTGGCTGGGTGAACTCCCTTCCTGCCTCTCCCCCTCATTTATAACACCCCCACTCCCTCTCACTCCCTTAGATCATCCGACTCCCGTACTCCAGTGGTCCCCTGCAGAGCCACACTCATCGGCCAGTCTGGTTACTCTCACCGCCTCCTACAAATGTGGAATTCCATCCCCCCTCAAATTCATCACTCATCCTCCTACTACTCCATCGGCTTTGCCCTTAAAAACTTCCTTGCACCTAGCTGTTCCTGCTACAACCCTCCCTATCTCCCCCCTAAGCCCCTGACAAACCCTACCCCTCTTCAGTACCCATACAATGCCTCTGCTGCAGCACCACCCCTACCCACCTAAAAACCAGTATTCCTTCCCTTCTTCCAATTTCTTCCCTTCAGACCTTCCATTGTTCTCTTACTGTGATTTCTTAATCATCCAAAGTTGTACCAAAGACCAGTCCCTACCCTATCCTTACACCATTAACCCAACTCTTCCCCTCCACTTCTCCACATCCTGAAGGGCTGGGATTCCATCCTCTCTTCTCTAGTAACCTCCACCCTCTCTTCTGTTCTTCTGAAGCCTATTCCCCCTCACTGTCTACAAACTGCTTCCCTCCTATTGTGCTCTACCTTTCATTGCCACAGCCTGCTCCCTTCCTGTCATGCTTGACCCCTGCCTTGTGCAGGCAGGGTCTTCAGCATACTGGAGGGGTCAGGCCCCAGCAGACCTTTCTCCTCCTACCTCTTCCTTCACCTCCTCATTCCATCCCCTTTTATCCCCAATGCTTCTCTACCTACCAACATACCTTCCTCTCTCTCACCTTCCTTTCTCCCCCCTTATGTAGCCCTAGCTATGGCTGACCCCTAATCTCTAATGCACTTTGTAGTTAACTTGCACTTCTGTTATGGCTGACCCCTAATCGCTACTGCACTTGTAGTAAACTTGCACTTCTGTTATTCCTTTGCCAACCTGTTCTGCCTGTGTTTACTCCTCACTAACTTCCCTAGATCAAACTACAACAATTCTATTTAGCCATTTTCTAGCTACACAGTTAATGTGTCATTTAGTGTATGCCTAAATGTTATTTTGTATTGTTGCATCTATTTAGTCCAAAAGTGTTGGTGTAGTATCTATCTAGTTCAAAACTGTTAGCATCCCACTATTTCATTACTCCTTTAGAGTTTCTCAAATTATTTAAATGTAATCTACTGTAAATTTATATTGTGTGCCAAATCTCTGTGAACTATCCTCATGTTCCCCTACCCGCCAGGTCACACTAGGAGACGAGCAACTTGTTGCTTAGAGTGCCTTCTTGGTGAAATATTTAAATAAATAAATAACCTTTCAGGACTGATTAATGAAATTAAAGTGCCAGTGTTCATGAGGTGGGGTTACAAAAAGACCATGTGTAATATTTGGAGCAAAAATACCAAAAAAAACTCTGAGTTACATGCGGTCATTGAAATTTTCCTGCGCACATGTGTAACTTTTCCAATTTTTAATACTGTCACTCCAAATTTTCACCATAGCCATTTTTTCACACCACCTTCTGAACAGTACAGCTGTCATTTCTGACATCATGTCAGAAACATGTTTTCACACCTGTGGCACAGAATGACATGGTTGTTGCATGGAATCACCTTTCAGGACAGAGTATTGAAATGACAATGCCAGGGTTCATAAGGTAGGGTCCCAAAAGTCCTTGTAGAAAATTTGGAGCAAAAACACAAAAAAACACCTGAGTTATGTGCAGTCATTGACATTTTTCTATACAGGTTCATAACTTTTTCAGTTTTTCATATTTTCACTCCAAATTTTCAACAGAGCCATTTTTTCACACACCACCTCATGAACAGTACAGCTGTCATTTCTCACATCCTGCCAACAATGAGTTTCCATACCTGTGGAGCAGAATGGCATTTTGCCATGAATTAAGATATTTTCACCTGCGGAGTTTATGAGGTGGAGTGATAAGAAGACTATGTTGAAAATTTGGGGTCAAAATGTAAAAAAATGTCAAACTTATCACAGCTACATACATGTAGTATACGCATCTCTAAAGGGATGAGAGTCCAGTGCCTGGAGGGCCCTGTGCTTCCACAGACAGATAAGGATATGATTATACTATCTGAAAAAGTAAGGAAATTCATTGCAAAAAGCTGCATCAGTTAGAGTTGCTACTAAAGTGACAAAAACAGAGAAATGGTGTGTTAGGGTTTCCAACCCTAACACCCCACCCCTACCCTGCAGACACTGACAGATGTCAGGGTGTGCCTTGGGGTGGTCAGCATTAATGCTCGCCCCATTCTTATATACTGTATCTATCTCAGCTTACTTACTTATGGAATGGGGTGAGCATTAGGGCTGATGATCTGAAGGCACACCCACGACGCCTGTCAGTGTCTGAAGCTTGGGGATGGGGTGTTAAGGTTGGAAATCCTAATGCACAATTTTCCTACTTTGTCACTTTAGTAAGAACCCTAACTGATGCATTAATAGCATTTTTTTGAAATGAATATATATATATATATATATATATATATATATATTTTAGAGGCAAAATCTTTTAATGATCAGTTAGTTGTTCTATTACGTAAAAAGCTAGAAATTTGTTAGTTGAAAGTTCCTTTGATTTTCAGGCCCTTCCCTCAAACAGTATCAAGCAGTGCTTTGGTCGCTCAGCCCCAACCTCATCCCATCACATCTGTAAGAAGCTGAGATATAGAAGAATGGGTTGAGAGTTAGGATCCGAAGACCCCAATGGCACCCCGATGCCAGTTGGGGGGAAGGGCTGGGGGATCCATGAGGGGCTTTCAACCCAAACCCTGAATTTTCTAGCTTTTTTTCACTGTGGAACAACCCAAACTGATGCATTAAACAGAGTTGTTTGCCTCTAATGTCCCTTCTTTTTGAGAATGAGGATAATAAATAATGAAAGTAATGTAGTGGCAGCAGTGCGGGGTCTTTCGGGCCCCACGCTCCCGCCACATGATGTCTTGTTACATAGTAACAGGAACTCAAAGCAAACACAAGCATCAACGGTAATGCACATGGCAAAGCAATCATAAATGGCAAAGCAAACGTTAATAGAAACACAAGCGTAAAGTGACACTGAAGCAAACAGTTACATAAACAGAGACATCAAACAGAAGTGTACACAGAACGCAACTGGTAACACACACATTCATGGTACCACAATTGTAAATGCAAATGGTAACAGTAACACCAACAATAACACCAAAGTAAACAGAAATGCAAGCACCCACGAAAATGCAAACCGTAACGCACACACTCATGGAACCACAATTGTAAAAGCAAATGGTTATGGTAACAGCAACAATAAAACCAATAAAAACAGAAACGCAAGCGCATAGGAAAACGCAAACTGTTACATGTAAGGTCATGGTACCGCAATAGTAAACATAAATGGTAACAGTAGCAGCAACAATAAAGACAACAGAAAGAGAAAAGCAAGTGCATATGAAAATGCAAACTGTTACGCACACGGTGGCATAGACAGGAACAGTGATTCGAATGGTAACAGAAGCGCAACTGGAAACACTGTCACAGTAACAAAAGGGCACACCCTTCTTTTCCCCAAAAACTGCATTGAAAAAACAAATTGAAAACAAAGAATGTATGCATTATAATTGACTTCGGAGCAGAAAAGTATGACTTGGAATACTGAATTGCTTATATCTCAGGAACTGTACGACGTAGGAAAAAAATTCTAATTTTGTATGAATTATTACTTTCCTGGCTAATTTTGTGCTTAGGCCCCATTTGGGGGGCTAAGAATTTTTTTGACAAAAAGTCCGTATCTTGCACGGTTTCTGAGATACAGGCCCTGAAAGACGCGATGGACGCCATAATGTTATCCTATGGGAAAAAGTGCCAACTTCATAATGCCTTAACTTTGCCACCCTGTAATATTTTTTGACCAATCCACTAAAAGTCACATCTGTGGGATGTTGCCTTTCTTCCCTCCAAATTTCAAGTAAAAAGACCCAACCATTTCCGAGATATTCAATGCCAAAAATTGGCAAAATTTCCCTATCTATTCCATTATAAACAAATCTGGCTACCTTGTCCCTATTTTGCAATCAAAGATCACGATCAAAGAATCTCACGCTCAAAGAATTTGCAGCCTCATGATCAAAGAATTTGTAGGCTCATGAACAAAGAATAAAACATTTTATAAATCAAAAAATAGAAGCAATTGCAGTAAACCACCACCATGGTTCAACAGAACAAAGCCCCCTTAGTAAAACCCACCCACATTTGACTTCCTAGGACACCCCTGGGTTGAGAAAATTGAATTTTAAATTGGGCCATCTTGTCCCTCACTCATGATGTAAGATCGTGATCAAAGAATCTCACGATCAAAGAATTGGCAGCCTCACGATCAAAGATTTTGCAGGCTCATGAACAAAGAATAAAAAATGTAATAAATCAAAAAATTGAAGGAATTGCAGTAAACCACCACCATGGTTCGACAGAACGAAGCCCCCCTGAGTAAAACCCACCTTCATTTGACTTCCTAGGGCACCCATGGGCTGAGAAAAAAGATTTTTAAATTCGGCCATCTCATCCCTCGCTCATGATGCAAGATCGTGATCAAAGAATCTCATGATCAAAGAATTTGCAGTCTCACGATCAAAGAATTTGCAGGCTCATGATCAAAGAATAAAAAATGGTGAAATGCAATTTATTTATTGATTTGAACCAAAGCAATTGTATGGTTTAACAGAACGCACCCTCCTGAGCAAAACAAGACCTAATTTGTGTCCCTAGCCCACCCCTGAGTTGAGATATTAGTGTTTTAGGTCACTATGCAAGATCGCGATTAAAGAATCCCATGATCAAACAATTTGCAGGCTCGCTTATAACTCTGTTTTTTGACTGATTTGGATGGAACCAAAGCCATGGCTCAATAAATTAGGGTCCCCTGCATAAAACCCCTTTGAAGTTTTACTTCAGAAGTGACCCCTGAGCCAAGATATTTGTGTTTGTGTAATTGGAAAACTGAAAACAAGATGGCGGACCTCACGGTCTAAGAATTTTGAAAATTCCTCAGGAACAAAGATTCTTGAACTGTGAGGCTGCAAATTCTTTGATCGCCAGGAGAGACCAGATGGCCAGAACCCCCATTCTTTGATTGCAAGATATACATATACATTTTCCCATTGACTTATAATGGGAACTTAAAAGTGCCATAACTTTTGAATGCCTTAATATTTTTTCACCAAACAAAAAGTGGCATGTTCAGCCACCAAAGCTCTTTCAAACAAGACATCTTGCAGAGTGGCACACCACATGGCAGCCATGCATGACCACATTAAGAATGCCAAAAGGTGCCTCCAAAAATGGATAATTTTGCATTGTTCAGCTCTTTTGAACACGAAGACCAGCACTCTGACACAAATGCAATTTGGAAAATCAAGACATCTAGTGCACCCCAATGTGTGTACCAAATTTCAGGCAAATCCATTGAACGGGTCCAAAGTTATTACCATCCAAACATTTGACTTTAGTATGTAACTGGACACTCAGCCCTTACTATAGTGGCATAACCGTGCCAATGTGTATATATATATATATATATATATATATATATATATATATATATATATAATCTGAGAAGAGGAATAAAAGGTAACTATGGAGGCCCCCCAAACTCAGAGACCTGGGCAGCTTCCCCAGTATGCCCCATTGTTAATCTGGCCCTGGTTAGATGCTACTGCTCCAGAGTTGCAGTTGACATGAGAGAGATGGGGTCAATGGAAAGAGATACCAGAGATGTGATAAAGGAAGAAGGATAAACTAAACACAGAAAAAAGCCCCATATTTAGCTACCAAATAAATTCTTTCAGGCATCCCATTTGGTACAGCAGAGGAATTATGGCAGGCCCATGAACTAAATAAAATAAATTCATGTGGAATTAAGTCTTTTGAGTAACGTCTTTGGAATAAAACATACCAATGACAGAAATCAGTATAACAGATATGGCAGTATAATGTTGGATTTACTCATCAGGCAAAGTGTTAAGTCCATTTACCTGTTAGGGTTTGACTCAAAGGGATTTGTAATAGCAGAGTACTTTAGTTGATATAAATGTGGTGATTTGGCAGACATATATACCCTGTGTATTTAATTTTGTCTTGCTTCCATATAATGCATGCAGTAAGTCAGTTTCAATTAGGCAAACAAAGCAAGAAACAGTGTCTGCACTGTTGTAATACCATTGGGGCTTGATAGTCATCTGGATGTTTTTGACTAAGGCAGAACTGTCGGATTTTAACCCCTAAGTTACAACTTAAGTTCTAATTAAGAAATGTTAGATGGGAAACTGTGTTGTTGCCTACTGCAATATACTGCTGATTTCCATAGTTTTTTGAAACAATTCCTCAAACATTATAAAATAGCTTGAATCATCATAATTTTGAAAATTCTGTCATAATCGCTCACATACAGGCTAACATTATTAAGCAGAAAAGGCTTGCAAACACTACTCTGCCATGACAGCTAACATGACTTTGGTGGCCAGCTGAGAATCCAGCTCCTGCTTGCCCTATTTGTTATGTTTGACCAGTTAAGGAACACTGCTCGTTTGTTTCCACGTGGGTCCTGGTGGGTGGTTTATATACAGTAGATCTGTTTTATTGACAGAAGGAATGTTGTATAATCACACTCGGCAAATTATCATACTCTTCTTTGATAAGTGACATGGGATCTTTAACCTCAACCTGAACAGAGGTGCGTAGATAGGACCTCAGTTTCATCTCTCATCCAAAGGATAGCACCCCAATAGTGCAGCCATCTTTCACTCTCATACTGCACTAAAGTGTCAGTCATAGTCATTGCCCCAAGCACCTGGAGTCATGCAAGTACCCTTGAACATCTGATCTTCCAGTAACAGAGGTGAGTGTGTTTTCTACCATATTGGTTAGGTACTGTATATATCTGATTGGAGTAACCAAAAGCAGATTACCATTTTTATAAATGGCTATGCACAAGTATATTCCCCCAAGCTCACCAGTTTTAGTAAAGCGTGTGACCAGTTCCTGTTTTCTTGTAGAATTTGAGTTTTATCACAAATAATAGCCGAGAGAGACAACCTAGAGAGTTATAATGGCACACAATAGATCATTAGTACAAGTGATCACTGTACTGTGTGGCTTGTCATATGGACAGGACTGGAAAAAAAAAAGAAACACACTAGGACAAGGGTCCTGGGTTTCATGAGAGCAGATTTTAATGAAATGGGAAAGTGCCTAAGAGAATGCCTCAAAGAGGGGGAAGGAAGAGGGGGAGTGGAGGCTCAATGGAGAAAAATAAAGGACAGTATAGCCCAGGCAATGGCATGCTGTTTGAAGGAAGTGAGAATGGAAAAGAGGAGGAAAGGGCTGCTATAGTTCAAGGTAGTGGAGAAGAAAACAGCATTTAAAAACTACAAGGAGGCACAGTAGAATGATTACAGGGAGGTACTTTATATCTGGCAAAACAAAGGGAGGGAGGCAGGAAGAAAGGGGAGGGCAGCCAAGCACTAACAGAGGAGAGGATAGCTAAGGAGGTCAAAAAAGGGGACAAGACATTTTTCAGGCATGTGGAGGAAAAAGGAAGACAGCAGGAGGGATAGTGAAAATCAGGATGGTGGGGGGGGACTGCACAGAGGAAGCTTAAGAAAAAGTGGAAATACTAAATGTTTACTTCTGCTTGGTCGGCATGGTAAATGGTGGTGGGGGCAGACCAGCATGCTGCAGTAAACCAGGGAGAGGGGGGGAGTGGACACCAATCCATCCTCAGTAGAGAGGGGCCAGAAGGGATTGGAAGCCTTAAAGAAGAATAAGGCAATGGGGCCAGATGGGATTCATCCAAGGATCCTCAAGGAAATGAGCAACACTGATGGCCACCCCACTGGCAGCACATTTTTAGTAGCTCAGTGGAGATGGGGGAAGTTCTAGAGGACTACAGGAGGGTCAGTGTGATCCCTCTGCACAAAAGCAGCAGAAGGGAGAATGCTGAAAAGTCATCTAGGTGTAAATCTCAGGTGACTGAAAGGACTTAACTGCTGTGAGGTTTAAATTACTTGTAGAAAGATCTGGTAAGTAGGGGGAGTGGCTTAGCTAGAAGGAAGCTACATTTAAAGACTGCCTTAGAAAGATTCTGCTAATAGCTTGGCAGAAGACACCAAGAGAAAGGACTGCTGTGTGACTGAACTTCTCTACTGGGACTATATTGCCTCCTCTCCTCCACCCCCATCGAAAGCTAGTTTTATTTTTATAGGCACAGGATTTGACTGACAACAGGAACTTCCTGTTTAGGGGCAGGAAGTGAGTGATCACAGAACCACCAAGGACCCACCATCCTAGAAGGGCAAGAATAGCTCTCCGGCCCCATCTAGCTGCTGGAGGTCTGCCTCTGAACAAGTAAGTGGTCTACTGAGAAATATAGGATATTCTTGTCTCAGAACAGGACAATCAGGAGCTTAAAGGGCACACAGGCAGAAAGTAAGGAGAGAGAGAGAGAGAAAAAAACAGACGAAAGAGTAAGGATTGCATACAGTTAAGGGGTCAGAAATAAGACATGATTGGAGTGGTGCAGTGCAGTGGCTGTGGAGCAGCAGTCTTCCGGGAGATGTTCTGGAGGATGCGGTGTTGTCCCATCTGCAGGCACCTCTCTGGGCTGAGGGAGGAGGTTGCTCATCTCCAGGCTGAGTTGGCCAGGATTTGTGGGACCTCCTCTTCTATCCAGGGACCACCAGTGCCACTGCCATTGCCTCAGAGGTTGCCAAGAAAGAGGAGCGGTTGGACCACAGTGGGCTCAGGGAGGGTGAGGGTGGTGGAACAGAGGCGCATCCCTCCAGTTGTACCTCTCCACAATTCCTATGCCATTCTGGCAAAGTGTGGTTCCTCTATGGAGGCACCTACAGTGGAGACCAAGGAGGATGCTGGGAACCTCCACAAAGGAGACCCACAGGAGGGTGGCAGGGGACCCTGCAGGGGAAGGAAACAACTCCTGGTGGGGGACTCCATTGTTAGGAAGGTAGAACTGGGCAAGGAAGGGGAGAGGGAGGTAAGGTGCCTGCCTGGCGCCATGGCTTGGAGGGACAGGGAGCGAATCCTCAGGATTGCCAGAGCAGCTGCACAGGGGAGGGAGCTGGATGTCATTGTCCACCTAGGGACAAATGACCTGGCTAAGAAAGGGATTAGAGAAGGCAGGAAGAGTTTGTGGAATTGGGAGGGCCTAGTCATAGCACGACGGTAACCTTCGGAGGTGTTACCCATCTATGGCATAGAGAGGCTAGGATGTTCCGCATCATGGGACGCAATCAGTGGTTGAAAACTGGTGTGGAGCTCAGGGATTTGGCTTCATTGGGGACTGGGGTCCACCTGGAGTGATGCAAGCCTATACTGGCATGATGGGCTGCATCTGTCCGGGAGGGGAACCAGGATCCTAGGTGATAGGTTTAAATGCTTCATTGGCAAGCTTTTAAACTAGCCAAGGGGGGAGGCACTGGAAAGGAGCAGAAAATCCTAGCCCCCCCCCAAACAATCATGGTAGTAACTGTGGCAAACACCAACATGGAGGTGTCGATAGGGAGAAGGGCAGGGGTAAATGGAGAAAGTGACAAAGGCAAGAAGGACAGGGATGGGGCAAAAGGGGTAAGGCCATCAGGAAATGGAGGGTAATGAGTACCAATGCCCATAGTCTGGGCAACAAGCTCCCTGAGCTGGTGGCCTTAATGGAAGAGGGATGCCTGGATATCGTAGCAGTCACAGAAACATGGTACACAGAGAACCATGACTGGGATGTTAACATACCAGGGTACATAACCTCAGGAGAGACAGGCAGGGAGAAGAGGGGAGGAGTAGCTCTATGTAAAGGAAGGGATAAAAGCAACTGAACAAAAGAGTAAACAGGGAGGAGAGGAGGCACTGTGGGTCACCTTGGAGACTGGAAAGGGCACCACAATCCGCACAGGGGTTATGTACAGACCCCCATGTCAGGGGGAAGAAATGGACAAGGATATGATGGAAGGCATTCTTAGAATGGCAGAGAAAGGGGAGATACTGTTGATGGGAGACCTGAATATGCCAGATGTTAACTGGAGCGCATTTGCTGCAGCCACATCCAAGAGCAGGGCCATTCTTGATGCCCTACAGGTGGCAGGCATTAGACAGCTAGTTTCGGAACCCACTCGTGAGGGAGCAATCTTAGACCTCGTACTCTCAAACGGGGCAGTGAGAGGATCTCAGATCTAGAAGTAGGTTGCCATCTGGGGACAAGGACCATCAAACAGTGTGGTTCACGTTAAACTCAGCTACAGAGTCAAGCCATACAAAAGTGAGGGTACTGGACTTTAGGAGGGCTGACTTTGGCAAGATGGGAGAGTGCCTCAGAAAAGCACTAGCAAACAGGCTAGAAGGAGGTGTGAGCAACAATGGGAATTATCAAAACTGCCATCACAGACGCACAAGCCTTTGTGTGATTCAAATAAACAAATCAAATGAAAGAAAAGCCACTATGGTTCTCAAGAGAGGTGGCTGTGAAAGTCAGGAAGAAAAAGATAGCATTCCAGAAGTATAAGGAAACACAGAAGGAGCAGGACAGAGAGCTGTACCAGTTAAGGCAGAAAGAAGCAGGGAGGGAAGTCAGAATAGCAAAGGCCCAAACTGAGGAAAAGATAGCCAACTCAGTTAAGAAAGGATAAAACCTTTTATAGGTACATCAGCGAGTAGAAAGACAAAGGGAGGGATAGTGAGGCTGAATAGAATGAACGGTGGGTGGGCAGAGGGGGACAGTGAAAAAGCAGGAATACTGAACAAATATTTCTGCTCAGTATTCACAAAAGAGGAGGGGGAAGTGCCTAATCCAATTAACAGAAGCACTCTTGATAGGGGGGTCGATCCCAGTCCTTTCACAGAAGAAAGGGTTCTGCAAGAACTCCTAAAACTGACGGTGGACAAAGCAATGGGTCCTGATGGAATTCACCCCAGAATTCTAAAAGAATTAAGGAAGGAACTAGTGAAACCACTGGCTACTCTTTTTAATAAATCATGGAGGATGGTGTGGTACCCGAGGACTGGAGGAAGGCGGATGTGATTCCCCTCACAAAAGTGGGACCAAGACAGAGGCAGGAAACTACAGACCTGTCAGTCTGACCTCTGTGGTAGGGAAAGTGATGGAGTCACTTCTGAAGGAAAGAATAGTTGAGTACCTAGAGGTCAGTGGGGCACAGGATCCAAGGCAGCATGGGTTCACAGCGGGAAGGTCATGTCAGACGAATTTAATAGATTTCTTTGACTGGGTGACCAAAGTAGTAGACCAGGGAGGGGCTGTGGACATGGCCTACCTAGACTTTAGCAAGGCATTTGACACAGTCCCACACAAAAGATTGATAGTCAAATTAACCAGCCTGGGAGTGGGTCCCAGGGTGGTAGCCTGGGTAAAACATTGGCTGGACAACAGGACACAGAAGGTAATTGTAAATGGAGTCCACTCTGAAGAAAGGGCGGTTACTAGTGGGGTACCGCGGGGTTCAGTATTGGGTCCAGTCCTTTTTAATGTCTTCATCAGTGACATTGCAGAGGGACTGGAAGGAAAAGTATGCCTTTTTGCAGATGACACAAAGATCTGCAACAGGGTTGATACACAAGGAGGCGTGGAAAGGATGAAATGGGACTTAGCAAGGTTGGAGAAATGGTCAGACGTATGGCAGCTAGGGTTCAATGCAAAAAAGTGCAAAATAATGCACCTGGGAAACAAGAACCCAGGGGAAGAATACACAATGGGTGGGGAGCTAGTAACAACAACAAAACAGGAAAGGGACCTGGGGTAATCATATCAGATGACCTTAAGGTTAGCAAGCAATGTGAGAAGGCAGTAGGGAGGCCGGGTATACTGGGATGTATAGGAGAGGCATCAGCAGCAGAAAACAGGAAGTTGTCATCCTCTGTACAGACAGTTGGTGAGACCCCATCTGGAATACTATGTCCAGTTCTGGAGACCCCATCTCCGCAAGGACATAGACAGGATAGAGGCAGTCCAGAGGAGGGCAACTAAATGGTGCAGGGTCTGCAAGAGAAGCCGATGAGGAGAGACTAAAGGAGCTTAATATGTATACCCTTGAGGAAAGAAGGGAGAGGGGGACATGATAGAAACTTTCAAGTACCTCAAGAGAATCAACAAAGTCCAAGAGGGTAGCATCTTTAAGAAAAAGAGACTTGCAAGAACAAGGGACATAATTTAAAGATAGAAGGAGGGCGGTTCAGGGAAATGTGAGAGAGTATTATTTCACAGAGAGGTAGTGGATGCATGGAACAGCCTTCCTGAGGAAGTTGTGGGGTCTAAAACTGTGGGAGAATTCAAGAATGCATGGGACAGACATAAGGCAATTCTTGTGGGGGGCAGGAAGAAAAAGGCTGTTGGTTAAATAGGATCTGCGGCCTATCCTGTAGGTAGGGAAATGGGCAGACTAGATGGGCCTAGTGGTCCTTATCTGCCGTCAAAGTCTATGTTTCTATGTTTCTATGCTTGCATCTACAGGCCAGTCAGTCTCACATCAATGGTGGGGAAGTTAATGAAGACACTAATGAAGGAGAGGCTTATGGATTACCTGGAGGCTAAAGGGCTGCCAGACCACTGGCAGCATTGTTTTACAGGGGTGAGGTAATGTCAAATTAATCTCATAGATTTCTTTGACTGGCTTACCAGGAAGGTAGATCAAGAGAGAGCAGTGGACATGGCCTATCTTGAGATCAGTAAGGCTTCCAACACTGTGCTGAACAGGAGACTAGTTAAGAAACTAAGGAGCCTGGGTGTGGAAGAGAAAATGAGAGGCTGAGTGTCAAACTGCTTAAGGGATTGAAAGCAAAGGGTGGTTGTAAATTGTAGCCACTCGGATGATAGGAGAGTGACTAAAGGGGTGCCACAGGGTTCGGTGCTGGGATGGGTGCTCTTCAATGGCTTCATAAGCAACATTGAAGAGGACCTTGAGGGTAAGGTGCATCTCTTTGTGGATGATACAGAAATCTACAACAGGGTTGACACTCAGTAAAGGGTGAAGAGAATGCAAAAAAAAAGTGGTCTGATGAAACTGAAGGAATGGTCTAGGGTGTGGCAGCTGGGTTTCAATGCCAAAAAGTGCAAGGTCATGAACTTTGAGATGTGGAACCCAGGGGCTGTGCATAAGATGGGGGACTGTGGAGCTTCTAGTCACCAACCAAGAAAGAGATGTGGGGTCATCATATCTGATGACCTCAAGGTAGCTGGGCAGTGTGAGAAAGCAGTGGGAAAGGCTAGCATGGTGCTGTGGTGCATTGGGAGAGGGATTTCTAGCAGGAGGAGGGAGATGGTGCTGTTGTTTTATCACTCACTGATGAGGCCCCACCTGGAGTAGTGTGTCTAGTTCTGGAGGCCACACTTCCATAAGGACATTCAAAGGGTGGAGGCAGTAAAAAGAGGGCAACCAAAATGGTGATGGGGTTGCATGAGAAGTCATATGAGGAAAGGCTGCAAGAACTCAATATGTACTCCACAGAAGAGAGGACAGTGAGCAGGGACATAATTCAAACCTACAAATACCTAGCAGGAGTGAACAATGTGCAAAGGGAGGATCTATTTCAGAGAAAGGAAAGCAGTACAACATGAGGGCATGCAATGATGGTATGAGGGGGATGTTTAGGAGAGAAGTGTGGAAATACTTGTTCAAGGAAAGTTTGGAGGATGACAGGAATAACCTGCCAGGGGAGATAGTAGGGTCAAAGACAGTGGAGAGCTTCAACGTGCATGGGGCAGGCACAGGGGCATATTAGGTAGAAGAACAGGGGGAGAGAATGACACCTATGACCAACTGGGGTCAGTGGTGATGGACTAGGCAAGGACAAGGTGCATACTGGGTGGGCCGAAGGGTCCTTTTCTGCTGACAAAATCTATGTTTCTAAGTATAGTGCTAAACCCAATGGGTGGATTATTTGAACCAGTGTCAATACTGTAACAAGCATTTGCCAATGCTGAATGTTTGCTTGCTGGTATTAGCATTGGAAATGCAGGAGTTAAGCAGATGCAGAGTAGGAATGGCAGTGAGGTATTGAACTTCACGTCAACCCCATTTCCACCCTGTAGAGACGGACAGGCATTGGGGCATGTGTTTGGGTTGTCGCCCATAATGTTCATGCCATTTTACCTCACCCTGTCCTGCAAACACTGACAAGTGTCGAAGTGTGCCTTGGGGTGTTCGGCTTTACAGTCACCCCACTCCATAAGGAGATATGCTGAAATGGGTACAATATAGAATGGTGTGAAATCTGGGGCCAGAGTCCAAGGCACAACTTGATGCCTGTCAGTGGGTGCCGGGAGGGGGGTGGGGTTGGAATGGCATGAGCATTATAGTCAGCAATCCAAAGGCACACCCCTGATGCCTGTCAGTCTGTACAGGGTGAGACATTATGGTTAGAAACTGTAATGCCCTGGGCACGTGTTGGTATTTGCAGTACAAATTTTCAACATGGCCATTTTGTGGCCCCCACCTCATGAAAGCATTTGGGACCTCTTCTCATGAACAGTGGCACTGTGATTTTGTCATTGTGTCCCAAAATTTGAGTTTCCACAGTGACTGTGCCATTGTGTGCCAGATGTACGAAAACATAGATTGGGCTGGATGTGAAGAATGACAGCTGTACCATTCATAGGGAAGTGTGAAGAGATGGCAATGTTGAAAATCTGCAGTGAAAGTATTAAAAATGCTCAAACGTCTGAGCGTACATGGAAACTGCACAACACATGTGAGTAACAGTCATTTAGTGGAATTATTTCACCAAATTTTCAACATAGGCATTTTGTGACCTATGCTCATGAACACTGTCACTATGATTTTCTTAATCTATCCTGAACGTTGATTTCCCACAGCAACCATGGTATTCTGCACCAGATGTGTAAACACATATTTCGGGGAGGATGTGAAAAATTACAGCTGTACTGCTCATAAGGAAGTCTGAAAAAATGCTAATGTAAAAAATCTGGAGTGAAAATACTACAGATTTGCGAAGTTATGAGGGTGCATGGAAACTGCATCATGCACGCTTGTAACAGTCATTTTATGGATATTGTCACCAAATTTTCAACTTAGGCATTTTAGGACCTCTGCTCATGAACAGAGTCACTGTGATTTTACCTACAAACATATGAACGTACGAATCTGCCAGCAGAACACACCAATCGGTCCATGGTTCATTCCAGTGTGCAGCTAGCACCCTAGATTGCAGCTGCCCCAGCCTCCACCCCAGATCCTCCCCGCTTGTCCCAGCCCCTGCCCCCCGACTCTTTCTCTTGCCTTATCCCACTCCTCCTCCTCCTTAAAGCTATTGACTGTCTTATATGTTACCACCGCCTCTGGCAGTGCATTCCAACTAGACACCACCCTCTCAGAGAAGCAGTGCCTCCTCATTTCCCTCTTGAAATGTCCCCCTTTCAACCTTAGTCCATACCCCCTCGTCTCTCTTCCACTCCTCAGTTTAAACACCCCCTCGGTGCTAAGTTTATTTACCCCCTCAGGTATTTAAACACTTCAGTCATACCCCCCCATCCCTTCTCTCCTCCAGTGTGTACATGTTCAGCTCCTTCAGGTGAACTTCATATTCCTTTTCTTCCATCCCTTTAACATTTTGTTGCCCTCAGATTTTCACTTCAGTAACTTTATATCTCTCTCCTCGATGTGTCTCAGTATTGCACTTAGTACTCTAGGTGCAGTATGACCAATGATCTGCAGGGAGGTAGGATCACATCCCTGTGTCTGAATGTGAACCCCCTTGTGATGCACTCCAGCATCCTGTTTGCCTTCGCTGCTGCTCTCGTGCAGTGGGCTGAGTTGTTCATGCTCCCAGTTACCAACACCCCTAGGTCTTTCTCCTCTCTGATCCCCAACCAATAGTCCCTCTTCTGGTTCTTAGCCCCAAAGTGCATCACCTTACACTTCTTTGCATTGAATCCTAGCTGCCACTGCACCAACCATGTTTCTAGTTTGGTTAGGTCCCCCTGCAGTTTTTCCCATCTGCCCTCTTCATCCACCACTGCCCCCAGTTTGGTACAATGTGCAAACAGACTAACCCTGCTCCCCCACTTGGTGTGCTATATTGTAAATAAAAAGCCCAAATAGCACCGGGCCCAGCACTGACCCCTGCGGCACCCTGCTTGTCACTGCTCTGGGTGCCGAGGGCTCCCCCAACACCACCACACTCTGCACCCTCTCTTGTAACCAGTTCTCTACCAATTTAGTCAGCTTTTTTTACATGGACATAGACATAGAAGATGATGGCAGATAAGGACCGCAAGGCCCATCCAGTTTGCTCATTTCTTCTTCGACCTTATGAATGTGCCATCGGCCTTTGCTGTCAATGGTCTATCTAGTCATACTCATCTGTATTGCTCCCTTATGCCTATCCCATGCCTGTTTGAAGCCCTGCATTGTATTCATATCCACCACTTCCTGAGGTAGGCTGTTCCATGCATCCAGTACCCTTTCTGTGAAAAAGAACTTCCTCACATTACCCCTTAATCAGCCTTCCTCTAATCTCATGCTGTGTCCTCTTGTCCTGCTATTTTTCTTATATTGAAACATGTTCCCACCCCAAATGCCATCGGCTTCCCCCCAGTCTCCTATAAGGCACTGTCTCAAAGGCCTTACTGAAGTCCAAGTACAGGACATGTATTGCATGACCCCTGTCCAACTCCATTGTCACCCAGTCACAATACTCTATTAGGTTGGTTTGACAAGACCTTCTTGAGATGAACCCGTGTTGCTGCCCATCTTGCAGGCCATTACTGTATGGGAATGCCACCAGCCTGTCCTACAGTATTGCCTCCATAAGCTTACCCACTATGGACTTGAGACTTACCGGCCGATAATTTCCTGGTTCCTCCCTAGGCCCACTCTTGTGTATGGGCACCACATGGGCCACCCTCCAGTCCTGGGGCACACACACCCCGTTTCCAGGAAGGTGTTGAACAGATTCTGCTAGTGGCTCAGCTAACAGCTCTGCCATCTCCCTCAGCACCCTGGGGTGGATGGCATCGGGACTTGGTGCCTTGTCCGCCCTTACTGCCCTCAGCCACTCTAGCACCCTACTTCCTGTGATCACTTTGTTCATCACCTCCTCCCCACTTTCCCCACCCCCAAGCCCATTCTGGTAGTAGGCCATCCCTCTCCTCAGTGAAAACGGAGCAGAAGTACTCATTTAGAATTTCCACTTGCTCCTCCACCTTTTCCACCCAATCCTCTCCCCACTTTATCCTCACAATATGTTCCTTGCAATTCCTCTTTTCCCTGACATACCTAAAAAAGCCCTTTTCCCCTCCCTTCATGCCCTGTGCGGAACTTAATTTTCTAGAGGCCTTAGTTTTTTTTAACCTCATGGTAACCTCCCTTGACCAACTCCTGAAAGCCTCCTTATCCTCTCCCTTCCCTGTTCTCCTGTACTTCCAGTATGCAGCCATTTTTGACCTCACCCCTTGCAGCACTTCCTTGTTCAGCCAGCATAGTTTCTTGCCTCTACTCTTCTTACTCCTGGCCCTGATGCAGGCTACTGTGGCCTCTGTTAGACCAGTCTTTATGACTCCCCACTTTTGTTCTACATCCATCCCCGGCCTTATATTCTGGAGTCTCACTTACAGTATTGTTGCCTTCCATCCAAAGTCCACCCTAATAAAGTCCACCACCTTAGTGCCCGTGCCTCTTGTCTCCCTGCCCAGTGCAACAATGAGCCATGCTATTTGGTGGTTGCTACCTGCTAGTGGGTTCTCCACCCTTATCTCCCTCACCGCCTCCCCATTTTCCAGTACTAGGTCCAGAGTGCTACCAAGCCTTGTAGGCCCACTTACCAATTGCATCAGAAGGCCATCCTGGAATGCATCAAGGAGCATCTGCTCCCTGGTACTGCTAGTGGCTGGGGTGCTCCAGTCAACCCGTGGTAGGTCAAAATCCCCCACTATCACCACACTCCCCCTTCTACATACCCTCCTTATCTGCTCTGCCAACTCCCCATCCAGATCCCCGGATTGGGCGGGTGGTCTGTACACCACTCCCAGCCTCAATTTTTTGCCCTTGGAGTCCAGGAGCTGCACCCAAAGTGCCTCTGTCCTCTTCTCTTCTCTTCTCCCTCATCCCTTATGCATTTAATCCCTTCCCTCACATATAGTGCAACCCCCCCAACCTCCCGGTCCCTGCAGTATAACCTGTATTTTGGGATTGCCAAGCCCCAATCATGGTATTCTGTGGCCAAAGTCTCTGTCACTGCAGCAATGTCCACCTTCCCCTCTGAAAAGAACACCTGAAGCTCTGCAATTTTTTTTCCCAGGCTTCTTGCATTGAGAGAGAGACCACCTTCCACCCGTACCCCTCCTTCTCCTTACTCTTCTCCTCCTTGGCCTGTGTTCCTCCTCCCAGTAGTCCTCACCCTTTCTCCTCCTTATTCTTACCGGGTGGCGGTGCCTTCTGTATTACACTCAGACTACTCTGCCCGCACCCTCCCAGGGTTGCTGTGCCTCCGCCTTTACCTATATCTGGAGGGGTGAGATCATTAGTCTCCCCTGTCCGGACCTTTCTACTAACCTCAGTCTTTTGACCATTCCCCCCTCCACTAGTTTAAATCCACCTTAGTAGAGATATACCCTTCTAATCCTGCCTTTAATACTCCCCTCCACTACCTGCTCAAGTGTACCCTGTCCCTTGTGTACAACTCACTATTTCCCCAGACCCTACCCAGTTAGTCACTAACCCATAATTTTTGGTGTGGCACCAATCCCTCAGCCCTCGTTGAACTCCTCAATCCTACCCTTCCTCCCCATGCTTGCACATGGTATCGGGAGTAACTCCGAGAATGCCACCGACTCCCCCACCTCTTCACACTGCCTGCCCAACTACTCAAACCTCCCCCTCACTACTTCCACTGTCTCGTCCGCCATGTCGTTTGTACCCAATTGCAACATTAAATGAGGTTTCTTCCTCCCCTTTGCTGCACACTTGAGCAGTGCCTGCCCTGCCCCTCCTGCAGTCAACCTGGGGATAGCTTTAACCCAAATATGGCTGTGCCTTTCCCCCTTCCGCCCCATCTCACCCCTTTCAGTATAGAATCCCCTAGGATGAGTGCCCCCTGTCCCTTAGCCCCTTTCCCTTCTAATGCCCCTTCCACCACCCCAGTATTCAATCTTCCCTGCCTCTTACCCCCACCAGCTGCACAATCTGTGACTTCTGTATCTGAACCCCCTACTTCTGCCTCACCTCTTTTCTCTGCCTTATTCCTCCCATCTCCCTTGAACCCCTTCCAAGCCTGACTACTACTGGGCTTCCCATGTCGACCTCCCCTCCACCCCTGCTGATTTCCAACCCCTCTCCTATCCCCTCTGTTGTCAATTTAAAGCTCCCATTCCCTTCTACCCCGATAGCGATGCCCCTCCCATCCTTCCCCCTTCCTGTAGCCTTCTCTCCTCCAGTCATCACTCCCTCCTTCCTTACTAGCCCCTTCTACCCTTTCATCCTCGCTATCTCTTCCCCTGGCTGTTGCCATCTCTCTTATGCTCCACTTGTCCTCCCCCATTCAGTATGTTCCTGCTTCCCCTCTCTCTCTCTCTCTCTCTCTCTCTCTCTCTCTCTCTCTCTCTCTCTCATAGCAGAGGCTTGAATATATTCCTAATCAATACCCTCCTACATCTCTTCCCCCATCAGTTCTCCTCCTACTTGTTTCCCTCCATGCCACCCCTGGTCCCTCCATACCCGCAGCCATCTGCACTCTCCCCTGGTACTCCTCATGGTCTCTTCTTCCCTAACAGGAGGCTACCCCCCACACCTTAGGCAACCCCTCCTTCTCCTCTCTTTTCTGCTAGTGCCTCTGATACTGGGGTCAGTTTCAGTCCCTAGGTGTTGTTCCCCATCCCCCTTGCCATCCTCTATCCCCCCTCCAGCCAGGATGCGTACCATACTCATCTACCCTGCCACTTAGACTCCTCCCTAACCTCCACAGTTCCTCCCTTAAACTAGCCAGTTGTCTACAGACCATACACCCACCCATCCTCCAAGCCCAGTCCAGGATCATGGTGGACCCACACCCTGTACACCCCACCACCCTTCCAAAGATGCCCACCCTATTGACATGTGGCACCTGCCCCATTTTGGCCCCCATCTCATGTTATGGACTCTTACTCCAAGGTTGTGTACCCTAGTACAACTGTTAGGCCCCTATTTACTCAAATTCCTGTTCCCCCCACACTAGTCCCCCTACTGGCCCCTTGCCGACCGGACCGGGGTAATTCAGTCTCAAATCTCATCCATTATATACTGTATTACTGTAACAATCCTAAAGCCTCCTTGTCCATTTTTCACCCCTCAGCTGCTATACTTTTTCTTCTCAGCTCTCATATAGTTTCACTTAACCCAGTTAGAAATCCTATTGCACTCCAAATATTACTCAGCTCAGTTAGAGAAAAAAACAGAACAACTAGATCTCTATAAATACAGTACTCCTCAAAGTATCCAATCATTGCTTTGTCTCCACCCCAGAGACCCTGCTATAATATAGGACCACAGAGGAGCCAGGGCAGGAGGGTGGGATACTCTAAGTCCTGGCAGAGCTCTGTTGAGCTTGCTCACTCCCCCTCTCTCACTCGCTCATTTAGTTTCTCCCGGCATTGCAGGCTGCCCTTTTGTACTGGGCTCCTATCTGCATTGGCACCTTTTTCTGCCCACAAAGAAATCTGCAACAGTCCAGACAGAGTTCCGTTGAGCTCGCTCACTCCCCCCTCTCTCACTCGCTCATTCTGTTTCTCCTGACGCTGCAGGCTGCCCTTTTGTACTGGGCTCCTGCCTGCATTGGCACCTTTTTCTGCCCACAAAGAAGTTCACAGCTGTCCCGACAGAGCTCCATTGAGCTTGCTCACTCCCCCTCTCTCACTCACTCGTTCCGTTTCTCCCAGCGCTGCAGGCTTCCCTTTTGTACTAGGCTCCTGCCTGCATTGGCACCTTTTTCTACCCACAAAGAAATCCAGCGCAAGTGCAGACAGAGCACAGTTGAGCTCATTCACTCCCCCTGTCTCACTTGCTTGATCTTAATCTGTCCCAAACACTGCTTTCCCACAGCAACTACACTATTCTGCGCCAGAAGTGCAAAAATACTTTTCAGCCAGGATGTGAAAAATTGAAGCTGTACTGTTCATAAGGAGGTCTGAAAAAGTGCCAGTGTTGAAAATGTGGTGTGAAAATATTACAAATGTGCAACGTTACAAGGATGCGTGGAAACTGCGCAATGCACACTTGTAACAGTCATTTTATGGATGTTTGTCAAATTTGCCAAATTTTCTACATAGGCATTTTAGGACCTCTGCTCATGGACAGTATCACTGTCATTTTCTCAGTCTATCCTGAAAACTGATTTCCCACAGCAACAGTGCTATTCTGCGCCGGATGTGTGAAAATACATTTTGACCAGGCTGTGTAAAATGACAGCTGTACTGTTCATAAGGAGGTGTGAAAAAATGACAATGTTGAAAATCTGGAGTGAAAATAACACAAATTCGGTACGAAGTGTACATGGAAGCTTCGCAATGCCGCTCATAAAACAGTCATTTTTTTGATTTTTTTCACCAAATTTGCAACATAGGCTGTTTGAGAACCCACCTCATGAACAGTGGCACTGTCGTTTCGTTAATCATTCCCAAAAGGTAATTCTGCACAGTGACTGCAAAATCACCTTTTGGGATGGAATAATGCCATGACAGTGGCTGAATTCATGAGGAGGTGTTCCAATAACCCCATATTGGAAAGTTGGTGACAAAATTCCCCAAAAATGCCAGCGATATGCACCAAAGTTGAAAAAACCCTATTTATGCCATTATATAGCTTACCGGCATTTCTTCAGTTCACTGTCAGTTTTGAAGAGTGCAGACGTGTTCCCGGTCCACCGAAGATCATCGCGCTGGGCTCCAGAGGTAAGTATGGGGTGAGGGGGTGTGGGAAGATAAGGTGCACAGAGGGTGGGCACGGGAAGGGGGAGGAGTCACCGGACTCAGCGAGGGACCATTTTCTATTTTACAGGTTTAAAGAGAAAAAAAATGGAAAACATCACAGGATTTTTTTTTTAACAGGGACATTTGGCATGCTGGGGTGGGCTCCCAGCATGCCACCTGAGTGTTTTGGGGGGCTACAGCTGATGAGGGATTGAGCACCCCTGTTGGCACACAACACATTTTGAGGGGGACATTATGCCGATGTGGAGTGGGCTCCCCCCTCGGCAAATTTACACACACTCACACACACAAGCATAGAGGCCTTTCTGTATTACATGACAAACTGTAGATAGCAAAGACAAGAACCCCTCCAAATGGTTAATCAATAATTACATGTCAATCTTCAGGAAAAAAGCTAGGTCTGAAGGATCTAGGTAGGTCTGAAGGATCTACAGTCTCAGGTAGCAGTACCCAGTTTTAAAAGCAATAGTGTTGCTGACTCCTTTACAGAATTTGGGTGGAATCAGTCATCAAATGCATACTGGGCATGACTTTGCAAAATATACACTTTTAACAGCAGAAATCATGTGAAATTACAGTTCTGCTTCTGAGAAATTTTGTGGAACTTCCATTACAATGTTGTGAACTTTTTGCCAAAATGAAATTTTCAATTATTTCTATCTCATTTTAAAACTACTTGCTGTAGCCAAATGTCACCAACACTGACATGGGTGCTATGCCATGTAACATACATAGAGGATACACAATGCCCTGACTCAAAATATCCAATTATAATAGAGCTAGACATAACTTATGATTGGCAAAGCCATGAGTGAATTATGAAAGTCTTGTCTCCTCACACACAAGTGGAGCTAAATTGTATATATTGATTCAAACCATTGTGCATTTCATTTATACAACATCAGTATAACAAAATCACCTTTTTGTGTGAAGATTTTACTGCTTTTGTTTTTGTAGTTCGAATGGCTGGCTTCAGTGCTGCACATGTTTATTATGATGTCATTAGCATTGTGATAGCTGCTCTCTCATTGGTACTGTTCTAGTGATTGCGACATATCAACCCTCTAGATAAATATTTATCTGGAAGTTAACTAGTGTGATTAACATATTTATCAGGGAAAATTTATAACCACTAGTGATACATAAAGGTATGTGTTAAGTTTCAGATCATTAGCTTTTAAAAGGCTGAGTTATAAGCATCCAAACATTTAGAAATGTTTAAATACATACACTGCAAAAGTATAATTCCTGTAATTTTAAAACTAGAGAACACACTATCAACAAGTTTAACAGGTTCACACACCCTAAACAAATGCTGAGTATGACAACTTTTAAATCAGTAGCTTAAATAATGTCCATGTTACTAGCATCCAAATACTGCAAAATAACATCAGTACTAGTCTAGTGTCATGCATTTTTATAAAAATTGAGGGAGTTTGTGATAATTTTGTGGATGCTACATCCATGACTTTTTCCCCAGCCATACATTTGACCTGCCATGGATGAGGAAGGAATTAGCAGGGGAGTTAGAGGGGGAGCGCAGGACAATGATGCTAGTGTAGGTAAAGCTATTTGCCTGTCAACTGTACAGGTCAAATGAGTGTGAGCCACAGACAAGCACTGTAGCAGCTAGAGCAAGAAACTTACCTTTCCCTGCATTTTAATTGGGAGTACATGTTCTGAGGACATAAGGAAGTCATTTATTTAATTAAGGATGTTTCTAAGGGAACAATTTCCAAAGAAATATTTCCAATATCCCAATGGACCTGTGAGGAATGACAGTGGCAGAAACTACACAAGCCAACTTTTGCTGAGAGTTTGTTCAAAGAGGAAGGTTTTTTTTCTGCCCAGCAAGAGGGCATTCTTGGTCAAGGAATGTCTGCATGCTGCAGATGGGCTGCCATTATGCCCTGAGCGAGGGTTTGTGGCCATGTCATAAAGGACTGCCATGGGGATTGCAACCAAAGTATGGACCTTTGGAAAGTAGCATATGCAGGGGGCTACTAGTGTCAGTACTCTCAGGAGTTCTATGCATGGATTTACCAAGGGAAGAACAGATGAGCTAGGTAGCATGAATACACAATAGCAGACTACCAGATGAATAACAGGTCTGACTTACAGTTACAGCAGGTAATATATAATCACACCCAGCACAACTGACTAGTGTAAGAGTCCTAAGGAAGTCCAGCACTCAGAGGCACTCAGTCAGACCTAGCGGAGCAGATAAATAAATGATTGGGACATCAAGAAGGATAATGTCTGGATATTCTGACAGTAGAAAGACTGGGCGTGGCTTTTTTCCCTAAGGGAGATTGTCACTGTGTAGAACAAGGAGGTTATCAAGGAAAAGCAGTTCCACTGACTCCATTTGGTTAAGCTAAGGGAAAAAAGTAAATGTGTGTGTGTGTGTGTGTGTGTGTGTGTGTGTTTGTGTGTGTGTGTGTTTGTGTATGTTGGGGGGTAGTCACTCAGGAAGGAACTACAACTCAGCTCAGTTTATCAAATGCAGTAGTAATAAGTGCTCTGTCAAAAATAAATTCCACAAAAGGAATTCAGGTGGCATTACCATTTTCACTACCATGAGTATTTGAAAACGTTTTGCAAATTAATAAATTATGGCATTACCAATTTACATTTAAAAATACTAAACCAAATTTCTCCTGCTTTGTTACAATCCTGGATCCATAGACATTTAGTATATAGTATAACTTCTATTATCTGACCGCCCGGTTAACCAAACCTCTGGTTTAACTGATTGTTGCCTTGTCCCCTGAATAAAAGCATCAATTAAGCAATTAGCACAGACATAGGCATTTAGCACCCGATTATTTTCATTGCACTGTAATCAAGTAATCATGCAATACAGTATCAAGTAGAGACAGCATTTAAGTAACAATGCGGCTTATTCTTGAATCAGATGCTATCTCACCTCTGAGTCTTGAGAGAATGGCAGAAAGAATGGGAGATCATAAAAGGAAATGGAGCATCCTTTATATCAGGCAACAGTGCCAACTGATGTACAGCAACATGATGAGGTAACAGATGAGTTACAGGAGATTGTGGGACAACTTGCCATTAGGGAAGAACAGCTTGCAATTGGATTGAGTCTGATGCACAGGACCAGAGATATGGCGAATTGTATGACCAGGATATTGTTTCAGTTGCCACAGAGGAGAATTCTGCAGAAGACCTGGCAGTCAATGAGGATGAGAATGAGGATGAAGATGGTAAAACAGTTCCTGTGTTACTAATAGCATGAAAAGCAGCTGAAGCATTTGATAAATGTATTCTCTGACTGGAGAGTCAGCAGAACATTGACTACATCCACATCCTGCTATTAAGACAGCTGCACATGAAAGCAATAAAGAAACAGAAAGCATGAGCTAAGCAGCGAGCAATCACTGATTTTTTTTTGTAAACTTTATTTATAACCTTTTTCTATTCCACACAATACAGGTCATTGTTCACATTAATTGGTAAAACATAGATAAACAAAAGTTGGAGATAAATTTTACATATGAACAGCTTATAGGTATTATGACTCCTTGCATTTTAGTGAACTGAATACTTCTGTTAACTTTAACTTAATCTGAAGCATATACTGATATGTAAAGTTAAAATTAAAAGTGTAAGGACTTCACCTTATAGCAGTACCCCAGAGCTATATCATCTTCATCTCAAGTAATTACATAGGTAGTATCAAGCTCAAATTACATAACATGGATCAGGACTAAAACTGTGACATAGCCACATTCCAAATCATGGTGCCTATTTAGAATGTCAATGGTACATGCTCCCTTAATGAGAAAAGGAGGAGGAAGTGTGAGATAGCATAACACAGTTTTATCATTAGTCATGTAGTGACATCAACGAAAATATTTTCAGGGTTCAAATAAATACTTCATTCTTAAAATAAAAAACAAGTAGTGCAATCAGCACATTTAAAATCAAATGGTACATAAAACAAAACAAAACAAAAAAAAACAGACTCCAGTCAGTTCAGTCATGCAATTCACTTAAAATAATCGGTGAGGAGAGTAGAGCATCATCGATTATTTTAAATGACTGAACTGACTGGAGTCTGTTTTTTTTTTTGTTTTGTTTTACATGCCATGTGATTTTAAATTTGCTGATTTCACTACTTATTTTTATGTTAACAAGAAAGTATTTATTTGAACCCTGAAAATATTTTTGTTGATGTCACTATATGACTATCAGTATTAGTAGCACTTATGGCACACCACAAACACAACTGCTGACAGATCATGTCATTCATTTAATAGCACTCTTATTTTCACAAACTACTAGATTATCCAAACTAAACTCATGGCTCCCTCATGGGTCAGGTAATCAAGGTTACACTGTACATGCAAAAGTATAGATATTTTTCTTTATTATTTTACTTTTGTTTACCAGGTAAATGCAACGAGCCAAAGGCCCATTTTCATGTATGACCTGGGACCATATAAATATAGTCAAGATGTTACATGTAGTGAAAAACTATTAACATAAATACAATACAAACACAGTCAAAAACAAATTACAACATAGCTAATCAAGAAAGTGTTTCCTTAGTTTAACTTTAAAAGCTTGGTGACTTATGTTACCTAATGTTAACCCAAGAAGCTCATTCCAATTTCTTGCTGCAGTAAAGGAAAATGATTGATATCCCATTTTAGTTTTAGTTTTTGGCACTAAAAATATAACCATTTCACAGGAACAGAGTTTCCCATCATTATTATTAATATGAAGAATAAAGAGGAGAATTATCCCTCTGAAGGAGAACATTATCAGTCAAACAACCTGAACTATATAAACTGCTCAGCCTTGGTGGAAGCCATCCTGAATGCTTATACAATGCACAATGATGAGTATAATATGATAACTTAAAAATAAATCTACATATACTATGAAATACAGGTTTCAGAACAGAAAAGTCTTGCTTGGCCAAATCTGAGAAAAGAAAGGAATTATAATTTAAGATTGGAAGAAGTATACCCTTTGCTATTGCCATCTTTGCTTGTAAAGTAAGCAAGGATTGCAATTTAAATAGAGGTCCCAGTTTTTCATTTACCTGATGGCTTACAGATTTTATGTGAGTAGAGTAAGATAAATTTGGGTCCAGCAGGACACCCAAATATTTAAATTGGGTAACCCAATCCAGTTTGTTCCCAAAGAAATCTATTATTAATAGATCAGTTTTATATCAATAATAGAAAGGATCTTTAAAACATCCACAATTTTGAAAATGCTGACCACATTTTAAAAAGAAATTGCAGTGGAATTATGAACCCTTGTAACTTAAAATCTACTTAAATATTTCATTTTAAGGACATTTCTATGACCTTTCCAAGAAGATCATACATGCTACTATGCAGGTATGTAACTTAACAGGAGGCAAAGTCATATGCAGAGAAATATTTTCACATTTCACAAAAGAGTAAAATGTCAGTCTTTGAGCACTTATAACTATGAAACTAGTCATCCAAATGTCATGATACTCAGTATGCTCTTAGAATCTCAGTATGATCCACATTAAGAGGGAGTTGAAACAAAACATATTTTAAAACTTGAAAATAATGTATTAAAAATCATCATAAGACTTATCAAATTGAACATGTGAGTTGATCCATTACATTAGTGAGTGGCTATACTGTATTACTGTCCACTGTTTTTCACCTCGGAGGTGACCACATAGCTCACCATGGTGAACCATATAGATCGCCATTCAATTCCTTTTTTGGTAAAGTGCCCTTCTAAGAGTACTACATGTGTCACTCAAAGTGTAATATACTCTGTTTCATTTTTTTACTAAACTACTAACATGGGGTTCTCAAAAGTTCTCATTTGTGGTATGTTGTCCCCCCCCCAAAAAATGGATTTTTTGGGGACAACTGCAAACTTATGCTTTATTTTCAAAGTGATATTTCTGATAGCATTGACAAATGATGTGCATCCAAATGTGGCTTTTTTGTTTTCAGGACACTTTTCCTATGCAGTGGAGTGTGAAGCTGCAGGACCATTTTCAAAAGCATTTTCTGTACTGGTGATTTGTGGTGGGATAAGGGGTGCATCACATTTCAAAAGTCAGTATCGCCAATCCCTTTGATTGGCAAACAATGAATATCCCGCATTTTTATTATTTTAAAACTAACTTTTTGGATGTTTACTTTAACAATAATGATTTCTCTGGTTTGGTGACAGTCATATTTGCAGAAAGCATTTACAGTTCACACCAAAACAATGATCAAAATAGGACATTCTGGAGAAAAATCACCTTTTACTGCAACTGTACGAATTACATGTTTTTCAGATAACTTGGACCTTATTGTGCACTACCCAGAAATGTAAGGACTGCCACATTTCATGCAGTTTTTACACCTTAATTTGTCCAAGATTTTGCTGCTCATTGTTATGCATTGGATAATGTTGTTTAGTTTTTTTTTTCTATAGTTTGAGAAGTCATGCCATGTGTAATATTGGGAAGGATATGCAGTACAGCATGTAAATCCCAGTGTGATATTTCTGACCATAGCCTTGAAATCCTTTTCATTATTTGCTGCCCTTTATTCATTGTATATATTTTACATTTCAAACTGAATAAAAATAAATTTAGAAAAGTACTATTAAACTTAAAAAAAAAGAATTGGTGACAGCCGAAATGGTCTAGATTTATATGACTATATCCTGCAAATCAGTCTCTTTAAACATTTAACCTAGTGTTTCAAAGCACCCTTCTCCTTTTTCTGTTGTCAGGGAAAGACATAAAGGTGAATGGTTCAGAATCACTCTTGGCAAGTAGACACCTCAGATACTTTATGGAGCTCTGTATTAGAATAGGTCACCATTCCTAGTATGCATGTCATGTGACGTGAAATAGAAAAAAGTAACTTAAGACTTCATTAAGCCTTAGAGTCAAGAACACATTTTTAATTTATTGAGCTGACTTCATTTGCTGGGAAGGTCTATCCAAGGACCTGTGCATTGAATGTACCAGTACTAAAGTTGACAACCAGTACCACAGGAATGTCAATTCATTCCAAGTTCAGAAAAGCAAAATGTTGGAATCCAGCTCTTCACAGTTGGGAGCATAAATATTCACAAAGGCCAAATAGTCTAACCTTAATCTGTGCTGCACAATTGCAAATCTCCCTAAAGGGTCTAATTTGCAGTATTCAACCTAGAAGGGCACATTCCTTTTGACAAGGATAGCAGCACTTCATACCCATGAAGGAAAAGGCAAACCCTAGGGATATTTAAGACAAGGGTATTTGTGGACCATAATGCAGTATCATTATCAGGTTTCACAACCAAATGATTGCACATATAATTTAGTAGGCAATTAAAGGAAGTGCATCCTTAAAAATAAAGTGCAGTTGGTAAAATTCCAAGATTTTTTTACATAGTGTAATACTGTCAGTAACATATGCAATTCATAGTAAAGTGCACCACAAAGATATAAAATCTACAAATGTTATAGCGCTGGGTCAGAGGTACTCCCATAAAAAAAATCTCCATAACCAAGTATTAGAAGCAAAGTTTAAAAAAACTACATTTTCCTGAGCATTTAAATGAATGCAAGACATGCTATGATCATATTGGTTAACCTTTGATCCTTTTCTTCCTAAAGAGTAGTTCAGTGTGAGCATCAAACTTAATTATTGGTCAAACCAGATAGCAATGCATTTAAAAGAAGGAATTGTTTCTTGGAAAGATCCTTTGAAGCATGCTATCCTTGATTATATGTTGACTACTATTGGTTAATAGGGCCTCTGTGGTATGTCCTATGGAATAACAGACTTGGAGCATGGGGTCTGCACAAAAGCATTGCAAAGAAAAGCTGACCCCTCACTTTTGTACCCCTGTGGAGGGCTGGGGAGCTTAGTACTTCACAGGGGGCTTGGCTACATGCATGGATGCCCATCATGGATGTTTAGGTGGTACCTGGGGAGGTGGGAGGCATTTGGGTCAAGAGTAAATATGAAGTAAAAGTATGTTAGTTGCCAGCATGATGGCACTGGTACACTTGGACCCCATGATTTCTATCCACTGCCATGCCAGCTTGTGTCCCAGCAAGAAAAGATAGTTCCCTAAAGGGGGCAGCCATGGAGAACCCAGAAATGCAGAAAAGGAGTCAAAAGTGCTGGTTGGTTGCCAGAAGGAGCCAGCACAGGAGAGTCCAACTAGGACCGTAGCATTACAACCTTGATTAAGAGAAAAGAAATGGAATCTAAATTGTTATGTCCTGCTAGCTATTTGGATGTCCTGTGTATGCCATTCATTTGCTTATTTACTCAACCTCTTTTTTCAAGAGAAGGGCAACCATGAAAATAGTGCAGCATCTCTGGCTGTAATGTTAAGTCAGGAAATTTAAAATTAATATTTTCCAAATGTATACCTGATATTTCAAATTAATGGCACAAGTTGATGACAGATGTATTGAATGCATCTAAAACTGTCACCAAGTTTTTTTTTTTTTTAGAATTTGTTTGTGCTGGAAATGACACACCGTGTCAAAGCCTGTTTCGAGGTAGCACATTATGGAAGGTATGTAGGAGCACATGAAGGTTAAGTGATTTGCTCAAGTCCAAAGAATATGCAAGTGGTGGTTGTGAGATTGAAAACCAAGGTTTGCTGGTTCTTCAGGTTCAAAGCTCAGTGCTCTCAACTTTAGGCTATGCTACTTTAAAGAATGAAAATACAGTCTCTGCCAAATGTTTAGTTGTAGGGAATTAGGTAGGGTTAGGTGTTAAAATACCTTTAACAGTCTGCCAAAGGCATTCTGGATTGTTTAAGTTCTGTGATCAATTTTAAGCAGTAGTCTCAATGTAGCCATTTTAATAGCATAAGTACAGGGATTTGCAATATTTTGATATTTATTCCAGTCAGCAGGAGATCTTGTTTGTTGCTACTGATTTGAATTTAAACTGAAACGCATACTTAGCATCAATCACCTGTACTGTATCTTGCATAACAGAGCAATATCTATTCTATGCCTGATAAAAAAAACATTTTACTGATCTTTCATTTCTGTTGCACAGACTGGTGCTACTTGGAGGGATTAAGGAAAACATATTTTTTAAAGGATATAGAACAGATATAGCATCTATAAACAAACGCTGCACTGGTAGCAAATGAAATAGCAAGATCAGTACACAAGCTTGCTGGGAAGGTGACCTTTACCTGCATGGCATCAGACAGGAAGCAGCATGGCACAGCAGGTCACTATACTAATGGCAGAAAACAGTAGTGGCAGTGCTCATTTGGATTTAGAGGTTGATTCCAGCACTAAAATGTAAAGACAGGTGGATGTTCACAGTACAGGAGTTAGCCGAGGCTTTGAATCCCTATAGGGAACATTAGCAGCAGTAGTAGCCCCATTGAAACAGAGAAAGACTTTGGATCTGCTGAGAGCAGCAATTTTGATGTGTCTCAGTTGTTTTGCAAGTAGTAATGTTTGGCCAGTTACCTTCTTTCTGGTAGTCTTACCCGCCCAAGGCATTCTAAACTGAAGTCTTGATTTTTATTATAGTATGGTCACCCCATGTTATCCTCATATTATATACACAAATAATCTCACTCCATCATCCTGTGTCTTTCTGGTAAGTAATAATCTGTAAACAATTTTTGCCCTATCAAGAGTGGTGTAGTTGAACAATGATTGACTCTTTTTCGGCCATGCTGTTGTCACTAGCCCATTACCTTTGCAACATCAAACTGAAAGGCCATGGCTGATAATTCTGGGGAATTCTTCCTGTTCCTTCCCCTAATGCCTGTAACTTTAGCACATTCATCATCTAGTGCTACTGACAGATTACCTTTGCTGGTAAGAAGATGATCAAGTACTCCAGTGTCAAGACCAAGTTCTTCTTTGACTAACCTGAAAGAGTGCTGCACTTTAACAATAGCCCCATTCACACTGTGATTCTTAAACCAGTTTATCTAAGCTAAACTGGCTTAAAGGAGTAGTCCACCTAGAATTTGTAAAAAACATGTGCAAAATGTTTTGATTTGTGTGCAAAGTCCTAGTGTATCCTTCCCTCTGTCTGCAATTAGGAGTTTTTCCCAAATTAGCCTGCTAGCTTTATGGTATTTTTTACAGCCCCTGGGAACTCCATTAGATCCAGTTTTATTTATTTTCTTGTTCCAGCAATGCATCCTGTCTCATGTGACAGTGATGTAGCAGAGACCATAGATTCAGCTACAAGCATTGCTTTAGAATTAGTTCATAACAGCAGAGCTGTGTAACTTTTCTCATACTGTGCACACAAGTGGTTACATGTGTAGTTTAGCAGATACTTCAGAGCTAACTGAGTAGGTGTTATGTAGAAAACAGCTACTAAATAGCTCTGATACAGTATTTTTGTTTTCTATGTGTGTCAGGTCTAGCTAGCAAGAGTAATAAAATAAAAAGCAAAGTTAGTGGAGAGGTAAAAGGAAATACAGGATATATATGTGAAGAAAGAAATAGGGGAGGATCTAGGAGAAAAACTGATAATAGGCAAGGTAAGAATAGAAGACAGAAAACAAAAAGGTGATAATGGGTATGAAAAGGCATAGTAGGAGTGAATGAGCTAAGGAGTCCTCAAGTGGGGACTAATTATCAGGGCATAGTGACAAGGCTGGAAGGTGACAATGGTAGGGGAAGGAAACAGATACTTGTGGAGAAGATGAAAACAGATAGTGCACACATAGCTAGAACACCCATGTGAGTAGAAACACAAACATACACTCACACACACAGATTGGAAGTGTGTGAACTTGGTGTACCCATATGGGCAAATGTATGTAAACCCCCATCCCCATGTCTAGAGGCAACCTGATGGGCAAAATGCAGGGGGGGCACAAAGCTGAAAAACATATACCAGGTATTCCAAGTCTGTCATTACCATAGCTGGCTTCGCTAGAACTAGTTCTTCTTTGCCATGGGGTGCCACACCAGGTACTGGGCTGTTGGAGGTCTTAAAAGGTTCATAAACACAACAGTCCAGGAATAGAATGTTCACACATGTAAGTCTTGCAGTGGATCCCAATTTAATTAACACACCAGACAGTCCTAAACATATTTACAGACAGTTAATTCTCTGGGCCCAGGAGCCAGCACAGGAGTTTTCCAGTCAAGGCATTGGCGGTTGTTCATGGTCGTGAATACCCCCCCACCATATTACATGTTAATCCCTGGTCTGGATGGCAGCAGCAGACAAAAGATGCCAGGTGACCTCACACAGCTGGTGGCAGCATCCTCTCTGGCTAATCCCACTCCCTCCTCATCAGCAGCTAGGTTCCCTCTCGTTATGCAAGGGGGCAGCCAAGGGGACCCAAATATCACAGGGCTCCCTACAAACATTCTCTCCATATACTGGCCTCCAGAAAAAGGGCTTTCCCCTCTGACACCTTGGGGCAGGTGCCCCTACCAAATGGCATCCTCAATCCATCATTAGTTCTGTAGCTTAATACTCCTACACACTGAAACTGCAAGAAAAGCCCAGCAGGGCTCTCCAGCTGACCTAGACAGGATTGGGGGTCTGCGATCCACAGCTGTGGCCTGCATAACAGTGCATACATCCCCCTTTTGATCAGGATCTTGGCAGGCATGTTGGTTCTCTTCCCTTTGCCTGTGATTGACTACAGGACTGTGGGTTTGAATTCTGACCCCAATGAGTACTGCACTTCCAAACCTGCTGCTAATAAACTGCTGCTCAGTTCTACTCTGCACAACCACCCAAAACTTTGAGCAGGAGCAAGCAATCACCCCTTCTCCAGCAGCCAACCTGCTGCTCACTCCATGGCACAGGAATCCCCTTAAAGGCACCAAATTCCACATAGATACACATCGAAGCCCCAATGGCAACCTCCGACCCACAGACACTGCACCGATGGGTGGACGTGACACATATTCCAGAAGATAAAGGCCCGAAAGGACAAAAGGAAGAAGTAACAGTAAGCCCAATCCCTGGGGTGGGTTACACATACCATGCACATGTTCAAGCAAACATATGACAGGGGGTGATGTAAGAAGTACCTGTACAATAAATAGCACAAACCATTTAAAATGTACATAAAATCAATCATAAAAAAAAATTATAACCATACACACAAAACAAATAAATTTGATTAAACAGTGCATAGTCAACCCAGGCAACTAGTCAAATGCTGATTGGATTTGTGCAAAGCACATGGACTACATTCAGTGAATTCAGGGATACAAACAAAAAGCAACATTCCCAGAATTCAGTAGGAACCTGTCACAGGGAGAGCCAGTTCTCAATGTGTACAGGAACTGTTTTCAAGAACAGTTACTGTTTGCTGAACCAATTTAACTGAATTGGTTTTGAAAATTTGAAGCTGTTTTATAGTGTGGACAGAACAAATATATAGTGGAATGTTTGCCTTTCTGGAGGTTGGTCTTATTACCTTCAAACAATAGCCACACTCCACTGCCCTTGGAGAAAGTAGTCTAGTGGTTTTCCAGCCCTGAGTCTCTGGTGCTTCGAAGTGATGCTGTTAGGCCTAGGCATGCCAAACAGTGACCATTGAAATACATTATCTGAACAAGGTCATCCCTCCAAAAAGTACAGAATATAACAAATTTCTCCTGTTTTCTAATTTGTTGGGTTAGGGTTATTACATTTCTACAAGGCACCCTCCAAGGCTCAGAGCACCTGTACAACAAAGCAATACAGTACATCGTACAAAGCATTCAAAGCACACATAAAAAAATCATAATAGAAAAATGACAACCATACACAAAAAAACAAATAAATTAGATTACATTAAACAGTGCAGAGCCAAACCAAAGAGCTAACCAAATGCTGATTAGATTGGGTACCTTTTTTAGTTATTTTTTAACACTGTTAAATAATTTGCAGTATAAATCCTCTTCAAGAGACCAAGCCAGAGGGTTTTCTCTTTAGAATATCCTGTGGTAGTCAACACATCAGCAGCCTTTCCAATCTGTGTGGGTTGATGTCTCACTGCCTCATAGCCAGTTTAAATTCTGCTTCATTGTTGGCAGGCCCTGTTGCATCACTTCCATTAAGTAGGAGGCTAAGAATGCTGATCACTTACACAAGGCTGTGATCATAAGTTGATGGTCTTGAGTGGAAGGTAGGACTCTTCATTTCGACTGATACCCATTGTACACTCCTATAATACTCATTTTTGCTGTTTCCCATCCTGTAGGCTTGAATCTAGAGCTCTTGGGGCCTGATATTAAAAAATGGGCAAAGCAGAGCGCAAAGGTTTGTGCTGCACTTGCCCATTGTCGAGGGCCCTGAGGATGCTACATTCAGTTGGATAGTGCATGTATGCTATCTGGCTGAATATAGGGGTATGTCAGCACAGCTCTATGTCCAATAGTGCTGCCCCCACATGGAATCCTGCAGTACAGGGAATAGTGGCCCCAGATCTGATTGTGTCGGTAGCTTTGGTGTGATACTCAGAAGTCCCCATGTAAATGAGCTCATTGGGCATACAAGGCATTAAGGAGCCTTATGCATGCCCATCATCCCTACTCTGAGCACCCGGTCCAATTAAAAATAATACATCCCTGGTTGCATAGTGGTTCCTCCACCCTACAGGAGCCACTTGGCACAGTTCAGGAGTTGTCCCTGCTGTCCAGTGCTACCCCCCACCCTCTGATCATTGCCCAGCACACTTCACAAGTTGTCCCTGGTACCTAGTGGTTCCCCACCTCCAATCACCATCCTGTAATGTCAAAAATATTTCCCTGGCATCCTGTGGTTCTTCCCCAGTCCCAGTCCCCAGCCCAGTACACAGTAATAGTTTTCCTGGCATCTAGTGGTCGCTCCCCCATCCTAATCCCCAGCCTGTTACACATCAACAGTGTCCAGGGGTCCAACCCCCATCCTGCTCCCCAGTCCAGTAAACATTAACAGTTTCCCTGGTGTCCAGTGATCTCTCCCTGGTCCCAATCCCAAGTATATTACACATCAACAGTGTCCCTGGCATCCAGTGGCCTCACCCCCCCTCCTGATCCCCAGCCTGGCACACATCAGTTTCCGTGGTGTCCAGTGGTCCCGCCCTGGTCCCCATAAACTGAAGTAACATCATTGGCATCCAGTGGTCCTCCCCTGTCTCTGATCCCAAGCCCCATTGTAATAACCACATTCTTTTGTGTCTAGAGGCACACCCTACCCACCAATCCCCATTCCTGCAGCAAAGTACCCATTCTGGCATCTAGCACCCCTCCTCACTGCAGGCACCAACAAACCCACCATGCCAACCCTTCTTACCTGAAGTGTCAGTGTCATGTATCCCATACAGCAATTGGCACAGCCATTTTCATATCTCCTTGGCTGGCTGCTGTATGGAACAGGAGGGAACAGGCATCCTATGCATTATACAGGGCTTGCATCCTTTGTATTGTACAGGGAGCACACATCCTGTGTACTGTACAAGGAGTGTTGTACAGCTTAAAGGCCATGTACTCACTGTACAGTACAGAGGACCCATGCCCAGTAGAATAAATAGGACACATGCTTCCTGATATTCCATATGGTGGCTGGCCAAGTAAGTGTAAGGAGGGCTCTGCCAGTTGTCATATGGGATCCATGGCATTGGCGCTTCAGGTAGGGTGGGTTGGCAGGGTGGGTTTGACAGTGTGCACTACCAGGGATGGGTACATTGTTATGGTAACAGGGACTAGTGGGTGGGAGGGTGCCACTTCATGCCAGGGAATATGGTTATTATAACAGGTGCTGGGGATCAGTGATGGGGGGACCACTGGATGACAGTGACTTTACTTTGGTTAATGGGGCTGGGGATCGTGGACTAAGGAGTGACCACTGGACATCAGGGAATCTGTTGATGTGTACTGAGCCATGAATCAGGACCGGTGAGGGACACTGGACAAAAGGGAAATATTTTCAACTGTATGGGACTGCAATCAGAGGGTGGGGGGGTGAAATCTAGTGACCTCTAGGCACCAGGGACTTCTGTTGCCATAATGGTACCAGCGATCAGAAGACAAGGGGTGCCACTGGTCCATGAGGGCAGATGTGCTCCCTGAACTGCCAACATGCTTCTTGGCTGCAGAGTAAGGTAAGGGGGATGGCAGGGTGGGTGATCAGTGCCACAGTGAGGGGGCCGCTAAATGCCAGAGTTTCCTTGTGTCACAAGGGGGGGGAAGCAACATTTGTGGAGGGGTATCAAACAACACCAGGGAATATGTTGGGTTGGGATTTGCACTGCAACATGAATTCTTTTTTTTTGAAACTTTGTATATTTTATTGAAATTCCAATATAAAAGTCAAAGATCAACAATAATAACAATAAACAGAAGAACAAAAAAAAAAATCCCCACCTCTATAACTTCCTCCCCCCCGTGCACACACATCAAGTTTGACTACTACAATAACAAGGTATACTGCAAGTTAAGCTCTGTCAAATAAGAAAAGTATGAAGCTCTGTCCAACATGACCTAGATCTGGTTTGAGGAAAGTTATAATTCCCTATTGCCTTTTCTGCAGAGATTGTTGTAAAACATTTCTGTACCCATTCCAAGAGAGATGGTGACCAGGCCCCCGACCAGTGTCTTCATATTAATAATGTAGAAACTGAAGAGATTATGGTTATATAATACTTGTGTGCAGGAGAAATAATGGTAGAGTAGTCCCCGAGAAGACAAATTTCTGTCAAAAAATAATTATTGGGGCCAAACAAGGGGGACACTCTAGCATTTACCATAGACCATATTTGTTTAGCAGACAGACACTCTCACAACTTATGAAATAAGGTGACATCCACCTCCTCACAACATGTACAGACTGGTGAAGGCAGTTTTTCATCTGAAATAGGGTATAATGAGTGTAATAGATATTATGCATTATATTAAATTGCATTAACATGAGTCTATCTTGTTTAATATAAGCGTAAACATTATTCCAAACAGACTGCCAATGCGAATAGGACTAATCAAGACCCAAACAATTTTGTCAGTAAAAGGCAATTGGGGAAACCAGAGAGCAGTCATGGAGTATCAGAGCTCTATATATACCAGAGATTGCTTTCCTCTTAGAAGCATGCTCAATATATTCCTGAAGAGGGGAAGTTGACACGTCTGACCAAGGTGTAGGCCCCAAAGGTTGCTTAATACAATTGCTAAGTTGTATATTCTTAAAGAAAGTGGAAGGTAGAACCATAAACTGCATCTTCATAGTTTGGAAGGAGATAATCCTTTTATCAACTACCATATCCCTCATTTTAAGGTTAGACAAAGTAGGCCAAAAGGAGGGTGACACTGGTTTACCAGCAATGTGTAAATTAAAATTCCCAAATAAAGGCTGATCCAGTAATTTAGTAATATCTAACTTCAGTATTTTACATAGCTGAGAATGAGCTCTTACACTCCATCCAATGGATGAGTTACGGAGATCTCTGGGGAGTTTAGTATAGGTAAGATATAAAAGAGATTCTAATGATACATTATGCCTTTTGACTAACTAACGCTCTATGTCCAGCCAGCAAGGCCACCTTAAATATTTGGCACCATGCAAAGCCAGATAATATTTGAAAAAAAGCCTGGCAAATGTAATCCACCATAGTTCTATAACTGGTACAATTTCCCATAGGTCTAAGGGGCAGTTAGTCTTATTAAAAAAAGGCTACACATCATGAAGACGATGTCTGATACCAATATTTAGGTAAATAAAGATTTAACATAGCCAACAGGTAAAGTAATATAGGAAAGACGCATTTTAATAAGATTGCCTCTGCCCCATAAAGATAAAGGCAGGTGGCACCATCTGGCAAGGTCTTTGGCGTACCACTGGATCTAAATTTAAAGCTTTTAGTTTATTAACATCCTTAGAGAGCTTAATACCCAAATACTGTCCTTCAATGCTGAGGTTTCCTATTGAAAGCCTAACTGTAAACAAAGAGATTTAGTACAAAAAGCAGATAGAGGGTATACAACAGTCCTAGCAGGGTTCAATTTATAGCTAGCAAAATGGCTGAATTTTGAAATAATGTCCAGGGCCACAGGTAAAGATGTCTGCCACTCCAAAAGGTGGAATAGAATATCATCCACAAAAGATAATAGTTTGTAAGAACTCTCACCCACCACTATACCCTTACCCAAACAGGATAAATTCACCCTACTGGTTAAGGGTTCAAGGTATAAATTACAGAGGTAAGGGTATACTGGACAGCCTTGACGGGTACCCCTAGAAAACAGAAAAACATCGGATAACTTATTATTGCACAAAATACGTGCTGAGGGGAAGGTATAAAGAACTTGTATCCTGTTTATAAACTCCTCCGGAAAACCATGCACTTCCAGGTTTCTAAAAAGGTAAGACAACTAGACATGGTCAAATGCCTTTTCTACATCTAGGGAGACCAAAACAGACTCATTAGAGGTTTTCCCATACTCAGAATTAAGATGAAATATTGTTCTGAAATGCTCACGCGAGTTCCTACCAGCAACAAAACCTGCTTATTCAGGCCTGAGGAGGGAGTTCCAAACAGATGCTAGCCTAACTACTAAGATTTTAGCATATAATTTAACATCATTATTAAATAAGGAAATGGGATGCTAGCTTTCTGGTTGTGAAGGGTCTTTCCCAGGTTTTGGGAGCAGCATTATACGAGCTTTGAATAGGGACTTGTCTGAAAGAGTATGAGAGCTCCAGTGATTGAAAAGTGTTGCAAGAAGTGGAGTTAGTAAATCTTAAAAGATTTTATAAAATAAAGAGGTGCAACATGAATTCTAATGACATTTCTGCTAAACACAGGACAGAGTGTTGTCTTTGTCATAGGTGGGGGATTAGAGACCTGGAAAAGAGGGGGGGGACACTGGGTACCAGGGAATATGTTTAGTTGATGAGGCTGGGGATGGAGGACTGGGGGCCACTGGCCATCAGGGAGCCAGTTTATTTTATGGGCCAGGAATCAGGTACCGGAGGGGGACTGCTAGGCACCAGGGACCCGTATTGTACTATACAGGCTGGCAATAGAAAGTGGGAGATCACTGGGCACCAGTGGGAAGTACAGTACTATACAGGCTAGTGATCAGAAGTAGGAACCACTAGGCACCAGGGTGTAGTACAGTATTATACAGGCTGGCAATCAGACAGAGGGGGGACCAGCAGCACGAGGGCATCTTAACTGACTATGTGGGTGGCAATCAGTGGGATTAGACAGAGAGGGGACCAGAAGGCACCAGGGCATCTTAATGGACTATATGGGCTGGCAGTCAGTGGGAGGGGGAACCACTATGCACCAGGCCTTACATACATGGGTACTGGGACAGTGCTCAGTGGGGGAACCATGGATCATTGGTGGGGGTTACACATGCTCATTCATTCAGTTCAGTGGGTGGCCAGCCACAGAGAAGAGAGGATGGCTGTACTAGTGGCCTGCCCGGGGTTGGGATGGGGGAGAGCGGGGTGGTGATGGACTACCTGCCAGGGTGGGGAGGTGGGGGGGTTCACTAGACAACAGAGAATGAGGAAAGGATATTATTATTTTTTATGGAGGTGTGATCAGTGGGTGGGGGGACTGGACATTAACATTTTTTTTCTATGGGGCTGGCAATTGGTGGGTGGGAGGCCACTAGACACCAGGGAATGAGGGTATTTTATTTTTTATATGGAGCAGCAATTGGTGGGTGGGTAGGGGGGACTGGATGAACACCAAAATTTTTTTTTTATATGGGGCCAGTGATCAGCAGGTGGGGGGCACTTGACACAAGGGAATGAGGATATTATTTTTCATATTGAGGGGCAATTGGTGGGTGGGTGGGGTAACCACACTAACAACTTTTTGATATGTGGCTGGTGATCAGCGGGGGTGGGGGCACAAGAAACCAGGGGACAGGGACCAGCAATTGATGGGGGTAATGAATTAAACTGTGGGGGGAAAGCCACAGAGCTGAACACTGACAATGATCAGTTCTGCAGAATTTTTTCCCCACAGTATAATATACATTAACCCACAGTCCTTACATTTACTCCACAGTTTTTAGGTGGAATTTCTGCAAAAGTTGGCAAAATGATTTCCGAACCTTCACGGAAGCGAAGGTCCTACATTCGCTGAAATTCCACCGGTGGAATTTTTTTTCGCACATGCCTAATATTAACCCTTTTTGAACAGCACAAATGCATGAATATGGGGTTGCACAGATATTCCTGTCCCTGTCCATTCCTTTTCCCACTGACATACATTAAGTTTTGTGTGGGTGTTAACCCTGTTTACCTGCACAACCACCCCTTTTTAATTTTGCAGTCCAGCACAAAGCCCATTTTGTCCAGGCAAACATCCATTTGCGTCCATGCAGACTTTTGAATGTTGGGCCCCTGATTACTTATACAAGTCTGTAACATATTCTAAGTGTTTTTAAGGGAAGGGATCATGCATACATTTTTAACCCCTTCCATACATTCCCATGCAATACAAAAATAATATATTATATAAGGTCCATAATGGATACAGCATGAGTCCACTGAATTGAAAACTATACTATGAGACTTGCATGCACACCTATATTTTATTGATGCACCTAATATGTCTCTTGCCTGGCTACCAAATAATCAAAAAAAAAACATGCTTATAGACATTTTAGGTAGTGTAGCCTAGTGGTTAGAATGCAAAGCTATAAACTTGAAGGCCAGGGTCTGAATTTCTCTAGCACAACTTACTCACTTTATGACAATGAACAGGCCACTTAACCACTCTAACTACTTTTCTCTCTCTTCTTGGCTTTACTTAGTTTTCTTTAGCCATCCAACATCTCACTTATGTTCCCAGTGCTTACTCGAAGCGGATGCAGCTCTTCACAGCTTGTAAAGCACCCAAGGGCACAATGCGAATGAGAGGTGCTGCATACAAAATAACATTGTTATTCTTTTTTTATCTCATGACTTCATTTTCTATTCTCTTGTGACACTGCTTTGTCTTTCTTTTCCAGACTTAAAATTATTTATCGTCCTCTTTTTAATTTTTTTCTTTTTCTAACCCTTGATATTGTCATAACCACTTCAGTTGGTGCTGCTTCATATTCTGTACCCCTTATTTTTCCAGATGTTTTACCTCCCTTACCTAATTGGTCAATCTCGTGTAACCCCCATGTTGGGTTTACCTTTTTTATATCACGTTTTTTTATCTTCCATTACCAGCAGTACTTGATAGTGGTCGTACTGATCATCTGTGCTCCATCCCCCCTCGAACTTGTCGGGGATCATGCGATGTGGCAGTTAATGCTCCCTGCAGCTCACACATCAAAGGCTCCAATCTCCACTAATAGAGAGTGTTCCAGCACTCCTCAGTGAATCAGAAATCCTGCAATTGGTGCCCCTTACAAAAAATATACATGTGTGCATTCATGCAGGACTTCACTTGAGCTCAAAATTTTGGCTAAGGGCAGATATATTGTAAATATAGACAGTTTGGGAAAAACTGTTTGTGAACTACAATTTTGGCAGCCATTTTCATCACCTCTGACCTGCAATGACCTGGCAAATGGGTCAGAGCGTAACTGGGCAGCCAGTCAGGTTCCAAAGCCTGCTGAAGGAGCTAAAAAGGGCTCATGGAGTTGAGAAGATTTTTTTAATTCAGGCACTCCAGAATTAGAAAATAATTTGTTGAGTAATAGACCACCAGCCTTTCAGCAAGTGACTGACAGCTCAATGAACCAACAGTGAGCTACTTTTATACAGTGAACAGCAGGGGCTGCTTCAGGACTTTTTATTCTGCATGTGACTGTTTAGAGAGGCAAACCATAAAGCTGAACGTGAAAGAGACAGACAATATATGAGGTCACTTATGGAGTTGCCCACCCAGATGCCTTGGAAGGTTTGGGCCATGGCTACCTTACAATACCACCAGGTTGCTGTAGATGTCACAGTGGCTCCCGTACATATTATCTGTTTGCTTAGTGGATGGGAATTCTATCCAGACAGTAGTAATACTGGAGTGCCTCCACCCAGTGAAAGATTTAAGTTGGCCTGGTGACTGGTCAGTACAACTGCCGGGGATGTTTCACCTCCTCACTTCCCCAATGGGGTCACCCCTCCTGTGAACTCACACAACTTTAGACAGTTCCCAATTACAGGCACTTATAGTTTATTTATTTGTACACCATATTGCTTTTTACCTGACGGGGTCTGTCAGGTGTCTGACATCCCTCCCACAGGGGCTCGGTTCTCTGCCGTGGGCCCCACTGCCCCGACTCCAGCCCTCCCCAGTAATTCCCAATGGATATTCCCTCCATGGCAGGGCAGGAGTAGGAGGTCCATCCTCCTCCCCGAAGCACAATCCAGATCTGGGGAAGCCAGGGTCATGCGAGGTGCTACAGCATCAAGCAGCTTGCCAGCTCCTTCTTTTTTTGTGTTTCCCCATACAGCCCCCTTTTCCTTGCAGCATGAACATGCATGTGAGGAGACACGTGCATGCCACGTTTCACACTTCTGTGTCTCCCAGTCTCCAGCACTACCCTCCAGCCTCCACTAGGGGGTAGACAAGGAGCGGGATGACAACCCACCCCTCCCCGGGAGAGGAAAGCAGTCCATCGGATGCTCGATCCTTCTCCCTCCCTGTTGACCCCGGGCAACTCGAGGTCGTTCCCCACCCTGGGTTGCCAGCGTGGCTCGAGGTGTTGCATCCTGCACCTCAACCCTTAGCACCACCAGGCCAACTCTCATACTTTATAATACATATCAGTAGATAACTAATAGAATCAAAGAGTAAAACTTAATTAGGCCTTCTGACTCTGTAGGGGTAAGAGGTGTCATCCAGTATGAAGGAGTGATATAGAGGGGCTGGTCTTGAATTGCTCTTTGTACAGTAGGCTCTGCCTGATAACAGTGACTGCGCTTCACAAATCCAATACAGAACAGCTAAAAGAAACCACTTACTAAGGCTGTCAATAAAAAGGCTCAACTAGGACAGCCCTGACACTTAGCCTGTGCCCACGCCATCAGTATGTAATACAGTGCTGAGCTCTCACTCTCCTGTACTGCAGGTGCTTCCCTCTGCCTGCTGGTACAAGTTGTTTATCCTATTTCACTAAGAGGGAGCTCCCAAGCTACTGGATGCCCTGTGACTGAAAAGGTGCCGGTCCATAGGCGGTGCAGCTTGTAGGTTGCCAGTGGAGTACTTTAAATTAAATAATGAGCAACATACAAAGAAGCAATGCATTTCAAAACCCAAGAGCATGCAACTGCAATGTGGCAAAACCTCAAAACAAGGCTTTTGCAACCTCCGGGCCATGTGGCCAAATAAAGTGAAAGAGTTCTTAAAGTCCCAGTTGTAAGACAAAACCCTGGCAGTACTTATGATTCCAATGTACATGGGAACCTTCTTGTCAGTGCAGCGCTTAATGTCACAGCTCTCAGCAGTCCCACTCAGTCAGTTGGACTGTCTCTTGTTCTCTCGCTCTCACTCCCTCTCCTGACTTCTGTGACGGTGAAGCTGCCAAAGGTTCAGTTGTCCTCCACTTGATCCCACTACTGCTGGTCCACACCAATCCACAAGTCCCAGCCTCCAAACCCTTAGGCAGTAGTAGCCTGACATCAGGCTGTGATGCCCACTAGCACATCCCCAGCATCCTCAGATTGTGATATAACTTCTTCACTCTCACTTTCTCTCTGCTGTAGTGATGCTCAGCATCAGACACATGCAGGCTCACATGAGAATGCCTCCCATTTCTCCAGCACTGAGTTCTGCTTTTCTCATACAGTTTGACAAAGGCAGATGCACAGTCTTTCACAGCACACCTCAGTCCCTCACATTTAGTGGTCTCATTCCAATGAGAACCTCTCCCATATCTGCCTTGAAGACACCTCAGGTCCTGCACTTCACAGGGGTAATGGCAAAACCCATTTGGTCCATTTTGGCTGCAAATCAGGATGGGATGTCCTGGAGGTCTGTTAGACCATAGGTAGGGTGGAAAGTTAGAGCACCTGTGAGGGTCACTACCCAAGGAGTCGGTGCTCGTAAGTTCAATCCATAAATGGCAAGTATAGTGAAGATCACCAGGATGAAACCCACTTCTACAGCATTCTGCAGTATGCTGCAGCAGAGTTATTGCAATAAACAATGTCATTTTAATGGGTATTAATCCCTTTTGTCATGTAGGAAAATGTGACACTTCCAGGATGAAGTGAATGCCACAGTTCCTTGCATGACAAAAGGGACTAATTGCCATTGAAATTACAGTTTTCTGCAATAATTCTGCTGCAGCATGCTGTAGAGTGCTACAAAATGCTGCAGAATTGGGTTTCATCCTGGCAAGCTTCACAGTAGGTGAGGACTTAGCACTCAGTGCATAAAAAACATCTTATAGGACACCATAGTTCAGTGAGCAAAGCTTCAAAACTTTAATATGAAGTAAAAGCAGCTAGTCAGTGTAGCCCATGGAGGCCACCAGCAGGATCAACATTTCACACTCATCAAAAGTTCTTTGTCAAGGTGGGAAGTTGCCTGAATTAAGTAGATCCACCTGTATCCCATGAGGCCCCTATGGCTCCTGGAGCTGATAAACAGTACCTCTTGGTGAGTTCTATACTCACTTAGCCCTGTCACCATGGCAGGGCAGGTCAAGAGGCTATAGTTTCAGTAGCAGTCTTCACAAATGTCACAATTCACACAAAGCACACAGTCCTGTATGGATGCACAATCACATCTGGTGCAGTTAGTCAGAAGGTCTGGTGTGTTCTGTTCCAGTTGTTGCCACGGCAGTGTAAACATTGGCAAATGCCTTTGATATCTGAGCAAACAGTAGTTTCTTATATGCTCAGATATCAAAAAAAGCATAGCACTCTGCAGGGGAAGTCAGGGTTACCCACAAATTTGCCAGGGGAAGGTTACACACGAATCTGCCAGAGTAAAAGAAGTTCTGCAACCACAGAAATGGAGACAATTGCATTGCTGTATAGCAAAAAGTGAAAAACCTAACAAAAGGAGACTGGAGTGGTGTCGAGATCCAACAATCACTCTCTGGGGCTTTCAGTGAGCTGTTTGCAGCATCACAGCCAAAACTCTGCAGCAGAGAGCAATTCTCTGTTTGGGGAGCCACCTACTGTAGCCAACACCACAGTGAAGAGCTGGTTATTGCAGCACACTAGGCACTGAATGAAGGACATGATGTGTTGGTCTAACATGGTCAGGCTTCAGAGGCGAACCTACACCTATGTCTTGTAGAAGAGTGATCATCTAAAAAGGAAATAGTATAAGAGGAGGGGGATAGGTATTCTGGGCAGACTAGATGGATCAAGAGGCCCCCTTCAGCCGGCAAATTCTTATGTTCTTATCTGCTACATGCAAAGAGGAAAAGAGGACTTATTAACCCTGCAGATGGCTGGTTGCCCACATCTACACAGTTGTCTGTGACTGAGAGAGAACCAGAATTAATCAGCAGAGGAACTCACTGCCTCTGTGTCACAACGCACTGCACACTGAGGTAGATCTTGCTGGTCTGGGGAAACTGTGAGAAATTCAGGACCATGTTTGTGCAGCACAGTCACCACTGCCATTCAATTTGTGAAACATTTAAATGAACTAGGCCATCCAGCCGGGAATACATATACCCAGCTGGGTTTAATTTGGTGCTAATTTTCAACCAAGTAAAGTTTTTGTTCAAATAGATAAGTGCTCCAAAGCCAGTCCAATTGCATGCAATGTCAGTGGGCCTACACCTGTTGTACGTTCTGTAACCAGAGGAACACTAAGGTGCGCCATTAGAACTAGAATTATTAATTACTTGCATTAGTGGGGCAAGGGCATTGTCCAATAGTAAAGCTTGGCAAAGCTCTCCTTTCTTATGTCCTCTTACGCAGAATGCATCCCATTATTGGTTGACATTACTGGAATGCCTTAACTGGTTATTGAGTGGTGCTTTGATACAGAGAACCAGGCACCATTCCCTCTGGAAGCTGAGTGTATCATATCACAAGCCTGGTCCTAGTTCTTTGCTTTTCTCTTTATCTGCTGAAACAGTGGGTTCATTTTAAATATTTTTGATATTGGTTCAAGTCCTGGCATGACATATTTTTTTAACAATTTTTTTTTAAATCAAGGATTCCATTTTTAAGTTTGGTGTGCCTGTGCACTAAACATTTTGTGACAAGTGAAATATGAAGTCGGGAGTGTATCACTGCTGAGCCCATTGCAGCAGGGGCTCGGCAGTCTACACCAATGACCATGCACTGTGGTCCTGATGCAACTCTCTTCTTGGTGGACATTAACTTTGTGTTCTTCAAAGTACCAAAGCCACTGCAATCAGAGAGGGCTTTGGTCCTTTGATCTGCAGGAATCTGCCTGAGCAAACAGCTGATCGGCTTTTGAAACAGTTACAAACTGCACACCGGAAGTTTGCTATAGATGTATCCGGTGTGCAGCTGCTGTATGAAGCCCTGTAACAATGAAAACTGTCCATCAGTGTCTGTTTCTGGCACCCCATAACTCTCCCCCACCCAAATCTCCCTGTCAGCACCCACCACCCCACACTAGCCCCCCCAAAAAACATAACACTGATACTGGGGCTGTCCAATCCCTCAGTGTCCAACTCATATATATGTGTTTATCTATCTATCTATCTATCTATCTATCTATCTATCTATCTATCTATCTATATATATTAGAGGCAAAAAAATCCATTTAATGCATCAGTTAGGGTTGTTCCACAGCAACAAAAGCGAGGAAATTCGATGTTAGGGTTGAAAGCCCCATTGCACCTCTCCAGCCCACCCCCCCAACTGGAATCGGGGTGCACGTTGGGGTCGTCGGCCCTAACTCTCACCCCATCACATGTGTAAAGAAGCTGAGGAATAGGAGAATGGGGTAAGAGTTAGGCCACGATGACCCAACTGTACTTGACTCAGTTGAGGGAAAGAGAGAGTGCAAAAAAGGGTTTTCAACCTAACTTTATCCGAGCCTCGCTGTCGCTAAACAACCTAACAATACGATAACATTCTTGCCTCTAATTCCTTATTAGAGAATGATAAAGAGAAGTAGTGAATGTAATGTAGCGGCAGGAGCGCGGGGCCCGAGGCGGGGCCCTGAGGGCCCCGTGCTTCCGCCACGTGATGTCTTGTCACATAGTAACATTGTGCCCGCAAACGCAAATCATAATGCGCATGGTGATGCAAAGCAAAACAGAAAGAGAAACAGTACTGTAGACAGAAATGTTAAAACAATGCAACGCAACACATAGTAAATGCAAAAGATGGCAGCACATGGTGGGTGAGCGTGAGATAAGTGAAGCGGGTATGGAACCGAAAGCGGAAATGGTAATGGTAACAGTAATGTAAGCACACAGGCTGGTTTTCCCCAAAAGCTGTGTAGAGAAAGACAGTGAGTACAAAGAATGTATGCAAAATAATGACTCTCGGAACAGAAAAATGAGGACTTGGAATAGTAAATTGCTTATATCTCAGGAACCTCATGTGGATAATGTAGCTAGAGCTGCTAATACACGGCTTGGTCTCCTCTACAAACACAGACCACACCTCACACCAGAAGCTTTGAAGGTTGCAGTCCTGAGCTCTGTGATCTCTGTAATGGACTATGGTCTCATCATTTATGGCTCGGCCACAGTCACAACCCTTAGACACCTCTCAACTGCCTTAAATAAAGCATGTCAGCTCATCACTGGTGCTCACCGTCTCACCCACACATGTGACCTGTACACTCAGACCGGCTGGCTCCAACTATCAAACCGCATAAAGTTTCTCACCTGCTCCATGGTCAAAAAAATCTACCTTGGCCTTGCACCTGCTGGGGTCTCAACTCTGTTACAACACTGAATTAACAAACGGTGCCTTAGGAGATCCACGCTACAGCTACTGAAAGTCCCCCACTGTCACACTTCACAGGGACAAGGCTCTTTTGCTTATCGAGCACCACTCTGGTTCAATGGCCTCAGCCCAACCATCTCCTCTGCCCCAACTATTGGTATGTTTAAAACTAGGCTCCGGGACTATCTCACTACCAACAGCTCCTGTGACTGCCCAACTTAACCTTGTTTCTCCACTTCCCTTTCTGCTCTAGTTGTTCCCCCTCCTCCCCTCCTCACTGGATTCTACCCTCACATCTTGGTATACCTAATGCTGCACTTTTCACCCTCTTGCCACCCTTCCTACATTCCTTCTCCCCCCTACCCTCTTTCCTGTCCCTATGACTCTGGCACTTCTTATCTGTTGTCTATGTTCTCTGACAAATGCCGCTGGCTGCCTTGTTACAATGCTGCCCTTGAACTGTATTAATCTGTACTCTGTTTGCAATGTCCACATTGTTGTAATGCCTGTCTTGATGTTCCCAATAATTTGTATTTCTCTGACATGGAACCTTTGTAAAAGGGCCATGGCTCAAAGGTATTTGTAATCCTAGACTTGATAAATAAAAAAAAAGAACCGTCGACATAGAAAAAAAATTTAAAAGTCATATGAATTATCACTTTCCTGGCTAGTTTTGTACTTAGCCCCTGTTGAGGGGCTAAGTGTTATTTTTGACGAAAGTCCGTGATCTCGACTGCTTTTGAGACACGCTCAGCATGTAACGCCGTAATGTTATCCTATGGCAAAAAACAGAAGTTCGAGTGCCATAACTTTGCCTCCCTGTAATATTTTTCACCAAACTACTGAAAGGCACATCTGTGGGATGTTGGCTATGTTCCCTTCAAATTTCAGCCCAAAAGACCAAACCGTTATTTTGTAGCAGGGCGTCAAACGATTGCTGCAATGCGTCATACGCCGTAATGTTTTCCTATGGGAGAAAGTGTCAACTTTGGAGTACCATAACTTTGCTGCCATGTAATATTGTTTCAATAAAACACTGAAAGGCACATCTGTGAGATGCTGTCTGCGTTCCCTTCAAATTTCAGCCCAAAACTCCAAACCGTTCTTTTGCAGCAGGGTGCCAAAGAATTGCTGTCATTTCCACAGATAGAAAAGTACATATCGCATTTGCAGCTTAGCAAAAATTCTGCGACATTTTTGAGTGCAACACTACTTAAAAGTACTTTTTCCAGAAATCTGAAAACATATTTCTGGGGTGTTTTACCCCAAAATAAAGACATGGCTAGCATCCTCAGGGTCCGACTAGGTGAATACATAAAGAATTAGGTTGCTAGAGGGTCCCAAATTTAAATGCCAAGCATTTTTCTGATCACCAACTGAAAACAAAATGGTGGATTTGCGACAGTAAAGGACCATTTGTGAAAGTAAAAACTGCATTTGCGACACTGTCGAACTTTTTGTTAACTTTTCCCATTGACTTATAATGGGAAATTGTTTTTTGAATAACTTTTGAACTGTTTAATATTTTTTCACGGAATCTTCAAAAGGCACATTGGGGACCCTGGCCATACGTTCTCTGTAGGCACGACCGTAGAATTCAAAAAAAAGCATAAATGCACACGCAGATCATGCTTAATTTCTCTGCAGCCGTATATCCGACTGATACGAAACTTGGCAGATCTCAAGGCATATGGGTCTTGATTCTATATTCCAAATTTCAGGCAAATCCGTTGAACAGTTGCAAAGTTATTAAGGTGCAAAATTTTGGGTTTAACATGTAAATGGCTCCTCAACCCTAACTATGGTAGCACTGCCATGCTACCATAATATATATATATATATATATATGGGCTGGGTAGCCATTTCTTTTTAAATTCTACTTTTTTTTTCCTTGGGGTCCTCCATCATTCATCAGCCTAGTCACGGCCCCGAGCTCCCACCACCTGTCTATTGCCGCCTCCCGGTCACCCGGCTTACCCGGAGAGACAGGCCCGGGCACCGGTCCCATAATGCCAGTGCCTCGGGCAGTAACTGGTTGGGAGGTGTGGTGACAGGGGTGAATTGAAGCCGGGAGGCTTCACTTAGATGGAGATCCCCTCCTTCTTTCCTCCTGAGTTTTTCTCCCGGGCGGGGACGTGCAATGGCGCTGGCATCCGCCCGCCTCCTCCCAAAGATTAGTGCGGCAGCGAGAACTCCCGGTCTCCACCAGAGTCTCAAGCGCTCTGGATGCTGCCCACCCTCCCGGAGAAGGAGAGCAGTCAAAGGCGTCTATCCTTCTCTCCCTAGCCCGACCCTCCGATGACCGGGTCCGTTCCTAACCCGGGTCGCCGGCGTCGAAAGCGGAAATCCCACCGCTGAGCCATTTCTATGTTAAATGTCAAATCTGGCACTTTAATAACTTTGCAATTGTTTGTCCGATTTGCCTGAAATTTGGAATGGAGGAAGATTTATGGTAGGTCTCTGGACCTGAAAATTGTTGTGTTGATCGGATGTGTGGTTGTGGAATCTTAGCATACTGAAAAACATGAAAAATCTCCAACATTCAGTTTTCTTTAGATGTCTACTTTGTACTGAAGACTACATCTGAGTGGGTTCAAGGTGGGTGGGCTACATGGGTCCTGGGTCGCAGATGTGCCATTTGAAGATTTTGTGCAGAAATCTTGTTCCATTCAAAAGTTATAGCATTTTTAGTGCCCTATTACATCATATGGGAAAATTTATATGTGCAGCTCAAAAATTGTCGGAATAGTATTTTTTAGTGTCGAGCTGCCAAAAATAGTGTCATGCTGCTGCCATCTTGTTTTCAGTTAGCAAGAGAGAAAAAAACAATATAACTCAAAAAATACTGCACTTTTCAACACACCAACCATCGGACTTACCATTTCGGGGCCTGAGGAACAGGAATCTGGCATTAGTTTTTCACCAGCTGGACTGGAAATGTGGTTTTCAGATTTTTCATAGGTTCATAGGTGTAGTACGGGTTCGAGGGACAAGCCCTTATAGAATTTGTTTGCCTATTGGCAAAAGGTATATTTCCTTTTTCTCATATATTCATCCAATTTACTTTTAAAGTCTTCCAGACTATTACAAGATATTACCTGTGATGGTAATGAGTTCCATATTGCAGGAATACGCTGAGTAAAATAATTATTCCTTTTGGATGTTTTATTTGTATTAATTTTTAACTTTAGTTTATGTGCTTTTGTTTCTAAAACAACAACATGTTTTTCAAGACAAGTAGCCTCACATAGGGCAGGACCTTTCAGTACTTTATAAACTAGACATAGGTCACCCCTTAAAGATCTGTATTCTAATGAAAACAATCCTAGAGTTTGTAACCTATTACTATAGTCTGTATTTTTCAAGCCAACAACCTTCTTTGTAAATCTTTTTTGCGCTCTTTCTATGGAAGTTGTACACCCCAAAGAAGTAGGTGCACAAAATGAAGCACAATAATCAATATGGGACCTAACTAAACTTGTGTATAGGGGGATTAAGACTTCTGGCTCCCTACTCTTAATATGTTTTAATATGCAAGACAGTATGCCATTACATTTCCTGGTTATATTATTAATATGGGTTGTAAACTTTAAGTCATTAGTGATGGTAATACCCCTATCTTTTTCAATTTTAATGTTATCGAATGTTGTTATTCATACTATAAATAACTTGCCCGGTATTCCTACCTAAGTGCATTACTTTGCACTTTGCTGTATTAAAGGTCATTTTATTCCTTACTGACCATTCGACAAGCTTATCCAGGTTTGACTGTAGATTTTTTTGCTGATTCCAAATTATTAACAACACATCCTAATTTACAGTCATCAGCATATTTATGTAACCAAATACCATTATTTGCTTGCATACCAGTTATTAATATATTAAATAGTAAGGAGTCCAAAACAGCCCTGTGGCACTCCGCTGCTAACTTCCCCCCAATCTGACAAGTAACTCTTTATGCTTACATTACACTCTGCTACCTATTACTCAGCCATGAGTTTACCCATTTGATTATATTGCCATGAAAACCATACTTTATCAATTCCTCAATTAGAATCCCATGTGGCACGAAATCGAAAGCCTTCTCAAAATCTAAGAAAATAACATTCAAAGGAAGTCCCTGGTCCAGTGCATCACTAACTGGTTCAAAAAAGTTTATCAAGTTTTGTTGACACTATCTTCCCTTGCTAAACCATATTGTGAAATATCTATGATATTCTTTTCCTGAAGGTGAGTAATCATTTTTAGTTGTAAAACCCTTTCCATCACCTTGCCTAGACACAAAGTAAGGCTAATAGGCCTATAGTTCTTCACAAGATGTTTACTACCTCCTTTATGGATAGGGACCACTGTAGCTAGTCTCCACTCGGAGATGACAGTACCTTCATGTAATGAAACATTAAATAAACACGTAAGGATGTCTAGTAACTCTGCTGCTAATTCTTTAATACATTTTGAAGGAATGCCATCAGGACCTGCAGAGGAATTAATTTTTGTGGTTTGTATAGCTAGCTTAACTTCTTCAGAATTAATTATTAGGTATAGGAATTTAGATGTTAAACTTTCCAAGGATGCAATGTCTTTTGTTTTTCATATATATTCAAAAAATAAGCATTAAATTCTTCTTCCATATCTGCCTCATTGATCATAGTCACATTGTCTTTTAATAATGGTCCAATTGATGGTACATTCCCTATTAATGTTCCTATATGTTCCACCATTTTTCCATTTTTTGATAGCGACACTATCTCAAAGTGCTGCGGCAATATGCACGACCATAAAAAATACAACCGCAACACTATTTTTTACGTTCGCGGTTGTATTCCCATTATAAAGATAGGAGTATCTCGATCATATTTTAAATGATCGCAGTAATACTATGTATGCCAAGGACAGACTACATCTTGCCCCGTTAGGGAAGGAAGTCCTTAAACAGGGTGTGGCTGACTACGTCCAAGAAACATAGAAACATAGACTTTGACGGCAGATAAGGACCGCTTGGCTCACCTAGCCTGCCCATTTCCCTACCTAGAGGATAAGCTGCAGATCCTATTTAACCAACAGCCTATTTCCTCCTACCCCTCACAAAAATTGCCTTATGTCTGTCTCATGAATTCTTGAATTCTCCCACAGTTTTAGACCCCACAGCCTCCTCAGGAAGGCTGTTCCATGCATCCACCACCCTCTCTGTGAAGAAATACATCCTCACATTGCCCTGAGCAGTCCCCCCTCTATCTTCAAATTGTGTTCTCTTGTTCTTGCACATCTCTTTTTCTGAAAGATGCTACCCTCTTGGACTTTGTTGATTCCACTGAGGTACTTAAACGTTTCTATCATGTCCCACCTCTCCCTCCTTTCCTCAAGGGTATACATATTAAGCTCCTTTAGCCTCTCCTCGTATGGCTTCTCTTGCAGACCCTGCACCATTTTAGTTTCCCTCCTCTGAACTGCCTCCATCCTGTCTATGTCCTTGTGGAGATGGGGTATCCAGAACTGGACGCAGTACTCTAGATGGGGTCTCACCAACTGTCTGTGCAGGGAGATAACAACTTCCTGTTTTCTGCTGGTGATGCCTCTACCTATACACCCCAAGAAAGGTGCGGTTTAAACTTGTGAGGTGGGGGAGGGATAAGGGAGGGGCTGACCTGAAGCCATCTCCTCTAGATGAGGGGAGTAGCCTTCAAACCCACTGGGGGGAGGGGGGAAACAGACTGGGGAGAAGGTTTCAGGAGAAGCAGAGGGAGGATGGAAGTATAGGCAAGGCAAGGCAAAAGGCAAGGCAAAATTTATTTAAAAGACTCCCAATCCCGGAGGCTCTGGGTGCCATACAAAATTTTAAACAGAGTTTAAAACATAAAACAAGCATACAAAATTTATACATAGTAAATAAATAAATCTGATAAAATCACAAACTTTACCATATATACTAGTCTAAGTATCGAAGGCTTTGGAAAAAAAGAAGGTCTTCAAATGGGCCTTAAAAATGTCCACTGTGGGGGCTTCCCTGACCAAAGCTGGCAAAGAATTCCACAGAACAGGAGCCATGGCGCTAAAAGCTCTATCACCAGTGGATTTAAGCCTTTTTCTGGGAATGGTCAGGAAGCCACCTCTAGAAGAACGAAGACGGCGGGTGGAGGGGGCAGGTAACAGAAGGTCTAACAGGTAATCAGGTCCCTGCCCATGTAGGGCCTTATAGGTGAGAGGACCCACCTTAAAGAGGACTCTCCACCTGACTGGCAGCCAGTGCAATTCGCATAAAACTGGTGTAATATGGCAGAACTTTTGCTGCCCAGTCAACAACCGGGCAGCTGCGTTTTGCACCAGCTGCAGTCTGCGGAGAGATCCTCCTGTGACCCCGAGACAGAGTGCATTATAGTAGTCAAGCCTAGATGTGACTAAGGCATGTATCCAGGTAGGGGGGTCCAGAGGCAGAACAGGGGGCTTAATCCTGGCAGTGTTTCTGAGATGGGAAAAACAGGTATGAACCGTGGAGGATATTTGAGCCTCCATGGTTAAGTCCCTGCCCAGAATCACTCCCAGATTTTGCACCCAAGAGGAGGCCTTCAATGACACAGCTCCAAGAACAAGCCCAGTTACTGAGTCAGAGGCCATCCTATCACGAACTCTGTTCGACTCCACTACCAGTACCTCCGTCTTGTCGGGGTTCAGTCGCAACCAGCTGGAGGCCATACAGTCGTTCATCTCGGCCAGACAGATGTTAAGCACATCCACTGCATTGGATGTTCCTGGGGCAAAGGAAAAATATAGCTGAGTATCATCGGCATAACAATGAAAACTCAGACCATACTTCCTAATGATCCCTCCCAGGGGCAGCATGTACACTGCGAACAACATTGGGGCCAGTACCGATCCTTGAGGGACTCCACAAAAAGGAGACTGGGTGTAGATGAAGAATTCCCCATCATAACCTGTTGCCTCCTGTTGGTAAGAAAGGACTCAAACCAGTTGATGACAGTACCCGGTGAGTCCACATAGCTCCCTAAGGTGGACAAGCAACACACAATGGTCCACAGTGTCAAATGCTGAAGAGAGATCGAGGAGAACAAGAATTGTCTTGTCCCCCCGATCTCTAGCCCCGAGGAGATCATTCTGCACCCAAACAAGTACAGTTTCTGTGCTATGTCTGGCCCAAAATACCGACTGGAAGGGTTCGTACAACTCGTGAGACATGAGATGCTCTTCCAACTGAAGCGCTACCACCTTCTCCACCACCTTCCCCAAAAATGGAAGGTTGGATATAGGACAGTAATTTGCCTTGATCTCCGGGTCCAAAGATGGTTTCTTTAAGAGGGGTCTCATCAGAGCCTCCTTCAAGGCATCCGGAAAGACACCCTCAGAAAGGGAACACCGTACAATCAATGCAAACACCGGGCCAACAGAGTCAACGCATCTCATTAAAAAACACGTTGGCACCGGGTCCAGTTCACAAAAGGCATGCTTCATATTGGCTACCTTCTCGATAATCTCACTAACCTCCACTGGTCTAAACTCTCCCCAACCAGGCGGAGTGCACTCAGAGCACATCAGGTGATCACTGTCAGCTATAACATTGCTGGCTGAAGAAGCCACCCGCTGGATAGAGGACACCCTGTCCGAAAAAAAACGAGCAAATTCCTCACAATCTGTATTAGAAAAAACTCTCCCGGGCTGTAGACAGGCAGGATGGAGAAGCCTGTCCACAGTCTGGAAGAGTGAGGCCGGTCGGTTCTTCCCGGCAGCAATCTCCCTAGACAGGAACACTGTCTTCTTATGGTTGATTTCCTCCTGGTACGCACCATAGTGTGCACGCAGGACCAGTTTGTTCACTTCCAGATGGGATCTCCTCCAGCAGCGCTCCAATCTCTGACCCATCTTCTTCATCTCCCTGAGCTCCCCGTCAAACCACGGGGACCTCAGGTATGAAGTTCTGGGTCGTACACGGACAGGTGCGAGGGAGTTGATGGTGTCAGATAGCACCCTATTATAGGTGTCGACCCCAACATCAACACCTCCGACGCATGCAACACCCACACTAGACAATTTAGCTGCCACCAAAAATCCCTCAGGGGTCAAGCCCCGTAAAGGGTGACAGCTAATCATCTCAACAGAGGAAGGGCTTATGGCGGGAGCTTCAAGCGTGAACTGCACCATGAAGTGATCGGACCAAAAAACTCGATCAATCCTGAGATCGCTGATCTCAAGCCCCAGTGAGAACACCAGGTCCAACATGTGGCCATCCTGATGAGTTGATGCAGTAACAGCCTGCATCAATCCTAAGAAGGAGATAATCTGAGAAAGCTTACAGCCACATCTATGATACCCGTCATCGACCCAAACATTGAAATCCCCCAGAAAAACACATCTGGGGGGATCCCAACGTCCCGTCGGTGACGAAATCTGCGATCTCCTGCAGGAAATTCCCCATCGGCCCAGAAGGGCGATAGATGAGGAAGATCCTGCAGCCCGCATCAGGTCCTCTATGGATGGCCACACATTCAAAGGAACCCAGAGCTCTCACTGGGTGCACGGTGAAGGTCAGGCTGGATCTAAAACAGATAGCTACACCGCCACCCCTGCGTTCCACTCTGGGGCAGTGCACCACGGTATACCCAGGAGGGACTGCGGCCTCAAAAGTAGGGCCCGCATCATCTCCCATCCAGGTCTCCATGATACAAGCCAGATTGACCGAAGAAATCAAGGCAGCAATAATTGCCGTCTTATTTCTGATCGATCTGGCACTGCAAAGCACTGCCGTCAGGGGATTTGGGGGTGGTACAGCCCCTCAGTTACCTGACCACTCAGTCTGGTGGACTCCCTTGGGATGGGCACCAACAACGTCTGGCCTCTCCCAGATGCCCGTCGTAACCCAGGGCACCTTCTGGACCTAACAACCTCAATCCTACCACCACCCATACATGGGTTGCCCCACTGTCCACGACCAGCACAATCCCTTCCGATCCCTACTTCCTAGCAACGTCTAATAGTAGTGTCAGAGACTGGGAGAGGGATAAAAGGACATAAGTCGTGTAACAGTGAGCTCCCATAGATAATCCTAGCCCCCTTGAATACTCCCATATAGCCCGTACACATCCCAAGCTACTAATAATACTTAGTTATCTAACTTTAAACAAAAGGCAGTTAGATAATATCTAAGATATAGCTGCCTAGCCTATTCAATTATCAAGATAATACTACTAACATTTAAAATAAAACAAACACTGCTTAACAATAATACCCTCTAACTAGGTAATTCTCTACCTCAATAATAATTTAGAACAGTAGAAGATAAACTATTAAGCTGTAACACTGCTTAAGAGGCGCAAAAGAAAAAACATACCCTTTTTCTTCTTTGTCTACTAATAGATTTCAGTACCGATTGGCACTGGCGGCAATCACAATGCTCGCGCTTGAGAGCGGCGCAGCAATTTGAAGGGGATACTGTCCCCGACCCCAGAGCACATGGGTCCTAGCTCCCCCCCAGATAACCCCTGGCAAAAGATGGAAAAAACATGGACCAGCTGCACAACCTCTCACGCCATGCAGGTTCTGCAGTCCAGGGGACACCTCAGGCTTCAACGCCCAGCAGACAGGGGGGGCACGAATCTGTTCTTCCTTCCAAATCCCAACCGCCTACGAACGGCGTCACAATTCATGGCAAATGTCCAGAACACATTCAAATTAGCTGCTTGCGAGTGGCGCAGCAATTTGAAGGGGATACTGTCCCTGCCTCCAGAGCACACGGGTCCTAGCTCCCCCCCAGATAACCCCTGGCAAAAGATGGAAAAAACATGGACCCGCTGCACAGCCTCTCACGCCGTGCAGGTCCTGCAGTCCAGGTGACACCTCGGGCTTCAACGCCCAGCAGACAGGGGGGCACGAATCTGTTCTTCCTTCCAAATCCCAAACGCCTACGAGCGGTGTCACAGTTCATGGAAAATGTCCAGAACACATTCAAATTATAGGGATAGGGATAGTATAGGGAACCTGGGTGGGGTTCAACTAAGGGGATCAGGGATAAGGGGTGGGGGGCGGTGTTAGTAAATGCCAGGAGCTTGGGAAACAAGTTGCCAGAGTTCCAAGCCATGTTGTTCGAGAGGGGGTGGATATGGCGGCGGTCACGGAAACATGGGCCAATAAAAACCATGACTGGGACCTAAACATGCAGGGGTACACTATGCTTAGGAAGGATAGAAAGGAGGGCAGAGGGGATGGAGTGGCTATGTTCATTAGAGATGACATAGAAATTGCTAGGGTAGAAGAGGCAGAGGGAAACGTGGAGGCCTTATGGGTCACCTTATGAAGCCCGGCAGGAGGTAAGGTCAAGCTGGGTGTAGTATATAGGCCCCCTGGGATGGGTGATGTTCTGGAGGATGGTTTTCTGGACAACATCATTGCCCAGTGTGGACCAAAAGGGGAGGGAGTGGTGTTGATGGGGGAGCTTAATATGCCAGGTACAAACTGGGGAACCATGTCCTCTAAGGTGGCCAAGGAGCAGAGGCTGCTGGACGGCTTCCAGGATGTTTTCTTAACACAGCACATGATGGAGCCCACAAGGGAGGTGCATGTCCTGGATGTGGTTCTGGTGGATGGGGATCTGGTAAGGGACCTGGTTGTAGAGGATCTCCTGACTGGGAGCGACCACAATACTGTTTGGTTTCAAATAAGCATGGATGGAGGGGGGAGAGATCTAGGACACTGGCAGTGGACTTCAGAGGGACAGACTTTGTGGGCATGGGAAATATTCTCAAGGATCACTTGAAGAGGATTACGTCAATGACAAATATGGAAAAGAGATGGGAGGTCATAAAATTGGGAATTCATGAGGCAGTCAGGACCTGCGCTAAGGTGAAACATAAGGGAGCAAGGTCACATAAACCATGCTGGTGGTCCAGTGAGGTTCAGGCAGCAGTCAGAGAAAAGAAGGCTGCCTACAAAAAATACGAAATAACAAGAGGGGATAAGGAAAAGGAAATGTACCATCTTGCATCTAGAAAAGTCACCCGGATGGTGCAGGGGGCAAAGTCCAGTAAAAAGCAACGACTGGCACTGGGGATATGGGGAAGGGAAAAGGGGTTCTTCCGGTACATTGGGGAGTGGAGAAAAACTAAGGGCAATCTCAGCAGATTGAGATCAGAAGGAGGGTGGGTGAAAGAGGTGAGGGACCAGGCAGAGGTATTAAATGAGTACTTTGCCTCTGTGTTCACTAGGGAAGGGATAGGATAGCTACAAAGCAAGTAACGATGGGGATAGAAGTGGCAGTGAGAGGGATTAGGGGAGCAACAGAAATGGAGCAAGAGGGAGGGAGGGAGAGGTACCCCAGGGGTGTCACATCAGGATAAGTATAAAAAGGCCAGAAAGGTGGAGGGGACGGATGATGCTATCTCCACCGAAAGGGTGTGGTTAGCCCTTAAGGCCCTAAAGAAAGATAAATCTCCTGGGCTGGATGACATTCATCTGAGAGTACTATCGAAATTGGTGGACATACTGGCTGCATCCCTGGCAGAGCTCTTTAACAGGTCGCTTGAGACAGGGAGGGTACCTAGGGATTGGCGAGAGGCACATGTGGTGCCAATCCATAAAGGTGGGTCGAGGAAAGTACCAGGTAACTATAGATCCATCAGTTTGACCTCGGTGGTGGAAAAATTAATGGAGAGTATACTAAAGGAATGATTGGGGGTGTACTTGGAGGAGGTGGGAGGTCTGGGTAGTCGGAAACATGGGTTTGTGCCAGGTAGATCATGTCAAACCAATCTTGTGGAGTTCTATGAATGGGTAACATCAGAACTGGACAGGGGAAAGCCTGTGGATGTATTATTCTTGGACTTCAGCAAGGCGTTTGACTCTATCCCCCACAATGGTCTGGTGGAGAAACTGACAGGGTTGGGAGTAGGTCCTTTGATGGTCAGATGGATTGAAAACTGGCTAGCTGGATACACTCAGAGAGTAGTGGTCAGTGGGGAGCTCTCGAACCCTAGAGAGGTCGGTAGTGGGGTACCGCAGGGCTTGGTCCTGGATCTGATCCTGTTTAATGCATACATATCAGACATCAGGGAGGGTATAGGGTGTGAAATGAGTCTCTTCACTGATGACTCCAAGATGGGAGTAGTAGTTGAGGGAAAGAGGGGAGGTTGGCCCTGCAAGGGGACCTGGACACCCTGGAAAGCTGGGCTCACACAAGGAAATTAAATTTCAATATCACCAAGTGCAAGGTGTTACATCTTGGGTGGGGAAACCCTAAACACAGGTACACCTTGGAGGGGAGGCGCTGGAGGCCTCAACAGGGGAAAAAGACCTAGGGGTCATGGTGGATGTATGTATGAATAACTCGGAGCAGTGCAGGAGAGTGGCTAGCGAAGCAAACAGGATGTTGGGATGCATCGTAAGTGGGATCACCTCTAGGAGCAGAGAAGTGATTCTGCCACTGTACAATGGACTGGTTAGACTACACCTTGAGTACTGTGTACAGTACTGGAGACCACACTTGAAGAGGGACATACAGCTCCTGGAGAAGGTACAGAGGAGGGCAACTAAGATTATACGAGGACTAGGGGATTTGACGTATGAGGACAGACTTGAGGAGCTCTGCCCGTTTTCATTGGAGGAGAGGAGAGATGGGGGGACATGATTGAGGTCTTCAAGTACCTCAAGGGAATAAATAGGTAAAACACGGAGGGGATCTTTAGACTAAAGCAGGGAGGTATCACCAGAGGGCATAATTTGAAGTTGGAAGGTGAAAGGGTGGGGGGGGAAAGAGGAGGAGGTTTTTCACTGAGAGGGTGGTGGACCCTTGAATGCGCTGCCTGGTGAGCTGGTTCTGAGATCCACAGTGGAGGGCTTCAAGAGAGGGTGGGACAGACACAGAAAGTGGATGTATCAGATGATGGCCTGGCTGGGGATGGATGATAGGAGTTTCTGGAACACAAGGGAGGGGAGGGCCTCGGCACCCAGCTAGGGATCTGAGGTTTGAGCAGACTCGATAGACCGTAAGGCCTAATCTGCTGGCAATTAGTACATTAGTATGTTAATGCAGCACAACCACATTTTCTGAAATGCTGTTGTCTTTGTCACTTGATTGTGGCAAGCTGGATTGTGATATTGGCCTGAAAATTTCAGGATGGCAAGCCCTAGTGTCACAGATGTGCCTTTTAGTGGTTTGGTTCCATAACGTTTATCATGTCCCTAGTTATAGTGTTCCAAAATTATGAATTTTCCCCTAGGATAACATTGTGGGAGTCGTTTTCTTTGTCACTTCATTATGGCTACATGCATTGAGGTATTGTCCTGAAATTTTCAGGGTGCAAAGCCCTACCCCTGGAGGTGTGCCTTTTGGTGGTTTGGTACTGAACCATTGAATATGTCCATATATACAGCATGTGAAGTTTGGAAATTTCCCCATAGGATAATATTGCAGCACTGGTTTCTCTTTGTAGCCTCGTTGCCACAATGTGCATTGGGGTATTACCCTGAACGTTTCAGGGTGAAAAGCCCTAGTCTCACAGGTGTGCCTTTTTGAGGTTTTCTGCAAAAACATTCAGCAGTGCCAGAGCTACAGCATTCCAAAGTTCCAATTTCCCCCATAGGATAACATTGCAGAGCCCATGATGCATTTCATGGCCCGTATCTCGAAAACGGTTTGACATATGGATTTTTTGTTATGATGCAAGATACGGGTTCAGTTGTTAATGGCTGCGAGAACTGCACCGTGTCACGATTACAATGACACTTGACTTTTTTTCCTACCTTCTATGGTTCCTGAGATATGGGCACATTACAGTTGCACAGCCTCCTTGCCTTACAGGGCTGCTGTATGGCACCATGATTATATATAATAGGTAGTGCAGTGCCCAGAGGGCCTGCACTCCCACCCACACATACAGTATGCACAAATAGGTAGCTTGGAGCCCATTTCTATTACTACTTACGTTACACTTTTAAAAAAAGAAAGGAAATTCTTTGCAAAAACTTCATTAATGCATCAGTTAGGGTTGTTTCCACACAGACAAAAGTGTGGAAATTCAACATTACGGTTACCACCCCTACCACCCCACCCCCACCAACAGGCATCGGGGTGAGCCTTGGGCTCATCATGCCTCACTCTCACGCCATTCTCCTATACTGCACCACCTCAGCTTCTTTACACATGGAATGGGGTGTGAGTTAGGCCGACAAACCCAACGCACACCCCGATGCCTGTTGGTGGGGGCAGGATGGGGGTGGAGTGGTAGGGGTGGTAACCCTAACATTGAATTTCCACACTTTTGTCAGTGTAGAAAGAACCCTAACTGATTCATTAACAAAGATTTTGCAAAGAACATATAAATATAATTTTTTTTTCATATTATTTTTTGCCTGTAACAAAGAAAACCATCCATTGATGTCTGTTGCTGGTGCCCCTCTAACTGTCCCCCCACCTGACCCTCCCTCTCAGCACCCACCACCCCCCTCCACTACAAACATAACACTAACTCTGTGGGTGTCCAGTCCCCCATTGTTGCCACCAATAGTTTTTTTTTATTTAAAATGCCTGTATCAAAGAAACCGTCCATTGATGACTGTTGCTCCTGTAACTGTTCCCCCCACCCATCACACCCTCTCAGCACCCCCCCAAAAAATAACACTGATGCTAGGGGTGCCCAGTCCCACGGTGTCATCACCTTAAATACAGAAAACCATCCCTCATCATTTTTTTTAATTTTTTTATTTTATTAACCCTGTAAAACAGAAAACCATCCATCAATTCCTGTTTTGCCATTTTTCCCCTCCTCCACCAGACCCTCCCACTCAACACCCACCACCCCATACCTCCCAAACCCTTGTTTGCCCACAGGAGGTCTGACGCTGTAATCTTTTCTGGACCAAAGACATGTCTTCGCTCTTCAAAGCCGGGCAATGAATTGAGGAAATCAGTTATGCAATGAGGTTTTGAACTATGTGACATAACTTTGCCATTTTTGAATATTTTTGTCCCAAATTTTCAATGTGCCTTTTTTGGACCAAACTCATGAACAGTTACAGTGAATTTAGGTAAAATATGTTCCAAAAGGTGATTTTGTGGTCGCTGTGTGAAATAACCTTTCAGGCAGGAGCTGATCATTTCCTCTGTCCTTGTTCATGAGATGGGGTCATAAGAAGGCTATGTTGAAAATTTGGCTTAAAAATATTAAAAAACAACAAAGTTATGAGCCTACATTGAAACTTGCAAACGCAGGCTTGTAACTTTGGTAATTTTCAATATTTTGACCGCAAATTTTCAACATAGCCATTTCTTTATGGCACCTCATGAATGTGACAGCTGTCATTTTTCAAATCCTGGCCAAAACGTGTTTTCATACCTGTGCTGTGGAATGATACTTCAGTGGTGCAGAATGATGTTTTGGTTGGAATTTGAAAATTTTCACCTGCTGGGTTTATTAGGTAGGGTAATAAGAAGGCTATGCTTTAAATGTGGTGTATAAATACGGTAAAAATGCACAGGTTATGACTGAACGTTACACTGTTTCAGTGTTCTCTCATAACTTTGTTAATTTTCAATATTTTGACTCCAGTCTTTCAATATAGCCATTTCTCCATGCCAACTCAGAAATGTGATAAGTGTCATTTTTAAAATCCTGGATGAGGTGTGCTTTCACACTTCTGGTGTGAAATGACATTTCCACCAATATACTATAAATGGTAAATGTCATGTCTATAAGGCGAATCCTAAAACAAGTATCTTCAAAATTTGGAATCAAAACTGCAAAAACCAAATTATTCACCAAGCATCAAACATTCAGCATTGACAAATGTTTGTTTTTTTATTGTCTACTCTTTAAATGTGTAACCCCCAGGTGGCTCTATCCCAAGGGCTACTACCCCTTCCTGCTTAGCTTGTAGCATGTTAAGGGGCCTGAGTTCTGAAACTGGTGCCTCCACCTGGAGGTCAGGGTTGGTAGTGGTCAAGTTAACCTGGGCACAACCCTCCGGGACACTATAACCCACCTCTTTCCCCTCTAGTGGCCTGAACTCTGTACAATAATCACTTACCTGGCAGGGGAGATACCACGATCAGATACTTACCTGGCAGGGGAGATACCACGATCACGCAGGTGGTTTTCCCAGGGTGAGGCTTATCTATTGCACTTTGGATTTGTTGACCCCTGCGATGTCCCCAAATGCGGGATACTCGACTGCATAATTTGTGGTAGTGGGGGACTGGGTTCGCGCTATCCCCTGGCACTCGGTTAACAATAGCTCTTGGCTACTAGTCATCTTTTTCTATCAGGGGTAAGGGGAAATAGACTTCTAGGAAAACAAACTGAACTTACAAGCTCAAATGGGCAGACTAGGTGGGCCATAGGCCCTTATCTGCCGACACTGTCTATGTATCTATGTATCTATGTTTCACAATACCCCTGGTACACCACACAAGTACCCACACTGTTTACACTTACCACCAGAGCTGGTTCCTCTGGCTTGACCCTGGGGACCCCCTGTAAAACAAGGTTATGCACAGCAAATAGCAACAGTACAGTACTTTGACCACAAACTGGAACCACTGTCAGATTACATGCAGAAAAAGTTAGATCTGATTTATTCAGGGGACTTGAACAAGGGAGGGGAAAATCAGGTTAATTAGTTTAAAGGTTATATCAATCAAGCAGTTATGCATGTGCTTTGAGTCCCCCCACACAGTCACACCTCTGGGTACCCAGGTGGAGAATAGATGGGCGAGCCAGGACTGTTGCCCTGGGTTGGCCAGCATCGCAGCTGGTTGGGGCTCTGTGATGGAAAACACAGCTTGCACAGTACACAATATTTGTAATCTGGAGCCAGAGGGATCAGTTCGTAAAAGAAACGAAACAACAAGACAATCAGATGACACACTCAGATTAAGCTGTTGTTGCAGGGAGCTACCTTGGCATTTACTCACCATACCCAAGACTGGACACAGGCTGGACGAAAATTGAGACTGCAGGTGGTTGATCTGGAATGCCAGGAGAAGCAGGGCCCACACGAGTCGCAGAGGCATCGTTCCTGTTCAAGTGTGGAGCAGGGGACTGATCCCCAGGCAGGTCTCTCATTGATGGCTTCTCTGTGCAGTGGGTAGTCCAGCTGGGCCAGTCTGGCAAGACCCAGACCAAGTGGTGACAAATTCAGATGCAGTCCATTTTGGGCTGGATACAGCTTCCAGCAAGCAGAACACAGTTCACACAGTGAGGAACTAACTCACGACCCACTAGCAGCTCATAGCACATTTACATGTAAGGGAATTCTACTGTACCAGGCAAAGTGCTCCCCTGGTCACAATCACAAAGTCTCTGCACACAACGGGAGCTTAGGGGGTAGCTGGAACTCCTGACAGGCCTATTGCATTCAGCAAAATCTTCTGTCTTCTTCAGGTTGAGCCTGGCCCACTTCAGTAGCTCACTTTAGTCATACAAACTTGGATTTAGTCCAAAATAATTCTCTTCTATCGTTCTCAGGAGCAGCAGGCAGACGTACAGGCCAAAACCTCAGCCTTTTCACAGTTCTCCCATGCGAATCCACTCAGGATTGCTGCTCAGAATCACTTCAGCTTCTTCTTCTTTAGCTTCCAGCTTAGATCTGCCTCAACTGCCAGCAAGCCTGGGACTTTCCCCCAGATCCAAAAGGTCTGGTTGGCTGATTTAGCTGTCCGTCAAAGCAAGAGCTCCCCCTTCAGTTGCAAAAAAGGTGCAAAAAGCTCAAAACTAAAATTCCTACAGATTTTGACTTCAGACAGCTCCTGTAGTCCAGTTACATTTTAGGTCCCACCAGAACTGATTGGTCCAATTTGCAGTCCAGGACCAAGATAGTGGAGACAAACAAAACAGTCCTTGCAGCAAAGAAAGCATGTTAGACAAACTACATTATCATTATCAAACTAAATGATTTTCAGCAAATGGTTACATCTTTCAAAAGAGCTCCCTCTCAGATTACTTATGCTGCAATCAGGCAGCTCTTAAAGAGACAGTACACAGAGGCTATAGAGGCTCTAGTAATCACATTTAAACTGCTAAAATGCAGGACAACAGCTGAGCAGTGAGCATTTAGGCAAGCTCAAGGAAGACTTTTTGGGAACCCTCATTTGAAGGGGGGTTACACCCTTCCCTGCCTGGTAAAACTTGGCATCCATGTCAAGTTTGTACCATCATAGCATTGAAAATGCAACATATACAAGACATTTATGCCATTAGCTTGCTACACAAGTACTATTTGATTCATCAATTGGCATAACTTGTCACGTTACTATACATTTCAATGTACTCCACTATATCATTTCCATTCTGACAATACATTAGGCATATATCACACAGGTAAATTGAACATTACTATACAGAATCATGTAATAACTTCTTGTATGCTAAACAATCCAAGAGGGGGCCCTTCCCTATCAGCTAACTTGGGGCTACATGGGGCAGCGGCACCATGAAGAGAGGGCAGAACAAGTAACCTAGAATGGTTCATCAAGCTCTATTTGGGCAGTTAGCTCTGTGAGACATAAACACCTTTGTGGGCTACATTGAGAGGCAAATCCACTGGCCTCCCAGGGGAATTGTAACTGAAGTGCACCACTGGCTTGACAGCTTGGCCAGTCTTTCTGTGGTGAACAACCACAGTCTCTGTACTTTCAGCAATGGTCTTGGAGCTTTCATCACTTGTGAGGGGTGCCTCTGCATGAAGGGGAATGTTCAAGCTGGGAGCACTGTCAGTCCCTTGCTCTGTAGTCTCTGCTTCTACAACACATGGCTCATTTTGAAGACACTCTAGCACTGAAGGAGGGTTGTCAGCACTCTTATATTGTTCCTCAGGTTCTGGCATGTCACCAGAAAGACTCATACCATCAGCATGTCCTTCAGGCAAATCATACAGTTGCACAATATGCAAAGACTCAGCATCCTTAGATGTGATACTTTGCACTTCACTTTCAGGGAGCATTGGCTCCAAGGATGATGCCGGGGGGTTAGGCAGTCCAGAAGGCCCAGCATCATCCCCATAATTCAACATAGGATTTCCATGAAACGACTGACTCAGTTCATACAAGGGGTAATAGGCATTATCATACTCACTGTCATCTGAGTTAGACTGGCAGTCACTATCATTCTGGGCCTGCTGTGGGGGAAGTCTTAAATCGGCAACCATGGGTGCAGGCTGACTCTGTTTCTTTCTTGCAGCAGCATGAGTCACTGGTCCAGAGGAACCAATCTTGGTGGGTTCAGCCTCAATTATAACTTGACCAATAGGTAGCAAGTGGTTACGGTGCATGGTATTGACAGCTTTGGAGTTATTCTCTGGGTGCACTTTGTACATTGGCAAATCATCCAACTTTCCAACTATGACATGGGGAAGATGGTGCCATCGATCAGCAATTTTGTGTTTACCATGCAATCCTAAATTTCGCAACAACACACAGTCTCCAGGCCTAAGCTCTTGAGCCTTTACTTTTCTATCACGTCTCTCTTTGTTGGCTAGATTTCTTTTGGTGGCCATTGTCTGGGCCAGTTGATAGGCATGGTTCAATTGAGCTTTCAGTTTTTGTACATATTGCAGGTAATCTTCGGCTCGGACCCCATTGGGAGAAACCCCAAAACAGACATCAACAGGCAGCCGGGCCTCTCTCCCGAACATGAGGCAGTAGGGAGAGAACCAGGTAGCATCATTCTTCATGTAATTGTGTGCTTGTACCAAGGTGCTAATCTGCTGGCTCCATTTATGCTTATCTTTTGGGTGGAGGGTGCCTAGCATGTCTAGCAGGGTGAGGTTAAAGAGTTCTGGTTGAGGATCCCCCTGCGGGTGATAAGGGGTGGTTCTTGACTTTTGCACCCCCCATAAAGAGAGCATTTCTTTGATTAGCCAACTCTTACAGTCCTGGCCCTGATCAGAGTGAATTCGCTGGGGGGTACCATAGTGGACGAAGAAATTTTCCACTAGCACCATGGTCACAGTAGATGCTTTTTGATCTTTGGTGGGAAAAGCTTGTGCATACCGTGTGAAATGGTCCATAACCACTAACACATTGCCAATGTTTTGCTGATCAGGCTCTAAACTCAAGAAGTCTATGCAGACTAATTCCATTGGGGTGCTGGTAGTAATGTTGACAAGAGGGGCAGCCCTCTGAGGCAGGGGTTTTCTATGCAGGCAGTGATTACAACTCCTTACATGGTGCTCAACATCAGCCCCCATCTTGGGCCAGTAGAATCGAGATCATACTAGGTCAAGGGTCCAGTCGATACTGAGGTGGCCCATATGATTCTGGAGGGACCTCAGTATCAAATCTTTGAAGGCTGTGGGCAGGACCAATTGTTGCTTGTCTATTTGGCCACCCCAATCTACTGTCTCTCTATACAACAACTGATAAAGCAGCTTCAACCTGGGGCCATCTTAAAACAATAATGCAGTTCACAGATCAGAGGAACGCAACTTGGGCACATCTTTTCCTGCACGAAGGGTGTCAAGCGCGAGCTGAATCATAGGATCTTGGGATTGAGCCCATTGAATACTGTCATTGTCAAACTGAGGTAGTGCACTAATATCTAGAGCAGAAAAGTGGCAATATGAAGCCGGTATGCAGGTGTCAGAGGGGCCCAAGTAATCTACTAAGCAGTCCGCTGTGTCCGTAGACATCTGTTCATTTCTGTCAAACTTTTGGCACAATACTCAGATGTCAGGTTCAGACAGCCTGACCCAGTTGCACTTGGAAATGGGCCTCTGGGATAGGGTGTCAGCATCAATATGATTCAGGCCCAGTCTGTATTCAACAGCATAATCATATGTTGACAATGCAGAAAGCCACCGGTGACCCATGACATCTAACTTAGCTGAAGTCTGTACATAGATCAATGGGTTATTGTCAGTCCTCACCAATATTTTCGCCCCATAGAGGTAATCATGAAACTGGTCGACAATGGCCCATTTTAACGCAAGGAACTCCAACTTGTTCACAGGGTAGTTTCACTCTGACGGGGTCAAACTCCTACTGGTGAATGCCACTGGTCTCAAACCATCCTCATGATCTTGACACAGTACAGCTCCTAGACCCTGCAGACTGGCGTAAGTATGCAGCACATAGGGTTTGGTGGGATCAGCATAAGTGAGGATGGGGGCATGGGTGAGCTGGTATATGACTTCGTGGAAACCTGCTTCACAGTCAGGGATCCAACTGGACCCAAAAAGTTCACCTGGGCAGAAATATGCTTTGTCTAGCTCTTTGAAGGACCCTTTTTTGTATTTCCGATTGGTAGGAGGGTAACCCTGGGTAAGATTCAAGAGTGGCCAAATCACTTTGGAATAGTCCTTTATGAACCGGCAGTAGTAGCCACAAAATCCCAGGAAACACTGTAGTTCTTTCAAATTGTGGGGCTGTGGCCAAGTATTCAAGGCTTCAACTTTATTAGGATCAGTCTCTATCCCCTCTGTAGACTCTATGTACCCCACATACTTCACAGAGGTTTGGGAAAACTGGCACTTGTCGATGGACAGCTTGAGGCTGAAATCTTCCAGTCGGTTTAGTACTTTGAAAAGTTGACTCTCATGTTCCTCTAGGGAGCTCCTGAACACAATGACATCATCCAAGTACACTAGGTATTCCGGCAAATTCATGTCTCCCACCGCTCATTCCATCAGTCGCTGGAAGGTGGTTGGGGTGCTCGATATCCTCTGTGGCATTCTCAGGAATTCGTAGAGCCTCAAAGGGCAGATGAAGGCTGTCTTCTCATGGTCCTCTGGAGCCATTGGAATCTGGTAATATCCACTGCGAAGATCCAACACCGAGAACCATTGGCTCCCATTCAAACAATCCAGAGTATCTTGTATATGGGGCACGGTGTATTGATCAGGGATGGTCCGCCGATTCAGAGTTCGATAATCAACACACATTCTCACAGATCCTTTCTTCTTACACAAAACCAGAATGGGAGAAGAATATGGGCTCCTGGAATCTTGTATCACACCAGCCGTGAGCATTTCCTGCAAGTGTCTTCTCACATCGTCTATATCTGCAGGTGCTAGGTGTCGAGACCTCTCTCGAAATGGTCATTCATCGTGCAGGCATATGTGATGCTCCACACCCTGGACACATCCCACATCCCATTCCTTCAACAAAAACACTTGATCTCTGAGGGATGGTTTCTGGCTAGTTTTAGTCTTCCATTCAGCTGGCAATGGGCAGTCACCAAAATCAAACAAGTCAGGAGTCACTATATCTGTCTTGCCAGGGTGCTTGTTGCTGGGCAACACTGCAGTGTCTGCACAGTGTACCATTGGTAGGGTGCATCCTCTGTTCACCCGGATCTCAAAATCTGACACATTATGAATCTGGACCATCACTCGTCGTGCATAGGCATGAACATGAGCTGGCAAGATGCTGGACTTAACCAATAATCCTTCCACCACTTTTCCATCACCTGGCATGTCCAACATCAGTATTTTGTTCTTGACATCTTTGCAGAGATGGACCTCCTGTTGAATGGTAAACTGTGCATTAGGGGCCAGTACCACTGAATCGAGATCCTTCTTCCACATGACCACTACCAGTTCATCCTGGTCCACTCCCTTGGGGTTCTGTTGCAAATCATAGGCCCTCTTGATCAGAGCAGGAATTCTTAGGGCCCTCCCAGTTAGTCACCCTTGTTTCTCGAAACAGAGTTGTGCCAGTCTCCCAAACATATGGGCGTTGGTCCCAATTAACAGGGGAACCCCATCATACAGTCCAGTAGGGGGACACACTAAGGCCAGCATCTCAACTTGCTCTTCTACACCAGTTGCAGCTGCAGGAAATGACAACCAGAGGTGGGCATATCCTAGATAGGGATAAGACTTGTCGCTCAGCTCCCACACATGTAGGCCTTCCAGGGATTGTAAGGGCACAGCAGATAAGTGTTTGTCATACCAGTCCTGAAATACAATGGTCACTTGCGACCCACTGTCCAGCACAGCCCGAGTAGGAATACCATTCACAGCCATGGTAGTCTCCATTGAAGGGCCCACTATTTTGGACCAGTCTGGAGACACAGCAGCAGGGGCCTGGATGGATGATTTAGCCACAAAAGGGGTTTGAGTTAGGATGTCCGAAGGCTTCACTGCAGTCATTTTGTGCACCCCTTGACCACTGATTCCTTTTCCGAAGCTCTCCTTGAAGCTAGTTTGCCACTTTCTCTAAGCCTTTCTGAGACCAGCATTCCCTCTTCATATGGCCATCCTTTCCACAGTTGTGACAAATAATAGAATCCTGGGTCATCCTTGGAGAGAACATTACATGAGAAACTGAACTAGTAGTAAGTGATCGGGGTCCAATATCTGCTTGCAGCAGTGAGAGGGGTGCAACATGTCTCAACAGTTCCTTTAGCGTGGCAGTCAATTCTTTGATTTCAGCCTGGGAGCTGTCCTCGGTAGAGGATGCCTGAGGGTGCACCACCACCCCAATGGCAGTCACGTCCTGAGAGGAATCAGAATCTTGTTCCATGGGGGGAACCCTTGCAGAGGAGCCCGCCTTCAACTCTCGGACTTCCTTTAATGGCTCAATTTTCAATAACTGGGCCCAGGGAGTGAAGTCTTTTGCATTCTCAGAGTGCTTGTTAGGTACCGACGTTTGCCCCTGAACCCCACTTGGATGATCACTCTCTGTCACTTGCGCAGTAGCAGCAGATATTGGTGAAATTTCACCCCGGGGTCGACTTTGCTCAACCCCCCCCGAATTTCTTTCATTAGCTCATCATAAGAGGGGAGCGATTCCAGTGGGTTGGCGAGGCGCAACTGAAGCAGTAACAATTCTGAAAATGGAGCAGACTTAAGGATCTGGTCCAGCCTAGTTCGATCTAATCCATTTGATGGCAAACTACCCTTTCTGAGGCACTCTTGTAGCAGCTTTTCAAACCAAGATATATACACAGACAATGGCTCCCCTGAGTACTGCTGGGCATTTCTTACTCTCCACCACAGGTCCTCATCTGAATCCGGGCTCCCATACACATTCTCCAATGCATCAAGATAGTCCTGTCCAGTTGCTTCGGGGTTATTGGCCCACTTGGCATAGATGGTAGCCAGGGCAGGACCTTGGAGGTTCTCACTCAACCTCTTTCATTTCTCTGCTTCTGAGCATTGCCATTCAAGTACTAGATGGGAAACATAGTCTATCCAGGTCTACCAGTCATCCTCCCCCTGTGGGGTGGGAAATGTGCCCAGGAAGATTCTCAACCTTCGGTAGGAGTCCTGACTAATAGCAGGTACAGATATAGTGACCTGCATTGTCATGGGCACAGAAGGCGAGGCAGTAATAGGTGCTGGAGTGGGAGGGGGTGTTGGGGAGGGAACACCCCCAGGTGGCAGGAATAGTTTCATAAAGTCCTCTACGGTTTTCCCTTCCTCCAGCAACAACTTAGCAAATTTCTCCTCAGAAGTCTCAGATAATAGGGGGAGCTCATCCTCCCCGGAGTCTTTACTGTCTCTATTTATCACTCTCCAGGTGATTTGGGCTCCGTCTGCGGCAATAGTTCATTGCATTTTGGAACTGTCAACTGGGTCACTACACTCTACTAACGCCATGAAAGTTTGGGCAGTCAAATCAGCCTGTCGTCCCACCACCACAGCTTTGTTAAACATTCAACTTTGGAAAGTACTCCTTCTACAGCATCTTTACCAATGTTCAGGGGAATATCCAATACAAGCAGGGCATTGTGAGGGTCAGTCTCCTGCCCTGTACACCACCCCACCAACTGGTGCACAGCCACTTCTGTTGGGGTAGCCATTTATGTTTGACAATAATTCATAATTTCGGCCACTAAAAGACACAAAATCCCAGCAGTGAGCCTCCAAGAGGTAACCCCTAGGTGGCACTATCCCAAGGGATACTACCCCTGCCTACTTGGCTAGTAGCATGTTAATGGTTCTGAGTTCTGAAACGGGTGTCTCCACTCTGAGGTCAGGGTTGGTTGTGGTCAAGCTAACCTGGGCACAGCCCTCCGGGACACTGTAGCCCCAGTCTTTCCCCTCTAGTGGCCTGAACTCTATACAGTAATCACTTTCACAATACCCCAGGTACACCACACAAGTACCCGCACTGTTTACACTTACCACCAGAGCTGGTTCCTCTGGCTTGACCCTGGGGACCCCCTGTGAAACAAGGTTATGCACAGCAAATAGCAACAGTACAGTACTTTGACCACAAACTGGAACCACAGTTAGACTACATGCAGAAAAAGTTGGATCTGATTTATTCAGGGGACTTGAACAAGGGAGGGGAAAATCAGGTTAATTAGTTTAAAGGTTATATCAATCAAGCAGTTATGCATGTGCTTTAAGTCCCCCCAAACACTGTCACAACTCTGGGTACCCAGGTGGAGAAGAGATGGGCTAGCCAAGACTGTTGCCCTGGGTTGGCTGGCGTCACAGCTGGTTGGGGCCCTGTGATGGAAAACACAACATGCACAGTACACAATATTTGCAATCCAGAGCCAGAGGGCTCAGTTTGTAAAGGAAATGAAACAAGACAATCAGGTGACACACTCAGATTAAGCTGTTGTTGCAGGGAACTACCTTGGTATTTACTCACGATACCCAAGACTGGACACAGGCTGGACAAAAATCGAGACTGCATGTGGTTGATCTGGAATGCCAGGAGAAGCAGGGTCTACACAAGTTGCAGAGGCTTCGTTCCTTTTCAAGCATGGAGCAGGGGGCTGATCTCAAGGCAGGGTTCTCGTCAATGGCTTCTCTGTGCAGTGGGTAGTCTGTCTGCACCAGTCTGGCAAGGCCCAGACCGCATGGAGACAGATTTGGATGCAGTCTGTTTTGGGCTGGATACAGCTTCCAGCAAGCAGAACACAGTTCACACAGTGGGGAACTAACTCAAGACCCACTAGCAGTTCATAGCACATTTATATGTAAGGGAATTCTACTGTACCAGGCAAAGCGCTCCCTGGTCACAATCGCAAAGTCTCTGCACACACCGGGAGCTTAGGGTAGCTGGAACTCCTGACATACCGATCGCATTCAGCAAAATCTTTGGTCTTCTTCAGGTTCAGCCTGGCCCACTTCAGTAGCTTACTATAGTCACACAAACTTTGATTTAGTCCAAAATAATTCTCTTCTTTCCTTCTCAGGAGCAGCAGACAGACATGCAGGCCAAAACCTCAGCCTTTTCACAGTTCTCCCATGCGAATCCACTCATAATTGCTGCTCAGAATCACTTCAGCTCCTTCTTCTTTAGCTTCCAGCTTAGATCTGCCTCAACTGCCAGCAAGCCTGGGACTTTCTCCCAGATCCAAAAGGTCTGGTTGGCTGACTTGGCTGTCAGTCAAAGCAAAAGCTCCCCCTTCAGTTGCAAAAAAGCTGCAAAAAGTTCAAAACTACAATTCCTACAGATTTTGACTTCAGACAGCTCCCGTAGTCCAGCTACATTTTAGGTCCCACAAGAACTGATTGGTCCAATTTGCAGTCCAGGACCAAGATAGTGGAGACAAACAAAACAGTCCTTGCTGCAAAGAAAGCATGTTAGACAAACTACATTACCATTATCACGCTAAATGATTTTCAGCAAATGGTTACATCTTTCAACAGAGCTCCCTCTCAGATTACTTATGCTGCAATCAGGCAGCTCTTAAAGAGACAGTACACAGAGGCTATACAGGCTCTGGTAATCACATTTAAACTGCTAAAACGTAGGACACCAGCCTAGCAGTGAGCATTTAGGCAAGCTCAAGGAAGAATTTTTGGGAACCCCCATTTGTAGGGGAGGTTACGAATGGAAATGTGCAAAACCTTCTTTCAGTATGTCTTTACCTTTCCACATAATTTCCTCAGCATTCAGTCATTTCTGTATTTTTGCTATGTTATGCCCCAGTTCACAGATTGGACAAGTATACATATGATTTACATGTAGCTGGCCCACATTGCTGCTCACCTTAAAGCTGTTCTGAAGGGCCAAGCTCATAGGTGCCACTCACATAACCTGGTCATACTAGTTCCCAGATGTAGAATTTCTTGCTGTGTCCAGAGGTAGCTCAAGAGGAGAGCTAGGGGAGAAAACTTGTATACTGTATCTTTGACATGGAATATTTGCTCCACATAAGCAGTATATTCAGTAATATAGCAGTCCAATGTTTGTTTTTAATAATAAATTTTGCTTTCTGCTTCACATAGTCCTTTGTGCAAAGCAGGAGTGTGTGTGTGTGTGTGTGTGTGTGTGTGTGCATATGCGTGCATATGTGTGTGTTTGCAATTAGTTAATCAAGGCCTGACTGTTGGGCAAGCAGGTAATGAGGTGGGAATGAAGCAGTTACATCATGGGTCTCCACCTCATAAAACTCTTCAATACCAACCACCCCAAATGTTTGAGGGGATTTTCTAGCTTTGGTCATAAGAAAGCTGCCCAACCCCCTGTCTGCCTCCCAACTGAACACACAAGCCAGTTATTAAAGCAGGATTTGGTCATTGGGCCTTAAGGGTAACAGGGCAGGAGGGTTGGTGGTTGTCATGGAGAGCCCTGCATGTGCTCAAAGTGCATTCTGTCACAATGATTGGCCCTATGCCCATGTGTTGGGTTTTCAGATTGGCCACTGGACATCTTTCCCCAAGCAGGCTTGATCATAGTGTTGTTAGGTCAGGTTTTTTAGTTGTGTAGCAACCGTCAAAGAAGTAAGAGTATTGTACAATATGCAGCCAGTCGGTAAAGAATAAGTAATAAATTTATCAGTTGTACCAAGTTTATTATGCACTACAGTAACTCCTTAGTTCAACTGCTATGAGTTTCTAAAAAGCCACACACTGTCAGTTGTTTAGAACCATGCTACTACTTACATATCTAGCCACTATATGGTTCATGCTCCTGCTATGCATGCTAAATAGCCACACACCAATGTTTTGTATATTTTGCTCTTTCTGTAACCCTTCTCCCTCTCCCTGGGTCACACCTGGAAATAAGCCTTTGCTCAGTGTGCCTTTCCCAGTTAACCATGTTTAAATTAATAAAAAATAATGTACAGACTTGCTGACAGGGCATGTAAGCATCTAGCATTACATTAAAGGTATATTTCTATTTATTTATTTACAGTATATTTCTCTTCATACTGAAAGTAGCAGGATAAGTGGGGAGAAAAAAAGATTAGTAGGCAGTGTTTGGGGCACTTTGAAACTGTATTTAAAACTGTAATAGGTAGTGTGGGGGAAATTAGGTCAGAAAACTAGCCCACCAATTGGAGGCATGGATGTTCTGCCTGGGGGAGGTTCCACCTGGTGTATAAAAGAAGGCACTCCTAACATGTTCCCACACATGCTCATGTCCCAGCAAGAGAGTGGAACAGCACAGGAGTAGAAAAGGTGTAATACTGGCATCTTAGGCATCAGCAGAAGGAAGTAGGGAGGCAGGGGGCTCTGCAGGTCAACTAAGGTAAGGCACCTGCTCACTGCTGTGTAACAGTCACTGCTGGGAGTAGCAGGAGGTAAAAGATAAGCCAAAACTGAGAACAGGAGCAACACGTTATCTACTGTAGGAATATAAATAGATTTAAACAAAATAATGGGGAACACAAATAAAAATAAACAAAAAAGGGGGAAACTAGAAACACCCTATTGGGACAAGGGTACAAAAGTATTTCCAGGTAACACAGGGAGAATAGAAGTTGGGAATACTGGGAGTGGTGCAATGCAGTGGCTGTGGGGTGGCAGTTTTCAGAGAGACCTTCTGGAGATTGCAGTGTTGCCCCATCTGCACACACCTCTCTAGATGAAGGGAGGAGGTTGCTAGATTCCTGACTGAGTTGGTTATGCTTCAGGCATCCTCTTCCCACACCCAGTGTCCACCAAGTCTGCCACTGTTATCTCAGAGGATGCCAGGGAGGAGGAACAGCTGGGCTCTGTTGGTCTCTGGTTGTTGTAGGTGGGACAGAGGCACATTTCTCAATCAGTACCACTACATAATTTCTATGCTGCTCTGATGGCATGGGACTGCCTGGGAAGAGGCACCCACAGTAGTGACTAGGGAGGATGTGGAGACCTTCCATAGCAAAGACCCCAAGGAGGGTTGTAGAAGACCCCAGAGGAGGACAGAGAAACTTTTGGTTGAGGGCTTGATTATGAGGGGATACATTTGGGAATAGAAAGGGAGAGAGGCAGGTTAGGAGCCTACGTGGTGCTATGTTTGAGGGATGGGAGGTGGATCCTGACGATTGCTTGGGCAGCAGGACACAAGGAAGAGCTGGATGTCAGTGTTCACCTGGGAACTAATAACCTGGCAAGGAATGGGGTGGAGATACTGCTGGGGGAGTGTAGGGAGCTGGGTAGGGGTCTTAGGTAGTGTGTTCAGTGACATTCACAGAGGTGGTTCTTGTCTACAACAGGGGGGAAAAGAGGGATCTCTGCACCAGAAGCTTCAACTCATGGCTGAAGAAATGTTGCAGACAGGAGGGGATAGCTACACTGGGGACTAGGGACACACCTGGTAGGATAATGGCCTATGCAAGTTTGATGGCCTGCATCTATTTGGGAGGAGAACCACAGGCCTCAGAGGATAGTTTAAATATTACCTTGATGAACATTTAAACAAGCCAAGGGGGGTGGCAGAAGGAATCAGGAAGGGATAAACTGCACCCCTCACAGGCTGAAGTAGAGAGTAGGGAGAACCTGAGGGAAGAGGAATCCCCCAGGGTGCAAATTAGTAAAGGAAGCAGGGTGGTAGAGAAGAAAGGGGATGAGAATGGGAACATTTAAAAGAGGGTGGAAAAAAGAAGGGAGGGCAAAAAGGGGTGAAATGAAGGTAACAAGCACAGTGGAATTGAAACTTTGAAGGCCATGTGTATGAATGCCTAAGTCTAGGAAATGAGATTCTGGAACTTGAGGACATCATGGTGGAGGCTGACCTGGATATTGTGGACATTACTGAGTCATGATGCACTGAAAACTATGACTGGGACATGGCCATATTAGACTATGCACTATTCAGGAAGTACAGGGTGGGAAGGAAAGGAGGAGGTGTTGTGCCTTATATGACAGAAAGCATAAAAGTTACAGAGATACAGGGGAGGTAGAGGTACTGTGGATCACCCTAGAGACAGGGAATGGAGCAATTATTTGCCCTGAAATGATTTACAGACTGCCACCACAGGGAGAGGAATTAGATAAGGTATAGGTGGAAGTCACTGGCAGGATGGTAAGAAAGGGGGAGGTGCTGCTCATGGGGAATTTCAACCTGCCAGATATAGAGTGGAAACTCCCAGCTGCAGCTTAAAGTAGAAGCAGGCAGATCCTGGACTCTGCAGGGAGCATTCCTCAGGCAACTAGTCAGTGAACCTACTTGTGATGTGTCATTACTGGACCTGGTACTCACTAACAGGGATAGTGTTGCAGACATCAAGTTGGGAAGCCACCTGGGAACCAGTGATCACCATATGGTGTGGTTCAGCATAAGGATGGCTGCAGAATCTGACCACACAAGGTGAGGTCCTGGATTTCAGAATGGCAGATTTTATAAACATAGGTGAATGCCTCAGGGATGACCTGGAGGGTGGGATGTTCTGGGGGAGGGGGGTGGAGGAACAGTGGAACAAACTAAAAGGGAGCATAGTAAAGGCAACAAACCTCTACATCATAAACATAAGGAAAAGCGAAAGAAAAAAAGAGACCACTATGGTTTTTGAAAGAGGTAGTTGAAAGGGAAATGACTAACAGGGTGGTATTCAGAACGTATAAGGAGACTCAGAAGGAGGAGGATAGAGAAGTGTATCAGGGAAAATAGAGGGAAGCAGTGAAAGCTGTAGGGAGCACAGAGGTGCAAATTGAAGACAGAATAGTCCAGGTGGTAACAAAAAGGGGACAAGATATTTTTTTTTAGGTATGTAAGTGAAAAGACGAAGACCAGGGGTAGGATTGTAAGTTTAAAAATGGAAAGTGGGAACTGTGTAACAGGGGACCAGGAAAAGGCAGAAATCCTGGAAAAATACTTTTGTTCAGTGTTCATTGAGGAAGGAGAAGGAGAGGGGTCACTAAAAAATAACATTCTTTGGAGGGAGAAAGGAGGACACTAGTCTTTTTTCAAAGAAGAGAGTCCTGAAGAGACTCATTAATCTGAAGGTGAACAAAGCAATGGGACCAGATGTGGTGCATCCAAGGGTATTAAGCGAGCTCAGAGAGGTACTGGGTGCTCCTCTGACAGTCCTATTTAACTGCTCACTGGAAATAGGTAAGGTTCCGGAAGACTGGAGAATGGAAGATGTAGTCCCATTTCACAAAAGTGGTAGCAGAGAGGGGGCTGGTAATTATAAACCAGTCAGCCTGACATTGGTGGTGTTTCTGTTGTAATGCTCATATGTGCCTCATTTGCCTCAATTTGTGTGGTACTGTGTGATTTATATAAGAGCTCTGGCCCCATCAATATACTGTACTGGCCATGTATGTTTGATGTTTGTAGACTAGAACTAATAATGTGCTGCCATATCTTGTACTGCATGGCATGCCCCTTGACTGTCTACTGACTGTATTTCCTGCCTATAACTACTGTCGTCACTGTATCTGTCAGTTGTCTGAATATATTGTCTGTAATTAGTTCTGGGTCACCCCTGAAAAGGGACCTCAGGTTCCCATGGGCTCACCTGGTTACCAAAATTTCAATAAATAAATAAGTTAATAGAAACACTGCTGAAGGAAAGGATTGTGGAATATCTTGAATCCAACGGGTTACAAGACCTGAGACAGCATATGTTTATGGGTTGGAGGTCCTGGCACATGAATCTGATGGATTTCTTTGACTGAGTGACAAAGGAATTAGATCAAGGTGGAGCGGTGGAGGTGGCCTACCTAAAGTTCACTAAGGCTTTCAAAACCATTCCACATAGACCAGTAAGCAAGCTGGGTAACTTAGGCATGGGTCCAATGGTGGTAAACTGGGTAAGAAACTGGTTAGGGGACAGACAATTGAGGGTGGTGGTAAATGGAGTTCACTCCAAGGAAGGGACGGTGACCAGGGGGGTGCCTCAGGGATCAGTACTGGGACGGGTCCTCCTTTAATGTCTTTATAAGTAACATTGCAGAGGAGCTGGAAGGGAAGTCTTCTGATGCAGAACCTTCACCATTTTAGTTGCCCTCCTCTGGACCACCTCTACTCTGTCTATGTCCTTCCTGAGATGTGATGTCTAGCACTAGACACAGTACTCTAGATGGGGTCTTACTAGCATAGATGGGGTCTTACCAGCAATCAATACAGAGCCACCGTCATCTCTCTGTTTCAACTGGTGATACCCCTCCCTATGCACCATGGCATCCCACTAGCCCTCTCAGCTGCCTTATTGTACTGCCTGGCCATCTTTAGGTGATCTGATATAATTACCCCAGGTCTCTTTCCTGTTTGGGTGTCATCAGTGCCATCCCACCCATGTCATCAGTACCACCCCATGCATTTTTTACTCAGTCCCTGGGTCTCTGTGCCCCAAGTGCATTACTTTACACTTTTTTACATTGAAACCCAGTTGTCATACCATTGACCACTTCTCAAGTTCTCAAGTCACTGCTTATCCTTTCCACCCCCTTGGAGTGTCCACCCTATTGCAGATTTTGGTGTCATCCACAAAGAGGCAGACCTGCAGTACATTATTTTTTTTCCTTTTACTCTTTTATCCTCGCATTCATGCTTTTTTTTCCCTCTTGCCTCTGTCTTTTCCTTTTCAATATCTCTGTCTCTCTCTCTTCTCTCTTCTCTCTCTCTCTCTATCTCTATCTCTCTCCACCCTCAGTGCCATAATTTTGATAGGCTGCTTTTCATCTTCCAGAATAACTTCAAGCCAGCGGATCCACTGTCAACTGAGATGCCAGATATTTTAATTAGGGAGATTGTGACTTTTTAGACTGGATAACAGAATACCTGCCTTTCTCATTATGCTAGTAACAATGGACTTCTGCTTCCATAGCCTTCTCTGATTATAGATTCTTCATTAGAGAAATTAAATCCATTTAATAGTATTAATTTTAGATAGTGACAAATTTGTTTTCATTAACATGGTTTTCTTGTGATTGTTTAGAATATTCTCTCATTTTTATGTTTGCTTGCACGCATGTGCAAGAAACATAGTGCCATCATCTGAGTTTTCAGAGGTGTGGCAGCCCTCTTCCTATTCAGTCAGTGTGTTTGCAGGAACAGCCGCAGTTCTCCAATGCCTGCTGGAGCTGTCTATGACAGCAGTCCAGCAGTGCAAAAATGCAGTGGCGTACAGTTGAAAGGTGGAGCTACGCTTCAGTGAGCAGCAATAAGATATCGCCTGCTCATGCGCGTGCCCCCTACACACACACACACACACACACACACACACACACACACATATGCACGCATACTGCGTGCTCGCCTCCACACACACACACTGTATAGCTGACGGGTGCCCACCTTGGCCGGCTGTACTCCGCCTCTAAAGAGCTCTTACACATGCCACGCTGGGTGCCTACCCCAGCGTGGCAACAGATGCTGTCGCCGACGGGGTGCCCAATCCCCCATCGGCTCCACACCCCCAAAACTGTCTTTGTGCCATGCTGAGAGCCCACCCTAGCGTGGCAAATGTCCCAGCTCATATGTCCTTTGTTTTAAAAAAAAAAACAACCTGAAATTACAACGGTCCCTTGGTGTCTCTACCCCACCCAGCCCCACCCTGCGCACCTACCTCCCCACACCCCCACCTTATACTTACTCCGGACTCCAGCACGACAATCTTCTGTGGACTGGAACACGCTCTGCACTTTTCAAAGCGACCGCGAACTGAGGAAATGCCGGTAAGTTGTATAATGGGATAGATAGGGTTTTTTCAACTTTGCTGCATATCTCAGGCATTTTTTGGAATTTTTGCACCAAATTTTCAACATGGGTTTTTGGGACCCCTTCTCTTGAATGCTCTCACTGTCATGGCGTTAATCGGGCCCAAAGGGTGATTTCGCAGTCACTGCGTGAAATCACCTTTGGGACCAAGTAATGAAATGACACTGGCACTGTTCATAAGGTGGCCTCAAAAGTTTATGTTGAAAATGTGGTGGAAAATTCCTAAAATGACTGTTTTACTTAGCTGCATTGCGCGAAGTCTTTAGCGCACGTCAAGTTCGTGAAATTTCAATATTTTCACTCCAGATTTTCAACATTGCCATTTTACCACACCTCCTTATGAGCAGTACAGCTGTCATTTTTCACATCTTGCCCAAAACGTGTTTCTACCCATGTAGCGTACAATGGCGCAGTCGGTGTGCGAAATCAATGTATGGGGCATATTAAGAAAATCACAGTGACACTGTTCATGAGCAGAGGTATTAAAATGGCTATGTTGAAAATTTTGTGAAAAAATTCCCTAAAAAGACTGTTTTACGAGCGTGCGTTGCGCAGTTCCTACGCACACTCATAAGTTTGCGAATTTTCAATATTTTCACTCCAGATTTTCAACATTGCCATTTTATTACACTTCCTTATGAACAGCACAGTGGCCATTTTTCACATGTTGCCCAAAATGTGTTTCCGCACATGTAGCGCACAATGGTGCAGTCGGTGTGCGAAAGCAATGTTTGGGACAGATTAAGAAAATCACAGTTACACTGTTCATGAGCAGAGGTCTTAAAATGGCTATGTTGAAAATTTGGTGACAAAAGTCCATAAAATGACTGTGTTATGAGTGAGCATTGCGCAGTTTCCACGCACCCTCGTAAGTTCATGACTTTGTAATATTTTCAGTCCAGATTTTCACCAGTAGCATTTTTCCACACTTCCTTATGAACAGTACAGCTGTCATTTTTCACAACATGGCAGAAATGTGTTTTCACACTTTCAGCGCAGAGATGCGTGGTCGCTGTGGGAAATCATTGTTCGGGACAGATAAAGAAAATCACAGTGACACTGTTCATGATTGGAGGTCCCAAAATGCCTGTGTTGACAATCTGCTGTAAAAAATCCCCAAACTAATTACATTACAGGTGTGCGTTGCACAGTTTCTATGCACGCTCGTGACTTCACCAGTTTTTTTAATATTTTTACTGCAGATTTGCAACATTGCCATTTTTTACACCTCCCCATGAACAGTACAGCTGTCATTTTTCACATCCTGTTCGGAATGTTTTTGCACCTGTGGTGCTAAATGCCATAGTCGCTGTGCATAAGCGGCTTTCGGCTAACAAACTGATATTGCCACTGTTCATGAGGTGGGGTCACAAAAAAACCATGTTGAAAATTTGGAGTGAAAATACCACCGAATGCCTGAGGTATTAGGGTTTCCAACCATAACGCCCCACCCTGTAGAGAATGACAGGCATCAGGTGTGTGACTTAGGATTCTTGCCTGTAATGCTCATACCATTCCACACCCTGCAGCCAGTGAGAGACATCGAGGTATGCCTTGGACTCCTTGGCCCCAAAGTTCACCCCATTCTCCTATACCGCACCCATCTCACCGTATTTCCTGATGGAATGGGGTGGGCATAAGGGCCAAAGACCCCAAGGCACACCTTGACACTTGTCAGTGTCTGCAGGGTGGGGTGTGGTGAAATGGCATGGCTGTTATGCCTGATGACCCAAAGGTACAGCCCAATGCCTGTCACTCTCTGCAGGGTGGTGGTGGGGTTGGCTTTAGTTCAATACTTCACTGCCATTCCTATTATGCAGCTCTGTAACTTCTACACTACCACTGCCAATGCCAACAAACAAACATTCGGCATTGACAAATGCTTGTTCTATACTGATATTTTTTATGTGAAATTTGTAGAAAAATTATCTATTTAAATTGTGAGTTAGCATGCACTTTACACAGATAGCACATTTTTTTAATATCCCACTTGGTACCAGCATGTAATTACCATTAAGCAGGACATTGGTCCACTGGAGCAAAGGATATAAATGTGGGGTAACTCTAACCACTCGTTAGCTCCCTGAAGAAGCTCTAGTGAGTGAAACGCCAGAGCTAGTGGCCCCCTGCGTGGACAGAGGCTTTGTTTGTCTGACTGACTTGCACAATAAATCAACATTTAAGCCATCAAAAGGTTTAGAGCTTCATTTTTTGCTTAAACAGCTTGCAAGAGTACAAGAAGAACCTGTAGGAATTCCATGAGTGCAGTATTGTTCATTGCTATCTTGTTGGATATAGGGCCTGGTTATCCCTATTTCTGCACCTGGTTTGGCACTTCAGAGAGCACTTTTCTTTGTTGGCACATACCCTTGACCTCTCCTTGAGTTTTCCCAGGTCTGTACTTATCCTTTCCACCCCCCCCACTGGAGTGTCCACCATATTGCAGATTTTGGTTTCATCCACAAAGAGGCAGACCATCCATTTCAGCTTCTTTGCAATGCCAGTTATAAAGACATTAAAGAGGACTAGTCCCATGACTTATCCCTGAGGCACCCTGCTGGTCACCTTCCCTTCCTCGGAGTGGACTCCATTTACCACTACCCTCTGTTGCCTATTTCCTAACCAATTTCTTATCCAGTTCACCACATTTGGACCCACTCCTAGGAAATCAAGTTTGCTTACTAGCCTCCTATGTGGAATGGTGTCGAAAGCCTTACTGAAATTTAGATAGGCCACGTCCACCCTCCACCCTGATGTAAATCTTTTATCACCCAGTCAAAGAAATCTATCAGATTCATTTGGTATGACCTCCCCCTGTGAAACCATGCTGATCTGGGTTTTGTAACCCACTGGATTCAAGATATCCCACAATCCTTTCCTTCAGCAGCAATTCCATTAACTTTCCCTCCACTGATATCAAAGCTGACTGGCCTATAATTGCCAGACTCCTCCCTGCTAACAGTTTTGTATAGTGAGACTACAGCCGCTCTCCTCCAGTCCTCCAGAACAACTCCTGCTTCCTATGAGCTGTTAAATTGGACTCTCAGAGCAGCAGCCCGTATTTCCCTGAGCTTCCTCCATACCCTTGAATGCACCCCATCTGGCCCCATTCCTTTGTCCACTTTCAGATTAGCAAGTCCCTTCAGTACTCTCACATCCCTTCCTCCAAAGCTTTTGTTACTTTTTGTGCCAATTTCCCTTCTCCTTCCTCTATGAACACTGAAAAAAAGTATTTTTTCAGGACATCTGCCTTTTCCTGGTCCCCCTTTGCACTATCCTCCCATTCCCTTTTTAACCTTAATATCCCACCCCTGGTCTTCCTCTTTTCACTTACAAACCTATGTAGTAATAGTAGTAGTAGTAGTAATAGTGGGCGACAAGATCACATACTTTGCTGCGCTCAGTGACAATGCAGCCTTGGTCATACAGCCCTTAACCATGTCAAGTTTGATGTCATTTGTAAGTTCAAGGGGAGCTGGGGAGGTAAAATGGCTAAGCCTGAAGCCTGGTTAGTATGGGAAAAGCTGCTAAAGTATACCCACTAATATGCTTCAGGACTAATATTTTGAAGATATAAGTGTCTGCTGGAAGGATTGCCATGGTTGTTTACCTCATACAGTGTGTGTCTCCATCGTTCTGGACAGGAATCATTTCATCTTGTTTCCCCTTGCCAGGCAGCTCATCAGCTTGGGGCTAGAGGTTAAAGAGATTGGTGATTGGTGTACAGCCGGTTCAGCACCCTTTTTCCAGAGTTGGGTATCCCTGTAATCGAGGACTTCTCTTTATGGAGTGTAATATGCTTGATTTCAGTGAGGACATCAACTTGTGAGATTTACTCATTGCAGAATTGTTCAGTTTTTCCTCTGACTCATGTAAAGTATGTAGTATTGTTTTCCAAGTAGGCAGTTTCTAATTGGTTTCAAATTAGTTGGTAAGGAGGTTGCAATATTGGTAAAGCATGCATTAAGCATGTCAGCCAACTGACTTTGAGTTTCTCGGTAACTGTGCCAGCAAATGGTAAGACACATGTTAACCTGACTAAATGCAAAGTTATACATATGGATGCTAGAAACAGTGCCAGAATTAATTTATAAAATGGGCAAGAACAATGCAGCATCCTGATTGGGTAGTTGCTGTCTAGACCCATGCAGTAATTGAGTGGTAACTGCACAGGTCTGTAAACTCTTTGCACAACAGAATGTAATGGCCATGAACACTACAGCACTCCATATACATTTACCACACCCATGAGACTGTACTTCACACACAGCGATTCCGGAATTGGAAAACAGAAGACATCGGGATGTATTTAAACACCCAAATGAATAGTTATTCATCATTTTTTTTCATGTTTCCCTCAGTCTAGAAGTAGGTAAAAGAATTACAATGAAGACTGTGTGCTGCATTATTCAAACTCCACAGCAGCAAGGGATGGTAATGTTATCAATCAGACTTTAAAAGTGTTATCTAGTTGGTGGGCCATTTTATAAATGCTATAATATACTTTAGGGCATGCGGTTACTGTATAATTACTGCCTCCCCTGTTGAACACACTCAGCTGATGCCTCATACCTCCAACCTGGGGTGGGGGGCACGCAGTAATTACACTGTAACTGCATGCCTGTCGTGTATTACTGCTCACATAAACAACAAGATAAAGATGATCAGTGTCAGTGGCTCAGTAGGTAGCATTCTCTCCTATGGGGTCAGAAGAACACAAAATCATGCATTCTATTCCCATACCAGGTACTGTAGGAATAAACCATGACAGGGTGTGAGTTATACTGGAATTTATCCATGCCTGGTGTGGTTCGGTCATGAGGCCACAGGCCGAGTGACCAAACCACACCAGAAGTGGATAAATCCCAGCATAACCCACACCTTGTCATGGTTTACTTTGATTATACAATGTCCCCTGCATTTTTTGTTACAAAAAAATAAGAAAAAACTTCTCTTTTTTTGCATTTTAAATTATTTTTCTGAATTTGTTGCTGCACCAGAAATAAATAATCCTTGGTTGCCACAGCTCCAGTTTTAATGCACAGACGCAGTATTGTTTAGTTTTTTTCTCACCTCAATGCTTTCCCTGGGGCTGGGAAACCTTTATCATTGTGCCTCATGTCACCAGTTCAGTGTGTCCCAACTACGTTTTTGTTGCAGGAGCCAGGACAGCTTTGTGTGGTTGGTACATTGACCAAATTACTGACAATGGGAATCAAGGACTTACCTGACTCCCTGTCTTGAATTCTTCCACTCTTTTCTCACTCTTCTCTCTTCCATTTCTTTTGCATTGGCCTCCACTGACCTTATCACTGAACTACCTAATGCAACATACCTACAGTATGCCCTATGACTATACTCAATCTACCCTGCATCATCATTTGGGCAACTAGTACCTCTGCCTCTTCTAAATATTATTACTGTATGTTTTCTATCAATGAATATGTTTTTTAATGTTGTTTAATGTTTACTGTGCCGTACCCTTTGATGTGAAATCTTTGCAAATGAGCTTCAAGCTCAAAGGTTGTAATCCGAGACTTGAATACATAACTGACTCAATTTTTTGTGTATTGTGTGCTTGTGTGGCAGCGTTCATTGCTGCCATGCTTCTTAAGACTCATTTCACGGCCCTGTTTGGCTCATGAGCCAGGGAAACACAGTCACTGGTGTTGAGGTTTTGTCTACCCTCTTCCTTGGTCCCTGAAACACTGGAACAGGCCCAAGGTCAGAGGCTGCCGAGTGGCAATGGCCACAGATTTGAACTGTGGAGCTCTTCTGTGACTGCCCTACCAGCCCCTGTCTTTGATAGTTCTGGGACTGGAGGATAAAGATATCAGGAGACAGGGGATGAGGAATCATGTAAGGTAAGTCCCGAACTGTGTGTGGGGGTGTTACACAAATTTCATTACAAACTACAATCCTTGTTTGAAACTCTCACTTTTGCATCACGCTTTAGCTGTACTGTTTATATTTTTTGGGGGGTCAGACTGATTGTTTTTCAGATGTACCTGATGGGATCTTTATCAATGTGTTATGCTGGGATTTATTCATGAATAAAAGACCCAGTTAGCCAATGAGGTTTGTCTTTTCAAAGGTTCCATTGTACAAGAACCCATAACAGACACTGTAGTTCAGTACATGGGGCTGAGGTGCTACACTGTTGAGGCACTGTCCTTTGGATGACAAACAAAAATCCCTTTCGTCCATCCCTAGAAGCACTCCAGCTGGAAGTTTAACATCCCATTATAGATATTGAGAAAGAGTAGGGAAGTTCAAAATCTGTCAATACAGAGCTCCAGCTTGGTTAAATGATCTTCTCTCTGATATCCTCTCTGATCCAGACTTGGCACCTTCAAATTAAAACTGTGTTGTCTCCTGACTACACTCTGTAAATTGTGACTGCACCTGCTAGCCACTGGTGCACCCCTTCAGCTCGACACGCCAAGAGCGAAACACGAAAAATTACCATTACAGCAACAGTCGCTGTAATGGTCCATTTTTCGTGTTTAGCTTTCCCCCGGTGTTCCACACCCTCCCGGTACAACTCAGACCTGGAGTTGATAATCTAACATATCTAGGGGTGCAGGGGGCACAGCCCCTGACAGAAAACACGTGTGATTCTGATGGCACAATACAGGTGTCAGTATTTATTGTGCCATCGCTGTGTGGGAGGTCGGCATTTTCAATGTCGACCTCCCTTGGTGATTGCCTAGCCACTACTTTCTCTCATTGTGATAGTGTTACTCCATCTCACCTGCTTTTATTTTTCTGCTACACCCCATGGATCCTGGCCTGTATAGTTGCCAGCACCCTCTCCCTGTCTCCCCTCTCCCATCTGACCCACCTTCTGCCACCCTCCTGTGCCCCCCTCTTTTCCACCTTCTCCTCCTCCTTTATCTCTCCAGCATCCCCTCCTGTTGACCTCACCCCAGGATCGTCCCTGTTTCGCAAAGCCCACTCTGCTGGCTTACTATCTTGATTTGATACCATGCTGATTGCACCCTTATTGTAAAGTGAATGTCCTACCATTCTGTTTTAATCCCCCCTCCTCGCTACATTTGGGATATGCCTACCCTTCCTTGTTTGCCCTGATGTTGACAATGTCTGTTGTATTCAGACTGCAATTATCTGAATATTTCTGTTATTATCGTTGCTTATTGTTTAAATACCACCTCACCAATAGTTATCTAATCATTATTTGTTATATTGCTGCAATTGTTTTACCTACTCATCTCTTGTCTTATGCACTGCCTTACTATTTTTACCACCTGTTTTCTATTTTGCATTTCTGTATTTCTCCTCTTGCCATATTTTACTCTGTACATTACCGTACTGTTATCTTCTATGATGTGGAACATTTGTAAACAAACTTCTGGTTCAAAAGTATTTGTAATCCTAGTAATGAATAAATAAAATTAAAGAAAATAAAATAGGTCCATATAACCCTAGGCAACATGTGGAAATGAGCTATCACAGCTCAGTAAGCCATCCCTGTTCAAAACTGGCACATAAATAAAGAAATAAATAACTAAAAACCTTCAGTAACAGAGCAGAAAGAAAATCTAGAGTTCATAGTATAAAGCAGGATTAACACGATGAGTGGCAGTAAATGGTCAATAGGACAAGATGGATCAAATGGGGACTGGGAGATCAACTCTAATGGCTGTGATATTGCCTTGGTACAGTACATGGCCTGGTGTGGCATCATACTAACAATTGTGCCCTATTCTGAACATCACCCTACAAGATGGATGTTACTATTGCAGAACCAGAAAAGGTGCTGAGAGTGACAAGGCTGATTAGGGGAATGGAATGGTATAAACAGTAACCAGAACAGCTGTATCTCACATGTATAGAGATGAAATGCATGGGACACTATGGATTTGAAGTAATGAAGGGAATTCAGAAGGTAGACTTAAGCATGCTGTTAGTTGTAAGCCAGGAAAAGAGAACAAGGGTACAGACACATGCTGACACTCGTAAGAGGGAGTTTAGGAAGCAATAAAAACCTAGAATCTTGGGTTGTTAATATTAGGCTAATAGGGAACTATTATATTCCTAACAGTCTAATTATGGAACCTCCATACTCTATAGAACCACCATACTCTATAAAGAAAATTAGCATGGCAAAATGAGGCAGAGTTATAAGCTTTGCCCTTTCCAAGTATATATCAGGAGGAAGAAGAAATACTGCATATTATACAGTACATAGGGGACCCATCATAACATACCAGCTAGCTTTGTTTTGGGCAACCGATGGAGAAGAACACATTCACTGTAGAGAGGAACATTTCCTTTCCTTAGTGCACATATTTTACTGCCATTAGTTGCCCTTAAATGAAGCCAGAAGGTTGATTTTATTAAAGCTTGTTAAGCTGTTTTACAGCACACAAAAATAGCTCTTTTTTAACATCGAAATTCTATTATATGTTGGCAAAAAAACATCCAAAATACATACATCACATGCTTAGAATACAAATTAACAGGTATTGGTCAAAATTATAGAGGCTGATGACTGTACTTTTAACAATTGATTCATTAACTTTAGAAGACCCCCCACCAAACAGAACAGCGTAATTTTGCAATAAACAGTGGATAAACCCTTTTGCTTCATCAAGGTAAAAGATCAACTCTGAGGGTACACATTTCCCTAAATGAATCTTTGAGAATGGGGATTTTCTGCTACAGATACTGTATATTAGAGCATAATATTAGAAGGATGTTAGAAGTACAATACGGTGAAGAAATGATGCATGAAGAAAATGTAAATTTAGAAATATGCATAGAATCAGTGTAAATGTATGTCCAGGTACAGATCTTAAACAACTAAAACAAGAACATCCAATAGCAATTATTGCTCTGATATTTGTATCCTTGTGACTCTGCGGACCTGATCTCTATTAATTTATTAAATTTTGGTCACCAGATGAGACCACTGAGACAAGACAGTCCCTTTTTCAGGGGCGACCCAGGAAGTGCATTACACAGGCAGTGTAAGACATTGATTACAAGATTGGTACTGTACATGGATCGAGCACATACACGGCAACAGCAAACAACTATTACAGTTACACGTAATGGTAGGAAACAATGGTAAACAACATCATGCATTATTAACAAACATTATTTTATATACATTTTGACAATGGTAAAGTACATCTTACATTATTAACAAACATTGTTATATACATACAAGAGGGAGCAGAGAGATGAGCAGAGAAGACTCTCACTGGAAGGTTCTTCGAAACAGGACTCATCGAAAACAGGAGTAAGGTGTGGCAGCAAGGTGAGGAAGCAATAAGCTTTGAAAAAGAGGGAGGGAGGTGCAGGCCAGGAATGAGGGAGGCATCGAGTTCCAGCAGGACAAAGCAGAGAAGGCAAAGGATCTCAAGGCCACAGCAAGCTGGGGGTTTGGCAATTGGAGAAGGGGTAGGGAGGCAGATCAAAGAGTACATCTTGGATGTCGCCATTAAACAATGTCAGCAAGAAAGGGAGGAGTGTAGTGGTGGGTCAGCTTATGTATGAAGCTCACAATAGCATAACATAACTTAGATTTTTAGGGGAGTCATCCCAGGAAGGAAAGGGCATAACAGTGGTGATGTCAAGCATTGACACACAGTGCAAATCTACCCACTCTATGGTAGATCTGCGATAGATGGGATAGTGTGGTAGTGGTTGTTGAGAGTAGTAAGGGGGCTCCATACATGAGGGGTGGCAGGAGGGTTGCAGCCACTATCATGTGGCAGGAGGAAGAAGTGAGGAAGGGACAGACACAGTATAGGACACCAAGCTTTTGTTTAAGGGTTTTGGTTAGGACTGTGACATGCGTGTCCAATGAAAGAGAGGATTCCAAGGTGACACCCAAATATTTGAAGGACTTGACAGATTCAAGGACAGTTCCAGTGCGACATAGTACAACCAGCAGGGGGATGGTTTGAGTAGCTGGGTTGGAGAACAGCATGTACTTTGTTTTTTTAGTATTAAGGACTAGCTGTATTTGTAAAAAACAGTCTTCGAGAGTCTGGATGTCAGAGGCTAGCATTGAGTCTACCCACCCTACATCAGAAGAAGAAGAATGGTATATGATAGCATCATCTGCCTAAAGATGTGCGGAGGCTCCACCACAATTATGCGGGAGATGATTGATAAAGAGTGAGAACATAATGGACCCAGAATAGAACCCTGTGGGACACCATGGGTTATGGGTCTAGGGCCTGACAGAGAACTTGACAACTTAACTCTTTAACTGCAGCCATGGAGGTAACTCTGGGTCCACAAAAGGGCATTGGAATCAAGGCCAAGGAAGTGCAGCTGCTGTAACAAAAGTTCATGGTTTACCAAGTCAAATGCTTTGGTCAGGTCAATGAATATTGTTCTGGTGGGACGGCCATGATCTATTGCATGAACTATGTCAGAGGTGACTTTTATCAGGGCTGTAAGGGTACTTTGGTTCTTTCTGAACCTATGCTGGGAGGATGAGAGCAAATGGTGGTGGTCCAGGTATTCCTGCAAGTGATCATAGATGACGCACTCTTGAATTTTGGCTACTGGGCAAAGTATCGAGATAGGCCTGCAGTTTTCAATGATTGAGTTAGGACCACCCTTGTGGACAGGTACAACTACCGAGACCTTCCATTTCTCCAGGACAGAACAAGTAAGGAAGGACCTATTGAACAGATCACGAACCCACCAGACAAGGGCAGCTGTCCCCAGCTTTAGAAATTTTGGTTCAAGGGTGTCGTGACCTGGAGAGCTATCAGCTTTCAGATTTTTGAGAAGTCCACATACTTCAGTGAGGGTTGCTAGTTTCAGGTGAAATGAGGGGTGAGCCATGGAAGCTTCAGATGACAGAGGGTCAAGTTGGGGGGAAGAAGATGAGCTGGGAGAGAGTGATGTACACTAATGCAGATTGGTGATGTAATCATTAAAGCCAGTGGTGATGGCAGGAGAGGGGTTATTGAGTACTGCACCTTGGGAATCAAAGGAGCTAGGGAACTCAGAGGTATTTCCCTTTAAGAGGAAATTAACCTGTTTCCAGAAATTCTTCCGATTGCTGAGATGCTCAGTCTGGTGCCTCTTGAAATGCTGGCATTTAACTTTTAGGGCTGAGTTCTTGCAGCTATTCCTTAGCTGCCTATAGATTTGCCAGTCAGAACATATCCCACTATTCTTGTAAGTGTGCCAGGCTCTAGCATGCGTGGACATAAGCTTCCTGAGTTCTTTGGAGATCCAAGATGTTTTTAGTTCTTTTTGACTGGCATTTCTTCATAGAAGCATGATGATCAACAATTTCAGTAAACTTGGACACAAAAAAATCAAGGGCTTTGTTGATGTCTGGCAGGATATTTATTGGCCCCCAGTCAGTATCATGGATAGAGGCCATGAAAACATCGGGGTCAAATCTGGACATACCTCGTACCTGGATGACCTTAGCAGGGGGGTTTGGGAAGTTGCTGCATCAGACACATAGTGTCAGAGAGTGATCACTTATGCTGCCAGAGAGCACTCCCACTGCCTTGAATTTAGAGGCACAGTTAGTGACCACCCAGTCAAGCAAAGTACAGTTTTTCTTTTCTTGGTGTTAAGATGAGTTGGGTCTCCAGTGAGTTGAACCAGGTTGTAATCAGCAAGGGGCTAGCAGTTTGTCAGAGTTAGAACTCAGCCAGTCGATGTTAAAGTCACCACTGAGTACGAAGTCATGGCATGGTAGGTTAGCAAGGGAGATAATGAAGGAAGGAAGGCATGAAGAAGCATCCTTAAGGGGCAGATATACACATCAAAGCAGAAGTTTTTTAACTGTGCCAAGTGTGAGAAATAGGAATTGTAATTCAACCTCAGATGGCTCCAGATAAGGAACAGGGACTTCAGTAACATCTAAATTATCCCTGGCATACATTAGGACACCCCTCCCCTTTTTACCCAGCCGATCCCTCCTAAAAACATGTACCCAGATAAAGCAACCTCATGCTTGGCTTCAGCTAAGTCTCAGAGATACCCAGAATGTCTGGGGTGTGTTGATTAACCTAGGCTTCGAGCTCAGGCATTTTAGGCCTAAGACTGCATGCATTTGAAAAAAAAAATTAAAAGGCTAAAAAAACAAAACTGTACTGCCAATAATGTTAAGAAACAAAAGTCATCAGAAAGGGAAGTACAGTATTCAGATTTCCCCCTCTTGGAACCATGGAGACATTTATGCAGGTTAGACCCTCACTTCAGTTAGAGATAGGGCTGGGTGACAGTGTAACATTTATCCTCCTCCAGTCAAAGTCTGGTGAACTTCTGATTTTGGCAAAATTGTAATTTCAGTTATTTCCATCTATTTTTAAAAGCATTTGCCCAAATTGCATCAACTGTGGTATGATGACGTTACCATGGTACATACAGAATTGTATGAAGGTTACAATCTTTCTTTTTAAAGGATACTGAGTTATAAGCCTCCAAACATTCAGAACTTTTGAAATTACATTTTGTGATTATGTAAACTGAAGAATTATAAACCCATATTTCTTTAAAACTAGAGAACTGAATATCACCAATTTTGGGGGGTTATTGACCTTAAATATTAAGCTTTAATGCCAACCCCATGACCCAGCAGCAGAGTGTCATGCAGCCATGCTGATGACCCAGGCTCAGAAGTGAGCCCGGAAGGTCATGTCAGAAGGCAGGCCATGGCTGAGATAGCTGCTGCTTGGCAGTGCATCTTGATTGGGGAGGACTGGAGGTGGGTTCCACTAACAGCAATCTCTGTGAATGGGCCAGGCAGCTTGATCCTGCTGCAAGGGAAGCTGTGGCCGTGTAAGACAGACAGAGGCACCTCCCCCACCAGGGGAGGTGGGAGAGAAAAAATGTGGGAGAAAAACATGATAACCTACTGAAAGATGGCTGTGTTCAGTCTGATCAGGGTATATCCCTGTGAAAAGTGTATTTCCCTGAAGATGAGATGCCATCCTGGAGAAAAAACAATAAAGGAAAAAAAGAGGATGTGTGTCATCTCTCTAATCTCTTGCTCAAAAGATGACCAAGTTATAAGCAGCCAAAGATTCCAACAAAATAAGTAACTAAAGTTGAATTTCATGAGCTTGTGTGAAGTTGTGGAATGTTGTGATACTTTTGTCAAAGCCATGTTGTCCATACATTTTGTCCCAATATACACTTGAGTTGCCATTGTAGAGTAAAGTAAAGGTTGGGTAAAGTGGCAATAGGGTAGCATTCATAGGAGGCTCGACAGTAGAAATGTAGTGGTCCCAAGTATCAGGTCACTATCTTGAATGATGAACCATTAAGAATAGTCATGGGCATCACCGTGCACTAGCCTGTCTTCTTGCAAAATGCCAGCTAACCACTAGAGCTCACTGTCTTCAAGTTCAAGTTCAAGTATAAGCAGGAGAACTCAATTGAGCAAGCTCATTTACAAGAAGGACCTGAGCGAAACACTTAGGTACATGCAGCATATAGCATACATTGGTACAATAGACAGGAAGAGCAATACAGTGCAAAGATGGATAATAACACTGTAGCAATCAAAAGGAGACCTAGACAGTGAATATAATACAGTGGATTAGGAGCACCAATGCAAAAGGTACAATAAGGACACAGCTTGCAGTATTTGTACGATATATACAATCTCATTAAATTCAGGTACAAGGGCTGAGACCAAAGTGCATGATATTTACAAATAAATCACCTAATCAAGACTAGAGGAAGCATTGCAGCAGCAGGCAGTCACAGAGGTGGGACCTGGGACATACAGGTTAAGAACATTAAACAGGGGGAATTAGAGGTAGGGATGGGTGGACCCAAAAAGGTGCCGACTCTTATTATCAGGATCAGGATCTAGGCCAAAGTCCTGATAAGTCCTGATTAGTCCTGATTTAAATCAGAACATTTTGTAAAATGCGGTGAAAACTGCAAATCTGCTATATAATTGCATAAAATGACACTGAGATCTGTGACACACACATGTAATTTTTAGTCAGCATTTCAGGATATGAAAACTGTGAGTTTATAGCACTGATGTGCTGGTCAATTGAATATGACAGTCATGCAGTTGACCTCTGTCTGTTTCCTGCCTCAGAGTCAGTAGTACTAGTGCTGCAACTCTAAACTGATCTGTCTGGCCTCAGAGGAGGAATCCCATTCCCATTTAATAGCATGCACTGTACAGTGGACATGTCACAGAAACACAGAAGCATAGAATTTGATGGCAGATAGGGACCGCTTGGCCAACCCAGCCTGCCCATTTCCCTACCTATTGGATAAGCTGCAGGTTTTAGCTAACAAACAGCCTACTTCCTCCTAACGGATATCAGTTTGCTATTGGTGCACCAGTTCCTTCTCTGCTCCACTGAGAGTTATGCAGTTATTTTCTATGGCATGGGGTCCCCTCCACCCACCCATCTAAATTGATGACACATTAAGGGGACCCCTACCAAAAAAAATAACTACATGTCCTTAGGAATCCAGAGACCTAGCTACTGTGGTGGAAGGGGGAGTGTGACTGTAAGGCTGAGCCTGTACTGTGTGGGCAGAGACCTATATTCAGGTAATCCAAAAATGCAAAAATTAGACAAGTCCATTGGTATATACTGAAAAATGTGTGCCATCATGTTCAGGCAATCTAGAAATTAGGACATACTGAAAACATTCTGCCATCAGTCTCAACTACAGGCAGTCCAGAAATTACACAAGTCCATGAGGACATACTGCAAAAAGTGTGCCATCTGTTCAGGCAGTCCAAATATCATACAAGTCCATGAGGACATGCTGTGAAAAGTATGCAATCGGGTTCAGGCAGTCCAAAAATTACAGAAGTCCATAAGGGCATGCTGTAAAATGTGTGCCATCAGGTTCAGGCAGTCCAAAAATTACACCAGTCTATTAGGATATGCTGCGAAAAGTGTGCCATCAGGTTCACGCAGTCCAAAAATTACACAAGTCCATGAGGACATGCTGCGAAAAGTGTGCCATCAGGTTCAGGCAGTCCAAAAATTACACAAGTCCATTAGGACATGCTGCGAAAAGTGTACAGTCAGGTTCAGGCAGTCCAAAAATTACACAAGCTCATTAGAACATGCTGCGAAAAGTGTGCCATCAAGTTCAGGCAATTCAAAAATTAGCAAAGTCTGTTAGGACATGCTGAAAACATTGTACCATCAGGTACAAAAAATGTGTAGGCCACATATGAGCTTACTTGAGTACCGACTTATTTTTCTGAAAAACTGTGATCTTTCTACTCTTTCAAGTAGCCATCTTTGAGGTCACTGCAAAATGTATTTGCTGCCTCATAGGTGTAATCAGTCAATTGAAGGTTTATTTTCAAGAATGTTAACTTCTCAACATTTTCTGGTAGTAGCCTAGATCATGTTTCTGTTACCACATTTCCTGCACAGTTAAAGAGTCGCTCAGAAAATACACTGGCTGGGAGACAGACCATGTACTTCAAGGCTACCTGCACAAGCGCAGGCCAAACAGGCTCCTTGCTTTGCCAGTACTTAATGGGATCTTCATTCCATTCAATACCTTTTTCTGCTAAATAACAGTCAACCATGGCCTGGGCAGAAGCAGAGACAAATGAAGAAGGAAAGGCTGATTTTTCAAGGACAACAGCATCCAAGTGACCCCAACGATGACTGCTGGGTGTAGAACGAATGGCAGCAGCTGACTGTTTTGTAGCCTGACTGAAAAGAGATAGCTGTGAAGGTGCAGGAGGAATGGATGAGGGGTCTGCATCTGTTGTCATGTTTTTTTTTCAAAAGCAAATCTACTTAACATACTAACATATTATTTGCCAGCAGATTAGGCCTTATGGTCTATCGAGTCTGCTCGAACCTCAGATCCTTAGTTGGGTGCCGAGGCCCTCCCATCCCTTGTGCTCCAGAAACCCCTATTATCCATCCCCACCCCCCTGGGACAGGCCATCATCTGATACATCCACTTTCTGTGTCTGTCCCACCCTCTCTTGAAGCCCTCCACTGTGGATCTCTGAATCAGCTCACTAGGCAGTGCATTCCAAGGGTCCACCAAAATTGAAACTTCTTGAATGATTTTCCCTCTGCAGCTTTGGAATACATTTGGATCATACTGTGAGAGGTGTTTCATCCTGTACCGTGGGTCTAGTACTGTTGCAATAATGTAATGTTCCGCCATGAGCATTTCACCAAGTTTCTCATCATCTCTAACTTTTTTAATCATTCTATGTACTATGTCTTTTTTTATTCTGGGTGGCATGTCCCTTTTAGTTGCACTAGACTCTCCCACGTGAAACTGGCTTCTTGTGCCTTCCAACTCATCACTGATTGCATTCAGCTGAAATCTAAGAATCTTTATTAATGGGATTATTTGGCTGAGTGTGGCATTGTTGGAACTCACTTCCCTAGCAATTGCAGTATCTTGATGAGAAGTTTTAAAACAGCTCACTGCTGAGGAGTAATGTACACACCAGCATCCCCATTGCTGTTCTCTAGTGTATACTGTCTTGCAGCCTTTTTTTGCTCCAGTAATCTTTGGAACATGTAAAAAGTAGAGTTCCATCTTGTTGCAACATCCTAGATGAGTGTATGGAGGCAGGCCATGCTCTTCTTGTATGGTCTGAAGGCATTGGTGTGCTTTGTAGGAGTGACTGAAATGTGTGCATATTCTTTTTCCACATGTGTGAGAGCTTTTATATCTCTGTCCTCTTCCATAAATTCATGCACAATCAAATTTAGGCAGTGTGCAAAACATCGAATGTAGACAAAGCCCCCAACAGACAATGCTTTCTTTATGTTTGAACCATTGTCAGCCACAATAAAACCTACAGAAAACCTTTGTGATATAAGCCAGTACTATATGTCTCTGTTGAGCTCATCCAGGATGTTGGAAGATGTATGATCCTGTGGGATATACTGGATGCGAAGGGAAGCCAATTTTAGAGGGGAATTGTCAGTGTCACTACAGGGAGAAAACGATACTCAATGCACAGTCAGTGACATAAATGGTTCTGGCTGGCAGCTTGTCAATATGTCAAGAGTCAGATGGACAACCCCAGCCACTGCATCTTTTAAAGCATTTTTCAGTTTAGCACTTACTAAATTGTACATCTGTGGTATTGCAACAGTCAAGAAATATTTCCTGGATGGAATATCATAACATTATTAGTGTCAGTGGCTCAGTAGGTAGCACACTCGTCTATGGGTCCGGGAGATCAGAGGGGCTGTGGGTTCAGTTCCCACTTCTGGCACTTGGGTTAATATCCCAATACTGACACTGTAGTGCAGCATGAGAGGGGTGCTGCAGTTCTGAGGTGCTGTCTTTCGGATGAGACGTTAAACTGAGGTCCCATCTGCCTGGATTAATGTTAGTTCAGGTGGATGTTAAAGATCCCACGGCATTTATCGAAAAGAGTAGGGGAATTTCTCTGGTGTTCTGGCCAAATTTCCATCATTCACTAAAAAACATATCACCAACAGCTTAATTTTGGTTCAAAATTTAGTTGCTTACCATCTGTATCCCCCGTCCCGGTCGCCCTGAAAAGGGACTTCTAGGCCCAGTGGGCTTACCGGGTCAACAAAATAAAAAAAATTAAAAACATGGTGACAGATGAATAAAAAGCCTTTTGAATCCTACATGCTCCACATTTCTGTAAGGCTGTAAGTCCAGTGCTATCATCTCTGAAATTAGTTTTGTTATAGCAATTGCCTCAGGATGACTACGCTGGTACTTAGCTTTATGTTCGATTGTCTCTGAAATCGTGAGCAGTCTTTTAGCAGTTGAAGTTTTCAGACAGCCAGCATTAGGAGTGCTGGATGATGAGAAGGGCAAAAGGGGACTGTTTGAAGTACTTATTCTAGAAGAAGACTGAGAAGAAGTTGACAGTACAACTGAAGCAGCAGGGCTGCTGCTGCTAGCACTTGATATAACAGGTGCAGCAGGTGTAGTCTGACTTAACTCAGCCTGCATGTTGTCTTCATTCTCTCTGACCAAAAAATCACACCTGAGACGTAATGAGTGACATATCTCTAAATGTCTTTTTAATGCTAAGGTACCCAAAGCACCTTTTTTGCTCCCTCTGCTGATGGTCTTTTTACATACAGTATAGAGCAAACTGCTCTTAACTCATTATTGGCAGCCAGAGAAAAGTAAGATGACACAAAATATGTCACCTTTTTTGTTTTATTACCAGACACTATACTATCCTCCTTTGTCACTTCCACTATGGTGTTCTTGCTCAACACTGGAATGCTGCTCATCATGGTCTTTTTCTGTTTCACCATTATCATCATCCAACAGCTCCTCCAGGCTACTAACAGAACCTATAACTGAATGCACTGCCCCCCTCATCTGGTTTCTCCTGCACCTGCACCACACTGTTCATGCCCAAACTGCCCATCTCATCATCCCAAGTACAAATCATCACATTCCTCCTGCATCTGTGCAACTGCCACCTCTACCTCATTCTGGCTTTCCATTTGCTTCTGCTTTCCTCCCTCCTTGTCTGCATCCTCCGTTTCATAATCATTACTCTCATCAGAGCTAGATTCCGCCTCCCCCTCTTCTGTTTCATTTAAATCTGTACTGGTACTATGGTACACATAGGTACAGTAACTTGGCTTGATACTCCTTGTGGTGCTGACTACTCCTTTAGTTTTAATTAAGGTAGTTTTGGCCTTTCCTGTCTGTTTGGACAACATTGTGGAAGAACCACTACTGCCACCAGATGAAGTACCAGCAAATGGCCTTTTACCAGTTAGGCTGTGCAGTGTTGTTTGTGTTATACGTTTCCCCATACCTTTCCCCATTTCAGCCTCCGCCTCACCCTGTCTGGTGCACATTTCCAGTTTTTTTTTTAATTACACACAAAAATGCTCTTTCTAGTATGTGTTTTCTTTTTATGTAGTCCTCTCAGTTGTTCTCAAGTTCCTCAACCCACTAGTACAGGCTTGGCCCCACAGCCAATGTCCCCCTTCCACCATAATAGCTAGGTTTATTTTTTGAAATGCCAATGGCACAGAAAAGTATTTTTTCCTGTAGATATTTTCTTCTTATTCAGTCCTTTTAGTTGTGCCTAGTTTTCTTTGCCCACTCAATACAGGTCCGCCCTCACAACCACACTCCCCCTTCCATGACACTACCTAGTTTTTTTTATTACACACAAGGAAATATTTCTCGACTGTTGCAATACCGCAGATGTATGTAGTCCTCTCAGTTGTTTCCAAGTTCCAATGCCCACTCAGTACAGGTTCACCCTCACAGCCACACTCCCTCTTCCACCACAGTACCTAGGTTTTTTTATTATACACAAGGAAATATTTCTCAACTGTTGCAGTACCACAGATGTATGTAGTTCTCTCAGTTGTTCCCTAGTTCCAATGCCCACCCAATACAGGTTCGCCCTCACAGCCACACTCCCTCTTCCACCACAGTAGCTAGCTGCTGGATGAATTTTTACTTTTGTAAACACAAAAATGCTTTTTCCTTAATGTAGTTTTTTTATAGACATCAACAGTACCCCCCAAGTTTCTCTGCCCACTCAGGGGCCAGGGCAGACTTGCTCTCACAGCCACACACCACCCTAGTGTTACTACTATTTTATGTTTTTCTTTCTTTTCAGGTTTTTTTTTATCTTTCTTTTCAGATTTTGGGATTTACTCTAGTTTACTTTGATTTAATTTCATACTGTAGATAAAATAGTAGTAGACTGTAGTAGTAGTAGTACAACTTCATTTAATGTATTTTTTTCATTTTAGCTTTTGGGATTCTTTAGTTTTAGTAGTACTGTAGATTAAAGATAGTAGTAGTAGTACATACATAAAACTTCTTATTTTGTTTTTCTTTTCAGCTTTTGGTCAGGTGTTCACTAGTACTGTAAGAGAGGTACTATGGCCCCTTCCTTGCAGAGATGTTCCATGCCCTAGCCAACCACACGAGTTCTCAATCTTCTTCTCCTCTCCATTCCCCCACCTCCCTCCCATTCCCATCTTTTACCTTTTTAATTTTAGCCCCAACCCAAAATGCTTGTTTTTTTTTTTTTTAGCAAGCAGCACAACACAGTAACAAAAGAGTAGAGATGTATAATCAAATGAGACTTATAGACCAAGATAGATCAACAACAGTTTGAGAGGCAGACACACACACACACATCTTCTCTCTTCAATGTTTTGGTGGCAAATGGCGCATCTCTAACCCGGCAACCAGACTAGTGCAGCTGAGCTCCCACTCCAGCCACCCACAACCACATAGGCCAATAGCCAGGACTGACACAGGCAGTATTCATTCAGCTATAGGTTGCCACCATGTCAGTCTGGCTAGATGGCCAATAGGGTTCTAGAATCCTACCCTGCCTGCAGTGGCCCTGTTCATTTATGAGCCAGTGATCGGCTTGCTCGATCATGCAGCAGGCCCCCCCCCCCAGTTATTAATTATGCGTTTGGCCATGCATGTGTCAGGAAAGGGAGGCAATGCAAGGAGCCTAGTGGCACATGACTAACTGGATGGGGATCATGTGATGTGCTGGCCAAGCTCCTGAAAAAAATGCTCCATTTCTACACCTCCAGTCCAGTGCCATTCTCCAGACCACCAGGTACACACAATGGTGATTTTATTTTTTGACAGGGGACTTGTGGTCGACTGATCCAGACTCTGTACATATAACCACTTGGCCCTTATTTGTCCAGGTCCATCTGACTGCATTGGCTCTGGGGGGGCAGTTCTGATTTATCGTGGATCAGTCCACCCACCCCTAATTAGAGAGGTAACAGGGGTGAAGTACAGAAGGAGTGGGATGGATGGAAAGCAGGTGAGAAAGCACAGATGGCATGAGGCTGAGGTTGAGGACCACTAACTTGAATGACAATTTTATTCCAACATACATAATCAGAGCAGACAGGAACTAGTGGGGGTAAGTGTGGAGTCATTGATGGTGGTGGCATGTGCTTGATTCATGTAATTTCCTGGTGACCAAACTTTTGATGATATTTAGAGGTACTAAATTTTGCAATTTGAGGGTAGGTTGTGCTTTGTTCCAAGTATCAGGGAGAGCATGACTGTTGGTCATTTTTCTGAAACAGGAGCAATATTTAGGGGCATACAACATTATATAGGAGCTACTCCATAGCGGATAGAGGCTGACAGAGTAATGGAAGCGACCCGATATGTATGATGGAAGTTTTAGTAGGAGGGCTTTGTAAAGCCATAACAGTGAGTGGAGAAGCCATCTGGTGGACAGAGAAACCCAGCCCAGGGCAGCATACAAATCACAATGATGTGTGCTAGGGTGGGCATTTTTGATGATGCATATCGCCCTGTGGTAGAGTGTGTCTAGTTTGTCTAGTGACTTATGGTCTCTTCTGGGGGGATTACTAAATTTAATGCCAAGCATTCAGATTGACTTAATGACTTGTGGAAGCACATGCGGCTGCAATATTGTTTCTGTACAGTGCCATCTGCTGGCTCATTAACCCTGTAGATATAGTAGCAATACATATTTTTAGTGGTTGAAAACAGTGGCACCAAGTGATGTCAATCCTTACAACTAGTTATGACTTAGACTACTGTGACAGAACCATCTGGATATCTTTAGTCATGATGAAGCATCATGCTGGGCACCACTGTCACAAGAGTGTTTGAGAGGTATTGCAGAGTCATGATGCTAGTGCACATAGAGCGATTCAGTGGTGATATAGTATGTGCTTTGTGAAAGTTACATTACACAAGTGGAATTCTACTGGCATTACCTAGTATGCGTCCATGCATTTTTGAGCAAATGTTGCCAATTAGGACTTTCTAATGTATCTACAATAAATTTTAACCTACTAAACTGTATCTACTGTATCCAACTTAATCTGATTCCAGGGCATATTTGCTTTGGCATGTATGCCAAATCTTGAGTGTATACCCACAATAGCAGTGGTGCTATAAATATCCAAATATTTTGAAAATTTCCACACAATTTAACAAATAATTAAGTGGTGAAATTTTGAACTCCTATAACTTATAAGTTACAGTATGTAACCAACCACCCCCTCTTTTCGGCATTTTCTAAGACTCTTCCAAGAAAATATGCATATACTGTACGTGTTCAATTATCTAGCTCCAAAGGTGGCTAATTTGCAAGAAGAGAAATATTTTCAGACATTTTCATGTGAATAATAAACTTACATACTTTGACCCCCTATACAGTAGCTTCTCCACCCATCATTCAAATGACATAAAACTTGACATCACTTTAGGGTCCTTTCCCAGAAGTATGCAAGACTAATTCCTAATCTTGAGCTATAAAACTAACTGAGTTCTGATCAAATAAATAATTTCAGAAAATCCTGCAGAATCAGAATTTCCTAATTTTACCCAGCCCTAGTTAGGGAGCATTTTGCACAACTTGCAAAAAGACTGATAGAATATTGAGCTCACCTGGTGATAAGGCATTGAAGAAATTATCTGTTACAGGTTGTGCAGCAGAACACTGTTATTGTTAATGAGGGTTACTCACAAAGATGAGCAAAGTACTTGCAATTCTTGCATAAATAGTCTGTGTGCCTGGGCACCCCAGGACAGATGAACACTGGCCAGCATTCACCATTGCCAGCTGCCTATCTATCGCCCCACCTACTGGCACACAACCATGCAGTGAATGCTCAGAGCCATGCTGGGGCGGATTGCAGGGTGCGAGCGAGCATCCAATAGAATGTCCGTCTGACATGCCATAGTGGATCCCCTGCTGCACACAAGTATGGGATCACAGGAAGGCACACACACTAGCCAGGAATAAAAAATGGGTGTTTGCCTGAATGGTCTCCCACAGGCCTCACAGGCAGACCATTGAGCTGTGGCAGATGTGTGCAGGTGGATCCAGATTCCACCACACCTCACCAGTAACCTTGAGGAGGGCACATAAATAGTTATGGCAGGATCCCCCATGCATACCACTTAACACCATGGCCCCATGTGCAGTGTCATTATGCATGCTGCACTGCGCAAACACTCCCCCCTGGAATGACACACAGCTGCAGGATTAGGTGGGGGATTGTGTGTGCAGGTGGTCTGCACACCTGTCATGAATGCTGTCAAGGCTACACTGGACCCCCACTGCATGGCATTCCAACACTGGATTGCCTAATCACCTCAGCTACGTGGCACATTGGCAGTCCACACTTTTGTGCATAGGTCCCAACATGAATATGAAGAAAAGGTATAATTATTAAAGTATAACTAATATTTACTGTGTATATTATACACAAAAAATAATTTTCCACCGCAGCAGATGTCAGCCCAATAAGCTGCATAATCAGACTACATTGGATGTATGATGGCTTAGATGGAGGCAATGTTAGATGTTGTGGAAAAGACAACACAGGCGTTACAAACTGCAGTAGTACAAATAAATACAGTAATTTTATCAGTGAAGGCATTAGTCAAAGCTCAAATGAAGCAGAATATCACCCTGTAAAGAAAGCTGTGAAAATCTCAAGACTAGCCAGACATCTACTAATATCAGGTTAGTGAACTTTCCTTACTGTGAGCTGAGTGTAATCGTAAGGGATACTTTTAAGTGTTTCCTTTTTTATATTCTTGCATTACCAGACAGCAATTTTCCCATGCTGTAAATGACATACTTTTTACAAGTCAGGAGATGCTGGGGTTGAACTTTGTTGAAGTAGAAAGTAAATAGTATTTTACTGTACTTTTGAGACACAAATGCAGTGAGTTTTTAAAAGTTTGCTGTATTTTTCTTTATTGCCTGGGGACATAGGAAAGTGAAGCAGTGATTATGGGGTAGTCAGGGGTATTAGGAGGACTGCACTGAAGTAGGAGACATTGTGGGTGGCTAGAGCATGTAACTACAGGCAGCCAATAGGGTGATTGTATTTTATGATTTTAAAAAAGAGCTTCTGAGTCTCTGTTCATTCAGGAGTGGTTGAGGCTGAACTCTGCTGCAATAGTAAATAAATTAAATTTTATAGCATTTTCTGAGCAAAAGTGCTACAGTTTTTCAAACATTTACTATTGGTTGGTTGGCTGGGAAGGTAGGAAGGTGAGGAGTGGACTGTGGGATAATCAGAAACAGGAGAACTGGGCTTAAATTGGAGCTTTTGCGTGTGGCTGTAGCATGTGATTGCAAATAACCAGTGGGGCACTAGTTGTTAGTACTTATTTCCAGGTGAACCAAGTGACCCAAGAGTGTGTTGACTTCCAGAGCATGAGGACCACGGAGCAGGACGATGGCATCAGCAGGGGTATCTGTAGGAAGTCTGCAGGTTCATAGGGACCTCTGCCAAGTTTAGTCAGGCAAAGGTAAGCAGTTGTGGAGTCACCCACCAGAGTTATTTATTTTTCACTTTTTATTGTTATTCTTTTTCTCTCTTTCCCTGGTCAGCACCTCCATCTGGCAAGCACCCCAGCCCTGCCACCCTGACATCCACTGGAACTCACCGCTGCAATCTTCCCCCAGGGCTTGACCCCCTCCTGGCATGATCAGCAGGGTTTCTCAACACTTGCCGTGTAACAGGTCCAGTTCTGGCTTTGTGCCCAGTTGGTCAAGAGCAGGGTCAGAAGACACTTTGCGCCATCCTACCACTGATTTTTTTCCTCCTACTGTCCCCTGGGAAGTGTGGCATACAATGGCATCATGATGCACTTCACATGCTCCTACACAATGTGCATCGATCCAGTCATTCCAACCCCTGCATGTTGGCATGGGCTACCTTTCTTCCAGCTTTCACTAGGGGGCCAGGCCAGCAGTAGGATTTGCCCACTCTGCCCCTATAGGAGCCGTCCTCCCTCCAGATGGTCCTCTGACATCCTGAGTTCACTTCCAAACCTTGGTTGTCGGTGAATTAGCTGGTAGCATTACTGCTGCATTACCAGGCTGGCCCCGCTAAGGTTATTTTTAAATGATAGAAGAGCCTGTATCAGAGTCATACAAATACTGTACTGTGCTGTTGCGCAGCATCCAAGGTTCCCTAATAGGGACTGGGTGACGGCAGTAATGTGACTAGGTCACTACCCATTGAAGGGACCTTTACAGAGCAAGGTGTAACTAACATCTGTATAATCCAAGGTAGCTGTGACATCAGTTGGGACATAGATAAAAGCCACCTAGTATGGTTAGGGGCTAATCCCTATCTCAGGTTAACCTACTGGGGAACACAGCAAACTCCCTATCTGGGGTACAGCCTTGTACAGTTTAGGGACTAATCCAAATCTTGGGTAAAGCTACAGCGAAGTAGAGTTAACTCCCTGTCTGGGGTACAGCGACAGGGAGAATATGGGGGGACAACTCTGGAAGGAATGAGTAGCATGTATGGAATGTTGGACAATAGTTGTTGGAAGGATGCTCTGGAACTATGGTTGCTGACTTAACTGTAAGAATCTCCACACCATCACTGTTAAGTTACAAGCTGCAGGAGCTGAGATATGTGTCTTGAAACTTCTAGAGAAAAACAACACTCATTCATAGCCTTTTGATTCTCTATTCTTTGTAAAGCAAAGACGGTGACTGAGTCTTGTTTTTTCCTGGAACTCTTTGGTTGTCACACAAGAACTATCCTGTCCTAAAACAAAACTTTTTCCATTGAGAAAGTGGCATCCTGTACATTTATATTGGAAGGAACATATTTTGAAAACCAGGGCCACCAAGGAGTATTGTCACCAGAGATGCCACTCTATCGAGGACACCTTGATCCAACAGAAGAAGCTGGATATTAATTAGGGGCAGCAAGGGATGGGGGAACAATGGACATGGATGAAGCCAGGGATACCAGTTACAGTATGAACTAATTTCTACCTTGTGAAAAACAAGTCAATCTGAGCCTTGCACTAAGTAGGCTAGGGTATGGTGAACCTAGGGGGTTATCAGCACCTAAAGGTAATCCAGATCTAGGAGGGAGCCATAGGGGCAGCAGAAGAAGAAAGGTGATAGTGGTGGGAGACTCCATAGTGAAGGGAACTGAGTGGATGGCATGCTCCATTGTCTCCAAAATGAGGATGGCGCACTGTAGCCCTGGGGCCATTATAGCCAGACTCCAATCAAAAGTGGTGGACATCACAGTTAAGGAGGGAGACCAGACATGCAAAGACATGTAGGCACAAAAGACCTGGCTAGGGTGAGGGTGGAAAGGGTTCAGGAATTATTCTGCACTCTAAGAGATCCCTGAAACTCCGTAATTTCAGAGGGTTTACCAAGGCTATGGGAGGAAGAATAGTAGCAGTTTAGAACATTACAGTTTAAGGCCTGGATAGGGAGGGGTTTCAGTACCTGAGAGCCTGGGCGCACCAATTGAGGGAATGGAGGTTTTTTTTTAAGTGGGATGGGTTGTATTGTAATGATAAGGGCTTCAGGGTGCTAGTTCAAAGGTTTGAGAACCACATCAAGTCCAAGTTAAACTATATAATAGGGAGGTAGTGCAGGTGAGGCTTGGCACACATACACAAAGGAGGGGAGGGGAGGCCAAGCTGGCCTTCCCCTAATATGGGCAGGCATCGAGTAGGGTATTGGTAAATGGAGTGGAAAAGGCACCACCAAGAGAAGAAAAATGATGATGTGAGGGAGGAAGGGGAGTAGGGGTAGATACTAGGACTGCAGGAGGTGCAGCAGGAGAACAAGAGGTGCAAGCATCCACAGAAAGGAAGCAGTGTATCCATACTGAAGGACAAACAGCAGGTAGTATTAAAGTGAGTAGGGGTGAAGAGAAGTAGGGCAAGGGGCTGTAATATAATATGGAAAGCACTATGTGTGTGTGTGTGGGGGGCAGATGCCTGGAAAACAAGGCATGTGATCTGCAAGTGCTGGTGGTGGAAGCACATTTGGACCAGGTATTTGAGGAAAACCTGTTCAGTGCAACACAATGACTGGAACCTAACTATCCCAGGCTTCACCCTTCATGGTCATGACAGTACAGAAGATGGGGGCTGGGTAGTCCTCTGCATGAATATAGGCATCAAACTCTCTGAGGACAGTGACCTGAAGGATCACGTCACCATAGAGCTATTGTTGGTAGCAGTGAAACCAGGAAAAGGGAGAGTCATCAGGATAGGGCTAGGTTTGCAGGCTACCAAACCATAAAGAGGTGGCAATCAGGGTGCCAGGAGATGAGATTAGGAGAGCTGGGCACTTGGAGAAGGTGATGCTTGTTGGGGACTTAAACATGCCAGACCAACTGGAATATCTGAGTAGCATTAAATACCAGAAGACAGGGATTGGTATGGGTATTTCTTGATGGTTTCCTGATGCTATGCAGTTTAGTAAACCAACAAGAGAATTGGAAATCCTAGATATAGTCTTTACAAACAGGGAGAGTGTCAGAGAGATTACGGTAAAGGAACTGCTAGGGAACAGTGACCTCATGTCAGTATGGTTCTGCATCATGATGCAGGCCAATCATATCAACTACAAGATTAGATTGCTAGGCTTGAGGAGGGCAGAGTTTGGTAGGTCATGACGTTTTACTTCAAAAGCAAATTGTTGATGAAGTGATAAACTTTCCTCTATGTGTAGGCACTGCAAAGTCATCACTTCACCAGCAATTCACTGGGCAAAATACAAAAAATTTCAAACAATTAAAAACAAAACAATGTTTCCTTCCTCACCTTCTGCAAAACCCCAAAACCCATTCTCCGCCCCAAACCCAGACTCAGCTAGTGACTAAGTAATAATAGCATAATGCACCCTTTCCCTACCTCCTTAGCACCCATTCACCCACCCTGCACCCCATGGAAAGATTAACATGATATAATATCCCCCTTCTTGGCCGACCCACTCAGCAACTGTCTCCAACTCAAGCCCCACAAAGACAAATCCCTCCCCCACCCACTCCAGCACCCACCATACTCCACTATCATAAGGTACCCAACAAAAGAAACTCATTGGTGGCAGCGGTCAGAAAGGAGGACACAGACCAGCACAGACCCTCCTCTCACCACATCAGCTGGCCCTCGGATGGCCCCAGACTGGGACAAAGTGCATATTTCATAGCTGGAATATAACTGCTTTTTACTATGAGCATGCACTCAGTCCCATTCATTTAAACAGTAGATGGTTGAAGTGGTCAGAGGAGGGTCTCTGCTGGATGCCATCCTCCTCCTCTGCCCCCACTGTGGTTGAATTACTTTGGGTGGGTGCCAGATGGGAGGTGGATTCTGGTGGGTGCTAAGTGGGTGGGGGAAGGGAGTAGTCTGTTTTGGAGGGCTGAGGGAGGAAGGTGGGTGTTCATTGCTGAGTGGGCCAAGGTGAGGTGAGTTATTATACCATGTTAATCTTTCTGGGTGGAAGGAGGAAGAGTGCATTGGTGCTAAGCAGGTGGGGGAAGGAGGTACTATACTTCTATTACCTGGTCACCAGTCAAGTCTGGGTGGGGTGGAAGGTTCATTTTTGGTTATTACAGTAGGTGGGGGGGGGGGGATATTGTTTTCTCTTTGGTGCCAGATTACTCAAAGTATCACTTAATGGATCATTTAATGGAGTCTTTGCCAGTTGAGGTGTTACATGAAGTGGCACTTCCCGAGCATAATGGTACTTCACACAGTCTTCACCTTTTGAAGCTGGCATTCTCTACATGTAGTGCTCTGTGATGTGCCTTGTGAGGTAGCACTAATTTGTGTAGTGCTACATATAGCAAAGTTTTAAAAACTTCACCTGCAGCTAGTAGGATGAAGGAAATACTCAGATGTATTGTACGTAAGAAAGAGTGAAATTGGCTGGTTGGGCTGACCGGATGAGGGGTATAATACAGGAAGAGTTCATAGGGATCATTTGCATAAGGAAGGTGGGGAAGAAGAGAAATAAAAGAAAGCTGATTTGGAACACAAGAGATGAATTGACACAATGAGGGAGAAGATGGGGAGAGGGACTTCAAAATTATAAAGCCCAGTCAATCGTATGAGGACAGTGAGGTTTATCTAAATAATAAAAGGAAGTCAAAACTAAGGTGAAGTCAGAAGAAAAATGTAAAGTTTCAGAGGGGTTTAATGAAGGGAATATGGCTTTTTCTCCACTACATTAAGGAAAAACTTAAGAGCAAGATGGCATTGTCAGTTCTTTTCTCGTAATTTTTTGGTAACTGAGTAAGGCCCGCTAGGCACAAATGCCATTTTTGATGACTCAGAGGCAGTGGGGAGGTTAAGTGACTTTCTTAGAGTCACACAGTATGCAAGTGGAGGTTGTGGACATCAAACCCAGTCCTGCAGGATGTACCAAGCTCATTTGCAGCTCATTATTTTAACCTCTAGGCTATACTGCCAGGTTGAAAAGGGAGGAAGAGTGGATGGTCAGATACAAGACAAGTGCACATACTGAATATTTCTGGACAGACTTTTGGTAGATGAATCCAGATACAGCAAGCTCAACTCTTGCTTATTCACAATGCTTTTCACATATCATATAAGTTCCCTCATTGTCTAGGGGGGCTACCAGTGTATGGCATATATGCCAGTTATAAGATAAGGCAGAGTGTTGGTAGTAATGACATAAATGCATGCCCAGTCACATAGTAAGACATGAAGCCACAAGCTGAGTACCTTCGTCCCCTTGAAGTATGTTTATGTCATTACTACACATCACCCTGGAGTGTCTTATTGCATTTCTAAAATGGGTCAGAAGGAAATTTAACAACAACAACAGCAAAAAAAAAACAAAAAACAGGCAAGTGTTTAAAATAATAAAAAAAAGCATTATGAAATTAATGTGAAATACTTCCTCCAATGAGACAGGTGCCATTGGGGGTAATACAATAATGACTTGCTACTGAGTCAGTATTGGTAGGCTGTTTAATCTATTATTTTTAAAACACCCCCTATACACAGACACACATATACATGTGGAGATTACTGTACTTACAATGTGTAAGTATTTCAGTGGCTCTGAAGTTGTGGCTTTTTTAATATTTGGAGGAATTACTGGAGAAGTGGGAATGTGCCAGAGGTGAGAAGATGCTGCTCTTGTGGATGAGGGCACGCAGTATGCTGGATCAGGCACAGAGAAAAAAATATTGCTGTTATGTTTTTTGTGTTCCTGATAACATTCTCCTTAAAAGTAACTGAGCGTCATGTTTGTTAGTGTGACTTCAGTAATGAAAAGAGGGATGGAGTGAGCAAGAAGGCAGGCTGGTGGCCAGCTCTGAGCATTGGATGTGTTGGTTTGTGTACTGACAAAAAGTTGTTTACCATATATTTTAAAAGATTTATAGTGTATGGTGGAACCATAATTGTCTATGGATTTCCATGCACTCAAATAAGTCATTGTGCTGTAGTAGTGACGAACCTACTAATGCAGAACAACTTTTCTTTCTGCATTAGTACGTACATCGCAATGCAACCCCCTCCCCAAATAATGCTGTTCATTGGACAGGTGGCGGTTGGTGAGTCAGGTGTGCAAGCTGGCCAGTGGCCTGGAGGAAAGAGGAGTGCAGTCTCTGGCAGCAGACACTTACTTTAAAATGTAAGTGATTCTGTTTTTGGGCACCATACACTATAAAGAACAATGTATGGCATCCCAAACAACTTAGCAACTCTTCCCCCTCGTGTTTTCTATGTCGGCAGATGGACCTCTCGAGCTTCGCTCTCGAGGTCATCAGCCATCACAGAAAACACTTGGGTGAAGAATTGCCTGGTTGTGTATGGGATGCCATACACTATTCTATATGTCAAAGAATACTGCTTCTGTGTTTTTGCTGATAGCAGACTGTACGTTTGACTTCGTGTCAGGTTTGCCAGCATGATTGTGGGAGTGAGGAGAGGAAGGTAGTGAGAGAAAGTGCAGGCAGGAGGGGAAGTAGGCAGGTAGAATGTGCACGCTGCCAGCTGACTTAAAAGGAAACAGACTTAAGAAACACAAGAAAAAGAGCCAAAACAATAATAATCTGTTTTTTTTAAAGAATGTGCCTTTGAAATAAAATGGCAGATATTTGAAAATGAAGGTTCCAAGATATTACATTGATGTGGCTGGGAAAGAGGCAGACTGACACTTTTTTTCTTAATCATGGGTAGTAATGACATAAATATATGGGTGTCAGCCAGCCTCAGCCAATCAGGAAAAAGGATTTTTTTACCCATTTTATAACAGTAATCAGGTAGAATCCAGTGCACTCCCTTCCATGGCAATCCTTTAAAATGTATTTTCTTTCTCATTTTTTCATTCAGTTCATTGTTTTCGGAGGGAGTTACTTGGTTATCAGTGTCAGCTGAAATGTAAGTTAACCTCAACCACACCAGACAAGTTAAATCTCCTGGCTGAGTACCTACTCTAACATTTTAATCCTTAATGCCTCTGAATTGAGCTTATTATAGCATACATAAATTCAACAAGCATTTGTCAATGCTGAATGTTTGCTTGCTGGCATTTGCAGTGGAAGTGCAGGAGTTAGACAGATGCAGTATAGGAATGGTATTGAAGTATTGAACTGACGCCAGCTCCACCCGCACCCAGCAGAGATGGACAGGCATTGAAGTGTGCCTTTGGGTTGTCACCCATGACAGTCACGACATTTCACCTCACCCTATCCTTCAGAGACTGACATGTGTCAAGGTGTGCCTTGGGGTGTTTGAGCTTTACATTCACCTCATTCCATGAGGAAATACACTGAAATGGGTGCAGGATGAGAGAATGGGGCGAACTCTGGGGGCAAAGGGTCCAAGGCATACCTCGATGCCTGTCACTAGCTGGAGGGTGGGGGTGGGGGGATGTAATGGCATGAGCATTACTGTCGACAATCCCAAGTCACAACCCTGACACCTGTCAGTCCCTATAGGGTAGGATGTTATGGTAGAACTCCCTAATGCCCTTGGTGTTTCCTGGTATTTTTTACTCCAGGTTTTCCCCATGGGCTTTTTGTGACCCCACTGCATAAACAGTGGCACTATCAGTTCGTTAGGTGAAAGGTGATTTTGCACAGTGACTGCACCATTTGGTGTCACATGTTCAAAAAAAACATTTCGAACAGGATGTGAATAGTGACAGGTGTACTGTTCATGAGGAGGTGTAAAAAATGGCATTGTTGAAAATCTGGAGTGAAAATATAAAAAAACTGGTGAAGTCATGAGCGTGCATAGAAACTGCGCAATGTACACCTGCAATATAATTAGTTTGAGGATTTTTTAAAGCAGATTTTTAACATAGGCATTTTGGGACCTTCACTCATGAACAGTGCCACTGTAGTTTTCTTAATCTATCCCGAACACTAATTTCCCACAGGAACTACGCTATTCTGCGCTGGAAGTGCAAAAACACATTTCATCTAGGGTGTGAAAAATGACAGCTGTGCACCACTTATACTTATCCCCATCCCGATTGTGCAAATATGGGGCAAAGGATACATCTCATTGTGCGAGGTGTAGGAAGGAAGATGGTACTTTACATCACATGGTATGGTCATGCCCTTCAATTCAGGTCCTTTGGCGGGCTATTAACAATCTCTTAGACCCTATCCTTGGCTTAACAAACTTGTTTACCCCTGAGGTATGTCTGATGAGCCTTTTTCCAGTTGGCACTCCCAAGGCTAAAAAGGCCCAAATGTCGCTTCTATCCGCTGTGGCTAAATTGGTAATCTTAAGGCATTGGACCAGTGATAAAGCTCCTTCCTTGTTGGAGTGGTACCGAGAATGTACCTTGGCAGTACAATTAGAAAAACATATCGCTTGTATGCAGAATAGATTGAAAGCATACACGGCACTTTGGAGTTCTTTTGAAACGCTCCTTATGGCGTGGAGGCCTGGCCTCAGAACACCTCCAGGGCTGGCAAGTTGGGAGTGCGCCATGATAGCCTTGGGAGGGGTGGGGGAGGAGGGACTTTATTTTTCTGATGAATGGGTGAGTTAGTGTCTGGTTGTTTTATATTCCTCCATTTCGCACTCTCAACTATGTATCTGTATTGAGGTGTTTTTTTTTTTTTTTTCTTTCTCTTGTGGAAATTAATAAAGATGTTTAATAACAAAAAAAAAAAAAATGACAGCTGTACTATTCATAAGGAGGTGTGGAAAAATGTCAATGTTGAAAATCTGGACTGAAAATATTACAAATTCGTGACCTGATTAGGGTGCGTGAAATTGCCCAATGCCGCAGCGTAACACAGTCACTTTATGGACTTTGTCACCAATTTCAATATTAGGGGCTATTTTAATATCTCTTGCTCATGAACAGTGTCACTGTGATTTTCTTAATGTGTCCTGAACATTGACTTCGCAAACCGACCGCTCCAATGTATGCTACATGTGTGAAAACACATTTTGAGCGAGATGTGAAAAATTACAGCTGCACTGTTCATAAGGAGGTGTGGTAAAATGGCACTGTTGAAAATTTGGAGTGAAAATATTAAAAATTCTCAAAGTTATGAGTGAGTGTAGGAACTGCACAACGCACGCTCATAAAACAGTCATTTTTGGGGATTTTTTTCACCACATTTTCAACATAGGGTTTTTGGGGGCCAACTTCATGAACTGTGACACTGTCATTTTGTAAATCGGTCACGAAAGGTGGTTCTGCACAGCGACCATGAAATCACCTTTTGGGACCAAATAACAAAATGACAGTGACTGAGTTCATGAGGTGGGGTCCCAAGAACCCCGTGTTGAAAATTTGGTGAAATAATTCCCCAAAATGCCCAAGATATGTACCAAAGCTGAAAAAAAAACCTATTTATGCCATTATTCAGCTTACTGGCATTTCTTCAGTTTGTGGTTGGCTTTGAAGAGTGCAGACGTGTTCCCGGTCCAACGAAAACTGTCATGCTGGACTCCGGTGGTAAATACGGGATGAGGTGAGGGTGTGGGGAGGTGGGGCACGCAAAGGTTGGGCTTGGGTTCAGGGAAGGGGGGGAAAAACAGTTAGCGAGGGACCGTTTTTTCCTACAGGTGATTTGTTCATTTTTTTGAAAGACGACGCGGGACTTTTTCCACACTGGGGTGGGCTCCCAGCATGGCAACTGGAAAGTTGTTTGGGGGGCTGTGGAGCCAATGGGGGATGGGGCACTCCCATTGGCCATACAGACTGTTGCCACATGGGGTGGGCTCCCAGTGTGGCACCTGGAAGTCTGTTGGGGGGCAGTGGAGCAGAAAAAGACTGGGCACCTCCGTCGGCCTTATGGACATTTGCCATGCTGAGGTGGGCTCCCAGTGTGGCACCTGGAAGTCTGTTGGAGGGGCGCAGCGGAGATGATGGGGGATTGGGCAATCCTGTTGGCCATACAGTGTGGGGGGGAACACATGAGCATACTGGGGTGGGCTCCCAGCGTGCTACTTAGGTGTTTGTTATGAGGGGGTGGAGCTGTCTATGACACATGTTTCAGTGCAGTGCAGATGTGTAGGCACATTGCATACTGCCAATGGCAGTATGCAAATTGCCTACACGTTACCACCGCTGATTGTAGCCATGTTTTGCATGGAACTGTACACCACTGCATCTGAAGTGCTGTCATAGACTGCTCGGACATTTATTGTTGTGGTGAGGCCACGCCTGTGACCAGGATCAGGGCACTGGAAGCGAGGTGGCACACCTATGAAACTCCATATGGTGGCACTATGTTTCTTGCACATGCATGCAAGCAAACATAAAAATTGGAATATGTGTGGGTATCTCTGCAAGAAAGCTTCGCTCTGCTCACTTTCAAATATTTTTGTGGTTACACTTTATCTGAACATCAGTATTAAAAAGACAATCCAGGCAAGTTAAAAATTTAAATGTTAGAGTAGGCACCGTCATCTGGTAGTCATGCTTAATTAAAATCTCAGCTGGCCGAGAAACCTCCCTTTGAATATCATGAATCAAAAGAAAAATAACAAAAATACATTAGAAATGATTGGTATTGGGAAGCAGTATGATGGGTTCTGCTCCTTTACAGTAGATAAAAAGGAGCCACTTCCACAGTATGGGGTAAAACCCAGAAAGGGGGGTTGGGGTGGGGTATGAATCGTGGAGCTTATACAGGAGGAGAGAGTTAGGAATGGACAGGGGGCATTAAATGTGGACAAAACCCTGGCACTACTGGCAGACTTCTTCAACTGCTTACTTGAAACAGAAGAGGTTACTAATGATTGGAGGGTGGCCGATGTGGTGCTGATACACAACAGTGGAAGTAGGGATGATCCAGGTGCCATCCAGTCAGTCTGACCTCAACAATTGTTGGAAGGTATGATCAAGAAAAGGTTGGTTGAGTTGCTAGAGGTAAATGAACCACAGAACAATAAACAGAAGGGTGTGTTGGGGGAAGATCTTGCCAGACGAACCTGACTGACCTTTTTGATTAAGTGAGTAAGGCCGTTGGTAGGGGCCAGGCTGTGGAATTGCTCTACCTGCACTTTAGTAAGGCATCTGATTCCATCCCACACAGAAGGCTGGTTAAAACAGGAAATATAAACATATGAGAGGATCTAATCAAATAGGTCAGAAATTGGCTAGGAGGGAGGACTTGGAAGGTGGTGCTGAGGTCATGGTCTGGGACCAGGACTGGTACATTTTAGCATTTGTGACATCAGCAAAAGTATTCAGAGCAAGACATGTCTTTTTACAGATGAGCCAACAATTTGTGGGAGGGTGAACACTATGGAGGGCATAAGGATACCAAAAGAAGGTTTAGGAAGTTTTTAATTTAGGTTGGGAAGTTTCTAGCTTGAAAAAAAGTTAAAGTGAACTGTACTGGGCCCATTGGAGGGCAGGAGGGAGTTGGAGGACATGATAGAAGCATTTAAGTTTCTGCAAGTGATACACAAATTGTGGTGCAAAAGACATAGTGTGACCTGTTGGGAATTGAACCCAGGCCCCCAGAATACCATCCCAGTGCTCTTCTACTGAGATACATGCACACATGGCTGGATCTAGAGTTCCCAGACACACTTCCTTTCTCTGGTATTGCATGTCTCGCAACATGGAACAATTGAGATTATAATTACATGTTTCTGGTGTAGTATTAGCATTGCATAGTAAAACATTCCCAGATTGTAGTGAGAAAAAAATAATGTGACCAACTGGGAATTGAACTTAGACCATCAGATTACTGTTCTGATGCCCTACCACTGAGTTTCAGGCTCCAATAGTTGGATCTAGGGCTCCTGGACACACTTCCATTCTCTGGTATTGCATGTCCTGCAACTAGGAAAAATCAAGATCATAATTAGATGTTTTTTATTCAGTATTAGGCACTGCTTAGCAAATAAATCACATATTGTAATGAGAGAGAAATAATGTGACATACTGAGAACTGAACCCCGCCTCACGGAATACCATTCCAGTACTCTACCACCAAGCTAAATCACAAATGTAGGCAGCATTCACAGTAGCAGACTGGTGCTGAACAAAAATGAAATCCAAATAGAATAAAGTCAGCACTTAAACTGATAGTGGTATGAATTTTTATATATTGAAATTCATACTGTTACAAGGTACAATACCTGTGATAAGTGCAAAAACTTTTAGGGCAGGTCCAGAACAGACTCCTGACCAGCCCAGAGCTTAGAGGTGCAATACCTCTTCTTCAGGGGCATGGCTTACAAACCACTCCATAGTGTTTAAATTCAAATAATACAAGTGCTTTCAATGTCAAAATTATTAAACTCAGATCCCATTACCAATTTAAACAATAATCATGGTTTCCATGAAATATGATAAGCACAGTCCCTGACATCACAAACTGCCAAGTGACACATGGTCTTAATTAATTATTTGGACAATTTCCACTATTAATGCCAATGAAGTCATTGGTTTAAGGTAGCAGTGACTGTGTGCAGCATACTATACATGTATTACCGTTTATCTTACAATTAATTGAAAACAGTGTAAATGTCCCATTCTTCCCTTCCCCACTTTACTTATACTAAAACAAATAATTCTTATAATAAATCCTTTATATTAAAATGAATTAAATAGATAAATAAAATAAAATTAAATAAAGCAAAATGGGGGGGGCGAGACAAAACATTGGTGATTTTTTTCAATATTGCATCTCTAATACTGAAGTGCTTATAATGTGAAGAAAAAGCTCTTGTGAACTAAACTGTATTTGTGCTCCAAATAGGAGAATTTTTTGAATATTTATTACATTTTTAACTCTTTTCTATATATATCATTCAGATTTTTTTTTATTTATATACTTACTTAATCTGAAACTGCTGCTTGAATGTTCATACACAGATGGCACTGTTGTTTATATTATGTTATTTTCCACAGAATTGGACCTTTCCAAACATTCAGTCTGCAGATAACTTATTTGATGGATTTTATTCAAATTTCTTCTACTTTTTAAATCTTTCCTTTTTAACTGATATGGTATACAGTAAGCAAAAAAAAAAAGATTTTATCTAAGTATAGGTTCTCATTTCATCTGATCTCTAAAGTCACTTAGCTTTAATGTTTTAAGATTAAAAATCCACATGGATTCTTTTATATAGAAGTAACCCTCTGTTGCCTCCCCACAAGATTAATAAACATATAAAGGATGCTGTGTAGATTACTGTCAGTAAATTCCTGCAAATGCCTGGTCACTGGATGAGACAGGTCAATTTTTCTGATGGCCTTGAAGTGCTCCTGAATCTTTCTTTTAATGTCCTCGTAGTTTGGTTAGTATACACCTTGCCACAGGTGCTCCTCAAAACATGAACAATACATTTTATGGTATATACAAGTTATAAAATTGTTTATTTGGACCTGTTTCATCACTAGGGTTGACAAAGTTTTGCCCTGTTGTGTAGAACCACAAGTTATACATCATTTACAAGGGTAAAACCTAATCAGTTTATTGCCTAGCCAGTTTCCATCTTTTTTGGCACTTCTGAACTCACTTTTTACTAGGAGATCTTTTAAATTTTTCTCCTCCAAAATATGAGGTCCATTCTCAAGGGTTTGTTTCAGATCCTATCTGTATTTAGGACATGCCAATGATCATTTATTATTCTAACTCTACCACCGAGCTACAGACTTACATGGTTGGGCTTGGGGTTCAGTTCCTGGCAATACCAAAGAAATGAAGTGTGCCCGGGAACCCCAGGTCCAACCATGTAAGTCTGTAGCTCAGTAGTAGAGCACTGGGGCAGCATTCTGGGGGCCTGAGTTCAATTCTCAGTAGGTCAATTTATTTCTCTCTCCCTACAGTCTATGATTTATTTGCTAAGCAGTGGCTAATACTGCACCAAAAACATCTAATTGCAAGGGATACACAAAGTTTACAGCAGTGTTCCATTCACCTCCACTGAAAATACAAACACAAGGGTTAATGCAAGGAAGTTGGTAAAGGGAGGTTCAACAAGCATTTGTCAATGCCGAATGTTTGCTTGCTGGCATTGGCATTGGTAGTGTAGGAGCTAGAGAGCTGCATAATAGGAATGGCAGTGAAATGTTGAACTGAAGCCAACCCCGCCACCACCCTGCAGAGACTGACATGCATTGGGGTGTGCCTTTGGGTCATCAGACATCACGGCCATGCCATTTCACCACACCCTACCCTGCAGACATGGACACGTGTCATGGTGTGCCTTGGGGTCTTTGGCCCTTATGCTCACCCCATTCCATCAGGAAATACAGTGAGATGGGTGCTGTATGGGAGAATGGGGTGAACTTTGGGGCCAAAGAGTCCAAGGTGCACCTTGATGCCTCTCACTGGCTGCAGGGTGTGGAATGGTATGAGCATTACAGGTGAGAATCCCAAGTCACACCCCTGATGCCTGTCAATCTCTACAGGGTGGGGCGTTCTAGTCTGAAAACCTAACGTTTCAGGTTTTCATTGGCTTTTTCACTCCAAATTTTCAACATGGGTTTTTTGTGACCCCCACCTCATGAACAGTGGCAATATCAGTTTGTTAGCTGAAAGCTGATCTTGCACAGTGACTACGCCATTTGGCACCACAGGTGTGAAAACACAGTTCAAATAGGATGTGAAAAATGACAGCTGTTCTGTTCATGGGGAGGTAGAAAAAATGGCAATGTTGAAAATTTGCAGTGAAAATATTTAAAAAATTGGTGAAGTCACAAGTGTGTGTAGAAACGGGCCAACGCACACCCATAATGCAATTAGTTTGGGGATGTTTTACAGCAGATTGTCAACACAGGCATTTTCGATCCTCTGCTCATGAACAGTGTCACTGTGATTTTCTTAATCTGTCCCAAACAGTGATTTCCCACAGTGACCATGCATTTCTGTGCTGGAAGTGCAAAAACACATTTCAGCCATAGTGTGAAAAATGACAGCTGTACTGTTCATAAGGAAGTGTGTAAAAATGCCAGTGGTGAAAATCTGGACTGAAAATATTAGAAATCCATGAACTTACGAGGGTGCATGGAAACTGCACAATGGTCACTCATAACACAGTCATTTTATGGACTTTTTTCACCAAATTTTTAACATAGCAATTGTAACTTCTCTGCTCATGAACAGTGTCACTGTGATTTTCTTAATCTGTCCCGAACATTGATTTCAAACACCGACTGCGCCATTGTGTGCTACATGCGTGGAAATACATTTGGGGCAAGTTGTGAAAAATGACAGCTGCACTGCTCATAAGGAAGTGTGGTAAAATGGCAGTGTTGAAAATCTGGAGTGAAAATAGTGAAAATTCATGAACATACGAGCGTGTGTAGGAACAACGCAATGTATGCTAGTAAAACAGTCATTTTGGGGAATTTTTTCACCACATTTTTAACATAGCCATTTTAATTCCTCTGCTCATGAACAGTGCCACTGTGATTTTCTTAATCTGTTCCGAACATTGATTTCGCACACCGACTGTGCCATTGTGAGCTACATGCGCGGAAACACATTTTGGGTAAAATGTGAGAAATGACAGCTGTACTGCTCATAAGGAGGTGTGGTAAAATGGCAATGTTGAAAATCTGGAGTGAAAATATTGAAAATTCACAAACTTATGAGCGTGCATAGGAACAGTGCAACACATGCTCGTAACACAGTCATTTTATGGAGTATCGTCACCAACTTTTCAACATAGGCATTTTAGGACCTTTGCTCTTGAACAGTGCCACTGTCAGTTTCTTAATCTGTGCAGAATACTGATTTCCCACACCGACCATGCTATTCCGCACCGGAAATGTGGAAACACATTTTGTCCAGGGTGTGAAAAATGACAGCTGAACTGTTCACAAGGAGGTCTGAAAAATGCCAGTGTTGAAAATCTGGGGTATAAATATTGCAAATTCACAAAGTTACAAGTGTGCATAGCAAATGCACAATGCACGCTCGTAAAACAGTCATTTTTTGGATTTTTCCCACCAAATTTGAAACATAGGCTTTTTGAGAGCACACCTCGTGAACACTGGCACTGTCATTTCATTAATCAGTCCTGAAAGGTGATTCCATGCAGTGACCATAAAATCACCTTTTGGGGCTGATTAACGCCATGACAGTGACAGAATTCATGAGGAGGGGTCCCAAAAACCTCATGTTGAAAATTTAGTGGCAAAATTCCAAAAAATGCCTGAGATCTGCATCAAAGTTGGAAAAAACATATTTATTCCATTATACAGCTTACCGGCATTTCTCAGTTCACTGTCAGCTTTGAAGAGTGCAGACATTTTCCCAGTCCACAGAAGATCATCACGCTGGACTCCGGAGGTAAGTATGGGTGGGGGGCTGTGGGGAGGCAGGAGTGTAGTAGGTGGGTGAGGATTGAAAGGGGGCCAGGAGACCACTGGGGGACCATTTCCTTTGTTACAGGTCAAAAAAAGACATTGCAGGACTTTTTTGTTTACAGGAGCAATATGTACGCTGGGGTGGGCTCCCAGGCGTGTAACTAGACAGCAACTTCTTTTGAGGGGCCACTGTAGCCAACAGGAGATTGGGCACCCCGTCGACACACAACAGTGGGGGGGTTGATTATGCCGATGAGGATTGGGCACCCCCATCAGCAGACAAGAAAAGGGGGGGCCGTTACATACTGCCAATGGGGATTGGGGCCTCCATCGGCAAACAAACGTGTTGGTGGGGGCAGGTACTGCCAGGGGGGATTGGGCACCCCCTCGGCAGGGGAGGGAGTTAATATTGTTTGTGAACAGGCAGCAAGCCGCTGCCATGTTCACAAACAATATCAGGGCTGCAAGGTCCTACCCTGCAATGACGGGTTGCTCCCTCATTGCAGCGAATGGCTGACGCTGCAATGACTAGGCGGCCCCTGATTGCAGTGGCCATTTTTTCACAAGTTGGTGGCAAGGTTCCAAACTAGTGTCACCAGCTGTGTCCCCCATTATTGATGGATATCACACATGCCCCAAAATGCTGTGCCAGTTTTGGCCTCAACAGTGCCGCACCTCCAGAACCTGCTTCGGCAGCAAGCTGCTGCAATATGTTTCTTGTGCTGCACGTAAGCAAACATAAAAAAGACAAAAGGAAGTATTTCTTTACAGAGATGGGTGGAGTAGTGAGTGGAACAGACATCCCAACAAGGTAGTCTATGCAAAAAAAGGTAGTTAGATTCAAGCAGGCATAAGATAGACATATGGGTTTAGTAGGTGGTGCAGGGTTGCTGGAGATGAGTGACCATTAGGGGGCTCAGTCAGTGGTTAGGTGGAAGAAAGGGCAGCCATGACAAAACAGCTGGCCTTCTTCTCTTGTTTCTGATAACCCTGTTACTGATTCTGATGTAAATGAGCAGGCACTATGACTTAAGAAATAGTAAACAGCGGGTCAAAAAGAGATTAAAACTCTTACTACATTGTGTTTTCAAACATGTTCAAGACCACATCATCACCACTGTGGCAAGGAAGAAAAAAGCCTCAGTGTTTCAGTGGCAGTCTATCTATCCTAATGTATCATCAAGGGAAGCAAAGGCCAGATGTCAATTTCTACCCTATCATTTAGAGATTAGTGAGCTAGAAGCTTTATTTTCCCTATTCTAACCCTGCAAGTGCAGGGTATTGTATAAGGGCCTGAAGCACATTTTGTATGACCTATATCGGTTGGCTGTCTTATCCACTTCCACAGCTCCCATCTTATGCTGGAAATATCATTGACTTTGCCTATGTTGGATATGAAAACTGAAAACAATGACAGTTCAGAAAGAGTAGAGTGACTTTTACCTTCTGCTCAAATAAGCTGGAGATGAGATGAGACTGAACTATCTGTATACCCGTTTGTCTCATATAAGTCACTTTGTATTTTTTAGTTTTCAGTGCCAAATAGTCTGATATACATGTTAGATGTTTGGCTTAAATGAACATTACAGTGTTCCTCTGAATGATGGAAGGAGAAGCAAAACAGACATTTGGGACTCAGACAATTTTACCTGTCTTGTACACCACAGATATGTCATAATATTCAAAGAAATTGTCTTTTTATATATGGCAGAATTGACATGGAATCTGCTTAATTTTCACTTCTCTTTTTCTGAATGATTGCTTTTTCTTTTTTCTTGTCATCATGCATGCAATGTTTAAGTAGTTCCAAGCACCACAACATATTACAGCCAAACTAGGTGTTCATAAATGAGCGTGTACTAATTGGTATCCTTCCTCTGCTGCTCCACTGGTAACACTACCCATACCTCGAAGTCTGTCATGTGACAGAATTGATTGCCTGCCCTCCTTTCCCAGAGTAGGAAAACATCCTTTCAGATACTCCAGTCTTATCCTGCTTGGCCGTTCAATGCTCCAGGCTCAGGATGTGAACCTAGCTTGCCAACATTGCAAAGCAGCAATACTGCTGCAGTACCAGTGGACTGGTCTCATCCCTTTTGAATGTGGTGCACAAAACTGGTAGCAGTATTCTACAATGGGCCTGGCAAAGAATATGCACAGTGGCATAACTGAGCTGCTAGGTTTAACTATATCATTTCTCTTAACCCCCTTCCCCGGATCTGTAATGCCTGCATTGTTTTACACTGCTCACAATTTTCAGGTCCCTTGTGACAATGACATCTAGGTCTTTTTTTTCCATTGTTTCCTGAGTCTCTTGCCATTTAAATGTACGTGGCCCCAGGTCAGTGGGTACTATGAGGCCCTCCACTATGGGAGGGGGGCAGACAAAATCTCTAAAATCTCTGTTGGGACAATGGGGAGCACATGTGATGGGGCACCATTCCAAAGCATATTGTTCCTTCAACATCCATTGTTGATGACACTTATTCATGTCATCAGCTTTGCGCTTATTCAATGCAGGAGGTACAATTGTACTGCTGCCTCCCTCCTGTTAGCAGACAGCGCAAGGAATCACTTTGTTTTCACTTTTTCAGTACCCATAAGAGGGTCAAGCAAATATATTTAGCAATTCATCTTTGAATCGTATTAACACTTTCCCGCTGACACTGCTTCAAACATACCTTCCTTAGTTGCCATCTGCATGGCTTTTTTTAATAGAACACTGATGAGAATGTGCTCTGGCACAAACCTGTTGGGCTCCTCTGTAGACATACTCATCATGGGGCTGACCCTTAATTAAGGGGTTCTCATAGATTCTCCACATATCCTGAGATGCTGAATCCCTTTCAAAAGGAACAAAACAAATACTTTTGTTCAAAAGTGAATCTTTTAGCAAAAGCAAAACTATTTATGCTGTAAAGCTACTTGACTCCTAATTTTGTAAAAGTCTTCCCTTTATTGTAATACATTTTTCTGTCAACTGTTTGAGCAATTATTTTCAAAAACTACGGAGAAGCCTGCCAAAATACTATGCAGTGTCACAGGATACTGCATAACAAAAGGGATTAACTGCCATTGAAATTGCCTTGTTTCTTGCAGTAACTGCTGCAGACTGTATATGCATCATTGTCATCTGACATGCAGTAATGTCTCATTCCGACATGTTATATTGAACATTACCATTAAGTATTTTTCTGTATTACTTGTTGTGAGCATTTCTCTTCATATTTATTACACCAACACATTGTATTCTCTACCTCAATAACTGTAAATAATTGTATCTTTCTTAATACTGCATTTTGTTTGTTACCTCCACTCTCCCCTTCCCCCAGGTCACACATGGAAATGAGCCTTGACTCAAAGTGCCTCTCCCAGTCAGCAAACTCTAAATAAATAAATAAAGTTTTGTGTTGCATCCTGGTGGGCTGCACTGTATGTTAAGATAATGCCAGCATCAGAGAGAAGCCACAAAACATCAGGACATGCTGAGTTAGGCTAGAAAAGGGCTGCAACTCTGCATATTTTGTATAGAGAACCCACCTACTGTAACAGCACTATGTAACTCTAATAACTTGCTTATACAGGCAAAGTGTGTGTTTGTATAATTAAGTAATAATGCATGACGGGGCATGTGTCATGCAAGCAATAAGACACGACGAGGTGTGGGTTATCTCCTGATAAGAGCACGCCCAGGTGTGTTGTTAGGCATGAGGCACTTGCGCCGAGTGCCTTATGCACCTGGGCATGCTCTTATCAGGAGATAACCCACACCTCGGAGTGTCTTATTGTGCTTATAAGATGGGTTCATCAAGTCACTATTTATGGAAAAAAATTAAAAATGAAAAGAGAGAAAACATTTTAAGAATTTGAGCTTTTAAAACAAAAACTTGTAAAATAGTCCCTTTATTTAGGTACTTACTATGCCCCCATGTCCCCACCAGACAAACAGACATAATGGTTAGGTTGTTTTGTGTGGATATATTTTTAATTCCCCTTTGTGTTCCTCTTGTTCAGATAGTATAAATTATTTACAGTGCTTGCCGTTTAAACATAATGTTAATGTTGCACTGCCGCAGTGACCGGCTGCTTTGAGAGCGAGTAGAGGGCTGTTGCTTTTGTGTGTGTCTGCTGGTAACTGTATAAGTTCAGGAAGACAGAAACAGTTTTTAATTATTTTTTATTTATAGATTTTAGGGTTTGGTTGACTATTGATGTGAGCGGCTTGGTTTGTTTTGGAACAAGCGTGTCCCATAGCGGCTGCTGTATAGAGCTGTTTCCGGGTTTGAGCTTTTTTCCCCAAGTTTCTGTATTGCATGGTGCTGTGGTAGTGTGTAGAAATACAAGCAGTTTTTGTTAGATGAAATGTTTCAAGTAAAGTTTGTGAAGGGGATGGAGTAATGAGAGTGGAGGCAGCATGCTGTGAATGGGAAGACGTCGGCACTGAGTGCTTGCTGTTTTCATGGTGTCAGTGAGGTATTTACTTTTTTTTTCTGTGAGGAGAAAAAAGGTCTGGATGGATTTCTTGCAGCGTTTTTGTGTCTAAAGAGAGACAGACAGGCTACTGTTGCTCGATGCCAGTTGGCATAGATACTTGCTGATAAGGACACGGCTGGAATGTCCTTTCAGCCAATGAAATTGAGACTTTTTTAAAACCTATTTTATAAGCTGGGATAACATTATGCCTCAGGTGGTTGGGCATGAGGTTACAGGTTGAGTGCATTCAAGATCTGAGAAGGGATGTTATCCCCATGGCATAAGCCCTGGAGTGCATTATTGTAATTATAAAATGACTTGCTTTAAAAAAAAATGTGAAAAAATAAATACATGTTTAAATACATGTTTAGTTGCCTTTTGAACAGGCATTATGTTGTACTGGAATAACTTCACTGTTAAAGGTCAATGTTGACCAATTATAGCCCAGGACATTTTGTTGCCATTTTGTAATAATAAAATCAAAACACACCATGGGTTGGATAACTTTTCTTAATCTTGCCCTAGGGGGCCTAAGACACTTGGCTATGCCTCATGTCTCATGTCTCATGTCCTGTCTAGGATTAGATTAACCAAAGGTAACCATAGTCCTAGTAATGTCATAATGCTTAATAATATTGGCAGTTGTTACACCGAGAAATATCCAGTATTTTTGTAAAATAGGTATGAAAACCAAGTAACATGACTAGTTAAATGTGATCACATAATAGTGAATTATTTCAGCACAAAAACATATGCTTAATTTTGTAAACTTCATGACTTGGTTTGAAAATTAAAAACTAGGGGAATCATTTTAGTAATGCAATATGGCATTGCACGTGTATTTAACTGTTGGCTGATGGTACTTTTCAAGTGCTTAAGGCCTTTAAATTGTATATTCTGTGTCATTACCCAAGGTATGCAATTAACTCACAGCAACACATGACCTATCATTAGAGACACAGCTAAGTTAAACTTTGCCAGTGAAGTTGACACAAAGTGGGCAACATTCACATTTTTTTTTAATTTAGTATGCTTTATTGAATTTAATATGTACAACAAACCGAGAACACTCACACTGCAAAAAACCAATACAAGCTAATATACTCACTACAATATTAACACACAAAACAGAAACCCCCCTCCCTAACTCACCCTCCCACCCCCTGACAGAGAACTGTAACTAAAATCTTAAATCTGCCACAAAAATGCAACAGTCATGGAACAGATTTATTTATTTAATTTTGGTGACTGGGTAGGCCCACTGAGCCCCATAGGTCCCTTTTTCAGGGGTGACCCAGAGTTAGTTACAGAGATAAAGCATTCATAGTGGCTTACAGGAATGTTAAACAATACTTACTTACAGGAGTACAGGTATAAGGCATACATAGTGGTATGCAAGGAGTGTTAAGCAATACATAAGAATGGGGTACAGAATTTCTGATCAGTGTACAAGACATAAATGCACCATATGTTGACAGTAGGTGGTACAGTGGTCAGATCAAGTGCAATAGCAGGAACAGGTACTGGCGTTGAGCAAGTCGCTTCCTGTACAAAGGGAGGGAGTTTGTTCCACAACAGAGGGGCAGAGAAGACAAACAAGGATTCACAGTATAGAATCAACAGAAATCTTAAGGAAGAAAACCATTGACTCTGCTGTGAGGTTACACTCCAAGGAAAGGTTAAAGGGAGAATAAAGTGTGCAATTTTCCACATTTCTTATTAAACCCACCAATATTATTACCGTGACTGGCTATAATTTTTTTCAAGTCGGAGGTTGCTCAGCAACTCAGTGAGCCATTCAGTGTAAGGTATAACTGATTGGTTTCTCCAGTGGTGAAGCACCACTTTTTTAACAGAGTGCAACCATGGAAAAATTGTATTTTCTTTCTTTGACCCTGATCTCAGAGTAATCACCCAGAAGGCAAATTCTGAGCTCGAAGTGTTCTGCCAATCCAAGAAGGGGGTCTCTCTTGTGCCAAAATTCACATATGTGAAACTTCATGAAGTTTCCCTTGCCCTGAGCAACTGAGTTTCCCAAAATTTGCCAAGCTTCACCACAAATTGGATGAATTGGCCACTTCATAGGCAAATTTCACCACTTCACAGGTGAATTTCACCCACTTCACCTATAATCTGCACTTTGTGAAGTACAAACTTCACAAATTTTGTGAACTTCGCAAATTACTTCTCGAAGTGAATTTTGGCAAGTTCACCCATCTCTATGAATCATACCTTGTTAGTTATTCAAAATGACATTATAAGCCACTCAGTGTGTGAGTGGCTTTATTTCAACTCAACTTAGCTCTTCTCTAATCATGTGTGAAACTAGTCTTATAACACAACAAGTGACTCCAAGGAACATATTAACATGCACAATAAGCATCAATTGTTTGAATTACGAAACATGGCTGAAAAATAGTTTTCTGATTGGCTGCAAATATTTTATCAGCTTTATCTTTGGTTTAACATACTTGTAGTACCTAATCACATGATAAAAAGGCACACTGTTAAAAAACTTTTTTGAAATTATCTTAGCAATTAGTCAGTCTTAGGGGTTATGCTAATTATCAGTTAAGTGCCCTCTACGGGCATGTGGTATTTGATTATGCATTGTGCAACACTGTGGTCCTCAAGGGTGATTACACCATTAACAAAACCCCTTGTGGTGTTGTACCTTATTGCTTTGCATGGGATCCTCTTCTCAAAATAATACTACACACACAATCCTTGCTTGGGTGCCCAGTCAGCATACTTTTCTTTTCACATTTTCCATAACAACTTTCTTTACACTGCCAATCTTTTTATTAAATATACATCATTTAATTCATATGATTGTTTTTTCTTACCACATTCATTCATTAATATGTCACCATTTGGACTTGAATGCAAACCTGATGCTCCCACTTGGCTCTCTGAGACCTCCGTTCATTACCACCATTTTAGACTTGGATGCAAACCCAATGCCCACACCCGGCCCACTTGGTGCCAACCCCACAAGGAGCCTACACTTCTGGGTGCACACCCAGCCCATGTCCTGGTTTACTGGTCAAGTACCCTGGGCCCCCATATCCTTTTTTTATGCTTCTCATTTCCCCTTCCCCACCCTTTTTTCCTCTTTCTTTCATACTCCTTGACCACCTTGCCATACCATGGCAATCCTGCTGCCCTCCTTTGGTAACCCCTTCAGTGTCCATACTTTTTATTGAAAGCCTCAATCATACTTGGCCACCCACTGTGGCCCACCTTCAGCAACTGATCATGCCATAACCTCTTTACCTCCCCCTCTTTCCTGTTAAACTATTGGCTGGGAGGCTATGCAAATTGCTATCTAGCAAAAGAAGGGAGAACCTACCTTCCCTTTCCCTTTTATTCCCCCACTTTGTGGGCTTCTCCTTTGCCCAAATCCACCAATCCTCTCTTATTCTTTTGGCCCCTCCCCCTTTTGTACTTCCCTTCTTCCCAGTATCCTTCAATCTCTTCATTGCCATTCCTCCCAGGATCCCTTATTCCATTCCTTCCCCTTCCCTCTCCCCATTCTTATTGTTTCTGCCTGGCAACCAGCCTTCCCTTTTTGGGCAGGAATCCCCTGACAATAGGGGCTGCCATTTAGGCTGGCAACCCACTTTATGTTGAACATGCTGTCACATGTCTTCAGAATAAAAATGAATGTCTTAGTAAACATTTACTTTTGAATCTTCAGAAAGTTTGAGGGTAAAAACATGCATCTGTCATAAGAATATAAAATAATGCATATGGTCTTGTACTTTGAAACAACTTCATAGAAATGCATTAGTCTGTGTGGGCAAGGTTGTAGTGTTTCATAGTGCTGTTGGTTGAGTGCAACGCTAAACTGAGGTGTTATTGTTCCAGGTACCATATATATGAAATCCTACCATCTTGCTTACACAGAATATGTAGACCTAGGTTTTTTTTGACCATAACTTAGTATTCTTTTTTATACCTTTTGTGGTTTGTCCATGACCCTAATGTTATCTTAATGTAGTATTTTGAAGATAGTTTCACTTCTTTTTAAAAAGGAAGCTTAGTAACCAGTAACTCACTATATCACACTATGCAAATTGGCATTACATTTTTAATTACAAGGAGTGTGGTGTGCATATTTGAAATTAATTTTAGAGGTGAGAAAAAAAGTGTGTGGACTAGGATTTTAATCCTGAGCTGCTTGAAATACCATTCTGCTGCACTAGAAGCTGTGCTACCAGGGCTATTAGAAACTTGAAGATCCCAAAGGCACTCATCTTTTTCAGTGCACTCTCTAGGAAAAACATGTTTCTTTCTTACCTCTAAAAAGCCTGGTATCACTCTTATTTTGACTTGTTGTTTCCAAGCACAAAAAATGCTCCCGCAGCAGTGCTTGAAGGAAGGGTGCCAAAGTAGGGTAGTACCAATGTTGCATTGTACAATGGTTCATTCCCCATGAAACACCATGCCACTTATTCACTGAGCTTTCACCAAGGCTCTGAAGACTCCTATATCACTCTAACATTGGATTTCCCTACTTTTTATGCTTTGTGTTTCCACCATTATGTGTGCACTAACATAGATTTTGCCAGTACATTTCCTTACTCTTTATAAATGAAATTTAAAACCAGATAAAGCTAGGTGCTTTATCCATGCACAGTGTTCATAACTACAGGTTGGCAATTGCCAACCAACTGCAATGCAAAAACGCAATGTCAAATCTTTTAAGCTGTTATCTTGATATTAAAAATGTAACTCAAAAACTGCTTAATGGATTATAAACACATTTTTAAGGTTTGTAGATTCTGTTACCCACACCAACTGCTTAACATCTAAGGCTGATCTCTGCACATAGTAACTAAAGATCAGTAACTGCTGACCCATTGACGTACATAAAAACACTATCAACCCTTTTAAATGGCTACATTGGCAAGAAGCCTGCAACTCAAAAACTACAAAATAGAGTTGAAAATTGTGAAAATGTACATTAAAAGGTACATTTCATTACTACAGTGGAGTCAGCCAGGATGCAATATAATAACTTGCAGTATTACTTCAGAGTGCTGCAGGATGCTGCAGGGAACAGTGCAGCTGAATGGCAGTTAAGCCTTTTATGACTCTCTCCAGCAGAGATTCAGAAAGACGCAGAGTACCGAGACTTCCCTAGGTCTGGTGCTAATTGATCTCCTTGTGGCAAGGGATCGAGGGAGATGTTCCATTCTGATTCTCCTTGATCTCTCAGCAGCGTTTGACACCATAGACCATGGGGTACTGATGGAGCACCTGCAGGTGTGCTGTGGACTGACAGGTACAGTCCTCAACTAGTTTAGATCATTCCTGTCTGACAGATCATAGACAGTTGTATAGGAGAAGTTTTCCTTGTCTCCTGTGCCCTTGCTATGTGGGGTCCCACAGGGCTCCGTTTTATCTCTAGTGTTGTTGCAGTGTACATGCTGCCAATAGGAGACATTATAAGATGGTAAGGGCTGAGTTTTCACTGTTATGCAGATGACACTCAGCAATACCTTCCTTTTGCACCTGAGCAATAGGGAATGATATCTGTCTTTAACAACTGCCTCATGGAGATCCAGGGCTGGATGAGTGCTAACTGGATGCAGTTGAATCCAGTCAAGACTGAGGTACTGGTTTTCGAACCTGGCCACCGGGGGGGGGGGTGCAATCTGGGCAAGTCTCAGGGCTCAGGCTTGGGGACTCCCAGTTGATTACATCCGACAAGGTAAGGGATCTTGGTGTAATCCTGGACCGCAGTTTGACACTAAAAGCCCAGGTGTTAGCTGTGGTTTGGACTTCCTTTTACCACCTGAGGAACACAATCAGAATCAAGTATCTTGTACCCCCAGTGATCTGCCAACACTGGTCCATGCTTTTGTGACTTCATGCCTAGATTACTGCAATGCCCTGTACTTAGGGCTTCTGAGGACAGATCTCCACTGCCTGCAGCTAGTGCAGAATGCAGGTGCCAGGTTGTTGACTGGCCTGTCTAGGTCATGTCATATCACACCTGTCTTGTACTATCTGCACTGGCCTCTGGTCATATGGCTGATCTCCTTCAAGATCAGTTTGCTGACCTATAAAGCCCTACATGGTCAGGGATCCAGATACCTGAAAGACCTCCTTTGTCCCTATTGCCCCCTCTACTCCCTCCATTCCACAGAAGAGGGACTATTAGAGATTCCAAGGTTTGCATTGAAGTCATCAGGTGCACAGGCATTTTCTTGTGTGGCACCTACCCTCTGGAACTCTCTCCCAACTGGAACTCTCTTACACCTTACATTTGATAAGTGACAAACAGGGAGCAAGATGGTGGCCATGCTGGGCTGCCATCAGCAAGCTCTCTAGCAGAGAGCAATACTGTTGCACTGACTCTACCCATTCACGCTATTAATATTAAACATAGAGAGCAATTTGGCACGTTCTCCACTTGTGGTCATGTCTCACAACCCAAGTCCTAACAGTCTTGTAGTTTTTACGTTGATTTTAGCCAGGTTTCAGGCTTAGGGACAATAGAATAGGCAGGACTAAGTAGTGGTCTAGCGCAGGAGTAAGTTTTCTTATTTTTAGAAAGGGCACCCTATTGACCACAGATCTGATCCATACCTTCTAAGGTGGAATTCTCCAAAATTGTGGGGCCTAGCCGGTTGGCAATTACCAGCTTCTGGAGCAACTGGTGACCGAGAACCAAAAGACCGAGTGATCAGTAACCTCCTCTGGAGCTGTACTTTGGATTTGGGGTGCCAGCTGGATGCTGGAGGTGCCCTTTTGCCATTCATGAAGGGGACAACTTTGTTTAGTCTGTCCTGACTCCTGGATGAACTGCTTCTTGAACAGTCAACCAAATATTGGAGCTAGATGACCTAGTGCATTCTTGCGATGCCCTTCTTCCATCAGCTGAGGAGCCGACTTTTGCATCATGGTTCATTTCTAGTTGAAGACTTTTTAGGGCAGACACTTGGATGCCAGCAACAGAGGCATCTGCGGTCCTGATTCCCTAATTACCCATGGAGTCAATATGTGTGGAGGAGACTGTGTGAAACCGACTGCAGTGTGTGTAACCATCAGGGTGTTTTTCTTATCTGGTTAGTGCTCAAATGTTTGCTCACTTCGGATGGAGAGGAGATGGACTATTAAGTGCAAGCCTGCCAGTGAGAGAGGCACTGGCTCTTCACTGAAGATTGGGTAAGCTGATTATCACCAATTCTGCTGGAAAATCCCTCTTTACCATTTCTGTGTGAGACCCTACCACCGGATCAAGTGAGAGAAGCTCCGGTTTGGGTTTCAGGTGGATCCCATCGACTGTGTGTTACCCCTCAGTTGAATCTGTGTTCCGCTATAAATCTGCACAGCAGTGACCAGGGTCAGAGAGAGGGCCCCTGGTCACTTAGATTCTGGGCTTGGAACATAACTGTTTCTTTACAACTGATCTTTCCCACATACTCTGTTGGCACTGGACTTGCCCCTTGGGGCACTGCTTTGCAGATCTGTGGCCAGGAAACTGCTTTCTGAAAATTGGAAAATGAGACTTTTTCTTTTAGCCTTTGTTTTGTGAGGGGTGGTTGAGGGGGTCTTTGTGTGGGTGGGGTGAGAAGTTTCAATTGTTTTGAGTGTTTGTGTGAGATTTGTGTTGTGGTTTGTAGTGTGTGATTAAGTTTTCTGTATGCATTAGTTATGTGCATGTAAGTGGCATGAGAGGTAATTCTGACTGGGTGAAAGTGATCATACTGTTAGTACTTTTATTAAGTATTAACCAGCACTAGCAGTGCTTTTTTAGAATTTTGATAGGTGAGTGAACTAGTTGTATGGGATATGAAAGGGGCAGGGGAAGGTTCAAATTATCTACGATGCATCCCAGCTACTTGACCTGTAGCCCGGCACTGATATCCCTGTACCAGCCAAGGCAGCACATTGCTGTCGGGAGGTTAGGATTAAGAGTTACCATACTGGTCAGTTTTGGTGGGGTGCCATAGGTGAAATGGAGGAGAACAGGATAGAGGTGGTCAGGTGTAGGAGGTGCCCTGGGGCTATATGGGACCTTGAGAGAGGCCAGACATGTTTGGTCCTTGTCCCCTGGGTTTCTCCAGACCAAGTGGGCAGGTAGCCAGTGGGGCTGTGATGCCTCCTAGTCCCCTTAGGGTAGTGCTTTGCAATGCCAGATCAATTAGGAATAAGACCACAGTTACAGCAGACTTAATTTCGACAGTCAATCTGGCTTGCATTATGGAAACCTGGGTGGGTGATGATGCTGGGCTAGTTTTGGAGGCTAGTGCCTACCCCACGTATTCTGTAGTGCACTGCTCTAGGATGGAACGCAGGGGTGGGGGGGGGTTGCCATCTACTTTACAGCTGACCTTGGCTTCAAAGTGCACCCAGTGAGAATCACTGGGTCCTTTGAATGTGTGACTGTTCATGGGGGTCAGGGTGCAGGCTGCAGGATTCTCCTGATTTACCATCCTCCTGAGGTGGCTGGAGAATTCCTTCAGAAGGTGGCGGATTTTGTCTTCAGCTAAATTTTGGAGTCCCCCAGATGTATAGTATTGGGTCACTTCAATGTATGGGTCGATGACGAATCTTCCAGACTTGGGTCCAACCTCCTCCAGACGATGTCTTCTCTGGGCCTGGCACAAGAAGTTACCTCCGTGACCCATCAGGGCAGCCACATGTTGGACCTAGTGTTCTCAATGGGGCTTGAGGTTCGCAGCCTCAAGACTGATCAGGTCAGTTGGTCTGATCATTGTACGGTGGAGTTCTCATTTGGGGCCCCCCTCAAGAGTTCTCCCCCTGCGGAGATGGTCAGCTACCACTCTTTGAGGTGATTGTCCACAAAGGGTTTCCTGGCAGTGGCTGAACTATCTAGTGAAAGCATTGCATGTGCAGAGGGAATGAGTGACACAGTTGCTGCCCATAATAAGGCGATGTCCGATGCACTCGATGCCCTTGCATTGGTCTGTGTATGACCCAAATCCTCTCTCTTGAGTTCCCCTTGGTTCGATGGTGAGCTCAAGATGATGAAGATTATGGGTCAGAAGTTTGAGTGCTGCTGGTGGAAGACCAGGCTAGAGGAGGATAAATTGGCCCTACATGGCCACTATGGTGAGTACCAGGGGGCATTCAACTGTAAAGTAGGCAGAGTTCCTGTCCAAGGAGATTGCCATAGGGAAGAACCGACCAGCTGTGCTATTTCAGACTCTGGATAGGCTGCTAAATCCAGTCTATCTTCAGCTGAAAAAAAGCCTTTTCCGAATATTTGTGTGAAGAGTTCGCTTGTTTTTTCTTTGATGGGTGTCCTCCATCCAGCAGGAAATTCTGCCAGTGAGCCAGAACATGGTCTACAGGGGTTGCCATGGGCATTGCAGAAGCACTTCATCTATTTGGGGTGAGTTTAAACCAGTGGATGTGGTTGAGGTAATTGAGGTTGCTTCCAGGCTGAAGCACACATGTTGTAAACTAGACCTGGTGTCAACCTGTTTCTTGATGGAATGTGTTGACTCCATCAGTCTGGTGTTCACCTTGATTGTCTGGTGCTCCTTGTTGGAGGGGGTTTTCCCAGATTCCTTGAAAGAGGCACTGGTGAGACCACTTCTGAAAAAAACATCTTTAGACCCTGACATCTTGGCGAACTATTGACCTATCTCCAACCTTCCATTTTTAGGTAAGGATAGAAACATATAAACATAGAAGTTGATGGCAGATAAGGACCGCAAGGCCCATCCAGTCTGCCCATTTCTTTTCCTACCTTATGAATGTGTCATCGGCCTTTGCTCTGTCAATGGCCTATGTGTTCATACTTATCTGTATTGCTCCCTTATGCCTATCCCATGCCTGTTTGAAGTCCTGCACTGTATTCATATCCATCACTTCCTGAGGTAGGCTGTTCCATGCATCCACTACCCTTTCTGTGAAAAAGAACTTCCTCACATTACCCCCTAATCGGTCTCCCTCTAATCTCATGCTGTGTCCTCTTGTCCTGCTTTTTTTCTTATATTGAAACGTGTTGGACTCATTCACCTTGTTAATGCCCTTAAGGTGTTTGAATGTTTTGATCATATCACCTCTCTCCTTCCCTTCCTCCTTTGCTCTAGGGTATACATATTGAGCTCTGTTAATCTGTCCTCATATGTTTTCTGATGCAGTCCCTGCACCATTTTGGTTGCTCTTCGCTGGACTGCCTCAATTTGGTTAATGTCCTTGTGAAGGTGTGGCCTCCAGTACTGCATGTAGTACTCCAGATGGGGCCTAACCAGTGTCTTGTAAAGAGGGATTATTGCCTCCCTCTTCCAACTTGTGATACCCCTACTAATACACCCCAACATTCCTCTAGCATTACCTACTGCTTTAGTGGTCTGCTCGGATGATTTCAGGTCATCGCTGATGATGATGCCCAAGTCTCTTTCCTCCCTTGTGACTGCCAGCAACTCCCCTCCCAGCCAATAGGTGGATTCAGGGTTTCTCTTCCCTATGTGTATGATCTTGCACTTCTTTGCATTAAACCCCAGTTGCCACTCTTCCTACCGTTTTGCTAGTTTATCCAGATCTCTTCTCATTCTGCCCACCCCATCTGGATCATCTACTCCGTTGCAGATCTTGGTGTCATCTGCAAACAGACAAACCATACCGTCCAGTCCATCTGCAATGTCACTGATGAAGATATTGAAGAGGACTGGCCCCAGGACAGATCCCTGAGGTACCCCACTTGTGATTTGCATCTCTTCTTACTGTATACCATTTATCACTGGTCTGTTTTCTTCCTGTCAACTGGTTTGCCACCCAGTTGACCAACATTTGACCCACCCTGAGCCTACCCAGCTTATTAATCAATCTTCTGTGTGAAACAGTATCAAAACCTTTGCTGAATTCAAGGTAGGCAACATCAACTGCTCACTTTTGGTCCACCACTCTGGTTACCCAGTCAAAGAAATCTATGTTTGACAGGACCTTCCTTTTGTAAACCCATTCTGTCTTGGATCCTGTGCTCCTATGGATTCCATGTGTTGCACTATCCTTTCCTTAAGGAGTGCCTCCTTAATCTTGCCCACTACTGAGGAAAGACTGACTGGTCTGTAGTTCCCTGCCTCCTCCCTGCTACCACTCTTGTGGAGCGGGAATCACATGAGCCCTTCTCCAGTGTTTTGGAACCTCTCCTGTACTCAGAGACTCACTAAGCAGTTCTGATAATGGTTCTGCTTGTTCCACCCTTTGCTCCTTTAGTACCCTGGAATGTATGCCATCAGGTCCCATTGCCTTGTCCACCCTGAGCTTATTGAGCTCTTGTAGGATCATTTCTTTTGTGAAGGAACTAGTGCACACCTCCCTCCCCCCTATGTCCATGGTGCTGAGCTGTGGGCCCTGCCTTACCTTCTCTTCAGTAAATACTGAGCAGAAGTATCTATTTAGGATAGATGCTTTTAAATGGTCCTCCTCCTCACATGCCTTCTTATCCCCTTTGATCTTAGCAATACCCTCTCTGGACTTTCTCCTTTCACTAACGTATCTATAGAAAATCTTGTCCCCTTCTTTTACTGTTTGTGCTAGTGTTTTCTCAGTTTAAGCCTTTGCCTGCCTTACTGCCTTTCCTGCTTTACTTAGGGAAGTTTGGTATGCCTCTTTATCTTCATCCTGCTGCTTTCCCTTATATTTCCTGAAGGCCACCCTTTTGACTCTGACCGTTTCTGCTACTGTTTTTGAGAACCAAATTAGTTTCCTTCTTCTTTTGCACTTTCTTTTCTCTCTGACACAATGGGATGTTGCTTTAAGTATTGCATCTTTAATGCTTGCCACTTTGCCTGTACCCCTTGCCTGTATTTCTTTTTGCCAGGGTTTGCTTAACTCTGTGGGCCATCTTATCAAAATCAGCTCCTCTGAAGTCCCATATGTTTGCCTTGGAATGGGGTGATTTAGTTCTAGTGGGGAAATTGAACCATACCATGTGATGGTCACTGGCCCCCAGGTGATCTTCTACCTGGAGATCTGTGATTCTTTCCTTGTTAGTCAGTACTAGATCTAGGATAGCCCTGTCTCTTGTGGGTTGTTGTACCAGTTGTTTCAGGCCCTCCCCCTGCAGGGAATCCACCATGTGTCTAGTTCTGGCAGATGTTCCTGCTGGTATTGACCAATCTGTATCTGGCATGTTGAAGTCTCTCATTATCAGAACTTCCCCTTTAGCTGTCATGTTTTGCATATCTTCTAACAGTAATGTATATGTGTCCTCCCCCTGGTCTGGAGGCCTGTACACAACCCCAGTTCATATGGCTGTCCCATTTCCTGTTTCTAGGGTGACCCACAGTTCTTCTGGCTCCTTATGTGTATTCTGAATTTCTGTAGCTTTGATATTTTCATTGACATAAAGGGCCACTTCTCCCCACCTTTTTGCACCTTGGTCTCTTCTGAACAGTACATAGCCAGGTACTGAAGTCTCCCAAGTGTGTTTACTGGTAAACCATGTCTCACTAATGGCTACTATGTCCAGTTTAGCCTCTGTTACTATTACCTGCAGGTCTGGGATCTTGTTTCTCAGACTGCGAGCATTTGTGTACATGATTTTCCATTGGCCATAATTTGGTGTGTTAGTTGTTGGGCGAGGTCTGGTGTTTCCCCTGTTCATCATATGGGGAGCCATGGAAATTGTAGTTCAACAACTTGAGAAGCACCTTGAGGCCTTTGAAATCTATGAACCACTCCAGTCTGGGTTTTGTGTGAAGCATGTCATTGAAACAGCATTAGTTCATGTGCACAATGACCTCATCAGGGTGAGAGATAGAGGGGAAGGGTCAATTCCCATTCTCCTTGATCTCTCCTCAGTATTTGACACAGTGGATCATGTTGTGTTACTCGACCATCTCAGAGAGTACTGCAGACTTGCTAGCACTGTCATGTTCTGGTTTGAGTCCTATCTCTTAAATAGGAGGCAGTGGATGGTGATGGAGAATTTCTCCTCCCCCAGCCTCCTATCTGGCAGTGTAGCTCAGGTCTCAGTCCTGTCGACCATGCTGTTCACCATGTACATGCTGCCCCTGTGTGAGCTCATTAGGAAGTACAATGTAGGTTTTCACTGCTATGCATGTGATACACAGTTGTATCTTTCCTTTGCTCCTTGCACATCAGACACTGTAGATATGCTAAATAGCTGCTTCGCTGAGATCAATGACTGGATGTCCTCCAGCTGGTTGTGACTGAACCCCAATAAGATGGAGGTACTAGAGGTAGAGTCGAACCTAAGGTGTGATTGGATTGCCTCTGGTGTGGCAACAGGTTTAACCCTGGGACCTGTACCATTGAAGGCTTCCTCTAGGGTGCGTGATCTATGCATTTTTCTTGATGACTGACTGACATTTGAACTTCAGGTGTCATCCGTTGTCCAAAGTAGTTTTTACCATCCAAGGAATATTGCTAGGATCAAGCCCCTAGTTCTGCTTGGGGACCTCCCTACATTGATGCATGCTTTTGTGAAGTCCAGACTTGACTACTGTAATGTGCTGTACTTCAGGGTCTCTGGAGGTATCCTCTGCCAGCTGCAGCTGGCGCAGAATGCTGCCACCAGGCTGCTGACAGGACTTTCTAAGTTCATTCATGTTACCCTGGTGTTGCACGAACTGCACTGGCTGCCTCTCAGGTGGAGGGTCCTCTTCAAGGTGGGCTTGCTCACCTTTAAGGCCTTACATGGACTTGGTTCTGGCTACCTGTCTGACCTTCTAACACCTGCCACTAATGCATACTCCCTCCATTTCTCCTTTAGGGGCCTCCTTGTGATTCCCAGGATGAGGTTAAAAACTGCCAGTGACAGGGCGTTTAGCATCACCGGTCCCATACAGTGGAACTCACTACCACCATCTGTGAGGGAGACCCCTTTGGTCGAGGTTTTTAAGACCCACCTCAAGACCTATTTGTTTGCCTTGGCGTTTCCAGACATTGATCCCTAGGGATGTCAGTATTTACTCATTAGTTAATGTTGATATATTCTGTTTTTAAGCGTATTGTTTTTATATTTATCCTGCTTTAATTTATTCATGTATCTATGTATGCACTGACTCACTTTGATATTTATACCTGTATGGCACCCAGAGCTTCCGGGATTGTGCACCAAAGAAATAAAAGTTGCCTTGCCTTGCCTTACATCAGGGAGAGTACCTCTTTAGAGATTTTTAAAAGGGAGCTAAAGACCCATTTGTTTAAAAAATCATTCATGTTGTAAATTAATTGCTTTACATTATATATTTATTATATATTTTATGGTATTTAAATTTAGAGTTATTATTTTGTAATGTTTTTATTGTTTGTAAAGCATTTTGGGCCAGATATTCAGAGCTCAGCGCCGGGCGCAAAGCCATTGTGCTGGGCTAGTGCCAACCTTGCGTCCGACTGCAATATTGAAAGGCATCTCTAGCGCCGTTGCTAGGTGTTAGCGCTGACACTAAACCAAAATGAAAGTAGGGGGTGGGACAGAAGGGAGGGTCCCTGAATGCCAGCGCACTGGCATATTCAAAAGCAGAGTACCACGCTACAGGCATTAGCGTGACCTGTAGCGTTGCGCTAGTTACTGCCAAAGAAAAGGTGCTCTTAAGGCAGCGCTAATAGCGGAGGTACCCTCCCAGCACTTATCCTGACCCCCGTTTCCCATAGCAAACATCATTACCCTGGTAGTCTAGTGGTGCCCCCCACCCCCCAGCACATTTCCCGACCCCAATCCCTGTACTTTCACATATATCCCTGCTAGTCTAGCGGCCCCCCCAGTACATTTCCTGACCCCGATTCCCATATTTTCACATAGATCCCTGGTAGTCTGCAGCCCCCAATCGTTTCCCGACCCGATCCTTATTTCCATAGATCCCTGGTAGTCTAGTGGCCCCCAGCAGTGCCATCCTCCACATCCCACCCAGCAGCCATGAATGGAGCCAGCGACTGGCTCAGCCCTCCTCACACCACCACGGCCAGCTGCCAGCTGAGGAATGAGCAGGCTGACAGCACAGCTCATTCATTACTCTGTCAGTGACCAGCCGTAGTGGTGTGAGGAAAACGGCAAATCACCCTGCTCCATTCGCCGCTGCTAATGCCCCAGGGGGCAGCACTGCTGAAACCAGCTGAGGGATCTATGTCTGAGATGTGAAAAGCATGAAGACATAGACTTCTGGATATTTGTGAAATTATGGGGATGGGGTTGAAATGTGCTGGGAGGAACGATCAGGACTAAATGCACAGGCACACATGGCAACAGGAGTGGGACCATGGCGACAGAGCGGACAGCCTGGACCAGCCGGTCTGCCCAGGTCCCTACTGTATGGATATGCTGCACACCCTAGTAGTCTATAGCATATGTCCATCCACCCCCACCAGGCATGCCTTATGCTTGTGTCATGCATTCATGGGTCCCCTCACTGTGTTCCACCAACACCTGCCGTAGGGTGCCTATGTTGTTGGGGGGACATCTACAAGGGAACATATGGCCAGTGGACATGTGTGTGACTATCTCCCCCTCTCTCTCCCTCTCTCTAAATATATATATATATATATATCTATATAGATATATATATGCCTGTGTGTGTGTGTGTATATCAGTTGTATATCTAGCTATGTGACACATAGGTATCACTCCTTCCGTGTCTCTCTCTCCCTATATTCATACCTTGAGTTGTTCAGCTTGCATTGCTGCATGGGCAGGATGTCTGCTCTGTTTGTGACTGCCAGCACACAGTTTCTGCTGCTTCCAGCCTCTACTTCCCTGCCGACCAACAGGCGACGCTGTGGGCATGCCTTGGCCTTCCGCATCCAGCTTGTACTACCTTTCTGACCAATAGGTTGCACTGTGTGCTCCATGCAGTAGCACCAGGCTAGCTGCGTGGTACTGACTGCTAAGCAGCAGACAATGAGATGCAAATGTACTTGTTTGCCCACAGATTACCTAAGTAGGCTCATTTGCATAGGAGCTTTGAATATGGCTCCCATTTGCCCCGGGCTATTCAGCTTGCACTGGGCTAATGCATTAGCACTGTGTACTCAGGTTAGCATGGACAAACCTCACATCAGCATAGCACAGTTCTGCAGTGTGTGGCTTACATTGTTGTTTGCAGTGGATGTGAGACATCTCTTTGCAGTCCCACACATTGTTCTCCACCTGCAACACTAGCTTTCTTCAGTGTCTAATGGGCTGCAGTGGCACTGTGCACTTCCGTGTTGTTATATTCAGTGCTATCTTATTCCTGGGCTATTTTTGCTCTGCACTTCTGGCCCTGTTTGCCCGACTTCCTTTGTTTGCTATATTCAGCAGGTTTTGCTCTGGGCTTTTCCTTTTGAATATAGCTTGCTTTTTGCTCCAGGCTATGTTTGCTTGCTGGCCAGTGCTACTTTAGCCCTGGAGCACAGTTTTGAATATCTGGCCCTCTGATTCTAGATGAAAGTTGTGCTATAATAAATAAAACTTGAACTTGAACTTCTGTCATGCAATATTTTCTGACATGTCATTTACTGCAAGGTGTTGCATTGCATCCTGACTGGCTCTGCTGTACTGCAATTTGAATTAACTGGTTATGTAAATATTGTTGGACTGATTGTTTAAGTCTGTCACCAGAGGAAATAGGATTTACTCACAAGACAGTTTGGTGGTGATTGAGGTCACGCAGAGGAAGTTTTGGGGCTAGTGCTATTCAAAATTTATATTCGGAATACAGATAGCAATTTGGATCGTTGGGTGCAAAGGTTTACTGGTGCTACAAACTTGGGAGGAATAGTAGAAACTGATGACCAAGCTAATAAACTCCAGGATGATTTTTAGGTTATTCAAATGGACACAAAAATGGGTGATGTCACTGAACATCAAAAAGTGTAAGGTTTCGCATTTAGGAGAAAAGAATAAACTACCTAAATATTACAGTCCCTGGATGGGTATGTCCTGTACTATGGTCAGATATAGACTTAGTAGTTACAGTTAACCACAACCTGAAACACTCTGAACGATGCATAGAAATAGTAAAAAGGGCCAATAGAGAAATAGCTTGCATATGGATAAACTTCACATCAAGGAGTACTGATGTTGTTTTACCAATGAATATAAGCATTTGGTTTGTGCATATGGATTATGGCACATAGTTTTGGTCACCTCACTTACAAATTTACAAAAAAAATTAAAAGAATACATAAGATGGAACCTCAGATCATTTTGTGATTGGAGAGGTTATCATAAAAGGAAATATTGAGAACACTAAATTTAATGAGTTTTCAAGAGAGACAGATATGAGGTGACCTTCTTACAAAGTGCAGTATAGATTTCCAGAATAATAATAAACAGCAGAGCTTCCAATCTGGAATTCAAAGATGGGGATTATATTATGTGTGGGCATAGTATGCAAATAGAAACAGCTCATTTCAAAATGAACCAAAGGAAGTACAGTGCAAGCCTGATATAATGGATGCATCAGTACACTCAACTTTTGTCCGTTATATCCAGAATCCATTATATCCAGAGGTGGTGGAGCCTATATTTTATATGTGCCTATGTGTATAAGCAGTGACTCAAGGTAAATGAGAACCTATTATAAAACTTCATAGATTATTCAGAATCCTGCCAAGCTTAGTTATTTAACTGTTAGGAAATATTAGTTTTTTTTTTCTTTTTTGTTTTGGCTAAGGAAATTTAATGCAGAAGGTAAGAAGAAGATATTAACTGTAGTGGCTGAATGTTAGGGTTCTATGGCAGTAAGAACAAAGGCAATTGTACTGTAAAGGTTTTATTGAAACATAAAATCATTTCCTTTTATTGTAATTAATTAACTAATAAAAGTTTATGCAGCTTGTGGAAAATAATTGTGTAAGAAATAAATACAATCTCTGTAGCTCCTGCACCTTAATTCTACATTTGCCAAATCTCCTCACCAGTTCTGCACCCGCCAAGAAAAAAGCTCTACAAATGCCCATAAAAGCTTCATAGTGTCCATTATAAGCAATGTTTCTGTCCATTATGACCAGAGAAAAACACACGGGATTTGATATATTTGGTTTGGGAAATCAGTTTTTGTCTGCTATAACTGACTGTCCATTATAACAGTGTCCATTGTAAGTGGACTGCACTGTATTATTTTACACAATGGATCACAGGATTGTGAAACAGTCTACTGAGCTATGTGATACATTTATTTATTTTTATTTATTTACTGTCATCTCGGATTACAACCTATGAGCTCATAGCTCATTTACATAGGTTTCACATCATGCACATAGGACAAATGAGAAACATGAGTATACATATGATAAGCATAAATGGGGCAACACTGGTATCAAGGAGCATTACTCGTTTTACATATAGTTGATTAGGTAGCATACATTGAGTTGTACATTTTGACAATGGGTACATCCAGAAGACACAGCTGTAACAGCTGAGAAAGTACCTTAGTAGAGTTAAAACATTGGAATGCAATATTTCAGGTTGAGCAACGGAGGATACTTGTAGACAAGGAGAGATGGGTATTATACGAGGAGCAGAGAGTACAGTGGGGAAAGGATGGATAGTAAATGCTGGAGGATGGCGGGCATTGTAAAGGGGATTACAGGTAGAGGAGGGGGGAGTTAAATTAGGACAGTAGTCTTTGAGCAAGAAAGGGTTAGTGAAAGGGGTGGAGTGAGGAGGTGGGAGAGAAAGCAGTAAGGAATAGTGGACAGGAGGCAGTACAGGGTAGGGAGAGTGAGGACTTGATGATAAGTATCATAATTGAGGAGCTATAACAAAGTGCAAGTTGGGGTAGGGCTAGGCCTTCGGAGCAGTTGCTAGCTTAAATGAAGCAGGAGCACTTTCTTTGACTCGTTATGTGGGAGTGGAGTTTTAACTTAAATAGGTCAATGTTGGAAATCTCTAGCAGGTCCAGCAGTAGACAGTTCAGGGCGAGCGGGGCCTGGTATCCAAAGGATCTCTGGCCCTGCGTGGTTTTGCAGAATGGGATTCTGAAGGTGTTTCTGTCGGTAGCTCTGGTTGGCCTGGTTGTTATAGCTGGATAGAGTATATTCTGGGCACCGTTTGAGGTTAGTCCGAGGGTTGCCTTTTTGGCTTGGATACATATTTGGTACAGAATCCGATTGTTAAGGTTCAGCCACTCTATCCGTGACTAAAGGTCACATGCATGGGTTAGTTTAGGGGCACAAAGCCAAAGTCTACATACCTTATTTAGTGTGGTGGCAAGTCTTTTTAGGGTTGTATCAGGGCCTACACTGTATACAACCACTCCATAGTCAATGGATAAGAAGACTGAACTGGTAATTGCTTGGTTAAGGGCATCATCATTTAGGCAGTGCCTATGCCTGTAGAGATGTCCAAGTTTACTGTGAGCATTTTTTGCAATTTGGTTTATATGAAGGGAGTAGGAGAGTGTGCTAGTGAGTGTGATGCCTAGATATTTGAAGGGTTTGACCATCTCAAGTGATTCACGCTGTTTATTTGTTATTGTTAGCATTGCAGATTTGTGTTTGTTATGCGCGGAGGCAAATAACATGGTCTTATTTTTTGTGTGATTTAGTAGCAACTTTGCATTCAGGAACCAATCTTCTATGCTTTTGAATTTGACTGTGGCTGTTGTTAAGTGATGCTAGGGTCATGGTGACTTGTATATAGGACCACATTATCGGCATACAGGAGGATTGTTTCACTATATACTTGGGGGTATTGATTCAGGAATAAACTAAAGAGCAGAGGTGCAAGAATGGAGCCCTGTGGTACTCCGGTTGTGACTCTTTGGCTGTCGGATAGAGTTTTGCCCATTTTTGTGTTTTCTTGCACGCATGTGCAAGAAACATAGTGCCTTCATTGGAGATTTCGGAGGTGTGTCACCTCCTCCTCCAATTCAGGCACTATGCTGGCAGGCGTGGCCCCTGTAAGCCAATGCATTTTGGAGCTGTCTATGACACACTCCAAAATGCAGTGGCATACAGTTGAAAGGGGGAGCTACACTTGAGTGAGCAGTGATAAAGCTGCTCACATGCAGCTCCCAGCCCCTGAGGCGTGCCACGCCCCTGCACTAGCGTATAGCCGACAGGGTGCCCAATCCCCATCGGCTGAACTGCGTCTGTCTCCTCCCCCTTCCCTCCCAATAGTTGATGCCACGCTGGGAGCCCACCCCAGCATGGCAATCCATCATGTTGCCAACGGGGTGCCCAATCCCCGTCGGCTGAGCCACCCTCCCCAAAGTCCTTGTGCCACTCTGGGAGCCCACCAGCGTGGCAAACCGTCCGTTTTTTTAAATTTTTGCCGGGGGTGCCCAATCCCCGTCAGCTGAATACCCCCAAAGTCCTGGTGCCATGCTGGGAGCCCACTCCAGCATGGCAAGCGATCCGATGTCTTTTTTTGTTTTACCCTGTAAACAAAACAGGTCTGAGCGTCTCCGAACCCCCTCCCAACCCGCACCACCCACTGTACCCAGCCTCCCCACCCCCCCACACCCCATACTTACCTCCGGACTCCGGCGCGACGATCTTCGGAGGACCGGGAACACGTCTGCACTCTTCAAAGCCGACCGCGAACTGAGGAAATGCCGGTAACCTGTATAATGGGCTAGATAGGAGGGGTTCAACTTTATTGCATATCTCAGGCATTTTTGGGAACTTTTGCACCAAATTTTCAACATGGGGTTTTTGGGATCCCTTCTCATGAATGATGTCACTGTCATGGCGTTATTCAGGCTCGAAGGGTGATTTCGCGCAGTGACTGCGCAGTGACTTTGAAATCACCCTTTGGAACTGAATACTGCCATGACAGTGATACCATTCATGAGAAGGGGGCCCAAAACCCCCATGTTGAAAATTTGGTGCCAAAATTCCAAAAAATGACTATTTAACGAGCGTGCGTTGCGCAGTTCCTACGCAGGCTCATAAGTTCGTGAAATTTCAATATTTTCACTCCAGATTTTCAACATTACCATTTCACCACACTGTCTTATGAGTAGTACAGCTGTCATTTTTCACATCTCACCCAAAATGTGTTTCCACCTTATGGCGCCAGAATGGCGTGATCGGTTGTGTGAAATCAATGTACGGGACAAATTAAGAAAATCACAGTGACACTGTTCATGAGCAGAGGTCTTGAAATGGCTATGTTGAAAATTTGTGAAAAATTCCTAAAAATGACTGTTTCACGGCGTCGTTAGCAGTTCCTCATAGCTCATGAGTTTCTTAATTTTTCAATATTTCCACTCCAGATTTTTCAACATTGCCATTTTACACCTTCTTATGAGTAGTACAGCTGTCATTTTTCACATCTCACCCAAAACATGTTTCTGCCCATGTAGCGCACAATGGTGCAGTCGTTGTGCGAACTCAGTGTATGGGACACATTAAGAAAATCACAGTGTCACTGTTCATGAGCAGAGATCTTAAAATGGCAATGTTGAAAATTTGGTGACAGAATTACTAAAAATTACTGTTTTATGAGTGTGCGTTGCACAGTTCCCACACACACTCGTAGGTTTGCGAATTTTCAATATTTCCACTCCAGATTTCCAACATTGCCATTTTTCCACACCTCCTTATGAGCAGTACAGCTGTCATTTTTCACATCCTGCCCAAAACATGTTTTCGTCCATGTAGCGCACAATGGCGCAGTCGGTGTGCAAACTCAATGTATGGGACACATTAACAAAACCACAGTGACACTGTTCATGAGCAGAGGTCTTAAAATGGCTATGTTGAAAACTTGGTGAAAAAATGCCTAAAAATGACTTTTACGAGCGTGCGTTGCACAGTTCCTATGCATGCTCGTAAGTTTGCAAATTTAATATTTTCACTCTAGATTTTCAACATGTCCATTTTATTAAACTTCCTTATGAACAGTCCAGCTGCAATTTTTCATATGTCACCCAAAATGTGTTATCGCACATGTAGCGCACAATGGTGCTGTTGGTGTGCGAAAGCAATGTTTAGGACAGATTAAGAAAATCATAGTTACACTGTTCATGAGCAGAGGTCTTAAAATGGCTATGTTGAAAATTTGGTGACAAAAGTCCATAAAATGACTGTGTTACGAGTGAGCATTGTGCAGTTTCCACGCATCCTCGTTAGCTCATGACTTAGTAATATTTTCAGTCCAGATTTTCACTAGTGGCATTTTTCAACACTTCCTTATGAACAGTACAGCTGCCATTTTTCACAACATGGCCGAAGTGTGTTTTCACACTTTCAGTGCAGAGATGCGTGGTCGCTGTGGGAAATCATTGTTTGGCACAAATAAAGAAAATCACAGTGACACTGTTCATGATCGGAGGTACCAAAATGCCTGAGTTGACAATCTGCTATAAAATATCCCCAACCTACTAATATAACGGGTGTGCGTTGCACAGTTTCTATGTACGCTCGTGACTTCACCATTTTTTTAAATATTTTTACTACACATTTGCAACATAGCCATTTTTACACCTCCCCATGAAAGAGTACAGATGTCATTTTTTACAGCCTGTTCGGAATATTTTTGCACCTGTGGTGCTAAATCCCGTAGTCACTGTGCATAAGCAGCTTTCGGCTACCAAACTAATATTCCCCCTGTTCATGAGGTGGGGTCACAAAACAAACATGTTGAACATTTGGAGTTAAAATACCAACGAATGCCTGAGGTATTAGGCTTTTCAACTAAATCGCCAACCCTATAGAGAATGACAGGAATCAGGGGTGTGACTTGGGATTCTTGTCTGTGATGCTCATACCATTCCACACCCTGCAGTCACTGAGAGGCATCGAGGTATGCCTGGACTCTTCGCCCAAACTTCACCCCATTCTCCTATATCACACCCATCTCACCGTATTTCCTAATGAAATGGGATGCGCATAAGGGCCAAAGACCCCAAGGAACACGTCGCACTTGTCAGTCTCTGCAGAGTGGGGTGTGGTGAAATGGCGTGGCCGTTATGCCTGACGACCCAAATGCACACCCCGATGCCTGTCACTCTCTGCAGGGTGGTGGTGGGGTTGGCTTCGGTTCAATACTTCACTGCCATTCCTATTACGCAGCTCTGTAACTTCTACACTACCACTGCCAATGACAGTAAGCAAACATTCGGCATTGACAAATGCTTGTTACTTTTTGTTCCCCTTCCACTTAGGTAGCTACTAAACCATGGCAGTGTGTCAGCAGATATGCCAGTACTGCTTAGTTGAGTAAGGAGGAGACAATGGTTGACTGTATCAAAGGCCTTGATGAGGTCAATATATATTACGCCCACCAAGTGCCCTCACTACAGTGTGTCATGTAAGTAGCCTGTAAACCCAAGCAGCGCTCCTGTAGTGCTGTGTTTATGAAATCCATGTTGCTCAGAAAACTGTAGTTGGTGCTTGTCTAGGTAGTCTATCAGCTTGTCATAGACTATTCGCTCCAGCATTTGGAGATATGCAGTAAAATAGAAATAGGCCTGTAGTTGGTGTGCAGTAGTTTATCCCCACTTTTAAAAATCAGGGTTACCACTTCTGCTTTCCAAATTTCAGGGAAGATACCTGATATTAGGGAGAGATTAATTATCCTAGTCAGAGGGGGCCAGGACTTTGTCAAGGGTAAGGGATGTTAGCTTTAGGTCAAGATCATCACTACTCTGCCCTGTTTTTCCCAGCACTTTTGTGGAGGTATTTCTTTGCTTCTGATTTTGTAAAGACTCTGAGGTAGAAATGGGGGGTGGTGTTTGAAGGTGAGGGGATGTAGCTCAGCATATATTGGCTTTAGGAAGTCGGGGGAGGACACCAGTTAGGTCTGTGAAGGTATTGTTGAATAAATAGCAAAGACAAAACTGAATTTAAGAAAAACAGCAATGAATAAAATTATATTGCATGGTACTGATATCAGCTTCTGCCACTGAGTAGTGGGAAGGCAAAGCAAAGTTTATTTCTAAGTTACCCAATCCTGGATGCTCTGGGTGCCATACTCAAATAAACAATATCCAGGGTATCAGGTAAAATGTCATACATAAAATAAGTAATAAAACAGCAACAATCTCAGTATATAATAAAACAGTAGCATCACATACAGCAGATTTTCTTCAGGATTCTGGGCTGTTCAACTGTCAAATCCCAGGAAGTCCAGGGGAAAAAAGACAGGTTTTTAGGCCCCTCTTGAACCCCTTGACTGATGGGGCCTCCCTGACATCAGCTGGTAATCAGTTCCATAGGACAGGTATGGCGACACTAAAGGCCCGGTCACTAGAAGTTCTTAACCTGGTCCTCGGAACTTCAAGGAGGCCCCAGGTTGAGGAACGGAGGGAGCAGACTGAAGTGGCAGGTATCAGAAGATCAGTCAAGTAGCCAGAGTCAAGCCCGTGTAGGGCCTTATAGGTGAGTAAACTCACCTTGAAGATAACCCTCCACCTGACCAGCAGCCCGTGAAGAGATTGCAGTACTAGGATTACATGGCTAGACCAAGGAAGGCCAGTCAGCAACCTAGAGACTGCATTTAGTGGCAACTCCAGCCGGAGAAGGGTACCTCCAGAGACCCTGAAGTAGAGAGCATTACAGTAGTCGAGCCTGAATGTCACACAGGCATGAACCAACAAGGGCAGATCCCTGGGCAGAAGTAGGGGTTTGATCCAGGAAATGTTCCTTAAGTCATAAAACCCACTTTTGACGACAGCTGACACCTGAGCATCAAGTCTCAGTCTGTCATCAAGGATCGCATCAAGATCTCACACCCTAGAAGAGGTCGTCAACAGAGTGGGTCCCAGGAATAATCCAGTAACCATGTTGGAGGCACTCCCATCATGCCCGCATCCTGCCCAATCCTTAGTACCTCCATGTTGTCCAGGTTAAGTTGCAACCAGCTTGAGGACATCCAATCATTGATCTCGGCAAGGCAGATATTTAGCACTTCCACGGTGTCCGATGTTCCAGGTGCAAAGAACATGTACAGTTGGGTATCATCTGTATAACAGTGAAAACCTACTCTGTGCCACCTAATGAGCTTACCCAGGGGCAGCATATACACTGCAAATAACATTGGTGACAAGATTGACCCCTGAGGTACTCCACATGGCAGGAGCTTTGGAGAGGAGGAGAAATTCCCCAGTCACCACCAGTTGCTTCCTGCCACAGAGAAATTATTCAAACCAGTTGGTGACAGTGCCAGTGAGTCCACAGTACTCTCTGAAGTGATTGAGAAGCACAAGGTGATCTACAGTGTCAAAGGCTGAGGAGAGATCAAGGAGCACAAGTATTGACTTGTCTCCTCTATCTCTCAACCTGAGGAGGTCATTGTGCATCCTAACTAACACTGTTGCAGTGCTGTGCCTAGCTCTGAAACCTGACTGGAGTGGCTCATAGATGTCAAAGGACATGGGTGCTCCTCGAGCTGCTGTGCCATGATTTTCTCAACAACCTTACCCAAAAAGGGGAGGTTGGAGATTGGTCAGTAATTCGCCAGGATGTCAGGGTTGAGAGAAGGCTTCCTCAGAAGTGGCCTCGCCAGCGCCTCTTTCAAGGCTTCTGGAAAGACCCCTCTGACAACAAACACAGGACAATCCTGGTGAACACCAGGCCAATGGAACCAATACATCTCATCAGGAAATGAGTTGAAGCCAGGTCCAGTTCACAGTATGTGTGCTTCAGCTTCGAGATGAACTCAGTGATCTCGGCCACCTCCACCAGTTTAAACTCCTCTCAGACAAGTAGAGTGCTTCTGTTCCATCCTGAATGATCACTGAAAGTCACAATGCATCTCACTGATAGGCTCCCCTATCAGATAGAGGATACTCTGTCCGAGAAGAACCCAGCAAACTCATCACATAAAGTGATTGAAAAGGCTTTTTTCAGCTGTAAACAGACAGGATGAAGACGTCTGTCAACAGTCCTGAAAAGGTGAGCAGGTCAGTCCTTCCAGGCAGCAATCTTCCTGGACAGGAACTCTGCCTTCGTATGGTTGATTGCCCCTGGTAATCAGAATAATGAGTATGCAGGGCCAGCTTGCCCCCAACCTACCGGGTCCTCTGCCAACAATGCTCCAACTTCCGACCCCTGATTTTCATCGCCTTGAGATCCCCATCAAACCACAGAGATCTCAGGTGAGAGGATCTGGGTCATACACAGACTGGTGCAAAGGTATCACCCACCCTGGAGAACACCCAATTATATCTGGCCACCACCTTGCTCGTACCCCTCGCACATGCAGCATCTACACTAGATAGATCAGCTAGTGCCAGTAGTCCCTCTGGGAACAATCCCCTTAACCAGTGACAGCATTGGTCAGGGAAGGCCTGACCAGGAAGTTCACCGTGCAGTGATCAGACCATATAACCTGATCAGTCTCAAGGTTAGTTACCTAGAGCCCCAGTGAGAACACCAGGTCGAGTGCATGGCCGTGATGATGGGTTCCAGAAGTAAATGCTTGTGGCAGGCCCAGTGACGACATCAAGTGGAGGAGGTGAGAGCCAAGATGCAAGGCCTCATCATTGACCCAGGCATTGAAGTCCCCAAGTACTAAACAACTGGGGGACTCCAACACCACATCAATGATGAAGTCTGCCACTTCCTGCAAGAATTCTTCTCCATCCCCAGTAGGGTGGTAAATAAGGAGAATCCTGCATCCTGCACCCGGACCCCCATGCACAATCACACATTCCAAAGACCTAGTCATCCTCACTGGGTGCACAGTGAATCCCAGGTCGAAAAAAAAAAATGGCCACTCCCCCATCCCTGCATTCCTGCCATGGGCAGTGCACCAGAGTACCAAGCGGGGACTGATGCCTCCGAAACTGGCCCGGCATCATCACCCAACCAGGTCTCTGTGATGCAAGCCAACTCAACCAAGAAAATCAAGTCCGCCATAATTGTGGTCTTGTTACTCATTGATCTGGCATTGCATATCTCTGCCCGCAGGAGACAGGTAGATGTTGCAACCCTTTTGGCTACCTGCCAACTCGGTCTGGTGGGAACCCTTGGTATGGAGACCAAACATATCCGGCTTCTCCCTAGACTCTGTCTAAATCCAGGGCATCTCCTGCACCTCACCACCCCAATACCTCTCACCTCTGCAGGGCTCACAGCTTCCCGCCACCGACAACCTCCATGATCCCTGGTGATGCAGACCTCCCGACAGCATCTTGCTGTTGTAGCTGACACAGGGAGGTCACAGGGCATAGGTCATGCAGCAGGGAAGCATTATAGATGATCCTCAAGAGCCCAAGGGCCCAGCACATCCCGTGGGACCAGCACCACAACCACTACTTTCTTACTCACTCTTAATTAAAAACCAATCACAAACACAACCACATACGACCTAACTAATACAAAGCAAAACCTTCTTAACCAAATATCACACACACGCATGCACGCACACATGGACGCACACACACACACACACACACACACACTATAACCTAACTCCAAATACTTCCCCCTGCTACAAACCACAAGCTTCCCCAATACACAACAATAAAATAATGGGGGGGGAGATCAATAATGTGTGATGTGCTGTAACAGTAATCCCCAACCACTAAGTGATTTTAAAAAAGCAGATTATACATTAATGTCAAACCAAAGGGCACCAGCAGGCAGTTGATTCAGTCAGTTCAGTCCTGGTATAAGATATCTGTTCCACAGCATGAAGGATAGAGAAATAGCTCTCACATCACAATATCCCAGATGAAACTTCTCCAGTGCTGGGACCAAACATTAAAGTCAAAAGTAACACTCCTCTTACAAGTGCAGGAATCGGCTTAAACAAAATCTCTTCGTGTTACAGCACTCACCCACTCAGGACCAAATACAATTCCAAATTAAAGAAAAAGTTCAGCTCTCACCAGTACCCATTCAGTAATTCAGAGCTCCAAAGTCAAAGATGGCACTTGACCAGGCAGCACTGGGACCAGAACTTACAAGGCCACCAGTTGCACAAGTCCGAGGACAGGAATAGATCTCTTGAACATCAAATTGGAAGCCAGACAAAGGGCAATTCCACAAAGTACAGATGCAAAATTTTCAGCTCACACAGAGCAAACAGGAAGAACCAGATTTAAAGGAGGGCCACTCCTCTCCAACCATCAGATGGCTCAAGTCCAGGCAAGAGTGGTGGCAAACAAACAGGGTTTTCCCGAGAGGCAGTGGAGCTCTCACCTTCATGCCACCCTGGTTTTCCTCATCACTTGTCAAACTCTGCCTCTCCAAGCACCTCTGCCGGCCTCCTTTGACCAAGATCGCAACAGACTACTGGATTCTCTGTGAGTCCAAGTTTAATGAAAATGTCCTCAGCAGACGATTATACCTATAGGGAAGTACCTGTCATATTGCAGTCCTCGAAAAACTGTTCCTTGGTCCAAGAGGTGAGAGTTACAGTTCTAGTTAAATTTTGCCCTTCAGATGTAACTTGATGAGGGATTTCAGCACAGCACACAGAAAAGACCACAGTCACTAAAAATAAAACTCTCTCTCCTATTCTACCTCACTGAATTTCCCAACCTGGCACTCTGTCCCTGCAGGCTCTCCCTGATATAATTGCAGGAAGCTCATCAAATATCCAAACGAAAGCTAAAACTAGCTTACACACAAGCTCAATTCAGAGCTCTTGCAGATGGCAGCCTAGCATAGCCACCATCTTCTAAAAAAAAAAGGTGGGGAGCAGATGTAATGAGTTCCTGTACTACTTCTGATCAAAGAACCATACTGTAGTGTGCAATGCAAGTAGTGCAGATTACTAGTACTGAACCAGTGCTATTAATGTGTGTCTTTCATACAACAAACTTACTATGCAAAACCTACTCCAGTGTGACTTCAGCAATGTTCTACACTGTTTCCAATTCTACCAACTCCGAGTCAATACTAACAAAAAATGGTGTCCATGACTTTTGAGACCAGTCAGAAACTGACAGGATTCATTGCCTCCCCATTTTCACCACTCTGGATGGTACTCCTCTTGAAGTAGTTTAGTCCTTCAAGTACCTTGGAGTGTGTCTAGACAGTAAGCTAGACTTCCCAACCCACATTAATGCCATCCGTGCAAAACTCCATCCCAAGATTAGTGCCCTGTACCATAACAACGACTAATTATCTTTGCATGTCAGCAAGAAACTTGTTACCAAAATGATGCTCCTTATCTTCAACTGCACAGATGTGGTCTATGGGGACTGTTCATTCCACTTTCCTTGTCAGACTGGACACCCTGTGCAACTCCTGCTATTTGGCTACAAACTCTCCCTCTCAAACCCACTGCTGTCCATTGTATTCTTCCCCTATTCATACTCTCTCTGCCCTCTTATTGCCCAGCTCTTTGTACCTCTTTCATATCCAAATACTGGTTTGGTTCCCTTCTCTCCTACAGTACTTCTCCTCTATCTTTTCCCAACTCCCCCTTACTTCCTGTTCCCTCTGTTCCAGGGACCAATGCACTTTTGCCACTCCTTTTACCCACTCCTCTGCTGGTCAATCTGCATTCTCCTATCGACTTCTCTCACTTTGGAATCAACTCCCTTGCTCCCTCCACCTTCCCCCTCCTTAGGCACCAGTTGAAACTTCAACTCTTCCCCACCTGTTCCTGTTACCCTTATTCTTGAGCCTTAACCATCTTGGTAGCAGCTGGCTGGCCCCTGCTGCTGCCTTGGGCTAGCTTCCTCACCACTATAGTTTTCTCCCTCCATTACAAGGTCAGGAAATAACTCCCCATCAGGTCAATCTCCTGTTGTCAATATTGTTCTTATTCCTCTAGTATTGTTGCCATTTCTGAATGTGCGCTTGTTACTGTAGGCATTCTTATTCAACTGTATTACACCTTATTCTCTGCACATACAACTTTTGTATTTATTCTAATTTCGAACTATTTTTTTCTGAATGTTATTCAAATGTTTTGCTGCTATGTATTGTGCTGCTATTCTCCTACTGTTCCCCACCCCAGGCTCATACCTTGAAATGAGCCTTGGCTCACTGTGCCTCTCCCAGTTACCGATTTTCAAATAAATAAATAAGTAAACTAACAAATAACTCAAATTTAATGGACTGACTGCTTCTGTTTCACAGGCTGTCTGATGAAGTCTGTAACAGACCTTTTGTGATCTGTTGACCATCTCTGCTATTGCTCTTATGTCTTTTGTTTTCCATTTCTCACTCCCACCTTCTGGATGCAGAGACAGCACATTTCAAAAAGTTTATTGCAACTCACTTTCTAGCTTGTTCAGTCCATTTCTCAACTTTTCATCCTTCCATGTGGATTCTGGCTGACCTGCTTTCAGATGCCAACCAGACTAACTCTGTGTAACAGACCTTTTGGCTGCTGCTCCTGGTAATTTTCCAGAGACAGGGGCCAAGTGTAAACATCCACTCAAGTAAGTGTTCTGGCAAACAGATACACAAGAGCTACAATCTCTCCAAGTGTCTTTCCAGTCCAAGTGTACTTTATGACCTATCTGGGTTACTATGGTGCAGAGAGTTAAATACATTGTTTTTTGTTTCCCTCCAGTTGAATCTACCCCTCACTTTATGTCATACAGAAGGTGTTGAAGTGGAAAGCTTGTGTGGTGGGGTTATGGAAACTAGCAATGTTCAGGCTTTCAGAGCAGGACCAGAGATTTTCCTGAGGGAGAATGACATCAAGGGTTACCCATCATCAATAGTGCAATAGTGGCAGTAATTCAGCCAATAGGTGTCGATGTGTGTCAGTAGACAGCCTGGATATGATCAATGTTGTGTAGCAGGAGAACTGAAAAAGACAGTTTCTTCCATCACCACAATACTAAGTTCCTATGGTGCTATGTTACCTCCAAGTCAGTGGGCATACTGTTTTGCTAGTCCCTTGCATTATATTTATAATACATAATTGGTGAACTCTTTGTTATTATCCTTTTAATTTTTTTGGCAATAACATTCTGAATTCTTCTTTACTTCCTAATGCTCGTCTTTGTATCATTCATTATTACTTCATATTCACCCTTAATTTTACTGTTGAATCCTCTTATAGTTTTCAGTTTCACCCAGATTTCTTTAGATCCATATGTGTGCCACACTGGCTTACTGCTCTTTTTAGTGTATTTTGCCTTACTTTGGGTGCACTTATTTTAAAAATGGCTAAGTTCTCCTTTTGAATTTTCCAGTTGCTTTTCTATACTCTTTGTATTCATTCCTTTTTTCCCTTTCCAGTGTATCAGCTCCCACCTCATCTACAGCAGATGTAGTCTTCCCTTGTATAGTTCTGTAACATCTTGGTCCCCTTACACAGTCTTAAAAGAATGTTGCTAACTTCACAGTGGCCACTTAGTGCCAGTCCCTTGTTTTGTGCATATCTGGATCATATGCCTTTCCGTGCATGGTCATTAGTGACTTTGGAGTCATGCAAGCAAAAGATACTTGTCACCATGCACAAAGCATATTGATCATCACAGAGGTGGCTGCAATAATTTTTGATACCCCCTGCCAGTAGAATTAGACCAGGTATGTGGTAGGGGTGTTGTAAAACACAGTGACCACCTCCAGAAGAGCAGCTGGAGACCAAAATCATCATGGGACAGCAGACTTGATGAACCAGAAGAAACACAGAAACACAGAAACATAGAAACATAGACTTTGACAGCAGATAAGGACCACTTGGCCCACCCAGTCTGCCCATTTTCCTACCTACTGGATAAGCTGCAGATTCCAGTTAACCAACAGCCTACTTCCTGCAACCCCCCACTATTATTGCCTGTCCCATGCATGTTTGAATTCCCCCACTGTTTTAGACCCAACAACCTCCCTAGGAAGGTGGTTCCATGTATCCACCACTCTCTCAGTGAAAAAAAAATTCCTCATATTACCCCTGAGCATCCCCTCTATCTTTAAATTGTACTTGCTGTCTTACATCTCTTTTCTGAAGATGCTACCTTCCTGAACTTTTTTGATTCCCCTGAGGTACTTGAAAGTTTCTATCATGTCCCCGTCCCTCCTTTCATCAAGGGTATACATATTAAGCTCTCTCAGTCTCTCTTCTTATGGTTTCTGCTGCAGACCCTGCACCATTTTAATTGCCCTCCTCTGGACTTCTTCCATCCTGTCTATGTCCTTGAATAGATGAGGTCTCCAAAACTGCACACACTAGTCCAGATGGGGTCTCACCAACTGTCTGTATAGAGGGATAACCACTTCCCTTTGGAATGATATTAAGGAGGAGGGTTCCATAGGATGCAAAAGATGGGTTCCATGTGATAATGGGGATTGCAAAAGGGTGAGGACAAAATCGGCAAAGAGAAATCAGTGCGGCCACATAGGGTGAGTGGCAAAAAACAGCAAATGCTGAAACAGTGACAAACAGTGACTTTCTGCAGGAGGCCTTGACCCCCGCACCCTCCTTAATAAATATAACCAACACCAGGAGGAACACAACTTGGGCAGGGTGAAAAAGCGGTAGGTTGCCATTTCAGTGATCACTGTTTTTTGCCACTCGCCCTATGTGGCCAGGCTGTTTTGCTTTGCCGTTTTCACCGTTGCCCTTCTTGAGATCACCATCTTCATGGGATATACAAAGGATGTATTTGACTTTGGTTGGTGGATGGGAGGATGGACCAAACTATCTAGCAGTGGTCAAAATAAGAAACTAAAACTCTGCATGGCCCAAACATGGGACTAAATGTAAGGTTCAGGAGGGTAGGGGGATGACTGCGGTAGTAATGTCTCAGGCAATGACAAAGCACCATTCAACTGGTGCTATGCCATGCCTAGACCTCCCTGGATAGCATCTGGCAGCCACATTTGCATTGTGTCTTAGTCATAGGGGGCCTCCTTCCCTGGCAACTGAGGTAATGTTTGTGAACGGCTGATTTTGGTAGTGGCACTGGAGTGTGCCAGTTTGCACCACAAACTTGTGGACCACAACTGTTGCAGTGTATTGGGTATTTTTCATACCTCCTTTCTTTTGCTAGCTTTCTTTTAATCAAAAATATGCTATCATCTAAAGGATCATGCATAGAAACATATAAACATTTAAAATGTTGGTAGATAAGGACCGCTAGGCCCATCCAGTTTGCCCATTAACCCTATACTCAGTTTGGGCCTCTGACCCTATCTGGTCAGTGGGTTCCCCTCCCTCTGCCCCACCTTCAGGACTCCCTTATGTCTATCCCAGGCATGCTTAAATTCCTCTGCAGTGCTCACTCCCACCACCTCCTGTGGCAGACTATCCCATGTGTCCACCACCCTGTCTGTGAAGAAACATTTTCTCACATTCCCCCTTAGCCTGCCTCATTCCAATTTCATATCATACCCCATCTTTCTTGTATTCCTCCTATATTGGAAGATGTCTCCCCCCACACCTTGTTAATGCCCTTGAGGTACTTGAATGTTTCTATCATATCTCTCCTCTACCTCCTTTCCTCCAGTGAGTTCATATTGAGATATTTTAATCTTTCTTTATAGGCTTTGTGGTGCAAGCCCCTTACCATCTTAGTCGCCCATCTTTGGACCGCCTCCACCCTGTCAATGTCCTTACAAAGGTGTAGCTACAGAACTGCACACGGTATTCGAGGTGAGGCCTGACTAATGTTTTATACAAAGGCATCACTACCTCCCATCTTCTGCTAGTGATACCTCTGCCTATGCAACCCAGTATGATGTTGGCCCTCCTTGCAGCCTTGGCACTCTGCTTAGACATCTTCAGGTCATCTGATATAATAACCCCTAGGTCCCTTTCTTCCTTGGTGGTTGTCAGAAACTCCTCCCCCATCCTGTAATTCTCTCCATGGTTCCTATGTCCCAGGTGCATAGTGTTGCACTTCTTTGAATTGAACTTCAGTTGCCATACCTCAGACCATTTTTCAAGCTTCCCCAGGTCCCTCCTCATTGCCTGCACCCGCCTGGAGTATCCACCCTGTTGCAGATCTTGGTGTCATCTGCCAAAAGGTAGATCTTTCCCTCCCACCTTTTTCCAATGTCACTAATGTATACATTGAACAGGACTGGTCCAAGGACTGATCCTTGGGGTACCCAGCTGGTCACCCCCTCTCCCCAGATTGTATCCCGTTTATGACCACCTTCTGTCTCCTGTCCATTAGCCAGTTCCTAACCTAGTCTACCACCCTGTGCCCCATGTGCAGAATACCCATCTTGTTTACCAGACTCTTATGCAGGACGGTGTTGAAGGCCGTACTGAAATCAGTACCATGTCATAACAGTGATTGCCAAATAGCGATCACCGCTAAAAGAGTGTACATTGCCAGAAAACCAAAATGGCGATATGCATTCCCAATGAGGCAACACCAGTGAAAACAAATGTTTTTTATGTTATTTATAGGGGGTGAAAAAATGATTCTCGACTCCAGGGGGGTGCATGTCGGGGAAGGGGAGAACCTTGTAAAAAATAGTAACTCCCACATGCAAAACACAAAATATTGTGCTACTCCCCAGCCCAAAACCGTGCACCCTCCTCACTGTAGCCAGTCACCCTCACCACCACACCACATGGCCAGTTTGGCAGCCTCTTGCCACACTGCCTCCCACATACCTATCCTCTTCTTCCATTCTCCATCCTGTGCTTCCGGTCACCTTGCTGTTCACCTATCGCTACCCTTTCAGGGTAGCTCACATAACAAGCACTGAACTTGAGCCACTCATATCCGAGTCACTCATGTTCAGTCGCCATTTTGATGGGTTACCCTGAAATCCAGGTATGCAATGTCCACCAAACCCCCGTGATTTATTACCGTCATCATCCAGTCAAAGAAATCTATCAGATTCATCTGACATGATCTACCCGCCATGAATCCAAGTTGCCTTGGATCCTGGGCACCTCTGGATTCTAGATGTTCCACTGTTCTCCCTTTAAGTAGTTTCTCCATGATTTTCCCCACTACTGAGGTGAGACTGAATAGCCTGTAATTCCCCACCTCTTCCCTACTGCTGGACTTGTGTAGAGGGACCACATGTGCCCTCCTCCAGTCCAGTGGAACTACTCCTGTGTTGAGTGACTCTGTGAACAGGACTGTCAGAGGCTCTGCTAGTTCATCTTGAAGTTCCCTTAATATCCTCAGGTGTATGCAATCTGGTCCCATTGCCTTGTCCACTTTCATTTTTTTTGAGTTCCTCCAGGACTCTCTCCACTGTGAATGGACTGCTGTCCACCTGTCCCCCTCCTTGGCATCTGTCACTCAGCTGTGGACCCTGTCCCTCCCCCTCAACAGTGAATACTGAACAGAAGTATTTATTCAGTATTTCTGACTTTTCCAGGTCTCCCTTCATACACTCCCCCATCCCCTTCGAGCCTTATAATCTCCCCCCATTTTTTCCTTCTATTGCTGATGTACCTATAGACTGTCTTGTCACCTTTTTTCACCTTTTGCACTAATCCTTCCTCAGAGTTTACATTTACTCTTCTAATAGCTTTCCCCACTTACCTTAGACATTCTAGGTGCACCTCCCTGTCATCCTCCCTTTGGGTTTCCTTATATTTCCTGAAGCCCACCCTTTTGGCCCTTACCTTGTCAGCTACCTCTTTTGAGAACCATAGTAGCTTCCTCCTTCTCTTCCCCTTGGTCACCAACCTGACACACTGGTTCATCACTTCCACTATGGCTACTTTAATGTGCCTCCATTGCTCTTCAGACCCCCATCCTGTGTCCCTCGTCTCCAGGGCTGCCCTGATACACCTCCCCATTTCAGTGAAGTCTGCCCTTCTGAAATCCAAAACCCTTGTCATTGTCTGACTCTATTGCTCACTCACCTTACAATGCTCAGTGTTTTCTCCCAATTTATTCAGGAAAGTGAGAGGGCAGGTTAAATAAATCCTGTCCATCTAGTTTCCATAGAAGACTTGTGCCTGTAACTATTAGGACCATTAGACCAGCTTATAGATCGTCTTGCAGTTTTGTCAATCCAAGTGTCTGTCAAATTTGCATAAACAATATGCATTTAATTTAACATGCAATAAATTCCAACTTTTTAGTAAAAAAAAAATAATCTTTTGAAGATTGCAGCAATGAAGTTTGGACATAGCTAGACAAGATGCAGACACATGCAGAACTCAGGAGCAGCTGCATGAGACTCGTAATGCAGAGCATAAGTGGTGTTAATTGAAGGTGCTCGAAACAGCCATGGAAATCTGGATCCCTAAAAGCAAAAAGAGAATAAAAGCACCCAAAAAGGTCCCTCTGGCTCAACAGGGACCCCAGGAAACTGATCCTGAACAAAACGAGTATATATCTGTAAGAAAGAAAAGGGTTGCTTCAAGGAAAGAGAGAGATAATGAGCAACAGTGATGGACTGTAAAAATCTGACCACAGAAGCCAATGAGGGCCAGGAAGCTAGGATATCGGTAGGAGCTGTGGATAACACAACAGCTCTCTTCCAGTGCATAACTGCAATGGAACGGGGAAATTAACATGTTCATCCTGGGGAAAAGGAGTCTCTGAGAGGACATGCTCTCAGTCTTCCATATACTGAAAAGTGTCAACAATGTCAAATGGAAGGAGATGTTTGATCTGCTGTGCTTCCGAAAGACACCAAGACACACTTGAAGCCCAGAATGGAGAATTTAGTGGTAAAAATTAGGACACCTTTCATCTCATAGAAGGTGGTGAACCTACAATATTGAATGTCCGACCACTAGAGAAAGTGGATGTTTTATTATTGTTTTTTTAACCAGGATGCGAACGGAGTAGAAAACTGTCTTACAGATACCTCTAAAGATATGAAGACACCACAGGTCTTCAATCTAAGCCTTGTGAATTTGTACATATTTCTGGGTCTGTACTTTATTAGAGTTTGGTGAATTCTGAAGTCCTAAAGAGACAGCCTGAAACTGGCAAATAAAGCATTTATTACAGCTATGCCGAATTACAGGGAAATGCATAATACATACCAACTCCAGTACATCAGAGGTGCATTCCCTAATTGTATTGTGGTCTCTGAGACAATGGGGCCGTGACACTGATCCTGTATTTATAGTATTTATCATAGCTAGTGCTGTTGTGAGCAATTTCCCCTCATCTTACTCAGAATACAGGAATATGACCATACATGCTTGTGTTCTGCCAGCATGTTCTGTATCCATGTATAGCTGGCCTCTTATCAGCTTCCAAACCATGTAGAAAAGTATATGTTTTCCCTGTCTCTTCTCTCTGCACATTTACATATAGCAAAAACATGGTATTCCCCATGGGCAGTTTGTATTATTGCCCTAACTCAGCAATTCTGTATTCAATGTACAGCTAAAAAGCACTGATCAATGAAAACCCACTAGTAACTAATAACTGTTTAACAATAGATTTCACTAAAATCCAACCTATAGCAGCAGGTACTTTTCTATCATTAGTAATATACATATAAAGAATGTATGTATGACAATGTGTATGTGACAGATCCAAAGCTTATGCTAACAGCCTGGGCACATTTCTGCTTACCAAGGGGATCACAAGGTAGTGTATTGAGTGGGGCATCCATGTAAGCAATAATACCCAACCGAGTGGGTGGTAATGGGCAATACATGGTGCATAATGAGGCTCAACACCATAAGTGGAGGGCCTTATAGCCCATGGAAAGTCCAGTATTGCCCAATACCACCCCACCCTGGAAGGTATTATTATGATTAGAAAATGGGCATCTGTGTACATTTTAGTTAAGTAATAACAGCGGTAATGATGTTGACAATGAATATAAACACTACCAAAAAAACTTTTTTTAGTAAAGTAGTCCCTCATTTATGTGCTGTTCCATCTTCTGTTGCCCCCCCCAACAAAGCCTTCCTTATTTACATATCCCCCCTTACCACCTTATCCAGAAGAGATGTTTTTTTTTCTTTTTTACAGAGTCCCCTGGCAGTGTCTTGGTATCATTGCTGAGTCTGAAAAGCAGTTATGTGCCCTTCCTGGAAAACTTTTTTTTTTTTTGCAGTCGGGAATTGCACACACAACCTTGCACAACCCTAGAAGGTAAAACCAGGAAGTGGAGATGTAGATGTCAGATGTAAGATAGCAGAGCTCTAAATTATTATTTTTTTTTTCAGTTCAACACAGCAGTTTTTTGCCAGTGCTCCCCCCCACAGTGTGTGTGTCAGCAAGACAACTGAGTGGAGCAGGAGAGGTGAAATGATACCCGCGCATCTGTACAGATTGGACTGGTATCCAACTATTGTTTTATTGCTGTAAAGAAAGAAGTTTCTGTGTGAACCTGGCTAACTGGTCATTTATGGAGGTGGAGGGGAGGGAAGATGACAAGTGTTAGCAGGCTGGGAGTTTCGCTGAAGCAACATTGCAGGTGGCAAGGCTAGGGATTGAGGTATGAAAAAAATGATATGATTTAAATTAACAAAAACTGTTGTGTCACTCCTGTTTTTTTTTTAAATGTCTTTTGGGGGAGCAAGCAATCAAGAAGGTAGTGAGCCCACTAAGTGAAAAAAAAATGGCAGCACTTTGAGTTTGAAAATTTGGGGTGCCGATTGATACCCTAAGTAATGGGGGCACCTCAAATTGTCACTTGTTTTTCACTGGGCACTGTTGAAAACTAAATGCATGCCTGACCATGGCTTTCAGCTAATCAGCATTCTTTATTTTCCAGGCCCATTTTCTAAATAAAATTAGTACATGCTTGCACAGCATATTTACTGGTCACTGCTTATGAAGCAGAAGTGGAATGGGGGCTGATGGATCTAGAGTTCTTGTGGCCTTAAAACACTGTGTTACCATGTAATGTTATGTTGCTGCTGAGTATGAGAAATGGCATGGGAACTTTTGGTGGTGGTTAATGAGACTACAGTGTATGAAATCATAAAAAACATCTAACCTCTGAGCTAGGGAAAATTTCCCTTTAGCTGAATGATACAAGCTACTGTCTTTAGGACTCAGAATCCCAAGTTTGATTCTTAGCATCTGCCGAAGGTTTGTTTGCCCAAACAGGGAGGTCAGACAAATCGAGTGATGAGGATATGAAATGCTTCACCCTAATAAACAGGAAGTTGCATTCTACTGTGTATGAGAAAAAGCAGTCTGTGTAATGCAGTGCCATCTAGCGAGAACAGTGACAAACTGAAAAGTCCTCCAGTGCTGATTAATTGTAACAGCAAAGTGACCTCTGGGGGTTCTTAACAATTTTACAATATATTGTATATAAAGTAGAAGGAGCTCTCAGACCTCCTAACAAGGTTGACTATCCCTTCCACTGGAATTTAGAGCTTTTGAAAATCAATGTCTCAGGTTTAATTCCCCACAAGGGCTGAAGATGCATCTGCCCATTTAGAGGGGGCTGAAATACCACATGACAAGGTGGGTCAAGTGGTTCTTATCTGCTGTCAAATTCTATGTTTCTATGTTTCTATGAATGAGTAAAGAGCAAGTGACACTGAGATTACAGCAGCAGTATTTGTTAGTTTTTTTTTCCAGTACTAAATTTTTTCTGGCAACAACATCAATATGCTCATTTTTAGGACATAAGGAGATAAGGGGCTGGATATTCAGAAATATGCCAAAGGCCGGTGCAGTCCTGGCAGAGCGCAACTCAACTGCACCATGGCACAGTGACTGTGACATTCAATGGCTGTGCATGGTGATATGTGCCAGCGCAACACAGCTGCATATCGCGGGGATGCGCTATGGCACAGCCAGAGGTGTGCCAGGTAGCAACCCAACCAGCACCATAGCACAGCCAGAAATGTGCAAGGGAACAAAGGAAGATATGCCAAGGTACTGAAGGACCAGCCCTAGGCACTGTTGGGAGCAAGGCCGGGGGGACAGCATGGGGAAGCAGTGGAGCATGGCCGGGAACAGTGGCAAGGATGCACAGTGGTGGGTCACAGGTGACCACCTCCTGCAGGGCACACACAGGCAGCCAGCTCCCCATCCCCAGCACCATGCCAGTGGATGCAGGGAACAGGTGGCACCATCGTCCAAGGGTGAGCAGCCACCGCCCCCCCTCTGGACAGCATGCCCCCACCTACCCAGACCACAGCAAGCCACACCCTGTTACATGGTGCCCAACACACACGCCTCACATCCTGTACAGCCAGCCCATGGCTACCCCAAGGCACAGCCACTGATCAAGGGGCAGGACACCACCATGCATGGCCCGCACAATGACACAGGCACACCACACAGACACCCATCACACCACTGCAGCATGGCTCCACTTGCCAGCTGCAAAGCAGACACGGACACAGGCAGGGAAGGTTTTAAAATGTATTAAACAACTATATACAATAAAACCAGAGGGACAGAGTAGGAGTGTGAGGGATGGGGACAGGGGACAGAGACTGTACAGTGGGACAGGGGAAGGGAAGGCAGGGGCAAGTAGGATGTACGGGTCCCACTACAGGCGGCCACGGCCTGCTGCCGCCTGGTGCCTCCATCTCTGCCTGTTGTGCAGCACCATCCTTCTCATCTGTTGTGCAACCTCCAACGTGGTGGAGGCGATCAGAATGATCTGCCACAGAAGCCGGCAGTACAGAGGCAGCTGCAATCTCCTCTGGTTGCCTATGACAAGGGAATGGACAGGCAATCAGTCATGTCCATAGAAACCATGCCCTCCCACTGTGCGCAGCAGACAGTGGGATAACACGCCCCTGGAGTGGCACCCCAGCCACCCACAGTGGGTGGGCCATTGCCTGCCAACACCCCAGCATGCCACGACAGTGCACAGCAGTGGACACCACTGCCCAAGGGCCACCTGACCACCCAGTGGCAGGCAGGTGGCACAGTGCTACAGCAGCACCACAGCAGCACTGGTGGCAGCCAGATGCACACCCATCCCACATGTGTACAATAGCCACCCAATGGTGGCATGCACACCACACAGTGTGCTGCACACAGCTGACATGGCACATGGCACAGGTGGACATGGCCACACCCCCACCCCTGCTGACCACCTGGTAAGGAGTAGAGGAACAGAACAGTGCCTATCTGCCCACTGTGGCACTGCATGCACTGGTCCTGCAGCTGCTTCACCTCCTCCACGTGGGCCAACTCCACCAGCCAGTTGTCCCACAGCAGCCTGATGCAGCCCGCCAGACACCCCTGCCACCCTGGCAAGGCATCAATCCTCAGGCCCTAGGAAAGGGACACAGACAGGCACATATCAGAACACAGCCATAGCATGAGCCCACTGCTCTCACCCCTATGCACAGTGTGTGCCCCAGCCAGAAATGACCCGCAAGGCAGTGGCACGGTGCACCCGGTGTCTGGCAATGCCACACCACAGGCACACACCAACAGTGCCCCCCGGGCATGGCAGGCAGCCTAGCCAACACCATGGTACAGTAGTTGTGCACAGAAGCAGCATGTTCTGACTTACCTGGCCATGGCACAGCCCCCCTGGGGACACTTGCCTGCAGTGCCCTCAGCCGCTCGGGGTCTCTCTGCATTAGGTTACCGTATCAGTGGCAGCACTGCTCCCCAGTGCGTTGCACCCCAGTGGCCTGGACTAGGTCAGCAACAATGGCCTGCCACATAGCTGTTCTGGCCTGCTGCAGGGGCTGCTGCCTAAACAGGCCTGCTGCATGTGGCTCAACTTGTGCCACAAAGTTCACCAGTTCCACCTGGCTCCAGTTGTGAGCACATCACACTACATGCCACGCCGTACTGCTTATACGAGTGGTGATACAAAATGGTGCCCAGTAGCTCACGTGCACAATGTGCGTGGGATGCGCGCCTCGTGGATGGTTGAGCAGCATCTGCCAATTGAACATTGGCATGGATGCACAACATGGGCATGGCCCACCCAGCATGTGTAGCAGGAGTCCCAAGGGGGCTTAGGGTCAGGTTAGGGGACAGGGGTCAGCATACGCAATGTACACATGGGCGCTATAGGGCCTATATCACATAATGCGCAGTAGGGCCTATAGTGCCTGAGCACCATGGACCCTATAATGCACCATGTACCATGGGCCCTATAGCGCCTGATTGCTATAGGGTCAATGGCACATTAGGTGCTATGGCCCCTATAGCGCTCCTAATGCACAGTGCACAATAGGTGGGAGCACAAGCCACAGTGCATGCATATTGTGGCTGGCGCACTGCGCATGTCACGGCATTGCACCATGACATGCACCAAAGCAACTTCATTGCACAAGGAAAAAGTGCGCAATATTGAATCATCACATGCAAATGAGCTCATCAGCCCATCTGCTGCGCACTGGGGATATTAGCATGTCATTACTATTGTGCAACAGCTCATTTGCATGCGATGCGCTATAAAGGCACCACACAACAGAACAAGCCATGGACCGGTATTTCAACCATCTGAGATAAGTTGCGCGTGCCATGGGGACAACCAGCACAGCAGGATGGATGGGATGGGCCGCTGCAGCCAGTAACCACATGTCCATGTCCACAGGTAGCAACATGTCTGAGCATGAGGAGAGTGAGGAGCGTGGGCCTGCCCGCAAGCGCAGGCCCAACATTATGAAGGCGGAAGCCGATGCCCTGTTCGAGGCCTACCTGGACAGGGAGAAATTGCTGAGTGGTGCCACTGGCACACCACAGGCCAGAGCCACGGCATGGGTGGAAGTGGTAGCGGCCATGAACCAGTAGGGCAGCCACCAGTGGTCTGTGCAGGAGTGCAGAAAGAAAGTGGGCACTAACAAACACCGGATTAAGGAGAAGGTGGTGGCCATATGGGCTGCCAGGACAGCCACTGGTGAGGGACATGCTGCTGTGCCACAGCTCACAGTGCAAGAGGAGCTGGTGGCAGCACCCATGCAGCACAGCACAGTTGAGGGTGTGCCGGGCGGTGGCTTCCAGATAGGAGGAAGTCCATCACTGCATGGTAGGTATGCCGGGGGGGCTGGTACGGCGGCACTAGCACATCTGTTTTCCCTTACAGCACCTGCACACCAGCATGCAGTGGCACGGGAATCTGCAGCTGCCGTGGGGGCAGGCACAGCCCCGGAGAACCAGCCGTCCACCTCCACAGGCATCCGGGGGCCCAATCAGCTGCAGCATACCACCGCCTTAACCCGGATGTCCTGGGCTTGGTGGTGGATGAGGCCCTTGCTGTGTTCAAGCAGTATGCCAGCCATGGCATGCTCTGCATGGAGACACAGATCATGGCAGGGTCTGACACTGATGACAACATGTCCATCATCCTGGACAGCGTGGGTGTTGTCACGGTGGAGATACCCATACTTACCGCCATCACTGGCAGTGCGTCCAGTGGCATGTCGGTGGTGGAACAGTTGCCCACCACTGCCCCTGTTTCTGCTGTGTGCACAGACACAGTGGTGCTGGGTGGTGGTGGTGGTGGTGCAACTGCCCAGGTGCTGGCCAGTGCACAGAGGCTGGAAGGGCAGCAGCAGATGGCTGGGGATGTTGGGCAGCCAGATGCAGCGTTCACCACTGGTGTACCTGACAATGACCTACCCCATGAGGACCCTGCTGTGCAGCATCCTCCTGAGTGGGGGGCCATGCAGCATGGTCACACACCACCGGTGTGATGGCAGTATGCCCATGCACCCCTGGGCACCGACCCATTCACTGATCACACCTGATCCTCCGTGGAGCAACAGGTGCTGCTCATAGCTGGGGTGCATGCACTCTGCACAGAGGTGCACCGGGCAGCTGAGCAGTGTGAGTGGGGCACCGCACAGATCCTGGAGGCCATACAGTACCTGTGGGAGGACATGACTGCATCCCTGGACCGCATTGCCAATGCGATCTTGGTCGGCCTTGTGCCACTGGCTGCCACAGGGCATGGCCACCAGCCACAGTCACCAAGGAGTGCACTGTCTTCCCCAATGGACCCAGCATTGGGCAACATCCTCATTGTCAACACCGGGCTCCACAGTCGGCATCCCAGACATGCCTGGGGCTGACCTGTTCTGGTGCCTACGGACCCCTGCGAGGACCCAGTCGCGTTACCGCAGTTTGACACCTGTGGGACAGCTGCATGCCCCCTGTGGCCGTTGAGCAGCCTGTGGCTGCTGAGTGGCCATAGTGCAGCTCCCCATGTCTGTGGCATCCATGTGTCCACATGGCAGACCTGATGTGTGCATTGCCCTGTCTGCAGTCAGCTGCCACCATCCTGTGTGCACATGGGGATGTGTGTGTGTGTGTGTGTGTGCATGACACAGTCGTGGCACCTGTGTTTCACACCACATGATACTGGTGTGCACACCCACCCAACTGTTGGACCATGTGGCATGTGCGTGATGATGGTAGCACAGCACTGGTTGAGCCTGTACACCAGCACCCTGCATCTGATCCATGTCAAGTGTCAGCACCTGGGCAAGTGCCTGCATGTGCCTGTGTGTGTGTGTGTGTGTGTGTGTGTGTGTGTGTTGCTGTACAGTGCTGCATGGTGTTGTGTGTGTAGCTGTGTGGCACCGTCACCCCGCCTCTGCCCCACGCCTGTGTGTGCATGTCTATAGCCTTGCTCACCCATGCCGTGTGCTGTGTCATTGTGTCTGTACATTGCATGAGTGTTTTTCCACCTACCTGCATGTGCCAAAGTGTTACTGTGCAATTGTGTCCCAGTGCTGGCATACCATTTTGAGGAGCCGGGAATCCCTCCACCCATGAGGGGGCTGCCCAACACCCCCTAGCCCATTGCCCCATTGTCCCCACTGCTGTCCCCCTCTTTGGCCTTGACAGCTATCCCACGGTCAATGGCCATGTTGTGCAGCATGCAGTAGGACAGAGATAGGCCACAGGCCTTCGAGGGGCTGTATTGTAGGGCACCTCCAGACCTGTCTAGGCAATGGAATTGTGCCTTCAGCATCCTGAACACACACACACTCAATGATGTTCCACATGCTGGTTTGTGCCTTATTGTGTTGGTCCTTTGCTGGGGACGACGGGTGCTGGCAGGTGGTGAGCAGCTAGGGCATGAGTGGGTAGCCACTGTCACCTGTGTGGACAGACATATGGTTAGCCTGGTGTCCTCTGTTACTGTGCCCCTTGTCCATCCCTGGCACTCCCACCAGTGCACCTGCTCTGCCCAACCCCTCCCATGCCCTGCTGTACCCAGCTGCCCATGGTCATCCCATACTCACCCACCAGGTGGCCCATGGGGATATCCCCAATCTCAAACCTGTGGCACAGTGCTGAGCTGTACCAGATGAATGTGTCATGTGCACTCCCAGGGTGTGTGGCACAGACATTGGTTATGCACCCCCTGGCATTGCACCCCACCTGGTAGTTAACACTGAGGTAGCCCTTCCTATTTGCATATGCTACCCCCTCCAGGAGAGGTTGCATGCGGATGCCCACATGGGTGCAGTCAATGGCCCCTAGCATGCCAGGCATCTGTGCTACCCTATGGAACTCCTGCATAGTTGCTGTATACTCTGCCTGTGTGCTGTGGAAATGGATGTAGTCCACAGCATGTGGCAGCAGGGTATTGAGGAACTGTGTGAGGAGCAGTGATGTGGCCAACTGGGTTATGCCTGTAGTGTCCCCTGTTGGTCTCTGGAAGGTGCCCGTGGCGAGCAGGCACATGACGGCTGTCACTTTCATCTCCACTGTCAGGGTGTGGCTCTGTCTAGAGGGTTCCTGCATCTCCTCACTGCACAACTCACAGAGCTGTCTCAGGATCACCCAGTTCAGGCTATACCAGCCCACAATCTCTGTATCAGTGTGGGTCTCGAAGCTGATGTGGGGCCGGTACCACCTGTTCCAGGTGTACTGCCAATAGAACCTTCCACAGCCATGTCACTCTGCCTCATGCCTCCTCACACCCCTCATTACAGTCTCCATCTGGAAGGCTGCACTGGCCATGGCCCCAGTTGTCCTGTCTCCCCCTGGGCATCCATCTCCAGTGGACTGTTGCCACCATGGGCAGTGCCTGTCACTCTGCTGGGTTCCCTCTTATGACACCTGCCCCGGCTTGCAGTCACCTGCATCCTCTGTCCCATGCCCCTGTGGATGCCTGTGCCACTCCCTTCAGGGTTTGGTGGCTCCTTTTCTCTCACTCACTCACTCTCACTATGTCTGTCTCCCTGTCTCTCACACACTCACTCTCTCTGTCTCTTTGTCTCTCTGTCTCTCTCTGTTTCTCTGTCTCTCTCTCTCTCTCTCTGTCTGTCTGCCTTTCTGTCTTTCTCTGTCTTGCTCCCTTCTAGCACAAGTGCTGTCCCCCTGCTTGCTCCCTGTTTTTATTGGCTCAAGTCTGCTCAGCGCATCTGGTTGTTGCTTCACACTTGTGCCATGGGTAGGTGATTGAATATCGCACTGTGCTGCATATTCATGAGAATGCCCCCTGCCCTTGCTCATGCATTCATTACAGTTGCGCATTGACACACTGCTACTTGTGCTGCACAATGGCTCTCATTGAATATCACTCTATGGTGCAATTCTGCATTTGCTCATGTGCAACCCAATTACACCATGGGCAACTGCTTTGAATATCCAGGCAAAGGATTTTTAAGGACAATAGGGAACAATATGCCCTGCAAGACCACCTTCCACCTCTAAGCGTTTATTTCTATTTCTACAAGCTTGTTCAAGTGGTCACCCAGACCTCTTTTGAACACTCTTTTATTTTAATTTTTTTCATTCCATAACTGAGATGTGGGATTTTAATGTTAGTTACAGTGTGAGCTCTCCTACCACACAAACTATGAAACAAAAATCAGATATCGTAGTGTGGATCTATGCTATTTACAATCAGAAATGTGCAGTAGCACCATTCTTATACATACTTATACAGTATTACAACTAGTATGTATATTTAAAAAGTAACCTCAATGCCAGGCATTTGTAAAGCATTACATGCTGACCATCTTTAATGACTTAAGTCATTAATTATGAAATTTGTTATAGAAGCTGTTTTCAAAATATCAGAGAAAATGAAAAATATACTGGGGATGAATCTAAAGATGTCACAAATATATTTTTGCTAAAAAATCTATGTGGTGATTTTTTTTGTCGAATAACAAATACTAGTACTTTAAATGACATGGATTAAGATGTCAATTGCAGTTCAGATGTGTGCAATGTTTTCAAAGTGCAGTAAATTACTACATTTTAAAGCGCACAGTAGTTTATTTTTTTAAACTTAGTTTATCGAATCAAATAATGTGCAATACATAAATTTGATGTGATGATACATGCTAAAGAGTATCTCTGAGTGTCATTATCGTTCATGTCTTATAAGATAACACTAGATCCTCAAATAACAGAGACTGTAACCATGTTTAAAAACATAACAAACAAGAATAAAAAAGTACAAAGTACTGTTAACAGTGACAACTTCCATGTCTATTGTCTCACCTATTAGGTGTTTCCTCTATCTAACAAATTAGCATTATTCTAATAATAAAGAATAGCAACTTTGCTATGAATGTAAAGGTACATACTATGTGACTTGATACCTAGAGTCAGCCATGCAGAGTTGCCATGTCTGGTGATGGGGCAATACTCTTCCATTACACTGTGCCACAGTTTAGTCTATGGACTAGAGTTTGTCCTGGGTGCAAGAGATGCTGCCACATCTCCTTCCCTAGCTGCATTGTCATGTGGAGGTGCCAGGGCTGCCAAATGTCTAAGAATTTAGGGTACTTTAAATGTAGTGTGGTCATTATTCATTCCATCTCTTGTGTCTCGGATACCTTCCTCCAAAGTTCAGCAGTAGAGGGAAGAGCAGTTAGCCACCCTAAAGTATGAATTTTTAATGCTGCCACCTGGAGCATTTACTCAAATTCACAGTTGTTTCGAGGGCTGGGAACCCCAACAACAGGTTCTGGAAGTTGAAGGGGATTTTCACCTCTACAGAATTCTTTATATTTTGGCATGTATTTCTTGATAAAAGGGTTTTATTACCAGACAGTCCCAAAAAATGTGCAATGTGATCCCCCCCCCACATTGTCACCAGCTGAGGACTGAGTGCATGGTTTAAAATGCTTGGAAATCATGGGGGTCCTAAAATATCTAGTAAGGGCATACCAATTAAACTCTTGCCATATGACCAACCATCCTCTGGATAACCTCTTTTCCCATTGTTTTACTGGGAGTGTCACCCCACCTTCTGCCTCCCACCACAATCTGATTTGTTTGGGTGTGTTGGGGGAAGGAGTCTCAGATTTACTCAAAAGCTTGTACAGGTCAGAAATCAGCTTTGCCTTTGCCTTCCGTGCAACATAATTTATTTTTAAGGAAATTTCTTTTCATGTTTGCAGGGAAACTAAAGGAAAATACATCATTCATATAAACAAACAGTGCTTTAATAAGCTAGTGGACCCAAAACAGGCAGAAAGGAAAATAATATAAATTTTAAGAAGTTGTCAGTTGTAATTTTTAATTTCTGAAGTACATTAGGTCCCATTTATCTGAACCCCTTTTATCCTGAACTCCCTATCTAAGGGACTCTGGTCATGTTCTCAGCAATCAATTAGCACCTGAAGAGACTAATGTTCCTGCCATTAACTACTGTAATTGCCAGTCAGCTATAGTCATTTACAATAAGTTGTTTTATTTATTTATTTAAGAGTTTTACCAAGAAGGCATACTAAGCAGGGTACCGTTCGATTCCAGATGCATCCTGGGGACAGGTACAAAGTAATAGGGAGCAACAGTAATAGCAATAATAGCACAGCAATGGTACTGTAAGAGACACAGTACAATAATACAAGTGCAGCTTTGCAGAGTAGGCAGCAGTAGAATAAAACAAGCAAGTAGGGCCACCAATAAGGCAACATGCATAAACAGAGAAAAGGTGTGACAAGAGACGAGCACTTGACAGCATTAGCCTAATACAAATAGTGTACAGAGCACCCCAGGAAGGGCTAATTGGCCCAGGAGCTGGGGATGCGATTAGGTGCATGAGCAGGTGGGGAAGAAGTGCACTTAGAGAAGACCGTTGAGGTGTTGGGATGGGGTGGAGAGTCAAATGTCCGAGGGAGGGAGTTCCAAAGCATGTTTGAGCATGTAGGCTGAGGGGGAGTGAAAGGAAAGGGCAGAAGAGAGGTACAGGGGCAAGGACTAGGACCAGAACTTGGAAGTGAAACATGCACAGTGAGATGATCTGCGGTTCTGTAGGGAGGGTATGCCCCGAGATTGGTTGAGGGTACAATGATGGATAGAGTATGGACAGTCAAGGGCAAGCCAACAGAAGGAATGGAAGAGGAAGTCCAGTCTGGTCAAGGTGGACTTAGGGTAGCCACTGTAGACCACATCTCCATAGTACAAGATTGGCAAAATCATTTTCTGTACAATGGCTCTGCGAGCCTGCAAAGGGATGCAACCACAATTGTGGTAAACATACGATTCAATTAACAATAAGTTGTGAATTAAATAGTGTCTGTTCCAGGCTTATTGTTAACTTTCACAGTTATTCAGACCTGCTTTTATTGAATAGTCCATGGCAGATCTGTTTCTGAACAATAAAGAGATGTCCATAGGCAAAGGTATTATGCTCACCATAGCTCAGAAGCTCCAGATGGTTCTATGTCATAATAGTGAACGCGGAATGGCGATCACTATTATGATGAGTGTATATTGCCAAAAAGCAAATCAGCGATATACACTTACTAGTGAACTAACATGCGGCAATCTAAAGTGTTTCTGTGGGGGGGGCTGCACCCCCCCACACCCCTCTTACTAAGGATTCCTAACTCCAGAGGGGGTGCATGTCAGAGAGGGGGCACAAATTCAGCAAAAAAAAAAAATTAAGTACAGAGCCACAGGCAGTGGCAAAATTTAGACCTTCCCATCCCTAGCCCCGAACCCAGTACCTGCTATGCCACAGTCAGCCTTCCTCACCACCACACCACATGGCTGGCTTGGTGGCAGCAGGCACAGTCCCTCCCAATAACTCTCTTCCCTTTTCCTCCCCTTCCCCTCGCCAACCCCCTGTTCCAGTCACCTTCCCCTCCATTCATGGTAGACCTAGTCACTATCCTTGCAGGTAGCCCTTCCAAATAGTACCAAATATGGAGTCTCTGTTTTGACTGGTGCCCATATTCGGTCGCTATGATCACTGGATACAGCTCCGAATAGTGGTGTGTTTGGTGAATGGGGAGAAAGCTGTCTCCTTGGCAGCTGAATACAGGGTTGGCAAGTCCACTGTATTCAACATTTGTGAGGCAAAGGAAAAATTACAGGACTTTGCAAGCACAATGGAGGAGTCAGCATCAGGAGGTGAGGATCGTATGAATATTAGGGCTTGTGTTGAAGATGAGCGAGATTCAACCATTTATGCTTGGTTTCAACAGAAGAGAGAGAAGGGTACATCAATATTGAGTCCCTTGTTGAAAGAGAAAGCCCTGTAGTTTCACAAAAAGTTGGGGTATACAGCTCCCTTTACTGTGAGTGATGGGTGGCTTGACCGATTCAAAAAATAGCACAGCAACCATCAGCTTAAACTTTGTGGTGTGAGGCTAAGTGCAGTGGACAAGGGAATTGCACCTTTCATAAAGAAAATCAATGACATTATTGTGGCAGAGGGTCTCGTGGCACATCAGATTTATAATACCAATGAGACTGGACTGTTTTGGCAATGTTTGCTTGATAAGACACTTGGCCGAGGTGATGAGCATGATGTCCCTGGGTTTAAAAAGCAGAAAGAGCAGGTCATGATTCTGGGTTGTACAAATGCAAGTGGCACACATAAGCTTCAGTTTCTCATGATTGGGAAATCCAGTGAATCACATTGCTTTCAGCATGTAAACATGAGCAACCTCCTGGTACATTATGCTGATCAAAACAACAGTTGGATGAACTCCATTCTTTTCAAAAAGTCGTTTCATGAGAATTTTGTTCCTGCCATTAAACAGCACCTATGAATACTGCAGCTGCCAATGAAAGCAATCTTACTGCTGAACAATTCCCCTGCTCACCCTGAAATCCCACCTGTCAAAACCAGAAACATTTCCAAACGATGCATCTTTCTGCCCCCAAACACAACATCTAAACTACAGCCTTGTGAGCAGGGGATACTGAAATTGTTATAGAGAAATTACTGCAAGAAGCTGCTTCAGACCATTCTGTCAGATGAGAATCACAGCATGTCACTGAGTGGCATCATAAAGCAGATCACACTGAAAGATGTTTGCTACATGCTAGCAGAGGCTTGGCAATCTGTACACCCTGAGACTATACAGTAAGCATAGAAAAAGTCTAGGATAACATTGCCACAGGAAGATGTTGCTGGGGATGACATTACAGATGAAGGGGGGGGGCAGCTGATGAAACAGCATTAATGGAAGCTGAACAAGAGGAGCAGAGTATAACTGTGGCCACTCTACCTGGAACTCCAGTTTCTGAGGCAGAAAAGGCTGAGTGGATGACGTGATTGGAGAGAGAAGGGGCAAGAAATTCTCAATAAGGACAGCATACGAACCCTCGTCAGAAGCAGTCCACCAGATGATGACTCTGAAGAGGAGGAGGAGGATGCAGTGATGTAACCAGTACCCGTCACACACTCTGAAGCTGTGACCTGCTTTGAAAAATGTCTGCATTACCTGGAGAGGCAAAGCATCACCAGTGCAGTGGACCTGATGTTGATCTGAAACTTGCACGCATGGGCAAGTACAAAAATTTCTGGACTGAAACAAAAAACTGTGACCTATTTCTTTGGTATACTTTAACATCAGTATGTGCTTGCACAGTACTAAACAGTAGTGTATTTTTAAAATGTATTTTCTTATTGTTTTAGTACCAGGATGAAATAAAGTGAATTTACTGTAACTGCAGTCTCCCCCTTGCCAGGTATACACATAGAAATCTGGTTTATCTAATTTATCTGGACTCCTGATTATCTGTAGTTCAGTTCAGTTTCAAGTTTATTCATTTGACAATAGTCATTATGAAGTACAGAACAAAAGACAATCTTTACCCAGATAAAATCTACAAAATATGTACACATATATGATTAAAATACAATTCTCCACAAGTACAATAGTGCCCACACTTCTGTTGGGTTTTTCTATAAACTATTCAGTATTTTATTTTTAAATCTAATAAATTTCTCAGTCATAAAAGGTTGAATTTCCATTCAGAAAGTTCTAAGAAAGCCAAGGTTTTAAGAGGAAATCTACAGTCATCCATTTTTCTGCCCCTGAAAACTCTCCAAGAGAACTCAGTAGAAGTGTTGCTGACATGCTAGGATACCCTCTAAAGGGCTCCATTAAGCAAAAATCCAATTTAAACAAGCATTTGTCAATGCAGAATGTTTGCTTGCTGGCATTGACATTGGTAGTGTAGAAGTTACAGAGCTGCATAATAGGAGTGGCAGTGAAGTATTGAACTGAAACCAACCCAACCACCACCCTGCAGAGAATGACAAGCATTGGGGTGTGCCTTTGGGTCATCAGGCACAACAGCCATGCCATTTCACCACACCCTACCCTGAAGACACTGACAAGTGTCACGGTGTGCCTTGGGGTCTTTGGCCCTTATGCGCACCCCATTCCATCAGGAAATACAGTGAAATGGGTGTGGTATAGGAGAATGGGGTGAACTTTGGGGCCAAAGAGTCCAAGGCATACCTCGATGCCTCTCACTGGCTACAGGGTGTGGAATGGTATGAGCATTGCAAACAAGAATCCCAAGTCACACCCCGATGCCTGTCAATTTCTATGGGGTGGGGCGTTATGGTTGGAAACCCTAACAGCTCAGGCATTCATTGGTATTTTCACTCCAAATTTTCAACATGGTTTTTTTGTGACCCCTACCTCATGAACAGTGGCAATATCAGTTTGTTAGCCGAAAGCTGTTTATGCACAGCGACTACGGCATTTAGCACCACAGGTGCAAAAACACATTCCGAACAGGATGTGAAAAATGAGAGCTGTACTGTTCATGGGGAGGTGTAAAAAATGGCAATGTTGCAAATCTGCAGTAAAAATATTAAAAAAACTGGTGAAGTCACGAGCGTGCATAGAAACTGTGCAACGCACACCCGTAATGTAATTAGTTTGGGGAATTTTTACAGCAGATTATCAACACAGGCATTTTGGGACCTCCGATCATGAACAGTGTCACTGTGATTTTCTTTATCTGTCTGGAACAATGATTTCCCACAGCGACCACGCATCTCTGTGCTGAAAGTGTGAAAACACATTTCAGCCATGTTGTGGAAAATGACAGCTGTACTGTTCATAAGGAAGTGTGGAAAAATGCCACTGGTGAAAATCTGGACTGAAAATATTACAAAGTCATGAACTTACGAGAGTGTGTGGAAACTGTGCAATGCTCACTCATAACACAGTCATTTTATGGACTTTTGTCACCAAATTTTCAACATAGCCATTTTAAGACCTCTGCTCATGAACAGTGTAACTGTGATTTTCTTAATCTGTCCCAAACTTTGCTTTCGCACACCGACTGCACCATTGTGCGCTACATGTGCGGAAACACATTTTGAGTGACGTGAAAAATGACAACTGTACTGTTCATAACAAAGTGTAATAAAATGGCAATGTTGAAAATCTGGAGTGAAAATATTGAAAATTCACAAACTTACGAGTATGGGTAGGAACTGCGCATCGCACGCTCGTAAAACAGTCATTTTTTGGAATTGTTTCACCAAATTTTTAACATAGCCATTTTAAGACCTCTGCTCATTAACAGTGTCACTGTGATTTTCTTAATGTGTCCCAAACATTGATTTCACACACCGACTGCGTCATTGTGTGCTACATGGGCGGAAACACATTTTGGGCAAGATGTGAAAAATGACAACTGTACTGCTCATAAGGATGTGTAGTGAAATGGCAATGTTGAAAATCTGGAGTGAAAATATTGAAAATTTGTGAACTTATGAGAGTGCATAGGAACTGCGCAACTCACGCTCTTAAAACAGTAATTTTTAGGAATTTTTCCACCAAATTTTCAACATAGGCTTTTTGAGAGCCCACCTTATGAACAGTGGTAGTGTCATTTTGTTACTCAGTCCTGAAAGGTGATTTCGCGCAGTGACTTTGAAATCACCCTTTGGGCCTGATTAACACCATGACAGTGAGAGCATTCACGAGAAGGCATCCCAAAAACCCCATGTTGAAAATTTGGTGCAAAAATTCCAAAAAATGCCTGAGATATGCAGCAAAGTTGAAAAAACATATTTATCCCATTATACAGCTTACTGGCATTTTCTCAGTTCATGTAAGCTTTGAAGAGTGCAGGCGTGTTCCGGTCCACGAGATCATCGCGCCAGAGTCGGAGGTAAGTATGGGGTGAAGGGGATGTGGGGAGGCAGGGTGCACAGTGGGTGGGTGCGGTGGGGAAGAGACAGCGAGACCATTTTTGTGTTTCAGAGTTTTTTAAACAAAGGCCAATGCATGAGGCGTTTGCCACGCTGGGGTGGGCTCCCAGCATGGCACAAGGATGGCTGTTTGGGGGGGCATAGAGCCGATATGGGATTGGGCACCCCTGTCGGTGATAGCATCTGTTGCCATGCTGGGGTGGGCTCCCAGCATGGCACCCTGTACTCTCTGGGAGGTGACAGTGGAGCCGATGGGGGATTGGGCACCCCCGTCGGCTATAAGATGTGTAGCCATACTGGGGTGGGCACCCAGCATGGCATGTGGAACTCTGTTTGTGGGGGGAGCGCAGCACAGCCAGTGAGGGATTGGACACCCCTGTCGGCTATACAGTGTGTGCGTGGGGGGGCGAGCACGCAGCATGCGTGTGTCTGTGTGTGTAGGGGGAGCACACATGAGCAGGAGATATCTTATCACTGCTCACTGAAGTGTAGCTCCTCCTTTCAACTGTACTCCACTGCATTTTCGACTGCTGTCATAGACAGCTCCAGCAGTCATTGGAGAACTGGGGCCGCGCCTGCAAACACACTGACTGAATTGGAAGAGGGCTGCCACACCTCTGAAAACTCAAATGATGGCACTATGTTTCTTGCACATGCGTGCAAGCAAACATAAAAATGACTGAGTCTCCAAAAACCTCTCAAGCATTATCCATTAATGACAGAAACGTACAACTTCCTCATACTTGCTACCTATGAATTTGATAAACTTTCCTTTGGTTCATATAGCTGTCCTGGTTCTTTATAAACCCCTGTCACATGGGGTCTTCAGAAAGGAGTTACTTTTGAGTCCAGCCTTTAAGTACTGGTAAATGCCTGATTATGTCCTTAGTTTTGTGTGCCTGCACCTCAAATTTGCACCTCCACCAAGAGGTTATATGGTAAGCAATCAATGCCTTTTCTATGGGTTAATCTCTGAAAGAACCACATCATAAGAGACCATCAGCAATTCCTAAATCTCAAAACAGTCTCCGAACTGACTGAGAAAAGAAGCCTCAGCACGCCCTGTAAATTATAGATGCAGCAAACTATTTGTTAACTAGTCAATTTTTGGAGGATGACAAATTCATAATAACCCCATATATGAGACTCAAAACACTGACATACAAATTTAACAGAAACTGATCTCGTTAATTCTTCACATTTGGTATAATATTACATTGAAATGCAGCAAATTACTAATTTAATATATTGGAGTCCAAGTGTGAGATATACAGCACACAGTGTAATAATGTGTTTTTTCCCCAATTTAATAATTACATATGCTGTTAATTGAAGAAATCAAAGCATTCCTCGATCAGGAGTCCGGCTACTTATAAAAGATAGCAAGGCTCCATTTAAATTCAGTAGTCCATATGCACCCGATTAAGAATATATTGGAAAACCAACAAAATGTTATAGGACCTTGGCCACCATATTAGAGAACCAGTTATCAGACTTAAAATGTGTTAAAAGCACCTGCTAAAGTACCCAATAATTCACGATATATGCAAGATTTCAAGAGAACAGACTGTGGGGGCTATGTAATAAAATTCAGTGTTGTTTGTAGTTCACTTAAAACAGCAACTTAATTAAATGATCTCAAAAACTCCACCAAAAGGCCAGCAGTCACTTGTAAAAACCTAGAAGTAGTGAGCCAAAATTTCATGGTTCAGGCTCCATAATGAGGAGTCCAATTTCAATTCCACTTAATTGTTCAGGAACTGCATAAGTCTATGCACTCCAAAAAGGGAGTCTCACCAAAGAAAAATTTTATCTTGAGGTTATATATTTCATCAAACATAGACACTGTAACAGTGCCAGAGTCACCTTCTGGGGAAACCATAATGTTTTAGGTGTCTGTTCTAATAACCCAATAGTTGCTCAGGCATCCCATCTTTCTCCTTCCCAAGGAAAAAGGAATGAAATAGGAATGTAAAACAATGCCTTCTAGAGTGGGTTACTCAGAGTTTAGCCTATGGGTGCCTTACCAAGCATTCCTCATGGGTCTACAATGCTCCGTGGCCACGTCTCAGTATGTTCGGCACCATCTCAGTTGTTCCTCAAACCATTCAGCTTAGGTTACAGTTAACAGCTTGACAGAAATCATCAAAGCCCTCAGCACAAACAGGGCAGCTACACTTTTTGCTGCCATGCATATGTTCAGTCCTCCTGGCTCCCATAGTCACAGGCACTCTCCTCAGAAGCAAAGGTGCACCTGTAAAAAGAAAACAAGATAAGAATGCTCCACTGAACGTAGTAATTTCAAAAGTACTCCAGAGAATATTGACAGCCCCAGCCCATAGGCAACATTAATGTACCTTTTTGTAAGGCAATAACAAGCCTATTGGCACTGAGAGTGCCATGTTGATCCGGGACATCCAATTTTCTTTAAAGAGGATACTCCAGACCAACTAAATGGATAATGCAACATGTAATGCCTATTCCGCCCTGTTCAACAAATGTTATAAACACCAACTGTAGGTGCCGACGGCTCTCCTAACAAACATCATAGGAGGCAAGCTTCCAAAATGGAAAACAATACACAGCTGAGTAGACTCCCAGCAAAACTCAGGCTGCACAACATTTTAAAACAAAGCGGCAGCATTTCTGCCCATAACACAGGAGCTTTAAACTTAGGGCAGGCATGACTCTATTCAGCACTCAGTAAATAAAACACCAATATAAACAGGTGCCGCTTGCTAGAAAAGTATGAGTTTCATTCAGCCATACTGGGAAAGAAAGTGTGTTTACCAAAGAAAATTACAGAAAATTACTGAAACACTCTGGTAAACACTAAGCTGTAGGTAGCGGGGCAGCATTGTTGTCATCTTGATGCCCCCCCATGAGTCAGGTGTTCCTGGCCACTGGAACTCCATTAGAGAAAATGGCTGCAGGTTGTTTACTCGATTATCTGTACCTTTCAGGTGCCCCCATGCAGTTCAAATAAATGGGATCTACTGTACTTTTTTTTTCCTTTGCTCATTACATTATCTTCTATGTGATGATATTGTGAGGGATGTGTAGAATGGCACTTAACCTGGCACCTGACATGTGTATCCCTAACCACCCACAACATCATCATCATCATGACCTCACTTACAGTGACACCACAGGTAAGTGACATGGCAGCCACTGAGTGGCTGTTCCAAAGCAGCAGTGATGCCACAGTCAGTGAGGTCACAAATCAGATGATATAGTGAGGCAAAAGAGATACATTAGCTGCCAGGCAGAGTATTGTCCCACACTTGACTCCTACTAACATCAACAATTTTATAATTAAACAGAGGGGAAAGAAAAAGTACCTCTGATATAAAAGTTAATGGCTGACTGCTTTTAAAACTAATATTAGTTTTAGGCAGTAAACTAGCTCTTTAAAATATAATGGCCTATATTTTTAAAGTATTTTGGTAGTCTAATATTCTCAATGTGAGATCCTTTGTGAGAGAAGAACAAAAGTGGTAAGATAGAATAATTATCAGTGTTGATTAACTAAGTCACCCTTAAGCAGGTAACTTTTTTAGGTGAAGTTGCTCAGTCTTCAATGTTACTTGTACAGTACCTAGCTTAACCTATTTATTTTGACTTTATCTTTATATATCTAAGGGCCATACAGACAATCAGGAAATGTTGAGCTGTGAATGTCATGGATGTTTTGCATATGACAGGTCACTGCAGTCCACTTTACAACCATTAGTTCTGCATTACTGTCAGGGGTTCATATAGCCGCCCAGTAAATATGATTAATGATTCAGTTTTTCAATGGATACATTACCTCCATTTCTTGCAGTTTGACTAGTGAGCCCTTTTTTCTAAGTCCTATAAAAAGTATACAGTCATAATGCATTAAGAAGTGTCATATGCGAATACTTATGCACAGTGCTAGCTGGTGACAAGATGCACTGTAAATCTGGATCGGAAACTATCACAGGAAATGCAATTGAAATGAATGGGAATTTCCTGTTATATATATTGTAATATATCAAGATATTCTGCACCATTTCACTGACTACCACTGTGTAATATTCTTAACATTTAAAGGGACACTGTCAACCCTGTTAGGCCTCAAAGTGTCCCTCGTTTAAAAAAAACACATTTTATGCTTGCCAACATTCTGTAAAGACTGCTTCTGTACAGTAGCTAGCAGTTTAATTCTGAGTCTTTTTTTCTTTCAAAAAGTGAAAAACAGACTGCCCACCATACTGGTGTTACCGCACCAAAACAAGTTTATTTACATTCCTTGATCAACTCCCACTGCATCTTTTCTGGACTTGGAAACATCCCCTGCACAGTCTAGCCACTCATGATGCAGTGGCAGTTTAGGTGGCTACTGCCTCATGGGTGACTGCTCTGTTTGGGGGTCCTTCTAATGTTTAGGAAGTATTCAGAAAGAATTGATTCAGGACTGGAAACAAAACAAAGTTGTTTATAAATATACATTAGCATGCATTTCAGTTCTACTAAACAAGGAGACAAAGCAAACCATAGCAATGAGTTTTAGAGAAGGTAAGCAACCATAAAATGTGGTGTTTTAACTAGAAATTATATGATGCAAAACAGGTTGACAGTACACCTTTAAGGCCCTGCTCACAAAAAAAAGGAAAAATAACCAGTGCATTTTTCACCCTTGTAGTAATCATACAGTAAAAACATCTTTGCCAATGCCGCATTGTGCAATATCCCATAAACTGTGCATCTGACTGGGTTTCAGACAAAAGGCAGAGCATGTGAAACACGATACAGTATATATACATATGCATGTATACTAACATACTAACTGCCAGCAGATTTGGCCTTACGGTCTATAGAGTCTGCTCGAACCTCAGATCCCTAGTTGGGTACTGTGACCCCCTCCTTGTGTTCCAGAAACCTCTATCATCCATCCCCACCCCCTGGGCCAGGCCATCATCTGATACATCCGCTTTCTGTGTCTGTCCCACCCTCTCTTGAAGCCCTCCACTGTGGATCTCTGAACCAGCTCGCCAGGCAGCACGTTCCAAGGATCCACCACCCTGTCAGTGAAAAACCTCCTTCTCTTTTCCCCCCTCTCCTTTCCGCCTTCCAACTTCAAACCATGCCCTCTGGTGATACCTTCCTGCTTTAGTCTAAAGATCCCCTCCATGTTTACCCTATTTATTACCTTGAGTTACTTGAAGATCTCAATTATGTCTCCCCTGTCTCTCCTCCAATGAAAACAGGCAGAGCTCCTCAAGTATGTCCTCATACGTCACATCCCCTAGTCTTCGTATCATCTTAGTTGCCCTCCTCTGTAACCTCTCCAGGAGCTGTATGTCCCTCTTCAAGTGTGGTCTCCAGTACTGTACACAGTACTCAAGGTGTGGTCTAACCAGTCCATTGTACAGTGGCAGAATCACTTCCCTGTTCCTAGAGGTGATCCCCCTTACAATGCATCCCAACATCCTGTTTGCTTTGCTAGCCGCTCTCCTGCACTGCTCAGAGTTATTCATACATGCATCCACCATGACCCCTAGGTCTTTTTCCCCTGTTGAGGCCTCCAGCGCCTCCCCTTCCAGGGTGTACCTATGTTTAGGGTTTCTCCTCCAAAGATGTAACACCTTGCACTTGATTATATTGAAATTTCATTTCCTTGTGTGAGACCACCTTTCCAGGGTGTCCAGGTCCCCTTGCAGGGCCAACCTCCCCTTTTCCCCCTCAACTACTGCTCCCATCTTGGATTCATCAGCGAAGAGACTCATTTCACACCCTATATCCTCCCTGATGTCGGAAATGTGTGCATTAAACAGGATCAGACCCAGGACAGAGCCCTGCGGTACCCCACTATCGACCTCTCTAGGGTTCAAGAGCTCCCCACCAGCCACTACTCTCTGAGTGCATCCAGCTAGCCAGTTTTCAATCCATCCGACCATCAAAGGGCCTACTCCCAACCCCGTCAGTTTCTCCACCAGACCATTGTGGGGGACAGAGTCAAACGTCTTGCTGAAGTCCAAGAATAATACATCCACAGGCTTTCCCCTGTTCAGTTATGATGTTACCCATTCAGAGAGCTCCACAAAATTGGTTTGACATGATCTATCTGGCACAAACCTATGTTGCTGACTATCCATACCTCCCACCTCCTCTAAGTACACCCCCAATCATTCCTTTAGTATACTCTCCATTAATTTTCCCACCACCGAGGTCAAATTGATAGATCTATGGTTACCTGGTACTTCTCTCGACGCCCCCTTTATGGACTGGCACCACATGTGCCTCTCACCAATCCCTAGGTACCCTCCCTGTCTCAAGTGACCTGTTGAAGAGCTCCGCCAGGGGTGCAGCCAGTATGTCCACCAATTCCCATAGTACTCTCAGATGAATGCCATCTAGCCCAGGAGATTTATCTTTCTTTAGGGCCTTAACGGCTATCCACACACTTTCGGTGGAGTTAGCATCATCCATCCCCTACACCTTACTGGCCTTTTTATCCTTATCCTGATGTGACACCCCTGGGGTACCTCTCCTTCCCTCTTGCTCATTTCTGTTGCTCCCCTGATCCCACTCACGATCACTTCTATCCTCATCGTGCCTTGCTTTGAAGCTATCCCATCCCCCTCCCTAGTGAACACAGAGGTGAATTACTCATTTAATACCTCTGCCTGGTCCCTCGCCTCTTCCACCCACCCTCCTTCTGATCTCAATCTGCAGAGATGGCCATTAGTTTTTCTCCACTCCCCAATGTACCAGAAGAACCCCTTTTCCCCTCCCCATATCCCCTGCACCAGCCGCTGCTCTTTACAGGACTTTGCCCCCCGCACCATTCGGTTGACTTTTCTAGATGCAAGTTGGTACATTTCCTTTTCCCTATCCCCTCTCTTTGTTTTATATTTTTTGTAGGCAGCCTTCTTTTCTCTGACTGCTACCTGAACCTCACTGGACCATCAGCATAGTTTATGTGACCTTGCTCCCTTACGCTTCACCTTAGCGCAGGTCTTGACTGCCTCATAAAGTCCCCATTTTATGACCTCCCATCTCTTTTCCACATTTGTCATTGTTGTAAGCCCCTTCAAGTGATCCTTGAGAATATTTCCCATGCCCACAATGTCTGCCCCCCTGAAGTCCACTGCCAGTGTCCTAGATCTCTGCCCCCTCCCCCATGCTTATTTGAAACCAGACAGTATTGTGGTTGTTCCCAGTCAGGGGATCCTCTACAACCAGGTCCCTTACCAGATCCCCATCCACCAGAACCATGTCCAGGACATGCCCCTCCCTTGTGGGCTCCATCACGTGCTGTGTTAAGAACACCTCCTGAAAGCCATCCAGCAGCCTCTGATCCTTGGTCACCTTAGAGGACACGGTTCCCCAGTTTGTACCTGGCATATTAAGGTCCCCCATCAACACCACTCCCTCCCCTTTTGGTCCACACTGGGAAATGATGTTGTCCAGCAAACCATTCTCCAGAACATCACCCATCCCGGGGAGCCTATATACTACACCCAGCTTGACCTTACCTCCTGCCGGGGTTCATAAAGTGACCCATAAGGCCTCCATGTTTCCCTCTGCCTCTTCTACCCTAGAAATTTCTATGTTGTCTCTAATGAACATAGCCACTCCACCCCATCTGCCTTCCTTTCTATCCTTCCTAAGCATAGTGTACCCCCACACGTTTAGGTCCCAGTCATGGTTTTTGTTGGATCACGTTTCCGTGACTGCCACCACATCCACCCCCCCCCCGAACAGCATGGCTTGGAACTCTGGCAACTTGTTTCCCAAGCTCCTGGCATTTACTAACACCACCCCCACCCCTTATCCCTGATCTCCTTGTCAACCCCACCCAGGTTCCTTATACTTCCATCCTCCTCTGCTTCTCCTGAAACCTACTCCCCAGTCCGTTTCCCCCTCCCCTTGGGTTTGATGGCTACTCCTCATCTAGAGAGAGGGCTTCTGGTCAGCCCTCCCTTATCCCACCCCTCCCTATATGCTTTTCTCTCATATATATATTTTAGTGGCATGGTAGTGCCACTATAGTTAGAGTTGCATGGCGACTTGTATATTAAATGCAAAGGTTTGCACTTTAATAACTTTGCAACTGTTTGTCTGATGTTCCTGAAATTTTGCCTGCACTGTCTGTAATCATAGGTCTCTGAATCTGGCAAGCTTCATTCAGGTTGGATGTGCAATTGTGGAGCTGCAGAATGCCAAAAATGTGAAAAATCCTCACTTTTTGGCAAATTATTTGCTTGGGGATATAGCCCAAATGGCTTGAAGGTCTGGTCTGAAATGTTCAGGGTATATGGTGCCTGGGTCACTAATGTGCCATTTGAAGATTTGGTGAAAACAATATTAATACATTCAAAAGTAATTAAAGTTTAAAGATTCCCATTATGGCCTATGGGAAAAACATATATGTATGCCTCAAAAGCACTTTTTACTTTTGTGGAGGTACTTTTGACTGCCGCAAATAATGTAAGGTACTGCTGTATAGGTACTGCTGTATTATGCACTGTGTTTCAATGCTTAATGGCCAAAGTAAGGTTCATGAAAGGTTCAGAGTAAGGTTCATAAAAAGTACAAGCCTTGTGGTCAGGAGCTAGTTGAAACTGACATTATTCTGACCTGATGTTGAGTACGTGATGGAAAGAACGTACTAAATTTGCAAGTCTTCAATAAGCTATTCAGTAACTGTGTGTCTGTTTAAAAGTCTATTCATTAGCTCTATTCATTAATTATCTGCATACCTTCCAATAGGCCATTCATCACTTCTTAGCTCTATTCATTTGCTCTCATTTGAATATTTGCATATCTTCTCTGGAAGCAGCTATCAGGCAGAGTGTAAAATGTATATAAACTGGCTGAATTAGCCAGAGTTGAGCTGCAAATTCTGACATCCCAAGAACCTGCCATCAGCTTCCAGGAGAACGGGTAATATCCATGCTCTATTATCTTGTAAACTATTGCCAGCTATATTGTTATTATAGTGCCTGTAATGCAAATGCCTATATGTTGAAATAAACCTCCTCCAGGTGAGGAAACAAGAACTCACTGGGTTGAGTGGCATTTATACTATTCTCAATACTGGGATCCCAGAGTCATAAGACCAAATCCTGCAAAAATCTTACAATAGGTTGTGCACTTTTGTGCTGCACCCATCTTGTTTTCAGTTAGTGATGGCTAAAAAATGCTGTAATTCAAAAAATACTGCCTCTTGATAAACAGCAACAGTTGTGTTTACCTAATTGGGCCCCGAGGAGCCAGATAATGGCATTAATTTTTTAAAATACTGTCTGGAAATATGTTTTCGGCATTTTGGCCATTGGCAGTGCTGCAATTTGCAACACTTCTTTTGCAAAAGTGCTGCAAATTCCGGCAATCTTCATGCAACTAATGGCACAGTTGCACAAAAACTGCCACAAATTGCAGAAACACTTCAATGAGAAAACCCATTGGCACCAGTAAAATAGCCCAAGACCTTATCCAGCCACTTTTTTGGCCAAATATGATCAGCATCATGTTCCTCGGCCTCTGTTTAGGTAAATACCTGTTGGCATTTACCTAATAAAAGGAGTTTTTCTCCTTTAAATGCCTCTAAGGTTGCTAAGGCATGTTTTATTTAATAAAATTGTTTCTGCTGACATCAGGGTACACAATCCGCAGACCACACTACTACAGATGCAGCAGGAGATGAAGTCTGGTTTCCTGAATGTCACTGCCCAGCACTCCGACCTCCAGACACTGGTAACAGGCCTGACAGAGACTACAACAACCAACGCCTCTCAGATTTCAGAGCTGGAAACTCGGGTGGGGGAGCTCGAAGACTCCTGTGCTGGGGGCTTGGCTGAACAGGCTGGTCTAGTTTCTAAATCAATCATACATCTAAGGAGTCCACAAGCATTCTTCTGCACATAAAAAACACTTCACAAGTGTAAAATATCTTCTCCTTTATTTCAATATAAGCCCCCTAAGTTTCGCTCCTATGATCTTGTTCACGGGGTTTTTTTCATATTCTGTTTTGAAACAAAATATAAGAAAACTTATAAATTACTACATTCTCTCAGTTCCATATATAATTGTCAGTATAAAAATCATTTTAGTGTAATATTTATATTCCGTTTATCTACTTGAATTATTCTCACTGTGTGCACATAATTCATATAGTTCAAAGAACTTTTATCCTCTTCCTAAGGGAATAAAAACCATGTTCATGTTATGTGCCTAGCGGCAAACAAAAATCATGTTGCTACTAATAACACAAGTTGTCAAAAACTTTTTAACCCCCATAACTTGCATACCTGGGGAACTGTTCTGTTACAGTAAAGTATCCCCTTTCTCACAAAAGCAAAGCTGTCACGTTCCAATTTTAACTCTGAAACGATATAGTAAAGTGCATTTACTTGAAAGGGCTAAAAAGGGGATTGAAACCCATATAGGATTACAATTTTGTACACTAAACTGGTTTCTTACCTAGACGAGTCTCTCTCAAGATTAAATGTATTCCTTAATGGTACAGAAACCAGTTTTTTTACCGTGACTCGCGCTTTAGTTAGAAAACTTTACTCCAAAGCTCTACAGTCAGTAATGGCATTTTGAAAACGCTGTGGCATTCCCCTATGCTGCTTCACCTCTATAATACAGAAAGTGGTACAGACAGTGATAATAGCTACACTAGGGATTCTTATACAAGAACAGGAGAGGAATATCAACACTCAGGGGAGTCACAACAACCGAGCACATCTTCAGAGGATGTGATAGAACATAGATATGATCTCAGAAAACAACAGATATTTTTTGAGACTACAAGGGGGTTTTCATGGGGCCAGAAGGGGAAGGGGACGAGGAGGAGGATTAGGTGGCAAACCAATAAGAACCATAAATACAGATAGGGGACCAGCCAGGGAAACTCAGAAGTAATACCGATTTTCAAATTAAGTAAAAGGAGATTAACTTGAAGTAGAAACACATGTTCTGAGTTTGGGATTATCTTTCGCTCCTTCATAGCCGGTCAATTTGTTTGAATTAGAAGTTGACCTACAAGGATTTTTAAGAAGTCTGAGAATAAAAAACTTATTTGCATCAGATAATTCATTGATTAGTGAAGAAAGAGAGTTGAAACAAGCTTTGAATGTAAAATCAAAATGTTCCCCTCCTACTGATAGAAATCATGGAATTGAAAATTTTTGCTCTATAGTTGAAAAAGAAATTATGCAATTATATAAAGATAAGTCTTCCCTATGGCCCAAACAACAACATTTAACAAAAGAACAGAGACAAGTTATGGGTGGTAAAAAGTTTTTGACAACTTGTGTTATTAATAGCAACACGATGTTTGTTTAAGCGTTTGTAAGCACATAACATGAACATGGTTTTTATTCCCTTAGGAAGAGGATAAAAGTTCTTTGAACTATGAATTATGTGCATACAGTGAGAATAATTCAGGTAGATAAACGGAATATAAATATTACACTAAAATGATTTTTATACTGACAATTATATATGGAACTGAGAGAATGTAGTAATTTATAAGTTTTCTTATATTTTGTTTCAAAACAGAATAAGAAAAAAACCCTGTGAACAAGCTCATAGGAGCGAAACGTAGGGGGCTGATATTGAAATAAAGGAGAAGATATTTTACACTCGTGAAGTGTTTTTTACATGCAGAAGAATGCTTGTGGACTCCTTATATGTATGATTGATTTTGAACATTTAGGCACCTTCAAGGGAGTCATTTAACATAAGTGTTAAAAGTCATCATTTGCCAGATTTTTGCTGTTGTTGTTGGTCTAGTTTCTACCCTGGCTGAATTAAAAGAGCACCTAGATGAACAAGACAATAGATCTAGGCGCTCATATATCAGAATCTCTGGACTCCCAGAAGGTGTGGAGAGCTGGGACCTGGGCAGGGGATTGCATTGCTGGCTGGTTGAGCAACTGGGCCTACCAGAGGAATTTGCAGCCTTTGAAGTTGAAGGAGCGCACTGTGTGGACCCCCCTCCGCAACCGGGAGACAGACTGCGGCATTACTTAATAAAGTACCTTTGGTACACTGATAAAGAGGCAATTCTACAAAAAGCTAATAATACTGGCCCCATATCTCTTGGTAATGCTAAAGTCTATGTACATCAGGATTATAGCAAAGACTTGCAGATCAGGAGCCAAAAATTCAACCAGGTGAAAAACAAACTATTTCAGTTGGGCTGGTCATTTGTCTTTCTCTACTCAGCTCGACTGAGGGTTGAAAGGCAGGGACAGAGCACACACCTTTTTCTATGTCCTAAAGCCGCAGAAAAATGGGTTATGGAGGAGGAGACCAGGAGAGAGAGAGGGTGCAATCTGCTTCACCTTGAACTTCAAGCATTTTCAGCCAAGTAAGTGCTGCCCTTTCTTATTGTTTGACTCTACTCTGGGGCTCTTATGTCCTTCACAACATGTAATAGCAAGTACCTTAAGTCCACACTGTGCCTTTTGGGGATTGAGTTTGGATTGCTGGCAGGGCCCTGGAACATACTGAACTAGGTATGGGCCGGGCAGCTCAGCGACAGCTCCCAACTATGCCTGGTGTCACAGGTATCAGCGGGACGGCTGTAAATTGTCTTCACAAGCTTAGCCTCATCATTAGAGAGGAGCCCTGTGGAATAATATAATCTGGTGAAGAAGCTAGGTGGTGAAACTTCTGACCCTGTCCCACGTTCTGGCTGTGTCTAGGGGGGAGGGTTGCTGGCCACCCAGACTCGGCCTGAATAATATGTAGTATGGGAGTTTCTCTCTTTTCACTGATTTTCCCTGGTTTCAAAGATGAGGTCAATTTGTTTATTTTTGAATGAGGGCTGGTCAGACTTTTTGTGCAACCAGTGTCCCCATGGTCCAGGTATTCCTGGTCTGCCGAATGCAGGCCAAGTCTGGAGCCCTTAATGCTTGCGAGACATATTTTGGGCTGTGTAGCCTTCATTGCTGGATTAGGATACTCCTGACTGCAATTGGGGATGTGGGTGTCAGTGGGGCTGCTCCAGAGGTGCTGTGGTTTCCCAGGGGCCCCCATATCCTCTGAACAGTGGACATCTGGCATCTAGACATTAGGGGCCTTGGGACAGTCTAAAGAGTGTGGGGACAGTTTTGGATCCTTACAGCACTAATACCTTCAACCAGTGACATAACTGGGCTGACTCTGGGGGAAATATGCTCTAAACTTAGAACTTTTAAAGCATTTTATCTGAAGTTAAAATATATTCAGTAGCTGTTATACCTTAAGTGTTTATGCTTGATGTTGGTGTCCCACCTTTTCTAATGAAAATATTATGGTGGGCATTTGGTTCACCTTCTGCCTGTTGTTTACAGTGGGAACTATGGCAGATTCTTTTGACCTGCCGGGGGGTGAGAGTTTGCTTGTCCACGTTGGACCAGTTCATTGGGTGGTAATTTGACAGTTAATCTAGCAATTGGGGGGGTCAAGGTTGGGGACGGGGGTTCTGACACAGGACATGGCATGCCATAAGTCTCTTTTTTTCTAGACTGGGAGCTCGATAAGGGGGCTATATTGGTGTCACCTACTATTGTTGAACCGGGTGATCGCCACAGCTATCACTTTGGAGCATACTCACACTTCTGGGCTGCCTTTCTTAAATGGGGAAGTTTGGCAGGATCCCCAGGTTGGGGTTCCTGTGGAGGGGTGGGAGTGTGAACTGGTTCCTATCATTGGGGTAGTTCTTTCACTTATTTTGGGAAAAAAAAGTATTTTAGATGTGTATAACAAGCATGCAGTGATCTCAGATTATATATATGCAGTAGATAATTATGGGTGACACCATAGAATGTGTATCATGAAATATTAATGGCCTTAAATCTATCATAAAGAGGAGGAGGGTCTCAGCTGAGATATTGCAGGTGGGAGGGCGAATGGCATTATTGCAAGAGACACGCTTCTCTCCTCCTGAAGCACAAAAAATGCCCAGTATATGGGTGGTACTTGGATATAGGCTACCTTTTCATTCAAGGCATGTGGGGCCTCAATTTGGATCCCCAGGGGAGTCCCAGCCCAGTTCCTGAAGAGTGTCATATGGCAGGCAGATATGTTTTTGTTAAAGTAGACATCTCGGGAAGGGGGATCTTTTTAGTTGGGTGGGTTAATGCCCCAAACATTGATTGCCTAGGTTTTTTCCAAAAGCTAGCCTTGGACATGTCAGGTTGGGATGGGCAAAGGATATTGGAGGGGGGATTTCAATTGTGTATTGGACTCCATGCTGGACTGTTCTAGCAGATCTCTGATCCTCAAAACACAGAATGCCAAAGCCATGAGAGATCTGCAGGATGGGCTGGACTTGATTGATGCCTGGCGACATGCCAATCCATCCGGGTGAGATTACAGTTTCTTTTCTCATGCAGACCACTCATACACCAGAATTGACAGAATTCTGGTCTCTCGGCCACTATTGGTGAGTGTGGGGGAGGCAGCATACACCCCTATCCTGGTCTCAGACCATGCCATTTACTATGTGTCTCTTATAGGTACCGGGGAGCCTAAGGCCTCAAGAACTTGGAGGCTTGATCCTCTCCTCCTTAAAGATCAGGAGTATATCCATTTTATGCCGGGGTGCTTTCAGAAATACCTCCGGCTGAACAGCAGGGGGGAGACAACTTATGGTACTAGGTGGGAGGTTTTGAAGGCCTTTGTCAGAGGTCAAACCATCTCCTTTGTGGCACAATGTAATGGAAGTGCAGTGAAGGAGCTGGCCCTCCTGAGGACTAAGATTGAGGCATGTGAAAGTACACACAGGCTAAACCCAACACCCTCTCTGTACAATGTCCTCCAAAAGTTAACATGGAAATTAAACATTCTGTCAAGCTCCCATCTCAAGTGAGCTATTTTGTTGTCAAAGGCTGGGGAGTATTTTGATGAGGATAGAGCCAATAAGTTATTAGCATGGCAATTAAAATGTAGGGAAGCAGATAGGATGATAGGGCAGATACATAATGCACAAGGTGAGCTAGTATAGCACACTGAGGATATTGGGCATGCTTTTGGTGAATTCCATGGTACTCTTATATGGCTGAAACCCACCCAGAGCAAGGAGAATTGGATTCTTTTTATGTAGGGGATCCACTTAGCAAGCTCTGTGAGGCACAGAAGAGGAAACTAGATGCCCCGATTCCAAAAAGGAAATCCCTGACACCCTGAAAGCCCTTAAAGGTGGTAAGGCCTCCGGTCCCGATGGACTTCCAGTGGACTTTCTAAAGACCTTCAGTGGTCTCCTCCTGGGCCCTTTATTTAACATGATCAGAGAAGACCTTGACAAAGGTGAGCTGCCCCCCTCCATGCTGTCTGCTATAATTAAAATATTGCCAAAACCTGGCAAAGACCCCACCAATACCCCACCAAATGTGCCTCATATAGGCCAATATATCTTTTAACAGCTGACTACAAAGTAGTTGCTAAGGCTTTAGCCTCCCACTTTGACCCACTCTTGCCCCAGTTAATCCATCAAGACCAAACTGGCTTTGTGAAGGGAAGAATGGGGAAATATAATATTAGATGTTCATTAAATATTAAATACAGATGGGATCAGACTAAATGGCATCATGGAGCGACGGTGGTGGCTTTGGATGCTGACAAAGCCTTCGACTGCGTGGAGTAGGGTATCTATTTGATACCTTGAGTAGAGTGGGAGTGGCGCCTACCTTTCGCTCTTGGATCCGTACATTATACACTCGCCCACAGGCACAAAAAGCGGTCAATGGGACACACTCAAAACCCTTCCCCCATTGGGAGAGGCACTCACCAGGGATGCCCTCTATCCCCCCTTCTGTATGTCCTTTCCTTGGAGCCCCTGTGGGCTGCCCTCTGAGCAGATACCAGAATCAGGGGATTTAAAGGAGGATGGGAGCACAAAATTGCACTGTACACAGACAATCAACTCCTTTATCTGCAGAACCTGGCTCAGAACCTTCCTGCGGTTAATGACCTAATGCAGAGATTTGGTAAGATTTGGGGGTACCGGGTCAAATGGTCCAAGAGTGAATTGCTCCCCTTAGGTACCCTGAATAAAGCTCAATTGATTGCTAAACATGGGGGGAAGGGTTGCAACTGTTCCCAAAGCTCAAATATCTCTGGGTATATTTATCAACCTCTGTCATACTCCTACACAAATTAAATTTTAAACATCTCTTAAATAAGATAACGGAAGACTATGCGATATGGACAGCCTTGCCCCTATCCTTGCTGGGTAGAATAGGAGTGATTAAAATGATAATTTTGCCGATGATTCCCTACCTATATCAATCACTTCCCATCAAAATCCCCCAGATACATTTCAAACAGCTAGACACCATTGTCCATAAATTTCTCTGGTGGAATGACAGAGCAAAAATAAGAAGGTCAATGTTACAATGCCTTCCTATGGAAGGTGGGCAGGCTTCCCTAATTTTAAAGTGTATTACTGGGCAGCACAGATGGCTTTGTTGCCTTCCAGTGCCTTTGACTCAGACTGCCCTTGGCTGGGTCTGGAGGAGAATATGCTACATGGTAGTCTTAAAATTGACAGCCTTGCTGGGGCTGTCAGGGACTTAGGTGTGAATTCAGTAGCCAACTCCTTTACGGAGGCCACCAGGTGGGTATGGATGTGAGTACACCAAAGCATTGGTTTCAAAGGCCTTATGTTCCCTAATGTTAGCTTACTTCTGGCTATGAGATATAAGGGAAATTACTCACTAACAGTCCTGCAGAGACTTTGGGCATGGAGGAGAAAAGGGATCTCTGCTGTTAGCCAATTGTATGAAGGGGGCACTTTAAAGAGTTTTCCTACAGTTAGTCGTGAATGGAGTATTCCATCTGGTGATTATTTTCTATATTTGCAGATATGCCAACAATGTGGAGACAACTTGTCACCTCAGTTTGGGTGGTCAGAAGTATCTCCTTTTGAGGAAGAGCTTTTTAAGCCCCAACTGGAGCAAGCACCCCTTTCTGTGTACTATCACACTGTATAAGACCACTTGTTGCAACAGCCTAATATCAGTCAGAACAGATGGGGCACAGACCTTTCCCTTCCTATAGACTGCCACACTTGAAAATTGGCATGCTTCCACTATCTGAGCTGCTCCCACAGCAATAAGTTGCATCAGATACAATTTAATTTGTTGCATAGAGCATACCTGACCCCTTAGAGGCTCCATAGAATGGACACCTCTAAATTAGAGCTATGCCCAAAATGTGAGATAGCCAATGCAGACTTCATCCACTTGGCCCTGACCTGCCCTAGAATTTTCCCCTTTTGGCATTCAATACATGATATCATGTGCAAGGTATTGGGGTACGTTCCTTCTAGGTTGCCTTTGGAGCTTCTGCTGGGTGCAGATCCTGCCTTTCCAGGTTGGAGAACCACTGACCCTTTCTGGTCACTAGCCCTTATCAATGCCAGGAGAATGACAGCACAGGAGTGGTTATCACCAATATCTGCCTCGATTGCCAGATGGGTACAAAACTTAAAATCATGTATGGTTATAGACCAACCCAGTTGGGGTCAAGGAGTGAACTCTTTGAATTCTTTGAGGTCTGGCAGCTAGACGCAGTGGAGACTGGGGTCTTCCTGCTCTGAAATATATAATTGGACTAAAGCTTCCCTATGGTCTACATAAACTAGTTATGACAATCATCAGGTCTGTAGAGTTGGATGTTGATCCCCTCCTGGAGTAACCCTTCAGATTGAGACATAGAGTATGAAACCTTGCCTCTGTACTATTATTATTAGACCGTTTGTTCACCTGGATTCACATTGTATGTATGAAATACTGTGGTGTATGATGTATTTTACTGTAGATTGTGTGCACATCTTTTATCCCAATAAACAATTTTGAAGAAAAAAAAAAGATCAAATGGCCCTGAGGGTAATCTCTTTTCACAATGCTAAAAGGGATTTTGACACCTCACAAATGGGATTCATTTTTCAAATCCCTCTTCATGAGGTGTCACAATCCCTTTTTGGGAGCTGAATCCTTTTTGAGAGCTGTCAAAATCTCTGTTTGCATTGCAAAAAGGAATTTTTGCCAGGGCCATCTGGTCCAAAATCACAAAAAATGATTTTGACAACTCACGAAAAAGGATTTGCTTGTGAAAAGAGATTCTGACACCTCAGGAAAAGGGACTAATTTTTCAAATCCATTTTCATGAGCTGTCAAAATCCCTCTTTGCATGCCAAATCCCCTTTTGTGAGGTGTCAAAATCCCTTTTTGCCAAGGGATTACCCTCAGTGCCATCTGGTCTAACAACTCAAATTCTCTTCCTGTGCTGACGAAATCCCTTTTCATGAGCCGAATGTCTTTTTGCAAGCTGTCAAAATTCCTTTTCACATCTCGAAAAGGGATTTCAGGCAGGGCCATCTGCTCCCACAATTGCAAAAAGGGATTTTGACACCTCATGAAAAGGGATTTGGCTCTTAAAAAGGGATTTTGACAGCTCACGAAGAGGGATTTAAACTCATGAAAAGAGATTTCTAAAGTTTACTATTTCTTTGTCACTTTACCGCAAAGAAACAGTTTGTAATTTTGGGCTGACATTTTCTGGATAGAAAGGGCGACTTTTGCTGGTTTGGTGATAAAAATGTCCATTGCTTCCATAGTTATAAGATTTTGAAGTTTGGAAATTTCCCATAGGATAACATTGTGGCCAATACAGTACCTTTCGGCACCTATATCTCAAAAGGACTGGAAACAGTCTGAGTGTTTGTGTAGTCCACAAACCAATAGTAAAAATGGCAATGAAAGACATTCTTAGTTTCGAGCATCTTATTGAACAAAAAGTTACTAAAGTTAATCCGTATTCATCCCTACAAGATGACCTTCAGGTGGAGGCGCCATGGAGGGCAGTGCTGATATCTGTATTTAGGGAGTGTAGTGATAAAAAATTATCTCACAAACAGGCTTCCAAATTGTGTTTGAGAGCCGCTGTTGTAATTGCTATAAATACTGATGTCCTAAATAAAGAACGTGCAGACAGACACTCATGAGATCAAGTTAGAATTATAGATCCCAGTGAGAAATTATAACAGTGTAACTTAATAGTGCAGGACAAAGTAATGAAGCAACAGTATGCTGCTAACGTAAGAGAAGAAAATGACATTTTAAAGAAACAAGTTGACAAACTCAGTTATTCTTTAGAAGATGCCCAAGCCACCATTCGCTACCATCTGGACTCTATAGGGGAAGATAGAGACCCATATGGCATGGAGCATCACAGATGTAAATAAAAAACTAAACAGTTAGAAAGTGAAGTACAGTGTTTGTCATCAGTCATAATGGCTATCAGTGGCAAAAAGGCACCATTGTATTTAAGTGCCATGGACTATCACAGTTCTGACGACTAGTCAGAGTCTGAAGATGCCCGAAGGCAACATAGTCATCAAACAGATGACTGGGACTTGGACAGTGAAAATTATAGAAACCATTGTAGAAAATACCCTGATGACTGTGAGCTGACATGCCTGTCCGCACCGCCTTTGCTCGAAGTGCCTGTTCGCACCATTACCACTATGGTGGGAATGGGAAATGATGCACGAACAACCACAACCAAAAAGACTGAACCCATCACCTTTGCAGACAGGCAAGCATTGGTGAGGGAATTAGGAGATATTTGCCCAGGGCATAATGGTTCTGATATCGTCCATGGGGCAAACACATTCAAAAAGGTCCACTCTGAGTTGGAAGATGCAGACATCATAGATGTACTGTGTACTGCCCTGCATGCAGACTTACAGTCTGCGATGCCATCTAAAAAGGATAATGAAAAATTCAATGAGATATTGGGGAAAATTGTTACTTTGGCCACATGGGATGGACCCATGACTTTCTGGCCACTTTTGTAAATGCCCAGCAAAAGGACCAGGAGTGCTTTAGTTCTTGGAGCTACCGCTTATAGGTAAAATATGTTCAAGCCTATCCGACTAGGAATGGTACCTTGCAGGGGAAACCCCCTTGCCCGAGAAGACAAACCCAGAAATGATGATGTCACTTTTAAACATAGGCTGATAGTGGGACTAAGACCTGCTCTCAAAAGTATGGTAGGAGTGATAGTTAATCACAAGTCCCTGTTTAAAGATATCAAGGCAGCCGCTACAAGGGCAGATGCCATGTTTCCCCCAGAAGAGAAGTCAAAGAAAGCAAAGGTTTCGGCAGTCGAGGGATCACACAAGGGAGGCCTTCCCAAGCAAAATAAAGGGAGGATAGGCACAGACCAGATAATTTGTCATAATTGTGACAAGCCAGGGCACATCCGCCCTAATTGTCCTGAGTTCAAGAAAGATTCAACTATGCGGGATAAGGCACCACAAGCTGGTAAGAGACAAGATGGACCCCCTTATGCAGAAGTAGTGAGGCAATTAGAAGAGCTTCACTGTAAGTACAGAGAAACATCTCCTGATGTGAAGCTAGATAGTAAATAGGAATTACAGATCTCCCCGTCACTCCATGTGTGAGGTTACGGAGAGACGCATGGAATTGTCTAGTTGTTCAGGCAGCTGTGAAGGGAGGCCCACAGCAAACTATGCTGGTGGATACTGGAGTATCCATGACAACTGTACATACCTCGCAACTAATTTCACACCCGCTTCCTACGAAACAATGTAGATCTATGATGGCATTTGCAGGAACTGAGACAAAAGCAGTAGTTGCAAAGGAAACAAAACTGTGTTTTGATTACAATAATGAATTTGCTTGTGCACCTTTTCTTATGTGTCTGCCAGATGGTAGAGGTATTCTAGGTTCTGACTCTCTAACAAAACACAATGTGCTGTTGGCTATAACTAATAACTGTATGTGGTTTAGTGAATTTAAGTCATAGGCTGGAATGATTGATGATGCATTTGTTGTTGCTGCTATCAAGGGTGTGGGAAACTTAGAGTTGCCCACCTCATCCTAAGAGTCAGTTGCTGCTATAATTTCAAAATGTGCTGATGTATTTGCTACCCATGAACGTGATTGTGGTAGGATGGAAAGGGAAGAGCATGTCACAGGCAAAGCACACCCACCGCAAAAGCAATATAAAATTCCCAAAGAATGTGAACAGGCAATTGACCAAACAATCCAGTTGCTTTTGGATCAAGGGGTTTTGAGGGAATGTGAGTCTACGACTAACTCCCCTATTTGGCCAGTGAAAAAGACGGACCCTTAATAGAGACTAACGATAGACTGTAGGCAAGGCCCCTGGAATTCTGCGATTCTGCAGTTGTGGAATTTTCCGCAGAATTTGCATAATGCTGCAGAATATATATAGTGCAGCAGAATTAATTGTTTTTGGTGAATTTTCATTCAGATATACTGTTCTTCTGTAGTGTCAGGCCTTCTTTCCCATCTCGTTTATCATGAAGATCCTCCTCTATGCTCAGCATGTGATGTCATCGATGACATCACATCATATTTAGTCAATGGCAGAACTGTGTTCTGCCAGAGAAGTGAATAAATCATGCCACAGAAATCAGAAAATTCTGCCACTGAAACCAAGTAACCCTGCCGAAGAAATCAGAAAATTCTGCCGCAGAGCACTGGGGCCCTGACTATAGGGCTTTAAATGCCGCTACCCCACTAATGGCAGTTGTAGTCCAAGAGGCTCCCACCCTCCTGAGTACAGTGCCTCCCAAAGTTAAGTGGTTTTCCACTTTGGACATAGCTAATGGATTTTGAAGTGTGCCTCTGGCAAAAGAATGTCAGTATAAATTTGCTTTCACTTGGAGGGATAGACAGTACACTCAGACTGCCCTTCCACAAGGGGCTGCCCTTCCACAAGAGTTTCACTGCAGCCCGATCATTTTTCACAAATGCATGGCAGCCATTTTAACACACTTTCCTGAACCAGATTGTTTATTGCAGTATGTAGATGATTTGTTGTTGGCAACTGAGACAAGGGAGGAGCATGTGGCATTGTTAGATGAGTTGCTTGCTTTGTTAAAAGCATCCGGATTAAAAGTAAATCCAAGGAAATGTCAATTGGTTGTGTCAGAAGCTTCCTTTTTGGGTGTGGTAGTTTCTGGAGATGGCAAGTCCCCAGACCCTGCCAAAGTGGTCTTCATTAAAGGAATCCAGCCCCGAATGACAATTACTGCTCTACGCTCCTTCCTGGTCTTAGCTAACTATCAGAGGGATTTTATTCCCCACTTTGCTGAAACAGCGCATCCTTTGTATGATTTATTAAAGGGAATTAAGGACCTGTTGAGCCACTCGATTGCCGGGCGTTGGACCATGCAACATGCTGAGGCTTTCAGGGCACTAAAGGCGGAGGTGGCGGGAGCCTCCCTGCTTGTCATCCCTGACCCACAGCAGTCATTTCATGTAGAAGTGGCAGCCTCTCCCAATGCCATTTCAGCTGTGCTGTGTCAAGAGCATCATGGCAGGCTCCACCGCCTTGCATACGCTTCATGTGTTTTGACAGAAGTGGAGAAAAAGTTTATGGCTTGTGAAAAACATCTTTTAGCCACCTTTTGGGCTGTCCAACATTTTGCCTATATTACGGGACTACAACATTTAGTCATACACACACCCTTGAATTACCTCCTAAAGCCAGGGGATACCCACATCTCCTCCCAGTGCTTGTCCAAGTGGACCCTTATGCTTATGCAGACAGATATTGATGTCACTTGCTGACAACTTACAATGCTGCCTGCCCTTGCTCTTGCAACCGGAGAGCCTCATCAGTGCCCAAATGGCACAGCAGCATACAACATACCCCTTCCTCTGCCTCTGATCCAACATACTCCAATTGCAAATGCCCGTCACTGGTAATCGGATGGCTCGTGCTATTGTAAGGATGGTCAGCCCTATACAGGCTTTGCAGGAGTTACTGAAACCAACACCCACAGTTATCGCTGTTTGCCCCATTCAGCCCAAGTGGCTGAATTGTCCACCATCATTTGTGCAGTTTCTTTGGCAGACTCCCTTCTAGCATACATCTATTCTGACAGCGCTTATGTGTGTAATGCTTGTTCCATGCTTTCCCTTTACCATCAAAACAATTATCTTGTTACTGATGCAAAACCCCTCAAGCACAAGAATTTGTTGCAACTTTTACATGGTTTGTTGTCTACCACTACTGTTTCGATTGCTATTGTTAAAGTTAAGGGACATTCTAAGGGCACTATGCATTCTGATGGTAATCAAAAAGCTCATAATGCAGCATAGCTGGCGGCTATCTTGGGAAACTTGTGGGTACCACCCACATGTCATCTTCCCATCATAGTGGCAGCTCCTCCCCCTCCACCTCTATGGATTTGCTAACCATCCAAAATTCTCATCCACCTTTTGTGGAGATTCAAGACTTTTTGCAAGGCTCTGCATCGAATCCTCCCCCCATAACTGGGCTAAGCATGTAATTTTATCACCCAGTGGGGGAGAATCGGCACCAAAACTTTTAATGTATTCTAAAAATACTTCGCAACCACCAGTAGTCTGTGTGCCTCCAGCACTTCTTCCAGAGATATGGCATCTGTACCACTCCCATCCAACTGCCAGCCATTTCTCTTTAGAGAAAACTATCTCTAAAATCCTCACAACACCTGTGGTGCCCAGACCTCCATCAGCTTTGTCAAGATGCTTATGCTTCTTGCTTGCCCTGTCTCCAGACTAACCCACCCCATCCACTAATCAAGACCTTCTGTGCTCAGCCACCCCCCCTTCTGGTCCTTGGTGTCATATACAAGTAGACTTTATTGAAGGTCTCTCTAAAATTAAGGGTAACTATGTGCATGCTTTGGTCATAGTTGACTTGTTCACCAAGTGGATAGAGGCATTCCCCACCAGAGACAGCAAGACTTCCACTGTGGCACACCTGCTGGCTACAGAATTATTTCCACATTGGGGCTTACCTCACATTATCTCTTCTGATGAAGGGCCGGCCTTTACTGGTAAAGTGTTTTAACAATTGCAACAGATGTTACAAATTCAAAAACAACTCCACATTCCTCACCATCCTCAATCCTCTGGAGTCATGGAGATGGGCAATTGTACATTAAAAACTATGCTCACTAAATTCTGTTACCAACACCCTAACCAGTGGGCTGCTATGTTGCCTCTTTGCCCTATGGCGATTCGCTCCACTCCATCTGCCGCCACAGGAATCTCACCTTACCAGGCTATGACCGGACACCTGATGTGTACTCCAACGCACCTACTGCTGCCATCTCAAACTCTATGTCTCAGTACTCCCATAACTAATGCATGGCTTGAGACATATCTACAACACATGTTAGAGGTTAATAAGTTTACAGCCTCTCAGTTGGGTAAATCTAAAAAGCAAATCAAAAAGTATTTTGATAACAAGGTTAATCCATTTCAGTATGAAGTGGGGGACTTGATCATAATTAAGAACTGTGCTCCAAAACAACACACATTTGATGTAAAATGGAAAGGGCCTGTCCCCATTATGGAGAAGGCCAGTCTCTCAGTGTATCTAATCAAAATGACAGGAAAGAAAAATGCTGTCATACGGAAATGGTTCCACATTAACCAGCTGAAATCAGTAAAGTAAAAGAACAGATACTAACGTTAAATGTTCCTTTTCTATAGACAATATAAAGGGACAAGATGTAGTAGGTGTGGCTGATTATATGTGTTTCAATGGTCACCAGCCTTCATATCAGTGTCCCACAAACTCATGTAACCTGTGGATACCAGCAGTCAGTGACTTTAATGATTTCCTGGAACTGGGACCCTGGCGATATGATGATGCCATGGAATGGCAATGGACCATCTGCTGGGCCAAGGATAACCGAACTATAATATCTACCATGTGGTGCACAGAATGGCAGGATCAGGAGGGACCTACATGCCCCTTGACCTATAATAGGTTACAACGTGATTACAGAGACCGGAACAGTGGGTCTCTAATTATAAAAAAACCCACACCGAAGGACAATGGTAAATATAAGTTGGTAATATTTTATTGTATCTGGTCTACCGACCCAGATGTCACCAACTGCAGCATAAGTCAAGGCCTGATGAGCAATGGAACCTGTGACAAAAGCAGAACTTGTTATGCCAATTACTCATCGGCCGCAATACACCTGATTGTGATGCCACCCCGGTGTCCAAATGTCGCACAAGGACCACCTAGTGGACTAACTTCAATGCCTGTTGAGAAAACTTTAATTAACAATGTACAATATATTAGGTTACCTGTAATATTCAATTTTTCTAGTTGGGATTTAAACTCCACAGGGCAATGTGCCAACTCTAATGTATCAAAATTTTATACCACCATGCTAATAGATATGGTTAACACCTTCCAGGCCAAACAGATAGATTGGATAAGAAAAGAAACAGTAAGTGAGCAAAATGTAAGTATGTCTAGAAGGCGAAAAAGAGATTTGTTTGGGGACATGGCAGGCCTCTTTGGGTCCGGCATGAGCATTTGGAACAGGGCAGACTTGGAGGCTCATAAAGAGTATTCCTATCAAACTGATCAGGAATTGAAGGGAAAAACAATATTATCTTTGGCAATAAATCAGGAGGGTTTGGCCCAAGAAGAATGCTTAACTGTATATAATATGCATGATATTGCTAATCTTTTTAAAGAAGTACAAAATAAAATCAATGAGAGTATTCAACATAATAATGACAAAGTAAGAAATACGACCATCGGGCAATCTATTATTTGTACTGCATATGGGTCATATGTACTCACAACCATTGCTAAGTTGTTTGAACAATTGGACTTGGGAAAACTCCCTGATGTGGTATTGGATGCCCAAATTAAGTTATGGTACTGCCCCATGTGCGTTGACACCAATAACTCCCACTGCCTTTCCTCTTGTGCTATACATGAAGTGCCCCCAATTCCTCTGGTCAGAAAAAAAAACACCACCTGGCTGCACTTACCCAAATTTACCTGTCAACCCAACTGCACCCTCAGCCAGACCATGGTGATCTCCTTTACTGTAACCCTTTCTCAGGTAGATGTGAAAACCCAGATGTATCAAGATATAGTAAGAGTTCACTCAGTAGGTAAGCTAGTAGGTGACTACTATGCTTACTGTGTTGAGCTCCCAGAGGTTTTGGTGCTAAATGAAAACCGTACATGGGTTGCACAAAATCTCCAATGCTGTTCTCCAATGAGTGATCTCTGGGTTTGTGATTGTGATGCTTTATCACAGGAACATCCCATCTGTGGAGAAGAACCTATTGATAATCAATCTAATACCTCTACCTGTTGTCTGGTCCGAATATCTAAATGGATTACTGAGCAAATAAGAGTCACATATAATAGTACTAATCAGTACTGTGTGGTCACTAACCTTCAGTTTATGACTCACCAAGGACTCCAATGTCTGATCCCCTATCCTAATTTCTGTTTTGTGCCCCTTGGAGACAGTCAACTGGGGAACCAAGTTCTCCATCCTATTACCACCCATACCTACAAAACATCATATGTTAATGCCTCAGTCCACAGGCAGAGTATGATGATTAAAGAATATGCCCCAGCTTTCTGGGCACCCATACCACCCCTCTCATTAAACGTACAAAATTTAATAGACTGTAAAGACACACACCTCATTCAAATTGAGAACTCTCCTGCAAGGGTACAAAGTACAGTGCGCGAATTGTTAAATGCTGCAGACTCAGAGCACTAAATATATTCTACTCTTGGTGGTAGTTGGGGAGTTTTATCCTTTAAGGTTTTATTAATTTTACAATTGGTATTAGTGTTTTTCCTCTTGTTAAGTATTTGTTATCTCCTCTGTTTAATAAGAAATGTCAAAAATGAAATGCTTATGATTAGAGCTACAGGTATCACTTGCTGTATGCTGTAGCTTACGCCATGTGAAGGATCGAGTTCTCTCTCTCCTTCAAGTGGGGGACTGTAAGGTACTGCTGTATGGGTGCTGCTGTATTATGCACTGTGTTTCAATGCTTGATGGCCAAAGTAAGGTTTATGAAAGGTTCAGAGTAAGGATTATAAAAAGTACAAGCCTTGTGGTCAGGAGCTAGTTGAAACTGACATTATTCTGACCTGATGTTGAGTACGTGATGAAAAGTATGTACCTGACATTGGTCTGATCTGACATTATTCTGACTTGATGTTGAGTACGTGATGGGAAGAACTTACTAAATTTGCACATCTTCAATAAGCTATTCATTAGCTGTGTGTCAGTTTAAAAGGATATTCATTAGCTCTATTCATTAGTTATCTGCATACCTCCCAATAGGCCATTCATCACTTCTTAGCTCTATTCATTTGTTCTCATTTGAATATTTGCATACTTTCTCTGGAAGCAGCTATCAGGCAGAGTGTAAAATGTATATAAACTGGCTGAATTAGCCAGATTTGAGCTGCAAATTCTGACATCCTAAGAACCTGCCATCAGCTTCCAGGAGAACGGGTAATATCCATGCTCTATTATCTTGTAAATTATTGCCAGCTATATTTTTATTATAGTGCCTGTAATGCTAATGCCTATATGTTGAAATAAACCTCCTCCAGGTGAGGAAACAAGAACTCACTGTGTTGAGTGGCATTTGTACTATTCTCAGAACTAGGATCCCAGAGTCATAAGTCCAAATCCTGCAAGAATCTTACAATAGGTTGTACACATTTGTGCTGCAGCCATCTTGTTTTCAGTTAGTGATGGCTAAAAAATTCTGTAATTCAAAAAACACTGCCCCTTGATAAACAACAACAGTTGTGTTTATCTAATCGGGGCACGAGGAGCCCGATAATGGCATTAATTTTTTAAAATACTGTCTGGAAATATGTTTTCGGCATTTCAGCCACTGGTAGTGCTGCAATTTGTGACACTTCTTTTGCAAAAGTGAACACAAATTGCTGCAATCTTCATGCAATTAATGGCACAGTTGCACAAAAACTGCCACAAATTGCAGAAACACTTCAATGAGAAAACCCATTGGCACCAGTAAAATAGCCCAAGCCCTCATCCAGCCACCTTTTGGGCCAAATATGATCAGAATTGTGTTCCTCAGCCCCTGTTTAGGTAAATACCTGTTGGTGTTTACCTAATAAAATGAGTTTTTCTCCATTAACTGCCTCTAAGGGTGCTGAGGCATGTTTTACTTAATAAAATTGTTTCTGCTGACATCGGGGTGCACAATCCTGGTGTCAGTGGTAGAAATACCTCCCCACTTACCACTGTGGGACACTGGGTAGCCCACTCCTAGTATCCCGAAATATTTATTTTTTTACAAATGCTTCTAATGACATTGGGGTGCCCAGTCTCTGTGTCAGCAGTAGAACTCCACCCCCCACCACCACCCAGCCAGTGTGGTACACTGGGGAGTCGACTCCCAGTGTACTGAAATATTTATTTTACATTCCCATTTTTTTTTAGTAGTAGTAAAAACTATATTTTTATAGAGGAGAAAACATGTCTTTAGGCCTGTTGGCCTAGTTCACAAGATAGTCCTGTTTTTTTCCCCAACATAGGGGTGCCTAATCCCCGTGTTGGCACAACACCCCTCGACAGTGTGGGACACTGGATTGCCCACTTCTAGTGTCCCCAGTTATGTTTTAAAGTCCCCAGTATGGTAGGACACTGGGGATCCCACCCCTAGTGTCCCAATATAGTGCTTTTTACATCTGTTAAAAAAGAAAACAGTCCCCCAATGTCTTTTTGTTTAAGATAACCTGTAAAAAAGAAAACAGTCCCTCATCATTTCCCCATCCCCCTCCCCAACCTGACCCTCCCACTGAGCAACCCATCTCCCCACACACCCCCTTGCCCTATACTTACCACCGGAGGCTGTCGACTGCCATCTTCTGTGGACCAGGACAAGTCTGCACTCTTCAAAGCCGAACCACAAACTGAGGAATTAAGGTAAGTGCCGTATAATGACTGTCTATGGAGTTTTGAACTTATGTTGATATAGTGGCTATTTTTTGCAATTTTTACACCACATTTTCAACATGGGTTTTTTGAGACCCTACCTCATGAACACTGTCTCTGTTGTTTCATTCATTGGACCCAAAAGGTGATTTTGCAATTGCTGAGCAGAAGCAAGTTTAGGGACCAATAAATGAAATGGCAGTGCCAGTGTTCATGATGAGGAATCCCAAAAAGTCCATGTGGAAAATTTGGTGCAAAAATACCAAAAACTGCCTGAGTTACGTGCGGTCGTTGAAATGTTTCTATGCATGCTCTCAGTTTTGGCAATTTTTTATATTTACTCTCCAGATTTTCAACATTGTAATTTTTTCATACCACCTCATGAACAGTACATCTGTCATTTTTCACATCCTGCTCAAAATTGTTTTTGCTACTGTGTATTAGAATGGTGAGTTTGTTGTGTGAAATCACCTTTCAGGACAGGTTGATGAAATAACAGTGGCAGTGTTCATGAGGTGGGGTCCCCAAAAGGCCATGTTGAAAATTTGGTGACAAAATTCCTAAAACTGCCCGTGTTACCTGCATCTGTTGAATTTATTCTACGCACACGTGCATAGCTTTGCCACTTTTCAATCTTTTGAGACCAAATTTTCAACATAGCCATTTTTTCACACCACCTCATGAACAGTACAGCTGACATTTTTCACATCCTGCCCAATATGTGTTTTTGCACCTGTGGCATAGAATGGCATTGCAGTCACACATAATTACATTTTGCCTTTCATTTCGCAATTTCTTTGCACCAGGGTACATGAAATTGGGCAATAAGATGGTTATGCTGACTATTGTGTCACTGTTGCTTGAAACATGGAAGCACACATCCCTCTTATCTTTATGCATATGCACATCTATGGAGTGATTAGAATACTATTATACTATCTAAATAAGAAGGGAAATGCATTGCAAAATACTCTGTTAATGCAAAAGTCTATAAATTCAGTGTTAGGGTTACCAACCTGCTACCCCACCACCCACCCACCCCTCACCCTCCACACACCAGCAGAGTCGGGTTGTGACTTGGGGTCATCAGACCTAACTCTCACCCCATTCTCCTATACTTTACCATCTTAGCTTGTTTACACATGAAATAGGGTGAGAGTTAGGGCTGATGACCCCAAGGCCCACCCCAATTCCTGTTGATGTGTGGAGCATGGAAGGATGGGAGTGGGGTGGTATGATTGGTAACCCTAACACTGAATTTCCAGATTTTTGTCGCTGTACTAGAAACCCTAATTGATGCATTAACAGAGTTTTTTGCAATGAATATATATTATAGTGGTGCGGTAGAGCCACTATAGTTAGGATTAAGTAGGCCGTTTAATGTTAAACCTCAAATTTTGCACTTTAATAATGTTGCAACCGTTCAATTTATTTGCACAAAATTTGGTATGCGCTGTCTTGTGGGGTAGTTCTCTTGATGTTCCATGTTTCATTTCAATTGGATTTGCACATTTCATACAGCACATAGTAAAAAAAAGTGTAAAAGTCATTTTTTTGCCTGTTTTGGCTGTTTTACTCATCGTGGAGTGGCTTCACTCTTTGGAAATTTCATCTGATGTTTTCAGGGTAGAAAGAGGTTGCCAGAAAGAACGAGCTGGCATTGGTTAGGTAAAAAAAATATTAATCCATTCTAAAGTTATTCACATTTGACATTTTGGGTTCTGAGGATGTTCAGTTCAGTCTTTTGGTTAGCTGCACAGTATGAAAAGGGATTTAAGCCTCACAAACAGGGATTTTGCTAACTTACGAAGAGGGATTCATTAAATTCATCTTTGTGAGAAAAAGATTCCCTTTTCGTGAGCTGCCATCTTGTTTTCATGTTTTCTCATCAAACAAAACATTACAATTTTACTCAGGGATGTCTTCTGCAGACATCTAAGTATGGATTTTGTTTCTGTGGATATCATCTACAAACCTATGCCTTTGGTTTGATTTACTATTGCCTTAGAATGTTGAATTTTAATAATCCCTTTGGCAAATCACCTCCGATCCCTTTTTGAGATGTGAAAAAGGATTTTAACACCTCACAAAAAGGGATTTTGACAGCTCATGAAAAGGGATCAGTTTGTCAGATCAAATGGCCCTGGGGGCATGGATAGCTGACAAACATGGCAGACACTTGCTAGCACAGCTTCCCGGGACACCTAAAGTCTTTTCAAGATAACAGCTACTACAAGCATCTCTGAAATACCTAATCACAGTTGGAACTGTTGCCTTAGGGGATAGTATCTAGAAAATTGAAAAATAAACAGGATAAGCTGCCATTTAGCTCCCATAATCAAGCTACATCGAGCGGGGGAGATCTTCAAAATTCCGGGCTGCGAGGAGCTGAGCAAGAGTGCCCAGAAGACCAGCCTACTCTTGAAATTGAAGTCCTTGCAAGGTCCCTGGCTAGTGTACAGACCATACTACTACAGATGCAGCAGGAGATGAAGTCTGGTTTCCCGAATGTCACTGCCCAGCTCTCCCACCTCCAAACCATGGTAACAGACCTAATGGAGACTACAGCAACCCATGCCTCTCAGATTTCAGAGCTGGAACTTCAGGTGGGAGAGCTGGAAGACTCCCATGCTAGGATCTCGGCTGAACAGGCCGGTCTAGTATCTACCCTGGTTGAATTAAAAGAGCACATGGATGAACAAGAGAATAGATCTAGGCACTCAAATATCAGAATCATTGGACTCCCAGAAGGTGTGGAGGGCTGGGACCTGGGCAAAGGATTACATTGCTGGCTGGTTGAGCAACTGGGCCTACCAGAGGAACTTGCAGCCTTTGAAGTTGAAGGAGTGCACCGCGTGGACCCCCCTCCGAAACCGGGAGACAGACCGTGGCATTGCTTAATAAAGTACCTTCGGTACACTGATAAACAGGCGATTCTACAAAAAGTTAATAAAGCTGGCCCCATATCTCTTAGCAACGTTAAAGTCTATGTACATCAGGATTATAGAAAAGACTTGCAGGTCTGGCAGTAAAAATTCAACCAGGTGAAAAACAAACTATTTCAGTTGGGCTGGTCATTTGCCTTTCTCTACTCAGCTCGACTGAGGGTTGAGAGACCGAGCAGAGCCCACGCCTTTTCCTATGTCCTAAAACCATGGAAAAATGGGTTATGGAGAAGGAGACCAGGAGAGAGAGGGTGCAGTCTGCTTCACTTTGAACTTCAAGCATTTTCAGCCAAGTAAGTGCTGCCCTTTCTTATTATTTGACTCTACTCTGGGGCTCTTATGTTCTTCATAATGTATAATGGCAAGTACCTTAAGCCTACACTGTGCCTTTTGGGGATTGAGTTTGGATTGCTGGCAGGGCCCTTGAACATACTGAACTAGATATGGGCCATGCAGCTCAGCAACAGCTCCCAACCATGCCTGGGGGCACAGGTTTAACAGCGGGCTGTTGTAAATTGTCTTCACAAGCTTAACCTCATCATTAGAGAGGAGCCCTGTGGAATAATATAATCTGGTGAAGAAGCTAGGTGGTGAAACTTCTGACCCGGGGGGGGGGTTGCTGGCCTTCCAGACTCGGCCTGAATAATATGTAGTATGAGGGTTTCTCTCTTTTTACAGATTTTTCCTGGTTTCAAAGATGAGGTCAATTCGTTTATTTTGGAATGAGGACTGGTCAGAATTTTTGCTGTGCAACCAGTGTCCCCATGGTCCAGGTATTCCTGGTCTGCCAAATGCAGGCCAAGTCTGGAGTTCTTAATGCTTGTGAGACATCTGTTGGAACATGTAGCCCTCATTGCTGGATTAGGATATGCCCCACTACACCTGGGGGTGTGGGTGTCAGTGGGGCTGCTCCAGAGGTGCTGTGGTTTCCCAAGGGCCCACATATCCTCTAAACAGTGGACCTCTGGCATCTAGACATTAGGGGTCTTGGGACAGTCTAAAGCGTGTGGGGACAGTTTTGGATCCTTACAGCACTAATACCTTCTCACTAGTGACATAACTGGACTGACACTGGGGGCAATGCACTCTAAGCATTTTATCTGAAGTTAAAATATACTAAGTAGGTGTTATACCTTAAGTGTTTATGCTTGATTTTGGTGTCCCACCTTTTCTAATGAAAATATTATGGTGGGCTTTTGGTTCACCTTCTGCTTGTTATTTACAGTGGGAACTCTGGCAGATTCTTTTGACCTGCCGGGGGGAAGTTTACTTGTCCACGTTGGACCAGTTAGTTGGGTGGTAATTTGACCGTTAATCTAGCAATTGGGTGGGGTCACAGTTGGGAATGGGGGGTTTGGATACAGGACATGGCATGCCATAAATCTCTTATTTCTAGACTGGAAGCTCGTTAAGGGGGTTATATTGGTGTCACCTACTTTTGCTGAACCAGGTGATCGCCGCAGCTATCCCTTTGGAGCATGCTAACACTTCTGGGCTGCCTTTCTTAAATGGGACAGTTTTGCAGCATCCCCAGATTGGGATTCCTGTGGAGGGGTTGGAGGGTGATCTGATTGCTATTGTTTGGGAAGTTCTTTCACTTATTATGGGAAAAAAAGTATTTAAGATGTGCATAACAAGCATGTAGTGATCTCAGATTATATATATGTAGTAGATAATTATGGGTGACACCATGAAATGTGTATCATGGAACATTAATGGCCTTAAATCTATCATAAAGAGGAGGAGGGTCTCAGCTGAGATATTGCGAGTGGAGGGCGAATAGCATTATTGCAAGAGACGCACTTCTCTCCTCCTGAATTACAAAAAAATGCCCCGTTTATCGGTGGCACTTGGATTTAGGCTATCTTTTCATTCAAGGCTCATGGCAGTCCCAGCCCAGGTCCTGAAGACTGTCATTGATCATGCAGGCAGATATGTTTTGGCTAAAGTAGACAACTCGGGAAGGGGGATATTTTTAGTGGGGTGAGTTAATGCCCCAAACGTTGATTGCCTAGGTTTTTTTCAAAAGCTCACCTTGGACATGTCAGGTTGAGATGGGCAAAGAATTTTGGGGGATGATTTCAGTTGTGTGTTGGGCCCCATTCTGGACCATTCTAGCAGATCTCTGATTCCCAAAACACAGAATGCCAAAGCCTTGGGAGATCTGCAGGACACTTGATTGATGCCTGGCAACATGCCAATCCATCTGGGTGAGATTACAGTTTCTTTTCTCATGCAGACCACTCATACGCCAGAATTGATAGAATTCTGGTCTCTCGGCCACTATTGGTGAGTGTGGGGGAGGCAGCATACACTCCCTGTCCTGGTCTCAGACCATGCCATTCGTTATGTGTCTCATAGATACCGGGGAGCCTAAGGCCTCAAGGACTTGGAGGCTTAATTCTCTCTTCCTTAAAGATCAGAGTATATTCATTTTATGTGGGGGTGCATTCAGGAATACCTCCTGCTGAACAGCAGGAGGGAGACAACTTATGTTAATAGGTGGGAGGCTTAGAAGGCCTTTGTCAGAGGTCAAGCCATCTCCTTTGCAGCACACCATAAAGGGAGTGCAGTGAAGGAGCTGGCCCTCCTGAGGACTAAGATTGAGACATGTGAAAGTACGCACTGGCTGAACCCAACGCCCTCTCTGTACAATGTCCTCCAAAAGTTAAAATGGAAATTAAACACTCTGTCAAGCTTCCATCTCAAGCGAGCCATTTTGTTGTCAAAGGCTGGGGAATATTTTGATGGGGATAGAGCCAGTAAGTAGTTAGCATGGTAATTAAAATGTAGGGAAGCAGAGAGGATGATAGGGCAGATTCATAATGCACAAGGTGAGCTAGTACAGCACACCAAGGACATCGGGCATGCTTTTGGTGAATTCTATGGCACGCTATATATGGCTGAAATCCACCCAAAGCAAGGAGAATTGGATTATTTTTATGTAAGGGTTCCCCTTAGCAAGCTCTGTGAGGAACGGAAGAGGGAACTACATTCCCTGATTTCCAAACAGGAAATCTCTGACACCATGAAAGCCCTTAAAGGTGGTAAGGCTTCAGGTCCCGATGGACTTCCTGTGAACTTTCTAAAGACCTTCAGTGGTCTCCTCCTGGATCCTTTATTTGATATGATCAGAGAAGGCCTTGACAAATGTTAGTTGCCCACCTCCATGAGGTCTGCTATAATTACAGTATTGCCAAAACCTGGCAAAGACCCTACCAAATGTGCCTCATAGAGGCCAATATCTCTTTTAACAGCTGACTACAAAGTATTGGCTAAGGCTTTAGCCTTCCACTGAGACCCACTCTTGGCCCATTAATCCACCAAGATCAAACTGGCTTTGTGAAGGGAAGAATGGGGAAACATAATATTAGGCATTCGTTAAATATTATATACAGATGGGGTCAGACGAAAAGGCATCATGGAGTGATGGTGGTGGCTTTGGATGCTGAAAAAGCCTTTGACTGCGTGGAGTGGGGGTATCTATTTGATACCTTGAGTAGACTGGGAAAAGGGCCTACCTTTTGCTCTTGGATCCATACGTTATACACCTGCCCACAGGCACAAATGGCAGTTAATCTGACACTCTCAAAACCCTTCCCCCATTGGGAGAGGCACTCACCAGGGATGCTGTCTATCCCCCCTTCTGTAAGTCCTTTCCTTGGAGCCCCTGGGGCTGACCTCTGAACAGATACCAGAATCAGGGGATTTAAAGGAGGAGGATGGAGGCACAAAATTGCAATGTACGCAGATGATCAACTCCGTTATCTGCAGAACCCGGCTCAGGATCTTCCTGCGGTTCATGAACTAATGCAGACATTTGGTTAGATTTTAGGTTACTGGGTCAACCGGTTGAAGAATTAATTGTTCCCTGTAGGTACCCTAATAGAGCTCAATTGATTGCTAACCTCGGGGGGTTGCAACTGGTCCCATAGCTCAAATATCTCTGGGTACATTTATCAACCTCTGTTGTACTCCTACACGAATTAAATGTTAAACCTCTCTTAAATAAGATAATGGAAGACTGTGAGAGATGGACAGCCTTGCCTCTCTCCTTGCTGGGTAGAATAGGAGTGGTTAAAATGATAATTTTACCAATGATTCTCTACCTATATCAATCTCTTCCCTCAAAGTCCCCCAGATACATTTCAAACAGCTAGAAGCCATTGTCCATTGTCCATAAATTTCTCTGGCAGAATGGCAGATCAAAAATAATGTCAATGTTACAATGCCTTGCTATGGAAGGTGGATCAAGCCTACCTAATTTTAAAGTGTATTACTGGGCAGCACAGCTGGCTTTGTTGCCTTCCAGTGCGTTTGACTCAGACTGCCCTTGGCTGGGTCTGGAGGAGGATATGCTGCATGGTAACCTTAAAAATGACTGCCTGGCTGGGGCATGAATTCATTCGCCAACTCCTTTATGGAGGCCACCAGGTGGGTATGGATATGAATACACCAAAGCATTGGTTTCAAAGGCCTTATGTCCCCAAATGTTAGCTTACTTCTGGCTATGAGATATAAGGGAAATTGTTCCACAAAAGTCCTGCAGAGACTTTGGGCATGGAGGACAAAAGGGTTCTCTGCTGTTAGCCAATTGTATGAAGGGGGCACTTTAAAGAGTTTTCCTACACTTAGTCATGAATGGGGTATTCAATCTGGTGATTATTTTCCATATTTGCAGATATGCCAACAATGTGGCGACAACCTGTCGCCACAATTTGGGTGGTCGGAACCATCTCCTTTTGAGGAAGAGCTTTTTAAGCCCCAACTGGGACAAATGCCCCTTTCTGTATACTATTCCATTGTACAAGGCCACTTGTCACAACAGCCTAATGTCAGTCAGAATAGATGGGGCACAGACCCTTCTCTTCCCATAGACTGCCACACCTGGAAATTGGCATGCTCCCACTATCTGAGCTGCTCCCACAGCAATAAGTTGCATCAGATCCAATTTATTTTTTTGCATAAAGCCTACCTGACCCCTAAGAGGCTCCATAGAATGGACGCCTCTAAATCAGAGCTATGCCCAAAATGAGAGATAGCTGATGCGGACTTCATCCACTTGGCCCTGACCTGACCTAGAATTTCCCCCCTTTTGGTATTCAATACATGATATAATGTGTAAGGCATTGGGGCACGTTCCATCTAGATTGCCTTTGGAGCTTCTTTTGGGTACAGATCCTGCCCTTCCAGGTTGGAGAACCTCTGACCCTTTGTGGTCGCTGGCCCTTATCAATGCCAGGAGAACGACAGCACAGGAGTGGTTATCACTGACAACTGCCTTGATTGCCAGAAGGGCACAAAACCTAATATCATGTATGGTTATAGACCAACCCAGTTGGGGTCAAGGGGTGAACTCTTTGAGTTCTTTGAGGTCTGGTGGCCTCTGTTAGATGCAGTGGAGACTGGGGTCTTCCCACTCTGTGATATTTGATTGGACTAAAGCTTCCCTATGGTCTACATAAACTAGTTATGACAATCATCAGGTCTGTAGAGTTGGATGTTGAGCCCCTCCTGGAGCAACCCTTCAGACTGAGACATAGACTATGAAACCTTGCCTCTGTACTATTATTATTAGACCGTTTGTTCACCTGGATTCACACTGTATGTATGAAATACTGTGGTGTATGATGTATTTACTGTGGATTGTGTGCACATCTTTTATCCCAATAAGCAATTTTGAAGAAAAAAAAAAGATCAAATGGCCCTGAGGGTAATCTCTTTCACGATGTGAAAGAGTTTTGACACCTCACAAATGGGATTCATTTTTCAAATCCTCTTCATGAGGTGTCACAATCCCTTTTGGGAGCTGAATCCTTTTGAGAGCTGTCAAAATCTCTGTTTGCATTGCAAAAGGATTTCTGCCAGGGCCATCTTGTCCCAAAATCACAAAAAGGAATTTTGACAGCTCACGAAAAGGGATTCGCTTGTGAACAGGGATTCTGACACCTCAGGAAAAGGGACTCATTTTTCAAATCCCTTTTTGTGAACTGTCAAAATCCCTCTTCATGAGCCGAATCCCCTTTTGTGAAGTGTCAAAATACCTTTTCACAAAAGGATTACCCTCAGGGCCATCTGGTCTAACAACTCAAATCTTCTTCGTGAGCTGACAAAATCCCTTTTCATGAGCCAAATCCCTTTTCGCGAGCTGTCAAAATGCCTTTTTGCATCATGAGAAGGGATTTCTGACAGGGCCATCTGCTCCCACAATTGCAAAAAGGGAATTTGATACCTCATGAAAAGGGGTTTGGCTTGCAAAAAGGGATGTTGACAGCTCACGAATAGGGGTTTAAGCTCATGAAAAGAGATTTCTAAAGTTTACTATTTATTTGTCACTTCACTGCAAAGAAACAGTTTGTAATTTTGGGCTGACAGTTTCTGGATAGAAAGGGCTTGCCCCACAGATGTAACTTTTACTGGTTTGGTGATAAAACATACATTGCTTCCATAGTTATAAGATTTTGGAATTTGAAAATTTCCCATAGGATAACATTGTGGTCGACGCAGTACATTTCAGCACCAATATCTCAAAAGTGTCTTGAGATACAGATTTTTCATTAAGGTGTACTAAGCATGTGTGCAGGTTGCCAGGCCATGATTACAACTGTGGTGGACTTTTTTCCAAGTTTGCTATGGTTACTTGTAATGTCTGTAGCCCTGCACTGCATCACTACACTGATGGGTAGGTGGGAGCACAGGGCCCTTCCTTACTTTTTGAGGCAGTATAATTGTATCCTTAATGGCCTGTGGGAGCGCAGGGCCTTCTTGGCCCTGTGTTCCAATGCATGCATACTTTTTCAGAGAGTGTAACTGTATCGTTATTTGTCTGACTGAGTGCTGCACTCCCATCCCTCCATAGATGCATATATGTATGTTTATATGTAAGCGCAGGACCAGAGGGACCTGCACTTCCATTTGTAGGAAAACACCAACCAAATTGTCAGCATAGCATTCTTATTACCCCATCTTATGAACCCAGTACTAAGAATTGTCAAATCCCCACCATAATGTCATTCTGTGCCACCACAGTGTTATTCTGTGACACAGATGTGCAAAGACATTTTGGTCAAGATTTAAAAAATGACAGCTGTCATAGTCATGAGGTTGCGTAAAGAAATGGCTATGTTGAAAATCTGGGTTAAAATATTAAAAGTGACAACAGTTAAGAGTGAGCATAGTGAAATGTCAACAGATGTGTACAACTTTGCCATTTTAGTATATTTTGACCCCATATTTTCAACATAAACTTCTTATGACCCCACCTCATGAACAAGTATGGTGAAAATTTTGAAAACCAGACCAAAATGTGATTTTGCCATCCAACCATGAAATCTTCTTTCATGCAGAATTTGCGAAATGCCACCAACATTGTTCACAAGGAGGTGTCTCAAAAAGGGTAAAGTATGCATTAAATTTAGTGTTAATCTCTGTAAAAATTACAAAGTTATGCACCAAAGTTGAAAACCCCTTTGAAATACCTTGAACCACATTTACCTTGGTTTCTCATATTGAAGTTGGCAGTTCCAGCAGCAAGACGTGTCTTGGATCAGAAAGTAGATCTTGATCCTGTCTTCACAAAAGAACCGTGCACTCGGAAACAGTGGTGCTATCAGCTAAATTATGAACATTATCTCAAAAAGCTAAAGCACTCACTAACTCCATGATAAAATCGAACACAGAGCTACTATTTTAAATATTTATTGCACCAACCAGACCACCTGAGGTTTTTCAGACCTTTGATAAAGGACTTGGTCTGAAACGCATCAGGTGGTCTGGTTGGTGCAATAAATATTTAAAATAGTAGATCTGTGTTCGATTTTATTATGGGGTTAGTGAGTGCTTCTGCTTTTTGAGATAATAGATCTTGATCCTGTATCCTGTTCAGGTGAATGAGGGTGAGTGGGGCATGTGGCGGGAGTGCAGGGTGGTGGGTGATCAGTGGGAGTTTAGGCTGGGAGGGTGGGATCAGTGAGGGGCCATTTAATTTTTACAGGTTGAAAAAAGACATTGATGGACTTTTTTATTACAGGGTATACAGGGACAGTGACTGGAGAGTGGTGGGGTGCCACTAAACACTAGGACATTTTCAAAATAATTATGAGGAGGGTTTGGAGGGTGGGGTGGTATCACAAGACACCAGGGAAACATTATAATACAGTGGCAGCCAAAGATGTGGTCAGATATTTCCTGAAATGTCTGTGACATCTCTGGAGAAATTTCCTGCCTGCCTGCAGTACCACTATGGGCCATCAGAGATAATCTCTTTAGATATTTCATGAAATATCTGACCATATCATGGCTGTGACTGTATACAGGAACAACAATCAGAGGGTGGGGGGTACCACTAGACACCAGAGGTGGGAAAAGTGGTTAAAATTCGCTATGCGTATGAGTATTTCATGTAGAACCTGGATTTTGCGTAATTTTCCACACAGAGAAGCGAAAAACTTTGCATCCTGAAGTAATGCGAAGTTTCCATTATTCTCTTTAGACTTTGCGTTACTTTGCTTTGTGTTTTTGCTCTTTATGACGAAGTTTGCAATGATTCTAGGAATTTAAGGTCACATGGGCTCTATATTGTTTTGCACAGCCTCAGTTTAGCATGGTGTGTATAGTGAAAAGCTGGAGACATTTTGCTGTCAGAGCTCTGAGATTCAGACCATCGAAAAACCTTTAAAAATGCATTTTTGCCGCAAAATGATGTGTCAAAATTTAGTACATCAATTATATGAAACCCTTATGTATTTATATCATCAAGCATTTTCTGATTTTGTGTGAATATTTAATGTTAATTTAGTACATTCAGTCTCTGCAGTGACAGACACTGTAGAAATGTGCATCGGGGAAGGGTGGATCTGTGGTGAAGAAGGGAGAGTAGTGAGAAAGGCAGTTTTTTTAAAATTTATTGACTATTTTGTTTTATTATTTGTGTGTTCAGGTATACACAGTACAACTTTACTTAATTCTTTTACAGGTTTTTTTTCTGTTTGCTGGGCATTTTTTTCAGTTTTAAAAGACTGTCTGTATTGTAGTTTACTGGAAGGTTAAAATTTCTGAGGCTGATCTTTAATATGTGTGCATTGTGTAAATTGATATGCATTTTATTGTGGCGCCGCAATAGCAGTTTTATGAATTTCTTAGCCTGTCTGGAATATTTTTCCCTGTTTCTGCCTGTGTAGCTAAAGCTGTAGCCCCTCCCCTCTGCAAAACAAGGTATTGTTTTTTGACTTTTGGATTTTTGAAAACTGGTTCAAGTCTTGTGTTACTTGTACCTGTGCAGCTGCATCTCTTGGGTTTTTGCTTCCCATCCCCCCAAAACAGCCAAAATAATAAGTTGCTGTTAATTGTCTGTGTAATCTTAAAAACTGCCCATGAACAGACGTTCATGCAAAGCTGTTTCTAGTTGAGGCACTGCTGCCAATAAGACTATTAGCAGTGGAAGTTGTTGAGATGAGGCAGGTTCATCAGGGGCTAGTAGCAAGTCTAGCAGTGTTAAGAGTAGTGGTCATGGGTGTGGTAGTAAGCAACAGAAGGGAAAGGTAGCAGTTGCTGGAAGTAAAGGGATTTCTCCGACTCTGTTTTTCACAGCGAAATCAGATGCTTCAGTGCTGGTTGGAGATGCTGTTGTCCATGCAGGTAGTAAAGTTAGTGACGGCATGGTTGATAACAGTATGAGTATTGCTACAAGTTCAACCCAGGAAAACTTATCAGGTGGGAAGAATGTTGTTGAATCCACAGACTTGAGTGTAGTTGACGTCCCACTCCTCACAGTAGTTGAACATGATTCTGATCATACTAATGACTCACAGTCTCATGTTTCCACTGATCTTGAGGTTAGACCATACAAACATTCAGATGATGGAAAAAGTGTGGATGATAGTATTGAGGCAGTGGTTGGAATATCTCCACAGGAGGACAGCATCCAAAGGGAATTTGTGGATGAGGATTATGATGATGATGCTTGCAACCCCATTTGGTATTCAGACAAACAGAAAGTGAAGGTGTCTGTTTCTGCACAGTCTGTTTGTCAATCCTCCCCCTCCTCAAAGTTATGATGTAGCTGTGTCTGTTGCTGACCCTGAAGTAATAGTCATTGATTGTGATGTTCAGTCGAAGTCCAAGTGTGCACAACAACAAAATTCATGCAGTACATCCCCCATTTCATTGTCACTAAAACTGCCATTCCATATGGAACCCTTGAAGTGACATATGAAGAGTAGGGCATCAAAATCCCTAGTTTGGGATTTTTTCATACAAGATGGTAATGATGAAACAGTGCCAATCTGTCAGCTTTGCCAAGCATGTGTGAAGCATGGTAAAAAGGGTAGCCATCTGGGCACTGGGGACCAACATACTCATCTCAAAAGCAGGCATATGGCACTGTGGACTCAGCAGCAGAAGGGAGCTGATGCCGTTGTGGGGTGTTTACCCTCAGCCACCTTAGTGAGCATGGTATCCCCTTTCTTTAGTGTAAGTAGCCATGTCGGTAAAAGTGGTGAAATAACACTGGAGGATCACTACAGGCATGAGAAGGAGGAGGAGGATTTTGAATGTTCAAGTAGTGGTCAGAGTAGCTGTGGTCCATGTAGTAATTCTGGTACATCAACCCCTTAAAAACAGGTAAAATAACTGCATTTATTGGCTTGTCACCTGTGCACCCACCATCATACATCAAATGTACCAAATCCATGTCAATTCACAGAGGAGAGCCATTTGGCATGCCGTGTGCAAAACACCAAACTATGCAGCTCACATTGCATAGCAAATACCCACCAAATCATGCAGTTGCTCATGAACTCAATGCTGCAGTAGTGGAAATGCTGGCAATTGACCTTTTGCTGTTCTCCTTTGTGGAAAATATGATATTCCAGTGCTTTGCGGCATGTGTCTGTCCTAAATGGAAGATTCTGTCCAGTACCGACTTTTCCACCCATGCTGTCCCTGAGTTATATTGGATGATGACAAGAGTCTGTAAGACATGCCATTCAACATTCTGCATCACCTTACATTCACTTGAGCATTGATATGTGGACAAGTGGCAACATGGTGGGTAGCTCCTATCTGTGTATTACTGCACATTGGACGCAGCTACCTGGGGTTGTCTGTGATGGTGGGATGGGAAAGCAGTGTAATAAGTCAGACTGTGGTAGTAGCAACCTTCATGGCATTAGACAGTCTGCCACACTTGCAATGCATAATGTAGCAGGGTCACATACAGGCAAAAACATGCAAGGCTTGCTACTGACAGAAACTGATGAGTGGCTGCACCCACTGTCCCTAAAAGCTGGCTTCATAGCTAGTGATAATGGATCAAACATTATTAAATGTATCAGCAATGGTGACTTTGTGAGGGTTCCCTGAATGGCCCACTGTTTAAATCTTTGGGTACAGGAGTTTCTGCAGTACCCTAAAATAAAGCAAATACTGACTGTTGCTCGTCACATCTGTGCCCACTTTGCATGCTCTGCAAAGGCCAGTGACCAACTTAGGCAGCTTCAGATTCATAACAGCCTCCCTCAGCACCGTCTCAAGCTTGAAGTTGTCAAGAGATGGAACTCGACCCTTTACATGGCAGAGCGGTTGTATGAGCAGTACAAAGCCATCTTCAAGTACCTAGTTTTGCACACTAGCCATGACAGTTCAGGGGCCTCAGTGTCTATGACAACTGAACAATGGAGACTCATGGACTCAGTAATATTACTTTTGAGACCATTTGAACATGCCACACAGGCAGTGAGTGGTGAGACTGCATCCATTAGTGAAGCCATTCCATTTCTGTGGATGCTGAGGAAGACTTTGTTGAAAGTAAAACACTGCTTTCCTGCCTATTTAACTGCTTTCCTGAATCATGTGACCTGCAGAGACAGTCAGGCATGTGATCAGTGGCCTGTTTCTTACCAATTTTGCCTTATCAAACTGGAACATGAAGTGAACTTGAAGTGGACAATACGAAATAAGGCAAATTTCGACTTTTAATGGAAATTTTGTGTAGTGATACGTGAATTTGAAGTGGACCACTTCATGTTCACTTTACCAGCGAATTAAAACTTTGCTGCATCTCTACTAGACACCAGGAAAACATCACAATATATGGGATAGTGATTGGTGGGGTGAGGGGTGCAAGTAAACAGTATATGGGAATGGTGATTGTAGGGGTTGGGGGTGCCACTAGATACCAGGGAAATCCTTAAAGGTACACAGAAAGATTACAAGAAGCTACAAAGGTGGCATACTAGTTGGAGACCACCACATGTATGTTGGTCTTCGGGACCCCATTACATAGATTCAGCACTTAAGTGCTGGAGAAAAGCCCTTGAAGTGCTCATTTTTTGAAACTAGTAAATGTATTTTCGTGACTCGTGATACAAAAAAGAATCTTTTTTTGTATCACGTTACATGAAAAAGAATATTTTTTCAAATCACATCATGAAAAATGTTTTATAATCTTAAAAAATGAACATTTCAAGTCATTTCTCCAACAGTAAAGTGCTGAATCCAGCTAAAGGAGTTCCAATGACTAACATACATGTGTTTGTCTCCCTGTACTATGCCATTTTTGAAGCTTTTCAATGTTATGTTTCTTTAGGGAAAAAAATGGAAAATAAGATGGTGGCACATGAAAAACCTCATGAAAAAATTCCCCATACAAAAACTTCATACAGCTATTTTTTTAGGCAGACTGAGCATGCTCAGAACTGAAAATTTTAAAATGTAATAACCTTGGAAAGTATTAATACTTTTTCACCAAACCACAAAAGGAAATCTTTCTGAGGCAATCCCTTTCTACCCTGAAAATGTCAGACCAAAATTCCAAACCATCTGGGCTCTACATGATGGAAAAAACAGCAAAAGATGGCAATTGTTCGTGTTTTTTTTTTTTTTTTTTGCTATTTGCTGCTTGGAATCTACGAATCTGACCAGAACAAAGCTTACCATTTCAAGAGATCTGCCCCATGAGATTGTGCATACTAACTTTTGTGCAAATCTGTTCAACGGTTGCAAAGTTATTAAACAGTTACATTTGGGCTTTAACACAGAAAGCCCTGCTCAACCTTAAATATAGTGGCAATAGCACACAACTATTATATATATAAGTTGTAAAAAACTTTGTTAATGCTCTAGTTAGGATCAAAGCAACAAAAATTGGGAAATGAGGCATTAAGGTTTCCAACCCTAACACCTCACCCTCCCAAACCAGGCAGGACAACATGTGTAAGGTGTGCCTTGGGTTTCTCAAGCCTAACGCTCACCACTTTCTCATAGCATTTACACATCTGACCTTATTTACTGATGGGGGTGCTACTAGACATCAGGAAAATGGGGAAAAGGGGATCAGTTGCTTGGGAGAGGAGAACCCAGACAGGGTATTATTATAAATAATAATAAGATGTTGGGTGATTGGAGAGCAGGGGGTGTGCCACTTGGCAACAGGAACGTGGGGAAAAGGGGATCAGCATCTGGGGGTGCCACTGGACAACAAGGAGGATATTATATATAGGAACAGTGTGCACATGTGTGTGGGGGGGGTCACACCAGCAAACACCAGGGAAGTGGCAGGGCTGCTCACAGCTTACACTGCAGCCAGCAGCATGAGTTCAACTGCAGCTGCAGAAATCAAGAAAATCTGTGGTTCTCATACAGAGACTGTGGGGAAAGAACTCCTCTCACTAAGCTGGGCATCTGGGGATTTTGGGTGCCCCAAAAAAGTATTTCTGGCCCTAATTGTGAAAAACAAACAACAGAATCTAACTAAATGGGGCCCATTTAGTTAGATTCTGGTGTTGATTTTTAAAATGACAATATTTTATATATTTGCCATGCTTTATAGTTTGTGGAAGAAAAAAAAAAGATGGCAGCTCATGAAAAAGGATTTTTCCCTCACAAAATAGGAATGGATCTCATGAGAATGAATCTTTTTTTGTGAGATCACATCCTATGTCAAACTTTTTACATCTATCCTGGAAAGTGATCTTCCCATAGAAAATAAAGCAAACTTAAAAACTGAGTAACTTTGCAAAAGATTAATATTTATTCATCAAACAAATCGTGGCAGTTCTGTAACCCAAGTTCTTTCTACCAAAAAGAAATCACAGCAACATTCCACACCATCTGGGCACAAGGTGAACAAGAAAAAACTAAAAAAGTGGTGACTTTTAAGGTTTTTGCACTATCTGGATCTCAGAATTTGCGCATCTGACGGAACTAAATTTGCTATGTCAAGAGATCTACCCCACAGGACAGCACATGCCAAATGTTGTGCAAATTCACTGATTGGTTGCAAAGTTATTAAAGTGCAAAATTTGAGGTTTAACATTAAGCTGGCAACTCAACCCTACCTATAGTGGTGCTATTGCACCACTATAATATATATTAATTTAAAAATAATTGTTAATGCATCAGTTAGGGTTCATATTAAAGCAACAAAAGTATGGAAATGTGCTGTTAGGGTCCTAACACCCCACTCCTTCCAACAAAACCATACCGCCTAACCCCACCCCCAGCCTTCCCATACCAACATGGATTGGAGTGTGACTTGGGGTCATTGACCCTAATGCTCACCCTATTTCCATGTGTAAGGAAGCTGAGATGGTACAGCATAGGAGAATGGGGTGAGAGTTAGGGTCAAAGACCCCAAGTCACAATCCAATGCCTATTGGTTTGTGAAGATTGGGGCTGGGATGCAGTGGTATGGTTGGGTAGGGTGTTAGGGTTGTGAACCCTAACATCACATTTCCATACTTTTGTCACTTTGTTAATGCATCAGTTAGGATTCATATTAAAGTTGTTTTTTTTTTGCAATAGATTTCCCTACTTTTTGAGAAAATGTAATCTTACCCAGGGCCCTGCGCTCCCATCTATCCATAAGTTTTGACACATTTGCTCCTATGTTCAAAGGTGTGAAGTTCCTCCACATCATGTATGTAAGGTGCGGAGAAACTCCACATCCATTGCACCCATTCCACGGAATTCACAAAACGGGGTGTGCAGCCCCTACACACTCGATGCCCCGCCTGCATGGATTGCAATGTGCAGGGGTGGGCGGGGGGAAAACCAGCACTATGCTGCTTGCACAAAGTCATGCAGTGCTGCACACAGGGGCATGTAGGAGGGCAGCTAGTATGTCAGGGAAACCCTGCCGCAAGTCACCTATGCACCCTGCCCCCATGCACACTGGATGAGGGAATGGGCTCAAGGCAGGTGGGCATTCTCCACAGAGTGAGCCAGCTCCATCCCCATATCTCAGAGGCTGACCCTCAGACATATGGTGCTGCCTTGTCCCCCATTGCTGCACACCCACCCCAGGGCAGCAACACCATGCCCATGCTGCCTATGGCCTGACACTTTGCCAGCAAGGCACCTGGTATTGCAAGGCACACCCATCTCTTGGCTGCACCTATCCCCAGAACACAGACCCTCCATGTGGGCACATGCATCTGGTGGTACACCCACCCTCACCCTCACACATGAACACAGGGGTGCCCTGGGTCCCCATCCCACACACCACTGTCCAGTGATAACCCCCCCCACACACACACCTGTGGCACCGACACCTCCCCTTCTGCATAGTCCATTGGCGATATGTCTCGGGATGGCTGATGGCATTGCCCACAACACACTGCCAGGGCCACCGGCTGTCCATCTGCAGGGGTGCTTAGCTCCTGCATGCCCTGCCATGTAAGAGATCTACTGTTGGACCTGGGATGGGCATCAAATTGAATGCCTGCCTGGGTCTGTGAATCCACTCCCAGCAACCCCGTGGAGTGCTGTGTACTGTGGGGGCATGCTCGCAGACAGGTTGTGGCCATTGAGGAATACAGCGGTGTGCAGCTGTCTATAGGTGCAGGGCTCCATGGGTGGGATATGCACCTCAGGTGCATAATTCCCACCTGGTGGAGCATAGACCCCAATGTAATTAACCCTCAGGCCCTGCGCTCCCATCACTCCATAATGCTATCCATATGAGGGAGCACAGTACCCTCCAGGACCTGCTTTCCCACCTATCCATAAGTGTAGAGACATTACAATTAACCCTTGTGTTGCCAATGGCACAGTATCACAGTCACCATAAAAGTTTCCACAGCAGTTTTCATCAATGCCTGGAAACATGCATAGGTGTACTCAGCTGCGTATTTTGGAAAAATATGTATCTCGAAGCATTTTTGAGATATAGCCCCTGAAAAGTAGCCGACCACCACAATGTTATCTTATGGGAAATTTCTAAACTTCAGAATGTTATAACTATTGAACCCATGTAAATTTTTTCAGCAAACCATCAAAAAGCACATCTGTGTGGCAAGCCCTTTGTAGCATGAACATTTCAGCCCATAAATCTAAACTGTTTGTTTGCAATGAAGTGACAAAGAAACAGACATATCTGGAAAGTAGTGTAGAAAATTCAGGAAGGTATTGTTGCAAATTGCGACAGCTTTCATGACACAGTGTCACGATTTGTGACACTACTGCTGTAGTTTTGCAACATAGTTTCACAGTTTGTGACTGTGAACCTTCTTCCCCAACCTCTATACCTCTAGGCAACTAACCCTCTGACTCTGTGCTCCTCCTCTCTCATTGCCATTCCTTTAATCCTTTTGTATCATCTCTCACCCTTTTCCTCTGTTTTCCCTCCACTCTCCTCTCTCCCCCCGGTTTTCTTCTCTCCCTAAGCCTACTGGCCACATAATGGCACTTACTGTATATTGTAGATGCTTTAAAATGTCAGTTTTCTCACATGTTTTTTGAACTTCTTGCTTTTCTTTTGACTGTCAAAACTGTATTGTTTGTATCATGCTGAATAATGTTTAGATGAATGTTTCTCCATACCTACAGTTGATTGTGTGTGATCGTCCTCCTCACTATGTTACATATCTCATGTGCTGTGTCACATATATACTTATGTGTTTCCACTTGTATCCTCCCTGGTCATGCATGAAAATAGGCATTCTTATGCCTAGTGCACTCACCCAGTTACCAAAAGCAAATAAATAAATAAAAGTGGTGTCTCAAATTTGCGACACTACCAATGGACGAATAAAATAAATATATTTCTGAGAAATATTTTTAAAACCTAATGACAGAATTATGTTCCTCAGGCTCAAATTAGGTAAACACAACAGCTGGTGTTTAACATGGGGCAGTATTTTTTGAATTACATCCTTTTTTTCAAAACAAGATGGCCGACGCACAACACTACTTTCCCATTTGCGAAAGCAAAAAGTACATATATAATTTTACCCATAGGCTATAATGGGAAACTTAAAACTTTAAAAACTTTGAATGGAATAATATTTTTTCACCAAACCTTCAAAAGGCACATCTGCAACCCATATTCCATATACCCTAACAATTTCTGGCCAGACCCCCAAGCCATTTTGGAGATGCAGTGTGGCAAAGGATTTGAACCTAAATGGTAATTTGTACATTTTTAGACATTACACATCTCCACAACTGCATATCTGACCAGAACAAAACTTGTCACATCAAGAGATCTATGGTACCTGATGGCACATGCAAAATTTCATATGCATTGGTCATACGGTTGCAAATTTATTAAAGTGCAAAAGTTTGTGTTTAACATAGAAGTGACTGTTGAACCCTAATTATGCTGGCATTACCATGCCAGTATACACACACACACATATATATATATATATATATATATATATATATATATATATATATTATATGTAGATAGAAAAGTACACAGTATATACATATTCATTTGAAAAATCTTTGTTAGTGCATCCAGTTAGGGTTCATATTAAACAACAAAAGTATGGAAATGTGGTGTTGGGTTCCCCAACCCCAAACCCCACCCCAAACCAACCATACTGCTGCATCCCACCCCATCCTCCAGACAACAACAGGCATCACAGCGTGTCTTGAGTTGTCGACCCAAGTGCTCACCCCATTCTTTGTGTAAGGAAGCAGACATGGTACAGCATAGGAGAATGTGGGAAGCATTAGGGTTGGTGACCACAAGACACACTCAGATGCCTGTTGGTGTGTGGAGGGTGAGGTTGGGGTGTGGTGGTATGGTTGGTTAGGGGGTGGGGTGTTACAGTTGGGAACCCTAACATCACATTTCCATACTTTTGTTGCTGTAATATGAACCCTAACTGATTTATTAATTACTTTTTTTGCAATGAATTTCCTTACTTTTTGAGATAGTGTAATCTTACCATTATTTGGTTGTGGGAATCACCCGTAGTGTGTTGTGGGAGCACAGGGCCCTCCATTTCCTGTGCTCCCATGCATGCATATTGTAATTGTTCCTGATTTTCATGTGGAAGTACAGGGCTGTTTGTATTCATATGCCCTGTGCTCCTATCTGTCCATAAGTGTAGCAACATTGCAATTAACCCTCATCTACCAGTGTGAGCCACATCACTCCATAATAGTATCCATATGTGGGAGTGCAGAGCCCTCTGAGCCCTGCACTCCCATCTATCCATAAGTGTAGACACATAATTAACCCTCTTCTCCATGTGTGAACGCAGGGCCCCATCACACCATAATGTTATTCATGTGTGAGAGCACAAGGCCCAGAGGGTCCTGCTCTCCCACCAATCCATAAGTGTTCAGACATTCCAATTAACTATCATGCTGCCAGTGGCACAGTATCACAGTCACCATAGGGACATTGATTAAAATTTCCACCACTGTTGTGATCAAGGCCTGGAAACATGCATAACTGCTTAGTACACAGCTGTGTTTCACAAAAAAATCCATATCTTGAAGCATTTTCGAGATATAGCCCCTGAAAGGTACCCGACCACCAGAATGTTATCCTTAGGGAAATTTCTAAATTTTGGAGTATTATAACTATGGAACCCATGTCAATTTCATCAGCAAACCATCAAAAGGCACATCCGTTAGGCAAGCCCTTTGTACCGTGAAAATTTCAGACAATAGGTCCAAACCATTTGTGTGCAGTGAAGTGTCAAAGAAACACAATTTTTAAAAAAAGTAGTGCTACAAATTGTGGCACTACTTTTGTGAAAGTACCACAATTGGCAACATTACCGCAGGTGTTTCTTGAAATAGTGCTGCAATCTGTGGTGCTTTCACAAATGTAGTGCTGCAATTTGAGGCATTAAAAATGTGCCAATAAAAATACATTTCTGGACACTTTTCAAAAAAACTAATGCCAGAATCATGTTCCTTGGGCCCAGACTAGGTAAACACAACTATTGGAGTTTATCTAGGGGCACTAATTTTTGAATTATATAATTTTTTTCCACATTGCTAACCGAAAACAAGATTTTGGAAGCTCAAAAGAACTGCCCCATTTGCAAAAGAGAATGGCACTTTCACACGGGGCATCAAACTTTCACCACAGGAGATAATGGGAAACTTGAAATTGTAATAACTTTTGAACAGATTAACATTTTTTTACCAAACCTTCAAAAGGCACATCTGTGACACAGATCCCATATACCCTGAAAGTTTCAGACTGAACCACCTAGCGGTTTCAGAGAAATGGTGTGACAAAGAAATTTCCCAAAAAGTGGTAATTTTCAAATTTTTTGACATTCCATAGCTCCACACTCATGCATCCAATCATAATGAAACTTACCAGATCCAGACATCTATGGTTCCAAACAGCACATGTTCAATTTCAGGTGAATCAATAGAATGGTTTCAAAGTCATTAAAGTGCAATATTTGGAGTTTAACATAGAAGTGAAATCTGAACTTGACTATAGTGGCACTACTGTACCACTATTTTATATATATATATATATATATATATATATATATATAAATATAATGATAAAAACTTTGTTCATGCACCAGTTAGAGTTTCTGTCATGCCCTTGATAGTATGGAAATATCACATTAGAATGTAGAATCATAATAGCACACCCAGACTCAAAGCACAGTTACACACATTACTAACATACAGAACTTCAACCGCAACACTTACAATAGTTTATGTTACACACACTCATAAGGGTCACCACTCTTAAGCCAACTCATGTCCTAAAGCTCAGTAGAACACATTAGTCAGTTATATGAAATCACAACTGTACTGCAGACATCCTATTTTTATCTATTCTACTGAGGACCTGTGGCACAGAATGGCGCGGTTGCTGTGTGAAATCACATTCCAAACAGAATGTGCAAAATAACAGCAATTCTGATCATAGGGTAGTGTGACAAAATGGCAATGTTGAAATCTGGGGTGAAAATATGAAAAAGTGGCAAAGTTACGGGCGTGCATAGAAAGTGCTCAACGCATGCCTGTAAGCAGTCATTTTTTAGAATTTTTTCACCAAGTTTTCAACATAGGCTTTATGGGTCATCCCCTCATGAACAGTGACACTGTCATGTTAATCCATTCCAAAAGTTGATTTTGCCCAGTGACAATGCCATTGTGCACCACAGGTGCAAAAACATATTTTGGGCAAGATATGGAAAATGAAAGCTATACTGTTCATAAGGAGGTGTTAAAAAATGGCAATGTTGAAAATCTGGAGTGAAAATATAAAAAATTGGCAATGTTATGAGCATGTGTAGAAACTGCACAAAGCACGCTCGTAATGCAGTCATTTTTAGGAATTTTGTCACCAAAATTGCAACATGGGCTTTTTGGGACCCCACCTCATGAACAGTGGCACTGTCATTTTGTAAATCAGACCCAAAAGGTGATTCTGCGCAGCGACTGTGAAATCATCTTTTGGGGCCAATAAACAAAATTACAGTGACAGTGTTCATGAGGAGGGGTCCCAAGAACACCACGTTGACATTTGGGGCCAAATGTTCTAAAATTGGCTGAGATATCAACCTAAGTTGGAACCCACCACTCGGTCCCATTATACAGCGCTTACCCAATTCCTCATTTTGCATTGTGGCTTTGAAGAGTGCAGATGTCTCCCAGTCAAGAGAATATTGCGGCTCCCAACCTCCTGAGGGTAAGTATGAGTGGGGGGGTACAGGGAGCTGGGTGCACAGAGGGATGGTGGGGATGGGAAAGGGGGGACAGGGAGACAAAGATGGACCATTTTCTTCATTACAGGTTAAAAACAAAATAAAAAAAGACTTTGATGGACCGTTTTCATCATTTACAGGAACAAAAAGAAAAACAAAAATTTGGGCACACTGGGGTGGGCTCCCAGTGTGCCACATAATTGTTTTTGTGGAGGAGATCATCATGCCAACAGGGGGATTGGGCACCCCTGTCGGCAAAGAAAGCAGGCTTGGAAGGGCACATCCAACACCAGACCTGGGCATCCCGGTGTCGGAAATAAAAAAAAGACTTACAAAATATTTGGACACATTGGGGTGGACTCCCAGTGTGTCACATAACTGAGTGTGTGGAGGGGGGAAGGAGGTATATGGACAAGGAGATTGGGCACCCCGATGTCAGTGAGGAATTTAGAGTGTGTGGGCAGACCACAGCACTTTGTTGCAGGATCCTGCATCAAAGATAAAGGACATCATGAGACAGTTCTCTGTATTTAACATAGAAACATAGAAACATAGAAGTTGATGGCAGATAAGGACCGTAAGGCCCAACCAGTCTGCCCATTTCTTTTTCTACCTTATAAATGTGCCATCGGCCTTTGCTCTGTCAGTGGTCTATCTATTCATACTCATCTGTATTGCTTCCTTATGCCTATCCCATGTCTGTTTGAAGCCCTGCACTGTATTCATAGCCACCACTCCCTGATGTAGACCATTTCATGCATCCACCACTCTTTCTGTGAAAAATAATTTCCTCACATTCCCCCTTAATCGGCCTCCCTCTAATCTCATGCTGTGTCCTCTTGTCCTGCTATTTTTCTTATATTTATACATGTTGGACTGTTGCACCTTGTTAATGCCCTTAAGGTGTTTGAATGTTTCGATCATATCACCTCTCTCGCTCCTTTGCTCAAGGGTAAACATATTGAGCTCTGTTAATCTGTCCTCATATGTCTTCTGATGCAGTCCCTGCACCATTTTGGTTGCTCTTCTCTGGATTGCCTCAATTTGGTTAATATCCTTGTGAAGGTGTGGCCTCCAGTACTGCACGCAGTACTCTAGATGGGGCCTAACTAGTGTCTTTTAAAGAGGGATTATTACCTCCCTCTTATGACTTGTGATACCCCTACTGATACACCTTAAATCCCCCTCACCTTACCTACTACTTTAGAGGTCTGCTTGGATGATTTCAGGTCATCGGTGATGATGATGCCCAAGTCCCTTTCTTCCTTTGTGACTGCCAGCAACTCCTCTCCCAGCCTATAGGAGACTTCAGGGTTTCTCTTCCCTATGTGTATGATCTTGCACTTACTTGCATTAAATCTCAGATGCCACTCTTCTGACCATTTTGCTAGTTTATCCAGATCTCTTCTCATTCTGCCCACCCCATCTGGATCATCTACTCTGTTGCAGATCTTGGTGTCATCTGCAAACAGACAAGCCTTACCTGCTAGTCCATCTGCAATGTCATTAATGAAGATATTGAATAGGACTGGCCCCAGGACTGATCCCTGAGGTACCCCACTTGTGACTTGCATCTATTCTGACTATATACCATTTACCTGCACTCTCTGTTTTCTGCCTGTCAACCAGTTTGCCACCCATTTGACCAACTTCTGACCCACCCCAAGCCTACCCAGCTTATTTATCAATCTTCTATATGGAACAGTGTTGAAAGCTTTGCTGAAGTCAAGGTAGGTGACATCAACTGCTCCTCCTTGGTCCACCATTCAGGTTACCCAGTCAAAGAGATCTATGAGATTAGTTTGACAGGACCTTCCTTTTGTAAACCCATGCTGTCTTGGATCCTGTGCCCCTATGGATTCCAGGTGTTGCACTATCCTGTCCTTAAGGAGTGCCTCCATAATCTTGCTCACTACCAAGGTAAGACTGACTGGTCTGTAGTTCTCTGCCTCCTCCCTACTACCACTCTTGCAGAGTGGGATCACATGAGCCCTTCTGTGGTCTTCTGGGACCTCTCCTGTGCTCAGAGACTCACTAAACAGTTCTGATAACAGCTCTGCTAGTTCCGCCCTTAGCTCCTTAAGTACCCTGGGATGCATGCCATCAGGTCCCATTGCCTTGTCCACCCTGAGCTTAGCAAGCTCTTGTAGGACCCTTTCTTTTGTGCAGGATGTAGTGCTCACCTCCCTCCCCCCTCTGTCCATAGTGCTGAGCTGTGGGCCCTGCCCTACCTTCTCTTCAGTAAATACTGAGCAAAAGTATCTATTCAAGATAGATGCTTGTACAGGGTCCTCCTCCTCACACGCCCCCTTTTCTTCTTAGGGCTTCGTGATGCCCCCTCTGAACTTACTCCTTTCACTAATGTATCTATAGAAAGTCTTGTCACCTTCTTTTACTGTTCGTGCTAGTGTTTCCTCAGTTTAGGACTTTGCCTGCCTTACTGCCTTCCCTGCTTCCCTTAGGGCAGTTTGGTATGCCTTCCTATCTTCATCCCACTGTGTTCCCTTATATTTCCTGAAGGCCAGCCTTTTGGCTTTGACCTTTTCTGCTACTGTATTTGAGAAGCAAAGTGGTTTCCTTTTCCTTTTGCACTTCCTTTTCTGTCTAACATAATGGGATGTTGCTTCAGTATTGCATCCTTAATGCTTGCCCACTTTGCCTGTACCCCATCACCTGTATTTCTTTTTGCCAGGTCTAGCTTAACTCTGTTGGCCATCTTATCAAAGTCAGTTCCTCTGAAGTCCCATATTTTTGCCTTGGAATGGGATGATTTAGACGTAGTGGCCAGATTGAATCATGCCATGTGATGGTCACTGGCCCCCAGGTGACCTTCTACCTGGAGATCTGTGATCCCTTCCCTGTTAGTCAGTACTAGATCTAGGATAGCCCTGTCTCTTGTGGGTAGTTGTACCAGTTGTTTGATGCCCTCCCCCTGCAGGGAATCCACCATGTGTCTAGTTCTGGCAGATGTTACTGCTGGTATTGACCAATCTGTATCCGGCATGTTGAAGTCTCCCATTATCAGAACCTCCCCTTTAGCTGTCATGTTTTGTATATCTTCTAACAGTAATGTGTATATGTCCTCCCCCTGGTCTCGGGGCCTGTAGACAACCTCAGTTCTTATGGCTGTCCCATTTCCTGTTTCCAGGGTGACCCACAGTTCTTCGGGCTCCTTATGTGTATTCTGAATTTCTGTAGCTTTAATATTTTTATTGACATACAGGGCCAGTCCACACTCCTCTTTTTGCACCTCGGTCTCTTCTAAACAGTACAGATCCAGGCACTGAAGTCTCCCAAGTGTGGTTACTGGTAAACCACATCTCACTAATTGCTACTATGTACAGTTTAGCCTCTGACATTATTGCCTGCAGGTCTGGGATCTTATTTCCCAGGCTGTGAGCATTTGTGTACATGATTTTCCATTGGCCAGATTTCAGTGTGTTAGTTGTTGGGTGAGGTTTGGCATTTCCCATGTGTGTTGTATGGGGAGACGGACCTTTTTTGTTACCTGGTGATGCAAATGAACTGCAAACATGCTGAATTCCTATTTGACCACTAGCTGAGGGGGGAGGGGTGTTCTTCCCATTCGAAGTATGGGGTGCTGTTCCCCTCTCCTCATTTGCTAGTTTAAATATTCTGCAAAGACATCAAACTTCTGCCCCAATGCACTAACTCCCTCCTTAGTCAGATGCAGTCCATCAAATTTAAAGAACTTTCACTCCCAGAACTGTTGCCAGTTCCCGACAAATCTGTGTCCTTTTTCCTGGCACCAGCCCTTGAGCCACATGTTTAGCTCCCCTATCTCCCCTTCTCTGACTTTCCATCCATATGCCCCCCTCTCCCAGACTGGCAGGATCTCAGAGAAAGAGATGTTGGATGAAATGGATGATACTTTGTCACTCAGCCTTGTCAGGTGTTCCTTGATCTCCACACTGACTGGCTGGCGAGATCATTAGTCCCTATGTGTACCAGGATGTCAATGTTTTCTCCTGCTTTCTGAACAATTTTAGCAATGAGGTCAGTGTTTCTCCACGCTGAAGTACCTGGGAGACATCTGACCATTACCCCTGGCTGGAGATGGGCAACAACTCCCCGAATCATGGAGTCTCCTATGATCAGAAGTTTTTTGGATTTCCTTTTTGTTTTTTTTTGTTTTGGTGCCTGATTTGGGAGAGTTTTGTTGTGCTAGCTCCTGTGCTGCAGTGTCCTGCTCTGCAGTGTCCTCTACCCCTTTATTTGATTTCAGAGATAGAGGCAGATACCTGTTTGTAGTGCTTATATGGTTTTTGGAGGTAATATGTTGGAGACCACAGATTAATGGGGCACCCGATTTGCCCCTTCTAACCACCTGCCAACCTCCTGGACCAACTACCCTCTGCGGTCAAGATTCTTCTGTTGGATGTTGGGGAAATGGCAGGTGGTTCTTATAATGTATTTCCTCTTGAATATGAAATTTGAGACGTGCAATCTCTGCCCATGCTGCCCAGAGCTGAGCCCTAAGATCTCCAATGGCCCAGCATGTAGGACAGTGTCCTAAATTCTGTAAGATTGTCCTTCTGAAAAGTGTTCCACAGTACCTGCAGTTAATGATATCCATTCCAGATAAGTTGCTGGGTTTATAACCTGGTCAGAGTAATCAGAAGGAAGAAAATGCAAGTAATGGTTTGATTAACGGGTAATTAACAAAAAATAAATAAATTTGGGCACACTGGAGTGGGCTCCCAGTGTGCCACATAACTCTGTGTGTGTGGTGTGGCAGGTATACCCCCTAAGGGATTGGACACCCTGATGTGAGTGAGGAATCTGAGTGTGGAGGCAGACCACAATACTTTGATGCAGGATACTGCATCGCAAAATTTGATGCAGGATTCTGCATTAAAGATAAAAAAACATTGGGGGACAGTTTTCTTTATTTAATATGTAATGGGGAACAAAAACAACATTTGGGCATACTGGGGTGGGCTCCCAGTGTGCCACATCTGTGGTGCTTGTTGTGGTGGTGGTGGTGGATTCCTGCTGCTGACATGGGTATTGGGGCTCCGATGTTGGCAATGCAATAAAAAGGGCACAGTGCCTTAAATGGCACTTCGATGCAGGATTCTGCATCTAACATGACAGTCTGATGCAGAATTCTGCATCGAGAATGCCCACAATCCTGTATCGTGCCTGACACTTAATTTTTTCCAATAGGAAATAATGGCGATAATATAACTCAATAACTTTGGAACGTGGGATAGGCAAATTGGAACCCTAATGGTTAAGAAAGGGAGAGCTATGCCAGAGATCAAGTAGGGTATATGGTAGTAGAGTAGGTAGGTAGAGAAAATGGGCAGACTAGGTGGGCCAGTCGATCCTTATTTGCTATCAAGTTCTACATTTTTATGTTTCTATGAATGAAAACAGCATCTTTGTCCCATCTTCTGCTCCTAAATTCTGAACCTATGGTTGGTTTATCACAGTTTTTGCCCCACCATATCTGCTGGATGTCTGTTCCAGGCATCCACTACTCTTTCTGTGAAGTAGTACTTCCTCACATTTCCCCTACATCTTTCTGCCTCACCCTCCAGCCTTATAGCATGCCCCCATCTTATGAAGCATCTTTTTTTCTGAAAAATGCTTCCCTCCTGTACTTTATTTATACCTGTGAGATATTTAAAAGTCTATCATTTCCCCTCCTTCCCTCCTTTTTTCAAAGGTGTATATATTATGGTACTTTACTACCTCCTCACAGGATCTCTGGTGCAGACCATGCACCATTTTAGTTGCCCTCCTCTGGACCACCTCTAACCTGTCTATGTCCATCTGGAGATGTGATCTCCAGAAGTGGGAAAATTACTCCAGATGAGGTCTCAACAATGATTTATACAGTGGTATCACCACCTCCCTCATTCTGCTAGTGATACCCCTCTCTATGCATCCTAGAATCCCACTGGCTCTTCCCATTGCCTTGTCACACTGTTTGGCCACCTTAAGGTCATCAGATATGATTACCCTCAGGTCTCTTTTCTGTTTTGTGGTTATCAGTACCACTCACCTCATCTTTTATTCCAGCCCTGGGTTACTGTGCCCCAAGTGCATGATTTTGCACTTCTTCACATTGAAACTTTGCTGCCACACTCTTGACCATTCCTCAAGCTTTCATAGATCCTTATTCATTTTTACACACACACACACACACACACACACACACACACACACACACACACACACACACACACACACACACACACATATCCTGGGGTGTCTACCCTATTACAGATTTTAGTGTCATCTGCAAAAAGGCATACCTTCCCTTCTAGCCCCTCTACAATGTCACTTATAAAGACATTAAAGAGGACCTGTCCCAATACTGATCATTGTAGCACCCCACTGGTCACCTTTTTCCTTCCTCTGAGTGAACCCCATGTACCACTACTCTCTGTTGCCTATCAATGAACCAATTCCTTGCCCAGTTTACCACTTTTGGAGCCACTCTCAGGTTGTGCAATTATTTACAAGTCTCCTATGTGGAATGGTGTTGGAACACCTTACTGAAATCTAGGCAGGCCACATCCACTGCTCTACCTTGATCTACCTCCCTAGTCACCCAGTCAAAGAAATCTATCAGATTTGTTTGATATGACCTCCCCTCAATGAGTCCATGCTGCCTTAGATCCTGTAAGGTGCTGATTATAAGATATTCCATGATCCTTTCTCTCAGCAGTGATTCTATTATCTTTCCCACCACTGAAGTCAAGCTGACTGTCCTGTAATTGCTAGCTTCCTCCCTGCTGCCACTTTGTGAAGTAGGACTACATCTGCTCTCCTTCAGTCCTCCGGGACCACTCTCATGTCCAGTGAGTGGTTGAACAGGACTGTCAGAGGTGCAACCAGCACCTTCAAGAGCTCCTGCAATATCCTTGGATGTATCCCATCTGACCCCAGTGCTTTGTCCACTTTCAGATTTGCAATTTCCTTTAGGGCCCTCTCTTCTTTGAATGGACTAGTATCTGTGGTGCTCTGATCCTGCACCTGGTTATCTGTATGATATTATTACTATAAATAAAATGGTCTGTGTATGAAATGTCAGATTGTGAGAGAGTTGGCCTTTCAACTTACAAGGTCAGCAGCTGAGACCACATGATGTTGTAAAATAGACCAGGAGAACCATTAATTGAGACATCCTTCCAGAGACAATTTATTGCCTGCTGCTGCTTTTGAAGTTGGAACATAAATACGAATTGTATGATGTTTCAAGAGGAAAAGGGAATTGGGCTGGTTCAATTGTAACAAATAGCTGAAGAGTATAAAATCCCTCAGATCTCACTGGCACAGGAAATCAGCCAAGGGGCATGAGTGTAGGATTAAGTTCAAAGACAAATGTTTAATTAAAGATGGTCATATCTGGGAAATGGCTAGTTACAGATTTCTCAAAGAAATGACTCACATCCTTAGAGACACTTATGTCAGAAAATTTAAATCCAAGGGAGGATCTAGCTGACCTCATCAAAAGGGGGTGGGGACAGATAGAGTTAAAAACTGAACATTGTATATGGAATGGTGTCATATGAAATAGACTCTGACTGGGAGAGCACTTAGAAAGGTAATAGTTAGAAAGCAATTAAGACTTGGTAGGAGTGTTGTTATGAAACTTCCTTTTTGTTTTATAAGATTGTAAGCTGTATGATATATTGTTCTGTGCTTAATTTTACCTTTTTATCATATTTTTAGTAAACAACCATTTCTTTGAAATACTGCCTAGGTCTCTCAGTTTCTTTTTGCATATGATGTATATGGGGTTAAGTCTGGCAGCTGTTAAAAAGGCTTGATGGTGTTACTAAGCTTGGAAATGGTAAGAATATACCTAAGGTCTCTTACAGAGTTTTAAGGGTTCATTTTGGAGACCTGGCTTGGTGTTCATGGTGAAAGATTGTACTGCAGTCCTGAAGAGGGTACATATCTGAGCCTGTAATTAGATATGCTAGCATTAGGTTCACAGTTTGAATCCCTCCAGAACTTGAGGCTAATAGGTGATTCTTACCCAAAGCAGACAGGAAGTTTACCCTGTCTGTTACCTGTTCACACTATTTCACTCTGAGGTTGGCACTGTGGGAGCAGAGGGCCTGACCTGTTGAGTGCATTTGTGACAGTATCCATGTCCCTTCCTTTGATGCTCTTGTTTCTTATCTGTGGTATCTGACCTTCCCCTTCCTCTGTGAGCACTGCATAGAAATATTTGTTCAGGATGTCTGCTTTTTCTTTGTCCCCCTCCATACACTCTCTCCTCTCCCTCCTTAGCCTTACAACCCTTCCCTGATCTTTCTCCCTTGCTTAGAAACCTGTATAATGTCTTGTCCTGTTCTTTACTGCCTGGGCTATTGTCTCCTCCATTTCAAACAATTTGACATATACTGTAGGTGTAGTTGCGATGAATGTTTACAAAATATCATGGATAAATGGCCTGATGAATAAAATAAAATAGCCATGAAATAAGATTTGGCTTAGGGCATGCTCAGAATGCTGTTTTGTTTGAAGGTAATTTGTTCTATGCTATGACTTACTTTAAAAGCAAACTAATCCACTCTACTATATGTTGTATGCTAGATCATACTCCATTACCTGAGTGGGAAGGCACTTGTGTTTGTCTTGAGTCTCAGAACATACCCTGCCTCACTGCACAGCTTGCTGTTGATCACCTGCATATATTTGAATGCATTTCATGACATATCAGTCAGTAGTTTGTAAGCCTTTGATTTCCTGACACAACATAACATAAAATACTAATTTAAGCAATAAGCCTTATTCTAGCTAACTGTGTGCTGATTTGAGGCCCAAAATAAAGTTACATCATATGCCTTTAAGAATAAGGGCATTGTACCAGCATATTAGCCCAGCTGGATAGAGTGTTTTCTGCTTTTATAGAGTATTTCCTGAATGGGGGGTTGGGGGATTTCTTGGTTATAACAGCAGCTCTTGCTGCATGAAGAACTCCCTTTATGCTGCAGTTCTGCATCCACTGTTTTCTTCTCAAGAATCCATATTCTCTTTTGAGACACCTGCCCTGAACTGCTAGGTTTACTTCAACCTTGACTAGCACCTGGCTAGTGACCAACAAATATCTTTAGCCACCCCATATCCCATGGAGTGAGGCCTGTATTTGAAATACTTACTGAACACTGGCAGCATTCCAAAACTCAGTGGGATTTGTGCTCCTACACAATCTGCTGAGAGAGCAATCTGACTATGTGATGGAAATTGTGATTTACAAGTAGAAATATGATCTTACATTTTGTGACATGTTATATATCAAAGAAATTCTGCCTGTGATTAGGCAGTCCATCTTTAGAGGGTTCTTCAACACCATTAAAGACATTGATATCATCCAACCCTCCAATTCCATCCTGAAGAGGTTTTCACCATGTTTCTGTCAAGTACAAAATTAATGAAAGACATCTGATGGAACCAATGTTTATAAGGAATTATATTTACTGGATATAAAGCAACTATTAAATTGCAAATACAAGCAGGAGAAACTAGGCAGTGAGGGTTGTGTTAAGCTGAAGCAAATTGTATGTTAGTATTGGTTTGTTTTGGGAATCAAGGCCTATTGGGGAATGTGAATGGCTACTGTTTTTCATGCAGCTTCATGGGAATTAATGTTGGTAGTGATAGTAAGAAAACAGCACAGGACTTTGCTAATTCTCATAGGAGCATTTACTACAGGAGGATGAGCACAGAATGGAGGAGGCAGTAATTACTTCTATTAGGAACAGCATGATAATGCACAAAGTCCCTTTAGTGTCTGAATGTTTACAAATCTGAATGCTGTGGGTCCCAAGCAAAGTACAAAATTGTTGCAAATCAGCGATCTCGTATGTACTTTTTACATGCTCTAAGAACTAGATGACACTACCTCAGAAGCATATCTATAGTTTATCTCCCAATATGTCTCTATTTGCAATACAGTATCTGAAATATCCATCCATCCATCCATCCCTGTTTGCAGTATCTGGCTATCTGTCTGTCTGTCCATCCATTCATCTGTCTCTATCTTGAGTATGTCTCATGTTTCTATTTGCAGTATGACTCTATGTCTGTCTGTCCATCTATCTCGCTGCCTGTCTGTTTGCCTTTGTATCTGTCTGTCTGTCCAGCTATCTGGCTGTGTGTCTTTTTGTCCATCCATCCATCATTCCACCCATCCATCCATCCATCCATCCATCTGAAGTAAGGATGCACATTTGCTTATTGGTTTCCAGCTGACAAGAGAAGCAGGTGTCTTACATTATGCTTACACTATATTTATACTGTATTTGGAGTTTTGAAAAACAGAACTCCTGATTCTAATAGTTGTGGGCTCACAGTAACCCAACGACATCACTTGATATCTTAAAATAAAAATGATTTCACATTCCAAAATTAAAGAACACATAAATCAGATAATGTTTTATACCAAGCCAGAGTCCTGTGCAGTGATTCAAGTAATCATGTAATAACATATTAATTTAAGGTCACAGGAGACTCTAGGTCCACCAGAGCTTCACTCACCCCATTTCATAAGTAGGGATTAAGTAAGCTTGTGCAAACATGTACTAATTTTTAGGGCTTCCCCACAAACTCTACTATTCAGGCTACACTGTGATTCCTTTGGTAACACCCTATATGAGTTCCTATTATTGAGTGACTCAGTGTGACTGACTCAGTAATAGAACTTGGAAGTAGAGTGAATGGTGAAAGAAGTCGCTATATCCTGTAGAGCGAGTGTAGTACAGACCTACACTCACCAGAGCAGGATATAGCATGAGGATTGGGCTAGCACTGCTGAGCTGGCTGTGTAGCATGGTGGTATACACTACCGCCCCTGAAGTGAGCAACCCGGGGTCTGGTCTAGTGAGCAGAAAGGAAATATTTTTGTTTTTTAAATCTTTGTTTTCTCCTAAGTCACCCCCCCCCCCTCCATGGAGTTGATTATCTTTATTTGGGGGGGGGGGCATAACCACGTAAAAATACATATCTTCTTTTTTCAGATGCAGTAAACAACCATCATTATTACGATGGTTGCTCTACTTTCTGTCACCCTTTGTCTGTCGGGCAGGTCTTGATCTTTGTGGTCAGCATACATTAGGAGTCACTGTTATCACATAAAACTGATACTCTTAGTTATTAGGCATTTGTCAAGACTTACAGTATCTTGAATGCCAATTTTGTCTTAATGTCCACTGTCTCCACTGGTAGTCTATTCCATAGGTTCACTGCCCTCAGAGCGTGAAAATGTATCACAATGTTGTACATAAATGTAACACCTCAGCTGGCCAGTGGTGTGGAAGGCTGAGGCACTGGCACCTCAACTGCCACCACACCTCTGACCCAGGTTCAGGAATGGACCAGGGTCACTCAGAGGTCAGCCAGGGAAGGAGGACTGAGAGTTCCATGGGACACTCTCCTCCTCCATAGAGAGAGAGTGGGTGATGGACTCTGCTGCAGCACTGCCACCTGGGAGACCACAGGTGGTAGCACAAGCACAGCCACGTGGGAGGGGGGTGTCTCCTCACTGGGACACATGCATTGTGTGTTTTTGATCAATCCATGCCCATGGAGCTCCCAATTGAGGGAAGAAAACAGCAGAAAAAAACGAGGCCATGAAGAATGATGCTGCACTCTCTAGCAGGCCCTGCAATGTCCACTGGGCTGCCCACTGCCACACATCCAGTATCTAATATCCTCCCAGGCCTGGGGAACCCACTAGGTCCTGCCACAGGGGGATCTGTGTAGTACTCAATGGCAGTGGGAGGTAAGTCCTACAGATGGCAGGAGACAGGGTTGGGGGGGGGTTCCAGGCATAGCTGGGCCACCCAAGGAGGAAGGGGCAGAACTAAATAAAATAAATATACCACCGCAGATCTTTAGGCCATAGCCTTGTACCCTGCTGGAACACACCAAGTTAAAAAACTGTCAGCTTGTCAAAACCGTTAAGTATGTGAAAGATAGGAATCAGATCCCCGTAGCCTTCTTTTCTCTTCGGTGAAAATATGCCTCCAGCTTTCTCATAACTTTTGTCTTCCATTCCCCTGATCATTTTGGTTGCCCTACTTTATATCCTCTCAACTACATTAATGCCATTTTTGTATTGAGGAGCCTAGAACTGCATGCAACACTCCAGATGGGGCTTGACCAGCCTGTAAAGTGGCATGATTATGTCCCCTGCTCTGCTGGTCACAACACTTTTGCTGTAGTCCAGCATTCTTCTAGATTGCTTGACAGCAGCAGCGCACCACTTGTCATGCATTAGGCCCTTGTCTATTATGACCTTCTGGTTGTTTTCCTCCTCCACTGCAGCAAAAGGAGATCCACACAGTGTGTAGTTCCTACCCTGTTTACCCCAACTGTAGTACCTTGCATTTTGCTGCTTTGAATCTAAGGCTCTAGGAGTATGGCAAGTCCATCTCCCATATCAACAGTGTCACCAGTGAAGTTAATCAGCCTACTGGACACTATAACTTTTATTTTGTTGATAAAAATGTTGAACAGCAGTAGCCCCAGCATTAAACCCTGGGGTATACAACTGTGTACCACTCTCCACACTGAGTAATACCTGTGCCTGTCCACTACAACCTTCTGCTTCCCACCCCAAGTCATTTAGCAATTAATTTTGTGTATACCTTGTGTATCCTGCACTGATGCAGTTTGGCCAGTAGTGTATCATGCCCTGCAAAGCTTGAAGTTCTGACAGACTATATCAACATACCTGTGCCATTGAACAATGTGATTAGAGTGATTTGGCATGATCAGCCTCTCAAAAAGCTAGTCTGAAATCTGGCTCATTGGTGCAGAGGGTTATGGCACTGTGCATGGTCTCACCTTTCATCATACCAGAGATCTAAGTTTTGGAACAAGCTTAAGTCACTGTGGGTTGGCAGGGAGAAGGGCTGGAAGATAATTGAGCAGCTGGCTGACAGCTCTCCTCTCCCTGCCTGAGGAGGTGAGTCATTCCAGCTTTTGGCTTCCACCAGGTGGATGCCTGGTGGTATAGCAGATGTCCAGGAGGCTGATGATAGTCAGGCAGCATGGAAGAGACTGCAGTTCCAGAGTGCATGCACACCTCTAAGTACGTGCATTCTCCATGCTGCCACAGCACTTGGAACCTAGAGAGAAAATGGGGTAAAATAATGGAAAATATAATGGAGTGTGGATCCTGGATGCTCAAACCCTTTATTTCTGATTTATTTATTTAGTTAAACATCAGTTTAGAAACCTTTGAGCCAGAGGCTCATTTACAAAGATACCTCGTCACAAAGAGGACATCAGAACAGTAGTACAAGGGACACAGTACTTACAAACAAAAAAGTTACAGTTCAATTACAATTTTGTTTCAATAGAGTACAATCTCCAACGAAGCAAAAGATAACAAAAGGTGCACAACTTAAGGTCGAGGGAGAGCTGGTGGGAGTAGAAGGGAGGGAGATAGGGGAGGAGGAATTAGTAGGGAAAGGAAAGGGGGAGTAATGGAAGGAAAGGAAGTAATGCAGAGGAGTCTTCCTAGATTACACTATCTGCTTATGAATACCAAAGGGGGGAAGAAGACTCTGAAACTCCTTATATATAATAAAAATGTTATTTCTATTTATACATCTACATGGAAGCCACCTACAACATCCAGCCAACAATTTATGGCTGAAAGGGCCACTCCTTCAGGTCCCATGGTGGTCCTGTTTTGAGAAACTGAAAAAAACATTTTGGTATACATGTTCTTATTACATCATTTATCCATTTCTTAACCAAGGCTTATTTCATATCATGCCTTAAGCAGTTTAACATACTGTTTATCCAAATGTTACTTACTTATGTAAACTGTCCATGAAAATACCTTTAATCAGGGCTCCTTATCCCCAGTTCACCCTCCAGAAATCCAGGAGGTCAATGAGGCCGACCCCCAATTAATGCAGTATTCTCTTTTTAAATACAAAAACATTATATTTTTTTCCTAAAACACCGTAATGTTTCCTTATGATATTTATACATCTATAACATTCTCAACAAGTTATTAACTAGTCTGTGCTCAGTATAAGTACTTTACTTCTTAATGCAAACCCCAATGAAAAGAAACATAGAAACATAGAAAGGTGTCAGCAGAAGGAGACCAAAGGTCCATCACATCTGCCCTTTTTATCCTGAGACCCTAGGTGATCCTGGGTCCTAGTAGGTAGATTCCACTGCAGATTTGAGTCTAGTGTACTCTTTGTCCCAACCCCTTTTGGATGCTGATATGGTCCTAGCCCTTACCACTTCCACAGGTAGTTTGTTCCATGGCTCCACTATCCTTTCCAAGAAATAGTACTTCCTCAGATCCCTCCTGAACTTCCCACCCTTTAGTCTCCATCCATACCCCCTTGTGTTTGAGTTGGGAGCCTTTGTGAGTAGTTCAGTGTAGGGTACTGAATTTAAACCCCCCATGTACTGAAAGGTTTCAATCATATTCTCTCTTTCTCTCCTAGATTCAAGTGAGTACATGTTTAACTCTTCCAGCTGCCCTTCGTTTGGCTGCCCCTGAAGCCCCGTATCACTTTGGTTGTCCTTCTCTGAATGGTCTCTATCCTGTCCCTATCCTTCTTAAGGCATGGTCTCCAAAACTGTATGCAGTATTCTAAATGAGGTCTCATGACAGATCTGTACTGTAGAAGTATCACCTCCCTGTGCCTACTGTTGTATCCTCTCCCTATGCATCACAGCATTCTATTGGCCTTGCTATGTGTTGCACTGCATTTACTGATTTGTTTAAGGGTATCACTAATAATAACTCTCAGATCCCTTTCCTTTTTTCTTAGACCTAAGCAAAGCATTTGACACTGTTGATCATGATCTGCTATTGTCAAGCTTGCATAATAGACAAGTGTTGAAAGGGTCATCCTACTCCGTGAGGGGGGTAAGGGTAGTAGGGTTGTCAGGTGGGGGGAGGACTTCCTTGTTCGCTGTATCGAATAAGTTTTGCTGTGGATGTTTATTGTTAAACAATAAAGCTGATTTAATATTAAAAAATAGCTTGCGTAATTGTGGTATAAACAACACCACCTTAAAATGGTTCTCCTGTAAACTTGTGGGCAGTCAACAGCAGGTCAAAGCACAAGGAGACCTTTCCCCCTTAAAACTCTGTTGAGAGTGGTACCACAATGATTAATCCTGGGGCCCCTACTATCTGCAGTTTATATAAACAACATTGATTATAAACTCAGTACTGCTAATATTCATTTATTCACAGATGACACAATACTTTATGTTGTTAGGAATTACAGAACAAATATAATATCCTACAACAAAATCAGTTTCAACTGAAACTTCTGCTTAATGCCAAAAAAACGAAAATGATGTATCTCTCCTCTCAAGCTCAAGCTTCGCCTGTTAACTCCCCCAACACAATCCGCAAATACTGGCCATCTTGGGGGAACCACTCGAAACAGTCAAGATATTCAAGTACCTGGGTTTTTGGCTTGATAGCAAACTGTCATTTATGATACATATTGATGAATTATCCCAAAAACTGAGGCGGAGACTAGGCCTTTTGTACTGCATCAAGCATCTACTTTACCACAAGGCCAATTTAAGACTGGTTCAAACCAGCTTTCTCCTGCTTATTGTCTATGCTGACCTTCTATGTAGCCACTGCCCCAAAACCGCCTTAACAAAACTGGATACATTGGATCAAGAGTGTTAAGGTTTATTACCAATGCTCCTTATAATATCCACCACTGCTCCCTTTATGCACAGCTAGGCTGGTCATCCCTTACCAGCAAGAAGTGGAGAAATGCCTCCCTCTCTCTGGACCTACAGAGCTATTACTAACAAACTCCACCCCTCCATCACAGAACTCTTCAAATGCACGTCCGTGGTTTATTCTCTTCACAGATACTCCTACATCCTGTTTGACTTCCCCAAGATAAGAACTCAATATGGTGCTTCCTCCATAAGCCACGCCCTCCCCCCTCTTATTGACTGGATTCTTGTTCCAAATCCTGACAAAATCTCCTCTGCAGGGGTTCTTCCTGATTCCATCACTGATCACTCTCTAATCTACTGCACCTGGCATGCAAGCATCAAGCATGCCCCTCCCAGGATCATTCAATGTAGGAACTATTCACTCTTCAATTAAGCTGACTATATATACGACGTAGCAATCATGGACTGAACTCCCTTGTAGACCACTAATGATGTGGACCATGTGCTAAATTACTTCAACACTGCCCTATTTCAACTACAAAATAAACATGTTTCACTCACCACTAGGCATGTCAGATGCTGCAAAACAAAGTGGCTCACCCACCCCTTACAGGCCCTACTAAAAGAGAGATATAAAAGCTGGGTCACTCCCAAAACATTTAACTGTACTCACAACTGGAATCACTATAGGCTACTAAGAAACAAATGCAAGACTGCCATTAGGCTGGAAAGGAGCACATTTTATAGAGAGAAGCTAGCTGCCTCATGTAATACACCTAGCAGCTTCTGGAAGAGTCTCAAGGAATCTCTGGGCCTTTCTAGTCCTATCACCACTTTGGACTTTGAAATCAATGGAATCAATTGTAACAACTCAACTACTATATTCAATGCTTTTAACTGACTATTCTCTGATCTATCAGTGGTAACTGCTGTACTGAACCCTCTGTCAGACCCCGCTGCTGCTCATATGTCAGAACCTCCTCCCAATTCCCACCCCTCCTTCCTCTTTAAATCAGTCACCAATACGGAAGTATGTAAACTCCTTCTCTCAGTTCCTGAATCCAAGTCTGAAGGCCCAGATGGACTTTTCACCAAACTCCTGAAACTGACAGCCTGGCAGCTCATCCCTTCTCTTACCCATATTATTAATCTCTCCCTCATCATAGGAGTAGTACCAGTGAGATGGAAATGTGCAAATATCATTCCCATTCTTAAAAAAGAAAACCCCAAGACCCTATCTAACTACCAGCCAATAGCAATACTCCCCATACTCAGCAAAATACTTGAGAAAGTTGTCGCTACTCAGCTAACAATTTATCTTGAAAAGCATGATCTGCTATGCTCAGCACAACATGGCTTTCATAAAAATCAGAGCACTACCACAGCACTACTTACCCTGACTAATGCAATTTACTCTGCATCTGATCTAGGTCACCTCACAGGCACTGTCTTCATGGACTTAACGAAGGCCTTTGATGCCACCAACCACCCCATACTCCTAAACAGATTGAAGTCATTAGGAGTCTCATATAGTGCACTGCCATGGTTCTCCAGCTATCTCTCAAACAAACAATAGCACACCAGAATTGGCTCTACTTTCTCTGAGTATCTTTCCACCTCCCTCGGTGTCCCACAAGGATCCATCCTTGACCCCTGCTGTTCTCTCTTCATATCAGCTCAGTCACACACTGCTTTAACAAATCAACTCCTATCCTATATGCAGATGACCTAGTGTTCTACTGTCACTCCCCAGACATAACTCACATGAACTGAGATCTAACCTCTGACCTGTCTGCAGTACTGTCCTGGCTCAGGGACAGCAAACTCCTTATGAACTTCTCCAGATCCCAGCTCATGCTTTCTAGAACCCCACTCAAACAAAAAAAAAACTACCTTTACCCTTGCAAATAGCAATGGACAATGGCACACCTTTGATTACAGTCACATACTATAAGTGCCTTGGAATTATGCTGGATCCCTCCCTTGATTTCTCAACTCACATTCACTTGATCTGTAAGGGAGTCAACTATGGCCCAGGAGTAGCCTTCCATGCTAAAAGCCATCTCTCTCTCTCTCAGGATGCACTGCAGTGCTCGTGGCCTCCTCCTTCCCAGATTGTCCTATGGCCTGCCCGTGTTTGCTGTATCTGCTGCATCTGTCTGATGCAAGTGGTCAGTAAGCTACAATAATATTTGTAGGTTCTGTCTATCCTGCAACCGTCTCACACACCACTGTTCTCTCTACAGTAAATTAGGTTGGCCCTCCCCTACATCCCTACTTAACTCCTCACTAGGCAAATTGGCTCACAACATTATAACCTCACAGAAGCTTCTTACTCTGACATCCCCCCTTAGTTGCCAGTTCGCACCACTATGCTGTCAGATCCTCTGACACTGTGCCAGTAGTTGTCCCTAGGTCACAACCCAAGTATGGTTCCATTGCCTTCACCTCTGCATCTCCTGTACAATGGAACTCCTTCCCAGCTGACCTGCACTCCTGCATCAATTCTAGCGCTTTCAAAATACAGCTCCTCTACCTGCTAATTGACCGATCTTGTACCTGTCCCTAATCCATCCTATTTTTCTTCTCCTCCACCTGTTTTTCTCTCCCACTCTACTCACCTTTCTCCCTCCTCTTCCTTTCAGTCTTGTTCTTCTGCCCTGTCCAACTCTGCTACTTAACCACCCTAGGCTGCATTAGCTCTCGATTGCTTCAGTTGTTTACATGCTCTATGTAATTAGGTAGTCATGTTTCTGTTGTTTTGTATCTTGTCTCCTATTGCTATACCTTGGTTAAATGTGTACTGTGGTAAAATGCATAATCTTTTCTCTCACTCAGAATGTCATCATTGTCTTATCTCTGTATCCATTACACTGTACTGTATTGTATTGTATTGTATTGTAGCTCTCCTGGGTGGTATCAGAAAATAGGCAAATATCTGCCTGGTGTACTCCATCTAGTCAACAAAAGCTAAATAAAATAAAAAAATAAATAAATTTAGTGTCATCCATGAACAGTGCAATCTTGCCCGGAATACCTACTCCTATGTCGTTGATGAACACATTAAACAGAACTGGGCCCAAGACCGAACCTTGTGAAACACCACTTGTCACTTCTCCCTCCTCTGATATATTTCTGTTGACCACCACCCTTTGTCTCCTGCCATCCAACCAGTTTCCCACCCACTTAACAATACAGCTCATTATTTCCAGGTCCTCTAGCTTCTTCAGTAAGCATTTATGTGGTACTGAATCAAAGGTTTTGCTGAAGTCAAAATAGAGGAGGTCCACTGGCCAGCCACTATTTACCTCCCTAGATACCCAGTCAAAGAAAGTAATCAGGTTTGTCTGACACAACCTGCCTATAACTAAACTGTGTTGCTTGTCATCCTGTAGGCTATGCTTATCCAAGTAGTGTACTAGGTCTTGTTTAATCAGGACTTCCATTTGTGCACCTAGCACTTATGAGGCTGACTGGCCTGTAGTTACCAGTGTCTTCCTTGCTACCACCCTTGTGCAGGGGCACCACGTTGGCTCTTCTCCAGTCATGTGATATGACTCCTGTCTGGAAAGAATGGTTAAATAGGTGTGCTAAGGGGTCTGCTATCTCAATTGTTAACTCTTTAATTATCCTCTGATGTATTCCATCTGAACCAGGAGATTTGTCAGTTTTTTACATGTTCAAGCACCTCACTGACTCTGCTTGTGATAATACTTGGTGTTTCCATTTTTGGTACTCCCCTGCTGTGTGCTGTAATGCCAGAATCAGGCATTGGGCCACTGTGTTCTTTGATAAACACTGAACAGAAGTATTGGTTCAGAATGGTGGCCTTCTGCCTGTCCTCTTTCACTCTCCTGTCCACATCACTGATTTTAACTACCCCTCCTTCCTTCTTTCTCTTTTCTTGCAAATATCTGAAAAACTGTTTGTTCTCTTCCCTGACACCTTTAGCTCTCTGGAGTTCAGCAGCCACCTTTGCTTGTCTCACTGCTGACATAGTCTCCTTATTCTTTAGTATGTATTCCTCCCATATATCGTTAACTGGCTTACTTTTGTAGTTGTGTAATGCTTCAGTCTTGCCCCTAATGGCTGTTTTAACTCAACTCATGAACCAAATTGGCCATTTGTATCTGTTTCTCTTGGTCACTGTCCCTGTATATGCCTTTATGGCCTCTGTGATGGTTTGTTTAATCATTTCCCAAATGTCTTCCACTACAAAGTGTTGGTGAATCTTAATTAGTGTTCCTCTTGCTAGTTCACTCATTTTATCGAAATTTGCCACTCTGATATTTAGGACTGCCACCCTTGACTCAGATTTGACATCTTTCAGGGCTATTTTAAACAAAACCGAGTTGTGGCTGTTGTTAGCCAGTGGCTCCCCAACTCTGACTGCCTCAGTTTTTTTTGTGTTAGTGAGGACCACATCCATGAGTTTTTTTTTGCCTAGTAGAATCAGTGACTAACTGTGTGAGAAAACAGTTCTGTAAGGCATCAACCACTAACTGACTCCTTGATGATTTTTGGATAGACTTGTTTACCATTTTCTTTAACAAGATACTGAATTTCAGCTTTATTCCTCCCACTTGGAAAGGTACTATTATCATCCCAGTCCACAAGAAAGGAAATGTAAGAGATCCTACAATGTATAGGCTTATTAGCTTTCTAGATATGAGTTTAAAGTTTTTTTCCAAAATTATCCTAAACAAACTGCTATCTGAAACAGATAAAGGTGGAGGTCTAAGTGTATATCAAGACAGTTTTAGACATGCTTATAATACAGTTTATAATTGTTATATTTTTTCAAATTTAATAGAAAAATATACAATACTTCGTAAACAAAAATGATATTTTCTTTATGTAGACTTCAAGTCCACATTTGATACAGTGAATAGAAACCTCTTATGGGATCTTATGCAAAAAATGGGTATAGATGAGCAACTCATTAGGATTATTAATAGACTCTATGAGGAAACTTGGGGGAAAAAATACAAGTTGGCCCAAATGGTCAACTATCTGCACCAATTAAAATGATAAAAAGAGTAAGACAGGGGTGTGTATTAGCATCTACTCTTTTCATATTTATATAGATATTCTATTGAAAGCAACAGGGATGTTTATATCTGTCTCCCCAAGAATTATGGAGAAACTATGCCCTGTATTGGCATTTGCCAATGGCATTATATTATTCTCATTATCCTAATCTGAATTACCAAAAAAGATCACCCTTTGGAAACTATAGCCAAGGAATTAAAACTTTCTGTAAATATATCTGAAACCCAAATTACAGCATTTGGTAAAGGGGTAGAAAAGGGTAAATGGTGTCTGGACAAGGAAAGAATAATGTTAACTAACTCCTACACATACTTAGGGGTGTGCTATTCAGTAAACAAAACTTGGAATAAACCTATAGAAAAAATACTAGCTTCAGCAAAGATGTGAGTTTAAAGATTTTTTCCAAAATTATCCTAAACAAACTGCTATCTGAAACAGATAAAGGTGGAGGTCTAAGTGTATATCAAGACAGTTTTAGACATGCTTATAATACAGCTGATAATTGTTATATTTTTTTCAAATTTAATAGAACAATATACAATGCTTCATAAACAAAAATGATATTTTCTTTATGTGGACTTGAAGTCCACATAAAGAAAATATCATGGCACTGACATAGACAAATTTAGTTACCTATATGGAGGAATGTGTATCCAACCATTGTTAGAGGCAGTTCAAGCTAAGTATCTAGCCCAGATCTCCTACGGGCTGAGATCTGGGATGTGGCCCAGAGAGAAAAACTAATGGTCCCAGCTCATTAATTGTTAAAAAAATCACTTGGATTACCTGGGTCACGTCCTAACTCCTATCTCAGGGCTGAGTTGGGGTTTACAAATATAAATGCAGTTATCGATAAAAAAAGCTTAATTACTGGTTAAGACTAACTGTGTCAGTGGCTCAGCAAGTAGCACACTCGCCTCTGAATCTGGGAGATCAAAAGGCTGTGGGTTCTATCCCCACACCAGGCACTTGGGTTAATATCCCAATACTGACACTGTAGTGCAGTATTAGGGGGTGCTGCACTCCTGAAGTGCTATCTTTCAGATGAGATGTTAAACCGAGGTCCCATCTGCCTATTCTGGTGGTAGTTCAGGAGGATGTTAAAGATCCCATGGTACTTCTTGAAAAGAGCAGGGGTGATTTTATTTACAATAATCCATAATTCAGCCCTTTAGAAATGATACATTAATAGATACAGAAAATACCAAAACAAAAAAAAAAACAATATCGACGAAGAAAATAAAGAAAATCAAAAGTTGCAAATTACATTGACACAATTCTAAATCCTAAATAAACCATATTGTTCCCTTATTGATACTTAATTATATGAGAGGACCCTTTCCACCATATCTGTACTTTCTCTACATTATAAAGTTGCAGATCTTTAAGATATACTTTTTGTAATTCAGTTACTACATATATACAAAACCCGTCAAAAGTAGTTTTCTTTTGATATATGACTTATTGGCATCTTACTTGCCATAAACAATATTGCAAACATGCTAAAAAAAAATAACAGTGTACCCTTTTCATACATTTCAAGACATGGAGGAAAATTGCCTATTACTAATATATCATATGTTAGTTTGGCTACCCAACCCAGCTTCCATTTTTTTGCCGCATGGGCCCATAACAGATTTGAATAAGAACACCAGAGCAAAAAATGTTCCATAGTTTCCTCCTGGTTAATACATTCAGCATATGGGCAATTTCTCTCCTCTTTGGCTTTATACTTTGCAGTTCCTCTGATATTCAACTGTCCATAAATAATAAGCCATTGGACCTCCCACATATGTGGAGGTAATCTGGGATTGTTTAATTTCTCCAAAATTTTATTATTCAATGCCAAAGGGCAATTCTTAAAACTAGGAATAGCTGGGTAAATTTGAGCTAGAACAGAATTATATAGGTTTTATGATGTATTCATACATATCTGACTTTTGGTAACTTGCCACTTATATAATTGCTGATCAGCAGGCCTAAAGTAGGCCGGTACATGAATATGAGGATTCAGTTTAGGTGCACAATGCAGCTAAGCTGTTAAGTAGCGCCCTACTGAGTCTGTAAACCAAAGCCCCTCATTGCATACCTGAACCACCAAACTTTTTTTTAATGACTGGGAAAAGAACAAAGTGAAACAAAATACTACTGGGTCCACCATTCCTAAACCTCCCTTGTTTAAGGCCAGGTATGTATAACATCTATTCACTGGGTTCAGTCTAGTACCCCAGAGCATCTGGAAGCAAACACTGTAGAATTTAGTTTCAAATTGGGGTGGCAGGGGAAATATTAAAGCTACATACTGTAAACAAGGCAAAATGATTTTTTTTATAATAAGAATTCTTTTTTGTTTTGAGAATCTGAACTGTTTCCTTCTCATTATTTTTTCTTCCACCTTTTTCAACACCCTTTCCCAATTGTCTTCTGGGAGATTTTGGGACCAAAAAAATCCCTAAAATAGAAAGTGGTTCTTTTGATATTTCTATACTATTATACTGAAAGGGGCCTGTAAATTATTTCTCATTAGCAAACCTCTTCATTGGGAATAATTTAATTTTGCATTAGAAAGTACTGAATAGTACTGAAATTCTTTAAAAAATTCCCCAATTTGTTCAGTATTATTAAAAAATAAGCAATCGGGAGATCACGTGATGCTGCTGTGAGATTAGCTGCTCTGGAGACCTGCTCCCACTTCGTTCCTCCTATAAACATCCAAAATACATGATACTGAGCATTGGTGTTAATTTAAAAGAAGGGCTTCATCGCGGCTCACCGTGTGCAGCATATTTGGGGTTCCAGGAATCTCTTTTGCCTACCTGTAAGCAAGCGCCGAGCTAAAGAAATCTGGGGCCTAGCTGAGGCATGGAAGCTGAAATGCGCCAGGCGCCGACGTGCCACACCTCCCGCAAACCCTGGAGAAAGGATCGAAAAGATCCAAAGGCCAGACCGGAGGATCTGTTAAACCTCTCATTCCCGGCATCTCAATTGGCTGCGACCCGCTATCGAACAAGAAATTCCCTCGAGGATATGCAGCTCTTCAAGTCTGCCTTGCAGGACATAACTAGAGAAATCAAATCACTCAGAAGTGATTTGGCTGATACTAATCGAGCTATTTCAGATCTCTCAGCTCACACAGCTTCATTGGAAAATTGGAAAAATAAGATGGACCCGGAGGTGGTTTCTTTGAGGCAAAGACTGCACAAAGCTGAATCCAAGTTAGAAGACTTGGAGGGCCGTAGCAGGAGGAACAACATCGTTATTTTTGGTCTTGCTGAGGAAGCAGAAGGAACAGCTCCCATTTTATTTTGTCAGAAGCTCCTGGCTAAGATTGCTGGTCTCTCCCGAACAACCCCTCATACATAATAGAGAGGGCTCACCAGTCATTGCACTCTAAGCCCACGAGTGGAAAGCCTCCGAGACCAGTTATCATCAAGCTACTAAATTACCTGGATAAATCTTATATTCTGGAACAGGTTAGGAAACTGCAGCAGATTACCTGGGAGGGCCAACAGCTTTGCTTGACTCAAGATATTCCTGCCACAGTGAGACAACGCCGAGCGGAGTACCACCCCATAGTGTCAAAGTTAATCGCTGCAAGTATTAAGTATAAAGTCCAATACCCTTCCAGACTGATGGTTATGCAAGCAGATTCGTGGCACTCCTTTGACAATGTGCAGTTGGCACTTGCCAGACTGCATCAGATGTACCCTAACCTGTTCCTTTCTCGCTGAAGGGCCATGAGGCTACTTACTAATTCACTCGCCTTCAAGTGATGATGTGCTTTAGCAAGGCTGACCACTGTGGGGACCTGTATTTTAAGTGGATGCCTTCGGATGTGCCACTTAATAAATCACTACAATTATAACTGACAAATTGATAAGAAACCTTTGACCTCCTGGTATTAATTAAAAGTGCCACATGAGGGCAGTAGAACTCCATGTGTAAGAAAGAGAGCATCTGCAGCTGCTCCAATTGGACCCTTCTTCATTCCAGTCAAGTTGGAAACTGAAGCCCCACCCCTTTTTTTTGCTATTCTGGAAGCTCCTGTTGCACTGATTGGAAGACACTTTACAGATGAGAGTGTGCTGAGTACCGGGGATTACTGTGTGATCTGAAGATGTCTTACATATGGACATGTGTTCAACTCCTGTGACTATAATGGTGCAGGAGGGCTTGGATCCCTTCTCCCCCCTTCCTCCCCCCCTTTTTTTTTTTTATTTCTTATTATTTTAGAAGCTCCTGTTGAAACGATTTGAGGATGTTTTGCATATGGACTTATATGAATACCTGCGACTAATGTGATGCAGAGGGCTTAGACTCCCCCCTTTTTTTTTGATGTCTATCAGATGGATGTAAATAGTACTATATTCATGTCTCTGATTTAGGGGGCCCGGGTGGGAAGCGGGAATCTCTGGATAGTCTGGCAGTCTACTCAGTGCATCACAATCTGGCACAGGGTGGGTCGTCTACCCACTGGGTGGTTGGGAATAAGAACTTGTAGTTTATCACTGATAATACTTCTCGTTTTCAAAGGGCATATAATGTTGGCCCATAATCTTGTTTCTTGTATCTGGTATAATGCCTACCCCAATATGGGTAGAGGGATTAAATGGGGGGAGGGGCAATATAGGGGAAAGGAACATATTAGTTTATTAAGGGCGGGCATGGGAATGGGGGTGGGGGTTGAGAGTGAATAAATGGGGTAGGGTGGTTGGGAAGGGGGGATTCGTGAATAAAGGGGATGTTGTTGTAGGGAGGGTGGGAAGGATTTGGGGTTCGCCACTAAGTCAATATGGAATAGTGCACTGGAAATGACTCCTTCTTGAGGAAGAGTCCGATGATATTGGGCTCTTATTGATACCGTTTAATCATGACAAGTGTGTTAAAGTTCTGTTCTTGGAATGTTAAAGGTGCTCAATCCCCTACCAAAAGGGCCAAGATATTGCTGCATCTTCATAAACTTAACATAGATGTAACTTTTATTCAGGAGACACATCTACCTGGCTCACAAATCAATAATTTAAGGAGAACATGGGTGGGACATGTGCTTGGCACTGGTTGAACTCTCGTGAAATGGAGTTACAGTATTAATTGCAGTAGACTATACCTTTTAGCCTGTTGCAATCGATAGGTGACTCACAAGGTAGATATAATTTTTGAGAGCAATATTAGGCCATACTGAAATGGTAATAGGATCCGTTACGGACCACTTAGTGATGACCCTAATTCTTCTCAAGTCTCATGTCCAATCTGGCATCATGGTCTAAGCTCCTATCTTACTCGGTGGAGACTGGAACTTGGTTCTCAGTAACAGCCTTGATAGATCAAAAACAAGGCATGCCCCATACACCCCGCTCAGTTGGCTCTCAGAGATCTTATGAATACTCTGGGTCTTGTGGATCCATGGAGGACCCTTTTCCTTCCTCTCGGGACTACTCATTTCACTCCCTCCCCATAACACATTCTCAAGAATTGACTTCTTTTGTTGGGGATTGAGCATCTTATGAGGGTTCAGAGTTGTGTCTATCTTTCAAAGTGATCTCTGACCAACACCCAACTACTTTGCAATGGTCTATACCCCCCCTACTAACCAATTTAAGGTCTGGAGATTTAATCCCAATTACTTAGATTCCCAGAAGATAGTCGATCTCTTACAAAGGTACATTACAAATTTTCAGGAGTCTAACACCGGTCCATGCCGAAGTTGAGTGTGCTCTGGGGGCTATGAAATGCTCGTTAAGAGCGTAGATTATCCGGTTGGCCACCATTAGGAAAAGAAAATTTTATCAGAATCTTCCTCACTCTTACAACAGATTAGGGCTCTGGAGCAAACTCTATCTCCCCAGTCACACCCCATGGAATTCGAAAGGCTGGAAAGCCTTCGATTCCAATACAATACTCTTCTTGGTGATAAAGTGGAATATCTCCATTTTAAAACAAAAGCCACTTACTTCGATCAAGGGGACAAAGCGGGGAAACTACTCGCCCTAAGGCTCAGGTCGCAGGTGATGGATAGGATGGTAGTTACCATACAGAAACCGACAGGCAGGTACCATACTACTCCTGAAGAGATAGCTCTATGCTTCAAAACATATTATCAGTCTTTATATTCCTGCCCCCTTCAATCCTCTAAGAATATCACACTGGACTGTTTTCTAGAGAATATAGATCTTCCAAGTTTATCCCAGCACCAAATAGCCCTTCTACAAGCTCCCCTCCGTATAAGCGAAGTACATGAGGCTATTGAAGCTCTCCCTGTTGATAAAGCCCCGGCCCGGATGGCTACACATCCAATTTTTATAAGGTATTCAAATCTCAGCTGAGTACTGTCCTGCTTGATACATATAACTATATGTTCCATCATGGTCTCTCAGATCTCAGCCTCACCGAGGCCACTATTGTTGTGCTCCCCAAGCCAGACAAAGACCCCACTTTAGTATCGAGCTATCGTCCAATTTCATTAATAAATGTGGATATAAAGATTCTCGCCAAAATCCTGGCTAATAGGTTAGCCAAGGTCTGGCTTTCCTTAATAAGCCCCGAGCAGGTTGGTTTTGTGGCAGGGCATCTCTCATCGGATCACTTACATAAAATCTTTCATCTCATCTCGGCAGCAAGGGACTCTCATACTCCGCAGCTCTAGTTTCCTTGATGCGGAAAGCCTTTGACCGTGTCTCATGGGACTACTTGTTCGAATTATTACACAGATATAGAATTCCTTTACAGTTTATAAAGTGGATCAAAATTCTTTACTCCCACCCTACTGCTAGGGTACTATGTAATGGGGTAATATCACAATCCTTCCCTCTCCAGCAAGGAACGAGGCAAGGCTGCCCCCTGTCTCCCTACTTGTTTAATTTATTTTTAGAGCCACTCATCAGGAGGATTAATCACTCCGCATCAGTATCTGGCATTCCAATCCAGTGATTTCAATATAAGTTATCGGTATATGCCGATGACATCATGCTTCATGTCACAAATCCAAGTACGTCTATACCAGCTACCCTCAACATTATCAAAGAGTTTGGGGAACTCTCCAACTATAAATTAAATGTAGCCAAATGGAAGTAATGCCTCTAAACAGTTGGACTTTAAAGGCAGACTTGGAGCACTCGGTTCACCTGGGTAAGGATAAAATAAATTATCTAGGCATATTTCTGTCACAATCCGTAAGCAAAATGCAACAATATAACTGGACCAGTTACTTATACATTAAACGGACCTTAATCGTTAGGTATCGCTTCCATTTCTCTCTGGGGATGTATCAGCATTATAAAATGAACGTCCTGCCTCGTTTATTGTATCCCTCCAGATGCTGAATTTATTCCTTCCCCATTCGTGGTTTTGTAGGTGTCATAGCATTATCTCTAAATTTATTTGGAGAAATAACGCCTCGGAGAGCAATTACTAAATTGCAGAGGGCCAAAGAGCATGGTGGATTGCAAGTCCCTAATATCTACCTCTATTACTTGGCCATTAATTGTGCCACAGTCTCTCGATGGTTAAAACCTACAAAGGACCCCCACTATGGTTACAAATAGAACAGTCAATATGCAGTGCTGCAGGAATCGATATTAAGAGCCTCCCTTACATTACACGCTAATAAAGTTCCCAAATTGTGAACCCACACCAATCACGATCTCGACACGGATACATGATCAGTTGAACAAAACCTTCTGGCTTTCACCATCAAAGGACGTGTCCCAACCTCTTTCAAAACCCTAATTTTAAAATAAGGTAAGTTTGTCACTGCTTCATTTTGGCCGTCGAATGTGAAATCACGGTGGCTGACCTAACTGAAAATGGTAAATTACTTGCCTTCTCAGCTTTTAGCACAAAATACAAATTACCTGCTTCTTTTTGTTTTAAGTACCTTCAAATATCCCACGTCCTAATACAGCATTTTGGTAGCGCCTCTGGAGTCGGTCTATGTCCGGTCCTATACTTAGCTCACTTACCAGGAGACCTTCATCTCACCTTGTCACCTTCTACTATAAGGCACTTCAAATAAGTAATAGTGAACAAGAAGGTGTACAACATTACACCTCTGGATAGGTCCCTCCCCTCCGCCTCCCAAGTACCTCGTCAATGGCAACAAATCTGGAAAAGGCTGTATAAGGATATCAGGTGGGATCGGTATAGGCTGCTTCAATTTTATGTGCTGCATGACCTATACTACACCCCTGTAAAACTTAGTAAGATGGGGCATCATACATCGGAACTTTGTACCAGATGTGGTTCACAAAGAGGTACACTCCTTCATATCCTCTGGGAATGTGACAAGTTACTCCATTTTGGCTGCCATCAGGTCTAAACTGGATCCTATACTTGGGCTCCAAAATGCTTTTAGTCCGGAAATCTGCATCTTGGGTGACTCAGGTGAAACTCTAGTAGGTAATCAGAGGAAACATATGACACTGATATCTCTCTGTGCTAAGAAAATCATATTGCGCCACTGGTTAGACCAGCAAACCCCTTCATATGTAGAATGGCATAAAGAAATACTATTTGCTTTGCAAGCGGAATACTTTATTGCCAATATGTCCAAGCGCAGTAAAAAATATCAGAGTATGGGCACCTCTACACGCCCTGTTATCCACTTAGGAGAGCCTTGTTTTGGATCTGGTCTTGATACAGCCTGGAGATGGTTATTGACTTAGTCCCTTTAACTCTTCCTTAGTGAGTAATGTGACTATTCCCTACATCATCTAGGAAAGGAATTATTCCTTTTATATATTGTAGTGGCGTAATGGGGGGTGGGAATATAAGGTCTTACTAGTTCTGTGGTTATACTCTACCATGCTATTGGAATCAGATACTCTTGTTAGGTAAGGTCAAGTTTATTGAAATTACTCGGTCTTGGTTACAAAAGTGAGCAGATGTTACAATCCACAGTCTGTGTACCAATGTAGATGTACAATATCCTGACACATATCACTGGCTGTTTGTTTAAGTATCTGAACAAGAGATCTGTGTATTGTACAAAAAATCTACAGTACTTTGTAATACTACAATAAAACAAACTATTTAAAAAAAAAAATAAGCAAACATCATCAGCATAAGCCTGGACCATCAAATAAACCTCTGTCAGTGGTACTTTGAAACCATTCCATTTGGGAGAGATGCTTAATGCTTTAATAAGGGGATCCAAAGAAAAAATATACAGTAATGGACTTAAAGGGCAAGCCTGACGTTCCCCAGTTTTCACCACAAACCCTTTTGCTATTTTACCTTTTACTACAGGATATACCTTTGAAGAATCATATAATGATTTAATAAGCTTAATTTCCTCCCCAGGGATACCAAAAAAATCTAAAGTTGTAATAAAAACAAATGATTTACCCTATCAAACGCCTTCTCTAAATCTAAAGAAAGTAGACAGCCAGCTCTACCATTTAACGTCAAATTCTCTATTAAATCTCTTAAGGCTTCCAGTGTTGACTGTATTCACCTATTTGGTAACCCACAATACTGAACTGGAGAAATCACTTGTTTTGCCATGTGCTTGAGCCTGTTATTTATTATGGGTAGTAAAGATTTTATAATCTGAGTTCAACATTGTAATTGGTCTCCAATTCCTTATATCTCCTCTATCCCCTGATTTAAAAATGTAAGTCTGGAGTCCTTCAGAAAAATATGCTGTAATAGCAGCCCCATCAAAAAAAATTGTAAACACCAAATGTAGACAATCAACTATTTCTGTTAAGAAAGTTTTATAAAAGAGGTTGGACAGACCATCTAAACCAGGAGAAATATTATGTTTTAAACCAGTAATTACAGATTCTGTTTCCTTTTGGGAAAATGTTTCCTTCATTTTCAATATCAGTTATCTAAGTCAAGGGGTGGGGGCCCAAATATTTTTTGATGTCCTGTGCAGACGGGGAAGACATTGGTTGTAAAGCTTGAAAATGTGATTCAATAATGTTATTCAAAGACTCTACATCATAAACTTTACCAGTATTATACTCTAAAAAATTTGTAGAAGAGGATTCCTTAATAGTTTTACATAATTCATAGGGGTTACCCATGACGGATTCTTACTATGATTATTAATAAGAGCTTGTAATTTTCTAGCTCTATCGTATTGCAGTTGCCTCATCTGAAGTTTAGTATTATCAATTTGTGATGAAAAGTCCTGTCTGGAGGAACTGGCTACTGTAATTAAATTTTGTAATTGGGATCTTAATTTTAAATATGAAAAAATTTTCAAATTCCTGTGACATATCCCGTAACATTTAAACCACTTTATACAGTCATTTTTTGTCCCCCCCCCCCAACTATATACCTAAATCAGGGTATAAGAATGCCACCGATAATCTGGCTCTTAAGATTAGTTTAATAGAAGTTTTTACTATATTTTCTTGCAAAACAGAAGTGTTTAATTTCCATCTGTTTTTTTGAATATTCTTCTTGGGAGTGTTCCCCACCTCCACCTGAACCATTAAGTGGCCCGAGAACTACACAGGAACCGTAGAAAAAGACTTAACTGGAAGGTCTTCAGATGTAAAAACATAATCTATGATAGATCCTGATATCCCTTTAAAAAAGGTACAACCTGCACCCTTTTTATTCAATAGATTACATGTAGTTAAACCTGCTGTTTTGATAATTGTCTTCAAGCAGTTAGAATCACAATATATTTTCTTTGAAGATGTACCCTTTAGGAATAAACTGCAATTGAAATCACCTCCCCACAGAACATGTAATGAGGTAACTAAATAAGGCTGAATTTCCTTCATACATTTAATTCTATCTGTTTTTGTCTGGGGATTGTAGATATTAATGAATCTATAGATGCTCGATTGCCATTTACCATCTATAATGAATACCCTACCAGGCACTAAATCAATTAACTTATGTAGAACAAATTGAAAAGAATTAAAAAGAATCCCTATACCATCAGCATTATCCCTCCCAAAGGACCAGTATGAAGGGCCCCACAGCCAATCTCTTTTAAAAGAAGAAATTTGTTCCCATGAAGACATTCACGTTTCTTGTGAGAAACATATTGACAAGTTTTTATCATGCAAAAGGTGAAAAACTGCTTGTCTTTTGTTACTATTCAGAATACTATGAGTAGTCAGAGAACCCCAGAGAGTTTGCACCATGAATTCTGATTATAAAAAACCATCAATGGGAGTAAACTCATTTTTTCCTTTTCTTTTTTTTTTCCTTTGTAATCCTCTATAGGGGCCCCTAAAGCATCCTGTGCAGATTTTTGGGAATCAGAGTCACCTACCTCCATTTCAGAATCACTTCTGGTAGTGAAAAGGGCAGCATAAGAATTCTGTGTTTCTATTGACTCATTTGGGGGTGTTGGAATTGATTTTAAGTTCCTACTAGACCTTCTTGGGGGTAATGGAGAAAGTAGGACGGAGTCCACTGCTGACTTGTCTTCTAGGTCAACATAACATACCGGCTCCAACAGTTCCGTACTTTGTACTATTGTATCATCCATAATGGGAGTTGGTTTAGGCTTGGGGGGGCAGGATGGAAGAGTTACTGTAACCACTGATTTGGGGTCTACTATTTTCGTGGGTGGGGGGGTTCTCTAATTCAAACTTTTTTACAGCGTTTTTCACCACAGCTTCTTGGGCCTGTTGGATTAACAGGTCAGGTCTCCCACAAGAGGCCTTACTTTTAGCAGCCCAAGGGCATTCTTTAAAAGCATGCCCATGCTCTTCACACAGGTCACATTTCATATGATTAGCACACTGCATGGTCACATGTCCCACTTCTCCACAGTTATCACATCTAGGCCTGTCATATGTGCTTGAAAGATGTGTCTTTGAAACACACTTACAACTTGCTCTGTGCTGGCCACTATAAAAACAGACCCCTCTATCCCTTCCCAGCAAAAAGGAATTAGGGATATGTTCAATTACTGTGTCAGACTGTAGCAAATTGGCTCTAAACTTCCACCCTCTCATCCAAAACTGCTCTGAATCTAAAATGGGTTCTGGTCACTTTGTACCTCACATTTTTGTGATAACCAATATGTAATATCCTCAACATGGACTCCCTCATTCCTGAACATCACTATAACATTTTTTATCAATGGTTTTGTTAAGGGAATTACCCATATCTTTCCCAGAACAAATCTAATAAACAAGCAGAACGGAAACTGACAACATAATTGTCTTCTCCCGAGATGTTTATAAAAGCAAAAACATCTCTGGGAGAAAAGTGTAATGAATCTTTTATGAGAAATTTCCCCACATAACATCTGTCTGGTCATTCTGCCAGACCACCTTTATATCTAATGCACACAGCATTGTACCAAGGAGCAGCCTCTTTTTTAGCTTGAGAAAGTAAAGCTGACATTAAAGGTTTCTCATTGATTATCAAGCCTTCAAGTCTGTTATCTCCAGAATTGGTCAGAACACCTTCAGTGTGTCTTTTTTTAAACTCAAGTCCCAAAGGTAGTGTCCTATCCAGAGGTTCATTTTCTTTAAAACCTTCTGATGGATCCCCTTTTGTCCCACCTGGTTTCCATTCTGGGGAGTTGCTATGTAAGTTCAGCGAGGAATCCCACACTAAATCAGGAGTCCAAACCCCATTTTTTGTTTTCTCCCAGCCAGCCCCCAAAAGTGCACTTTGGGGCATCCACTTGTTGTCGTGGACTTGAAAGTCTGTCATTTTTATTTTGAGAATCTTTGGAACTTCGTTCTTCTGTTTTGCAGTAGTGTTACCTGTTGCCAAAGAAACCTTTTCCTGCTTTGCAACGTTTATTTTTGGGGTTATCGGTTTACAAAAGCTAAATTCTGTTAGTCCGTCTTGTTTATTTGTCTCCATTTGATACTTAATAGGTGTTGGTAAGGCTGTAGAACTATCACTTGCCCCAACTGGTTTAAATATGAAACCAGCCTCTTTTGTTAAATGTTTGGGTTGAAACAAACACTTGTTTATTTGCTTACCAACTGTTACTGCTGTTGTAACCTGTTGAGGAGATGCTTTTAGTCCCGCTCCAAGAACAGGAGCCTTCAGTAATTCTATGGGATTTTGGCACTCTTCCATACTCAAGATTTCACTGCCAGCCTCTCTGCAATCATTTCTTTCTTTGACAAACAACGAGTCAGACTTTGACTCACCCACACTCTGAAGAGGGTTTGTCTGGCTGCACTTCCGCATTCTTGCTGTCAATCTGAACTCTTCGCTTGACAGAGGTGTCAACCATCACTGTGTTATTTCAGCGCAATCAGCCTTGGACTCAGAATCCTCTGCTTTCATAGCATTAAAGGAAATCCCATCATTTATTATCGGATCAGCCGAAGTATGAGAAAAATTCTCTGTGGTAGATATAGCCTCATGAAAGATCTCTTCTCCATCCATATCCAAAAATTATTTTAGCTGTGAGCCAGACTCAGTTAGCAGTGCGGCCTTTCCGTCTGCTACTCCCACATCCTTCTCCTCCAACCATTCTCCAACAGTGGCCATCTTCCAACAAGATGGCCTATCCCATTACTGGTGAGAGTAGGGGAATTTCCACGGTGCCCTGGCCAAATTTCACTCATTCACTGAAAAACCACCAACAGCTAAATCTGGTTCAAGGTCAGTTGGCATTCATCTGTATACCCCTCCAACGGGTTTTGCCTCAAATAAGCAGACTTTGTGTAGTACACTTACCCAGTCAACAAAAAATAGATAAAATAAATAAATAGAATGAATAATGACAGAATTGCAAAGCAATGTCTAATGGAGAAAACTAAATGGATAAAAAGGACATGGCTTTCTGAGATATGTAACACTTCGCAGATTTACAAACTGATTTCTTTAAAAAAAGTACAATGAGTTGAATATAACAGTAAGTGTTCAATATATAAAACTGATTACAAAAAAAGCTTTAAACAGTATTGGATACAGCATGATAAGGAAAAAATACAACATTGAAGTTTTTCCTCCTGGTTTGTTAAAAATAATCTGGATGACTTTAAGTTACAATATTATTTGGAATATCTCACTGATCTTAAAATGAGGTTTCACTTTCTGAGGTATAAGTTTGAATCATTCAATAGTGAAGTTCTTCATGCTAGATATAAGAAATTTCTATAGAATGTGACTGTGCCATAGGAGGCATAGAAGATCTCCTGCATGTAATATGGCACTGCAGCTAGTATAAGGTTGAAAGATCTAATCTACTTAGAACTGTATTTTAGAAAGAACAGGTAGAGCAACTGGCTTTGGACCTAGCAGTTCTAATGGAGATTCTTTTTTATGCAGAAGACAACTCTACGATAAAAGTTTTGGCAGATTTCTGGGTAACAATAGATAGAATTAGAAAACAAAAAAATCTAAGAACTAATCTTAGTACAAAGTAGTTCTGAAGTTGTACAATATTTACAGACTAGGGTTTAGGAAATTTATTTATTTGTATATTGTTGTGTATGTAATTATGTTTTTTTTTTTAAATGGATATATTTATTGTACTTTTCTAATGTATGTTATTGTAATGACTAAATTGTCGAACAATAAACTTACTTGCTACTCCTTGATGATTTAGCTGCCAGGATGCCCAAGTCCACATCTGGCATGTTAAGGTCCCCCACTACAATTAGTTTCCCCTTTAGTGACATTTCTTTGATTTCCTCCAAAAGCTCCCTATCCTTGTCTTCCGCTTGGTTCTGAGGTCTATATACCACCCTGTCCTGGATTTTCTTTCCTGAGGATGTACTAAGTTGAATCCACAGAGATTCCACTCCTTCTGTAGGGCTTATATTGCATGATGTGTCCTCTATCCCCTCCTTAGAAAAGAGTGCAACCCCCTGTCCCTTGACACCCCTCCTGTCTTTCCTAAAGAGAGCATTCCCAGGGGCTGTGAGATCCCAGTCGATGTTGTTAGATTCCCAGGTCTCTATGATTGCCACCAGATCTATTCAGGAATCCACCATTCATGCCTGAATGTCGCTCATCTTGTTACCCAGGCTTCTGGCATTAATGCATGCTCCTGTCCAAGAGCCTATGGCTGAATTGTTGCCTCTGCCCAGTAGTGAATTCCTGTGCTCCTGTCACAGGGTGCCCCTGTGAATGGTTGAGGGCCCTGAAATTATATTTGTAAACCTGATGGATACCTGAAGGTCCGGCTGTTTACTGCCCTAAAGGTGCTGCGATAGTGTGCATCGTCGCACAAGCAGGCTGTTTAGTTCAGCCTGATGTACGTCTTTGGGTTGCTGGATTTATGTCCTCATGTTTGTTTAGTTGTAAGGCAACTGCTATTCTAGGGGGCGTCCTTTGAAATTATAAAATAAGGGAACCTAGCAGCCGAGCCTTAAACTTGTTATAACCTTATACCTTAGTGTTTAATAATAAAAGGACACAAACATAATGAGTGAAAGAGCTATGGGTATAAAATGACATTTCTTAATGGTTTGCCCCCCCCCCTTCTGCATTTAAAAATAGGAAGTTAGCGCTTAGGATAGAAGTGAGTGCATTAGGTGTTGCATTTCTAAAATAATTTAAAGAAACAGAAATGATATGGGAAGGAAATAAATAAGAAAACTGTGAGGCTTTAAATGCTATAAATATTGATGGGCTGATAAGTTAGCCGTCGGGGAAATGAATCTGTTTTGGTATTCTAGGTTAGTTAGTAATGAACTGAGTCTCCAGATTTGTCTTGTATTACAAGTTGTTTCCAATAGCGCAGGCTACCTGCTTGTATGTTTAGTAGTGAGGGTTTATCTGTTGTGAGGAAACAGCCCTCCATATTGCAAGGTGCTACTAATTCTGTTTCAGCCCTATTTGTCCTTGCTGTGCTTTTGAGGACTTGGCTGAATTTATAAATAATAGTGAGAACCTGTTGGTTCTCTCCCGCTTCCCTTAATAAAATACTTGCTTGTAGCCTGGGCATATTCCTTTAAGAAAACACTCAGTTCTGTAAATACAGGGCACTGTTTTATAATGTACTAGTATGGCTTTTTAAGCCTGTAAATACCCATTACACTTATCAGGATATTAAATGAAAGAACCTGCTGGGTCCTTAATTTGACCCTGTTATGCCTGTCTTTTAAAAAGCTTTGCTGAAATACAGCATTTGCACTATCGGAAAGGCATTTTACTTTTGGGTTTCCCCTAAAATGAAATTGACTAAATAATATATAATGTTTTGAGTTCTACAAACCTTCTGAAGGTAGAATAAAGAGGTTCAGTGCTGCAGTTGGGACCTCTGGAAAGCGAAGGTTTTTGTTGTTTTTCTTTTGGTGTTTCAGAGCCCTGAGTGGATCCTTTCTCAGCTGCAGTAGTTTTCCCTAACAGTCAGATGGCCATTTCCTATATACTGAATAACAAGGGGTGGTGCTTTCCGGGATTAGCGATTGAATTAAATATTTCACAGAAAGACTGTATTTCACCTCTCTGTATGAGAGTGAGTTGTTATGTTAAATAGAAAATGTTTAGACATACCACATAAAATATAAATGTTGTAAATAAAGAGATAATATTTGAAATAAAGTATAGGAGTGAGGTTAAGATGTCACCTGATCCCTGCAGTGTATAAATGCTGAACATTGAGTTTGGTAATCAGATTTGCTTGTGGGTCTGGAGGTACACTCCAGGACATTATAGAAGGTGCTCAGTAGAGTTTCTATGTGAATATTTGCTGCTCTAAATGGAAGATTAAGCTGCCAGATTATTCTGCTGTATTGAATTTGTCCTGATGTAAACAACTTCTGAAGAAGAATTAATTAAAACTGGAACTTTTAAAAGAATTGGTGATGTATGTTGCTCTATAATTGCCCACTTACACCTGTGCCCTACCACATATAGTATCAGAGGTGAGATGCAGTGTGGCCTGCATAAGGTCTGGTGGGCAGTGAACTTAACAGGACAGCACAGCAGGTCTGATATCCCATTGTTTGGTGCTGCTGAAAGGAACTGTTCCAGTGATGGAGTCAATGAACCAAGGGACAGATGGTGAGGCCCTGTGTGAACAGGCTAAGCAGAACTGTGACCACTTGAAGGTTTTGCGATGGCTGTATGAGCGCTGGATGGAGGCAGAGAATCGATGTAGGAGTGCTGAGCTACAGTACCAAGAACTATTGAGACGTCTGGTAGTGTCTAGAGAAGAGACTACTATTTTGGATCCTATCAGACAGGAGGAAGAGAAACTATTTCAAGAAGGTAATGAACTTCCTGATTTACCTATGTTTGAAGGATTGTACTGGATAGAAGATGAGAATCAAGTTCCTAATAAGTCCCCAGGTGAGACTGTTCTGGACTTTGGGGTGAAGGTAGAGAACCATTGTGCAACATGTTTTGAAAGTTCTGATTTGCCTGTTGATGAAGGATGGCAAATTCCGAATAAGTCCCCAGGTGAGACTGTTCTGGACTGTGGGGTGAAGCCAACGGTCATAACAGAGGAAGCAATACTTACTAGAGAGACTCACAGTACATTTAGTCATGCACCCAAAAATGAATTATTTACTGTTAACTGGGATGTGTTACAGGTGGGGGATCCTGAGATTATACAGCTCAGTAAATACGCTGTTCAACAGAATAATGGTATAAGTGTGGATGGGGGGGAAAGGGCAGTTATGGTGGTACGAAGTGAAAGATGATGTATTGTACCACATGAAACCAAACCCCCCTACTAAGCAGGTGGATTCAAGGGTGGTAATACCTCATAAGTATAGGGAATGGGTACTTGATGAAATTTGTAAGAAAAGTCGGTATTTAAGTCGTGGGGAAGTGTTGTGATGTCTAGTTCCATATTACCACTGGCCTGGGATATACCAACAAGTGGCAGTGTATTCATGGAAACGCGGGAGACATATTGGAAAATGTAGGAAAGATGTAACCCAAAGGGATGATAATCACAATAAGTGGTTACCCTAGAGAATGGGGAAACTTTTCCTATAGGAACAAGGGTACTAGATGCAGTAGGTGGTAGGTGCCCAAAAAGAGTTGTATTAGGCTAGGGTAGTTTGGGGGTATACTGTCCTGAGCAGTTCAAGTTTGACCCTTTTACTGGGGAAAAAGTAAATGGGGAAGGTGGAGATGAATTATTTGAAAAGGCAACGCCCAAATTAAGGAACGCTGCCTGAATACAGATGGGGGTTATTATTACTTCTTGTTTAGGGTAATTGTGTTGGGCTGTTTTGATAAAGGCAAAGACCTGATCTCATTCCAGTACTTATATTTGAGCCTGCTTTGGTTAAAACATCTAAAAGCTAAGCGATATGTTTGTTCTAATCTCTTAACGACTGGGGGGTTGGCCACCTGCAGCCGTCCTTATTCTGTCCCATTATTGTTATGTTTTTGTTGGGTTTGTTTCTATTATTTTGTATTTTATTTTTAAGATGGAAAAGGTAATATCTGCTTTCTTAAAGTGATGTTATTTAGTATTTAGAGGGAAGTGAAGCTGTCAAAGTAAGCTAGCTGTTTCTAGCTGTACTGTTTTGTGAAATTTTGATTTTCTTCTCAATAACAGTATAGACAATGTGATTGTTATTTGAAAGGTGAAAATATTTCACAAACAAAACATTAATGTGTCTCTTTTGTATAAGTACACAGATGTTAGTGACAAAAATAGTCAATGTGGGTAAAGGAAACAATTGTCATAAAATGCTTTAGACATGACATCCGATGGTGTTGGGGACCGTTCCAAAATTGGACTACCTAGCATGTACTTAGAAGTTAAAGTAGGTTGTAGAATTTGAACATGGGCTTTTGAGTGGTAATATAAAATGAAGCCCCAGGGTATTGTTGTGTTAAAATCGCAATATATGTTATAAGATTGACGTACTAAGGGATCCTGGGGTGGAGTTCTAGGTGTGGGTGGGCCGGAACTCAACAGGTCTCACTCCCATCTGTTGTATTGACATCTGAAGTATTAGGACAACCAAATAAATGGTTGCCCTCTTAGGCGGGGAGGAGTGTCACAGGGTGCCCCTGTGAAGGGTTGAGGGCCCTGAAATTATATTTGTAAAACTGATGGATATCTGAAAGTCCGGCTGTTTACTGCCCTAAAGGTGCTGCGATAGTGCGCATCGTCACACAGGCAGGCTGTTTAGCTCAGCCTGATGTACATCTTTGGGTTGTTGGATTTATGTCCTCATGTTTGTTTAGTTGTAAGGCAACTGCTATTCTAGGGGGCGTCCTTTGAAATTATAAAATAAGGGAACCTAGCAGCTGAGCCTTAAACTTGTTATAACCTTATACCTTAGTGTTTAATAATAAAAGGACACAAACATAATGAGTGAAAGAGCTATGGGTATAAAACGACATTTCTTAATGGTTTGCCTCCCCCCCCCCTTTTCTGCATTTTAAAATGGGAAGTTAGCACTTAGGATAGAAGTGAGTGCTTTAGGTGTTGCATTTCTAAAATAATTTAAAGAAACAGAAATGATATGGGAAGGAAATAAATAAGAAAACTGTGAGGCTTTAAATGCTATAAATATTGATGGGCTGATATTTTAGCAGTAGGGGAAATGAATCTGTTTTGGTATTCTAGGTTAGTTAGTAATGAACTGAGTCTCCAGATTTGTCTTGTATTACAAGTTGTTTCCAATAGTGCAGGCTACCTGCTTGTATGTTTAGTAGTGAGGGTTTCTCTTTTGAGAGGAAACAGCCCTCTATATTGCAAGGTGCTACTAATTCTATTTCAGCCCTATTTGTCCTTGCTGTGCTTTTGAGGACTTGGCTGAGTTTGTAAATAATAATGAGAACCTGTTGGTTCTCTCCCGCTTCCCTTAATAAAATACTTACTCGTAGCCTGGGTATATTCCTTTAAAAAACACTCAGTTCTGTAAATACAGGGCACTGTTTTATAATGTACTAGTATGGCTTTTTAAGCCTGTAAATACCCATTACACTTATCAGGATATTAAATGAAAGAACCTGCTGGGTCCTTAATTTGACCCTGTTATGCCTGTCTTTTAAAAAGCTTTGCTGAAATACAAGCATTTGCACTATCGCAAAGGCATTTTACTTTTGGGTTTCCCCTAAAATGAAATTGACTAAATAATATATAATGTTTTGAGTTCTACAAACCTTCTGTATGTAGAATAAAGAGGTTTGGTGCTGCAGTTGGGGCCTCTGGAAAGCAAAGGTTTTTGTTTTCTTTTGGTGTTTCAGAGCCCTGAGTGGATCCTTTCTCAGCTGCAGTAGGTTTCCCTAAGACTCAGATGGCCATTTCCTATATACTGAATAACAAGGGGTGGTGCTTTCCGGGATTAGAGATTGAATTAAATATTTCACAGAAAGACTGTATTTCATCTCTCTGTATGAGAGTGAGTTGTTATGTCAAACAGAAAATGTTTAGACATACCATATAAAATATAAATGTTGTAAATAAAGAGATAATATTTGAAATAAAGTATAGGGGTGGGGTTAAGATGTCTCCTGACCCTGCAGTGTATAAATGCTGAACATTGAGCTTGGTAATTAAATTTGCTTGTGGGTCTGGAGGTACACTCCAGGACGTTATGGAAGGTGCTCTGTAGAGTTTCTATGTCAATATTTGCTTCTCTAAATGGAAGATTAAGCTGCCAGATTATTCTGCTGTATTGAATTTGTCCTGATGTAAACAACTTCTGAAGAAGAATTAATTAAAACTGGAACTTTTAAAAGAATTGGTGATGTATGTTGCTCTATGATTGCCCACTTACACCTGTGCCCTACCACAGCTCCCCATTATCCTGAACCCTTTTTTGCTTTTTTTAGTGCCTTTTCTGCTTATTCTGGCTGTACCTGTGGTGTGATTCAGTATGTCTTGATTGTGGGGGAGGGGCGACTAAGTTCCCATTTTCTGATACGGTTCCTAGCGCCATACTCCCCTTTGCCTAATTTAAACGCCTGAGGTGAACATCAAATTTCTGTCCAAATGCACTCATTCCTTGCCTGTTTAGGTGAAGTCCATCTGACTTAAAAAAGTCTTCTATCCCCGAAGCTCCCCCAGTCAACTATGACATGTTAACTTTTTCCATGTACTATTCCTGTAACCAACTGCTGAACTCCTCAGTTTCCTCCTCCCAGATTCTGTTTGTGTCAACACCTTTTCCCCATACTGGAAGGATCTCCTTGAAGGTTAGTGAGGATGTCCGTACTTCCAGTTGCTTCCTCAGCTTTTTGAAATTTAGCTGGACTTCCTCTACTGTCTGGTTCACTAGGTCATTGGTGCCAATATAGATAAGGACGTTTATTCCTTCATCTGCCTGATCTATTATCCTCTCAAATTTTGGGGTGCCTTTATAGGCCGAGACACCAGGGATGCATCGAACTTTCACCACATATGCATCCAAGTGGGACTCAACTCTAATCACAGAGTCTCCCAGAATGAGTGTTTGTTTTTGGTTGTTTTTCTTCTGCTCCCATTTGCTTCCCTCTGTATTCTTTCCTCCATTCTGCCTTGTTTTCTCTGCAATGTTTGCTTCAGATACTGCTTCCTGCGCCCCAATGTCCTGCATCCTCTCCAAGGCTGTGAAGCAATTTGCAGACGTAATTTCTGCTGATTGTTTGGGGTCTTGTTCTTCATTCTTGTCTGACTGCTCCCTGCTTCTCCCATCACTTTTCATCTCCCTGGCCAAGCAAGCCTTTGGGGGAGGAGACGGGGGAGTATCCCAGTAAAGATGATGGTGTAGTCTGGCAATTTCTCTTCTCACCTCCTCCACCTGAGCTTGGAGATCATTCAGGTTCTTGCACATAGGACAGTGCCAAATCCTCCATAGCAGTCCTGGAACACAAGAGCCCCACACCTCTGGCAACTAACCACATCCATTGCTCCTTTAATGCAAACCTTCCTGTATGCAATGACCTAAATCCTCCCTTGAAAAAGAAGGGGATTAAAAGCTATGGAAGAGAAAAGTCACACAAGAAACAAAATGAAATACATATATATATATATATGTAGCGACAGTTGTTTCCAACTACTTGTGCTAGATTCTCCATCTTTCTATGAACAGTTGATAACTGATGTAGTTAGTAGGGACTGGTCAGCGTCACTCAGTCCTTTATCCCCACCCTTCTTCTTCTGTCTGGTTTTGTACCTGTTACTACTTCCAGGTAGGAAGTAGTACCACATTGCTGCCTATAAAGGCTGATGACCCCGGAGTGGGTTGGATGGGGGAGGGAGGACAGGATTAACCACTTACTCAGCCTCCGGAGATAAACAATCAACTACTTATTGAAACTGACCTAGCAGGATCCCCTATAAGATGTGTAAGTGTTTATAAACATTTAAATCAATTTACTAAATTGCTTTTACATACACTTTTTTTAACTCTATTACCTAAATGCAGTTTTTCTTTGCTGGGACTGCACATCTGTAATTATTAAATTACTAGTTAGTACAATGCATGACAAAAATACACTCTGTAATATAACGTTAAATCTCAAAAAGGAAAACATGTACCTCTTGATGCCACTTTTTCTCCCATATATGTCCTTCTAGACAAGACTTTATTGTTCTTGTAATATCCTATTCAACACTAAGAGCAAGACATTGCAATATGTTTTAATGAATTTCATGCAAACAATTTTTCTTTTTAATTTTTTATGTTCTCCGTTACTAGTTTCATTTAAATGTGACTGAGAACTGTTTGCTAAACTGCCATTTTTAATGCTTAAGCTCACCCTTTGAATCTAGGTCCCCCAGAGTCCAGTGCTTGTTTTTACCAATTTCCATTTAGCAGCAAATGTGATATTTACTTTTTATCCTTAGTACACCACTGCCATTCTAAATTAGTTCCTTTTATTGTTAACTTCCCGCCTCCATCTTTGCTGGTATTTTTGCTACATACTACTAGTTTAGTTTTTGAAATTCCTCGATTTGTCAACATTTAACATGGAATATCAAAGACCTATTTACTTTGCTGTGGTGGTCCTTACCTCCCAATTCATGGGTTTCAAGTTTTTCATTTTTGTAGCATGACTTTACAACTCTTTCTTTACATTGTGTTGGACTGAGCCATTTGAATGCCTTCCTTTTATATGGGAGTTGATCTCCCCTTCCCCCAGAGGTGTGTCAGGACTAATGATGTACTATTAATGACATCACTCACCCTGTTCTAACTCAGCACACTGGCCCAAGGTTAATATGCATTTTCTACAAGCCCCTGTGAACATTTGGCAGTATTTGTGGCTTGGTGATAAGACACTTTCGGCTCTGGGGTGTTTGATTATAAAGTTTAGAATGCCTGTAGCTGAATTGTCAGGATTCTGACCTTATCTCATCCATAGCCACATCATAGAATATCATAGTGCCAATGTATAAAACATTACAAAAAATAGATTTTAAAACATAGATAAAGTGACAAAAAATAATGTTTATGAATATGGTGTGTATGGAGTAGTTCCCTGAGGGTTGGTTTCCTGGCAGGGAAGGGGAAGGATTGGGGGTGTTACTGTTTCAGTTGTTCAGTGTTAGAATAATTATGAAATGCAGACTTATTTGCTAGAAATACATTTTAAAGTAAGGGATTGGGGGGTTATCAAGAGCTAGACACAAAAGATTCATAAATTTAGTGTACATAACTCTTTTAACCTTATTATATGCTTTCTGTTTTTATTTATTTATTAGAAATTTGGATAACACCTTTGAGCATAAGAGCTTTTTTCCAAAGGTTCCACATCAATATAGTAGTACAATACATTTTAAGAAGACAATCACAATACCAGCTCAAGAAGAGCATGGTCAGGTACAGACAATGGAGCAAACAGGCAGTGGTGATGGTATCAGATAAACCTGACAATAAGATTCAAAATGGCATAAGTCATTTTAACACAGTACTGAAGTATGTCTGGAGATTTAAGATGTAGCCTTGGGTAGTTTTCATTTGGGGCTACAGTCAGGAATGTTGCAGCTGAGTAGTCAGGGTACTATTAAAAAGTAGGTAATCATATAAAACGAGGAAGTGGGTTAGTTATTTAAAGCAACAGCAGGTAGATTTCATTGTGAGATCTTTTTTTAGGGAGGTCTTAAACTGAAATTTTTTGGAAACCCACCATGGATTCTGGGACTTCATTCATTCAGCAAGCATCCCGGGCTGCAAACAAGCATTTACCTTGACTTGTTTTACAAAAAAGGGACTTCAAGGGCTTGTCTGGACATGCTCCTAGTGGAATAGTTATTATTGACTGGACAGAGAAGGTCACTGATTGCTACCGGGGTGAGACCCAACTGGGCTTTCTTTAGCCCACAGTCAAGTCTGATATTTTTGCCTATCCTGTAGTGTAAGTCAACAAGTGAGAGATTACAGGGAGCAGGTGTGAGTTAATCTGTCAGACTCGCTAACAAAGCAACAGGCTTTGTTGAGGACCATTCTTATCCTATTAAGGATAGGGTTACCACCTGTCCCTATTTTCGCAGGACAGTCCTGATTTGGGCAGCTGTGCCCTGCAGAAAAACATGAAAAATACTACATGTCCTGACATAATAGTACAAAAAATATTTTCAGATTTTCCTCTAAATGTTGCAAAAAACTATAATACCTTAACTAAAATACATTAAAATAATAAGAAAAACAAGAAACAATTAAAAAACTACAACACTTAGTCTTAATTCTAATTATTTAGAGAAAACAAGTCTGTTGCATTGGTCGAGATTACATATTGTCCTGTTTCAGTAAAAAATATCCCATTTTGGGCTTCTTAAAAGGTGGTAACCCTAATTAAGGACAGAATCACTGGCTGCTGTATTACTTTTGCTCTTACTGTAAAGAAAAAGGGGGGAGGAGAGGGAGAGGGAGAGGAGGGAAGTATACAACGCCTGTGTATTTAATTTTAGTTGAATCTTTTATTTAAATACAAACTTATCATAGCCAAGTAATGCTTTTTCAATTTCATGAACCCTGCCCCTCAAGGTTTAAGCCCATACACAGCCTATATTACTACAACACATAATGAAACTAGCTCAAACAAATTGTGTCATATACATGTTTGTTGCATACAAAATTAATACAGATGTTCATGAGTATATATATATATTTTTTTATTTACTATGCTTTTTGTGGTACCTTGGACCATCAGGAATCTGCCCTGGTCATGGCCTTTCTGTGCCTCCCCCTATGATCATAGCCAGCACTCCCCAGTCACCTCTGGCTTACCCCCCAGAGGACGGGGTGGTGGCGATGGCCTCAATGCTGCTGTAAGTACATTATCAGGTTGGGGATCTGGTATCAGAGACTAATGGAGACCCCAGGGGGAGAGCATCATGGAGACGGACCAGGCCCAGGTTTATCTTCACCTGTAGGCAGGAGTGGGGACATGTAATGATGGCCAGCATCCACCCCACCCCTGAGTGACACAGGCATCAGTGTTCTTGTGGCATGCCCAGCCTCTGCTGGGCATCGCTATACACCGAACACATAGACCCCCCCCTCCTCCTGGAGAAGGAGAGCAGTATGAGGATGTTCTATCCTTCTCCCCCCAGCTGGCCCTCGGCTGACTCAGGTCCATTCCCAAACCCGGTTGAGTATATTGTTTTTATATTTGTCCATTATACAAAAAGTTGTCAATAGAATATATGCAATTCCTCTTCCTCATTCATTCCTGTATCCACTTCTACTGTTCCCGGGGTATAGATCCACCACCTTTCCCATCGCAGGAGAAGCAGGTACCAATCAGCACCTGGCTCCAGCTCCATGACCAGTTTTAAGCAGCAACACTTTAGAGAGGCTGCAGTGTGTCCAGCTGTGTTAAAATGTCTTGCTACTGTAGATTTAGGATTCCTCATGCTAATGTTACGCTCTTGTTCCTGAATACTTGTTTTCAATTGTCTCATAGTTTTTCTGACATACATTTTGTCAGATGGGCAGGTGAGCACATATACTACATGGTCGCAACTTGCTTATATAGGACATGTGGTCTTTAATGTAGGAAACTTCCTCTGTAAGTGTCTTTAAAAGAAGTTTTTTAGAAGTATAGGAGCAAAATGAGCATCTTCCATATGAGAAATTTCCTTTTTTCAATGGTCCAAAAAGTTACTGTTCTCCTTTCTTTTGTTCTTGTGTCCGTTGTACAGTATATACTACTTTATCCTTGATAGTAGGGTTCTTTGATGCCTAAACTTTGAAATCTGTCTGTCACAGACCTCTAAAACATGCCAATGTTTATTAACAATAGAGGTAATTTTATGGGTTTGTGTATTGTAACATATACTGAATAATATCCTTTCTGGACCCTCATTTTTACTGACTCTTTCGATGTTTCTGAACAGTCCATATTGTCTACTCTTTGGGTTGCCATACTTTATATACTCTCTTTGTAACACCTTTCCCTGAATCTGTTACAAATTATACTTAATTCCTGCTGACAGGCTTCCAGTGTGCTACAATTTCTCTTTGCTCATAAAACCTGCAAGTAAGGAATGCTATCTATTAGTCAAGGGTTATGAAAACTTGTATCATGTAATATGGTGTTTCAATCAGTTTCTTTATGGTATAGTGTGGTTTCTAATCTCTGTTCAGATTTTGTTACTAAGCTGTCTAAGCAGGAGAGTTGATTTTCATTATAATTTAGAGTAAACTTCAAGATATTACATTTCCCATTAATATACTGATGGAATTCCCTCAATTCTGAATCTGATCCTGTAAATATGACAATAATGTTGTTGATATAGTACCCCAACTGGAGATATATTGTAAATATAGAGGCATGCTCTCAGTTAGGACAAAATCTCATTCAAACTGTTCCATATTTATTTATTTAATTTATTTAGCTTTTGTTAACCGGGTAAGTGCACTAGCCATAAAATGACTACTTTCAGGCATGACCCGGGACAGTACAGACATGCAGAAACTTAACAGGATAACAAACTATAAATGCTTTACATATAATGAGTTAAAGAGGATACAATATATCAGAACATACAAAGTAAAGTGCTTTACATACAATGGGTTAAAGTGGATACAATATATCAGAGACATACAGAGTAGACCATTCATAAGTTCATAGGTGCCTACCTATGCAATGAATAGAGAGGACCTTGGACAATAAATTATCAGGTGACATATCATATGAACAGAACAAGGTACACAAAAACAAAAACAGGTAATAGAAAAGGAAGAAATAACCATTGAGAGCAGGGGGTGTCATTAAGGAAAAGGTTGGTAAGTGAGGAAGAGGGGAGCAAGCCATGAAATTAGATTATATGAGTGTATGTAAGTGTAAGGGAGATGCCTGCAGTGCAAGATTGTATATGGGCAGGGAAAGGGAGCCGGGACAGGCTGAGGCAGTAAGAGGGTTATATGGAGGTGAGGAAATACTATTGTGTGGCCAGAGACATCAGTCATTAGGTAGGGTGAAAGCAGGAACATGTATCAGCAATCAGCAGATTTGAGTGCAGTTTTCTCTTAAAGCATGTGTGGGAGTTAGAAAGTCTAATGTCAAATGGAAGGGAATTCCACAGTTGTGGAGCCGCATGCTCAAATGCAACAGTTCCTTTCCTAGTGCAGCACTTCAGCAAATATAAATTTGCATACGATGGAGCTAAAGTGCTCCCCATTTATGTTCCTCTCATTTGGTCATAATATGTGCTGTCAAAGATTAATCAATTCCTAGAAAGAACTATTTCTGCCAGCTGTATTAAAAACATGGTAGAGGGTTTATCCCCTGCTGGTCTTTTTCTAAGTGTTGTTAAGTAGGGTGTGTAAAGCCTCTTGGTGGGAAATACAAGTATATAAATCTTGTGCATCAAATGTCACCAGTAAAGTAGTTCTCAAGTCCTTTTTACTATTGTTTATTCCCTCTATCACTTTCAAAAAATGTCTCGAGTCCTTAATGTAAGATTTCACTTGTGGCACCTGCGCTTTTATAAAGTAAGCAATACACGAAGAGAGGGGTTTTGATACTGAGTGGATACCGGAAACAGTAGGTCTTCCTGGAGAATTTTGAAAGCTTTTGTGGATTTTTGGGATACAGCAGAATGCTGGTGTCTATGGGTGTATGTTTTCTAAAATCTCTGCCTCCCATGCTGAAATCCACCCCATGTATGGTGCTTGATATAATAGCTGTTTTATCTCAGCCCACCATGATCTCCACTAAAGGGCCTCCTGTCTAGTACATTTTAATTTGTAGTGTTAGATAAGAATCCAGTACCAGGACTGGGACCTGGTGATTCTGTGGTACAGGCTACACTGTAGAGATAGGGGAAAAAGGGAAGGGAAGGGGTAGCTCTTTATATAAGAGAGGGGATAAGGTGTGCCAGGGAGGAGGGGGAGGAGGGTAGAACTGAGGCATTATGGTGACAATTCCAAGACTCAAGGAACAGGACACTCAGGATGGGGGTGGTGCATTGGCCACCATCTCAGATGGTGGGTTTGGACAGAGAATTAGCAGAGCAGATAAAAAGGGTCAGCGGGAAGGGTAACACAGTGATACTGGGGGACTTCAGTCTGCCAGGGGTAGATTGGAGCACACCAGCTACCTCAAGCAGTAGGAAGCAGGTCCTCCTGGATGCTTTCCAGTACAGCTCCTGGTACAGATGGTAAAGGAGCCAACCAGGTTGGGTAACATTCTGGACCTCATGCTGACCAATGGGGAGATTGTCAGAGAGCTGGGGCTGGATGATTCACTGGCGAGGAATGACTACCATACAGTGTGGTTCACACTTAACATGGGCAGGGAGGCTGCAAGGACAGAGACCAGGGTATTGGACTTCAGGTGATCTGGCTTTGGTAGGATGGGGGAAATAGTGGCCAGGCACCTAGCCAGCATCCATCCACATATGGATGCTAATCAGAAATGGGAGGCTTTAAAGCTAGAGCTAGAGGAGGCCACTAGCTTTCGTACTATGACACAAAGCAAAAAAGTTAGGTCCAGAAAACCAAGCTGGTTAAACAGGAAGGTGCTGGATAAGGTGAGGGTGAAAATGCAGCCTTCAGAAGATTCAAGGGATCCAATCAGAGGGAGAATAGAGAGGAATACCTGAAGAAATCAAGAGAGGTGACCAAAGCAGTCAGGGCAGCCAAGGCTTCAGGGGCATTTAAACAAACACAGGACCTCTTCAGCTACATAAGGGAAAGAATGAAGTGTAAGGATCAAATTTTAAGGTTTAGAAGGAATGGGGGGTGGGTGGAGGAGGGGTAAATCGAGCAGAAGCACCCAATGATTTCTTCTGTTCTGTATTTAGTAAGGAAATGGGTGGGTTGCTGCCTCAGGGGTTATGAAGGGCAGGCAATGCGGATGGGAATGACAAATGGGGCAATATCAGAGGGCAGGGTACTGAAAGATCTAAGGGCACTGAAGGTGGATAAGGCACCTGGTTAAGACAGCATACACCCCCTGGGTATTGAAGGAGTTGGTGGAGATCCTAGCAGAGCCATTAACTGACTTGTTCACTACCTCTCTAGGAATGGGATGCATGCCCCAGGACTGGAGGATGGCTCACGTGGTGCCCCTCCACAAAAGCAGACCTAAGGATGACCCAGGCAATTATAAACCAGTAAGCCTTACATCCATTGTGGTGAAGTTAATGAAGATGATCCTTAAGGAGAGGTTGATAACCTTTCTGGAAAGTAACAGTCTCCAAGATGAAAAGCAACATGGGTTTGTCTCTGCAAGATCCTGCCAGACCAACCTGGTTGACTATCATGATTGGGTGACTAGGGCACTTGACAAGGGCCATGCAGTGGATATCCTGTGTCTGTGTTTCAGCAAGGCCTTCAATTCAGTGACACATGGGAGGCTGATTAACAAGGTGGAACATCAGGGAGCAGGGAAAAAGATGGTGATCAGGAACTGGCTTCAGGGGAGGCAGCAGAAGGTGGTGGTGGGTGGGGAGCTCTCATCTCCAAGGGCTATAACAGACAACTGTCACAAGGGAGGCCCTCAGGAAGGAGGCAGAGGGTACCACAGGGAAAGGAAGCAGCTCCTGGTAGGGGACTCAATTATTAGGGGGATAGAACTGGGGGGAGCAAGGAAAACTGAAGTAAGGTGCTTGCCTGGTGCCATGGCTTGGAGGGACAGGAAGTCATCCTTAGGATCACGAGAACAGTTGCACGGGAGTCTGAGCTGGATGTCATTTTCCACCTAGGGACAAATGACTTGGCTCATCATGGTATTAGAGCAGTGAAAAAGGACTTTGTAGAGTTGGGGAGGGGCCTAAGACAAGTAGCACACACAGTATCCTTCTCAGAGGTGCTGCCTATCAGTGGCATGGGTGAGGCGAGGGTACTTTGGACCATGCAGTTTAATGAATGGTTGAAAAAATGGTGTGGAGCACAGGGGTTTGGCTTCATTGGGGCCTGGGGTTCCACCTGGAGGGACACCAACCTATACTGGCAGGATGGTCTGCATCTGTCCAGGAAGGGAACAAGTCTTTTGGGCAATCGGTTTAAATGCTTCATTGGTAAGCTTTTAAACTAGTCAGGGGAGGCACTGATACAGCAGGAAAATCCCAGCCTTCCCTACAAAACAGGGCACTAAATGAGAAAAGACCAAGGTAGAAAGGTCAGTGGGGAATGCTGCTACAGAAGGTAAAGCCATCAAAAAATGGAGATCAATGAGTACCAATGCCCGTAGTCTGGGTAACAAGCTTCCTGAATTAGTGGTCTTGATGGAGGAGGAACATCTGGATATCGCGGCAGTCACAGAAACATGGTACACACAAAACCATGACTGGGACGTAAACATACCAGGACACACTATCTACAGGAGGGAAAGGGAGGGTAAAAGAGAAGGAGGAGTAGCTCTCTACATAAGGGAAGGAATCAAAGCAACAGAACAAAAGGGTAAACAGGGAGGAGAAGAAGCACTGTGGCTCAATTTGGAGGCAGGCAATGACACCACAATCCACGCAGGGTTGTATACAGACCCCCTCTCAGGGAGAGGAAATGGACAAGGAAATGATAGAAAGTATACTTAGAATGGCAGATAAAGGAGAGATATTGCTGATGGGTGATCTGAATATGCCAGATGTTAACTGGAGTGCAGTTGCAGCAGCCACTTCTAAGAGTAGGGTTATTCTAGATGCCCTACAGGGGGCATGCCTTAGACAACTAGTATTGGAACCCACTCGAGAGGGAGCAATGTTAGACCTGGTTCTCTCAAATGGAGATGGAGAGAGGCTCACAGATGTAGAAGTGGGTAGCCATCTGGGAACTAGCGACCATCGAACAGTATGGTTCACAATAAACACAGCAATAGAGTCAAGCCATACAAAGGCAAAAATACTGGACTTCAGGATGGCTGACTTTGCCAAAATGGGTGAGTGCCTAAGGAATGCACTAGCAAATGGGCAGGAAGGAGGGGTGGAAGAACAATGGGGAATAATAACAACTTCCATCACAGAGGTAACAAGCCTTTGTGTGAAGCAAATAAACAAAACAAAATGATGTAAGAAACCACTATGGTTCTCAAAGGAGGTGGCAGTGAAGATTCAAGAGAAAAAGAAAGCATTCAGAAAGTACAAGGAATCATAGAAGGAGCAGGTAAGAGAATTGTATCAGTTAAAGCAAAAGGAAGCTGGGAAGGTAGTCAGAACAGCAAAGGCCTGAACTGAAGAAAAGATAGCAAACTCATTTAAGAAGGGGGATAAAACCTTTTTAGGTACATCGGGGAGTGAAGGAAGACTAAGGGACGGACAGTGAGGCTTAATAAAGGGGAGGGGTGGGCAGAGGGTGACGGTGAAAAGGCAGAGATACTAAAAAAATATTTTTGCTTGGTATTTACAAATGAAGAGGGGGAGGTACCTAAAACAAACAATAGAAACACTCTGGATACAGAAGTTGATACCAGCCCATTTACAGAAGAAAGGGTTCTGAAAGTACTCTTAAAACTGAAGGTCTACAAAGCAATGGGGCCTGATGGGATTCATCCTAGAATTCTAAAAGAACTAAGGGTAGAACTAGTGACACCACTGACTACCCTTTTTAACAAATCATGGGAGGATGGGGTGGTACCCGAGGACTGGAGGAGGGCAGATGTGATTCCCCTTCACAAAAGTGGGAGCAGGCAGAAGCAGGAAACTACAGACCTGTTAGTTTGTCCTCAGTGATAGAGAAAATGATGGAATCACTTCTGAAGGAAAGAATTGTCGAGTACCTAGAGGCCAGAGGGGCACAGGACCCAAGTTGACATGGATTCGCAGAGGGAAGGTCATGCCAGATGAATCTAATAGATTTCTTTGACTGGGTGACCAAAGTAGTAGATCAGGGAGGGGTTGTGGACATGGCCTACCTAGTCTTTAGCAAGGCATTTGACTCAGTCCCACACAAAAGATTAATATACAAGTTAGCCAGCCTGGGAGTGGGTCCCAAAATGATAGTCTGGGTAAAGAATTGGCTGGAGAATAGGACACAGAGGGTAATAGTAAATGGAGTCCACCCTGAAGAAAGGGGAGTTACTAGTGGGGTACTGCAGGGTTCAGTATTAGGACCGGTCCTCTTCAATGTCTTTATAAGCGACATTGCAGAAGGACTGGAAGGAAAAGTATGTCTCTTTGCAGGTGACACAAAGATCTGCAACAGAGTTGATGCTCAAGGTGGGGTGGAAAGGATGAGAAGGGATATGGCAAGGTTAGAGGAATGGTCAAATGTATGGCAGCTTAGATTCAATGCTAAGAAGTGCAACGTAATGCACCTGGCAAACAAAAACCCAGGGGAAGAGTACACAATAGGGGGTGAGATACTAACAACAACAAAAATGGAAAGGGACCTGGGGGTAGTCTTATCAGATGACTTAAAGGTGGGCAAGCAATGTAAGAGGGCAGTAAGGAGGGCTGGGGGGATACTGGGATGTGTAGGGTGAGGCATCATCAGTAGAAAACAGGAAGTTGTTATCCCTTTGTACAGACAGCTGATGAGACCCCATCTGGAGTACTGTGTGCAGTTCTGGTGACCCAGTCTCCGCAAGGCCATAGACAAGATGGAAGCTGTCCAGAGGAGGGCAACTAAAATGGTGCAGGGTCTGCACCACAAGACATATGAAGAGAGACTAAAGGAGCTTAATATGTATAGCCTTGAGGAAAGGAGGGAGAGGGGGGACATGATAGAAACTTTCAAGTACCTCAAGGGAATCAGAAAGTCAAGAGGGTAGCATCTTTCAAAAAAAGGTGTGCAAGAACAAGGGGCACAATTTGAAGATGGGGGTGGCTCAGAGGTAATGTAAGGAAGTATTTTTTCACAGAGAGGGTTGTGGATGCATGGAATGGCCTTCGAGGAGGTTGTGGAGTCAAAAACAGTGGTTGAATTCAAGCATGCATGGGACAGTCATAATGCAATTCTAGGGGGTTGGGGTAGAAAGAAGTAGGCTGCTGGTTAACTAGGATCTGCAGCTTATCCATTAGGTAGGGAAATGGGCAGACTGGGTTGGCCAAGCGGTCCTTATCTGCCATCAAATTATCTGTTTCTATGAGTGCTGCAGGGCTTGGTACTAGGCCTGATGTTGCTTTGCATTTTTATAGCTGACATCTTGCATGGCATTAAGAACAAGATAAGCCTTTTTGCAGATGACACGAAGATTGGAGAGGTGGTGGATGACACAGTAGAGTGGCAGGGGCTGCAGGATGATCTGACTAAACTTAAGGACTGGTCCGGCACATGGCAGCTGGGGTTCAGTGCAAAAAAGTGCAAAGTCATGCATCTGGGAATAAGGAATCCAAGGAGGTGTTATCAACTGGGAGGGGGTACAGATAACAACTAAAGAGGAGGAGAAAGATCTTGACATGTTAATAACAGGGCAAATGAGCCACTCAGCACAGTGCAGGAAAGCAGCAGCAAAAGCCAATAAGATGCCAGGGTGTATTTCCTAGAGGTATCTCCTCCAGGTGAGGGGTGGCGATCCTGCCAGTGTACAGGTAATTGGTGAGGCTGCACCTGGAGTACTGGATGCAGTACTGGTACCCATACCTTAGGAAAGATGTTAAGTTACTGGAGGGGTACAGTGCAGAGCAGCAAGAATGTTTTAGGGAATGGAAGACAAACACTACGAGGAGAGGCTGAGAAAACTGAACATGTATTCCCTGGAGGGGAGGAAGGATGGGAGGATATGATAGAGACCTTAAAATATATGAAGGGTATAAACAAGACTGGTACAGAGGGCATTTTCAATTTAAAGGAGGGGGAGGGACACAAGTGGTCCTGGGCTAAGGCTGGAGGGGGATAGATTCAGAAGAGAGATGAGGAGGCACTTTTTCACAGAATGGGTGGTGTCTAGTTGGAATACGCTGCCCAAGGAAGTTGTTTCCTGTAAATTAGTGGGCAGCTTTAAGAAGGGGGGGACAAAGTGAGGAGGAGGGTCATTGACTGGTGGTTAGGGTATGGAGGGGCAGCTGCAATGTAAGGGGATAGCTAGCTGCAGACTTGATAACTGTGTGGCCTTTATCTGCTGGCAATTATGTATGTTCTTAATCTCACACATTCAAGTTTATAATCCAAGTAGTTTATGACCACAACCCCTCCTCCTCCTATATCTGCTGGCTTGATTATGATGTCCCTTTCCTTTTCTAGGTTCTTCACTTCTTCTCTCTATGATCTAGTCAAGTCAGTTTGAAGTGGTGTTGTTACTGATTTTTTTCATTGCTCAGTTTCTTTGTTAACTAGTTTAATAAATGTCTCTATGGCCTGTAACAAATGTTTAGGGGGATTGTAATTTGATTTTACCCCCACTGCTATTCACAGATCTTTTTTTTCTCTGCCCCCCCCTTCTGATTCTGCTAACTGATATTACAGTCTTAATTTTCTATAATATTTTTCTAAATCCACCCTTAAATTAAAGAAATTGATATCCGTTGTTGGAGAGAAAGAAAGGCCTTGTGATAGGACCTTGATTTGCCTCAGTGTTAGTGACTTAGAACTCAAGTTGTTGAATATTATCGTCATCTAAGTTTGCTATTTAATTATTAATGGTTGCAATGTATTTTATGCTTTTTTTGCTTTTGTTTATGGGTGGCTCATTGTTGTATTTAAAAATATCAATAAAGTATATTCAATGTAAGAACTCAAGTTATATACTACCTCCCGTGTCCTCTCTAGTACCACTTTGTTTGGTAATATTGTCTGCCTTTGTTGCCACCTCCTCTTGCTCCTCTGTTTCCACTTCCTTCATATGCTATCCTCTATTGTGATTGTAGGTCGTACTTCACCTGCTCTCTGTCCTGCTCCCTGGTCTGGCCTGAGGTAGATGGCAGTGGAGCTGTCTCTTGAGGCCATTCTAAAAAATATCCCTGTTGAGTAGACTGATCTGTTTCTTGTGGTTTGTATTGACCTGTTACAAAACTTCCAGAGCATCAGAATTTACACCCCTATAATGGTATGGAGATCTCTTTACTTTCTTATAAGTGTAAACCTTATTGTTTTGGTAGTCATTTAGATCCCTTTGGAATTTTCTAATTTTGGTGTTTTAAGTTGCTGTTAAAATTCCTTTAATGCTGTTTATATTTTGTCTATGATTGTCTTAAGTTCATATAAATCTACTTTTTTCTTATACTGTAATTCTCCTTATGATTGTTTACCTCATTACAAAGCTTTTTACCTTGTTCTATTATCACCTCAATTAGTGCCACCATGCAATCATGGGAGCACTTATTGTGGATACCATCCTATCTGTCAGAAAGTTTCTGAGAGTTTATTCCCAAGTTAGGTTTCACCATGAACCTTAATCCTCTAGGGAAACATTTGTTCATAAGGTATAGTGCTAACATTAGTGATTGCCAATTACATTTTTTATCTTTCTGTAAAAGGTGTTTGTTTACTAATGTCTTTGTGGTAACAGTCTCTGTCAAATTCTCTGCTAAATTGATATGTACTAGTACTTCATTAATCTGTTCATCTGTGTAAGCGAATGATGGTTTCTGAAGTGGATGGTGTCAGTGGGAGTGGATTCAAGCTTTATTATATGTTGCTTGTCTGTGACCATAGAGGTATGTCCAACCATAAAATAGTAGCAGATCCCTGGTTTCTTCTTGTAGCTTGAATGTGGGTAAGTGGAGTATATAAACCGGCTGTGGCGACCTAGGCTCCACAGGGCAAACAGGTTCTATACCTGTATAATGGTACTAGTAGTCATTAGAAAATGATTAATTGCAAGTGTTCAAAACTTTTTTGTTTGCAGAAATTGATATACCTTAATTAACAAGGTACATAATTTTTTTAATTTTTTAGGGTAATATGATGTGCTGGTTCTTATCTTCAAAATCCTACATTTACTATTCATAGAAGATCCATCGAACTAAAAGAGTACTGGGTAAGCCACAGGATCCTATGATGTACTAGTTCTTGTCTTCAAAATCCTACGTTTACTGTTCATAGAGGCTTCATCAAGCTAAAAGGGTACTGGGTAAGCCCCAGGACCCTGGGGCATAGTGTACATCTTCCCAGTATAATTTAGTGCAAAATGTATGGGGGTGTGGATCCTGGAAGCTCAAACCCTTTATTTCTGATTTAAAATAATGTGGAAAAGTCTTCCTAGGTTACACTATCTGCTTATAATTACCAATGGGGGGGGGACACTCTGAAAAACACTGGAAATAAGTAGTAGAGGAGTGATGTGGGATCTGGGAAGCTACGTCCTGTCATGTGTGAGCAACAGTCCACGGGAGAGCCCTGGGTAAGCAGCTTGGTGGGACATGAAGGTAATGAAAAAAAAAGTTGTTAAACGGAACTGGATCGTAAAATGAATCTTTGATCTTGGGGTGGAGTGAAAGCGTGGCTGTGTGTCAGTAAACTGGAAGTGAGAGCAGTGAGCGGGACAGCCCACCAGAGAATTGTTTTTCAAAATTGCCAGGCACGGATCTCTGACTGCACTGCATCCTGTTTGTCATAACAAGTACCAGTTGCCATGTATATAAGCTGATAAGGACATGGCTAGTGGTACCTGTTAGCCAATCAGGATGCAGACTGTCTACTACCCATTTTATAAGCTCCATTATACTTCAGTGGGAGGTCCTGTCTACACCATAGGATTTATCTGGCTTGATATTTTCTATGTAGTCTGGTATCAGGGTCAACATGCTATCTGCTTGTTGCATCATGATTACCCTTGATACCATGCATCCTTACAATGGGCGCACTGAAGGATCGCTTTAGTGAACACCAAAGCAAAGTACTTAGCATATAAATATACAAATATGGAGCTTGGGGGAGCAAATTCTGGAGGACAACTCGCTGACCCAGGCCACACTAAAAGGAAGGATAAGTCTGAGCAGTACCTACACTATAGACAACCCTTGTAAGAAGGAGTTACAAATAGTAATTAAAACTCAGAGTAAAGTAAATTGTGTACTGCATTTTTGGTAAGGGGTAATTACAGGTGTTGTGGCTGCCCATGTTGCTCTAATGCCAGCAATACAAAATTATTCTGTCATCCAAGAACAGTAAACATTACAAGAAGCAAAATTACATTAACTGCAGTATTTTACAGATTATTTATATGTTACATAGTCTAGTCTATGTAGTGTGACCTATATTAGATTTCAAAACTGAGTCTGAAACAGTGAAGAAGAGTGTTTAAGATTGCCATTAGGACTGCCTATGTGAACTATGCCATGGCCAAAATTTATGTGGGATGTGGCCATAGCACCCCAGCTAGCCTGTGACGACATGTGGGAGTGGAAAATATAACTTTGTCCGCAAAAGGAGGAGACCTAATTAAAAGACCATCGCAGCACGAGTCCTATAGGATTTTTACCCTTAATACTGTGTTCCCAATGGACTAAATGGGACTGCACATCATGGACCTAGTGTCCCTTCCAACCTCAAATTACTAGGATACCACCTAATGTTATTTGGTTTTGATTGTGATTTGTTATAAAGAACTACAATACACAGCATTTATAGCAGTTTCAGTGTCATCAATCCAACTCGATCATTTATATTCTCCTCTTGACCCTCCCTTTACTTCAGCTTTTCCATCTTCCCCTCATTTCTGTTTCCTACCATTTTCTTCCATGTTGATTACTGTAGTACCATTGGCACTTAGAGCGATTATAATAAGAAACCATAGCATGTATGCTTGGATCAAAATATCATTATTTATTGTTTTAATAAGTGGGATTTTATAGTGCGTTATTAGTATCTCTATTATGGGTAAGTATTTTTCTTCTCTTCTTTGTCTTCATGTAGACGGTAGTGTCTATTCATTCACTTCTTTGGGTGTCGGTACACATTGTGGTTTCTCTTTCTTCTATATACAGGTACATCTCTGTAATAGAAACTCAATGGCATTGTAAGATTTGTACATAATGAGACCTTGCTCTGCACAAAGCTACTTTATCTGATGTTACGTAATTATTTTTGCACTTTATTGCCTTATCAGAATTAACAGAAATCTCCATAAATAGTGACTAATATATATTTATTGAAAATGTGAAATTGCACTCTGTAACAGTGGTTGAGAAAGTTATTATTAACTTTTAAAGGAAATTTTATTTTACAGTGTTTTGTTGTTTTAACCCTTATGCAGTCTTGTGACAAGCCCTCCAATCCATGCCTCAACTAGTGCCCCTTTGCAGTCGTATACCAAAAACTTTCACCCATGTTCATCTTCAGTGTGGTCCTTGCACCCACTCTTGACCTTGTGCAAAGGTGGCACACCATGAACACCTGAGCCCTTTGAGCCCAGTCACCAGTACCCCAGGATCAAGCCAAGGCTGACTACCTGAATCCCAGATGAAGTTTGGGTAGTGTCTATCAGATTTCTCTCCACTCCTTTCCCTGTATCAGGAAAGAATGTTTTCCAGATTGTTTAAACTAGATTTAGTGTGCCCCTTTGGAATGATGGATACCCCAGAGGTTCACGAACTATACCCTTTTTATTAAAATGCACAACCAGTCTGTATATCATGCTAAATAATGACTACTTTATTTACACAATGTATTTATACACTGGCTAAAATAGAACCAAAGTGCTTGCATGAGAAAACATGGAAAATAAAATGAGTTAAACCATAAAAACACAAACTTAGCTTTCCTGTAGCTAGTTCAGACTTCTAGGTGAAGATATGGAAAACTAACAGTCTCTTGTTTTTGGAGAACCTGAATACATAGAATTCTCTCACTTTCCAGTCTCAAATCCTTGGTCAGCCCATAGGACTACACACTGAACCCTCTTCTCTTTCTCTCCTACACTGTGAGGTAGGCTCTTTATAGAGATAGCTCCCATGTCTTAGTATACAGCTTCTTCTGTAGTTCATGCCTCTCACAAATAAAAACATTATGGTTGTGACAGGATGATACATGCATCCCTGCTTTACTCCTTAACAAATACAATTAAACAACCATCCAATTTTGTCATGCTTTTGTCTTCAAATGGTTGTCAGCAGAATCACTTTTTCCAGAGTGTCACCCTGCCAGTTGACCCCCAGGAACATTTTATTTCTCAAATGACCCTCCTTGTAAATGACTTGGTAAACAGCAGGACCATTTGACCACATATGAAAACTTTTAGAATTTGACTTGGCTGACTTCCTGGTATTTGCTGAGACACTTCAGTATGCCAATTTATTGTATTAAAACAACAGTATGCCACACTGAGGATGGGGCTATGGCAGGAAGGACCTACTTTCATGTGAAAAACAGGCACATTTGATGAGAAAATATTAGAAATCAGATAATCAATCTCATAGTTTCATTCCAGTTAGCTAATTTTACTAAAACATTAGTATGTCACACCTCTGCATTAGATCTATGTGAACAACTTGAATAAGTCAAGGTGTTGCATCAGCGTGTGGGATGAAAGCAAATCAAAAAGGTATATTAAAGGCACACTAAGAACAGAATATAAAGTTATTTCAACCATAGGTCTTTTTCAGGAATCATCTAAAAGAGATAAAGTACTAACATTGTTTTTTTCTCTTTTGGATAATTCCTGAAGACGACCTATGGTCAAAACATTCATTCTAACTTTACTTTCTCTTTTCAGCATGCATTTAATATTACCATTTTGTTTTGAATAAAGATGATCAGCTAAGAAGGATTCAACTGGCTAATCTATAGTGGTGGTGCCGCTCAAACTCATTTCTTTGATCTGGTTTGGCCTAGTCAGTGATTTGCCTCCCATATTTATGGTGTTTCGTTTATTATCCCTGACTCTCCTGAGTTTCTTCCTATGTCCCCTTTTCCATGGGGTCAAATCCCCTACGTCACCTTCCTCTTTCAAGTTCCAATTATGTTCTGAAAAAAAGCTTTGGCATTAGGCCTGTTTACACTACCACACTTGCACCACAACAACCTGAGCACTTGGGTTGCTGAGATGCAAATGGGCAGTGTGAACAATTACCAGATCATGATAATTCAATGCCAAATCCACTCCTGAAGTCCCAGCTGAGTCTGGGACACATTGTGACACAACTGCTGTAAGCTGCTTTGTGGACAGCTAGTACTGCTTGCATCTACACAAACACCAATATTGAGGGCTAGTAAACAGTACCACACCCCTCCATAAACTCAAGGCCCCATCTCCAGGGCAGCTTGCATGAGTGCTGGAAGAGGCTGTGTAGATACGACTTCCGGATCAGTGCGGGAGGAGGAGGGATGATCAGAGTGGAGCAGTGCAGCCTTACCTCAGCTGTGTAAACACAGCTGTTAGTTATTTATGTATTTAGTTTTTGTTGACTGGACAAGGAAGGCTAGGTAATTCTGCCTATTTTCAGCCTCTGGGGGGGTATGGATGGAAACCAAGAAACCTATACTCCTAAAGCACAGAAATGCACCACTCAAATAACAATTTTAAGTGCCATATCAGCAAAATCAAGATGAGTGTTGTTGCATAGAGGCCAGCTCTAGGGATAAATAAATCAGATTATTGAATGTCTTCAGTGTGAGCCAAAGAAACAAACACAATCAGGAGTGTAATGATAATTTATTACTATACTCATGCAAGCACATGACAGAGAAAATCACAAGGGAATTGGTTTCTCACCAATCCTCAAAGAATGTACAAAAGTCTCAGAGAGGAACTGGCTTACAGAAAGTTATATACCATAAATAACAGCATGGTTACAGAGATAACAGTATAGTTACAGATATGAGAAACACAATGTGTTGGTTGTACACTTATAAATAAGGTGTGTACAAGGTATTCTCCCTTGGGTAATTACTTATGAGACAGACTTAGTAATGAGTATATTGTGAGACAAAGGATTTATCTCTGTCAGCATGAAACTTAGACAAAGAGAAATGCTGAATAATCAGAAATACATGTGGCATGCTAACCTAAGTGTAAGACACATACAACATGTGATTATATGAGAAGATAAGTATATTCAGTAATCACTGATGATCTGTAAGAGTCATCTTATCAGTGATTAGGTAGGTTATATATAATATATATATATATATATATATATATATATATATATACACAGATATTAGACAAAGGTAACCTAGGTAAATGCATTATAGTGAGGTATAATAAAAAATGAATGATATAATCCTATAAAAGATGTAAACATTGGCATATATTAGCAGCAAAGCACATTCCTGGCACCCATGCTTGTATAATGGGTACCTAAATCTACGTGTTAGTGCAAAAAAGCAGTGTCACAGTATAAGAGACCAGGAATGCAGTGTGAAGTATATGTGGAATAATAGGGGCGTGTAACCCAGGTTCAACAGTCCCTTCTTTGTTGCCCTAATTGCAAAAGTGGCAACATAATAAAAATAAGATGGTTAGGCATGATTCATCTACAGGTCTAAGGCATGAGCCTGATAGAGGAATTTCAACTGGTCGTGGTGTTGTTTCATGGTTTTCCTCAAACAGAATGTAATTATAAGGGCCAACATTACTAAAAACTGAATTACCACAAAAATTTGAAAAGTAAACTTCACAACTGGTTTTCCAATATCATAGCACTGTCATCACTGATCAGATCATCAAGTGCTTCCTGAGCCCTGGTAACATTGTTACTGATATACATCAGGTGGGTATCTGTCCTATTGAGAAGAGATTGGACAGACAAACTTAAGTTGCCAATATGGACATTAAAAATAGGTAAAAATTGAGACAAAGCATCCAGATAGTCAAGGTTATACTCAATGGTATCTGGTTCTGGGATGGTAACAGGTGTGATCACAGTACGACCTATAACAACACGCTGTTTAGGGGAAAAAAAACAGAAGTTTATTAAAGTCCACATGGCATAACTTTTTTCCATACCAGTAGAATTTATAATTGGTTAACACACAGCATTCTCCATCTGCAGAATAAACCACTTTAGAGGATGGCATTCTCCAGTTGGTAAGTTGAACAGAACAGGAAATATCACTGTCCACAAGCCATAAACCACCAACAGTCCCAGGTGTATATGCACATTTTTTCCAGAGTTAGATGAAGTCTCATAGTTCAAATTAGATCCATTAAGATTCTTCAAAGATAGATCCAAAAAGGAGGCCCAGTCCCAATTAATGGGCCAGTAAGCACAAATTGGCATGACAAGTTCGAAGATGTCATATCTGCATAAAAGGTGATGACCCTTCCAGGTACAACAATCAATATTTGGAGCAACCCAAGAGTTCTAACACATGTGGTAAACCAACAAAGGAAGTAGTTCCAAACTTTCAAGATAAATGTTCCCATCAAGATGACCAATGGAATGGATAGTTGCTAGACGATCAAAGACGGAAGTCCTTGATTGTGCAATAATAGGTTTGAAACATGGAGCAGTACTTGTGTGTGTGGTGACATACCCAAGGTTCCTTGCCATTGACAAGGGAATAGTATTAGATTCAGATAAACATTTATTAACACATGCAATAGAAGTGCATTTGGGGCAGTACCACTGACCCTTACGTCTATCATGTATGAGATCAGAGATACATCCTAATTCCAGACCCCAGAAGAGATTACCGATGGCTGTAAGAACATAAGAGCCATAAGTGGAGCAGAGGACTTCCCTAGCTATGTGATGCTCATCTGCTTTATGATTATTAGCAGAGATGAATTCATTAATTTTGTCCTTTGTCAGGTCAAATCCCCTCGCAATATCCTTCATATTATAAACAGTAAATTGCTCCCCTTGATCGAGACCATCTACACCATGTAAAAGGGGAGGTATGATATTATATTTCATACTACCATGAACCTTTGCCATTTGTACTTGCATACTGGCCATATCAGCCCTATTCCAAATTGACATACCAGAGTCAAATAGGCCTGAGCCCATACCTGTTTCTGCAACAAAATGCTTAGTGTATTTGGCTATATTACTTTTGTCAGTAGTACCAATAGATTTAGGGTTTGAAAATCCTCTGTGTGGGGTACTATCAGCCCCAGTATAGGGGTCATTACTGCATACCTGGTATGCCACCAAGGTATCCAATAATATAATTTGGAAGAAATGGGAAATGTTTGTTGTGGAACATAGGCCAAATGACTCCAAATTCCAATGGATAAGATTTAAAACCACTGGGATGTACATGAACTGCACATTATTAACCAGTGCTCCTGGCTGGGAAGTGGCAGTTAGACCACTGGGTGGTCCAGGGTTCTGTTTTGGGCACTCAACATCAGGTGTCACAAATTCCGGGGCATCATAGGGTAATATCTTAAGGACAATGGCCTTTGTTGTCATATAATTTTGGATGCAAAATTCCTGTTGATCAACAAGATGTAAACAGGAGTCTGGATCAATCCTAGCTGTTAGTTTGTACACTCCTGAATTTGTGGGGTATACCTTTTGGATAGATTGAGTACCATCAGGGTAAAATTTGACATTAGGCAAGCCTTGTAGAGTGCCTTTATGAAGGTGGCCTACTGGGATCAGATCTTTATTATGAACTGCATACAATGCAAATTCAAGACTGGATTGATCTGAAGCAATGACCATAAGATTCAGTAGGGCCTCACTGCACTCCTGGATGATGACCGAGTCTTCTAGGACTTCAATGTGAACACCACGGGATGCTTTCAGATCCCATGGGCTTGTGATCGACTCTGCCTCAATAAGCTATTTGGGTTTAGAGGTCACTGGTTTCTTATCTGCATTGTGGTATATAACTTGGGCTTGTAAGAAGACCAATATTTCTAAAAAGAAAACTAAGCAAAATGCAGTCATCTTTCTCTGGAACCTAAAAGGAAAAGAAAAAAAGAAAACATAATTATTTCAGTACTATTCCACCCACTGGGGTAAAGAAAAGTAATTCAATCTCCTTTAAACAGTTTCATTTGATTGGCATGCAGCCATTTATCATTGACTCTTTTATTGTGGGGCAGTCTGACTTGGTAGACTCCTGGACTGAGTTTGCTTACAATGGGATAGGACCCCTCCCATTTCTTTACAAATGGATGAGTAGGTGGTGCAAATCTGAGTACCATTACCTAGTCCCCAGCTTGCCAGTCCACATCATGTACAGTTCTGTCAAATTGTATTTTGGCCTGTTGCTGGGCCTTGCCCATATATTGTGCAGCAAACAAGTGCATCTTTTGGATATCTTGTTTGAGTTGTTTGACATATTTGTCTGCTGACACCCTATCAGCAGTGGGGGCAGCAAGGTCCAGGCGTAAGTGTTCTGGGAGTCTCATGGACCATCCGGTCATGACTTCAAATGGGTATACTGTGTACCTGCAGAGGGTGTCCCTCTTCTTGTCATAAGGAGCAAAGGCAATAATGAATCCCATTCTTTGGGGTTTTCCTGAACAAATTTTGATAACATAACTTTGATCTGCCTGTTAGCCCTTTCCCCCTGTCCTGATGACTGTTGGTGGTAAGGGATGTGAAACTTCTGTTTTATCCCTAACAAATCCAGAGTTTCCTGCATTACTTTGGCTATAAAGCTGGATTCCTGATCAGAATCTACCTTCAGGGGTAAACCCCACCTGGTAAATAGTTGGTTTACCAAGACATTTGCAGTCACTTTAGCTGTGTTGCTCTTTGTTGGAATTATTTTGACCCATTTGGAAAATAGGTCAGTGATCACTAGTGCACACTTACTGTTGTTCTTAGTGGTGGGCATGGGGCCAATGTAGTCAATCTGGATATTGTTCCAGGGGCCTGAGTGCCTCTGGGGTAGTAACTTAGCATTTTTCCTAGCGAGTATATTCTGTGCACAGATCAAGTCAGGGCTTCTTCCTTTTTCAGTTATGCTAAGTTCTAGGAAGAGAATCTCCTTCTGGCACAACTGTGATTTACAAGGGTAGAACTCGAGGCCTGACTTCTGTAGGATAGACAGTAGTTCGTCTAGTAGAACCAAGTGTTCTTCTTTTGTGGTGGTAGTCAAAAGCAAATCATCTATGTACTGTAATAGGCATTCAGGGGTCAAAACTCCCTGTAATGCATCTTTCATGTGTAAATAGAAGAGGAAGGGAGGGACTGTTATAGAACCCCTGTAGGAGACAGCTCCATATGTACTGTCTACCTTCAAAGGTGAAGGCAAATTTGTATTGGTTCTCTTTAGCCAGTGGTAAGGACCAAAATCCATTGGAAATATCCAATATGGTAAACCATTTATGGTCTGGAGTCAGCATCTTGATCACATCAGGGCTGATGCCACTGTAGGTGCACAATTTGAGGTTGCCTGATTGGGCCTTCTATAATCAATTGTAAGTCTCCATGGCCCATTTGGCTTTTGGACAGGCCAAAGGGGTGAGCTGACAGTCGAGACACATGGCCTGATTACACCCTGCTGGAGCAGGGATTCAATGGTCTTGCTTAGAGATGGCAGAGCCTCTGCAGGAAATGGATATTGCCTTTGCATTTCAGGGTCTGGTCCTGTTACTTCAATGGTAATATTCATTCTGTCACAGTCATGCTTATCCTTTGCAAACACATCCTTGTGTCTGACAAGGATTGGCTGTAAGTTTCTGTATAAATCATGATCCTTAAAGAGGTCTATGATGTCATACTCAGTGTCATTCTGTGTTGTGGCTCCCAGTGTATGTGAATCACATATTCTCAATGTGTGGTATTGTCCTGGTATTTGGATCATTAGCCTGTTCGCCAGATCCACAACACATCCATGTTGTCCTAGAAAATCAATTCCCCAAATACCTGGATGATGATGCAACACCATGAGATCAAAAGTGAACTTTGTGGTGAGGTTGCCCACCACTACATGGATAGGTTTGGACTGATAGGTCTGTAATGCAGTACCATCCACTCCCTGTGCAACAGTCTTCTGTCCGGTAGACCAGAGTGAGAATTCAGGATTCTCATCATGTAACACTGACATGGCTGCTTCAGAATCATGTATAATTACTATTTGGTGGCCCCCAACCTTGGCCTTTACACAAGGTCTGCTGCTTATATCCAATATAATAAGGGATACAATTCAGACTGGGGCCTATAAATTGTCATTGTTCTGTATTAGAGGTCCCTTTCTCAAGTTTCTTTGCAATACATTATAGGACACAGCAGGGAAAGGAAGCAGCTCCTGGTGGGGGACTCACTTACCAGGGGGATAGAACTGGGGGAGGCAAGGGAAAGTAAAGTAAGGTGCCTGCCTGGCACCATGGCTTGGAGGGACAGGAAGCAGATTCTAAGGATCATGACAGCAGCTGCATGGGAGACAGTGTTGGATGTCACTGTCCACCTAGGGACATATGACTTGGCCATGCATGGGATTAGAGCAGTGCAGGAGAAGTTTGTGGAGTTGGAGAGGGGCCTTAGACAAATAGCTCATACAGTATCCTTCTCAGAGGTACTGCCTGTCTATGGCATGGGTGAGGCAAGGGTACTCCGCACCATGCAATTCAATGAATGGTTGAAAAACTGGTGTAGAGCACAGGGTTTTGGCTTCACTGGGGACTGGGGTTCCACCTGGCAGGATACCCACCTATACTGGCACAATGGTCTGAATTTGTCCTGGAAAGGAACCAGTCTCTTCAGTGATCAGTTTAAATGCTTCATTGGCAAGCTTTTAAACTAGCCAAGGGGAGATACACTGATAAGCAGCAGGGAATTCCCAACCTCCCCCCTCCAAAACAGGGCACTAAATGAGGTAAAGACTAAGGTGGGAAGGTCAGAAGGGAGCAGAACTGGGGTAAATGGAAAAAGCAAAGTCAGTAAGGGCAGGGATGGGGCTACAAGAGATAAAGCCATCAAACAATGGAGAGTAATGAGTACCAATGCCCATAGTCTGGGCAACAAGCTTCCTGAACTAGTGGTCTTGATGGATGAGGAACATCTGGATATCACTGCAGTCAGAGAAATATGGTACACAGAGAACCATGACTGGGATGTAAACATACCAGGGTACACTATCTACAGGAGAGACAGGGAGGATAAAGGAGGAGGAGGAGTAACTTTCTACATAAAGGAATGAATCAAAGCAACAGAACAAAAGGGTAAACAGGCAGGACAGGAAGCACTGTGGGTCAACTTGGAGACAGGCAATGGCACCACAATCTGCACAGGGGTTGTATACAGACCCCCATCTCAGGGGGGAGGAAATGGACAAGGAAATGATAAATGGTATCCTTAGAATGGCAGAAAAAGGGGAGATAATGTTGATGGGGGATCTGAATATGCCAGATGTTAATTGGAGTGCATTTGCTGTAGCCACATCCAAGAGCAGGGTCATTCTAGATGCCCTGCAGGGGGCATGCCTTAGAGAACTAGTACTGGAACCCACTCAGGAGGGAGCAATCTTAGATCTGGTACTCTCAAATGGAGATGGAGAGAGGATCACAGATGTAGAAGTGGGTAGCCATCTGGGAACTAGAGACTATCGAACAGTATGATTCATGATAAACACAGCAGTAGGGTCAAGCCATCAAAAAGCAAATGTCCTGGACTTCAGGAGGGCTGACTTTACCAAAATGTGTGAGTGCCTAAGGAATGCATTAACAAATGGGAAAGATGGAGGGGTGGAAGAACAATGGAGAATAATCAAAACTGCCATCACTAAGGCAACAAGCCTTTGTGTGAAGCAAATAAACAAAACAAAATGATGCAAAAAAACACTATGGTTCTCAAAGGAGGTGGCAGGGAAGGTTAGGGAGAAAAAGATGGCATTCAGGAAGTACAAGGAATCACAGGAGAAGCAAGACAGAGAACTGTATCAGTTAAAGCAGAATGAAGCAGGGAAGGCAGTCAGAACAGCAAAGGCCCAAACTGAGGAAAAGATATCCAACTCAGCTAAGAAGGGGGATAAAACCTTTTATAGGTACACCAAGGAGTGAAGGAAGACCAAGGGTGGGATAGTGACACTTAATAAAGGGGAAGGGATGGGCAGAGGGTGACTGTGAAAAGGTAGAGAAACTAAACAAATATTTTTGCTCAGTATTCACAAATGAAGAAAGTGAGGTACCTAAATATTCACAAATGAAGAAAGGGAGGTACCTAAACCAAACAAAAGAAACACTGTGGATAGGAGGTTGATACCAGCTCATTCACAGAAGACAGAGTTCTGAAAGAACTCTTAAAATTGAAGGTGGACAAAGCAATGGGGCCCGATGGGATTCATCGTAGAATTCTAAAAGAACTGAGGGTAGAACTAGTGATACCACTGACTACCCTCTTTAACAAATCGTGGGAGGATGGGGTGGTACCTGAGGACTGGAGGAGAGCAGATGTTATTCCACTTCACAAAAGTGGGAGCAGGGCAGAGGCAGGAAACTACAGACCTGTTAGTTTGACCTCAGTGATAGAGAAAATGATGGAATCACTTCTGAAGGAAAGAATTGTTGAGTACCTAGAGGCTTGAAGGGCACAGGACACAAGGCAGAATGGATTCACAGAGGGAAGTTTATGTCAGACGAATCTAATAGATTTCTTTAACTGGGTGACCAAAGTAGTAGATCAGGGAGGGGCTATGGACATGGCCTACCTAGACTTTAGCAAGGCACTTGACACAGTCCCACACAAAAGATTAATATACAATTTAGCCAGTCTAGGAGTGGGTCCCAAGATGGCAGCCTGGGTAAAAAATTGGCTGGAGAACAGGACACAGATGGTAATAGTAAACGGAGTCCGCTCTGAATAAAGGGGGGTTACTAGAGGGGTATCGCAGGGTTCAGTTCTAGGACCGGTCTTCTTCAATGTCTTTATAAGTGACATTGCAGAGGGACTGGAAGGAAAAGTATGTCTCTTTGCAGATGACACAAAGATCTGCAACAGGGTTGATAAACAAAGTGGGGTGAAAAGGATGAGAAGGGACTTGGCAAGGTTGGAGGAATGGTCAAATGTATAGCAGCTAAGATTCAATGCTAAGAAGTGCAAAGTAATGCACTTGGGTAACAAAAACCCAGGGGTAGAGTACACAATGGGGGTGAGATACTAACAACAAAAAAAATGGAATGGGACCTGGGGGTAGTCATATCAGATGACCTAAAGGTGGGCAAGCAATGTGAGAGAGCAGTAAGGAGGGCTGGGGAGATTCTGGGATGTATAGGGAGAGGCATCACCAGTAGAAAACAGGAAGTTGTTATCCCTCTGTACAGACAGCTGGTGAGACCCCATCTGGAGTACTGCATGCAGTTCTGGAGACCCAATCTCTGCAAGAACATAGACAGGATGGAGGCAGTCCAGAAGAGGGCAGCTAAAATGGTGGAGGGTCTGCACCAGAAGACATATGAAGAGAGACTTAAGGAGCTTAATATTTATATCCTAGTGGAAACGAAGGACGGGGGGGGGGGACATGATAGAAACTTTCAAGTACCTCAAGGGAATCAACAAAGTCCAAGATGGTAGTATCTTTCAGAAAAAAAGGTGTGCAAGAACAAGGAGGCACAATTTGAAGATAGAAGGTGGAAGGCTCAGAGGTAATGTGAGGAAGTATTTTTTCATAGATAGGGTTGTGGATGCATGGAATGGCCTTCCTGAGGAGGTTGTGGAGTCAAAAATAGTGGGGGGAATTCAAGAATATATGGGACTGTCATAAGGCAATTCTAGGGGGTGGGGTTAGGAGGAAGTAGGCTATTGGTTAACTAGGATCTGCAGCTTATCCATTAGGTAGGGAAATGGGCAGACTGGGTGGGCCAAGCGGTCCTTATCTGCCATCAGATTCTACATTTCTATATCTTGTACATTCTTGTTAGAAGTGCCTGCTGCTGGGAATGACAGTTCCTGTATCTTACCTGCTACTGCAGCCACAGTGTGGGATGGTCATGGAAACACTGGTGGAGGGGGTCTTGCTGGTGGTGATGCACGTAGAGGTGGTGCTGCACATGCAGATGGTGCATGTACCAGTAGTGGTACCTGTACAGGTGATGGTGCATGTACAGGTGATGGTGCATATGCAGATGGTGCTACCTGTGCAGGTGATGCTGCATATGCAGATGGTGCTGCACATGCAGGAGGTGCTGCATCTGCTAAAAGCAGGGTGAAAAAGGCATGTACTGTTTCAGCTATAGTTTGTGGTTCAGCAGTAGGCTGTTGGAGGAGGTGTTGCTCTAGCACCTGGCATTACAAGTTCATAAATCAGAGCTGCATCTCCCCCCCCCCATGGCCTGTGATGATGGAATTATCGCAGCCACATGGCGCTCAGAAATAGGGTTACTAGGTGTCTTGGAATGTTGCAGGGCTTCTTGGAGGTTTTTATTCTCCTCTACAATCTCCCTGTAGGATGGCCCTTCACATTGAAACCTGCCATCCTGTCTAGTCCCTTTATTGTTATACTTTCTGTCCATCCATTTTTTATTGTTTTGTGCATTATTGGAGGCAGGAGCCTTTTTACCCTGTGCCCCCCACTCCACTGCATAGTGGGTTGCTCTTCCAGAAGGCTGCTGGACAGCAGCAACCGTGTTTTTGTTGTTGGAACTGAGAGTGTGCAGGTATATCTGGTATGCTTTTCCAACCACTTTCAACATTTTTGCAAAACCATCCTTATCAGGAAAAATAGAACACTCAATCCTCTCATAGAGGCCTGTTGTCATGTTACATAAGAATAGATCTTTATAATCCAAATTATCAGCCTCACATCTTGTTTGCTAAGGCTTTGCCTGATCTAGAAGCCATCCACAAACATCTGTGGTAGTTTACAGGGGATTCTTAAACTCCTTGCTTTACACTATATGCCAGGCGTGCTCCAACTACACCTGGATACTGACCTGCTATTAGGGCTGAACAAATACTAGCTCATTCTTTTTTTGTACCATCTCTGATATCTGACTGAAGTTTGGACCAGAGGCTGGGGTCTACAGTTAACCGGAGCACCTGTACACATCCATCCAGAGGCAGGCTAAGCATCTCACAATGTGCTAAAATTTAACCTTAGCAAGGTGGCAGCTTAGATTATCAGAGAGCTGCATGCTCCCAATACTGTAAGCCATCTGCTGTGCTCACCGAGCTGACTTCATGGGGTTAGGTGTCTGTGGTTTTGTGTCAGGAATAACTAGACTGGCTCACTTTATTGGTGCTTCTGCTGCAGCGTCTGCCACAGCTCTCACAACACTGGGCTGTTTACTATCCTCTTTTTATAAAGTCATCCACTTCTTGTCTAAGGGCATCTCTCTGTTCATCAGTAACATCAAGCCTACCAAAAACTTTCATAATCATTTTTCTGAATTTTTATCTTGTCTTGCCTAGTCAAGGCAGCGATCACAGCTCCTTGTGGTCATGTGTTCTGACCTCAGTGATATGATGGTCGACCATTTTGAGATGATGTCTCATGGGCGAAGCCATCTTGTTGTACGGCAGCCTGTGCCATGTCACCACTACTGAAGTATTGTCAGCCATTTTGAGGATGACAAGGGGATGTGACGTGATGACATCTGCTTCCACCATTTCAAGACACTAACTGTCCACCATTTTGTGAATCACCAGGAGAATGGCCTGTGGTTATGCTAGTCCAAACCACAGCACTCTGTGATTCCTCACAATCAGATTCCTCATTACCAGAGGTGGTAAAGGCAATGGACATCAGGCACTCACTGGCTCTGATATTCCCCATGAGTACCTCCCTTTGATGGTGCAATTTTGCTATCTTTGCTGTACATTTAACATGATGGATCCTTGATTTGTCCACAGACGAATCATTAAATACCTCTTTCTTTAAATACCTATATGCAGCAGTCACCTTGAAGTTCTCCCTGATCTGACGATCTAGCTCAGCACTACCTCAGTCAGGTCGACCCTAAGTTCCTCATTTTCAACGCATAAGGTATCACTGGTGTCAGCCAGAACACCATTCATTTGTAAAACCTGCTTCCTATTGAGCTCTGCCCTTTTGCAATCATCTCTCAAGGCATACAATTCCTGGTTGCTGTTGTTAACAGAGTCATGTAACAGAGACTTATTCTGCTGATGCAGGGACTGGATTTGACATTCTAGTCTGTCTGCCCTCCTTATGTGGTCAGCATCTATCAGAGCCATTTCCTGCTTGCTAGTGGCATACTCAGATTTCAAATCAGACAGTTCATTTAAAGCAACTTCAAAACCTACAAAAAGCATTGCAACGAATAATCCTTTAGGATTAACTTTTTTTGGTACCATGTTTCAATTCACTATAGTGTTCAAAGACAGCCCTTACAGGGTCATCTCTACATTTTGCTATACTAGCAAAATCCTCAAAACTGCTGTGGGCAGCAAGTCATTGTTAGGCATTCGGCCTCAACTCAGTGTTGATTGTTTCAGAGATGTCTATATAAACTTAAAAACCTTTTGTTGACTGTGGATCAGTAAATACATTTCGAACCATAGCTACTGAGAGCACACAGACAGCGTTTGGCGAATGTGGATTCCTAAATGAGTATAAATCCACTAGAATGTGAACCCACAAATGAAAGCAATCTATCTGTCTTTTCAGACCCTTTACAGCTCTGTGTTCCCACAGGGGAAAGGCAGCTCATTACACAGAATTGAATATCTGGCAGGAGGTCTGTATGCCTAAGTTCCATTCACTGGGGAACAGCAGACCGAAATGATTTACACAGAAGACACTAACAGCTGCTTGTCACTGGGGATTTCTCACCCAACGTGTAAGTCCACAAGGGAAATTAAAGTGTAACTTTGACTAGCACTCAGACATTTGCCACAGTCGCCATTATGTTTCTGAGAGGCCAGCTCTAGGGATAAATAAATCAGAGTCTTGTATGTCTACAGTGTGAGCTAAAGAAACAAACACAAGCAGAAGTAATAACGATAATCTATTACTACACTCATGCCAAGCATGTGTCAGAGAAAATCAAAAGGGAGTTGATTTCTCGCCAGTCCTCAAAGAATGTACAAAATTCTTGGAGAGGAACTGACTTAGAGAAGGTTATATACCATAGATAACAGCATGCTTACAGAGATAACAGTATAGTTATGGATATGAGAAACATTATGTGTTGGTTCTACAATTATAAATAAGGTGTGTACAAGTGTTCTCCCTTGGGTAATTACTTAGGAAACAGAATTACTAATGAGCATACTGTGAGACAAAGGATTTGTCTCTGTCAGCATGAAACTTAGATAAAGAGAAATGCTGAATGATCAGAAATACACGTGGCATGCTAACCTAAGTGTAAGACACATACTACATATAATTATATCAGAATATAAATATATATGATTAGTAATCATCAAGCTACTGATGAAATATGCAGGCCCTTAGCTCAGAATTGCAGGTTCCATATAACTACAATCAATCAAAGGCTACTTCAGGATTGGCAGGCTAATTTTACAATAATTACTAAAGTTTGGAGCAGGTTCAGCAACATTTGTTTTACACACACTCAAAGTGGAGCAAACTGCTGCATTACTGCAAGGGAGACTACGTCTGAATGGCCAATAAATCAGAGCATGCATGGTAGGAAAATTAATTTTAAGTAAATTAGCAGCACTCAGTGTCCCAGTGAGGAACTGGGAGTAAACTCTAGCAGTCGAGTTGCCGAGCTCTGAATGTGACACAGGAGGGCTATTAAAAAAGGTGCCAAATTTGAAATGGGCAACTATTATCCGGGCAGGGCATCTCAGTTTTTAACTTCATACCTTCAGTTGCCTATCAGGCAGTGGTCGGGGAGCAGCTCCAACTGGACATGGAGCCCGAGGTGAAGTAGGGCAACTGAGGAGAGAAATACTTTTTAAATTAAGTGATGGGTGGGTAAAGGGAGGGGGCAAGAAAGGGAAAGAAGGGCTTGAAGACAAAAGATTAGGAGCAAGCTAGGGGTGGGGGGGCAGAGGACAGTTTCAAAATGGTGATGTGGAAGGGCAGAGTGATGGGGGAGAGCTCAGCAGAGAAGGATGAGCAGGCAATTAGACAAGAGAACTACAGGGGAAAAATAATTACACAGTAAGAAGGAGTGATGGGAAGGCAGAGAAAGAAAAAAATAATAATTACAACAGTTCCTAAGCAGCAGGTGAACATATACGAGAAGTTAATTCTGTGGCACAGCTATTTCAATTAGATCAGGCAGCAAACAGTAACAATTAGTACAGTCATACAACCATCAGTCAAAGGCTGCCTTCACTAAAATGCAGTTTTTAAATTATGCCGGTTTTCAATTTGCAATGTACAGGCAGTTTCAGTAAAATCAGCAAGCTTCTGTTGAAATACTGCTGGCTGGCTGGCTGCCAAAAAATCTGACAAGAGGTACAGGGCCGGCTGGCTGCTTTGCTAAGGATGCAGTGTTTCAATTACACAAATCTACAGTCAGCTTCAGTATAATCAGCAAGCTACTGATGAAATATGCATGCTCCTTAGCTCAGAACTGCAGGCTCCATATAACTACAATCAATCAAAGGCTACTTCAGGATCGGCAAGCTAATTTTACAATAATTACTAAAGTTTGGAGCAGATTCAACTGTATTTGTTTTACACACTCTCAAAGTGTCAGTTTGCACCACTTTGAGTGTGTGTAAAATAAATGAATCATAAACAGTAATAATGAAAAACATTCAAGTACATAAAACAAGAATCAATGCAGAAATCATACAATCATCAAAATGAAAAGGAAACAATAAGGAATATATAAAATATTATAAGAAAACCCCACTCATCATTTGTAACACAAAAATACAGGAAATATCACTTCTCATAACATTTCAACAATTCACAGTGCAATGTAACTGTGTTACTAAACAGAAATCAATAAGCAAGATAAAAAGGTGGTACTCACAGGACCCAGAGCACATACCTCCATAACAATCCTACCTGCAAATCCTGTAATGATACTAGCTCAGATCTGTAAAGAGATAGAGAGCAGGAAACTGTCAACTAGCTCTGTGTAGTATATTTCTGTTGTAAATGCAACAAATAGTGATGTCAAAGAGTAGGGGACTTTCCCAAGTGTATTGGCCAAATTTGCCCCATTCACTAAAAATACCACACACAGGTTAATCTGGTTTCATTTCAGTTGGTTTCCATCCATATGTTCCAACAGACCAAACTGCGAATAGCCCAGGCTTGGAGGAGTATGGGTAAGGGCGGCCGGCCCACAACAAGAAAGAATATCCAAGAAACCTACCCTCCTAAAGCACTGAAATGCACCACTCAAAATATCATCTTTTAAGTTCCGTATTAGCAAAATCAAGATGAGTGTGCATACAAATCACACCACTGCCACAATGCCCCAATAATGCCCCAATATGGGGCAGTGTGGCAGTGGTGTGATCTGTATGCACACTGTTGTGCCTGGGTTACACGCTTCTATTATTCCACATATACTTCACACTGTATTCCTTGCCTCTTATACTGTGACACTGCTATATTGCACTAACATGTAGATTTAGGTACCCATCGTACAAGCATGGGTGTCAGGAATGTGTTTTACTGCTAATATATGCTAATATTTACATCTTCTGTAAGATTATATCATGCATGATTTATTATACCTCACTATGATGCATTTACCTAGGTTATGTTTGTCTAATATGTGTTTTTATATACACTCTATATATAACCTACCTAATCACTGATAAGATGACTCTTATGGATCATCAGTGATTACTGTATATCAGTCAATCTTTATTTAACCAGGTGAGCATCATTGAGAAGAACTCATTTACAAGATGAGCCTGGGCATTCACATATATAAGTACAGGCAACAGTATATACAATGTTACAACAATTGGGAGTCCAACAACACAGTAATTCAAAAAAAGAAAATAAAAAAAGAAATTAAATACACGATAGGTATAGGGACGGGATATATACAGTGTTACAACAAATTAGTGTTCATACCATGCAGTCATGCTAGTGTAAACAAGGAAAAAGTGCACGTCTTTGATGAAAGTAGCATACATACTGTATTAAGGTACAAAAACCTATGTACATTAGCTGCATCAGGAACCTATGCAGCAGGAAAGGGTAAGGAGAAGGGGGAGTAGAAAGAGGAAGGGGGCAAAGCCAGAGGGGGAGGAAGAGTGATATGTTGGGGAGGGCATTACATAGCTTAGGGAATAGGTCAGGGTAAAGCTACAATGTGAAAAGGGGCAGGGCACGGAAAAGAAATAGGGGAGAGGACCTTAGAATAGAGAGTAGGATAGCTATGGTAAGAGTGCCATTAACGGAATCGAGTACAGGTTTCTGAAAAAGAACATTGGTAAAGGGACTTGAAGAAGCTCAGTTTCACAGGGATTGACAACATTAGAGTTTTCTGCACTGTGTTCCAAATGACAGGAAGAGCATGACTCATTGCAGATTTGCCATATCTGGTTTTCACCATAGGGATGAATAGTGGTATGTAAGAGAGGCTTCTCAAGGTGTAGTTTCCAACCCTACAGGTGGGCAGACAACTCACAATATAATGCGGGATCATATTAGTGATTGCTCTGTAGGTCCAGAGCACTGCGTTCTTTTGTTGTCTGAATGTTAGTGAGCTCCACCCTACCTTGGCATAGAGCTCACAGTGGTGTGTGGCATAAGGGAGACCAGTTATGAATTGAATAGCTCGATGGTGCAGTATATCCAGGTTAGAGAGGGAGAGCTTTTGGCCTTGGCCATACAGGAAATTGGCATAATCTAAAAGAGGCAAGAATGTAGTCTGGACCAACCTAGTTTTAGCTTCTGGTGTAAGTAGATTTCTAATACGGAAGAAGAGACCGAGTCTCTGTTTCAGTTTTTTTGGGAGTTCATCGATATATAGGATAAAGAACAATGTGTGGTCTATCCAAAACCCTAGATACTTACATTTCTCAATGAACTCCAGCAGCTCACCCAGTAATGTGTATACGAAGGGAGCAGAAACACGAGACAATTGCAAACGCGAGCAAATATTATAGTCTTGGTCTTTTTTTGCATTTAGGAGGAGCTTTAATTGAAATAGATTTTTCTGTAAATGATCAAAGTCTCATAGGAGAACACTGCAGGCAAGATCCACAGTAGGTCTGGCAATGTACAAGACAGTATCATCTGCAAATAGGTGGATGTTTGCTGCAGAGACACCAGTATTAATCCAGTTATTATAGACAACAATTAGTAGCAGGCCTAAAATGAAACCTTGGGGGACACCCCTTAACAGGGTTTTTTAAGGAGAGAGGCCCCCCTCAATCTTAACCAGCTGTTGACACTCAGTAAGGTAGTTAGTAAACCAGTTCAAGTCTTGTTGGTCTGCTTCAATATTACTTAGAATACAGCGGAGTAAGTCATGGTTCACAGTAACAAAAGCTTTGCTCAGGTCAAGAAACAAAGCACACACATAATTTTTTGTGTCCAAGGCAGTCTGCCAATCATTAGTGACCTTAGCCAATGCAGATACAGTGCTGTGGTGAGGTCTAAAGCCTGACTGAACTGGATTCAATAGGTTTTATAGGTCTCCAGATAGGACCTAAGTTGCTCATTGACCACCTTTTCTAATAATTTGGATAGGATGGACAACAGTGATATTGGTCAGTAGTTATTTAGGTCACTGGGGTCCTCAAATTTAAATAGGGGAACTACATGAGCTATCTTTCAGACTGGGGGAGTGCTCCCTGTGCAAGGGACATATTAAAGAGGAGAGTAATAGGGGGGTGACAAAATTTAATATCCTAGCTTTAGGTAATAAGGTTCAATATTGTCAATGCCTGCTGACTTTCTGGTGTCAAGGCTCAATAATAGATCCTCTACTTGTTTTAAGGTAATTGGAGTGAAGGAAAATACTCCTTCATGGGAGGGGATAGCTGAGGCATGGCAGGTCACGTCGTGGTTGCTGAACTGCGAATGAAGTTTAGATGCTGGAGAGGTGTTAAATGCCAGGCCAGCTGTCACAAAGTGGTTATGGATAAGCTCAAGGATCTCATTTTTGTCTGTGGTGGAAATACCACCAGATGCGATTTTCTGGGGTAATGAGCTGGCTGGGCGAAATCCTTCAATGTCCCTGAGTTTTTTCCAAAATTTGGTTGAGCAATTAGATGCGGTTTCAAGTTCAGCACGAAAATAATTAGCTTTCTCAGTCCTGAGTAGCTTAATGCACATGTTTCTTGCAGCTCTAAATGCCACCCAGTCCGCTTGTTGCTTAGATTTTCTCACCCTTTTCTATAAGTAATCCCTGTTTAGCGATGCACTTTTTAGGCTAGCCGTGAACCATGGCAGGACTTTTTGGTGTGTACTTTGTGCAGAGAGGCATGTCTGTTTATAGCATCAATCACTATGGATTGGAAAAACTCATATGCTTTAGATACCATGCTAGCCAGATAGAAATTTTGCCAGTTAGAGTGTTGGAGTTCAGAAAGGAAGGCGTAAGGATCAAAGTTCCGTCAACTTCTTTTTAAAACTAACCGAGACATAGAGATCACTTTCGGGGCAGACCTCACACAAGCAATGGCACAGTGATCGCTATGGTCATTAAAAAGAGTACCAGAATGAGAAATAATATGAGGCTTGTTCACTGAGATTAGATCCAAAAGTGTACTGTTATGAGGATTTTTCCGGTTTAGCCTGGTAGTTTCCTGAATAAGCTGGGTGAGCCCAAACATATCACAGACATGCTTCAGAGGCTTAGAGGCAGCAGATAGACAGTCCATGTTGAAGTCACCCATGATGATTAATTCAGAGGCTATTGTAGGTAGAGTCTCACTCAAGAAGTTCATGGTTTTTTGCCCTGCTGAAGGAGGCCTATAGCATTCAAGGATATGAAGGGGGGGGGTTGACTGGTGTAGCTGAGACTTTACAATAACACACTTGTATTCTTTAGACAGCGAGGTGGACTTGACTCAAGAAGATGTATATTTGTCAGCAACATAAATAACTACACCCCCTCCCTTAGTTTGTCTATCCGCCCTGAATACGTTATAGGAAGGAATACTGAACTCATGATCCTGGTTCATAGGTTTCAGCCATGATTCCATAACCACGAAGATTCATTCTATATTTTCTTTTAATAAAAAAAATTCCCTACTCTTTTTGAGAAGTACCATGGGACCTTTAATGTCCACTTGAACAACCACCAGCACGGGCAGATGGTGTCAGTATTGGGGATTTCACCCCACATTCCTGGTGTGGAGATATTGTCAACAACCTTTAGATCTTCCAGCCTCAGAGGGAAGTGTGCAACCTGCTGAACCACTGACACTGATATGCACAGTTTCTACTCCTATCCTGGTTCTCAGCCACTCCTTGATTTCCTTTATGATAGTCTTGCTGTCCCTCAGTGTTCCTCTCTTGCCTGAAGACAATCTGTTCATTGCCCAGCAGCTGTAGGCCTTTTCTTTTTGTTACAGATTGATTGCCTTAGGTTCATTTTAAGCTAGAGGTCCACTTCCTGGAACATTTTTACTTATTGGGTTTATTATTTCTCTTGATCCACTATTGAAACTATCTTCCAGACTAGCAATTGCCTGTAAAGTCCTGATTTGACATTCCTTCTGTAGTGCTCAATACTCCTTGCCGAATCCACAACAGGCTCCCTGCCCTTCCATACATGTGGAGGGCTGGAACACTGGGAGATCTGTGGAGTGCCCCATTTACAAAGGATGTACACTTGTTGGTCACTCTGGAATACCAACAAAGCTAGATGTGCACTCCTTCCACATCTGACTTCATACCTCACATGTGTATGCGCATGACTGCATATGGCTAGTTAATGGGAGAACATACACTCTATGTAGTATGGTCCACCTTGCACCTATAAAATAAATCAGAGAACTACCAGGAGGGATCTTGCTCCATAACCTCATATAAACCAAAACCACACATATGGAGATAAACAGACCCACTTACCAGTATACTTACTAAGTCCTTTTCATTTTTCAAAACAAGCTGCTCAATATACAACACCACACTAAGCTCAACATTTCATAGCATCACTCGCTACTTCAGGATCTTTTGGTGCCAGCTCTTGAGCTTAACTATAACTGTAATACAGTGTCCCATTCATTTCCTATGCTTTATTTCTCCAGGTTTGCAATGGGTGCACTCTCCAGAAAACATCATTGTAGGACCCTAAACTCCCTCTCCTGGCCCACCCTGGAAGGAAGGATGCAATATCCTGCCCTTTGCTTAACATATAAGCTCAGGCAGGGTTGCGCACCCCCAAGTCTTGCTGAATTGTTAACTATCAAACAGAATTGCAGGTCACTAAGATCTTCCAGAAGACCGCTACTAGCTGTACCTAAAATCAGAACCACACTAGGGGCTTGAGCGTTTTCTGCCTTCATTCTTCCCCTCTGGAATTCCCTCCCTATCTTCCTCCAGGACTGCAACTCCCTAGGAGGCTCAAAAGGGGACTTAAGGCCCATCTACTGGAGCTGAATCAATGTACCTGCAATCACTGAGTTCTCAAGAGATTGCCCATAGTTAACATATCTGCATGATTGCTAGAACCACAAGATATCTCATTTACTGTATCACTGAAACCACTTATTGGTTTTAATTGTGCTAACAACTGTCAAAGAGTTTGTGATATGTAAGACTGTAATATACCTTTGTCATTTACTTTTGTGTAACCACCTTGCTATTCTGTCACTATGCTTTTCTTGTACTACATGTAATTAATTCTGTATCGCCACTGAAAAAGAGACTGCCTGTTGGACCCCGTGGGCCTACCCAGGTACCAAAATTTAATGAATGAATAAATAAATAAATAAATTTACTGGAAAAGGAAACAACTTTTTTTTCTGATATTTTTCCTTTTTTTCAAATTCTTATGTTTGTTAAAGCTGCTGGCTTCTATCAAGTCCCATTTCTATCAAATAATATTCCAAAATAAATTTGCGGCTCTTTAGGTTGATATACTGAACAAGTTCCAATCTGTAAAAGGTAGAACAATATGTCACTGGTGGGTGTCCTGGCATTAATGTTAGTTCTAGTGCTTTACTCCTCTAGGTGGGGACCGCCTACCAAAAACACTAAGGAAGTGTCTTCTTTTAAACATACCGTACACACTGGGTAGTGTGGCTTACCTTGCACTGGTATACTTAAGTCCTTTTTTATTTTTCAAAACAAACTAATCAACATGCAACACCACGCTACGATTGACATTTTGTAGTGTCACTCACTACTTATTTGGGATGTAAAAAATATTTTACAAATTTCTTTGCTCATTTACAACAATAAAAATGTTTTTTACAAACCAACCAGATAATTTCACTATCAAATATGCAGACATTTTCAGACAGATTAAAATTTCTTTGGTTCATACCATCGATCAAAATCTTGCACAAGAAACAGCCCATGTCTCCTTTCCAAACCTTTAAGGTGGGTCTGATTTGGATTACATCTTTAATTTAAATTAAAATTAAGATTAATAAAAGTGCCTGCATAAAGGTTCAAAAAGGAGAGATTAACTTTTTCATCTTCTTCAGGATTTTGACTGATGGTATGAACCAAATGAAATTTAAATCTGTTAAAAATGGAATGAAAATGTCTGTATAATTGGTAGGGGTATTATCTGGTTGGTGTGTAAAAATATTTTTATTGTTGGAAATGAGCAAAGAAATGTCAAATATTTTTTAGATCCTGAAGAAGTAGTGTGTGATGCTATGAAATGTTGATCTTAGTGTGGTGTTGCATATTGAGTATTTTGTTTTGAAAAATATAAACAACTTAATAAGTATGCCAGTGAGTGGTGCTGTTTGTCTCCATGTGTGTAGTTTGGGTTTATGGGAGACCCAGGGTAGGGACATGTATCCACACTTTCTTGACTATGTTGTCTTCCCTTTCAGGCTGCACAAGGACCAGCAGTGTTATGCACCCTGGGGGCTGTGATAAAGCCAGCCAGATCAGTGCACAAGTTCTCCAAGGCACTGATGTGTTCATACTGGGCATTGTTGGCTCTGCCACCAACTTCGAGCATCCCTCCAAGTTGGCATACAGGGTTTGGGGTCAGAAGTGCATTTATTAACATTTTTTGACAGATCTATATATTTTGGATAAAGCAATTTTTGGTGGACTGCCTATGCTGCAATGACTTGCACCATATGGAGAACAAAATTCATGATTAAAGGGATATGGTTATCCTATTGAATGCCCACACCACACTGTCCAGGACATGTCCCATGACCCCTTTGAACTTCTGCCAGCATGAAGGGAGGGACTGGGAACTGATGGTCTGGGACTGTGAATCATGCTGCTGTGGCTAGCCCCAGAATCTAAAGTGGCTCCCCCACTATTGCTATGCTCTGTAACTAACTTGTTTAAACTTGATGTCTAGGAAATTCTTGTCAGTGTGTTACACATTGCCATTGTTTGTAACTATGCAACCATTTATATTTACGCCTGTATCCAAAATGTCTGTACTATGCACCTTATATTGTCATGACCATTGTATGCATCTCTTTTTATAACTAATTTCAGGCTGCCACTGAAAATGGGACTTTTAGTTCCAGTGGGCCTATATGGTTACCAAAAACAAACAGACAAACAAATAAACGTATAAGTAATTAATTAATTAATAACATAGAAGCATAGAAACATAGAATTTGATGGCAGATAAGGACTGCTTGGCCCACCTAGTCTGCCCATTTTCCTTCCTAACTGATAAGCTGCAGATCCTAGTTAACCAACAGCTTACTTCCTCCTACCCCCCACTAGGACTGCCTTATGTCTGTCCCATGCATTCTTGAATTCTCTCACTGTTCTTGACTCCACAACCTCATCAGGGAGGCTGTTCCATGCATCCACAACTCTCTCTGTGAAAAAATACTTCCTCACATTACCTCTGAGTCATCCCTCCTGTATCTTCAAGTTGTGCCCCCTTGTTCATGCACATCTCTTTTTCTGAAAGATGCTAATCTCTTGGACTTTGTTGATTCCCTTGAGGTACTTGAAAGTTTCTATCATGCCCCTCTCTCTCTTCTTTCCTCAAGGGTATACATATTAAGCTCCTTTAATCTTTCTTCGTATGTCTTCTGGTGCAGACCCTGCATCATTTTAGTTGGCCTCCTCTGGGCAGCCTCCACTCTGTCTATGTCTTTGTGGAGATGGGGTCTCCAGAACTGCACACAGTACTCCAGATGGGGTCACACCAACTGTCTGTACAGAGGGATAACAACTTCCGGTTTTCTACTATTGATGCCTCTCCCTGTGAATCACAGTATTCCCCAGACTTCCTTACTGCCTTCTCACATTGCTTGCCCACCTTTAGGTCATCTGATATAATTACTCCCAGGTCCCTTTCCATTTCTACTGTTGTCAGTATCTCACCCCCCATTGTGGTCTCCTCCCCTGGGTTTTTGTTTCCCAGGTGCATTACCTTGCACTTCTTTGCAATGAATCTAAGCTGCCATACATTTGACCATTCCTCCAACATTGCCAAGTCCCTTCTTATCCTTTCCACTCCATCTTGTGTACCAATCCTGTTGCAGATCTTTGTGTTTTCTGCAAAGAGACATACTTTTCCTTCCCAGTTCCTCTGCAATGTCACTTATAAAGACATTAAAAAGGACCGGTCCCAGTACTGAACCCTGCAGTACCCTGCTAGTAACCTTCCTTTCTTCACTGTGGACTCCGTTTACTACTACCCTTTGCGTCCTGTTGTCTAGCCAATTTTTTTATCCAGGCTACCACCTTGGGACCCACTCCAAGGCTGGCTAACTTGTGTAATAATCTTTTGTGTGGTACTGTATCAAATGCCTTGCTAAAATCTAGGTAGATCTTGTCCACAGCCCCCTCTCTGGTCTACTACTTGGTCACCCAGTCAAAGAAATCAATTAGATTCATCTGACACGACCTTCCCATCATGAATCAATGCTGCCTTGGGTCCTGTGCCCCACTGGCCTCTAGGTACTCAACAATTCTTTCCTTCAGAAGAGATTCCATCATTTTCCCTACCACTGAGGTCAAACTAACTGGTCTGTAGTTTCCTGCATCTGCCCTGCTCCCACTTTTGTGAAGAGGAATCACATCTGCCCTCCTCCTGTCCTCAGGTACCACCCCATCCTCCCATGATTTGCTAACAAGAGTAGTCAGGGGTGTCACTAGTTCTACCCTTAGTTCTTTTAGAATTCTTGGGTGAATACCATCAGGCCCCATTGCTTTGTCCACCTTCAGTTTTATTAGATCTTTCAGAACCCTTTCTTCTGTAAATGGACTTGTATCGACCCCCGTCTTCAGAGTGTTTCTCTTGTTTGGTTTAGGTACCTTCTCCACCTATTCCTTTGTGAATACTGAGCAGAAATACTCGTTCGGTAACCCTTCTTCTTCACTGTCACCCTCTGCCCACATTCCCTCCCCTTTATTAAGCCTCAGTATCCCTCCTTTGGTCTTTCTTCACTCTCTAATGTACCTATAAAAGGTCATATCCTCCTTCTTAACAGAGTTGGCTATCCTTTCCTCGGTTTGGGCCTTTGCTATTCTGACTGCCTTCCCTGCCTCTTTCTGCTTTAACTGATAACGTTCTCTGTCCTGCTCCTTCTGTGTTTCCATATATTTCCTGAATGCTACCCTTTTCTCCTTAACCTTCCCTGCCACCTCTTTTGAGAACCATAGTGTTTTTTTTCCTTTGTTGTGTTTTGTTGATTTGCTTTACACAAAGACTTGTTGCCTCTGTGATGGCTGTTTTGATTACTCCCCATTGTTCCTCCACCCCTCCTTCTCTCCTGTTTGCTAGTGCTTTTCTGAGGTACTCTCTCATTTTCCCAAAGCCAGCCCTCCTAAAGACTAATACTCTTGCTTTTGTATGGCTTGATTGTATGGCTGTGTTTATCATGAACCACACTGTTTGGTGGTCACTTGTTCCCAGATGGCTACCCACTTCTAAATCTGAGATTCTTTCTCCGTCCCCATTTGAGAGTACCAGGTCTAAGGTTGCTCCCTCCTGAGTGGGTTCCAATACTAACTGTCTGAGGCATGCCCCTTGTAGGGCATCAAGAATGATCCTGCCCGTGGATGCGCCTGCAGCAAAGGTGCTCCAGTTAACATCTGGCATATTCAGGTCTCCCATCAAAAATATCTCCTCTTTTTCTGCCATTCTAAGGATGCCTTCTATCATTTCCTTGTCCATTCCCTCCCCCTGAGATGGGAGTCTGTATACAACCTCCATGTGGATTGTGGTGCCATTTCCTGTTTCCAGGGTGACCCAGAGTGCCTCATCTGCTCCCTGTTTACTCTTTAGTTCTGTTGCTTTTATCCCTTCCTTTACATAGAGAGCTACTCCTCCTCCTCTTTCCCTCCCTGTCCCTCCGGTAGATTGTGTATCCTGGTATGTTGACATCCCAATCATGGTTCTCTGTGTACCATGTTTCTGTAACTGCCACAATATCCAGACAACCCTCTTCCATCAAGGCCACTAGTTCAGGGAGTTTGTTACACAGACTTCAGGCATTGCTACTCATCACCCTCCACTTTTTTATGGCTTTACCCCTTTTAACCCCATCTCTGTCCTTACTGCCTTTGCCTTTTGTTACATTTACCACTGTCCTGCTCCCTAATGACTTCTCTACCTTAGTGTTTACCTCACTAATTACTGTGTTTTCTGGGGGGGAGGCTGGGATTTCCCTGCTCCTTTTCAGTGTCTCCCCCCTTGGCTAGTTTAAAGGCTTGCCAATGAAGCATTTAAACCTCTCACCTAGGATCCTGGTTCCTCCCCAGACAGATGCAGACCATCGATCTGTATAGGTCTGAATCCCTCCAGGTGGCTCCCCAGTCCCCAATGAAGTCAAAACCCTGAGCTCCACACCAGTTTTTCAGCCATTCATTGAATTACATGGTGAGGAGTACCCTAGCATCATCCTTGCCATAGGCAGACAGCACCTCAGAGAAGGTTACCATATGTGCTACTTGTCTAAGGCCCCTCCCCAACTCTACAAACTCCTCTTGCACTGCTTTGATCCCATTCCTAGTCAGGTCATTTGTCACTAGGTGGACAATGACATCCAGCTCCCTCCCTTGTGAAGCTGCTCCTACAATCCTGAGGATTCGCTTCCTGTCCCTCCAAGCCATGGTGCCAGGCAGACACCTTACCTCCCTCTCCCCTTCCTCCCCCACTTCTACCCCCTAATGATTGAGTCCTCCACCAGGAGTTGTTTCCTTCCCCTGTGGGTTCCCATGCCACCCTCCTGTGGGTCTCCTTTGCGATGGTTCTCAGCATCCTTCTTGGTCTCCACTGCAGGTGCCTCCATAGAGGAACCACTGTCCACCAGAAGAGCATATGAATTGTACAGAGAGGTACAGCTGGAGGGATGCAACTCTGTTCCACCACCCTCTCCCTCCCTGAGCCCACCCTGGTCCAGCCTCTCCTCTTTCTTGACAACCTCTGAGATAGTGGCATTGGCCATGGTGGTCCCTGGGTGGGGGAGGAGGTTTCATAAGTCCTAGCCAGGTCAGTCTGGAGATGGGCAACCTCCTCCCTTAGACCAGAGAGGAGCTTGCAAATAGGGCAGCATTGCAGCCTCCAGAATGTCTCCCAGAACACTGCCCCCCCACAGCCCTGCACTGCACCACTCTTATCATGTCTTATTTTGTGTCCCCTCTCCTGCTTCTCTGTATGCTTACTCTCTCCTCTCCTTACAACTCTCACCCTTTCCTTTTCTGGGACAGCAACTTCCTGTATTCTTCAGTAGCCTCCTTCTTCCTTGCTCAATGTCAGACCACCAGCAGCTGGGGGGAGAGCGAGCTACTTTGTTTCCTTTAGGGTTGACAAAACTAATGTTTCTCTATGATCCTTCCCTTCCTACTGCCAAACAGGAAGTTCCTGTTGTCAGTCAAATCCAGTGGCTATAAAAGTAGAACTGGCTTAGGGTGGAGGGGTGGGATGGAGGGCAATTAGTAAGAAAAAAGGCTAGCAACAGGAATTTGTAATTGGAGTTACCTGCATTTATATTGTCTAAGCCACACTCCCAATTAAGCTCTCTCTCCCCTCTTACTGATTTAGCAAAGTAAGTTGATACAGTACCCTTCCCAGCACAGAACACACACTGACTTTCTTTCTTATCTTTTTTAACCCTAAATAAGACCCCTTCTACTTCTAATAAAGTATCTGCCTGCTTAATCTCAACAGACACTGACTCCTGCTGAGACAGAAGTGTTAAATTAGTAAGAAAATGGTAGGTTCTTTTAGTTAACTGCTTTCTGCTCTACAAGCAAAATTTCTGTCTTCCAAAGGCTAGCAAAAGCAAAATAAATAAATAAAATGTACATACATGAAGATGAAGCCCTGCAGCCCAGATATGCACTTTTGCAGTATATTTGGGCCGCTTTTGTGGATTGAGTGCTAATTTCCTTGCACTGACCCTTGAATCTTTCCACTTTCCACATGATATGCCCTCTTTTACCTTTGAATGCTCCTGTGTTTCTTGTACAACCACAAAAGCCTTCACCTGACCCTCTTGTCCTTGTTGCCCACAGGGTTACATCTATTACTTAACTACATTATATTCTTCTTCAGGCCTCCCAGTTGTCTTGCTCTCTTATGCTTAGTGGAATATTCATTAATTTAACAAGAACAATGTTCACATTTTATCAAAATTAGCTCTCCTGAAGTTTTGTGTCATGCTTCTATTTTGGTGAAGTAGCTTCCCTACCATCTAAAATTCAATCCTATTATGGTCACTGTTCTCCAGCAGCTCTTCTGTCCTTACTGCTCTGAACATACCATCCCCAGTACTTAGCAGGAGATTAAGAACCATTACCTTTCTTATCCTGTGCCTGGCATGTTGAAAAAGGAAGCAGTCCTTTCATAACTGACAAGATGTCCCTACCTTCTTTAACTTGGACATTTTCTGCCTTAAAGCAATTTCAATACTATACTGCCCATTCCAAAAGGCCAAAGGTTCTTTGCATATGAAAGAACTTAAATAAAGCATTACAGAGCAACATAAGCCCACCTATTGCAGAGGTAATACAAAATACTAAAGTGCAAATATTGATCAACACACTCAACTATGTAGGGTTCCCATATCTCTTCACACTCTAGTTCTTACTTGATTTTTTCCTTTTTAATACACAACATAAAGAAACCTCTCCCCTTACCTTATTTATTTATTTATTTATTGAAAATGTTTCACCAAAAGAGGCACACTGAGCAAAAAGATGCTCATCTCACGGTGTGACCTGGGGGAGTACAAGGGTATACATACAACAATCAATAGGTAGAACTTGGAATCTGGCAATATAAACAATTGTTACATAGATTAGGTTAGGTGTGGTTAATTACAAACTTGTTACATTTATTTATTTAGTTTTTGTTGACTGGGTAAGTGCACTAGACAAATCCTGCCTATTTTCAGGCACGACCCGGGGAAGGGGGATACAGATGAATGTCAACTGACCTTGAACCAGATTAAGCTGTTGGTGGTATTTTTTTTTTTAGTGAATGAAGGAAACTTGGCAAAGGACACCGGGGAAATTCCCCTACTTTTTTCGATAAGTGCAATGGGATCTTTAACATCCACCTGAACTACCACCAATCCAAGCAGATGGGACCTCGGTTTAATGTCTCATCCAAAAGATGGCACCTCAGAAGTGCAGCACCCCTCTCATGCTGCACTACAGTGTCAGTACAGGGACATTAACCCAAGTGCCAGATGTGGGAACTGAACCCACAGCCATCTGATCTCCTGGCCTCAGAGGTGAGTGTGCTACCTACTGAGCCACTGACACTGCATGAGTAGACAGTACATACATGTGCCACAAGAAGAGTTGCATAGCATATTTAATAACACATCTAGAACTATCTGTGATTACATAATTGCCTATATCAGAGATTGAATTGAAGTATGATGCACCAAGTTGGCAAGAGAGAAATGGAAGTTAGAGCTTGGGACCAAGGAGAAGTGACATGTCTGGATAGTAAACTCTGGGAAAGATGAGGGGGTTGACTTAGGGAAGATGTTGGCAGGAATAAGAAGGGAGATAGCAGAAGTGTCATGAGAGGGTAAGTGCATGGGTTGTTTAGGACAATGTATAAGCCAGTCATTCAGGTGAAGGCCAAGCCACTGGTCAGGCATGTAAGGAGGAGGGGGTCAAGGGGGGAGAGAATCAGTCAGGGGGGAGGTCAGGGGTAGGTACAATTGGGTGCAAGGAAGTTAGTGAGGGCAGATGACAGAGAGTGTTTGGAGGAAGAATGGCGGATTTGGGCCGGCAGGCCATTCCAGAGCTTATGGAGAAGGTAAGAGAAGGCCAAGTGGCCTGCAGAGGTCCTGCGGTGAGGGATTACTAATAGCCTGGAGTCAGTAGACCTGAGGGTATGGATGGGGGAAGGTGGGGAAGATAGGGAGGAGACGAGGTAGGGCAGAAGGGAACAGAGCCAGAAGTTAGAAACAAATTTAGCACTGTGAAGTAGGCGCTGGTTGTTCAGGCATGGAAGGGCCAGTGAATGGAAGAGCTCGCAGTGATGGGTGTGAGGGGGCATCGAGGGAGAAGTGGCAGAAGGCAATGAAGAGGGGATCCAGTCTGGCTAAGGTGGACTTAGAGGCAGAGATGTAGACAACATCGTAGTAGTCAAAGGAGGGTAGAATCATTTTCTGGACTATTTCACTTCTCACAGGAAGCGGGAGACTAGTGCGGTTTCTATAGAGGGTGCCTAGCTTAGGGCACAGTTTTGATAGGATGGTGTCCACGTGTGTGGAAAAGGAGAGGTGGCGATCAAGCCAAACCCCCAGGTACCTAAAGGAAGGCACGTCTTCAAGGATGGTGTTATTTAGGGTACGGAAGATCAGAGGGGATGTAAGTCTGGATAGTCTCTGTCTAGTGCCGAAAGACATAGAGACTGCTTTCTTGGCATTTAGGGTGAGTTGGTTGGAGTTGAACCAGTGTTGTTCTTTATTGAAGTCGGTCTGAAGATTAGAGGTGACATCTTCATAGGTAAGGCCGGAAGTAAAGAGGACTGTGTCATCAGTGTACATGTGCATAGAGGTAGTGGAGCAAGCCTTTGGCAGATCATTTAGTAGGATGGAGAAGAGAATGGGGCCAAGGACTGAGCCCTGGGGGATGCCGGTGGTAATAGGGAGTGGGGGGAGGTGCAATCAACTATTTTTGTAGATTGGGTTCTATTTTGTAGGTAGGCACTGAACCAGTTTGTGGCAGATGCCGGTAGCCCAGCCCCTGATAGTCAGGATAGTAGGAGGGAGTGGGATACCATATCGAATTCTTTGTTTAGGTCGATAAAAATAGCGGCAGTAATTTGTCCTTTGTCCATCCCAGAGAGGATGGAGTCCGTGAGTCTTAGTAGGGAGGTGGTGGTAGAATGTTTTTTTCTAAAACTGGATTGGAACAGAGTGAAGAAGTTAGTTTCAGAGAGCAAGTGGGAGAGTTGAGATAGTATTAGTTGTTCCTGGAGTTTGGCAAGAGTGGGGAAGAGGGAGATGGGACTGTAGTTAGCAGCGGATGTAGGATCACCTCCTTTTGGTAGAGGTAGGATGGTGGCATGCTTCCACTCTGTGGGGAGTGACTCAGAGGTGAAAGAAAGATTTAGCAGTCAGTGAGGGGAGTAGCGATGGCAGGGGCAGATAGGAAGAGGAGTTTGTTGTCGAGACCGTTGGGAGATTTACCTCTGGAGGGATTCAGGGAGCGAAGGGCATCTAAGGTTTCGATGGGGGAGATGTGTCTGAAGGAGAAAGGGTTCTGGCCAGGCGGTAGGGGGGTAACTGTCTGAAGAGTGGGTGGGGTTACAGGAGGAAGGGAGTCCAGGAGGGTCTTAGCACAAGTAGTGAAGTAGAAATTGAACTTGGAGGCTACCATCAGGGAGTCGGAGAGTAGAGTCCCTTGGGCAAAAAGGAGAGGGGGTGATTTGTTGTTGGGGGGAGAAAAGGAAGTTGATGACTTTCCAGAATTTAGAAGGCCTCCCAAGATTTGTGTTTAGGGTGTTGTTAAAATATTCAGCCTTAGCTAAGCAGATGGCCTTTGTGCACTTGTTTTGGAGCATGCGGTAGGTGATATTGTTGTCTGGGAGGAGCGTGGATTTGTAATTACACCACGCCCTGTCACGGGCTTGTTGGCAAGCTATCAGCTCGGATGATATCCAGGGAAGGTGAGACCCCCCTAGCATGGAGCGGGGGGGCATGTTTGTCCTGGGTGGTAAGGAAGGTGTTCCGGAAGTGGGTAAGGGCAGCATCCATGTTAGAGCATCTTAGGATTGGGTCCCAGCTAGAGTGAACTAGCTCTTCCAGGAGAGGGGAGAGGGTTAGGGATTTATATGACCATTGGAATATAAATTTGGTAGAGGATTTAACTCGATGGATTTTGCGGACCAAGTAGGTTAGGTGGTGGTCACTAATGGAGTCAGAAAGGAGGCCAGAGCTGACGACATGGTGTGGGTAGGAGGTAAGCACCCAGTCAAGAAGGGAGTGGTTTCCGGTCTTATGGTTTGACCGTGTAGGTTCCATAATAGTTTGGGTAAGGTTGATGGCAGATATCTCGGTTTGGGTTTTGTTAAAGCAGGGTCTGGCCAGTTGTTGTTAAAGTCACCCATGACATATAGTTCACCCAACTGGGCAAAAGACGCCAGTTGACTCAGAAGGTCAGTGACTGTTGTGGCTGGAGTGCCAGGGCAGCAATAAATACCAGCCACAAAGATGGGTAGTGAGGAAGGAGGGGACAATTTCAGCATAAGCAGCTCGTAGGCTTTGGGTTCAGCTTTTGAGAGAGAGACAGAAAAATGTAGAGCTGCGCTGGTGTAGATAGCCACCCCCTCCACCTCTGGTGGGTCGGCCTTGCCGAGTGATGGTGAACCCTGGAATAGCGATGGTTGGGTCTAGGAGGTTAGAGTTTAGCCAGGTCTCAGATAAGATGATTATGTCAGGGGCATGGTGGGCAGCTACAACCTGGAGCTGATCGAGCTTGGGGGCTAGGCTACGAATGTTTAAATGGAGTAGGCATCGTCCTCGGGGAAGGGAGCCAGAGCGAGTGTCGGTGGTGGCCTTGGCGGAGGGGTTAGGCATGGGGAAGCTGTGACTAGGGGATGATGATGGGTCTGGATTAGGGTATATATCCCCTGCAGCCAACAGTAGTAGGGCAAGGGTTAGGAGGTGGCGAAAAGTATGTGGAGGCACCAAGATTTGGCCACATGCTGCTTGGGGAGGCAGTAAGGCAGGTGGTGTGGAGAAAGTGGGCTCTGCTTTGGTAGAGAGAGACCAGGAGGCAGCCAAAGGAATAGAGTGAGGTGGTGGGGCTCATAGGGAAACGGGACCAGATGGTAGCTGGGAGAGATGCTGTGGACTTTTGGGGGGCATTTGTAGGATGAGTCAGTTCAGCAGAGGGGGGGATGTGGGGTAGCAACTTAGAGCGGTGTTAAAAGGGGTAGGAAGAACAGGATGGAGAAGATCAAAATTAAGTAAGTTATTGTTTGTGCCATTATTGCCAAGAGTACAGGAGGAACAGATAGGGAGTGTAGAGAGGGACATGCTACAGTGAGGTAGTATAGAGAGAGGGAGAAGAGGAGCAGTCAGGAAAAGTGATAGGTAGATAGCTAGGGGAGAGAAGAGGGGCTAGTACTTGTAGGAAAGGGAATGGAGCAGGTTGAAAGGGGCCGGGCAAGTAGTGTATTTAATAGGTGGCCTGGGAAGGGGTAGTGGCGGTGGGACAAAATAGCTCTGAAGAAAGGAAAGAAGAGACTAGACCCATGCTAGCAGCCACTCCGGCAGTCTGGCTGGAGGGCTTCACGGGTCGGGTAGCAGCTTGACTGGCTCAGCAGGAAAGGCGCTCCAATCGGAAGGAGAGGGCTGATCGCCGGTCCAATCAGGGGCAGCCAAAGTGGTAGGTGGACCAATCGGAAGAGGCGCTAGAAGCTGGGCGGCTGTGGAAGTTCAGCGGTGGTTACCTGAGCAGGGCTCTCGGAGGCAAGACCAGGAGGGTGGGATGGAAGCATCTGAGAGATTCGGAATGGCGGCACTGGTACCGCTAGTCTCCGTGGGTGCCACTCGGTGCACGGGTAGATCCTTGTAGGGAAACAAGGAAAACAGATCGATTCAGTAGCTGTGGGGAACAAAGGAAGGTAGGAGACAGGCTGTAATTTAAAGATGCGGTGGGGGTGCGAACTTAGGACAAAGGACAGGACTTAGCGATTCAGGAGGTAGAGATTTAGGGAGGCAGAAGTTTAGATGGACGGGGGAGGGGGCAGGCTACAAAGATAGAGCTTAGTGCAGGAGTTAAGGGAGGGAAAAAAAGTAGTGAATATGTGGCGCCAGGGAGCACAAAAACAGGGATTGGAGAATAGGCAGAAGGAAAATGGCAGTCTTGCTTAGAAGATAGTAAAGAGTCAACAGCAGGAGAGAAGCGGCACAGGGCAAGGCAGGAGTCGATTAAATTAGCTAGCTAGCTAGGCTTGCCATAGCGAGGGATGCAACTGACTATAATATCTACACAAAAAGGCTGTATCACTTCACTCAAGCTGTACGGTAGCAGAGATAATAATTAGATATAACACGAGCAAGGTTTACATTACAGTGCTTTTAAGCTATGTAGTATGGCAGCAACATTAGTTAATTACACAGTCCAAAATAGTTCTGAAGAAAGGAAAGAAGAGACTAGACCCAGGCTAGTGGCTGCTCCAGCAATCCGGCTGGAGGGCTCCATGGGTCGGGTAGCAGCTTAGCTGGCTCGGTAGGAAAGGCGCTCCAATCGGAAGGAGAGGGCTGATCGCTGGTCCAATCGGGGCTGCCAAAGTGGTAGGCATACCAGTTGGAGCAGGCGCTGGAAGCTAGGTGGCTGTGGGAGTTCAGCGGTGGTTACCTGAGCAGGGCTGTGGACTGAGAGATTCGGTGATGGCTGCGCTGGTCCCGCTAGGCTCCGTGGGAGCTGCTCGGGGCGTGGGCAGATCCTGAGCAGAGCTCCGGGAGGCAGGACCAGGAGGGCGGGAGGAAAGCATCAGAGAGATTTGGTGACGGTGGCGCTGGTGCCGCTAGGCTCCATGTGCACCGCTCAGGGTGCAAGCAGATCCTGAGCAGGGCTCCGGGAGGCAGGACCAGGAGGGCAGGAGGGAAGCATCTGAGAGATTTGGCGATGGCGGCGCTGGTGCCGCTAGGCTCCGTGGGTGCCACTCGGGGCACGGGCAGATCCTGCAGAGAAAATACTCCTTGACCCCTGAATCATAACATATTCCCTCATTCCACTAGCTTTTCATACTACATCATAGCTTACCTCAAGAAGTTCTCATTCTAGCACTTCCAGTTTCTTATCTATGCTCCTCACATTCACTGTCATGCATCAGAAGAGGATGTTCCTCCTCATACTGTTCTCTACTTTCACACTCTTAGAGATTTTCTTTTTTATTTTAATCCTTCATACCCGGCTATGACGTGGGTGTATCCTTGATACCAGCCTCTACCCAACCTTGTCCTAGTTTAAAGTCTCTTCCATCTCTCTATCCACACTGTGCACCACTACCCACTTTTGTGCGCTCAGGTGAAGCCTAGCTAGAGCTTATGGCTTGTCTTGAACCAGACTACATTACAGTGCCTGAGGGATCTAAACACTTGACTCTTCAACAAACACTTAGCCACTCATGTACATGTCTTCGGCAATAGCTACCTCAACCCTCAGATTCCACTCTACTTTTCTAGCCAGTGACTGGCAATGGTTATGTATGGATATTGGTGGCAGGCCCCCTTCACCTTATAGTCTTGTGTCTTCTCCCATGCTAACCTTAACCCAGTTGTTTTCTCAAACACCTAGCCATTCCTTTCTGGTTCTTCTCTCCCCTGTGACCCAGCCTATAATGCTCCCACCCCTGCATCATAGAGCACTAATAATTGCCTTTATAGCATGCTGAGTCTGAACCTGAGTGTAGCAAACAGCTTACAGCAGTCACAGATTATCCATATCTATGAACAAATGCATTTCTCAACTCCTGCATTGCACCAGATACCCTGCCATGGTATCAGACTCTAGAATTCCTGTGCTACCTCATTTGAAAAAGAAATTGTCATTAGTCATTTGGCTCACACTCTTCAGCCTAACCACCACACAGCCAGCTCCCATTTGCCTCATGCCCATTCATTACTGGCATCCACTCACCACTGGTTTACTCAATGTCTGAATTATAGAGAAAGATGTAACTCTACTCTTTGACCCACAGAACTAGTTTCAGACTGGCTCCTTCTAGAGATTCACTCTTCCTCACTCTCCAATTCATTGTGAGATGGGCCGGCACAGGGTGTTATTTTATTCTAAATGCCTGTGGGCATATTTCATAACTAGTGAAGGGAATCCGAAAAGAAGCAGCTACATTCAGAGCAGTATGTGTGTTGACACTGTTAATTTAATGTTGTATCTCTGTTTAAAATACTACTAAGATGCTAGACAGGAAACATTGTGTTGATCTCAGAGTTTAAATTCACACAAATTTTAACATAGTGAATACAGTGGAATGCAGGAACCACCTTCACCACCACGACCAGGTACCCCAGTGTTTCACTCAGTTGGAGCTTCCTTAGGGGGTTGGTACCTGGTATTGAACTACCCACTTTATATCAGATCACTCTTCAGCAGACCAGTCATGAAACTGAGGTTGCTTTACAAATTTAAAGAGAGAGAGTGTTTGTTGTTGTTACATAGAAACATAGAAGTTGATGTCAGATAAGGACAGCCAGGCCCATCCAGTCTGCCCATTTCTTTTTCTACCTTATAAATGTGCCATCGGCCTTTACTCTGTCAATGGCATATCTATTCATACTCATCTGTATTGCTCCCTTATGCCTATCCCATGCCTGTTTGAAGCCCTGCACTGTATTCATATCCACCACTTCCTGAGGTAGGCCGTTCCATGCATCCACCACCCTTTCTGTGAAAAAGAACTTCCTCACATTTCCCATTAATCGGCCTCTCTCTCATCTCATGATGTGTTCTCTTGCCCTGCTATTTTTCTTATATTGAAACATGTTAGACTCTTTCACCCTGTTAATGCCCTTAAGGTGTTTGAATGTTTCGATCATATCACCTCTCTCCCTCTTTTGCTCTAGGGTATACATATTGAGCTACATTAATCTGTCCTCATATGTTTTCTGATGCAGTCCCTGCACCATTTTGGTTGCCTTTCTCTGGACTGCCTCAATTTGGTTAATGTCCTTGTGAAGGTGTGGCCTCCAGTACTTCACGCAGTACTCCAGATGGGACCTAACCAGTGTCTCGTAAAGATGGATTATTACCTCCCTCTTCCAACTTCAGATACCCCGACTAATACACCAGAACATCCCCCCTAGACTTACTTTCTGCTTTAGTGGTCTGCTTGGATGATTTCAGGTCATTGGTGATGATGATGCCCAAGTCTCTTTCTTCACTTGTGACTGCCAGCAACTCCCCTCCCAGCACATAGGTGGCTTCAGGGTTTCTCTTCCCTATGTGCATGATCTTGCACTTCTTTACATTAAATCCCAGTTTCTAATCTTCTGACCATTTTGCTAGTTTATCCAGATTTCTTCTCATTCTGCCCACCCCATCTGGATCATCTACTCTGTTGCAGATCTTGGTGTCATCTGCAAACAGACAAATCTTATCCTTCAGTCCATCTGCAATGTCACTGATGAAGATATTGAAGAGGACAGGCCCCAGGACTGATCCCTGAGGTACCCCACTTGTGACTTGCATCTCTTCTGACTGTATACCATTTACCACCACTCTCTGTTTTCTGCCTGTCAACCAGTTTGCCACCCAGCTGACCAACTTCTGACCCACCCTGAGCCTACCCAGCTTATTAATCAATCTTCTATGTGGAACAGTATCGAAAGCTTTGCTGAAGTCAAGGTTGGTGACATCACCTGCTCCCCCTTGGTCCACCACTCTGGTTACTCAGTCAAAGAAATCTATGAGATTAATTTGACAGGACCTTCCTTTTGTAAATCCATGCTGTTTTGGATCCTGTGCTCCTATGGTTTCCAGGTGCTGCATGATCCTTTCCTTAAGGAGTGCCTCCATAATTATGCCCACTACTGAGGTAAGACTGACTGGTCTGTAGTTCCCTGCCTCATCCCTGCTACCACTCTTGTGGAGTGGGATCACATGAGTCACCACTACCTCAGAGGTTGCGAAGAAAACACAGCAGTTGGACCACAGTGGGCTCAGGGAGGGTGAGGAGGGTGGAACAGAGGCACACCCAGTCAATTGTTCCACTCCACAATCCATACACCATTCTGGGGGAGCATAGCGCCCCTATTGATGCACCCGCAGAGAAGACTGATGATAACTGTCACAAGGGAGGCCCACAGGAAGGAGGCAGAGGACACCACAGGGAAAGGAAGCAGCTCCTGGTGGGGGACTCAATTATTAGAGTATAGAACTGGGGAGCTGGGAAAATGAAGTAAGGTGCCTGCCTGGTGCCATGGCTTGTAGGGACAGGAAGCGATCCTCAGGATCACGAGAACAGCTGCAAGGGATTCTGAGCTGGACGTAATTGTCCACCTAGGGACAAATGACTTGGCTCATCATGAGATTAGAGCAGTGCAGGAGGACATTGCAGAGTTGGGAGGGACCTAAGACAAGTAGCCACACAGTATCCTTCTCAGAGGTGCTGCCTGTCAAAAGCATGGGGGAGGCGAGGTAATTGGCACCATGCAGTTTAATGAATGGTTGAAAAATGGTGAGAGCACAGGGGTTTGGCTTCATTGGAGACTGGGGCTCCATCTGAGGACACCAGCCTATACTGGCAGGATGGTCTGCATCTATCCAGGAAGGAACAAGTCTTTGGAGCAATCGGTTTAAATGCTTCATTGGCAAGCTTTTAAATTGTCAAAGGGGGAAGCACTGTCAAGCAGCAGGAAAATCCCAGCCTCTCCCTACAAAACAGGGTACTAAATGAGAAAAAGACTGAGGTAGAATGGTCAGTGGGGGATGCTGCAACATAAGGTAAAGGCATCAAAAAATGGAGAGCAATGAGTACTAATGCCCGTAGTCTGGGTAACAAGCTTCCTGAATTAGTGGCCTTGATGGAGGAGGAACATCTGGATATCGTGGCAGTCACAGAAACATGGTACACACAAAACCATGACTGGGACATAAACATACCAGGATACACTGTCTACAGGAGGACAGGAGGGTAAAAGAGGAGGAGGAGTAGTTCTTTACATAAGAGAAGGAATAAAAGCAACAGAACAAAAGGGTAAACAGGGAGGAGAAGAAGCACTGTGGGTAAATTTGGAGACAGACAGCGCCACCACAATACGCACAGGGTTACTACTGACCCCTTCTCAGGGGAGGAAATGGACAAGGAAATGATAGAAAGTATACTTAGAATGGCAGAAAAGGGAGGTATTGCTGATGGGTGATCTGAATATGCCAGATGTTAACTGAGTGTGCAGTTGCAGCTGCCACTTCAAGAATGCAGTTATTCTAGATGCCTACAGGGGCATGCCTTCGACAACTAGTACTGGAGCCCACTTGAGAGGGAGCAATATTAGACTTGATTCTCTCAAATGGAGATGGAGAGGGATCACAGATGTAGAAGTGGGTAGCCATCTGGGAACTAGCGACCATCGAACAGTATAGTTCACAATAAACACAGCAATAGAGTCAAACCATACAAAGACAAAAGTACTGGACTTTAGGAGGGCTGACTTTGCTAAAATGGGTGAGTGCCTAAGGAATGCACTCGCAAATGGGCAGGAAGGAGGTGGAAGTACAATGGGAATAATAAAACTGCCATCACAGAGGTAACGAGCCTTTGTGTGAAGCAAATAAACAAAACAAGACGATGTAAGAAACCACTATGGTTCTCAAAGGAAGTGGCAGTGAAGATTCAAGAGAAAAAGAATGCATTCAGGAAATACAAGGAATTGCAGAAGGAGCAGGACAGAGAACTGTATCAGTTAAAGCAAAAGGAGGCTGGGAAGGCAGTCAGAACAGCAAAGGCCCAAACCGAGGAAAAGATAGCCAACTCAGTTAAGAAGGGGGATAAAACCTTTTATAGGTACATCAGGGAGCAAAGGAAGACCAAGGGAGGGATAGTGAGGCTTAATAAAGAGGAGGGAGGGTGGGCAGAGGGAGGCTGTGAAAAGGCAGAGATACTAAACAAATATTTTTGCTCAGTATTTACAAATGAAGAAGGGGAGGTACATAAAACAAACAGTAGTAACACTCTGGATACAGAAGTTGATACCAGCCCATTTACAGAAGAAAGGGTTCTGAAAGAACTCTTAAAACTGAAGGTGGACAAAGCAATGGGGCCTGATGAGATTCATCCCAGAATTCTAAAAGAGCTAAGGGTAGAACTAGTGACACCACTGACTACCCTTTTAACAAATCATGGGAGGATGGGGTGGTACCGAGGACTGGAGGAGGGCAGATGTGATTCCCTTCACAAAGTGGGAGCAAGGCAGAAGCAGGAAACTACAGACCTGTTAGTTTAACCTCAGTGATAGGGAAATGATGGAATCACTTCTGAAGGAAAGAATTGTCGAGTATCTAGAGGCCAGAGGGCACAGGACCCTAGGCAGCATGGATTCTACAGCGGAAGGTCATGCCAGACAAATCTGATAGATTTCTTTGACTGGGTGACCAAAGTAGTAGATCAGGGAGGGGCTGTGGACATGGCCTACCTAGACTTTAGCAAGGCATTTGACACAGTCCCACACAAAAGATTAATATACAAGTTAGCCAGCCTGGGAGTGGGTCCCAAGATGACAGCCTGGGTAAAGAATTGGCTGGAGAATAGGACACAGAGAGTAATAGTAAATGGAGTCCACTCAGAAGAAAGGAGGGTTACTAGCGGGGTACCGCAGGGCTCAGTATTAGGACTGGTCCTCTTCAATGTCTTTATAAGCGACATTGCGGAATGACTGGAAGGAAAAGTATGTCTCTTTGCAGATGACACTAAGATCTGCAACAGAGTTGATGCACAGGGTGGGGTGGAAAGGATGAGAAGGGACTTGGCAAGGTTAGAGGAATGGTCAAATGTATGGCAGCTTAGATTCAATGCTAAGAAGTGCAAGGTAATGCACCTGGGAAACAAAAACCCAGGGAAAGAGTACACAATGGAGAGTGAGATACTAACAACAACAAAAATGGAAAGGGACCTGGGGGTAGTCATATCAGATGACCTAAAGGTGGGCAAGTAATGTGAGAGGGCAGCAAGGAGGGCTGGGGGGTTACTGGGATGCATAAGGAAAGGCATCACCAGTAGAAAACAAGTTATTATCCCTCTGTACAGACAGCTGGTGAGACCCCATCTGGAGTACTGTGTGCAGTTCTGGAGACCCAATCTCCGCAAAGACATAGACAGGATGGAAGCTGTCCAGAGGAGGGCAACTAAAATGGTGCAGGGTCTGCACCGGAAGGCATATGAAGAGAGAGACTTAAGGAGCTTAATATGTATCGCCTCGAGGAAAGGAGGGAGAGGGGGGACATGATAGAAACTTTCAAGAACCTCAAGGGAATCAACAAAGTCCAAGAGGGTAGCATCTTTCAAAAAAAGAGGTGTGCAAGAACAAGAGGGCACAATTTGAAGATAGAGGGGAGGCTCAGAGGTAATTTAAGGAAGTATTTTTTCACAGAGAGGGTTGTGGATGCATGGAACGGCCTTCCGGAGGAGGTTGTGGAGTCAAAATCAGTGGTGGAATTCAAGCATGCATGGGACAGTCATAAGGCAATTCTGGGGGGTGGGGGTAAGAAGAAGCAGGCTGCTGGTTAAATAGGATCTGCAGCTTATCCAGTAGGATCTGCAGCTTATCCAGTAGGTAGGGAAATTGGCAGACTGGGTGGGCTAAGCGGTCCTTATCTGCCGTCAAATTCTATGTTTCTATGTTTCTATGAGCCCTTCTCTGGTCTTCTGGGACCTTTTCTGTGCTCAGAGACTCACTAAACAGTTCTGATAATGGCTCTGCTAATTCCACCCGTAGCTCCTTAAGTACCCTGGGATACATGCTATCCGGTCCAATTGCCTTGTCCACCCTGAGCTTATCAAGCTCTTGTAGGACCTTTTCTTTTGTGAAGGGAATAGTGCACACCTCCCTCCCCTCTGTGTCTATGGTGCTGAGCTGTGGGCTCTGCCCTACCTTCTCTTCAGTAAATACTGAGCAGATGTTTCTATTTATGATAGATGCTTTTACGTGGTCCTTCTCCTCACACAACCCCTTATCCCCTTTGATCTTAGCAATACTCTCTCTGGATTTTCTCCTTTCACTAATGTATCTGTAGAAAGTCTTGTCACCTTCTTTTCCTGTTTGTGCTAGTGTTTCCTTGGTTTGGGCTTTTGCCTGCCTTACTACCTTCCCTGCTTCCCTTAGGGAAGTTTTGTATGCCTCCCTATATTCATCCTGCTGCATTCCCTTATATTTCCTGAAGGCCAGCCCTTTTGTTCTGACCTTTTCTGCTACTGTTTTTGAGAACCAAAATGATCTCCTTCTTCTTTTGCACTTCCTTTTCTATCTAACATAATGGGATGTTGCTTCAAGTATTGCACCCTTAATGCTTGCCCACTTTGCCTGTACCCCCTCACCTATATTTATTTTTGCCAGTGCTAGCTTAACTCTGTTAGCCATCTTATCAAAGTCAGCTCCTATGAAGTCCCATATTTTTTCCTTGGAATGGGATGATTTAGTTCAAGTGGCCAAATTGAACCATATAATGTGATGGTCACTGGCCCCCAGGTGACCTTCTACCTGGAGATCTGTGATCCTTTCTCTGTTAGTCAGTACTAGATCTAGGATAGTCCTGTCTCTTGTGGGTTGCTGTACCAGTTGTGTGAGGCCCTCCCCTGCATGAAATCCACCATGTGTCTAGTTCTGGCAGATGTTCCTGCTGGTATTGACCAATCTGTATCTGGCATGTTGAGGTCTCCCATTATCAGAACCTCCTCTTTAGCTGTCACGTTTTGTATACCTTCTAACAGTAACAACCCCAGTTCATATGGCTGTCCCATTTCCTGTTTCCAGGGTGACCCACAGTTCTTCTGACCTCTTATATGTATTCTAAATTTCTGTAGCTTTGATATTTTCATTGACATACAGGGCCACTCCACCCCCCATTTTGCACCTCGGTCTCTTCTGAACAGTACATAGCCAGGTACTGAAGCTCCGCCAAGTGTGGTTACTGGTTAACCACATCTTGTTAATTGCTACTATGTCCAGTTTAGCCTCTGCCATTATTGCCTGCAGGTCTGGGATCTTTTTTCGCAGACTGCGAGCTTTTGTGTACATGATTTCCACTGGCCAGATTTCAGTGTGTTAGTTGTTGGGTGAGGTCTGGCATTTCTCCTGTGCATCGTATGGGGAGCCAGACCTTTTTCCTTACCTGGTGATGCAAATGAACTGCAAACATGCTGAATTCCTGTTTGACCACTAGCTGAAGAGGGAAGAGTGTTCTTCCCATTCAATGTATGGGGTGCTGCACCCCTCTCCCCATTTGCTAGTTTAAATATTCTGCAAAGATGTCAAACTGCTGCCCCAATGCACTGACTCCCTCCTTAGGGATAAGAACCCACAACCTTAATACCATCAAACAGTTGCAAAAATAAAGAAACATGTTTTATACAACATAAATTAAAACAAATACAAATAGATAATGCTCAATATAGAAGAATAGCACATTTTGTTATTTACACTTAAGGAAGTTCCCTGGTGTTTCAGCAACCCCATGTCAAAGTCATAATTGTTTTGCCCAGTACATAATAGTTATCTAAACATTTAAAATCCATGCAAAAAACGTGGGTTGCCATGCTTGTTTCTAAGTTACATTGGTGAGACTTAATCCTGCTTTATGGAAAAAATTTGTTCGGAAGGGGTCAGATTATTTTATGTGGGTATAACATCAATATTTTAGATGTCAGCATGACTGTGAAAGAAAATGTAAAACAAGGACACATCATTTGTCATGATGCATTGCTTCATTTTTTCTACAAATGCACAAATAAGGAGTAAATTACCAATGCTGTGACACCATCTTGAACTGACAGTCCCTATAAAAGGGGGAAATATTTGTATGTTTTTATACATAAGACCATTTTAAACCCATGTCATTTTCATAAAACTTTTTGATACATGTAAAATATGGTTATGAATATAGAAACAGAAAGAAATATAGGGGTTGCTATGCTTCTTTTGATTGTATCTGCTTTCAAAGTTGCAGTTTCAGAGGTGGTCAGCTCAGGACAAAAATAATTGAAACATCCCAATATAAAATAAAACTTGCAAGAATGACGTTCAAACAATTCAAAACTACATACAGAATGGCAAGGACTTTAACATAAAATAAACAGTGCAACCAAAGACAGACATATATTTAGGTAAAGCACCTTGAATGGTACCAAATGCTGCAATTGTGAGAGTTAATTCCCTCGCTGCCATCCTGTATATATTCTTAGCTGGACATAACATAATAGGATAAATCATTATTCTAATAATGCTTCCATATATTTAAGAATGTTCTTGTGCCAGAAAACAATACTGAAAACTTTTTTGAGAGCATCAGAAAAATGGGAATTTGCCACACCAGGGAACATCCTTAAGGGTGAGAGTGGAGTTATAAAGACAGCAAAACTCACTAACTACCAGACTTAGCAGTAGCAACAAATATACCTCATGGCTCAAAATATATGATGGGGTTAGTTTCTATGGAGCAGCTTATAAGGTAGAAATAAACAGAGAGAAATATAGTGAGATAAAATAGGATAAAGTCTGATGTACTTGCTTTAGGAGCTCACCATGGATACGATAACCAAACAACTGTGCACAGGTAGCCCGTAGGTAAACAGTGCTCAGAGCTCAAAATACTGAGACAGAGTGATAGCTCCTGTGAGGAAAGGAGAAAAAAACACTTAATGATCATATTAGCACATTCTGCAGATAAACATTTTTCATCACATTATAACAACATTTTTATATAACACATTTTTTTAACAACATTCACAGATATTGCTATGAAACAGATGAACTGAACTATACTAAACACATCCCTAATCAAAGCAGCTTAACTAATAAACAATCTGGAATGATACTAGGTATCCAAGAAAGGTCTGAGGTCCTAGCTGGTGTTCAGACCTTTTGGGGGCAACACTCCTGAATGAGAAAATAAAAAAGAATGTCCCTTTGGAGGACTTTCGTGAGTCTATCTCCTACTCTTATTTCACTTTTTACTATTACTATACCTATGAATTGAATTAGGAGTCATGTTTGTGGTACTCAGCAAAATCTTCACTGACTGGACTTTCCTTACTGAGACTCTTCTGTCCCTCACATGTATTTGTATCCTCTGCCTGAGGGGCCTACAATTCCTGCCAATGTACAACTTAGACAGTTACACTACAAGGCATACACCACAAAATGGTAGCTGGTCAACACCATGAAGCACTATGAGCATGGTAAAAACTGCACAGTAAAAAGAGCTACCGAGGAATTATAGCGTTTGCATAACAGCACTATACCCATAGCTCTTGTCACTCAGGCTGAGCACTCTAACACTGCTGTCGTGCATTAAGTGAGCAAGCCAATCCTGTGGCTTAGTGGTTAGTAAGGTGAGCAATGATTCAGGGAGTAGGGGTGGACCCATGTTCAAATCTGCCTTCAGCTGGTATTTTTTATTTTTGTGGTGGTTGGTGTGAGGATGTATATTTAGAAACTGGGAGGTGTGGGGGCAGAGCCCCCTGACTAAATATGTTTAACAATCCACCCCCCTTTCAAGTTATGTTTACCATGCAGACCCTCCGACATTGACCCACCACTGGCTTCAGCGCTGTCTCTGTGGATGCTGTTTTTCATCAGCACTGTTATGATCTTCACTCTATTTCCTGTGCAGATATTGACCACGCTCTAATTATTTAGTGATTTTCAACCTGAACCCAGTAAAATGTGTCCCAAATGAAATGAATTCTCTTACATCAACATCCCGCTCAAAGCCTTCAAATCTAAACATGTGGGACTGTTTAAGTAATTGGAAAACATTACAGTGGCTGCACTTATGCATGTCTTTTTAAGGTGGTTTCTGCATCCCACTGTATTCACTATAAGGAAATTTGTGTGAATTAAAACAGAGATCAGCGCAACCTTTCTTTTTTTTTCCATAGAGTTGTTTATGCTCCTTCAGTGGGCCAATTCTGCTGTCCACCACCCTACTGGTCTCCAGGAATTGTTCAGGATCTTGTTATGCTCTACATGTAGCAGTGGTCTCCCAGTAGCCAGCCCAGAGGCATCATTCTGCAGCAGCCCCCGACTTTTTCCTGTTTTTTCTCCTGTTTACTCTAAGCCACCAGACAGAGAGGCACATTTGCATGGAGACGTGCATGTGCACTCTTTCTCCAGTGATGGCCCCATCATGCCTCTTCATTGGCCTTGGGTCCCTAGCTTCCTTTGGCTGCACTGCCTCCTGGCCTCCACCACGAGGCAGTCAAGTACCGAGGGAGCTCAGGCTCCCTTCCTGAAGAGGAGATCTGCCTGATGGCTTCATGCTCTGCACCGTCCCCCCTGTGCCGACCTCCAACTGCCCACTCTTGCTCCTGAACATGGGTCGTCGGCATGGTGAGAGGTAAGATGTCCAGTGCCTCAGCCCTATACAGCACCAGGCCAGTAGCACAACCTCTCTTGTCTAGTATTTTACTCGTATTTTAAACAGAGATACAGCAATGAATTGGTGCAACTGTTTTTTTGTGGGGGGATTCCCTTAAATAGTCTTCGGAGTACTTCTCTCTGCAGCAGCACTGGGATCTACACACTGGCAAGCAGAAGCAACTCTTGCTCACTTTACATGATTGGTTGTCTGCAGCCTTTTTCCCCTACCTGCACCATCACTAATCTTGACTTCCCTCCCTCCCCAATCTGGCACCCACAAGCACAGAGTCTTGCCTCTGACTCCTGATCAATGTTTGAGACAATAGGCTGAGACATTTTCTGGCTACTCTGTCACCCTCTCCCCCAGTCCACAGTGTTAGCTATCAGCTGACATGTCTGAGGCAGGGCTGGGGAGAGGAGAGTTCTCTCTGCCGCACAAGGCAGACTGTAATTGAGGATCAGCTACAAGTTAATTGATGTAGCGCAGCCTATTGCCGCGTTGTGGAAGTAAGGTCAGGGAGAAGCATGTACTGGTGGGCATTTATGGATGGAAGGGGAGTTGGGATTTGGAGTTTTGAGAGGGAGGTTAATGACAATGTCAGGTGGGGGGGGTGCAGGACAACCAAAAATGTAATATGCTGACATGGTAAGTAGAAATAAAATGACAGCCATCTGTACCCTGTCATGGATTATGGATTGAAGGGAAGGGGGTGATAATACTGAAAGGGGAGTTGTTGCTATTGGTTACAGCAGCGGGAGTGGATCTGGTTGGAGGAGAGTTCTACAAAGATCATGTCAGATAGGTGGAGGTAACGATGAGCAGGTGCAGAATTTGCAATCTGAGAAGAAGCTAAAATCCAGCGTTATGAACAGCAGCAAAGAAATTCTAATGTAGCTTGGTTTCCCTTTGCACTTCAGCAGTTTGATGTCATGATGCAGCTCCATTTTCATGGAGCACACATTCAGCAGGTCTAAGTTATTGGCAAGCCACATGACCTGCAGCAGTCAATCAGTGATGCTGGAGAGTGAGACCTCCTGGTGCTGTGCACATTTTAGTGCTATTTCCATCTCTGACGGGACGAACCTCTCTATTGATGGAGCTACTTTTACTTGAAAAGAAGTTACTTTCGATCAAAAAATGCACAACTCTCTCATTTTGAAACTTATTCTAGTTAGCTGATTCTCACTACATTTTTCTGTAGTTTCAGGCAGGCAGACTAATTAAACTGTGCTGCAGAAGAGAGGAGAAAGTGCATAGTGTGAACATGGTCTAGCAGCTGTGGTAGGACAGAGTAAATTTATAAGACTGGGGAAGATGAAAGGGTTTTTTTTGAAAGATAACTTTTTTAATTAGTACTGGATGAGAAAAGGGTGCAGGAATTCGTATTTATTTTATAGTACCATTTTCACCTGCATCAGGAATAGTGCAGAGTGAATTTAGAGCAAGCAATACTAGAGACACAGTGACCCACTCACTGGTTGCTTCATCAAGTATTTATTTATCGCATCACTTCAGCAATAAGAGCCAGTACTGACATACACCCCAGATTGAATTTAGCACATAGGGAAAGGAGCTGGGGGAGTTTGAAAGATTTATTTGACAAATATTATAACTGCTGGTGGTGCAGGTACCGATATCCATGTTTTTTGGGGGTTTTTTGCCTGTGAGTGAAAACCTAAGTGAACTAAGTAAACTAGTCTGCTTCAGTGAGAAACCAAGTCACTCAGTGAGGTTGAAGAGTAGTGTATGTGTGTGGGGGTGTCTGCCATCTTGTCTAGTAGAAACCATGAGGAAAAGAACTGAAGGAGAAAGAGATGCAGGAGGAGGAAAAGAGCAGATTCCACCATACCAGTTCCACAAAGTACTGGTCGTACAAGCAGTGATATTTGAGAAAGAGTTGAGATAGGGACTAGCAGTCATAGTTATGGGACAGGACAACACCTAAGTAGAAGGCTAGGGTTGGGCACATGGCAGTATGGCTAAAGAAACACTTGTTTGTTAGTTTCCAGCAATCCTCTGGCTTCACTCCCACTGCAAGCAGCTTTCTCAGCCAGTTGTTCAGTGCATCTGGGAATTAACCCACACTTATCAATCCAGAAGCCCAATGGTTTCTTTCCCCCTTCCTTGTTCCTGTGTTTCCAGTAATCCTACTCAGGATAGAAAAAATCATTTCAGATTTGTAAAGGCTAGCCCAATTCTTATCCATCTTGTGTGAACAATATGACAGCGGCTGTCACCACAAACATTTGTGCACATACCTGACCATGGACAATTGCTAGTTTAGAATGAAGCACTACATGATGTTCCTCTGTCCCCAAATAATGCTTCAGCAGCAGTACCACCTAACCCAGTCCTGCTGCTCAATAATCATCATGTAATAGTTTGAAGGTGACATTGTGTCTGGGTCTGACTTGGGCCCTACGATTATCTTATCACCAGAGGAAAAGTACAGTTGTTCATGGAAATATGGGGCAGGGATGGGGCAGAACAAGGTTTACCAACCCCATTACAAGCCAGTAGCATCACCACCAAAGCAGCTTGTGGAGAGTGCCAGGAAGGAGGATATGAATAAAGGGGCTCAGGTTAGAAGAATGCAAATGAGAAGTAGTAGCGACTCAAGGGAAGCACATGAGGAAGAGGTGAGAAGACAGGGAAAGGCACATGATTCATTCAAGGAGAAAGAGGAGTGGGGGGGGAAAGAGATGAGTATGAGAAGAGGAGAAGCCAAAGGAAGAAGCAGGAGATGATCAGAGGAATGTGTAAGCAGATGTGGAAGAGAAGGAGGAAGAACAAAAGGAGCTTGAAAGTCTGCTCAGTTACATGACTAACTAGTGGAGAGGATGAGTGTGAAATTGAGGAGTGGAGGCCATCATGGGAGGAGATGGCAAAATTTAAAAAGAGAATGTCAAAAGCAAGGAAACAAGTTTCTCAGTCAGAGAAATCTAAAGACTAGTAAACACAGAAAGAAAGCAGCGCTGCAACAATGGCTCCAAAAAATGAAGTATTTAATAAGATGCTTCCAAACAAACAAATCTAAAAACCAGCTCCGCACCCAGCACTCCCACCACTAGCATGATGAGCTCCACTGTACTGTATCAAGTGTTGCTACTGCTGCTCTGCTTGGCCATCCCCAAGCACATCACCTCACCTTTCCTGAGGCCACCTCCCAGCACTGGTTCGGTATCCCATCATCTATGTTCCCCACATTTTTTTAATTTACCTTATTTGCAAAGTTATTTTTGATCTTGTATGCTATTTATTTGCACCCACCTGCAATGTTTAGCATTGCTGTCTGCATTGCATATGACTTATGCATTTTGTCAGTGTTCTTATAACATCACTATCAACCTGGTTTGTTTTTCATTGTAACTGTAGTCTCCCTTTCCCTTTCCCCCCTGGGTTGCACCTGGAAAAGAGCCTTCACTCAGTGTGCCTCTCCCAGTTACCAATTTTCAAATAAATAAATAAATAAATCACCACTGTGACAAAAAAAAAAAGAAATCATCTCATAGTCTCTGCTCAGTTCTTCAGTAAGCCCCCCAGGTGTTCACTCATGAAGCAGAGAAACAAAACACAGATCTTCTGCAGTGTAGGAGTAGTTGAATTTTACAGATGATAACAGAAAGCCATTGAAAGCATATCAGTGAGGTAAAAAGATCAGTCGGGGTCAACCTACTTAATCAGTGGGAATCAGTGTTCTGGCTGATTTAAAATGCGAACATTGTATCTTCCTAATGGTCACATCCATTCTAAATCCCCTTGCTGGACAGATGGGCCAGCAGCAGCAGGGACAGATGGTTATAGTGAGCAGTGCGATTACATGGTTTGTTTATATAATGCATATAAACATATAAACATAAACGTTGTTGGTAGAAAATATTCACTTGGCCCACCCAGTCTGCCTAATTGTGCCCTACCTATTCTACCTCCACAGATGCTGTCTAGTCTCCATCAACTCTCCCTGCTTCTGCTCTAATGAACCCCTATGTTTAACCCATGAATGCTTGAAACCATCTACTGTTCTAGTCTCCACCTCTTTGACTGGCAGTTGGCTAAATGCATCTATCACCATTTCAGGGAAGAAATTTTTCTCCACATCACTCCTGAACTTCCACACAGTTCAGCTTAATCACATGCACCCTTATCCTGAAGCTCACCTTCATTTGGAAAAGGCTCATTTCCTGCACTCTGTTCACCCCCTGTGAGTTACTTGTAAGTCTTGATTATGTCACCTCTTGTTCTTCTCTCTTTCAGGGTGTACATGTTGAAATCCCTTACACTTTCCTCATAGGGCTTCCCCTGCACCACTACACCATTTTGGTTTCACTCCTCTGGACCACCTGCACCCTGTCTGTCATTTCTGCAGTGTGCTCTCCATATCTAGACACTGTAGCACAGGTGGAGGAGTACCAGAGAGTAAAACAGTGGCATTAACACCTCCACCCTCCTGCTGGTGATGCCTCTCCCTGTGTAACCCAGCATCCCACTAGCTCTGCCCACAGCGATTTCACACTTTACTGCCACCTTGAGGTCCTCTGATATAATAACCCCAAAGTCCCATTCCTGTCTGGTGACTGCCAATACCTCCCCCCATCCTACATATAGCACTAGGAATTTTATGCCCTAGGTGCATGATTTTGTACTTTTTGGCATTGAACCCCAACTGCCTTTTCTTTGACCACTCCTCAAGTTTCCATAGATCCTAACACATTTTATCCTCACCTTTCTCAGTGTCCACCCTGTTACAGACTTTGATGGCATCTACAAAAAGGTATACCTTCCTCTCCACTTCCTCTGCAATGTATCCTATGAACATATTAAATGACTGGTCCTAGTACCAAACCTGTGATACCCCGCTGGTTACTCTCCCATCCTTAACATGTGTGCCATTAACCATCACACTTTTTTTTATGCATTACCCTTTTTGAACCCAATTTACTATTTGGACCCCACCTCTAAGCTGGTCAACCTCCTACTCAGCCTTCTGTGTTGGACAGTGATGAAGGCCCTACTGAGGTCCAGAAAGGCTATGCCCACTGCAACCACCACTGCTGCCATAGCAGCTAACTGATGCATCCCTGGCTATTGGCACTGTTTCCAAAGCAACACTCCAGCTACCACAAAAAAAAAAAGCCCAAGACAGTAAATGCCAAAGCTAAGCTGCAGCCCACTCATCCAAGTTTTGTCCAAATGGCAGGCTCTATGATGCCAGTTCGACAACTAAGTTGTCAACCACCATCACAGTGATGGATTTATGTTGACCTCTACTTGCGGTTGACATAAATTCAACTTGAGACCCTAGCCATTTTTTCATCTGGAAGCTTTGCCCCCCGAACCCCCTGATCTCTAGGATTCTAACTCTGAGTCAGAGTTGAATCGGGGAGGGGGTGCAGGACTGGGAGAGAAAGTGCCGAGGTCTCAGGCAGTCTATTACAGCAAAAACATTGTTGTTATCGACATTGACATTTTCACTGTTATAGTGTCGCTGGCCTGGGTGCATACCCAAATGGCACAGCTTATTGGGGAAGTGATGGCCCTTGATTTTCAGCCATTCTTCATTAGAGAAGGTGCTGGCTTTTGAATACTGGTGCATGACTTGATGGCCACATAAAACATTCCATCATGCTTCACATTTTCCAGGCACATTTTCTACAGTATGTACACAGCAGTACACATGCTAATGCTGACAATTCTAAAGGAGACAGAGTGGGGTCATGTGCATGCCACTAGTGATATCTAGGGCAGCAGTGCAAACCAAAGCTTCCTAAATCTTGTGGCCCATTATTTTGTGTCCAAATCAAGCTGCAACACCATTCCTATCCTGCACCAGGATCATTCAAGAATTACAGAACAGTTGAAGCAAATAGCCTCATAGAGGCACATCAGTTGAACAAGTGCCTTGCTTAATATATCAGCCTTGGAAGGAAAGCATAATGGAAAAATATTTTGTGGTTCATCCAATCACTGTTAGATATCTGGATATACCCTCCTGATCTGTGGATGAGAACCATCATGATGGGACTGTGGCAGTAATACTCTGAAGGCAATGATGGATGAAGATTTCCCCTACACACTTTATTTTGCACATACATTAAATATGGTGGTTAGTCATGGGTTTGACAAACATGTACAGTTACAAAAAAATGCTTGATATTGTGTGGGGCATCACTACATGTTTCCATCACTCTCCTAAACATGCTGGCTTCTTCCATCATTATCAGCAGAAGTACAGCATTGCTTAGTTTAATACATTTTCACAATGTGTAACTCTATTTTTTATATGGTGGAAGGACTTGTGAAATAAAAACCTGTGTTTTGGCTATTGAATTCAAGTATGTGGCCTGTGGGTGATACCTGTCATGGGTGCAGTGGTGTGTTCTGCAACATCTTGTTAATTTCTGTGACCATATAATTAGATCACTCAAGATGTTAGTGCTGAACCAACCGATAGCATGGTCATTCCCATGGTTAGTATATTTTAATGCCAAAAATGCCCTTATAATATTCTACAGGAATCAAATAAAGCAAGACTGGTGGGAATAGTAGTGGTGATGGCATGGGTGGGGTAGAAAGAATGACACAGATGATACTGGAGGAGTGGGTTGGGATAGCATTAATTCATCTGAGTAATCACAGCAGCAGCATCTGGATGCAGTACTGATTAAGAAGTGGTAGAGATGTGTCTGATATAACCTGAACAGAGGTTTGACAGATTTAGATCACACATACTATGTGGCATGGTGACATTAATGGATCCTATATATCAAGATGTGTTCATTCCTCCTGGACACTTAAAGTAAATTAAACAATAAGTGTTGCAGACAGTTATGATGGAGTGGAAAAGACAGTATGAATAAAGTGACAAAATGTGCATACATAACCTTCTGGTCCTACTGCTTCTCCTCTTCTGCTGACTTTGCTTGGTGTTAGTGGCAGCTGACAGAATGTCATTGAAGAAGAAGACTTGAATAGTGATGATCCTAACACAACCAAGCATGTTTGGGAAATTTTTAATGCTGAATGTCAGTGCCACTCAGGCATTTTGGAGCAAGGCTCAGGCCTGTTACTGGGTAACATGATGCAGGTTTATCTAGCAGAGCCTCTGACAAGCAGAAATAGTGATTCAATAAAATTCCATCAAGGCAGGCAAGTAATTTGGCCTTGCAACAGGCAAAAGAAACAAGCACTCCTTTATGTCAGAAACTGTGTGGTTTATTCCCAATCAAAGTGCAAGTGCAACAATGCAAGCAAATAATTTATCCAAAGAATAATACTGGATCACAGGATTAGCACTAGACAAGCTCCAGCACTTCAAGGTATAAAACCTCTTCATCAGGGAGTATGGCCTTCAGTGGTTAAAATGGCTTTGTATTATCTTTGATGCACTCCAACATCGGTCACTTTGTAAAGATTATTGGCACTACTGGGAACACTGCTTCATCACATCGTTGAAGGCTAGATCCTGAGAATCGTGCATTCTTAGCTGTTCATAAATTCAGTTTACCAAGGATCAGCTTCAACTATCCTTCAACTATCTATTTAATTATTACCATGTACAAGTGCCATCAATTACTACTCCAGCTATATATACTACAGCTCCTGGTAGCACTGGCAAGTCTCCCCAGATCACTTCCACTGGCACTGGCACCATAGTCCAGCTCATCAATCGCAGCAATAGTGGTGCAACTCCCCCTACTGATATATTACAATAACTTACAGATTGTTATCACCAACATGCTTTCTATGGTCAGCTATGCTACTGAGCACACAGAGTAGGTATCATTAAATAAGATCTTCACCTGACACCACCCATCATGAATGTATGGTGTTGGAATGAGTGACCTGACCAGTAGAGGTGGGCAAAAGTTGTGAATTCCACTTTTGCAGAACTTCTGTGAAAATTCCGAAATTTCGTGGAATTTTCCGAACTTTCGCCTTTGGTGAGATCGAAATCTTCTGAATGTGTTTGGAAGATTTTCGCATGGTTCTGCTGAATTTTTGGGCTGAACTGTGGAATAATACACATGAACTGTGGAATAACAGATCTGAGAAATTTTATTCCACAGTTTAATGAATTATTCCGCAATCCATGTAATTATTCCACAGTTCAGTTATCACTTCTGCGACTTTTTTATTCACAGTTTAGTAGAATAATCCACAATTTATACATTTATTCCACCATTGTAAATCAGAATTTCTATGAAAGTTGCTAATTTAATTTCAGTACTTTAGCAGAAGCAAAATTCCTACTTTCGTGGAAATTCCACAGGCCAAAGTTCTTTTTCCACACACCTCTACTGACCAGTCATGAACAGGTGTGAAAAGTAAAGTTCTCCATTCTAGCCCTTCATCAGTAGTTAACTACTACAGCTTTTACTGCCAGCAGGCAGTGTACGTGTTCTTACTGAGTTCAATAAATATAAAGATATATAAAAAAATAAAAATATCCATACATGGCAAGAAACCATTGTGAAGGGCAATGTAATGCCCTATATTTAATGTATTTTTATTCCTTTTTGTTTGCTTTAATACATAACTTGTTTTTCTTTCTTGGGGGATATTATTAAATTATTAAATAGAGCCAACAAGAACATGCAGTAGTTATTGACATAGAAACTATTGTAATTGTCATGGAGGTAAAGCAGAAACTACAGGGGGCATAGACAATCTGAGATTAGCAATGGATTGTAACTATTACTGTAGCTCACACTGGACCATGGCAGTGCTGAGTATTTATAAGACTCTGTCTCAGCACTATGATAGTAATCCACCGCAGATATATGCCAACAACACCTGCTTCAATGCAGCTATATTAATTAATATTGATCGCTGACCTCAAGGACTTTCTATCCCACAAACCCCCTCACCCATTTGTAGTATACACTATCCCATGACAATTACTGCAATAGAAGCCACATTGATTCAGCTGAATTCTCAAACCAGAACTGAATTTATGGGCCCCAACTCAAAGATAAACTTAAGGGAGCAATTGCCTACTTCTCTCACACTTAAGGGTAGTGGCTAGCAGGATGCAGATTATTAATGCACTCATGGACCACTGGGGGGGCAAGAATGGGAGATGATTGAGAAGGGTGGGGTGGCCTTGGCCTTGCCTTGGCCACATGGGGAAGGGGCAGAGTGTTTTTCAAAGGTATTTTGTTTACCTACAGCATTAGGACTCAGATGTAGAGTACCAAGTAATGAATATTCAGTATTTTCATATCCCAAGTAGAGGTGTGATATTTTCCTTCTTTGATGAAGATCTGCTGAAGTGACAAACTCAAAGTGATTTTTGGAACTTAGGGGGATAACTTACTTGAAATGAAAGATCATACTGGTGATAATCCCCTTCTGTAACTTTTAATGATTTTTTAGCAGTTGTAATGTAATAGGAAGTGATCGTAACTTGACCCTGACAAGGAGGCCAGTCAATACCTTCCACCTCTATTGATCTCATGCCCTGTGCAATGACATGCAGTAAGGGAGACTGTGGTGGCCCACAGACTGGTATATTTTTTATTGTTTTATGCATCATGATGGCAGCTGAGATTAATGAAGGCTGCCGCCAACCAACAAGGCCCTTGTTGATCAAGCAGTGGCTTCCATTAGTATCCAAGTCATTATCATAATGCATAAAATAGTAATTAAAACACCTATTCATTTCAATGGGCTCGGCCCCACTCTCCTGTTGCATGTCCCATGATGGAGATCAATAGAGAAGTGGAAGGGATTGGATGGCCACCTTGTTGGGACCAAATTATGATCCCTTTCTATTAAATTATGGCTGAAAAAAAATAATTAAAAGTTACAGAGGGGGACTATTACCAGCATGAGCTTTCATTTTAAGTAAGCAATGCATTTACTTTTTCAAGTGTACAAAATCACTTTAATTAGTCATGGAGACCCTAAAAAATGAATGTACTTCACCATATTTTGGAAACAATATACTGTACTTTACGAAAATGTACAGGATGATTTGTGACAGCAGAGTAAGTGCTAGTTCTTGAAGGCCAAATTGCTGGGCTGGTCACATACTGTGCTAAAGCGTAATCTCATGGATTTATTGCTGTGGGAAATACAAGGATGTAGCCATGTAATTCTCATTTGATAGTGTAAAGTGATAGATTGTTAGAGGAAGGAATAGGGTGTATCTGTGCAAAAACATCATACAGAAACAGTAACTTCGCTTGATTAAGGTCAACCATTTTTTCAGTATCCCGTTGATGGGGGGGCAGGAAAGAGGGCTCCATAATATGAGAGTCCACAACAGTGCATGACTCATGTGAGCGTTCAGGAGTTTGGGGCTTGGTGTACTGTGCACGTCACCTCCCTGACACAGGGTGGTTGGAGGTGACTATATATATACATATTTTAGGGGTGGTGCGGGGGGCACAGACCCCCACAGTCACAAGGTGGACTGTGAGGGTCCATGCAGTATGCACAGTGTGCATCAGCCATCAGTATTGACTGCAGTGTTTTTCCTGGTGGCCTTTTGACTGCATTCTCATTTACTGCACTGCTGTTGTTTTCACCCTAACATGGATGAACCCATGTTTTCATAGTTTGGGTTTAGAGTGTTATTATGTGTGCTGTATAAATGGGTTCCAATGTGCACGAGACAGGTATAGGGGACTGATAATACCACAAGAAGGATGAGAAATGTAGGTGAGACATGGGGTGGGGTGGGGTGGTTTCTGGGCAGGCTTTAGGTTCTAAATACCCTCTTAAGACAGTAGGTCAAGGATATAGGTATGAATTTTTTCTGGGTAGAGTGGATGAACCCTTGGTCAATTCATGTCGGCAACATCTATGTTTCTATTTGTGATTGGAAGTAAACTTGGTTAAAAAAGAAGGCTTTTAGGCAGCACAGATAATTGTACAATTATGCTGCACTTGCTTTCAGTAATCCAAACTGTGTTAAGTATAAGCTTGGTCCAAATAGAAGTTTTAGCATACTGTAGATATTTTTATACTAACTGACTGTGTGCTCTCATTGCAAGTACTGTAGCTGTGACTGGAAGTGAAGTAAACTGAAGTTGGGGTGCTTATAAGTTTGCTGTTGGGATGATGTAGACACATACAGCAACCCATGGGTGTAGGTCACCAGTTTAAAAAAATTACATCTGTTCAACAGGTTTTTTTTCACAAAGGTTTTTTTTGCCCTGTGGTAACTGGAGCATTCAATTAGCCCTGTCCTTGTCCCCATCCCCCACCAAGACCAGTGTCTACTTCCTCAAGACCTTACCTGGTCAGGTTTTCTCCCACAGATTTCCCCCATGGCAGGGCCAGAGGGCTGTTCTCCTCCAGTGACACAACTCAGAAAGAAGCAGGGGTCCTGGCAGTAGCGCAGATCTGGGGAAGAAAAGGCAGGGCCTTACAAACCCCGCCACCATTTTTCACTTTTCTCCCTACTCCACTGCCGCCTGATGTGACTGCATGTGTGTAAAAGCACACACACATCACATAGCCATGGCCCCTTCCTTTGTGTCACCCACACCTGCACTACTACCAGGCCTCCACCTGGTGGCAGTCTGATGTTAAGCCAACAAGCTTCCCTTCCCAGCAAGAGGAGAGTAGTCCTTTTGATGCTTGGCACTCTTCCCTCCCTGGCTGATCCCCAGAAACCCTAGTTCACTTCTGAGTCCAGGTCACCAACATGATGGCAGGTAAGGCACCCAGAACCTTTGCTGTCCACAACACTGGGCTGGCCACTCTGTTTGACCTATCCAGAAGTGACATATTTTTGATGACAGAATGGCAGACAGTTGAAACAGTCCACAGGTTAGGACGGCCATCTTGGTTTCAAAAATCTGTGCCTATATGACAAGTAAATGCAATATGTTTTTACTGGCAAAAAACAAGTACAGAAGTCTATTGGATAGGCTGTGCATCTGGATTTTTTAAAAATATTATACCTGTCCAACAAGTACCCATCCAGAGGACAAACATGGGGAAGTGTATGAAGAGAAGCTTGTCAGCCCAAACATGTACACACGAGCTGCCAGGAGGAAAGGTGAACCATAATAGAGACCTTAACATTTCTGTAGGGAATAAACAATGTGGACTGTGGTGAGCTGTTTACCAGATATGAGATCAATATTACAAGGGGGCAAACATGGAAGTTTGTGTGCAGGAAATTCAAAAGAAATGTTAAGAAGTTCATTTTCATGGAAATGGTGGTGGATCAGTAAAACAAATTACAGTACCCAATGTGGTAGTCCTGGCAAAGTCTGAGACTGGGTTAAAGCATTACTAGATAGATACAAGTGAACAGTGTGGGCTATATGGGGAAAGGGGTGCCATGATACCACTATGGCGATCAGCTAAATTATTCCATTCTGGTATTTCTGGTGTTTCCATTCTTTCAGAGATAAAATGGCAGACAGAGCAGTCTATTGGGTAGGACATTCATCTGGCTTAAAAAAAATGATGTCTGTCTGACAAGTAAAAGCAACAGAATTTTGCTGGCAGAATGGAAAGAACAGAAGAAGTCCATGGGATAGTCTGTCCATCTAGGTTTTAAAAAATGATGCATGTCTGACAAAATCCAACATATTTTACTGGCAGAATTTCAGGTGCAGCAGCTCATATGGCAGATCATCATAGTATAAAAAAATTGTGCCTGTCTGACATGTAAGGAGGAAGAACCTTGCAGTGACTGAAGCAAGACTCTAAGGAGGAGAGGCTTGTAGTTTTTTACGTATTTTTAAAGATGGAAAAAACAATGGACATATAAATGTTATAATCATTATGTAATTTATTATTTTAATCTTTCTTCATAATGTATTGTCCATTTCTATCCTCAGTGTCAGAATCTGTACTAGCTCCTCATCAGTGTTCAGATTCTTTCAGTCACTAGTGAACATTATGGTGCCACCATACATTCTGAAGATTTATGGCTAACTGATTATTTTCCTCCAAGAACTCAGTACCCACTTGTTATAACACTAACCACGGACGGCGTGTACTACTACTACTACTACTACTGTAGTGTGGCCTTTAGATGCAGTTGTGGTGTCCACTGATGTGTCAGAGTCATGACACAAACATTTTCTAATGCCCATGATTACAAGGGGGTTGATCCTGTCCTTTGCGTGACCATTTTTGTTCACAGTTGTTGTGCATTAACCTTTCCAGTCAAGTTATTCTTCACCTTTTGAGTTGCATTCTGCTCACTGGCTTCATGTGATGCACATAATGTGTTGTACAACAGGTGACAAGGTAGGCCATCAGTGTTTCCAAAAGCTGTGTCTAACATGCAAAGTAGAATATTTAATGATGGGTTCATAAACAAATGGCACAACACTGCAACTTACATCATAGGTATCATGTTTCCAGAATAGATTCCTATTTGACATTTATGCAAGTAACATTTATGAAGGTAGAATGAGAGTATAGCCACACACGGATGTATGCTATCAGAGTTTCCAGTGTAGATTAATAAGTAGGCTGTCTCCATTCTGTTCTGAAGAAATCAATGATTGAAATTTAAATGTGATCTGAGGTCAGGGCTCAAGTTTTATTGGCAAGATGAGGTATACAGCAAGGGCATAAAAGGAGGACCAGGCTTTGAGTGACTGCTTGGTGCTATCTATTGTTTACTGTCAAACACATGCTCAGACATCTAAAGGGACAAGTATTTAGAGCTACAGTGTATTGTGCCAACTGCTGAGTGTGATAAAGCATGTGAAACAGAGTGTGTATTCAAAGTGTGTTTTCTCTTTTGCAGCTGTGTAAAGTTACACTGCCTGGCACAATTGGCATATTACCCAGCTCTCATCACAATCACTTAGTGTAAGCTCCCCCCCATGTGGGGTTTACCTGTTTGGGCTACAGCACCCATTGCTGCATTGTGTCTGTGTCCTGCCTCTGTTTCCTGGGACATCTGAATCAGGACTGGAGGGCTTTTCTCAGGGGCCTTGACAAAATTCAAATCAGAGCTTCCTCCCTGTGCTTTGCGGCAGCCGCTGCTGGCTCTACTGGGCCTTTGGCCCCATAGGAAAGCAGAGCTGAGGTCATTGGGGCTGCTTGCTCCACCAGGCACCAAAAAAGACTGCTGCCCTTATCCGAGAATAGATATAGCCAGACCAGGATGTAAACAATAATGGCTATGCATGAGGTATTCTTTGCATGCACGTCCGAAGCCTTAAAAGAACCGTGTCTCCTTCAAATAGTTTAGCCATTCGGCCTTAGCTATAGAAAGCATTCCCTAGCTGGAACAGTGGTGTCGAGGGCTGAGGTGCTAGCACCTTAGCTCTAGCCACAACAGTGATGCATGTTCGGTGATAAGCATGGGTTGTTGAGAGTTGGCTGGGGGATGGAGTGCTGGGTGAGGATTGAGCATCTGCTTGGCAGATCTCCTCTCCTGGATAGAGGAGGTTGGCTCTCCTGGTCTTGGACCTTAACCATGTGGAGGCATGATGGTGATATGGGCATTGGAGTGGAGACGGGTGCTAGGCCAGCAGTTGGAGGAGCGGAGTCACTCTGACCAATGTGTGCAAGCATGCTTCCATGAACATGCCAGACTTTGTCTGGGGCTCTGGGGTAGAACAGGGAGAAAATAGTTGGAAAAACTGGAGCTTGGGGCTTGATGAAGCCTCTCCAGCTAGCACCAACTGTCCACCAGAGAATGTAGGTGGTGTGACTAGGGATGGCCACGGAGCCGGAAACAGGACAGACTGATACAGCCACCCAGTCTGCCAAGGGAGAATAAAGGAAAATATGGGGGAAAAGTGCATTCCTAGCTCCAGGACAGGTAGCAGAGCCAGGATGTAAGTAAAAACACATCTGGGCTCATCTCTGGGTGCTTTTCTTTTCCTGTAATTGCCCTTGGGACCAGGAGCAGTACAAGTGAGGTGTGTACGTACACTGCAGCACAGAAAGGTGGCTCAGCTTTCTGAAGCCCCTACAGCCAAATGCTCCTCTCAGCCAAAAATAAGAGTTTTCCTGGCCCCATCTAAGCAAGTGGGGCTAGAGCATTTTATTTATTTTAGTCTTTAGTAATCAGTTAAGGCCCACTAGGCACAAGTGCCTGTTTTCAGGGCCAACCTGGGAGCACTGGGGAGGTTAAGTGACTTGCTCAGAGTCACACAGTAATCAAATGGAGATTGTGGAGATCAAACCCAGGTCTGCTGGATGTAACAAGCTCATTCACAGGTCATTACTCTAACCTCTAGGGCAATATAGATAGATAATATATATATATATATATATATATATATATATATATATATATATATATATATATATATATATATCTCACTCTCTCTCTCTCTCTCTCTATATATATATATATATATATACACACTCACTCTATATACTGTATATATATATACACACACACAATTGGGGTGAATGGTAAATGAGTGTGATAAAAACATGTATCCTCACTGTGGTGACATCACCACAAGAGATAAATCATGCAGTGACATCACGACTAGAGATAAATCATGTCGTGACATCACCACTGTGAGATATTTAACTGCTGCCTGCAGCTAACTCAGTTAGTATTGCAAAACATTCTCACCTGTTTCCTATACTCTGACTCACTCCCAGCCCATTGCTGTGATACTCTCAGCTTTACTGCAGCCAGAATTCTAAAGGACACAGCTTCACAAAACAGTCTGTTTCTCCATGCTGTCTGCAGCCAACTCAATTACCATGGTAAAACATTGTCACCTGTTTCCCACATTCTCTCACACCCAGTCCATTACTGTGATACTCTCAGCTTGACTCCAGCCAGAATTCTAAAGGACACAGCTTCACAAAACAGTTTGTTTCTCACTGCTGCCTGAAGCTAACTCACTTAGCATTTCAAAATACACTCAGCTTTTCCCACAGAGTTTGTAGCACTGCCAGCTCATTCAGAAAAACTGGTTCTATGTAATAATAGCACATCAAAATAAGCAAGCATCATAACAGCGAATCAGATATAGTGAAGATGAAACAGCACATGCACTTAATAACGTGGCACATAATAGCTACAGCAGCTCACACTGGCAGCTGAAAATCGTATTCAAGTCCACGCAAATAATTATACCAACTCCGGATATCGTACTCATGCATAATCACCTGAATTAGCTCTGTTAAGTCACGGTATCTCCGGCACACAATTGGGGTCTCGGAAGCAGACAGTATCTGCTCCAGATGTATCTCTGACAGCTGCTGCTCCTCCTGCACACATTCAAGAAACGCCAAATAGAGGGGTGGCATGCACTGAGCCATGTACCAAAACCCCAATGCCACCTCTCCACAGCATTATTCATGCAAGCTTCACCACTCCATGCAGTCTCATAACAGTTCCAATATTTGTGGGCAAACTTTGGTCAACATTGACCTGAACGACTCAAAGGTCACCCAATACAGGTCTCTTCAAAGTCATCAATGAGGGGCTGCAATTCCTCTTAATTTTTAATAAAGAATTCCCATTCACACAGTTCCTCAAATGTAGGCACAACTTCATCAACAGGCACGAATGCAATTGCCAACAACATTCTCACATGTAATAAGAATTCGGCATCTGCTAGATAACATGCATGCACAGCAGTACATTTCTACACCCTGTGCCACGTAGCCTGCCCCAAATGGAATAAACAACACCTCACCTGTACAGAGGGAAAAACAGTGGATACAGCCTTCAGGGCAGCAAGCTCATAATCCATCATAATGCTCTCTGTACAGAGCGTAGCTCCCCACAACTGCAACTGCTTCAACACCCACTCATACTTCGGCGCAGTACGTGACATCATCAGGATGTACACACATGGAATAACACTTCTGTTACTCAACCCATGGATAGTACAGAGCTGGGAGAACAGAGAGGGACACTTCTGAAAGGTCCCATCCATGAACCACTGCTTGCACTGACACAGGTAAGCCAAATTCCACTCGGTCGCATAGATCATAAAACGCTCTGCACTAGCACCGCTATCGAAGTACAGGAACCGATCACCAGATAAAGTCACTGTATACTCCCAGAGTATTTCCAATAGCTCCACTGTAGCAGGCATTGCAGGAACAACGTGAACAACCTGTTGCACATGCTGAACAGTTCTCTTCAACAACTGGACAGACGGTAGCCTCCCCAGCAACCACATTACTTGCACCAGCGACACTCTGCAGCACAACCTGTTCAGTTGTTTCCACACTCATTTGGGCCCTCTCCAAAATGTCATTCACCATCCTCCGAACCCTCACATTGGACACATTTGCAACATGACTATGAGGTGCCCCCACCAGAACGACACTATCCACCACTGTGTGAATCTGTGCAGGACACTGATAACGGGTGATAATAGGCACACCGCCAATACACCTTCTCTCAAACTTCCTTAGCCTGTCTAAACATGTAGCCACCATATATCACAAGTGGCATACCTTTCTGACTCAGCATGAACTCTACTGCCATCTTCAGACAAGGATGGGAAGCCACAACACACAGCACCATTTAAACCACTCTAGCCAGCTGTTTGAAATCATATTTAATGTGGGGGTCTCTGCCCCCCACACCACCCATGGGGGGCTGTGCCCCCGACTCCCCATCTCTAGGATTCCTACTCCACGCCGCTCACTGATGGTGAGGGTATCAGCCATCTCCAATTGTTAATTGTGCAGTCGCTATTGTATTGTTTCACTATATTGTGCCACTGTTTTACAGAACTCACTATAATTGCATTCGCGATTGTTGAGTCGCCCATATTATGTCACCATTTAATACTCACTGTTATGACGTGATACAAGAAAAATTCACACACAGAAACAGCAACAGAACAAAAAAAATTATCACAATACTTCTGAAACTCTTACACCTATTGTATTAACCGAACACATGATGTGCAGATCATGCACTATGGAAAATATCTTCACTCCTGCATCACGAGCTCTGGATACTCTCACTCATGGCTTCGGCACTCGTGAGTATCCAGAGCTCACTCTGCAGGAGTGAAGATATTTTCCATAGCACACTCAAGCCCATTATGTATCCCTTATATATATTATATTCATATTTTTATATTTATATTTTATATTGGGTTGCACAGTCACTTCTATGTTAAACCTAAAAGTTTGCACTTTAATAACTTTGGAACCTTTTGTCTGATTTGCCTGACATTTTGCATGCACAACTGCCAACCATATATCTCTGGATATGGAAAGTTTTATTCCAGTTGGATTTATCAGTGTCAGTGGCTCAGTAGGTAGCACAGTTGCCTCTGAGGCTGGCAGATCAGAGGGCTGTGGGTTCAGTTCCCACATCTGGCACTTGTGTTACTATCCCAATATTGACACTGTAGTGCAGCATGAGAGGAGTTCTAGCTCTCCAGGTGCTCCCTGCTGTGCAGGCTCTTGGACACCGAGTAGTTTGCGCTTCCACAGCCGCTGCCCGAGACCTCAAGCCTGGACTCTCCAAGCTCAAGTCGAGTTCAAACTCTCCAGGTGCTCCCTGCCCTACAGGCGCAGACTCTCGGACACCGGGCAGTCAGCGCTTCCACAGCCACTGTCTGAGACCTCAGGCCTGGTATCTCCAAGCTCAAGGTATGGCAAAAGCCGCTAACCAATCAGAACGCTAGCGATCTTAGGTTCTGGCCTCCTATTGGCTCCTGCAATCAGCTTCTGTTCTTCTCTTAAAATCCTGCCAAAATTGTACTTGCTTTCTGAAATCTGCACAAAAAAGCTGTATTTACTTGTTTCTTCTTTGTTTAGAGTTAAATTCTACCATTGTTTAGAGTGCAAAGGGCTAAGATTTTAAGTGATTCAGCTCCTTTCTGAAACCTGTGTATGTGCCAGACTTTAGGCGCCAAGGGAATACACATCCCTTTATCCTGCAAATGTGGCTCTCCTGCTGATGCAGACAGTCCTTTGTCCAGGGCCAGAATTTAAACCTGTGCTTTTTCCTCTCTCTCCCCAGCTGAGTTCAAGCTCTCCAGGGGCTCCCTACCCCACAGGCACAGGCTCTGGGACACAGGGCGGTCGGCGCTTCCACAGCCACCACCTGAGACCTCAAGCCTGGACTCTCCAAGCTCAAGCTATGGTAAAAGCTGCTAATTTCGCGCCCACTCACCCATCCCCTGCCCCCTCCACTTGTTAAATACACTGTTTCCCTGCCCACATCTAAAAACATGCCTACTAAGGTCTTCGTTGACCTCTCCAATTCTTCAGTTATCTATTTTGGAACACCTCTAAGTTACCCGGCCATAATCTCAGATGCCTCCTCCTGAGGTCCTTTGTCCTAATCTGTATTGAACATTACCTCCTATTGCATTTAGCATGGGGGGGGCTGGGATAGCACCCTCTTGAAGGGTTCCTCGCTAATATCTATACTGATCATCCTCTGTTGTGTCCAGGTGGCATTTTATCCTCTGAAGCTTAGACATGCAGAGACTGACCCCTTAAAGATTTGCTCCCCATACACTAATTTATCCACTAGCTACTTGTGTGCCATGCAGATAGCACTACTGTCTGAGCACAACCTGAATACCTGTCGTGTTGGTACCCGTATTGAGCTGCCTCCTCAAGTTTGCCCTTCTGTTCCATACTGTATTAGCCTCCCTCTGCACATCTCAGTCAGGGTATTGCTTCACTTAGCATTAGGGCAGTACACCTTTAGGGGTGGTGATAGGCTTACACAACATGTTTAGTATCATAAGCATACCATGGCCAAGCTTCTCAAACTAACGTTAGTTGCCTTAACAAAGCTGCTACTTCTCCTACTGATATGCCCAAGTAACATTGAATTAAACCCTGGTCCCATCTCTCACCTCTCTTCTCCAGCAGATATGGCCACTCTTAAAGGAATGAGTTTCTGGCATGTCAACATCTGTAGCCTCCTAAAAAAGTTTGCTATGATACAGGCATGGATCAGCCCATACCCAACCTGATGTTCTGGCAATATCCAAATCCTGGCTCAAGCCAGCCTCCCAGGACAGTAAGATTACCATCCCCTCCTTCATGCTATTCAGAACTGATAGACCTACTAGGGGAGGTGGAGTGGCTATATATGTCAAGGAAATATTTGATACGTCCTGTATGGATTCAAGCTCTGATAAAAATGAGTTTGAATGTCTGACACTCAAGACTGAATTATCCACTTCTCTGGCCATTAGAGTGATCGGTTGTTATAGACCCCCATCTGTGGGAATACTACTCTTATCTTACCTTGGTAATATCATTGAGAAAGAAAATCTTGAAATAATCACAACTGGCTCTCCAAGGATCCTTCACCCCTAGTACCAGTGTTTTTTGTTATAATTTTTTCCTCGGCTGTTGGAGGGCTGGGGGAAATTTATGTTATTGTTATTGTCTGTCTGAATATCCTGTGAGAGGGGGTTATTTTGTTCATTTTTCCCCCCTCCTCGGCTGTAAGAGGGCTGTGGGAGAGGAAATATTTTATATTTTGTTGTGTTATTTTATCCTGTGAGAGGGGATTGTGTTATTGCATTTTTTTTCTTTTTTTTTTTTTTCTTTCAGGGTTTCAAAGCTGTCTTATAGTGGGAGGGGTAGTTTATTCGATTTATTTGGTAAGGATTGATATTTAAGTTATTTATGTTTCAGGGGTCTTAGTTTTGTTTATAGTATCGCCTTGTGATTTGGGAAATTTGAGTTTTATGTTTTCCCATTATTTTAGTAGTGCTAATTGAATTGTACCTGCTTGCCCCTCCTGTTCTGTGCTATTCAGCCTCCGCTCTCCGTGCCCTCCGCCCCATCTCTTCTCCCCCTCTACCTGCTTTTATTTATCAATGCTGTCAGGCATTGGGGATTGCTCTTGGGGGGAAGTCGGGGGTTGGTGCAGGGTTGCGGACAGCAGAGTGAGCGAGGCTCTCCCATAGGGGTGGTTAGGCCCAGAAGACACCCTGGGGTGAAATGGTACCTGGAACATGGTGATTCCATCCTGGTTCCCATACCCAAGGGCACCTCCAGTTTGGAAGGGCGAGTAGTTGGGACAGCTCGCCAACCTCATCCAACTCGGGTGCTGTTATGCAATGCCAGATCTGTCTGCAACAAGACTGGTCTTATTTCAGACTTTGTAGCTAGGGCAGATCTGGTTTGCATTACTGAGACCTGGTTGGATGGGAATGCGGCTCATTTCTTAGAGGCTGCTGTTCCCACCGGGTACTCAGTTGTACATCGCCCGAGATTGGACCACGGGGGGAGGGTTGCGGTCTGTTTTAAGACCGAATTGGGCCTAACTGGTGTACCAGTTGAGGAGGCCAAGTCATTTGTGTGTACTATTGTAGCGGGTGTTGGGTGCAGGATTTCACTCATCTTCCTTCCACCAGGTGATGAGAAGCTATTCCAGCAGGAAATAGTAGACTTTGCAACCGACATGGCTTTGGAGTCGCCCAGACTGATGGTTCTGGGCGACTTCAATGCCTGGGTTGACGATGAATCCTTGCTTTTTGGTCAACATTTCCTCCAGGTGATGACATCTCTGGGCTTTACACAGGTTGTTTGCTCAGCTACACACAAGGGAGGCCACTCTTTTGACGTGGTCTTCCTCCTGGAGATCGAGGCCTCTGATTTAGTGGTGGAACCAGTCAGTTGGTCTGTTCTTTACTCAGTTGGGTTCAATTTTGAGGCCTCCCTGGGTAGGTCGGCCCCTGTGGAGTTGGTCAGATACCGCCCTTTGCGGGATGTGGTCCCTGATGACCTGATGGTGGTTATTGACCTCTCGTTGTTGGATGAGTCTTGCACTGATCCTGAGCAGTTGGTAGTGGCCTATAATAGGGTCATATCTTCAGCTCTTGATCAGATTGCTCCTGTCTGAGTTTGCCCCCTTCTGCATCACCCTGGAGCCCCGTGGTGTGATGAGGCTCTGAGAGAGTTGCGAACATTGGGGCGTAGGTTAGAGCGTCATTGGAGGAAGACTGCTGCTGATGCCAACCACCGTGTTTTGCTAGAGCATTATAAACTCTACCAAACAGAAATTTCCCATAAGAAGGCAGAATTCCTGTCCAGGGAAATTTCTATCACACGGAACCAACCGGCTCAACTCTTCAGAACTGTTGACAGGCTGTGCAACCCAGTCTGTCAGCAGTTCCATCGAGTTTTTACACAAACTGATTGTGATGAGATAGCTCACTTCTTTGTGAATAAGGTCGACGACATCAGGAGGGAGTGCCACCAGCTTCACTCTAAGGGGGTTGTTGTTGATCGGTGCTCTGTCGCAGAGCCCAGAGTTTCCTGGAGTACCTTTGACCTGCCGGATTTCGTAGACATCATGAGGATTGTCCAGGAGATGAGTCCCACTTGTGTAGTTTAGACCCTGGCCCTACTTCCCTGATTTTGTGTTGTAGTGAGATCATTGGCCCAGTCTTAGCTCGGATTGTCTGTTGCTCTCTAGATATGGGTGAGTTTCCTAGCTCCCTGAAGGAGGGGGTAGTGATCCTCCTTCTGAAGAAAGCTTCTTTAGACCCGGAGAACCTAGCCTACTATAGGCCTATCTCTAACCTCCCTTTTGTGGGGAAGGTTATTGAGAAAGTTGTGGCTGCTCAAATGGATAACCATTTAACCATCCATAATTTATACAAACCTCTCCAATCTGCTTTTCGTAAGAGGCATAGCACTGAGACTGCTCTGGTTCGGGTGCTTAATGATCTCCTGATGGTGAGAGACCAGAGACACCATTCTATCTTGGTTCTCCTGGACCTATCATCAGCTTTTGATACTGTGGATCATGGGGTTCTGCTCAAACACCTGAGGTTCATTTGTGGGCTGTTGGGTACGGGTCCTCAGATGGTTTTCATCTTTCCTTGCTGGGAGAATGCAGAGAGTGGTCTTGGGTTTGTTTTCATCTGGGGTTTTCTCTCTGCCTTGCGGGGTACCTCAGGGTTCAGCGCTGCCCCCCATGTTATTCACAGTTTATATGCTACCCCTCGAAGACACTGTTAGACGGTATGAGCTGAGGTTTCACTGCTATGCTGATGATACCCAGCTCTACATGTATTTTGCACCTGACCAGGTTGGTGCTATCTCGGTACTGAACAACTGCCTCGCAGAAATCCAAGATTGGATGAATTCCAGCAGTTTAAAGTTGAATCCAGGAAAAACTGAGGTTTTGGTTGTGGACCCAGGTCATAGGGTAGAGGGATTGAGGACTGGGCTCCCTTCTGGTTTAGTCCTGGGGGAGGCCCAGATTCTCACCTCTGAATGGGTGCGTAACCTGGGAGTGGAGCTTGACGATGGTCTGACTCTTTGACTTCAGGTATCGGCAGTCATCAAGCTGGCCTTTTTCCATCTTAGGAACATTGCCAGAATTAAGCACCTTGTTCCATCCAGTGACCTGCCCATTTTGGTCCATGCCTTTGTGACATCGTGCCTTGATTACTGTAACTCCCTTTTTCTAGGGCTTTCTGGGGTTGATATCCACCGCCTGCAGCTAGTGCAGAATGCGGCAGCTCATTTGTTAACTGGGGCTTCTAGAAGATCTCATATCACCCCTGTGCTGCATGCTCTGCACTGGCTGCCAATACAATGGCAGATCACCTTTAAAGTAGGTCTATTGACTTACAAAGCCCTACATGGATTGGGTACCGACTACTTGAAAGAGCTTCTGGCTCCTTACACCCCTTTGCGACAGCTCCGCTCGGCTGACGAGGGGTTGCTGGAGATTCTGAGGGTTAATTTAAAGTCATCTGCTGCGCGTGCCTTTGGATTTGCGACACCTACCCTGTGGAATTCTCTACCCCATCAACTCCGGGAGTGCAGGACGGTGGGGAGTTTTAAGCAAGCACTAAAGACTTTTTTATGGGGGAAGGCATTTCCTGTTTTATCGTGATTTTATACAATATGTATTTGGAAATGTGTTCTGTCTATATTATTACTGTACAGCACTTTGAGATATTGAAAGGCGCTTAATTAAATAAACTTTATTATTATTATATTTATTATTACAAACACCTTTTTGATGCTCGCGGGTGGGCACAGTTAATTCAAGAACCTACATGTCCTAAAAAAGAACCCATGTAATAGCTCTTTATTGGATGTTATACTAGTTGATAAGCTGCATCTTTACACGCATGCTAGAACCTTCTTCGACGATGTCAGTGACCATTGTTTTATTGCCGCAGTTAGGTCATTGTATCACACAGGTCCTTCAACTAAATTCATCACTAAAAAGACATGGAACAACTTTGATGTGGCCACCTATACATATGAACTGGGACATTCACCACACTGGAAAGACTTCTACCTAGCCACTATGGTCAACACAGCATACAATATCTTTAATGACATTCTAGTAGGTGTCCTAGATGCACACGCCCCAACTGTAAAAATCTGTGTTAAAAGTAAAACTTGTCGCTGGTTCACACCTGAACTGAAAACCGCCCTGCTAGGCAGGGACAAGCTGTGGAAAAAGGCACGTAATGCATGTACAGAAATGATCAGAGACGCCAACGCATCATTCTATCTTAAGGAGCTGGACTCTGCTGCAAAGTGCTCCTCTAAATGCTGGAGTAGAATCAAGGATATGTCCAGTCATACTCCAGGTAACTCCTTGCCACCAAAAATCACATCTGAAGGGTAAATTATATGTGATAAACAGGGGATCTTAGAAACTTTCAACAATCATTTGCCACAGCTGGTCTGGTCTTTGACAATTTCCCTGCAGCTCTGGCCCAGTCTAAGCTAAGTGTCCCATGTGTAGACACCACTGCCTCGGTACCTTGCTTCTCTTTCAAACCTGTACTTTTGAAGGAGGTCAAAGATTTGATACTTCAGTTGGATGTAAAGAAGAGTGCTGTAGCTGATTCTTTGGATCCCTACTTTATAAAAATAGCTTATCACGTCCTTGCTGTCCTTATCACACATCTATTTAATTTATCACTGTCCCAAGGGTCCATTCCTATCATTTGGAAAACTGCCCATGTTATCCTGTTTTTCAAATCTGGGGATGCCTGCGACCTCAATAACTATAGACTTATCTCCCTACTGCCAATCTTGTCTAAGCTCCTGGAAAAGGTTGTCAGCAATCAACTTAAAGCATATCTGGAGTTAACAACTTACTAAACCCTATGCAATCAAGCTTTAGGTCTAAACATAGCAGTAGCAGCTGGCCAGGTGGTGCTGAGGGCTGAGGCACTGGGCGCCTTACCTCTTGTCATGCTGGCTACCCATGTTCGGGAACGAGCATGGGTCACCAAGGGTTGGCAGGGAGGAGAAGGATTGAGTGTCCTCAGGACTGCGCTCCTTCTCTGGGGAAGGGGTTAATAGCGCCCAGCGATTGCCTGCCCCCTAGTGGAGGCTAGGCAGCAGCACATCTGCGTTAGAGACTGAGGGAAAGTGACTGTGGCAGGTGCTTGGTGTGGGTGCGCACGGGAGTATGCGCGCTACCGTCGTTGGTGCCATTGCATGCTGCAGTCCTCAGGGGAAGCCAGAACAGTGAAAATAGGAGTCCTCTGCAGGATGACAATGGTCCCCCACTGCAACGGCCTGGGAGGGCACCCCTCTGAATGCTCATCCAGTGGCTCCCCATCCCCTGCCACAAAGGATAAGTTGTGGGGTTCAGGGGAGGGGGCCTCATACCTGGTGTCCATATGGGGGGGGGGCATCAGAGGGATAGCAGAGGACTCCGAGGAGGAAAAATCAATAACTAAGAAAAAAAAAATAGCACTATCTCACCATTGCCAAAGTAACTAACGACTGGTACAGTGACCTTGACAGCAGAAACTTTGTCTGCACAGTATTCCTAGACCTTAGCAAGGCTTTTGATACTGTGGACCATAGCCTGCTAATCTCTACACTGAAGAGCATTGGTCTTGACTCAGCATCCTTGCAATGGTTCACGGAGTACCTAATAGGATGGCAGCAACAAATTAAAGCTGAGGGGGAGCTCTCCCCCCTCAAACATCGGATCAGGGGAGTGCTACAAGGATTCATTCTTGGTCTGCTGCTCTTCCCAATCTATATAAACAATATTGAGGTGGGCATCAACAAGGCAAAAATACATCTGTTTGTTGACGACACAGTGGTTTACATAAGTCGTCCAACTGCTGAAGCTGCCTGTGCAGACCTACAGGAAAATTTGACCTGCTTCAGACTCAGCTCCTCCATAAAAAGCCTCTTTTAAATGCGAAAAAGACAAAGGCAATGCTGTTCACACCCTATAGCCGAATGACAAATCCTGCCAGTTCCAGGTCACTGCTTCTAATAACCACAATTCTGGGAGAGAAATTGGATTTTATCCCCAAGTTTAAATACCTAGGAGTGTGGCTTGACCAGAACCTTACATTCTCTAAGCATGTTGAAGACCTGGCAAAGAAGCTAAGGCAGAGGTTGGATCTGTTCTTTAGAATCAGCCAGTTCCTCACTTGTGATGCCAAACTGCGACTAGTCCAATGTATCTTTCTATCCCTAATTGACTATGGAGATTTTCTACACAGCCACTGCCCCAAAGCCTCACTTATCAAGTTGGACATGCTGTATCACAGGGCAATCAGGTGCATTACCAGTCTTTTCCTCTCTACCCATTACTGCCTATTGAACAAAGCTGTAGGATGGTCCTAGCTTACATTCAGGCACAAAAAAAAATGCAGTCCTTTGGACCTACAGAGCTATCTTAAAAAGGCTCCCACATTATATCTCTGAATGTCTTCCCATAAGTGAGCTGGGACCGTACGGCCTAAGGAGTGCCCCATATGTCTCTCTATGCATCCCTAAAGCCACCACCTGCTATTGCAGAATGGTCTTTAGCTTCACATTGATGACCCATTGGAACAAAATGCAAAGACTACTAAAACTAAGTTACCTCCGAGGTGTTAATGCTTTCAAGACATTATATGCCCAAGGTGTATGTGAACATTGCAACTGTTACCCTGGCTCCTAATTATTAACTGTTGTTAGCTTGCTCCCTAGAGATTGGCCTTAGACATGACCGGCCATACCCCAGGTTAATTTGTGCATGTTTTATTAATCTGCGTGAACTTTTTACTTCCAGTCCCTGTACCCCTCTTGTGTGTCATAGGTAAGTATTACAGAGACATCTGAACCCAAAGCGCACAATCTATACCTCCTGCGTGGTTGCACCGTCACAAGCAGTCATCCGAGACCATTTGCCTGGACTCTTCTACAACTAAGTACCGCTAAAGCTACCAACCAATCGGAGTGTGAGTGCCTTCCAGCCCCTGCTCCCAATTGGCTCCTGCAGTTCTGTTCAGTGATCCTTCCAATGCCAGCAAAAATTCGAATAGTCTTCCGTACTCTGCTAACATAGCTGTAACTGTTTCATTCCCTGACGGATGCAATCCTTCCATATGGCTAAAGTATTATTATCAGGAGTATGAGTGATTAACCTCCCTTTTGAATCATTGACTGTAACTGGCCCCAGGCACCTATATGTGGTAGGTGCTGCTCCACCCATGCCTCAGTACCTCACTCACACTTCCTCCAGTACACCGCGGTACAGAAGCCCTTAGCCCCAATGTAAGCATTCCCTTGAGATGCTGTGTTAATGCCTGGCAGGCTGCCTGCTTCCTTCAGACATAGCTATACCTGTTTTTTTACTTATTGTGAACCAGTCAAGAAAAAGCTGTTATTACTTGCTTCTGTCTGTCTGCCATGATAGTGATACATGGGTCTAGCCTGTCTTTTTTTTTCTCATGAAAATTTCGGTAACAATATCCATCTCTGTATCTCTGTGGATCTGTCAGTTCCAACTGCTCACTGGTCTTGTTGATGCTCTAGAATCAACTGTTATGTACATTTGTGTATCCTGATTTGCACTTCTACTATGTTTTACTCCAAATATAAGTATTGCTACTTGTTTATATTATAATCCGGACTTAACCAGGTCCATCTTGTAAATGAGCTTGCTCAACGATGTTCACCTGGATAAATAAAGATTTGATTGATTGATTGATTGATTGATTGTACAGTTGTGGAACCATAAGGCGTTCAAAGTGTGCCAAAGTGCCTACTTTTCCACATTTTTTCAGTAAGCCGTAATGGACTGAAGAATGAGTTTCAGTGATTCAAATTTGTTTGTCTACATGTGGTTTGGGTTGAACTGATATCTTTTGAAGATTTGATAAAAAATATTGCTCTGTTCAAAAGTTATTCAGTTTTTATGTTGCTTGCACGTATGTGCAAGAAACATAGTGCCATCATCGGAGATTTCGGAGGTGTGTCACCTCCTCCTCCAATTCAGTCAGTGAGCTGGCAGGTGTGGCCCCTGTAGGCCAATGCATTTTGGAGCTGTCTATGACACGCTCCAAAATGCAGTGGCATACAGTTGAAAAAGGGAGCTACGCTCGATGAGCAGAGATAAGTGTAGCTCCCCAGGCGGGCGTGTGCACCCGCACTGTATGGCAGTGTCCACGGTGCCCAATCCCGTTGGCTGAGCTACGTCTCCCCATTGTAGGTGTCTCACTGGGAGCCCACCAGCGCAGCAATCAGTCCATAGGCGGACGGGGTGCCCAACCCCGTCAGCTGAACGCCCCTCAACGTCCTTGTGCCATGCTGGGAGCCACCTCAGCGTGGCAAACGGTCCCACCACGTCTTTTTTAAATTTTTACCCTGAAAACTAAAACGGCATCGCGAGCGCCTCCCGACCCCCTCCCACAACCCGCACTCACCCACTGCGCACCAGCCTCCCACCCCCTCACCCCATACTTACCTCCGGACTCTGGCGATGATCTTGAGTGGAGCAGGAACACGTCTGCACTCTTCAAAGCCGACCGCGAACTTAGGAAATACCCGGTAAGCTGTATAATGGCCTAGAATGGGGGTTTCAACTTTGTTGCATATCTCAGGCATTTTTGGGAATTTTTGCAGCAAATTTTCAACATGGGGTTTTTGGGACCCCTTCTCATGAATGATGTCACTGTCATGGCGTTATTCGGGCCCGAAGGGTGATTTCACGCAGTGACTGTGCAGTGACTGCGAAATCACCCTTTGGGACTGAATACCACCATCACAGTGATATCATTCATGAGAAGGCATCCCAAAAACCCCATGTTGAAAATTTGGTGCCAAAATTCCCAAAAATGACTGTTTTACGAGCGTGTGTTGCGCAGTCCCTACGCAGGCTCATAAGTTCATGAAATTTCAATATTTTCACTCCAGATTTTCAACATTGCCATTTTACCACACCTTCTTATGAGTAGTATAGCTGTCATTTTCACAACTCACCCAAAATGTGTTTCTGCCCATGTAGCAAGTAGAATGGCGCAGTCGTAAAAGGTAAATCAATGTATCGACAAATTAAGAAAATCACAGTGACACTGTTTATGAGCAGAGGTCTTAAAATGGCTATGTTGAAAATTTGGTGAAAAAAATTCCTAAAATGACTGTTTCTGGCGTGCGTTAGCAGTTCCTCGCGAGCTCGTAGGTTACTAAATTTTCAATATTTTCACTCCAGATTTTCAACATTGCCATTTTACCACACCTCCTTATGAGCAGTATAGCTGTCATTTTTCACATTCTGCCCAAAATGTGTTTCCGCCTAGCATGCACACAGTGCAGTATGTGTGCAAACTCAATGTATGGGACACATTCAAAATCACAGTGACACTGTTCATGAGCAGAGGTCTTAAAATGGCTATCTTGAAAATTTGGTGAAAAAATTCTTAAAAAGACTGTTTTACGGTGATGGTTGCGCAGTTCTATACTGCGCTAATGTCAAAATTTTCAATGTTTGCACTCCAATGACTTCCAAATACCTAAACAGCACATAGAAGCAAGCAACATTTGGCATTGACAAATGCTTGTTTCATGTCCCATTATAGCCTATGGGAAAATTTATATGTGCATTGTGAAAACTTTTGCGATCACATTTTTGCTGTCGTGCTCCATGAATTTGTTTTCGTGATTCCGCCATCTTGTTTTCAGTTAGCAAGAGACAAAAAATGTGACTCAAAAAATAATGCCCTTTGGTAAATACCAATAGCTGTGTTTACCTAATTGGGCCATGAGGAACATGGCCCTGGCATTAGTTTTCCACCATCTGGTCTGGAAATATGTTTTTCAGACTTGCTGCGAAAACAATCGCGATCAAAAAAAAAGTAACTTAGACAAGATTTTTATGTGCATGACAACATTCCCATTATAGAGATAGGAGTGCCATGAAAACATTAAAGCAATCATGACACCACTGCATGAACACATTTTCTAACGTGTTGTTTTCTTTGTCACTTCATTGTGCCAAGGTGGATTGTGCTTTTTGCCTGAAATTTTCAGGGTGGCAAGCCCTGGTCCCACAGATGTGCCTTTTGGTAGTTTTGTACCAAAACATTCAACAGGCCCATACTTATAGCATTCTGAGATTGAGACATTTCCCCATAGGATAACATTCTGGTGCCATCACGCCTTTCAGTGCCCGCATCTTGAAAACGGTTCAGGATACAGATTTTTAGTTGCAGAAATTCTTATCCCCCCCATAGGGGGACTAAGTGCAGATCACATGATCTGCACATCATGTGTGCAGTTTATACAATGGGAGTGGGAGCTCCTGCTGTGTATGTTATAGTGTGGGACGTCACTGGTGGAAATGATACAGGAATGCATGGGGAATAGTGGTATGATGTTGAACATTTAGCAGATCATCATGTGTACATTTGTTTTGGGATGTAGGTTTGATTTTATATACAGTGCTGGTACTTGGTGTAGTCATTTACTGTATAGTTTCTTTCATGCCTGGTTCTCTTATGTTCACTTGAGGTTGGTTAACAAAAACAGTTGTTTTCATAGGCAGTTGTTATTTTTTGCCTGTAAGTGTTATAGTTTTCTTGCTTAGACACAGTGTGTTTTTTTGAGTGAAAAGCTTGTGCTTTTTAACAGGAAAAAAGATTAGTATTGCAGTTTAAATCAGTTCACATTGTTGGTTGCATTGGTGCATGTACCGGATGTTCCTGCTGGGCTACTGAGAGTTGGGTGCATCAGTGTGTCTTCCTGTTTTTCTGGGTTTGCTACTGAGAGTCAGAGGTGGAAGAAATTACATGCTGTCGTTATTTGGGGAGTTGCTGATACTGGTTAGTTGTACAGAGACAAAGATGGTTAGTACCCAGAGCTGAAGAAATGTGTTTTGGGTCTGACAATGGTATGGTGCTGTATATTTCATTTAGCTGATATGTTGCTCAGTGTTACGTGTGTGGCATCACTTATGGAGTTTTAGACACAAGCCAGCATGGGTTTAGGGTATATAGAGGTGAGTTCAGTTTTCAGAGGTTCTGGAGATGCCATTTTTGAAGTCATTGGATTGTAATGTGGCTATTGAGACATGCTGCGATTTAAGGAGCTGGATTTTGAGTGGATGTTATTTGGACTGTAGGTGGTAGTGAAGCTGACGGCAGAGGGATGTGCATAAATGGTAGATATTTTAACTCCACTGATGTCAGCTTCAGATCTCTCACTGCAGTAGAAATAACATGTTTTATTATCACTGTGGAGCTCTCACCCCCACTGTATAAAAAATATATATATATATATATTAGAGGCAAAATACTCCATTCAATGCATTAGTTAGGGTTGTTCAGAGCGACAAAGTGAGGAAATTCGCTGTTAGGGTTGAAAAGCCTAACTCCGAATTCTACCACTCCCCAGCACCACACACACACAGACACACACACATTCAAGTATGGGGAGGACCAAGTCAACACAACCAATGACAGACATCCAGCAGCAGGTGACAGAAATAACAAACAATTGTCTAAATGTACTACGAGACATCCCCACCCACCTGACCAGGTACTGCATGCTCAGTGGAGATGAACAGCAAAACTGAGGCCATGTACACCAAACGTACACATCCCTGATTGCAGCTGCACACAATGTACCACACTTAGTAGTTGCATGGCCTTACCTACCGATGCCCCACACCACACCACACCACTTGTGGTGGGCCACCTGAGCAATAGAGTTAAGCAAAACCAAGGAGTTGTACAGGTATAATATCTCTGATTATAACAAGGGTTTGAGAAATGCAGCTTTCTAACTGACTGTAAACATTGTAACAGCCTTATGTTTAGTTTTTATTAACATACATGTAGAGCCTAACCATATGATGAACATGGTTTAATGTTGTTTAAAAAACAGTTTTATTATGATAGCAATAAGCCACTCCCAGGTATTATGTTAATGGTCAGTTTATCACTGTCTAGCGACATGTGGCACTCGGATATGCCCTCATTCAACATTAAACCTACAGGGTGATTAACAGACCATTTAACATAAGTGTTGGTCATGCCTTTACTTAATTGTCTTTATGAGTAGATACTCTCCTCTGCTAGGCACTGCAGCAGCTTTGCAACACAGTGCCCCACCCAGTTACACCATACACTGTCTAGTTGCTGGAGAATGGCTGTGAATATGAACTCATGAAGATGAACAGTGTAACTTGATCATTACAGTCATCGAAACCCTAGTGTGATTATAACTGACAGACTCAGTGATAGAGGATAACCCCTGCTGTCCTAGTACATTTACCCCATTATGAGTTAAATCAATACTAAAAGACATTCTGTTTATATCTACACCATACCTACTTGATTCCTGTTGTAGCAGAATTAACATAGTTATCACTTTGATAGCATCAGTGACAGAAGTGTGGCAAACCCAAACAGTAGGCATACAGCCTGAGTATAAAACAACTGTTAAAAAAATCACACTGTGTCCATAAGTGGCATAGATCACTCATTGCAACAAGAGCAAATGTATTACTATTTGAATAAGTTAGTCATCACAGATGCAATGAGATTGTCTTTATCAGGTATAACATACTCAGTAAGTGCCTACAGGAAAATCTATCCTATATACATTTCCGATACAGGTACATCATTGTTGGCTCAGTAGTGCTATGATATTTAGAAGTTGCTTGGCCTGATCCATGCAATTACAATCTTTCTTACAAAGAATACTTACTGCATCTTTAATATTGAAACACACTGAAGGTCTATGTATGTACATCAGCAGTACACCTTCATCAGTAAGAATGCATGTGATACTGGCAGTACCAATTTCACAGTGTTGAACAGGCAATGCTTTTCCATATGTTTACATCAGCCTCTCTATGTTGAGTAAACCATTGCAGTAAATGTACTACTATGTAAATCACCTACTAAATGTATCACTACTTTTATCTTGAGCATGCTAGTGTCTTGTAGTTAATTTATGTGCTTCTCCTAATTAATGTATACTCAGTAGTGTTAAAACCTTTCTACAACTGTCATCATGCACCTTCAGCATTTATATTGAATAACGACACAGTACCAGTTGTGGTGTGGTGTGGGGCATCGGTAGGTAAGGCCATGCAACTACTAAGTGTGGTACGTTGTGTGCAGCTGCAATCAGGGATGTGTACGTTTGGTGTACATGGCCTCAGTTTTGCTGTTGATCTCCACTGAGCATGCAGTACCTGGTCAGGTGGGTGGGGATGTCTCGTAGTACATTTAGACAATTGTTTGTTATTTCTGTCACCTGCTGCTGGATGTCTGTCATTGGTTGTGTTGACTTGGTCCTCCCCCATACTTGAATGTGTGTGTGTCTGTGTGTGTGTGGTGCTGGGGGGGTGAATTCGAGTTAGGCTTTTCAACCCCTAACAGTGAATTTCCTCACTTTGTCGCTGTGGAACAACCCTAACTAATGCATTGAATGGAGTTTTTTGCCTCTAATTTCCCTTATTTTTGAGAATGATATTGAGAAATAGTGAATGTAATGCGGTGGCAGGGCCCCGCGCTCCCACCACATGATGTCTTGTGGCATAGTAACAGGAGCAGCAATGCAAACAGAAATGCTAACAGTGGCACACATGGTAACACAAGCGCGAATGATAACAGAAAGGGTAACACACACGGTGGCATAGACGGGAACGGTGTGCCATGTGATGTCTGGTCACATAGTAACAAGGTGCCTGTAAATGGAAATGTCAATGGGCATGGTGACGCAAAGTGAAACATAAAGAGAAACAGTGCGGTACACACAAATGGCAAAAAAGTAACAGAAACGCAAGCGCAAATGAAAACGCAAAGGATGACGCACGTGGTGGCATTGGGGTGTGCATTGGGATCATCAGCCCTAACTCTCACCCCATGACCTGTATAAAGCAGCAGAAGTATAGGAGAATGGGGTGAGAGTTAGGACTCATGATCCCAATGCACACCCCAATGCCGATTGGGGGTAGGTGGGGGTGTAAGGGGTTTTCAACTAACAGCGAATTTCCTCACTTTTGTCGCTGTGGAACAACTCTAACTAATGCATTAAACTGAGTTTTTTGCCTCTAATTGCCCTTCTTTTTGAGAATGATAACAAGAAATAGTGAATGTAATGCAGCAGTGGGAGTGCGGGGCCCTCTGGGCCCCGCGCTCCCGCCACATGCTGTGTTGTGGCATACTAACAGGGACAGCAACGCAAACAGAAATGCTAACAGTGGCACACATGGTAACACAAGCACGAATGAGAACAGAAAGGGTAACGCACATGGTGACGTAGACGGGAATGGTCTGCCACGTGATGTGTTGTCACATAGTAACATGGTGTCTGCAAAGAGAAATGTCAATGGGCATGGTGATGTAAAGTGAAACAGTAAGATAAACAGTACTGTAGACAGAAATGGCAAAAAATAACAGAAACGCAAGCGCAAATGAAAACACAAAGGATAACACACATGGTGGCGCAGACGTCATTGGTAAGTGAAATGGGTACGGATCCGCAAGCGGAAAGGGCAACAGTAACAGTAATGTAAGCGCAAAGGCTGGTTTTCCCCAAAACCTGCATTGAGAAAGACAGTGAGTACAAATAATGTATGCAAAATAATGAGTATCAAGCAGAAAATGAGATCTGGAATACTAAATATATAATATCTCAGGAACCGCGACTATAGAAAAAAATTTAAAAGTCATATTATTTACAACTGTCCTGGCTAATTTGAATCTTAGCCCTATTAGGGGCTAAGAAGTTTCAAAAGCAAAGTCCATTATCTCGCACTGTTTCGAGATACGGGCCCTGGCCTTGTGAGCAGCGTAATGTTATCCTATGGGAAAAAAGAAAGTTTGAGCTCTAACTTTGCCTCCTGTAATGTTTTTTCACCAAACTACTGAAAGGCACATCTGTGGGCTGTTGGCTGTCTTCCCTCCAAATTTCAGGAAAAAAGACCAAACCGTTATTTTGCAGCAGGGCTCCAAATGATTTCTGTTAAGTGTCGGGCGCCGTAATGTTATCCTATGGGAAAAACTGTCAATTTTGGAGTGCCGTAACTTTGCCGCCATGTGATATTTTTTCACCAAACTACTGAAAGGCACATCTGTGTACTGTTGGCTGTCTTCCCTCCAAATTTCAAGAAAAAAGCCCAAACTGTTATTTTGCAGCAGGGTGCCAAAGGATTCCTGTAATGCTACTGGTGCCAGTATGTTATCCTATGGGAAAAACTGTCAACTTTGGAGTGCCATAACTTTGCCGCTATGTAACATTTCTTCAATACAACACTGAAAGGCACATCTGTGAGATGTCGGCTGCGTTCCCTCCAAATTTCAGCCCAAAACTCCCAACGGTTATTTTGCAGTGCAGTGCCAAAGAATTGCTGTTATTTTCCCACAGACTAGAAAATTACTATGCATAATTTGCGAAAAGCTTTCGCAAAAATTTGCGACACTTTCGTGAGCACAATTCCTATGCCATTCTGGCAAAGTGTGGTTCCTCTATGGAGGCATGCACAGTGGTGACCAAGGAGGATGCTGCGAACCTCCACAAAGGAGACCCACAGGAGGGTGGCAGGTGACCCTGCAGGGGAAGGAAACAACTCCTGGTGGGGGACTCCATTGTTAGGAAGGTAGAACTGGGGGAGGAAGGGGAGAGGGAGGTAAGGTGCCTGCCTGGCGCCATAGATTGGAGGGACAGGGAGCGAATCCTCAGGATTGCCAGAGCAGCTGCACAGGAGAGGGAGCTGGATGTCATCGTCCACCTAGGGACAAATGACCTGGCTAAGAAAGGGATTAGAGAAGTGCAGGAAGAGTTTGTGGAATTGGGGAGGGGCCTTAGTCAAGTAGCACGCACGGTAACCTTCTCGGAGGTGCTACCCATCTATGGCATAGGAGAGGCTAGGTGTTCTGCACCATGGGATTCAATCAGTGGTTGAAAACTGGTGTGGAGCTCAGGGTTTGGCTTCATTGGGGACTGGGGGTCCACCTGGAGTGATGCAAGCCTATACTGGCATGATGGGCTGCATCTGTCCGGGGAGGAACAGGATCCTAGGTGATAGGTTTAAATGCTTCATTGGCAAGCTTTAAACTAGCCAAGGGGAGGCACTGGAAAGGAGAAGGAAAATCCTAGCCCCCAAATAATCACGGTAGGTGCAAACACCAACATAGAGGTGTCGATAGGTCAAGGGCAGGGGTAAATGGAGAAAGTGACAAAGGCAAGAAGGACAGGGATGGGGCAAAGGGAGTAAGGCCATCAGGAAATGGAGGGTAATGAGTACCAATGCCCGTAGTCTGGGCAGCAAGCTCCTGAGCTGATGACCTTAATGGAAGAGGGATGCCTGGATATCGTAGAGTCACAGAAACATGGTACACAGAGAACCATGACTGGGATGTTAACATACCAGGGTACATAACCTACAGGAGAGACAGGCAGGAGAAGAGGGGAGGAGTAGCTCTCATGTAAAGGAAGGATAAAGCAACTGAACAAAAGAGTAAACAGGGAGGAGAGGAGGCACTGTGGGTCACCTTGAGACTGGAAAGGCACCACAATCTGCCCAGGGGTTGTGTACAAACCCCCATGTCAGGGGGAAGGAATGGACAAGGATATGATAGAAGGCATTCTTAGAATGGCAGAGAAAGGGGAGATACTGTTGATGGGAGACCTGAATATGCCAGATGTTAACTGGAGCACATTTGCTGCAGCCACATCCAAGAGCAGGGCCATTCTTGATGCTCTACAGGTGGCAGGCATTAGACAGCTAGTTTTGGAACCCACTCATGAGGGAGCAATCTTAGACCTCATACTCTCAAACGGGGGCAGTGAGAGGATCTCAGATCTAGAAGTGAGTTGCCATCTGTGGACAAGTGACCATCAAACAGTGTGGTTCACGTTAAACTCAGCTACAGAGTCAAGCCATACAAAAGTGAGAGTACTGGACTTTAGGAGGGCTGACTTTGGCAAGATGGGAGAGTGCCTCAGAAAAGCACTAGCAAACAGGCTAGAAGGAGGTGTGGAGCAACAATGGGGAATTATCAAAACTGCCATCACAGAGGCAACAAGTCTTTGTGTGAAGCAAATAAACAAATCAAAATGAAAATAAAAGCCACTATGGTTCTCAAAAGAGGTGGCTGTGAAAGTCAGGAAGAAAAAGATAGCATTCCAGAAGTATAAGGAAACACAGAAGGAGCAGGACAGACAGCTGTACCAGTTAAGGCAGAAGGAAGCAGAGAGGGAAGTCAGAATAGCAAAGGCCCAAACTGAGGAAAAGATAGCCAACTCAGTTAAGAAGGGGGATAAAACCTTTTATAGGTACATCAGCGAGCGTAGAAAGACAAAGGGAGGGATAGTGAGGCTGAATAGAATGAACGGTGGGTGGGCAGAGGGGGACAGTGAAAAAGCAGAAATACTGAACGAATATTTCTGCTCAGTATTCACAAAAGAGGAGGAGGAAGTGCCTAATCCAATTAACAGAAGCACTCTTGATAGAGGGGTCGATCCCAGTCCTTTCACAGAAGAAAGGGTTCTGCAAGAACTCCTAAAACTGAAGATGGACAAAGCAATGGGTCCTGATGGAATTCACCCTAGAATTCTAAAAGAATTAAGGGAGGAACTAGTGAAACCACTGGCTACTCTTTTTAATAAATCATGGAGGATGGTGTGGACCTGAGGATTGGAGGAAGGCGGATGTGATTCCCCTTCACAAAAGTGGGTCCAAGACAGAGGCAGGAAACTACAGACCTGTCAGTCTGACCTCTGTGGTAGGGAAAGTGATGGAGTCACTTCTGAAGGAAAGAATAGTCAAGTACCTAGAGGCCAGTGGAGCACAGGACCCAAGGCAGCATGGCATGGATTCACAGCGGGAAGGTCATGTCAGATGAATCTAATAGATTTCTTTGACTGGGTGACCAAAGTAGTAGACCAGGGAGGGGCTGTGGACATGGCCTACCTAGACTTTAGCAAGGCATTTGACACAGTCCCACACAAAAGATTAATAGTCAAATTAACCAGCCTGGGAGTGGGACCCAGGGTGATAGTCTGGGTAAAACATTGGCTGGACAACAGGACACAGAAGGTAATTGTAAATGGAGTCCACTCTGAAGGAAGGGGTTACTAGTGGGTACCATAGGTTCAGTATTGGGTCCAGTCCTTTTAATGTCTTCATCAGTGACATTGCAGAGGGACTGGAAGGAAAAGTATGCCTTTTGCAGATGACACAAAGATCTGCAACAGAGTTGATACACAAGGAGGCGGAAAGGATGAAAAGGACTTGCAAGGTTGGAGGAATGGTCAGAAGTATGGCAGCTAGGATTCAATGCAAAGAAGTGCAAAATAATGCACCTGGGAAACAAGAACCCAGGGGAAGAATACACAATGGGTGGGAGGTAGTAACAACAACAAAAAGGAAAGGGACCTGGGGTAATCATATCAGATGACCTTAAGGTTAACAAGCAATGTGAGAAGGCAGTAGGAGGGCTGGGGTATACTGGGATGTATAGGAGAGGCATCATCAGCAGAAAACAGGAAGTTGTTATCCCTCTGTACAGACAGTTGGTGAGACCCCATCTGAGTACTGTGTCCAGTTCTGGAGACCCCATCTCCACAAGGACATAGACAGGATAGAGGCAGTCCAGAGGAGGGCAACTAAAATGGTGCAGGGTCTGCAAGAGAAGCCGTATATGAGGAGAGACTAAAGGAGCTTAATATGTATACCCTTGAGGAAAGAAGGGAGAGGGGGGACATGATAGAAACTTTTAAGTACCTCAGTGGAATCAACAAAGTCCAAGAGGGTAGCATCTTTCAGAAAAAGAGACGTGCAAGAACAAGGGGACACAATTTAAAGATAGAAGGGGGGCGGTTCAGGGGCAATGTGAGGAAGTATTATTTCACAGAGAGGGTAGTGGATGCATGGAACAGCCTTCTTGAGGAGGTTGTGGGGTCTAAAACTGTGGGAGAATTCAAGAATGCATGGGACAGACATAAGGCAATTCTTGTGGGGGGTAGGAAGAAATAGGCTGTTGGTTAACTAGGATCTGCGGCCTATCCTGTAGGTAGGGAAATGGGCAGACTAGATGGGCCTAGCGGTCCTTATCTGCCATCGAAGTCTATGTTTCTACGAAAGTAATTTGCGAAAGTACTTTTTCCAGAAATTTGAAAAACATATTTCTGGGGTGTTTTACCACAAAATAAAGACATGGCAAGCATCCTCAGGGCCCGACTAGGTGAATACAAAAAAAATTAGGTTGCTAGAGGGTCCCAAATTTAAATGCCAACCATTTTTCTGAACACCAACTGAAAACAAAATGGCCGATTTGTGAAGTAACAGGCCCATTTCTAGAAAGTAAAAATGCATTTGAAAGTGTTGAACTTTTGTTAACTTTTCCCATTGACTTATAATGGGAAACTGTTTTTTGAATAACTTTTGAACCGTTTAATATTTTTTCATGAAATCTTCGAAAGGCACATCGGGGACCCTGGCTGCACGTTCCCTGAAGATTTCGGGCTGGTCACGCAAACCGTACGACCTGTAGGCGCAATCACAGAATTCCAGAAAAGCGTAAACGTGTGCACAGATCACACTTAATCACTCCACAGCCGTATATCCGACCAGTACAAAACTTGGCAGATCCCAAGGCCTATGATTCTTGATCATAAATTCCAAATTTCAGGCAAATCTATGAAATGGTTGCAAAGTTATTAAGGTGCAAAGTTTTGGGGTTTAACATAGAAATGGCTCCTCTACCATAATGTGTATATATATATATATACAGTATTTAAAAAATGGGTAGGAAAAATTATGTCTGCTGATTGTTGGAGGATCCTATCACATGACCACGCGTATATCAGAGTGCAACAGCACACCTGCACTTTTACCCCCCCAAAAAACAATTTTGCCATTTTATAAGATAGATAATACACTCTATGGTGAGTGGTGGCGCTCTGATATATGCACGCCTTGAGTGGTTGACACACTCGACCCGCAGCCTCATGCGTACAAAGCACACCAAGGCGTGCGTATATCAGAGCATGACTGCACACAGTAGAGTGGGTTATCTATTACATATATATCTATATATACATACTATAACCTCTAGGCATATATGTAACTGTCCCAAATGGGCTTACAGTATTGCTAAAATGGGAGGCTGCCAAAGTCAGGCAGCATAATGTAAACAAACATGGTGACCCATGTGATCCTCCTTGCCTCCAAGGATTGAGGGAAGGGTTACAGGACACCCTTCAGCTGCCTGAGAAAATGTGAGCCAGTGAGGTGGGGAGCTGGGGTGGCTATATAATGGGTTGTGCTCTCACATCTGGTAGGAGTTCAGCAGAAAGCTCAGAGGTGGAGACTGTGTTTGGAGGACTGCACAAGCCAGAGGCTATCCTTGGTGCAGATAGGCCTTCCAAGCTCCAAAATGTTTAGGCAGAGTGTCTGCTCACCTATTTTTTCAACTGGGAAGTGGCTTGAACTGCTAACCTGTTTTTCCCAGTGGGACTATATTTGAACTGCTGTACTCCAATTATTCAGCATGTAAACTTATTTGAATGGTTTTCCAGCCAGGAAAAGAAGTTATTTGGGCTACTTTGAGACTACAAAGAAGCCCAGCTGTGCTTACATTCTGCAGATTCTGTGTATCCAGCTGGACATCCAGGGTGAGCACAAGCCTGTCAGGTAATCTATTCAGACTGTGAGCTCCAGAGACGGTGGCTGTCCCTCACCTACAGCCGGGGTGGGGTGTCTGATCTGTCCTCCAAAGGGGTCTGTAGCACTCTCTCTGGGGGTGAAAAATGCCAAAAGGCCAGAGGGGTGAAGACAATGAAAGGCTTGAGTTGTGAAGACAATGAAAGGCTTGAGGAGCAAAGATTATGAAACATCCTTAGTGGTGAGGGGAACAGCACCTGTGAGGGATGAATATGTTGAAAGACCCTCAGTGGTGAGGGGAACAGCACCTGTTTTAAAGTTCCTACCAGTCTCACTTGTTCTTTGAAAGACCGCCTGTTGTATCTAGAGTGGTACCACCCATCCTTGTCATTGTCAGTGGCTCAGTAGGTAGCACACTCACCTCTGAAGCCTGGAGATCAGAGGGCTGTGGGTTCAGTTCCCACATCTGGCACTTGGGTTAATATCCCAGTACTGGCACTGTAGTGCAGCATGAGAGGGGTGCTGCACTTCTGAGGTGCCGTCTTTCAGATGAGACATTAAACCGAGGTCCCATCTGCCTGGATTGGTGGTAGTTCAGGTGGATGTTAAAGATCCCATGGCACTTCTCGAAAAGAGTAGGGGAATTTTTATTGAAAAAGAGGACTCCAAACAGGTAAGTCAACTGGTACAGAAAACAAATACACACCAAAACAGAACATTGAGAAACAAAAATAAACAAAAACATCAGAGAAAATCAGCAGCCCAGCCATGTTGCACAATTAAGCCACAAAAATGAACATTTTACCCGACCATAGATATGTAAATCGGTATCATAAATATTTTGTAAAGGAACATTAATATTAGAAAGGAGTTCCTCAAATGAAACAATACATTGCTGAGTAGACCAAAAACATCTAGATTGCCATATATAAAAACAAAGAACAAAAAACATTAATAGCAAAGTGTCTGCAGGATACTTAGACCATTCACCCCCATGTGCACCATACATTAGCGTACTATAAGAAAGAGACATAAATAAAGGCTTATTCCATTTCACCGCTAAAGTGGCCCAAAAATCTTTGATATAGGGACATTGCAAAAAAAGATGTTCTTGTGTTTCTAACACGGAGACACATGTCACACGTGTACAGTACCTATCACTAAGCTGTTTGTGCTTATGTGAGTTACCCATTGGCAAACTACCATAAGAACTTAACCAAGCACTATCCCAAATAAAGTTCAGCAAACGTCTATGGGAGAGCAACAAAAGAACTTGCTCTTGGGACTGAGAAGGACAATCAGGAAAAAGCAAATTGTCAGAAAAATCAGAGGAAACAATGTAACTATACAATTGTTTCCTATTCATAGTTTCCAAGTGAGAAATAGAGATCTTCCATTTCAATAAATGACGAAAAATGTCTATACTATATTTGGGAAACAGGGAAAGGCGAGCGAAAGAAGTCGACTTGCCCAGTTTCCAAAGGGGTAAACCTATCAAAAACCACAGCCTAACGTAAGGGAACCAAACCTTCCAACCGGGGCGCAGTAAAGGACTTAAATTGTAGGAAATAAAAATACTAATAAAAAACACCACCGGATGGACCATTCCTACCCCACCTTGTTGTATACTCCTATAAGTGTATCCTTGTTTAATGGGATTCAATCTGCTACCCCAAAAAGCTTGAAAAAAACACTATATAGGGCAGTAAAGAGAGATACCGGAGGTGGAAACACATAACTAATATACAAAAAAAGAGGCACCACCAAGGTTTTAATAAGCAAGACACGTTTCCGTTTAGCTATCTGCTTATCCTTCCATCTAGCAACCATCGACTGAGCAGTACCCAATTTACGAGACCAGTTTGCCAACTGCATGTCACCTTCACTAAATTCAATTCTCAATATAGTGATCGGATCCTTAGAAATGGTAACACCAGCAGTAGTACCAGTATCCGGGATAAAAGAATTACCTAAAGGAAAACCTCTACACTTCACAGAATTAATCTTAGAACCAGAAAAACGAGAAAATAAAATCAATACATCACCTACTATAGGACCTTCAGTAATATCCAAAAGACAAAGAACCAAGTCATCTGCGTAGGCAAGAATCTTAACAGGAGAAACACTATCAGCAATATGTACCCCTGCTAAACCAGCATGAATACTAATCATACTAAGGAAAACATCAATAAAAAAAACATACAAAACTGGGCTCAAAGGGCATCCCTGCCAAACACCTCTTTGCACTGCCACAGGAGTACCAATCCAACCATTCACATTCGGTAGAAGAAAAGCTGAGTGATATAATACCTTGATCCAATCAATAAAACCAGGAGGCAAACCATAGGCTCGTAGCACTGAAAACAGAAACACATGGGAAACACGGCCAAAGGCCTTTTCCTGATCAAGACTCAGAAGATAACCCTTTAGAGAACCAGACTGTGAGGCAGAAAAAAGTTCACGCAATATCAATAAATTATCATACTGAGTCCTACCCGGTATAGAACAAGTTTGGTAGGGACTTATCAATTTATCTACAAGACAGACAATCTACGTAATAAAATCTTACTCAAGATTTTTAAATCCGTATTGAGTAAACTCAACGTCCTCCAATTACACAAATCAGTCTTCAGCCCTTTTTTATAAAGCAAAACAACCAATGCCATATACATTGAGGGGGCTAACCTAGAAGTAGACAACATTTGGTTGAATACCAGAGTCAAAATGGGAACCAAATCTTCTTGAAAGGTCTGGTAAAAACCAGCACCTAAACCATCCATCCCCGGCGAGGAATCAACATGCATAGTAAAGATAGCCTCACGTAATTCAGATTCAGAAATATCTTGTAACAACTGTTGACCTTCAACTTCAGACAACTGTGGTATCTGTAAGGAATCAAAATCAAGCAAACCACCCTGAACATCGTCATCCTTCCGATACAACAATCCCAAATAACGCCCAACAACATCAAGCAAAGCCGAAGGAGCCGTAACCAAGTCACCTGAGTCAGTAGCCAATTCAGTGAATAAACATTTACCAACCCTATCCTTACAATCCTGAAAGGGATCCAATGCACCCTTATGTAATTTTAGACCAAATCTGTGTTCATGGTCCAAAGACTTGGCCTGATCATATCTATATTCTAACATACGGGTCTTGACATTTTTAATTTGAACACTATAATCAATCCCCTCAGTCTCAGTTAAAGAAATCAACTTCTGAAACTGTGATCTGAGACGTAAGTACTCCAAATACTGTGAACTGGTCTTAGAACAAGAAAAAGCTTGAAAAAAGGACTTCCAGTCCTTCTTAGTATCCTCCCACCAAGAAGCAGCGTCATCATAAAGTTCAAAAACAGAAAGTCGGGCACTGAATTCTGACCTCCAAGCTTTTTGAAGAGATTCCTCAGTCAAAAAGGAGGAGTTCAACCTCCACATATTCTTTTTACATCGAGGAGTTCCTGCCCAAGTCAAGCAAACCATAAGAGACTTGTGATCTGAGAATTCCCACACCCGTAAAGAAATCGAGGTGACCTGTAACACAACTGAAAGAAAAATAAAATCAATCCTAGTGGATAGTGCATTTTTAAAAAATGTATTGCCACCTACAGAATGGACACTACGGTAGGCATCCTGAAGCTGGGCAGTGTTCAGAATTTGTAATAGCTTATGAGAGTCACAGAATAATTTTGATGTTTTCATACCTCTATCCTCAACACTAAGTGCACAATTAAAATCACCAGCCTAAACAATTAAATGGGAAGTATGCAAATAGGGTTGAATGTCCTGAAAAAGAGCAACATGGAGCACCTTGGTCTTCGGGGCATAAATGTTAATTAATCGAAATCTTTCTCCCCGAAAATTGAGATCTAGGAGTAAAGCTCTACCAGGACAAATGTCAACTATTTTTGAGACCTTCAGTGCCGAATTAGTAAACAGCACCCCAACACCCTTACAAAGAGATTCCCCATTAGACCAAAAAGAAACCCCCGAAGACTAAAGGTTACGAGCACGTTGCACTTCACAAATAGTTTTTAGTCTGGTATCCTGTAGACAAATCACATCACTGCTCAGTTGTTGTAAACATGACAAAGTCGCAACCATCTTCTTGTGACTCTTTATGCTATTAACATTAATGGATGTAAATGTTAAGGAAGCCATAATCGTGGTGAGACAGAGAAGGGGGAAGGAACCAACAAATACCTAAAAAAAGAATAAATCAAAAATCAAGTGACTTTGGAAACACATCTACGCTGAGAGCGTCTAGGAAGACTCTCAACCTGTGTCACTTCACCATCATCACCCTCTGAAAAATTGTCCATGACTACAGAAGCTCTAGAGGAACGGTCAGAGTCTTCTCCTTCAGAGTCTTCCTTAGGAACCAAAACAGCAAAACTGTTACCGACTTTCCATGTCTCAGAAGTATCACTGCTATGAGAGGCCATAGGTAAATTTCGAGGGGGAATAGTCTTCCCCGATCTATGACACTTCTTAGCAGTAACTTTTTTAAAAGATAACACTTGGGAGGGAGGAGGGGGCATCTCAGAATCATCTGACCTATCACGGGAAGATAAGTTAGATGCAGAGGACAGAGGGATGGCTGAGGGAACAATTACCTCTGGAAGCTGGGCCGCACAATCCAGTAACTCAACCGAAGCGGACTCACCCAGACCAGCGTCTAAAACTTTTAAAGAGTGTTCATTAGGGACCAGTAAGTTAGGAAGTACACCACTGTCTCTAGGGGGCGATAGAGAGACCGGAACCAGATGCTGAGCAACAACAATCAAGCCTTCATGAGAAGCGCAGTTTTCCCTATTATGGGATGCCCAAGGACATTTAGCATATCCATGGCCAGTCTGTTCACACAAATTACATTTGAACAAATTAAGGCACGAAGAGGCCTGGTGACCAAATTCAAAACAGTGTGAACAACGAGGGGTATCACAGACCGTATTAAGATGTGTCCTAGAACCACAGTTAAAACAGGACTTAGGCTGACCAAAATAAAATAAACTACCCCTATCCTTCCCTAGAAAAAAGCTATTGGGCAGGTGCTGAGGTCCATTATTTGTAGCAAAAAGTTTTACCTGGATTTTCCAACCCCCATTCCAAATGTTCTCACTGTCAAGAATCAGTACAGGTTTATCTAACACTTCACATCTTCTACGCAACCAAAAAAGAATATCTTCAATATGAACCCCCTCATTACGAAACATGACAGTAATCAACTTAACAGATGGTTTAGTTAAAGGCACAGCCAAAAAAGGTATCCAGAGAGAAGAGTTCTTAACAGCATGATAAGTTGTCCAAAAACATTCCAAACCTGAAAGGGTTTTAAAACTAATATCGTAGTTTGAGTTACCAATATGAATTAGGGCATATATATCCGCAGACAGAAATTTCAGAGAGCCTTTAAGCAAAACTTTCGCAATATAAAGTCTATCAGGTTTTTCTTCCAAGCCACCCTTATAAATCAGACGAACAGCGTTCCTACAGGGAGCAGGCTCACCCTTATTAGAAAACAAATCAGAAAGCTTAAAAGGGTGGGGGGCCATATCAGATGTTACTGGACCAGGAACAGTTGTCTCAGAAGCCTGGTGTGTAATAGGCAACTGTTCATTAGACATAGAATCATCAGTAACAGGCATAGTTGAAATAGGCATTTTAGGTGGCAAAGAACCAGAAGCAGTACAGTGTAAGGCAGATGAAGCCACAGTGCCAGCAACAGGAGAGTGATAGCGTTTCACCTCCTCATCATTAGGATCAGGCACCCATTGTCCATCCGAATGTTGTAACCACCCAGCAGCAGATATCGCTTTCTCTGGTGACCAACCATCACGAGCAGGGGGAGGTAAAGGGGATGAGGAAGTCCGAACAGGGGGAGTAAGCAGCACAGGGGGGGATATCTGAGATAGAGGCACATTTTGAGTAAAAACAGGTGCAGCACCCATAGGTAAATCACCCTCCAGCCCAGCAGAAACCAAAGACACAGTAGTCATTACTTCTCCTTGCAATACATTACCAGACACCCCCATCCACTTCGTAGAGAGCTGTGTTTCAGAGTTATCAAGACCTTGTGGTATCGAAACGACCCCTTGCCGACTGCTAGTATCCAAATTCTGGGCAGTTGAGCTTGCAGAGCCAGTCCATGACAGAGAAGCAGGCACGCACAGTGGAGAACCGAAATCAACGTCGTCATGCTGCGACCAGGAAGTACAGGAAGCCGGCAGTGCCAAAACAGGAGAAACAGAACATAATGCAGCAATTTCATGCAACAACTGTGTCTTATGATGCGTACATTGCTCAGAAGCAGAAAGCACTTCACCCAAAAGATGCTCCTTTTCAGTAAGTTCCTGAGTCCTGTCCGAATGTGAATTACACTGTACCATAGGATTAACCACCTCAGGGTTCACTGACTCAGATGTGACAAAAAACTCCACAGGCAGGGAAGCTTCCTGGAGTTCAGCAACCAAACTAACACCCTAATGTGCATCAGGAGCAGGGGAGGAGGCCCACTCCCCTATCCCAGACACTTCCATCTCCTCCAAAGGCAGAGCAGAAGTGGCCATCTTGCATCTGACAGCCAAAGGTTCCCCCTCTGAAGAGTAGGGGAATTTCCCTGGTGTCCTGGCCAAATTTCCCTCATTCACTAAAAAATACCACCAACAGCTTAATCTGGTTCAAGGTCAGTTGGCATTCATCTGTATCCCCCTTCCTCGGGTCATGTCTGAAAATAGGCAGGATTTTTCTAGTGCACTTACCCGGTCAACAAAAATAAAAATAAAAAAAAATTAAAACAAATTTCTCAGATCCCCAAGATCTACAGAAATGGTGAGTACCTCTGGGCTGCAGCCTCAAGGATTTCTGTTGCTGGCCAGGACTTTGTTAATCTTCAAGAAAACCCAGGTAGAAATTACCAAAATGTTATCCAGTTCACCCTTTTGGAAACCATCTGGGGTCCTCTTACAAAGTTCTGTTGTTTGAGCTTAGTAGACTAGCCCTGCATCATTCATTGACCACAAACAACCAGGTGAGGTATGCACTGCAATGGTCTTTTACTATCCTTACGGCCATGGTGGGGGAAGCCAGGTGCACCCACTGGAGTGGTACAGGGACTGTGTGAGGGATAACTTGAAAACACTTATTGGTTTCTATACATTTTACTTCCCCTTTACTTCTCCCCAATAATAAATAACAGGTTAGTTATTTTACAACTGGTGTTCATGGTTATTGCTCTGTGTGTAATTTTACTGTGTGGGGAAAACTGTGAGTGGGAGGGAAAATAATATTTGTTCCTGGGGGGAGGTTAGTGCCACATTGGGTGGCGTTTATATACCCCTGCTCCAGGAGGAGATACCAAAACCTGTTCTGGTATTCAGTTTGTATACTGCAGGCCAAAGAACCTTGGTCAACCCTGAGGTAAATTGGTGTGTGAGGGGTTGCCCAGGTGCACATGTCAGAGGGACCCCCTCCTACATCATCATCAGCATCAGCACAACAAAACGGAAAAGGTTGAAAAGTAGACTGCTTTCATATATGATTGGTTATTGTAAATAGTTCATATTTATTTCTGTAATGAAAACAAAATGGGAGATGCCTCAAATAAAGGGTGTATCTGTTGCTGCGATAGCATTCAGCACAGAAAATGTAGAGGCATGACAAAATAGATTGTGTTTTGCTTTCATATATTTATGCTATTATTGTTGTTAATTTTGTTGTTTAATATTATTATGATTTGTATATTAAAAAAATGAGCTTCTTCACTTGTGGTACAGGACCAGTTCTGTCATGGCAATACATGACATATACTATTCTAGTACAGCAAGGAAGAGGGAAAAAAAAAGAAAAAAAGCTTGTCTGTCCAGTATCAAAAACAGCCTCCACCTCAGGTCACTTCCAGAAGTCCCAGATATGGATAGCTGTCCACTCAGAATCAGTAGCCAGCATAGGGACCCTAAAAATTGGCATACATAAAAAATGTGAAATTTTTAATTGCAATGGAGAACTGAAACCTGTGCTGACTCTGCCCCTCATTTGACCACAACTCACAGATGCATTCAAAATGAGCACAGTAAAAAACAATAAAACATTTCTCTTCCAATTTTTTTGTGAATTAAAGATTTTCAAATCACTTCTACAGCACCACCACTCAGCAGTCAAACTAACTAAAAATTTTTGCACCATGTTGTCTATCATATTTCACTGATTTATGTTTGGAAAATAAAGATAGCAGCTGCTGTTTGTTTACATAACACTGCAGAACTGCAGATTGAGTGTGAGTTTACGTGGTGAACACCGAGGAGTAATTTTGCATTCAGTTATTAAATGGAAATTATAAAACAGCTGAACAGAGCTTGAAAATTTATCAAATTTAATGCTTCAGGCTGAATGTAAAGTTTATGCACAGTACCCTGGCCCTTTAAGATTCTGAGCTAGTCTTTGTAAGGGGGTGACATGTGACCAACCTTGCTCAATAAAAAAAAATCATGTGACTTGGTCTCCATTGCACACTTCATGAAGTATGACAGACTTCAGTCAAGTTTCCCATCACTAGACAATGCAAAGTCTCAACCCCTCTGCTTTGCGGCAAAATCTATTCAAAAGTTGCATTGTTTTATTACTTAATGGCAAATAACATGCGAAGTGCAGTTAACATCCATGTTCCCAAATATGCTTCAAGTATTCACAAGAAGGTACTAACACAGCCCTACTATACATTCCATATGACTGACCAAGAACTATTTTCATTCAAATCCTACTGTAATATTTCATAATCTTTGCTGTTCTCTACCCTTGCTAGCTTTGACTTATCTGCAAATGTCACTAAGAGACTATTAGTCCCTGGTTCTACATCATTAATAAACAAGTTGAGCAGAGGTTTGACCCTGAACTGATCCCTCCAGCTGATCCCCCACTTGTTTATGCCTTGCAAATCTGACAGGTGATCCCCTAACAACATGTTGCCTCCTGTTACTTTTCATACTAAATAGTTCTTCCCACTCCTTTCCTTACTGATTTTGTATGCCCAACTCCTATTGCTCACTTTGTCAAAGGCTTTACTACTCTTTAAATAAACTATTTAAAGAGTTTACCCATCTATCCTTCTGGTTATCTCTTTAACAAATGTTATGTATTAGGATGACAAGGTCCCCTCCCCCCACACACACAAACAAAAACACATTTGCTTTTAGCTATTATTCTGTGCTCAGTCAAATGTGCCACCAAGCATTCCTTAATAATAGCCTTCAGCATTTTAACTACAACTAAGGTTAAACTACAATAACTGGTCGGTTGTTCCCAGACTCACCCATTATTCTCGATTTGAACAAAGGTATCTCATTTGCAGTTCTTCAGTCTTTAATCCCCTGGTATCTGTCTTGTTTCCAGTTAGTTTCAAAATATTTTTCAGTGATTAATACAACATTTTCCTTGACTTCCTTTAGTATTTGTGGGTACATCATGTTTGGGACCAGTGTCTTTATTGCAACTACCTTATCTAAGTGTTTTGCCACCAGCACTGGTGTACTATAATTGCCACTTGATTGCATTTTTCACAACCCCCTTAAAACTGACACTTTGCTACTATCAGTTTGCCTCCAGGTTATTTCATTATGACTAATGCAAAATAACTACAGAGTTCCTCTACAATATATTTTTCTCTAGTTAACCACCAGCTATTGGCTCTCGTTCATGGTGGTGTTTCATCCCCTATAAACTGTATACAACACTGGAACACAAGTGCCATCAAATGAATATTTTTCACCCCCCCTCCAAACATCCACAGAAACCGGAGTCAAATCAAGGAATTCAGCTATTACTGGGTTCAGATTTGACAAACAGCAGTACCAAAACTACTTCAGTTTTGAGTCACTGGGTTTGCCTGTCTCTATTAACTGTAACGCTAGATGAAAAAAAAAAAACTACATATAGTACTACACTGTATTTAAAGAAAGCTATTTGCTTTTTTTTTTTTTTTGTTTGTTTGTTTTGTTTTGCTATGTTTTGCTTAGTAAAGGAATGATTGGTAAAATTAATACTAAACTGTTTTTTTAAATAATGTTTAAAAATTTGCCAAATAAATGAGTAATAATGGTATCATCCTCTCTGCAAATATTGTGTAACCACACTGCCATTCCTCTGTTGGACAGCTAGATTAGTTCTCAGTAATGTCTGTCTAGGAGACTTTGATTTGAGAACTTCCTTAGATCTGCCAACATCAGATAACAAGAGATGTGATCAGTTTTAAAAGTGATCTAATAAGTTTTCATGATGACTCACCAAAACTGTAACCATGTCATCAAAGTGTGTCTCATGAATGTATATAATATGTTACCCTCTGAAAAAAAAAAAAAGATTAACTGAAAAAAAGGAATCTGTCTTCATGGAAATGTAGTAGGTAGAGCCTTTATGCAGATATGCTAAGGATATTCACCCTAAAGGAAGAGTTTAGTATAGGAAACTGGCAGTATACTTTTGAGTTGGTTAATGCACAGATATAGGTTTCAGCTAGACTTTCTTACAAGACAGTTAGTTTGGGCACTGGTTGTTGTAAAAATACTTGTAGAGATTCATCCAGAGTCATTGCTGCACACCAGTCATACAGGATGTCATCATACCCAACAGCAAAGGGAGTGATGCCATGTGTATGTTTAACAGATTACCTGGAACTGGTTGAATAACCAGGGGAGGAAAAGAAAAGAAAACACTCACATTTGTAATGTTTAGCAGGTCAGCCTGCAATGGTGAGTAACAGCACTGAATAAAAAAAACTGCATTTTAAATATAAGCACATGTGAAAAAGGATAACCCTTGGGGGTTACAGAGGCTACAATCTGATTTGTAAATCATAATGTCAAGAGGTGTGAATCCTATGATTTACCTGTATATTGAAAGAATCAATAAGTTTTACGTTACTGTATATACATATAGTACAGTGCTCTCTCCCTGCATATTACATCATCATCCCCTAGGATTTTAATAAACACATAATCCTCTTCTCTCTCTCTCTCTCTCTCTCTCTCTCTAGATATTGAAGAATGACTACTACTCTTTTAAGCATTTTATTTCTACAGGGAGTTTAAAAACTACTTAGGGAACTAAAGTACATAGAATATGCAAATATTCATACATTTTTTATGACTAATACAGGACATGCACATTCTCTAATCATTTCTGACAGATGACGGTTTGCAGTGGTAAGATGGGTGACTGGTGACTGATTTCAATATATTCTGTCATGTTAGCACCCTGGGCATAATATAGTTATCAAAAGAGCACACTGTTTTATCAGTAGAAAATCCCATAATAAGTGCTGCTGAATTAAATTGATATCTTTCAAATAGCTTTTTGTTTGACAAACAAAACACAATAACAATACTCCATCATAAGATGATCAGTGCGATTAATCAAGCATTGATAAGGGAAATATTTATAAACAGTAACATGAGTATACTGTAGTTTTGCTATGGGGAAGAAAGAGTTAACTTTTTACTTATTTATGCCTGCTGAACCTACTATTTGTATTGTGCAAATGGTATTCTGCATTCTCTGATTCTGCTAAAAGGCAACAAGCTGTTTGCTTAGAGGAATCACAAGGGAGGATAAAATATGCTCTGAAATGTAGAGGCACAGTAAAGTGTTTTGTTTTGCAATGCTTTACAAACTTTGGAAAGCTAACATACTGACCCACAAGGGGATCAAAACTTATTTGATCTGAAGATTCACAAAACAGCCAGAAAGTATGGGAGGTGCTATGCTTGGGGTAGTTTAGAATATATCAATACTTGGAAAGAAATGCTAAGTCATCCATGAATTATAAAACAAATAGAAAGGCAGTTCACAGGGAAGGAAGGTTATATATTGTATTTAACATGATTTGCTTCTAATCCAGGAGGAAATAGGCATCACTAAAAATGGATCAATAAAACATTGATTAGCAACCGTCAGCACAGATTCATGAAAAGGGAATCATGCTTAACCAATCTGCGAGATTTTTTTGAATAAAATAACTTCTGTGGTAGACAAAGGAAATATAGCAGATATCATATACTTGAATTTTCAAAAAACATTTGATAGGGTTCCACCTCAGAGGTTATTAACTAAAGTAAGAAATCAGGACTCAGTTGTAATCATTGACAATATGTGCTATGAGGGAGGATTTTCAAAGTGTTACATCTGTGTTCCAAACACATTTGTACACTTCCATCCATAAAATTTGACCACAAAAAGGTGGTCTAATTTGATGATGCAAGTACCACAGGTGATGGGTGCAAGTATGGCAGCTGCAATTAAAAGTGCTGTAAATGGCAGAAACTACCACAAATTGAACACCTCAGACATCCTGGAAGTCAGAATCCTAAAAGGGGACAGAAGATATCTGGGTGTGAAGTAAGCCAGTTGGCCCAGCTGATGTCACACACACACACACACACACACACACACACACACACACACACACACACACACACACACACACTCATTTGGAGGGAGACAGAGGAGAATTGTCACTCAAAGGGGGTAAAACCCCTTCCCACAGTGAGAAAAAGAATAAATTGAGGTGCTGAAAGCCAACTTGTTCTCTTGGACTGCAACTTCAAGACCAGAGCCCTGCTATACAAGAACTAGCTGACTGGTAAGATAGCACAGTAAGGGACTGTGCTACTGTAGCCTGGGCAGGTGAAGGATTTTAGGTAAGGATAACTCAGAATTTTGCTGTACACCAACTGTCTGTCAAGTTCCTTTATTTTCTGTTTCTTAGTGAATGTGCAGCCCTTTTGTTTTCCTGTAAATACATCCTGCTTATAAACACTTGTAGTTACTAGTAAAGAATCAATTTTTTATAGAATCAGTGTCAGTTTGTTTTATTTAAAAAGGTTATTAAACTATTTCTGCCAGACTCTGTTTGCAGTCTGTCTCTGAAAGGCACTCTACCCACAGTTATTGTGTTGACCTTCCTGACCTTGTGCAAGGAGGAGATAAGAAGCAGATTTCCTGGTTCCTGTCTGGTAAAAACCTGGTGGTGGTGGTGGTGAACTAAAAGTTGTTGGTGACGGGATTTCCACCACCATTGGTGGCAGAACGGTTGGATCAGTGTTGCAGCTGGTACCAGTTCAGTGAGGCAGGAACTCTAAGAGAGGTATGAAGCATTACCTAGCACACTGGGGAAAGAGTGCCAGCAGAAATATACTTTAACAGTCACACAACAGAATATACAAAAGGTTGCATTGTTTACTACTGTTTTTTTTTATTTCTAGACAGCTTAGTGCAGCATAGTTAGATAATATGAGCTCCACAACCTATGCCAAATGTAATGTACAGCAGCTTCATGAGCTGTGCACAGAGAAGGGGATTGTCCATCAGGGCTTGACAAAGTATGGAGTCATGGAAGCCCTATTGGTGCATGACCAGATGCAAGAGGGGCAGCTGCTCTCAGAGGGTCATGACCCAATCCCTGTGCAGCAGGTGGTTGCTGAGTATGGTGACCCAGGTTACAGGATTGAGGTCCTAGCGGCTGAGCAAGGAGGGCACCTTGTGGCACAAGCTGTGAGAGCCGGTGCAGCAGTGGATCAATATCAGCTGGAGAACCTGAAAGTGGAGATTGCACTGAAAGAGACTGAAAGGGTGAAAGCAAGGCTAGAGGCAGAGGAAAGACAGAAAGTTCACTAGCATGAAATCCTGATGTGGGAAGAAAGAGAAAAGGAATGAGCAAAGCAAGAGAGATAACGAGCACAGTGAGAGAGAAAATGACAGCATGAGGTCGAGATGGTCAAACTGCACCAGCAAACACCATGGCAAACCATAAGTAATGTTGAAAGGGGTTCAACTCATGAAGCCTCAATTAATTCTAAAATGCTCCCACAATACCAAGAAGGAGATTATCTGGATTTGTTTTAAAATAATTTGAGAAGGTGTGTGGGCAGTTTAAATTGGACAAGGCTCCTGGATGACCCACCTGACCACATTGGTTATTGGCCGTGCTTTGCATGCATTTGCTAGAATGGATGATAACGATTACATGGACAATGATAAAGTTAAAAGAGTGTTATTAAAATGTTTAGAACTATACCACTTACCAACTATACTATGACTGCCCTAAAAACAGAAGCAAAGGGCAAAAGTCTGGGGGAGGGGGTGACCAAGTCACTACTCAGCAGTTGGTAGGGTGTGCTCACAGTGTAGTGCCACCAAACTCCACCATGCATATGCACCTTATTCTAGTCAAAGGGACAGTAACACAGGGACTGTGGGACACTGGCATCTCCATCTCCGTGGTGAGGCAGGTTCTGATCCAGGGAGATCATATTCTGTCAGGGCAGTTCTCCAAGACTTGGGGAGTCACAGGTGCAGTGCTCCAAGTGCCAATGGCTCAGGTCTTCCTGAGCTGGGAGGGCAGCCATGGTATACAGGAGGTGGGAGTGGCACCTGATCTCCCTGTGGATGAGATCATGGGGGATGATTTTGACCTCAGGAGAAAATGTGGTATGTGTTACTACCCATAGCCAGGCAAAAGGGCAAGCTTCTGAAGGTGAGAAGGGGAGAGACTGCCTGTACAGACCCATCCCTCAGCAGCTGATGAAGTAGCTAGTGTGGGTGAGGGGCTAGTTAGGAGTAGCAGCCCTGAGCCCCAGAAGCCATCAGAGGAGGTCGCCTCCAGTGGCAGCTTTCCTCCTGAAGGGGAATTGGGGAGGGTGAGACAGGAGGAGCTTGACAGGACATGGCAAGCTGATCCTACCATGCAAAAACTGACAGAAATAGCAGACGGTGCTACGGACTCTCAGGGGAGTAAAATGTCAGTTTATTTAAAGAATGGGCTGTTGTGCAGGGAGTGTACACCACAGAGAGGGCTAGAGGGAGGGGTACTCCAGTAGCTGGTAGTCCCCTGGGACTACTGAAAGCAACATCTGGCCCTGGCCCATGACATCCCCTTTTCGTGCCACCTGGGTATCAACTGCACAAAAAAGTGGCTTGCCAACAGCTTCTTTTGGCCGAGCATGTATTCAGATGTGGTAAATTACTGTTGGACTTGTCCACAGTGTCAGAGTGTCAGAAAAGTTAGGGACAAGGCTAGGGCAGCTTTGGTGCCTCTGCCTATTATTGATAAACCCTCTGTGAGGGTAGCCATGGACACAGTAGGGCCCCTGAGTACTCCAAGTCGCACAGGCAAAAGACACATACTGGTTGTTGTACATTACGCAACCAGGTACCCAGAGGCAGTGGTCATGTCCTCCACTGAGGCAGAAAAGGTGGCTGATGAGTTCCTGGGAATCTTTTGCTGACTTTGATTTCCCCAAAAGATTTTGTCTTACTTAATGACCAGTTTGTGGAAGAAGTGCGGGGTGATACAGCTCCATGCTTTGCCATATCACCCTGAGACAAATGGCCTGGTTGAGTGGTTCAGTGGGACCCTCAAAATTATGCTCAGGGCATTCACTGACTAGCACAAAAGGGACTGGGACAAATATTTGCCCCACCTCCTGTTTGTGTACATGGATGTCCCACAGAAGTCCACAGTATTCTCACCCTTTGAGCTCCTGTTTGGTCATAGGGTGAGGGGGTCCCTAGATTTAATCAGGGATGAATGGGAAGGTAACCATGCCTCCCAAGGGGAGTCTGTTGTGGAGTACATTCTAAATGTTCAGGTCTGACTTAAGGAGCTCATGGGGCTTGCCCCAAAACACATCCACTGCACAACAGCAACAGAAAACCTGGTATGACCATGGGGAGAGAGCCTGGCAGTACGAAGCTGGACAGCGAGTGATGGTACTTGTCCCAGTCCAAACAATAAACTGCAGGCTGCATGGGAAGGCCAATTCTCCATAATCAGGAAGGTAAGTGATGTTAACTATTTAGTAGGGCTGTCTGATAGCAGTTGCAGGCAGAGGATATATCATGTGAACATAATGAAGCCCTACTATGACAGGGAGGAGATGGTCCTCATCATGTGCAGTGCGCTGGGGGGGATGAGGTTGGTCCCCTGGTGAACCTCCTTGGGGAAGCCTGGGAGGGATCCTCAGTGGATAACCTCACTCTCTCAGAGCAGCTGACAATGGCCCAGGCAGTGGAGATGAGGGGGCTGCTGTGAGAATTTGGGGATATATTCATGGGGAATTTGGGGTACACCACAAAATCTGAACACAACATGGACACTGGGGCCCAAGTTCCGATTAGACAGTCCCCCTTCATAGTACCAGAGGGGGTAAAAAAGACCATGCTGGAGGAACTCAGTGAGATGCTGACCCTTGGAGTGATCCAGGAATCCAGTAGCACCTGTGTCTCACCCGTTGTCCTGATCCCCAAGAAGAATGGTACTACACTGTTCTGTGTCAACTATGGAGGGCTCAACAGCTGTATAGAGTCTAATGCCTACCTCATGCTCAGAATGGATGAGACCTTGGACCGGCTGGGGGGAACCCAGTTCCTGATCATGACAGACTTGATGAAGGGCTACTTGCAGGTGACGTTAACCCCTGCAGCCAGAGAGTGGTCTGCATTCGTTACCTCATATGGCTTATTCAAATTTTGAGTAATACCATTTGGGATGAAGAATGAACCCACAACCTTCCAACCACTTGTGGATCGCATTCTGGCTGGGGCAGGTGAATTTGCTCTGGCATATATGGACGACATCACCATTTACAACCAGACATGGGAGGATCACATCAGGCACATGAGGGTGTGAGGGAGGTGTTCTACAGACTGAAGGCAAAATGGCTGATAGTTACGGTGGAAAAATGGCAAGTAGGCATGGGTGAAGTGTCCTACTTTGGGCACCAGGTGGGCAGTGCATCTGTCCAGAGTCAGTGAAGGTTGATGCCATCCAGGCTTGGTCCACCCCTGCCACAAAGAAACAGGTAAGGGCATTTCAGGGTACAGCTGGGTACTACAGGAGGTTTGTCCCTCACTATGGTGATGTTGCCAAGCCCCTGACAGACCTGATGAAAAAGAGAATAACTGAGAAAATTCTCTGGACAGAGGACTGAGAATGTGCCTTCCAACAGTTGAAGGAGGCATTATCTGGGTCACCCATGCTTCCTAGCCACAATTATGAGCTAAAGTTCATAGCACACATGGATGTCTCAGACCATGGGCTCGGTGCCATCCTGAGCCAGGTTACACTGCAGGGGAAGGAGCACCTAATAGTGTATCTGAGCTGGAAGCATCTGCACAGAGAAGAGGAATATGGCACAGTTGAGAGGAAATGTCTGGGGATAGTGTGGGCCCTTCAGAAACTGCAGCTATATCTGTAGGTGAGGGAGTTCACTGTGGTCACAGATTATAACCCCTTGTCATGGCTCCATAGGACTAGTGAACAAACCATAAAGTTATTGTGCTGGAGTTTGGTACTGCAGTCACATTATATAATCATTCAGCACCAAAGTGGGGCTCAGAATGCCAGGGCAGATGGACTGTTGAGGCATGGATGAGTGCATGACACGTTTCTTAAGTGCTCCCTGGGTCCTACATGAATGGCAGTGTTTCTTGGGCGCTGCCCAAAAGAGTCACGCCATCATTTCCCTTGGGGGTGGAAGGAAGGCTCTCTAATTGTTTGACACAGGCTGGCATTCATACTTTTATGATAGCCCAGTCAATGAGTAAAAAGAATCACATTTTCCAGCCTGCCTCTTTATTAGCCATGCAGATGGGACCTTTTAGAATTTTTCTGCTAAAATGGCAGAATTTATTCTGTCTAATTAACTAACAATTTACTATCTAATTTATTAATTTAGTATCAAATTTATGGTCAACCCCTCAGTTTAAAACTTTAATGGATGAGCACTCCTTTGATTATGTTGCTCCCAAGCTCTGAAGCACCTTACCTGTCTATCTGATGGAGGCCAAATCTTTCTGGTCCTTTAAACATTTATATCAACAGTACCTCCTTGAACAATGCAAAAAGGAATAAAGGCAAGCTGTGTCTCTTTGCAGATTACATTAAAGCAGCAGTACTGGATAAACAGGAAGTGATTATCAAAATAATCAAAATTCTGCTTTTGGGTTGGAAGCATGCAGCCATAGATCCAGTTTCCATGTCTGTAAGTACAGTATTTTTTCGAGCGATCTTTGGTTTTTTAAACATTTAACATTTTTATTTCCATTATTTGGATCCACAGTAAATATGGCTGGTGCCTAATTTGTTGCTGCGCTCCCCCCTCAAGTCATAGCACATCTTTTGTTTACTTCTGTTGGATGCTGTGCTGTGCATTTCTACTGTTTCTGTATAGTACTGTGAGTCATCCACCTGCACAGTGGCAGAAGAGGATTCCAATTCAACATGGTGGGTGGGAGAAATGTAAATAAGAGCAAAGAAAAACAGAGCAAATTATGGGGGGATAGTGAAAACAAGAAAGATTATCAGGTAAGTGTTCAACAGAGCACAGGAAACAAACTGTTTTAAAACATCCAATTTGTTTTATCTAGTACTACTGCTTTAAGCTCTGTGGCAAGGTGCTCCTTGAGGAATGGGTAAAGGAGCTATAAAAAGATCTGCAGTAGAGGACGGGCAGTTCATGGTTTGGCAGCTAAACTTTTAATGCCAAGGTGAAGCATAGGGAATAAGAACTCCAGGACAAAAAGCTGGATGGAAGGGATAAAGCTGGCCACTGCTTCAGAGGAAAGGGACTTGGGAATCATCATGCATGACTCCTTAGAACAAAACTAGTCAATGTAACAAGGCCTACAGAAAGACAACCAAAATGTTGGGGTGTATTGGAAGGGGTTTTGGTAGCACGAGGGGAGAGGTAATCCATCCACTCTCTCGTACCTTCTTTCTTCACCCCACTGCCAGCTATCCCCGTCCCTCTGAACTACTGACAAGGCACTTCGTGGCTGCTTATTTCCCCCCACACCCTCATAAAGTGTTGTTCTTGTTATTTAACTTGTACCTATGTTTTGAGTTATTCTGTAAGTTCTAGCTGTTTCATTCATTGTGATGTACCTTTGCTTTTTCCTATTGTATTTTGTTTTGCAATCTATGACATGGAACCTTTGTAAAAGAGTTTGCGCTCAAAGGTATTTTCCGAATCACTAAATAAATAAATCTCTATAGATCACTGGTGGGACCCCATCTGGAATACTGTGCACAGTTCTGGAATCTAGACCTGAGGAAGGACAGAGGCAAACTGGAAATAATGCAGTAAGCAAAATGATTCAGGGCCAACAGGGAGATTCTATAAGAATTGACTCAGGGTACAGAACATATACATAATGGAGGCCAGAAGGTTGAGGAGATGAGGCCAGAAGGGAGAGTGGAGACATGATAGAGAAATTTAAATTCCTGGAAATAAACACATTGAAATGCAAGGAACTGTTCAGCAGGATTGGCAGCTCATAAACAAAGGGTTCATGGTTCTGCGTAGGAGCAGCTTGTGTTCATCTTCAGTCCAGGAGGTGTGAATGAATGATGATGCCCATCCAGTCTGCCCATTTCCCTACCTGATGGATAAGCTGCAGATTCTAGTTAATCAACAGCTTACTTCCTCCTACCCCACACTACAATTGCCTTATGCCTGTCCCATGCATTCTTGAATTCTCCCACTGTTCCTGACTCCACAACCTCCTCAAGAAGGCTGTTCCATGCATCCACAACCCTCTCTGTGAAAAAGTACTTTCTAACATTACCTCTGAGCCGTCCCACCCTATCTTCAAATTGTGCCCCCTTGTTCTTGCACATCTCTTCTTCTGAAAGATACTACCTTCTTGTACTTTGTTAATTCCCTTGAGATACTAGAAAGTTTCTATAATGTCCCCCCTCTCCCTTCTTTCCTTATGGGTATACATATTAAGCTGCTTTAGTCTCTCCTCGTATGTCTTCTGGAGCAGACCTTGCACCATTTTGGCTGCACTCATTTGAACAGCCTCCACTCTGTCTATGTCTTTGCGGAGATGGGGTCTCTGGAATTGCACACAGTACTCCAGATGGGGTCTCACTAACTGTCTGTACAGAGGGATAACAACTTCCTGTCTTCTACTGTTGATGACTCTCCCTATGCATCCCAGTATCCCCCCACCCCTCCTTACTGCCTTCTCACATTGTTTGCCTACCTTTAGGTCATCTGATATAATTATTCTTAGGTCTCTTTCGATTTTTGTTGTTGTTATTAACTCACCCCCCATTGTGTACTCTTCCCCTGGGTTTTTGTTTCCCAGATGCATTACCTTGCACTTCTTTGTATTGAATCTGAGCTGCCACATATTTGACCATTCCTCCAATCTTGCCAATTCCCTTTTCATTCTTTCCACCCCACCTTGTGTATCAACCCTGTTGCAGATCTTTGTGTCATCTGCAAAGAGACAAACCTTTCATTCCAGGTGCTCTCCAATGTCACTTATAAAGATATTAAAGAGGAACGGTCCCAGTACTAAACCCTGCGGTACCCTGCTAGTTATCCTCCCTTCTTCACTGTGGACTCTGTTTACTATTACCCTTTGCGTCCTGTTGTCTAGCCAGTTTTTTATCCAGGCTTCCACCTTGGTACCCACTCCAAGGTTGGCTAACTTGTATATTAATTTGTTTTGTGAGACTGCGTCAAAAGCCTTGCTAAAATCTAGGTAGGCCATATCCACAGCCCCTCCCTGGTCTACTACTTTGGTCACCCAGTCAAAGAAATCTATTAGGTTCATCTGACATGACCTTCTTGCTGTGAAACCATGCCACCTTGGGTCCTGTGCCCCAATGGCCTCTAGGTACTCAACAATTCTTTCCTTCAGAAGTGATTCCATCATTTTCCCTACCACTGAAGTCAAACTAACTGGTCTGCAGTTTCCTGCCTCTGCCCTGCTCCCACTTTTGTGAAGTGGAATCACATTTTCCCTCCTCCAGTCCTCAGGTACCACTCCATCCTCCCATGATTTGTTAAAGAGAGTAGTCAGTGGTGTTACTAGTTCTACCCTTAGTTCTTTTAGTATTCTTGGGTGAATCCATCAGGCCCCATTGCTTTGTCCACTCTCAGTTTCAAGAGTTCTTTCAAAACCCTTTCTTCTGTGAATGGACTGGTACTGACCACCCCATTCAGAGTTTCTCCCTTGTTTGTTTTTTGGTACCTCCCCCTCCTCATCCATTGTGAATACTGAGCAGAAATATTCTTTCAGTATCCCTGCTTTTTCACTGTCACCCTCTGCCCACATTCCCTCCCCTTTATTAAGTCTCTGTATCCCTCCCTTGGTCTTTCTTCGCTCCCTAATGTACTTATAAAAGGTTTTATCCCCCTTCTTAACAGAGTTAGCTATATTTTCCTCAGTGTGTGCCTTTGTTATTCTGACTGCCTTCCCTGCCTCCTTCTGCTTTAACTGATAAATTTCTCTGTCCTGCTCCTTCTGTGTTTCCATAAATTTCCTGAATGCTATCCTTTTCTCCTTAACCATCCCTGCCACCTCTTTTGAGAACCATAGTGGTTTTGTCCTTCATTTTGTCTTATTGATTTGCTTCGCACAAAGGCTTGTTGCCTCTGTGATGGCTGTTTTGAGTAGTCACCATTGTTCCTCCACCCCTCCATCTTGCCCATTTCCTAGTGCTTTTCTGAGGCACTCTCTCATTTTCCCAAAGTCAGCCTTCCTAAAGTCCAGTACTCTTGTTTTTGTATGACTTGACTCTAATGCTGTGTTTTTTGTGAACCACACTGTTTGGTGGTCACTTGTTCCCAGATGGCTACCCACTTCTAAATCTGAGATCCTTTCTCCTTCTCAATTTGAGCATACCAGGTCTAAGACTGCTCCCTCCCTAGTGGGTTCCAACACTAGCTGTCTGAGGCATTCCTCCTGTAGGGCATCAAGAATTACCCTGCTCTTGGATGTGCCTGCAGCAAAGGTACTACAGTTAACATCTGGCATATTCAGGTCCTCCATCAATAATATCTCCCCTTTTTCTGCCATTTTAAGGATGCCTTTTATAATTTCTTTGTCCACTTCCTCTCCCCGAGATGGGGGTCTGTACACAACCCCCATGTGGATTGTGGTGCCATTTCCTGTCTCCAGGGTGACCCATAATGACTCATCAACTTCCTGTTTACTCTTTAGTTCTGTTGCTTTAATCCCTTCCCTTATATATAGAGCTACTCCTCTTCCTCTTTTACCCATCCTGTCACTCCAGTAGACTGTGTATCCTGGTATGTTGACATCCCACTCATGGTTCTCTGTGTACCATGTTTCAGTGACTGCCACAATATCCAGGCATTCCTCTTCCATCAAGACCACTAGTTCAGAGCGCTTGTTGCACAGACTGCAGGCATTGGTACTCATCTCCTTCCATTTATTTTTTTATGGCCTTACCCCTTTTAGCCCCATCGCTGTCCTCAATGCCTTTTCTGCATTTATCCCTGTCCTGCTCCCTACTGACTTCTCTGCCTTGGTGTTTACCTCTCTAACTACTGAGTTTTGTGGGGGGAGGCTGGGATTTCCATGCTTCTTTTCAGTGTCTCCCCCCTTGGCTAGTTTAAATACTTGCCAATGAAGCATTTAAACCTGTCACCTAGGATCCTGGTTCCACCCCGGACAGATGCAAACCATCACACCAGTATAAGCCTGCATCCCTACAGGTGGCTCCCCAGTCCTAAATGAAGCCAAACCCTGAGGTCTACACCAGTTTTTCAACCATTCATTGAATCCCATGGTGCAAAATACCCTAGCATCAACCTTGCCATAGATAGGCAGCACCTCCAAGAAGGTTACCATACATGCTACTTGTCTAAGGCCCCTCCTCAACTCCACAAACTCCTCTTGCACCGCTCTGATCCCATTCACAGCCAGGTCATTTGTCCCTAGGTGGACAATGACATCCAGCTCCCTCCCTCATGCAGCTGATCCCGCAATTCTGAGGATTCACTTCCTGTCCTTCCGAGCCGTGGGGCCAGGCAGGCACCTTACCTCCCTATCCCCTTCCTCCCCCACTTCTACCCCCCTAATGATTGAGTCCCCCACCAGGAGTTGTTTCCTTCCCCTGTGGGGTCTCGTGCCACCCTCCTGTGGGTCTCCTTTGTGGAGGTTCCCAGCATCCTCTTTGGTCTCCATGGCAGGTGCCTCCATAGAGGAACCACTCTTTGCCAGAACAGCATATGAATTGTGGAGAGGTACAACTGGAGGGAAGCACCTCTGTTCCACCACCCTCTCCCTCTCTGAGCCCATCATGGTCCAACCGCTCCTCTTTCTTGGCAACCTCTGAGGTAACGCTGGTGGCCCTGGTGGTCCCTGGGTGGGGGAAGAGCTTTCACGAATCCTAGCCAGGTCAGCCTGGAGACGTGCAACCTCCTCCCTCAGACCAGAGAGGTGCCTGAAAACAGGGCAGCATTGCAGCCTCCAGAATGTCTCCCAGAACACTGCTGCCCCACAACCATTGCACTGCACCACTCTCATCTTGACTTATTTTGTGTCCCGTCTCCTGTTGCTTTGTATGCTTACTGTCTCCTTCCTCTGTGTATTTTTACACTTACTTTCCTACTGCCTATGTGCCCTTACAACTCTTGCCCTTCCTGTTCTGGGACAGGAACTTCCTGTAGTCTTCAGTAGTCTCCTTCTTCCGTGCTTGGATTCAGACCTCCAGCAGCAGGGGGGATAAAGAGTTTTTTTTTTTTTTTTAGGTTCCTTCAAGGTTGCTGAAACTAATGTGTCTCAGTGATCCTTCCCTTCCTACTGCCAAACAGGAAGTTCCTGTTGTCAGGCAAATTCATTGGCTATAAAACTAGAACTGGCTTTTGGTGGGAAGGAGGGCAATTAGAAAAAAAAAAGCTGTAAAGTTCTAGACTGCTGTTATTTGCTGTGAAAGCAAAGCTCTCTGTCAAAAACAGCAGGAAGCTGTAACTGGAGACAGCTGTTTTTGTACTGCTAAGCCACACCCCCAATTAGATTCACCCACTGCTCTGACTATGTAAATTAAGCTGATACAGCTCCCTTCCTCAGAGAAACACACAGTGACTTTCTTCTTTTTTTTACTTAAACGAGACCCCCTTCTTCTAATAGAGTATCTGTTTGCTTAATCTAAACAGGTACTAACTCCTGCTGAGATAGAATTGATTTATCAGTAAAAAAAGCTGTAAAGTTCTGGACTGCTGTTATTTGCTGTGAAAGCAAAGCTCTGTGTCAAAAACAGCAGCTTCTCTTATCTCTCCATTCGGGAGAGCTGAAGGCAGGCAGGCCAGACTCAGCTTTCCCACTAAGTCCCCACGCTACACTGTGGGGCAGCAGCTCCTCGGACTGGAGCTGCTCACTCTTCCAGTGCCAACTCACTTCTCCCACACTGTTGCAGGCAGCTTGGGAATTTCTCTGTGGTCCAAAAGGTTCAATTGGTTGATCCATCTGTCTGTCAAAGTAAGGGCTACCAGTCCAGGTCTGTTTTGGCACCAAAATGTAAAAACTACAATTTCTACAGAAATTTGCTCCCACAAGACCCCTGGGGAAAGGATCCATTTTAGAGTCCCCAAAGGTACTGATTGGTGCTGACTGACAGTCCAAAACCAAAATGGTGGTGCAATACAGGAAGTTCATACTGAAAAGAAGACAGGTTAGACAAACTACAATACTATTGCTATTATAGCAGACAATCAGCAAACAGTTACATATTCCAATAAAGCTCCCTCTGCACAATTAGTGATGACAGAATGAAGCAAAAGCACTGCCTCCCAGGTGGGACTCGAGCCTAGACACACTCGGCCCCTACCCAGATTAATTATACACTGCGATATAGGCAGCTCTTAAAGAGACATAACACAGAGGCTATTGGGCACTCTCATGAAATTTCTTTTTAAACAGCTAAAACACAGAACTCCTGCCTGGCAGTGGGCATTTAGGCACACCCAAGGAAGACTTTCAGGAACCCCCATATGTAAGGGGTTACATATATATATAGTATTCTTTGCAAAAAATGTTGTTAATGTACCAGTTAGGGTTCCAGTTAATGCCACAGAAGTAGGGAAATTTGACATTAGGGTTTCCAACCTTAACTCCCCACCCCCACCCCCAAGCAACAACAAAAAAAAATTAGGGTTTTGGGTCTCTGGATTCTTGGCAAATCAGCAGTGGGGTCTTCCTTGGGGTTGTCAACCTTAATGCTCACCCCTCTTCCCAACCTGTAGCCTCCTGTGTGAAGCACAAGGTACAGCTGCAAGCCAGTACCTCATAGCGATACACTCTTCATACAGTAGGTAAAATATGTCCACCACTTGTTAACAACACAGTCTGTTGAAGCTTTCTTCATGCAGGGGTCCTCATGGTGGTGCATGTGAGGGGTGGTACACAGAGCATGATGTACACCAGCCCCACTGTCCACTTTTCTCCTTTTTTTCTCCTTTCCCCATAGCCTGGGGATGCATTTCAGCCTGTGTGTGGAGGCATCTATATGTGTACACATGCACATCAGAGTCCCACAGCTCCCTCCCTTTCTGTCATTGCAGACCCACAAAATGACCAGGCCTCCACCTTATGGCAGTCTTGCAGCAGATCCAACTAGTTCTGCCTCCCAAGGAGCAGAGAACAGTCAATTGGACACTTGTTCCACTGCCCCTGGTCCATCCCCAATAATCAGAGATAGGTTCTGATCTAGGGTCACCAATGTGGCAGGTGGTAGCTCTACTGGCACACCATGGGGGTGGCCAGTGTTTAGATATCTTTAATTAATAAACCAAAGGGGATCTATTCATTCATGCCTACGAGCCGCATATGTGCAGGCATGCCTATGACTCAATGCTGTGTAGCAAGGTCCACCCCCAGTGGCATTTTCTACAGTACACTAGTGCCTTGCACACTGGATCCCATGGCTGCCCACATAGCTACATGCCATGGGTGGTCCAGGGGCATACCACGGGGCATGTCCGCACTCCACACCATTCACAAAGGCATAAAGTGCTGGGCTGTGGGGTGCAACTTACATGTTGGGGGACCCTGTCATAACTCCTACGCACCCCCTGATAGACACTTGCTGGCAGCATTGAGATCATGACCCCTGCCACACTGCTCCCCCAGACCACTGGGCTGCTGGGGAGGGTGGGGGACAGACACTTGGGCAGTCACCCACTGGACTCCACATCCTGGGGTTATTTTTTTATTCAGGTTTTGTTGACCAGGTAAGCACACTAGACAAGCATATGCCTATTTTCAGGTGCACCCCGGGAGAATTACATGGAATATGCAGACAAAATACAAGGTTTACACAGAATTAAGCAAGATTTCAAGGGATATTCAACAATGCAGGGTACAACAATAGAGCACGATTAGACAGCATAGAGAAAATAATTAGAGATTGTCTCAACATAATAGTGTAGCAGTCAAATTCAGGATTTATGTATAAGCTAAAAAACTCGGGTCAGCCTCAGCCAGAGACCATACAGGAACAGTAAAGTGCTATCATAGATTAAATGGAGGACACATTGCTTAGGTGCAGTTACAGGCCATGATGAACCTTAGATGTTTCCAAAGGGTGTTTTTAAAGTTGTTGTGAGAGGTGGCACTGCGAATAAGTGCAGGGAGGGAATTCCAGATCTGAGGTGCACATGTAGCAAAGGCCCAGTCTGGTTTCTGGGACAAGGAAGAGAGATGAGTCATTTGACCTGAATAGGTAACCTGAATTAGCAGGCTTAAGTAGCTCGGCTAAAACTGGTGGAGTGGCAGTTCTGACAACTCTGTCAGTGAAGCTTCCCAGCACAAACATACAATGTTTCCCTGGAGAGGGCTATTCCAGTTTGCCATACAACTCACAATGATGAGTAAGTCGGGAAGCAGAGAGGGCAAATCAGCAAATATTATTATGAGCTACATCCCATTTGAAAGACTGTTTTTTAAGGCATGAGTGAAGGTTATAAGCTCATAGCAAAGTGTAGAGCAAAGTACACCTTTAGCCAGGGCATGTCACGCTGCAAATGTGAAACAGCTCTTTGCTCTGTAGGTCAAGCCCAGTTTATTGTTAGTTGCCTTTCTCACATAGAAACATAGAAGTTGACGGCAGATAAGGACCACAAGGCCCATCCAGTCTGCCCATTTTTTCTACCTTATGAATGTTCCATAGGCCTCATGGACATTTCTAATGTGCAGGGATAAATCAGGTTGTGGATCTAGGGTGATTCTCAGATATTTTTGGGAGTCGACAATCCTCACAGGGGACCATTCACACTATTGACTTTCAGTGGTACAGGGCATGCATTGATTTTTGCCCAGGATCCAAATAGCAAAACCTGAGTCTTTTGGAGGTTTAAGACTAACTTATTGGCCAGGAGCCAGTTTTGTATTCATCCAAAGTCAGTCTGAAAGCCCACACCTTCTCTGGATCTCCTGCACATGCACAGCAGGGGTTCCACTTTGGGACCCAGCATGGACATCCAATTACTTACTCACCAGGGTTCCCCACTCCATCCTTGTACAGCCAAGATCCACACCCAGCAAGCTGCATGTTGAGGGGGTTGGGGCATGGACAGGTGGCCAACAGTGTTGAATATTGGCCGATGTGCTCCTGTCCTGTGATGTGGAGCTACATGTGCATGAATCACATGTACATTCCACCTGTTTGTGAATTGTACCAGGTCAATACCACACATGAAAGACAGCACAGTATTAGCCGCACTGTATTGACAGCGCATGGATTTACAGCAACAGGGGTAGAATAGCAGTAGGGAAATACTGCTACCCCTGTCGCTGTGCATTGCTCTAGGGAGTGAAGAAGTTGCTGTGTGCTAGGTGCCTGGTCAAGCCACTCCCGTGGTGGAGTGGCTAGGGTACCAGCATGTGGTATAATCAGGAGATCTGGGACTATAGTACGGTTCCCCCACAGGTCTCCCTTGCTACAACTTTTGCTGACAATTTTTTTTTTAAACAAACTCCCCCCCCTCCCTAGTTTCTTCCCATCTTCAAAGTCCCCCCCCCCAGGAGTTAATTATTTAAGTTCTGGGGATGTGGGGAGTGCGGCCCTTAAAAAAACATAAACTCCCATTGTTTTCAATGGGTGCGCTGTTAGTGAGTGGTTGGTGTTTTGTCCAACTCTGTTTGTGGTCGGCACTGTTTTGGCTGCAGTGTTTGTAGCCATGCTGTTTTTGTATATGGCAAAATTACCCCATGTCTTTGTGAACAGAGCCCAGTGTTTGCACAGTTATCTCTCATAAATGTTTTTGAAAATGTTCCTGCTGCACAAGTAGTTTCAGCATCTACATAATGGTTTTCAAAATCTACATGCGGCACAAGGGTTTTCAAATCTGTGTGCTGCACAATGGTTTCCAAAATGTTCATGCTGCATTATGGTTTTTAAGATCTACTTGCTGCACAATGGTTTTCATAAAACAGAAATCATACATGAAGGTTTTGAAAATGCACTAGCTGTGAGACTTTTTTAAAAACCTACATATTGCACAACGGTTTTAAAACTTTACCTGCTGAGTGAAGTATTTTAGTCATTATTTAAAGTTCAAGATAACTAAGGTAAGCTAACTTATTAAATACTTAAATGCTAAGGATGATGTTTTAGTGTTTGTGAGGGAAAGGTAGAGCGAGACACACAGTGATCCCATATTATAAAGGTTAGTACACCATTAACAAGCATACCCCCAGGTAGGGGTGGCAAAAGTTCCAAATTCTGCTTTCATGAAACGTCCACTAAATTTTTGGAAATGTCGCAAACATTTTCGGAACTTCAGCCATTGGCAAAATTGTGATCTCCCATAGATTTTCACCAGGTTCAGAGGGCTTTTTTACCGAACTGTGGAATAATTCATATAAACTTCAGAATTTATTCCATCCAGCAGTTTAATGTATTATTTTGTATCCTAAATTGTAATACAGGCCCCCTTTCTCTGCCGGCCCCCTGTACAATACAATACCCAGGTGTCTAGTGGTCCCCCCACCTGCAAATCATGAGGCCCATGTAAAAACCCCTCCAGTCCTTGTCATGGCCCCTCACACTCACCGATCATGGGTCCAATATTTAAAAAAAAACAACTCTGATCCCTGGCGTCCAGTGGTTCCCCCCCACCTGCTGATCATGGGTCTCCTGTAAAAAAACTCTGATCCCTGTCATTACCTCCTGCATCCACCAATCGAGGGCCCCATGTACAAACACCCATCAATCCCTACTGTGGCCCCCCACTCCCACCAATTGCGGGTCCAATGTAAAAAAACAAACCCTCTGATCCCTGGTGTCCTGTGCCCCCCATCTGCCCATCATGGCCCCCAAAAGTTATAATTTCCTGGTGTCTAGCACACTCTCCTCCCTATTCAGGATCCCCTTTATAAAAAAAAAACAGTTGGCAGTCCATTGACTTCATCCCACTCCATTTATATTATTCTCTGGTGTGTATTGGACCCCCCTCCCTATCCCCAATCCCCTGAAAAAAAAAGTAATCCAATTTCCCTAGTGTCTAAAGGATCCCCCACTCCCCCATCCAGACAGTTAGCCCACCACCACCCCACTCCCCCCTCATACCCAGACCCCAAGCAGGCCACTGGTGCAACGCTTCTCTCTCCTCCGTGGCTGGTGGCCCACTGAACTGTCAATGAATGGCCGCATGCTTGGTCACCAGGGGATGAGTGTGTAATCTGGCTGAGTCTCATGGCTAAAGCTTGGATACTTCCAGTTGCTTACCTCTGATCAGGTGAGGAACCTTGGCATTGTTCTTGACTGTGGCTTGATGCTTAGATCACAGGTGTTGGACGTGGTCAAGACTTCTTTCTACCATCTTAGGAACATCACCAGGGTGAAACATCTGATCCCCCTGGCAGATCTGCTGGTATTGGTTCATGCCTTTGTGACCTCACATTTGGATTACTGTAATGACCTATATCTAGTGCTAGTGAGGGTGCCTCTGCACCACCTGCAGCTGGTGCAGAATGCTGCAGCCAGGTTGCTAACTGGACAACCAAGATCATGTCACATTATTCCTGTGCTGCACTCTCTGCACTGGCTGCTGATTAGGTGACAGATCACCTTCAAGGTCAACTTGCTGACCTATAAAGCCCAGCACAGCCAAAGGCCCAGTTACCTGCAAGACCTCCTGTCCCCCTACTGGCCCATTCACCCCCTTTGCTCCAGTGATGAGGGTTTCTTGGAAGTGCCCAGGATCTGTCTGAAAACATCTGGGGCACACGCTTTTTCCTTCACAGTCCCAGTCCTGTGGAATTCCATCCCTCATCAGGTTTGTGACAGTGCATCTGTCATTGGAGCTAAAGTCCTTCCTATGTAATAAAGCTTTTACAGGTATTTAGTATTCTAATGTATATATTATTTATGTAAATTTGTTTTATGTGTACTATTTTAAATGTGTTGATTTTTACTGTAAAGTGCATTGAGTCAAAATTGAGAAATGCGCTATATTAAATAAAATCTTGATTGACTGATTGAAAAGCTTGAGAGTCTTTACTACAGTTCCTGTTGCTATGGCCTTCTCTTAATTTTTCAGCACCCAGTCTTTCCTTGTATCTCCATCTCCTGCTTGATTTTTTAGCCTTAATAGTCTGCCAGTCCACATTGTAGGTATCAGCCTGCTTTGGTGCTTGCCATGCATGGCGAGTGCTTAGACAGGGGTCTCCCTCGGCTGCCTGATGATTTCCACTGCAGTGTTATGGCTTAGTTTGAAATCAAGATCTTGTGAGACCAGTTCCTTTGGATGTGTTCCTCAGCTTCCTCTGTGGTTTTTAAAGTACTGGTGATCCCATTTCTATTGATCTGTAGTTTGGTAGGGTATTGGAGCTGGTAGGGTATTCTGAGCGCTTGGAATACTTTCTGGGCACTCTGTGTACTGCTTTCTTCTGTCTGCCAACTTAGCTGGGCAGTCATTAAAGATGTAAATGTGATACCCTGCTAAGTAAGTGTCCCTCTCTCCCTGGCTAGGGAGATAACTCTCTTTTCTTCAGGTACCACAAAGATTTTGTCAGTATGGGTCATTGTCTGTCACCATATTTGGGGGAGGGCCAGAAAGCAATGTGCCTTTTCAATTTTGAGGATCAGTCACCAGTTATATTTGAGCATCTTGGGGATCCTTCTGCTCAAGCTCTTCTGGGAAATTTATAAATCTCTGGTTGTTTCTATGGCTTTGATTCTCTGAGTCCTCCGCTTGGTGCCAGAATAGCTGTACAGTCATTTGAGCTCTTAGACCCATGCCTCATGGCAGGTATCCTTTTCACCAATATATATGATAGGTACATCTCTGCATCTCTGGTAATGTTCAGAAGAAAGAGCACTTTCTCCTCTTAGACTAATGCTGATGATTTGAAAGTGGTAATTTCTTTCAGCAGTTGTTGCAAGAGCCCTTTTATCTCAGCTCCTTCTGTGGTGGGTGCCATAGCTGTTTGCATAGCTACCATCACCATTCCCAAATTTAGCACCTATGACAGAGAAGCTGTAGTTTTTCATAAATAACTTTAAACCTTCTACACATTTCACTTTCTGACTTGGAGATTCATTAACTGTGATTTTTCCATGTCAAATGAGACCTGGGTGAAGCCGATCGGTTTGGTGGAAGTTTAGTTATGGATGGGTTTCGCATTGGGGTGCCACAGAGCTGTCATCTTAGAAAACCATCCCTTGCTGTGGCTTGCCCATGCACTCCATGAATATGCAATTTCTAGCAGTCAAAGGTGGTAACAATGTGGGAGAACATTCCGCCATAGTAGGTGTTTAATACAGAGTGCTTCATGTTAAAAATCTTAGTTACAGGGATATACAGGAAATGTTCTACTCACATAGATTCACAGTCAATAACATGAGAATCTACAAAAATGGAACCAGTTCAGATTTATCATTGCGACCTCATCCGTTGGTGTCTCTCAAATGGAAGATCTGAAAACACTCTTCTGCAGGAGTGTTCACAAAAATCTCCTCCCATATGAGTACTGATTAGGTCTAGGCAAAATTAGCAAATTCTGATTTCACAGACTATTTTGTGAAATTTTGTGAAATTTAATGAACTTTTCCAAAATTCTTTAATTGGTCGTAATAGGGTCAGTTATATTACTAAAGATCTGAAATTTGGCAGTTGTACTGCTTGGAGGAATCCCTAAATGGATGCTAAATTTCTTGATATTTGGATGAGGAGCCAATATATTAATAAGGATAAAAATCTGGCAATTCATTAATCATGAAAATGTTGTAACATTGTTTTAAATTCTTTAATTGGTCATAATGCAGTCAGTCTTATGGACAGAGATGTTTAATCAGGCATGTGTTCTGTTGGAAGGATCCCTAGAAGGATACAAAGTTTCATGACTTTTGGAGTAGGCATTTGGAAGTTATAGGGCTCAAAATCTAGCAATTCATTAATCATGTGAAACCTTCATGACATTTGTTGAAATTCATTAATTGGCCATAGCTCAGTCAGTATTATGAACAAAGACCTGTAATTTGGCATGCATACTGTCTGGAAGGAGCACATAGGGGCTCAAAATCTGGCAATTTGTTAATCATTTGAAAATTTCTGAAAATATGTCTTTGTTTACAACTTAGTCACGTTTAGAACTAGATAATGAAAAATTGATATGCATACTTTCTTGGAAGAGTCTTAGATACTTCTAAACAGAGATGCAGTTGGTTCTGTAAATTGTAAGTTACTGGAGTTAAAAATGTCATAATTTAATTATTTGTTAAATTGTGTGAATAAAATACATGGATGTTTATATCTCCACCACTATAGCAGGTATACACTCAAGATTAGAGATGCAGCAAATTTAAATTCCGCCGGTGAAGTGACCGCAAAGTGGCCACTTCACATTGCCACTCTGCTATGTGGAGTGGGCAATGCAAAGTGCTCACTCCACCTTGTCATTACCACTTCACATTAAGGCAGACTGACAAGGCAAAGTTGTTGTTTTCAATGGACTTCACCATGCTCTTTAGCCATAGCCAGGCAGGAAAAGGAACGAAGTGAGTTATACAAGCAGACACTTTCACTTTCTTCTGTGCAGACTGAGACAGAGAGAGAGGAGTGTGTTATTTTGTTACTGCTGAGACTTGGAGATCAGAGCGAGGAGAAGGTTTAAATTTGATTTAGACCCAACAGCTTTTTTAAAAGCTACATTTTTTGTCTTTTCTGTACTCTTTTTTACTTAATTTGTTCTTTCTGTAAATTTATTTTTCTTACCTTTATAAGTAGTTAGTTTGTCTGTGTCTGTGTGACTGCGTGTGTGTTGTGTGACAGTGTGAGTAGTCAGTGCTCAGACAGAGGGAGCGTAGTAGGAGAGATGGACCTGGATGAGGGAATGCCTGGGGCAGGGGCAGCTCTGGGAGAACGTGGTACTGGTAGGCATCATACCATGCGCATGAGTGGGGGGCATGGCCACCAGTTCCTGTTGGACTGATCGAAAATTCTGAGTGCCCCCCACCCGGAAACAGGACCAGCACCACCTCCTGACTCTGAGGCAGTTGAACCACCACCACCACCACGTTCAGCACCAGATCCAGCACCAGGTCCTCTGGATCAGGATGTGCCTGTGTCCCTGGGCCCTGGTGTGGATCCCATCCCTACTGAGCACTGTGATCAGCCAGCTGCCAGTTCATCTGGCCCTCCCCTGCCTGTGTCTGATCCTTCCCACACCTCTGTTGTTTGGCAGTTTTTTGACTGTGTCAGGGGGGACAGCAGCATGGTCAAGTGCCACTTATGTGAGGTGGAGGTGCACAGTAGCCCCCTGGGAACTCATCTGGGGACTGGGGGCCAGCACACCTATATGCTCAATCACCACCAGTTGGAGTGGCAGGCTGTCACAGAACAGGCCATGCCTGCACCTGCTGTCCCTTCTGTGGCAGAAGGTGCAGCTGTGCATGGTGGCAACCCCTAAGAAGAGGAGGGACAGAGCAACACCTGCTGCTCTGCCAGCACCCCCACCACCACCAGCAGGTCAGCCTGTAGAATGACTGGACCCCAGAGAGCTGCATGTAACACAGGCTGACTTGGCAGTTCTCTGGAGTGCTGTTGAGGAGCACAATGAGAGGGTGAATGTTGTCAAACAGTGCCTTGATCACATAGCGGGACATCAGTTGCAAATTATGTCCATGCTGGAACTGCTGCTGGATCACCATGGGATCCCACATTATTTTTTTCCCCCTCACACCATGTGCCCCCTACACCTTCCTTGCTGTGTTATAAAATGTATTCCTTCTGCATCCCCGACCCTTGTATGTAATTATGCCCTTTTTTTGTTGTCTTCTGTATGTGTGACACTTTGTATTCTGGCCCCTCTTCCTTCTGTTAAGTGTGTGTGGGTGTGTGTGAGTGCGTGTGTGTGTGTGTGTGTGTGTGTGCTGTTTTGATGCCTCATTAATGTTTACTTTCTGTCGCGGAGTGTTAGTGGAAAAGCAGACAGAGCAGTGCAGGTATACTGTGCTAAACTGCATGTGTGCAGTCAGTCTTCTTTCCTGCCTGTGTATGTACTGCAGACACTGTCCAGCTTCTTGAAAATATATATATATATATATATATATCCTGATTGCTGTCTGATTTGTTGCTGTGTTTATGGTATAAAGAATGAAGATAAGAATATGTAATATATATTTTGTTAGGAGATCATAGCAACCAAAAATCCTGCTTTTCAACAAACCATATCTAACAGACATGTAGTATTGCTGATGCACCCAAAATATTTCACGGTGTACAGACATTATAAAGTCAGAAAATAAATAAAGCCCAGTTCACTGCCACCACACTGTACTAACACATTCCTTCTTTTCATTACTTGTTCTGGAATACGTCTTTCTAGTTTACACTGGCAGTGTCAGTTTATCAGCAAGTTGATGTACACCATATCATGACACAGCACCAGTGGTGGCACAGTGTGGTGGCAGTGGACTGCAGGACCTCTTTTATATTCTGACTTGAACATGTCTGTACACCATAAAATATTTTGGGTGCCTCAGCAATATTTTATGTCTGTTGGGTATGGTTTGTTTAAAAGCATACATTTTTTTGTGCTATTATCTCCACAAAGTCATGTGTGCACTGTGTATGTATAATAAGTTATTGAGGTGCACACTGGCCAAAGACCTTGAAAACGTATCATCTGACTTTATCTGCTGCTGTTGATGGTACAAATAAAATATACATTATATATTCTTATTTTTATTCTTTATACGATCACCATGAACAGTGCAACAAGTCAGCATCAGCATATATATATACACTGGGTGGGATATTCAGACTGAGCCAGGCTGTGGTGCAAGCCTGGGTACAGCACAACTGGGATGTGCCAGGGCCCTGACAGGGTGATATTCAATGGTACTGTGCCATGGCTCAGCACCATTGAATATCGTGCTGTGGCCACCCACAATGTGGATGGTGCAGTGGCACTGCACCAGTGCAAGTGGCCAGAGATGGGCAGGGGGATACGCTAGTGCAAGTGATGTTGTGCTAGGCACATCACCCACACTATTCAAAAGTGCACATTCAAATGGAGCCATAATGCATGCAAGGCACAAATGGGGCCATTTGCATATCATTATGGCCCCTTTTGCATGCAGGTGTGCCCATCCCCGGTGACTTGCACCTGGCACCCTGTCAGGCTGCAGCCATTGGGGACTGACTCCCCCTGCATGGGCAGCAAAGTGCCCCACTGCCCAGTCATGGGCATAAGTATGAAAAAAAAATCCTCCTATATCCCTGGTGGTCCAGTGGACTGCTCGCAGCCCAATTGCAGGCATTAATATCATATTAAAGGTCCAATATCCATGGTGGTCCAGTGGACCACTCACAGCCTGATCTCGGGCAGAAGTATAATGAAAAAACCTCCTATATCCCTGGTAGTCCAGTGGACTGCATCCAGCCCGATCGCAGGTGTCTGTTATAAATTATTAAAAACCAATCCATCCCTGGTGGTCCAGAGGTAACCCCCTCCCCACCTGCCCACTGATCCCCACCACCCCACTCCCCCCAGTCAGCGATGGGTGGCAACTCCCCACCAGCATGCTGCCCCACCACCCGCTGACTGACTATGTACAGTAGGGCTGTATGCCCATTGATCCACAGCATGGGCCAATGGGCATGCAGCCCGTACCGTACTACACAGTTCAGAAATGTGAATGGATCCCATTCACATTTCTGAACCGTGTAGTGCAATATGGACTGCATGCCCATTGGCCCATGCTGTAGACCAATGGGTGTACAGCTCTACTGTATGCAGTCAGTCGACGGGTGGCAGGGGTGGCAGGAGGGTGGGGAGCTGCTGGCCGCCACTGACAGGGAGGGAGTGGGGTGGTGGGACTCAGTGGGCGGGTGGGGAGGAGGGTACCACTGGACTACCAGGGTTGGATTGGTTTTTAATAATTTATAACAGACTCCCGTGATCTGGCTGGACATGGTCCACTGGACCACCAGGGATATAGGAGGCTTTTTCATTATACTTCTGCCCGTGATTGGCCTGCAAGCACTCTACTGGACCACCAGGGATATTGGACCTTTACTATGATACTTCCACCTGCAATCGGGCTGTGAGTAGTCCACTGGACCACCAGGGATATTGGACCTTTAATATGATACAAATGCCCATGATCAGGCATGGGGGAGCGCTACCACGAAGGTGCCACTGGAGCTCAGGTGGCCACCCACAGCTGGCAGCTGCCATGTTGCACCCTGCAATATGGCAGCTCACCTGTGGGTGGCCAACTGTTGCTCCTTTTATTTTGCTCAACTGTGTGTGGCGCAGAGTGCGGGTTGTGCTTGCATCTGCTCAGCACATCCTGGGCTGAATATTGGGATGTGCGGAGTACGCATGGGCACGCCCCCCCTTCTTGCACTGCATACATTATTGATGCACTCTGGCACATTGGGATTTGTGCCACGCACATTCCCCTTTTGAATATCATGCCGGGGCACAACAGTGGGTTGCGCATGGTGCAAGTGTGTTGCGCCATGCACAACCCTTCTGAATATCCCACCCCCTGTATATATATTTGCAACTTGACACTGGACAGTGTCTGCACACACAGGAAAGAAGACAGACTGCACACATGTAGTTTAGCACAGTCTAATTGCAGTGCTCAGTCCTGCTTTTTGACAAATACTTCATGATAGCATGACAGAAAGTAAACATTACTGAGGCTCTAAAAATATTTACCAGACTCACCAGAATTCCCAATCCCAAAATGCAAGTGTCTTGTGTCCAGAAAATTCCCCAGTGCTGACGAAGTGAAATGAGAGCGTAACATGAAATGCAAAGTGTCCCAGAATTAATGGCACACTTAGTCATGTGTGCAGTACATACACACAGTCCCTAGAATTATTGTGCATCCCCACAATGCAACTGTCTTGTGTCCAGAAAATGTACACGTGCTGACAAAGTGAAATGAGAGCATAACATGAAATGTAAAGCGTCCCAGAATTAATGTCACACTTAGTCATGAATGCAGCGGCCACATAAAGTCCCCAGATTTTTTTTGCATCCCCCAAAATGCATCTGTCTTGTGTCCAGAAAATTGACAAGTGGTAACGAAGTGAAATGAGATCATAACATGAAATGCAAAGTCCCCCAGATTTAATGACGCACTCAGTCATGCATGCAGTACTCACACACAGTACCCAGAATTATTGTGCATCCCCACAATGCAACTGTCTTGTGTCCAGAAAATTCACACGTGCTGACAAAGTGAAATGAGAGCATAACATGACATGTAAAGCATCCCAGAATTAATAGTGCACTCAGTCATGAGAGCAGTGGTCACACACAGAGTCACCAGAATTATTGTGCATCCCCAAAATGCTACTGTCTTGTGTCCAGAAAATTCACCGGTGCTGACAAAGTGAAATGAGAGGGTTTAACAAGAAATGCAGTCTCCCATAATTAATGGTGCACTGCAAATGCACAGACAGATTAAGATTGTGCTGCACACTCAAGGAATGCATTCAAAAAGACACAACAACACCTAACCAGTGCTCACAAGTCACAAATCCAAATCTGGAAAGGAATACATTTTGCCAGTTGGGGGATTAGTGCACAGCAGTAACAATCCACTTCCAGTAAAGATACCACAAAGCAGTGTAAAAAATTCATGCAGGTGCAGTGAATAGCAGGTTCACACTGCTGCAATTACTCTGTGGCACAATAAAAGGTGTCTGATTTAATGGCACACATCACACACACACTCACACACACACTACAAGTAAAGCATAGAAAATTGAAAACCTTTAGCAATATAACCAAATGTTTTAAACAGACAAATTATACACTGCTGCACCACAACAATCAACAAAAAAATGTCAAGAGTTACAGAAAATATTAGTGTGTACATTAACACAATTATGCAAGAAAAATATAACCAAAACAGAAAAACTGCCTTTTTCTCCCAGTTAATATACCTACACCACAGATTCGTCCCTCCCCCAAAGCACACTTCACAGTACACAGATTGACTATTCTAAATTAACATTCAAAATCCACACACAACAATAAACACTCGATGATATGAGCACAGAAGGATTTCCTACAATCAGTGTACTAAATTTTTAGCAAAAGAAATTACTCAAAAAGGCATTTAAACAACTTTTAAAGGTTTTGAATCGCAGATCTCTGAGAGCAAACTGTCTCCAGCTACCACTACACACACACTACCCAGGCCAGAACTGAGGATGTGCAGAACAATCTAGAGCCCATGTGACCTGCAATCCCATGAATCACTGCAGAATTTCATTTGGAGCTCAATTACAAGGAGAAGTGAGGCAAATTACATTGATTTCAATGTACTTCACCTTAAAATTGGTGGAGAAGTGGTTTGGGGAAGGCGGAGTAACGCAAAGTCATTGTTTTCAATGGACTTCATGTTCCTCATTATGAAGTGAAGTACTCCTCTTCACATTGTGGAGTACTTCATGGATTCCGCATTACTCCATGAATCACTTTGCAGAGCGAATTGGGGCCACTCCGCTGACCACTACATACAGTACTGTAACTCACATGCTGTACAAGAGGCAATGTGGATGCCTACAGCTGTACTTCCCTGATGAGCTGTAGCACAACACTCCCCGACTTAAAAACACTTATTAATGAGTACAATGGTGGGGTGGTGAAGCCTGCAGACATACTACAAAACAGGCTTACAATACATCCAAGTAACTAGTAAAAAAATTAATGTCGTGATTCGTGACGTGATCGTGAATCATGATTTGTGACCGTAATGATGAAGAATGTGATTCGGTGTCGACCGTGTGGGATAACCAATATGGAACTGTACTGGGAACGAGAATGCTTATGGCTGTACTTCCCTGATGAGCTGTAGCACAAAGCTCCCAGACTTAAAAACACTTATTAATGAGTACAATGGTAGGGTGGAGAAGCCTGGACAGATACTACAAAACAGGCTTACAATTCATCCAAGTAACTAATAAAAAATAAATGTTGTCATTCGTGATGTGATCGTGAATCATGATTTGTGACTGCAATTGTGATCATGATGATGAAGAATGTGATTTGTATCACGAGTGACTCGTGAACGTGATGATGGTCCTGGCTTAAAAATGCATATTAATGAGTACAATGTTCATGCAGAATTATGCACCACACCAGTCCAGTACTCTGAAGGGAAGCCAAAGAAACAACTGTGACTTGAGTTACAGATGGAGATTGGGCCCTAAAGAGATGCAAATGCACAGACAGATTAAGATTGCACTGCACACTGAAGAGATGTAGACACAAAGGCACAACACCTAACTAGTGTTCACCATCAGAAATTCAAATCTGGAAAAGAATACCTTTGCCGTATGGGGCGGGCCGTGGGGAGGGGCAGTGTACTGCACTGCTGCAGTAACAGTCACTAGTATTAGTACCAATAAAGATACTACAAAGAAGTACAAAACTCACACAGCTGCAGTGGATAGCAGGTTCACATTGCTAAGATTATTATGTGGCACAATAAAAGGTGTCTGATTTGATGACATGTGTTACACACATACTCACACATACACTAAGTAATGCGTAGCAGATTGAAAACTTCAGTAATATAACCACGTATTTTAAACAAACTAAAATTATGCACTGCTGCAAAACAACAATCAGCTAAAAAATGGCAAGAATTATTGAAAATACTACTGTGTGTACATTAACACAGTCATACGAGAAAAATATCACCAAAGCAGAAAGAACTGTCTTTTTCTCCAAGTTAATCTACCTACACCACAGACACGCCCCTCCCCCAAAGCACACTTTCACTGTCTCTTACTACACAGACTCAATGTTGTACATTAACCTTCAAAATCCACACACAAACAATAAATGCTTGATGATATGAGCACAGGAGGGTTTCCTACAATCGATGAACTAAAGTTTCAGCAAAAAAAAATTACTCAAAAGGGCGTTTTTAACAGCTTTTAGAAGGTTTGAATCACAGAGAGCTCTCAGAGCAGACTGTCTCCTATAGCTTCCTACACACACTACCCTGAACTGAGGCTGTGTAGAACAATATAGAGCCCATGTGACCTAAAATCCCATGAATCACTGCAAAATTTGTCTTTGGAGCTTAAAAACAAGGCAAAGTGAGGAGAAGTACATTGTTTTCAATGTACTTCACCTGAAGAGTTGGTGGATTAGTGTTTTGGGAAGGCAGAGTAATGCAAAGTCATTGTTTTCAATAGACTTTGTGTTACCCATTATAATGTGAAGTACTACACTTCGCATTGTGGAGCACTCTGCACATCCTCTTTTGCTTCGCGATTCACTTTGCGAAGTGAATTGGGGCCACTTTGCCCATCTCTACTCAAGATTTGGCATGCATACTCGATTTAAATTTGTCAAGGAATGTTATTAAGCTGAATAAATGTGGCTTAGTAGGTAAACATTTATTCTGGCTACTTTAGAAATTACTAATTGGAAAAAATGTGCTCAAAAATTCATGGACACATAATAGGTAATGCCACTAAAATCCAACTTGTGGAATTTAACTTTCACAAAGCTCTTATCACCACTAAATCACCCTACCTGCACTAGCATCAAGGCCCTGCACTATGCCTCCAAGATCCCTGTGACAGTGAAGCTCCATCATGGCTAAAGATATCCATATATTTTTGTCACAATGGTCTAAGTCGCAACTAGTTGTAAGGCTTGGTGTCACTTGGTGCCACCATTTTCAAATAGTAAAATTATACATTTCAGCAGGTGGCATTGCACAGAAGTAATGCCACACCTGCATGTGCTTCCATAAGTCATGAAATCAGTGAACTCTAGTGGTTAGCTGGCATATTGCAAGAAGACAGGTTAGTGCACAGTGATGTCCATGACCATTCTTCATGGTTCATCACTCAGGATAGTGATCTGACACTTGGGATCATGATACTTTTACTATGAAGCCTCTTATGCTACCTTATTGTCACTTTACCCAGCCTTTACCTGCCTGTGCAATGGCAACTCACTTATATGACTGAGCAAAACATATGGACATGGCTTTGACAAAAATATCACAACATTCCAAAATTTCACAAAAGCTCATGTAGATCAGCTTTCATTACTGACATTATTTTGACATCATTGCCTGCTTATAACTTGGCCAGCCATTAAACAGAAGATTAGAGAGTTGACACACACAGCCTCTATTTTTTCCTCACTGGCAGCTCTTCTTTCATGGATATAACCTGTTCAGAGGGATATACCCTGATCAGGCTGAACCCAACCATCATTCAGCTGGCTACCGTTTTGTTCTCCTACATTTTTTTCCCTACCTAACTCCCATTGGGCCTCTGTCAGTCTCACACAGCTACTGCTTCCACTGTAGCAGGAGCAAGCTCCCTGGCCCAGCAGCAGAATCTCAATGTTAGTGGAACCCACCGCCAACCCTCCCCAACTGAGATTCACTGTTAAGTGACAGCTGTCTCAACTATGGCCTGCCTTCTGACCTGACTTCGAGGGCTCACTTCTGAACCCAAGTTTTCAGCATGGCAGTGTAGCACTCTGCTGCTGAGCAGGAGGTGGCCTCAAAGCCAAATATTTAAGGTTAATGAACCTAACAAAATTGTTATAGTTTACATACATGCAAAATGTAATCTTAAAAAGTTGGTGGTTTATAACTCAGTCACCTTTGAAGATAAAGATTTTAAATTGGTATATTTCTGTATGAATCTTAATATTCTTCATACCAAATGTGGTGCAAATTGGCCACAAATTTTCTACAAGAGACAGAAATAACTGAAATCACAGTTTTGGTAACATTTTACAACATTTTCACAGACACTTTGTGAAAGTTCACAGAATTGAATCGCCAACAGAAGATAAATTTCTCCCAGCCTAGTTCTGATTGTGGCTGTCCTTCCTCAAAGCCCTCTCCTTTCGTACAGCTCTTCAAGGTCTGCCACTGTGGATCTCCCAGGTGGCCGAGAGGCCAGGCATAGTGTCTATTCCAACATACAAGAAATTAAAACTGGTAGAATATACAGTATCTTCTTTGTATATTCTGTTCTGTGACTGGACAGATAAACTTTTTATTGACAATTTGTTTCAGATCCCCACTACTGCCACCTACAGATGCAGAAAAGTTTAACTTCACCCCCAAAGTTGGGGCGAAGTCGTTCACTCCACATTGTGAAACACTACGCAAAGTCCCCATAGAACAACACTACTTCATCTTATGGTGACTTCACCCCATTATGACTTCACATTATGATACTTCTCATTCACTTCGCATTATTTTCTGCTGAACACGAAGTGAGTCATAATTGAAACAGCCCACAGATCACATGTGTTACAATCTGCAGGTCACATGGCTTAGGCAGGAAGTTAATCAGGTAAGACAGTGAAAGACTTTCACTTTTGCCTTACCTAGTGTGGGAGAAAGAGGTTCTGTGTGAGGGAGGAGACAGGAGAAAGAAATATATTCAATCTGCCTAACATTGGACTTTTTTTGTTAATTAGCTGGGTTTTTTTTGTATTTTGATTGCCTCTAGTGTTGAGTTGTGCACCTTTTTCAGTACAGTAGTTAATTGTTATTTTGTGTGTGTGTGTGTGGGTGAGACAGAGAGACAGTAAAATGGAGAGAGCACCTTATATTGTGCGAGTGGTCCCCTCTAATTGAAGATAATGGGGGGATGGCTCAGGGGCAATGTGAGGAAGTATTTTATCACAGAGAGGGTGGTGGATGCATGGAACCACCTTCCTGAAGAGGTTGTGGGGTCTAAAACTGTAGGAGAATTCAAGAATGCATGGGACAGACATAAGGCAATTCTTGTGGAGAGTAGGAACAAATAGGCTGTTGGTTAACTAGGATCTGCAGCTTATCCAGTAGGTAGGGAAATGGGCAGACTAGGTGGACCAAACTGTCCATATCTGCTGTCAAAGTCTATGTTTCTATATTTCTCCCTGAAACAGGAGGTAGTGGTGCCATGGAAGCACCCCGCTGGTGGCAGCACCTACTACTACTGCACCCCCCTACCACCTGCCATGGCCCCTGCACCAGTGGCTCAGCAGCAGCAGAAATTGACAGAGGAGCCACAACAGTCTCATCAGCAGCAGCAGGTTGTCCCCCCAAATTGTGAAGCATCCAATAACACCTGGGCCCAGCCCTGCCTCTGCCTGGTCCTTCCTGTACATCTGTTGTGTGGGATTTATTCAGTCCAGTGCCTGATGTTGATGACCCCAGTGCTGTTAAGTGTAATATCTGTGGTGTGGTTGTATGTTATGGACCCAAGCAAAGTCACCTAGGGACAGGTGGGCAGTGCACCCACCTTGCAAACTAGCACTGTTCAGAGTGGGAGGCCAAGGTTGTCAAACAGGGACAGAATGCACCTGCTGGGGATGCGCTGGCAATCCTGCAAGAATGCCTGCCACACAGGCCAATTTGTGACTGATGTGGAGTGAGTTGGACCACCTAAACAACAGGGTTGCGAACCTGGAGCAGTGGATGGAGCAGCGGTTGGAGCACATTGAGGGTCACCAACTCCAAATTATGTCCATGTTACTGCTGTCACACCATAATGTGGAGCATTATTTTTTTTTTTGTAGATGCATCCACCATCCTCTCCATGAAAACATATACTTTCTGATGTTGCCCCTGATCCGCCCTCCCATATTCAAATTTTGCTCCTTTGTTCTTGCACATCTCTTTTTCTTGAAGATGCTACCCTCTTGGACATTGTTGATTCCCTTGATGTACTTTAAAGTTTCTATCATGCCCCCTCCTTTCCTTAGGAGTATACATATTAATCTTCTTTAGTCTATCTTCTTCGTATGGGTTCCCATGCAGCTCCTGCACCATTTTAGTTGCCCTCCTTTGGACCACTTCCATCCTGTCTATGTCTTTGCTCAGGGACACTGGTTTTCCATTTTCACAGAAAAACAGAAGGAAAAGTGGATCCCTGATTGGTCCACAGAATTTCAGCGCCAAAACAGAAACAGTGTTTGTTCACAGAGCAGCTGGGATCTGCAGTGTTTAAAAGGAAAAAACAAAGTGCGTGGTTTTCCTTTTTGTTGCTTTCTCTGCTGCTCTTCTTATTATCTGCATTTGCCACTGCTGTCCTAGTCTGCTGAACTGCCCTGCCATTGAACATTTTACCAAATGATTGTTGAAGTAAGTTTAAAATAAGCTTTAAAATGTTTAAAGGAATGTTTAATGTGATCGGGATCTGTATTAGTATACAAATGTATCAGGTTGTAGTAAAACAGCTGTGGTACAGCACTGCTTAGTTTGGGGTTTGTGCCGAAAGTAATCCAAGATACTGGTGCAAAGAACATTTTTATTTCATATAGAAATGTTCTTTGAGCATGGTCGGTGCATTGTTTTGTTATTTTTCATTCAAAAGGTGACACTATTTGTAAAAAAAAAACAAAGAAAAACAGCCATTCCATTTAATGGGAGTTTGCCACTGTACACCGACTCCTTGATGAGCACAATATCATCTTAACATTTTGAAACCTTCACATATTAATTTTTGGATGTGAATCTGTTGTAGCTCTAAAATGGGCTTACTTCTCTGGTACATATGATCCTCCTTTAAACAAAGTTCATCTAACCGTCTCTACCATTTTCCTGCCGCAGTCAGCAACTCCTCAACAAGGTAACCAGTGCAAATTGATACATATTTTTTAATGTAAAATTACTAAATCTTCCTAAAACAGGCTTCTCTTGACTCCATGTTTGGTTTGGTGTAAAAAATTCAGTCATCCTTTCTGAGTGTCCAAATGCTCATGCAGCCCTGAAATAGATTTACAGTTATCTTATCTCTGCTCCCACTACTCCAAAACCATAAACGGGATTGTTGGATCTGCCCCTGGATATTTAACAAATGCTGCCTGGGTGCCAAATATGAGATACAGTACCAGGTGATGCAAAGGACTGAACCCATTTGAAATGGTTTCCCTTGGGTAATTATAGTAGGTAGGGAAGGAAAGATACTACACAGTATTTTGAGGTACTGAACAGCAGCTTTTAATATTGATTTTTGGAGACTGCTGAGGTCTGAGCAAAATGAGCTGGATAAAAATGCTGTGAAACAATTTGCATTAAAGCAGCATCTTTTATCATAAAAAAAGTAATAAACCTCTGCCCTTGTAGTAATAAGTAGCAATAAATAAAGATACAAAGATACAGTTTATTTTGTGGCTAAGTGGGGACAGAGAGTTTTGTCATGCTGTTATGTCTGTTGCTGGCCATGTGTCTGTGGTGGTTCAGTGTTTGGTGGGTCAGTGCAGAACTGTCAGTGTTTGGTGGGTCAGGGGGACTGTCAGTGTTTGGTGGGTCAGGGGGATTGTCGGTGTTTGGTGGGGCAGGGGGACTGTCGGTGTTTGGTGGGGCAGGGGGACTGTCTGTGTTTGGTTATGGTGAGGAGGTGACACTAACCATGCTGGTGGTGTGTGGTGTGGGGACACAGACCATGCTGGTGAGGTGTGGTGGTATAGGGACACTGGCCATGGAGGTGGGGTGGCGTGGGGACAATGGCCATGTTGGTCTGGTGGGTGAGGAAACAGTGGCTATACTGGTGGGGTGGTGGTACTGTTCATGGTTTGGTGGGGTAGAAACATTGGCCGTGTTGGTGGGGTGGGGATATTGGCTGTGTTGGTGGAGTGTGGTGGTCTGGGTACACTGGCTGTGACGGGTGGGGTGGAGACATTGGCCATGTTGGTGGGGTGGAGTGGGGTGGGGAAACAGTGGCCGTACTGATGGGGTGGGTTTACTGTTTATGGTTTGGTGGGGCTTGGGGACAGTCTGTGTTTGGTGGGGCTGTGGACTGCCTGTGTTTGGCTGGATGGGAACACTGGCTGTGTGGGTGGGGTGGGGTGGGGTGGGGTGCTGGCCATGCTGCTAGGTTGTGGTGTGGTGGCACTGGCCATCCCAAGATGGCGGGGTGTGGTGGGGACACTGGCCATGGGGGGGTGGGGGCATTGGTCATGTTGGTGGGGAAACTGGCTGTGTGGGCATAGTGTGGGGACATTGGCTGTGGATGTGGGGTTCGGTGGGGACATTAGCCGTGTTGGTGTGGTGGGATGAGGAAACAGTGGCCATACTGGTGTGGTGCTGGTACTGTTCATGGTTTGGTGGGGTCTGGGGAATGGTCTGTGTTTGGTGCGGCTGTGGACTGTCTTTGTGTGCTTGGGTAGGGACACTGGCTGTTTAGGTGGGGTGGGGGGCACTAGCCATGCTGGTGGTGTGTGGTGTGAGGGCATTAGTCATGCTGGTGTGGTGGTGTGGGGTGGGGACATTGGCCATGTTGGTGGCATTTGTACACTGGTCATGGAGGTGGGGTGGGGATGCTGAAGGAGTGTGGTGGTCTGGAGACACTGGCCGTGGAAGTGGGGTGGGGAAACAATGGCCATGCTGGTGGGGTTGGGGTACTATTCATTGCTTGGTGGGACTTGGGGAGTTTCTGTGTTTGGTGGGGCCATGGGACAGTCCATGTTTGGTTGGGTGGGGTGGGGACCCTGGCTGTGCTGGTGGTGTGTGGTGTGGGGAACACTGGCAGTGCTGGTGGGGTGTAGTGGGGTGGGGACACTGGCCATGTTCAGGTGGGAACACTGGTCTTGGTGGTGGTGTGGGGTCAGAAGGGGACAATGGAGCAGCACAGAACAGTAAAGGCTGCAGTCAGTTACAGTTAAGTTTTACCTTGCTGGCATGGGGGGCTGATTCACAGAGGCAGACAGACGAGCCGAATAATCCCGCACCCAAATTGCACAAAAGCTGATCCTTTCTGTGTCATCCAGCACCTCAACCTTCAGCATCAATGGACTGGCCTTTTTTTTTAAATTTATTTATGTATTTGTTGACAGGGCCAGCTAAATGCTGATTGCTGGAATGACTGAGTGAGGTGTGTGGGCAGGAAAGTGAGCCAATCTGGTCCTGAACCCAAAAGTGATCAAGAGCTTTAATGTCAACTTTAGAGGTCTTTTTTTTTGTTTTATTCAAGCTTTTTGGTCCCTGTTGCCTCTTCCCACCAACTGGCAATAGGGACACAGATTGATTTTTATGGTTTTCTCCCCTAGACCCCAGAGGCCCTGGCATATGGCTGGGTGAGCATGTGGGGGTACCCTTCATACCTCATGGCTCCAGTTCAGCCTCTTCTACCTCCCAATACCTTTGCCACCCCCTCTCTGCCTAAGCTACCCACCAGACCTTACCCAGTGGAAGCGGAACTACGAAGGAGTGCCAACCCACTCTCAGCACCCTTGGGAGAGGAGAGCTGCCCACTGGCATGCTCAATTCTGCTCCACCCTCTCTCCATGCTGGCACCCCGATGACCCGAGGTTGTTCCTGAACCCACATAATTGGCGTAGTGCAAGGTAAGGCATCCAGCACCTCAACCCTCTGCGCCACCAGGCTGGCTACTTTACAGGTCTTTTAAAAGTGAAATCATGATTTGAGGTAGAATCTGTGGGATGACTGGGCAAGTAGTCTGTGCTGGGCATATAATAGAGCTGCACAAAAATGTAGATTTGCCTGCCTGGTGGCACTGAGGGTTGAGGCGCTGGACACCACACCTCGTGCCACACCAGCAACCTGGGCTCAGTGACGGACTCGGGGAGCCGGGAGTCAGCAGGGATGGAGAGGATGGAGCATCCAGGGGACAGCTCTCCTCTCCTGGGAGGTATCCAGGGGCTGCTCGGTGTCCTGGTGGCCCCTGCTGGAGATTGGGGGTAATGCAGGAACACCAAGCCAGACAAGATGGATGGAGCATGGCAGACACCAGCAGGGCAGCCGTGCACGGGCGTCATTGCGCACTGTACTCCACGGGGGCAAGGAACAAGCAGAAAACCCCCACATCCAGGTGAGGCAGCAGCAACCACCAGTGGTCCCGGCCACACGCCTGATGTCGGCCGCTTCCTACAACTGTTCCCCTGGGGACTCTGGGGCCTCTCTGTCGGGCTGGGCAGAGGTCCTAAGTCCTGAACCCGATGCAGTATGCGGAGGAGAGGTTCAGACAGATGATGGAGCCATGAAACCAAGCGTGGATTGCCTGAGAGATGCCCCAGTAGGTGGGTGCATAAAGAGACTCACAAACAAAACAAAAAAAAATTAGATTCTTTAAAGTTATTTACCTATTATATTTAAAATGTATTTATTTCTTTAAGTTTTGTGCAGTAGGCTGTTTTTTATATTAAACTTGTGTGTGCCATAGGTTACATTGATTGTGCAGCACTGCAGTTATTTGATTTATACAAGTACATGTACAAGAAAACCCAGCTACAATAGTTTTGCTTGCTATCCATATAAATGGGGTGGGTCAACTGGTGATGCCAGCTTGGATTTCAGGCAAGTGGCAGATCCAAGATTACACAATAGGGGTTGCTGTTGGCCAACTGTGTATGGGCATGATGCTGTTTCTCTGAGGCTGGCCTTGTTGGTGGTGGGGGTTCTGCTGGCTTTGTTCACTTAGGCATGGTAAGGGTACAGTCCATGTAAGGGGGAGCAGTCTGTGGGTAGTGGTGGGTAAGGGGGAGTGGACTGTGGTTGGTGGTGGGTAAGGAGGGAGTGTACTATGGTTGGTACGGGTAGCAGGAGTGGTCTGTGGTTGGTACTGGCCATATTAGTGGGTGGGGGGACTGGCCTAAATGTGTTTGTGTGGGGGTTGGGGAGCCAGCTGTGTTCATTTGTGGGGTGGGACTGGACATGATGCAGGGTATGCCTGTGTTGGTTGAGGGAATCAACTGTTCATTTTTGGGGGTACTTGCCATATTGGTGGGGTTGTGGAGCTGTCTGTGTCCATTCAGATGCGGTCCATGAGATGCTGGGGAAGCCAGCTGTGTACATTCAGGTGGGGTGCGTAGGATTGTCATGATTGGTGGAGCAGCCTACTGTGACTGTCCAGGTGGGATGCATGGGATTGTCATGTTTGGTGCATGGTTGGCCTGTGCTGGTGTGGGTGACTGAGCTGACTGTTCGACTGAGACTGCGGTAATGCTAGTGGGTGGTAATGCCATAGATCTGGACACCTGGAGTTGGACCCTGGTTGAACTGAGCTACTGACCCCTTCTTCACTCCTTAGCTACCTGCTGTCTATCCTGAAAAAAAGAACTATAGTAAGTATTGAGTTTTTTGTTGCAGGGGGCATATCTGCCCACTGGCCATGTTGGCATGGTGGAGGGGAGTTGTCTAAGTGTGTGGAGGTGGGGGAGCCTTTTCTGTTCATTTATGGGTGGGGACTGGCATGTTAGTGCAGGGTAGGTCTGTCTTGGTGTGAAGGGTGAGGGAGCTGACTATTTGTTAGTGGGGAACTTGCAATACTGGTGGGGTAGCCAGGTTGCTGCAGGGTATGCCTGTGTTAGTGACTGATACATGTGCTGAAAAAATTTTTCTGGCCTCTGGTGAGGGAGGAGGGAGGGGCGGATGGGCAGACTGGCACATAATTTTTATCAGCATGTATACCAGCCCACTGGGTCTGTGCCACTGGCAGTGGGGTTGGGGGCTGTGTCTATTTGGAATGCACTTACTCTAATATGAACTGTTCAAAATCTGCCACTGTGGGGAGAGTTGCCATGCCAGTCCATCTGGATGGGGAGAGGGGCTGTTCAGGTCCATCTGGGTGAGGAGAATGGCTGTGTTAGTCCATCCAGGTGGGGACAGTGGGCATTCAGGTCCATCTGGATGGGGAGAGGGGCCATACTGCTCTATGAGGGTGATGGAGTGAGGCCATTCAGGTCTGTTTGGGTGGGGAGAGTGGCCGTTATGGTCCGTGTAAGAGGGGAGAGTGGCCATGTTTGTCCAGGGTGAGGATAGTGGGCATGCAGGTTCATAGGTTGAGCATCCATGTTAGTCCGTTAGGGTGGGAAGAGTGGCCATGATGAACTGACCTGCCAGCTTTGTGCTGCTAACCTGCTGCACTAGCTTCCTCAAGTTCCTAACCTGCACCTTCTGCTTCCTTGTGCTGCACCTGACCTGCCTTGCCATCTGCTGCAATTAGGACTACTGCCTTTCTATGTGCCTGCCATAGTCTGGTAAGTTACTTTTTTTTTGGAAAGCCATGCTGCTTTTGTTTGATTGGGAAAGCAAGGGAGGGAAGATGGAGGGCGGGGGTTGGAGGTGGGTAGGTGCATGAGTTGGTATTTTTAATGTAAAAATAAAAATGAATAATGGTTTTGAAATATAACACAGATGCTGGAAAAAGTTGTTCTGGTCGTGGTGGAGGGAGGGGCGGATGGGCAGTGGCACCGAACCATGTTTTCCAACATCTATGCCAGTCTGCTGGGTCCATGCCATGCTGCTGTGGTTGGTTGTTGCTGGTCAGCAGAGTGTCGGTCTTGACCGACTGGAACATGTGCTGAAAAAAAATGGTTCTGGCCTCTGGTTAGGCAGAAGGGAGGGGTGGATGTGCAGAGAGGCATAGAATCATTTTTTCCAACATGTATGCCAGTCCGCTCGATCTGTGTCATGCTACTGTGGTTGCTGGTTGATGGTCGGCAGATGGAAAGGCTGTGCGGACTGGTTCACATGATGGAAAAAAAATGGTTCTGGCCTCTGGTGATAGAGGAGGGAAGGGTGGATGGGCAAAGTGGCACAGAACCATTTTTTCCAGCATGTATGCCAGTCTGCCAGGTATATTCCATGCTCCATTGGTTTGTTGGTTGATGGTCGGCAGAGGGACGGGCTGGGTGGACTGGTTCACATGATGGAAAAAAATGGTTCTGGCCTCTGGTGATGGAGGAGGGAGTGGTGGATGGGCAGAGTGGCACAGAACCATTTTTTCCAGCATGTATGAAAGTCTACAGGGTCAGTACCTTGCTCCAGTGGTTGTTGGTTGATGGTCAGCAGGTGGGCAGGATGGGAGGACTGGTTCACATGATGGAAAAAAATGGTTCTGGCCTCTGGTGTGCACCGCGCTAAGTGGCGCGCTAAGTGGCACAAAACCACTTTGCACGGTGCTAGTCACTGAATATAGCATTGAGCCTGTATTCATGTCAGTTTGCCCCTTGCATACATTATGATTTTGCCTGGCGCTAATGCAGTTTTCCTGCGCTATTTGGCCTTTTGAATGTAGCAGACCCACACAAATCCTGTGCTATACCTGCACAAACGGTTTTTGCCCAGTGCAAAGTTTTGAATATCTGGCCCTATGACTCAAAGGATTGTAATTCTGATTCTATTCAATAAATAAAAAATAAATACATAAAAATGTGTGCCTATTTTAGGCTACCACCTACACCTGTGGGAACACTTCCTGTTGATGCTATAGAAAAGTGGTTAAAGTTTTGTGGGGTTCTGCCTTCCACCCTCCAGCTTGTGCTATTTGAGCATGTTGGGTGAGAGCACTACTATTTTTTGCCTTCAATAAAGTTGCTTTACTTAAATAAACATATGTGGTCTTGGTTTGTGGTGAGTGGTGCTAGACTTTTTGAGTTGAGTATTTGTTCTTTGTCCTGTGAGCACACTCAGCTGTGGGGCTGCTATTTTTTGAGTGGTGTGTTCGTGTCAGTACAGATTTCTGGGACTGCCACAGCACCAACTTCTGTCTTTTTCCATTCCCAATTTTGCAGCCTTTTCTCTTACAATTTCAGGTGTGAACTCTGGTCTACAAAATGCAAATGTGGCTATGTACCTACTGGCCTGGCATCAAGGAGCCAGCCTTGAAATGTGTAGATTTTGATTATCAGCTGGCAGTACAGCTGTGCACAAGCTTTTTTCATCCAGCAGAATGGGTTTTGAGCATGTGTTAAGATTCTGAAAATATTATACTCTTTCTATCCAGATTTAACTTGAAAAGAAAAAATAGGACACAATTACTTGTTTATTAATTGCAAAAACACATAGATGGACAATATTGTTAATACATGCATAATCTGAAATGCATTCTTAAAATATAGAATAATATATTGGTGGGTGTGTGGAACCAGAATTTTACACAAACCCGAGATGTGGGATGCAACATAAACCTCGAGGGGTTTATAAAAGCATCACACACAGAGTGTGTGTGTAAAATTCTGTTTTTTACACAGACACACACACACTATTTTATTAAATTAATGATGATATTTTTTCCCTTTCAGCACAGTTCAGTTAGTGCAGCACTTCTGTCAGAGATAGAGACAGACAGACACATGCATGCACACACACACACACACACACACACACACACACACACACACAGCATCTCTCTTCCTTTTGTTTTTTCTTTTTCTTTTTCTTTTTTTTAACATTACAGTAGTAATAACATTCTGGAAAGTCACAGTCTGTCAGCATTGCTGCATAGTGTAAGCCGCGCTCAAAGGGTATGAGCGGCAGGAACAACCAGATTGATTTTTTTCATTTTCAAGTCAGAATCAACTAGATAGATATTTAAAATATTTAAAATCTTACTTGTCTTAACAGTGTTTAGCAAAGCTTGAGTGCTGGTACTAATGCTCAGTAATGGAGCCACCATGTTAAGCAAGACGCTCAACCTGTCCACAGTGAAACTAAGCCCCAGTTAGCTTTCTGTGGTGATGCTTGATTGACAGGTGTTGATTACAACCTCTTAGTTGCAACCACAAATATCAACCGGGAGGTTGTAACAGGAGATTAAATGTGTCTTTATCTTAATGTAAAACATGATCACCATTAATTAAAAAGTATTTTACTTCTTTTGATGAAGTTAACATTTTAAGTTTCTTACTAAAATACTTTTGAGGGAATGGGATTTTCTACAGTAACAATGCCAGAATCTACTGGATTATTAGGAGTCAGTATAGAACAGCAGTTAAGGGCACTGAGCTACAAACCTGTACTGACATGAACACAGCCAGGGTTTCAAAATCCTGATATGGGGGCCCCAATACCCATTGGCACCACAGAGCCAGCCTTGAGATATGTAGTTTTTGATGATTAGATGGCACTGCCAGTGTAGCATAGAAATTAAAGCAATTCTGAAGATGGATTATTTTTACTAAGAGTTTGAAATGTAATGGTGATAACTCACTAGTTTTGATGCATGTACAAAACAATTATTATAGATGTAGGAAGTGTTGTAATAACACCTTAAAACACACTTAATAAAACAGTCAATTTCCTATTTAACCTGCTGGATTACAGTAAATACAATCAAATGACAACCTAGACCCTTGGTGACATAATTTCCTGTCAGGAACCCAAAACATATGGCTGCCACCAGCCCTTAATTACAGGCTGGTTTACATATTAATAACTCTGGACTGCAAACACTCACCGATCAACACAATGACTCAATAAAATTAGCCTTTTATGGGCTTTCAAACATTAAGAAATCCTGTTGATGAGTTCCCCTTTAATCAACCACAGCAATTGTGTAAGATACATTTCCCAATTTACCAGCACACAGATATAAGTGCCCATCTCCACATATCAATCTGAATATTGTTGTACGTTACCCGCGCTGTGTCAAGGCTGAGCTAGTAAATAATGTAATGTGAAATGTAGCCTACTGCAATGATTGTGGATCATTTAGCTGTAGACAGTGACTGAGAGCCATACTGACTGGTCTTCTAATTCCAGTCAAATAGTTATAGCACACTGAATGTGTACCCACAGAAAAACAGAGGCATTTTCTGAACCTGCTGACATGCCACCATGCCGGCAGGCACCCCATGTTAATTTTGTGATGTTAGAAAAGGAATGGTGAGTGTGCACTTACCTGACCTGTATGGGCACGATCTTTCTTTTGCTGTGAGTGGTATTTTTACATGCAAGTTTGAAAACTAAAAGTGACTGCTGAGTAAGAGTGTGTTACTCCACTCCTGCGATCTCTTTGATTTCTGTAAATTGTAACACTAAGTAGTACGAGACACTCGAGGAAAATCATGCCCATACATGTCAGTGGAGTGCATACTCTCAAAGTCTCAGTTCATTTACTGGCAACCACCAAATTAACATTGGTGTGCCTGCCTGGGTATTTTGTCGGCTGGTTTTGGACACTGCTGTGTTTCTCTGTGGGTACACATTTGGGGTGCTGTAACTATGTTACTGGACAGGACCACATGGTATTATTAATATACCTCAACACTGGAGCACATCAACTATCATATATGTTTGAGTAGTGCTGCTGGGTAATAATAACCACCTGACAATGTGCACATGCTCTTGAACAATTTTGACTCATACAGTTCTATTCTATTTTCAATTGTCCCTTATTTACTGACTTGTTTGTATGATACCAATACTTTTTTCAGGTATGTATAAACAGTAGTGCTCCTTTTAATTGTGTTTTGAACTGTTGTTTTAATCAGTTTACCCAGCTGTTTTTGTATACCTACTGCTCCGTAATGTAATGGTGGTGTACCATATCCTACTGGGTAGTATGGTACTTTGTTGTAGTCCCAACACAAAGGATTTGAAATGATAGATGTACAAAAACTGATATGAATACTGATGGAAATGTGATGCAAGCAAGATTAAAAAGAGCACTGTTTCTTATGTCATATGTGAATAAGCATAGTCCAGCAGATGTAAATTGTGAAAATAAGGGTATCATATAGACAAGTCAGTAGATAAGTACTAGCAGTCGAAAATCGCATAGAAAAGTACAGGTACAAATTTTCAACCAATTATTGCACTGCTGCAGTAGTTGTTATGCAATATAAGATTTTGGTAACTGTTGACTGTGTTCTGTTTTCTTAGAATACCCACAACAACCACAGTCAAAATACCCTATCATCACACAACACAATTACTCTCCTTCCCCTAGAAAAAGAAGTACTATGATATGTGTATGTAGCTTGCTTATACTGCTATCTTGCTACATCATTCGGCATGCAGTATTATTGTCCCAACCCCAGATGAAGAATAATCACATTAGAAAATGTGCTAAAAAGTCACACTTATTTCCGGATGCACTGATTAGAGCATGAACCAACAACCACAACTCTACATAAGTGTGCCCACTAAAATGGCTGCTGTTAAACTGTCATGAAAAGACCTGACCCCAGATGAAGAATAATGACATGAGAAAATGTTCTGTAAAGTCACAATTAATTCAGGATGCACTGATTGAAGCATGCACCAGCAGCCACAACTCTTGCACCTGCTGCTGCTGTTGTCCTTTTGCTGACTGAGTTGATGCACAGTGTGTTGCCAAATGATAAAAGCCACAGACAGTCCAGATGACAATTGGATGAACCATAATGTGATGTTCTGGAGGACCATTAATCTGTTGCGCTGACTACTAAATCATGCTGCCATATGTATGTGTATACATACCACCATTGGTAAGTTACTGTACATTTCAAGCTTAGGTTTTTCAGAGAACCATACCTTTACTTGCTATATATATATATATATATATATATAATATTTTCTTTTCTTTTTTCTCACAGATTATAGAGTCATACTTTGGTTGCACACTTTTTGCATGCTGCTGATGACTTTGGCCATAAGAAACTATCAAGCCATGAAAGGTAAGTATTCATTATTTTGGGGGTGAGGGTGGGGGTAGGAACTTGGGACATCATTTGTGAAAAAGTTTCAGTAATGTTTTGTCTTCTTTAAAGGTTTTCTGTGTGTCCTCCAGATCCAGATTCATACAAGCTGCATGTGTTCTGATTTGAAGAAAGCACCGATGGCACACAGCACCTAAATGTTACTGCAACTGCAAAAAGATGAAGAGGAGATTACTCGGACTTCATTTCACTAACACATTCTGTTTAAAGTGTTGCTGTTCCTGTCTGTTATATCCAGCTTAACATATCAAGCTATTAGTAATCCACAACAAGTTAGACCAACTAACAAGTTTAGTTCTTGTGGCATGCACTTGCCCACTGTCTTAACCTAAGTTACATCAAGACATCTGGTCATCATGACCAGGACAAAACTTTGAACAACCCCATGGCCAGCTGAAGTAAGCCAGTTACATATATGCATGAGAAATATATTATCTGACATATATGTCACCTCCATTTTATGTTTTACATTGACTTGACAAAATGAAAGACAAAAAAGAAGAGATGAAATAAGACTGGCATACTTACCTGGAAATTATATCTATAGGTGGTTGCAGTACTACAGTACTCCTGTCCTCATGTCTTCTTACACTGTTTGAAACTGGAACCTGTACAAAAAAAACAGTTGCCAGTATTTGTTGACAAGTGCATCTATAAATTGGTAAAGGAAGCATTCACACTGCTCAAGGAAAAACCATAGTATGACAAATTAATACATACTGACTGTATACTACTGATAATAATGAAGCATGGTGGCTGTGGCTGGCTGTGGGTTCCTTCAGGGCATGGTCACTGGATAACATTCTCTCTCACTGTCATCGTGGAATTGGATGGCTGTGGCTGGCTGCATGTTCCTTATGGGCATGGGCACTGGATAACATTCTCTCTCACTCTCATCACTGAAATGGGTGGCTTTGGCTGGCTACAAGATTGTTATGGGCATGGACACTGGATAACATTCTCTCTCTCTGTCATCAGGAAATGGGTGGCATTTGCTGGCTGTGGGTTCTTTCAGGGCATGGGCAGTGGATAACATTCTCTCTCTCACTGTCATCATGACAGGTGGCTGGATATGATGTGTTACACTCTTTCAATGTCACTTAGGAGGAAGCTTTTCCAAGGAACAGCACTGTAGATTTTGCACCACAGACAGTGGTGCATTACTCCTTGTGACAACAATTTGCTGCATATGGTCCACAAAATAATGCAGTAGTTTTGCTGTAAAAATGCTCATAAAGTTGTGTTCAATGGGTCTTGTTTACTTCCCTGTATATAGAGCCACCCATACAATGCCCCTGTGCATAGCCACATAATGATGTAAAAGCAGGGAGTGCACAGGGATGTGCTCCATTATAACCAATGGTGGTCAGCTTTAATTACTATTAGTTTTCTATTTTGTAATTGTCAAATGACAATTAATCAAGGGCACCGATCAATTAACAAGGTCCTTGTTTGTGGATCGGTGCCCTTGATTAATTGCCATTTGACCATAATGGTGCGCGTCCCCATGTACTCCCTGCCTTTCCATCATAATGTGTGTGTGTACGGCAGTGGGGCGTGGGTGACTCTATATACCGGGAAGTAAACAAGACTGTTGAACACAATTTTACAAGCATTTTTACAGCAAAAGTACTGTGTTCTTTTGGGGACCATGTGCAGAAAATGGTAGTAACAGGGGTAAGACACCACCATATGTGGTGCAAGGCTTCAGTTTGGTAATTCTATTTAATCAGCAGGATTAAATTGGCTATAACAAATGGACAGTTGGGTTTAAGATGCTGACTGTGTTTGCTAATGACAGCACACATTCTGTTAAGTATACTCTGAAAATTTACCAAGGAGAAGGTAAAATTGAATGATGGTGAATGAGTCATTTTTTGGGCAGATCTGGCAGCTGGAATGAGAGTCAAGGACACTTTTTTTATATTATGAAAAGACAAAGAATGTCAACATTAATGCAATGTGACTTTAAATCCATTAACTTACACTGTTACTACCAGCAACATCCACCTCATCTTCATCATACAGGAAGCTGCCCTCGCAGTTGTTAATGTCAGAATTGTGCCCACTTGGGAATTACTTTTCCTTGACAGAATCATCAGCCTCAATGGTTAGCCATTTGATACTGCCACCAGGATGGTCTTCTTTGCCCAACTCATCAGCACGACCATCAGCATGACAGGGACCGGGTACAAACACAGAGGTGTTAGCTAGAGTTGGTATGTGACCTTCATTCATTTTTATGAATGTCAGCATGCTGACATTTGTAGGTAAGAGGTTGGTACGATGGTCACAGACTATTGCGCCCCACAGAACTGAATACCCTTTCCACTTTTACACTGGAGGGTGGGTTGTTCAGGTACTTCAGTGCTACTGAAGTAAGCTCTGGCCATTCACTCACCTTGCCACTCGAGTAAAGCAGAGGATCGTCAATTACTGACAGATGCCTGTTTTAAGCAAAACATGCTCTGTGCTGCATGCAGTCCTGATGTTGAGTCATTCAGCTCTGGTTCACAGCATTGATCGAGGTCACAGATTCTGACTTGGGACAAGGCACCCCAAAGTGTGTTAATGGCAACCTGTTTTGCTGCTACCCCACCATGACCCACAGCCACCTTACTTGGTGTGCTTTCTAGTCCACATTGACTTTGAGCCTTATTATGCTGTGGTGTGCTGAACTTGGCACCTGACTACTGTGCCCCATGAACCAATCACACCAGTTGTCCAATAAGATTTTTAAACTGATCAGGTCCTCCCTCCAGTAAGGATGAAATTCCACATTTGTAGTGTGGATCCAGCATTGTTGCTATTCCAAATTCCTCACTTTTCTGAATACTTGTGATGTGGTGATTGCGGTCAAATATTGTCAGCATGTGTGTAAGTAATGCACTGCTTGACCTATGTCAGAACACATCAAGGCTATGCTGCAGATCCAACAAAGTCTGCCTCAGCACCTGCAGCAGTTGCATGGCTTGGCTAATGGAGGAAGTGTCACCACTCACTGCCTGTGTGGCATGTTCAAACAGCCTAACAACTGATATCACTGAGTCCATGAGGTGCCACTGTTCTGTTGTCATAGACATCGATGCCCCTGAAGTGTCACAGCTAGTGTGCATGACTAGGTATTCTGAGATGTCTTTGTACTGTTCATACAATTACTCTTTATGTAAAGTGTTGCATTCCAACACGTGACAACTTACAGATTGAGGCGGTGCTGAGGGAGGCTGTTTTGAATCTGCAGCTCCTGAAGTTGGTCACAGGCCTTTCCAGAGTGTGAAAAGTGTGCACATATGGGACATGCAACTATCAACATTTGCTTGATGTCAGGGTGCTGCAGAAACTCCTGTACCATGAGATTTAAACAGTGGGCCATGCATGGAACCTGCACAAAGCCACCATTCATGTTACATTTAATGACATTTGAACCATTGTCACTGGCTATAAAGCCAGCTTTGAGGGATAGGGGGTTCAGCCAATCATCAATTTCTGTCAGTAGCAAGTCAAGCATGTTTTCACCAGTATGGGACCCAGCAACACTGTGCATTGCAAACGTTACATGCTGTCTAATTCCGTCAAGATTTGCTACCATGACAGTCTGCCTTACTACACTGATTTTCAATCCCGCCAGCACAGACAACACCCAGTACCTGCACCCAATGTGCAGTAATACACAGATATGAACTACCCACTGTTTTGCCAGTTGTCCACAAATCCTTACTAAAGTGAATGAACAGTGAGGAGGAATGTTGAAGGATGTGTCTTACAGACTCTGTCACAGTCTGGTATAACTCAGGGACAGCATGGGTGGAAAAGTATGTCCTGGGCAGGAGTTTCCATCTGGGATAGGCATGTGCTGCAAAATGTTGGAATCCTGAATTCTCCACAAAGGAAAAGGGCAAAAGGTCAATTGCCAGCATTCCCCGCTACAGCAGCATTCAGTTCATGTGACACCATATGATTTGGTGGGTATTTCATGGTCCAGACAAAAAGACTGTGCAATGAGGGCTGAGTAGTTACCCATTTTATATGTGGCATGCCAAATGGCTCGGCTCTGTGAATGACCATGTATGGGGTGCTTTTGACGTGTGATGATGAGAGGTGCACAGGTAACGAGTCCACAAAAATATATTATTTTCCCTGTTTTAAGCCTAGGGGTTGATTCTGGACTAGAAATACTGCTACATAGGCCACCACCACCACTGCTGCTACTCTGACTACCACCAAATGACAACAATTCAAAATCATCATCCTCCTCATCCTGCAGTAATCCTCAGGTGTTATTTCACTGCTACTGCAGACACGGGATTGCCTGCTTAGGCTACTTACAGTCATGGAATGGGATACCATGCGCAATATGATGGATGAGGGTGAACGGCCTACTATGGCATTACTTCCCCTCTGGTGCAGAGTCTACAGTGCCATGTGCCTGTTTTTCAGATGTGTATGCTGGCCCCCAGTGCCCAGATGACTACCCCTTTAACCATGCCTAACACGCACTTGGCAAAGCTGGCAGACTGCCACTGTTTCATCAATTGCATCTTGTACAAAAATATCCCAAACGAGGGATTTTGATGCCCTACTATTCACATGTTCCAGATGCTGCATATTGGAATCTTTTTTTTTACACTGAAATGTGGGGTGTACCACATAATTTCTGTTGTTGGCCAGACTTGGACTCTACATGACCATCACTATCTATGACTATTACTACTGGGTCATCATCATCAACAGAAACTGTTACATCACAACTTTGAGGATGGTGTGATTTAACACCAACAGACTGAGACTGTTTACAAACAGCCACATTTATTTTCTTTTTCTCTGGTTCCCAACTGGGGTCACTGAAATTATCATCATATTCATCATCCACATTCACAATTTCAGCTTGGATTCTGTCCTGTGGAGAACATGTTCCGACCACAGCATCATTATCATAACTCGATATTTTTTCTACAACATTTGAATGGTTGGATGGCACAGGCATGACCTCTACAGCACTGGAAACATGATATTGTCAGTCATCATCAGGATCAAGATTATGCTCAACTACTGTGTGGATGGGGATTGGGAGGACATCAGGGAGTATGACATCAACTACACTCTGAGTTTGACTCATGGCTTTAGACTCAACAATATTCTGGAAACCAGTTACATTGTCACAAGTTGAACTTGAGGCAATGCCCATGCCATCAGCAACTTCACTACCACCACCAGTGGGGACAACAGCATCTCCAACTATCATTGAAGCAACTGATTGTGCTGTGAAAAACATAATCAAAGAAATCCCTTTACTGGCATCAACTGTGCACTTATGCTGCATACTACTGTGCTCATGGACACTTTTGCCAGCCGTAGCAGTGCCATGGCCAGAAACATCTTTTCATCCATTTCTCTTTGCAGGCATTATTTTGGATTACGAGGAAAATTCACAACAAATTTAGATTTCTGAACTTTGGGGTGGATGGGAAGCCAAAAAAAAAAAAAACAACTGCGACTTACTGGTGCAGATTGAACCCTAAACAAATGTAAACGCACAGACAGATGGAGATTGCGCACTCAAGAGAAGCAGCCACACAGGCACAACAACACCACCTTAACCAGTGGTCATACAAATCCAAAACTGGAAAAATAATATCTTTTGTGGGTTGGGGGGGCTGCTGCAGTACCAGTCCACTACCTAGATAGAAAGATGCAGTAAAAAATTCCGCAGACAGATAACAGATTCATAGTGCTGCGATTACTGTCTGGCACAATAAAATGTGTCTGATTTGATGGCACCCACACACACTCACACACTACAGGTATTGTGCAAAAAATTTAACAGTTCAGTACACTATATAACCAAATCTTTTAAACAGAATAAAAATATGCACTGCACCACAACAAACAGGAAATAATTTTCAAAACTTGCCCTAAGTATTACTGTGTGTACATAAACACATAAATACTAACATACACTAGTACAAAACAATTAGAAAGACTGCCTTTCTCATGTGAATCTCACTCCACCACAGATACGCCCCTCCCCAGAAGCACACTTCAACAGTGTCTGTCAGTAAACAGATTGAATGTTCTAAATTGACAACAATCAACACTCGATGATCTAAGCACAGGAGGGTTTTCTACAATCGATGTGCTAAATTTGGACCAAAATAATTGGATCAAAAGTGATTTTTAAAGCATTTTGATGGTTTGATTCTCAGAGCTGTGAGAGCAAACTGTCTCCAGCTTTCCACTACACACACTATACAGAACTGAGGCTGTGCAAGACAATATAGAGCCCATGTGACCTGCCATCCATGAATCAATGCAAAATTTGCCTCAAATAGCAATATAAAGGTGAAGTAAAGTGAAGTCCATTAAAAATCAATGGCTCTTCATGTTAAAATTAAGGAATTAAGGGGAAGGCACTAAAACAAGGCAAAGTAGTGCAAGTAATACACTTTGCATTGCAGAGCACTGAATGAACGGGGGGCTATTACGTTAAGAGCTCCGCATAGCGAAGTGAGAGCACTTTCCCCACCTCTACTGCCACCCACTTTGTCACAGTCTGTTTCTTTCCCAGAACTCAGTCTGCACTGCTGCCAGTTTTCACAACCCTTCAGATTTCTGCAAGGGTTAACTTGGCATGCTGTCACCACTCAGTGTGACTCTCACTTGATGTTTCTCTGGGTCCATATCCCACTAGATCCACTTATTGCTATGTGAATTTCTAAACAGAATAAAAGAAGCTTATACCCAATTGGAATTTGATGAGTTATGGCAGACTCAAACCTATGATGTTACTAGTTCAATATTCCAAAGCATAACTGACTTCTCACTACAAACATACAACAGAAATACCTTTGACTGGTCAGCTTGCTACATCTGCATAAACATACATGCCTCTCTAACATGATATCCTGGAACCGCTTTTGATCTCTGGGGACCACATTTTTACCAGACTGGTCCAAACTGGATTTATTATTCAGACCTTGGCCCTTCACCATCTGTTCAGTTGAAAACATCTTACCTTTTCTAAGCCACTATTTACATTCAAAACATGCATTTTTTTATGAAATGGACTCAAACTTTTGAAATTTAACCAAAACAAAAGTCTTTTAGAGCAAAAGACTTCTGCTACCTATACCCACTTGTTTTACCAGGGTCAGCATATTTGAAAGAAACTGTAATCTCATTTCCCACACGACATAAAAATATTTTATAAAGAAAATAGTAAAACAATAAAAAAATCCTGCATGATACATGTGTTACAGGTGCATATTTAGCATATGCAAAATATGTGTAACACCCAATTATAATGTAGCCTCATTGGTTCTGAATTATCAGCAAAAGCATTCCATTTGAGATATCATTAGGGACATACTACATACCTTTTTGCCATTTACTGTATATAATATTGTGACATGCGTACACTACCCTGTGAAATTCCTTGCCCTAATGGAGCTAACAGAGGAGTTCCACATAGCCTTAGATAGAGGGCAACAGCCTACCCAGTGGTAGCCCTACTGCTCATGATACCAATGAAATGGGATAAGTAATAAGCAAGGGCCATCTGAGGGCCGATCAAGGCAGGGGAATTGAGCATCCCAATGGATGCCTTCCTCCATTAGGGAGAGGGGATGCACTGATCCTTGGTCTGCCACAACCTGGGTGACCACAGGTGGCAGCTTAGGGGTAGCTCTCATGAGGAGAGATTGGAGTGAACATCGGGTCAGGTGGGTGTCTTAGCATGCTAGCAGCCAGTGATGCATCATGCTTCTGGGGGGGAAGGGAATAACACTGTGGTGATGGTGTGCATCCACTTGGGAGGGGAAGCACAGTTCTCAGTAGAAGGTTTAAACGTTACTTCAATGTGAGTTAAAACTAGCTTGGGGGGGGTGGTGGAAAAAAAGGGGAGGCAAAAACTGCTCCCTAACAGGCTTAGGGTGTCTGTAGGGAAATCCTAATGGGTGAGATTCCCACCATGGAGCAAGTTAATCAAATCCCCTTACCTGGGTTAAACCTTAAATCCTACTGTGATTCTTCTACTAGTTTTTTCCCTCCTTAAAATTATTGTACCTTTCTCTCTGCAATGCTTACTCACTGCTACAACACTTTGTTCACATGTATGCCTCCTTACCCAAGCAGTACTGTAACCTGCTTGACCCTATGTACTAATGTATTTACTTCCGTACTTTTGTAACCTTCCTGACATTATGTTCTTGGGTATCCTTTCCTCTGTTCCTATGTATTGCCTCCCTACTTAGGCACATACTGTAACCTGCCTGTCCCTATTGTACTAATGTATTTGCTTCTGTCCCATTGTAACCTGCCCAAGATGATGTACTTATGTATTTTTGCCTCCTCCCCCCCCCACCCCAGATTGCACCTGGAAACAAGCCCTGGCTCAGTATGTCTCTCCTGCTTACCCACTTTAAATAAATAAAAGAAGTAGGGGGGTTAGCAGAGGAGGAAAGGGGGGAAGAAGCAGTCAGAAATGAAGAGGGAGAAAAGGTGCATAACAAAATCTAGAAGGCCATGTGTGCTAATTCTGGGACTCTGGGAACTAAGATCCCAGATCTAGTGGCCATAATGGTGGAAGCTGACCTGGATATTGTGGCCAGTACTAAGTCATTGTACACTGACAACCATGACTGGGACATGGTCATACCGTGCTACATGATGGTCAGGAGGGACAGGGTAGGAAGGAGAGGAAGGGGAGTGGTGCTTCATGTGAAGGAAAGCATAAAAGCAACATAAATAAATGGAATTCAGGGGTGGCAAAGGTCCTTCAGTTCACCTTCAAGACTGGAAACAGAGCCACTATTAAGACAGTTGTGATTAATAGGCCTCCATCACAGTGGGATGACTTAGATAAGGAAATGGTAGAAGCAATTAGCAGAATGGCTGAGAAGGGGGAGCTGATACTGGTGGGGGATTTCAATCAGCTGGATGTAGATTGGAGCATCCCTGCGGTAGCTTCATCCCAAAGCAGGGACATCCTAAACTCCCTGCAAGGGGTGTTCCTTGGGAAACCAGTCAGTGAATCCACTGGAGATGGGGCAATACAGGAACTGGTGCTTACTAACAGAGACAGTATTTCTGATGTCAAGGTGGGAAGCCATCTGAAGACTAGCAGTCATTATACAGTGTGGTTCAACATAAGAACAGCTGTGGAATCCAACTGCACAATGATACGAGTCCTGGACTTCAGAAGGGATGATTTTACAAAGATGGGCAAATGCCTCATGAATTACCTGGCAGGAGGAGAGGATCGGGGAGTGGAGGAAAAGTGGGAAAAACTAAAAGAGGGCAGAGTGAAGGTAATGAACCTCTGTGACAAGCAGGTAAGCAAAAGTAAAAGAAAACAGAGTTTGCTATGGTTCTCAAAAGAGGTAGCAGAAAAGCTAAAGGCTGAAAAAAGTTGCATTCAAAAGGTATAATGAGAATCAGAGTGAGGAGGATAGGGAAGTGTATCTGGGAAAACAGAGTGAGGCAAGGAAAGCAGTAAGGAGCACAAAGGTGAAAATAGAGGGAAGAATAGCTCAGGAAGTATCAAAATGAGACAAGACATTTTGTAGGTATGTTAGTGAGAGATGAAAGGCAAAGGGAAGGATTGTACAGTTAAAGAAGGAGGGGGTGACTGTATGGAGGAAGATCAAGTGTAGGCAAACATCTTGAACAAATACTTCAGCTTAGTATTCAAAGTAGAATGGGAAGGGGAAGGGCCACAAAAAGGCCACATAATACATAATGGAAGTGGTGCAGTGCAGTGGCTGTGGAGCATCAGTCTTCTGGGAGACATTCTGGAGGATGCGGTGTTGTCCTATCTGGAGGCACCTCTCTGGGCTGAAGTAAGAGGCTGCTTGTCTCCAGGCTGAGTTGGCCAGGATTCAGGGGACTTCCTCTCCCACCCAGGAACCACCAGGACAGATACTGCTGCCTCAGAGGTTGCCAAGAAAGAGGAGCATTTGGACCACAGTGGGCTCAGGGAGGGTGAGGGTGGTGAAACAGAGGTGCATCCCTCCAGCTGTACCTCTCTTCAATTCATAAGCCATTCTGGCAGAGTGTGGTTCCTCTATGGAGGCACCCACAGTGGAGACCAAGGAGGATGCTAGGAACCTCCAAAAAGAAGACCCACAGGAGGATGGCATGGGACCCCACAGGGAAAGGAAACAACTCCTGGTAGGGGACTCCATTGTTAGGAGGGTAGAACTGGGGGGAAGGGATCAGAGCAATGCAGGAGGAATTTGTGGAGTTGGGGAGGGGCCTTAGATAAGTACCACACATGGTAACCTTCTCAAATGAGCTGCCAGTCTATAGCATAGGTAAGGATAGAATGCTCCGCACCATGGGATTCAATCAATGGTTGAAAAACCGGTGCAGAGTTCAGGGTTTTGCCTTCATTGGGGACTGGGGGTCCACCTGGAAGGATGCAGGCTTAAAATGGTGTGATGGTCTGCATCTGTCCAGGAGGGGAACAGGATCCTAGGTGATAAGTTTAAATGCTTCATTGGCAAGCATTTAAATTAGCCAATGGGGGAAGGCACTGAAAAAGAGCAGGGAAATTCTACCCCCCCAAAAAAATCAGGGTAGATAGTGAGGTAAACACCAAGACAGAGAAGTTGATAGGGAGAAGAGCAGGGATAAATGGAGAAAAAGACATTGGCAATAAAGACAGGGATGGGGCAAAAATGGGTAAGGCCAGCAAAAATGGAAGATAATGAGTACCAGTGCCCGTAGTCTAGGTAACAAGATCCCTGAACTAGTGGCCGTGATAGAAGAGGGACACCTGGATATCATGGCAGTCACAGAAACATGGTACACAGAGAACCATGACTGGAATGTCAACATACCAGAGTACACAATCTACAGGAGGGATAGGGAGGGTAGAAGTGGAGGAGGAGTAGCTCTCTACATAAAGGAAGGGATCAAAGCAATGGAACTAAAGGGTAGACAGGGAGGAGAAGAGGCATAGTGGGTCACCCTGAAGATCAGAAATGACACCACAATCCACATGGGGGTTGTATACAGACCCCCATCTCAGGGGAGGAAATGGACAAGGAAATGATAAAAGGCATAGTAAGGATGGCAGAAAAAGGGGAGATATTGTTGATGGGGGAACTGAATATGCCAGATGATAATTGGAGCACCTTTGCTGCAGCCACATCCAAGAGTGGGGTCATTCTCAATGCCCTACAGGGAGCATGTCTCAGACAGCTAGTGTTGAAACCCACTTGGGAGGGTGCAATCTTAGATCTGGTACTCTCAAGTAGGGATGGAGAGAGGATATCAGACCTAGAAGTAGATAGCTATCTGGGAACAAGTGACCACCAAACAGTGTGGTTCAGGATAAACACAGCCACAGAGTCAAGCCATACAAAAGTGAAGGTACTGGACTTTAGGAGGGCTGACTTTCTCAAAATGGGAGAGTGCCTCAGAAAAGCACTAGCACACAGGCAAGAAGGAGGGGTGAAGGAACAATGGGGAAACATCAAAACTGCCATCACAGAGGTAACAAGCATTTGTGTGAAGCCAATAAACAAATCAAAATGAAAGTAAAAAAACACTATGGTTCTCAAAAGAGGTGGCGGGGAAGGTTAGGGAGAAAAAGATAGCATTCAGGAAGTATTAGGAAACACAGAAGGAACAGGAGAGTGAACGGTACCAGTTAAAGCAGAAGTAATTGGGAAGGCAGTCAGAATAGCAGAGGCCTAAACCGAGGAAAAAATAGCCAACTCGTTTAAGAAGGGGGATAAAACATTTTATATGTACATTAGGGAGTGAAGAAAGATGAAGGGAGGGATGATGAGGTTTAATAAAGGGGAGGGAGGGTACGTGGGCAGAGAGGGACAGTGAAAAAGCAGGGATACTGAATGAATACTTCTGCTCAGTATTCACAAAAGAAGAGGAGGGGAAGGTACCTAATCCAATCAATAGAAGCACTCTGGATATGGGGGTTGATACCAGTCCTTTCACAGAAGAAAGGGTTCTGAAAGAACTCCTAAAACTGAAGGTGGACAAAGCAATGGGACCTGATGGGATTCACCCCAGAATTCTAAAAGAACTAAGTGGAGAACTAGTGACACCGCTGACTACCCTTTTTAACAAATCATGGGAGGATGGTGTGGTACCTAAGGACTGGAGGAGGGTAGATGTGATTCCCCTTCACAAAAGTGGGAGCAAGACAGAGGCAGGAAACTATAGACCTATCAGTTTAACCTCTGTGGTAGGGAAAGTGATGGAAACACTTCCGAAAGAAAGCATTGTTGAGTACCTAGAGGTCAGCTGGGCACAGGACCCAAGGCAGCATGGATTCACAGTGGGAAGGTCATGTCAGATGAATCTAATCAATTTCTTTGACTGGGTGACCAAAGAAGTAAACCAGGGAGGGGCTGTGGACATGGTCCACCTAAACTTTAGCAGCAAGGCATTTGACACAGTCCCACACAAAAGATTAATAAACAAATTAGCCAGCCTGTGAGTGGGTCCCAAGGTGGTAGCATGGGTAAAAAATTGGCTGCACAACAGGACCCAAAGGGTAATAGTAAATGGAGTCCACTCTGAAGAAAGGGAAGTTACTAGGGGGATACCACAGGGTTCAGTACTGGGACCGGTCCTTTTTAATGTCTTTATAAGTGACATTGCAGAGGGACTGGAAGGAAATGTATGCATCTTTGCAGACAACACAAAGATCTGCAACAGGGTTGATACACAAAGGGTGGTGGAAAGGATGAGAAGGGGCTTGGCAAGGTTGGAGGAATGGCCAAACGTATGGCAGCTTAGATTCAATTCAAGGAAGTGCAAAGTAATGTACCTGTGAAACAAAAATCAAGGGGAAGAGCACACAATGTGGGGAAGGTATTAACAACAACAAAAAATGGAAAGGGGCCTGTGGGTAGTCTTATCAGATGACCTAAAGGTAAGCAAGCAATGTGAGAAGGCAGTAAGGAGGGCTGGTGGGATACTGGGATGCATAGGGAGAGGCATCATTAGTAGAAAAGAGGAAGTTGTTATCCCTCTGTACAGACAGTTGGTGAGATCCCATCTGGAGTACTGCATGCAATTCTGAAGACCCCATCTCCACAAGGATATAGACTGGATGGAGGCAGTCCAGAGGATGGCAAATAAAATGGTGTAGGGTCTGCAATAGAAGACATACGAAGAGAGACTAAAGGAGCTTAACATGTATACCCTTGAGAAAAGGAGGGAGACAGGGGGACATGATATAAACTTTCAAGTACTTCAAGGGAATCAACAAAGTCCAAGAGGGTAGCATCTTTCAGAAAAGTGATGTGCATGAACAAGGGGACACAATTTGAAGATAGAGGGGGGGATGGCTCAGTGGTAATGTTAGGAAGTATTTTTTCACAAAGACAGTGGTGGATGCATGGAACAGCCTTCCTTAGGAGGTTGTGGGGTCTAAAATTATGAGAGAATTCAAGAATGCATGGGACAGACATATGACAATTTTTGTGGGGGGGTAGGAAGAAACAGGCTGTTGTTGCAGCTTATCCTGTAGGTAGGGAAATGGGCAGACTGGGTGGGCCAAGCGGTCCTTATCTGCCGTCAAAGTCTATGTTTCTATGTTTCTATAACCTAGATTCTGCTATGTACAGTTACATTTTAGTAGTTTCTGGGAGAAGAAGGCAGTAGCTTGTGCTGTGAATGAGATGCAGCAGGAGAGGGCAGTTACCACGTGGGGTAGTGAATTCCATGTTTTGACAGCCCTTGGACAAAAATACATTCTACGTCTTTTTTTTCTGAGAGGCATGGACTCTTGGACTTTGTTGATTCCACTGAGGTACTTAAAAGTTTCCATCAAGTCCCCCTTTCTCAAGGGTATGCATATTCATAGCCAAATTACTAAATACTACCTTCACGGACCTTAGCTCAGTCCTCCCCAGTAATTTCTTCTACCCTCTCCCCTCCCGGCCGGCCCCTCTCATCCAACGCCCTTGCTTCCAGCTACGCAGGGTAACTGACCAGGAAGCCAGACAGCACCTGCTCAAAGCTTTAAAGAGCAATAGTCCCGGCAGCGACTCCCTTGACCCCAGCATTCTCCGTCAGGTGCTGGACCAGGTACTTGCTCCGCTCACCACCCTACTCAACAAATCCCTCTGCCTGGGACAATTCCCAACTGCATGGAAAATGCCATATTTACGCCCATCCACAAAGGCGGTGACAGGTCTAATGGAGGGAACTACAGACCTATCTCCATCCTCTCACCCCTCTCCAAAGCCCTTGAAAAGCTGGTGGCCTCTCAAATCACTGAGTACCTAACCAAGTACAACATCCTCTGTCCAGAACAGCATGGCTTCCGGGCAGGGCACAGTACCAGAACGGCTCTAATTGAGTTTTCACATTTCATACACTAATTCCTGGATGCCGGCACCCTAGCTGGTGCAGTGTTTGTAGATCTCTCAAAGGCTTTCGACACTGTCTCCCACCCCCTCCTACTGGAAGTCCTCTCCCATACTGGCCTATCTACTGGGCTGATCTCTTGGTGCACAAGCTACCTATCTGACCGCCTCCAACGTGTCAAAATCAAAGGGACACTTTCAACAACCTGTCCCATCCGCTCAGGTGTCCCCAAGGCCTCCATCCTGGGACCACTACTCTTCTCAATCTACCTAAACACCCTACCCAGTGCTTGCACTGGTAGAATTCTGTTATATGCAGATGATGCCATCCTCTTTGCCACCCATCGCAACCCCAACGCCCTCCAGGACTCCCTACAACTCGCCTTCAATGATGCAGAAACCTGGTTCAAAGAGCACTGACTTGTCATCAATCTCAAAAAAAACAAATCAATGCTCTTTGCCCACCCTCAAAACAAAGCCAGTAACTTCCCACTACACATCCTCCCCAGCTCCAAGCAACCCCTTGAACTAGTCCACTCGTACAAGTACCTTGGGATCAGCTTCGACACTGCCCTCTCCTTCCACACCCATATTGAGGCACTTGCCTCTGCTACTAATGTGCGGCTAGGTATCATCTACCGCCATAAAAACTGTCTCCCTCCCGTTGCCCTCCGACTAGCAGTTGCATCCTCGATACTGTCCCTGGTGGACTACGGCCTACCTGTTTACGGTGTGGCTGACTCGACCGCCCTCAACAAAATCCGCGTTGTCCTGAATAAGGCATGTAGGCTTATTACAGGGGCTCCCAGGCTCACTCACACATGTCAGCTATATGACTTGGCAAGGCTACTAAATCTGGATGAGCGACTTCAATACCAAACCAGCCTCATTATGAAAAAAACCCTTCTCGGGCTATCCCCCCCTGGGCTGACAGCCTCCATCTGCCAAGCCAAACCCTTGATTAATACCCGAACCTCCTGCAAAATCACCCTTCTGATCCCTAGAACCAGTACAAGCCATGGACAGAGATCTTTCTGTTATAGAGCCTCAGCCTGGTTTAACGCACTCCCACCAGCCATCTCTGACACCACTACTATCTCCACCTTCAAAACCGCACTGCTGAACCAGCTATTTAATGCATGTGATTGCATCTGTCACTAGTCGTGACTTAGTCCACCACATACTGACAATGCTCGCATGAGCGGCGCCACTGTAACTAGAATGGTTCCTTCGCTCTACAAATATTTGTAAATATATATGGCTGTCAATTTAATTGGTTGTCATTTTATTACAACTTGAAACTGTGATGTAACAATGAGCCTGTAATGTAATGTATTTGTCCTCAATGTGACAAGGTACCTTTGGAAATAAGCCTCTGGCTCAAAGGTTGTAAACTGATGCTCAAATAAATAAATAAATAAATAAAAATTAAATTCTTTTAGTCTCTCCTCATATGGCTTCTCTTGCAGACCCTGCACCATTTTAGTTGCGATCCTCTGGACTGCCTATATTCTGTCCATGTACTTGCAGAGATGGGGTCTCCAGAACTGGATGCAGTACTCCAGATGGGGTCTCACCTACTGTCTGTACAGAGGTATAACAACTTCCTGTTTTCTGCTGGTGTTGCCTCTCCCTATACATCCCAGTATCCCCCCAGCCCTCACTGCTGCCTTATCAAATTGCTTCCTAACCTTAAGGTCATCTGATATGATTACGCCCAGGTCCCTTTCCATTTTTGTTGTTGTTACTACCTCCCCTCCTATTGTGTAATCTTCCCCTGTGATTTTGTTTCCCATGTGCATTATTCTGCACTTCTTTGCATTGAATCCAAGCTGCCATACTTTTGACCATTCCGCCAACCTTTCCAAGTCCCTTCTCATCCTTTCCACACGTCCTTGTGTATCAACCCTGTTGCAGATCTTTGTGTCATCTGCAAAGAGGCATACTTTTCCTTCCAGTCCCTCTGCATTGTCACTTATAAAGACATTAAAAAGGACTGAACCCAGTACTGAACCCTGCTGTACCCAACTGGTAACCCCTCTTTCTTCAGAGTGGACTCAATTTGCAATCACCTTCTGTGTCCTGTTGTCCAGCAGATGTTTTACCCAATCTACCACCCTGGGACCCACTCCCAGGCTGGTTAAGTTGACTATTAATCTTTTGTGTTGGACTGCTAAAGTCTAGGTAGGTCATGTCCACAGCCTCTCCCTGGTCTACTACTTTTGCCACCCAGTCAAAGAAATCAATTAGATTTGTCTGACATGACCTTCCCGCTGTAAACCCCATTCTGCCTTGGGTCCTGTGCCTCACTGGCCTCTAGGGACTCAACAATTCTTTCCTTCAGAAGTGATTCCATCACTTTCCCTACCACAGAGGTCAAACTGACAGGTCTGTAGTTTCCTGCCTCTGTCTTGCTCCCACTTTTGTGAAGGGGAATCACATCCACCTTCCTCCAGTCCTCCAGTACCACACCATCCTCCCATGATTTGTTAAAAAGGGTAGTCAGTGGTTTTACTAGTTCTCCCTTTAATTCTTTTAGAATTCTGGGGTGAATTCCATCAGGCCCCATTGCTTTGTCCACCTTCAGTTTTAAGAGTTCTTTCAGAACCCTTTCTTCTGTGATCAACCACCCTATCCAGAGTGCTTCTGTTAATTGGATTAGGCACCTCCCCCTCCTCCTCTTTGGTGAATACTGAGCAGAAATATTTGTTCAGTATCCCTGCTTTTTCGCTGTCCCTCTCTGCTCTCCCACCATCCATTCTATTCAACCTCACTATCCCTCCCTTTGTTTTTCTGTGCTCCCTGATGTACCTATAAAAGGTTTTGTCCCCCTTCTTAACTGAGTTGGCTATCTTTTCCTCAGTTTGGGCCTTTGCTATTCTGATTTCCCTCCATGCTTCCTTCTGTCTTAACTGGTACAGCTCTCTGTCCTGCTCCTTCTGTGTTTCCTTATACTTCCTGAATGCTATCCTTTTCTCCCTGACCTTCCCCACCACCTCTTTTGAGAACCATAGTGGCTTTTTCTTTCATTTTGATTTGTTTATTTGCTTCACACAAAGGCTTGTTGCCTCTGTGATGACAGTTTTGATATTTTCCCATTGTTGCTCCACCACTCCTTCTAGCCTATTTGCTAGTGCTTTTCTAAGGCACTCTCCCATCTTGCCAAAGTCAGCCCTCCTGAAGTCCAGTACCTTCACTTTTGTATGGCTTGACTCTGTAGCTGAGTTTATCATGAACCACACTGTTTGGTGGTCACTTGTTCCCAGATGGCTACCCACTTCTAGATCTGAGATCCTCTCACTATCCCCATTTGAGAGTATGAGGTCTAAGATTGATCCCTCATGAGTGGGTTCCAAAACTAATTGTCTGAGGCATGCCACCTGTAGGGCATTGAGAATGGCCCTACTCTTGGATGTAGCTGTAGCAAATGTGCTCCAGTTAACATCTGGCATATTCAATTCTCCCATCAACAGCATAGCCTTTTTATCTGCCATCCTAAGAATGCCTTCTATCACATCCTTGTCCATTCTCTCCCCTTGACATGGGGGTCTGTATACAACCCCTGTGCAGATTGTGGTGCCATTTCCAGTCTCTAAGATGACCCACAGTGCCTCCTCTCCTCCCTGTTTACTCTTTTGTTCAGTTGCTTTTATTCTTTCCCTTACATAGAGAGCTACTCCTCCCCCTCTTTTCCCCTCCCTGTCTCTCCTGTAGGTTGTGTACCCTGGTATGTTAACATCCCAGTCATGGTTCTCTGTGTACCATGTTTCTGTGACTGCTACAATATCCAGGCATCCCTCTTCCACCAATGCCACCAGTTCAGGGAGCTTGTTACCCAGACTACAGGCATTGGTACTCATTAAACTCCATTTCCTGATGGCCTTACCCCTTTTTGCTCCATCCCTGTCCTTATTGCCTTTGTCACTTTCTCCATTTACACCTGCCTTTCTCCCTATTGACATCTCTAACTTGGTATTTACATCACTTACTACCCTGACTTTTTTAGAGGGGCTAGGATTTCCCTGCTCCTTTCCAGGATGGGACTAGAGATGTAGTGAATTTAAAATCTGCCAGTGAAGTGAACGCGAAGTGGCCACTTCGCATTCACTTTTCCAGCAGATTTTAAAATTCACTTCATCATAATACTACACAAAGGGGCCATTGGAAAGTGCTCACTTTGCCTTGTCATTATGACTTTGTGTTGTGATTACGCCTTAACGTGAAGTAAGGTGGAATAACAATAGGGCACCCCCCACACATCACATGGCTTACAGTACTGTAAGTCACATGCTTTAGCCAGCCAGGAAGGAAGGAAGTCATACAAGCAGATAGTTTCACTTTCTCCTTTGCAAAGGTAGAAGGATGAAGCATTTTGTGTGGAGAGCAGAATTTGGGGTGTTATTCATTTCTATCTTGTGCAAATAGCACAAAACCAAACAGCTTTTTTAAAGCTAAATCTTTAGTGTTTTTTGTAGTGTTTTTTCGGTTATTTTTTGTGACAGATTTCTTTGTTTTATACGTTTTGTTTTGTGTGTGTCTGTGTGACTGTGTGTGTGCATGTGTGTGAGACTGTGAGTGTGTGTGAAGTAGTCACTCGTCATGTTAAACATCACAGAGGGAAGGAGTGGGTTGTACAATGGACCTGGGAGAGTCTGTGGCCCATGGCTGTGGGCAGAGGGGAGTGTGCACGTGTGGAGTTCATCTGGTGTCCTTGGACCACTCCTGACTGTTTGGTCTTGCCTCACCCCCTCCAGAAGAAGCAGCACCACCAGTGCCACTGACACATCTACCAACTCTGCCACCACCATTACCAGTAGCAGCTACAGAGGATCCAGCAGCACCACCTCCTCAGCAGCAGGTGGAGCCCCAGGTGCATGACAATGCTGCTGGCACTACATATGGCCCTCATGTGCCTGGTCCCCCCTGCAGCTCCCCAGTTTGGCAGTTGTTTAGCTGTGTGGGGGAGCAGCACCATTGTGGTGTGTCAGCTATGTGGTGTGCAGGTGTGCCATGGCCCCCAGGGGACACATCTGGGGACTGGTGGCCAGCACACACACATATGATCAACCACCACAAGGTGGAGTGGCAGGCTGTCACCGAACAGGCCAGGCCTCCACCTGCTGGCCCTTCTGTGGCAGTGGCAGAGGGTGCTGGGGTTGTTGTCTTGGTGCCTCAGCAGGAGGAGGGCCAGAGCAGCCGCTGCTCCACCACTACCCCCAGCACTGCCACAAGTGCCACCCTCACCACCACCACCATGACCTGGTTCCCCCCACACCAGTGGACCCCATCACAGTGCCTGCAACGCAGGCAGACGCATTGTTGTGGGCTGCGCTAGAGGAAAGCAATGAGAGGGTGGGTGCTGTGCAGCAGAAGGTGGAGCAGATTGGGCAACACCAGCTTCAGGTAGTGTCGATGCTCCATCTGCTGCGGCAACATCATGGGATCCCCTATTAACTTATTTTTTCTGGACACCTCCCCCGGCCCACTGCTGTAGTGTTTTGTATTTTTTTATGTTTAATAACAGACAGTCATACATGCTCCTTATTGCCCTATTGTTATAATCCAGTGCATCAGTAATGTTTACTTTCTGTTGTGGAGTGGTTGTGGAAAAGCTGGTGTGAGCAGTGAGTATGATGTGCTAAATTGCATGTGTGCAGTCAGTGTTGTTTCTTGTGTGTGTGTGTGTGTGTGTGTGTGTGTGTGTGACATCAGATGTTGTGCAGCTTCTTGCAAACATATATTTCTGACTTGTAGTGCTTATGGCATAAAGAATAGTGAGCAGAATAATGTATATTTTATTGTCACCATCATCATCAGTGAATTAAGTGATGTGATACTTTTTCAGAGGTGTCTGGCCAGAGTGCACTTTAGTCACATACTGCACACATGACTTTTAGGAGAGCATGTGTTTTTTGTGCTATGATCTCTGCTAAGTCTTGTGTGCACTGTGAGTGAATCAGGTGCACAGTGACCCGATACCTCTAAAAAATATCATATCACTTACTCCGCTGGTGCTGATGGCGTAAATAAAATATACGTCATATATTCTTTCTTATCTTTATTCTTGAGATACTGCAACAAGTCACACCATATGTATATATGTGTTTGCACGAAGCTGGACAATGTATGCACACACAGGAAAGAACACTGACAGCACACATGCAGTTTAGCACAACATACTTGCACTGCTCAGTCATGCTTTTTGTGAAATGCTTCAAATCATGAGTCCCGATACAAAGTAAACATTACTGAGGCTCTATAAATATTTTGTTTTTGAAATAGACATTAAAGAGATTCACCAAGTTACAGCATTGCACCCAATATATTGGTGCCTTACCTCCATGGGAATCTTTCTTGCTCCTCATGTCCTTACAAAGTGCAATACTTTTCTGGCAAAAATGCTGGTAATTTCATTAAGCCGGGTCACAGAGGACTTCCCGTTCTGAAGAGCCACCCATGTTCTGCCCCTTGCGCTCAGCAGCGTTATGACATGATGCCAGTCAGAGCTTGGGGGCGTGCTCCATTATACTGAATGGCTGGCAGCTTTACAAATTTTTTTTATGTTATAATGGTCAGTTTGAGGTGAAATGTGGGCACATTTTGACTAACAAGAGCCTTGTTAGTGGAAACATGCCCATGTTCCCCAGAATTTTTCCACAGCCCCAAAATGCTTCTGTCTTGTGTTCAGAAAACTGACAGCTGGTAACAAAGTGAAATGGAACTGTTACACCACATGTAAAGTCCCCCAGAATGTATTGTCCAGTCACTCATGTGCGTAGTGGTCACACAGAGTCCCCAGAATTTTTCTGCATCCCCAAAATGAATCTGTCTTGTGTCCAGAAAATTAACAAGTGCACAACTTCTGCTTGTTGCATGTCTGCCTCAGCTGTGGGGGGGGGGGCTGATGTTAAAAAACTTCTTTGGATAAGGCAACTATGCCACAACAAAGCATCTGGAAGTTTCCAAAAAAAAAGAAATGAAGGACTTATTACAACTTGATTGTAGCAGTGACACATTATGTTTAAGCCGTGGCTGTTCTATGGGTAACTGGATTATTAACACAGATAGTAAGCTTTCACACTGCAATCAGCAGATCAATCACGACTTAATTTAGTATCAGACTGTGTAACAAATACACTGTGACAGTGTCCCTGGTTCTCAACTCAAGTTGCATTTCAAAACCACATCTTGTCAAGTAACACAACCTGTGTCCAACTTTTTCAACACTGTCATGGCTGCACAGCTGCAAGTTTGGAATACAGTACATGATATGTTGCAGAAATAGTTTCTGTGACTTACACATATCACCTAGTTTATGAATCCTCAGTCGGATTTGTTGCACTCTTTAAAAAAAAAATGAACAGATGAAATAAAATATATATATATATATACACTTGCCAGTAAGGATTTTAAATGGATATTCCATAGGTTCCTGTGTATGGTACTGCTGCAGTACCATTGATAATGACTTTCAGTGAAGGAGAGTAATTTTTTGTTACCCTGTAAAAAAACAAAATAAATTTACCATATGTGATTGACCATTGCAGCTCAGAAAAGCAACAGAAAACAAAACACACAGCTAAAGGAAGTTGAATAGCATAAAAAAACATTAGTACACATACTCACATTATAGTTTTAATATTAAGAAGCTTTGTGCCTGTGGCTGATGGATGTGGTCACCTGTTTGACTCCCTCTGCCTTGTCATGGTCAATGTAATGGGAAAACATTGTCAGAATGACACTGGTGGTGGGTGCTGGTAGTCATAGCTGCAGCACATGACATTCCCTCTGACATTTTCCTGTATCTGGTGGTGGTGGCTGTGGCTAACAGCAGTTTATAGTGGTGGTCCAGGGGGGCACACAAAGTAATTCCCTGTGGTGGTAGTGGCTAACAGCAGTCTTATGGTGGTGGTACAGGGGCCAGGATATATTGTGCTCTTTGTTACAAATGTGACGTGACATATGGAATTTGAGTCACACTCTAAGTGGGACACTCATTGAACTGCATGAAAAAGAAAAGATGTATCATACAACAAATGTCACAGCCTTTTAACAACTTCAGTTAAAACCTGCCAACATTAACCTCATCATCCTCATCATATGTGGGAAGTCTGACCACTGGGAAATTCTTTCTCCATTGTATCATCATCTACATCAGTGGTAGGCTGTTTCATGCTGCCACTGCCAGTGCCACCAGGATGGTCCATTTCCACATCACCAAAACCATGACTAGGCTGGCATATGAATACTGAGGTTGCAGTCTGTGCTGGTATGTGCCTCTCATTCATTTTTATGAGTGTTAGCAAATTAACATTTGCAGGAGAGAGGTTTGTCCGACGATCCCTGCCTATTGCATCTGCTGAGCTGAATACCTTCTCGACACTTACACTGGAGGGTGGGCATGTCAGGTACTTCAGTGCCACTGCAGTCAGCTCTGGCTATTCACTGACCTTTCCACTCCAGTATAAAAGATATCATCAGTTATTGACAGATGCCTGTTTTCAGACAAATAGGACTCAACCATTTTCTGTGCCGCACTAAGTCCAGTGGTTGATGAATCATCCTGTCCTCTGGAATCATTTATTTCACAAATCCTCACTTGGGACAAAGCCCCCCAAAGTGGGTTGATGCCAACCATTTTGGATGACAGACCACCTGGGACTGCAGTTCCTTTTCCCTTACAGGACATGCTTGATACTCCTCCAGGTGTACCTTCAGCCTGATTATACTGCTGAGGTTTGCTGACCTTGGCACGTGACTTCTGTGCCCCATGAACCAAGCGCACCAGTTGCCCACTTACATTTTTTACCTGTTCAGTCTCTCCCTCCAGTACTGAGGCAATTCCACATTTGTACTGTGGGTCCAACATTGTTGCTATTGCAAAGCTGTCACTATGCTGAATGCTCAAGATGTGACGATTCTGGTCGAATACTGTCAGCATGTGTTTCAGCAACATACTGATAGTGCTGTCTCCGGCAACATTAAGACTATGCTGTACATTCACTAATGTCTGCCTCAGCACCCACAGCAATGGGATTGATTGGCTAGTGGAGGCAGATTCGCCACTCACTGACTGTGTGACATGTTCAAAAGGCCACAAAATTGTTATTACAGAGTCCATGAGGCACCACTATTCAGTCTTCATAGACATGGAAGCCCCAGAACTCTCACAGCTGGTGTGCATGATAAGATATTCTGAGATGGCTTTGTATTGTTCATGCAACCTTTCTGCTATGTATAAAGTGGAGTTCCTCTGGGTAACAACTTTCAGCTTCAAGCAGTGCTGAGGGAGGCTGTTTCGCATCTGCAACCACTGAAGTTAGTCACGGCCCTTTGCAGAGTGTGAAAAGTGAGAACAGATATGGCGTGCAACTGTCAGCATTTCCTTCACATCAGGGTGCTGCAGAAACTCCTGTACCACAAGATTCAAACAGAGGGCATGCATGGAACACGAAAAAAGCCACAATTTGTGATGCATTTCACCACATTTGACCCATTGTCACTTGCAATGAATCCAGCTCGCAGGGACAGGGGGTTCAGTCACTTGTAAATTTCAGTCAGAACCATGTCCAACATGTTTTCATCACTGCGTGAACAGGTCGCATTGCACATAGCAATTGTTGCATGCTGTCGAATTCCTGAAAGATTTCTACCATGACACACCACCTTACTGCACTGATTATTCACACTACCAAAAGCATAAACAACCCCCGGCACCTGCACCCAGTGTGCAGTTATACACAGTTATGAACTCCCCACTGTTTTGCCACTTGTCCACATATCCATACTTAAATGGATGAATGGAGAGGAGGAATGTTGAAGGGCATGTCTTACTGAGTTGGACACAGTATGGTACAACTCAGGGAGAGCACGGGTCAAACAGTATGTCCTGGATGGGACTTTATATTTTGGACAGGCATGTGCAGCAAACCGCAGGAACCCAGAATTCTCCACAAAGGAGAAAGGCAAAAGATCAATTGCCAGCATTTCAGCTACAGCAGCATTAAGTTCATGTGACACTGTATGATTAAGGTGGGTACTTCAACTTATGCACAAAAACACTCTGTAACGTGGGCTGACTTAAACGTTTTAGACGGGGTGTGATGACAAATGGTTCTGCTCTGCGAATGGCAGGGGGTGGAGTGTGGATGTTTGATGAAGGTGATTGCACAGGTGATGATGACAAACCCACAAATGCAGTTATTTTGCCACATTTACCAACCAGGGTTGATGTACCACTTGCACTAGACATACTGCATTCACCACCACCACCACCACTACCACCACTAAAACTGTTACTCTCACCAGCACTGGACAACATTTCAAAATCATTATGCTCCTCCACCTCATCATGCCTGTAGTAATCCTGTGCTCTTATTTCATCACTACTGCACACATTTAATTTCCTACTTGATTTAACAGTCATAGAATGGAATAACATGCTCGTTATGGTTGATGATGAGGGTGAGTGCCCCACTGTGGTATTAGCTGCCATCTTATCCTGGGTCCACAGTGCCATGTGCCTGTTCTTAAGATGCTTATGCTGTCCTCCTGTGCCCAGATGGCTCCCCTTTTTACCTCAACTCACACACACATGGCAAACCTGGCAGATTGCAACTGACTCATCATTTGTATCTTGCACAAAAAAATACCAAACAAGGGATTGTGATGCTCTACTTTTAACATGTCCCTAATGCTGTTTGTTGGACTCTGTTCTTTTAAGCCATGAAATGAGGGGTGTGCTACGTGTTTTATTGTGGGCAGAACACACTTGGACTGCAACTGACCACCACAACTACCTGTCATTATTACTGGGTCGTCATCATCACCATCAACTGAAATTGGTAAATCACAAGTTTTTGCAGGGGGGAGATTAATGCAAACAGACCACGACACAGCCACCTTGAATTTATTTTTCTTCAGTTCCCAGCTGGGGTCAATTACATCATCATCATATTCATCAACATCACCCACATCCACATCCACATCTTCTATTTGGATGCTGGCATGTGGACTGCATGTTGCAACCACAGCAACATCATCATCAACACTAACATCTCCTGATATTTTTTCACCACCCTGTGAATCACGGCATGGAAAATGCGTGACCTGAACCACAGTGGAAGAAATGTCACATTGTATGCTATCGTTGACATGATTATCAGAATCCTTATGTTCAGTTACTGGGAAGTATGACATCATCTACACTGCCACTCACTCAAACTGCTTCACACACCACTGGTCAGAAGTGGAACTTGAGGCAGCAGTACTCATACCACCACCAGCAACTGCACTAACACCACCAGCTGGGAGAACATCATCTCTTCCAACTATGAGTGAAGCTACTGACTGGGCTGTAAAAAACATTGCAGGAGAAATACCTTTCTTCACATCAGCAATGCACTTCTGCATCTGCGTATTACCATGCCCACAGACAATCTTACCACTGGCAGCAGTGCCATGGCAAGAAACAGCTTTGCACATCTCTTTGCAGACATTTTGGGGGATCAACAGCAATATTCTAAACAAATTTAGATTTTGGAATATTCACTGTGGGTGAGGGATGCTGGATGTGAAGCCAAAAACACAATGGTGGCTTCAGCAACAGATACAGATGCAAATTCACAAGTTCAACAACACCTTAACTAACCAGTGGTGCTGAAGTCACAAACAATCCAATATGGAAAATAATTCCTTTTGCCGGTGGTGGGGGAGAGCACTGACTGCAGATTTTTACAGCAGTGCAAGCAGCAAAACAAAGAACAGATACCACAATGGCAGTACAAAATCATGCAGCTGCAGTGGATAGCAGGTTCACACTGCTGACTCTGCAGTGACACTGTGGCACAAATAAAGGTGTATTATTTGATGTCACACACCACACACACACACTCTCTCACACACACACACACACACACACACACACACACACACACACACACACACACTTTGTCTACAAGTAATGTGTAGCAATTTGAAAACTTCAGTAATATACCGCATATTGTAAACAACCTGAAATTATGAACTGCTGCACCAGATACACACAACACACAATCAACAAGAAAATGTCAACAATTACTGACAATATTACTGTGTGTGCATTAACACAGTCAGTTATATAACAAAAATATAACCAAAAAATAAAGAACTCCCTATTTCTCCAGCTTAAATCTACATACACCACAAATACGCCCCTCCCCCAAAGCACAATTTCACTGTCTCTTATGGCACAGACTCAATGTTGTACATTGACATTCAAAATCCACACACAAACAATAAATGCTTGATGATATGAGCACAGGAGGGTTTCCTACAATCGATGAACTAAAGTTTGAGTAAAAAATAAATTACCCTAAAAGGCATTTTTAACAGCTTTTAGAAGGTTTGAATCACAGAGAGCTCTCAGAGCAGACTGTCTCCTACAGATTCATTCACACACTACCCTGAACTGAGGCTGTGCAGAACAATATAGAGTCCATGTGACCTGAAATCTCATGAATCACTGCAAAATTCACCTTTGGAGCTTAAAAACCAGGTCAAGTGAGGTGAAGTACATTGTTTTCAATTCACTTTGCATTTAAAATTGGTGGAGTAGTGGCCTGGGAAGGTGGAGTAATGTGAAGTCATTGTTTTCAATGGACTTCACTTTATCCATTATAATGTGAATTACTCCACTTCATGTTGTGGCGTACTCTACAAATTCACCTTTGCTCTGTGACTCACTTCATGGAGCAAATTGAGCCCTCTTCGCCCACCACTAGTTGGGACTTTCCTTATAGCTGCACTTGTTCTGTTGTTGCTTTTGTAACCTGTTATGTGTTTTTGTTTTTCCACCTCTATAACTTAAAGTAAGCTGATATTTTTTATTGCTCTAATGTTTGTAACTTTCTTGACTTGGACACCTTTAATAAAGGGTTCAGCATTTCAAAAGCAATAACTAAATAAATACATACATACTGTACATACATTTCTTACATTATTTACTAAAATACAGTAATATAAGAGTAATATAAAGTGGTCATTTTTTCCAGTAGGGACACTATGATATTCAAACTCCATGATACCATCCATGTGGTGTCATGATTTGATAACATCATCAATCTGATGTCATATCATTGGGATTTCCATATCAAACCTCTGTGAAAGTCCTTGTGTGCAGCATGAGTTGGCTTTTACCATAATAAGCATGTACAGTAAATGGTAACTCATACTTAACATATGGGGAAATACAGTATAAGTACTGCTTTATTTTATTTTTTAAACACACTCAGATACACATATTTCAAAAAACTGACAAATTTGAAATATTTTACTCAATTTCAATTCCATCTCAAGATTGTGGTGACATGATAATGCCACATGGGATTCACACTTGTGGTTATCATGTCACCAGAATCTCTAAATTTAATTATAACCTTGTACTACATGGTTCCCTATCGATTATTGTGTTTCAAAAGTACATACACTATATAGTGAACCACATACAATGTACTGTATATGGAAACACATACACTGCACTGACAAAAACATACATCAAAGACTGAAATACATACATAATATAGTGAGATTAAAACTTGAGATAGTGAACAAATACACTATATAGTGAAATTGTAATACTTATACATCATACAGTATATGGAAATGCAGACATTACATGGTTTAATGCATATATCACATAGTAAAATTAATGCTTACAATATATGGTGAAGTTCCTTTAGCATATACTGGAAGACGTTATCATATATTTTAGAATGTGTAGCATTCATTACTGAATGAAATAAGTCATCAGTCACATGAGTTATAGCCCAATCCCATTGAATGCCCCTACAGTGCTAGAAATACCACTTTCTCTCAGTGCAGTTTAACCCCTGCAAGGTATACATATTTTTTTAAATCAAGGATGGAAATGAGAAAGGAAAAGTGTGGCCTACTGGGATTCGAACCTCAGATCTCTGGTATGCCGCTCCAGCGCTAACCATTAAGCTACAGGCTCACTGATCAAAGCGCCTGAGGAATTTCCTTACAGCCACACACACATTCCTTTCTCTAGTGTTGCGCAATTATGCAACTAGGAACCAATGTTAGAAATACCACTTTCTCTCAGTGCAGTTTAACCCCTGCAAGGTATACATATTTTTTTAAATCAAGGATGGAAATGAGAAAGGAAAAGTGTGGCCTACTGGGATTCGAACCTCAGATCTCTGGTATGCCGTTCCAGCGCTCTAACCATTAAGCTACAGGCTCACTGATCAAAGCGTCTGAGGAATTTCCTTACAGCCACACACACATTCCTTTCTCTAGTGTTGCGCAATTATGCAACTAGGAACCAATGTTAGAAATACCACTTTCTCTCAGTGCAGTTTAACCCCTGCAAGGTATACATATTTTTTTAAATCAAGGATGGAAATGAGAAAGGAAATGTCTGGCCTACTGGGATTCAAACCTCAGATCTCTGGTATGCCGTTCCAGCGCTCTAACCATTAAGCTACAGGCTCACTGATCAAAGCGTCTGAGGAATTTCCTTACAGCCACACACACATTCCTTTCTCTAGTGTTGTGAATTATGCAACTAGGAACCAATGTTAGAAATACCACTTTCTCTCAGTGCAGTTTAACCCCTGCAAGGTATACATATTTTTTTAAATCAAGGATGGAAATGAGAAAGGAAAAGTCTGGCCTCCTGGGATTCGAACCTCAGATCTCTGGTATGCCGTTCCAGCACTCTAACCATTAAGCTACAGGCTCACTGATCAAAGCGTCTGAGGAATTTCCTTACAGCCACACACACATTCCTTTCTCTAGTGTTGCGCAATTATGCAACTAGGAACCAATGTTAGAAATACCTACAGTGCTTTCATTTCCTGCTCAGTCACCAATGTTCTGGCCTCATGAAGCATGTATTTTGAAGCAGCTGAAGGTAAGCAAAGAAAGATTGTCTGTTTTTCTTTTTTTTTTTGTCAACTCATGCATTCTGAAGTGACAGAATCATTTAGAGCATACATAAAAATAAAATTGCTTCCATCACCTGAGCACATGGCAATCATTGTTTTCATATACTATAGTGTTAACAACACATGATTGTGAAGCTAAACATAAAGTATATTAGGATATTCCTAAAATATCAATGTCATACCATTTTATTACATAAGGGACTGCATGTGTTGGTTTCAGTTACAAGTTGCAGTTCTGTTCAGCAATTCTATTGCCTAAAGTAAATATGTGTACAATAAGCATTACTTGCCAGTCTCACTGCCTATCTGATTTGTATGATTTTAAAAATCATATACTGTGTATTAATGCACTGTGTAATTTTAATGATGTTTTTATCAAAATTAAGCTATAGTTTTGTGTGACAAGTGACACTGATACTGTTGGAAATGAACTGGCTCCATGGCGTGTTATGCTTTTGCTGTTCTTCCAATAAACTTTTACATATTTATTTACATGATAAATGAACATGACATGAACAGTAACATTAAGATGTAAATTTTTGTTTTTAATATGTATTCTTTTTGTATATCAGATTGTAATTCTATTTTATGACTGTACAGCACTGTGATACTCTGTGAACTGTAATTAATAAAACAAGTAATAGTATTGTGAATATATAACTTTCCTACATTATAGTCTGCATAGCTGGTTTAATCTGAATTTATTTTGATCTTATTGACAGTAAATATTTTGTTAATGGAAAATTCTTGTCAAAAATTGAATACCTTATGTTATTACTCAGCTAGGGCCCAATTTATGTCAGAGCAGCACATAGTATACATTTGAGTCATGCATTGCTAGTCTGCATAGCACTTGCTGGAGGAGATTAATGAGATAACTATAGTTATTTTTTGGAAAGCTGTCCAGATTATCTAAATTTATCTGTGCAAATTAATGAATATTAGAGATGTGCGAAGTTGGAAAAATTCACTTTGTGGATTAATTCGTGAATTAGCCCCATTTCGCAAATATTCCACCATGCAAAGTTGAAACTCCATGGCACGGTGACAACTCTGCAAAAATGCAAAGTCACAAACTTCACCTATGGAGTTAGAGAAAAAGGTGGAGTCTTTTGGATCCACAAAGTTGCTACTTCACCAGCGAAGTTTGACACAAAGGTGACATTTGTGCTGTAGTGTGTGATTGGAGGTCACATCTTGCTCAACAGTGTGGTCACATGTTGCTGATGAACAGACTGTAGGTCATGGAGGAGGCCATCTCTCAGTTCTGTGTTTTGAAGAGAGAGGAGAGAGAGAGAGAGAGAGAGAGGACTGTGCTTTTTCAGAAAAAGAAAAACATTTAAAATCATTTACAAACTGAATTGATTGGATCTTGATTTGCTCCCAAATTGTTGTGGAGGGCATTGTGCTCCCAGATTTTATTTTTGTTCAGTTTATTTGTGATTATTTCCTTTAGGTAGTGTTTTCAGTTTTTTTAGGACGTCTGGAACCAGTGGTGTGTGGGTGGGTGGGGGAGGGTAGCAGCAAGTTAGCAAAGCAGCCCAGAAAGATCTGCAGATTTTTCTTTTTAAGCAGGAAATTTCTGTTAGATTTTAGTTTCGTCAATCTTTCTTGTTAATTTTTTTAATCTATATATTAATTTCTCATTTTTATTTTTTATTTGAATTTGTTGTGTTTCAGACATTTTGTCACAGTAGTCATAGTGATTTTCTAGTTATATTGTCCTTAAATTGACACCGTTCCTTTTCTGTGTGTCACACCAAATGACAAAGTGCTAATAATCCTTCTTCCCCCTGTTGTTGTAATCCCTGTGCTGTGTATTAGAAAAAACAGTCACTGATGGTACCCTGCCCTGTCACTGTAATCCCTGTGGTGTTTATCAGCAAAAAAGGGTTCTGTCACTGTTAGGACTCCTGTCATTTTAATCCTTGTGCTGTGCAAAAACAGCAAAAGGGTTCTATCACTGTTGATATGGTACTCCTCTCATTGCAATCCCTGTGCTGTTTATGCCAGCAGTAAGACATGATAAGGTGTGGGTTATGGCATGATAAGATCATGCCCCAGATGAGTTATGAGGCACAAGGCACTTGCACCAAGTGCCTTTAGCACCTGGGAAGTGCTCTTATCAGGCCTTAACCCACACCTCAGAGTGTCTTATTGTGCTTATAAAATGGGCCTCCAAGTAGAAACTCAAAACTGAAAAAAGGAAAAAGCTGTTAAAATCTAGAAAGTGAAGGAAAAGTAGTTTTTTTGGTTAGAGGAATAAAGTAGTTCCTCTTTGTACTGTCCTGTATATAATGCATTTGGATAGGTTGGCAGTACATGCTGTGTTCCCCTTCACCATCACAGACAATGCTTAGCTCTCTCACTTTTATACTGTGCATGTTTTTCCCCCTCAGAACCTGATAGTCTTTGTTTTTTAAACAGAGTATGCCAGTAATGTAGGGAGTGAGCATGTCCCTGTTCAACCACCTTAGTTGTGCTCCTTTTTCATTAGCGCTCATCTTAGTAAATAAGACAGTCTTTAGTAAATGTGTGTTTTTTTGTCAGTTATCTTATTTCTCATGACAGTCCATGGTGTGGCGAGGTTGCGGCAGCTCTTTAAAATGTGGAGGTGAGGTATTTTACTTCAGATGACAGTCAGTAGTTTGGAGAGGTTACTGCATGGTGGGGGACAGTAGAAACAGAGAGAGGAATGGACAGAAACTGCTGCAGTATTCAACTCAGTGGGAGAGCTGTGAATGGTGGACTGTCAGTTTTATTTGGATAACAAGGTGAGAGAAATTATGAAACTGCTGACAGAGGTATAGGCGGTATCTGAGACTGCGCCATGCATTCGAGTAACCATACTTGGGAAGGTAGTTGTCACATTACCGGCATTAATGGCTTCAGGCAAAATTTAAGAAAGCTTTGCCAACGCTGCATCCGCTTGACTAAAGAGGTACCGATTGTCACAATATGTCCTGATAAGGACATGGCCAAACGTACATCAGAGCCAATCAGGAAGCAGAAATCTCCAGACCCATTTTGTGATATAAAATAAGGGTTCTGTTAGAGTTGGGAGTTTTAGGACCCCTGTCATTGTAATCCCTGTGCTGTTAAAAAAAACAAAGGGTTCAGTCACTGTTCATAAGGCAAGCAACCCTGCCATTGCAATCCCTGTGCTGTTTATTAGAAAATTAGGGCTCCTTCACTGTTGGGAGTCTTGGGACCCATCATTGTAATCCCTTAGCTGTCAAAAAACCAAAATGTTCTATCGCTGTCAGAACAATACCCTATCATCGCAATCCCTGTGCTGTTCATTATAAAATAAGGTTTCTGTCACTGTTGGAAGTCTTGGGACCCCTGTCATTGTAATCCTTGTGTTGTATAAAAAGACAAAAGGGTTCTGTCAGCCAGCTTCATAGTACTAGGCGCTAGTGGTTCACCTGGCACGCTGGTTATCTAGTTTTGCACCCGAGCCCAGGACACCAGGAGTGTAGACTGGCATGGAGGACTCAAGTGCCCCTTGGACGCTCTCCACCTGGGGAGAAGTCCCAGAAGGCATCACCTTGGAGCAGCTTCTTGTGGCCAGATTTATCTTTGCACATTGCAGCATGGGTGACCATGCACCACCGGCACAGGTTCATAAGGATGTCACAGCATACCCTCTAAAAGGGGTGGGGCAACAGAAAAAGGAAAAGGTCACCCATGCCGGCTGGATGATGGGGACCAACCTTCCCTGGCTGCAAAGCCAGGAAGCCCCCGAATCTACCTCCATGCCACCTAAGATGCAAAGAGGTGCTGGGAAAAGGCATCTCGAGCTCCCCCTCCTTGTTCCTTGCCATGGGAAAGGGGGGCACCCCCTGATGAAGGGATACATCAAGACAGGTAGCAGCAGAGGAGATGGATGCTAGATCAGGGGAGCAGTGTTAGGGTGATACCTGGCTGCCAAAAGGAGAGGGTGGCCAGCTTGGAAAGTAAGGGGACATAAACAGATAACGCAAAAAAAGGGGGGGCGGTTCTGTCACTCTTGGTACAGTACTCCTGTCATTGCAGTCCTGAGCTCTTTATTAGAAAATAAGGATTCTGTCACTGTTGGGAGTCTTGGGACCCCTATTATTGTAATCCCTGTGTTGTGTAAAAAAACAAAAGGGTTTATCACTGTTGCTAGGATACCCCTGTTGTTGCAAACCTGGTGCTGTTTATTAGAAAATGAGGGTTCAAAGCCAGTCTGCTGGCACAGCGATTGGATTTCCGCTTTCAGCACCAATGACCTGGGTTTGGGAATGGATCCGGGAGTCAGAGGGCAGAAGGATCTAGCATCTAGGTGACTGCTATCCTTTTCCGGGAGGAGGGGCAAGAATGTCTGGCACTTTACAGCCCCCTTGTGGAGGCTGGGGGTAATGATGAGTCCTCTGCCATATCTTTGGGAGTGGGGCAGATGCTAGACATCATTGGACATCTCTTCCCCCTGGGATCCAGCAAAAATAGTAGTGGCCACCATCCATGATGCTCCTCTTCTTACGGCCCCCATCTGCCTGCCATGGCATTCCTACTTAACAACCTATTCCATCATCTGCTCTGCCTGGCCGACCCCACGCCCTGCCCTGGGGGGCAACCTAGGGAGGCAATGTCAGTAGGCTACCATAGTGGCATCTTTATCCAGCCATCGCAGGCTCATGCCAGTGAGGTGGCCCCACCCTGGATGACAGTCCAGGGGGTGTCATGTGTGCTGGAGGTAAGATCCAGTGGTGATGGTGGGGGGACCTAAGGGGGTGGTGAAGGCTGAGCAGTAAAAATGGGTCACTGCAATAAAGCATACTAAAATAAAAAAAAAAGAAAATGAGGATTCTGTCACTGTTGGGAGTCTTGAGGCCGCTGTCATTGTAATCCCTGTGGTATGTGAACAAACAAAAGTGTTCTGTCTCTGTTGGTATGGTACCCCTGTCTTTGCAATCCTTATACTGTTTATTAGAAAATTAGGGTTCTGTCACTGTTCGGAGTCATGGGACCCTTGTCATTGTTATCCCTGTGCTGTGTAAATAAACAAAAGGGTTCTGTCACTGTTGATACTGTACCCCTGTTGTTACCTTTCCTGTACTGTTTATTATAAAATAAGGGTTATGCCACTCTTGGGAGTCTTGGGACCCTTGTCATTGTAATCCCTATACTATGCAAAAAAAAGGGTCCTGTCTCTGTTGTTACAGTACCCCGTCTATGCGATTCCTGTGCTGTTTATTAGAAAGTAAGGGTTTTCTCATAGTTGGGAATCTTGGGACATCTGTGGTTGTAATCCCTGTGCTGTGTTGAAAAAATAAACAGTTCTGTCACTGTTGGTATGGTACCCCTGTTGTTGCAATTCCTGTGTTGTTTATTAGAAAATAAGGGTTCTGTCACTGTTGGGAGGCTTGGGATCCCTGTCATTGTAATCCCTGTGCTATGTGAAAAACAAAAGTGTTCCGCCACAGTTGGTATTGTAGCCCTGTCATTGCAATCCCTGTGCTTTTTCTAAAAAATCAAGTTACGCAGCAGATAAGAATGACCAGGAAGAGAAGCTCAAGTAAAGGGAGAGGTGCTGTGGGGGGTGTGAGGGACAGCAAAGAAGAGTTCCAAATCTGTGGGACCCAAAAAGTGGTGCAGTTAGAAAAACAATGCCTGCGGGAGTGGTGGCAGCATGTTCTATGGGGTCCTGGGCTGGCAGTACTGAAGGAGTAGTTCACAGTGGTGGCATTATAGAAACATAGACTTTGATGGCAGATAAGGACTGCTTGGCCCACCTAGTCTGCCCATTTCTCTATCTATTGTATAAGCTGCAGATTCTAGTTAACCAACAGCCTACTTTCTCCTACATTCCATTAAAATTGCTTTATGTCTGTCTTATGCATTCTTGAATTCACCCATTAATTTTGACTCCACAACCTCCTCAGGAAGGCTGCTCCATGTGACCACCATCCACTCTGTGAAAAAATACTTCCTCACATTGTCCCTGAGCCATCCTCCCTCTATCTTCATACTGTTCCCCTTTGTTCTTACACATCTCTTTTTCTGAAAGATGCTATCCTCTTGGACTTTGTTGATTCCCTTGAGGTACTTGAAAGTTTCTATCATGTCCCCCCTCTCCCTCCTTTCCTCAAGGGTATGCATATTAAGCTCCTTTAGTCTTTCTTCATATGATTTCTGGTGAAGACCCTTCACCATTTTAGTTGCCTTCCTCTGGACCGCCTTCATCCTGTCTATGTCCTTGCAGAGATGGGGTCTCCAGAACTACATGCAGTACTCCAGATGTGGTCTCACCAACTGTCTGTACAGAGGGATAACAACCTTCATAGTTTCTACTGGTGATGTCTCTCCCTATGTATCCCAGTATTCCTCCAGCCCTTCTTACTGCCTTTTCACATTGCTTGACTACCTTCAGGTCATTTAATATGACTACCCCAGGAAACTTTCCATTTTTGTTGTCATTAGTATCTCCCCCCATTGTGTACTCCTCCACTGGGTTTCTGTTTCCCAGGTTCATTACTTTGCACTTCTTTGCATTGACTCTAGGCTGCCATACATTTGACCATTCCTCCAACCTTGACAAGTCCCTTTTCATCCTTTCCATGCCCCCTTGTGAATCAGTCCTGTTGTAGATCTTTGTGTTGTCTGCAAAAATGCATACTTTTCCTTCCAGTCCCTCTGCATTGTCACTTATAAAGGCATTGAAGATGACTGGTCCCAGTACTGAACCCTGTGGTACCCTGCTAGTAACCCCCCTTTCTTCAGAGTGAACTCCATTTACTATTACCCTCTGCATCCTGTTGTCCATCCAATTTTTTACCCAGGCCATGACCCTGGGACCCACTCCCAGGTTGGTTAACTTGTTTATTAATCTTTTGTGTGGGACTGTGTCAAAAGCCTTGCTAAAGTCTAGGTAGGCCATGTCCACAGCCCCTCCCTGGTCTACTACTTTGGTCACCCATTCAAAGAAATCTATTAGAATTATCTGACATGACCTTCCCACTGTGAATCCATGCTGCCTTGGGTCCAGTGCCCCACTGGCCTCTAGGTACTCAACAATTCTTTCTTTTAGAAGTGATTCCATCATTTTCCCAACCACTGAAGTCAAACTAACAGGCCTGTAGTTACCTGCTTCTGCCTTGCTCTCACTTTTGTGAAGGGGAATCACATCTGCCCTCCTCCAGTCCTCAGGTATCACACTATTTTCCCATGATTTCTTAAAAAGAGCAGCCAGTAGTGCCACTAGTTCTTCCCTTAGTTCCTTTAGAATTCAGGGGTGAATCCCATAAGGCCCTACTGTCTTGTCCACCTTTAGTTTTAGGAGTACATTCAGGACCCTTTCTTACATGAATGGACTGGTATCAACCTCCTATACAGAGTGTTTCTATCATTTAATTTAGGTACTTTCCCCTTCCCTTCTTTTGTGAATTCTGAACCAAAGTATTCGTTCAGTATCTCTGCTTTTCACTGTCACCCTCTGCCCACCCACCTCCCCATGCCTCACAATCCCTTCCTTCATCTTTCTTTGTTCACTAATGTACCCATAAAAGGTTTTTATCCCCCTTCTTAACTGAGTTGGCTATCTTTTACTCAATTTGGGCCTTTACTATTCTGACTGCCTTTCCTGCTTCCTTTTGCTTTAACTGATACAGTTCTCTGTCCTGCTCCTTTTGTGATTCCTTATTAGGGTTACCACCTGTCCAATTTTTTGTCTGGTGATCAGGTTTTCGGGGCCCCTATCAGGTAATCCAGTTTTGCTCTGTGTTGGTCAGGTTTCTGAGCAATTTTTAGTGCTTACATACTTTTGAAACAGATTTTGTCATATCATTCAGTGTTTCAGCTACATGTCCAGGTACAAACAAGTTCTGTTGTCACTGTAGCCTTTTGCTTGTGAAAGCAGTCAACTTGGGAGGTGTAAAGTATGGCAATTAACACCACTAGCACTTACTTAACCTAATCATTTCCACTGCATCTTAAAAAGGCATAGCAGCACAGCTAACCCTCACCTTTTGTAACAGTAGCACAGCCAGTTGTATTCCACTTTCATTTGCTGGTAAACATTTTCATCTCTAACAGAATGTAAGCATTTTAAAATGTTTTAAATTATTTTTTTCCTCAAGAAAAAAATATGGTCACTTCTTTGGCTTTGAAATAGCACTGTGGACATAAAAAGGAAATGGAGCCATAAAAAGATATAAAGTACACATTGTAGGAAATAATATATTATATTTTATTATATACCATGTATACTGTTATATGCTATTTACAGTATGTCCCTTGTCTCCCCTCATATCATATCTGAACATTAGATTTCTTTTATCTCTGTATGTTTATCTGGTAAACGAATGTCAATAAATACATAAGTAAATAAATAACTAGGAAGAATCTAGGAAAGTAACTTTAACAGGTACAGTACAGTATCTTAACATTTTTGTTGAACTGCTGCTTAAAGTGTTGTGTTTTAGTAATATAACATATGGCTTTTTAGGAGGAGCAATGCATGATGAACCACAAAAAGGGGATGTGGCTAGGGGCAGAGCTTAGGGTCCAGTTTTTGTTTCCTCCAAAGGTGGCAACCCTATTCCTTATACTTCTTGAATGCTATCTTTTCTCCATAACCTTCCCTGCCACCTCTTTTCAGAACCACAGTGTTTTTTTCCTTAATTTTGTTTTGTTTATTTGCTTCACACAAAGGCTTGTTGCTTCCTGGATGGCATTTTTGATTCTTCCCCATTGTTCCTCCATCCCTCCTTCCTGCCTATTTGCTAGTGCATTCCTAGGTGCTCTCCCATTTTGCCGAAATCAGCCCTCCTAAAGTCCAGTACCATCACTTTTGTATGGCTTCACTCCACTGCTGTATTTATCCTGAACCACACTGTTTGGTGGTCACTTGTTCCTAGATGGCTACCCACTTCTAAATCTAAGATCCTCTCACTGTCACAGTTTTAGAGTACCAGGTCTAAGATTGCACCCTCCAGAGTGGGTTCCAACAGTAGCTTTCTGAGGCATGCTCCCTTTAAGGCATTGAGAGTGACCTTGCTCTTGGATGTGACTACAGCAAATGTGCTCCAGTTAACATCCAGCATATTTAGGTCCCCTAGCAACAATATTTCCCCTTTTTCTACCATTCTCAGTATGCCCCCTATCATTTCTCCGTCCATTTCCTTCCCTTGAGATGGGGGACTGTATACAACCCCCATGCAGATTGTGATGCCTTTTCCTGTCTCCAGGGTGACCCACAGTGCCTCCACTCCTCTCTGTTTACCCTTTAATACTGTTGCCTTGATCCCTTCCTTTACATTGAGAGCTACTTCTCCTCTTTCACCCTCCCTGTCCCTCCTGTAGACTGTATACCCTGGTATGTTGACATCCCAGACATGGTTCTCTGGCTAACATGTCTCTGTGACTGCCACAATATCCAGGCATCCCTCTTCCATCAAGGCCAAGTTATCAGTGTATCTAAATTTTTCTCTTTCACATCTGTGGCAGCCATGCTAGTGGGGAATGTGTCAGGTGACAATGGAAGCAGCAGTGCCAGCAAACAAGAAACATTGGTTGAGTAGGAGGTTGTTGGTGTTCCTGTGGCCACTGGTGGTAGTGGTGCTGAGCCTGATAGTGTTGACCTGTGGTTGAGGTGAGAGATCTAGAAAATGCATGTCAGACCCATCATGATGAGAAGGTCAGAGAGCCTAGAGACATTGAGGTTGAGGAGGACAGACCCGAGGAAGAGAAGGACAGCAGTGGCTGTGCCAATGATAATGTTGTTGTGTCAGATCCCCTATGGGAGCCTGATTCGAAAAATCAAAAGGGTGGTAATGCACAAGGTGTTGGGGATGTTGTGTGCACCTCTAGTTATCCAAATAGTAAAGCCCCCCAATATTCTTGATTTTCTGCAGTCATCCCAAAAACATCAATTCCCACCCCTTCCCCATAGCTTGTCCCAGACCCAGTACAGACACCATGTGAAAACAAGGGTAACAAAATGCCTAGTTTGGGATTTCTATACACTTGACCCAACTGATGACATAGAGGTATCTGTCATCTGTGTCAAGCAAGAATCAATAGGGGAAAGAAAGAAAGCCACCTAGACACTGGTGGGAACACACACACACACACACACACACACACACACACGTGCACACACACACACACACACACACACACACACACACACACACACACAGGAGGAGGAGGAGGAGGATTCTGTGGGTCTGCCTAGTAGTGGGCAGAGCAGCAGTGCTACTCCAAGTCATAAAAGCACATATACACCATTGCAGAAAACCCACAAAGGTGCTGGTGCCACTCAAGCAGCAGCACATATGAATGCCCAGAAATCAGAGAACACCTAACCAATGCTACCACAATGAGTCCAGCTGTTTGGTGCACCAACTCCAACAAAGGTCCAGCCTACACAGCATAGTATGTTTGATCGGCACTCCAGATTCAATCCCTATCACACTACTGCATGTGAGCTAAATGCAGCAGCTTCAGAAATGCTGGCTGTTGATGTATTACTGTTCTCTTTTGTAGAGAATGTTGGATTTTGGAGGTTCATGGCCCCTGCCTGTCCCAAATAGTTTATTCCACTAAGGACATACTTCTCAAAATATGCCATTCCTGAACTCTATGGGACAGTGTCACAGATGCTAAACCATGCCCTGAAGCATTCAGTATCATCATACATACATCATAGCATAGATATGTAGACTAGTGGCCAAACAACTGGTAGCTCCTATTTGTGCATTACAGCACACTGGGCATAGGTACCTGGGGCACTATTTGACTCTGGGCAGGGAAGAACTTGCATTAAGCCCACCTGTGGTGGTAGCAACATTCAGGATGTTCCACGGCATGCCACACTGACAATGAAGATTATACTTGGATCACACACAGGTGAGAAAATGCTGGACATGCTCCTTACCGAGACTGCTGAGTGACTTCACCCCATTCACTGAAAGCAGGTTTCATTGTGAGTGAAAATGGTTCCAATGTCATGAAATGCATCAGTAATGGGGGTTGTCAGGCTACTCTGCCTGGCACACTGTCTTAATCTCATTGTCCAGCAGTTTCTCACCCATCTACATATCAGGGACATTTTGACTGTGGCCCATCACATCTGTGTCCACTTTGTTCATTCTGGAATTGCCTGTGACCAGCACTGTCAGCTGCAGATACAAACCAAACTGCCACAGCACTGTATGAAGCTGGATGTTGTCACCAGAGGGAACTCGACTCTGTACATGATAGAGCAGTTATACATGCAGTATAACACAATTTCTGGCTGCTATAGACAAGCCATGACAGTTCTGGACTATCCATGTGTCTCACAACAAAGCAGTGGCACCAAATGGATGGTATGATTATGATTCTCGGGAACCAGTCTAACATGTGGAGAATGTGTTCCAGTAAGACACAACTTCACTATTACCACCTGCTTCCAGCTGTTGCTGTGCATTCACCAGTGTCTGCCTCTGCACACATACTAGTGGAATGGCCTGACTGATACAGGCAGTGTCCTCATCACTGCCTATGTGGCATGTTGGAATGGCATGAGTCCAATACGCACATTTCCAGCACTGTGCGGTCTGAAGAGTCTGGGATTGCTCCCAGACTCTTCAGATCGCACAGTGCTGGAAATCTATTGCCACTATGCTTGACCCATGTTATAAACATGGGCTGACATCAATAATTGAAGGTGGGCATCAGCAGGTCCAAACATTGACCAAACAGCTCATAGGAAGGGTACATAGAGCACAGATACTACTGACACATGGAACAAAGGCACAGCCTGAAACTCCACAGGCACTGAGTGTTGCTACCACCTCCTCATGTGGAAAAGGGGCTGAAAAAACATGCAACTTAAAAGAGAAAATGACAAATCCCATTTGGTATGTTTTAAGTTAGGTGGTAGTTGTAGACATGGAAGAGGAGGAAGAAGAGGCTGATGAGGCAGCAGGTCTACAAGCAGTACAAAGCACGGTAGATGTGAAATTGGTGGACACAAAGCACCTTGCCACTACCAAAGAACCCTTACAGTACTGGAGCAGCAAGGTCACTGAGTAGTCAGCACTGACCTCAGTTGCCATGAAATACCTCAGTAACCCACCCTCAAGTGTCAGTGTGAAATGTGCCTTCAGTTCAGCAGGTGCCATGGTGAAGAACAGGCATGCCAATTTGTCACCCAAAAATGTTAGCATGCTAACATTTATTAAAATGAATTAGTGTCACATTCTGTACAAGACAATCATGTTCCTGTTCCTACCATATGACAGTGAAGATGAAGAGGTAGGTATTTTCAGCAGACTTGGCACTAGCAAAGTGAGTTGTACCACTGAGGTGGAAGAAGCAGTATTGGAGAGGGAATTCCCATCTGGTGACAAATCCATTCTGAAAGACTGTGAAGGCTGCTTCCTCAGTGAGGTTGAAGACTAAAAAATGATGCATTGTTTCCCTCCTTGCTCCTTATCCTTTGCTGTGTGATCAACAAATTATTCTGTTTTTTAATGCATTTTACTGTTCCTGATCCCCAATTGTTATGCTGCTGTTTCCCTACATATAATCGAGTACCTTCCTCCACCACTTGAATGTGGTGTCTCGAGACAATGCCTGCTCCAGCCAGGAAGACACAGCAGTGCCTCCTACTCCTCTTCTGGACTACTTGGGTCCTACACAACCACAAGCAGCATGCGCCACCACCTCCATACTGATACAACATGAAAATGCCATTTCACCAGCTAGCAAAGCATGCCTGCTCCAGCCAGCAAGATACTGCACCACCTCCTCTTCAGAAACAGCATGATCCACCACTTCTGCACTGATGGCAAAATTGGTCCTGACTCTAGGGAAAACTGTTTGGCTTGATCCTATGGTAAGACTTAGAGTTACTCCCTCAGTTAATAAGTCATATAACAGAACGCAGTGGGCACCCTGAGATAATATCAACTGGATTTGTAATTCAAAAATCCATATCATGCGGAGCAGCTAAAACAATTTGCAGACAATCAGAATTGATATTGGGGATGGTACCATCACAAGTGTACTGCAGCAGTGTCCAATTCGGAACTGTATGACAAGAGCATACTGAAGCCAACCCTCTAGCCAGCCATCTTATCCAGAGCAGCAAGACCTCAGCCCCAGCAAAGTCTATGTTTGTCTGCTATGATGGCAAGACACTTTAATTGTTGTTCACATTCATTATCCACACTGCTAGTGGGGAGCTGCAGTCTTCAACCTCGTAGGAGTGAAAAGGCCTTCCACGTTACAAAGACACTAAAATATTTTTCATGGTTTCCTTTGTGTTCCTGCAGGTTTCATCATTGACAACGGCTGTTCCTAAGCTCAGTGGCACACACCATAGCATTGCCAGCAGCACTAATGTAATGGCAATTATTATTATGAATTTCTTTTTTTTCTTTTATTTTTTAGTCTTCTTTTGCACAGGTACACAGTGTACTACAGTGGCCAAAGGGATGCTAAATAGTTTCTAGTGGGAGTCAACAATGGCTATACTGAGTGAGGCAACATAACCTCTCTCTTTTTTTTCACAGATGACAGGTGGTGTAGTAGGATGGGGAGTCAACAATGGCTATATTGGGTGCCCACCCAACCAGAGTGGCCGAGTGAGGCAACATAACTTCTCTTTTGTTTTGTGACAGTTGACATAGTAGTACTCGGTTCTGCAGAGGTCAAAAAGCCTTCATAATCATAAATTAGTCATTTCCTGACTTTAAAATGTTTTTCCATGGCCGGTCTGCTGACTCAGTTGTAGCGCTACCACATGTGATGCAAGCAACCTCTGTTCAGGAGCAAACCAGAGAGCTGGATTGCTGGCTGGAGACAGGAGTCATGAGCATTCGAGGGGCAACTCATCTCCCCTGGGAGGGAGGGAGGGAGGGGGGACAATGGCCCTGTGCATGTCTGGCTTCTGGTGAAGACCAGAGGAACAGCAAGCTCGGTGCCTTACAGTAGGGAGGAGTGTGATAAAAGATGTTGGCGCATGTCTTGACATCATGGGGCAGCCACATCTCCAAGGGGACTATGGGGGAGAAAAATCAAGAGCCCAGCAGCACCACCACTGACAGAGGAAGGTGCCCCTCACCAACAAGCTCACGAGGCCATAATGGGGACCCAATGAAACAGGAAGGACTGGGGGCTCCCGCTCATCCCAATCCCACCTGGGGGAAAGATCCATGGCTACATGGGGGTCTGACTGGTGGATCGTGGGTCTGGGTCAGAGATAGGTCGCCGGGCTCCCAGGGAAAAAGTGCAAGTTGAAAAAAATATTTTTCCATTTATCTTTTTGTCTAGCTGCAGGTTCACCATTGGCAACAGCTCTTCCTACACCAGCTCACTGGCACATACTTCAGCACGACCAGCAGTGCTAATGTAACGGTAAGTATCATTATGATTTTCTTGTTTTTTCATTCCTTTTTTGTTTTTCTTTTTCACAGGTACACAGTGTGCCACAGTGGCCAAAGGGACACTAAACAGTTTCTCGTGAGAGTCAAAAATGACTACACTGGACAGCCACCACAGTGCACTGAGTGAGGCAATATCATTTCTCTTCTTTTCTTCACAGGTGACAGGTGGTATAATAGGACAGGGACTCAACAACAGCCATACTCGGCTACCACCACCACAGTGAGTACTTATTTGAATAGAGACTAAATACTTTTAACCAGTCTTCACAGGTCTCCTGTGCTGTGCTGCTGTCTCCTGGTCCATCATTCAAACCATCACCGTCTTCTCTGCCCAGACAACATTGCATCAAACAGATGCTCAGAATCACCTGAAATTAGAGAAACAGAACAGAAAACACTTACTCTGACATCTGAAAAACTTTTCAGAAATAAAACAAAACAACCACCTCCCAAAAAATCATACCTACCTTCCTGTGGTTGGGCAACCTCCTGATTCCCTGAAACAGGTACTGGACTGATGCAACAGCATGAATGATCTCTCTCATCACTGTAGTGATAATACCTAAACATAGAAAAACAGTAAGGAAAAATGGTTAGAGTTAAAATGGTAACAACCACCCCCCCCCCAAAAGCGTACTACCCTTTCCTTGGTTGGGAAATGTGCTTAATTCCAAAAAAGATGCATGCTGGGCCTCTGCAGCAACATGATTTTATCACCGGGTAATGATAATACTTGAAAATAGAAAAACAGCAAGAAAAAATGTTTAGATTTAAGGTAATAAGGTTGGTTTTATTGTTCAGCTAAAAAAGCCATTACAATACACTAAAAACAAGTAAATACAATCATTCCATGTAAATGCATAGTATAAGAAGATTAAATATCACAAATAAAAATACAAATGTACATATTAATAACAAAGCACAGTTGCTGAATAAACTACCTGTTACAATAGGAAATACCTGGCACCTAAACAAGGTTAACAGAAAAAGGGAAAACATCAAAGTCTACCCAATTTCATAATAAACTGAGGAAATATCAATAGCTTACAAAACCCAAGCATCCTACTATGCTATGCCATTATAGTCGTTGGAATCATTTCCAGCAACTGGTTATTTTGTGAACAAGACACTAGTGGCAATCAAATCTACAAAACAGACATGGCCCACCTTGGTGTGGAATATACCTGAGACCTAACCAAGTTGCCACTTCCACTTCTTGGCCTGCTTACACCCCTTAATGCATATTGCCCTGTGTCTTGCAGGATGTTCACTCTAACAGCAGATACTAGAAGGCTCTAAGGGATACCACCCAGATTGCCAGTCCCCATTAAGTATACCATTACACCAATTTGGTCTGCATACTTATAATCCAGGTGAGTACTTTGACCCATTTAACCACATAACATCAATACCACCATTTATAGAATCCAGGCGGATTTTACATCCTGTCAATGCTCCCATGGTTTTATACTTTGATACATCTAATTTTGCTTCAATGGAAGACTTCATCCTGGTTCTATGTACCTCAAACTTTCAGGTTACACCACCATTAAAGTTTAGACACATTTGCAATAGAAAGGGCTTACCAAAAAATAAAGCCACCACCTCATTAGTGAACACTACCACCCTTACTACCAAACTGGCTTACATCATGCCCTACATACTGCTCCATGTCATGCCTGTTTTTTGATAAAAGAACAGATTGTAACCAAGAGTGTGAAACAAAAACTTTCAGTTCCACCTCCCCACTGACCAGTGTCAAGTCCCATAAATAGATATCTTACTTATTTGCCCTGAGTAATTTCTTGGTCACAAGACAGTTTATAACTTGCCTTGCTGCTAGAAGGTGGCTCAGATATCCCTGCAGCAAGTTTGAAAGGCTGCACCCCAAGCTAGTGATTTTTTGTAATAGTACTGTGTTTTGTGTGACTTTGACAATCTCACTTCCAGTGAGTGCACTTGAGCCCTGCAACCTGAACCAGGAAACAGGAAGAGAGGCTGGATAGTTTAGGCTAGCTAATAGATGAACTACCAGCCTACAAGCAGCTCTTAGTTTTAAATTTGGAAGGCAATACCGCAAGGGAGAGCATGCCAGGGTCATGCATGAGTGGCTGTCACCCAAAACCAAAACAGGGCATTTGTGATTGGGAGATTTCGTGACCCCTGGAGTAACTTCCTGATCATGAGATGGATTATAACTTGCCCTGCTGCTAGCTGGCAGCTCAGATATCCCTATAGGAAGTTTAAAAGGCTGCAGCCCAAGCTAGTGTTTTTTTTATAATAGTACTGTGTTTTGTGTGACTTTAAAAGTTTTACTTGCACTTCTAGCAAGCTTACCTGAGCCCTGCAACCTGAACCAGAAAGCAGAAAGAGAGACTGTGTAGTTCGGGCCAGCTAAGGGATGAACTACCAGCCTACAGACAGCTGTTAGTTTTATGTTTGGGGGCAATACTGCAAGGGAAAGCATGCCTGGGTCAAGCATGAGTGGCTCTCACCCATTTTGAAGTTGAAAACAGGGCATTTGTGATCGGGAGATTTCGTGACCCCTGGAGTAACTTCCAGGTCATGAGATGGTTTATAACTTGCCCTGCTGTGACCAGGGTGAGCCAGGCAGGGAGTGCTTGGCTCCACTCATAGACAGGCATACTGAGAAAAGCACGGTCTGAGCATGTGTCAGGCATATCCAGCATAGGATGTGTGGACAGGGGCAAATAACTTTGCATATTAACAAGGTAGGCTAAACAAGTCTTTTAATAAGGCAGTTGGTCAAAAGTGAGGCACAAAATTATTTGTTGAGCACATACCATATGCCTTGCCTATATTGTTCTGCTTATTAATTGTTTCCCTACTAAATATGCTAGTCCAAACAACTAATAACTTTCTGCTAGGGTGGTCAGCATTTCCTGAAGCAATAATGTCACTAATAATGGTGGATACTATTATGACATTAGAAGGAGAAGTGAGAGTAAAATGCACTAGTTGCCAAATGTATACACTGACAAACACACCGATCCCAGAACAACCTTACAAATGTGCAACATGTCAGCAGAATTCAGAACTACTGACAGAAATCTCATTGTTTATTAATAGGCTTGCAGCCCTAGAAACAAGCCATCAAAACATAGCAAAAAGGTTTAAAGCCAGGGAACACCACTCCCAGGTCACTAAGCCAACTCTAGCTCAAGCTAACGAAGTTGTATGTACTGATATAACAAACGCAAAAACCTCCATGACAGGCCTATTACCCTCAACCCTCCAAGTCAACACAATTCATGTAACAGATAGGGGTTATGAAACTCGGGCCACAGAAAATGCTAATAAAAAACAGACAAGGGAAGATGCTCATGATAAAAATGAAGATAACGAATGGTATAACATTCAAAGTAATAGGGCAGAAAAAAAAGGGAGAAAGACAGCACATTTTGAACTTCCAGTGAGTAATAGATTTGATCCCCTAACCACTGTGGCCTCTGATACTGAGAATCCTACCCCAAGTACCTCTAGAATGAGTACACATTTAGATGTTAATACCCCAAGCACTTCCAGGACAAGTACAGTCTTAGATATTAATATTCCACTATTACCAAGTATTCTACCCCTGTGCAGGACACGAACATAACTAGTATTGATGTAACTGATGCAGCAAGGGTAAATAGGAGTAATGAGGGAAATTTAACAGAGAAGGGTGAAAGTAATAATGTTGAAGAAATCACAATGGAGGATGATACCAGAGATGGAAATGCAGAGCAGATATTTATATTAGGTGACTCTATCACAGTATATACAGACATATATATTGCCTTTGGAAATAAAGAGACAATGGCAAGTTGTAGCTATAGTGGAGCAACCATCAAAGATATTACTCAGATGTTACCAGGCATTTTACAGAACATACAAAACCCCAAAACGGTACTGTTGCATGCAGACACTAATGACTTTAACCAACAGGGTGTAGATGAAACCATTAAAGATATTTAGCAGGTAATAAAAGTTCTAAAAGACCATAATGCTAAACCACTTATGGCTGAAGTTCTCCCAGTTCCAAGGGCAAGTTAGAGGAAAACCCAATACATAAAATCTTACAACAACTGGCTTCTTAGATGGTGCCTGGCAAATGACATAGTATATATTGAGACTTATTTGTGGATAATAATAATCTCTTTTGTTAAGATGGGCTATACCTCAGCAAAAGAGGGACTGAACTACTAGGTAACCTTTTCAGCAAAGTATTAAAAGGAAAACCAATATGTTCCAAAAATACTAAAAAGCTGGGGATATAGGGGAACAATTAATAGGGAATATAACAGTTCCAAAAAACAAAGCTAGCCACACTAACAAGGGTGAAATATCATTCCTGTTAACTAATGCAAGAAGCTTGAATAAAATCAAAACAAGATGAATTAGAATTATTGTACTTCTGTACCAGAAACACACTGATGTTGCAACAGTTACAGAAACCTGGTGGGACAAGTCATCTGGATGGAATAACAACATCCCTGGCTATACTGTCCCTATTACAAAAATAGAAAAAGACATAGAGGGGGACGAGTTGCCTTTTACGTAAAGACAGGCATCAAATACAAGCAGGTCAATGATCCCAAAATAAATAACAGCCAAGAAATAATCTGTATTGAACTAATGAGAGAAAACCAAAATAAAATGCTAATAGGCCTATGTTATAGGGCCCCAGACACAACCCCATTTGAACATCGACATTTTGTGACGAGCATAGAAAGTAGGATAACTGATACTGAGGTTATACTATTGGGAGATTTTAATGCCCCTGGAATAAACTTGGATACTAGAACAGCTATCACCAACCATGAACAAATCCTGTTGGACATGTGCATAGCAAATGGATTAGAGAAGAAGGAAAAAGAACTCACTAGGAATACAAAAAAACTCTAGATCTAGTCTTAGCAGATATACTGTATCAGATTAATTAAACAAACTAACGATTCACAACCCCTTAATTATTGGGGACCACAATATAATCACTTTCACCCTAGGTATCAAAGTAAAGATTGATGATGGCATTACAATAATAAAAGCCTATAAGTGGGACAACTTTAATCTGATTAAATAGGAATTGTACCAGTGGGAATGGGATGATACATCTACTGCACCTGAACAACTATGGTCTAAAGTTAAGAATAAATTACTTAAACTAGAAAATAAATACATTCCCAACAGGACACTTTACAATAAGAAAGGGAAACTGCCATTATGGTACACTAACAAGATCAAAAAATTCATAGCGCATAAAAAAGGGCTTATCAGGCCATGAAAAGGGATAATAACAAATATAATAAATATGTGTATATGGTTGCCCAAAGGAGATGCAAACAAAAGTATCAAAGACAAAAGAAACAAATTGAGTTTAGGCTTGCCCATTTTAACGATGGTGGCAAAATCATTTATGCTTAAGTCAACAATAAGAAAAATATAGATAAATCCATTGATTCACTAAAAATAAATAACATTGAGATATCAGACCCTCAAGAAATGGCAGAGAACTTTAATGGATACTTTTTTTCTGTGTTTAATGTAGGTCAACCCATAACTAGAATATTACACAGTGGAATAAATACTTAAACACCAATAGAATTCTCAAAAAATGAAATAAAGGATAAACTAGTTAAAATCAAAACCAGCAAGTCCCCTTGTCCTGATAAGTTATATCCTAGACTAATAAAGGATCTAGCTACATGGCTGGTAGACCTGCTATATAGGATATTTGATATTTGTACAAACATAGGAGAAATCCTGACAGGTTGGAGAACAGCAATGGTAGTACCAATTTTTAAGAAAGGAGACAGATGTAACATGACCAGTTATAGACCAATTAGCCTGACCAGTATCCTGGGCAAGGTCCTTGAATCACTGATAAAAGATAAATTAGAAATGGAAACTGAACATAAAGGTTTGGGTAACAACTTAAAAGCACGAGTTCAAAAATCGAAGGTCCAGTTTAACAAATAATCTGCTATTCCATGAAAATGTCAGTGCTTTACTAGAAAAGAAATCACCAGTAGATGTGACCTATTTGGACTTCTGTAAAGCATTTGACAAGGTCCCCCATTCTATCATTACAGCTTGAGAGTGGATCCACAGAGGGTCCAGGAGGTCGTAAGGGCTATTGGAAAGGACGCTCTCCCCCGGCCCCAAACGTTTCGGCAGCTTCAGAGCGGATCCATAGAGGGTCCAGGAGGTCGCAAGGGCTATTGGAAAGGACACATTCCCTCGCCCCCCCTGAACTTTTTGGCAGCTTCAGAACAGATCCACAGAGGGTCCAGGAGGTTGCGAGGGCTATTGGAAAGGACACCCTTCCCCACCCCCAAACTTTTTGGCAGCTTCAGAGTGGATCAACAGAGGGTCCAGGAGGTCGTGAGGGTTATTGGAAAGGATGCCCTTCCCTGCCCCCCCCGAACTTTTCGGCAGGTATGTGCATGGCTTGCCACGAGGATCCCACTCTATGGAGGATCTGACTTAGGATCTAAATTAAGGACTGGGTGCCGTTTTTCCATAACTGCTTTGTTTGCTTTTATTAATTACTGTTGGCCTAGGCTTGGAGATAGTTTTTAGATACAGAATTCCATGCCCTAAGGCATAAAAGGCTTATTTTCTACTGTACTGTGTGTACTTTAAGACCATTTCAACTGGAAAATACCTGCTGTTGTGTAAAGATTTTCCCCTGCTGTTGCATGCCCTTAATGTTGAAATACGTGTGCTGCTCCCCGAGAAACCTCTGTTCCCCTGTTTTACAATTGAATCTACAGCCTGTAAGGTGCTACACAGGCTGGAACTTTTAAAACAGTTCTCCGCTTAATCTGAATTGGGACCTCTGCTTCTGGTGAGCATTTCTGTCCTGTCCTCACCCCATCTCCCTTGCTCAACTGCCACTGCATATATAGCTTACCTCCCTGTGCTTTCTCCACAGCTTCAGAGCGGATCCACAGAGTGTCCAGGAGGTTGTGAGGGCTATTGGAAAGGACGCCCTCCCCCAACCCCCAAACTTTTCAGCAGGTATGTGCGTGGCTTGCCACGAGGAGCCCACTCTATGGAGGATCTGTATTAGTGGCCCCGCTGATGCAGAGCGTCGGCTCCCCGCTGCCCCCACCACCACCCTTGGTCGGCACTCCCTTATATAGGGAGAAGCTGTGAGCTAAGAACCAATCAGCCAACATCTCCATTTACAGCTTATACACATTCACCACTAGGGGCTGCTCCTGGTTTAATCCTACCTCCTAGAACCACTCTCTTCAACTAGAATGCTTCCTTTAATTCTCCAGCTCTGCTCTCTAATACCGACCACCCTGCCCCCCCAACCAATACACTTTATAAATACCCTCCCCAGCTTCAGGCCCAACATTAACCCAGATGCCTTGTTTCCTGCTAGTGTATGGGATGCCCCTCTCTCCCTCCCAGTCCCTGCGGATATACAAAAGCATGTAGCTTTCCCTGCTACTATCATTACCTATGAGCACCACCCTAGGTGTACCATGCTAGCCTTATATGGCTCCATTTTTGGGCCATACCACCCCCTATCACTGGTGCAGCTCTCCTTTCCCTCATTCCAACCCCTCCTACTAGCTACCACTCTTATACTTCACCTCCCCATCCCTATCTTCTCAACCACAATGCGGTCAGAAATGCTAGCTCACTACAGTAACAAATGGTCCTGGTACGCTTTTCACAGATTCATACTCCTCCTCCTCCTCCTCCTTATGTCAGGTAACATACACCCTAACCCTGGGCCTCCAGCGACCCATTCAACTAAGTAACCCTGGGTCATTGGCCTTCGTATTGCCTCCCTTAATGTCTGCAGTCTAGTAAACAAGTGGGACACCTTCCAGGGTTGGGTTCTGCAGCACCAGCCTGATGTCATAGCCATCTGTGAAACCTGGCTTAATCCTAGGATCCCTGACTCATCCATCACCCTCTCTGACTACAATCTCTACCGCGTCGATCGGATGGGAAAGCGTGGGGGTGGATGTGCAATTTACAGCAAGGCCATATTACATGAGCAGCTGCTCCCCACACCCTTACTGGATCTAGGACCACAAACTCTCACACTTAAACTAACCTTGGGATGCTCCCAAACCCCGCTCCTGATCACTGTTGTGTACAGTCCCCCCAGGGAGCAAAAGGTGTCCTTCCTCTCATTATTGTCCTATCTAGACACCCTCCCATCTCATACAGAAAAGATTATACTTGGGGATTTCAATATCAATTGGCTAGGTAATGGTGCCTCTCCACTCATGGGCACTGCCACAGCCTAAGATCTATCCCAAGTGATTGCATCACCCACCCGTTGGGACCCACGCACGGGGTCCTCCACGCTGCTAGACCTCGTTCTCACCAATTGGCCACACAAAATCACTAAGGTCACCGTCCTCCCAAATGTACTTAGTGACCACTCCCCTGTCCTCTATTCCTGGACTTGCAAAGCTCCTAGATATCCTCCAAAATTAATATTGCAGTGTAAACTAGGCCCTGGCAAGCTGACACTTCTTAAAGCTCACTTTGGTGCACTGGACCGGTCCTTCATTATGAACTCGATCGACCCTGATAGAGCACTTGACCTCTTCATTCTGGCCTTCAACAACCTATGTGACAAATATGCCCCCCTCACCAAAAGAATGGTCAGAGACAACACTGTGCCTTGGCTCTCTGATCACCTCCTAGCCTTGATGCGGGTGAGGGATTCATTGTGGCAACTCTGCAATGAGTCTGGCCTCTTGCTTGATAGGCAAAAGTACAGAGAGGCACGGAACAAGTGCACCTGGGCTATGCGCAGGGCAAAAGCAGACTATTGTAAATCCTCCTTAACCACCTCCTTTGGCTCAGGGCATAAGTTCTGGAACAACATTAAGGAAATCTGTGGAAAAGACCCCTAAATCTGTTCCCGCTCAGATCCTGGTCAATGGGTCTTTGACCGCTGACCCTACCCAAATTGCTGAGGCCCTCAATCATGCCTTCTCAAACCTTAACCATGTTCTCCCCCTTAATTTCTTCTATCCACCTTCTTCCTGTGTCCCTACCCCCCAAAAGCCCCCCCTTTAGCTACACCAAATTGCACCCAATTCTGTGGCACCGTATCTCATGAAAGTGCTGAGCCACTCCTCCTTCAGCAGTGACTCCCTTGATGTGAAGCTCCTTCGACTCACCCACTGGGAGGTCCTAAACCCACTAACTCACATTTTAAACCACTCCCTGTGCCTAGGTTAATTCCATTCCAGGTGGAAATCCGCTGCCATTACCCCCATCTTTAAAAATGGGGATCGATCCGACACAAATAGTTACCGCCCCATCTCCATACTCCCTCCCCCTATCCAAGGCCTTAGAGCGGATTGTGTCGGACCAACTAACTGATCACCTCTCCAAATATAATCTACTCTGTAAACAACGACATGGCTTCTGCAAAGGGCACAGTACCACTACTGCCCTTCTTGAGTTTACCTCTCACATACACTTGATGATGGATAAGGGTCACATCACTGGTGCTGTCTATATAGACCTCACAAAGGTGTTTGACACCATAAACCACTCCCTCCTGCTAACCACCTTGACCAACCTGGGCTTCTCCCGTGATGCAATGGGCTGGTTTATGGACTACCTCATGAACCGGTCCCAGCAGGTCAAGATAGAGAACACCTTATCCAAAAGTTTGCCTGTCCTCTCAGGTGTTCCCCAAGGATCCATTCTCGGACTGCTGCTTTTCAGCCTATTCCTCAACTCCCTCCCCATGTCCTGCCTCAGCAATCTTTTAATTTACTCAGATGATGCTGTTCTCTTCTCCTCCTCCAACCCTGACCCCTTTCAACTCCACTGCTCCCTCCAGGCTGCTTTCAGCTATGCTGAGAACTGGTTCACTGCCCAGTGACTCAGCATTAACTATTCTAAAACCAAATTTATGTTGTTCTCCCATCCACAGAATGCAAGAAAGCAACATTGCCCTCTACTTCTAACTGCAAACCAGACCCCCCTTGAGAAAGAGTGCTCCTTTAAATACCTCGGCATCACTATGGACCCTGCGCTTAACTTCCACACTCATATCTGCCACCTGTCCAAGTCCTTAAATGTCAGGCTGGGACTGCTATATCGCTTCAAACACGGTCTCACCCCTGATGCCCTCAGGCTTGCTGTCTCCTCCTTGGTTCTTGCTGTTGGATTATGGCTTGCTAATTTATGAAGCAGCAAGCACCACTGCCCTAGATAGTCTAAGTCGCTCCCTAAATAAAGCCTGCCACCTCATCCTGGGATGCGATCAGCTTACACACACCTGTGTACTTTATAATGACACCGGGTGGCTAAACCTAGAAAACAGAATCCAGTTCCACACCTGCCTCCTTGCTAAAAAAATTGCCCTTAGTCTCTCCTCCCCTGGACTAGCCCCCTTAGTCAAACCTGAACCCAAGGTACAGCACACTCATAGCTCTGTAAAGACCATCTTCTCAGTTCCTGGATGCCGGATACCCCTATTCCAAAGATCTTTTAACTATAGGGCCCCTCGGTGGATGAACAATCTACCTGGCCCCTTGGCAAATGAACCAAGACTTGGGCTTTTCAAAACCCACCTTAGGGAACATCTCCTGACCTCAAGTGCCTGCGACTGATCATGATCTGGCAATAACCTTGACAATGGCCCCTGGCCTGAGTTTATCCGCACCATCACCAGCTTCTTCACCTAAGCAGTCATTGTCAGAATTTGTTTCCAAACTGTAATACCTGTCGTGTAATGACCAACACTAAGCAATTCCTAGTATTTGAGTTTATTTCTACTGCTCATTGTAACTGAATGTTTGCCTTCTGCTCACTGTATATTTTCTTGAACATTTTACTCACTGATCTATTGTTAGTCCTGTCAGTCTGCATTCTTATCTCTGTGAAGTGGATCCTTTGAAAATTAGTCTATGACTCAAAGGTGTTTCTGAACTCCAAATAAATAAATAAAAATTGAAAAAATTAATGTTATGGGAATAAAACTCATTGTGAAATGGGTTGAGGCATGGCTGAATAACAGAACTCAGGCTGTACGGTTAAGAGGATATCAATCTAGTGTAGTTCTAGTTACCAGTGGAGTGCCACAGGGGTTGGTGCTGGGACTGGCACTGTTTACCATCTTCATCACTGATATGGCTGCTAATCTAGGAAACTTCACTAGTAAGTTTGCAGATGAAGCTAACATTGCTGCTGAGGTTAATAGTGATATTCAGGTTGAATCACTCAAAAAAGATCTAACAACCTAAGAAGAATGGTCAAGACTAAACAGCACGGCCATTAACACAGATAAATGTGTTGTCATGCATTTTGGTGAAGCAAATATGAGAAACAAATATATCATTAATGGAAAAATCCTACAAGTAGTTGACAGTGAAAAAGACCTGGGAGTCATCATAACTAATGACCACAAATTTAGCAGACAGTGTACTGAGGTTATTAATAAATTAAATAAGATCATTGGTTGCATTAGAAAGCTTATCAAACTAGAAATCGAGCATACATTTTGCCACTATAAAGGACATATGTAAGACTCCACATGGACTACTGCTCATCACTCTGGAGTCCCTACCTGTGCAGTGATGTCAGAAGGTTGGAGAGTGTACAAAGAAGGGTCACAAGATTGGTGGATGGGATGCAGAATAAAAGCTATGAACAGAGACTAATAGAATTGAATAGGTATTCACTCAAACTTAGAAGTACTATGAGCACTCTTTTACTAATGTACCATTTATGACAAGATGAACTGCTCATTGCAGACCTTGGGCTGTCTATAAATCATAGAGATTACTCTCTGAGAGGCCACACTTATCAACTGAGGTAACCATCCCCTCGAGGCCATTAAGACATAACTTCTGTACACAAAGAATAATCCCGATGTGGAATTCCTTGCCTAGAGATGTGGTCAAGGCACAGACATTCAATGCTTTTAAGCAGAAGTTGGACAGTTTTCTACTGCCAGCCATGGAGAATAACTGAATCCTCTTTGAGGAAGATGTACTATAATGGGCCAATAGCCTTCTGTACATATTAAAAATCATAGTATAAATCTTAGTATAAATAGCCCCAGTCAGTCTACACCTTAACTGCATCAGATTTAATATCTCATATCCTCCATACCTATGATCAATTTCCAGGTTATAGCCTCCTTAATGCACACAAAAATAGCGAAAACATTTTAGTACTGTCATGAGCGATTACTCAGTAGTTTTTTTTTTATTTAGTTGTTTAACCAGGTATAGCACACCAGTGCATTTCAATATCTTAATACATATTAAGAAACGTAACTAGCAAATACCTATTAAGAAAGACTATATAAACATTGTGAATGTTGTAGTTGTAATTACACGTATTTCACAGGATTAAAATTAAATGACAGTTCTATAATGATAGCATCCTACCAAATAAAAGCTAAATAAAATCATCAAGCAAACATCTATTATATCCTACAAACACTTATGCAGGGGCTATTTCAGGTATTTTTCATTGGATTTTCACATAATATTTAAATTACTAATCCTGTTTTTTAAAAAGTTCAGATTGATATAAATGATTTGAGCATAGTTCAGTGTTTACATAAAACCAAAAAGCTAAGAAACCTGAAAATTTGGAATAGGTTTCATTGAAACAGATTTGGAGAATTCCGTTTATGTATGAAGATTTGTCAAGTTACCAGCAAAAGATGGAAGGCCCAAATTATATGCAGAACTCTGTTAATTTATAGACAAGATTAGGTGGCTCCTTTTATACACCAGAGTCCATTAAGTTACTGGCAGAGAGTAAACAATAAGGAAACACAAGGAAAGAAGATAATATCCAATCTTAAGCAAAAGGATGAGGTCAAAAATGAAGTTAGTTTGGAGGCAGGTAGTGAGGTTGTGACAGTGGACGATAATCTTGAGAAAATTAAACAGGGGATGAATACAAAGGAATCAAAGATTGAAAGAAATTTGGAAAGTTTTTTTGTTTAGAACTTTGGAGACTGACTTTGTTCTTCCTCTTTTTAAAGTCCCTATTATACCAGGAGAGTCTGAGTCAAAGCTGAATGCCAATGTAAAGCAATTTTTAGGTTCAGCACTTCATAGTAAGGCCCTTATTGAGACTTTTATGTCTAAATTCAGCATCATCAGAACATTAATAGATTCAGATTTAGTCCTTTTGCTCTCGGATCAATATTTTGTATTAAAAGCTATAGAGAATCAGAAGGAAAGAATAAGAGAAATGGGAATGGAACTGGATAGGGTGACTGAAATCAGATCAAGTTTTCCTAAGTTTTATGGGAATAACAAGAGTAAACCTCCCTCCATGAAGAATATGGAGATATCAGTATTTTTTATGAACAAATTTTTACACGAATCTAGACATAATCTTTGAGTTAAGGTGGTTGAATTGTTACAGAGTTTAACTAGAGATGATAAACTAAACAGAATGATTACTTACGTAAAAAGATACGAAGAAGGGGGACAAATTGTATTGGGGTAGAAAATGAAAAACATTATAAATATATACTGTCCAAAATGGAATTATTAGATAGAATTGCGCTCCATCTCCATGGAGAGAAAAATATACCAATAGTAGGGGAAGAAAATTTAATAAATGAACAATGGTTGAACATACTAAAAACTGCAAATTGATTTCATTTATTACAGGATTTAAATGATTGACATTTGTCTGAAATAAAAACTAATAGAGGGATAAAAGAGGGATCTTCTGGTTATAATATTCTATCTTGGAATATAGCAGGTATGAAGAATAGACTGGCAGACCCTTCCTTCCTCGATTACCTGTCTCAATTTTGTTATATATATGCCTTCAGGAAACATGGACTAAATGTAAGGAAAAACTTAATGGCTATACAGGATTTTACAAACAAGCTGGAAGTCTTACAAAATATGGAAGACTGTTAGGAGGACTTTGCACCAGGTGTAAGATCTTGGAAAATGTTCATTATTTAGGAAATATCTATAGACAATGAACATATCATGCCTATAAAGATGATCGTTAATAAATTAAGTTATATTATTATTAATGTACACCTTCCACCTAAATATTCAAAATATGTGGAAGGAAGGGAAGTGGCGAAATTGATTGAATTAATAGAAGGTTGTTATGAAAATGATCTGAGTTGTATGGTCATAATTATGGGAGATTTTAATGCCAGGGTTGGACAAAGTCATAATCTGCCTGAGGACCAAGCTTTGGCATGTGTGGCTCTGAATCAAAGTACACTTAGAGTGAATAGGAAGAGAATGGATGTCAAGCAATCTATAAGAGGATCAAGTTTGGTACAAGAGATGGATAAAAAAAAAAACATTGATTATGCTCAATGGAAGGACAAAGGGAGATAAGGATGGGACGTTTTCATATTTGGGAAGTAGGGGGACTTCGACATTAGACCTCTGCTGGATCTCTCTGGAAATAATCCCATTTTTGGATGATTTTAGAATTTGATCAAGAACAGACAGTGAGCATTATCCATTAGAAATAAAAATAAATATGTGGCCCAAGTCAAAAAATCAGGTACCTAAAATGGAAGAGATAGTAAGAGTTAAGAAAAGAATCAGATGGGACCTTCTTTCAAATTTTAGATCCATTCAAGTTCTCACAGAATATGGAATTAGAGATGAATTATTCAGTTTGGAACAAATTAAATTACCAACAGATTATGTTACCCAATTTAGTGAGATAAAGAAACTTCTGTCATCTATCTTAATTAAAGTAACAGTGTATAAAGTAAATAAGGGGTCCAAATGGTTTGACACCGACTGCAAGAATTGTAAAGAAGATTTAAGTAGATATGCTTGAGTAACATATAGATTTCCAACTACATTTTATAAATTCAATTTAAATAAGAAAAGGAAAGAATATAAAAAATGTTGGAAAATAAAAAAAAGTTAAATACAGAATTAGAATGTGAAGACATTTTGAAAAAATAACCAAAGAGAATGATGGTAAAAAGTTCTGGCATTTAGTGTTAAGAGGATGGGATGAGATCCCAGAGCAACTTGAAAGTTACATTGACCCTCAGATATGGGAAGAACATTTTAGGGCCATGTTTTACAACCAAGATTTGGAACTGAGTAAAGGCTTGGTTGTTTGGACTCCAACAAATTTTGAAATCGCGACAGAAGAGATTTTTCAGACGATCCATAAGTTCAAAAGACACAAGGCCCCGGGTCCTGATGGAATCACATTGGGTGTAATTATGGATGACCCAATCTTGTGGACACCTGTTTTTTATAGGTTTATTTAAGAAGATTACCCAAACAGGTATAATCCCAGATACATGGAGGGAAAATATTATCATTCCTATTCTTAAGAAAGGGGATTGGAGAGATCCCAGTAATTACAGGCCTATTAGTCTGTTGGACAACTCACAAAAAATATTTACAAAGATTATATGTAATAAAATTATGGAGTGGGTCAAATAAACAGATTTTGGATGAAGCACAGGCTGGTTTTATGCCTGAGCACTCCACTATTGATCAATGTTTTGCCCTGTACCATTTGATACATAAATATACAAAAATTAAAAAACATAAATTGTTCTGTGTTTTCGTGGATCTGAGGGATGCTTTTGACAGGGTGGATAGGAGTAAGTTTTGGGAGGTACTCCATAGCTATGGACTTGACCAGGAAATATTACAACTAATAATAAATTTGTATCAGGATAACTGTACAACAATACAATACAATATAGAAGGAGATTGTACAAACAAATTTGTATCCAATATAAGCCTTCGACAGGGTTGTGTATTAGCCTCCATTTTGTTTAATCTGTTTCTTAATAAAGTCTTGGTAGGATTAAGTGATCCAGAGCTACACATGCCCAGGCTGGGTTCCAGAACTTGTCCATACCTAGCATATGCTGACGATGTGGTTTTGATCTCCACAAGTTATATAGGGATCAGAAGGAGTTTAAATAAATTTTACAAGGAATGTTTTAAACTTAACCTTGAGATCAATTTTGATAAAACAAAATACATGGTATTTAATAATATGCTGATAAGAAAAGGCAGGATATGTAGAATGGAATGGAATAATTTTGATATTGAATAAGTAACTAAATTCTACTATTTAGGTATAACCTTTTCATATAATCTCAAATGGAAAGAACATATCAATACAATAATTGCAAGGGTTGACAAAATCATTCCACTGTTCAAAAGATTTACTTATAAATATAGAGGGCAGTCAGTAAATGGTCTACTCTGGATTTTGAATGCAAAGGTACATACTCAGATTTTATATGGTGCTGAGATATGGGGAATGGAGAATTTGGAATGGCTAGAATCATTAGCTAATAAATTTTACAAATATATCCAGGCATTATCATTAGGTGCTGCATCATGCCTTACAAGATTAGAGTTAGGTCAATTGCAAATTAGGTGCTTTTCAGAAATACGATCAGTTAGTTATTGGCTTAAAGCATATAAAATACAAGACAGCTCATTGCCAAGAATATGTATTGAAGAAATGCTGATGTATAAAAGAAATGGTTTTACCTTTCCAAGCACTAAGATGCTAGAGAAAGTTATCAGCCTGGCTTATTGGACTTGATTACTGTCAATTATAAAATCCTGCACAAGGAAATTAAATTAATAGTAAAGAACAGAGTCAAAGACATTTATTACCAGAAAGATATGTCTATGGCCAAAAATTTGAAATTAAGTAAATGACTGGTTAATAATTTAAGAAATCAACCTGGTCTTAATCACTACCTTTACTTAATAAAAAAACCCAATAACAGAAACTCCTATACTAAGTTCAGATTTGGATTGATTGAAAGTAATCACATAAATAAATTATATGGTACTGGTAATTTTGAAACATGTGCTTGTGGAAAGGATGAAGAGTCTGTCAAACACGTTCTTCTATTTTGCCCTTTATACGATATTCAAAGGAAAATTTATTTAGGTGATATTTTATCTATATTAGATATGGAGCCTATGTGTTGGCTTAATTATTTATTAAAAACAAACAATAAAGTACATCTAGAAAAAATATCAAGGTTTTGCAGAATAATTGAATACAGAAAGTTACATATGAGTTTCAAAAAACACGCTTTGGGAAATGCATCTGATGCTTAGGATTTAGTAATGTATTTATTATAACTTTAATCTTTGTAAAGATTATTGGACATGTATTATAATCAGAGACATTGTTGAATTCTGTGATTTGTGGAAATTTGTGATGACTCTTATTGGTAGAATATATTTTATATATTTATTTTTTTTTTTTTGTAACAACAATTTTAACTTGTTAACAATACAGAATGACATTACTACTGGCAGAGAGTTAGGGTAGCAGATAAAAATGAAAGTAAAATACATTTGCACCAAACAGCAGAATACAAGGTCCTGAGTTTCAGTTTACAAATCGTTACCTCTGGCTGGTGATACTCCATCTTTATAAGAGTCACAATTCCTCCAGTCCAGACACAACTGAAACCTTGATCAAATATTTCACAATTATTAAATGCACCATCAGAAAGGCCAAAGGCCAGATCACCATCCACAAGAGAGGAACATTTAAGGAGTACCTTTTAAGGGAGGTGGGGGAGAAGGGTACCCCCAAGTTTATCTCCACCAGCGTCTTTGTAGCAAAAACAGATACAAAAATCATCTACTATTCAGAGTTCATAATATCCGTTAAAGTTTCTGGCATTGTAAACCTCATAGGCATTATAAGCCTACAAAGAAGTCTTCACAAGTTGCCTCCATTAACTTTCACAGAATGATTCAGAGAACTATCTCCCTCCTGGGTTTCCCCTTCTTAGCAGACTTCTCTGGGGAGGTAAAAGAAAAACAGCACTCCACTAATTGCAGTAAATTCAACAATTTTAGTGTACGGAAAACCCCCCAGCCCTTGGCAACAGTGTCATACCTTTTATTAAATTGTGTAGGCATTTATACATGTTAGGTGCACCAGCTCAATTCTTGACCCCTGCAGTCAGTCATTTAATCCACATCCAGCAGCCACATAGTCTTTTTCCCTCGGGGCTCTCGAAGTCCAAGTCTGGAAAGCCAACACAGAATCTCTCCAAGTCAGGTAGACAAAGCCGTCCTTTAGCAAACCACCAGCCACCAGTAAGAAACCGCAGGTCCAGCCACTTATTTCTCTTGTCCCAAGCCAACAGCAGCTCTCAAGTGATTAGCTACCATAAGCTGAAGAAACTCAACAGATCAAAGTTATAAAGTAAATAAATATAAGTTTCTTTCATTAAATTCAAAGCTGTGGAGGCAAAAATTCCAAAACTAGGCTTAAAAAACACCAGAGCAAACACAGAGCAGTGGGGAGAGGAGTAGCAGTGTGGTCATCTTGCCGCTCCACCCCATTCCCCATCCACTACAATTTAACATTGAATTGCTTACCCAATGCTAACTACTGTCACTGTAGTATGAAAGAGCTGGAGGATCCACATCATGTAATATTTAAATGCGCCTGGTATTCTGACTTAAGAACAAAATTTCTTGGAGAAGTTATCCACTCCATGGTATTGCCCACACAATATATTTTAGATTTGTTATTCAAGTCAGAGGAAATCTCTATTTTGGAGAAGCTGTCTTTGTACCTCTTACAGGCATCTCAACGCAGGAAGAAAAAACTTGCTGCCTGGACTATAAAAGTGCTTTGATATTTATGAAATGTAAACACTTGTATTTATGATAGACAGCACCAACAGGGTCTGGATTTCTGATGTAATGTATGGGTTATTGTATTGTATTTTTATTATGATGTGTTTATAATTTGTATGTTGTGTTTATATTCTGTCTATATTGTAATGGCATTCTGTCAACAATAAACTATTTATCCATCTGATTTTCATTCTTCTGTCTGATACCACTTCATTTTTTGGTGCAACCCTGCATCTTCTGTTTCTTGTCACTTAGTCATGAGCATGAATCATGGTCATACCCTGTTTTTTATACCTTCTGTTTGAAGCCACTTAATTTTGGGGTGCAACCCTGTTGTAAACTTCTGTTTCATATCACTAAGTTACTAGTATGAATCGCAATCATGTCCTGTTAGATGTCAGTGTGGCTCAGTTGGTAGCACATCTGCCTCTGGACCAGAAGGCTATGGGTTCTCATCCCACACCAGGATTGGACTTGAACCTAAAAATCACTGGCATCCAAGTGCAGTATTGGGGGTACTGTACTGCTGGGGTGTGTTCTCCTTCGGATGAGATGTTAAACTGAGGACCCTTCTGCCCATCCTGGTGTTGTCCAGGTGGAAGTAAAAGAATCCAGGGCACTCTTTGCAAAAGAGCAGAGAGCATTTCCGGTGTCCTGGCCAACATTTCCCTTCCCATAAACCATTTCATACAATTATCCAGGCTGTGTGTGGGTGATGATGTGCGATATGGCTGCCACCACACATTCAGTCACTTCACTACCATACTAGCATTGCTTGTAAAGTGCTTTGGGATACTGTGTATGAAACACACTATATAAATGCAGATTCTTCTTCTGTTATTTGTACCTTCTGTTTGAAGTGACTTAATTTTTGGGGTGCAGCCCAGTTCATGTAAACTTCTGTTTCATGTCACCTACTCATGAATCACACAACACCACTTTATTTTTAGAGGTGGCCCAGTTTGTTCAAATGGGACATCACTTCAGCAATTTGCAAAGATTTTTTAGTCATGTGTTTTCTTAAAGTGACGATGTTCCAATATTAAATTACCCCTGCTGGCTGAGTGATGGATTCACAGATTTGGAGCACTTCTTTTCTTAGTTGGAGTTTCAGTGCTTTTGAATCTTCTGTTTCACAGTTGTGGAAGCACCAGCACAAGCAGCATCAGTTTATCATCTGTATTCCTGATTTTGCGTTTAGGGAAACAATTTCGAGACATGAGAAAGTTATATCTTGTGCTTATGTGTACTAAAGTGCTTGACAACACAGACTGTCTGAGAGTACAACTTACAAAGCATAGCAGCAAGGGAACCCCCAGCATCGCTTTATTACCAACATTCTTGATTTTGTGTTTGGGGGAACAATTTTCAAACATGACAAAGTTATATCTTGTGGTTGGCAGCAGAGGCATGTGAAAAAAAATTCTGCCTGTGGAATTTCCATGAAAGTGAAACTTTTGTTTCTGCAAAAGTTCAGAAATCAAATTTCCGACTTTTGCTGAAATGTACCAGTACCCTACCGTTAATATTTCTTTGGTGTCTATTGCCCACTGCCCCCCTCCCACCGATCCCTGATCGCTGCCCATATCAAACATAATTAAAATTAATTCCTGGTGTCCAGCCCCCACACACACACACAGAAGCCCTGCCTAAATAACAATAACATTTCCATGTATTTAGTGGTCCCTCTCCCCACCTGATCACTTGCCCCATAAAAAAAAAAAACTTCTCTGGTGGATAGTGGTCCCCCAGATCCCTAATACTCAGTATGTGAAGTTATTCCTTGGTGGTCTAGTGAACCCCCTGCCCCCCCAGCAGGTAATGTCCCACCACACTGCTCCCCCCATCCTGAACCCAAGCTGGCAACTGCCACAGCCCTCCTCTCACCACCACTGCTGACCAGCAACTCAACTGTCACTGAGGGCATACTGTATACAGTATGCCCTCAGTGACAGTTCAGTCAGTTGCTGGCCGTGGTGGTGAGATGAGGGAAGTACCAGTCGCAAGCTCAGGTTCAGGATGGGGGGAGTGGGGTGGTAGGACACTACCAGCCAGGGTGGAGGGCTGGGGATTTACTAGACCACCAGGGAATAACTTCACATACTGGGGATCAGGGATAGGGAGGTGGAGGATTCACTAGACCACCAGGGGAAAACTGTTTATATAATTACTATACTGGGGATCTGGATGAGGGTTTACACTGAATATGTTGGGTGGGTGATTCAGTGGGGAATTGACTGCTAGCCACTAAGGAACAGAGGGAAGTATTTTTTTGGGGGGAGTGACTGGTTGAGGGAGGGGCCACTAGCCACTAGGGAATTTCTTTGCAATTTTGGGCAGGACTTCATTTGGGGGGGCATCATTCTAAGCAGAACATTGTGAAAATTTGCCACAAGCATTGAGAAGATTTCCATTCTGCCACAGGCTGAAGTTTGGAAAGTTCTGCAAAAGTTGTGAAACTTCACAGAAGTTCCGCTAAAGAGAAATTCACAATTTTTGCACACTTCTACTTAACAGTTACAAGAGATTTGGACACTTGAGGGAAATTACAGGAGAACACTAATGTGTATTATGATTAAGGCATCACTAACACAAGTTAAATAAAGAACAGTGCTGGGAGTACCGAGTGACACTGTGCAGTACCATCTGGTAGTAGTAGTACTATTAACATATAGCTGCCCAATATATTTATTCTGATATTTGAGAAAACATTTCGGAAATGATAGACACAGACAGAAAGGAAAGGTGTGAATGGAGACACTACAGCATCATGACGACAGCAAATACAGAGAGGAGATAACATTTTTTGTGTCTGTTTTTCTGGGGAGAAACATAGAACAAAAGCAGATAGGATAGAAATACAGACTGTGCAGCATTAATAGAAATAAAGACATACAAACAGACAGAGAGAAATAAGGAGGATAGAGGATTAACTTTTTTTTTCAGAGTAAAAGACTGAAAGGGAGAACAGAGACTGCCCATATTATAGAGCTATGGCCTGGGGAGAGAGTGTTCCTTGCCAATCCCTGCTGCCCAACCCTCCATTGTTTTTTGCTGGTTGCAGTGCACCACCTCCAGCATCTCTTTTACCTCCACAACCTGCCAGGGCACCTCTCTGACCTCCCTGTAGAGCTGCTCCACATCTTCACAGTTGGCTCTGAGAGGAGGATGTCTGGCCAGTTTCTCAGGAGGTGTCCCCCACTGCACCATCCGAGGCTGACTGCTGGTCCATGCCACAGTCCCCTCCATCTCCCCCTCCTGCACCTGCACACCAGCATGTCACTTCCTCTTCCCCTTGACAGAGGAAGAATTAGGGGTGGCACCACCTACACCTCTCTCACCACAGTTTCACTTAAGATGCTCCTCCCACTACTTTTGGTGCCTCCCTTGCAAGTGGGTGTGCTGGCAACCTCTCCCAAGATATGTCCCCTTCTTCACATGATGCTCAATAATGTGGTACAGCTTGCATTTCACTACACTATTGTCAGTGGGGTCCAAGTCAAAAAAGTCCCATACCAGGGACTTGGGCAGCAGCTGACAAGGGGAGGAGAGAGATGGTCCTTGCTGTGGGTCCTCCTCCTCCTGGTGTACAGGTCTGATGTTGGAGATTGTGGGCACACAAATGATGGTGGTGGTGGTGTCATCCCTACATCATCTCGTTGCTGGGACAGCATATTCTGCTGCCCTGTGATGGGTGGTTGGGTGCTGCTGCTGTCTCATCTTTTTGCTGCCACTGGTATGGGCCAGGCTCTTAATGCAAAACCCATGGTTACCCTCTACTGCCTGCACCCCCTTCTCCTACTGGCTCCCTCTCTCACTCATTTTACTGTAAAAATAAATAAAAAAATTAAAATAGTAAACAAGATACACACAAAAAGAGGTACACAAATAAACAAATATAAGTGTAAAATGCGCACAAAATAAAAGGTAAATGGCAACTACAGAAACACTGACTAACTATAAAACAAAAAAATAATATACATCACAGCCAACAAAAATGTGAAAAAGTTTTCTTTTTTTAATCTACTTTTGCAGTACTAAACAGTTCTGATATCTCTCCTTTCACTCCTAGCTAAGACTGCAAACTGAAAGTAAGCATGATTCACACTACATAGCACAGTAGCATGTAACCTGCAGGAGTTGTAACCATGTGACCTCAAGCACTTGTTTACAGAAAGTAGCCATGTTTTCAATGGACTTTGCTTGACCATTTCAGCAGTGAAGTTACCAGTGAAGTCACCAGCGAAGTTAATGTACTTCACCTGACTGTCCCAATGGTGAAGCCATCGGTGAATTCACAATAAGCAAGTTATGAAGCTAATAGTATAATTTTGCCAATTGCTCCATGGAGGTGGAATCTATGACTGTGTCGGAAATTTGTCAGCAAATTAAAACTTCACAAAATCTCTAGGGACTATCCAGGTTTCCTCCAGAATATAGGTACTTCAGTGATCCCCATATAGTGAGCTACAGTGAAAAATGCCTTGTTTGAGCAATAACTTCAATTCATTTTCAATAGCTTCAACCAATAAAGTAAACTCACTAGACCTATGATTAAATACAAATAAGCATATAAGAAGTACACTTTCAATATCCTATATACATCTATTTTATGTAATATACATTAAGTAAAACACATTACTGTTCAACTGGCTTAACTTTCAGTATCTATGCTCTCCTAGTCTCGCTATATAAAATGACAGCATACTAACTCAAAAGAATCATAATGATTACACTATTCAGCAAATGATATATCTTTATTTTCAGTATTGGTGTTTTCCAACTTTAAATATCTAAACTCTCTACATAATCACTCACCAACCAGCATTCTATATTAGAATAGTCACACTTTCAGCATTAATGTGTTCTGAATATTACGTTGCTATTCGCATTATTCTCAATCTATATCTGTATGCTAAATAAATATACAGCTCTAAATGGGGGGTAATTTCAAATCAACTATAGGTAGATTATGACGCTAACCTGTTTTTCTATCTTTATTCTTGTTCAATGTTTTCTTGTTTTCAACTTTGTATGCCAATACTTTCCAGCTTTGTTTGCTAGAAGAAAATTACAATGCTATCAGTGTCCTTATTGTAATACAGGTATATGCTGTTAAACTTTCATTAAGACTTACTCAAAATGTTCTTTTGGCATCTGGCATTTGTTAGCAGTGGGAGTAGCATGCTAGGCTGATCTTGCCTGAGTTTTAAAAGTTCCACCCCTGAATCCAGCAACCAGCGGGCAATGTTAGCATTAACTGACGTGCTTACCTGTGTGCGAACCACGCCTCTGAAGGCACAGTACCATATTTCTAGTGTCAAGGGCAATCATTTTAATAAATTAACTAAGCATAACTAAGTATAACAAGATTATACTTAAAACAAAATAAATCAATTTTACTAATATTATTAATCTGTTTCTCTGACAGTATGATCACCCGAAATAACCTAGAACGAAAATATAATATAATAGTATCAGTAAAATTGATTTATTTTGTTTTAAGTATAATCTTGTTATACTTAGTTAATTCTATTAAAAATTATTGCCCTTGAAACTGAGAAATATGGTACTCGGTGCCGTCAGAGGCGGGTCCGGCACACAGGTAAGCACGTCTGTGTTTTTGTTAACACTGTGCATTGGTTGCTGGATTCGGGGGTGGAGTCCTCCATCCTTTTAAAACTCAGTCAATATAGGCCTCGCCTGCTACTCCCACTGCTAACAGACACCAGACACCAAAACAACATTTTGAGTAAGTCTTAATGAAAGTTTAACAGCATATACCCGTATTACAATAAGGACGCTGATAGCATTGTTATTTTCTTCTAGCAAACAAAGCTGGAAAGTATCGGCATACAAAGTTGAAAACAAGAAAACATTAAACAAGTATAAAGATAGAAAACAGGTTAGCGTCATAATCTACCTACAGTTGATTTGAAATTACCCCCACTTAGAGCTGTATATTTATTTAGCATACAGATATAGATTGAGCATAATGCGAATAGCAACGTAATATTCAGTGCACATTAATGCTGAAAGTGTGACTATTCTAATATAGAATACTGGTTGGTGAGTGATTATGTAAAGAGTTTAGATATTTAAAGTTGGAAAATACCAATACTGAAAGTAAAGAAAATCATTTGCTGAATTGTGTAATCATTATGATTCTGTTGAGTTAGTATGCTGTCATTTTATATAGCGAGACTAGGGGAGCATAGATACTGAAAGTTAAGCCATTTGAACAGTAATGTGTTTTACTTAATGTATATTACATAAAATAGATGTATATACAGTAGAGTATTGAAAGGGTACTTCTTATATGCTTATTTGTATTTAATTGTATGTTTTAGTGAATTTACTTTATTGGTTAAAGTTATTGAAAATGAATTGAAGTTATTATTAACAGTTGATGTAGAAGTTTAATATAAATGAATGTATTCTGTTTTTTTTGTTATCAGTGGATGTAAGCGGGAGTCAAACCTGAAACCTTGTTTAATGTACAGTAAGAAGATAGAAATTATGAACTGAAAATTGATATCTAAGAACAGTTTTCTTTTCTTTATTAGTTTTTTATCTTTAGGATCCATTCATAATATTTACTTTTTTATAATTTGTGTTTTTTTTTATAAAAATTTTTTTTTTAGAGTAAACCAGTGCTCTGATGAATGGTTTACCCAAAACATCAACTATTATTGTTTAACTGGAAGATACCTGATTAAAACCTTGTTTGAAATTAAGAATATTTTGATTCATTTTTTAATTGGGTGAGTGGGCCTTACTACCCAGTATCAGTTTTTGTTTACTAAGTAACAGCTACATACTGGTGTTGAAGAGGTCTCTCCCCAAGGATAAGTTATCAACACTTATTTTAAAATTTTTTGAGGAATATGGCTGTACTGGATGATTCTTTTATCATGTTATAGTAACTAAACCCAGTGTCTTTATCTAATAGATCATTAACCTCTGTAAAGATTAGCCTTCTGAACATTTTACTCCATTGATTTTTACTGGGCAAAAAGTCTGATCTAGGCATAAACAATCTTTTTCACAATTTACTGAAATCACTTCTGTTAACATCATGTAATTGTAAATTGAATAACTTAACTGTTAACCCCATCAGTCTCATTTAATAGTGACTCTAAATTAATGGAATTTGCCCAATCCAATACCATCCAATTACTTACAACTTTAGTCATCTCAGTATCAGGAATCAAGTTATCTGATAAATCCAATAGGGAGTTGTTAATTTCAAAGTCTGGACTTGTTTCTCCTCAATTACCATAATGCCTCCCATAATATCCTCCTTTGCAGAAACTTTGGAAAAGAAATCTTTCAGATAAATCCTTCTTATAAACATTTTCAGATCCACGTTAATGTCAAATTTGTTAGGTTTCATGCTGGGAATTTAAAAAAAGGGCTAGTAGTACACACTCATTGACACTGATTGACAGTTCTGACAATAAGTGTGTCAATGAGTGCATATTGTATGCAGTACTCACCCATTCACAGCTCAGTCGGTGGCTAGCTATGGTGGAGTTAGGAGAGCTGTGCTTTTCATTGGTGTGTGTTCAGGATGGAGGGAATAGAGTTGGTGGGACACTACCTGCTGGCATGGGAGGTGCACTTAACCACCAGGAAATAACTGTAATCCACTTATTGGGGACCTGGGATAGTGAGGAAGAGTTCACTAAACCACAAGGGAAATGTTGCTCTTGACTATACAGGGGTCGGGTTTGGGGGGCATTACAGTGGACACCAGAAAATATGTTGACAATGTCAGGTGGGTGATTGGGTGGGGAGAGGGACCGCTAGCCACCAGGGAGTATCTATATGTGATAATGGGCCAACAATCAACAATGCGGGGACCACTAGACCATCAGGAAGTATCTATATGTAATACTGGGCTTGCCATCGGTGAGGGGAGGACCACTATAGCACCAGGGAATATCACTGTTTCATATTGGTCCAGTGATCGCCAATCATGGGGGGGGTTGGGGGACCACTACCACCAGAGAATACTTTACTTTTTTAACTATAGGGCCAGTGATCAGCGATCGAGGAGGGGGGAGCTACTTCCACTAGGGAATACTTTATTTTTTTTTAAATATAGAGGCAGTGATTGGCAATCAGGAAAGAGAAAGGACCATTAGATCACCAGAGACCTATGTTTTATTATCAACAGGATGGCAACTGGTGATTGGAGGAGAAGAGGGAACACTAGTCTACCTGGGAGCTGTTTTTTTTTTTTTTTTTAACAACGGGCTGGCAATTTGTGATGGGGGATTCCACTAGCCACCATGGCCTGTTCATTTCTTTATTTCTCAGGATGGTGATAAGCAATGGAGAGGTCACACAACACTCATGGCAGCCTATGCAAATAGGCCTATAATAGGCATGGAAATGGCCATCTAATGCCTTACATGCCCAATGGGCTCATTTGCAAGGTTTCTTTTGTGAATAGGAAGTAGTGCCCCTGTACTATTCATTGTAGGACAATGCTCCTGGCTGCATGTTGGTAGGGTGCTACTGGGGTAGCACTGACAGTGTTGGGGTTACCACTGTCTCAGACTAGCCCAATTCACAGTTGGATAGTGCAGTGTGCTATCCAGCTGTGAATAGCACTTTTGGACACCTGGGCTGTCACTAAGCACAACGCAAAATGTTGTGTTGCCTTTGCAATTTTTGGTGAATGAGGGCCCTTGTGCTTAAAGGCCCTCCAGATGCATGTAATGACCTGCATTATAATTTTAGCACAATTATTCTACTTGAGTCAAAATGTTAGACCATGTAAATTATACTCTTGTTTCCTCTCACAAGCGTTACAAGTTGAAATCCAAAAACGATGAATTTGTCAACATAATGACACATGCATCATTTGTTTTCCCATAAAGCAAGTAAACTGTTGCAAATTCACCAACATGTTTGCAAATAGCAATCAAGCATTTTTTGGCACATTTAGTTTCACACAGGAGTCATTTTTGTGTTTTTCTTTAGTGGCATTTATGGTTTTAACTTACCATCCTTCAATACCTATTTTACAATAAATGCATTTATCTTGAGTTTATTTTGTTACAGTATGTATTTTATAACTATTACAGCATCCTGAACTTATGGGATAAGGTGTTTAATAAATACATATAGAAACATAGAATGTGACAGTCTGCCCATTGTATTTTTTTATGCTGCTGACCTCACTTGATCTACACCACCTCTACTGCTCTCCTTCCCCTCCATTCCTTCCGCCAACAGTTCTCCCTCTCTTCCTTACCCCAATTCCTTTGTGTCTGTCCCAGGCACTTTTGAACCCCTCCACTGTTTTTGTCTCCACTAAATTTGTCTAAAGACAAGAAATAAATTAAATTAAAAAAGTCTTGCCTTCCCTTATGCCACTGGAACTCTGCTACAACAGAAAACAGCAAGGTTAATTAATTAAAATACAAAATCCAATCAAACGACACAGACTTGACCAAAGTACTCTATATACACCTATGCTACAAGACGACTCCTTTCCTGGTGGCTTACTCCATGCTAGACTGATGAACAGCCCTTCCTCACCTGAAGAAAGACTGTTTATCTGTCTAAAATGTAATATCTGTAACAGTTAGAGCAATAATAACATTCTTTTCTATTTTACTATATACATACTACTATCATGCCAGAGAACAGATTTCTTTAATTATGACTTCATGGTTAGAAATAGAGTAATCTGAGCAGCTGACAGAATTTTAAAAGGGGTTACTTAGTGGCATTAAACACTTATTGTACATGTCAGCCGGCTGATACAGTGGTTGGATTTCTGCCTGCTAGGACGATGACTCGGGTTCAGAAATGGACTCGATTGTCAGAGGAACAGCCTGTGGGGAGATGGCTTGAGCATCCAACAACTGCTCACCATCTCCTGGGAGGGAGGGGTGTTAATGGCTCTGTGGTTGCTGGCCCCTGGCAAAGGTCGGGAGTACCGCAACGCATTGGGCCACACTGCAGGTGGGAGCGTGAGGAACATCAGCATACACCTTGACATCATGTGGCATTTCACACTCCCCCCAAAAAAGGAAAATGGCCCTGGTCTGACCAGACAACAGCCACCAGTCCCTGGCATAGCACTGTAGTCAGGGATAACTCCATGCTGACCCCCCTGCCACCGATCCTGTGGGCTAATTGGTTATGCCTAAGGGCACTTCTCCCCCAGAGGGGGGAGACCCGTCCAATGAAGGGTTACATTGGGTCACCTGAGGGGATTCATTGACTAATGTAGGGGGCAGTGGGTGGTGACCAGAGAAGGTGAGTGGCCATGGGTCCTAGGTGGCCTGAAGGAGTGGCTGGACCAGGATGTGGGGAACAAAAAACAAACACTTATTGTACAATAGAGCAATTAGAACTTCAACTATAAAAATGTTCATCTAATAAAATGAAAACATTTTAATTTATTAATAGAATGAAGGGCATCAACTAATTTGGTTGCCTTCATTAATCTAACCCCAGGAGTACAAGGTCCTCAGCAGTACCTCATGCCTCAATTTACTGGAATTATAGTATCTCAATCATTGATTATGCCTTAATGCATGATAGTCTGTGATTAGTGGTGTCAGTGTATCTTGCTGGATTCAATAATTTTAATGGTTATGTGGTTTGAAATTAGATACCTAAATAGGCATTGAAGGTTTCACAAATTTGAAGTTAAGCAAATACTTACAGAGTACTTCTTTTTTTTTGCCTAATACACACTAGCTATCTGAGGTTCCTAACTGTAAAAAGACCCTTTACAGTTTCTATTACTATTCTTCCTCCTCTAACATTTATATTAAAGCTCTTGAACTTTAACAGGAGGGTTACTAGGAAAACTTGTAGACCTACAGGTTATTTTGTTCTTCTGAATGCTTAAATGATGAATGTTAAACATATGATACAAACATTCCTTCCATCTAAAATATACATACAGTAAGTAATACATTTCTGGTATCATGAAACATGGTGTTTCTTAAATTCAAATAGTTAATTGACTTCTCACTCACAAATTACAATAATAAATAGAAAACTTGGATGCAGTCAGTACAAATGGGCAAGAAATTGCAACATGAGCAGGGTAAGAATCGTGTACTTTCTTGCAATTGAGTGGTATTTAAATGTCAATCTACAGTTAATACACTTTTCAATTTATGTTCCTGTTCTAAACGCACTGTGAGGGCACTGTTTAGAATGACATATTGGATACTATACAAACACTGGATACAGTGGTAACCATCCTAATCTTCTGCTTATCCACAGAAAAGTGCTCTACAATACAGCACCTCCCTCTTATGGCAATATGATTCAAAGTACCACATTCGCTGAAGTGTTACCTTAATGAGTTGACTTGGCACAATAAGGTAATCGTCCTTTACAAAATCAGTGGATATATATGTCAACACTGGAAACAAAAATTATCATAAATATACTAGAATGGTAAAACTGACACTTTCTGATAACATTAGACAGCTTGACCTCATAAATATTAAAGCAGAAGTACTAGATAAAAAAATGGATCTTTAGCAACAGTTTGTTCCCTTCACTCTGTTGAGCACTTGCCTGGTAGTCTTTCTTGCTTTTGCTGTATTGTCACCCCATAATTTACTGTTTTTCCTTTGTTTTTGTTCCCATTTCTCCCATCCACCATGTTAAATGGAAATCCTCTGCTGCCAACTGTGCATGTGCATGGCTCGCAGTAGTACACAGGTGACAGTGGGAATGTGCATCATAGGCTCCCACAGAAATAAATAAAAGACATGATGCAATGTGAAGGGGGAGTCTGGCTGCAAATTAGGCACTAGCAATATTTGCTGTGGATACACAACAATGTAAATAACTTTTAAATATCTAAAAAAATGAAAGATTGCTAGAAAAAAATATTTACAGATATGGAAACCAGATCAACTATCGCTGCATGCTTCTAGCCAAACAGTAGTATTTTGATTGTCACATCTGATTAGCTGGTACTGCTGTTTTAAGCTACTAAAATGTTCACCTTGGCTCTCTCTGAATAATAATAAGCATCTCCTACAATGTTACCTATATGTTCTGACAGACTTTGTGAAAAGGAAAATAATTACTCACTATAGATTTGAACTTTTTCCATGTAAGTTTGCAGAAAAAAGATTTTATAGGAAAAAAGCAGAGTGATAATACACCTGATTTGTGTGGTTATAGCTCTGGCCTTGTGGAAGATTTATTTATTGAATTCTGTTGACCCAGTAAGCACACTGGGCCTAGAAGTCCCTTTTCAGGAGCGACCGGGAGGGGGGAAATAGATGGTAAGCAACTGAAATTTAACCAGATTAAGCTGTTGGTGGCATTTTTAGTGAATGGGAGAAATTTGGCCAGGACACCGTGAAAATTCCCCTACTCTTTTCGCTAGGGGGTGCTGCGTGGCTGTGGGATAGTGATCAGAGTGATCGAGTTTTTGGAGGAACAATACTTGTTGGTGGCTGAGGAGCGGGTCTCTTCCTCAGCCTGTCTTGTGATGGAGACTAGCATGGATTTGGATACTATTTTGGAGGAAACACTGGTAATACCACAAGACAACAAGAAAGGTTCAGATGCTGACTTACGTTGTTCGACTGAGTTGGGAACTGAGATACCGGTTACAGATCAGACGGCTGTCCTTGCAAAAAAGATGGCTGCTATTTGTTTAAAGCTTGAATTAGCAGAATGGCAGTTTCAAGAAACGTGGAGTAAATTACAGGAGGAACTATGATTGCAGGAGGAACAATCTGAGACACAGGAACCGGATATTGGGACAGGAATAATGGAGACTGCAGTGGCTATAGAGTGTTCGAGTGAAGCAGGGAATCTGCCTGCAATTTCCCCAACTGATGTCTCCCCTGGCTCTCTGGTAAGGCTATTTTCTGCAGTTATGGGTGCTTCCACATTGGATGGTGATGCACAAGAAGGAGTGCGAGTACCCAGTGACATTTCAATTCCACCAAGCTCTGGGAATCAGAATCGGCAAAGTACAGATCCTGTTTTACTTTCCACTCTTTGTGAAGTGACTGACCACTTACCCCCAGTTGTTTTCACGATAGGGCATTCCTTGGGTAGGGGAAAAAAGTTAACAGTAAGGAGGGAGCAGGGAAGGGCAGGAGACAGAATTTCCAGACTCCAGAAAAGTCTCTTAGTCCTGTTCAAGGAGCTCTTGCTATTGCTTCCCCAGGACCTTCATCTTGTACAGCAAATTCAGTCTCAACTGCATTGCAAGCAGCTGGGGGGGTTAAAAATAAATATGGTACTGGGTGGGACGTTAATTTACAAGATATGAAGGCCTTGGGTCCTGTCCCTGTTTGTCCCTCCAGTGTTTTGGCCCCTACTTCTGTAATGAGTATTGGCTCCATTTTACAGCCAGGGTAGCAATCTCTTTTGGAGCAAACTGTTGTCCTGCTGACAGATATACCTCACTCTTTGCTAGAAGAGATTAAGACTTTAGAGGATGATTCTTCCTTAATTACTACTGGGGAGAAGGTGGCTGGCTCTATTCCTTTGGGTCAGGATACTACTAATGAATTGCAAAACAGCCCAGAAACACCCTTGCTGGCCCCTGATAATGTATGGCATGAGACGTGTGAGAACAACTATTCTCCTCTCATAACAGACTTCTATGAGAACCAGCTATGAGAAGAAACGCTGTACGTCTAAAATACAGAGGTGATATTTCGGATGTATCTGACAGGCATTTTGTGGGGAGGGCCTTGCTTAAAGATAGCATGAAGTATTATACATACGAAATTTATGCTCTCATACATGTACCTGAGGATTCTGTATTTGACATTAGCTTTAAACACCCAGCAGGACTTGAAAGGGTTTGGAAACAATATTGACTTTTGAAACTTTCTCCTTTATGGGGACAATTTTTGGCAATGCCTCTAACAAAACCCCTGACAAAGATTACAGTGTTATTTTGGAATGAAGGGATAAATGTAGAGGATATTACCTATTGGTTACAATAGCACTGGAAGGTTAAAGGTTATCTAGAGCCTATATTTAAGCAATAAGACATGACAAAGTGTGTCTTATCATGTAATAACGTCACTCCTGGGGTGGGTTGAAGAACTTGGCTTCGCCTCGTGCTTCCACCACCCCAGGAGTGATGTTATTACACAATAAAACACACCATGGAGTGCCTTATTGCAATTATACAATGGCTTGATGTTATAAAAAATAAAAATTTAAATTAAAAATGTTTTTAGCAGATTTTTTGTGTTTCTGAAGAGACAACATCCATCAAATCAGCCAATAAATCAATACAGTGATGCTATTGTGTAATAACATAACTGTCTCAGGCACAAACTGACCAATCAGAATACAGGAAATTTCATTGCCATTGTATAATGGATGATGAACAACTTTGGATTGGTGGTTGGAAATATCAAGTTGTGTTAGATTTAGAACATAGTCTAACAAAGCATTTACCAAATTGTTTCTTTTTGGGATGAGGCTGTGGGGTGATTTTTTTAACCGGGACCACCCACGGCATGTTCCAAGTGTGGGGATACCTGACATTTGCATAATGTCTACGATAAGCAGAAGTGTGACCTTTGTGGGGAAATGGGTAATTTTGGGACACAATGTCAGCAACCTTTAAGATGTAACTTGTGTGATGAACGGGGACATACTTTTTGTAATTGTTCTTGGGCTTCTCACAATAGTAGAGATATGGCTATTTGAGCTGAACAAGATGATTATGTTGCCACTGCACAAAAAGAAAAACATGTGTATGCTGGAATTGTTAAAATCTGCACCTAATATAGTTCCCCAACCCCACAGTGAGCTTAGTAGGCATGCAGAGTCCACTACAGAGGAAGTAGTTCTGGATGGGGTACTGCCTGAGTCCCAGTCTGCTAGGGTAGATGTGGGGCCTGGAATTGTAGAAACAAGGGGAGAAGTTAATTCGGTGGCAGATGCTGATTTATGTGATCCCCTTCCCCAGACTGTAATTGAGTCCGAGGTGCAAGATGATTTGGCTGAAGCAGAACAGAATATGGAGATGGTAGTGGAGGAGAACCCAATGCCCCCTCCCACTATACAACAGGAAGCAGCATTCCATAGGGTTACTAGATCACAAGCAGAGAAACTCTCAAGCAGCTTCTAAAGTGTTAGAAGGACTCCCAGTTCACAATTCCTATACTTTGTTGTTTGAACAGGGTGGTGACGAAGACAATATTGATTCAGACTTATCCTCAGTTGCTTCTTCGCAGGCTGATGTTACTACTGCTCTAGGGCCTGTTGATAAGCCTAAACCTAGCAAGCATAAAAAGAAGAAATAACTATGATTATCTACCTATTATGCATTGTTATTAAATAATTTTTTTCTCTCCTCTCTATTTTTGCCTTTTATGAATGCAACCATTTCTCTTCTCACAATTAATGTGAACAGCATTAAGTCATTGTTAAAAAGGCGAGTTACTTTTGCTAGTCTTACAGAAGGGGGAAGGCAGGTTATTCTGCTGCAGGATACCAGATTACATTCTTTGCCAGAAGTGAAGAAGGATCAAAGGGACTGGAGATGGGGTGTCTCCTTTTGGTCTTTGGGAGAGGAAACATGTTCAGGATTGAGTTTTTTATTTTCAGGTTTGACTATCCGTGTCTTACAAATTTTTGACATTCAGCCAGGGAGGGCTATGATTATGGATGTGATTCTAAGGAAGGTGACATATATAATTATTAACATATATGCTCCTCAGGTTAAAGCAGATAGGTCCTCTCTCTTTAGGAGAATAGAACCTTACCTGCACACCTCTAAGTTAGTGCTATGGCGAGGTGATTTTAATTGTGGGCTGTCTCACAGAGATTGGGGGGAGGGCTATGACAAAGATCTATAGCGACACAAATGCTCTACTTAAAATCTTACAGGTCAACAATTTATGTGATGCTCATAATATTCTGAAACAAGTTCTCACACACACTTTTTATTGAAGAAATTTGTCCACAAGGATTAATTTTTGGTTTGTGTCTGCTCGGGTTACTTGTCAGGAAGTGGTGGTTGTCCCTTTGGAAACATCTGAACATATGGCTTTCCAGCTATGCTTAGGAATAGTACAGAAGCTTCCCATAAGGAGGGGGTTATTGGAAAATGAATGTTGCTGTTATGCAGGAGGCCCTCATGCAGTCTTCTGTGAGTGAGCATTTTATGTTAAGAGTGGATATTTGTTTTTTGTATGATAGCCCTATAGATTGGTGGGAAGACACTAAGAGAGATCTAAAAATCCTTCATATGAATCTCACCAGAGCAAAAGCTAAAGGAAACTACATCCAGTATTTAGGGCTTAGAGCAAAATATATGCAAGTGCTGACTCACGTTATAAATAAGACAAATAATGTACAGTTACAGTTACAATCCATTAAAGAAAAAATGTGTCTATTTAAAAGAGTCTGAAAAGAAGGCAGCACAACAGCAAATGTATCAAACTAGGGGATCCAAAGAGCTGGTGAAGGCTTATGATCTGGGCTTGTAGGGGGTTCAAAAGTTGGTTATGACTGCCTTAAAAGATAAACAGGGAACCTTAGTGATGCATAATAGTGGGCTTATGCTCTTAGTTCAAGATCATATTAAGGCTACTTTCCAGAAGGGTAGAGTAAGATGGCCTAACTTGTTTGTATGACAATTAGAAATACCATAGTTGAATAAGGAGGAGGAAATTGGTCTCATAACACTGATCTCAGAAATAGAGATTAGGGGAGCTATTTCAAAAATTACCCCAAGGACTACCCCTGGAAATGATGGAATTCCTAATGATTTTTTATAAATGCTTTTCTGACATCTTGGCTCCTTGGTTACAGATTGTTTATATAGAGCTATTTGGGAAGAATATAGGTTGGTGCTTAGCATTGAGGAGGGAAACATGACCTTCCTATATAAAAAAGGGGATCCACAGGAAATTTAAAACTGGAGGCTCCTAAGTTTGTTGAATTCAGATTACAAAATTTTAATTAAAATCCTGACTAATTGTTTAGCTAAAATTGCACAAAAGGTTATTAATTCTATACAGACCTGTGCAATTCCAGGAAGAAATATTGTTCAGAGTGTGACCTTTATTAGAGAAATAGTAGAACAAGGTTAAGAAATGAATTTGGATGGTTATTTGATGACTATTCATCAGGAGACTGCATCTGATGCTGTGAGACAGGAATATATCTGTGCAGTGCTACAACACTATGGAGTTCCAGAGCTCTTCTTATTTCTATTAAGGACATTGTATACTGAAGTGTCAGTCACTCCCTCGGTGAATGGGCATCTAGGTATACCTATTTATCTAAAAAATGGTGTTAGACAGGGTTGCCTTATGAGCTCTTTGTCATATGTGTTTGGATTAGACCCCATACTATGGATCATTGAATCTGTTGCAGATATTCGGGCTGTTACAAATAAGGATGGGATTGTTTTTCAGAAAGTTACCACTTATGCTGATGACTGTGTTTTTACTGTTGCTGATTTAGAATCTGGTGAATAGATTTTACTTATACTGCAGGAAGTTTATGATACCACAGGGATTGAGATTAATATAGGAAAGAGTAAAGTTTTGGTTCTGGGGGATGCACAGGTGGTGGACACAGTTCCCATTTCTATGACGAAAGATGAAGTTAAGATATAGGGCTTGTTCTTTGGTTCTAGGGACTCAGAAAGGAATAACTGGAGCTCAGTGTATGACTTGGCTAAGCTTAAAGTTATGTCTTGGCTTTCCTGGAAAATGACCAGAAATAAAAGGGTGCATTTACTTACAGCATGTATAGCTCCCATGTATTTATATGTTTCACATGTGTTTCCCCTTTCTTTTACTATGCATACAAAAGTTATAGGCCTCTTTTTTCTTTTTTGGGGGCAATAGGTTAAATCCAGTTAAGAGGGTGCATATCTATAGGGCTTGGAAAGAGGGAGGTCTGAACATGATACATCCGTTGATACATCTTTTTGGGAATTTTTTCTTTAGTGCTATTCATCCCTTAGTGCTAGAATCCGAGGGTGTGGGTTTGCTGTGTATATGGTTATGGGTAACCCCTTTCTTGATGGCATGGGTAGAGGTAAATGGCATCCCTCAAAGAAAGCACTTCCAGGGTATGTACAGACTACATTAAGATATATTAGGACATGGAAAATCGAACTTGCTTGGTTCTTGGGAAAGGAGAAAAAATATTTTTATAAAGTTATTCTTGACAAATGGTACAAGGTAAAGCCCTTATTTCAAGTACTCCCAACAATAAATACTGTGCTACTGTTGGAAAGTATGGTGGAACCATGGATCCCTCTTAAGATGCAAGACTTCATATGGTGATGTGGGTATCAGATGTTAAATGTAAAGGGCAATTAAAAGCACAAGCAACTTGATGACAGAGGATGTGGGGAGCCACTTTGTAATGGCCAGGTGAAAAGTATGCAGCATATGTTTTTTGACTATGTGCATGTTCAGGGGTTTTGGAACCAGTTGGCTGGTTGGTGGGGAGAAACTCTCTTTCAACACATGTCTTATGATATTTTAATTTTAGGGCAATTTCCTGCTTAAAATGGACAAAAAGCACTGTTTATGTCCTTCTAGCTTGTTTCAAATGGTCCTTATGGCAGACGAGATGTCTAAGATCCCTGCAAGGTAAAGTGATTCCACTTCAAGAAGTTCTTTTTAATATTCAAGGAGAGCTAGATAGAATATATGAATATGAATATTGTACATTAGGACAGGCTGTGGGTTCTAGCCTATGGAAGAATGTTGGGTGGGTGGGCTAATGCTTGTCATGATTTCTTCCTTTTTTGAAACCTTCTCTAGAGTGTTGTATATAGGAAGTTACTGTACCAAGAATTTTTGTTATTTATTTAGGTGATGGGTCTTGTTTTTTGATATCACAGATATTTCACTACGGGATTATGTTGGTCTGGAAATCATGCATGGAATGTTATGAGGTCGGCACTATGTGGTTATTGATAAGACTTATACTGCATTTATGTTTTTGATTTCACTTTTTTTATCTCTTCAGTTTTGCTTTTGAATATTGAATAAAAATGTCCCCTTCTCTTTTTCGACAAGTGCCATGGGATCTTTAGCATCCACCTGAACTACCACCAATCCAAGCAGATGGGACCTCGGTTTAATGTCTCATCTGAAAGACAGCACCTCAGAAGTGCAGCACCACCCTCATGCATGTACCATGTGACTATCATTTGTCTCTCCTATTGTGTTCCTTAAAAAAAATTTTTTAGGGCCATTTCAAGTTAATTGGTTTATACACCACACATATTTATTTGACTGGCTTTTTAATTCAGAAGACTTAACAGTATTAAATTACTTAACAAATGTTTTGCTTATAGCCAAGAAAATCAGGGAGGCTAAGTAGATTGTGTATCTCAGAATAGCTCAGAATAGCAGTTTAAACGTTAACCGAAAGTCTTCTAACATTATATAGATTCCAGTATATGAAATATGCTTGCCACATGTACATCTCTCTTCTGAAACAATGCTATTGTCACACATGCCAATTGTATTGTCCATATTTTCTGGAAAAAAATAGTATATATATATATATATATATATATATATATATATATATACAGTATATATATATATATATATGTAAGGTATATAGCATACTTTTCATTTTATCTAACAGATCCATGATGGGTCATCGACAGTCAGCTGCCGGTTTGCAGAAGCAACAAGTGTTTTCTTCAGGGGCTTCACCCCGAACCCCCCACGCTGGGAGCTGTGGCCCCCCACCACCCCCACTTAGGATTCTCAACTCCAAGTTGGAGCTGAGTCAGGGGGGTGCAGGACACCTTATAGACAGTGTTGTGTGCCTGTGGGTTCCCTACAGTGACGTGGCACTGCTGTCGCTGTGGGGGACTCTGCTGTGGACATGTTGACTTTGGGGATGTATACCTTATCTAACTGTCTATGATAAGACAGGCTTCAGCTACCTTAAGCTGAATTTTAAAATGTCTAGTTATCAAGTGTATGAAGGTGAACTTGTATCTTTAGCCAGATAGGGACTTCCGTCCACTGAATAGGGGAATTCTAGCAATTACATCCAGATTACATGTTGGTAAGACAGCAATATCTAATGCCTTTTGTCACTTAAAACCTATAGCTAATAATAATAATAATAGTTATCTAAGTCTTAAGTTTTCATTGATGAAATTGAATTTCATGTCCTTGTTGGCATTTATTCATTAGGAATGGAGACGTTTATTCATTAGGAATGGAGACTACAAGCCGGCCTAGTGGCATTGAGGGTTGAGACGCTGGATGCCACACCTCACTCCACACTGGTGACCCAGGTTCGGGAATGAGCCTGGGTCATCGTGGGTCAGCAGGGGAGGACTAGGATTGAGCATCTGATGACTACTCTCCTAGTCCTGGGGAGATGGGGTGGGTGCACACACCGCTCTGCTGGTCCCTGAGGATGCCTGGTGGTACTACAGTTGCACTGGTCCAGTGGGGGGGAAGCACGGAAGATGTCTGCACATTAGTGCGCTGATGTCCTTGCATGTCTGTGCTTCTATTGGGGGAGAAATCAGGGGAAAATGGCAGCACAGATCAACGGCAGCTTGATAGCCGCTGTTCCACCGACCGACGATACCTGGAATGGCAAGTGCCGGTAATGGTTCCTCACCCGGCATGGGGGCTATGGGGGGCCCCCTTCACAGGCAGAGATGCATCTGCCAGCTGGGCTTGTAGAGCTTCGGGCTGGAGGTGGAAGGAGCAGTGGCTGGATGAAGAGCAGGACTGTGGCTGGTAAGGAGAAAAATGTTAAATGATAAAAAGAAAAAAGGAATGGAGACTACCATATGGTACTGCAATATGGATTACATGCTAGTGAAATAGCATTATCTAATACGCTGTACCTCTACATACATGAATAAATAGGATGCTGAGCTTTTTAATATTAATATGATTATACAATAAGAGAATCACAGAGATGACATATTTGTTTTTCTGTTCAGTAAATGTACATTCTAAACATTATGTTTTGTTTATCAGTGGCTTCATAAGTATTTTATATGTACAGCTGAGTCAGCAATGATGCATCACAGTAACCTGCAACAAGTGACATATCGCAAAATGTTGCATGACCAAAGATCTTGATTGCCATTGAATTACACAGTTCCCAGAAATATACTGCAGCATTTTGTGATATACTGTTGTATTACTGCAGTGCATCCTGGCTAATGCTGTTGTATATTTAATGTGAAACTGTACTGACATTTCTGTTTTTGTATTATATAATTTATAAATCTCGTAAAGGCCATTTTGCAGATCAACATAATGACTGAACTGAACATTAAGGTGACACTTCAGCTTACGTGATACCATGAATGATACTGCCTGAGGGCAAAGTGTTGTGTTGCAGTACCTTAATGAGGTAAGCTGTTCTGTAGCAAAGAAAAAGATTAGAACAGTTACCACTGTGCCTGACAAATGATGCCATCCTTAAGAGCAGGTGAATTATAGGAAGGTATTGCTGTCAAAGAGCTGCTGACACCTCTGGGAAAACCTGAGAATACATAATATTTTGACACAGTTCAGATTATATTTCCTATATTTGTATATATGTATATATGTCTACTCCTCATTATTTATTACAGGGGAATTCTGCAGGTAAAATGGATCTATACCTCTTAGAGTTAATCTGCCCTTACAGGTTATCCTGTCTTGAAGTTATATAATCGTTTGTCATGGGAATGACAGAGTCATAAATAGAGTACTATTAAATCAGGTGGAAAAACACACAACAGTAGTTGATGAACTTTAAAGGAAATAAAGATCCTGTTTTGATATATATGACCGGTGCAATAAATAATGGAGATAAAAATACAGAGCTAGAGGAATATGAGTATAAACAGCACTTTGTCCAAATAATATGCTTTTCACACTTTTCATTGTGGTAGCAACTGCTCTTGCTCTTTACTCTCATGCATTTTTAATTCTGTACATGTGTAGCAAGCATCCATTTATGGTGCTGTAGGCATGCAAAGAAATCACAGGGCATAATCAGCAATTGTAGAAGGTAGAATTGTCCAGACAGATCTGAACTGAGTCCATAATCAATATAAGCTGCTCAGGTTGCCTAATCAGTCTCAAAGTTCAATAGGGGTAAGGTGCCAAGGGAAGCTAAAAAAAATGAAAAAAGAAGAGCAACATTTGTTGTGAGTCTTGAAAGATGAATGCAATTGTTTTTTAAAGCATTTACCTGAGCATCAGAGATTTGCATCTCAGTCTGTTGTAATGGTGCCCCATGGGGGAGGGAGGTATGCAACCTATGTCTTTGGTGACTAGCAGAAAACTTACTCATTGATTCCTAATGAACTGTATGGTTACAATCAGTGTGGAGAAGATGCCAGCTGTGGATGCAGTTATATACCAAAGTTAGGAGATTAACTAACCTAACAACTCCCAGCCCCCGATGCACCTGAATGAAGAGAATGCATCTAATAGTGTTGAGTTGTTTACCACCAAGCTTACCATGACAAGTTCTCCTTCTCAGAATATAAATAATGTACAGATGCTCACGACACCTACCCCTACCCAACATATGAATGTGCATGATGCTACTACCAGTTGCACAAATGAAAAGAGTTTGCCACAAATGGATACTAGGGATAATCAAGACCTCCCAAGGCAGTACTTCATCTTGGGGGATTCCATAGTTAAATATGTGGACAAAATCATATGCAGAAGGGACAAACAAAACATAGCATATAGTTCCTTCATGGGTGAAGGTCTGAAAGATAGTCACAAAATGACCAAAAATATTCTTAAAAACTCTGGACCAATGCCTCTAGTTATAGTTCATGCAGGAACAAATGACATAAATCAACTGTCAACCGATGAAATTAAAAAGGAATTTACTGAACTAGGGAAAACTTTGGAGACAATGGACTGTGAAATTCATTTGTCAGAAATCCTTTGATGAAAGAAAATAAAATTAAATCAGTAAATGAGAGTTTCAGAAAATGTACACTCCAAAAAGGTATGCCTCTGTTACTCATTGAGAATCTTTTCATAGTAACAATTCGCTATTTTGTTGGGATGGGCTCCACCTAAGCAAACGAGGAGCTTATAAACTAGGGAAGTCATTCAAAGATATTATCATTCACAATTTAAACTAGATAACCAGGGGAACAAGGGCAAAAGCAAAGTTACCGTACAAAAAAATAAAAATCAATATAAAATTCTCAACATAAATGTAAGAAGTTTAAATCAATCCAAATTAGTCAAGCTAGGGATCTACCTTAAGGACAATAAGGTAGATATTGCTTGCATAACAGAAACATGGTGGGATGAAGCAAGCAGTTGGTTAAACAACATTCAGGGGTACCAACTCTTTTATAAAAACAGGGAAAACAAATGAGGAAGTGGGGTCTGCTGCTATGTCTCTAATAGCATACATGGCAGCGAGCTGAAACTTAATATTCAGCACAATTCCAATATTGAGACCTCATGGTTAAATTTACACTTTACTCAATATCCAAAACTTGTCTTAGGTACCTGTTACAGGGCTCCATCTAGTGACAAAAATTATAATAACGCAGTATCACGCGAAACTGAAAAAGTGTCTGATTAGGGGATATATTTGTTGTAGGGGATTTCAATGTCCCTGGAATTGACTTGAATTCTTTAAAAGGGGTTAATGAGTTTGAAAAGGATCTCCTTGATACTTTATGAAATTGTGGCTGTGAGCAGCTAATCCTGGAACCGACAAGAGACTCTAACATTTTAAGTATGTGTAGGTACTGTGTTATTCTCTCCCACATATGTTCCACATCCAGATCTTTTAATACCTTATCCCATGAGATGTTACTTAATTCTTCTGATAGTTTGGTCCAGTTAGTATTTTTGTAATCAGGAATTTTAGTATTATCTGTTAGAAACATAGAAACATAAAATTTGACGGCAGATAAGGACCGCTTGGCCCACCCATTCTGCCCATTTCTCTACCTAATGGATAAGCTGCAGATCCTAGTTAACCAGCAACCTACTTCTTTCTACCCCCACCCCCTAGAACTGCCTTATGACTGTCCCATGCGTGCTTGAATTCAACCACTGTTTTTGACTCCACAACCTCCTTCGGAAGGTCGTTCCATGCATCCACAACCCTCTCTGTGAAAAAATACTTCCTTACATTACCTCTGAGCCACCCCCCCATTTTCAAATTGTGCCCCTTTGTTCTTGCACACCTCTTTTTCTGAAAGATGCTACCCTATGTGTTATTATTGAAGTACAGTTAGAAAGGGTGCATTCAATTATATTATGGTCACTTGTACCTAGATGGGCTCTGATTCTTGGATTACAAATTCTGTCTATAGAATTTGTTATTAATAGATCTAAATTAGGAATGTAGAAATTTTTATCATAAATCTCCGGAGTGGGAAATTTTCGTGTTGATTGGATGTACAGTTGCAGAATCGTAGCGCTTTCAGAAAGTGAAAGATCCCTCACGTTGTGTTTTCTTTGTCCACCCATAATGCACAGAAGAATGCATTTGAGTGGGTTTAACTTGGGTTGTCTGCATGGGTCCTGGCTAGCAGTGGTGCATTTTCAAAGATTTCATGAAAAAATCTTCCTCCAGTCAAAAGTTATAGCATTTTAATGTCCCATTATAGCCTGTGGGAAAATTTATATCTGCACTGCGAAAACAATCGCGATCACATTTTTTCAGTCGAGTTTGCCAAAAATGTTGTCGTGCTGACGCCATCTTGTTTTCAGTTAGTGAGAGAGAAAAAACATTATAACTCAAAAAATACTGCACTTTTGAACACGACAATCATTGGGTTTACCTAAATGGGCCCCAAGGAACATACCTATGGCATTACTTTGTGGCCAGGTAGTCTGGAAACATGTTTTTGAAATGTTTTAAATATTTTTGATCGCGGCAACATTTTTTGTGCCATGAAAACAATTGTGAAAACTTTGCATATGATTGCAGCAACATTTTTTTGATTGTGATCACATTCCCATTATAGAGATAGGAAAATTTTCCTATGTGTTCCTTTTCTTTGTCACTTGATTGTGGCAAGCTGGATTGTGCTATTGGCCTTAAATTTTCAGGGTATGATGCCCTTGTGCCACGAATGTGCCTTTCACTAGTTTGTTGCAGAAAAATTCAAGAAGACCATAGTAATACCATTCCAAAGTTCAGAAATTTCCCCATAGGATAACATTGCAGCAGTTGTTTTCTTTGTCCGTTCATTGTGGCAATGTGGATTGCGCTATTGGTCTGAACTTTTTAGGGTGGAAAACACTAGTCCCAGAGGTGTGCCTTTTGGTGGTTTTGTATGGAACCATTAAACACATCCATACTTACAGCATTCTAAAGTTCAGAAATGTTTCCATAGGATAACATTGCATTGTCACTGATGCCTTTCAGGGGCCTGTATGGTTCGAGATATGGACTTTTCATTGCAAAATTTCTTAGTCCCCCCAAAAGGGGTACTAAGCTCAGAAGTAGGTCAGAAAGCCATGAAACACATGACATTTTAATTTTTTTTCTAGCGTGTATGGTTCCTGAGATATTTGCAAATTAGTGTTCCAACTGCTCATTTTTATGGCTGTAGGCCACTATTACACCATCAGAACTAACTGTGGCAAGCTGTATTGTGCTATTGGCCTGAAATGCCAAAAATGTTGTTGTGCTGCCGCCAACTTGTTTTCAGTTAGCTAGAGAGAAAACTGAAACTGTTGTGCCCAAGTGGCATTTTACACTCAGAAGCCTGTACAAGCAGTGACTGACCTCTTAAAGTTTTGTTCTCTGAACATTGACTTGCCCCCTAGTTATTTATGTGCTGTGCAGATAGTACTACTGTCTGAGTACAACATGGGTACCCACTGTGATGGCACCTGTATTGAGCTGTCTCCTCAAGCTAGTCCTGCTGTTCCCTATTGTGTTAGCCACCCCTGCACATCTTGGTCAGGGTATTGTTTTACCTAGCATTAGGGTGGTGCACCCTTAGGGGTGGAGATAGGCTTACTCAACCTGTCAAGAATCATAGGCATACCAGGGCCAGGCTTCTCAAACTAACCATTGGTGCCTTAACAAAGCTGCTACTTCTGCTATTGATATGCTCAGGTAACATCAAATTAAACCCTGGTCCCATCTCTCCCTCTCTTCTCCTTTGGACACAGCCACTCTTAAAATAATGAGTTTCTGGCATATCAATGTTTGTAGCCTCCTAAAAAAGTTTACTATGGTACAGGCGTGGCTTAGCCATACTCAACCAGATGTCCTGGCAATATCTGAATCCTGGCTTAGGCCAGCCTCCCAGGTTAGAGAGATTAGTATTCCCTTCTACCAGTTAATCAGAACTGATAGACCTACTAGGGGAGGTGGAGTAGCAATATACGTCAAGAAAAGGTTCACAACATCCTGCATGGATTCAACCTCTATTAAAAATGAGTTTGAAAGTCTGACACTTAAGATTGAATTATCTACTTCAGTGCCCATCAGAGTGATTGGTTGTTATAGACCCCCATCTGCAGGAACACCAATCCTATCACATCTTGGCTTCACCCCCAAACACTTTTTGTGATGCTCATGGGTTAGTGCAGCTAATTCAAGAACCTAGACATCCTAATAAAAAAGAACCCTTGTAACAGTTCATTTTTAGATGTTATATTAGTTGATAAGCCACATTTTTTCATGCACGCCTGAACCTTCTTCGCTGATGTCAGTGACCATTGTTTCATTGCTGCAGTTAGGTCACTACATCAAACAGGTACTTCAGCTAAATTCATCACAAAAAGGACACAGCACAACTTCTATGTGGCCACCTATACTTTTGAACTGGGACACTCACCACGCTGGCAAGACTTCTAGCTAGCCACCATGGTCAACACGGTGTATGATATCTTTAATGAAATTCTGGTAGTGGCCCTAGATGTACATGCCCCGATGGTAAAAATCCAAATAAAAAACAAAACTTGTCGCTGGTTCACTCCTGAGCTGAAAGCCACCTTGCTAGGCAGGGATAGGCTATGGAAAAAGGTGTGGTAGACAAAGCTGGACTCAGACTGGTGTTACTTTAGGAAGGCATGCAATACATGTACAAAAATGGTCAGAGATGCCAAGGAGTCATTCTATCTTAAGGAGTTGGACTCTGCTGCAAAGTGCTCCTCTAAATTCTGGAGGACAATCAAGGATATGTCCAGTCATACCCCAGGTAACTCCTTGCCACCAAAAATCACATTCGAGGGGGAAACTATATATGTGACAAACAGGGGATCTTAGAAGCATTCAACAATCATTGTGCCACAGCTGATCTAGCCTTTGACAATTCCCCTGCAGCTCTGGTCCACTCACAACTAAGTGACCCTTGTATAGAAGCTATTACCCTGGTACCCAGCTTCTCATTCCAACCTGTATTATTGAAGGAGGTTGAATATCTTATACTTCAGTTGGATGTTAAGAAGAGTGCTGGAGCTGATTTATTGGATCCCTACTTTATAAAAATCATTTATCATGTCCTTGCTGTTCCTACCACCCATCTATATAATTTATCACTGTCCCAAGGGTCCATTCCTATAATATGGAAAACTGCCCATGTCATCCCATTCTTTAAATCTGGGGATACCTGTGACCTCAACAACTATAGGCCGATTTCCTTACTGCCAATTTTGTCAAAGCTCCTGGAAAAGGTTGTCAGTAATCAACTTAGAACCTATCTGTAAGTTAATAATTTACTAAACCCTGTGCAATCAGGTTTTGGGACTAAACATAGCACTATTTCGGTCCTTGCCAAAGTAACAAGCAACTGGTACAATGATCTAGACAGCGGAGACTTTGTCTATGCTGTATTTCTAGACCTTAGTAAGGTTTTTGATACTGTGGATCATAGCCTGCTAATTTCCACTCTGAAGAGCATAGATCTTGACTCAGCATCCTTGCACTGGTTCACGAAGTACCTGGTAGGACGTCAGCAACAAATCAAAGCTGAGGTGGAGTTATCCCCACTCAAACCTCTTCTGAGGGGAGTGCCACAAGGATCCATACTTGTTCCACTGCTCTTTGCTATCTATGTAAACAATATTGATGTGGGTATCAACAAGGCAAAAATTCACCTGTTCGCTGATGACACAGTGGTATACATAAGTCGACTGACTGCCGAAGCTGCCTGTGCAGACCTACAGGAAGAATTTGACCTACTTCAGATCCAGCTCCTCCACAAAAAAAACTTCTTTTAAATGCAAAAAAGACAAAGGCAATGCTGTTCTCTCCCTATAGCCATGTGACAAACCCTGCCAGCTCTGGAGCACTGCCACTGATCTTCACAATTCTGGGAGAAAAATTGTACTTTATCCCAAAGTTTAAAACTTAGGAATGTGGTTAGACCAGAACCTCTCATTTTCTGAGCATGTTGAAGACCTGGCAAGAAGTTGAGGCAGAGGTTGGGTCTATTCTATAGAATTAGCCTGTTCCTTACTCATGATGCCAAACTACGACTAGTCCAAATTACTTTTCTTTCCCTAAATAACTATGGAGATTTCCTATATAGTCACTGTCCCAAAGCCTCACTTATCAAGTCGGACACACTTCATCATAGGGCCACCAGGTTTATTACTGGTCTCCCCATCTCTACACATCACTGCTTATTGTACAAAGCTGTAGGATGGTCCTTGCTTATATTCAGGTGGGAAAGAAATGCAGTCCTTTGGACCTACAGAGCCATTATAAAAAGGTTCCCACATTGTATATCTGAATGTCTTCCCCTAACCAAAGCCCCGCTAAAGCCGCCAACCAATCGGATTGTGAGCGCTTTCCGGCCTTTGCTCCCGATTGGCTTCTGCAGTTTACTTCAATGATCCTTCCAATTCCTGCAAAATTGGATGATCTGCCTGTACTCTGTTAAAATAGCTGTAACCACCTCTTTCCCTGACAGATGGGATCTTCTTCTTTACATCTTAGAGTGCAAATCTCCGAGGTATGAGTGATTATGCTCCTTTTTGAACCTTTGCTTGAGATTGGCCTTAGGTGCCTAAGCATATTCATTACCTTCCATGCCTTGTGACCTTCCCTGTGGCCCGACAGTCCATCGGACACAGACAGCCAGCGTAAGCAGCTAGAATTGGAAATATGTGCAAATATGCAAAGAAGTGCAAAGTAATGCACCTGGGAAATAAAAATCCAGAAGAAGAGTACACAATAGCAGGGGAGATACTAATGACAACAATAATGGAAAGGGATCTGGGTGTAGTCATATCAGATGACCTAAAGGTGGGTAAGCAATGTGAGAAGTCAGTAAGGAGAGCCAGGGGGATACTGGGATGCATAGGGAGGGGCATCACAAGTAGAAAAAGGGAAGTGGTTATCCCTCTATACAGACAGTTGGTGAGACCCCATCTGGAGTACTGCATGCAGTTTTGGAGACCTCATCTACGCAAGGACATAGACAGGATAGAAGCAGTCAGAGGAGGGCAACTAAATGGTGCAGGGTCTACATCAGAAACCATATGAAGAGAGACTGAGAGAGCTTAATATGTATACCCTTGATGAAAGGAGGGACGGGAGGACATGACAGAAACTTTTAACTACCTCAAGGGAATCAACAAAGTCCAGGATGGTAGCATCTTTCAGAAAAAGAGATGAGTAAGAACAAGGGGGCACAATTTAAAGTTAGAGGGGGGACGGCTCAGGGGTAATGTGAGGAAAATCTTTCATGGAGAGAGTGGTGGACGCATGGAACCGCCTTCCTGGAGAGGTTGTGGGGTCTAAAACAGTGGGGGAATTCAAACATGCATGGGACAGACGTAAGGCAATTATAGTGGGGGGGTTGCAGGAAGTAGGCTGTTGGTTAGCTAAGATCTGCAGCTTATCCAATAGGTAGGGAAATGGGCAGACTGGGTGGGCCAAGTGGTCCTTATCTGCCATCAAAGTCTATGTTTCTATGTTTCTATGTGCGGTAGGTGCTATTCCAACCATTGCCTCAGTACCTCGCTCACACCTTCTACTTGCAAATCGTGGTACAGCCGCCTCCCTGTCCTAATGTAAGCATTCCCTAGGGCTGCCGATGATAGTGCCTGGCAGGCTGTTTGTTCCCTTTCAGACCTAACTATACCTATTTTATTCCTTTTTCTGAACTGTGTCAAGACAAAAGCTGTTATCACTTATTTTGTCTGACTGTTATGATAGCGTTACCTAGGTCTCACTTGTGTTTCTTAGGGAAATTCCTGTGATAATATCCATCTCTGAATCTCTGTGGTCTAGCCTGCTCCCACTATTTTATACTGATCACTGTGTCTTATTGATGATCCCTAACTAACTGTTACGTTATGTTCGTTCTTTGTTTTTTGATTTGTACTTCTACTATGTTTTATGCACACTGTAAATATAGCTGTTTGTACTATAATCTGGACTTAACCAGGTCCATCTTGTAAATGAGCTTGCTCAACGATGTTTGCCTGGATAAATAAAGATTTGATTGATTGATTGATTGATTGACTTAGCACTCGTAGTGCTTTGTGGTGCCCTTATCTCAGAACTGATGTGAGATAGGAATTCATTCAATTTATGTCTCGAGCACTGCTCATTGTCACGATTACACTGACACTTGAATTTTTTCCTAGCTGCTACGCTTCCTGTCATATGGGCACATTAGTGTTATAAGGGCTGCTTGGCTTATAGTGCTGCTGTATGGCTCCATACTTATGTGTAGGTGGTAGTGCAGGGCCGGAGGGCCTGCACTCCCACAGACACATATCATAATGTACAACTGGGCAGCTTGATGGGAGCGCAGGGCCCAAAAGGCCCCTCACTCCCATCAAGACATTCCATTTACTACTAACATTACACTTTTAAAAAAAAAGAAAGGAAATTATTTGCAAAAACTTCATTAATGCATCAGCTAGGGTTGTTTCCACAGCAACAAAAGTGTGGAAATTCCACGTTAGGGTTACCACCATCCCATGCCCCCTCCTCAAAACCCTAATGCCACATTCCCCCAACCCTGCACACACACACACACACACACAGACATATATACAAGACACTTGCAACATTGTACATCACTATACCACTCTGGAACATCTGTAAGCACAATCATCACAACACTTTACTAATTTCAGATAACAGAATGTAATGAAAAAACAAATACAGTAAAAGTCAATCAATCAATCAATCAAAATCTTTATTTATTCAGGTGAACATCATTGAGCATAGCTCATTTTCAAGATGGACCTGAGTGGTCATAACAAAAGGTTACAGATTGTATACAAAAACATGATATTGAATAAGCACAAATACAACCATTTATGAGTGAGATAGATGTACAAATATTTACATATATACAAGACAAAGGACAGTAAACCTAAAGCCTAATAAAGGAGAGAAAACAAACAGTCTAGTAGGGATAAGGCTTGGATAATGGTACATGGGTGGGCATATATGTATGAGGTTTGATGGGGAAAGGACCAGATGAATGATAGAAGAATAGGGAGGAGCTTTAAAAGAGGGGGGTGGAGGAGAGAGGGTGTGTGCGAGGGGTTGGGGGTGTGGGAGGACTAGGTCTTGAGGAAGCAATTGCACAAATCTGGGATTAGGCTGGTATACAGCTTTTTGAAGGATGTAAGAAGAATCAGTGTATCCATTTTCAATGACTTTTGGATAGAATTCCAGATAAGTGCCAGGGAATAACTGATTGCAGCTCTTCCATACCGGGTGCAGGTGATAGGAATCTTCAGCAGGATCAGTTTGTTGATCCTCAAGGTGTAGGGCCTGGATGTGATCCGTTGAAGCAGTCTGAGATGTAGGAAGGAGTTTGTTTGTCAGAGCTTTGTAGATCCAGATAGCAGCATTTTTTTTCTTCTATGTTGCAGGGATGTCCAACTGACTGCATTGTAGAGAGAGCAATGATGGGTGCTAGAGGGAAGGTCAGTAATGAATCTAATAGCTCTATGATACAGGGTGTCTAATTTGTTTAGATGGGAGAGGGAGCAATGACCATAGAGGAAGTCAGCATAATCAATGAGGGACAGGAATGATGCTAGGATTAATCTTTGTTTGGAATCTTTGGTCAGGTAGTGTTTGATCCTATAGAATAGACCCAGTCTTTGTCTTGGCTTTTTTAGGAGCTCTTCAACGTGGGTAGTATAGTCTAGTTTATTGTCTATCCATACTCCTAGGTATTTGAATTTGTCAACATATTCCAGATTTTCACCAAGGATGGTAGAGAGTTGTGGGATGGTGAATGATGGGATAGTGGAAGAACAGTTCTTGGTGGCAAAGAACATAGCTTTGATTTTCTTGGCATTTAGTAATAATTTCTTTTCTAATAGGTTGTGCTGAAGGAGGGAGAATTCAGACTGTAGGAGCTCACAGGCTTTTGATGGTGAGGGATTGCTCACATATAGTACAGTGTCATCTGCAAAAAGGTGGATATTAGAAAGTGAGAGATTGGAATCAATATCATTGATATAAATGGCAAAAAGGATGGGACCCAGGATGGAGCCTTGCGGTACACCTCTTAGGAGTGGTTTAGAGGTAGATAGATCACCTTCATTTTTTACCAGTTGTAATCTTCCGGAGAGATAGCATTTGAACCATTTAAGAGAGAGTGAGTCAAGGCCTATGGAGTTCAGAGAGGAGATTAGAAGATCATGATCCACAGTGTCAAAGGCTTTGCTTAGATCCAGAAACACAGCACAGGTATTATTCTTTTTGTCTAGGGCAGTCTGCCAGTTATTTGTGACTTTTGCTAGTGCAGAGATGGTGCTATGCATAGATCTGAACCCAGATTGAGCTGGATTTAGGAGATTGTTGGTATCAAGGTAGGCAGTTAACTGAGAGTTTACCAGCTTCTCAAGCATCTTGGATAGTACTGGTAAGATGGAGATGGGCCTATAATTTCTGAGGTCCATGGGATCACCTGCCTTAAGTAATGGAAACACTTGAGCTGTTTTCCATATTGAGGATAGAACCAGTGGCAAGTGATAGATTGAAGAGGTGGGTGAGGCGGTTAAGGCATGCAGAGCTACTTTTAGAAAGTGAGGTCCAGGGAGTCTGCACCTGCACTTTTGGTGGTATCTAGCTGGAGTAGAAGGTCTTCTACTTCTTTGAAGAATATTGGTTTGAATGAGAATGTGGAAGCAACCTTTTGACCCTCAGTAGATTGTAGGTTTAGAGATGATCTTAATAGGTTTGCAGGAGAGGAGTCGAAAGCCAGGCCAGCTGTAGTGAAATGATCGTTAAAGGCATTCAAGATATTTTGCTTGTCGGTGATTTCAATACTATTTAATTGAATAATTGAATTTAATTGAAAAGTGACTCTATACTGCCAGCACAGTATGATGACACATTGCTGCTGGAATATCTTTCTAATACAATCACACTTAGTCTGTACACATTTTCAAAATATTGATTTATATGTGTCATAATCCAACTATTGGGTCACTGCAAGTATAGTCGCTACCACATAGGCATGTGGTAGCTGGACAGATACACCTGACACTTACACAGTACTTTGGAGATACTGCTCCAGTGGAAAACTACCACCAACACATGTTGTTATGCTGCTGCGTTACCTGGAAATACTCATTAACAGTATGTTATGGTTACCTTTCCATGTTACAACTGTTGCTTTTACACTTTACTTGTAAACTATGCTACAAGACATTACTTTTATTACTACCACTGTTTGTTATTAGGACTAACTCACTGTTTCACAAAACAAAATGTAAACATACAATGACTGTTGCTAGACTCACAGAAACTTTCAATTCTAATACACTATGTGTGGATAACATTCTGTGTGTTTCATCAGCTGTTAACTATTGAAATATGTGCATCACCATGATTGCCCAGCATGTGTGTGTGCCCCCACTCCACCATGATGGCTGCAGAACTCATACACTTGCTGCACTGTCACAATGCCTGTGTCCTGTGGAACATTTACAGAGTTGTATGTCACTTCTGTTACCTGCTCCTCCTTGTCCCTTGGTTGCTTTTCTTGCCTTAGCCTTCCCTTGCTTGCATGTGTGGGGATGGGGTGGCGTGGGGGAATGCAGAGTTAGGGTTTTGAGGAGGGGGCATGGGGGTGAGGTGGTAACCCTAACGTGGAATTTCCACACTTTTGTCGGTGTGGAAACAACCCTAACTGATGCAGTAGCAAAGTTTTTGCAAAGAATATATATATATATATATATATATATATATATATATATATATCTGTCTATCTATCTATCTATCTATCTATCTATCTATCTATCTATCTATCTATCTATATGTATGCAGGTACATTGCTGTTTTTTCTCTCACAGGTCACCCAGTCATACTTTGGTTGCACATTCTTTGGCTTGCTGAGGAATGTGCTGTAGGAAAACTCTTAAGCCAGGAAAGGTAAGTATTTTTTTTTCTGGTAGGGTACCATTTAGAAGCAATTTCATGAATGGTTTTGTTTTGACTTCTTTACAGGTTTTCTATATATCCTCTGGATATATACCAGTAGCATGTGTTCTTATGTGAAATTGAAGAAAGCACCAATGGCAGCACACAGCTCTGAAATGTTACCTGCAAACAGACGAAGAAGAAACAATTATTAATTCATTACACTAACACATTCTGTTCTAACTAAGTGTGGCATTTACTGTCTGTTATATCCAGCTTAACAGATACCAAGCTACTAGTAAGCCTCACCAAGACCAATAACAAGTTTAGTGTGTGTGACATGCACTGGCCCAGTGTCTTAAGTTACATTCCAAAAATTCTTTGTCATGACATGGATAAAACATTGTTCAACCCAATGGCATGCTGAAGTAAGCCAGTGACTGATGTACATGAAAAATATATTATCTGCCATATGTTACCTACTTTGTATGATTTACATTGGCTTGAAAAAATGAAATCCCTGAAAGAAGTGATGAAATAAGATTGATATACTTACCTGAAACTGATATCCTATAGGTGGTTGTAGACAGTACTGCAGTCATTCTGTTCTCCAGTTCATTAGACTGTTTGAAACTGGAAACCAGTAAAAAAAGAAAAAACTTGGCTGTATATGTTTCTCAAGTGCATCTCTAAAATGTTAAAGGAAGCATTCACACAGCTCAAGAAAATTCTATAGTATGACAAATTAGTACATACTCACTGTAAACTACTGATAATAAGAAGTGTGGTGGCTGTGGCTGGATGTGGGCTGCTTCTGACAGGTCCTGGTCACAGGAACACATTCCCTCTCACTGTTATAGTGACTGGTCGCTTTGGCTGGCTGGTGATTACTTCTGGTTATGGGTGCAGGAACACATTCTCTCTCCATATTAGATGGATTAGTGGCTTTGGCTGGCTGGTGGTTACTGCTGGTCATGGGCACAGGAACATATTCTCTCTCACTATTAGACAGATTGGTGGCTTTGTCTGTTTGTTGGCTACTTCTGGTCATGGGCACAGAAATACATTCTCTCTCCCTATTAGATTGTTGGCTTTGGCTGGCTACAGGTTACTTATGGTCATGTGCACAGGAACACATTCTTGCTCACTGTCAGACAGATGGCCTGGTACCTGGATATGGTGTGTTACAGCATTTCAGTGTCACTCAGGAGCAAGATATCTTTAAATGGCAGGATTTAAGTGGCTACCACCTACTACAAGTGGACAGTTGTGTTTAAGAGGCTGATTGTGTTTGCTAATGACAGCACACGTTCAGTTAAACAGCAAGTACCCCACTGTCAGATGCCCAGCCCACCTCACACATATATAATAGACAATCTGCTCCACTATTGAGGGCTACTAAAAATTCCATTTGCTTCCCTCCACCTACAAAGTTATAGCAACCCAAATGTGCACCCCATAAAAACAGAGCCATGTCTTACACACCCCCAGGAATGTACCCCCAGACCCCTTTTGTGATGTTAGAAAATGAATACTGAGTGTGCATTCCATTAACTTGTATGTATGCAATATTTCTGTGGCTTTTGGTACTATTAAAAGATGCCATGTATAAAAAATAAAAGCAGTTGCTCAAGTAACAGTCACTGTTTACTGGAGCGGCTGCTTTCATTTTTCCACGTGGCAACTCTAAATAGTACTAAATGTCATTGAAAACATGGTGCCAATACAGGTCTATGGAGCACACACACACAGCCTTCATTTTATGACATCACAAAAGGGGGCTGGGGAACATCCCTGGGGGTGTGTCAGGCATGGCTCTGTTTTTATGGTAGTGTACATTTGGGGTGCTACAACTTTGTAACTTGAGGGAAGTGCATGGAATTTTTAATACCCTTCAATAGTGGAGCAGGTCAGCTATTATATATGTGTGAGGGGACTGGGTACCTGACAGTGGGCACCTCCTCTTTAAATGGAATCAGAAGATATACCAAGCGGAAGGTAAAATGGAATGATTGAGATGGGGCATTATTTGTGCAAATCTGAATTATGGAATGAGACTGAGTCAAGAACACTGGTTTTATTTTATGAAAACCAAATAATTTACCATTAATAAAATGTGACAGCCTTTCAAACCATTAACTTAAGTACCAGCAACATCCACCTCATCCTCATCAAACAAGAAGCTGCCCTTGCAGTCATCAAGATTGGAATTGTGCCTACTAGGGAATTCTTTGTCCATGATTGTATTGTTACCTCAATGGTCGGCCATTTGATGCTGCTGCCAATATGGTCTACTTCTCCCATATCATCAGCACAACCATAATCATGATGGGGTATGAACACAGATGAGGTAGTTCAAGGTGGTATGTGACCTTCATTCATTTTTATGAATGTCATCATGCTGACATTTGTGGGTGAGTGGTTGGTACGACGGTCACAGACTATTGCCCCTACAGAAGTGAATACCCTCTCCACACATGCACAGGAGGGTGAGCTGGTCAGGTACTTCAGTGCCACTGAAGTCAGCTTAGGCCATTCATTCACCTTTCTACTCCAGTAAAGCAGTGGATCATCAATTACACGGATGTCTTTTTTCAGCCAAATATGAGTCAACCATTCTCTGTGCTTCATGCAGTCCTGTTGTTGACTCATCCTCCTGTTCACCGGATTCATCAATGACACAGATTCCCACTTTGGACAAGGCACCCCAAATTGGGTTAATGGCAACCGGTTTTGCTGACATCCAACCTGGACCTGCAGCCGCTGTACTGGATGTGCCTAGTAGTCCACAGTGACCTTCAGCCTTGTTATGCTGTAGTTTGCTAAACTTGGCACATGACTTCTGTGCCCCATGAATCAATCGCACCAGTTGTCGACTAAGATTTTTAACCTGTTCAGGCCATTCCTCCGGTGAGGATGCAATTCCATGTTCGTATTGTGGGTCCAGCATTGTTGCTATTCCAAATTCTGCACTTTGCAGAATAATTGCAATGTGGTGATTGCGGTTCAGTACTGTCAGCATGTGTTTAAGTAATGCACTGCTTGAACAATCTCCAGACATATCAAGGCTATGCTGCAGATTCATCAAAGTCTGCCTCAGTACCCACAGCAATGGAATGGCTTGGCTTATGGAGGCAATGTTGCCACTCAGTGCCTGTGCAGCATGTTAAAAGGGCCTCAAAATTGATATCACCAAGTCCATGAAGTGCCACTGTTCTGTTGTCATAGACATCAAGGCATCAGAAGTGTTACAGCTGGTGTGCATGACTAGGTATTCCAAGATGGCTTTGTACTATTCATACAACCTCTCTGCCATGTAAAGAGTTGAGTTCCAGCACATGACAACTTCCAGCTTGAGGCGGTGCTGAGGGAGGCTGTTTTGAATCTGCACCTGCCAAAGCTGGTTACGGGCCTTTCCAGAGCTTGAAAAGTGTGCACAGATGCGGCGTACAACTGTCAACATTTCCTTGATTTCAGGGTGTTACAGAAACCCCTGGACCATGAGATTTAAACAGTTGGCCATGCATGGAACCCGAACAAAGCCACCATCGATAATACATTTCACCACATTTCAGCCATTGTCACTGGCTATAAAGCCAGCTTTCAGGTATGGGGATTCAGCCACTCATCAATTTAGATCAGTAGCAAGTCAAGCATGTGTTCACCAGTGTGGGAACTGACCACACTGTGAATTGCAGGCATTGCATGCTGTTGAATTCCAGGAAGGTTGCTACCTGACAGTCTGCCTTACTATGCTGATTTCCAATCCTGCCAGCACAGACAACACCCGGTACCTGCACCCAATGTGCAGTAATACACAAATATGAACTGCCTACTGTTTTGCCACTTGTCCACATATCTATACTTAAGTGGATAAATGGTGAGAAGGAATGTTGAAGGGCATGTCTTACAGACTCTGTCACAGTGGAGAAGTATGTCCTGGATGGGACTTTCCATTAGGGACCTGTGCTTGCTGCAAAATGCCGGAATCCAGAATTCTCCACATAGTAGAAGGGCAACAGGTCAGTTGACAGCATTTCCACTACAGCAGCATTCAGTTCACATGACACTGTATGATTGGGTGGGTATTTCATGTTCTGGGCAAAAAGAATCTGCAACATGGACTGAGTTGTTACCCATTTTGCACATGGTGTGCTAAATGGCTCTGCTCAGTGAATGGCCATGGGTGGGGTACTTTTGCTATAGGATGAAGAGGGATGCACAGGTGACACTGACAAGTCCACAAATTATGATATTTTACCCATTTTAAGCACAGGGGTTGATGCTGGACTAGAAATACATCTGCATAGACCACCACCACTGCTGCTACTCTGACCACCACTTGACAACAATTCAAAATCATCAACCTCCTCATGCCTGTAGTAATCCTCAGCTGTTATTTCACCACTACTACATCTATGGCTACTAGTCAGGCTACTTACAGTCATGGAAGAGGATAACATGCTTAATAAGGTGGATGAGGGTGAATGCCCCATTATGGCATTAGCTCCCCTCTGGAGCTTAGTCCACAATGCCATGTGTTAGTTCTTAAAATGTGTATGCTGACCCCCGGTGCCCAGATGACTACTCTTTTTACCATGTCTAACACACGCTTGGGAAAGCTGGCAGATTGCCACTGCTTCATCACTTGGATCTTGTACAAAAAAGTCCAAAATGAGTGATTTTGATCCCCTACTTTTAGTTTTCACAAGTCCCTGATGCTGCAGATTGGACACCAGTTTTTTAGACAATGACATGTAGGTTGTACTACTACATGATTTCTGTTGCTGGCCACCCCTCTACTGGCCCATCACTATCTATAATGACTACTACTGGGCCATCATCATCAACAGAAACTGCCACATCACAACTTTGAAGAGAAGGTGCTTTAAGACTGACAGACTAAGATTATTTACACTCAGCAACCTTTAATTTCTTTTTCTCTGGTTCCTTACTGGGTTACTACAGTCATCATCGTATTCCTCATCTGCATCCACAATGTCAGCTTGGATGATGTCCTGTGGAAAACAAGTACCAACTGCAGCATCATTATGATCATACAATATTTTTTCCACAACATTTGAAGGGTTGGATAGCATGGGGCATAACCTCATCAACAGCTCTGAAAACATGAAATTGCGACAACTCTTCATCCGCATCAGAATGGCGTTCAATCAATGTGGGGACAGGGATGGAGACATGGGGAGTGGGACATCTAATACACTCTGACTCATGGTCATGGCTTTAGAATCCACAATATTTGGGAAACTGGTTAACTTGTTGTCACAGGTTGAACTTGGGCCAATACTCATGCTGTCAACAATTTCATTACCACCAGCATGGACAACAGCATCTCCAACCATGATTGAAGCTACTGATTGCACTATGAAAACCATAGTCAGAGAAATCTCTTTACTGGCATCAACTATGCACTTCTGCTGTGTACTACTACCTTGCCCATGGCCAGTCTTGCCACTGGCAGCAGTGCTATGGCCAGAAGCATCTTTGCATGCATGTCTCTTTGCAGGCATTTTTTGGGATTACAAAGAAAATTCACAACAAATGGAGATTTCTGAAATTTGGGGTGGATGGGAAGGCAAAACACAACAACTTACAGATGCTGATTGGGTACTAAACAGATGCAAATGCACAGACACAGATTGCACACTATAAAGAGATGCAGTCGTACAGGCACAAAAACACCTTAACCAGTTTTCACACAAATCAAAAACTGGAAAAATAAATTATACCTTTTGTTGGTTGGGGGGCACGACAGTAGCCATTCACTATCTAGATAGAAGGAAGCAATAAAAACTACTGCAGACAGATAACTGATTCAGAGTGTGGTGATTACTGTGTGGAAAAATAAAATGTGTCTGACTTGGTGGCATGCACACACACTCACACACTACAGGCATTGTGCATAAAACTTAACATTGCAGTACACTATATGATCAAATCTTTTAAACAGAATGAAAATACGCACTGCACCACAACAAACAGAAAATATTTATAAAAAATTGCTTCAAGTATTACTGTGTGTACATAAACACACAAATACTGACACACACTAGTACAAAACAGAAAAACTGCTTTTCTCATGCGAATCTCACTCCACCACAGATACTCCCCACCCCTGAAGCACATTTCAACAATATCTGCCAGCACATAGCCTGAATGTTCTAAATTTGACATTCAAACTGCACACAAAAACAATCAACACTCAATGATCTAATCACAGGAGGGATTTCTACAGTCGATATACTAAATGTGGAACAAAATAATTGGATCAAATGTAATTTTTTAAAGCTTTTTCAATGGTTTGATTCACAGACCTCTGAGATCGAGCTGTCTCCAGCTTTTCACTACACACACTATGCAGAACTGAGGCTGGGCAAGACAATATATAGCCCATGTGACCTGTCATCCCATGAATCAATGTAAAATTCACCTCACTTAATAAACAGGGGAAGGAAAGCGAAGTCCATTCAAATCAATGGCACTTTGCATTAAAGTTAAGGGGAAGGCAGTAAACCAAGGTGAAGTAGCGTGATGTCCATTGAATCAATGAATTTTGCATTCCTAATTTTGAGGCAGAGTAATTTGCTTTTCCCTGCATTGCATTACACGGAATGAGGGACAATATGCGAAGTGCTCCATGTAGCAAAGTGGTAGCACTTCGGCCACCTCTATATTGGATTCCCATTTTTGAGTCCAAAAGGTCAGTTACCAGTAATTTGTCAATCTCCTTATTCTTTCAAGAGGTCCAGGATATTGTTTCCACCCACCTGGATTAGTTAAATTGTGCTGGAGGGGCATCCAGAGTTTGGACATGGCATGACTGCACCTGGCCCTAGTGAAAACTTTCATAACTTTTATTCAGGCATTTAGGTTGACTAAGAGCTACTGTTAGGAGAGGTGCTCAACACTTGGAGAATTTGTTATACCTAAAATGCAAGTTGGTAACCATGATATCATGGGAGACCCCAGTCCCCTCTGTACTAGTTAGTCAGAAATCTTTTCTGCTGTATCTCGTGGATTTATCCCTCACATATAACATTACCAATTATTCTGTATATTTATAAAAATAATTTCTTATTTTTGGACGCATGTAAATGACTGAGGCAGTAAGAAACTTTAAGTAGGACCATATAACATTACCAATTATTCTGTTAATTTATAAAAATAATTTCTTATTTTTGGACACATGTAAATAGCTGAGGCAGTAAGAAACTTTAGGTAGGACCATATTTTCGACTGCATGTAATCTAACTTACCATGCTCTAACCTGTCATCAGTATCTAGAGTTTTTCACCATGCATGCTCATTCTTCAGCTCCCTAATGAGAGGGAGACATTTGCATTTGCCATATGTCATATAGTTGAGTCCCAAAGAGTGGAAAAGTAGTCCCAAAGAGGATAAAGCGCTTGCAGTTCCTGGTGGGGGACTCAGTTATTAGGGGGATAGAACTGGGGGGAGCAGGGAAAACTGAAGTAAGGTGCCTGCCTGGTGCCATGGCTTGGAGGGACAGGAAGCGCATCCTTAGAATCACAAGAACAGTTGCACGGGAGACTAAGCTGGACATCATTGTCCACCTAGGGACAAATGACTTGGCTCATCATGAGATTAGAGCAGTGCAGAAGGACTTTGTAGAGTGGGGAGGGGCTTAAGACAAGTAGCACACACAGTATCCTTCTCAGAGGTGCTGCCTGTCAGTGGCATGGGTGAGGCAAGGGTACTTTGCACCATGCAGTTTAATGAATGGTTGAAAAAATGGTGTGGAGCACAGGGGTTTGGCTTCATTGGGGACTGGGGTTCCACCTGCAGGGACACCAGCCTATACTGGCAGGATAGTCTGCATCTGTCCAGGAAGGGAACAAGTCTTTTGGGCAATCGGTTTAAATGCTTCATTGGCAAGCTTTTAAACTAATCAAGGGGGGAGGCACTGATAAGCAGCAGGAAAATACCAGCCTCACCCTACAAAACAGGGTACTAAATGAGAAAAAGACCAAGGTAGAAAGGTCAGTGGGGGATGCTGCTACAGAAGGTAAAGCCATCAAAAAATGGAGAGCAATGAGTAACAATGCCAGTAGTCTGGGTAACAAGCTTCCTGAATTTGTGGTCTTGATGGAGGAGGAACATCTGGATATTGTGGCAGTCACAGAAACATGGTATACACAGAACCATGACTGGGACATAAACATACCAGAATATACTATCTACAGGAGGGACAGGGAGGGTAAAAGAGGAGGTGGAGTAGCTCTCTACATAAGAGAGGGAATCAAAGCAACAGAACAAATGGGTAAACAGGGAGGAGAAGAAGCACTGTGGGTCAATTTGGAGGTAGGCAATGGCACCACAATCCGCACAGGGGTTCTATACAGATCCCCCTCTCAGGGGGAGGAAATGGACAAGGAAATGATAGAAAGTATACTTAGAATGGCAGATAAAGGGGAGACATTACTGATGGGCAATCTGAATATACCAGATGTTAACTGGAGTGCAGTTTCAGCAGCCACTTCTAAGAGTGGGGTTATTCTAGATGCCCTACAGGGGGCATGCCTTAGACAATTAGTATTGGAACCCACTCGAGAGGGAGCAATCTTAGACCTGGTCCTCTCAAATGGAGATGGAGAGAGGAACACAGATGTAGAAGTGGGTAGCCATCTGGGAACTAGCAACCATCGAACAGTATGGTTCACAATAAACACAGCAATAGAGTCAAGCCATACAAAGGCAAAAGTATGGGACTTCAGGAGGGCTGACTTTACCAAAAATGGGTGAGTGCCTAAGGAATGCACTAGTAAATGGGCAGGAAGGAGGGGTGGAAGAACAATGGGGAATAATAAAAACTGCCATCACAGAGGCAACAAGCCTTTGTGTGAAGCTAATAAACAAAATAAAATGATGTAAGAAACCACTATGGTTCTCAAAGGAGGCAACAGTGAAGGTTCAAGAGAAAAATAAAGCGTTCAGAAAGTACAGGGAATCACAGAAGGAGCAGGACAGATAATTGTATCTGTTAAAGCAAAAGGAAGCTGGGAAGGCAGTCAGAACAGCAAAGGCCTGAACTGAGGAAAAGATAGCCAACTCAGTTAAGAAGGGAGAAAAAACCTTTTTTAGGTACATCAGGTAGCGAAGGAAGACTAAGGGAGGGATAGTGAAGCTTAATAAAGGGGAGGGGGTTGGGCAGAGGTTGACTGTGAAAAGGCAGAGATACTAAACAAATATATTTGCTCAGTATTTACAAACGAAGAGGGGGCGGTACCTAAAACAAACAATAGAAACACTCTGGATACAGAAGTTCATACCAGCCCATTTACAGAAGAAAGGGTTCTGAAAGAACTCTTAAAACTGAAGGTGGACAATGCAATGGGGCCTGATGAGATTCATCTGAGAATTCTAAAAGAACTAAGGATAGAACTAGTGACACCACTGACTACCCTCTTTAACAAATCATGGGAGGATGGGGTGGTACCTGAGGACTGGAGGAGGGCAGATGTGATTCATCTTCACAAAAGTGGGAGCAGGGCAGAAGCAGGAAACAACAGAACTGTTAGTTTAACCTCAGTGATAGGGAAAATGATGGAATCACTTCTGAAGGAAAGAATTGTAGAGTACCTAGAGGCCCAAAGGGCACAGGACCCAAGACAGCATGGATTCACAGCGGGAAGGTCATGCCAGATGAATCTAATAGATTTCTTTGACTGGGTGACCAAAGTAGTAGACCAGGGAGCGGCTGTGGACATGGCCTACCTAGACTTTAGCAAGGCATTTGACTCAGTCCCACACAAAAGATTAATATACAAGATAGCCAGCCTGGGAGTGGGTCCCAAGATGATAGCCTGGGTAAAGAATTGGCTGGAGAATAGGACACAGAGGGTAATAGTAAATGTATCCTCGACTAGTAACCCCCACCTGAAGAAAGGGGTTACTAGTGGGTGCCGCGCAGGTTCAGTATTAGACCGGGTCCTCTTCAATGTCTTTGTAAGCAACATTGTAGAGGACTGAAGAAATGTATGTCTCTTTGCAGATGACACAAAGATCTGCAACAGAGTTGATGCACAAGGTGGGGTGGAAAGGATGAGAAGGGACTTGGCAAGGTTAGAGGAATGGTCAAATGTATGGCAGCTTAGATTTAATGCTAAGAAGTGCAAGGTAATGCACCTGGGAAACAAAAACCCAGGGGAAGCGTACACAATGGGGGGTGTAATACTACAACAACAAAAATGGAAAGGGACCTGGGGGTAGTCATATCAGATGACTTAAAGGTGGGCAAGCAATGTGAGAGGGCAGTAAGGAGGGCTGGGGGGATACTGGGATGCATAGGGAGAGGCATTTCCAATAGAAAACAGGAAGTTGTTATCCCTCTGTACAGACAGCTGGTGAGACCCCATCTGGAGTACTGTATGCAGTTCTGGAGACCCAGTCTCCGCAAGGACATAGACAAGATGAAAGCTGTCCACAGGAGGGCAACTAAAATGGTGCAGGGTCTGCACCAGAAAACATATGAAGAGAGACTAAAGGAGCTTAATATGTGTAGCCTCAAGGAAAGATGGGAGAGGGGAGACATGATAGAAACTTTCAAGTACTTCAAGGGAATCAACAAAGTCCAAAAGGGTACAATCTTTCAAAAAAAGAGGTGTGCAAGAACAAGGGGGCACAATTTGAAGATGGGGGGGCAGCTCAGAGGTAATGTAAGGAAGTATTTTTTTCACAGAGAGGGTTGTGTATGCATGGAACAGCCTTCCAGTGGAGGTTGTGGAGTCAAAAACAGTGGTTGAATTCAAGCATGCATGGGACAGCCATAAGGCAATTATTGGGGGTTGGGGTAGAAAGAAGTAGGCTGCTGGTTAACTAGGATCTGCAGCTTATCCATTAGGTAGGGAAATGGGCAGACTGGGTGGGCCAAGCAGTCCTTATCTGCCATCAGATTCTATGTTTCTGTGTTTCTATGTTTCACCCCAATGTTTCTCACTTCTTCCAAGCCCACTGTGCCATGTCACCAACCTACATGCTCCCTATTTATACCTACCTCCCTGCAGCACCTCAGTGAAGTAGCTGATATAGGGAGGTTGGTAAAGGTGCAGAGGTCATGCAGCTGGGACACAGCGTATACAATTCTGAGGGGTCCACGACTCCAACACATCCCTGAAACTAACCTCTAGCCCGATTGCACTAATTCTTTAAAAACAATAAACTTTCTTAAAACTAACAGCATACAAATAAAACAAAAAAAATGAAAAAAAGTTCTAAAACCTATCCCTAAACATGCATCCATTATCCACACCTAGTACAAAATGTTCTAAACCCACACACACCTCAGTCAAACACTAACTAAAAACACCCCACTCCAACAATCCCCCAACTAACCCCAAAATTAAACAAAAAATATATTAAATATCTAACAACTTGAGCACCCTCAGTGATTCACGTCCAGAGGGCAATTGAAGTCAACAGAACACAAAAGTAAAAAGTGAAAATCAAGTCCAAAATCAACTGCATAGAGTCTCAGGCCTAAAGGTATGCAGGGCCACAAAAAGAATGCTCTCACCCAGAGATGTGGCCCAGTGATGGATGCATAACCTCCAGTCTGGTTTGACAACCCATGTCCTTTAATCACATTAATCACATTAACCTCTTCACTACTTCAGCTTATTTTATCTGTACCCCCTTGCAATTACTGCATTTTTTTTAACACTTCACCATACCCCTTCTGTCATGTTTGTTGTTTTTGCAGGTCTGATTTTTTTTTAATTTGTTGCCTCATTGATACTTTTGATTCTCACCTTCTTTGTATGCTTCTCTGATTTTTATTAACCACTGCATCATCATCTTGATTTCTGCTTTACTCTGATTTTGATGTTTGACTCCACCGCCCCTTTATTATTCACATCTTGTTTCTCCAGGGTTCCTGTCAATGTTCAGGGTTCAGAGTGGCTTTTTCTCTGGTGATCTCAAAAAGTAAAATGGTTGCAGACAATGACTGCAGTAGATACATTTAGTGAAGGTACAAGTAACCTGTCATACCTAACAAAGTAACACCCTATGTATCACATCCTTTAGTGAGGCTTCATCCCAGCCCTGTCAGTCACAACCACCATTGTCATACAGCCAGAGAGTGGAGACCATCATGCACAGTACCTCATTTATATCTTCCTCACAAGACTAGGAGATCAGCTCATGCACATGTAGTTATGCCCCCCCCCCCCACATACACACATATATGACTTCAAAGAAGGCCTTCTAGCTTTTGGCTTGATGTGAATGGCAGGAATTGTGCTCACAGAATCAGAAAGGCTCTTACAGCTGGAGGTGGGAAGGAACGTAAGTACTCTGTGCTTTCACTATCATCAGTATTCTAGAGGATCAAGTGCATATGTTCCCTCTACTTGAGCTAGTACATATGTTTCCTAATGCGGAGATGTGGGAGCCAGTGTTGTGTTCTACTGGTACAGGTGTGAGCTGGTGGCGTGTAGTCCCACTGATGTAGCAGGAGCAGGTGCGTGTGTTTTTGCCACTGGCTGGTGATGCGGGAGTCTCTGCTGTTTTACTGCAGATGTGTGTGCTCCTATCAGTGCACCAGGAGTAGGCAGTTACACAGATCATACAGACAGAGGGAGAAGTGTTTTCTGCCATACCCTCCCTCTCCCAAAAACAAAAAATCTGGGGACATATCTTAAAAAAAAAAAACAGGGGATCAGTGAAAACAGGAAATGATCGCGATCAGAAAAGATTCAAGTTTCTAGTGGGCACCAGCTGGACTGCCTCTTAACTCAATAGAAAGGACTGCTGCATAATATTTATTGAAATTTTAAAATGTATGCTCTCCTCTACATGTCTGTCTGTCTGTCTGTCTGCCTGCCTGCCTATCTATCTATCTATCTATCTATCTATCTAGCCAGACTGTTGAATTCCAGTAAATATCGTTAGCTGCGATTATAGCCTAATCTGTAATGAGTACACAAAGGAGTAGATGTTGTGGTTTTAAGCAGTTAAGCAAACACAGTAAATCTTATGCATTTCATTCTCTTTATTTTATTTATTCAGATCATTCATTCTGGATTATCTAGTTCCTGTTGATAAAAAAAGAGGCAATCAAAGTTACAGAGCAACTGAAGCAGCTATTGAAGCATGAGATGGATCATTAAGGCACTCTGTGTGTGCTGCAGTTATTCCAGCCAAAGCCAAACCATGTACACAGTCCTCCATGCTGTCTTGCTATTAGAATTCAATACAGCCCACTGTGCATGCTTGTTTCAGAGTGTCTGCATACACAAGTCTGCAAGAGTTTTGAATCCTTTTCTTGGCCCCATGCTGCAAAATAAATAAAACATCCCTCCCACTCCAGCCTATAGCCATGATCCAGTCCCCAACCCAGCCTTGACAAATTGTGTAAAATTAATAAAACATCCCTTCCACTCCATCCCAGAGCTATGATCCAGCCCCCAATGCAGCCTTGCCTATTTGTGCAGTATTAATTATACATCCCTCCCACTCCAACCTAGTGCCATGATCCAACCCCCACAACAGCCTTGTTCAGTTGAGCAAAATTAAACATCACTCACATTTCAACCTGCTGCCATGGTCTTATCCCATCTCAGCCATGCCAAATTCTGAAATATTAACAGATTATCTCTCCCACTCCCCACAATCCTAACTCCAACCCAACCATGTCCAGTTCTGAAATTTTAATAAAACATCTCTTGCTGCGGAGAGTACAAACATACAAAAACATGCATAAGTATATATACAAACACAGAAGCAGTTATGCCAGCTTTTTCTAGAAAATGTATTTGTTTTTTCAAGTAAAAAGATTATATTTAATTACTCATTTAAAATATGTTTTAACATGCCAGTACTCTACTGCAGTATTCATTTCTGATTACCATGGCAGATAAAGACCCCATAAGCATTCGCCATAGACAGACTTCATCAGGGGCTCATACGTAATGCTAGAAATCTGATTTAGTTCTTCATCTGGTAACTTCAGTTTTCCATTTGGTCTGCCTAGAAATTTAGATTAAAATCAGAAATTTGTCCAGTTTTATGTGAAGATTTAATGATACAGTCAAATTGGATAGATACTGTCCTTTTAGCTGGGGATTTTAACGCTAGGATAGCCGAATTCGATAATTTATCATTGTTACAAGAACTATTATATATGGCAGATTTGGAAAAAAGAAATACAACTGACATGATTGCAAATGAGGCAGGGAGACGTTTTAGTACTTTTATCACAGAGAATAATTTCTTGATTCTTAATGGGAGATTAGAAGGGGATCGTCGGGGTGATAGCACTTTTTTCTCCCCAGTTGGTAAGAGTGTAATTGATTTTATATTATGCTCTCCTTTTAGTTATCATTTCTGTAGGAGATTATATGTGGCTATGAAAACAGAAAGCGATCATGCAGCAATTTTGTTGAATTTTAGGATTTCTGACAGTGTCATTCCTCCCCACAATAAGCCTTTGGTGGATATTGAGATTAGTGGGAAAAAAAGGTTAAGATTGAATAATGAGTCGATGAAAGGAGTTTGGAACCTTTTATACTCTTCTATTTTTGTCGAGTTATTTCAGCAGGTACATAATGGCTCCAAAGGTGAAAGGATCAGTGAATTATTAAACATAGGGGCCCAGATATTCAAACTGCGATCAAAACTGGCGCAACAGCAGGAGCAAGCACAAACCAGTTGCGCAAATGCGCAACAGGTGCGATATTCAAACATGGAGCAGAGCAAATTGCGCAAGCAACCAACGTCTGAATATCGCACATACTGAGCCATCGCGCAACCAGGAAGGAGAAGCTGAGCCAAAATGCTGCGCTATGGCGCAACCATGGAAGCTCAGCTGAGCAGTGCAGAGCTGCCATAGCGCAAGCACAGCCCCCCAGAGCAATGGAACTGCACCTCCAGGGAGGCAGGCTGGGGCCCACTGCCAGCCATGCCACACATGGGCACAGGAACTCACTGCAGAACCCACACCACACTGGCACACCCCAAGCACAGCATCACTGGGGGTTGGACGGCTGATCCACGTGCCCATGGGGACAAGCCAACTAAAGCATAGCAGAGCCATGACGCCCAGCACAACCACTGGCAGGCAGAGAGTGCACACCCAGGGGTTGACAACCACAGTGCACATCAGTCCCCCTGTCGCACAGCACAGGCGTGCACCGTGCCCCAGACACGCGCTCATGTGCAGTGACAGGCACTGCAGGAAACACCATGCACCCCCGTGCCACCGTCCAACCCCATGCTGCAGAGAAGCAGACCACCCAGACCCACCCTGTGCACCCAGCAGTGGGTGGCAGCAGTAGCGAGGCAACAGAAAGGCAATGCTATGCTGGTGATACCTCCCCATGGACACACACACACACACACACACATATATCCAGGACCATAGTAGCCCAGATGGCATGTACACCCCTGCAACGGAGCACCCAGAGCCAGTTGCAAAGCAGACACCAACACAGCAGTTGTACCAAAATAGAATTTTATATTCAAACAAAAGAGGTAACAAAACAGCTAAAACTATGTACAAGTTGGGGGGGGGTAAAAGAGGGGTGTGCAAGGGGAGGAAAAAACTTGGAGAGGAAGTCAGGGTGAAAGGGATGGGAAGGGCAAATAAAGGTGGAGCTACGGCCCAGCAGGCTCTACTCCTCCTCCTGCGTCTTCCCCTCCTGTGTCTGTGCCGTTCCCCTGTTGCTGTAGGGCTTGCAGGAGCTCTCTGTTGACGCCTGGCCAGCTGTGTCAGGCGCGGACATCGTGCGCCATGCGCTGAAGCACACCGAGGCCTAGGAAAATGGGAACACAGTCAATGGCTGAGACTGACCACAACCCTGAACACCACCCAACCTGCAACCCAGCTAACCCAATGTGCTGCACATGTGATGGCATGCACCCACCCACAGTGAACATGCACATGGCCATCACAAACAGGTGGCACCAGCCATGCGCACCACCGCCCACACACACTGCCCATGTCAATCACAGTACAAACTAGGCTGTCATGTGATGTTGCAACGTGGTGCGATGCCAGTCACACAGCTATGTGCCCAGTGCATGCCTGGACCACCTGTGATGCATACACAGAGTGTCGTGATGCTGCACTGTGATGCAGGTCACCTGTCTGTCTCATACATGGATACATAGACAGTATCGGCAGATAGGGGCCTATGGGACACCTAGTCTGGCCATTTGGCCTTGTACGATCACTCTCATGTCCTATAAGTCCATTCCCCTCACCCCTGACCTCCAGAAGTCCCTCATGGCGAGCCCACACATACAGATCTCCATGACCAAGTCAGCCCCACCACATCCTCTGGCAGGGTGTTCCACTCATCCACCACCCATGATGTGAGGAAACACATTCGCATGTTTCCTTAAACGAGCCCCTCCAACTGCATCCCATGCCCTCTACACCTGGAACATCCTCTCGCTGACAAATATTGGTTCCTGCACACTGTTCCCCTGCTCAATACTCGTATGACCCCATCATATCCCACACCTCCTCCCTCAGGAGTACATGTTCAGTTCCGTCAACCTGTCGCATAGGACATGTGATGCAATCCATGCACCATCCATGTTGCCCTCCTGTGAAAGCTCTCCACCCAGTCCCTGTCCATACGCAGCTATGTGTTCGGAACTGTACACTGTACTCCAGTGTGGGGACTCACTAGTGTTACGTATGTGGAACTACTACCACCATCTGGTTGTGTCCATCATGGTTGGTGGTCCTGCCCCCAGCATGCAATAGCATCCATGACGTAATGATACTCACACCCTCCAGCAGCTCAGTCTGCCGCTGCTGCTGCTGCTGTTGTGCTGCTGCTGCCGCTGCGGGCCGGCGGCCTGTGGGACTGGGGCCCTGGCATGGCCCACATCAGCCACGTCGCGCGCCGTCACCATCCGGCCTGTGGGAGACATATGGTGAGACAAACATCAGTGTGACTCAAAAGCAGAGTGCCCCTGCCCCAGTAAGACTGCCTGCCCACACAGCCATAACCATCCATCGCACAGCTGCACACACTGACACACCGATGCACAGCCACCCAGGCACACACACCCCTACAGAGAATATAGGTGAATAGATGGTACACTCCGGGCTAGGCTGCAGGCCCGCCTGGCATGAGGAGCGCGGCTAACAGCTCCGGGTCCTCCGGTCGGAGATCACTGACCGGTGCCGCACTGCTCCGCAGACCGGCCCCGCCAGTGACCCACCAGGTCAGTGGCCACCTGCTGCCACACATGGGTCCTCGGTCCGGTGAGGGGGGCCTCACCATACAGTTGGTCATAGTGGGGCTCCACTAGGGCCACCAGGTTGGCCACCTCAACTTGGCTCCACGGCACCGCCCTCCTCCTAGCCATGGCACCGACTTTACAGCAGGCAATATGGCACCCGCTGCGCTGTGACCCCACGTGGAGTTGTTGCGCAATAGACCAGCACAGGCACCTATCGTGCTGTTTGCACAGCGCCGTAACTTTACATGGCGCTGTAGCCAGACAGCACAATAGGGATGTACACATGGCATGCACTCAGTGCCAGGGGTCAGAGGGCATACCCAAGGTCACGGCAATGACGCAAGGCTACGCACAGCGCTATAGGATGCATAGGTATCCTGCGCGACTGCGAAGCACAGCACCAGTGCCACAGGGGACTATTGCGCAGAGGTGCCACAGCGCCATATAGTGCCCAGTGCTGCAGCGCCACTGGCACAATGGTGGCCATGTCCAGAATAGCCTATCGTGCTCAGCAGTTCTGCAGCGCGATCGACGCATGCGTAACCCGTCTGGGCTTGCGCAATGCAGTGTAACACCACACCAAACATGCGCCATCGGCTCAGCGGACCTTCCCTATTGCGCTAAGCGCATTTACGCGATATTCAGCCCGACATAGCAAAGCAGGCGATCAGCCATTGAAAGCGCAATGGCGCAGTAGCATGTCCATTAAAGTTCGCCACACCTCATTTGCATGTGTTGCGCTATAAAAATCGACACTGGGTTGTGGCGGCCAGATTTGGTTGTTGCAGCTGAGGGTGAGTTACATGCTGTGTGATGCTCAGGACAATGCACATGGGCAGGGTGCTGGAGGGTGTCACGGGATGAGGGGCTGAGCATGATGAGGGCACTTAGAAGGGGCAGAGGCACCCTTTCCATCAGTATCTGCCAGGCAGCGAGGAAAGGAGGGGCTTCTGCCCCCCCGGCCTGCAGCTATGCTCATGGGGAAATGCTGTGGACTGCAGAGTGACAGGTGTCCACTTCACCCATACAGATCAGCATGACTGGCGAGAACCAGGCCGAGGGTGTGGACGGCGGGCGTAGGAGGCGAACTCACCACAGCAGAGACCGAGGCCCTCTTCCAGGCCTACCTGGAGGATGAGCCGCTTTGAGTGGGCGGAGGCACCCCTCAGCAGCGTGCAGCTGCATGGGAGGGGTAGCTCTGGCCGTCAACCTACGGAAGCCACCAGAGCTCCGTGCGGAGTGCCACTGAAAGATGGGGACTGACCGCGGGAGGCTGAAGGAGAAGGTGGCAGCCTTCAGGTGTACGTGCTGCCACTGGTGGGGACCACCAGTGGTGTTGCAGCTGACCCCGACCGAGGAGACACTGGTCGCAGCCATGCAGCCGAGTGCCATTGCGGGTGTTCCTGGTGGAGGATTCCAGACAGGTGGAAGCCCATCACTGCACGGTATGTGATGGTGATGTTGTGGGGGGGGCGGCTGTTGTTCACATGCACTCACATGTACTCTCTTTCTGTTTCAGATCCTGTTCATCTGCAGGAGACGGTGGTGGTGGGTGCTGACAGTGAGGCAGACCTGCTGGACCAGGAGGAGGATTCCAGACCTTCCACCTCCGCCCAGCAGCCTGCACGCACTGCAGCAGCAGGCCGGCTGGGCTGACAACTCCGCCCGGCAGTGATCTGGTGCAGGGGTGCACAGCCTGTGTCACAGCAGTCTGGCATGCAGGTGTGCCAGCATGCTGTGCCTATGCTGTGCAGCACCGGCACTATTGAGGATAACAGGCCTGCAATGGCCAGTGAGAGGTGTGTGTCCACGAGGGACTGCGACAGGCTCAACCGTGCCCCGGGCGGTCAGCTCCACACCTGTGTACCAGCATGCTGGCACAGTCACAGGCTGGGCCTGTCAGCACCGGTGGGGCGAGCACCGGGTGGCTGAGCAGGTGTCTGGCACTGTTGACAGCACAGGGGTGGAACAGGTGGACCTGGGGGCTCAGCAGTTGGAGGGGCAGCAGCAGCAGTTGCACACCAGGCCTGGGGGGACAGCGTCAGGCAGTGGCACTTGTCCACTGCCCTTGGATCAGCCCATACCTGGTCCTGGCGAACAGCGGCCAACCTCAAGGGGTGCTGTGCACCAGGACCATCCACACCCTGGGGGTCACAATGCCATTGGGGCACAGTACCCTTTGGACGTGCACACCCGCCTGCTGCAGGAGTCGGACAGCTGCGGGGCGGGTTGCAAGGTCGTGGAGGCACTGACTGTGTCCGTGGGCGGCATAGCAGGAGTGTGCTCGGGACCAGGCGAGATGGTCCATATCTGCGGACGGATGTGACTGCTGCCATCGACAGGCTGACCCAGGCAGTGGTCTCTGTGGTGACTGCATTGACCACACTGTCTGGTGACCCTGTACCACGCACCCCACACAGTGCGCACTCCACTCCCCATTCCCGGTGTCGTGCGACACCAGGCCTGTCGATGCCGGGTTCTGCTGTGGGCATCCTGAGCACCTCTGGTGCAAGTTTCTTTCGCGGGATGCAGACCCCTGTGCGGGCAAGGTCACGGTCATGCACTGGGACCCCTGGTGGTGCAGTAGTGCCACCCGATGTGGCCCCTGCGCAGCCTGCCAGTGCTGCTAGGCCATGGCGGGGCCGCCCACGCATCCGTGGTGGCCGTGGGACAGTGCTCCCTGACTAAGCTGTCTCCCAATGCAGGCCCTGTCTGGTGCTGCCCTGTGTGCAATGTGTGTCATGGTGGGCAGGTGCACTGCTGGGTGCTCTGCTCACCATACTGACACACAGACCACCTACACTCTCCCAACTGCTGTCCACAGGTGCGTGTGGATGATGATGCCTGCATTGCACTGTACACCAAGGTGCAAGGTTGCCCAGGTCCTGACACACGTACGTGGACAGTCCAGGTGGTGAGGGTGGTTGGTGGTGCTGTGTGATAGCGTGTAATTTCCGCATTGCTGTGCTGCTGCCCCTGTATGCTGCCTGGTGTGTGTGTGTGTGTTTATTTCAGTGCTCACCCCTCTCTGCTAATGTGTTGGTATGCATAGACCCTTCAACTCCCCTGACCTTCATGCACGGTGTGTTCCCCTGTGTGCCTGTGGTTTGCGCATAGACAGTGTTGCCTGCATGTCCTTGACTTACCTGTGTTATGCGTAGTGCTCTTCTGCAATGGTGTCCCGGTGCAGCTGGGCCTGCCGGGTCAGTCGGGGTCCCTCCGTCCTAGGGGTGGCTCATCACCCATATCACCGGCGCCACTGGCGTCCCATCGCTGTCCCCTCTTCCGGACCTTCTACGGCTATCCATGGTCTTTGGCCATGTTGTGCAGGATGCAACAGGCCAGAATATCCACAGGCCTTTTGGGTGCTGTACTGTAGGGCTCCGCCGGGGGTGTCCAGGCATCGGAAGCATGCCTTGAGTATCCCGAACACCCACTCTATGATGTTCCGTGTTGCGGCGTGTGCCTCATTGAAACCATGCTGCGCTGGGGTCGTGGGGTGCCGGTATGGTGTGAGCAGCCAGGGGTGGAGTGGGTATCCACAGTCACCTGTGTGGAGATAGTGGAGATCAGTGTTAGGTCAGGTCCATATTGCCCATATCCTTGTGTGCCACTACCATGGCACCTGTGTCATTCCCACCCTTGCACAGAGTTTGCATTCCATACATGTGTACTCACCCACTAGATGACCCGTGGGATGTTCCACTCTCGAATCGATGGCACAGTGCAGATTGGTGCCATATGAAGGCATCATGTGCTCCGCCAGGGTGTGTGGCACAGACTTGATGATGCGCTAGTGGCATCACACACCACCTGGCAGTTGACACTCGAGTAGCCCTTTCGGTTCCGATATGCTTGCCCGTCAGGAGACCAGGTGGCGTGCGAATGGCCACATGGGTGCAGTCTATGGCACCTAGCATGCCAGGCATTTGTGCTACCCTGTGGAACTCCTGCATGTTTGCTGTACGCTCTGCCACGGTGCTGGGGAAATGGATGTACTCCGCAGCATGAGGCAGCAGTGCGCTGAGGAATTGGGTGAGGATGTGTGACGTGGCTGACTGCGTGATGCCTGTGGTGTCCCCTGTCGGCCTCTGGAATGTGCCCGTGGCGAGCAGGCACATGCAGGCTGTCACCTTGGTCTCCACGGACAGAGCGTGACTCCGTCGTGAGGGTGCCTGCATCACATCACTGCACAGCTCACTGAGCCATCTCAGTATTGCCCTGTTCAGGTGGTGCGGACCCGCGATCTCAACATCACTGTACAGCTCGTAGCTGATGCGGGCCGCGATACCGCCTGTCGGGGCATGCCGCTGTGGGCCCCTCCACAGCCCGTCCCCTGCAGCATGCTGTCTCACCCCCCTCATTACAGCTTCCATGTGGAAGCAGACACTGTCCATCTCCAGCTTCTGCCCCCAGCTGCTGTTCCTGTGTTACCCCACTGCCCCTGCTACTTCCACTGCACGGCACCCCACTGGCCTCTCTGTCCTCCAGGACCCACTGTCCCTCTCTGTCCTTCCTGCTTCTGTCTCTGTCTCTGTCTCTCTCTCTCTCTCTGTCTCTCTCCCCGGTTTGCAGCTGCTCGGAGTTCTTGCGCCGCTCCTTGAGCCGTTTATTTTGGCTCAAATCCGGTACTGCCCAACTTCCGGCTGAGCCACTCTTGCACATTGCGAAAGTGTTCAAATATCGCATTGCGCACTTTATGCATGGACCCACCCCCTTCGGTTGTGCATGCCTTCATTTCCATTGCGCTGTGGCTCAGCGTGTTTTCGGTGGCACAACTGGCCCCTTCTCAATATCGCAGAATGGTGCATTTTTGGAGTTGCGCACACGCAACCCTGTTGCGCATGGCGCAACCCTTTTGAATATCTGGGCCAGGGTATCAACAGATTAAGACACTGATTTACTCAGCTAATAGTGTTAAGCCCCAGTTAGCATCCTGGTTTGATGGGTATTGTAAGAGAGAGAGAAAAGAAATTTGATGAGGGCCATCAGACAGACAAAAAAAAAAATTCAAGTAAGATGGCGATTATAAATTTAAATAAAATGCGAAGGGAGTACAAGGAATTTCTCCGTCAGAAAAAAAGAGAATTTACTGAAAAACAATGGGGTGTTACGTACCGAGTTATTAAGGAAGGTGATATTAAGCTTTTTGGGCTTTGGTGTCCAAGGGGACAGCTGATCAAATTCTAGACCTCCCATATATATCCCCAAGGAAACTTGGATATCTTATTATAGTCTACTATTTAATAGACATTCTACCAATGATGATGATGTGATAGAAAATTTTAACATTGAGGGAATACACATCATTAGTGTTTTCATTTGGAGAGTTGGAAGAAGCCATTGTGAATTTATCAAATAATAAAGCACCTGGACCCGATTTGATACGGGAGAAATTTACAAGGGCACTAAATTATTGGGTAGTTTTTTTACTAATTTTTTCAATATCTGTTTAAAAGAGATTTATCCCATTATCTTGGACAAGAAATATAATAGTTCCAATCCATAAAAAGGGCCAACTTCATTTGCCATCTAATTATCACCCAATCAGTCTTATTGACATTAGTGGAAAAATCTTTGCTAAAATAATATTACATAAATTACAAGATTGGATAACTGCAAACTCCCCTTTATCGATGTTTCAAGTAGGTTTTCATAAGGATTGTTCTCTGATAGATAATATTTACATCTTAGCCCATCTGATAGAAAAATACAGATCATTTCATAAAATGAAGCTGTATGCTGTTTTTGTAGACTTTTCTGCAGCATTTGACTCGGTTAATAGAGCCAAGTTATGATAGATATTATTAAATAGACGCGTACCATTAAATTTGTTAGCCCCCATTATTAGGATATATTCTCACACAACATCGGCTATTAGATATGATAATAAGGGCAACATTTCTGACTATTTCAGTACAACTTCAGGAGTTAAACAGGGATGTCCTTTGGCCCCCCTTCTTTTTAATTTGTATATTGATGCCATTCTGACTTATAAAGATATAGATATTCTTGATTCCCCCAAAATTAAGAATATCCCAGTACATTGTCTGGCCTATGCAGACAATCTGATTATTTTTGCTTTATCTGTTCAAGGTTTACAAAATAAAATAAATCAATTTTGCTCTAAATGTAAACATTTGGACTTATTAATAAATATGAAAAAAACTAAGCTGCTGATTTTTGCACCCTTACAGGGACATCAAATTAAACCAAGGATTTATTTAAATAATGAACTTATTGAAGTGGTATCCTCTTATATATATTTGGGGGTGAAGTTTGCTTCGAATGGAAATTGGATAGAGCATTGGAGAGGACAAGTGATAAGGGCAAAACTGATTGTTAGGGCTCTCTTACGTTTTGCTAGGAAATATGCAGGATATTTGGTCTCACCGGCATTGATAGCTGGCGAGGCCAAAATTAATCCTATTCTTTTGTACAGTGCAGAGGTCTGGAACAACAATGTCTCTTCATGGTTGGAGATCCCACTTTCTCTCTACTATAAATCTTTATTGCAGGTTCCACTTGCCACTTCTAATGTTGTAGCTAGGGCTGAATTGGGTAGAGTACCTATTGTTACAATAATTGATATACGTCTCATGAGTTACTGGATCAAAATTATTAATCAACAGACTACTATTATGCCTCTACTATGCCTTAGAGAAAAATTATCTTGGCACAAACAGAATTTTAGGTCTCCTTGTGTCAAAAATATTCAAGCTATTTTGGGCAGTGTTAATATGCTTCATCTTTGGACAGATTGGGAGAAATCAGTATCAATATCTTATGTGTTTAAGGAGTATGTCAAAAATAAAATACTTAGGCTTGCCTATGATAAGCAAATGGAGCTCCTCAGAGCTCAATGTCAGGCCAAATGGTTAGCTCAAAATAAAATTGATGTATTTATAGAGAAATATCTTACTATTGGGATGACCCTGTTAGAAAGAAAAATTATTACTTGGGCAAGACTGGGAATCATCTGTTCTAAATATGCTTTTTTTAATAAGACGACTCCACCCAATTCAGGTTTGGAGTTTTGCAGATGTAATAAGGGTTTTCAAGAGAGCTTTATCATATTACGGTGCAGTGCCCTTTATATAAAATCCCGTGGTTTAATCTGTTAAATGATTTTCTTATTAAATATGTGAATGCAAAGTATGATATTTTATTCATACTTCTTCACCCTCAGACATTGGAGAAGGCTAAGATGGTTTCAAGTTTTTTTAATCAGGTGTTGAAACACAAAGAAAAACGTCTCTCTGCCTATGACAATTAATTTGTTCATGGATTTTTATGTGTTAAAATTTTAAATGTAATATTAGATTTAATATTTTTTTCTTCTCTTTTTTTGTATATAATTTTAAGTGCTTAGTATGTTGTAAAGGCTTGATTGCTGAACAATAAAAACATTGAAACCTATGTGAAGTGGGTAAAAATATTATGTAATTAGTTTTTTTAAGTATTTTTAATATTCTCTGATGCCCCTATATAACAAATAGCTCTTCCTTTTGGATTTGTGGTATGTGTTAGGAAAGCAAACTTAAATAAAGATTACACATTAACCAGTATTGCATCTGTAAGTGGGGTAGGAAGAGGCTAATAATTTAGCATTAGGGTAAGAGCTGTATAGTAATTCTTGTTCTTATATAGTACTATTTTCTAAAAAGACAGATTGTGCAGGCACATAGAACTGCAATGCGTAATGAGTATGCAACCTTTTTTATTTTACTTTCCAAATACATACCACAAATCTAAAAGAAGAGCTGTTTGTTATATAGAGGCATTGGAGAATAATCTTAATTCAAAATTAAACATTTATTGTCCAAATAAAACTTCAGTGGGGAACTAATGGCTAAAAAATCAAATAACAGCTTGGTTTTACACCATATCAGACTAATTAATGTCTTCTCTTCTTATGAGCTCCCTATTCTAAATCTATACTCTGGTCTCTGTCTGCACAAACTGAGAGTCACATAAGAAATACTGCTGCACAAAATGAGCACAAGAAATACATTGAAACAATCATCACCACCTTTCCATTGATGCTGTTGCATACAAAAACATCAGATTCTAGTTCTTTAGTTAGATAGGTCTACTGTGCAAGCTACCAAAATCATGTAGACACAGTCCAAGCATTCTTAGTTAAAAGACAGACACAGTCCAATCTGCTTATAACGGGTGCATATGTGCAAACACAAACTGCCCATTATATTGCACGGTCGGTATAATGTAAAGTAGTGACATGCATATAAAAAAAATTCAGTTGCAGTCTCTTTTGCCCCACAGCACACTAAACACAGCCCACAGTGAACTTACCATGGCAAATCAAATACGTTCAGCAAATCAATCAATAAATCAAGCAAGTACAGCTCTGTCTTGATTTTGGTTAGTTCTTACCTGTAGAAGTCAGAGATTTTACTCTGTGATTTTGATCTTGGCAATAAGGAGCCCACACCCTTTCCACTGCAGTGAGTGCACACCAGTTCAGTTCAACATCTACGTCTTAAGAGTCAGCAGTGCATTCTTTACATTGTTTGGTGTAACCTCAGGCTGCTCCTCATTATCTGTACCATTCTCTTCTTCCGTCTTGGCTGTATGCTAAGACCCGCTAACTCATCTTTGGTAAAGCTTCAGTTTTTTTTTTAAAGTTCAACTTTGTCACTAAATGACATAGCTTTACATTTGTCTGCCATTCTTCAGATGCAGCTGCTGACTTAGCTGTGCACAGTGTGACAATGAGCTGAGAATGAGACGCTAGCAAAATTAGTGTCAGGTAAAAATACATTCAGTTAATCAGGTTCGTTCACACCTTATCAGGGTTGTAATTTCATTCAGATAAGTGGCTGATATAGACAGAGGGCAATAAACATTTTATCAGGAGGATTTATCATTAAGGTCTATTGAAATGGCTTTTGGTAATGTGAAACTGCCCACTAAAACCAATTGCCTGCTATACCCGAGGGTGGTATAAGTGAAGCTGACTGTACTGACAGCAAATCATCTGCTAACCCCTTTTATTTGACAGACTGAAATGAACTCAGCTTCATTTACAGTGGTAGTTACAGAAAAGTTTCTCAGTAATGTGATACCTCTCAGTACCACTCTGCGCGTTGTGTTACTGAGGTGGTAGCTCATTACTGTGGCATGGGATGCCTTATTATTTCAATTTTTAACTGCACTTCCTCCATTTTCCACACAATGTTTACTTGAGCTGTTACAGCAATTATGTGTGTCTAAATTGTAAATAGATTTTCCCCAGAATTAACCTGCAGATGGTGCCCAGTTGCAGTGCAGGGATGCTGCCAGATTTAATTAGATCAGTAGTACTGTGTCTCTAACTGTAAATGTGGCCTGCAGTCTGCTAATAAAATTTCTGGGGATATCTCCAGAATGTATAAACTATTTTCATTTCTGGTCTGTACAAATCAGCACAAATTTGAGTCATTCAGTTTCCTACTGAGAAATGGGTATTAGCTGAGGCAGCTAAATTTTACATACAGACGTTCTGATGATCTGTCCAAATTAACATTACTAATTTTAATTGTGCCCTGCTGTGGTATTACACTGCATCAGAACTGCATCAAACCCTAAAGACACGCAGCTGATACAAACATCAACAACCATTTGTCTCACATCACCTGGTAGTATGGTTCAGTAATAACATGCTCACTTTCATCTTTAAGAGTTCAAACTTCCCACAGTACTGGGTTTTTATGCTTTTGTCTTGTCCCTTCATTGAGCCATCAGACTCAAAACATTTTAATCATGTTATTATTTCTACCACTCACCTTTTTTGAACAACAAAATACATTTTATATTTCTGCAAGATGAAAGACGGTTTATATACTGTTAACCATTGTTTAATGTTACGTGTTGTGTTTGTGAGTAAACCTGAGAAGTGGTAGTGTTAGTTTTTTTTTAAAAAACATTTTAAAGGAAAACTAGAAGGATATCCCATAATAGTCACAGAAATAAATTTCTTCCTAGGGAAGGTTACAGCATGCCTGTTTCTAACAACTGTGCCATGATTCCATGATGATTCCATTTGGCTTTAGTAGGTAAAATTGAAAAAGAAACTCATGTTTTTTTGTTTTTCAATTGTGTTATCGAAACAGGCAGGTTCCCCTTTATAGTGTAGTCTAGCTGCCCCCCTTCCTAACCCAATGCTCTTTAAAGTGTGAAAAAAATGATAGTCTAGTGGGCCCCCTTCCCTACCCAATCCCCTTTATAGTGAAAAAAGGCACATGCCTGCCTTTTGCTGTGTGTTAGCTTTAGATAAAAAAAAGGCATGAACACAGGTAGTAACTGGCATGCCTACTGGTAATCGGATTCTGGGTAGTTAGCGAATAGAGTTGTAACACTGTATTAACTGACATTTTAATATAGTGTGAGTTGTTGAGAAAACTGGTATTTGAAAATATATTGTGAAATACTGTACATACCATTATATAATTTAAAGTTTAATTCATGTGCATAATTCTTATTCTTGCCATATAAAGTATTTTTATACCTCCCCCTTGTATATTTTTATTTTAGTTTCATCATGAAGACAGTATGGGTTTAGGTTATATCTTCATTAAAAATGAAAATTTAATGGAACATCAGTTTCATCAATTGTCGTAGGCTCAAATAGCACAAGATTAAGTTTAACCAAGCTTCCTGTAATACTGACGAAAGTGAACCATAATATAAGAAAATCACAATTCAAAGAGAATTCAGACCAGAGGTTTAAATATTACCATGTAGCCAATGGTGTTTTTTTATCTGCTAAAGTAGCTGGCCACACAATAACAACTTGAAGTTTAGTGCTCTTTAATCAATGTAATATTCCAGTAATATAAGTTATTTAATGGATTTGCAGGCATATTACCATTTTTTTTTGCACTATAGTGTTATGATTTTGTCATCTAGGCACTTATTAATCAAATGCATAAATAGCCTCCTAATATTATAGCATAAAAGTAGCCTTGGAGGGTGGCCACAGACTTAAACTCCTCATGCTTTCAGAATGTATGCATATACAGTATGTGTAGCCGAAACAATATTTTGTTTAGTTATTAATTAAAATTATAGACTTTTCAGAAGGTTGCCTCATCTGTCCACACACACATATACTTCTCAAACCTTTAAGCCTTGTCCGTGATTTATAATGTAGGAAATTGAGAAACATGTATGTAAACTAGTAGTGATATAAAATTGTGAAAGATGTTTCTGTGGAAAGGACTACATGCTTTAATAAATACAACTAGCATCGGACAAGTAAGCCACCAAAAGTTTTCCTATGCCTAAAGAAAACAGCTCTTATCTCATAAAAAACACTTTTACATAGATAAAAAAATAAGTTGATTAATTGCCAGTATATTTATTCATTTATGTATTTATTTTTGAAGGATAGCTATATTGAGACAGTTCTCCTGTTTATTTTAGAGGTTAAGGTAGATTACAGCCATCAAACATTAATTCAATGCTGGCACCACTTGTGCTGTTGTAACACAAGTAGTACTGTATTTATTTTGTGGCATGAACTCCCCAGCAGTTCACCTGTTTGTCAGCCGAAGTTGCTACATAAGCAGTGATATATTTTATGTACGAAGTACTTATTGTTTACAAGAAAAGCCCAAGTGTGTTGGGGCAAAATAAACAAAAGTCTTGAATTTACAGACTGATATCTGTCAGTTTAGAATATCAGGCTAGCATGAATCATGCAGGCTTGTTTAAAATGTGCCACATGGTGGTGAAACATTTGAGTTGAATCTAAAATTTATGGTGGTTTTCCATAATATTATACACAGACATACTTTTTTTATTAAATAATTACAGAACAAATACATTTTGTTAGTTTATGTTTCCATATGTTTGCACATACCATAATAGAAAACTGCTAACAATTTTAGTTTTGACCTGTTTCATGCAGCACATGTTAAACTAGCCTACAGTATTCATGATAGCCTGATATTCTGAAATGATAGCTCAGCCTGCAAAACTCAAGACTTTTCTTTGTTGTGTCCCAACTCACTCATATTTTCTTTTAAAAAATAAGTACTTCATGCATAAAATATATAATTTTTTATTTAGCAGCTTCAGGTGAAAAACATGTGAATGGTTGGGGAGTTCAGTCTGTAAAATGTATTTTGTAAGCCATGTATAGTCTATATATGACAAATTTTGCAAGTACTACAGGCAAGCAATAATACCCAACAGGGTGCATAGTATTGAGCAATACTGGACTGCCTAGGGGCATAATGAAGCCCGACACCACAGATGGAGGGCCTAATAGCCCCTGGAAGGTCAGGTATTGCCCATACCACTTACCATGGAGAGTATTATTGTGTTTAGAAAATGGGCATCAGCTTAATTTTTTTTCAGTATCACAAAATAGGTGTAAAATATAAATAAGTACTAAAAATACAAAAAGACAAAGTTTTATGGTAAAGTAGTCCCTGCCTTCCCTGCCAGGCACAGTTGTTAGTAGAGGGTGCTTGTATAGGAGACTGCAGTCTAACACACTAGTCACCCTAACAAACAAGTTAAAGGTAATGACTTAACAAAACATTTGGTTTGAATGAAAAAAAAAAACAGCAGTGTGACTATTTTTCTGAAGCAGGATGGCGGAGCTCAAGTTCTTGCTCACATTGGATGACCACCAGAATGATGTAAAAGATGGAGCTGATGGATCCATGAAAGGAAACTGTAAGTATGGCAATTTATGGGGGAAATGTGCCCGACTTGAGCCTGAACAGAACACAGCTTAACAGAATTTTTGGCTTAACAAACAAACAAAAAAAAAACAATGAGCAGAGGTGTGTGTTTTGCTGAAGTGGGATCATGTGGCTGAAGTTCCAGTTAATGCTGAATGACCATTGGAACCATATGAAAGTGAAAACGGAGCCAATGGATCAGTGAAATAAAACAGTTTAAGGAGGAATATGTGCAGTCACCTGGCCTGACTTTGAAGGGGGAGGCTTAATACAGAAATGCTCTTGGGAACAAACTGACTTCTTAATGGCTGGCAAATAGTACTAATAGAGACTTTACAATTGTATGCTTTAACATAGTTGATCAATTAAAAGAAACAAAAACAAACCAACATTTTTAATATTCAATTGTACAGCACTGCTCAGTTGATAGTTCTGAGCAGGGCTGGGGGAGGGTCACTCCGTTAATGAGTGGAAAAAATGGCGACAGATCAACACTGACAATTCAGGCTGCCCAATGATACCCTGAGTAATGGGGAAACTCAAACTGGTACTTGTTTTCCACTGGGTATCTACTGAAAGTTAAGAACCCTGCTGCTGTGGCTGTCAGCCAATCAGAGAGCTCCTAGTATCTAGCCCATATTCTAATACTGTATATTATCTAATGCAAAGAATCACACACACTCAGGTGAAAAGAACGTGTTTATTTGCAGTTAGATCCTCTGCATTTAGTTTATTATTTATTATTTATATTAAATGTGCATGTTTGTACAATACAATTTGATGATTTTGAATGCAGATACTGTATTTTCCCAGAAGAAGACGGTATGGAGCCAACAAAACACTGATCTCTTTTAAACTGAGCAAAGTCCATACTGCATGTTGTTGAACTCCAGATTGCCTGCTATAATACTGGAAAGCCTATGTTGAAATGGCAAAAGTAGAATTAATGTGGCAAAATCCAAATGATAGCACAGCTTCCTTGAAACTTAGTGGTCTAATCTTCCAGTGTGTGTGTGTGCGTGTTGGGGGGGGAGCACTATAGGAAGGGAAAGAAAAAATGGGAAAGGTTATGGGTGAAAAGATATGACTTAAATACTATTTCACTAACAAGACCCTTTACAGTAAATGCAGTAAATATTGTCATTCTGCTACATTCAAAAGTAGCAGTTTCGTATTACTCATGTTTTTTTATTAGTAAAATTGGCTAACATTATCATGAGATTTAGGACACAAAGATGGAGCCACACCAATAACCCTGAACCCGCTGTTGCAAATCCTGTTACACAATCTTATGTAGTGTACAGCAGCTCTGACAAAGACAATCAGTTTTTCTGGGTGAGTGACCAAAATGACAACTAAGCTATCCAGATGTACAGGAAAAAAATCTCAGTTCTCTAATCACATAACAAGAATTTTTTTTTTTTTTTTTGGTTTAACTGAATTTATCTTTGAATGAAGTTAATGACAGAAGTCATTATTAGAATACAGCAAGCACATATGACCGTAACTCTCATTTGTGCTCCCTGTTTAAAATACCCTCAAGAACCCCTGCTACGTACTCATTTGCAGTGAGATCCTGATTCTTGATTATGAAAGACTGTGTCCATAAAATTCATATCATCTCCCATAATGCGATTGTTTATGCGATATCTGTTTCCCAACACATCTTTTTTTGTATGATTGAATTTATTTCAAAGTAGATGGAACAGAGATTGAAGTACAAACATCAATAGCAAGTAATAACTCTTACTGTTGTTCTTTTGTAATCCGTCTCCTAGGTGCTGTCTCACTTACCAGGAGTCTGCACATAATGAGAGGGTAGGATGGCTCAAGTAATTACTTACTATTGATGTTTTGCACTTCAAGGACTTGAGGACAACATTTTCAAACTGCTTAAAAAAGACCTTGTGTGTCTGATGGGACAGTTAGTGGCTGCTGATTATCAGCTTAACTCAAAATCAGATTAACTTTGACCTGGTGACTAAACATTTCTTAATGTTATTTGCCCCACCATTTGCTGTGTCATGTGTGGTATTCACAGCCGGTATGTTTATTATTATGTAAAGTATTATGAGAGTGTAATAATCAAAGGCAGCACTGAGCAAGGTCATAACAGACCAGGAATGCGAAAGTTTTGGCCCCATAGTGTCATAATCACTTAATAAACTTTGATAGATCCCCATAAAACTTGGATACTAATATCAAAAACCAAAAAAGATTGAAACTTTGGTCAGAATTCACAAAACAGATGCATCCAGTGCAACCCAGATGCATCGGTGTAAGTCAGAAATGCGCTGGAAGCCAATTCAGAAACAGGGTGAAAGCGCCAGCCCAACCGAGATGCCCTGTGCCGAACAACATGTGCTACAGGCAGAATGTAATGACAGCAGCGCATATACGGGGGCGTACCCATGCATACACAGTGCAACTGGATTCACAGAGCAGGACTAGGCTGCATCAATGGGGCAAAGCCAGTGAAAAGCCAAGATGTGCCATAGAAAGATAAGTACAAAGGAAGGAGACTTATGTCTGGCACACCTGCAGGTTGTGAATGGAATGACCACAGCAGCACACAGCCAGAGCCAGAGGAAAAGAGGAAACCAGAGAGAGGGAGAGACACAGTCAGCCAGCCAGCAACAAAGCTAGGCAGCAAACAACATCAGAGGGCCACATTGACAGAGGAAAGGAACCCTGCAGCAGTCTCCATAGCTGGTGCACAAATGAGGAGGAGACAGGGCGCTGGAAGGCACCACGGCAGTATCATGCCTGATTGTCCTTTGAGCAGTTTACAGAGGTGGAGACAGTCAGGTGATACTGCCTAAACAGGGCCATGTTGATGCAGCTTTGTGAGCTGTGCCATGATGAGATGCAGGCACCCACCGCATGAGGGTAATGCCATCTGGGTGAAGACCAAGGTGACAACAGTCATGTGCCTGTTCACCATGGGAACCTTCCAGAGGCCTACTGGGGACACCACTGGCATATCACAGGCCTCTATGTCCTGCCTCCTCACACAGTTCCTCACCACACTGCTACCGCACGCTTCAGAATACATCCATTTCCCCAGCGCACAGGCAGAGTGGACAGAAGCCATGCAGTGGTTCTACAGGGTGGCACACATGCCCGGTGTCATAGGGGGCCATCAACTGCACCCATGTGGCAATCTGTGCACCACCTGGTGAGGAGGCCATCAATATGTGAATTGGAAGGAGTATCATTCTGTGAATTGCCAGGTGGTGTGTGATGCCACTGGGTGCATCACCAATGTCTGTGCTACACACCCTGGGAGCATACATGATGAATTAATATGGCACCAGTCGGCACTCTGCACAAGGTTCAAGGCCAGGGACATCTAAAGTAGCCATCTGATAGGTACATGTGACAGGGCACCAACAGCACAGGGTAGCACTATGTCCGGAACACATGGGGTGGGTCATGGGCAGTGTGAAGCAGGTTCATGGTTCCTGCGACAGCAGGGGTGTGAAAGGGTACAAAGGCAGACACAGGGTGGCACGCAAGCACTGTGCACCACATGACAGATGGAGGCATGCAGGTGCAGCCATGGTAGGGATGCAGGACTGCCAGGTACATGGATTCACTGGTGGGAGAGCAGGACAGGGACACATATAACAGAGGGCAGGAATGGGGACAGGGCACAAGCCACAGTGTATCTCAATGTACTAATGGAGACACTTCTACCCCCACAGGTGATGCCACATACCCACTGAGGCCCTGGCTCCTCACCCTCATCCAACGACCCAGAACAGTGGCAGAAGAATGCTACAATGAGGCACACATCGTGACATGTGCCATGATCGAGCGTGTCTTCGGCATGCTGAAGATGCAATTCCAGTGCCTGTGGCAGTCAGGTGGTGCCATACAGTACAGCCTTGAGAAGGCCTGTGAGATATTCCCGGCCTGTTGTATGCTACACACATGGCCCGCGAATATAGGATACCTGTCGAGACCAGTGAAGCGACAGTTCTGGCGAGGAGGAGGGGTGGGGGAGGGGGTGGACAGGGCACCCCCTGAGGTCCAGGAAGCTGAAACCGGTCAGGGACACAGGGATCCCAGGCTTGCAGAAAGGTCACAGGCATACTGCATGAGTGTGGGGGAGGAACACTTCGGGCCCCGTAGGTGAGTATGCAGATATGTACATGTGCAAGTATGAGCACTGCGGTGTAGGGACAGCATGACGTGGGAACAATGGACACCGGACACCGCACAGGGGCACACACACAGGCGCATGCACATGGTGGGGGACACACAGACAAACAGACACATGGGAACCATGCATGCATCACCCAAGCACCACCCAGACCATGCTGTAGACATCACAGGTCAGTGCACACTGCGGCTAGCAAATGGGCACTGTAGGCACCATAACACACTCATCATTCCCATTACACATGACATTACAGTGGTACACACAAACACAATTGACAGCCTGCACAGGTAGCAAAGGGTGGTGCCAGAACAGCTGTGGGGCATGTGACCCCCACACACACAGCCACATGCACCATCCGCAGGTGTCCGGTAAGCACGGGTATGCCAACCTGCCACCACAGGCCTCTGGACATGGGCATCACAGGGCAGCCACATGACCACCACAGACATGAGGGTGGCCTCTGCCAAGGCCACTGGTGGTGGAGGTGCCACCACCAGCCACAGAAGGCATCCCCAGTTACCCCACAAGGGTGTTGCACTGAGACTGTGAAAGGGTGCCCAGTGGGGTGACCCTCCAATGCCCACCAGCCAAGCCAGAGATGGTGGGTGTGGATGCCAGTGGTGGTGGAATCAGCAGCAGTGGGTTCATCTGGCTCTGCTGCCGGGGTGTATGGGACATGCTCCTGGGTGTCTGACTGGATGCACGGTGTCTACAACATGTGGTGGATACAGCCACTGCCTCCGCAGCCACTGCAATCATCTCCAGAGCAGCGGTCATGCCCACCCGCATGATGCGTATCCCTGCCAACATCTGAGCATGCCACACCACCATGGACTCATGCTCTTGGACCATAACAGTCCTGTGGCTCCTGAACTCCACACAGAGGGCCTCCTGACCATTCACCTTTGCCCACAGCAGGTCAAGGTAGGTCCCCATGTTGTCAATGGGTGATGCAGCACGGTGGCGTCAATGATGATCAGGGGATGGTTCAGCCTGACCAGGTGCATCCATTGGCAGTGGATGCACCCTGGCAGGCTGCAACTTGGGCAAGGCATTGCTGGGCACTGCTGCTGGCTGCCCATGGGTGGTGTCCTCCAGGGCCACTGGAGAGGGTACGTGCACACAGGCGCCCTGCCCGGATGACACCAACATCGCCAGCACTGTACTGGGCAGTGGTGCAGGGGGCACAGCACCCATAGCCATGGTCAGTTGTGCTGCTGCTGCACTGGAACCCAGCACAGTGAGAACATAGATGGCACCCAGGGTTCCATGCACAGGCAACCCCATGATGTGTGCCCCACTGTCAGCCATGTCAGTGGTGCTGGTGTTGGTCATACATGTGGCAGTGCCAATGCCCTCCACCTGCATGCCATTGGTGAGCACGAGGAGGGCATCTGTAATGTCCACCACTTCATCCGGGTCAGCTTCAGACAACCCGGACAGGCTCCCCAATCAAGCGATGTACCCACTAGCTGTCCCGTCATCACCGCTGAAGGGACCCACAGGGCCCTCCATCACAGGGGCCATGACCAATGTTGCATGGGACATGGATGGTGCAGGTTCAGAGTCATCCATGGTGGTGTCATCAGCCCCATGGGTGAAGCACAACTGAACACGGTGGTCCACATGTTGCTAGATCCTCACACCTGTCCACAGCAGGGCCAGGGCACAGTGGCTATATGCAGCCCATGTCATGGTTGATCTTGCCACTGACCCATTGTGCACAATGCATAGCGGTGGCCTCACATGCCACATGGGTGCACAGTGGTAACGTGGCCTTCTGCACTGCTGCCTAGCACCCACAACACCATGGGGCAGGATATGCCATGCCAGGGGTGCCCATCCCAGGGACGCTGTGCCTGAGTGTACACTGACAGTGCTTGCATGCAAGGCCAGGCATGCCCACCATGGCACATGGGTGGGCGTGCCAGGCCATGGCATACAGCTACTCACCATGCTGCAACAGGCTGCCTCCCGTCTGGAATCCACCAAATGGAACACCTTGCACGGCTGTCCTAGACACACTGGCATCCAGGAGGGCCTTGTTGAGGCTGAGCCATTCTGCCATGGTGGGGCCACCCCCTGTCTGCCACAGGGATGCCTGGATCCTGGCCCCCTTCTCCTTGGCCCTCCGGTGGTCATCGTTCCAGTGCTTGTGGCACTCTTCCACCTTGGAGTTGTATGGTGCCACTGCATTCACCTGCCGGGACATGTCCTCCCAGCCTTCTGCATGCACTGTCTGACTGCCTCCCCTGCCAGTGAGTACATCTAGATGTAGGTGGCATGCCTCGATGAGTGCCCTCTTCTCATCCTTAGTGAAGTTTGGTCATCGCCTTCTGGCAGCACCTGCTTCCTCCTACATACTGTCTACTGTGGGGGGAAGCATCCAGGTGTCAGTCACACCTGAGGTAACACATGTTCCTGCTCACATCACCCTTGGTCTGTTGCTCCACCCCCCCCATGTTCCATGCCACCATTGATCTGGGCCATGGTCCATGGGTGGGCAGACTAGCATAGATGGCCATGCACCATGGTACGTGGTCCATGGGGGACACTGCACATGCCATGTGTGCCACCCAGTCCACTGCCGGGGGAACAGTGCGGCCACCCCAGGAGGGCACACTGTGCTGTCTGCCATGGGCATGTCCTAGTACCTCTGCAGCATGTATGTCATCACCGTGGTAACACATCCATCCTGGGAGACACCCATGCGACGGCTACAGGGTGGAGGAAGACTGACATGTGGAAACAGCCACGGTGCAGCTGGCAGCAGTGTGTGGCTTGGCAATGGTGTCTGCACATGCACCGCTGTGTGCCTTGGACCTACCTGTTGCACGTTGCTTCATCCACCACACATAGCTAGTGACACCCAGTCATATGTACCACCCTTGTGTCCCTGTGTACAGTGGACATCCCATCTGTTCACATCGCATGCCCTCCCTGTTCCACAGTGCAATGCCTAGGCACACTGATGACCATATCATCGCTCAGCAAATCTGTGTGGTACAGGCTGGGATATGTACATACCAGTTCACATACAGCCATCGTGGGCATGGCAGGGAACAGTCAATTGGTGCCTTGTGTACCTTCTGTACTGCCCTGCCACTATATTCCACATTATGGTCCTGAGTGCCACATATTGGTTGTACTGGTCCCACATCTGGGGTACTGGGGCATTGCCTGATGTGCACACTCACAGTCATTCACCCTAGTGTGTTCTGTTGCCCTATTAACATGGCTGTGTACTCACCCTCTAGGCACTGACTCCTCTCAGTGGCCTGGTCTCAGCCTGCTGAATTGGGAGCATTTATAGCTCAGGGCATGCAAATGAGGCCTGAGCCCCCGGTAATGAAATGTTAATTTACTGAGTTGCCCATGCATGGTTGATGAGGCTGTTTTGGGTGCATTCTCTGTGAATTGTGCTGTTGCCCCTGGTTTATCTCAAAATGCACAGAGCATCTGTGGGATGCGCCAATGGCCATACAGCACATCTCCAGCCATGCGTGTAACAGTAGGTGCATTTACCTGTATCGGGGCATTGTGGAAGACATTTCTGTCACACATGTGTGGTCACCGTGTCCGGTGGCACATCTTCTATGATGCGTTATTCCACCACTAACCCGATTCGCCTGCAGACCTGCTGAACATGGTGCCTGTGTACCCTATTGCGCAGCTTGTTCCTCTATATGCCGTCCATGCTGCACTGTACTTGAACTGCCATGGATCATGCATGATGTGCAGTAGTAGTTCGTAGCACATGCCATGCACAACATGGCACCTGCACACTCATCATGCATGTGTGAATGGGTCCTGGCCTTGCCATGCCATTGTGGAGTGCATTGCACATGTGCATTGCCTTTGACCTATCGTGCTTCATGCTCAATGTGCGCTGTGCTGCACATGCCTCAGTGTTTCACATGGCACATAATGACCACTCATCTGCACTCTGCCTGTTTGCACCTTGCCACTGTACCCATTGTGTGATGCCCAGGGCAGAGAGACATATGCCTAGGGCCATGAACTGGTTGCAGGTGGAGTTGCTATATCTTGTGGCACTGGTTATGTCTGTGGAAGGGAGCCTGTTTGGCCAGGATGACCCCCATGAGCCCAGGTCCCAACTGTGGGCCTCCTTAGCTACTCAGCTTGTGAACTGTACAGGGCTGTCAGGCACTGCGAAGCAGTGCAGGCATTGGTGTGGTGACCTCCAGAGGAGGGACCCAGAGAGGCTTGCACATCTGCATTGCCATGCATGCAGGGGTGCACTGTCAAGACCAGGTAGGTGTTGTTCATCTGTCTCCATTTGTGGAGCATGCCGTGTGTGTGTGTCACGACCCTCATAGGTCTCACAGCATCCTGCACACACGGCAGTGGCTGCACCTGTCCCATGCTGCCTTATCATGTGTGCCATGGAGGGGCTGGGTGTAGCTGTGTTTGCCTGCAGGCCACTGGGTGCTTCACGGCTGGTCATCACTAGGGCCACTGGAAAATTGCGCTCGCAATATTTTTGCGGAATCCACAATTTTCACCATTCTCTGCAAAAACTGACGTTCCACAATTTCTTGCAATTTTTGAGTTTTTATATTGAACTGTGTAAAATGTATTAATATTTTTAATAAAATACTCTCAAATATATTGACAATTTTGCATGCAGACTTGGGTTTGGCCAAAACAATGCAGTGCAAGGTAGGGCAAACATTTTATGTGACACTGATTTCTTTTGAATCCATGTCTTGTTTGGTTTCAAAATCCACTGGACAAGTATAAGTACACTTAAACACTTAACATTTGTTCTGTGTTGAAGCAGTCTATCAGAAAACTTTTTGTTGCCACACAGACTGAAACAAAAGATAAGATAAAAAGTGCAAATTATCCCATTCACTTAAATGGGGCACTAACTATGAAGCCTTTTTGTAAGTGGCAGGGCAAGTTTTTCCTTGTGAGCATTCTTTCATTCAGACTAGCTTTGATTCAAACAACTGATGATTTTTGCATGGCCCTGGTGATTTTAAACTTAAATAATCTAGTTGCTAACATTGATCTCACTCTGAGCAACTACCCCCTAGATGCTCACATGCAAAGACTACAATAAAAACCTGACTAAAGTCTAAAAACAAGCTAATAAAACACAAAATGTATCTGAACATTTATCTTTAACTAAACAAAATTGTTGCAGCCAGACTAAAACAAAGGTAAATTACAGGGTACCCTGACTACTGTATGATGCAGTAAAAGTATAATGGTATTTTTTTACATTTTTTGGTAACTGCGTATGGCCCACTAGGCACAAGTGCCTGTTTTCAGGTTCAGCCCAGGAGCACTGCGGAGGTTAAGTGACTTGCTCAGACTCACACAGTATACAAGCGGAGGTTGTGGGAATCAAACCCAGGTCTGCTAGATGTCATCAGCTCATTCACAATTTGTTACACTATCCTCTAGATTATACTGCCAGCCCCAATAACCCCCAGATTTAATGTTTAAATATGTGATTTCAAAAATAGTGTACAGTACAAATTATGATCATTAAACACTTTAACAACATTTTACTCAAATTCAATTATTCACCACTCTCTCTGCCTATTTTTTCTTGTACTAAAGAGGGAGGATAGTTGGCAGAGCACTTTAAACAGCTGTTGATTAGGCTGCTTTATTCTACAGTCAGAAACACAAAAATATATTTCTTCTGGTTTTATTTAATATTGATTTGCTGTGGCTCACTTTATAGAATCTATTTAGCACTGCATGAGGCAGATGCTTTTAAATTTTGGAAGATAGGCAACACCTATGATAGTTTATCAGTTTGGTATTCTTTTTAGGAACATAAACTTTTCTTTATGTTTTAAACATATTCAGGTGTCAGTATATTCATTTAGCAATTTATACTGACTAATATATGCTGCAGAAAACATTAAAAATGTATTGTGAAGCACTCAGGGTCTATAGTAGAACCCCCCACAATTTCCCGTAATCTTTGCAAAATGATCTGCAATTTTGGAAGACCTTTTCCACAATTTTCCAGTGACCTTGGTCATCACAGTCTGTTACATGGCCACAGGCTGGTGAGGGGGGCACTATGGCACTGCATCCTGCACAGTGGCAGTGGTCACTCATGTTGGTGTCTGTTGTGTTTTGCAGGACCAGATGAGTGGGCCATGGATGCAGTTGAGGTGTGGATGTGGAGGATCATGGGTGCTAGGCCTGGTGCCCTTCCACAGGCAGGTGAGCACTGCATTCTGCTATTGCTGCATTTCAGATACTGTAGGGTTACTGGTAGGTGGGGGTGTTGTCCATGTTCAGGCCCTCAGTGTGTGTTCTTTCTGTCATTGCTGTAGGTCTCTACGCTCACCATGCTGTGGCTGGTGGTGGTGGTGCCCTTGTTAATGTGGACCAGAGGATCCATTTGGCTATCCAGGCAGCCCTGTGCCCACTTTCCAGAACTGTTAGGTGCCTGTCAGCTGCCCTGCAGGGTGTCCTGCTGTGGCTTCCAGTCCATGGCCATGCCAGGGGTGGTGCATGGCAGGGCACAGTGATGCTAGTGGCCCCCTGCCTCTTCCTGGGGACTTCACACGTATATAGTTATTGTTCACTGTCCACTGTTTCTGTCCCTTTCCTGCCCTCCTTCTCATCCCTGCACCTCTCTTTCCCCATTGGGTATTGTTGTTGTTCTGCCTTGTTTTTCATATGTGTTGTACAGATTTCATTACCTTACTCTTTTATAAACATGTTTTTCTCAACACTTGTGTCCGTGGGTGTGATTGTTCCAGCTCTGTGGTTGCTCCTCATGCCCTGCTGCCTGCTCCACTTGCTCTACATGGCTCCCCTGTGTGGCTGCTAGGTATCCGGCTTGCCCTGGCACATTGCAGGTTGTACCATGCATCTACAGTTGCGCCATCATGTTTCACAGTGATTCACAGTGGTGTTGCACTCGGTGCTTCCCACTGCGCATGCCTCTGTGAATGGCTCTGCTTGAGCTCGGTGCTTCTGATTTGCGCCGGCTCATATGTGTTGCACCAGGTGCATCCTCTTTGTGAATCCTGCCCAACTGTGTTTAAAAAAAATACATTTTTTAAACATTGATACTTGAATTCCATTATTGGATTCAAATTCCATCTTGTTAGAAGCAAGAATTTAACCTCTAGTCAGACACATTGATATCCAAAATTAGAATTTTTTTTATTATTTTACTCAGACTAAATATTAGGAAATTAAACTCTGTACTACACTTATGAGTGGCAAAGTTATAACAGCTAAACCACTGAGTGCTTGCAACTGAGCATTTCAGTAGCAGTACTAAGTGTTTCCTGAAAGAAAAATAGAGAAAAATATTGATCTATGTTAGTCAATAAATATTCAGACTGAAAACTAAATATGTTCCAGGAGCAACTACTGAATCACTAACTGAAGTGAGTTGTATTGTTGCATTGTCAAACTTGGGCACTCCTGCCAGCCAACAATTAGCAGCTTGCTAGATAGGGCTTAGGCAGGGCTTGATAGTCAGCTCAGCAGATAGCTCATTGGACAGCTCATTAGGACAAAAGATGAATGACATTTCTAGCCTCAGAAGTACATATGGGGGTTGGGGGATGGAAGCCATCACAGGGAGGAGAGGGAGGTTTAGAAAAGCACAGTTCATGGCATAGAGCAGAGGGACTCTTTTTTTTTTCTTTTTACCACCCTCCTATGCCTCACTTCCAACTAATGCCTAAAACCACAATCAGCATGCCCCAATCTAGTTCAAGTCAGAATAGCAAAGTGGCATAGGAATGTGTTTTACTTTTATTTATTTTTTACTGCCCTATCATTCCTTTGTATATGTGACATTACTGTGACAGGTGTACATGCCTCAGTGTGACAGCATACATCACAAAGAAAAAACAGCATTATTGTTTCAAATAGGGTGTCAAAACTCTGCTTAAACTTAGGGCTCAAAAATATGCCCTATATTAAAAATTGATGCTTGCAATTGGAGCTAGATAAGTAGATATTTATTTGAGCTAGATACATATAGATTAATATTTCTGTCTAATAGCAGCGAACCCTGTTTTTGAAGATGTTGGAACACTTAATACTGTATATATAATTACATTAAACTACTGTACATCACTGACTGAATCCAGACTGCAAAATGTGTTACAAGTGAAGCACAAATATTTGTATCAGTAGCACATTTGGGTTTGATACATTGTTGTGAATGTTCTCTTTGATCCCTAAAACAGTGAAACATTTTAGATATGGTAAATACAATGTTGTGAAGGGAAGCCTTTTGTACAATGTATCAATTTTCTGTGATACACTACATAAGCAAAACTTGTACCAACTGTATCAGAATTTTCATCTGTCTTCTGAATACATACAGAACAGTTTACAAAGTAATGTTGCCTGTTGCCTTTCATTCCCACTCCTACAGCATGTAGAGCCTCCAACATGCAGTTCAATTTTTCAGAAGATGTGTTACCATTATTTTTAGTATTAATCTGAGTGTCATACCTCTAAACTCCTGCATTACAAATTAGGGACAAGGATTAAAAAAAAATAGGGGACAATAGGCTAAAATTAGAGACACGTCATAAGAAATTTTAATATTATCTTAAGTATTTTCTTGTATTTTCTGAGGGAAAACTAGACTGCACCACTGAAGTATGCCATTATTTTAACATTTGAATCCCTGTCTTCACTATGTTATAAATCCCTATTCTTCTTTAACAGACATCCCAAATTTGGGCAGAACGGTGGAAACCTTTGAGGTCAAATCAGGGACATCATGGAAAATCAAGGGTCAGTTGAGAGGTATGCTGAGTCTGATGGTTGAGGGAGGCAGGGAGCGAGGGATGGAGAGCTGGAATGGAGGGAGGCATACAAACAAAGCAGCCTGGGAAAGGACCTGCTGAAACTGACTATTCTGAGTTTCTGAGAGCATGCCTCACCCAATACTCCTGCAGGTTAGTGATAGGAAAAAAATGCAAGCAATGATGGGGGATGTACATGTTTGGAACCATGTACTGAGCCAGAATTCACATCAAACAGATTACTGCTGACAGGTCAGCTCATGCAGAGTGAGACATCACTTCTGAAAATACATCAAGATTTCACCTCTACCCGCTCCCCTGCACAGTCATATTAAAAGCGCAATCCACCAGACCTCTCAACTGTCCCTGAATTTCAGCATAGTCCCTGATTTTGCCTCACAATTTTCCTCTGTCCTTAACAAAATGTGTGTTTTTGTGACTGAACAGTTGGGATTCTAAGCACAAAATAATGTCAAACATTAAAGTTACAGACTTGTTCTTCTTCATAAAATGCATTTTAACACTAATCCCCTTATTGGATTAACTTTCTGAGTGTATATTACCAATTTTATGATGCGTCCCTACTTTTGGGTCATTGTTCCAGATTTTTTGTATGCATTATCCTTGATTTATCAGACTAGTGGTTGAAAGGTATGCAGTCCACTTCCTCACAATAATGTTTGACTAAACAATGTGATGGAAATCTGGAGTCTAGAGAAACTTGAAAAGTTATAAACGAATTGATCGGTAGAAAAAAAACTACAGTGATTTGATCACTGACAGCTGCCAATGGAGAATTACTTTTGTGCCTTCCCAATACTTTTTCAAGGCATGTTGCCTGTTCTTTCTGTAACTAAAAAAAAGAGAAAAATAACATTTATTCTTTTTAAATAGAAATTGTATTAACATTTTCAGTAAAATAGAACAAACATGTTACTACATTAACATCACATAACAGCATAATAATGCTTGAAGATTCATGTTAATGTTAATAACCCGCTTACTTAACCTTCTGAATTAGCTTCATAATGTGACATAATAACTATGGGGGACAGTATTTTGTTATTAACAATGACTTCTAAATATTTTGACAACTAGAAATGTTTACTATCTTGCTGGCCTCCAGCAATAATACTGCACTTTTAGCTTTTTTTGTAAGTTTGTTCCTATGTAAATTATTATCTGAGGATTTAATATGATTTTTCAATATGTTGTATCTTTGATAATATGAATTTATCATGTGAGAATTCATTATATATTTTACCTGTCTCTTGAAATGTTGCATATTTACACTTGCAGCCTACCTATGATGTTAGCCTTTGAGAAAGCACAAGGTATTGGTGCAAAATGTAAGGCTGATTGGCGGTTGCTGCTGCAAGTAGCTTTTGTTGTTTTTTTCCACCAATAAATTTGTAATTATCACACTGAACTCATAGTGAGTATCTTTTCTCTGCAAACCAGCACTGTGTAGACTGTAAGTGCACATCTCTGAAGTTTTTATATGTGATAGCACCGGTAGATACTCTTAAGTTACCATGACTAATTTTACCTATCTCTTTCAATGTCACATATTTGTACTTACAGCCTACCTACTTTATAATGTTAGCCCTCGAAAAGGCATAAGGTATTGTAATAAAACATCAGGCTGACTGGTGGTTTCTGCTCTGGTAGCTTTTCTTTTTTTTCACCAACAAATTGCCAATTATCACATTCAGCTTGTAGTGAGTATTTTTCCTTCTGCAATCCAGCACCATGTAGCTGAACTCTGAGTGCACATCTCTGAAATTGTGACATGTGACAGACCCAGTGGACACTCCTGAGCTACCATGATGGTGGATTTTAGGTTATATGAATAGATTTTCCAAACTCTCCTGATACCTAGAAATGTCCTGTAATGCATGTGTCAACATTCTACCCATGCCTTTATGCCTTCTGGTGTCTCTCTGTAGGACCCAATGTACTGAAAAGAGTGAAGAGGAGGAGGGGGCTGTCTTCTATGATATGAGTCCCACTCCTAGTCCTGATACTATGTGTTTCTTCATTAATGATTCTCCCAATTTTAACACCAACATTATGAGCACATGAGGGGGAGGGTAAGTCTGAGAATCTGAGCTATAAAGAAAGTTTTAATTTTATGCATGGAAAGTTTTCTCTGGATGACTACAGTACTGTACCACAGAGCACTGCTGCAGTCATGCTACAGGCATTGTACTTTCTGGAATTGGCTTCACTTGCAGGCACTGATTGGGCAAGGGGTAAGGAATCATCAGAATCAGGCCACAACACACAGCCCAGTTCACAGACAACACCTAAACAATATGGTATTACACAGTTCGATTCACATTTATACTGTGGGCTTAGGACAGTAGTAGGGGTAAACCCATGATAACTGCCCCACTGCACCGTGGTGGTAGCTGCTAGAGCTACCTTCCAAAAGAAACTTGTCAATTAGTGTAAAACAACTAGGAGACTAGTCTGTTTTAGCATTGTCAGTAAGTAGAGAGCAAGAAACAAGAAAATCAAATATCCAGTTTTTAATCACTCACCCATACAGCAGTCAACAGTCAGGAAAAAGTGACTCACATGTTTCTTAATAAATAGATTTATTAGTCTTTATTTTGTGAAAGTAGATGGTTATTGCTGAGGTTGTGTGTATATATATATATATATATATATATATATATATATATATATAAAAATCAAGTCATGCTTTTTCTTCAGGGAAAAATAACCACGCCTGTCTCGAGCCCTTTCTCAATCCACACAGTTGCACTGTTTTCTGACTGAATTAGTACTGATAAGAGTTGGGTGAAAAAAGCCATGAAGTATTGTACTAGGGTCAACAATGCTGAGCAGCTCAGCATGTTATCACCACCCTTCCCAGCCCCAACTAGCCACTGCTAACTTTCTCTGGCAGAGTCTTTCTGACTGGTGAGTACTGTAAGCTCCAGCAGCTGCTTGTATATGGACCTCTCTTTTCATTCTGGGCCAGGACAAAGAACACTGTAAACAAAAAACATAATTTGGCAAATGAAGAAAAAAAGAAACAAAAATAAGGAAATCCATTCCCGTTTCATGTAATCTCTAATTTGTCAAGAAAATTGCTTTGTTTTGTTTATCTTTTCTCACACACTAGCCATAAATTTATTTTGCATATTTATTATACAGGCCTCCCCATTTAAACATTAATTGTGCTTGTTCATACAGTATCAGTACCACAAATCCCCCAACCCATAAAAATCAACATTTATTCCTTTGCACCACAGTTTACTGATCTGCCATTGAAAGCAATATGATTTAACATATTCGGTGTATTCTTATACTGCACTGTATGCCAATTTGAATGTCTACAGATGATTACCTACCCAAATGCAGGCAGAAAGTCTTGGCATGACATGTTGCAGCTCCTTATCTATTTGTACTGTATTGTATTCAATACAACCCCACCACAATCCAAGCTGTTTTGTATGTATATGCAGGCTTCCCTGCCCACAGAGTAAACAGACCACTCATTCTGATCCCTACCAGATACACACAAAGTAAGAGACATATATGCTTGACACTCATATTAAGATTTTTTTTCTTATACTCCAAACCCGCCCTTATCCACATGGAGTGCAATATTTTATGTGTTTCAGATGGAGAAATTGAAATGTACTGTAATTGGGTCCAAAATCATTTTTACATATCAGCACCAATGTGACAATTACACCACTATGATAATCACTTAAATAGAACAAAGTGCTGCAAATATACTGTACATAAAGTGCAGTGGAACAATAATTGTGTTCATTTTCCTTTCTTTTGAAAATGACAATTTCATATCACATTCTGTATTTGACTCTATAAAAATTCCCACATTAATTTAAAATGATAAAACATAGCCTTGTGAAGGGGTAGTGGTTGACAGCACTGTCTTGCTATCCTTTGAAAGCCTTTGGCTGAGTCTTAGGCTCAGGACAGCAGACAACAGTATAGCCTGACATGTAACAATACTGTATTTAGAGTCACTGAGATATTAATCCATTTTGTGAACAGTGGGCAACATCCAGTATTTCAGTCACAAATCAGTCACTGGACAATCAGTAGTTCTGTGATTTAATTTGGTGGTAAGATATGACAGTGGTGTAGTGATCAAAATATAAGTTGCCCCAGAGTGCTTCTGCACTGTCATAAAATGTGTTAAAGCAATAAAAATACATTTTAATTCATTAGAAATATAACCCATGTTTCACAGACTAGATGGGTATGCACAGTCTGTATGATTACTGTGGGGTAACCGCATGAGTTTCAGCCAATCAGAAGACTATATTCTCTCAGCAGTTTTATATCATAATCAGTCTTGTCATTCTGGTTAGTTGCCATAACATTGTGTTGGAACATCAAGAAAAATGCAAGCAGTAGCCCAAGCCCAGAGGAAAGGAGACAATGGATAACATAACCTAAAATTCTGTTGACTAGCTATCTGCCATTTTGAAGTTAAGGCATCATGCAAATTATCACTAGCATATAAATTCAGGTGCTTTTTTTAATTATTTCAAAAGGCAATATCTGTAATTGGTTTTCTTCTGGCAATCACAACCCCCCATACCCCTTCCCCAAAAGGCTGACTTATTTAGAAGATATCATACCAGATGTAAGTTTTATGCAGATTTGTAGGCAACAATTATAAGTGAAATATTATTTGACATTCTGTCCTTAGTGATTCTGATCCTGGACTCGCCCCCCCCCCCAAACACACACAGTTTCTGCCAGTTGGAGTTTATGGATACTAATGCAATTTCAAACAAAATTATTCTGTTTTTAGGGCATTATGTAACAGAATTAAACTGTGTTTCACCTTGCTTCAATGTGTGAATTTCTTCCTGATTTGAGAATGATTTGGGAATGAAATTGACAATGTTGGCAAGTCATATACACAGATTTAAAAAAAGACAGATGGACACGCAGAATGTCAAATAATGCAAGTTGTTTATTATGACAGTCTTTCTTTTTTTCCAGCATAATTTCTCATTCTTCTACCACCAAACACTGAAAACTTGTCAATACTGCTACCTGTAGGGTGCTGCCTACATTAACACATAGTTTTAAAAATTTGATTCAGTTCATGCAGCTGCACCAAGATACCTCATTTCATGTCAGCAGCTGTTTCAATTAAACAAAATTCATACGTACCAGCTTAGTTAATCAGATAGCAGAATTTGCAAAAATTGCTGAATGCTGTCAGAATTAGATTCAGATGAGGGATCTCTGACATCTCCCATTTGTGTTTCTGGCAAGAGGTTTGTACAGTACATGTACAGCATGGCTCAACAATTCTCCCTTAAGTGTGTGTTAATGCACTTCATCCTGGGGGGGCAGCACTGTAAGAGTAGAACTGATTCCAGTGGAGTGGTGACATTGTGAGACAAGTAGCCACTGCCCTGAGGCATGGGCTGGTACCATGAGTAATCTGGTTCCTTTAACGTTGTTGTGTGAGCCATGCTGAGACGTGGACTATGGACTGTGTGGACACCTGCCGGAACATTTGCAACTGAATCAGTAAAATGTTACTGCAAACAGTGCCATCTGACGTATTTCAGCAGATAATGAGGGGGGTGCAATTAATTAAGCACCTATGGCATTACCGCATAACTCAGTACCACATACCGTACAACCACATTACCATGTAATGAGGTACCACTTGGTATACTACACCTACTGAGGTATATCTTGTTACCAGAAAACTTTCTCATAACTACCACTGTATTTAAGAGATTGTGATCACCTTAGCTTTCTTAATTCTTGTTCACAAAAAAAAAATACAGCTATCTCTGAAAAGCAGTGACTTCCACGGTTAAGCCTGTTAGATAGATATTACTGTGTGTTATTTGCAAATGGGCACTCCAAAATCAACAACATGAACTCTGTAATGGATTTAAGTTTTACCAAAGGATGTATTTCTTTGACCTAACTTAAGGTAGTCACATATGTTGTAATTCTGCCAGCATTTGTAAATTTTACAATCTTCAATTAAAAATAGCAGGATTTTACTGATCAGACATGATAAATGAACAAAAAGTGTAGCTTAATGCTTAGTGTGTAGAAATGTGAACCACTGCATCCAGGTTCAAATCCCAACAAAGCCACTTATGAAGTTTTTAACCATAGGCAGGTCACTTAACTTTCCAATACTTCAGCCTCATGGCTTTAAAATGTGGAAAAGCAGGATATCACTGGATTGCACTTACACAATCCTGAGTAAATACAGTATCTGTAAAAAAATATATTAAATCTGCTGCATAAATAGGTATGTTTCAGGGGATAATTATAGTTGCAACTTCAAATGTGAAACTGGAAACTGATGCATGTGACTCATTTTTTGTTAAATCCTTTTTTTATTTTATTACCTGGCTGCACTTGCCTTCCAAAATTAAGATTTTCTAACAAGGGTAAGTATGAGCTTAGGGTACATAACTTAGTGTAATTACTGATTCTATTTTCCCTATAATTCACATAATGTTTTGGAAAATTCTACAAAATATCACCAATAAATAAACTGAATGAATTTGAAAACAAAAGTCAGTGTGACTAGCAGATTTTTTTTGTTTGTTTTTTCTTTCCATTATAAACCATAGAATTATTTTTATGGATGTGAGTGACTGGAAAATGTTTTTTTCCCTGTACTTTTAGGGCAAATTTTATGCAAATTGCAAACCTTTTCTTACATAAATCCCCCATTTAAGGAGAGATTCATGAAGTTAAAAGTGATAATATCACAAATGTTGCAGAAAGTGGTATTTAGCAAAGTTCCATGAAAATGTTGTGAAAACAGAATCTACAAATTTCATTCTGTCCTCATGGAGATAAGTCCAGTGGTCTCATGGTACCATGGTTTGTGTTCTGAGCCTGGGAACTTAACTGGCCTAGTGGAAAGCTGGAAAGAGGGAGCACATTATCAGAAGGGATTGTCATCTAGTACTGAAGAGTGCTTACAGACATACAGGTACACACTCACACTGACCCCCGCTGATGGTTGCTTGCTGTGAAAATAAAAATTAACAAAAAAACTTACCACATGACACATTGCTTGAAGGGTTATATGTAAAAAACATAAACAAATAGATAAATAAATAACATAAAACTGTTTGCAGCCTCAATATAGTAAGCTGTAATAAAGTAGTGGGTGATGCATGGGAGGGTAGCCTAACAGCAGTATATGAATAGTTAAAACAAATGCACTACATAACTGTATTCATTACAATATTACATGAGTGGCTGTTAGTATGGTGAAGTAAAGTATTGCTGTACTTAAATCATTGAATAATGAGGGCAACATTGTATTGATTTTATCTATTCATATACTGTACCAACCAAGTTCACATTACATATTGAAAGGCTACCCCACAAATTAGAAAAGGTGTATTAATCTTGTGTTATGCAACCCTCTCAAGCTGCCTCCCATCATCTTATTACCGCTTACTATATTTAGGCTGAAAACTTTTATTTTTTTACATATAATCCTCCAATGAACATGCCATGTGAAATGGTTTTCTTTCTTCTTTTTTTTAATTATTATTTTGACAGCAAGCAACAACCAGCAGGCCTGGTGTCACCTTCTATGTCACAGCACACATCAAGTATTATATGCTGATTTCTAGTGAAATGAGTAAGTAAATTCTTTAAAAGGTTGCAAATTTCATTCATAATTGGAGATCAAAGAACAAAAAAAATCACCAAATTGTTACACTGACATACATAGTTGATCCCTGATACCTTCTTAAATTAAAATATACCTGATCCTGTTGGCCTACCGGTGCAGCAACATGGTGTCCACTTGCAATGCAGACATCCCAGGTTCTAGAACAGACCCAGGAGTCAGAGAGTTAGCTGGGTGGAGAAGGTTTGAGGGGATAGTTCTTCTTCTCTGGGGTGGAGGGGGCAAGTGTCCAACACATTAGCGACCCATGGCAGAGGATAGGGGACCTATTGTGATAGGCACTCAAGATGTGTGGAAGCAGAACAGATGTTGGGCTAGTCCCTCTGATGTAATTGCATGTCCCACCTCCAAGGGGGAACTACAGCAGCATTTAGAAAAGTCATCCCCCGGATATGAAGCCTCACTCTGCTGCTACGCCCATTGCCAAATAGTGTCCACCAGGATGGTCCCATGGCCCAGATCCAGGGGGTAACTTGGGGCTTGCCAAATAGTGTTCTTGGGAGGGGACACCTACTCCGCAGCTCCAACCAGGGGCGTAAGCCTGGACTTGATGGGGATGGTCTGTGGGGTGGTGCTGAGCCCTTTTAAGGAGGATCATGGTCTGGATGAAATATATATATATATATAGTCATCCAGCCTCTGATCCTCCTTAACAGAGCTCAGCACAGCCCCGGAGACTGTCCCCATCAAGATATATATATATATATATATATATATATATATATATATATATATATATATATATACATGCACACACACACACATATATATATATATATATATATATATATATATATATATGATCCTGGCAAGGGGAATAGCATGTCCATATTGTATTTTTTTATATAGATAAAAGTTTGGCACTAGAAATGGTAGAACGTTAGAAATGCATCCTTGAGCAGTTGCAAGATTTTTAAGTGAATTAGTCCCTCTGTTCCCCAATTGCACCTTACAATAAAATCTATCCCATCATTATAAAGTATGTTTTCAGCTAAAAAGATAAGCCACTAAATTTTAAAATACAAACTCTCTGTTTTATATCAACCAAATTACATTTTATTCTTATAGTTGATTAAATACAGTCTGATGTGTTTGTATTACAGATGTAAGGTGTTGCATTAAATGTATTTATTTATTTGTTTATTGGATGGGCACACTGACTCAGTGGACCATTATCAGACATGACCAGAGCCATGAAGATTGTACATAGGTAAATACAGTTCAGAAATACAAGTACCCAGGCACAAAGGTACAGAGTACAGTACTGGAGAACTACAAGTAGAAGTACAAATATAAATACAGTACAGAAAAAATAATTGCTGCAGAGCTATAATAAATACAGTAAAATGGAAATCACAGTACATAATATTCAGTGCAGTACAACTTCCTGTTGCTAGCCTTGCTTGTAGAGCAGAAAGCAGCTAACTAAAAGAAGCTACATTTTCTTATTAATTTAATTTATATCTCAGCAGGAGTTAGTGTCTGTTGAGATTAAGTAAACAGATACTTTATTAGAAGTAGAAGGGGTCCTATTTAGGGTTAAAAAAAGAAAAGAAAGAAAGTCAGTGTGTGTTCTGTGCTGGGAAGGGTACTGTATCAGCTGACTTTGCTAAACCAGTAGGAGGAAAGAAAGCTTAATTGGTGGTGTGGCTTAGACACTATAAAAGCAGGTGAACTCAAATTACAACTTCCTGTTGCTAGCCTTTTTTTCTTACTAATTGCCTTCCATCCCACCCTAAGCCAGTTCTACTTTTATAGCCACTGGATTTGACTGTCAACAGGAACATCCTGTTTGACAGTAGGAAGAGAAGGATCATAGAGAAACATTGGTTTTGTCAACCGTAAAGGAAAAAAGTAGCTCACTCTCCCCCCCCCAGCTGCTGGTGGTCTGACACTGAGCAAGGAAGAAGGAGGCTACTGAAGAAGATAGGGAGTTGCTGTCCCAGAACAGGAAGGGTGAGAGTTGTAAGGAGAGGAGAGAGTAAGCATACAGAGAAACAGTAGAGGGGACACAAAATAAGACATGACAGGAGTGGTGCATTACAATGGCTGTGGAGCTGCAGTGTCCCGGGAGACATTCTGGAGGCTGCGATGTTGCCCTATTTGCAGGCACCTCTCTGGTCTGAGAGAGGAGGTTGCCCGTCTCCAGGCTGACCTGCTAGGATCTGTGAATCCCATCCCCACTCCAGGGACCACCAGGGCCAATGCCACTACCTCAGAGGTTGCCAAGAAAGAGGAGAGGCTGGACCAGGGTGGGCTCAGGGAGGAGAAGGTGGTGGAACAGGTTGCATCCTCCAGCTGTACCTCTCCACAATTCATTCACTCTTCTGGTGGATAGTGATTCCTCTATGGAGGCACCTGCAGTGGAGACCAAGGAGGATGCTGGGAACCTTCAAAGGAGACCCTCAGGAGGGTGGCATGGGACCCCACAGGGGAAGGAAACAACTCCTGGTGGGGAACTCAATCATTAGGGGTAGAAATGGGGAGGAAGGGAGAGGGTGGTAAGTGTCTTCCTGGTGCCATGGCTTGGAGGAACAGGAAGTAATCCTCAGGATCATGGGAGGAGCTGCATGAGGGAGGGATGGATGTCATTGTCCACCTAGGGACAAATGACCTGGCTAGGAATGGGATCAGAGCAGTGCAAGAGGAGTTTGTAGAGTTGGGGAGGGCCTTAGACAAGTAGCGACACGGTAACCTTCTCGGAGGTGCTGCCTGTCTATGGCAAGGGAGATGTTAGCACTCTCACCAGAATTCAATGAGTGGTTGAAAAACTGGTGGAGCTCAGGGTTTTGGCTTCATTGGGGACTGGGGAACCACCTGGAGGGATGCAGACCTATACTGGTGCGATGGTCTGCATCTGTCCAGGGGGACCAGGATCCTAGGTGAGAGGTTTAAATGCTTCATTGGCAAGCATTTAAACTAGCCAAGGGGGGAGGCACTGAAAAGGAGCAGGGAAATCCCAGCCTCCCCCCACAAAACATGGTGATTAGTGAGGTAAACACCAAGGTAGAGAAGTTATTAGGGAGCAGAATAGAGGTAAATGTAAAAAAAGGCAAAGGCAGTAAGGACAGGAATGGGGCTAAAAGGGGTAAGACTATCAAAAAGTGGAGGGTGATGAGTACCAATGCCCATAGTCTGTGTAACAAGCTCCCTGAACTAGTGGCCTTGATGGAAGAGGGTTGCCTGGATATTGTGGCAGTCACAGAAACATGGTACACAGAGAACCATGACTGGGATGTCAACATACCAGGATACACAATCTACAGGAGGGACAGGGAGGATAAAAGAGGAGGAGTAGCTCTTCATGTAAAGGAAGGGATCAAAGCAACAGAACTAAAGAGTAAACAGGGAGCAGATGAGGCACTCTGGGTCACTCTGGAGACAGGAAATGGCACCACAATCCGCATGGGGGTTGTATACAGACCCCCATCTCAGGGGGAAGGAATGGACAAGGAAATGATAGAAAGCTTTCTTAGAATGGCATAAAAAGGGGAGATATTGTTGATGGGGGACTTGAATATGCCAGATGTTAACTGGAGCACCTTTGCTGCAGGCACATCCAAGAGCAGGGTCATTCTTGATGCCCTACAGGGGGCATGCCTCAGAAAGCTAGTACTGGAACCCGCTCGGGAGGGAGCAATCTTAGACCTGGTACTCTCAAATGGGGACGGAGAAAGAATCTCAGATTTAGAAGTGGGTAGCCATCTGGGAACAAGCGACCACCAAACAGTGTGGTTCACGATAAACACAGCCATACAATCAAGCCATACAAAAGCAAGAGTATTGGACTTTAGGAGGGTTGACTTTGGGAAAATGAGAGAGCACCTCAGAAAAGCACTAGCAAACAGGCAAGAAGGAGGGGTGGAGGAACAATGGGGAGTAATCAAAACAGCTATCACAGAGGCAACAAACCTTTGTGTAAAGCAAATCAGTAAAACACAATGAAGGACAAATCCGCTATGGTTCTCAAAAGAGGTGGCAGGGAAGGTTAAGGAGAAAAGGATAGCATTCAGGAAATATAAGGAAACACAGAAGGAGCAGGACAGAGAACTTTATCAGTTAAAGTAGAAAGAGGCTGGGAAGGCAGTCAGAATAGCAAAGGCCCAAACTGATGAAAGGATAGCCAATTCTGTTAAGAAGGGGGATAAGACCTTTTATAGGTACATTAGAGAGCGAAGAAAGACCAAAGGAGGGATACTGAGGCTTAATAAAGGGGAAGGAATGTGGGTAGAGGGTGACAGTGAAAAAGCAGGGATACTGAACGAATATTTCTGCTCAGTATTCACAAAGGAAGAGGAAGGGGAGGTACCTAAACCAAACAAGAGAAACACTCTGAAGACGGGGGTCGATACCAGTCCATTTACAGAAGAAAGGGTTCTGAAAGAACTAATAAAATTGAAGGTGGAAAAAGCAATGGGGCCTGATGGGATTCACCTAAGAATTCTAAAAGAACTAAGGGTAGAACTTGTGACACCGCTGACTACTCTCTTTAACAAATTGTGGGAGGATGGGGTGGTACCCTGGTACCCGAGGACTGGAGGAGGGCAGATGTGATTCCTCTTCACAAAAGAGGGAGCAGGACAGAGGCAGGAAACTACAGACCAGTTAGTTTGACCTCAGTGGTAGGGAAAATGATGAAATCACTTCTGAAGGAAAGAATTGTTGAGTACCTAGAGGTCAGTGGGGCACAGGACCCAAGGCAGCATGGATTCATGATGGGAAGGTCATGTCAGATGAATTTAATAGATTTCTTTGACTGGATGACCAAAGTAGCAGACCAGGGAGGGGCTGTGAACATGGCCTACCTAGATTTTAGCAAGGCATTTGATACAGTCCCACACAAAAGATTAATACACAAGTTAGCCAGCCTTGGAGTGGATCCCAAGGTAGTAGCCTGGATAAAAAATTGGCTAGACAACAGGACGCAAAGGGTAGTAGTAAATGGAGCACACATTGAAGAAAGGAGGGTTACTAGTGGGGTACCGCAGGGTTCAGTACTGGGACTGGTCCTTTTCAATGTCTTTATAAGTGACATTGCAGAGGAACTGGAAGGAAAAGTATGTCTCTTTGCAGATGACACAAAGATCTGCAACAGGGTTGATGCACAAGATGGAGTGGAAAGGATGAGAAGGGACTTGGCAAGGTTGGAGGAATGGTCAAATGTATGGCAGCTCAGATTCAATGCAAAGAAGTGCAAGGTAATGCACATGGGAAACAAAAACCCAGGGGAAGCATACACAATGGGGGTGAGATACTGACAACAGTAAAAACGGAAAGGGACCTGGGGGTAATTATATCAGATGACCTAAAGGTGGGCAAGCAATTTGAGAAGGCAGTAAGGAAGGCTGGGGGGATACTGGGATGCATAGGAAAAGGCATCAATATTAGAAAACAGGAAGTTGTTATCCCTCTGTACAGACAGTTGGTGAGACCCCATCTGGAGTACTGTGTGCAGTTCTGGAGACTCCATTTCTGCAAATACATAGACAGAGTGGAGGCTGTCCAGAGGAGGGCAACCAAAATGGTGTTGGGTCTGCACCAGAAGACATATGAAGAAAGACTAAAGGAGCTTAATATGTATACTCTTGAGGGAAGAAGGGAGAGAGGGGACATGATAGAAACTTTCAAGTACCTCAAGGGAATCAGCAAAGTCCAAGAGGGCAGCATCTTTCAGGGGAAAAAGAGATGTGCAAGAACAAGGGGGCACAAGTTGAAGATAGAGGGGGGATGGCTCAGAGGTAATGTGAGGAAGTATTTCTTCACAGAGAGGGTTGTGGATGCATGGAACAGCCTCCCTGAGGAGCTTGTGGAGTCAAGAACAGTGGGTGAATTCAAGAATGCATGGGAAGGCATAAGGCAGTCCTAGTGGGGGGTAGGAGGAAGTAAGCTGTTGGTTAACTAGGATCTGCAGCTTATCTGTTAGGTAGGAAATTGGGCAGACTAGGTGGGCCAAGCGGTCCTTATCTGCCGTCAAATTCTATGTTTCTATGTAGGAGTGAAACAAACATAAGTAAAATTTTAAGCCACAACAGGATAATTGTAGAGTATATTTCATCACCGGATCATCGGTGCAAACAGTCATAGAGCACAGTCATGGTGGCTAGACAGGGATACTCAAGAAAACTCAGATTATAAGGATGTCCAGAGGGGTGGTCATCTGGAGGGGCAGGTACACATAGTGGCAGCCATTAAGGCATTCTCATAGTGAGATTTAAATGCAAGGTGAGAATCTACAGAGTGAAGAGAGGCAGGCAGACTGTCCCACAGTTTATGGGCGATTGAGGTGAAGGCTTTGCTACCCAAGCAGGTGGATATCTGAGAAACCTCCAATTGTAAGATACTGGTAAATGGCTCATCATCACCTCAAAAATTCAATAATCTCCAATTTAGCAAAAATGTTTGTATCTGCTCAGTCTTTGGATGGCTTTGAGATTATATTGAAATGTGAAAGTCAGAGCACTTCTCTCTTCAAGCTTGCTTCCTGTCATGATCCTGCTTCGCTGTGTGGGTGCATGGCAAAAGTGCTCGTTATTGTTATCTTGATACCTTGAAATCAGACTAGGAATGTTTTTATATATAAATTTAAAAGACACATGGAAACTAACACTATGAAATTTAGTATGAGATAGTAGAGACGATCCTTTCTCCATGACACATCATTTATGATACTATAGCATGGTTCTTTTTGGCGAATCAGTTGCAACCTAGTTAGCAGGTGTGCTTGTGCATGAGCGTGTGTGTGTGTGTGTTAGAAAACAAATAAGAGTTGTGACAAGCAGACCTGCACCATTTTGCAAAGGTAAATATTTCACCACAGAATAGTTAATGTTTACTACTGCATGTTACTAGACAGAGAAAATGAGTAGTGCAGTGATTCACTTTAGCTCCTGATCTCATTGGTATACTAACTTGAAGAAACTTTGTCTTTCAAAATTTAATAGGCTTCCATAATTTTTTTTTAGTTCACCTAATATTGGTTAAACAAATGGGGCCTGATTCCAAGACAGGTAACGCATGTCGCAAGGTGACTAGTGCCAAACCCAATGTTGCAAGTCGCACCTTTCACCATGTGTTATGCTGGACAAGATTCCAATAGGCGGCCTGCACCATGATGTGAGCGGCCTGTGCCCAAGGGGCATCCACTACCCAGGGCCCCTGCAGCATGGTGGAAGGGGGGGGTTATGGCAGCAGCTGTGCCCTATTCTGAAAGGGCAGCTGCAGAAACCCCCTTATTGCATTCCAAGAGGTACTATGGCACTGCAGGGTTAGATGAGCTATTAGCTGGTCTAAGGGGCTTCTGACATGGCACATGGCCTATTGTCCTCCTCCCACAGTGCTGCAACCTGCACACAGCCATGACTCATGGACCCCCACACAGAGCAACCCCCAATACCGTAGTGCCACCCACCAGCACCCAGACCCACACTGTGCCACTGCCCCATGCCAGTGGCACTTGGTCAACACCCCCCCATGGCCCACAGGGGCTTGTGGGTATGTTGTGGGGCTGGGGGGCTTGGGGGGCTGTGCCCTGCTGTTGGTGGCTTCTGGTACCCAGGTTGGGTGCACCCTTCCAAAGGTGCAACCCGACAATGCCGCAAGTTGCAGGGCATAAGTGCTGGGGACCCTGCCTGTTCTGGAATACAGCCCAGGGATCTCAGTGTAGTGGCAAATGTTGTAATTCACATGCACCAGTGAGTTGTGCCATTCATCTTGGAATCAAGCCCATGGAGTTCTTGTCTGCCATCATTTAAACTATATTTATTGAAATGCAAATTGGGACCCTATGTGAAATATTTCTGAAAAAGAAAACTGATTTGATATGTGGCCATTGCACCATTATATAACAAGGCAAGCACCTTAGTTTGATATCAGAAACATGGACAAAATCACTATCTTTTATCAGCCGATAAGAATGGGGCAACAAATTTTTAAGGCTGTTGTTTCTAAAGCATGTCATAGCTCTACAACATGCTACTATTACCCATGAGCTATGTATTTCACTTCATATTGTGAATAAGCAACATGAAAGGTCAAAATAGATGGGTTATTGATTGAAAGTTCTGTTATTTTCATGTAGTATATTATTAAACTGCTGGCGCTATTATTGTTAATTATGCACACAGAGGCTATTATTGTTTATAATGCCCACCTGAAAATGCCTTGCACAGTCTTGTTTGGGGGAACACTCACCCCTGGGAAGCATTAATATTTTCATTTTGCACAGAGATATTGCTTAGAAAGATGTGCTGCAGATTTTTAACATTTTTGCATACAAATAATCTTCATATCACCCAAGCATCTAACAGACTCTGTCAAGATGCACCTGTCTTAATCTGCAACACCACAGCTACCTTTTCTGCTTATGATACCTTTTCTGATTACAAGGTCTTCCATCTTGACTTAAGCTGATATCACATTTCAAGAAAATCTGCACTCACAATCAGAAGTTTGTGCTTAAATGGCAAATAGCAACTAGTCACTACAATATAGCTTATCTGTGAACAAGTAATATTATAGAAGCAGCATGGTCTGACAGTCTAGTGGCTAAAGCACCTCTTGGGTAATGATATTTGCAGGTTAAAACCCCACTAGAGCCAAATCCTTTCGGTGACCATAGGGAAGTCACGCAGCCCCTGAGTGCTCTGATCCACCCATCTGCTAAACTGGGTAGAAGCAGGAGCACACTGGAAATTATATCTTGCACATCTGCTGGGTTATCCAGGATAAATAAATTGTAAAATAAAACTAAGTACTAGTAAATACATGGGCACATGCATCAAATAATGTCTTGATCATTTTGTTCCATAGGGCAGAAAACTTCAATAAATCATGTGGGTTTCCTTAAGAAAGCATGGGGAGTGCCATTTCTTTTTTTGTCAAGGACCCATCATAATAACTGACCTGCTTTTATCTATGAGCCTTGCCTTGAAAGAGGTGTATTTCTATGTGTGAGTGTGTTGGGCGGGGGTAGGAATGAAAATGATGGTTCACCCACATTGATACATTTACATCACACCATTCAAATCATGAAACACTATTGACATGAAAAAAGGTGATTGACTGTATGCATACTCATCAAGTCATGGCCACTTCCACATAAGCCTTTCTTTTCCTTTTTAATGTGGGTATTATGCAGCAGTGATGTGACTGCTATTTCAGAATTCAGTTTCTTAACAGGGGCCTGCTTGTGCTTTCTTTCACTTTAGAACACATAAACATCTAAATGATATGTCAGCAAAAACTCTGCATGTGCCCATGTTTGTGTGTGTGTGTGTGTGTGTGTGTGTGTGAGACAGGATACCAGACAGCCCCATATATTCTTGACTTCTACTGCTGCATTTCTATAGGTAGATGGAGTCTTCCCTTTGTTCATGCTGGTCCCAAAAGGACCAGGATAAATGAGAATATGATACCACTCTCTCTCAAAAAATAGGAAATTCTTTGCAAAAAACTGCATTAGTACCCAAGTTAGAGTACAACTTAACACCACAAAAGTAGGGAAATGGGGTGTTAGGGTTTCCAACCCTAACTCCCGCCTCCAATCCAAGCAGTTAAAGGACATGACCACACAAGCAATCACAGACAACCATCATCAGGTAAGACAAACAACATGCAACTGTTTCCAGATTACATAAATGCAGTAGCACTGGTGTGTTACCTTCGTGGATTTGTATCTGAGGCTGCACAAGCACAGGCTCCACAGGATCCTGTGGCTATGCAGCCACACCTGTGTATGTGCAGTATGTTGTACAGCTTGCATATGCATGAGTGACTGCAGAAGCACAGACCCCATTGGGACCTGCACTTCTGCAGATAGAAGGTTCCATGGATTCAGCACAGCTGCAGCTAGAAGTATTCCTGCACTCAGTATGAAGTACCTCAATAGCTAGTAAGATCCACTATTGCATAGTTTTCCATATATAACTGTGTAGCTGAAAACCTGCTACCTCCTTGAACAATTTCTAGGTCCACTGCTGAAACCATGATATCAAAATTGCTACAGTACTTCTATCTGTACAACTGCAGGTCTCACAGTGACCTGCCCTTCTGGAGCCAGACATTGGTATGTATGTCTTACAAACATGGGTGAACAGCTGCAGGCCCCCCAAGGGCCTATGCTACTGAGGACAGAAGTACTGTTGCAATTTTGGTATCACAGATTTGAGAGCACCTGTGCTTCTGCAGTGAGAGGTTGGTGTATATGTCTTATACCTGTGACTGGATAATTGCAGGCCTTTCAAGTGTGTGTATGTCTTACAGAGTGCATGAGTACCTGAGGCTACAGAAGTGCTGGACCCATAGGGGGCTTAGATTAAACAGACAAAAGAACTTTTGTAGTTTGGGTATTCAAGATTTGTATCTATGGCTGTGAGGCCCTGTGCTTCTGCACACAGAAGCAATGTTGTGATTTGAGTATTGTGGATTTCTATCTGCAGTGACAAGTGTGTATGTGTTGCGGTTTGCATGCTGCAGATACAAATCCATGAAGGTAGCACATCAGTGCTACTGTACTTGTGTCATCTGGAAACAGTTGTACACTATGTTGTTTGTCTTATCTGATGATGACTATCTGTGGTTGCTCATGTGGTCTTGTTCTTTTGCTGCTTGGGAGGGAGAAGAGAGGGGGGGTTAGGGTTGGAAACCCTAATGTCACATTTCTTTACTTTTGTGGTATTACGCTGTACCCTAACAGGTGCATTAACACAGTTTTTTGCAAAGAATATGCATATACAGTATATTCAAGTATCTAGGTGTGTGACTGAATGGAAGACTTGATTTTTCCACCCATATCAATGCCATTCACAGAACGCTCTGCCAAAAACTCGGTGCACTCTACCACAGTGAGGATTGTCCCACAGCTCCCAGTCTACCATGAAATAGTCACCAGGATGGGGCTTCCATTGTTTGACTATGCAGATGTGGTTCATGTTGCCTCCCCTTCCTCCTATCTTGCCAGACTTGACACTATCCATAGTGCCTTCTGATGCTTTGCTACTAATGCTCCATCTCCAGCTCATCAGTGCTCCCTTGACAATAATCTCAATAACCGTCAGAAGGCACTGTAGACCAGGGAGGTGCTGTGGACATGGCCTACGTAGATTTTAGCAAGGCATTTGACACTGTCCCACACAAAAGATTAATAGTCAAATTAACTAGCCTGGGAGTGGGTCCAAGGGTGGTAGCCTGGGTAAAACATTGGCTGGATAACAGGACACAGAAGGTAACTGTAAATAGTGTCCACTCTGAAGAAAGAGGAGTTACTAGTGGGGTACCACAGGGTTCAGTACTGTGTCCAGTCCTTTTTAATGTCTTTATAAGTGACATTGCAGAGGGACTGGAAGGAAAAGTATGCTTCTTAGCAGATGACATAAAGATCTTTAACAGGGTTGATACACAAGGAGGCATGGAAAGGATGAGAAAGGACTTGGCAAGGTTGGAGGAATGGTCAGAAGTATGGCAGCTTGGATTCAATGCAAAGAAGTGCAAAATAATGCACCTGGGAAACAAAAACCCAGGGGAAGATTACACAATGGGGGGAGGTAGTAACAACAACAAAAATGGAAAGGGGCCTGGGGGTAATCATATCAGATGACCTTAAGGTCAGCAAGCAATGTGAGAAGGCGGTAGGGAGGGCTGGGGGGATACTGAGATGTATAGGGAGAGGCATCACCAGCAGAAAACAGGAAGTTATTATCCCCTTGTTCAGACAGTTGGTGAGACCCCATCTGGAATACTGCATCCAGTTCTGGAAACCCCATCTCCACAAGGACATAGACAGGATGGAGGCAGTTCAGAGGAGAGCAACTAAAATGGTGCAGGATCTGCAAGAGAAGCCATATGAAGAGAGACTAAAGGAGCTTAATATATATACCCTTGAGGAAAGGAGGGAGAGGGGGGACATGATAGAACCATTTAAGTACCTCAGTGGAATCAACAAAGTCCAAGAGGGTAGCATCTTTCAGAAAAAGAGATGTGCAAGAACAAGGGGACACAATTTAAAGATAGAGAGGGGACAGCTCAGGAGCAATGTGAGGAAGTATTTTTTCACAGAGAGAGTGGTGGACGCATGGAACAACCTTCCTGAGGAGGTTGTAAAACTGTGGGAGAATTCAAGAATGCATGGGACAGACATAAGGCAATTTTTTGGGGAGTAGGAAGGAATAGGCTGTTGGTTAAATGGGATCTGCAGCTTATCATCTAGGTAGGGAAATGGGCAGAATAGGTGGGCCAAGCAGTCCTTATCTGCTGTCAAAGTCTGTTTCTATTTTTCTAGGTTTAACCTCATTAACTGTGAATCCTTCTTTTCTAAATACTGTGTTTTGTGTCTCCCTCCTTACCTCTCTTCTCTCCTCTTTCAATCCCTCCACATCCTGTGCACTTTGCTCTAGGAACTCCTGTACCTTCTCAGTTCCTTAACTCCAAATCTGCTAATGAGCAATCTGTCTCCACTCATCTTCCCTCAACAATCTCTCCCTATCATTTTGTTTGTCTCCCTCCTAGCATTCTTTCAAATATCTGCTCAAACTCCTGTTCACCACCTCTGTGCTCTTTCATTTACCTTACCAATGCTGCCTACTAGCTTGTCTCTGCTTGGGTAATCTCCTAAATACTCTACCCTCACAGCTTTCTATTGGTGCCAGAATTGTTTGCTATATTTTATGATACTTCCAGTACTTTTCACCTATATTCCTTGTTGGTATATTGCTCAATGTATATATTGCCATGGATTGTCATTATTTGCCTGTTTCTTAATTTCACTGTAATATTGTTTGTTTCCTACTGTGCACTTTGCCTTGGTAGTTCATACTTGCATGTATACTGTTTTATTTATACACTGACTGCCCTTTACCACTATTGTAAGTATTTATCTACATGTACCCCTACTCCCTGGTCACACCTGGAAATAATCTCCGTCTCTGTGTGCCTTCGTGATTACCAATTTTCAATAAATAAATAGATATATAAAGCAATTCAAAAGTTATACTTTTCAAGTTAATTAACTCCCAGTACAGCATTTGTTTTTGTCAAGCTTAATTATGTCTGGTACAGTGTGCTGAGAGCCTGGGCAGTTGGCAGCAAGCAGGTACCATACGGCAACCTGCCGATGCCTGCTACTCTGAACATCTTTTGCATAAAAAATAATGTATATATATATAATGGTAGTATGGTAGTGCTACCGTAGTTAGGGTTGAGTACCCCTTTTAAGGTTAAATGGTGAAATTTTGCACCTTAATAACCTTGCCACCATTCAATGGATTTGCCTGAAATTTGGCAGGCATGGGGCGTAATCATAGATCTTGGGATCTGGCAACTTTTGTACAGGTCGGATATACAGCTGTGGAGTTATTAAGTGACATTCATGCATGCAATTTTTTTTTGTGCATTCGTTGCTCGTGCTTCACAGGTCGCACGATTTATGCGACCGGTCTGAAAACTTCACAGAACATGAGGCCAATGTCCCCAATGTGCCTTTTAAAGTTTTTGTGAAAATATATTAAATGGTTCAAAAGTTATTCAAAAAACAAGTTCCCATTATTAGTCAACGGGAAAAGTTAACAAAAAGTTTGAAAGTGTCGCAAATGTACTTTTTAGTGTCACAAATGGCCCTAGTAGTGTCACAAATGCACCATTTTGTTTTCAGTTATTTATCACAGAAATGCTTGGCATTTAAAATTGGGATCATCTAGGGACATAATTATTTTTGTGTTTACCTATTCGAGCCCTGAGGATGCTAGCCATGTCTTTATTTTGGGGTTGAACGCCCCAGAAATATGTTTTTCAAATTTCTGGGAAAAGTATTGTTGCAAAGGAGTGTTGCACTTGCGACACTTTCGCAAATTTTTGCAAAAGGTGTCGTAAATCACTCCCTACTTTTTCTAGATTATGGCCAAAATGACAGGAATTCTTTGCCATCCTGCTGCAAAACAATGGTTTGGTCTTTTGGGCTGACATTTGGAGGGAAGGTAGGCAACATAACAGAGATGTGCCTTTTTGTTGTTTGGTGACAAAATATTGCACAGATGCAAAGTTACAGTACTGCAAAGTTGACTTTTTTTCCCATAGACTAACATGGTGGCATCCACCGTGCCTTTCGAGGCTCGTATCTCAGAAATGGTGTGAGATATGGAATTTTTGTCATGACAGTGCATAGCCCTATGTGCTATGCATTTAGTGAAGACCTAGCCAGGAAACTCATGAATCATGTGAAATTTTAATTTTTTTTCTGAGTCATACGGTTACTGAGATATTACCATTTTAGTATTAAAACTGCTTGTTTTCTGTTCCAAGGCCCATTATTGTGCATACATTCTTTGTTTTCACTGTGTTTCTCAATGGAGCTTTTTGAGAAAATCATGGCATGCACTCCAGTTACTGTTACATGTGGGCTTTACACTTGTGTTTCTGTGCCCATTTGCATTAGAGTTCCTGTGTACGCCACAGTATGTGTTACCCTTTGCATTTCCATTTGTGCTTGCATTACTGTTACCATTTGTGTCTCCACTACTGTTTGTGTTTGTCTTTCGCTTAGCGTCGCCTTGCGCATTACCATTTCTGTTGGTGGCCGACCTTCCATTTTTGTTTGCATTTTCCTTTCATTTTGCTTCATCGTTGTTTTTACCATTACCATTTGCATTTCCAATTGCATTCCTGTGCCTCTGTACGTTATGGTTTGCATTTCCATACAGACTTGCATTTGCATTTGCATTTGTGTTTCTGTTTTCTTTGGTGTTATTGTTGCTGTTACCATTACCATTTGTGTTTACAATTGTGGTACCGTCACCTTGCACATTACGGTTTGTGTTTCCATACACGCTTGTGTTTGTGTTTCCATTTGTTTCCTTTTGCATTAGTGTTGCTGTTACAGTTAACATTTGCATTTACAATAGCAGTACCATGACCATGCGCTTTACCAGTTGAATTTCCGTATGCACTTGTGTCTCCGTTTGCGTCACTGTTCGCTTTGGCATCACTTTGTGCCTGCATTTCTATTAATGCTTGCTTTACAATTTACATTTGTGTCACCATGTGCGTAACCATTACTGCTAGCATTTGCGTTGCTGTTATCGATACTATGTCACATAAAATCACCTGGTGGGAGCATTCCATTCATTATTTATAGTCCTCATTCTCAAAAAGAAGGGAAATTAGAGGCAAAAACTCAGTTTAATGCATCAGTTAGGGTTGTTCCACAGCAACAAAAGTGAGAACATTTGGTGTTAGGGTTGAAAACCCCCCATGCACCCCCTCAGCCTGCTCCCCCAACCGGCATCGGGGTGTATGTTGGGGTCATCAGTCCTAACTCTCACCCCATTCTCCTATGCCTCAGCTTGTTCTCGCATGTGATGGGGTGAGAGTTAGGGCTGACAACCCCAATGCACACCCTTATGCCATTTGGGGGGTTGGGTGAGGAGTGCAAGGGGGTTTTTCAACCTTAACACCGAATTTCCTCACTTTTGTCACTGTGGAACAACCCTAACTGATGCATTAAACAGAGTTGTTTTGCCTCTAAAATATATATATATATATATATATATTTGAATAAAAAGTGTGCAATCATATTCAGTTTCCTTTACATTCTAATATAGGCATTTGTATTAGAACACTTCTGTTGTCAGGGGACATGGTCTGGCCACCAGGAAGATGGCAGCCTAGAAGGAGAGCTCCTGCCTAAAAGTGCTCAACTGTGCTCGATCGCTGTGATCCCGTGGAGTCCTGATCATCAAAGCGACTTTATGAATGGGTGACAGTCTTACCTTCTGGGCAGCGTGTATTTTAAGCAGATTGCGAGGCGAGCTGTACCGACATTTGGCGCTGTGTGTCTGGGATCTTTCCAACTGCTGGGAGGCTGTGTAGGCCCTAATTGCAACCACAGCCATACTACACTCTGCAACGAATATCAATGACTGTAATTGGGCACTGCAGAGAAACCTAGCAGGAGGACGGTTCACATGGGGACAGCCCTGTTTCCCCCACCTAGCAAATATGAGTTCCCCAGTTTCTAACACACCATCAAATGCAACGTCTTTAAATTCCGACAAGCCTCTTGTCTTAGAAGAATCTTTGCAGCTTATTACTCACCTATTGGAGGCTTTAATTTCCAGGGTGGATGGGTTAAGCTTATCCCTTACAAGCACAGCTACAGAAGTCCAACAACTTCAGGATAAGGTCAATGTGCTCCAGCAAAAAGCAGAAATCTGTGAAGACCATCCATCTCAAATAGGGCACAAGCTGCAACAACATGAGATGCACCTTGCAGCACTATGGAGAAGGGCAGAAGATAACAAAAGCAGGAATCACTGCAATAATCTGTGGATTATTGGGCTGCCTGAGGGGGTGGAAAGACAGGCTATGGAGAAGTTCTTAAACCACAATATCCCTCTAATATTGGGGGAAAGATGGTAGGGTCCCATTGAAATTGAAAGGGCCCGCAGAGTGGCCACTTGACACACAAATCAATCTGATCATCCCCGCCCTATCGTGGCATATTTGCTTCATTATTTGACTAAGGAGAGGATTTTGAGCGTGGGTAGAGACATTGGAGAGCTGCAATGGCAAGGAATGCCTATACGAATATATAGAGATTTTGCACATGAGATGGCAGCAAAGAGAAGAGCTTTTGGTCCTATCAAATGGTTTTTATATTAAAATGATTTCCATTTTAGGTTCAAGAATCTTACCAGACTTTATGTCAGCAAAGGAGGGCATGAGATCATTGTAGATCACCCAGGGGAATTGGAACGGTGGATGGCTCAGATCTGGCCTGGTCTATGTTTTCAAACTACACCACCCAGAACGCTTTGGGAGCCTCATGTGACTCCACCTCCTCCAAGGAACCTTTCTGCTGGTCGTGACATCCATAGCGGTACAATACTAACCGGACCGGTGCAACCTTCTGACACTCCCCTCCATAGAAGAGGCAGCAATCAAATGCAGAAACTATCCTCGGAACAAACAACCCAGCCTATCTCTCTGCCACAAAGGTCAGATGCTTCTTTTTCTAAATCCAGGCAAAGAGCAAGAAATGGACCCCTACACTCACCCTGTAAAGACCCTCCTGCAAAAAGTTCAAGGGGTGATTCACCTATTGCATCTGAATCAAAAGACTTGGATACCTCTATTGAATCTGCAATGGAGACAGATTCCACAGGGGACTGGGAGGATCTTCCGGATGCTACACTACTGGAAGCGGTGGTGGAATCACGATGAGTGAAACCCCGGCCTCCTTTCCCATGCAGCGGCTGCTGGGCAGGATTCTTCTGATCATGGGACTCTCCCTAGGGGACCACCTGAGCTGGCCGAAGGACTGAACACTTAAAATGGCTCATTGCTATTAGAGGAACACCACTGTGCCTCGTGATACTTGCTCATCCCTCCCCCTTTGGTCATTACACCCCTTCCCTCTTGCTTAATCTCTTATGGTTGTGTGAGGGGCAGCTGGTGCAGGGTGCTCTGGAGTATATCAGAGGAACCTGTGCAATGGTGTTATTGCCCCAGGTTATCTTCTCCTTATCCGTCCCCCTCAACATTTTGTGCCTTGCAGCTAGCTGATAATACCTTTCACTACGCGCACACAGGGTTCAAGGACAGCCTGTTATTAATTCAGGATATGCTGTGCTTCCACTATTCTGTTGTCTACATTATAAAGAGATGATTGGCTTCCCCCCTCCCATCTACGTTCAGGCTGCAAGTTCATTCTGTTGTTGTTGTAGACTGTTAGTACTGTTAATATTTTTCTAGTGCAGAGAATATGGCATTATGGTTATAGTAATACCCGGAAGGTGGATGTCCCCACCACCCCATCCCCCCTTACCCCCCTCCCGTTCAGCTGTTGCTATGTTCACTATAGGTACCCTCCTAATATGGAGCAGAGAATTGGTGGTACACATACCATCCTCCCCCCCATGGAGTCGGATTGACCGACCATAGATGTTCACTCAGCAAGAGCTAACTCTGCTTAAGTGATCACACATGTTACACAACCCTGTACTGAGTGCTGGAGCTAGCATAGCTGTAGGGTGACATCATAACCCTCTTTTGCAGTGATCTCTGCTCTCATAGATAAGATACACCACAGTGTCCAGTTTTAGGGACACTTACCTGTTTCATAGTAAGTCAGTTGACTGTTGGTTTGTTATCTTTGTAACTAACTAAACTGTTTTATTTCCCTTTCTTATCATAACAGTACTTTAAGATTCCAAGGTCAAGGTTTTGTCAGATTCTGGAGATGCTTCCACCCCTGCTTACCCTATCTCTTGGTTGGATTCGGTTGTTTTGTGTAGGGTACAGTATCACGACACTAAACTCCACCAAAGTCCTCCTCTACCCTCTAGACTCTGCAGTAAGTATATTTTCTCCTTTCTTACTGAGGGAAGAAATGATGTTGAACCCTTCCCCATCCCAGGTTTACAGATGGTATCCTGGAATGTCAAGGGGCTCAACCACCCAATCAAAAGAACAAAGCTTCTGCAGCATTTAAGGTCCCTGAAAGCAGAAGTAGCTCTACTTCAAGAAACACATCTCCTGGCTAACTCAAATACATGGCTGAAGAAATCATGGGTAGGAGAAATAGCAGTGAGTTCCGCTCCTACAAAATCCAAGGGGGTAGCCATTTTGATTCGCTGGACCTCTGCCTAGAAAATTGATGGTGTAAAGAAAGATTGTCAAGGCAGGTGGCTGGTTGTGCAAATAACCTCATTGGAGGGAGTCCTGATATTGGGTAATGTATATGCCCCTAACAGTGAGCATACTGATTTTTTCCCAGCAGTGAGTCAGGCAATCTCAAACTTACAAACAGATGGTCCCCCCCCCCTTCCCATCATGTTAGGAGATGATTTTAACCTAGTGGAGGATATATTTTTAGATAAGTCCACACCTACCCCTCAAGCCACCCCTAAGGCGAGAAAATTCCTTATTGAGTCCAAGGAGGAGTGGGCCCTGGTAGATGCCTCGTGCATGGAGCATCCCACTGACAGAGATTATACTTTCTTTTCCACACCACACCAAACTCATAGTCGTATAGACTTCTGGCTGGTGAATGACCTAGCTGGTAGAGGTATCACCGGCACTGGGATCAGTTTGATACTGATATCGGACCATTCCCCAATTTGGCTCTCATATCTTCCTTCCAAACAACCTAGTCATAAAGTTCGGTGGCGTTGTAACCCATTGCTGCTCAAGGACCCAGACTTTAAGCAAATGCTATCCTCTGTCACGAAGGAGTATTTCTCATTAAACTCAGACTGCAGAGTATCTCCTAGCATGGTTTGGGATGCTTTTAAAGCGGTTCTGCTGGGGTGCATCATCGCCTTTGCAGTTTCCTGGGATAAAGCATGAAAGGCCAATCTTGCCTCCATGCAGGCTGAACTAGCCAGCTTAGAACAAAGGTTTAAATCCACCCCGAAAGCAAATGTGGATAGTGGCATATATCGCAAAATACTTAATCTTAAATATCAGATCAATTTCATACTACATCAAAAAGCCGAGTGGCTTCTCCTTTGATCCAAGCAAGAGTTTTTGGCCAATGGCGAGAGATCAGGAAAGCTCCTGGCCTATCACCTATGTAAACAGCAAGCGGCCACATGGATACATGCTCTCTGCACCTAGTTGGGATCCATAGTCAATACCTCAAAAGAGGTGAATCAAACTATGCAGTTATTTTATGAATCCTTGTACCAATCTCACTCCACGATCAATCCCACAGACCTGGGCCAGAAGCTATTGAGTTTCTGTCACCAAGTGCAGCTCCCATCCCTGTCACCGAGCAAGTGACTCAATTGGAATCACCAGTATCCTGTGAAGAAATACAGTTGACGCTAGCAAAAATGGTGCCTGGGAAAGCCCCTGGCCCAGATGGCATGTCTATCGAGCTATAACAGGCATTAGTTTCAGACATCCTCCCCCTCTCCAACTAGCCCTCCAGGACTTGCACAATAGGACTACCTTCCCTCCATCTATGAGGGATGCCCTCATCACTCTTCTACCAAAAAAGTTATCTGATCCTCTAGATTGTGCGAGTTTTAGGCCAATATCGCTATTCCCGGTTGACACTAAGATTCTGGCAAAGGTGCTCACCACTAGACTGAGCCTGGTACTTCCCTCTATCATTCTTCCTGCACAGTCTGGCTTTATGAGAGGAAAGACAGGGTAGACAACACACGCGTATTACTAGGACTTAAGTGGCTTGCATCTAAATCTCCCCACCCCATGGCAGCCTTGGCCATAGATTTTGCTAAGGCATTTAACTCTCTAGAATGGGATTACCTACATGAAACCTTATAGACGTTTGGTTTCGGGTCATATTTTAAACAATGGATACACACTTTGTATCTCTCTCCCATGGCAGCTATCCTCACTAATAGTGATATTTCCCCTCCTTTCTCTCTGCATAGAGGTACCAGACAAGGCTGCCCACTCTCGCCTCTCCTGTTTTTAATTGCCCTGGACCTGCTTATACGGGTTTGTGCTGCAGATCCATTAATACGAGGCATCGAAAGTAAGGGGCATTCATATGTGGCTATGGCCTATGCAGATGACCTCTTATTGACCCTAACCAATCCCTGGCAAGCAACCCCTGAAGCACTCCTGCTTTTGGAGGAGTTTGCCACACTCTTGGGTCTCAGAATTAATCAAAAAAAGACCATTTTGGCACGGCTAAACTCCCATTGCACAAAGGAGTGTCTACAGGGTACTAACCTTTCCTGAGCGGACCATAGTTTCAATTACCTAGAGATCCAAATCCCCTTTAAATGGGCAGCTCTTGAAATGGTTAATTTTTCTCCTCTGTATGCTCAGTTGGCTGTGGAAGTAGAGAGGTGGCGCAAACTCAAATTATCCCTCTCTGGAAGGGTAACCACAGTTCGTATGTTGTTCCTACCACGGGTACTGTTTCTTCTGAACAGCCTACCCATCCCCAAATCTAAAAAAAACATTTCCAATCACTGGAAAAACTGGCCTACAGCTTTATCTGGAACTCTAAACCACCAAGATGGAGTAGGCAAAAAATTAGAGCACTTTGGACTAAGCGGGGCCTTAGTGTACCCTGGTTTTATGGATATCATTTAGCTTGTATGGCAGCTCATGCCACCAGGTGGTTGGCAACACAAGACCGGGCAACCCCTCTATGAGTTCAGTTGGAAACTGCCTTGGTAGGTCCCTCCACATTATAAAATCTCCTGACACCTAGTTCAAAAACGGATCCACAACTCTCCCCCATTATCTCCTATACTGCCAAAGCCTGGAAGTTACTATTCACCAAATCACACACACCAAAGCAGAAATGGTTTCCCCCATTACAGTTTGCCCCCATATGGCACAACAATCTTATTCAGATTGATGGAGAGGGGGTAAGCTGGCCAAAGTGGCAGCAACAGGGTATTCAAACTGTCCAGGATATAGTTATTCGTGGGACCAAACATCTGCTCTCTTTTGAACAGCTGCAGAAGAAGTATGCCCTACCAAACAAGGATTTTTGGCGCTATTTACAGATTTGCAATGCCCTAACATCCCTTCTTACTAAAAATATGGATAGGACACAGTGGCATTTGCTAACTGACCTCCACTGTCTAGATACTCGAAGAGGCCTTATGGAGCATTTCTATAGTACATGGAGGGATTCACAACCTAACCCAATACAGAAATGTAGAACACAATGGGAAATACTATTAGGGATATCAATCTCTGAGGAGCAATGGCTGTCTTACTGCAAAAGCATTCATTACTTTTACAGAGATACCAATAGTCATTTCATACAATTGAAAATATTACTGTTTTGGTACCATACAACAGTGATTCTGGATCAGAGGGGTCTACTTAACCATAGCTGTTGCTGGTGCTGCTCACAGCCAGATGCCCATATTGCACATATACTTTGGTCCTGTCCCTCCCTTATGGGATTCTGGGATATGGTTGCTACAGACCTGTCACAGGTGCTGGGTGGCACGATTACTCTGACTGCCTCCCTAGTTCCTCTGGGGGACACAAGTCAGATGGCAACCCTCCCTAAACTCCTGCAGCATTGGCCCCTCTCCTACACACTGGAGGCCAAGCGCCTTCTGCTTATGCACTGGAGACAGCCCTTAATACCTAGCAGGACAATGTGGCATGCGGCTGTGGCTCGCCTTTCTCTGTTTGAAAGGCTTTCCTCCTTGCAAGGGTCAAGCATGCGGCTATACCATGCTAAATGGAGACACTACCTCCAGTCTGATTTCTTGAACATCTCAAAACAGCCGGAAAACCCTCTCTGAATATTATTACCCAAATTGAGCTGGTCACCAAGAAATGCTGTGATCCCCTCACCCCTCACCCTTTTTGGTTTAGTTATTCATTACCGCTCCTGTCATTTCATCCATAATAAGGCAATATATGTCCTTTCAGAATATGGGAGTCGAGATTATTTTTAAACTGGGCCTTGTTTTTCGAATATATAATTTACTCTGATAACTTGTTCCAAGGGGCAACCACTCTCTGGGTAATAAAAGCCATTCTCCTATTTGTGTTATATTTGATGTGTTGTTGCTGGAATGGATGGCCCCTAGTGCCCATTTTGCTATTTTTAAATTGGAGGTTTAGTTTGTTTAATATGTAATCATCCTGCATTATTTCATAATATAATAATAGGTCCCCTCTAACTCTTCTTGTCTCCAGCGTCATCAGTTGTAATTTTTTCAAACATTGCTCATTAGGTACCTTTTTTAAGTTCTGTATCATTTTGGTGGCCTGTCTCTGCACCTTCTCAATATTAGCCACTCCCCCCTTAGTGATGGGTCCCCACACTGGGGCCCTGTAATCCAGTATAGGTCTAACAAAAGCTCTGTACAGTGGCAAAATCACCCTCTGACTGCGGCTCCTAAAGTTTTTCTTTTTGCTCCAGAGTACTTGTTTTGCTTTTATAATTTGCTTTTTACAGTTAGACGGGTATGTAAGATTGTTGTCTACTAGAATACCCAGGTCTTTCTCTTCTTCAGATTTTTGCAACGTTAATCCAATTATAAAGCAATTTTCCTCACAGTTTTTCTTACCCAGGTGGACTACACAACATTTATCAACATTAAAACTCATGCACCTGGCTGTTGCCCAGCTTAAAATGCTATTCAAGTCTGCCTGCACTGTCTGTATCCCTTTCAAGTCTGTCACCAGACCAGCTAGTTTAGTGTCACTGCATATTTACTTATTCAGTTTTCTGACCCTTTACCCATTCCTGCCATGAAGGTTCTAAAGAGCACAGACCCCAGGACCAACCCCTTGGGAACCGCACTCATTAATGGAAACCTATCCAAGTAGAAACCATTTATACACACCCTCTGCAATCTATCACCCAATCAGACCCCTATCCAGTGAAGCATTCTAACATATTCAGAGAGTATCTGCAGTGCTGCAGGCAATATAGCCCACAACAAGAGAACATGCCTTTTCATCAAAATGTAGAGATGCACACTTTTCTAAAGTAAACTTGTCCATTTTAACAAGACCTACTCCCCTCCAAAATGTATGGTTGATGAACATCCTACACTACCAGATCAAACATAAGAGATAATGAGGCAGATGTTGAGTGTTTTATTTATTTATTTAGTTTTTGTTGACCGGGTAAGTGCACTAGACAAATTCTGTCTATTTTCAGGCACAACCCGGTGGAAGGGGATACAGATGAATGCCAACTGACTTTGAACCAGATTAAGCTGTTGGTGGTATTTTAGTGAATGGGGGGAAATTTTGCCAGTGCACCGGGTAAATTCCCATACTCTGCAGCAGGGGGAACCCTTGGCCATTTGGCTGTGTGCCAAGATGGCCACCGTCCAGGAGGATGGAGGAGGTGGTGGTGATGGTGACCTGTGCTCTATGCCTCCAACGTCTGTTCCTTTGCCTGCATCGCCTAACATTTCACCTAGTGACTTCAGCTTTGGTCTATCAGAAAATATGCTACAGTTGGATTCACACATGGTTATGCAAACTTCTACAGCTTCTACTGCTAGTTCTAGTGCAGCACCATTGGTCTTGGGACCTCTTACTTCTACAGTGGCTTTGGACTGATCTGCTGTGTTATCAGAACTGCAATTGCATTTGCTTTATGTTCAGCACTGCACCTTCTTACAGCAATATATGCGGGAGGATGGTACCTCACACTTTGCTTTGCCCACTGCTTCTTCAATGGCTCCTTTGCAAGACACAATACAACACACTCTATCAATATGTTCTGCCTCTACTTTTACCTGGAACACCTCTGCTGTGCCTGTTATGCTACACCTTTGTGGTAGCTGTGGTGGAGTTCTCATTCCCAATCTTGTCTGATCTCCTGATGCAGCACTTTATGCTGCAGGTTGGTCTTGGCCAGTTCCTGGTGCTGCCTGGACTTCCCCTAGGGCAGTGAGTGCACAAGAAATCATTTTGAGTAACTCTTACATGAAACTGCCTGTTGATAACACTCCTTCTCTCCACCTTGGTATGGTTGCTCCAGTACTACAGCGACCTACATCTCCAATCCAGAACCCTGATGCTGACCAGCCAGCACTGGTCACTATGGGCCCTACCCATGCTCAGGATTCTGCCATGGCACCACATCCTTTGCCTGCAGTGCACTCCACTTCAGATGAGGACTCCTCACACCATATGGACATGGGTCACAAGTCTTCTCTGGCTAAAGGTAAGGCTTTGGCTGAACATTCTTTTTGCCTCAGTGATCTTTTCCAGAACTTGGGCGAGCCTGCACAGAGCAGGAATGCAGTTCATCTAAAGTATTTTGGTGACCTTGCTACAGCTTCCAATAGAAAAACTGTGTTGCATTCCATGCTCCGGGACTCTTTAGGGATTTCTTCTAGTGAACTGTTTGCCTTTATTCATGTCAGGGATTAATCTATTTATGATCTTAGCTTTAGGAATGTTTACACTTTGGAAAGGTTTTGGAGCAAATATGACTTGGTGAAAACACAGCCCCTATGGACCTCCTTTATGCTCATCCCCTTACCAAGCCTACTATTAAGATAATTACTTTGCTTTTTTGGAATGAGGGGTGAGCATAGCGGATGTCCAAATTTGGCTGAAGCAGCACTGCAACATTCTTGAAGGCCTCTTGTCCTATTTTGGATGAAGACCTTGTTTGGACTGGGGGTTAGAAGGTTAAAATTCAATTGAGACAATCTGATCAAGGTATTCAGATAGCTTTTATATTGGTAGGGACAGGGGTTTGTGTTTTAACCCGGGTCAGCCCCACACCTGCCATAAGTGTGGTGCTAGAATGCACCTCAGTCATACCTGCGATAAGCCCAGATGTAGCACTTGTTTGGTCTATGGTCATGTCAGTTTGGGATGCCCTAACCCTATGAAATGTAACCTCTGTGATGAGACCATGCATACCTATCTTCAGTGTCCTTGGGCTGATCATAACAGATTGGATTGCCCTCCCAAAAATCAAGTGGCTCTCATATCTGAATCTCAAACTCAGGTTCTTCGCCGGAGGGATGAGGAGCCCCCAAGTACTGCTCTCTCCCCTTCGGTGGCAGCTGTCTCAGTCCTAACTCCCTCTGCTGAGGTTGATGGTGCCACAGTCTCACAACAACCAGCTTCTTGCTGTGAGGACCCTATTGCAGAGTGGACTGTCATCCCTGACCCTGTACCCCCTTCCCTTATGGACCAGGGTTCTTTCATGGAAGTTATCAAGGGAAAGAAAGGGAAACTGAAGGAGAAGCTACAGACTCCTGGCCCACCCCCCCAGCAGTCTATTCTTACTACAAATTGATACCAGGCCTTGGCAAAATGGAAACAATGGTGTGAAATGGTAGATGAAGAGAACGATTCTGATTCTTCTCATGCTTCTTCTCTCCGTATGGACTATTCCTCTGATTCCAAGCCAGATCCTTCTCCTTCTAGGACTAATACCGGGCAGCAGTCTGCTGTAACCTGAGGCCCCATGTCTTAGTTTTCACTCTGGTTCTTCCCATTTCTTTCCCCTCTAACTGTTATTCTCATGTCCGTGGGATTGAGTCTTTGAAGCCTCACACTTAATGTGTGCAGCTTGAAATCCCATAGGAAACTACTCATCACATTACAATATCATTTGGATCTCCCTCATGATATTTACTTGATCCAGGATACTAGACTAAAGACTCATTATGAGTTGACCCAGGCCACTAACAGATGGACCAAAGGCCCTTCTCATTGGTGCTCTGGAGAGGATAAGTGCGATGGATTGGGGATATTGCTCTCTGGATATGACTGTACTGTTACTAGGTTAGTGGATATTGTTCCAGGGTGCGCTCTGTTGCTTGATTGTACCTACAAGTGTCTGAAGCTCAGAATTATTAATGTCTATGCTCCTCAAAGTATTGCGACTAGGTCTGATTTATTTAAACTGTTGCAGCGGTATTTACACACTTCAAGACATCTTTACATGGGTGGGGATTTCAACTGTGGTCTTACCCCTGTAGACAAGGGAGATAAAACTCAGAAACTTTTTGGGGACTTGTCCACTTTACGGGCAATACTTAGGACTGCTTTACTTAAGGATGGATACTGTGAGGTGCATCACAAGGGTATGAAAACCTATTATAGAGGGCCTCTGGCCACTCGTATCAATTTTTTATTTGTCTCACAGAATGTCTTAGTCCAGAAGGTGGCGGTTGTTCCTTGTGAAACCTTGGATCATATGGCCATTTCCCCACTCTGTTTTCCTTCAACTGCTTCCCATCCCCTCACTGTTTCCTCTCGCTGGAAATTGAATAGTTCTTTATTATCTGATAGGAGCTTTTCTGCAGCCTGTCAAGCCCTTTTGCAGGTCCATATTTTTGTACTGGATGCATATACCTCTCCTTTACATTGGTGGAATGACACCAAGTTATATTTTAAACTTTTGCTTCCCCCAACCCCGTGCTCGCTGCTCCCCACTCCTTCAGGCCCCTACATGTCCCCCCCTTGCCCCACTGTCCTTACCCAGCCCTCCTCTGGACCTCGTATCACAGCCGATCCCAGGATATCCCGGTGTATCCCTTCACCGGGTGGGTCACCCTTCTTCGAGGGGGAAGGCACTGGGGAGGGGGATGACCCCAGCACATACTTCTAGGGCTCAGGATGCTGCCGAGGAACAGGAGGCCCTAGGAAGGTACTGGAGGCACTCAGGGAACAGAGGGCCATCATCCAGCGGCCAGCGAGTGATTTTCCTGATTTCCTTTTGGTGCGTGATGTCCAGATGTCAAGGCAAGAGCCAACATCTGCCACGCGCCTCCCAGCGACAACCCGACGTGTTGCCCTACCCCTGGTCTCCACCAGCGGTCGCCCAACACTGGATGACAGCCCTCCCTCCCTCCATGGAGAAAACGAGCAGTCATGGGATGCTTAAACTGTCTCCCCCAGGCTGGCCCACCAGCGTCCTGAGCTCATTCCAGAACCCGTGTCACTGGCGTTGCAAGCGGAAATCCAACCGCTGTGCCGGTGGGCCATGAAACTTTTTTTATTCACAATGCTAGGAGGAAATCAATAACCTCTTATTGACAGTATTTATCCTTGAGGCAGCATCTTATGGATTCCATTTCTAGGGCTTGTGATACTGGACAGGATTTTTCCCCCACTCATTGCATCATTGAAATCCCGAATGGAAGTGGATCAATATAACAGGGCACTTTCTTTGCTCCATGAGGTGTCTTGTGGCACGCAGTCTACTAAAGCCTCCTTTGATGTCTTTAAACACTGTTCCAACAGAGTAGCAGCCACTCACATCGATAGCCTTGCTGAGCCTGGCTCCTCTATAGTTTATGATACTATGCCATCCCACCAGCAGAAGGTTCATTTCCACTTGGAAAATGTTTTTGGGACTTCTACCTTGCCCTTTCCTTCTGACGATTTTTTTTTTTTTTTTAACATTTCTATTCCACTTCCCCCACGGGACCTCTGCACTAAGTTGATTGGCCCAATTTCCCTGCTCAAAGTGCAGGCAGCCATCAAGAAACAAAAGAGATGCACTTCTCCTGGGCAGGAAGGCCTTACAGCAGAGCTTTATCACCACTTTTCTGACTTCCCTCCAATCCCGACTTTGATTTTTAATACTATCATTGACACAAACTCTGTTCCACGGCACTTCTCTGATGCAATTATGCTTATCTTATTTAAAAAAGGTGATAGATTGGACATTTGGAATTGGAGACCTTTAAGTCTCTTAAATGTGGACTATAAGATTTTTACGTCTGTTTTGCTCCATCTGCTCCTTCCTTTTGCATCCCGGGTTATTTCTGATGTTCAGACTTGTGCTATCCCTTACCGATCTATAGTTTCTAATCTTTCTCTCTGTTGATATGTCTCTGCTTTTAGCTCTTCCTCTACTCCCTCGCTCATTATTTCTTTAGATCAGGAGAAGGATTTCGATAGGGTGAATCATGATTATCTCTTTTTGGTTCTGTCCCGCTATGGTATTCCATCATGGTTTATCAATTGGATTAAATTGCTCTATTCTACTGCATGGATTCAACTAAATGTGAATGGCTCCCTGTCCCTCTTTTTTGAGTTGGAGGGGGGGTTGGGCAAGGTTGCCCTTTGAGTCCCCTTCTCTACATTTTTCAAATAGACCCTTTGCTTCGGAAATTTTGAAACCATCCATCTATCCCTCGTCGGGTTTTGCCTTCCGGGCATACTGTACTACCGGTGTCTGCTTATGCAGATGACTTCTGTCTTCTTACCACTCCTTTGCTTAATGAGGATGATTTAAAACTCCTTCTCACAGACTTTGAAACAGTGTCAGGCTCCAAACTGAATTATGGGAAACGATCGGCCTTTCTTCTCCTGATACCGAATGTCCCTGCTTTGCGGTCCTGCATAGCTGTGGTCCCTTTGCAGTCCACTCCTATCAAAATTTTAGGTTTCACTTTTGGTAGCAATGATGATGCCTTTTCAAATTGGGTTACGATCTTAAATAAAGCCTCCCTTCTAGTCACTTCTTGGAAGGGACACAGTATTGGGAAATGGAAACGGGTTTTGTTACTGAAAACTTTTATTCTTCCCTTGTTTCTTATTTAGCTGCTATTTACCCAGTTCCTTTTTCCTTGGAAGCAAGATTGTATAACATTTTCTTCCAGGGGTTCTCAGGCAGTCGCCTAAATCCGGTGAAATGATCATACACATATCTTGATTATTGCCATGGTAGGGTTCAGATGTTGAACCCCTTGGTGTTTTTTCACTGTTTATTTATGAAATTTACTATCCCTCATCTTTTACAGACTCAGCCGGCATTTGGGTTTTCTCTACTTCATTATATTACTTCTCCCTTATGCCAAGTGTGGCAACATCCTCCTATAGAATCCCTCAGAATTTTAGAAAGTATAAGCTTCCCCATTATTTGGTTCCCACAGTCCTGAAGATTTGTCAGTGGGATCTGACCTTCAACACAATACATTCCTCTACCAGAAAGCATTTGTATCAGTTCATTTTAGGGTTGCATTTTTTGGACTTGCACTTGGTATGGGATTCTTTTGGGAACATCGTTGATACCCTTAGTGTTTTCCTTCAATTGACCGATCTTCACATTCCACAGTGAGTTTGGGATGTTAGCTGGTTGTCCTGTCATGGGATGCTTGGAGTTAGGGACAACTTGAAGCATAATGCTCAGGAGGAGAGAACATGTCCTTGTGACACATGTCCTTCCATTCCTGAAACCATGAGACATTTTTTTATTGGCTGCCCCTATACTTGACCTGTGTGGACCCTTCTCCTCCATAAATAGAAGGATAAGGCCCTCCTGATCCTTACGTATGATATTTTAATTTTTGGTATCTTTCCCCTGCTTTACATTGCTATCATCCCAGTACTCTATGATTGATATTTGCTTTTTGTCATTTTTATCTGTGGCAGGCTAGATGTGTGTATTAAATGCAAAAAGAATTTAGTAGCCCTACCCTGATCATTTCACAGATATTGCAGGGTTTAGAGATTGTTTATTATTCAGAGGAGGTCTCTTTATCTCCTGGGTATTTTGATAATACTGGAACTGTTGTTCTTGGGTCCTTACCTGATTGTTAGCCTGCATTTTGTTGTGCTTGTCTATCAGGATCTGCTTGACTATGATGCCTGTAGGGTTTTCTTATGTTTTATATTTTTCTTTTGCATGAAGCACCTCTGGTTTGTATGGTTTTGATTTTGCAGTTCTGATCACCATTTTCCCTGCTCATTTTGTAGGGCTGGGAAGGGTGTTATGTACCCACACAACCTGTTTCTAAGTGACGTTTTCTGTATACTGTAATATTTTTAAGTTTTGTTTTCTTTCATTCCGCTTTTGTATGACGTAATACAATTTTTATGTTTTATTTCATAGTTTGGATAACCAATTTCCCTACTCTTTTAGTGGGGTTGAGATGGGAGTATTTGTTATGATACAAATTATTCTTGTTCTGCCATTTATGTCTGCTGTACTTCTTCTTTCTGTTTATGATTTTCCTTATGACTTGTGCATGCTGTAATACACTATTGTATGGTTTTGTTTGATGTTTTGAATAAAAAATTCCCCTACTCTTTTCGAGAAGTGCCATGGTATATTTAACATCCACCTGAACTACCACCAGAACAGGCAGATGAGACCTTGGTTTAACATCTCATCTGAAAGATGGCTGTTTGTGTTTATTAGTCATAATACTAGTACCACAAGTCCATCTGCATTTCCCCACTGTTATGTTTTGTTTTCTTCTAGCAATTGCTGTACCTTTGTTATTAAACTAGTTTTTATTTTTTAATTGTCTACCTTGCCTAATTTGGTGACTGCTATCCTCATCTTGCTGATCACTTCTCATTAAAATAATCCATCTACTCTGCAATGTCTCAGCACATGTATGTCTGATCTGATCATGTGAGACACACCTGAATTTGTTATGGTGTCTGCTGGCATGCCTTGTGAAAGCTGGACAACCACAAATGTACCTCTTAAATGTACTGGAATAACTTGTTCCATCCTGCAACCTGCCTGTCTTGGTCCATGCATTTGTGACATCGCGTCTTGACTATTGAAACTCCCTTTACCTAGGACTTCCTGGGGTTGATATCCACTGCTTGCAGCTAGTGCAGAATGCTGCAGCATGTTTGTTGACTGGGGCTTTGAGAAGAACTCATATTACCCTTGTGCTGTGCAATCTGCACTGACTGCCCATTCAGTGGTGGATCACCTTTAATGTAGGTCTACTGACCAACACAGCCCTACATGGACTTGGTCCTGATTACTTGAAAGAGCTCCTGGTTTCTTACACCCCTCTGTGACAGCTCCACTCGGCTGACAAGGGGTTGCCGGAGATTCTGAGGGTAAGTTTAAAGTCAACTGGTGTGCATGCCTTTGGGTTTGTGGCACCTACCCTCTGGAATTCTCTGCCCCATCAGCTATGGGAATGCAGGACAGTGGGGTGCTTTAAGCAGGCACTGAAGACCTATTTGTGGGGAAAAGAGTACCCTGAATTGTTTTGATTTTTATCTGTATTTATTGATTGTTGTTTTTATCTTATTGTACAGTGCCTTGAAGCGTGAAAGGCACTATATCAAATAAAATTTATTATTAATATTATTAAAGAGTTGGACAATTATTTGACTGGAAGGACTAACCAATGTTGGTTGATCCTTCACAACATAACAAGGCTAGATTATTTCAGCTTTGTACTGTGGAAATTTCTATGTGAAACTTTGATGGCCAGTGGTCATTCACTGTACATATGGGCTGCTTGTCTACCCATGTCATTGTCAGCATTATAAATAATTATAAACATTACATTTTTTGACCAAGGTAGCAAAGGACTCTGACTCCAACACATATCTGGTATAACGTAAAATCTTGTCTATTTTTGGCAGTTGCTGAATGGACATAAATTTTGGAAACAGCACATTTCACACACTATGGGCTGTCACTCCATTCTCTTTAGCTTGTTGGGTCCACAGATGCCTTTTTACAAACATCTGATTTTTTTTCCAAAGTTTGCCATGTACTCAGTGTCCAACACTTATCCTTTACATAACATGGAGCCCTCACCACTCTTTACAGTCCCTGAATGGACATAACATTTTGACCCAGTAGCCCTCTCATACTGTAGGCTGCTGTATCACTGTCTTCAGATATTTGGGTCTATATAGGCCTTATATAAACATTTAATTTTTTATTATCCTTAAGCCTCATTCATGTCTGGCAGTGTCTGAAAGGATATCATTTTTGGAACAGTAGCCTTCACATACTACATCATCATTATCTTCAGTTGCATGTTGCCATTGTTGTATGATACAGGTGTTATCAATAATTTGCATATCAAAATGGGATGACCAACATACAGTTCAACCAGAGTGCTAGGTTACCTGACATTATGTTCTGCACCTTAATAAAGTAAGCTTTTGGTACATTATTAATATTACTTGATTACATAGTTCCACTTTAAGGCACACTGTGTATGTCTCCTTCACACTCTGCTGCCTGCAATTTGATGGAGCCCCAAATGGATCAGTTTGCAACCAGTCCTTCTCCTTTTGTAATATAAGCCAGATACTCAATGGCCTTATTCAGAAATATGCATTGATCATCATTTGAGAGGTGGTTGAAACTAAATAGCTCATTTATGGCTTCACCATTCATTAGTTATGCTCGTGCCCTCTCCTACTTAAAGTACAAAGATAAATGGCATATTCTGAGTTAGGCTGTTATGTATCACCCATATATTACATGTGTAGTTCATTTTTCCCATGTGGAAATTCAAATGTATCAGCCCACATATCACACCAAATCTGTCAATCAATCAATCAATCAATCATGCACCACTACTACTTAATCACATACATCATCACTGAATAACAAGTTCATAATTAAGACCATATAACACCATCTTTAATCAATTATGACATCATCAATCAATCAATCAATCAATCAAATCTTTGTTTATCCAGGCGAACATCGTTGAGCAAAGCTCATTTGCAAGATGGACCTGGTAAGGTCAAGGTTCAATTTACATGAAATATAGCATTCAGAACATTTACAAATAGAAGAATACAAAAATGTGAGTTATACAACAGATCCCAATAATATAACAATCAGATTATACACCAAATTGTGAAGACAGAAATAAAACAATAGATCAGATATTGAACACATAATTTGACATGTTAGGAAAAACAAGGATATAATACATATGTACACGATTCAGAAGGTTCATAAGGTAGCCAGCTCACTAGGATGGGTACTAGGGGGACAAAGGAGTGTTTTGTGGCTGACAGAGTGGCAGGATTGGTACCCTGCAGTAATGGTCAGTGGTAGGGAACCGGGTGGGGAGGGAAGGAATCGTAAGAGTTGGTGCAATAAGAGGATCCAGAATAGGTATAGGAGGAAGAGGAGAGGGTTAGGCGAGAGGTATGAGCTGGGAGCATTAGGGAGATTTAAGTATTAAGGATATAGGGAGCTGAAAAGGCACTGGATAGTGAGCTATAGGGTAGTTTCATAGTAGGTGCTGGTGAGCTTGTCTTGTGTATCTAAATATGGAGGGTTAAACTAGTGTTAATGGAAGCAGCTACATTTTTCTTTGAAAATCCTATTGTATAGGTATTTGAAGGCTGAAATAGATATAAGCTTCTTCACTTTCAATGTCTCTCTGCATTGTGTTCCATAAAGTGGATAACACATAGCTAACTGCATATCTACCATGTCGAGTGGAATTTAGGCACCTTGAGGGTAATAAGGTTCATACTTTTAATGCATAACTATTTGATGTGGCTTGTAGAAAACAGTCAGAGATATATTTTGGAAGCTGCTGCGTTATTGCTCTGTAGGTCCATAATATTGCATTTCTATCTCTTCTGGCTTGAAGCGATGTCCATCCCACTGCAGAGTAGAGCAGACAGTGGTGAGTGCTGTAGGGTAGGTCTGTGATGAACCTCAAGGCTCTGTGATATAGTGTATCTATCTTGTTCAGACATACAGTAGGGCAGCGACTGTATAAGAAGTCAGCATAATCTAGTACTGAGAGGAAAGTGGCCTGGACCATCTTCTTTTTTGAATCACTTGTAAGGAAGTGCCTTATTCTGTAGTAAAGTCCAAGTCTTTGTCTGAGTTTTTTTAACAGTTCTTCCAAATGTTCTAGGTAGTCTAACCTATTATCTAACCATACTCCCAGGTATTTGAATTTTGTGACATAGTCTAGGTTTTCACCAAGGGCAGTGGATAATTTCGGAAGGTTGAGAGGGATAGTCTGTCTGCATCAGTCTGCAACATCCTCTTTAATAGTACTACACATGCTGTACCAGTAACACTATCTAATTAATATGAATTACATTACTAAAACAACATCTGCCACAATAAGCAAGCATTCCTTTAACAAACAGAAGTTGACTTGCAAACAATGGATGCTTTTGCTTTATCTTGTAAAGTTACACAGAGTGAGCCAGAATTTTCATTCTAACATGGGAAGGGTTAGGTTCTGCCTAAAACACTACCACAAGGAACAGGGTTATTGAGGGGGATACAGTGGATGCCCCGGGCATGGACAACCAATTTACAGGATTTCTGGTGCTATTGGACCACCAGAAATGGTGAGAAATTATATATAGATAGATATACAGACAGACAGGCAGACAGACAGCTATACTGTAGGTAGATAGATAGACAGACAGGCAGACAGACAGGCAGACAGATAGACAGATAAATAGATAGACAGATAGATAGACAGATATTATAGAGGCACAGTAGTGCCCCCATATTTAGGGTTGAGCAGGGATTTCTATGTTAAACCTCAAATTTTGGACTTTAATATCTTCACAACTGTTTAACAGGTCTGCACAAAATTCTGCATGTGCCATCTCATGCTGTAGGTCTCTTGACTTGCTTTGTTTTGTTCCTGTCAGATGTGTGGATTCTGAGATGCAGATAGAGCAAAAACATAACAATTCACTGTTTTTGCTGTTTTTTCCATCACTTTGAACCCAGTTGTTTTGGAATTGTGGTCTAAATTTTCAGGGTAGAAAGAACTCAGCCTCCAGATGTGCCTCTCACTTGTTTAGTTAAAATAAATATCTATTCCAAAGTTAATAAAATTTAACATTTTGGTTTCTCAGTGTGCTCGGTACACTCTTTTGGACAGAGGTTTGGAACAAAAAAGGAATTTGGTCCATAAGAAAAAATGTCCCTTTTCATTTGGATCCAATCATTTTTCATTTGGAAAAACTATTTTTCATTTGCCGCCATCTTGTTTTCTGTTTCTCTTCAAAGAAAATTTGGAAATCCTCAAAAATGATGTCTGCAGAGAGACCAATACAAGTATCTTGCTCATCAAGACTCCATTAGGTGGATTCTGCAGTTAACGGTTGGAAAAGTGACCCTCAAATGTGCTTTTTTTTTTTATTCCTTTTTTGTGGCTTGTTTCCACTTTTGCCTTGTGGGCATTTTTGTTCAAACAAAAAAGTATCCCCTGATATGGAAAAAGATTTTGGACTGAGGTATTTCCTAGCTTTTTCTATATCTCCTTTTTCATTCAAACAAAATAAGATCCCTTCACATGGAAAAGGATTTTAGACTTAGTTTTTTGCTAATTCTTTTTTCATTTGAAGGAATTATTTTTCATTTCCTTCTTTCATTCGATAAGGAAAAGGATTCCTTTAAATAAAAAAAAAGTTTTTTCATGCTGTCCCCATAATTATGTGAACTTTCCCTGGTGTCTAATGGCACCCCCCACCCTCTGATCCCTATTACCTTGTTTTTTTTAAATTTTTACCTGGTGTCTAGTGGCACCCCTGCCCTTCTGTTGTTATCCCTGTATTTTTTTTTATATTTTTTCCTGGTGTCTAGTGGTGCCATCCCCTCCAATCACTGAGTTCATAGCTGTTTTTCTTTTAATTTTTCCCTGGTGTATAGTGGCACCCCACACCCTGTAATCAATATCCCCATTATTATGGGATTTTTCCCTGGTGTCTAGTGTCACCCTCCAACCTCAGCTTATCATCCTTGTAATAAATAACTAGTTCCCTGGCAGCAGCAGAACTCTGGAGCCAGTTGACCCCTTCACAACTGGTGGCAGCATTTCCTCTCATTGACTCACTCACTCTTCAATGGCAGCTCCAGATTCCCTCTTGAACATGCAAGAGGACAGCAAAGGAAACCCTGGAACACTCAAAGCTCCTTACCAGCTTCCCCTCCTGATCCAAGACTTAAGCAAGTGACTCTCACCTAAAGCCTCTTGGGAGAGAATATCCCCACCAACAGTCTCTTCAAAATGTCCATGGTCCGGCCACTCACAGCTCCTCTCCATGGATGCTACAAACCAGGCACAGTGGAACACACTGACTGCAAAGACAGGATTGGGGGTCTACAATCCACAGCCGGTACCCACACTTCAGTCACTCACTCTCCCTTCTGCTTCGAACTTTAACTGACATAATGGTCATTGGGGGTCAGCAAGGGGGAAGGGTGAGGAACTGGATTGAGCTGCCACCTGGCAGCTCTCCTCTCCTAGGGAGGGACGTGGGGTTTTCCTGTCTCTTGGCTGCCACCAGGTGGAGGCTTGATGGCACTGCCAAGTCAAGGGGGGACCTGGCGCTAAGCTGGGTGTGAGGAAGAAGCTTTCACTGGAGCCTTAGAGTACATGTGTGCCTCCATGCACATGTACATCCGTGTACTGAAGCCTCAGGTTAACAGGGAGAAAAAACATAAAAAAGGGAGCACCAGGTGGGGAGGATGATGCCCTGAGCTCAGGGGTGGAATGAATCCTCTTGAGGAGAGGATGAAAGTGGAACCTGCCCAGTGTACCTGACGGGAGGAAAAACATCCATATGGAAAAAAAACAGGCATAATGGCTCCTTTCACTTCTTCTTTGCTGGACCTTAGGGCTGGAGGTTTGAATCTTGACCCCATGGAGCACTGCCAACAAAATGACTGCTGCCACATAAATACAGCCACTTCCTCCACTACTACTCAGACTGCCAAAAACTTGGGCAGGAGCAAGCAATCGCCCCTGCTCCTACAGACCACTGCAGCTAACCCTGTGGCATGGAAACCTCCACTAAGGTGCCCAAATCCCAATATTTATAGCCAGAACTCCAGCAGTGACCTCAGACCCATGGAGAACCCACCTCACCAATGGTCTCATATGTCTTCAAAATTGATATGGGCTGAACAGCTGGTTGAGGAAAAAATAGTAAAACCAACCCCAATTCTTATTCATCAATGCTTGTGAAGCGGGGGGGGGTATGATTGACCAAGTGTCCCTTCCAGTGTTAAATTATCTATGGGGTAGTAGGACTATCCAGATCCATGTTCTGTAAATTCTCATAAAAAGCACAGAATGGGATACAATGTATGTTATCCAGGGTTTTTCTTCTGATACTAGTAAGTGCATCATTTCTATAAGCTGTACATTAAGGCAGACTGTGGGTAATTCTGTAAATATTGTATGTCCCGTGCTGTTGTGAAACACTAAGAAGTGTGGTTACTACAGTACAGTCCACATCCTACAGTGTGTTATTCTGCTGATAACATGGTTTTGAGAAGAACTTTAATGAAATCCAGGTGTTTTTAAAGGAAAGCTTTAAATGTGTTCAGAAATGTCCAACAGACTGGGTTGGTTGAGGAAGTGATTTCTCCTAAACAGAAACACACCACATTGGTTCCAATACACGAGTGTTTGTGAATGACAGGACTGCTTTGTTTTATCAGTTTGGTTCTGCTGTGTTAATTTCTGAGTGTTTCCCCACACTTTGCTGTTTCTTCACACTGTTTCTTTGCAAATTCATTCTGATTTTTTCTTTTGTTCCTCACATTTTCTTTATTTAAATTGTACTGAATGTTTTTCACAAGGTTTCGCAATACATCCTGTTTAAAGGAACACTGTCAACCCTTTTTGTATTTTACCATTTTAAATTGAACACTCACTTTTTATGATAGCTTACCATCTCTAAAATTCATTGGCATTCTTGGTGGTTTCATTTGCCTCCTTTCTTAGTAGAACTGAAATGCATGGCAACTTTGTAAATGTGCACAATCTTGTTATGTTTAAAATATTTTAATTTACTCTGATTGCTCACATCCCAAACATTAGGAACACTATCAGACAGTGCAGCCACTCATGATGCAATAGTCTCCTCTCCTCCCACTGCACCCCGAATGTGTTGGGGGGTTTCCCAAGTCCAGAAAAGATGCATTGGGAGTTGATTTATGAATGTAAACAAACACATTTTGGTGTGGTAACTCCAGTACGGGTGACAGTCTGTTTTTTTTTTTATTTGTACTGTAGTTTATTCAAAGTTCTACAAGGGAAAAACATCAAACCAGTATCATAGATGCATTACAGAAATTCCTGGCTGGAGTGAATACTCCTTGGAGTTACAAACTAAGCATATCTAACAATGTAGAAGTAAATTGCCCATAACAGTCCAAATAGAAAACTTAACCTAATAACAATCTACTCTAACCATAGCAAAGCTTAACTAAGTATCTGTCACTGGGGAAAGAGTAGGAGGGCTCCATGTATAAATCAGGCTCAAACACAAGATATATCCATAGTTAATATTCATGCACTTCTGGTTACCCTTTTCACCTCAAATAATTGGAGCCCATCCCATGAGTCACAAGTAAGACATAACACCTCTGTGGGGTAGAAAAGTGAGAACAAGGAGAGGGAGAGAGAGAAAAATGGATGGGGGGTAGAGTGGAGGCCTTGCAGGAGGAGCCAAAGTTACCCCTACTGTCAAACAAATCCACAGCCCTGAGTAACTCTCCTCTGAGGCCCTATCTGTGACCCTGAAAAGTGCAAGGGGGAATCCACAACCAACCTGTTGGCAGAGGTACCCCCAAATAGTTCAGGAAAGGTGACCAGATATGAATAAAAGTGTCATGTTTACCCATAGCTATGTTATGTAAATGCTTAAAACCAACAACCCTAAGCATCCCTTCAATCCACTGGTCCCAACAGGGGATATCTGTGGTGCAAGAAACACGCCACTTTTTCTTATGTGGTTGGTAAGAGAGAAAGAGAGCAACTGAGCAATTCTCCCAACCACAGAGCTGTTAACCAAAATCACCATCACTCCTCTTATCTGAACTGCGGTGAACGTTCTTTTCAAACCGCGATCACAGAGATAGTTTCTCAATCGCAACATCATGACCCTCTCAACATTACAGCACTAGTTAAACTGTCTTATGTCCACATCAGAAAAAATTAGCAATTCAGAAAATAGCGGTAGGATGTCTTGTACTCACTGCTACTCCAGGACACCCTGCTCGCCTTAACTGCAGCCCTGCTTTGCCAAAAACCAAAGAATCCTTTCTTTTTTCTTTTTTTTTTAATTAAACTACCTCATTACAGCATCATAGGGATTGTCATTAGCAGAGCAACAACTGCACAGAGATCTCCGGCCACCATACCTGATCCCACTGAGACCTACTGTATTGCAGTCTTGTGGCTGTCATGCCCAATCCAACTGCTACTCTCCTTGATCTTCCCATCTGATTACACTGCAAAAAAACACATTACTGCCCATTGCCACAGTACAGTTTTGCCACAGTGCCAAAAACTCTCTCTCTCTCTCAAACATGCTGTAATGGCCACTTCTGATTTCAGAAAAAAAAATGCGTAAGAAAACTCCGCCTGTCTATTGAGTACCCCCTCACACAACCTCAAATTGCACAGAACCTAGCGCTGTCAGCATCGTGACTCATCTCTCACCTCAATCCTTACTGACCGCATTGTCTTCTGACATCCCTTCCCTGACGGCACTGAAGCTTACACCACATCCCAGATAACCTGTCTAGCATTCCTCCCCGGCCACTGGTCAACAGGTTCACATTCTGTCAGGTCAGGATGATCCAGGTAGTGGGCATGGCCTAGCACTGGAGCAAGATGAATGTTTGAACTGGGAGTTTCACGGCTATCTACTACATTACTTTGCCATCCCCTACGCTAATTTAACAGTCTGGTTAAGTCTGTGATCCAAGTTCTTGCTAAATGCCAGCACCAGTGAAATCAGTGAGAAAACAGGCAAACCTGCCATTTAAAATGCATTCACTGGTAGAGACAAACACAGGCCTACAAAATTCCTGCTCAGGGGAGCCTCTGAAGTAGGAAGCCTGGGATCATCGCAGGCTAAGGGCGATCCATCAGCCACTCCAATGATGGATCCAGCGACCCCTTCCACCACCAACGTGGGTTACCATGTGCTGGAAAGACTGTTTAAAGAATTAAAATATGACTTGGGGACAAGGATGGAGGATGGATTTCAGAATGGTACAACACAGATCCAGCACCTCCAGCAGACTGTAAATTCAATATCAGAAACTGTTGATCAGCATGAGGACAGACTGGGAGAACTTGAAGCATGAGTTACTACACAGGAGGACTCTACAAAATTCTTGTACTGACCTACAAAAAGTCCTACGAGACCTTGATTTCCTGAAACAAGCTATAGATGATCATGAAAATTGGGAGTGCAGGTAAAATGTGAGAGTTGTAGGCCTACCAGAAGGCCTAGAGGGGAGAGACTGTGCTTCATTTATTCAGAAGTAGGTCCGTGACACCCTGGAACTTCCCCAGAGGTTTCCCTGGACATTCAACATGCATATCAGTCCCCAGACTTTAAACCAGCCCCAGACCAGAGACCCAGACATGTTATCATAAAATTCCTGCATTTCTCAGACTGACAAACTGTGCTGGAAAAGGTTAGGCAGAAAGAGAAAATGATGGTACAGCACTCACACATCAGCTTGTTTCCAGATTACTCATGGCAGGTCCAAACTCAGAGAAGGGCGTTTGCTGAGGTTAAGAAGTGACTCCACGATTTGGGATGCCAATTTGCTTTTGTCTACCTGGCATGCCTCATTATAAGGCTACAAGGTGGAAAACCAAAATTCTCTTTACTAGCCCTTATGCAGCTCTGGAATTTGTGATAGATTTGGAAAAGCTTCATGGGCAACAACAGGATCATTGAGGCCTACTAGAGAACTTACCTGGTGGCATTTTTGGATGGAGATAAGACCTATGTAGAGGTACTGTGACTGGGGTGGGTTGTGTTTGGGAGGTGAGGTGGGGGGGAATACGTTCTAGTGTGCTAGACCGCAACTCCTTCGGGAGGCATATAAGGGCTCTTTTGGTGGGGGGCTCCCCTTCCTGCTTCCACCCATGATACCCTGGAGATACATCTGCTTGGGAGACTCACCCTGATCAGCAACAGGACTTTTTTTTTGTTAGTCCTGTAGAATGCTGGACAGGCTGACTGGGTCTGTGATTGTGGAAAGGAAGCCGGATTAAAGTGCACGTTTGAAGAAAAAATCTTAAGTTGTATGTCGAGCCAGGACTGGGGACTCTGGCTTGAATGAAGAATTCTTTTGTGCTGTCTGATTGAACTGTTTCTGATTTGACTGTGAATGGAAGGTGAATTATCTCACAGGCTCTGGGCTTTCTTCTTTAAAAAATGAGACAATATTCTGGCACCCACCCGGGGTTCTCCATTGGGGATCCCTATAGGACCATACGAGGAAGTCTATGCAACATGGATTAAAAATGAATTTAGCATCCAGACACTATATGATGGCGAATATGATACAGAGTATAGTCATGGAGTTATATCAGTGGATAGCCTGCTCAATCCACGCAAAGTAGCGGGTGAATAGTTTAACTAGACAGGGGTTAGAGAGGGGATATTATGGGTTCATGTTGTTGTTCTGGGGGCCGTTGGGTGGGGGAGAAAGGGGGGCTAATGGGGGCTCAGCACAAATAACTGGCTGTGACAAGCTAATTTGGGGTCAGTTGGGGAAATGTTGTTCTGTTTTAAGATTATACTTAGGGGTTCAGAGATTTGTTGGGGATTTAAAAAAAAGTTGAAAATATGTCTTGAAAGATTGTATATGTGTACAAGGGTTATGAAGGTGGGGAATATTTATTTATTTATTTAAGAATTTTACCAGGAAGGCATACTGAGTGGTGCAACGCTAGATTCCAGATGCGTCCTGGGGGAAGGGGATTTAGGATAGACAGTATACAAAGCAACATACATTACGAGCCGCAACACAAATGCATATGACATTGTTGCCTCTTTGCTTGGGGTTTGTAACATGAATAAGCTGAAGTTTATAACTTGGAATTTTAATGGTCTATGACATGGTTAAAAGGAAAAAGGTCTGGGTTAACATGAAAAAAATGGGTGGGGGGCATAGTTTTCCTCCAGGAGATTCATTCCACACCAGAGGAGGCTTTGAGGTTGTCAAATGCCTAGGGGAGGGTACCCTGTTAGCATCACCCTTTACTTCCAGGGCCAGGGGAGTCACAATATGGTTGAGGCCTGGCTTGCAACACAAAGTTCTGAAAATTCATGCAGACCCTCAGGGAAGATTCCTCATAGTGGAGGTGGATATGGGTCGGTAAGGTGTACACACTGGTTTCGGTATACAGCCCTAATTACAATGCTCCTGACTTTTTTATGCACCTAGGGGTTATTCTAGTCCCGTTATCAAATAATTTAATAATAGGCGGGGACTTAGATTTGTACCCTGCTTTAGACCACTCGGGTCAGAGATCTACGGAGCATGTCTGACCTACGGAATATGGTGGAGGGCTGATCATTGATGGAAGTGTGAAGGCAGGGCCACCCGACTGCCGGAGAGTATTCTTTTTTCTCCTCTGCACACCAAGTAAATACACGGTTGGATTACATATTTCTTCCAAAGTTGTGGGTGGGGCAGGTGGAGGAAGCCTATTATGGCCCTGTGGTGGTCTCGGGTAATGCACCCTTGCAGGTTGAATTGCAGCTTTGAGTAGGGGGGGACCTGAGGCCTAGTTGGCAAATGGACCCCTCTTTACTGTTGGATGAGGGATTTGTTTCTCAAGTAAGGGACAGTGTTTTGTAGTACTTATTGTATAATGACCCTCAGGAGACAACAGTGTGTAATACTTGGGATGCGCTTAAAGCTTACATCTTTGGGGAGGCTATATCTTACTTTTCTCATCTCAAAATGAAACTGTATAAAGAAGAAAAGGAGTTAGAGAAACAGGTGGGAGAGTTGAAACGTGACCTGATGGGGAATATCAACCCTCATAAAGTAAGACTATTGACAACTTTAAAGTGCTCTCTAAATAAAATATCTGATTAGAATAGAAAGAAACCTGATGATCACCAAGGCAGGGAAATACTTTGATGGAGATAAGGCAGGGAAGTGGTTAGTTGGCCTGATGAAAAGTAAAAGGGCAGAGATGACTGTTATGGGGTTGGAGACGGGGGGGGGAGGCATTACATATGACCAGACTCATATAAATGATACTTTTAAGGAGTTTTACTCCATCCTTTATGCTTCGGAGTTCCCTCCCGATGGGGATCTAGAGGGCTTTCTTTCAAATATTGTGCTTCTCTTGGTGGGAGAGGAGGATAGGGAGATGTTGGACTCCCCAATATCTACAGAGGAATTGAAACAGGCAACCTGGAGGGGGAAAAGAGACAAGACTCCAGGCCCAGATGGAATTCCCCTCAAATTTTACAGATTGGTGTGGAAGGAGATAGGACCCTTTATGCTCCAAATGATACACTCAGCATTTCAGACTGGTACACTGACCCCCTCTATGTATTTGGCCACTATTGTGGTTTTACCCAAGCCAGGGGAAATACCCACTGAAGAGTGGATCATACAGATCTATATCACTTTTCAATTCTCACTACAACATTTTGGCTAAGTTGCTAGCCTTGCGATTAGACAAGCTTCTGCCGAGGGTAATCAATCCAATTTAGGGAGGTTTTGTGGTGAGTAGACAGACTAGACAAAATATATGCAGGACGGTGAATATAATCCATGGATGGACATGGAGGGGAGGAGGAAGAGGGGGACTACTAGCATTAGATGCTGAAAAGGTGTTCGACTGGGTGGAGTGGCCCTTTATGTTTGCAGCCCTTAAAAAATACGGTCTGGGAGACATTTTACTCAGGTGGATTCGGACACTGTACAATTCCCCCCAAGCTCATATCTTAACTAACTCCACCATTTCTGCCCCTTTCCCCCTTAGGTGAGGCACGAGGCAGGGCTGCCTGCTATCCCCACTTTTATACGTGCTTACCATTGAATCTCTGGTGGAGGCCATTTGTTCCCATGAGGACATCCAGGGCTTCACAGGTGGGGGAAGAGACCATGTTATTTCTCTTTTTGCTGATGACATTCTGTTATTTTTAAGGAACCCAGAGAATGCCCTTCCAGCCTTGACACAAATTTTTGCCACTTATGGCCCGATTTTAGGCCACAAGATAAACTGGGGCAAATATGAATGGATGCCTTTGGGTGCCAATAAGGTTCCTATCAAACTAAATCAGTGCCTCATCCCCCCATCTCAAGAAAATAAATATTTGGGCATATACCTCCCCACCAGGCTTTCCAATATGGCAGACATTAATATGCGCAAGGTGGCAGCCAAGATTAAAGAGGATTGTTGCAACTGGAGTGCCCTTCTTTTGACCTTGCTAGGCGGGGTTAATCTTTTAAAGATGAGTTTCTTGCCCAAGTTCATTTAACCCTTTCAAATGATACCGGTTTATATACCTAATAGATATATAAAGGCTCTAGAGGGTGTTATCACCCAGCCATTATGGAAAGGGGGTAGGCCTAAAATTAAAAAAAGCAATATTATGGAAACTGGTTGCAAATGTGGGCCTGGGCTACCCAGTGTCAAGTTTTACTATTTGGCATCCCAGCTAGCACATATTCAAGACTTAATGGGCAATGGAGAGATCCAACCAGCATGGGTGGGGCTTGAGACAAAATCTAAAGCACCTTTATATTATGATGTTTTGGTTGGAGGCCTGTTGGGAGAGCTGGGGAAGAAGTGTGGGCACCCATGCACTACAGTCACCTGGAAGCCATGGCGTATGGCCCATCACATCCTACAGCACAGGGGGTTATTGTCCCTGGATACCCCCTTGTACCATGAGTTGCTGGGGGGGGGGTTACCCCATAGAGACCTGCATCTATGGAAACGCAAAGGGCTTTACCGTTTAGAGCAAATAGTGAATGATGGGCAAGTCTTGGACTTTAATGCAGTTAAACATAAATATAACATCTCCTGCATGTTCCACATTGTTGTACCTCACAAGATCAAAGATCTTTTGCCACATGGTGGCCAGCTGGCTAAATGGTCTAAACAGTTACATCTCCTCCACTCCTACCCTTGGTGCATTTAAATCAAGGCTCATCCCCTCTCTCACTACCTCTAGCTCCTGTGACTGCCTCCACTAGCTGACCCCATGAATATTTCTCTAACCTTATGCAGTTCTCTCTCCTATTAGCACTTGGTTACCCCTTAGCACGCACTTCCCCATGTTATGTCTATGACAATGCCTCTGGCTGCACTCCTCCTATATAGCTCTCCCCCCTCTACTCTTCCTCTCTCTTGTCCTCTATCCTCTCTGCACCTCATCCTCTATCACCTTGGAACATAGCCTCCAAAGCTTGTTTTGTTTCTCAGATGCTTTGTAACTCTGTTTAGCTTATACTTTTATAATCTTGCCCTATGTATTGAATTTGTAATCTGACTTACATGTTTACATGTGATTTCATGGTCACTGTGCGGAATCACCTTTCGGGACTGATTAACAAAACAACAGTGCCACCGTTCATGAGGTGGCCTCTCAAAAAGTCTATGTTTCAAATTTGGTGAAAAATTCCAAAAAATTACTGTTTTATGAGCTTGCATTGGGCAGTTTCCATGCATGCTCGTAACTTCATGAATTTGTAATATTTTCAATCCAGATTTTCAACATTGGCATTTTTCCACACCTCCTTATGAACAGTATAGCTGTCAGTTTACACATTCTGGCCAAAATGTGTTTTCGCACTTCCAGCGCAGAATAGCACGGTCACTGTGGGAAATCAGTTTTAGGGACAGATTAAGAAAATGACAGTGACACTGTCCATGAGCAGAGGCCCTAAAATGCCTATGTTGAAAATTTGGTGACGAAAGTCCATAAAATGACAGTGTCACAAGCATGCATTGCGCAGTTTCCATGCACCCTTGTAACTTCGCAAATTTGCATGCCAGATTTTCATGCCAGATATCCAACACTGGCATTTCCTCACATCTCTTTATGAACAGTACAGCTGTCATTTTTCACATCCTGGGCGAAATGTGTTTTCGCAATTTTGGCACAGAATAGCGCAGTTGCAGTAGGAAATCAGTGTTTGGGGCAGATTAAAAACAAGCTGAGTGGGAGGAGTCAGCAAGCTCAATGGAGCTCTGTCGGGACTGCTGTGGCTTTCTTTGTGGGCAGAAAAAGGCACCAATGTAGGCAGGAGCCCAGTACAAAAGGGCAGCCTGCAGCGCTGGGAGAAACAGAATGAGCGAGTGAGAGAGGAGGAGGGAGCGAGCTCAATGGAATTCTGTTGGGACTGCTACGGATTTCTTTGTGGGCAGAAAAAGGCACTGACATATGCAGGAGCCCAGTACAAAAGGGCAGCCTGCAGCGCCAGGAGAAATAAAATGAGTGAGTGAGTGAGGGGAAGTGAGCGAGCTCAACGGAGCTCTGTCGGGGCTGCTCTAGATTTCTTTGTGGGCAGAAAAAGTGCCAACGCAGGCAGTAGCCCAATACAAAAGGTAGCCTGCAGCACTGGGAGAAACAGAACTAGTGAGTGAGAGAAGGGGAGTAAGCGAGCTCAATGGAGCTCTGTCGGGACTAGTTGCCCACCCTCCTGCCCAGGGTTCTGTGTGGTCCTATATTACAGCAGGGTCTCTGGGGTGTAGACAAAGCAATGATTGAATACTTTTATGATTACTGTAATAATACAGATTTAGTTGTTCTGTTTATTTCTCTAGCTGAGCTAAGTACTGAGCTATACTGTTAGGATAGCCGTAATAATATATATTTATTAGTTCTGTTTATTTCTGTAACTGAGTTGAGTAATAATTGGAGTGCAATATGATTTCTAACTGGGCTAAGTGAAACTATGAGGGCTGAGAACAAAAAGTATGGTAGCTGAGGGGTGAAAAATGGACAAGGAGGCTTTAGGACTGCTATAGTAATATGGTATCTAGCGGATGAGATTTGTGACTGAATTAACCCAGTTGGCAAGAGGGCAATAGGGGGACTAGTGTGGGGGGAAACAGGAATTTGAGTTAATAGGGCCCTAACAGTTGTAGTAGGGTACAGAACCGGGAGTAAGAGCCCATAATATAAGATGGGGGACAAAATGGGGCAGGTGCCACATGCCAATAGAGTGGGCATCTTTCGATGGGTGGTGGGGTGTACAGGGTGTGGGTCCTCCATGATCCTGGACTGGGCTTGGAGGATGGAGGGGGTGTATGCTCTGTAGACAATTGGCTAGTTTAAGGGAAGAACTGTGGAGGTTAGGGAGGAGTCTAGGTGGCAGGGCAGATGAGTGTGGTAGGCATCATGGCTGGGGGGGTAGAGGATGGCAAAGGGGGGACGGAGGAAGAACAACTAATGACTGAAACTGACCCCAGTATCAGAGACACTAGCAGAAAAGAGAGGAGAAGGAAGGAGGTGCCTGAGGTGAGGGAAGGAGCCTCCTGATGGGGGAGGAAGAGACCATCAGGAGTACAAGGGGAGAGAGCAGATGGCTGCGGTTAGGGAGGGACCAGTGGTGGGACCAGGGGGGCACAGAGGGGAACAAGTGGGAAGGGAGAACCAATAGGGGGAAGAGATGTACAAGGGGTATTGACTAGGAATAGATTTGAGCCTTTGGTATGGGAGAGGGGCAGGAACATACTGAACAGAGAAGGACAAGCGGGGCATGAGAGGAATGGCAACAGGTAGGGGAAGAGATAGCAAGGATGAAAGGGTAGAAGGGGTTGGTAAGGAAGGAGAGGGTGACTGGAGGAGAGAAGGCTATGGGAAGGGGAAGGATTGGGGGCATCACTATCAAGGTCGAAGGGAATGGGGGCTCTAAAGTGACAACAATGGTGATAGGAGAGGGATTGGAAATTAGCAGGGGAGGAGGGAAGGTGAATATGGTAAGCCTAGTAGGAAGTAATCAGGCGGGGAAAGGGTTCAAGGGGGATGGGAGGAATAAGGCAGAGAAAAGGGTGAGGCAGAAGTATGGGGCTAGATGTAGAAGTCACAGAGGTGCAGCTGGCAGGGGTAAGGGCAGGGAAGAAAGAATACTGAGGTGGTGGAAGGGGCATTAGAAGGGAAAGGGGGTAAGGGATGGGGGGCACTTGTCCTGGGGGATTCTATACTGAAAGGGGTGTGATGGGGCAGAAGGGGGGAAGGCACAGCCGTATTTGGGTTGAAGCTATCTCTGGGTTGACTGCAGGAGGGGCAGACGCTGCTCAAATGTGCAGCGAGGGGCAAGAAGAAACCTCATTTACTGTTGCAAGCGGGTACAAAAGACTTGATTGGGGAGACTGTGGAAGTAGTGAGGGGGAGGTTCTAGGAGTTGAGCAGGCAGTGTGAGAGCATGGGGGAGTCGGTGACATTCTTGGAGGTACTCCCGGTACCATGTGCAAGCATGGGGAGGAAGGGGAGGATCAAGGACTTCAATGAGTGCCTGAGGGATTGGTGCCACACCAATAATTATGGGTTAGTGACTAACTGGGGTAGGGTCTGGGGGAATAGTGACTTGTACACAGTGGACAGGCTATACTTGAGCAGGGAGGGGATGGGAGTATTAAAGGTGGGATTAGAGGGGTATATCTCTACATAGGGTGGATTTAAACTAGTGGGGGGAGTGGCCAAAAGACTGAGGTTGGTAGAAAGATCCAGACATAGGAGCCTAATGAGCTCACCCCCCTAGATATAGGCGAAGGCAGAGTCATAGTAACCATGGGAGGGGGAGGCAGAATGCTCTGAATGTAATACAGAAGGCAAAACCACCCGATAAGAATAACAAGGAGAAAGGGTGTGGACTACCAGGACTAGGGACACAGGCCAAGGAGAAGAGTGAGGAGAAGGAGGGGTACGGGTGGAAAGTGGTCTCTCTCAATGCAAGAAGCCTGGGGAACAAAACTGCAGAGCTTCAGGCGCTTCTTTCAGAGGGGAAACTGGACACTGCTGCAGTGACAGACTTGGGCCACACAGTACCATGATTGGGACTTGACAATCCCAGGATACAGGATATACAGCAGGGATCAGGGGGTTGGAAGGAGGGGTTGCACTCTATGTGAGGGAGGGGATCAAATGCATTATGGATGAGGGAGAAGAGGATAGGACAGACACACTTTGGGTGCAACTCCTGGACTCCAAGGGAGAAAGCTGAGGCTGGGAGTGTTGTACAGACCACCAGTCCAATCCAGGAAACTGGATGGGGAGTTGGCAGAATAGATAAGGAAGGTCTTTAGAAGGGTAAGTGTGGTGATAGTGGGGGATTTTAACCTACCAGGGGTTGACTGGAGCACCCCAGTCTCTAGCAGTAGCAGAGAGCAGTGCTCATTGATGCATTCCAGGACAGCCTTCTGATGCAATTGGCAAGTGGGCCTACAAGGATTGGTAGCACTCTGGACCTAGTACTGGCAAATGGGGAGGCAATAAGGGAGGTAAGGGTGGAGGACCCACTAGCGGGTAGCAACCACCAAACAGTGTGGCTCATTCTCACACTGGGCAGGGAGACAGGAGGCACAGGCACTAAAGGTGGTGGACTTTAGTAGGGTGGACCTTGGAAGGATGAGAGCAATACTGTGAGGGAGACTCCAGGATATAAGGCCAGGATGGATGCAGAACAAAAGTGGGGAGTCATAAAGACTGGGCTAACAGAGGCCACAGTAGCTTGCACCAGGGCCAGGAGTAAGGAGAGCAGAGCCAAGAAACCAAGCTGGCTGAACAAGGAAGTGCTGCAAGGGGTGAGGGCATAGAGGGCTACATACTGGAAGTACAGGAGAACAGGGAAGGGAGAGGATAAGGAGGCTTACAGGAGTTGGTCACAGTGTGGCCAGCAGGGTGAAAAAGCCAAGGCCTCCAGGGAATTAAGGTTAACACAGGGCATAAAGGGAGGGGGAAAAGGACTTTTTAAGGTATGTCAGGGAAAAGTGGAAGTGCAAGGAACATATTGTAAGGATAAAGCAGGGAGCGGATTTGGTGGAAAGGGAGGGGAGCAGGTGGAAATTCTAAATGAGTATTTCTCCTCTTTTTCACTAAGGAGAGGGATGGTCCGCTACCAGCATGGACTGGGGGGTGGGGAAAGGAGGTAGGAGGTGATGGACAAAGTGATTATAGGGACTAGGGTGCTAGAGAGACTGAGGGCAGTAAGGGTGGACAAGGCACCAGGTCCCGATGGCATCCACCCCAAGGTGCTGAGGAAGATGGTGGAGCTGTTGGCTGAGCCACTGGTAGATCTGTTCAACAGCTCCATGGAAACAGGGTGTGTGCCCCAGAACTGGAGGATGGCCCATGCGGTGCCCATACACAAGAGTGGGCCTAGGGAGGAGCCAAAAAATTATTGAATGGTCAGTCTCACATCCATAGTGGGTAAGCTTATAGAGGCGATACTGAAGTAGAGGCTGGTGGCATTCCTAGAGAGTAATAGCCTCCAAGATGGGTGGCAACACGGGTTAGTCTCAGGGAGGTCTTGTCAAACCAGCCTAATAGAGTATTAAGACTGGGTGACAAGGGAGTTGAACAGGGGCCATGTGGTACATGTCATGTACTTGGACTTCAGAAAGGCCTTTGATACAGTGCCTCATGGGAGACTGGGGGAAGGTGATGGCAGTGGGGGTGGGTAAAAAGCTGACTAAATGGATAGAGATCTGGTTACAGGAGAGGGTGCAGAGGGCAGCTGTGGTGGGGGAGCTCTTTGCATGTAGAGCAGTGACAAACGGGGTGCTGCAGGGGTCAGTGCTGGGCTCTTTATCTCTGATATAGCACATGGAGTGGGGAGCAGGATTAGTCTGTTTGCAGATTATACCAAATTGGGGGCAGTGGTGGATAAAGAAGATGGATGGAAAAAAACTGCAGAGGGACCTAACCAAACTAGAGACATGGTCAGTGGAGTGGCAGCTAGGATTCAATGCAAACAAGTGTAGGGTGATGCACTTCGGGCCTAAGAACCAGAAGAGGGACTATTGGTTGAGGGGGTGAGGTTGGGATCACAGAGGAGGAAAAAGACCTAGGGGAGTTGGTAACTGGGAGCATGAACAACTCAGCCCAGTGCAGGAGAGCAGCAGCGAAGGCTGATAGAATGCTGGGGTGCATCACAAGGGGGTTCTCATCCAGACACAGGGATGTGATCCTATCTCTCTACAGATCATTGGTCAGACTGCACCTGGACTACTGTGTGCAATACTGGAGGTCATACCTGAGGAGAGATATAAAGTTACTGGGGGGTGCAAAGGAGGGCAACAAAAATGTTAAAGGGGATGGAATGAAAGGAATATAAAGTTAGGCTGAACAAGCTGAACATGTACACACTGGAGGAGAGGAGGAATAGGGGGATATGATTCAAGCATTTAAATACCTGAGGGGGGTATGTAAACCTAGCACCGAGGGGGTGTTTAAACTGAGGAGTGGAAGAGAGACAAGGGGCACGGACTAAGGTTGGAAGGGGGATGTTTCAAGAGGGAAATGAGGAGGCACTACTTCACTAAGAGGGTGGTGTCTAGTTGGAATGTGCTGCAAGGGCCAGTGGTAACATGTAAGACAGTCAACAGCTTTAAGAAGCACTGGGATAATGCAAGTGGAATCAGGGGGACAGGGGCTGGGACAAGCAGGGGAGGAATCGAGGAGGAGGAAGCTGAGGCAGCTGCAGTCTAGGGTGCTAGCTGCACACTCGGGCAGATTTAGATAGACCAATTGGTCTGTTTTGCTCAGAGATTCATATGTTCATATGAATGTTCATATGTAAAATCACAGTGACTCTGTTCATGAGCAGAGGTCCTAAAATGCCTATGCTGAAAATTTGGTGACAAACATCCATAAAATAACTGTGTTACAAGCATGTGTCGTGCAGTTTCCATGCATCCTCATAACTTTGCAAATTTGTAGTACTTTTACTCCAGATTTCCGCTGGCATTTTTTCATATCTTCTTATAAACAGTACAGCTGTCATTTTTTACATCCTGCCTGAAATATGCGTTTACACATCTGGCGCATAATAGCACAGTTGCTCTGGGAAATCAATGTTCAGGACAGATTAAGAAAATCATACTGACAGTGTTCATGAGCAGAGGCCACAAAATGCCTATGTTGAAAATTTGGTGAAATAATTTTACTAAATGACTGTGTTACACTCATGTGTTACGCAGTTTCCACGTACGCTCAGAAGTTCTAGAATTTTTAATATTTTCACTACTGATTTTCAACATTGCCATCTCTTCGCACCTCCCTATGAATGGTGCAGCCGTCATTCTTCACATCCTGCCCGATCTGTGTTTTCGTACATCTGGCATACAATGGCACAGTCGCTGTAGGAACTCAAAGTTTGGGACATATTGACAAACTCACAATGCCACTGTTTATGAGAAGAGGTCTCAAATGCTTTCATGAGGTGGGGGTCATAAAAGGCCATGTTGAAAATTTTTAGTTCAAATACCAACAAACTCATGGGGCATTAGGGTTTCTAACCATAACGTCCCACCCCGTACAGACTGACAGGCATCAGGGGTATGCCTTTGGATTGCCAACTGTAATGCTCATGCCATTCCACCCCCACCCTCCCCCACCCTGCAGCCAGTGACAGACATTGACGTGTGAATTGGACTCTTTGGCCTCAGAGTTCACCCCAGTCTCCTATATTGCACCCATTTCAGCATATGTCATTATGGAGTGGGGTGACTGTAAAGCCGAACACCCCAAGGCACACCTCAACACTTATCGATGTCTACAGGATAGAATGAGGTGATATAGCATGAATGTTATGGGCGACAACCCAAACGCATACCCCAATGCCTGTCCATCTCTGCAGGTTTGAGGTGGGGCTGGCGCGAAGTTTAATACTTCACTGCCGTTCCTACTCTGCATCTGTCTAACTGCTGCATTTCTAATGCTAATACCAGCAAGCAAACATTTTACATTGACAAATGCTTGTTTTAATAGCCACAATTATTTAAGAGTGAGGCATATGTTATTCCTGTAGTACCCCTTGAGACCTTTGTGACCCTATAGGGATTGCCACTTAACTCCAAATACTGATGGAGTTATGGTCTGTTGAAGTTCCAGTGTTATTCTATAGGAATTGATATGTTTTGTTACTTGCTTTTCTTAATAGCCACAATTATTTAAAGGTACAGCATATGTTCTTCTGATAGTACCAATTGAGATATTTGTGACTATATAGAAATTGTCACAACTCCAAATATTGACAGGGTTATGGACTGTTGAAGTTCCAGTATTATCCTGTGGTAATCATTATGTTTTATTACTTGATTTTTTTAAATGGCCACAATTATTTAAGGGTGCAGCATATGTTATTCTTGTAGAGCCTATTGAGGCCAGTGACCATATAGAGATTGTCACCTCTGCATTCTCCTCCTGAAGCACCAGCAGCACAAGCCAGCCTCTGGCACAAGTGTACAAGCCAAAGAGCAGTGACCTCTGCAACCTCCTCCTGAAGCACCAGAAGCATAAGACAACCTCGTGCAACAGTGTACAAGCAAAAGTGATGTGACCTCTCCTCCTTCTCCTCCTCCTCCTCCTGAAGCCATTTTAAGGACTTCTGTAGCAGTTCTCTAATAAGGCAACTTTCCTGGATGAATACCGCATAATGAATAATGAATATCTGCGACTGGAATACTGAATATTCAGATGAATATTCAGTAAAAGGTATTTGCACAGCCCTACAAAATAACATTTGTACTTAAAGTCAAATCCCATGAGTCTTTCTGAAAATTGTAAAATTTCATGAAAAATTCCATAAAACTAGAATTTGCTAATTTCACTCTGCCTTATCTGGAGGATTCTAATGAAAAGATAGGGATATGAGAGGCAAGTAGTGCAGAAGGTCACCAGGTTCAGGAGTTAGATGCACAGTTTCACCAAGAAATGGATAGCTGAGCTAAGTAGCACAACAGTGGTAGACCCCCAGGGTAGAGCAAGGAAGCACATAGTGTCAACAATTCCAGCCTGAATACAGGATATTTAAGGATCTCATCCAGTAAATTTATGATCCAGTGAGCCTGATGTACATGCAAGTCTGGTACTTAGAGGTACTCAAAAAGATGTAGTGGGGGAAGACAATGTCTGGGGCAGCAAGAAGGAAGAATTCTTGTGATCCAACATGGTAGGACAATAGGAAAAGGAGTAGATACAGAACAGAAGTACTAATTTAGTGCTTCTGTCTGCTCAACCCCTTTCTCCACCCACCCCCCATCATTCCTAATCCTCACTATCTGGTATTGCAGCTCCTTCTCTCCCTTATGTATTTGAGGCAGTCTTTTTGCCCATCCTCAATGCCCTTTGCCAGCCTTAGCTCTCTGGAAGCCTTGGCCACCCTAACTAGTCTGGTTACCTCTTTGGACTTCTTCACATACACTTCCCTGTCTTCCACCCTCCCAGATCTTCTGAACCTTCTAAATGCTGCTTTTTTTGCCCTCATCCCTTCCAAGACCTTCCGATTCAACCAGCTTGGTTTCTTAGCCCTACCCTTCTTCCTCTGTGTCTTGATACATGATCCAGTAACCTCCAACAGCCCCAGCTTGATGATTTCCCATTTTTGGCATGCATCCAAATGTGGATGAATTCCTGCCAGGTGCCTCTCCAAAATTTCCCCATCTTAACAAAGTCAGTCTTACTGAAGTCAGCCACCCTGGTTCCTTTATCTACAGCATCCTTGCCCATGTTGAGCATGAACCACACCGAGTTATTGTCACTTCCAGCCAGCGGGTCTTCCACCCCCAGCTCCCTTACAGCCTCCCCATTCAACAGTATTAGGTCTAGAGGTTTTCCCAACTGAGTTGGTTCATTAATCATCTGAGCCAGGAAGCTGTCCTGGATTGCATCCAGCATGACCTGCTTCCTTGCACTCGAGGTGGCTGGGGTGCTATAATCCACTCCTGGTATTTTGAAGTCCCTCATGATCACTGTGTTCCCCTTCCCACAGGTCCTCTTGATCTGCTCCACTAATTCCCTGTCCAAGTCCTCAACCTGAGCTGGTGGCCTGTACACCACTCCCATCCAAAGTGTCCTCCTTTTTTAATCCTGGAACTGCATTCATAATTCCTCAGTCCTACCCTCCTCCCCTCCTCACACATCTTATCCCTTCCCTTAAGTAAATTGCTGCCCCACCCCCTTTCCCTTTGCTCCTATCCTTTCTGTGCATCCTATACCACAGGATCATCAGATCACAATCCTGGTATTGCGTGGCCCAAGTCTCTGTGATGGCTGAAATGTCCACTGCCCCCACTGCCTAGAGAGCCTGTAACAGCTGCTTTGTTTCCAAGGCTTCTTGCATTCAGAGAGACAGTCCTCCAGCTTGTTCCCTTCCCTTCCTTAACCCATTTCTCTCCATTCTTAATGCCCCCCTGTGATCCCTCACTGGTACCATCCTTGTTAGCTTGGGCGGTAAGCTCGTTCAGCTCCCCTCTCCAGCGGCTCTGCATTCCTGCTGCACACTAGCCTTCCCCCCACACCTAGTTTAAATCCACCTTAGTTGCTATGTATTCTCCCAGCCTCTGCTTTAATACCCCCTGCCCCTCCTTACTCAAATGTAACCTGTCCTCTGTGAACTGGTCACTGTTGTCCCAGATGTTACCCCAGCATCCCACTAGCCCATACCCAAGGCCCCCTGTTCTCTGTGGCAAATTGTTGTAAATTCTGTAGCAGAGACTCTGAAGTTCTGTGGCACTGTTAGGTCAAATTCTGCAGCAAGGTTTAAAGTTCTGCAGCACATGTATATGTAAATAGTACAGAGCCAGCTTAACAGTTTTGGGGGACCTCAACAAGAATGGCCTGCAAGGAGGGTCTCTGACATCCCCCACATGAATGTAAGCTACATAATTTCCCTTAAGTTTTATTCTATTGCTTTTCAGAAGCTGTCCTGGTTTTCTATATTTACCTAAATCTATTTAGGGCTTAGTGCTATGACATGCAACATTAATGGCTACTGGCAGGCACAGCCTTAATGTACTGGCATCAAAGCAAACAGATGAATAGCTGTCCTCCAAGGGACAACTTGAAGTAGACTAGCCATGGAGCACCCAAGACTCCTCTCCTCTCCTCTGGGAGCACCTATCGGGGCCCCATACACAGTCATAGTTGGGGGTGGCAGGCTATTGGTGCATACAGAGATGTCCCCGTAATGCCACCCTGAAAATTGCCATACATTAAAAATATAAAATATTAAACAGCAGTGTCAGCATGATTATTTCTGTCTTTTTTCTCTGTTTCACTCTTTCCTTGTTTTGTTGTCACATTTTGAATTAATAATATTTAGCTTTGTCATCTTTCTTACACTGGCTTCATTTCTTTTCTTTTCTTTCATGTGCAACTCATTTACCTAGCCTGAAAGCCCTGGCATCTGCAAGGCCCTCTGACCATGGGCTGTCCTAGTGCTGGTAATCTCAAGATTGCATCTAATCATGGGTTGCCCTCATGGAACCTATATGCACTACTACTAGCCTAGTAGGGTGGCTTTGCTAACTTTTTGTATTTTCCATATTTTCTTTTCTTCTGCCTCTGTAGTCTCATTCTCTGTGTTTCTAAGTCAGGCAAAGTTTCCCTTCCCCCAGAGGAAAAAAATGGCAGCAGTACTCCCACGTCTACTCCAGAAAAGACCAAAATGCTGCAATGCCCTCTCCTCTTTTCTTCCCTCTCCAAAACCTTGTAAAAGAAAAGCTTTCTCCTCCCCCACCTCCCACCTACCTAATGGCAGTAATACTATCTCCCCACCTAATCTACATAATAATCTCTCCTTTCCTCTCCTCTCCTCTCTTCCCCAGACCTAATCATAGCAGTGCTCTTTTCTCCATTTCCCCATAATGGTAGTGATGCTCTTTGCATCCTCCTCACACCCTAGACCTAATGGCAGTAAGATATTTTCTCCTCTCCCCAGCATGATCCTGACCCACAAAAGCCTTGTCTGAGCCCAGTTTTTAAAATCCAGTGTAGCCCTTCTTCACCCATCTTAGCCCCACTATCCACCCAGGAAGAAAAAGGATGATATTTGCAATGCTGTCCAAACAATTTTATCACAGAATTTTAACACACTGGGGGCTAGTTGTCAGACTAAGGAAGCAGAAGAGATAGGGCTGCCAGTTAAACAGAGTCACAGTTTGATTTATTCAAACTGGGGGTGGGCTACTCTGGATTTATTCTTTTGTAACTTTACCTGGTTACTAAAGTATAGAAAAAAAATGACCACTGTATTGAATGCTTAAGCTATTTGTGCTTAAAAAAAAAAACTTAGAAGCTGCACTGATGCTCCCAGTAAATCTGTTCTCCCTCTGGCATTTTTAATTGTGATGCAGTAAGCTTGAAATCTGTCTTGCCCACCCTTGTGTATTGTCCTGGAGCAACATATAAATGGTAAAAAATTTAAAAATGTTTCATCTGCAATGTTATCATGACGTTGTCTATTTTCTCAATTTGTTTTTCTCTTCCCTTATTTAGTTTCCACATTTTACATAAATAAATCTTTAGCTTTTCACTTTTCTTACCTTGGTTTCATCTTTCTAATTTCTTCAGTTTATCCAGCATTCTCTCATTCTTTTCCTGCCCCAACATTTTTTTTTTTATTTTACTTACCTGTCCCTCTGCTTGCATTTTTTATGGTTTAATTTTTTCTTTCCTAGGCGCCTGAGTTGACTCATCAGGTTGGCAACCTCACAGTCCCATCCAAAGCAAGTTCTTGTGCTCTAAACACCATAAGGATAGCAAATCCTCCCCCAAGCACTTTACCCTCTCCTGATTTTAGAACAGGTAAACCCCACCACTGCCCACCTCAACCCCACCACTTTCCTAACGAACCTTGAGAATGCTATTGAGTGGTCTTGTGGATTTTAATGTATGTCATTATTCAACCCAGCACTGTACAGTGATCCTCTGCCTCTTCCTGCCTCAAAAGTATTGTGAAGTATCCTCTTACACATTACTCTACCCTACTCATAAAGCAAGAAATACCAACCCTGTATATCTAAGTCCTAAGAGTCATTCCACCCAAAGCCTCATTACGTCACTGTTTTTTTCTATTGGCACCATTTTTTGGTCCAAGAGTGCAGGACAATCCTCTGCCTCTTCCTATTACTGCTGGACCCAAATGCTGAATTCACACCCCAGTATGGCTTTGTATGGGCCCTACAAAACACTATTAAGATGAGAAAAAAAGCACTCTGGCCCACTAGCAGTGACAGGAAAAGGCAAAGGATTATCATGCAGCCTTGCACCAAAAATGGGGTGCTAATATAAAAAAATATGGTGACTCTAGGGAGGGTTCTCAGGGCTGGGTATGGATGGTTTGAGGGGTTGGGGGTGAATTTTAGTTCTTATAAAGCTACAAGCAGGCAGAGGAATTGCTTGAAAGGGGTGGTGTCAGTCTCTGTCTGTCTTACTGGAGCAATTTCTGTGCAATTTCTGTGGCCAACCACAAATTCTGCATCAGGTCCCAAATTCTGCAGCAGGTCATAATTTCTACAGCAATTGCCATATGCTGCAGAACCACAGAAAACAGGGGACCTTGCCCATACCCTTTGGTTAAATACCACTCTCTCAGTCAAGTGTTGAACTCTTCTATCCTTACTTTCCTCTCTATGCTTGCCTTAGGTACTGGGAGCACTTCTGAGAAGGTCACTGATCTCCCTGCCTCATCACACAACTTCCTCAGTTCCTTGAACCTCTCCCTTACCAACCCGACCGTGCTACCTGCCAAGTCATTTGTACCCAAGTGCACCACTACATGTGGTTTCTCCCTTCCTCATCTTGCACACTTGAAAATAGACTGTCTCACCCTATCTGCTGATAGTCCAGGTACTGATTCCACCCGTATTTGACTATGCCACTACCATTTGCTTCCACATCTGACTCCTTTCAGGATTGAGTAACCCAGCACTAAGACCCCACTCCCCTTCACCTTTGTGCCCCCACACCATCCTACTTTCCTTGCACCTGCTTTCAGAACCCACCCCTTTCTACATATTCATGGCTTGATCTGCTCCTCTGCTATGCCCCCACCTCTACTGGCAGATTTGTCCCCTCTGCTTTGCCCCCAGCCTCTACCCTAGTCCTGCCCCTCTCCTATTGCATCCCTCATCTGACTTCCTCTTCACCCCTAATGCCCTCCCTGCATCATCCTCCTTTTCTACCTTGCCAGGCCCCATTTCCCCTTCTCCCTCCTCTGCCTTATCCCCCTTGCATTCCCTTTTACCCTTATCCCTTTTCCCCCTGCTCCCCTACCCCTGTCTCCATTGTCTGTCTGAGTGTTGCCCCCTGGGCTTACACTACCCCCTCTTCCTCCTTCTCCCACTCAAAGAGCCCCTCTCTCATCATTCACCACTAAGGCCAGTGAAGCGAACCTATTGCTGCACCCAGTGCTTCTACTTTTCGCTTTTCCCCTGGTGCAATCCCTAGATTCCCCTTTGCTGCTTCTGTAATTGTTTACCCTGTTCCCTATCCTCTTTGTTTCCACTGGTTCTGTGCTCCTGATTCCCCAAGGGGGTGGCCATCCTGTACCAGTCACCCCTCTCCTTCCCCAGTCCTAGCTAACTCACTTCTTATTCACTGTACTTTTGCTTCCAGATTCCTCAGCCTGTGACAAATTGAACACCCCCCAGCTTCCATAATGTGTCCATCCAGATAGCTGCCCCACATCCCATGCAACCCACTGTTCTTCCCATCCTGTATTATCTGCAGTCCTCCTGCCCCAGAACCAGTCCCCCTTCCCCTGCCACCAACCCCTCTCCTGTATCCGTAATCCTCCTCTATTGTAACCTTCGCTAGTGTGCCACATTGCTATTCTTGTAGTCCCTGTATTGATACTCATAATTTCTGTGCTGGATCCCTGTACACTGCAGTGCCTTATATAGTACAGATGAGTCTCTTGACATAATTACATCACTGTTTCTCTTTCCATTTATTTATTTATTTTTTTTTGGTATTTTTGTTTTCCTTTGTTATCTACCCGTGAATTATAGGGATGACCAGGGTCAGCTAGTGTCTGAACCTGGCTGTACTATCCACCTATTGCAATGCGGCCCCTCTCTAATAAATGTGGAGTAGCTGAGTTATGTAGCGTTATATAGAGGAGTGGGCTGTTCCCCTCAAGAAAATGCAGGACGTTATATGACTCAGTTGCCACCTTAAAAAAAAGCAGAAAGTTGTATGACTGAGGTACCACCATAAGAAGATACAGGAAGTTGTATAACTCAGGTAGCTATAAAGGTAGAGTGAGCACAGGGGTGGGTGGATTGAGGGCAGGGTGGGTGGAAGTTATGTTGCTGCCCCCTGCTCCCACAAAAAATAATCAGGCAACCAAAGAAAAATTCCCCATCTGTACACACAGCCCCCACCCCCCAAACCTAGAACAAACACAAATGCAGACAGGTAAAAATGACAGCACTTTGTGTAGCAGTTACTTCCCTTCCCGAAGATAACAGCCCCTCTTCACTCATTGCTGTTCTTTCCCTGGATGTCCGCTTCTGACTCCCATAAGGCTGCTGAGCTTCTTAAAGCTATTTTGCTTGGCATGCTATTTAAATAAGGGAAAGTCCATTTGTCTCCTCAGTGGGGGGTGGAGTTACATTGCTGACTCCTGCTCCCACAAAAAACAATCAGGCAACCAAAGTAAAATTCTCCATCTGTACACACAGCCCCCACCCCAACCTAGAACAAACACCAATGCAAACAGGTAAAAATGAAAGCACTTTGTGTTGCAGTTACTTCCCTTCCCCAAAGATAGCCCCTCTTCACTCACTGCTGTTCCTTCCCTGGACATCCACTTCTGCTCTATTGTCTTAATATCACAAGTACGGTATAAGCCTTATAAGTATCTTTAATGTAAAGAGTGACACCACCACCAATTTTATTCTTCTGGTACTAGTGAAACACCTTGTAGCCATCAATCATATTTTACCACCCATCATCCCTCTACCATGTTTCCATTGCTGTGCAGATATGGATATTTTCCCTGTGTAATATTTCTAACTCCTCAGCTTTATTAGATAAGCTTCTGGTGTTAATCAGTATAACCTTCATATCTGTTTCTGAAGGAATTTCTGTTATTGACAGAGTGGTCACAAATCCAGACAGTTTTCTTCTTATCCAGCTCGGGGGCGTGGGGTGAATAAATTAACATTACTTGATCACTTAACTGATGTATATCTTTTAACTCCCTAAATGTTATCTCCCTATTTCCTCTATCCATTCTTCTGTCCAGCCCTTTACCTCTGCCTCAGACACTGCACAGTCCTAAAGGATTGCATTGCAGAAACCCTTGTATCCTCCCCATACAAACTCAATTTTATTAAGCAAACTTTTGCTATCTGGCATCTACAGTAGTTACTGCTTCCTAATTCCAGTGCATGAATTCTGCAGCCCATACCCCCAGGTGGCCTTACAGTACCTTCATAAACTCCTTAAGGGATCATACTATACAAATTCCCCTGCTACTGTCCCCCGTTAACTTCATTATTATTTTCTTCCCCACTAGATCTGTATTTGACATTCCCATTCTCCAAAACAATTGTACAACACTTCATGCCACTTGACTCCCTCTATCTGCAACCCTTCTTTGGCATCCTTCTTATCCTGTGCTGCCACCTCACTAACTCTGAATTCCCCACAGAACATGATGGTTAACAGGGCCCCAAACATCTGTGCTTCATAATGTAATGTGATGTGCTTCAGTACCCCACAATCTTCCCCAACAGTCACTCTGATATCAGTCCCCACTTCTCTTCACTCCTTCCCTGAATTATCTGTCATCCCTGCATCATCCTTCTAATTACCTGGGATTGGCATGGCTCCTCCATCTCTTCGACTGGCACACAAGCAAAATTGTTGCTAGGCTGGCTGACATGGTTGAATGGGCTAACCTTTCTTCCCATTTCTGTTCCTTGAAGCACATCACCTGCCCTTCAGTTACCTTCCCACTTATATCCATTAATACATGCTCCCTGAAATTCTGAAATTCTGAAACACCCACCAAGATCCCTCTTATGGCCTCAAAGTACCCAGTGACCAAGAGCTCCTGAGCAGCATTTGGATATCTATAGTCAATCTCCCACAGGTGTGGCAGGACCTATTTGCCCTCATCTTCTGCCCTGGTGCTATCATCCAGAATCTGGCCATCTGTAGACATGAGAGGCTATCAGCCACCATGTTCTTTACCCCTCAATGTGCCTAGCTTTTAATGACAAGTTCAACTTAAGCCCTTGCAGCAACAGACACCTAACCACCTGCATCAATGCTCCTCCTGACGCTAACTGCCTGTTCAATACCTCCAGCATGACCTTGTTGTCACACTAAAATACCAGCTTCCTATTTCTTGGCTGCTAGCTCCACACCACCACTGACACCAGAATTGGGAATATCTCCAATGATTTGATATCCTTCATTAACTGCTTTTCTATCCATTCCCTGGGCAACACCTCTGCTATCCATCTATCTCCAAAATAAGCTCCCATCCCACACATCCATAGAAACATAGAAACATAGAATCTGTCAGCAGATAAGGACCGCCTGGCTCACCAAGTCTGCTTGTTTTCCCTATCCATTTATACTATTCAACTCTCTCTCTTTGTCTATGGTGAACCTCCACTCCTTTGTTGATATCACCCCTTTATGTCTGTCTCATACTTTCTTGAATTCACCTACCATCTTTGCTTTCACTGCCTCCTCAGGAAGACTTTTCCATCTGTTCATCATTATTTCCATGAAGAAGTACTTCCTCATATTACTCCTAAGCTTGCCTCCCTCCAACTTCATATCATGACCTCTCATTCTTGAATCCTGTTTTGGTTTGAAAAGGTCACTCCCTTGTTCATGCCCTTCATATATTTGAAGGTTCCTATCATATCCCCCCCTTCATTCTTCCAGTGAATACATGTTGAGGTCACTCAGAATTTCATTATATGACAACTGATGCAACCCCTGCACCATCTTTGTAGCCCTCCTTTGGACCACCTCCAGTCTGTCTACATTCTTCCTGAAATAAGGTCCCAAGAATTGTACTCAGTATGCCAGATGTGGCCTCACTTGTTGTTTGTAGAGTGGCATCATTACCTCCTTTTTCTATTAGTCATACCCCTTCTGATGCAACCGAGCATCTTGTTGGCTCTCCCCACTGCCTTCTCACACTGCCTGGTCCTCTTCAGATCATCAGTTACAATCACCCCTAAATCCCTTTCTTGACTTGTGGTTTCCAGGAAATGGCCCCCCATCTTGTAATCTTCACTTGGATTTCTGTGCCCTAGATGTATGATCTTGCATTTCTTGGTATTGAAACTCAGCTGCCACACCTTTAACCATTCCTCAAGTCTACCTAGGTCCCTTTTCATTTTCTTCACCCCCTCAGGAGTGTCCACTCTATTGCAGATCATTGTGTCATCTGCAAAGAGGCACACTTTCTCCTCTAGCCCCTCTGCAATGTCTCTTATGAAGACATTGAAGAGAACAAGCCCTAGAACTGACCCCTTGAGAACCCCACTGATCACTACCCTCTCAGTAGATTGGGCCCTATTTATCACCACTATCTGCTTTCTTCCACTCAACCAGTTTCTAATCCAGTTTACTTCTTTGGATCACACTGCTAGGCTATCATGCTTGTTTAATAGCCTTCTGTGTGGGACAGTGTCAAATGCCTTACTGAAGTCAAGGTAGGCTATGTCCACCGCTCTTCCCTGCTCCTGCTCCTTGGTTACCCAGCCAAAGAAATCTATCAGATTTGTTTGACACAACCTACCCATTGTGAATCCATGTTCCCTGCTATGTTGGTGTATAATTCTGCTTCCATATCAAATGCCCAATTCTCCTGCTAGTAAGTGACCCAGTTATACTCATTCAGAAATGCTTTTCAGACCCAACAAGTCCTCCTTTACTCCCCTTGTGATATACACCCAATGATATAGCTTCTTTGCCTTCCTTTTGGCCAGCGAGAACCATCATATGAACACCCACCTTGGTGCCACTGCCTTGCAGGCACAGTTCAGATGCCCTAATAGCTGATGTACCATCACCAGCAGTACCCTGCATTTTACTCTCACATCCTCTGACAGTTCCCTCAATTTCTGCTCCTTCTTCTCTCAAAAATATGGAACAATCCATGTCCCCCATGCATATCAAGCCCCCAAATGTCTATTAGCATATTCATCCCTTCTGTCTTGTCCTCTGCTAGTGGCACCCCAGCTGGTCACATATCTCTCTTAACTGCCATAACATCCCTTCTGCTCTGGTCTTAACTTCACCAATAAACAGAAAATCACCTATGCAATGCACCATCACCTTGTGGCCATACTCTTCCCAAATGCCTAATACAGCCATATGTTGAAAACCTCCAAAGTATTGCAAGACACTGAACAACCAATCGGGAGTGCCTTATCAAATAAATATTCCTCCAAAACTTAAATTCCAACAAATCTCAGTCCTCTGGCTGAATCACCAGCAGCTTGAATGCTGCCACGATGTCACTGTTTGCTAACCTTGCTTCATTCATGCCTTTAGGACCTCAACTGCCTGATCCAGTGTCATGTATGACACTGACCATAACTCCTGCCTTATGTAATAACTTGCTTACCCCCCCCATGTAGGGAAGATGGTGGATGAGATGGAATTTTCCCAGCTTCTTCTTTGGTACCAGTCCCAGTGGTGATATCCTAAGTGCAGGGAAACATAGTGTCTTAAATGATCCTGCAATCCTCCCTGCTTCCTTCTCTTTTCTAAGCTTCTCTACCACATTTACCTCATTTCTCTTAACCAACCATCAACTGTCTGCCTTCACTCACTGCTCTCCTGTGGCCCTCATACTGTAATTGGAACCTCTTTCAAACCACATCTTCAGCATGCATACTCCCTTCCCCATCCAAATACCCTTCCAACCATTCATGCATCAACCCCCTTCTAATAGTCATTCTTGCTAATTTAAATTGTCCCCCTCCCTCTCTCCATCCTTTCCCCTCTTCTTTGCTTACCACCATTACCCAGGAAACTGAACCCCTGCTTCTTCCCTCTGAATGACTTCCTCTTAGCCCCCTGGGTCCTCCCTTGAAGAGGATACATTTCTGAACTATAACCCTTCCCTGTGTTTAGACAACCAATATTGTCCTGCACATTTGGAGCCTTTTGATAAAGAAGTAATCCAAAATGCATCAAGATGCTTTTTATGTCAGTTGGCACACAACAAATAATTTTTACACAGTCAAACAGAGCAGCTTCTTTTCAGAATTTGGAGGTTGTGAGTGCTAGTTTTTGTTTCTAATTCTGTGGCTATCAGGAGCACCCTAGCATCGTGTGCTTGCCTTTTTTGGTGCTATGTGTTTTATATAAATTTGGAGGATGCATGTAGAAATTTGCAATTTGCCCAAGTGCAGTGCATTTGATTATACCCCTAGCAAAGAATTTCAGCCCTCCATGAAACCCCTCATCCCCCCCTTTCCATCCCAATTGCATGATCATGGTGTTGAACCACATGACTGGCTGCCTCACTTCCCATCTGACATGTCCATATGATGCCATCCTGTGCCAGAACATCTCATTGTATTGGATCCACCTGTTTTCACCCTTCAGTTTGTATGCACTGTGCGCAATTAGTGTATATACCAGGAGAGGCGTCATCTGCTCCAGATGTCTCTGCTGCATGATGGCACTAAAATAAATAACATCTGTCAGCCAGACATCCATTGCCTTCCCTCTGTATCCTATCTCCTTCAGGGCCATCCCAATCATGACCAAGCCAGCTACCATCTCAGTCTTCTCTACCCTTTCTTTTTCCTCCACTTTTTTTGCAGATTCTTTGTTTTCTCTTCATTTTTATTTCCATAACATGCATTAAAATATTGAGCTACCAAACTACCCTATACGCCAATAGATACTGTACAGCAAAGATATTAAAGCTCCCCTTTCTCTGAGGTTGCCTACTTCTGGTAGGTGCATACTTTCTGTAGGAAAATCATCAAATGGTGGGGGGGTGCTGCAAAGCTACCCAGTGAACTAACACTTGAGAGTCAAGTTTGTTTATTTCCAGTTGGTTTGGTTGCATCGTTTATTGCTTTATGACTAATACTCTTCTTTTCTCACTTTTAGATTATGGTACTTGTCTGCAGGTAGCGGAATGCTGCCCAGGATTTTATATGTGTGTGTGTGTGTATATATATATATATATATATATATATATATATATACACACATATATATATATATGGTTCCACCTGCTTTTTTATCACTGATCTTCCTTTATGTACACATTATTGTACCCTTTATGATTCTGCTCAACAACTCTTTTTTGAGGACCATATACAATTTAGTTCTCTGTGCTTGGAAAGTACCTTCTTGTATTTTAGATTTATTTTCCATAAAATGTAATGATTTTCATATCAGGTTCCATAATTACATTTCTTTCACAATTCCATTTAGGAGATCTGTTCTTGGCCAAGGGGCTCTTGATTATATTGTTACTCATAATTACAATAATCTTCCTAATTCCATCAGATGCTGTAAATCTATTTTCCAGTTTAACAAAAGTTTATTGCTTTTTCTGGTGACTGTTTAATACTTTTGTGACTTTGTGTAATAATTCAGATTGTATTTTGCCCTTTACATTTTTTTTGATTCCCTGATGCATTTGAAAACAGGCAATTTGTTCAATATGTCTTTCCAGGGTAAACAATAAAAATGAAATGAAATAAAAAATCACACTATCCATCACAATTTCAAGATGAAACAAAAGCAGTTGCATATGATTTTAAGAGTTAGTCTATATAACTCCCTCCCCTAGAAAACTCCCTCCACCAGCACTGAGGCAAGCAAAGGTAAACAAATACAAGTGCTCCCCTATGTCACCACTTGCTGTTTCATAATCACCTGGTTACTTCTTCACTGCAAGCACCTGGCTACTAGGACATACATGTCCACATACTGTATATAAATATTACATAGCCTGTTGATTGTACAGTTTTAAACTTATTGCTTTATATTTAAGTGTATTTATTTACCTTGTACAAGATGAAATATACTGTGTATGATTGTTACTGCTACTGTACCTTAAGACGAAATAACTTTGCCACTGCTCAGATTCCCCAGGACCCCCTTGTAAACTAGGTAAATCAGTTAAATGGGGGTTATGCTGCCATGCAAAATTCTTAAAAAATGAATTAATCATCTATAGCTGTAAGTGCACACATTAAATAAATTACATAGGCCGATGCAATCACATCTTCCTTAGCACCAGTTCATATTGCCTTTATAATTAAGTTTGATCATTTTAAGTAGTGGTTTATCTTTGTGATCTGAAAGTTTGCACTGTATGCATTCAATAAGCCTATAAATGTATAAGGTCCTTGTAACAATGTGCTTTAATTTTGTTATTCCAAAATAAGGGTGGGGAGCTTGATGGTGATGGGAAGATGGACAAGGTGGGAAGCAAATTTGAAAGAGGATGTAACAATAATGCCTTGGTGATGTATCCTAGCTGGGGAAACAATATCTAAAGAGTTGGTTGTAAGTATATTACACATAGGTCTAAATCTCATCAAATCATAATGTTGAACATTTCTTAGCCATTTTAAAAGTATACAAAGATACATAAAAAGTGTAAGTTGTTCTGAGTTATTAATGGTCCTTCAAAGGAAATCCAACCCATGACTAGCAGGTTAGGATTAGGAACTACTGTATGCTATTAAAGCTCATCAGCATGGGTCAGAACTACCTTCACATTCCCAGTTTCCAGAATGCATTTTCCCACTGCAGCCTAGGCAGCTGATTATGGTAGATAACAGTCACGCAGAAAGTTGGTAGTCAGTCACAGCACCAGACAGTAGGCCCTCCCCCCACCTAAGTCCATGGACATCGACAGTGGCTGAATAAAAATACTCACCCACCTGGGCCCTTGTGGGCTGCAGATCATAGCTAAATACAGGCACAACTCCTACCATCCATTTTCCCCCAAACCAGCTTTTATGCATGAACACAGCCCTACTTTTTGTCTGAATCCTAAAAGGCCACCAATAGTAGTTTATCACATACTTGTCTGCCAGCTATCCGAGTCTTTGTATCATAAATGGGTCAGAGGTCTAGTATTTGTCAATCAGCCAATCCTCAATTCATGATGGGGGGGGAGGTAATTGGTCAAATTCTGACTGCTGAGCCAGTAATCTCCTCCCAGTATCAGCACTGACAGCTTCTGTTACACAAGGGGGTCATGCTACCCATGCTACCACAGAGTGATGCTAAGGACTTTGTAATGAGAACAGTACTGTGGTGAGCAGCACCTATTTAGGACCAGTGGCTTTGACATCTGGCAAAATATTTGAAAGAAGCAGGTTTACATTATGAAATACAACTTTATTTACGTAATACATGATTCTGTAAATACAGACTTCTTCAAAACACTTAGAGCAGTAAATCAGGAAGGCTGATAAAGGAGCACTTGCAGAACTCCCGTTCACCTGACATCACCAAACCTGGCATGTTTTGTGCTGTGAAGTTTGCCAAAGGCTTAAGTACAGTGTAACAGACCGCTGTGCCTTCTTCATTTATAAATTTTGACCAGGAAGGCATGCTGAGTAGAGACTCATTTCCAGGTGTGAACTTGAGTAGGGGCTACACAGGAAACATGGATAATGCAGGTACAGTTGTTCACAGCAATAAACAATGAAATAAAAAGCCATCCACAGTAAAATAGTTGCAGTAGTCCAATAAATTATGCTGTAGACAGAATGGTATTAATATTTTTATTAGTTAGTTAGTTAGTTAGTTAATTGAGTGAATTCACTGGAGCAGTGCTCTTTTTACAGTAGTGACTTGGAGGTTGACATAACAATGTTAAAGGGTTTGGGAAAGTACAAAGGCCAATGAGGTATACAGAGCATCAAAGATAGTTACAAGCAGAGTTCACAGACAGATGTTCCTTCAGCCTTACTTTGAAGGTAGCATGGGATTTTGTAGTCTGAATGTGAGATATCAAGGAGTTCCAGTATTGATTGGGTACCCCTGTGATATGGCCTTGTGAGCAAGAGATCCAACATTTAGAATGTGTCTGCTGTCCAGTGAGAGTCTGGAGAATCTGGAGTACAAAAACCAATTATACATTTGCAGGTCTGTCGAAAGCACAAAGCATGCAGCATGGTTATGGAACACTGCTTTTCTTTGAAACTTGGTGGCAGGTGCCAGTTTGCAAACCAAGGTCCCAGATACAATTACAAGAAGCAATATCCAGCCTTCAACTGTCTGCCTCCACTAATCTTCTGTGGCCCTCATGCTGTAACTAGAACCTCTTTCAAACCACCTCTTCAGCATGCATACCCCCTTCCCCATCCAAATATCCTTCCAACAATTCACCCATCATATCCCTTCCAATAGTCATTCTTGTTAATTTATACTGTCCCTCCATCCCTCTCTCCATCCTTTTCCCTCTTCTTTACCTACCACCATTACCCAGGAAGTTGAACCCCTGCCTCCTTCCCTCTGAATGACCCCCCCCGGCCCCACCGGGGTCTCCCTTGAATAGGTTGCATTTTTTCCTGTGACCATTACTTGTGCTTAGACAACCAATATTGTCCTGCACAATTGCAGTATTTTGATAAGGAAGCTATCCAAAATGCATCAAGATGTTTTTTATGTCAGTTGGCACACAATAAATAATTTTTGCATAGTCAAACAGAGCAGCTTCTTTTCAGAATTTGGAGGTTGTGAGTGCTAGTTTCTTGTTTTTAATTCTGTGGCTATCAGGAGTACCCTAGCATTTTGTGATCACCCTTTTTGGTGCTATGTGTTTTATTTACATTTGGAGCATGCTTGCAGAAATTTGCAATTTGTCCAAGTGCAGTGCATTTAATTACACCCCTAGCAAAAACATTTTCAGCCCTCCATGACACCCCTCATCTCCCCTTCCCATCCCAATTGCATGATCATGATGTTGAACCACTTGACTGGATACCTCACTTCCCATCAGACATCTCCATGTGATGCCATCCTGTGCCAGAATGTCTCTTTGTATTGGATCCACCCGTTACCACCCTGCAGTTTGTATACACTGTGTACAATCAGTGTATATACCAGGAGAGGCGTCACATGCTCCAGATGTCTCTGCTGCTTGATGGCACTAAAATAGATAAAACCTGTCAGCCAGACATCCATTGCCTTCCCTCTGTACCCTTTCTCCTCCAGGACATTCCCAATTATGACCAAGCCAGCTGCCATCTCTGTTTTCCCTACCCTTTCTTTTTCTCCACTTTTTTTTGCAGATTCTTTGTTTTCTTTTCATTTTTATTTCCATACCATGCATTCAGATAGTGTGCTACAAAACCACCCTATACACCAATAGATACTGTGCAGCAAAGATATCAAAGCTCTCCTTTCTCTGAGGTTGCCTACTTCTGGAAGGTGTATACTTTTTGTAGGAAAATCATCAGATGGGGTGGGGGGCAGCAAAGTTACGCAGTGAACTAGCACTTGAGAGCCAAGTTTATTTATTTTCCATTTGATTTGGTTGTATCATTTATTGCTTTATGGCTAATATTCTACTTTTCTCACTATTAGATAATGGTACTCTTTGTTATTTGTCTGCAGGTAGTTGGGTGCTGTCCATGATTTTATATATATATATATATATATATATATATATATAGGCCAATATACAGTATTCAAGAGACTTATACCTTCTGCATATTGACATCCTATAATTTTTTTCTGAATTGTCAAAATGTTAAAATAACACTCCTCATTTGTAGTGCCCTAATAGGAGTGATATTAAAAATAAAATCTCCTGTGTTGGTCCTGCAACGTTCTCTCCATTTTATCACAAGCATCTATTTACCCTGTTAAGTAGGGCTCTATTTTGTGACATCACTGACAGCCCCATTTAGTGTACTTAATTATTGCTCTTTACTGTGCCCCACAAACACAGGTGATGTTTAATTTGCTGCAAACTTGCTTAGTTTTACAATACCCATGAACTCCATTTGCAAAATAAGTTTTAATTGTCTTTTTTTTTTACCTTTAGTACTTCCTTAACATTCCCTACATGTGGTGTCTATTTTTATCACATCTCTAACTTGCCTGTTTGTGAGATAGCCAACCACTGTGGTCCTAATGCAACAAATTGAGAGTGGACCTTTTATTTTTTTTATCTACTGCCCAAACCTTGCCAGTCATGTCCCTCACTTTTAAATGTTGTTTAGATGCTTGCCTGACTACCCAGTTTCATGTCCTTTTGTGATGCACGTTTGCATCGACCTGTGAGTTGATCCAGAATCAGGAGAACCAGAAGTGCAAGCCAGCACGTGAATTGATCACTCTAGGGCTCTTGAAATCTGTTGCGATCGTGGTTTGGCTTTATTTTCACTTATGCCTGCAGTACTGAGAAGATGCGTTGTCCATTCTGGAGTTCAGCATTAGGAACATTAGACTTTGCTCCTGCTCTTCTACTTGCTACCTGGCTTTGAGGAACACCTTTTCCAAGGTATAGTATGCTCCAAATCTGGGTTGGGGAGACAGAATATTTAAAAAAAAAAGTCCAGCTCTTGCCTTGTGGTGCCGAGATGCTCGGGGGGGGGGGGTTCTGCAGTTTGCAACTTGCAACGCTGGCACTGAGGGAAAAAAGGCAAAGAGGAGACATCATTTTACAAGGCTGGCTCTGAGGGGGTTGGTACTGGGGAAAAGAGGAGTCTGCATTTTACAGGGTTAGTATTAAAGGGAATGAGTACTGGGTAAAAATAAGGCAAAGGAGTCTGCATGTTGTAAGCTAGCATTAAGGGGAATGGGTGCAAGAGAATAAGGGCAACAGGAGTCTACTTTTGGCAAAGCTGGCATAGAGTGTTTTTGTGCACATTTCAGCTTTTTGGCTGGTTGTTTGAGGGGAAAACAGCAAATTGTGTAGTTTGCTGGTACAGTACTAAGGTTGTCTGATTAAGCTCCAGTTTTCAAAGAAACCCTGTAGTTTGCAATGCTGGTACTGAAAACAAAACAGTAGGTTGTCTGATTAAATAAACTGGGCATGATCTCTAAAGTTTACAAAGCTGGTACAGAAAAAGAAACCCTGCAGTTTTCAAAGTTGGTGCTGAGAATAAAACAGCAGGTAATAGGGGGTAAATGACTTGGACCTGGTTCTGCATGGGGCTGTTTTGTGTGGGAGGCATTAGAATACAGCTACTCTTCAATAGCTGCCTGCTTGTAAGATCCTCTGCTAAAAGTTCCCCAAGTTGAATCTTTGGGAAAAATCCTATTTTTGACTTGTTTTATGTACTACTCTATGGCCCATTATTGGTGAGGGGTCTTACTGGGTATAGTTTATTGTCCTCTATACCATTTAATGCAAGTGAGATGAAACTTAGATGGGAATGGGACATGTCATTACCACTTAAAAAGGTACTGTAAGTAATGGGTGTCAAAGTCAGCAATGTTGGCCCTGGGTGTTTTTGTGCACATTTCAGTTCTTTTGACTATTGCAGCGAATTACACTGATTGTTTGGGCCATGTACTTTATGTTGGGCCTAAAATGGCTTCCATGGGGGTAACTGTGAGGTAAAGTAATCATTTCTTACTGGGAGTGATGCTGGTGGAGATCCCCACCGACACCCTTAGTTCTAGTAATTCTGCTTGATTTTTGTTCTTTTGACTTGTTGTTTGTTTGTTGCAGACAGTGATGTTTAGTAATTTGTTTGGGACTTTTGGTGCATAGTAGGCTCAACACAGTTTCTGTGGTAGTAAACCTGATATAAAGTATTTTTTTCTTATGGGCAGTTGGGGACAGGGTGATGCTGATGGTGACTGGCAAAGCTTCATCCTTGGTTTTAATAATTTTGTATCATTTGGGGTCTTTTTGTGCACTTTTGGGCTAGTTTGGCTGTTGTAGGGAATCTTAGTCATTGTTTGTGCGATGTGCTGAATGGTAGGCCCACCAGCATCACCCCACTGTCACCCATAAGAAAAAATATTTTTCATCGGGTTTACTACCACGGCAGCTGTGCTGGGTCTACCAAGCAGCACATGCACAAACAATTAATAAGATTCACTGCAACAGCTAAACAAAACCCAAAATGCACAAACACACATAAATGATGTAAAATTACTAGAACCAAGGGTGACACTTATGCAGTCACTGCCAGCAAGCAATCCAGTAAGAATAAACATTATTTTTCTTTCTGGTGGTGACTGCCAAAGCATCACTCTTAGTTATAGTAATTTTGTACCTTTTGGGTCTTTTTCTGCACTTGAAGGATTGTTTGGCTGTTGTAGTGAATCTTAGTCATTGTTTGGGCCATGCTCTAAATGGTAGGCCCAACATGGCTTCTGTGGCAGTCCATGTGATGTAAAATGATGTTACTGTTTTTTCTTACTGGATTTGCTTGCTGGCAGCAATGACATAAGCGTCACCCTTGGTTTTACTAATTTTGCATCAATTACAGGTATAGTGTATCTGTGTACTTTGGGGCTTGTTTGGTTGTTGCAGTGGTGTTTAATAATTTGTTTGGGCCATGTAGTGCATGGTAGGCCCAATACAACTTCTGTGTTAGTACACCTGATGCAAAATATTTTTTCTTGCAGGGGTTTGGGGGGTGATGTTGGTGACTGCAAAAGTGTCCCCCCTTGGTTCTAGAAATTTGTACCTCTTGAGTCTTTTTGTGCACTTTTGGACTAGTTTGGCTGTTGCAGGGAATCTTAGTCATTGTTTGGGCCATGTGCTGAATGGTAGGCCCACCAGCATCACCCCACCCATGAGAAAAAAATATTTTACCTCGGGTTTACTACCACAGCGGCTGTGCTAGGCCTGCCAAGCAGCACATGCCCAAACAATTAATAAGATTTACTGCAACAGCCAAATGAACCCTAAAGTGCACAAACACACATAAATGATGCAAAATTACTAGAATCAAGGGTGATGCTTATGCAATCATTGCCAGCAAGCAATCCAGTATTGATAAACATTTTCTTTCTTTCTTTCTGGTGGTGATTGTGGTGATGACTGCCAAAGCCTCACCCTTGGTTTTAGTAATGTTGCACTTTTTGGGTCTTTTTCTATACTTTAGGGCTTTTTCGACTGTTGCAGTGAATCTTGGTCACTGTTTGGGCCACGTACTAAATGGTAGGCCCAGTACAGGGGTCAGTTTTAGCATTGTTTTACTCATCCAAAACCTAGTGCATTATAACCTAGAGTAGTGCTGCTAATTCTCAGCTTGTCTTCCTTGCCTAGTGCAGCTTTTCCTTGGCTGTTAATGAAGTTTTACATCTCCATTTCAGCAAGATGTAGTCCTCATGCTAATCTGTCTCACTGTTCCAAATGGCCTGCTGTGTTAAATAAATTGATCATTAATAGCTGCAGTTATCCCCCTATCCCACAAAAGACTCAATGTGAGTCATTATCACTTCACTGTTAGGAACATTCAGTTTTGTCCAGACTTTGTTAAAGGATGGAGTGCTGTTAAGTCACTAACTTCACTTTTTCTGAATGTGTCTGTCTGATGGTTTGTCCCACATTAAGACCAAAGCCCTATATTTATTTACAATTATTATTTTGAATATGTGTACTCAACATTTTAGTGACAAAGTAATACGGTATACATACCTGCAGGTGGTTGGTTTTCTCCCATAATCACCATGGTTGCTCCCTCTACCCTCCAGATCTCTCAAATCTACTTTTTCCTGGACACCACTGTAGACCAGATTGTGAAATGATCATCCATACACACACAGCTGCCACTACTGGCAAGTGTAGGGGTCTAGAGCTCTTCTAAATGGACAATAGCAATCAATGCAGGGGCTGAAATTTAGTTTTCCAGCCACTAGTCCACAGGGCTTGTGATGGGGAATATTCACTAGCCCCACAGCCTTTTTCACTGGCCCAACTTGTTTACTTATTGCAATGTTACCTTATCCAATACAAGCCCAGAGGACTAGTTAAAGGGGACATTTTAAATCAACTTGTCCTGCTTGCTAGTGCCAAAAAAGGTTAAGGTTAAGGTTGACCTCTGCCAACATGGCTTCAACGTGAATAAACATGATGTGAAATGTTTACTGACTGGGGGTGATGCTGGTGGTGAATTCCACACAGTCACTCTCCATTATAGACACTTTGCACCAGTGTGGGTGTTTTACTGCACTTTAGGCTGGTTTGGCCGTTGCCATTAATGTTCATTACAAAGGATGCCAAAACAGTCATGTCCTTTGTGATGAGCATTATCCCGGCAATTGCATTGCCTACAAGTGCTGGTGTACATCCATTTGCCCTCATGCCTGCAGAGGTTCAGCAAGGGCTCATGGAAGCACCATTTGTGTGTCATGGGTATACTGACTCTTTCATTTCCAAGCCATTACTGGTGAATCTTTCTAATTGTTTTGAGCCCCATGTGCTGCATGTTAAGTCCAGTATGGCATTTGTGGGAGTAAACATGATGTAAAACGTTTACTTACTGGGGGTGATGCTGGTGGTGACTGCCTCCCAGTCACCCTCAGTTATAGACACTTTGCACCACTTTGGGTGATTTGCTGCACTTTCAGCTGGTTTGGCTGTTGTCATTAATGTTCATTACAAAGGATGCCAAAACAGGTGTGTCCTTTGTGATGAACGTTATCCCGGGCAGTCACATGGCCTATATGTACTGGTGTACACCCATTTGCCATCATGGCTGCAGAGGTTCAACAAGCACTCATGGAAGCACCTTTTGTGTGTGATGGGTATACTCATTCTACAGAGCACTCCTATACTATAATATTTTTGTTGTATTGTTGGTGTTTTGTATAGTGTAATATCTGTCTTACTAGTTTTGCTTTTTCTCAGCCCATACCATAGGCATTGCATTACTATTTTTTAGTTTCTCTTTCATAGCCCAGCTTTGCTGAACAGAGATGTGGTAATAAGTGCATCATTAACACTTGTGATAGTTTCTGTGCATTGCCGCAGGAAAGCAATCTCTGGTGTTATGCTTCTATTCCAATAACTGGCCTCACAGCACTTCCAGCCACTAACTGACCACAGTGATCTTGGGCTTAGTCACATGGAACTCCACAGTACTAGATGCTGTTTTCCTCATGTGATTCAACTTCGACTTGGTGCTTTCAGATAATGAACTGTCTGCAGTCTTGCAGTATTACAACTCCATCATCTTTGTATGGTTGTCTTGTCACTGGATGTTGTAGTCCTCCTGTGGTTTAACCATGATATGGTGTGTTCTTCACCACAGTTGCTTATTTCTTTTTTTTTTTAGGACATCTGTCCACATTAACAGATCCTCTCTCTTGTACTGTCTGCAGTCTTGCAGTATTGCAACTCCATCATCTTTGTACATTTGTCTTAACACTGGATGCTGTAGTCCTCATGTGGTTCAACCATGATGCATTGCTTTCTTCTCCACAGCAGCTCATTTCCTGTTTAGGAGATCTGTCCACATTAACAATTATATCCACTCTTACTTGTTCAGTCAGGAGTCTAGCAGCATTGCAACTCCATCATGTTGTTCAAAAAGTCATCTAGCAAAACTAGTGTTATTGAAACACAACAACAACCTAGTGTATGGGCACAAACCAAGCACATGGCAACAAGTATTGAAATGTATGACTGTTTCTGGATTTTGCATTTCTGAATTCAGATGGAATTCATGCACAAAATATTATGAGAGCATCAACCACAGATAGATGAATTCGTAACAGAATCTCATTTGGGTGGTGGCAGTGGGGAGGCTCTGGAACATTTTGAAGTAGTAGGATCTCACAGCTGTGTTGTAAAACAAAGGAAAGCACCAAAATGTGGCATGAAGGAATACAGAACAAATCAAATCAAATCAAATCATCTTTATTTTTATAGCGGCTTTCAAAATCAAGGTGCAGTACATAAAAACCATACACATAAAGATAAAATTTTAAAACAAGCATAAAACAAATCATCTGTAGCTAGGAAAAGCTAAACTAAATAAATAAGTCTTTAACTCCATTTTGAATCTATCGATGGTTGGGCATTCTCTCAACCAATGAGGTAGAGAATTCCACAGGATTGGCACTGAAAAAGCGAAGGCACGAGATCCTGATGTCTTTAATTGAACCCTGGGAATCTCCAGCAATCCCTCATTGGTGGAATGGAGAGGATGGAAGGTGCAATAGAGTACCAGGAGATCTTTCAGGTAACCGGGTCCCTGATCATGTAGGGCTTTAAAGGTTAGTAAACCAACCTTAAAGGTGATCCGCCACCAAACAGACAGCCAGTGCAGTTCACGGAGCACAGGTGTAGTATGACTGGTTCTAGAAGTTCCAGTCAGAAACCTGGCTGCTGTGTTCTGCACCAGCTGCAGGCAGTGGATATCAATCCCAGGTAGCCCTAGGTAGAGGGAATTGCTGTAATCAAGATGGGTAGTGACAAAGGCATGGACCAATGTTGGAAGATCACCCAGAGGAACCAGGTGTTTCACACAGGTGATATTCCTCAGATGGTAAAAATAGGATTTGATGACAGTTGATACCTGAGATTTTAAGGTCAAGCTGTCATCAAAAATAACACCCAGGTTACGCACCTTATCAGAGGTAGTGAACGACATACCACCCAGTAATAAACCTGATGGCTGTCCAGCCCCCAAACCCACCCCCGTATGACCTGGGTCCACTACCAGCACCTCAGTCTTTTTCAGATTCAGTCTCAGCCAGCTGGAACTCATCCAAAGTCTGATTTCAGCAAGGCAATTATTTAGCATGGAGAGTGCATCATCTTGAAAGGACAAATACAGCTGAGTATCATCTGCATAGCAGTGAAAACTCAGACTGTATCGCCTGATGATATCTCCCAATGGCAGCATATACACTGCAAACAGCATGGGGGATAGAATGGAACCCTGTGGTACCCCACAAGGCAGGGATTGAGCACCAGAGGAATAAATTCCAGTGGCAACTCTCTAAGACCTGCCTGTGAGGTAAGAATGGAACCATTTGAGGACTGTACCAGACAGCCCACAAAAGAACCGCAGGCAGTCCAACAGCACACCATGGTCTACAGTGTCAAATGCAGCAGAGAGATTGAGAAGGACCAGAATGGCACATGCCTTTTGATTTCTAGCCATTAGGAGATCATTCAATACCTGAACAAGGGCAGTCTCTGTGCTATGCTTCTTCCTAAAACCGGACTGGAGAGTATCATAGACATTGTGAGTTGTAAGATGACAGTCCAATTGCAATGCAACCACCTTTTCAATAACCTTACCAACAAAAGGCAGGTTAGAGATAGGCCGGTAGTTGACTAGACAATCTGAGTCCAAGGAGGGTTTTTTAAGGAGTGGTTGAATGACTGTCTCCTTGAAGGGGTCAGGAAAGACCCCCCTCTCCAAAGACTTCCAGACAATGTCAGCAAGGATCAGGCAGATAACTTCTACACATCCAACTAGTGGGGTGTAGGACCCAGATCCAAACTACAACTGGTTGGTCACAGTGTTTGAATGATCTTCACAATGTCAGTGAACTCCAGCCAGCGAAAATCTTTTTTTTTTTTTAAAACATATTTATTCGTTTTCAGAAGTAAACAACGAACAAACACACACTACACAAACCCGGCCAGGCCAGGGACACAGCCCAAAACTGGCTGTGTAAACTATATACAGCCCCTATGTACAATCACACTGGGGCGCTGCCCCACATTATGGCCCAATTCGAACTCAGTAGTGCTTTAATATAAGACACTGCCCATTATTAGAAACACCCATCCCTTTTTAGGTCACTCCTCCCTTATATGTCCATTTGCAGGTGTATAGCATCCTAGGGCCCCATGCAGCCTGAATCACCTGGACTGCTTCCCAGTGTCTCCCTGGAAAAGAGAGAGTCCCATCCCTTGAACCCTGCAGACCACAACACTTTCCTATTATCTTAATAGTGAACCCAGTATGACCCAGTTTTAGCCATCTGGAAGCTATGAATCAACATTACACAGAATATTGGGAAAATAAAGAAAAAGTAACATGTTACACATGGCACAGTACAATATAAACATTAGACATTCAGCATATATCTCTTTGCTAGTCATCATCTGACAGACAGACCTGGGTTCCAGTGCCAGTAACTTGCTGAGAATAGATCGCATCTAATATTGCCCATCTTTAGCGATAACCCTGCCTCCCCAGAAAATAAGTGTCTCTTTATCTTAGCCAGTACCCCAAGCAGTTCTCTCACCCATTGTTCATATGCACAGACCTGATGCGTCCTTCCAGTGCTTTACTAGCGGCTTTGACTACCGACACCATTAAAGAGAGGTGAAATTTGGGTGCGGTCCCCATTATCTGAGAGAAGTCACCCAGAACACATACTTCTGGGGTCATATAAGCTGAATAATTCAGCATTGGATCCATGCCCCGTTTAATCTCCCTCCATAGGGGAGAAATTTTACTGCAACCCCACATGACATGTAACAAGTCACTTACTTCTTTCTCGCACCTGAAAATCAGATCTGTCTGTCTCAGCCCTCTAGCATATAGCTTTACAGGGGTATAGTATATGTTGTGAACCACAAAGATCTGCATATTCCTGTATTTGGGAATCACATTGTATTTAGTAGCCTTCCAAATAATTTCCCATCTTAGATTTTTAGGAGCCATCACCTTATCCCAGTAGGGTATTTGAGTAAATATTTGGGCCCAGGAAGTCCAGAAGAAGCTTGTAACTCGTGGAGTGGATTAGCTTTCGAAGGCTTCCGTTAACTCCTCCATGGGAGGGAGCAGTCTGAAAGCCCCCAGCCCTTCCGGAACCCTGCAATCATTTGTTTAGCTGTAGCCTTTGAAAAAGAAATCCCTCACATTGTGGTGGTAGTACTATTTTATCTCCCTGCTGTGTGTCATTCAATCTTAAACCACCCAGATAATTAGACCACTGTTGTCAAAGTACCCGACCCCCTATAACCAAGTTGGGGTTACCCAATATGGGCTGGTCTCTGGATCTCATTTGACTACACCTCTGTACCGGAGTAAGAAAGGCCCACCAGGCCTCCAGGGTTTTCCTAACTGGGTTCCCATACCCCTCCCTAGATAACTCTTTTTTGGGCCTTGCATATAGCATCGATTCAGGAGAACAGCCAGAACTCAATAACGATTGCCTCTCGATTTGCAGCCATACAGGAGTATAATTTCCCCATCAGCACTTCTCCTCACCATTGAGCCATCAGGCCTAACTGGCCTGCCACATAGTAAGCATGGAGATCAGGTAGTCTAGTGCCCCTCCTCATATGGCAAACGCAAGACCTTATAGTTTATCCTGGCTGGTTTGTTATTCCATAAAGTCATCAAATTAATCTTCTAATTAGACTAAACCACTTGACAGGGATGTTATAAGGGGCTAAATATACCAGGTATATCAACCTTGGTAGGACATTCATCTTAATAAGGCCCAAGCACGCCGTAAAATTCAGAGTTAACTTATTCCACCTTATCATGTCCCCTTTAATCACCGATATGATTCCCCCCAAATTAGCATCAACCACGGACTCTTGGTTTGCTGTAATCCAAATTCCAAGATACCTTAATTTGTCGGTGTTCCACTGTACTCCCAAGGATGAAAAGTCTGCCTTAAAAACATGTGGAGTCAGGGGTAGGTTTTGTGTTTTGGTAAGATTTAACTTGTAGTTGGAGACCTTAGAGAAACGATCTATTGAGTCTCTTACACTCTCAAAGCTGGATACTGGATCTCGTAAGTGAAGGAGTATATCGTCCGTGAAGACTAAAAGTTTTAGCTCCATTCCCCCAATCCTGATCCCCTGGACCTTGACATCCCTATTTATAGATCTTAACAGGGGTTCTAGGTAGATGTTGAACAGTATCGCGAAGAGGACATCCTTGGCGAGTCCCATTATTAAGTTTAAATTCCCTCGAGATATAACCATTACAGAGTATTCTAGCCATTGGAGCAGCATATAGATTCTTAATACCTCTAAGGAGACCCCCAAGGAACCCCATTTTCTCCATTGTAGCAAAGAGAAATGGATGTGAGACCCGGTCAAATGCTTTTTCAGCATCTAGGGAGATCAGGGCCAGGGGTAACGCGAATCTGGGGCAAAGTTTAGAATATGATGAATTTTCCTGAGGGCATCTTTCGCCTCTCCCTGGCATAAAGCCTACTTGCTCTGACTAATTAAACTCGGAGCAATAGTCAAGATCCTATTTCTAGATTTTGGTAAGAATCTTAATATCTTGGTTTATTAGTGCTTAGGCCTATAGTTACCTAGTACATCCCTGGGCTTATCTGGCTATAGGTATTGGGCACATACACCTGGTAGAGTGGTGAATGGTGAATTCCTTCCCTCATTATGGTAAGGAAAACTGGAAGTATAGGGAGTATAGTCCGGATATGAGTTTGGTAAAATTTAGCAGTGAGACCATCCGGCCCTGGCGATTTACCTAGAGGAAGAGACCACACCACATCGACAATCTCAGATGCTCTTATTGGGGCTTCCAGTTCCTTAACTTGGGCAGAATCTAAATTAGGTAGCTGAATATCTTCTAAGTAACTATTAACCTCTTTTTCCCCCACCAAGTCTCTAGCTTGGTGAATTTCTGCAAAGAACGATGCAAATGCCTCAGCCATTTCTTGAGGGTCAGTAACTAGCTTCCCTTCATGCTTAATTGATATAATTGTCCTACTTGCCTCCCATTCTTTAATTCTGGCTGCTAGAAGATGCCCTGGGACATCACCCTGCAATAGGAACTTGGCATTAATCTTATTTAACCAGAACTCTGTTTTCCCATGGAAAATTTCTGACAGTTCCCCTCTCAAACTTTTAAGTTCCGCATCTATTTCCCCCCGAGGACCCTTCAAGTTGCAAGAGAGAGTTTATCCCCCCAACCAGAAATTCTTCTTTGGCCCTCCTAAAGCGCCTTAACCCTTGCACCAGACCCTAGCTGCCTCAATGTACAAGAACTTAAGGTAGGCCAAGCTAACCTTTTATCCTTAAGTGTGGGAAACTGGGACCTAATGATTTCCTGTAGAGCCCCCTCTAGCTCATCCCTTCTCTTATCCTCTGTTAAAAGCCAATCATGGAGCCTCCACCTATATGGTCTAGGCAGCATGGGTCTTGGTTCCCACTGCAACTGGATGAGAGAGTGGTCTGAGAGGGTCCTACCCTCAGTCAGCACTTCCCTAGTCTCTGTGAGAGCCTCTCTATTAACCAAAAAAAAGTCAATTCTAGTGTAGCTCTTATGTGCTGCCGAGTAAAATGTCATGCTAGGGCCCCGGTTTGGAAAATTCTTAACTGGATCAACTAGAGCTGCTGACTCCATAAACTTAGCAAGTGCTAACTGGGCCTTGGACTTTGGCCCGTTATGTGAAGGTATCCTATCCTCCTTATTATCAAAATATATATTCAATCCCCAGCCAGAATGAGTGAATGTGAGGGAAGGTAGCTATATCCCCTTCTATTGAGGCAAAGAATTCGGGGTCGGAGGGGTTGGCCCATAAATGGATGCCACTGAAACTGCCTTGTCAAGCAGATTGCCCGACACGTAGATCCCCCTACAGTCTTGCCTGGTTAACACTTGGGTCACTTCAAATGGGCAGGATTTCTTGATTAAAATCGCAACCCCCCCCAGAGGCTCTGTCCCTACCCACTCCATACACCTTCCCCACCCATCGCTTCCTGAGACCATCTAACTCTTACGTCAATAAATGTGTCTCTTGTAGTGCTACAATGTGCACCCCTCATTGCTCAATATACCGCAGCATGATCATTCTCTTACGTCGACCCCTGAGTCCTTTTACATTCCAAGAAATTATTTTAAGGTATGCCATCAGTAACATCAAAGTTTTTCACATGAACCCAGATGTTGTGCCTCTCTAAGGTCTGCATTCCTGTTGTTCCCTTACTTGGACTCTCTCCCTTTCCACCCCTGTTCCCCCCCCTTTGACCCCCAGTCCTTAGACCGACCAATCATCTGATGTTGAGTCATGGATGAACCCATTCCTCTACCTCCTCAGCCCCAGCCATTGACATGAAAGCCCAGAATCTGCCCCTGAATCCCCAGAGACGTAAATTCAAGGTCCCATCTTCTCTGTACTCCATCATCCCTTATATTTCTCAGATAAAAAGGAGAAAGTAAACAGCTTGGAAATTAAGGGAATCTCCCTCAGGCCCTCTTTGGAAAGTTATATCTCTAACCAACATTACTCCACTCTGGGTTTTCTTACACCCTGGAGTAATACCCCTCCCTTTGCTTATGCTGAAAGGGTCCCAATCCGTTGGGCCAGTTCCTTGATCCATCTTTCCCCAAAGCTGGCATGCGCCCGCTTTATAACTAGTAACACTCATTAGCAAGTAGAGCCCTAGCTAATTGACCCTTTTGTAATAAGCAGAATCCTTCATCATCCCCTTATAACCAATTCCTCTAATACTTGAGGGACTTGAAAATTTTCCTGGGTCTGGTAACACAGATAGTATGTTTAACAAATCCCCTTCCCCTATGACCACTACTTAACACACTTAAATCTTGTAATTAACTTTTTACGACCCATCCAGGTCTAATAACCCGACCTTTGCTAGTCCCTTGAATGTCCAGATTCAGGCCAAAAGCAGTGAATCCACCGGCCTTAAACTTGTAAGCCCCCCTGTCCTTTTTCCATCACAGCCCTCAAGGGGGGTCACCTCCTTTGCCCACAGACAGTCATGATGGGGGTTTTAATAAGTCTGGAAGCTCAGCCCGTAGCCCCTTCAGCGCATCCTTCGCCGTGAGAAACTTCTTCTCTCCAGTCTGGAGATGCACCACCAAAGTAGCGGGAAACTGAAGCCGAAATTTTATCCCTGCCAGATAAAGCTTCTTCTTGATATCTGCATACTCCTTCTGCTTTTCTCTGATCACTGGCCTTTGGTCTTGGAAAAACCATAGTGAAGCGCCATTGCATTGCAGAGGCTTTTTTTGTCTGGCAGCCAGCAGCACATGGGATTTTTCTTTATAATTAAGGAATCGCATGATAATAACTTGGGGCCTCGCCCCCAGCGGTGGCATCTCCCGTAGTGCCCGGTGAGCTCTCTCCAGATTATACCCCTTCCCAAATGGTGTAGGGCCTAACAGTTTTAATAGGAGCTCCTGTATAAATGAAACACAGTCTGGGCCTTCGGCCCTCTCTGGTAGACCCGCCAAAATCAAGTTATTCCTATGATTTCTTGATTCCTGGTCTTCCACCCTCTCTTCCAATTTCTTCAGATTTTCCAAATCGTCCCCACCTCCTGATCTATCACCAAAACCTTCCTCTCTTGCAAGGAAATCCAGGCCTCAGCGTCGCCCATTCTTTGTGCCAAAGATTTCAATGCTGGCTTAACCTCCGAGAAATCCAACACCAAACCTTGTAGTAATGCCTTAATTTCCCGAATATCATCACCCCCTGTGCTCGAGCCCCCTTCTTTCACCACTTCCTCGCCCTGCTCTGGTATAGTGGGCGACTGAGATTTAGGCCATTTGGTGGCTGGTGCACGACCCACCAGGGGTTCCACAAAGTCGGCTTCCATCTTCCGGCAAGGGCGCGGCCTAAGCTTGCCGATGCACCACTAGTAGGTATGGACTCGCCAGTCTTAAAAAAAATTGCAGTTCTATGCCACCCGGCCAGGAGGTAAACCTGCGTTCTCTCTGGAGCACTTAACAGCCAGAGTAATTGCTTTTCACCAGTCCTGGAGTGCAGGAATCTTAAATTTTAAGCCGCTGGCCTCGGAGACACTTGGGACACGTCCTACCTGGTCAGCTCATCATGTGACTCCCCAGCTGGTGAAAATCTGACCAGACAGACTGAGTGCATGCCACTTCCTGTCAACCATTGCAATCCCTCATAGGAGAGGTCGGACCGATGCCAGACCTGATGCTGGCAACCATATCTGCAAAAAAACCAAGCAAACTCCTCGCATCTCAACTGAGAAAAAGCTTCTCTGGGCTGGAGATAGATTGGATTGCACAATCTGTCAACGGTCCAGAAAAGCTGAGCAGGTCAATTCTGTGCAGCAGAAATCTCCCTGGACAGGAATTCTGCCTTCTTACAGGTGATTTCTGATTGATAGCCACCATAATGTGCCATCAACCTAAGCCTGTCAGCATCATGGCCAGACCTCCACCACACTCTCTCCAACCTTCAGCCAACTTGCCTTAACTCCTTGAGGGAACCATCAAACCAAGGGCTCCTTGAATGAAGGGTGAGAGGGCGAACATGAACAGGAGCAATCTTGTCCAGAGCATCTCCCACAGCCTTATTGTAGGCTAGCACAAGATCATCTGGACTCATGCATTCACCCGACAAGCCCAATAGATCCAGCACTGCCATTAGGTCACTGGGGTTAATACCCCTTAAAGGGTGGTACTGAACCATCTCTGTAGGGGCAGACCTATTGGGGGAGCCCTGAAGCTGAACCTTATGGTGTGATGGTCAGACCAGCTGACTGGTTCCACCCCAAATCAGCAATCTCCATTCCCAAAAGAAAGATCAGATCAAGTGAATGACCCCCTACATGGGTTGAGGAGGTAACCACCTGTGTTAGGCCCAGCGACATCATCAGCTGGAGGAAATTTTGACTGAAGTGCGAGAGTTCATCATCGACCAAGGCACTGAAGTCCCCAAGAACTATCAATCTGGGGGACCTCAACACCATGTCGACGATGAAGTCTGCTATCTCCTGCAGGAATTCTCCTCCGTCTCCTGGTGGACGGTAGAAGAGGAGAATCCCACAACCTACACCATCTCCCAGGATATATTCAAAGGATCTGGTACTTCCCAATGCACATCCACAAGGCCCAGCTCAGTCTTAAACATAATGGCTATACCCCCACCCCTACGATCAAACTTGGATGGTGTGTCACCGAGAACCTGGCTGGTGTTGCCGAGGCCAATATAGGGCCTGGATTTTCATCCAGCCAGGTCTCTGTGATGCAAGCCAGATCAGTTGATTCAACAAGATCAGCTATAATAGCTGTCTTGTTAATAGATCTGCCATTGCATAACACCGCCAAGGTGGGATGAGCTGTCGGGGAAGACCTTGGCAGCTGCCCAATAAAGTCGGAGCCCTTGGGTATGGGGACAAGACAAGAATAACCTCTATCTTGACCCCATTTCACCCCAGGGCATTTTCTGGACCCCGCAACCCCAATCCGCCCTCCCCTTTCCTGTCCCCCACCAGGCACCGCTCTCCACCTTCTTTTACGCTTCCTAAGAATGCCCAAAGCATGACACCTAAAATAGGCATCAGATGACAATGGTGGACATTCAAAGGGACATGATTCCCTGAGCCTGGTGGGACAATAATGCCCAACCATCACTGAACCTCCCCAACACATTATAATAAAAACCAAATAGTTTGGAGAGGAGTAAAATGAAATAAACAAAAATAATAAACAAAACAAAGCCTATCACTCTCAAATAACAAAAAATAATAATTCACTCCTCCACTCTCTCTCATGGGGGGGGTCAAAAACCCAGACCCTCTTACACATTAAAGCAGCAGGGCAATGAAAAAAGTTATTCCAAAAAGCTAATTCTCTGCTATGGATATAAAAAAATATTAGCACAACTGTTGATTTGGGTTTTCTGGATGCTTCCTATGCTGTGTATTGTACATTTGCATTTTTGTCTGGACTCTTATCCTCCTCGGTCCTTAATATTATTTCTATGCAAAAATGAGGTGGCCATCTTTTTTTCTTGAGAAATAATTACTTTAAAATGTTCATAAAATTCTTAAATGATAATGAAAACTGAAAATATCACCACCAAAATAAACTGGAAGACATCTGGCATCAATTAGGAAGAAAAAAGTGGGGTCAGATTTTAACCCCTTTTCATTGCACTGCTGCTTTAAAAAGAAAATAAAAAAACAAATGATATATAACCAAACACTTATTCAAAAATAAAATAGAACACTAATTCATTCATAAATCTCAATAGTTCAGCACTTCCTAGTTACAGGCCACTTAAAACTGTTATCCTTTAAAATAAGTAATTAAAACAATCCAAAGCTCTGGAAATAAATCTTATAGATCACAAAAAAGAAACCCCATACAGAATCCACTCTAACGAGAGTTCAAGTCCCAGAAAATGACAAAAATGAGAATATATTTAGATAAATAATAATAAATACAGTTTCACCTTCAACTCTTAGTACTCTCATTACCCTGGGAGTCAGTACTAAACCAGGCACTGTCACTGCCTAGATAATGTAATAACGATGAGTATTTGAAATTCCCAGGCACTCACACTACCTGGTAAATAGAAAGATAATTTGGGCACTCTCTCACTGCCCAAGAAACGGTAAAAATAAGTTCAAAAAAAATATATATTTCCACCAAAGAGTACAGGAAATGTTCTCTCCAAGAGGGTATCTTAACAAACTCAGTTCTTCTTTAGGCTCACAAAAATATCCAATCCCAAATCCAAATGAAGTCAAAACTCAAATCTCCTGGCTTCTGAAAAAGTCATTTCAAAAATACTAGAACAGCAGTCAGTCCATCTGTTCCAATTTCAGATCAGCCACTAAACTCAGTTCAGCAATTTTCCATCACGAAAAGGGGATTTCTGGAAGGAGCCAAGAGTGTGCAAAACTTGCAGATGAATAAAGGGATATCCCCTCCTCCCCCTCTACACCACCCCAGGCTAACCTAATTCCCCACCACCTGTGACCCACAGCTACAGACACCCTTAGAGATAAACAATAAAGTACACCCCTAGAGCAACTTAGGAGAGCCCCAAATCCTCCTCTGGCTCCCCAAAGGCCAAATGAGGCAACTCCCGCTCGGTCCCAGGTAGCACAATGGGACAACAGTCCAAGGTGTAGGGGGAGAGGGATTCCCCACCCAGCACCACTCAGTGACCCTCGCCACCCCTAGGTTCCAGAGAAGTGGTAACTCCAAAGCCACAACAAAGTTATTTTGGAGTGGTCGGTAGCAATTTAAAACACTCACAAACTCATCTATCAGCGTTCCCAACACAATGTCTCTGGGACACTCTTCAGCATAATTCTTCTGGGGTACTCCAATCCAGGTCAAACAAGCACTTCCCCGGTCACCTCCGCTGGCTCCACCAACTCCACTGGAGATTTGTTATTTGTCTGCAGGTAGTTGGGTGCTGTTCATGATTTTATATATATATATATATATATATATATATATATATATATATATATTTCCATCTGCACTTTTGTCACTGATCTTCCTTTATATACATATTATTGTACTCTTTTTGATTCTGCTCAACAACTCTCTTTTGAGGACCATATAAAATTTAGGTCTCTGTGTTCATTTGAAAGATTGTGCTTGGAAAGTACCTTCTTATGTTTTAGACTTATTTCCCATAAAATGAAATGATTTTCATATCAGGTTACAAGATTGCATTTCTTTCACAATACCATTTAGGAGATCTGTTCTTGGTCAAAGGGCCTTTGATTATATTGTTGCTCCTAATTACAATAATCTTCCTAATTCCATCAAATGCTGTAAATCTATTTTCCAGTTTTAAAAACAAGTTGTTGTTTCGTCTGGTGACTGTTTAAGCTATTTGTGACTGTGTTTAATAATTCAGAGTGTATTTTGCCCATTATGTTTTTTGTATGCCTCACGCATTTGAAAACAGGCAATTTGTTCAATGTGCCTTTCCAGAGTAAACAATAAAAATGAACTGAAATAAAAAAAATTGCACTATCCATCACAGTTTCAAGATGACAACAAAATTTTAAGAGTCAATCTTTATAACTCCATCTAACCAGAAAACTCCCTCCACCAGTGCTGAGGCAAGAAAAGGTAGAAAAATGCAAGTGCTCCCCTCTGTCACCACTTGCTGTTTCATAATCACCTGGTTACTTTCTCAGAGCAAGCACCTGGCTACTAAGAACATACAAGTTCACATATATAAATATTACATAGCCTGTTGATTGCGAAGTTTTAAATTTGCTGTTTTTTATTTACCTGTATTTATTTAACTTGTACAAGATGGAACATACTGTATATGATTTTTACTACTACTGTACCATAAAATGAAATAAGTTTGCAGCTGTTTAGTTTCTCCAGGACCCCCTTGTAAACTAGGTAAATCATTTAAATGGGGGTCATATTGGCATGTAAAATTCTTAAATTATGAATTAATCAGTTTTAGCTGTAAGTGCACCCATTAAATAAATTACATAGACTGATGCAATCATTTCTTCCTTAGCACTAGTTCATACTGCCTTTGTAATTAAGTTTAATTACTTTAAGTAGTGATTTATCTTGTGATCTGAAAGTTTGTACTGTATATATTCACTAATCCTATAAATTGTATAAGGTCATTGAAAAAATGTGCTTGAATTTTGTTATTCCAAAATAAGGGAAGGGTGCTGGAGGCTGATGGGAAGCTGGACAAAGGGAGGAAAGCAGATTTGAAAGAGGATGCAACAATAGTGCTTTGGTGATGTATCCTAGCTGGGTAAGCAATATTTAAAGAGTTGGTTGTAAGTATATTACATATAGGCCTAAATCTCATTCAGTCATAATGTTGGACATTTCCTAGCCAATTTAAAAGTATACAAAGACACATAAAAGGTGTAAGTTGTTCTGGGTTATTAAATGCCATCAAAAGAAATCCAGCCCATGAATGGCAGTTTATGATTAGGACCTACAATATGCTACTACAGCGCATCAGCATGGGTCAGGACTATTTTCACATTCCCAATTTCCATATTACATTTTCCCACTGCAACCTAGGCAGCTGATTATGGCAGATAACAATCACACGGAAGGTTGGTAGTCAGTCAAAGCACCAGACAGTTGGCCCACCCCACACCTGAGTCCATGGACATCGACAGTGGCTGACTAAAAATAGCCACCCTCCTGGGCCCTAGTGGGTTGCAGATCATGGTTAATACAGGCACAACTCCTATAATCCATTTTCCCCCAGACCAGCTTTTATACATGAATACAGCCCTTCTTTTTGTCTGAATCCCAAAAGGCTACCAATAGTGGTTTATCATGCACTTTCCTGCCAGCTATCTGACACTTTGTACCATAAATGGGTCAGAGGTCTAGTATTCATCAATCACCCAATCTTCAATTCATGATGGAGGGAATAATTGATCAAATCCTGACTGCTGAGTCAGTAACCTCCACCCAGTATGAATACTGACAGCTTCTGTAGTTCAAGGGGGTCATGCTACCCATGCTACCACTAAGTGATGGCTAAGGGCACTGTAATGAGAACAGTACTGTGGTGAGTGGCACCTACTTAGGACCAGTGGCTTTGACATCTGGCAAAACATGAAAGAAGCAGGTTTACATTATGAAGTACAACTTTATTTGTGCAATACATGATTCTGTGAATACAGACTTTTTCAAAACACTCAGAGCAGTAGATCAGGAATGCTGACAAGGGACCACTTGCAGAACTCCCATCCATCTGACATCACCAAACCTTGCATGTTTTGTGCTGTGAGCTTTGCCAAAGGCTTCGGTACAAAGTAAGAGACTGGTGTGCTTTCTTCATTTATAAATTCTGACCAGAAAGGCATGCTGAGTAGACACTCATTTCCAGGTGTGAACTAGAGTAGGGATCTACAAAGGAAACATGGATAATGCAGGTACAGTTGTTCACAGCAACAAACATTAAAATATAAAGCCATCCACAATTAAATAGTTGCAGTAGTCTAATAAAATCTGCTGTAGTCCAAATGGTATTAATATTAATATTAGTTAGTTGGTTAGCCGTTAGTTAGTTAGTTAGTTAGTTAGTTAGTTAGTTAGTTAGTTAGTTAGTTAGTTAACTGGGTGAGCTCACTGGAGCAGTGCTCTTTTTACAGTAGTGACTTGGAGGTTGACATAACAATGTTAAAGGGTTTGGGAAAGTACAAAGGCCAATGAGGTATACAGAGCATCAGAGATAGTTACAAGCAGAGTTCACAGACAGATATTCCTTCAGCCTTGCTTTGAAGGTAGCATGGGATTTTGTAGTCTGAAAAGTCTGAATGTGAGACATCAAGGAGTTCCAGTATTGACTGGGTATCCCTGTGATATGACCTAGTGAGCAAGAGATCCAGCATTTAGGACGTGTCTGCGCTCCAGTGAGAATCAGTTGAATCTGGATCACAGAAACAAATTATACAGGGCTGTCAAAAAGACAAAGCATGCAGCATTTTTATAGAACACTACTTTTCTTTGAAATTTGGTGGCAGGTGTCAGTTTGCAGACCAAGGACCCAGATTTAATTACAAGAAGCAATATCTGCAGTATGATACTCACTCTTACTTCTGATGTCAGACAGTTCCTAACTCAATATCACATGCCCAGCTTTACTGTGGTAATATTGACATGTTCAGCATAGGAGTGGGAGAAATTGAGATGTATTCTGTATATTTAAGACTGTCCAAACACTTAATTGGGGTGCTGTGAGCAATCTGTTTTTGTGTTTAAGCATTTTAGGTTTAAAGCCAAAATGCATGTTGTTAGCATTGATTTAATAAGCAAGAGCTTGTTGGCTTGGCTAGCTCTTTAGGAGATGTAGGTCAGACATTTGACCAGAAATTATTTAATCAATACCACTACTATAGATTTGGAATATATTATAACAGTGTCTGCATACAACAGGGTGCTGGAGTGGTTACATACTGAGGGAAAGGCATTAATAAAGAAAGAAAAGCTTTGGATCTAGGATCAGTCTTTGTTGGACACCACATTTGACATCAAGGGGGAGGATATGTTACCTTTATATTTAACAACCTGGCTGCAATTAATTAGGTAGTCATGGAACTAGCTTAAGGAAGAGACACCAAAACCCATGCTTTCAAGTTAATGGGCAATAGCTTATAATTAACAATATCCCAAATACTTTAGACATGTCTAAGAACACTGCTCCTGTCAGCAGACTTTTGCCTATAGCTTGTTAAAGATCATCAGCTAAAGTAATCAAGTCAGTAGAGGTCAGTTGGTATTTTCTGAACCCATATTGACTAAGGTATAGGAGATGTAAGGCATTAATACAAAGGATGGTTTGCTAATAAACAAGCCTTTCTAACAATTTCCCAAGCAGTAAGGCAAGAAATTGATTTGTAGTTACTGGTCCTCTTTGTGGAATGGCACCACTGTAGCTTTTTTCCAAATATCTTGATACATGCCCAGAGGTAGGCGAATTTTTGAACACAGAGACAAAAGTTTTGGATATTAGTGGCACACCAGCTTGGAGCAGGCTATGTGGGAGCCCATAACTTTCCTCAGAACTGTTCTCATTTAAATTAGTTAGGAGTTAAAGCATCTCTTTGAGAGTAGCGACTCTTAGATAGAATGAGCCATAGTTTGACATGGGACAGTTGAGTGAGATGACCATGAGGGCAGGACTCAAAATAAGTTAGGGCCTTACTGAAAGTGTTGGCAATAATCTGATGCTCAGAGTGAGGCATGCCATAAATAGCTACAGTTATGGGTAACTTTTTGAAACATTTTAATATGTAATTTATCCTCCTACAGAATTCTAAAGAGTTACCCAGGTTGCTTGTTTGTTGCTCTTTAAAAGGGGTGTCTTTGTGAATTTCCCTCTTAGAAGTATTTCTCAGGTGAAAATAATTCTGCCAGTCAATTGTGGAAGAGATATTTTTGTAGCGGGTCCAAGCTCTGTTCTTAGCCTTCAGTAGGTAATGAGTGAATAAGTGATCCAGTCATCATCTAAGAGTTATGCTTCTTGGCCATCTTCTTATTTTGAGGGGCCTAGAAGACAGTAATGGAGACAAATCTTGTGATTAAAAAGTCAATGGTAGTGTTGACATTAACAATGAATCTGACTGAGGATGCAACAAAAGTTAGGGTGTTTATAATGGAGGTTGGAAAAAACTTCAGGAAGTTATAACACATGGTAATCAGAGCTTGTAGTCGGGGGTCCAATTATGCCAGATGCAAAAGGCAGTGGTGTGATCACTATTACCTAACAGAGTCAAGGAAGCTACCAGCTGGTGGTAATCTCTCCTCATACCATATCAAGATCCAGTCAATAAGGGAGTACTTTTGTGACCTGTAGCTAAGGCTAAGAGAAAACACTGGAAAACAAGTGGAAATCTCACTCAACCCATACAAATAAATCAGAACAAAAATAGTAAATATGGTTGAAGTTTTATTCTCATTCAAGCTGTAATTCATGTGGAAGTTATCTCCTTATAAATGATTTTCTCCTTTCAACAGACTTTAAACTTCATAATGTGCTCCTGATGCTTTTTAGTTATTGCATTAAATTATATATTGTGATGTTTCAGAACACAAGCCAGTTCCTTCTTCAGACTCAGGGCTACATTTAAATCTAAAAGAGATATAGAGAAACCAAAATGGAGAATATTTTAAATCTCTTACAAACCAAATGTACAAAAGTTATAATCGTGAGTAAATAATCTTACTTTTATCAGATAGTTGAGGTGGAACTGACCTGTATTTGTTAGGAGCAAATTCTTGGTAGGAAACAGCGTAGGTTTGGACGTGCTGGGTTGGGTGGGGAGTAGGAGCAGTATCAGATTCTAGTTCTAAAGCTCCACAATATTTGCCCCTTCTAAATTAGAAAATAAAAAGATTTATCTAAACATCTGAATATTTTTGATTAAAGCATAACATTCTAATTCGTTGTACGAGTTACTTACTTCAATTTGTCATATTTCAAGTTCAAAATCTCAATAGTTGCGATCACTAGGTGACTTCGTTTCTAAGTTAAGAGGAAAAAAGCCACAAATTAAATCCAAAACAGAAACTAGGTGAGCTCCTGAGTAATTTTGTGTTAATTTATAATCTGTAATCTTTTACCAGATGTAGAGAGCTCAAGATAAAGTTATTTGGAAAATGTTCAATCTATCCCAAAAACACGTTTAACCACCCGTTGCCATTAACTCGGTCACTGTTTTCATTGAGTGATTTCACTGAACACCTTGCAAGGTGAAGAAGATGGGATGGGCTACCTGGATACATGCCAGGTAGCGTGCCAACAACAATCAAGAAATCACCAGGCGGCCCGGTCTAAAAAGAAACTTTTCTGATACATATAAGTTATCATAAAGTCCCCCAATTCTGTGGAAGATTTAAGTCTTTATTATATTATGCTCCAATTCATAATTCAATAATAAAAGGACCCTTAAATAAAAAAAAAATCTACAAAACAAGAATTACAGGTTAATGAAAATCGTTTCATAAACATTAAAAAGATTTGATTCTTTATTAAGGAAGTTATACTCCATAAGCTTTTAATGTTCTGGAATGGAAAATCAATTGGAGAGATAGACATAGAGGTGTGTGGAGACAATAATCATGAAATATATAAAAATAATAGTAGAAGGTATTATTATATAATAAAAGAGAAAGAAAAGGTGGGGAGGGCAAGCTAAGGAAATTTATTATTATGGAAAACCTCAATAGAGATGTACTTACAAGAAGCTAATTATGTGGGGGAAAAAAGGGGGAGAGAACCGCAACGACAACCTGATCCTGTGGTGGGATGAGAACCAAAGTGTATATTTGGAGTCACAAATGAACAAAAGAGAAAAACAAAGTAAATGATATAGTATATGAAATCATTCAAAACTAGTCCAAATCAAATTTTCATTGAGTCCATATCTAGAAGCATTGGTTTTAAGAGTAAAAATCCAACAAGCTTCCCTCTTCAGTAATGTAGATTCTCTATTGCCACCACATGGATTCTCTGGTATCTTCTCTATTCCCAAAACATTTTTTAGGCTGGAAACAGGGTGATGATATTCCAGAAAATGTCTCACTAAAGGAGCTCGAATATCACCTCTTCTGATATTACTTTTATGTTCTGATATTCTCAGTTTCAGAGGTCTGGTAGTCTCTCCAATGTAATGTAGAAAGCAAGGACAAATAATGCAGTAGACAACAAAATCAGTTCTACATGTGATAAACTCCTTAATATCATATTCCTTGTCATTCCATGTACTTCTTATTATTTTGGTTTTCTGTCCACTATTACAGTGGATGCAATTTCCACATGGATAAAAACCAGCAATGTTACTTTTAAGCCACGTTGAGGTTACATTTTCAGGGTGTCAGTGTTGTGCTCTTATCAATTTATCAAGTATGGTGGTTGTTCTCTTAGCTGTAATCCAAGACTTCTGTTCAAATATTTCTTTAGTTATTTCATTTGATTGAAAAATATTCCAATTGGACAAAATGGCATTTTTTATATGACCAAAACTCTCCGAATATTGGGTTGATAATGTTGTTTTCAAAGTATTTTTTGTCTCATTTGTAGGTTTCTCTTTCAATAAAGTTTCTCTTTCCCTGGTATCACACTTATCTTTTGATGTTCTCAGTATTTTATTGGAATAGCCTCTTGATTTAAACCTTTCAGTTAGATCCATGATATTATTTTTGCAACGTTCTGGAGTGCCACTATTTCTGTTAACTCTCAACATCTGGCTGTAAGGGATACTATCTTTAAGTGTTTTGGGATGGAAGCTTTTAGAATGTAAAACAATATTAGTTGATATTTCTTTTCTGTATAGATCTATTACTATCTTCCCATTTTCTTTTATGATTTTGAGGTCCAAAAAAGGAATTTCAAAATTATTGCATTCAAATGTGAAGGAAAGATTTGAACTGGCATTTTCAAGATAATGATGAACATTTCTTGATTCCTGTATTGTTCCTCTCCAGATGATCAAAAATATCATCAATAAATCTTCTATAAAATGGAAGATTTGTTTTGAATTTATTACTTTCTGTTTATATGAATTCACTTTCAAAATAAGCCATATATAAGTTGGCATATGTGGGTGCCATCATGGCTCCCATTGCAGTACCTATTTTTTGTCTATAAAGTGAATCTTCAATGGCAAAATAATTATTTTCCAGTATTATTTTTGTTAGATGTAATAAAAATATTTATTATGTTTGTTCTGTTCTCTTGAAGAAAGGAAAAAATCAAGTGCCATTAATCCTTCACTATGTGGTATGTTAGTGTATAAACTTTTAACATCCAAAGTGACAAGTAATACTTCCTCAAGGTTCTGTTGATTTTGATTCAATTCTTCCAGCAGTTGTATGCAGTGTTTACTGTCTTTGAGGTATGACCAAGTTTGTAATATTAGATTTTTACAATAATTGTCCACATAATTGGATGATGGTTCTGTAATATAGCCAATTCCAGAAATAATGGGTCTTCCAGGTGGCTACACTCGTGTTTTATGTATTTTAGGTATGCAGAAAAATAGGGGTACTCTTGGTGTTTTATTTATGAGTTCTTATGAGACCCACTGTTCTATAATATTTCTGTCATTTGCTTCAGTGACAATTTCTGTTATCATGGTTCTTAGTTGTTGGAAAGGTGTATTTCTGACTTTTTCATAAGTGTTATGATCATTAAGTTGTCTTTATTTATTTATTTATTTGTATTTCAGATTACACCTTTGAGCCAAGGGCTCTTTTACAAAGGTTCCACATCAAGGCAATAAGGACAATAAGGTACAAAACGTAACATGATCATTACAATGGAACTTACAAAAAAAAAAGGTAATTAAGGTTACAATAATAGCAGCCAAAGGCATTATCAAGGAATTGTGTTGCGAGTTAATTACACAGTACAAGTCATAGGCAGCTCAGTGAAGCTCTGTTAGGAGTGGGTTAGTGGGAAAAAGGAAAGAAGATTGGTGGTGAGGGGGTGGTATAGGAGACAGAGAGAGGAAGGAGGGAAGAAATGGGGAGGGCATTGTGTTGGGTATGTGGTAGATGGGAAACAGCAAGGGAGGAGGAAAGGGGGGATGAAAAAGAAAAGGAGACAGATTCATCTTATACCCAGTAATGGGGGTTAGGAGAGGAGGAGGAGGAGCTGAGGCAGTGAGGAGGGATGCGCAAGGGAAGTATGCCTGGAGGGGATTATAAGAAGCAATCACAGAAGGCACTAGCCATGAGGTGTTGACGCAGTTTACACTTAGAAGCACCACTCGTGGCAATGTTGGAGATTTCTGTAGGTAGCAAATTGAACCAGGTGGAGGCTCTGACAAGGTAAGAATGCTGAGCTTGAGAGGTCTGACAGCGAGGTATTGTAAAGGTTAGACTGTCCGATCTTCTAGTTAGATGGCGGACATGCTGCAGGGTCAATATTGATTGGACTCCAGGGGGCATAAGGCCCAGTGATGTCTTTTTAGCTAGGATGCAGGTCTGGTGCTTTAGCCTGCCGCATAGCTGGAGCCAGTTAGCCTGCTCATAAATGTCACATGCATGAGAAGGGCAGGCAGCTGAAATAAGGAGTCTACATGCCTTATTAAGGGCTACAGCTATGTGCCGGATTGCAGTATCAGGAGCGGATCCATAGATAACAAGCTCGTAGTCAATAGCTGAGATAACAGAGCTCTGGATAGCGAGCTTCAAGACTTCAGCTGTTAAGCAATGTTTATGCTTGTATAGTAGCCCTATTCAGGAGTTCACAGTTTTAGCGATATTGTCAATGTGTTTGGTATACGAGAGGGAGCAGTCAAGGGTCAGGCCCAGATATATAAACATATCCACCTGCTCAAGAGTGACGCCTTCATGGTTGTTAATTATGAGCTCATGGTCCCTGTACTTGTTGTGGGTTCCATGGAACAACATTGTTTTCATTTCTTAAACACTCTGTTCTATAATCTTCTTTATCTAAGAGTACTATTCCACCCCCTTTATCAGCTGGCTTAATTATTATTGTATCATCTCTGCTCAAGCTGTCTAGGGCTTCATATTCCACTTTGGTAAGGTTGTAATTTGTTGGTTGTGATATGTTCTCCACCAATATTTTTCTATGTCTTTATTAACTTTTTCAATAAAGCATGTTACATTGACTGGTGTGAATCCCGTTGGATCAAAACTGGATTTTGTTCACAACGCCTGTTTTAATTCATATCATGCTTTCTTTTCTGACTTATTTTCATTAGATTATTCCCTTGTGTCAAACAATTGTTTAAGTCTAACCTTCCGAAAAAACTTTTCCAAATCTATTTTCAATTCAAAAGGATTTAACTTCTGTGTTAAGCTAAAAGAAAGACCATAGTTAAGAACTTTTTCCTCTGTAAAGGTTAATTTTCTGTGTGGCAAGTATAAATATTTAATTTTGCATATTCCACGATCTCAGTTTGTGTGTTTTTCCTTTTCTTGATCTTCTCCATCTACGTCTCTTTCTTTTTCTTTTTTCTTTGATCCCAAAGGACCTGCCTGTTCTGAGCCCTTCTGAAAATCTCTCCCCATTTGCCTTTCATGTTGTTGCCAGTAGGGGTACTAGGAGAGTCTCTTTCATAATAGCTACCTATCTGTTGTTGACATTGACTATATGGTCTGTTATAATAATTAGAACATCTTCTTCTGTAATAAGGTTTCCTATAACCAGATCCTCTAAATGTTCTAGTTTCATAATTCTCTATACCAGAAGTACTAGGAGATGTTAATGTGTCCTCCAAATTAAAGAAGTTAGTATTATGTTCTGAGCTTTTCCAGTTATAATTGGTGCCATTTTTATAGTCATTTATGTCCCTTTTGAATTTATTGACTTTTATACTTCAAATGTGATTATCATATTCAGCCAGAGATTTCTCAATTTTTTCAAGTAAAAGTTTTAGTTGTGTAGTATCTACTGTTTCTTTCAGTTTAGTTTCTATTGTTAGGATTTCCTCCAGTACTCTCATTTGTTCAGTAGTTAATGTTTCTATTAAAAGTAACATAAAGTCAAAGGAACATTTTCCTCTAATTCCATCCCACTTAACTTGGAAACCCTCTGGGGTAAAGCCTAATTGAGATTTGACTAGTACCCTTAGTCCCCTGGGTATTCTTTTTTTGTTTCATATATTCCAGTAAGGTCACAGCATGCCAATCTAGCCTTATCTCTCTTTCTTTTAAAGATTCTAATTTGTTGATAGATGTCTTAGGTAATGCTACTGTATCAGTTTGATCAATATGTTGTTTACTTTTTACTAAATACATAATTCTAGTGGCTTCTTCTGTGTTAATACTTATTGCTGTGGATCTATTATCTGTAATTTTGCCAAGTTCCATGAACGTCGCCATGATAATTAATTTGCAGTTTAATTTTATCTTCTAGGTCCTTCTGTATAACTTTAGGAAGATCGTAATCCTAATCCATATAGGAAAAACAGTATCTATCCACAATTTTAATCTTCCAAGGTTCCTTTTAATATTATGAAGAGGTAGGGGAGTGAGACTAAGTGGATAATTATTGTAGCAGAAAACAAGTGGAAATCTTACTCACCACATACAAATAAATCAGAAAAAAAGTAGTAAATATGGCTGAAGTTTTATTCTCATTCAAGCCTTAATTCATATGGATGTTTTCTCCTTATAAATGATTTTCTCTTTTCAACAGACTCTAAACTTCATAATATGCTCCTGATGCTTTTTAGTTATTGCATTAACGTACATATTGTGACGTTTCAGAACACAAGCCGGTTTCTTCTTCAGACTCAGGGCTATATTTAAATCTAAAAAAGATACAGAGAAACCAAAATGGAAAATATTTTAAATGTCTTACAAACCAAATGTATAAAACTTATATTCGTGAGTAAATAATCTTACTTTTATCAGATAGTTCAATTGGAACGGACCTGTACTTGTTAAGAGCAAATTCTTGGTAGGAAACAGCGTAAGTTTGGACGTGTTGGGTTGGGGGGGATAGGAGCAGTATCAGATTCTAGTTCTAAAGCTCCACAATTTTTTGGCCCTTCTAAATTAGAAAATAGAAAGATTTATCTAAACATCTGAATATTTCTGATTAAAGCATAAAGCTCTAATTCATTAAAAGAGTTTCTTACTTCAATTTGTCATATTTCAAGTTCAAAATCTCAATAGTTGTGATCACTAGGTGACTGTGTTTCTAAGTTAAAAGGAAAAAAGCCTCAAATTAAATCCAAAACAGAAACTAAGTGAGCGCCTAAGTATTTTTGTGTTCATTTATAATCTGTAATCTTTTATCTGATGTAGAGTGCTCAAGATAAAGTTATTTGGAAAATCTTCAGTCATAGAAACATATAGGTTGATGGCAGATAAGGACAGCAAGGCTCATCCAGTCTCCCCATTTCTTTTTCTACCTTATAAATGTGCCATCGGCCTTTGCCCTGTCAGTGGCCTATCTATTTATACTCATCTGTATTGCTCCCTTTTGCCTATCCCATGCCTGTTTAAAGCCCTGAACAGTATTTATAGCCATCACTTACTGAGGTAGGACATTCCATGCATCCATCACTCTTTCTGTGAAAAAGAATTTCCTCACATTCCTTCTTAATCGGCCTCCCTCTAATCTCATGCTGTGTCCTCTTGTCTTGCTATTTTTCTTATATTTGAACATGTTATACTCTTTCACCTTGTTAATGCCCTTAAGGTGTTTGAATGTTTCGATCATATCATCTCTTTTCCAATTGATTCCAAAAACATGCCTAACCACCTGTTGCCATTAACTCAGAAGCTGTTTCCAATGAGTGATTTCACTGAACACCTTGCAAGGTGAAGAAGAGGGGCCAGGCTGCTTGGATGCATGCCAGGTAGCATGCTAATGTCAATCAAGAAGTCACCAGGTGGCCCAGTCTAAGAAGAAACTTTTCTGATACATATAAGTTATTAAAAAGTCCTCCGCTTCTATGGAAGATTTAAGTCTTTATTATATTATGCTCCAGTTTGCAATTCAATAATTAAAGGACCCTTAAATAAAAAAAAAAATTCTATAAAACAAGAATTCAGGCTAATGAAAATCATTTTGTAAACATTAAAAAGATTTGATTCCTTATTAAGGAAGTTATACTCCATAAGCTTTTAATGTTCTGGAATGGAAAATCAAATGGAGAGGTAGACATAGAGGCGTGCGGAGATAATAATCATGAAATATATAAAAATAATAGTAGAAGAAGGTATTATTATAATATAATAAAAGAGAAAGAAAAGGTGGAGAGGGCAAGCTAAGGAAAATTATTATTATAGAAAATTTCTATAGAGATGTACTTACAAGAAACTAATTATGTGGGGAAAAAAAGGGGAGAGAACTGCAACCACAACCTGAACCAGTTGTGGGATGAGAACCAAAGTGTATATTTGGAGTCACAAATGAACAAAAGAGAAAAACAAAGTAAATGATATAGTATGTGAAATAATTCAAAACTAGTCCAAATCAAATTTTCATTGAGTCAATATCTAGAAGCATTGGTTTTAGGAGTAAAAATCCACCAAGCTTCCCTCTTCAGTAATATAGATTCTCTATTGCCACCACATGGATTCTCTGGTATCTTCTCTATTCCAAAATATTTTAGGCTGGAAACAGGGTGATGATATTTCAGTAAATGTCTCGCTAAAGGAGATCGACTATCACCTCTTCTGAGAGGAGAGAACAGAACAAACCTAATAAAGAATTTTTATTACTTCTCACAAAAATAATACTGGAAAATAATTATTTTGCCTTTGAAGATTCACTTTATAGACAAAAAATAGGTACTGCAATTGGAGCCATACTGGCACCCACCTATGCCAACTTGTATATGGCTTATTTTGAAAGTGAATTCATACAGACAGAAAATAATAAATTCAAAACAAATCTTCTATTTTATACAAGATTTATTGATGATATTTTGATCATCTGGAGAGGAACAATACAGGAAGCAAGAAATTTTCATCATTATCTTGAAAATGCCACTTTAAATCTTTCCTTCACATTTGAATGCGATCATTTTGAAATTCCTTTTTTGGATCTCAAAATCATAAAAGAAAATGGGAACATAGTAACAGATCTATACAGAAAAGAAATATCAACTAATACTGTTTTACATGCTAAAAGCTTCCATCCCAGAACACTTAAAGATAGTATCCCTTACAGCCAGATGTTGAGAGCTAAAAGAAATAGTGGCACTCCAGAACATTGCAAAAATAATATCATGGATCTAACTGAAAGGTTTAAATCAAGAGGCTATTCCAATAAAATACTGAGAACATCAAAAGATAAATGTGATATCAGGGAAAGAGAAACTTTATTGAAAGAGAAACCTACAAATAAGACAGAAAATACTTCGAAAATATCATTATCAACCCAATATTCGGAGAGTTTTGGTCGTATAAAAAATGCCATTTTGTCCAATTGGAATATTTTACAATAAAATGAAATAACTAAAAAAAATATTTGAACAGAAGTCTTGGATTACAGTTAAGAGAACAATCACCATACCTGATAAATTGATAAGAACACAACACTGGCACCCTGAAAATGTAACCTCAACGTGGCTTAAAAGTAATATTACTGGTTTTTATCCATGCAGAAATTGCATCCACTGTAATAGTGGACAGAAAACCAAAATAGTAGGAAGCACATGGAATGATAAGGAATATGATATTAAGGAGTTTATCACATGTAGAACTGATTTTGTTGTCTACTGCATTATTTGTCCTTGCTCTCTATATTACATTGGAGAGACTACCAGACCTCTGAAACTAAGAATATCAGAACATAAAAGTAATATCAGAAGAGGTGATTTTCACTCTCCTTAGTGAGACATTTTCTGGAATATCATCACTCTGTTTCCAGCCCACCCAATTTTTTTTGGAATAGAGAAAATACCAGAGAATCCACGTGGTGGCTATAGAGAATCTACATTACTGAAGAGTGAATCTTGGTGGTTTTTTACTCTTTAAACCAATGCTTCTAGATATGGACTCAACGAAAATTTGATTTGGACTAGTTTCAAATGATTTCATATACTATATCATTTACTTTGTTTTTCTCTTTTGTTCATTTGTGACTCCAAATATACACTTTGGTTCTCATCCCACCACTGGTTCAGGTTGTGGTTGCGGTTCTCTCCACTTTTTTTCCCCCATAATTAGTTTCTTGTAAGTACATCCCTATAGAGATTTTCTATAATAATACTTTTCCTTAGCTTGCCCTCCCCACCTTTTCTTTCTCTTTTATTATATAATAATACCTTTTTCTACTATTATTTTTATATATTTCATGATTATTGTCTCTGCATGCCTCTATGTCTATCTCTCCATTTGATTTCTCATTCCAGAACATTAAAAGCTTATGGAGTATAACTTCCTTAATAAGAAATCAATTTTTTTTAATGTTTATGAAATGATTTTCATTAACCTGTAATTCTTGTTTTGTAGAATTTTTTTTTTTATTTAAGGGTCCTTTTATTATTGAATTGTGAATTGGAGCATAATATAATAAATACTTAAATCTTCCATAGAAGCGGGGGGACTTTCTGATAACTTATATGTATCAGAAAAGTTTATTTTTAGACCGGGCCACCAGGTGATTTCTTGATTGAAGTTGGCATGCTACCTGGCATGCATCCAAGTAGCCTAGCCTCTCTTCTTCACCTTGCAAGGTGTTCAGTGAAATCATTCATTGGAAACAGTGTCTGAGTTAATGGCGATTGGTGGTTAAGCGTGTTTTTGGGATCGATTGAAGATGTTCCAAATAACTTTATCTTGAGCTCTCTACATCTGGTAAAAGATTACAGATTATAAATTAACACAAAAATACTTAGGAGCTCACCTAGTTTCTGTTTTGGATTTAATTTGTGGCTTATATCCTTTTAACTTAGAAACACAGTCACCTAGTGATCGCAACTATTGAGATTTTGAACTTGAAATATGACAAATTGAAGTAAGAAACTCATATAACGAATAAGAGTTTTATGCTTTAATCAAAAATATTCAGATGTTTAGATAAATCTTTTTATTTTCTAATTTAGAAGGGGCAAATATTGTGGAGCTTTAGAACTAGAATCTGATACGACTCCTACCCCCCCAACCCAGCACGTCCAAACCTACGCTGTTTCCTACCAAGAATTTGCTCCTAACAAATACAGGTCAGTTCCACCTCAACTATCCGATAAAAGTAACATTATTTACTCACGATTATAACTTTTGTACATTTGGTTTGTAAGACATTTAAAATATTCTCCATTTTGGTTTCCGGATATCATTTTTAGATTTAAATATAGCCCCAAGTCTGAAGAAGGAACCGGCTTGTGTTCTGAGATGTCACAATATATATGTTAATGCAATAACTAGGAAGCATCAGGAGCATATTATGAAGTTTAGAGTCTGTTGAAAAGAGAAAATCATTTTTAAGGAGATAACTTCAATATGAATTACGGCTTGAATGAGAATAAAACTTCAGCCATATTTACTATTTTTGTTCTAATTTATTTGTATGGGTTGAGTGAGATTTCCACTTGTTTACTGCAGCAATAATTATCTGCTTAGTCTCACTCCCCTACCTCTTCATAATATTAAAAGGAACCTTGGAAGACTAAAATTGTGGATAGATAATAGAAAACACTGCAACTTACTTTAGGTTGACATATTTTATTATAATAGTATAAGTGAGGAAATGCTACCAGACCAGTTAAGTTTGAAATCAACCAAAACAGTTAACTCATTAGGTGCCAAGGAACTGACCATCAGAGTCATATGTTTGAGGTGTTGCATGGCACTTGCTGGAGACTGTAGACACAACATAATTGACTGTACTTTTTTTGAAGACCCTATGCATAGTTGCAAAATATGCCATTGACAGAAGAGACCAGCAGGGGGTGGGGTGAAGGAGACAACCTCAGCAGCATTTAGGTTATAATTTAAAAAATGTACCACCACCCCATTTCTTTAACCTGTCCCTTCAAAATACACTGTAATCAGGGTGAAACATGATGGCTAGCTTTAGATGGTTTTACACATGATTCACTAATACAACACATACAATGTATTTCAATGTGTTTACATAACTGGTATGATGTATGCTTGTGTGACTTAGAAACATTGTGACTGTTCAATTCTCTATCTGTGGGATATACCACCATGTAGGGCTACAACAGTGAGAAACCTTAGTGAAGGGTTCCTCCTCATAGGTACTGTGGGAATGATTCCCTTGGCTAAAGGTAGCTTAGGAAGAAGCCCACTAGAAAGAGAGACATACCACTGGAGGAGGAGGAGGGGAGGATGGTGGGGCAATGAAAGAAAATAATCTTGGACTAGCCAGGAGGAGTGGCCTTTAAAGGCCTGATGGGTGAGTGGTTTGTTGCTCCACCCATTAAACTACAGGCATAGCCTTGCAATTCACTGTGCTTACACACACAACTGGTATGATGTGTGCTTGTGTGACTTAGAAACATTTTGGCTGTTCGCCTCTCTATTCATGGGATATACCACCCTGTAGGGGCATGATGGAGAGGAATCCTAGTGAACAGTTCCCCTCCTATAGGTGCTGTGGTAAGGATTCCCTTGGTTAAAGGTAGTTTAGGAAGAAGTCCAAAAAGAATACTCAAAAGGGTGTCGTACATTGAAGGAGGCAAGAAGTCAGAAGATATCAAGGCCAGAAATGAAGGTGAAAGACATAGGTGAGAAGGACTGGAGAGGAACAAGAGATGATGAGAATTATGGATGAAATGAAAGCTGACAAGATACAGAAGGGCAGACTTCCTAAGGAGAGAGGGAACAGCCACGGCCACCATCTGACTTCATCCAACAGTGTAACCTAACTACAGAACCTATGAAAAGCACTAACCTTGTCTATGATTATGACCATTGGCACTGAGGAGAGGGAAAAAACCCTCTGAAGTGGAAACCTTGGGGATCCAAGGCCTAGGTCACCTTTCCTCTAAGCTGAAGGATGTTTTGGTTAGTGACGGCCCAGTTACTGTAATTTAGAGTTGATATTGAGGGAAGAGTAAAAAATTCCAGTTTAGATAAAGCTCTCACTCTTTCCTTCTAACAGGAATACTGTTGAGGGTTGTGAGTGAAGTCTCTGCAACTAGACACCCAAAAACAAAGGATGAGATAAATGACCGCTAAGGCACTGAGCCAGCCTACGTGAGACTATGAAACAGACCAAGTGAACCAGAGATGGTCAGATGGAGAATGGAGTAGATGGTGCCTCTGAACCCACTCAGGAAGCCAAAGGGGCTCTGATGATGAGAGCCCTACCCCTTGCAGTTTGAAGGCATATATTCTGCATCCACAGGTGTCACTGAAATGAGGGATGACCGGTAGGTCCACCCGGAGCAACGAAATTCTAACTGTGGGCCAGGGAGAAGGTCCCCACTCCGAGCTTCGCATGCTGTAAATGCAGACTTCATGGGAGCAAAGCAAGCCCATCGGTTATAAGTTAGCCCTGAGCCATGGGGCAATGGATACAGAAGGCATGTCCCTGAGCAGAGAGCAAGCAGGTCAATTTGAGGTAGCATGGAACCCATTTGAGTGGTATGCTCAAGTAGGCAATGTGAACGAGCAGACCTACAGAGAGGACAAACTTGAGTGAAGGAATCCCTGATGAGGGTCGGAAGGAGGCTAGATGTGGTTAGTAACCACAGGAGTTTATGCCAACTGGGTAAATTGAATGCCAAATTAGGAGTGGGTTGAACCGTATGTAGGCAGAAGAGACAACAGCATAGTGAAACCTGCAGCCAATGGGGGAGGTACAAAGAACCTGGAGTAGTGAGATAGGAACTATGAAGTCAGAATAGATGAGTGGAGGATCTAGATGAATATACAAGGTTCACTGAGGGATGGAAGCCTAGGAGGTCAGTATGGACTGCAGACAGGGAATGAAGGAGCTGAAAGGAAGAGATGAGGATGGCTAGGTGAAGCCTGCAGCCTACAAAGAGTGGAGGAGTAGACACGGGAGGACAGAATGGTCGAGAACAAATGAACAGTAGATGACGGTAGATTGAAAACCTGATCACGTTAAGGTGAAGTATGAAATGGATGATATACAATAATGAAATGAAGCCTGGAAGGCCAGTATGGTGAAGGTGAGATATGAAATGGATGATGTATGGTAATAAAATGAAGCTGTGATGGCAGGTATGGGTAAGGTGAGGTATGAAATGGATGATGTACGATAATGGATGAAAGCTTTAAAGGCCGATACAATTAAGGGTAGGTAAGAATGTAAGTAGGGTATAGGAAGGATGAGGTTCCATAACAATGGAAATCTGATACAGAGCGGAGGATATATGAGTCGAGTGGTCCAGAATGTAGAACTAGGTAAGAGGAGGATATGAATAGGTATGATGATAGCAGGATAGGGAAGCATCTCCAAAAAGAAAGTGCAATGAAGCACGAGTATGGAAAAAGAAATGATATGATGCCAGCAGTAAGGGAGTGGAAATGAAGGCGAACCATGGACTCTGAGAGACACACCTGGACTGACTCCAGTGGAAGGTGGTATGGCCAGAAATGAAACTCCATCCACTATGGGCTGGTAAGCATGGGGGTATAGGAGGGACGAGGGTTGGGAACGAATGGGTCATTGCAAGCTCCATAACCGATGGAAGGATATACTACTGGTTGTCAACAGTTGAGACAGATGGTATAGGTGTTCAGCAGAGAGTATCAATTATAGCTGGGTAATGGATTGAAAAGTTTGAAAAGGGCAATACCAGCAGTGGCAGGTTGACATGGAGTGAATGAATCCATGCTGAGAGGTCTGGAATGCAGGTAAGGAGATTGTGAAAGTAGTACTATATGATACCTAGGAGTCCCTGGCAGGACCAGCAGAAAATGAAGACTGGAATAGCAATGGCCAGCCTATAGGGTAGGAAACCCAAAAATAAAATGGAGAGCCAGAGGGCAAAGGTGAGCCTAAGGCCGGGTGGTCAGGATGAAACACAGAGAAGAGAAAATGAGAGACAATTGCATGGTGCTGCAGTATGCATCTGTAAGCAGCAGCACTGGTAATGGTTGCATGCACCCACTCCCACCATGTCTATGCAGAATGAGGTGTGGAGGGAGCAGATAAACAGCAGTCTGAAATGGAGAACCTCTGGTGTGGGATTGCTACCTGCCAGAGTACAGGGATCCAACAACAAATGAACAGTACCTGGCAGTGATTCTGTCACCAGACACTATGATGCAAAAACTTGGATCCAGGTAAAAGTGAATCAGTGATTTGGTGTCTGCAGTGAGTTGGGCAGGAGCCAGAAGGATGGGCAATGGAACTAAGGAGTAGGAGGAAGCAGGAGAAGACAAGCAGGAGTCCTGGACAGGTGTGGACCAGGAACAGCCACCAAGGAAGAATCTAGCAGCGGGGAAGGGCAAAGGGATGGGAAGGGAGGCAGGATGAGCATACACAAAAAGAGCAGCCAAACACAATGGGAAGGAGGGTAGACAATGGAAGGGAGTGGTGAAGTGGGAGCCAGAAGGCCAGCAGAGGTAAGGGAGAAGGGAAATGGAAAGCAAGGAGGAACGATCAAGCCAACTGTGGTGGGGGCCCAGTGCAGAGGAATGGTGTGAGAGCAGTGGCAGAGAGCCCCTTCAAAACTCCACTGGAACGGCTGGGCCCAAGCAGGAAGCTGAAGGGTGATGCACCAGAGCAGCTGAGTAAGGATGAGTGCGAGAGCTGGTGAAACACAAAGGACAAATGGCAGGAAACACTGCCAAAGGAGCGAGGTAAGGAGCAATCCAGTGGCCGGAGGCAACCACAGAAACATAGGCTGAAGCATGGAATGAGGAAGAGCAGCACCTCTGCCCACAACAAAAGAAATGAATCCTGGACTAGCCAGGAGGAGTGGCCTGTAAAGGCCTGATGGGGGAGTGGTTTGTTGCTCTGCCTATTGAACTACAAGCATAGTCTTGTAAAAACATATATGCTAGGCAGCATTTTGCAGAATCCATTATGAAACATCATTCACTCTGTGCTCCTGCACACACACACACACACACACACACAGATATACCCAGAACATAGCATCTGCCTCCTTTGTACACTGTATAATGGATATTGGATATAACAGACAAAAATTGTATGAACAGATCTGTCTGTTATAACAGGCTTGCACTGTGACAAATGCTACCTGGTTGGTATCGGTCTAAACAGGCATCATTGTCAGGCAACTCAGCCAGAACATTGCAAGCATTCAAATGAGCAATATTTAGGTGCTTATAGTTGTTACATGAGGTGGGGGAACCTGTGACTTTGGAACTGTGACTGACTGCATAAGGGTCAAGATTTAGCTCAATTTCACTAGCAAATAGTATCAGCACTGGATGAAACAATGGGAGGTTACAGTTGCTTGCATATCTGCAGTGCAGCTTAGGTTTTGAAACTGTGTGGACCAAGATTGTTAGCAAACCCAAGGGCACGGTAATGGACTCCTACATAATAACAGCTTCCAGGGTAGAGGGCAGGAAATGAACCCTGGGGAATGGATGAGTGACATGGCTGCTGGGTGAAGTCATGATTGCAAGAGTTACAGAGTAATGTATTTAACAGGAAGAAGTAATATATTAATAAAATAAAACAATAAAATAGTGATGTGAAGATAAGTAGTGGGTCTATATTTGGTAGCAGTGATAAGCAAACAGAACAGTAGGGCATGAGGCCAGAAAAATGCAGGTGTGAGCTGTAAGTGTGGTAGGTGTACTGTACAAATGCAGATATCCTGCAGGGGCAGGTAATGTAAAGCAGATAATAGGTGATAAGGAGACAAAAAGAGAAAAGGAAGGGAAATTATCAGAATGGTAATTAAATCTTGGAGGCCTTGTGTGCAAATACTAGAAGTCTAGGATATAAGATTCCAGATCTAGAAGCGCTCATTGAAGAGGCTGACATAGATATTGTGGCTATTACTGAGTCATGGTGCAATAAAAATCATGACTGGGACACATGGCCATACAAAGCTATAATCTGTTTAGAAAAGGATACAGAGGGTAAAAAAAGAGGTGTTGTGTTATTTTATGTAAGGGAAAGCATTAAAGCAACATAGACACGGAATGCAGGTGGGAGCACAAGTACTGTAGGTCACTCTGGAAAAGGGAAATAGGGCTACCATTTGCGCTGGTGTGATAGACAGACCTCCATCATGGGGGGGGGGGCTAGACAGGATACCATTGGAAGACACTGGTAAATTGGCAGAAAAAGGGGAAAATGCAGCTAGTGGGGGACTTCAGATTGCTGGATGAAGAGTGGGAGTCTCCCAACTGCAGCTTCAGCTAGAAGCAGGAACATCCTGGACTGCCTATGATGGATCTTCATCAGGCAACTAGTCAGTGAACCCACTAATAATGGGGCTATACTGGATCTAGTACTTATAAATAGGGAGAGTGTGGCAGACCTCAGTGTGGGAAGTCACCTGGATAGCAGTGATCACTGTACAGTGTGGTCCAAAATAAGGACAAAGGCAGACTACAACCACACTAAGGCAAGGTTTCTGGGTCCAGTACTTCAGAAGGACAGATTTTATGAAGATGTGTAAATGCCTAAAGGGTGATCTGGAAGGGATAGATTCCCTAGAAGGAGTGGAAGAAAAATGGGAAAAATTGAAGAGGCCCATACTGAAGACGACAAATCTCTGTGTCAGGCAAGTGAGCAAAAGTAAGAGGAAATACAGACCAATATAGTCCTCGAGAGAGGTGGCTGAAAATGGCAAAAAGGGTGGCATTCAGAAGATATAAGGAGACACAGAGGAAGGAGGATGGGGAAGAGTATCAGCAGAAATAGGGATAGGCAGCAAAAGTAGTAAGGAGTGTAACGGCAAAACCTGAAGTGAAGATAGCCCAAGAAGTAATGAAGGGTGCAAGACAATTTTTGAGTATATAAATGAAAAGAGGAGGACAACGGGAGAAATCATAAGATTAAAAAAAGGATAGGGATGACTGTGCAGAGGAAAAAGCAGGCATACTAAACAAATACATTTGTTTGGTATTCTTGGTGAAGGAAGAAGGGAAGGGCCACAAAAAAGCAATATGCAGTCTGTAAGAAGGGAAATGGATACTGTTCCATTTTTAGAAGAGAGGATGCTAGAGGGATTTGCTAGTTTGAAAGCAAAAAAAGCAATGGGACCAGACGGGGTACATCCTAGAGTATTGAAAGAACCCAGAGAGGTACCGGCTATACAGTACCTCTGACAGTCCTTTTCAACAGCTCAATGGAACAGTATAAGGTTCTAGATGACTGGTGGAGTGCAGATGTAGTCCCTCTTTATAACAGTGGTAATAGAGAGGAGGCTGTAATTGTATGCCAGTCAGTCTGACCTTGCTGGTGGAAAGTTAATGGAAACAATATGCAGTAGAAGGAGAGGATAGTGGGTTATCACAAATCTAATGGGTTACAAGACCAGAGATAGCATGGGTTCATTAGACAGAGGTCATGTCAAATGAATCTGATAGATTGCTTTGATTGGGTGACAAATTATTTGGATCAGGGTGGTGCAGTAGATGTGGCTTACCTAGATTTAGTAATGCATTTGACACCTTTCTAGACAGAAGACCATTAAAGAAGCTAGGGAGCTTAGCAGTGGGTCCAAAGGTGACAACCTGGGTAAGAAATTGGTTAGCAGAAAGGAGACAGAGGGTGGTGGTAAATAGAGTTTACTCAGACAAGAGGAAGGTGACCAATGGGGTACCTCAGAGATCAGCGCTGGGACTGGTCCTCTTTAATGTATTTATAAGTGACATTGCAGAGTAGCTGGAGGGGAAGGTCAGCCTCTTTGAACAGGATACCAAAATCTGGAATAGGGTGAACATTCCAGTTTGGTGAAAAGGATGAACAGAGACATGAGAAAATTCTAGGAGTGGTCAAGGGTATGACAACTGGGGCTCAATGTGAAAAAGTGGAAAATAATGCACTGCAGGTACAGAAACTCAGTGGCTGAAAACAAAATGGGAGAAGCGTTATTGACAACAACCAAGAAGAACAGACAGCTAGGTGTAATCATCTCAAGAGACCAAAAGATAGCCAGGCAGTTTGACAAAGCAGCCAGGAAGGCTCGTGTGATGCTGGGGTTCATAGGGAGAAGAATTACTAGGAGAAGTAGGGAGGTTGTGTTATTTCTGTATGGGTCACTGGTGGATTTCATCTGGAATACAGTTCTGGAGATCATATCTTCAAAAGGAAATAGATGGAGTGGAGGTAGTTCAGAGGAAGGCAACTAAAATGGTGCTGGGTCTGCACCAGAAGACCTATGAAAAGAAATTAAGGGATAACTAGGGGAACTCAGTATGTATACCCTGGAAAAGAAGAGGGAGAGGGGGATATGACAGAAACCTATAAATACTTAACGGGGTAAATAAGGTACATGACTGAAATATTTTTCAGAAACAAATGTGCTCGAGAACAAGCGGGCATGATATGAAGCTGGAAGGGGGAACATTCATGAAAGATGTAAAAATGTTCTTCTTCATGGAAAGAGTGGTGGATTCCTGGAAGTGTTTACCAACTGAGGTGATAGGAGCAAAAATAGTGGAAGGGTTCAAGAAATTTTGGGATAGGAATAAAATAATCTTAGTGGAAAGCTAGGAGAATAGGGAGAAAGAACTTGAGATTAAGTAGGGTGTACCATGATATGGTAGAAGGGAAAAATGAGCAGACTACAGTAGGTGAGCCAAGTGGTCCTTATCTGCTGAAAAGTTGTATGTTTCCATGAGGCAACTGGGCAGAGTGTCCTTCTGACCTGCCAAAGTCTCTGTAAGGCCACTCATGCAGAGATATGGCTGGATATGAATGCTTTTAAGAAGACTAAGGCCATGCAACCATTGCTGCCAGCCTGCCCAGTTGGCTGCCATGGTTAGGCCACCTGAATGTTCATGAAGGAAGCCGGATAAGATATTGTTGACAGTGAGGGGAGGCCCACAAAATGTGACTTCCCTTGCTCCCACTGCCATAAACAACACATTGATTGCAGGGAGATTCTATAGCATGTTTTTGCCATGCACTTCCATGTACAAAATGGCTGATGGTCAGCCCTTTTGGCTGCCATGGTCAAAAGACTGGTATGGTCACAAATGGAGCCTGAGTGGTGTTGGTGTTACTGAAAGGAGTTGAGGAGGCCATGGAGATAAGCCTGACATTCTCCCACTGCCAAAAGCTGCCAGCCCTCTCCCACGAGATCCTGGAATAACCATTGCCATTGCCATGAACTTCTGTGCTTAAAATAGTCACCCACCAACACAAGGGTTTGCCACAGTCACAAGACCTGAATGATGAAGAAGGGAGCTGGAGAGGGTGTTGATTCTGCCAATGCTAGGTGAGGGGGGGGGACATGGAGATGATCTTACCCTCACACGCACAGCCTCCAGTAACCACTGAAATGCTCCAGAGTGGAATATGGCAGCAATTTGGGGCCAGCACACTGCACAATAGTTTTTCATTTACTGTGATCAGATGTGATGTGATTAATACAGAAGCTTACTGTATTGATCAGCAAGTGAATATTAAATCAAGATTCTAGTGAGACCCCCACACATTTCCAAAAGCACTTGAGAACTTCCAACATCCATGCACTGTGCAATACATTCAGAGAATGCACTGTGAGATGCATAAACCAATGTAAGTATGGAACCTAGATCTCCTTCCTTTCTCACAAATAATAAGCAATTAGAAACTAATTCTATAGAGAAAAGCCCAAAGTATGTACTCTATGCTTACTATTAAAATACAAACTAGATTTATCTGCTGGATAAAATCCAAATTGCTAGAAATTTCATTAAGAGAAAACCACCAGAACAGTTCATCAGTCTCAGGACAGACTCCACAGTAGCACAGAAAATCCTGCAGGCTGGTTTCACAGCAGTCTTAAACCAGGCACAACACTGCCACTGCCACTCACTGAACTATGAACACAGGTCAATAAATGAGATTAGGCAATGAACTCATAATGAAATAGTAGACTCAACAAGACTTTCCCAGTCTCATTCTATGTTCACAACAGAAGTCAGATGCTTGACAGCACCACAGGAGGAGCCATTGACAGTTCATGTCATCCACCACCAAATTAAAATTTCCTCTTCAAACAAACTGTCTATTCTGTTGGTGACCCTCTGCCAATAAACAAAAAGAAATCACATCAGGCATAGATGTGACAGGAAGCAGGCTTGACAGCACCACTGGAGGATACTAAAATATGTGACCAGTTCACTCTAAATATTCCCCTCTTTTTATTTTGTCCACAGTCCTATAGGTGAACTGTCAATTTATAAGCACATCAGAAAAGGTTATAGTCTGCAGTAGGAAGCAGCCTCATGAGTAGTAGCCACAAGTAGAAAATGTGATTCAGCACACAGTCCATGGAGATAATGCATTCATATTCAGTGAATATTGTATTGTCAGTGTCTCAGTAAGCATCATGTTTGCCTCTGGGATTGGATGAGCAAAAAGTTGTGGGTTCCTTCCCCACAACAGCTATTTTGAGTAATACTCATAAATAACACTGCAGTACAGTATGAGGCCAATACTGCACTGCTGATGTGCCATCCTTCAGATAAGATATTAAACCAAGGTCTCTCCTGCCCATCTCTGGTCATTTTCCATTTGGAAGTTAAAGATCTCATGCCATTATTGAATAAGAATACGGGAGTTTCTCTGTTATCCTGGCCAGCATTTGGAAGCAGTATATAGTTAAGGCTCTGAGCTGCAAATCTGGTGACAGCCAGCAGACCAGACCTGGGTTTGAATCCCACAGCTTCCACTTGCATACTGTGTGACCCTGAGCAAGTCACTTAACTTCCCTGTGCTCCCAGGTTGCACCTGTAAAAAAGCTTTCAGCTTAGTGTGCTACTCCTGGTTAAACAACTAAAAAAAAGCAGCTCCCACTATCAAGAAACCTGGTTCTTTATACTCACCCCCAGGATTAGCCTGGAAACAAGCTGTCACAGCTTAGAGTGGAATAGCTTGTCAAAAATGACTGTCAAATAAATAAAAAAAATCCCAAAAATGCTATGTCAGTTAGAAAGGGTGTGATATACAGAAACATAACTAGCACAATGACCAGTAAGTAGCAGAATTTAAACATACAGATCCAACAAAAACCAGAAAGGAAATGCATACTCTCTAGCCCAACAGCAAAATTGCTCATTGAAAGTGCAGTAGGCCCAGTGGTCTTGTGATCCAGTCATTCAGAGGCTATAGCAGCTCACAGCAACAAGTATAGAATATAATCCAAGCTGTCAGTCCACGCATACTATAAATGTGAAAGTCCATCCAAGTGAAATACAAGGCCAGAGAATAGTAAAATAAATAACAGGCTTAAAAGTAACAAAAAAACACTATTTCTGTAAGAGAAGGGTAAGGAGGAGGAACTGAAGTTGCAGACATCTTAGATCCTAATATATTTAGCAAGATATAGGGATGGGGACAAGTTGGTTTACAGTGGGGGTGCTCATTAATGAACAGTATTAAGTGTGGGAACTGCCATGATGCCAGATATTTTGAACTTCGCTCATTAAGCAGTGAAAATATTGCACCCCATCATGGATACAAGACTGATACTATTTTAAACTATGTACATTGGGTAGTAGCTATGTTGCCCCCACATCACAAGTCAAAGGCTGGGGTGAAAATGGCTGGTTCCTTTGATCCCTATAAATGACAGTGGCAGTGGGGTCATGATAAGAATGTGGTGCTCAATAAAGGATGGTGTCATTTGGGTATAACTGCAAACCAGATCAGTGAATCAGAGCCAGTTATGGCATTGGACCAGTTCCTCCCCCTCATAACTGAGTGTTAAAGGTGGGGGTTGAGTATATTCATAGGAGCTATTGACCTATTATAATATATGGGACTGGAGACTTGGGTTACTAAGTACCAGAACTGGCTGACTAGCCTCCCCCTGAGCAAGCTGCCTGCCATGCAATAGAGAAATACTGAAACTGAGCAAACATGCCAATAATTACTACCACCAGAGCTGCAAGATACTGCTTCCATCTATGATAGCCTAGAAATCACATGACTACACAAGTTGATCTGCAGCCACCCAGGCAAAATTTATTTCATGAAGTTTGATGTCGTTGATGAATGGTTCATGAACATCAATATTTTTAAGCTCAGTTCACAAATCAATTTCAGAAACTGATCATTAACACAAAGTTCATGAAGTTGCTGAACCTTTAAAGGACCATGATAATTCGATACAAAAATCAATTTGCATAAATAATTTGCATATCAGAATACACTGGTTCCCACTGTAAGATTTATAAAGCATCACACAATCATAATGTTTTCTGTTTAGGAGAAGACGTATATGCTCTACAAGACAATTAAGTATGTGAGTGCCCAACAGGAGTAACATTAAAACTCACCACATTTTAAAAGGGTTTCAGATTCTGCTAATGTAAATAGCAATCTTTCTTTTCTATTTATGAAAGGAAGGTGAGCAGCGGCTCTGTTTGAAAACAATAACAGGAGAAACATAAATTTAAGAGAAATTACTAATTCGAAAAAGCATGATAATAAAAGCTATTCAATAAAAAAAATGATGACTTCTTTAAAAGCATTAATTTTATCATGGTTAATTGCATAGGATGCAATGAAGGGCTGAGCAAATCTTCACCTGATCTGTATGTACAGTATGGCAAAAAGCTTTTGAGAAAAGGGCTAAAACGGAGTAAAACCAGAGAGGGAAGGAACTGCCCAAAGCTAGTGCGGTATGGCAGTGAAAGCCAACAACGTCACACTTGCCTCCATCACATTCTAAACACACTCAATGCACAAACAGGATATGCGAAGATAGAAAAAGTTTGTTTAAATTTACAATGTGCCAGTTGTGCAGGGCGTATGCCAGAGATAATGAGGTGCAATCACCCAGTAGCAGCAGCCACTAACAAAACACCTTCCAACTGTGTTCTTCATCCCTGTGGGTGATTTTTCCAAGATAAAAGGCATATAAGCAAACAGACTCTTGTCATATAGCACCTTAACTATGATGTCAAAGGATGGCATCAACAAAACAGGTGCATTAAATCCCTATGTTAAAAACAGTCATATCTGTGATCACTATAAGAATTACATAAAAATATCCTACACATATTATACAAAGCAGACAAAAATGACAAATTTGAAAACATTTGATAATATTGCAGTAGTAAGTCCCAGACTGAAATGCATAGATGCAAATCAGCTATGTCCCCAAAATGATCATGTGACAAAATGAAACTGTACTTTATAAGATATGCAAGCAATAATATCCAACAGGGTGGGTGGTATTGGGCAATACTGGAATGCTATGGGGCATAATGAGGCCTGACGCTGCAGGTAGGAGACCTTATAGCCTTTGGAAGGTCTGGTATTGCCCATACCACCCACTCTGGTGGGTATTGTTGTGCTTGGAAAATGGGCATCTGTGTCAGGTTTAATTAAGCAATAAAATAACACAGGAAATTAGTTTAAAATGAATAGGAAAAAAAACTGTTGTTGGTAAAGTAGTCCCTCCATTTTATTTATGTTATTTCATGTTGTGTTCCCCCCAGAATGCTATTCTCTTGAAATTACTTCCCTTCCAGCACAACTTCCTGAAGTACAGATAGACTCTGTTATGAAGTTCACTTCAGGAGTTAGTTGCCATGTTTTATGTTTTTTTTAAAACAGTTCTGTGCCTTCCTTAAATACTTTTTTTCTTTTGTTTGGTCCACAGTTATGGCTGTCTGGCATACAACCTTGCAGGACCCTGCATCCTTAAACCCGGAAGAGAAGACATTAAAGTTCAGTGTGGGACAGCAGTGGTGTAAAATGTATATTCTTTTATCTTTAAGGAGCAGTGCTTTTGATGCTGGCCTCATGGCCAAGAGGGTTGAGGCACTGGACGCCACACCTCGCGCCACGCTGGTGACCCAGGTTCGGGTATGAGGCTAGGGGTCAGCAGGGGAGAGAAAGGATTGACCATCCAGAGGACAGCTCTCCTTTCTCGGGGAGGGATACAGGGACAGCCCAGCACCACAGCAGAATCTGGCAGAAGTCGGAGACACTACCAAGCTACAGGGCGCAGAAAGGGGTTAGGCTGAGACACGGCAGAAATTGTCAGGATGTAATTGCACGTCCAGCTTCAGAGGGGAGGGTGGGAGTAGGTGGAACCTACGTTGTAAAAATCCCTCCTCCTCCTCTGATAGGTGAAGGAGCCTCCTCCCCGCCAGTCATCCACACTCCCAAAGTCAGACTTTCCTCTCCAATGCCTCCCTCCAGGTCCAGAGCTCAGCATTGAATATAGAGCACCCTGGGTGGACAGGGATGCCCTTCTCTGGAGGGTTCGGACCCGGGGGATGTGCCAGGCTAGGGGGTGCAGAGAGAGGCCACAACGGGAGTTAGAGACGATGGAGTAGGTCTGGAAGGTCACCGGAGAGACTTCACGGGACTCAAGGAGGTGATAAATAAGAGTTACAAAAAAAAAATGGAGCAATACTTTTAGCATTAACCATCATTTACAGTTTCATATGTCAATACATACCAGAGGAGACAGTGTATTTGTTGGTAGCTTTTTGAGCAGTTCTGTCTTTTTCAAGGGCACTCGGCATCAGGGACGTGTGAAACCGAAATGGAGTTGTGGTCTTGAACAGAGAAAAAAATTTTAAGTGAAGGTGCTAACAGTGTGATTTTGGTTATTATTATTATTATTATTTATTTATTAAATGAATGTGACAGTGACTGGGGGGGGAGGGGTGTGGGGCAACTCACCCGCTAAGCAAGGGGCCAAAAATGATGGAAGCTGACTTAGAAAATTCAGGGTGCCCATGGATACCATCAGTACCAGGGCATCCCAGATCATCCCTTGTTTGAAGCAGGCATCTATCGAAAGTTAATCTACCCCCAGCAGTGGTTCTCAGCCCATAAGAGAGCTCCAATAATCCTGCCCATTTTCTAGAACATTGATAACCCTTCTACAGATGATGCCTTTTGGTGCTGCAGCATCCCTGTCATAATTCCTCCATACTAAGGTTCCAGGGACCATTATGCTGGGACATACTCAAATAAAACACCGCATAGTGGATTCCAAGGTCTAGATTAATAAATTGAAACAGAAAAAATAGAGTTACAGCCTCTACTTTGATACCCCTGAATATTCCTTCTTGATTAGAGATTTAGAACAAACTACTGAATACCAGGACAGTAAAATGAAGATGCTAAACACAAAAAATGTTATCAAAGACCACCATGACTATAAGTAGGGCCACATTTTGTGATTGGCATGAAGTGAAATTGTCCACTAATTCACCCAGAATGATTCTTAAAAATAATGTGAATGTGACTGCTTATACTGATGCCAATCTCTCTAGCACATGCAGTACTGTTTTTTTTTAAAGCTGTCACACCACGTTTGATATATTTTTTCCTTTTATCGTCATAATGTAATAACACTACCATTAATGTGTTTGAAAGTTTGCTAATCCCAGCAACTCATTTCAGTGAAAATTCCAAAAGAGTGTAAATAGTAACAAAGGAAGGAAAACCAAAGTGGGGGGAAGGGAGCATTCCCAGAGTCCCGTAATGGAGCTGCCATTATTGAGGAGGTCAAGGTTCCTGTCACATACCATAAGCTGAACCATATTTACACCCAACAGCATGTGTACCTACACATCATTTAATATTATGTGGAGATTAATATCCTGAAAGCCATATGATTATTAAATGTATGATGTCTTCTTTTAGTTTTTTTTAAATAACCTTTATGAATATGACATGGGTATCACATATATCTTTTGTACTGGAATCCATTTATACAGTTGAAGGAGAAGAAGATGTGCTACAGATTGGTTACTGCAAAATTCTGGAAGTTGTTTGGAGCATGCTGTTCGCACCATCAGATATATGAACATACATTCAGAAAGCAACCAAGCAAGCAATCATATTTGCTTTCTAAAGCACCCATCCCTGGAGGCTCTAGGAACTAGAAACTGAACAATAACATATAACATATAGAATCAGCAACATATAATAAATAAAAGACACATTTAAACTTATAAAAACTACATGGATAACACAATAATAAATAGCCAGAAAGATTAAAAAAATGAAAAGGCCTCTTTAAATGGGTGGGAGTGGAACTACAGTCCACTCATAAAAGCTTCCAATGAGGGAACCTCCCTCAAGGATCTTTGAAGCGAGTTCCACAGGGTCAAGGCTGCTACTGAATAAGCTTGCTCCACAGATTACTTCAGCTGAACCCTGGGAACCACTAGGGGCCCTCCTCAGAGGAACGGAGGGTGATCTGCAGGCCTCCGGCACAAGGAGAGGAAGTGGACAGGGAACTGGTCAATGAAATACACAAGATGACAAGTAAAGATGAAGTTCTGCTGCTAGTGGATTCCAATATGCCAGACATGGACAGGACCACCCAGGCAGCTGTTTGATCCAGAATCAGAGGCATCCTAGATTCACAACAGGGTGCAGGCCTCAGGCTGCTAGTACTGGATCCCACCAGAGACAGGGTGATTCTGTACCTAGTACTTACCAATGGGAAAAGAATCACAGACATCTTGGTAGAAGGGCAACTGAGGTCCAGCAACCACCACTTAGTGTGGTTTAGCATGGGGACAGGGACTCAGTCAAGCCACACAAAGATGAGGATCCTTGATTTCAAAGGGGTGGACTTCGCTGAAATGGGGAGCTATATCAGACTAGACCTGGAGAACTGAGATGAAAATGGTGGGTTGAAGGGCAGTGGGGGCACCTGAAAGGAGCCATAGTGAAGGTGATGAACTAGTGCATTAGGTCGGTATCCAAAGGCAAGAGAAAGAGGAAGCCATTCTGGTTCTCGAAAGAGGTGTCAGACAAAGTAAGGGACAAAAGGGTGGCCTTCAGGAAATATAAAAGGACCCAGAAAGAGAAAGACAGAGAGGTATACCTAGACTGCCTAACTGAAGCAGGGAAGGCAGTCAGGAGTGAAAAGGCACAAATGGAGGAAGGATTGTGTAGCTGGTCAAGAAAGGGGACAAGACATTCTAAAGGTACATCAGTGAAAGAAGAAAATCTGGGGGGTCATAAGGTTCAAAGGGGAGGAATGGAAGTGTAAGGAGGGAGACCTAGAAATGGCTGAGATACTGAATAAATATGTCTGTTCGGTATTCACTGAAGAGGGGGAGGGTCAGGGACCACAGTTGGGCAACAGGGGCACAAGTGGGAGAGAGGTGAACACCGTCCATTCACAGTTGAGAGAGTCCTAGAGGAGCTAGAAAATCTGAAGGTGGACAAAGCAATGTAGCTAGATGGCATACATCTAAAGATATTAAGGAAGCTATGTAGGGAGTTAGCAGCACCTTTGGCAGCCATGTTCACTGAGTCACTCTACACAGGAGTGGTTAAAGGGGACTGGAAGAGGGCACATGTAATCCCGCTACACAAGAGTGGTAATAGGGAGGAGGCAGGGAACTATTGGCCAGTCAGCTTCACCTCAGTAGTGAGTAATATAATGGAGGCACTGCTTAATGGAAGAATAGTGGCATGCTTGGAGTCGAACAGTGTCCAGGATCCAAGGCAGCATGGATTCACAGCAGAAAGATCATGTCAGATGAATCTAACAGACTTTCTTGACTGGGTGACAAAAGAAGTTAATGGGGGGGAGGGTGGTGGATGTCGCCGACCTTGATTTAAGCAAGACCTTGGAAACTGTCCCACATAAAAGGCTGGTTTACAAGATCGGTAGTCTGGTCATGGGGCACAAGGTGGTAAGTTGGGTTAGAAACTGGCTACTGGACAGGAGACAGAGGGTGGTGGTAAATGGGATATAATTCAGGGAGTTGGGGTTGACCAGTGGGGTTCCAGAGGGATCAGTTCTTGGGCCAGTCCTGTTGAATGTCTCCATTAGTGACATTGCGAAAGGGATGGAGGGAAAGGTCTGCCTCTTTGTGGATGACACCAAAATCTGCAACACCATGGATACTCCAGAGAGGTTGGAGACAATGAGTAGGGACCTGGGGAAGCTTGAAAAATGGTCTGAGGTATGACAACTGAGGTTCGTTTCAAAGAAGTGCAAAATAAAGCACTTGGGGAAAAAAGAACCCTGAGAAGAGCTCCAGTATTGGGGGGTGAGGAGTTGCTGACAGTCACCAATGAAGAAAGAGACCTGGGGGTTATTATCTCAGATGATTTAAAGAAGTCTAAACAGAGCACAAAGGCTACAGGGAGGGCCAGTGGCATGCTGGACTGCATAGGCGGAGGTATCGCAATCAGATGACAGGAGGTTGTGAATCCATTATTTAAAACACTGGTAAAGTCTCACCTAGAGTACTGTGTGTAATTCTGGAGACCACACCTTCATAAGGAAATTGACATGGTGGAGGCTGTCCAGAGAAAGTCGACTAAGATGGTACATGGCTTGCACCACAAAACAAATAAGTTGAGATTAAAGGACCTTTATATGTACTCACTGGAGTAGAGGAGGGATGAGGGACGTGATAGAAACATTCAAGTACCTTAAGGGCATAAACAAGGTATGGGGTGGGCATCTTTCAATATAGTAGGAGTACAAGAACGAAAGGGCATGATATGAAATTGGAGGGGGGCACACTGAGGGGAAATGTGAGAAGATTTTTCTTCATGGAGAAGGTGGTGAGCGCATGGAATAGTCTGCCACAGGAGGTTGTGGGAGTGAGCACAGTGCCAGGATTTAAAGATGCCTGGGACAGGCATAAGGGAACTTTAGTGGTGGGAAGGAGTAGGAAATGCACTGACCAGATGGGGTCTGGGGCAGCAAACAAGTATAGGGCTTATGGGCTGACTGGATGGGCCCATGGTCCTTATCTACAGACAATTTCTATGTTTCTATGACAGGAGGGTTGGTAAGGAGACAGTAGGTCTCACAGGTAGCTGGGCTCTAGTCCATGTAGGGCCTTACAGGTCAGTAAGTCAACCTTCAAGGAAATCCACCACCTCACCGGCAGCCAATGCAGATCACGTATGACCGGTGTTATATGGCAGGACCTAGGAAGGCCCACCAACAATCTGGCTGCTGCATTCTGCACAAGCTGCAGACAATGCAGTGCTCTTCCATTTAGCCCCAGGTACAAGGCATTGCAGCAGTCAAGTCTGGATGTCACAAACGCATGTATTAGTGAGGGCAGGTCATCGGCTGGGATAAAGGGTTTAATCTGGGCAATGTTCCTCAGATAATAAAACACACTTTGAACAATGGCTGACACCTGAGCCTCCAGTGTCAGATCTCTGTCAAGGATCATGCTTAGATTTTTCACCTTAGCAGAAGTGACCAACTAAGAGGCATTGAGTATAAGACTGGTTCCTTCCTCTAGCCAACTAGCATCCCACCAATAACCAGGCTCAATCACCAATATTTCTGCCCTTTCTGGATTAAGTTTTAGCAAGTTGGAGGACATGCAGTCCTGAACCTTAGCCAGGCAAGAATTAGATACAGAGACTGTGCTCTGTAGTCCTGGTGCAAAAAACGTGTTCAGCTGACTATCATCCGCATAGCAGTGAAAATCCATACTATACCATCTAATGATATCTCCCAGGGGCAGCAAGTACACAGTGTACAAGAATGGTGATAGGATCAAATCCTGCAGAACTCCATTGGACAGGGGCTTCGGGTGGGAGGAATAAATTGCCATCACCCCCCTTTGCATTCTGCCTGTGAGAGAGGATTCATACCAACTGATGACAGTGCTGGTGAGTCCATGGTGTTCTTTAAGATGATCCAATAACAACCCATGATCCATGGTGTCAATTGCTGTAGAGAGGTCAAGAAGAAGAATAGACTGTTCACTGCTATCTCTTGCCCTAAGGAGATCATTTTGCACTTTGATGAGTGCAGTCTCAGTACTTTACCTAATCCTAAATTCCGACTGGATTGGTGATTGGCTCATAGGTGTCAAAAGCAGTGAAACATGCCTCAAGCCGTATAGTCACCACTTTCTCAGTAACCTTCCCCAAAAAGGGTAGGTTAGAGATGGGTCTGTAATTCGCCAGACAATCTGGGTCCAATGAAGATTTTTTTCAAGAGAGGTTTCATGAATGCCTCTTTCAAGGGCTCAGGAAAAAAACCCCTCCTGAACGGGAACACTGGACTATCTTGGCAAACACTGGAACAATTAACTCTACACAACCCACAAGGAGATGAGTTGGGCCCAGGTCCACAACTTCAAGAATATCTTACTAATCTCTTCCTCCCCCACCATAGCAAACTTGCTCCAGACTTGAGGAAGACTCCTGTTGGTCTCAGACCTGACACCATGCACCTGTGGCACCCCAGAGGGGATACCTGACCTGATAGAGCACACTTTGTCATTGAAGAATGGAGCAAACTCTTCACATCTAATGGATGACAAGGCTCTAGCTGGCTGAAGACAGGCAGGATCCAGTAGCCTGTCCACAGTATGGAAGAGATGAGCTGGTCTGTTATTCACTACGGCAATCTCCCTGGACAGGAGCTCTGCCTTCTTATGGGAATTTGTCATTTGATACTCCTTATAGTGAGATCTCAAAAACAACTTGTCCTCATCAGTCCAGGATCTCCACCAGTGGCACTCCAACTTCTGACCCTTAGTTGTCAGCTCCCTGAGCTCCCCATCAGACCATGTGGATCTCAGGCATGATGACCTGGGTTGTACACAGACAGGTACTACAGAATCGAGAGATGCAGCGATGGCCCTGTTATAGGACATCACCACCCCATCAGGTCTTATCTCACATGCAGTCTTCACACTCAATAGGCCCAATACCATTTGGAATCCTACTGGGGTCAAACCCCCTTAAAGGATGGTAACAGACCATCTCCAGAGGGAGAGGATCCTCAGGGGGGCACCATACGAGAACCTCACTGTGCAGTGATCCAACCAGATGACCAGATCAATCTTGAGGTTGTCAATCTGTAGTCCCAGACAGAACACCAGGTCCAATGTGTGACCATGTAAATGGGTCACAGAAGTGAATACTTGTGACAGGACCAGCAATTCCAAAAAGTCCCAAACAAAAGGTGAGAGTTCATAATTGACACAGGCATTGAAATTGCCCAGCGCTAACCATCTGGGTGACCCCAACTCCAGGTCATCCACGAAGTGTGTGACTTCCTGCAGGAATTCCTCCACATGGCCTGGGGGTTGGTACATGAGGAGGATACTGCAGCCTCCACTCAAGCTCCCTCAGACAGTCACACTCAAACAACGTGGTAGATCCCACCAGGAGCACAGAGAAGTTCAAGCTGTATCTAAAACAGATAGCCACCATCCCTCCACCCCTGCCATCCCTCTTCGGGCAGTGCATGACACAGAACCCAGCCAGGACTGATGCCTGTAAAAGGGGACAGCATCATCACCCAGCCAGTTCTCTGAAATGCAGGGCAGTCAAGTGAGGAAATCAGGTCCGGCATAACAGCAGTCTTGTTCCTCATTGACCTAGCAATGCAAAGCACAGCTCAAGTGGGACGAGTGAAGACTGCTGACCCACATGTTATTTATTTTATTTATTTATTAGAAAAGTCAGATTTACAACCTATGAGTCATGGACTCATTTATAAAGGCACCTCGTCGTGGGGGGGGTAGACAGAGTTACATAGTGTGTTTACAAGAGTGAGAACAGTACAGGTGCAGAACATTAAACATAGAGTACACATAGGTTATATAATAATGTTACCTATAATAGGTTACGGTCAATACAAGGTACCCAAAGGTTACATTGGGGGTGTAGGTAGGGATGGGGAGTGGGGGAGAGGAGGGGAGAGGATAGGCTGTCCAGAGGACATTGTCAAGTCAGGGGGGCCTGACAGGAGGATCCCACAGTAGGATTAATTAGGTGCATTTACAGCAATGAGTGTCAAAGAGATGTTACCTGCTCACTTGAACCAATGAAACTCCTGGGAATGGGAACCAGGCAGGTGGGACCACTCTCCAGGTTCCATTTCATCCCAGGGCACCTTCTGAATCTTACCACCCTAATACAATCCCCCCATTAGCCCTCCCCAAGCCCTTCCACCTATATCCACACTTTCTAACAATACCTGCTGTCCTGCAGCACCTGTATGCTTCTGCTAGCAGGGGGTGTTTCTTGAAAGGACGGAGATCCAGGTCGCAGACTAACTAGGTCTGGGGGGGGCTGACATCCCAACACATCCTATACTGGCTATCAAGGTAAGAATCTAAAACTGTCTCAACAGAGAAAACCTTTCACAAAGCCCCACAAAAACGAAAACATTATGTTCTATCTTCGGGGTACATTTCTCCGGACACAAGTCAGGTACCACACTCCTGAAACAACATTAAAATACATAGTGCTCACTAAAAAGGACCATATTGCATACATAAGAGCTCCTTACACCATACATGAGACCAATGTTCAGATGTGTACTTTGGATGCAGGTGGGTCTGCAGGGATGGGAGAGGAAAGATTTTCAGGATGGCTGTTCTCCAGTAACAGCTGGGAGGTTTACAGCACCCAGATTTATAATGACCCATATTTTTGGCTTTGGCTAAGGCAGACAGGGACTCTCAGAATACTGGGGGGAGTGGGGACTGACAGCATTCCACAAGTGCTAGTGTGCATTGGGACATCTGTGTGGCACTGCAAGCCACTACTCAGGGAAGAAAGTGGCAAAAGTATCCATGGTGTGACAGTTAACCTATCCACCCATTAGCCATGCACTCAAATCAACACCCATACCTATCTTTGGGGTGCAGGTAACTGTTCTGGTTAGAAGATGTAATATAGACAGTTACTGCACAGCTCATATAACCATTCCTATTATATAGGCTTTATATTATAAATGTCTTTCTTGGACAGCTCCAACTTTCTCTCCTCGTAATGATTTATCTAGTGACATTGTCTCTCGGGCAGATCCAGCCTTCCCTCCTCCCTCCTACTACTGTCCCTTTCTCTCCTGTCCTTTGACCCCCCCCCCACCTCCAACATCCATTTTTCATCCTGCTTCTCTGACTCCTTTCTTTTTTTTCCATTCTAATGTTATTCATTTTTTAATGCTTTTACAGAGAGAGGATCTAGTTAGCATACATACAAATGACACAGGATTAAAGAACAGATGTTAGATCAACCCCCCTCCTCCCACCTCCCCTTCCCCATTTCCTCACACAGGATGGAAAATCAGCAGGAGAAATAAAAAGAGGATAAACCTCTGGGATGATTATAGGTAATAAAATGCCAGCAAAGGGCCCCAAATCTTCAGAAATTTCTGGGATTGGTTATGTAAATTAGCAATCATATTTTCCAGTCGCAGATTTGCCAGCAACTCCTTTAACAATTCACTGTAAGCAACGTCAGTCGTATCTTTCCAATGACGCAAAACCAGATTTTTAACAGACATGGCTATAAGAGTTATGTGATATTTCCTGTTATTAACTGTGACAGAGGACAAATCCCCCAAAGATGCATATTTCGGTGGTAAAAAGGTCATGTAGTCCTAGTAAAGGATCGGCCCTCTGTTGAATCACATGCCAGAGGGGGACTACTTTGGAACATTCCCAGAATATATGTAACAGTTTCCCCTCTTCCTTTTGGCAAAGAGTACATGCAGCGGATGATAGGAATCCCAGTTTAGCCAATTTCTGGGGTGAGTAATAGTAATTATGCAGGAGTTTGAACTGCATTAGCCGGAGTTTATCGTATCTGATATATTTGTGACAATTCACCCACAAAGAAGGCCAGTTAATTTCCTGTTGGGAAAAAAGGGAGTCCCAAAATTGAGTCGAGCCAAAACAATCTGGCCATTTCCAGTTGTGTAATATCTCATACATCTTAGATACAGCGTTGGGTAGGCCCGCCACTGGAATAATTTCTGTCCAGTAAGACAAACTTAGGGGTGCCGGTGGGGCAGAGACAAAAGATTTCACCATCAGGTGCCTTAATTGAAATATTTTGAAAATAACAGAATTTGGGATATGGGCTTTATGTAGAATCTCAGGAGAAGTTAACCGTAAGACATCTTCCTGAGTAAAGAAGCTAAGTGGGTGATCTCCCAGCTGGGGAATCCATTTCAATTGTAGGGGTTTGCCCTTTATAGTGAGATTTGGGTTCCCCCACCAAGGTTGAGAGGGATCTATTATATGCTCATTTTTCAAGAAAGAACACAACTGTGAATGAACTCTTATAGATACTGCTATAGGGCTACCCTTAGGTGAGGGAGGTAAGGATTTTAACCTGGTATGTAAAAGCGCCCTGGGAGATAACTCACTAGCCTTTATAAAGGGAAGTTCAATTTTGAGCCATATGGAAGTAAAATAATATGAAGTTGCAGGTAGCTCAGGTATGGGCCATCGTAAGTACTTGCTTACATGACTGGCCCAATAGTATAGCCCAATGTGCAGGAGACGGAGTCCTCCCTTCTCTTTTGGGACTGAGAGCTTATTATAACTTATCTGGGGTTTCTTCGCTGTCCAAATAAAATCTGTAGTCATCTGCTGTATCCTTTTAAACCACACCAAACGAATCCAAACGTTTGAAAGATTAGTCAGGTAGAATAACCGGGGAAAAACGTTCATTTTAACTATATTGATTTTCCCCCACAGAGAGAGGGGGAGCAAGACCCATCTTTTAAGATCTTGCCTGATAACAGCAACTAGAGGGTCCAAGTTTAGTTTTATAAATCTGCCGGGGTATCTTGACAAGTTAACTCCCAGGTATTTTAGGGCTTTAGTCTGCCAAGAGAAACCTACTGCTAAAGCATCTAGCTTTGTCACTTTGTAATTTAGAAGGGATACCACTGTCTTATCTTTGTTTAATTTGTAATTAGACATTGAGCTGAATTCTTCCAAGATTTTAATAAGGGCAGGCAATGACGTCCTGGGGTGAAACAATTGTAAGAGCAAAGCATCCAGGTAAGCCGAAACTTTAACAGTCTGACACTGAACCACTATACTCTGGACATCTAGATATGCTGTTATCCTGCAAATAAGGGGTTCTAAATAGATTGTCTAGTTCCGGCGTAAAGTGTAAAAGGATTGGACATTGACCCATTACAGACCACCTGCACAATAGGAGTTTTGTATAAAGCCTTAATCCACTTTACAAACAGGGGAGATCCAAAAGCTTGAAGTGCCTGAAATAGGAAATTCCAAACAACCCTGTCGAATGCCTTCTCGGCATCCAAGGAGACAAACACGGCAGGAATGTCAGCATCTCTGTTAGCCAAAAAGACATGCGACAGAGTTCTGAGATGATCTACCGAGGATCTGGCCTTCATAAATCCCACCTGTTCTGGGCCTATAATATCTGACAATATGGGGCCTAACCGGTCTGCAAGAAGTTTTGTGAGAATCTTGAGATCCTGGTTCAGAAGGGAAATCAGTCTCTAACTTTGTGTTCTATCAGGGGGTTTACCCTCTTTGGGTATTAGAATGATTAAGGCCTCAAATAGTGACTTATCCGAGTCTTGTCCCAAAAGAATGTGACAAAATAAGGCCAGAAGTGATGGAACCAGCTGTGGAGCAAACACTTTAACAAAATTGGCCGAGAAGCCATCAGGACCTGGTGTTTTATCTATCGGGAAATCTTTGATAATTCTAAATATTTCCTCTGAAGAAATGGGAGTGACAAGAGTGGCTTTATGTTCATTTGAAATAGTAGGTAATGAAAGATGTGCTAAGTAAGAATCCAAATTAGCTAATGACGGGGGTTCGTCCATCGGGCTATATAGCTTCATGTAATATTTTCTAAATTCAGAAGTAATATCTGATGGGGATGTTTTTATGATGTCATCTTCCATGGAACGAATCGAGGCAATAAACTGAATTGATTCAAGTTACTTGAGAGCTAGGAGACACCCTGCCTTTTCTCCTTGATCCACATAATGAGTTTTGGTTTTGAGGATGGAAAATTCAGCCTTCTGTCTCAGTAAATTCAGATAAGCATCTTTTAACTTTACTAAATCTTGTTTCAATAAATCAGAAGACTGGGGTGATAGGATGTGTTCCAATTTACCTGATTTGAGATAATAGGGATTTAAGTTTCTCCTCTTGCTTCTTTTTCCGTTTGGACGCCAATCCAATCAGAAGGCCATGAATGTAGGGTTTTAGGGCACACCATTCGCTATCAGGTCTTCCTGTTGAATTGGTACTGATTTCAGAGAAGACTGTGATGTGCTCAACTATATATTTAACATTTTAGGGGTTTCCTCTGACTCTTTTCTCCCCCTTCTGCTACTCTAGTACCCTCCACATGGACAGACACTGGCCGCTGAACAGTCTCCTCTATGTAACCTCGTTGTCCTTGTTCTATGCCACACCTTGTACCTGGTTCCATATTTCATTACCCTTATTCCTAGGCTTCCTAATTGCTACCATGTAGCCTACTAAGCTTTATTGCCCTGTTGTATTAATTGCTAATATGTTGCTACTTAGCTTCTGTAATTATTTGTTTTATATTCATCTTTCATCATCATTCATGTTGCATCTGCTTATACACTCCTGCATACTATAGCCTATTTGTTACCATTATTACTCCCTTGTACATACTGTAGCTGTCAACTGTATTTTCTCCATTGTATGCTTGTTATGTAATTCTCCCCAAATCTTGTATATTTTGCTGTATTTGCACTGTTTGCACATATTTGCACTATTGACATGGAGCTTTTGTAAATGAGTCCCTAACTCAAAGGTTGTAATTCTAAGATTTCAATAAATAAATAAATAAGAATTACAAAGGCTGCAAGCACTTTTTATTCTGGGCCACCACAGATTGCATCAAAGTTTGATAACCAGAAAAGGAACAATTGGTTGCTGATCATTGATCAAGAGTAACAAAAAAATTGATACTTTTGGTGTACGACAACACGTAGATTTAAATGGTACAGTTCTGTGAATGACCAATGATTTGTAGGTTTTGATGTATTAACTAAATTGTTGAGCAGATAATGTTGCTCAGTATAGACAAAGTGAATGTAAATATTAATATGGAAATATATACTGGGCATATACTGCCTAAAAATTCCTGTTATGGATTGTTGTTCTAAAATTATCCATATATAGTAGAAACATAGAAAAAAAGGTGGCAGAAGAAATCCAAGGGTCCATCTAGTCTGCCTACATGTTCCTTAGATCTTCTCAGATCTGGTAGTAGCCACGTACGGCAACACCAACATAGTGAAATAAACTCCTGTTGGCAAAATCAAAACTTTGCTGACAGGTCTCTGTGTTGGTGTGCCTGAGACAGGGGCACATTGTCTCCTGGTCCTGCACTCCCACCCTGAATCAACTCCGACTGGAGTTGAGAATCCTAAAGATGGGGGGTTGGGGGCAGAGCCCCCTGAATGGGGGAGTTCAGCGGGTTTTGCTCCTGATAAAAAAAAAAGAACTGGGAGACACACAGGAATCATGTAAACCACACCTTGTGGTCAACATGATTCCTGTCGGTGAGATGTCGGTCAACAAAAGGGCTGTCAAACCGGCATCATAGAGCCCTCAGATCCCAGGACCTAACCCCCTTCTGCCTAATGCCTCCTATAGCTTCTGTTTCTTTTTTAATTGTGCTATAGTCTTGTCCCACCCCAGCTTGAATTATGTCATGGACTTTGCTTCCACTACCTCAGCTGGCAGTGTATTCCATGACTCCATAACTCTTTTTGTAAAACAGTGTTTCCTAAGCTCCTTCTTGAAGCCCCCCAGCTTCTACTCATGCCCTCTAGTCTTAGAGTTGGGGACTCTGTTGAACAGGTCCGAGGATGACACCTTATTTATTCCTCTAAGGAACTTGAATGTTGCAATCATATTATATTTATTTATTTAAAAGTTTCACGAAGAAGGCACACTGAGCAGAATACTGCTCGATTCCAGGTGTGTCCTGAGGAGGGGACATAGAGAAAGTACCAATCCAAATACATAAAATGTACAATACTGCAGCATGAACATACAGAGGTGCATGTTACAGAAGTGTAACTAATAAGTAATTACATAACAACACAAGAGGTACAGCAGTGAGGCAAACAAGCAATCAAAAATCAGGATTGATATCATTTAGAGAACAGTGGAAGCAAGATGATAGTTCACATTTAAGACATATCTTACCCACAAGCACAGGTTGAGGAGAAATGCTCAAATGCTCATTGATGAGGTATCTGAGGTGCTGTGATGGGACGTTTGCTGAATACTTACAGGGAGGGAGTTCCATAGTTTAGGTATGCAGTGTCTGAAAGCTACTTGGCCAATTAAAGAGGACATGCTCAGCACAGCCAGGAGGCAGGTGTCTGAATTCCTGAGGAAGTAACCAGGAGGGGAGTGGGCAGCTAATACAGAGGCGAGGTACAGGGGCAAGGACTGGGATCAGTACTTAGCCATGAGTTTGGTGCAGTGAGACTGATGGTGGTCATGGAGCGAGGGAAGATTGAGAATCCAATAAAGTATGCAGTGGTGAGCAGAGGGCAAGCAATCTAGGGTGAAATGGCAAAAAGAGTGGAAAAAGGGGTCCAGTTTGGCTAGAGTGGACTTTGGAGCAGCACTGTAGACTGCATCTCTGTAGTCAAAGATAGGGAGGATCATTTTCTGTACTAGTTCAAAGCAGGCTAGCAGCAGGATGCATCCATGATTGTGGTAGAAGGCACCCAGTTTTGTGTGTAGCTTTTTGTTTATGGCATCAACATATACAGAAAAGCCGAGGTGTTAGTCCAGCCAGACCCTGAGATATCTAAATGAGGAGCAAGCCTCCAGAGCGATCCCATCCAGGGTGTGCAAGGAAGGGGTGGGGGTGTGCCGAGAGAGACTCTGCCTCATGCAGAACATCATGGAGACAGTCTTCTTGGTGTTGAGAAAAAGCTGGTTTGAGTGAAACTACAGCTGGACTTCACTGAAGTCCTGCTCCAATCTGGTCACTAAATCAGTGGTTGAAGGGTCTGAAGCATACAGAACGGTGTTGTCCACATACATGTGTATGGATGTGTGTGGACAGGAGGTGGGCAGGTTGTTTAGGAAGATGGAGAATAGGAGCGGCCCAAGGACTGAACCTTTGGGAACCACTGTGGTAACTGGGAGGGGGGGGAAGAGATGGAGCCTCCAGTTCTGACAGATTGGGATTGGCAAACCAGGTAGTAATGGAAACAGTTGTTGGCCTTGGTAGAGAGCCCTACAATGGAGAGCTTGTCTAGTAGGTTAGCATGGGAGACTGTATCAAAAGCCTTGGCTAGGTCGACAAAAATATCAACGGTGAAATGGCACTTGTCCATGCCATCAAGAATGGAGTCAGTGAGTCATAATAGTGAGGTGGCAGTGGAATGGGACTTTCTGAAGCCTGACTGGTAGGGTGTGAAGAAGGAGAAGGAGTTGAGAAAGGAAGAAAGTTGAGAGAGGACTAGGGGCTTCTGGAGCTTAGCCAAATTAGGAGGAGAGAAATAGGACCGTAGTTACCGGGGACAGAGGGGTCACCTCCCTTTGGGAGTGGAATAGCAGTAGCATGCTTCCACTCTGAGGGGATAGAAGCCAAGGAGAAGGAGAGACTGAAGAGATCAGCCAATGGATCAGTGATGGAGGAGCATGTTAGAGTCCAACCCAGAGCGGCATTTGCCTTTGTTGGTGTTTAGTGTGATCAAGTCATTGAAAAGATTTGAAGATGTGACCTGACAGAAGGAGAAGGATGGGGCAAAAGAAGAGGGGGCCTGAGCAGGGAGGCTGCATGGGAGGGGTTGGGCTTGGATGACAGAAGAGCAGACAGAAGTGCCAAGGTGCAACTTGTATAATAGGAGTTGAACTCTTAGGCTACTGCTGGAGGGTCAGTTACAGTGGTACCACCTACATTTAATGCAGGGTCAGGGGCTGGGAGGTGGGGAGAAAAGGGAATTTACCACTTTCCAGAATTTAGATGATTGGTTTAGGTTGGCCTGAAAGGAAGCTTTAAAGTACTTTGACTTGGCTTGCCCAATTAGCCTAGTGCAGGTGTTGCATATGGTGCAGTATTTTGCATGGTAAGCAGAAGAGCTGGAGGCTTTGAAAGACTTCCATGCCTGGTCTCTGGCTCGGAAGAGGAATATAATGTCAGCAGTGATCCAAGGCAGGTGGGCACCCCTCACATGAGTCCATCTAAGAGGGGCATGGAAGTCCCATACCGCTAAGAACTTGAGCTTGAAATATTCCAGTGCATCATTGATGGAGGTAGTCCAGGGGATGAAGGACCAGTCAGTGGCTGTTAGATCATTTAGGAGTGAGGCAAAGTCCAGGGATTTGTATGACCTTGTGAGAATGGTTCTGGGGATATGGTGTGGGGTCTTTGGGCCTGTACATTCTATGAATTGAGTAGATCATCTGGTGATCACTTAATGAGTCAGGCAAGATGCCTTGGGCAATAATACGATGCTGGTGAGAGGTAAGGGACCAGTCCAGTAGAGAGTAGTTGTTCAATTTTGAGTTCAGTCATGTGGGCTGTGAGATCAGTTGGGACAGGTTTAGGGCTGCTACCCAGTTATGGATCTTGGAGGTAGCACTGGAAAGCTAGTTTAAGTTGAAATCCCCTAGGACATGAAGCTCACCCCTTTTGGTGCAAGATGTCAGGGTGCCTAGGTGTTCCAGTATAGATGGCACCATGGAGTCAGGAGGGCAATATGATCCAGCTATGTATACAGGGATAGTATGGGGGAGGGAGAGTTTGATCAATAAGGCATCAATCAGATGCGACAGCTTAGGTAAAATGACTGGGGTGAACTGAAGGAGGAGGAGATATAAATAGCTATTCTGCCACCCCTTTTATTTTCTGGGTGAGCATGTCTGATAATGGCATAGCCTGGGATATTGATTTCAGAGTTCTCATTGTGTGTCATAAGCCAGGTTTCAGAAATAATCAGAATGTCAGGCCTTAGGGAGATGACAGTTGGCTGCAGCAAGGTATTTTCCGCAGTAGGCTGCAGATATTTAAGTGCATTGGTTTGAGGCCACGTGGTAGTCTAAAGGAGGTGGTGATTGGACTGGGATTTGGCTCAGTGCCCCCTGAAAGTAACAGCAGCAGTGACATCAGAAGTTTGGTATATGGCATGGAGCACTGAGGTTTTCGGGTAAAGGACCGTGGCTGACAACCATCCATGGGGGGTTTCTGGGTGGTAGAATTCAGGGCTAAGAGACTAGCATGACAGGAGGGTCGTAGGATTGAGGGACTGACCAACCATAAGAGTAGTTTTGACACTAGGTGAGGCTCAGATGAAGGGGTGCTAGAGGTTGGCGGCAGAGCAGACAGAGTGCACGTTGCTAAACTTCCCACCTGCTCCACGGGTTTGGTGGAGGGCGGGAGGGAGTGCCACTAATGGAAATAGGGAAGCAAGTTAAGACACTTGGGTTAAATCCCAATACTGACACTGCAGTGCAGCCTGAGGGAGGTGCTGCACTCCTGGGGTGTCGTCTTTCAGATGAGATGTGTAACCAAGGTCCCATCTACTTGTTCTGGTGGTAGTTCAGGTGGATGTTAAAGATCTCATGGCACTTCTCAAAAGAGTAGGGGAGATTTTTATTGCAACACATCAAATAACAAAACAATGTCAACAAACTAGAATCATGAAAAATATGAAAGGAAAAAAATAACAACAAAAAAATAAAAATAGGGAAATTTACACAAAATTGGTTAAAGCACCATTGTCAAAAGAAAATGATATAAAAAAAAACTATACTTATATTTGATAAAGTAAGTGAAACCCTTCCATCAATTCAACACCTGCTGTGAGGAATATAACAAACAGTTTGAATAATAAATATTCCTAAGTTCATTTAAAACTAAAGTACTCAGTCATATGACATGTTTTTTGTTGGAAACCCATTGACATCGAGCTTGCCACAAGTAAAATCTGAGACAGCAAAAAAAAAAAAAGTATCAGGATGATAATTTTCTAATCCAGACCCATATTTCTCCACAACAAGAATATCACATGATAAATAAAGCCAAGGCAAAGACCATTTTTTCACCAAAAAAGTCCACAAAGCTGTGGCACAAGAACAATGCAGAAGGAAATGCTCCATGGATTCCAACTGAACCACACACTCCATGTAAGGACAGTTTCTCGCCATTAGACATTTATGTTTAGCATTGCCATTTACATTTAATTTTCCATAAACAGTAAGCCATAGATTTTCCCATATCTTCTGTGGTATTTTTGGAAGGGTTAATTGATGGAAGATGAATCTATTGTCAACTGAGGGACAATTCTTAAAACTAGGTTCCCTAGGGTAGTATCTGAACATTATGCCCTGATAAAGCATTTTAGTGATGTGAGTGGTAATGCAAACCTTTGTGATTCCCCATTTATATCATTTCTGGGCTGCATGAATGAAATAGGGAGGAATGTTAAGCCTGGGGTGTATTTTAGGGGCTATCTGAAGCCATGATTGAAGATAAATGGAAAGGGAGTGTCTTGACCAGGTATTAGATACTATCTCAGTACTGTGCAATATAGTACCAACTGAGTGCTTAAAAAATAAAGAATGTAAGAAAACCACTGGTTCTATCATGTTAAGGCCCCCCAAATTTATGGCCAAATAAGTATAATGTTATTTAATGGGATTCAATCTAGTACCCCACAGCATTTGAAAACATAAACCATAAAGTTTAGTTTTTAGTTTTATGGGTAATGTTTACAAAGATTCCGCATATTATAATAGTGGTAAAATATTTTTTTTCAGAATAACAATACGTTTGAGTTGTGAAAGTTTCCATTATTTCTTTCTATTAATTTTTTGTTCAGCCTTTTGCAAGACCAGATCCCAATTCACATCAAGTAAGTTTTGAGAGTCAAAAAAAGTCCCCAAAATTTTCAAAGGCGGGGAGGAAACCCTAATACCATGCCAAATGGCTTTATGGTGAATGCGAGGTCAAATGAATAGACCTGTACTTTTATCCATATTCAATTTAGCATTAAAAACCTTCTGGTAATGAGAGATTTCTGTCAGAAAAATTCAATGTGCTCCGGATGTGAAAAAAAAAAAACATGTATATCAGCATAAGCCTGTATGCATAAGGCATGGGGAATTCCTATCCCCATAAGCCGTTCCATTTTGGTGGAGACATAATGGAATGAAGTAAAGGATCAAGGGAGAAATCATATAATAGAGGGCTCAATGGGCACCCCTGTCGAACACCATAATGTACCTCAAAACTATGACAAACCACACCCTTTAAAAAAGGTCTGACAGTGAAGAAAGAATATAATAATCGCAACTCATTTATGAAAGGTGAAGGTATTTTATAAGTTTGTAAAACTAAAAATAAGTAATCAAGAAAGACCCTATCAAAGGCTTTCTCCTGATCTGCTGTTACTATACAACTTGAATGACAGGAATTATTACAATGATAAACTGCATCTCTCAATGTCTTTAAGGCTTGTTGTATATTCCTGGCAGGCAGACCACAATATTGGTATGGTGAGGTTACCAAGGAAGCATATACCTTTAAACGTGTGTTTAAGATGTGTGCTAGTATCTTATAATCAGTATTAAGGAGAACTATATGCCTCCAATTATTAATTTGAGAACAGTTCCCTTTTTTATACAGGTAAAATAATAAACTTTCAGAAAAATAAATATGAATAGTATTGCTCTTAAACCAAAATGTATAGGCCACAAATAGGCTGTCTACAAGCAGGGGGCAGGACGTTTTATACCGTATATGAGGGATACTGTCCAAGCCTGGAGCTGTGTGAAGTCGTAAGGATCATAAAGCTTTTGTGATTTCCATCCTGGTCATAGGGGACTGTAAGTGCAGAAGTTCTGTTGGGTAATCTGGAACTATAAGAGTTTGCAAAAAATCCAGGATATCACAGGTCATAATGGGTGTTTGTGGTTTTAAAGAGTTATAATGCTGTTGAATGACTGTTTTCAATTATGGTAGTGAACTGACCTCCAGTTCTCCTGGGGAGAGTAGGGAGTCTACAGTGATCTTATTTTTTAGAATTTTACAGGCTTTGGAGGGGTCACCAATTGGCGAGGTTGTGATTCCAGTTGACAATAAGGACTTAATTGATTTGGCCCTATCAATTTCAATTATTTTCATTATTTCCTTTACCATGGCAATCTGTGTAGAAAGGTCATATCTGGATAAATTCGATAAAGACATTAATCTGTATAACTGCTGTCGAAGGGATAAATATTTAAAAAATGTATCATTCACAATTTTTTTCCATAGCGTATAAACCAATTCTGTATATCAGATTTAGTGTCCATCCACCATTCCCCTTTATCAGTGTACAAAAATTCCACTCATAATCATGCCTGAAGTAAAGTAGTCATATCCTTAATAACCATGGAGTCCTGTAATACTGAAACATTCATCTTCCATCTACCATGTAAAGGGGTTCGTGACGTAAAATGAGTTTGTGATAAAAGTAACATTAAATGATCAGAGAAAGCAACAGGTATAATTGAGAGAGACCCTTTAGGCACATTAGAAAAAATAAATATATGGGCCCGGATATTCAAACTGCGCCAGGCTGTGGTGCAAGACTGGGTGCAGCACAACTTAGCTGCGCAGGGGCGTTGACTAGGCAATATTCAACGGAGCTGTACCATAGCACAGCATCGTTGAATATTGTAGCCTGGCCACCCGCAGTGTGCATGGCACAGTGGCACTGTGCCAGCGCAAGTGGCCAGAGTGGAGCAGGGGAATGCACTAGCACAAGTTCCGTTGCGCTATGCGCAGCAACCGCGATATTCAAAAGTGCACATGCAAATGGGGCCATAATGTATGCAAGGCACAAATGGGGCATTTTCATGTCATTATGGCCCCATATGCATGCAGGTGCACCGATCCCTGGTGACTTGCACCTGGCGCCCTGCCAGGCAGCAGCCGTCAGGGACCGACACCCCCTGCACAGCGTGGCAATGTGCCCCACAGCCTGGTCGTGGGCTTCAGTAAATATTAACCGTGTCCTATATCCCTGGTGGTCCAGTGGATCGCTGTCAGCCTGATCGTGGGCATTTGTAAAATAAAATAAATTCCTATATCCCTGGTGGTCCAGTGGACTGCTGTCAGCCTGATCACAGGCATTTGTAAAATAAAATAAATTCCTATATCCCTGGTGGTCCAGTGGACTGCTGTCAGCCTGATCATGGGCATTTGTAAAATAAAATAAATTCCTATATCCCTGGTGGTCCAGTGGACCACTGTCAGCCCTATCTTGGGCTTAAGTAGAAAGAAAATAAAGTCAAATATCCCCGGTGGTCCAGTGGACCACTCGCAGCCTGATCACGGGCATTTGTATTAAAAGCAAATGACCTCCAATATCCCTGGTGGTCCAGCGTACCCCTCACCCACCCACTGAGCCCCACCGCACTCCCCGGGTCAGGGGAGGGCACCCTCACCTGACTGCTGCCCGCCCGCCGACGACTGACAGGGCTGTACGCCCATTGGTCCACAGCATGAGCCAATGGGTGTGCAGCCCATACAATACTACATTCCAGATATGTGAGTGGATCCATTCACATATCTGAATGTAGATGGCACGGCTGCACGCCCATTGGCTCACGCATGGACCAATAGGCGACAGCTCTATGGTGTCAGTCAGGGGCGCAGGTGGTGTGCTACCCGCTGACCGGGAGGAGCGGTGGTGGGGCCCAGTGTGGGTGGGGAGGGGGTACTGCTGACAACTAGGATACTGGACGCCATTTGTTTTAATACAAATGCCTGTGATCGGGCTGCGAGTGGTCCACTGGACCACCAGGAATATAGGACCTCTTTTATTTTAACTGCAGCCTGCGATTGGGCTGCAAGCGATCCACTAGACCACCAGGGATTTTGGAGGATCATTTTTGTACGTATGCCCATGATCGGGCATGGGGGGGCGCCATCAGGTGCAGCCGGAGCGCGGGTGGCCACCCCCAGGTGGCAGCTGCCATGTTGCACCCTGCAATATGGCAGCTCACCTGTGGGTGGCCAGTCGTTGTTCCTTTTTTTTTTTTGCTCACTTGTGTGCAGAGCAAGTAGGCGTTGCACATGTATGGACTCAGCACATCCCGGGCTGAATAATGGGATGTGCAGAGTATGCATGGGCACGCCCCCCTACCTGGTCCACATACATTACTGATGTGCTCCGGTGCATGGGGATTTGTGCCAGGCACAATCCCCGTTTGAATATCACGCTGGAGCCCATCAGTGGGTTGCGCATGGCGCAACACTGTTGCGCCAAGTGCAACCCTTTTGAATATCTGGGCCATAGTCTATTTTAGAGGTATAAACATTGCACTTGTATGTGAAATTGGGACCTTTTGCATGTAAAGAATGGAAATTCAGTAGGTCAACAGCATGTACCATCTGAGCCAAAGCATTGGAGTCACAATATTTTTTTTCCCACAACTTTAGTCTTATGTTTGTCTAAACTACAGTTGAAGTTTCCACATAAAACTTTTTTACAGTGAGTAAAAAAGGCTGAATAGTTTTCCTAAGACTTACTTTTTCTGCCTTAAGTTGTGAGGTGTAAACAGATATAAATCTGCAATTCATATTGTTCCAAAGACCATCTAAAATCAGGGCCCTCCCAGGTATTAAATCATATCATTTACGTAAGGTGTAATTACAGGAATGAAAAAGAATCCCAACTCCATCAGCAGAGTCTAGGCCAAAGGACCAAAATGATGGACCCCAATCCCATTCCTGCTGAGACTGTTTAACTTGATCCATATTATACATAGAAACATAGAAACATAGAATTTGACGGCAGATAAGGACCACTTGGCCCACCTAGTCTGCCCATTTTCCTACCTAACAGATAAGCTGCAGATCCTAGTTAACCAACAGCTTACTTCCTCTTACCTGCCCCTAGGACTGCCTTATGCCTGTCCCATGCATTCTTGAAGTCCCCCACTATTCTTGACTCCACAACCTCCTCAGGGAGGCTGTTCCATGCATCCACAACCCTCTCAGTGAAAAAATACTTCCTCACATTACCCCTGAGCCATTCCCTCTATCTTCAAATTGTGCCCTTGTTCTTGCACATCTCTTTTCTGGAAGATGCTACCTCTTGGACTTTGTTAATTCCCTTGAGGTACTTGAAGTTTCTATCATGTCCCCTCTCCCTTCTTTCCTCAAGAGTATACATATTAAGCTCCTTTAGTCTTTCTTCAGATGTCTTCTGGTGCAGATCCTGCACCATTTTGGTTGCCCTCCTCTGGACAGCCTCCACTCTGTCTATGTCTTTATGGAAATGGGGTCTCCAGAACTGCACACAGTACTCCAGATGGGGTCTAACCAACTGTCTGTACAGAGGATAACAACTTCCTGTTTTCTACTATTGATGCCTCTTCCATGCATCCCAGTATCCTCCAGCCTTCCTTACTGCCTTCTCACATTGCTTGCCCACCTTTAGGTCATCTGATATAATTACCCCAGGTCCCTTTCTATTTTTACTGTTGTCAGTATCTCACCCCCATTGTGTACGCTTCCCTGGTTTTTGTTTCCCATGTGCATTACCTTGCACTTCTTTGCATTGAATCTGAGCTGCCATACATTTGACCATTCCTCCAACCTTGCCAAGTCCCTTCTCATCCTTTCCACTCCATCTTGTGTATCAACCCTGTTGCAGATCTTTGTGTCATCTGCAAAGAGACATACTTTTCCTTCCAGTTCCTCTGTAATGTCACTTATAATGACATTAAAAGGACCGGCCCAGTACTGAACCCTGTGGTACCCCGCTAGTAACCCTCCTTTCTTCACTGTGTACCCATTTACTACTACCCTTTGCGCCCTGTTATCCAGCCAATTTTATCCAGGCTACCACCTTGGGACCCATTCCAAGGCTGGCTATCTTGTGTATTAATCTTTGTGTGGGACTGTATCAAATGCCTTGCTAAAATCTAGGTAGGCCATGTCCACAGCCCCTCCCTGGTCTACTACTTTGGTTACCCAGTCAAAAAATCTATTAGATTCATCTGACACGACCTTCCCATCATGAATCCATGCTGCCTTTGGTCCTGCAGCCCCACTGGCCTCTAGGTACTCAACAATTCTTTCCTTCAGAAGTGATTCCATCATTTTCCCTACCACTGAGGTCAAACTAATTGGTCTGTAGTTTCCGCGCCTGTCCTGCTCCCACTTTTGTGAAGAGGAATCACATCTGCCCTCCTCCAGTCCTCGGGTACCACCCCATCCTCCCATGATTTGTTAAAGAGAGTAGTCAGCGATGTCACTAGTTCTACCCTTAGTTCTTTTAGAATTCGTGGGTGAATCCCATCAGGCCCCATTGCTTTGTCCACCTTCAATTTTATTAGTTCTTCCAGAACCCTTTCTTCTGTAAATGGACTGGTATCGACTCCTATCTTCAGAGTGTTTCTCTTGTTTGGTTTAGGTAACTCCCCCCTCCTCTTCCTTTGTGAATACTGAGCAGAAATATTCGTTCAGTATCCCTGCTTTTTCACTGTCACCCTCTACCCACATTCCCTCCTCTTTATTAAGCTTCAGTATCCCTCCTTTGGTCTTTCTTCGCTCCCTAATGTACCTATAAAAGGTCTTATCCCCCCTTCTTAACAGAATTGGCTATCCTTTTTTCAGTTTGGGCCTTTACTATTCTGACTGCCTTCCCAGCTTCTTTCTGCTTTAACTGATAAATGTCTCTGTCCTGCTCCTTCTGTGTTTCCTTATATTTCCTGAATGCTGTCCTTTTCTCCTTAACCTTCCCTGCCACCTCTTTTGAGAACCATAGCGGTTTTTTTCTTCGTTGTGTTTTATTGATTTTTTTTACACAAAGGCTTGTTGCCTCTGTGATGGTTGTTTTGATCACTCCCCATTGTTCCTCCACCCCTCCTTTTTGCCTGTTTGCTAGTGCTTTTCTGAGGCACTCTCTCATTTTCCCAAAGTCAGCCCTCCTAAAGTCTAGTACTCTTGCTTTTGTATGGCTTGATTGTATGGCTGTGTTTATCGTGAACCACACTGTTTGGTGGTCGCTTGTTCCCAGATGGTTACCCACTTCTAAATCTGAGATTCTTTCTCCATCCCCATTTGAAAGTACCAGGTCTAAGATTGCTCCCTCCCGAGTGGGTTCCGATACTAGCTGTCTGAGACATGCCCTCTGTAGGACATAAAGAATGACACTGCTCTTGGATGTGCCTGCAGCAAAGGTGCTCCAGTTAACATCTGGCATATTCAGGTCCCCCATCAACAATCTCTCCCCTTTTTCTGCCATTCTAAGAAAGCCTTCTATCATTTCCTTGTCCATTCCCTCCCCCTGAGATGGGGGTCTTTATACAACCCCCATGCAGATTGTGGTGCCATTTCCTGTCTCCAAGGTGACCCAAAGTGCTTCATCTGCTCCCTGTTTACTCTTTAGTTATGTTGCTTTGATCCCCTCCTTTACATAGAGAGCTATTCCTCCTCCTCTTTTACCCTCCCTGTCCCTCCTGTAGATTGTGTATCATGGTATGTTGACATCCCAGTTATGGTTCTCTGTGTACCATGTTTCCGTGACTGCCACAATATCCAGGCAACCCTCTTCCATCAAGGCCACTAGTTCAGGGAGCTTGTTACACAGACTATGGGCATTGGTACTCATCACCCTCCACTTCTTTGTAGCCTTACCCCCTTTTAGCCCTATTTCTGTCCTTACTGCCTTTGCCTTTTTTTGCATTTAAATCTGTTCTGCTCCCTAATAACTTCTGTACCTTGGTGTTTACCTCACTAATCACCATGTTTTGTGGGGGGAAGCTGAGATTTCCCTGCTTCTTTTCAGTGCCTCCCCCCTTAGCTAGTTTAAATGCTTGCCAATGAAGCATTTAAATCTCTCACCTAGGATCCTGGTTCCCCCCCTGGACAGATGCAGACCACCACACCAGTATAGGTCTGCATTCCTCCAGGTGGCTCCCCAGTCCCCAATGAAGCCAAAACCCTGAGCTCCACACCAGTTTTTCAACCACTCATTGAATTCCCTGGTGAGAAGTGCCCTAGCATCTCCCTTGCCATAGACAGGCAGCACCTCCGAGAAGGTTACCATATGCGCTACTTGTCTAAGGCCCCTTCCCAACTCTACAAACTCCTCTTGCACTGCTCTGATCCCATTCCTAGCCAGGTCATTTGTCCCCAGGTGGACAATGACATCCAGCTCCCTCCCTCATGCAGCTCCTCCCACGATCCTGAGGATTCGCTTCCTGTCCCTCCAAGCCATGGCGCCAGGAAGGCACCTTACCTCCCTCTCTCCATCCTCCCCCATTTCTACCCCCCTAATGATTGAGTCCCCCACCAGGAGTTGTTTCCTTCCCCTGTGGGATCCCATGCCACCCTCCTTTGGGTCTCCTTTGTGAAGGTTCCCAGCATCCTCCTTGGTCTCCACTGCAGGTGCCTCCATAGAGGAACCACTATCCACCAGGAGAGTGAATGAATTGTGAAGAGGTACAGCTGGAGGGATGCAACTCTGTTCCACCACCCTCTCCCTCCTTGAGCCCACCCTGGTCCAGCCTCTCTCTTTCTTGGCAACCTCTGAGGTAGTGGCATTGGCCCTGGTGGTCCCTGGGTGGGGGAGGAGGTTTCACAAATCCTAGCCAGTTCAGCCTGGAGACGGGCAACCTCCTCTCTCAGACCAGAGAGCTGCCTGAAAATAGGGCAGCATCGCAGCCTCCAGAATGTCTCCCAGAACACTGCCGCCCCACAGCCATTGCACTGCACCACTCCTATCATGTCTTATTTTGTGTCCCCTCTACTGTTTCTCTGGATGCTTACTCTCTCCTCTCCTTACAAATCTCACCCTTTCTGTTCTGGGACAGCAACTTCCTATCTTCTTCAGTAGCCTCCTTCTTCCTTGCTCAATATCAGACCACCAGCAGCTGGGGGGGGGGAGAGTAAGCTACTTTTTCTACTTTAGGGTTGACAAAACCAATGTTTCTCTATAATCCTTTCCTTCCTACTGCCAAACAGGAAGTTCCTGTTGACAGTCAAATCCAGTGGCTATAAAAGTAGAACTGGCTTTATGTGGGTGGGATGGAGGGCAATTAGTAAGAAAAAAAAGGATATCAACAGGAAGTTATAATTTGACTCACCTGCTTTTATAGTGTCTAAACCACACTCCCAGGTAAGCTCTCTTTCCTCCTACTGGTTTAGCAAAGTGAGCTGATACAGTTCCCTTCACTGCACAGAATACACACTGACTTTCTTTCTTTTCTTTCTTTTTTTTACCCTAAATAAGTCCCCTCCTACTTCTAATAAAGTTATATGTCTACTTAATCTTAACAGACACTGACTCCTGCTGAGATATACGTTTTAAATTAAGAAGAAAATGTAGCTTCTTTTAGTTAGCTGCTTTCTGCTCTACAAGCAAGGCTAGCAACAGCCAGGTTTCTTGCAATAAACAAACATCAATAGAGATATCATGCAGAAATTGGAACAAAGCACTTCTTTTGTCAGAATTCAATAAGCTATGCACATTAAGAGAGCATTCCAAACCTGCAGCCATTCAAATAATTCAGGTGACCTAGCAACTATTTTTTTTTCCTCTTTTTTTTTCTTTTTCCCTTTATAATCTCCCTCAGTCATGGTGTGTGAAGCTTGGTCAGTGACAGATTTCTATGAATCCGAGTTTCCTTCATCAAATTCAGATTCCCCCCAGTTTGAAAACAAAGATGAATATGAATTTTTTGTTTCTATTGGAGTAGGAGGGTCAGAGGAAACAGATTTTGAAAACCTAGAGGATGTCCTATGGGGTAAAGGATCTAGAATGGGCAAGTCAGAGTTGTCCATAGGGGCAACAGTGGGATCTTCATAACAAACAGTGGAAAAAATGTGTGTGGCAGGAGACTGTTGTTCAGGAGCGTGAAAAGTATTATCGTGTGTGGAAGATTCATCTACTATAATAATGGGAGCTTCAGGAAGGTTGTTAGAAATTTTAGTAGGGGAAGGAATCGAGGGGGGGGGTTAGGAGAAGGGGGTTCCGAGGGATACCACCAGCTGCATCACGTTGCAGAGTTTTGGGTACCGCAGAATTCTGAGCCTGTTGAATGAGCAAATCTGGGCTAATGCAGGAGACCTTATTACTCACCTCCCAAGGGCAGTCACCAAAAATATGCCCATAATCTTCACAAAGGTCACAACGTGTATGATTGGCACACTGCATGAAGTTATGGCCTATCTCACCACAGTTGTTGCATCTGGGTTTATCGCAGGTACTAGAAAGATGAGTGCGAGAACCACACTTGTAGCAGGTCTGAGGCTGACCTGCGTAGAAGCAAACCCCACGATCATAACCTAGCAGGAAATAATTAGGAATATGCTCAATCCCAGCATCCCCTTGTCGAAGTTTTACTTTATATTTCCACTCCCCAATCCAAAAGTGTTCACTGTTAAATATAGCTTCTGGTTCAGTCAATACTTTGCATTTCTGTGGCAACTAGTAGGTTATATCCTCAACATGGGCCCCCTTCTTACGAAACATAAGTTACGTATTTCACCAGAGGTTTCATCAGAGGAATAACAACAAAGGGGGTCCAGGTTGGTGATGTTTTAATCTGTCCATAATGTTCCCAGAAAAGATCTAAAGCATATGAAGTGTGAAAACTAACATCATAATTATGTTCTCCGGAGATGTTTATAAAAGCATAGACCTCCCTTGGAGAAAAATGTAATGAGTCTTTTAACAACAGTTTACCCACATAATATGTATCTGGTCTATCCTGTAAGCCACCCTTGTAATGAATGCAAACAGTATTCCTACGTGGTGCTGCTTCTTGCTTTGATTTTGTAAATAAATCAGACAGCAACGGTTTTGAGTCTTGTGGGGTATCTGAGTCCTAAGGTGAATGAGGAATGTTTTTAGTTTCCATAGATGGTGAAACAATTGATTTGTCGATCGCTGAAGAAGAAATTTTAGGGGAATGAACAGTAGAAGGCTATTTGGGAAAGTCATTGTCCTTCGTTAAAGTATCATCTGGTATTGGGCAAGAAAGTACTTTTGGCTTCCACTAAGCAGAAGTTTGGGAAAGTGAAAAATCCCATGAGGGGTCAGGAACCCATATACCCCCTGCTGATTGCTTCCATCCTGCACTGGAAAGTGCCATCTGAGGGGACCATGAAGCCATAATCTGAGGACCAGACCGTTTAGTGGGAGAAGAGAGGGGAACAACAACACCATTTGCAGGAGTAGGTACAGAAGGAAAAGTGACGGTAGGAGTGTCAATTTGTTCCATTGTCTCTCATATTGTGTTGTCATATACTGTCCTTTGAGGCACCATCCCTCTTGAAGGTTTATTGCTAAAAGCAAAACTTGTAGTGCCCTCCTGACAATGAGGCTAAGTTTGATAAATAATGCAGTAATATGTTTCTACAGCTTTAGGAATCTTGAAAACAAATCCTGCCACTTTAGAAAGATTCACAGTTGGGTGCGATAGTGCTGAAGTCATTTCACTGGAAGCAGAGCACTGCAGGTTTCGCTAGCTACAAGGAGCAGAAGGAGAGGTAATATTGGATTTGCGAGTGTCCGACTCTAGGCACACACCAAGGTTAGTGTTAACAATGCCATTCAGAGACTCAGTATGATCAGGAGAGTCAAGTCCAATCTCTCTTGTCTCTGCCGAGACAGGCCATGCCTGGCTGTGTAGAATCGAAAGATTTATAGACGAGCAAGACTCACTTTTCTCAATAACAGAAAAAAACCCGCTCCATAGCTACAGGAGAAGGGTTGACAGTTATAGCAGGCTCTTGATACTTTTCAGGAAAAATAGGGCTTTTAGCAGCCATATGCGATGAAATTGGAATGCAGGTTTTTGTAGACTCACCCAGCTCCGCCGGGGTATTGTCAGTGATAGCTGCATCAGAAGGCTGCTTGACAGGCCTAGCAGTTGAGATGACAGGAGCTACATCGACTGTAAGACTGCCAGTTGTGCTTTTAAATGCATTTTCTCTAGTTCATGACGTTCCTCTTCAAACTGCACCGACCTCAGCAGTTCCTGCTGTTTATCATCCAGCTTAGTAATGAAAGCTTGTTCCTTAACCAATGTAGTTTCCATGCTTAAATCTTCAGTTGAGACATAAATATCTATGATATCCTCAGTAGAAGAACTTGGAACAATGGTTAAATTTTTGTCTTTAGCCTCTGGCAAACTCAGAACAGGAGACGAGGCCAGATCTCCTTTCTGCAACACGTCTGCACCCTCCGGTGCTCCAGGCAAAGTGGCCATCCTGCATATGGACGGCAAGTCCACCTACTGTCAGAGTAGGGGAATTTCCCCGGTGCCCTGACCAAATTTACTCCCATGCACTAAAAATACCACCAACAGCTTAATCTGGTCCAGGGTCAGTTGGCATTTATCTGCATCCGCCTCTCCTGCGTCATGCCTGAAAAAAGGCAGAATTTATTTAGTGCAATTACACAGTCAACAACAACAAAAAAACTAAAAATGTAGGGTGAGGTAAAGAGGTAGCATGGTGATACCTGTGTGAGATAGCCTGTGAGTTCAGAGCTTATATTTTTTTTTATTATTTTTTTCTTGTAATAGTGGCCTCTAGTGGTGTATGTTGATAGGCTGCTAGTGAGAAAATCAGCTGATTGGTTCTATTACCATGTGACCAGCTCTATATAATGCCTAGATCAACAAGGGTTGTGGTGGGGTGGCGGGGCAACTCAAGGTCCTATTGCGACAGAGACAGAGAACTGAGCAGTTCTGTTTGAATTGAGAAATGGTGCCAACCCACAGGAAGAGACGACACGGAACAGGACACTGCCGTACCTTGTTTTGAATTCGCGGGGAGGGCTGATTCAGCAGAGGCCCTCACAACCTCCTACTGGGCCATGGAGCGAGCTGTGGAGAGAAGAAAGAAAAAGGAGAAGGTAAGCAAAATAAAGCTTGGGGGGGGGGGGTTTGTCCAGCAGACAGGGGAGGAGTGACTGATTTTATTTAAATTTCTATTTATTGTACTGCAGAACAAGGGAGAAAGCTTCTGCTCAGCCACAGCAAGATTAAATGTGGATTGATTTGGTGGTCTGCTCCCGTAGCCAAAGGCAGTGGCTAAATAATTTAAAACTTGAAGTGCTGATTTTGGCGGGCTGGTCCCATAGCCAAAGGTAGTGGTTAATTAAATTAGAATGGCTTGTACTGCTGGTATTTGCGGGCTGCTCCGTAGCAGAAAAGTACTATTTAGTTAAACACAAAAATGCTAGTTAGCTAGAGTCCAGTGCTCAGATTATCTTTAGCAGGCTGGGACACTCAGGATTTAGCAGACAGAAATGCAAGTTCCCAGTCAAATACAGAACATTATTATATTGCCCCTCTCCTTCCTTGTCTCTAGTGAGGACATATTTAATGCTTCCAGATGCTACTCATACAAGTACCCTTGAAGGCCCTGGATCATTTTGGTTGCACTTCCCTGAACAGCCTCCAACCTGATTATATCCTTTTTCTGATGTGGACTCAAAAACTGGACACAGTACTCCAGATGAGGCCTTACCAGAGACTTGTTGAGTGGCATTATTATTTCCTTCCTCCTGCTGTTGAATCCCCTCCTTATGCATCCCAGCATTTTGTTGGCCTTGCTATAAGCTTTGTAGCATTGGCTTGTCTGTTTAAAGGTGCTGATTATGATGACACCTAGGTCCAGTTCTTCCTGTGTGGTGCTGAGCTGGACTCTGTTGAGGTGGCACTCTGTCCTTGGATTCCCTTTACCCAAATTCATCACCTTACATTTAGTTGCATTGAACTGCAGCTGCCAGATGATGGACCATATTTCCAGCCTCTGTAGGTCTTTTTGTAGGACCTCATTGCCACCCTTCCTCCTAGCTTGGTATTGTCTGTGAATAGGGCAATTTTGTACTGAATACCTTTGCTGATGTCACTAATAAAGGCATTAAACAGGACTGTCCCCAACACTGAGAACTGGGGCACACCACTAGTGACCGTTCCTTCATCAGACCTCACCCCATTGACCACTACTCTCTGTTTTCTGTCCCTAAGCCAATTACCTACCCAGCTGAATATGCACTTGGCTGTACCCAGGCCCTCCAACATTTTCAGCAGGTGGTTATGTGGCACCAAATCAAAGGGCTTACTGAAATCAAAGTACACAAGGTCCACTGGCTGGCCTCTGTCTAGTTTCCAAGTGACTCAGTCAAAATATGTGTTCATGTTCTTTTGGCATGACCTTCCCACTATGAACCCATGTTGCCTGTCATCCTGCAGATTGTCTTTATCTAGGTACTCTACCAAGTCTTGTTTTATTAAGGTTTCCATCAGTTTCCCTACTACCGACATAAGGCTGACTGGTCAGTAGTTGCCTGCTTCCTCCCAACTCCCTCCCTTGTGGAGAGGTACCACATCAGCTCCTCTTCAGTCTCTCAGCACTACCCCCGTCTGAAGCAATCTGCTGAATAAATGTGCTAAGGAACCTGCCAGTTCACTTGCTAGCTCCTTTAGCACTCGCAGGTGTATTACATCAGGCCCTGGCAACTTGTCTTCCCTGAGCTGATCCAGGGCCTCTCTAACCCTACTGTTACTGATTGATGGTACTTCCATTTGTGGAACACCTTAGTCAGCAGCCTTGAGGACACTGTCTGGTACTGGGCCTTTATGTTCTTTGGTGAACACTGAGCAAAAATAGTTGTTCAGAACAGTGATTCTGTCTATCCTCCTCCACTACTCTGTCAACTTCCCCCCTTCCTATTTCTTCACTTTTGTTTCTTTTTTCTTATATCTGGGGTGGGATTGACGGTGTAATTTTAAATGCAAATAACGACGCATACCTCATCACAACAAGACAAAGCAAGTAGCTGTTGTTGCCTAGATGCCACTTCAATGGTGGGTAGTATCCATTCTTTTTTTTTTAAAACAGCGGAGAGCTGGTTACACGTCTGACATATCAGGTAATACACAGTATCATCTCATTGGCAAATCATCATAAATTCACAGTACAGTTGGAAATATACACATCAATGGTAGCTTAATGTAACAGTGGCAAATCTCTCTCAAGAGGACTCACTTTGAAATGTACCCCACAGAGACCGCAAGTCAATGAACCCTGTAAGACAGTGACATACCTTAAAATTAGTAATGTCAACAGGACAAAGAAGCAGGTACTAGTTTTAAAATTGGGGAAACCAGGGTTGCACTATGGCATCCTAGAGACCACATCTGATAATATTGTACTATTTGGCCCCTGACAAAATGTTGAGTTCTTTCTAACTTCATACATTCCATAAATGAAATCACCCATTCTGCAACAGATGGCATTTCTGATGATCTCCAATACTGTGCTATTAATTTAAGTGCTACCACATTTCCTAGTCTCCATAAAATAGTAGAAAAGACTGGGCCAACAAAATTTCAGCTGGATCTAACATTGTTGGACATTGCAAAATCGAAGTTAGGAGCTGTTGGACGTCTTCCCAGAATAATTGCACTTTTGGGCACTCCCAAAACAGATGACAAAGAGTGCCCTCATGAATTTTACATTTGAGGCACAGAGGTGACACTAACGGATCTATCCTATGAGCCAGACATGGTGTAAAGTAGGCTCTGAAGAGAATATTGTACTGGACTGCTTGCAGCCTGGTATTAATTGAACATTTCCCTATGTTTTTAAGAATGGCAAGCCAGTCTCCCCCTGTGAGGCCCTCTGGAATTACATCTGATTCCCATTGGGCTTTTATTTTTGTTAAAGAGTCTGGAAGTGACCCAAGCACCAGTCTGTAACATTTCCTAATCGATCTAAAAGCCTGGTCCATAGCCTGCCCCACAAATACCTCCTTTAGTGGTGTGCTGCATCCCAGTTGGCATTCCAGCAGCTGAATCCCCAGTCGGGATATAATTGCCTGCAGGAGCAAATAGACAAAGTAGTGTGAGGCATGTATAATATATTTTCTAATAAAGGAGGAAAAGGGTAACACCTCATCCCCCATCTACAATTGGCCTAGGGATTTTAAACCCCGATTATACCAAAGTTTTAAAATGTTCATCTTCCCAGGTGCCACTATTCAGCAAAAGAGACAGTAAGGAGGAGTCTCTAGAAACTGACTGTGTCCCACACCCCAGCACCAGATGTGCCTTCTGCCACACCCTCTAAGGGGCTTTGGTGCATGGGTTGTCTAACTTAATAGGCAGGGACAGATCTCTACCTCCCACCAAGACATCATAGTACAAAGGGATAAAAGAACGTATTTCCAAACTCACCCATACAGGTCTATTAAGTCCCACTTTAAACATGTCCTGCATAAAAGCTAATTGCACAGCCATGTAATAATTTATTTATTTATTTATTTGCTTTTGGTAACCGGGTAATTGCACTAGGCATAAGGATGCCTATTTTCAGGCACGACCCGGGAGAACACAGTTTAGACATACATAATTGTATATGTGATGCAGCACATGAAAAGCAGTAGAGTTCAGAGTCAAATCAAAACTTCAGGTATGGGGAGACAAATTTTGCAACAAACACAGGTAGGTTTAAATGGTATGATGCAGTTACAGAACAGTAGGACAAGTAACACAAGATCATCACAATGTAAGAACACAGACATTGCAATAGAGGGCATACATAGAAACAATATATCAAGTCACATTGTGGTGGTTAAAGAACAGGGAGGAGAGAAAGGGAAGGTGATAGGAGGGGGAGAGAGATAGAGAGAAAGAGAGAGAAAGAGGGAGAGGACCTGAAAGAGGGTGTTGAGAGAGGTGGGGAAGAGATGTCAGAGAAGTAGATTAAAACAGGACAGGGGAGGAAGAGTAGAACTAAGGTGGATTAAAGCAAGTGCAGGGGTTGGTATCGCATAGGTGCTCTTTGTGAAGTTTCTTAAAAGTGGCATGGGTGGTTGCTTGTCAAATAGCTTGGGGTATGGAATTCCAGTATTTTGGAGCCACGTGAGTGAAAGCACGTGCACCCATATTAGTTCTGTGTCTGGGAATGTGAAAAAGGGCTTGGTCAGTCGATCGCAGCCCATAGGAGAGAGGCTGTGTGTCCAGTAGGGAGGTGAGGGATAGGGGGAGGCCTGATAATATTGAACATTAGGGAGGCCTAAATCCCCCCTTCCCAACTGGATGCCACAGAATCTCTTTTTTTTTTTATTATTGGTCTCCTACCCTGCCAAAGAAGGTGGGTGATGGCAACTTCCATTGATTTTATAAATTTGTGGGGGATCCAGAGGGAGACTGTCTGGAAAAGGTATAAGAATTGCAGGACCATTGACATTTTAATTCAGTTAACTCAACCTAAGAGGGTCAGAGGAAGGGCTCTCCAAACTGAACAATCTTCTTTAACTTTTTTAATGATGCTCTTCATGTTAATTTTCACCAATTCGGAGATAGCTGAGGTGATTATGATTCCTAAATATTTAATCTGGTCGGTACAGGGAATGCTAGTATTGGCTACCATAATAGCGTCTCGAGGACCTGCCAGTGGCATCCACTCACTCTTCCCCAATTAATTTTATATCCCAAGACTGGTTCTTATATGATAAAAGGTTAGGATAAACAAGGGAGGGATTTCTCTGAGGATTCTAGAAAAAGTAGAACATCATTGGCAAAAAGGGAGATTTTTATGCCCCCCCCCCCAATGTCAAGGCCCTGAATACCTGGGGCAGACCTAATAGCCTGAGCCAAGGCTTCAATGGTAAGGACATACAAAATTGGGGACAGGGGGCAGCCCTTCCTGGTTCCCATAGACAGGGAAAAGGGAGCTGACACCATATTATTTGTAAGTATTTGGGCCTTGGAAGCTTGATATAGTGTTCCCACCCATCGCAACATCAGGGAACCCATACCGAATTTTGCTAGAACCACAAGCATAAAGGGCCATTTGATACCGTCAAATGCCTTTTCAGCATCAAGGGCTAGTAGGCTCCCCTTACCCCAGGGCCAATGATGAATAATATCCAGGGTCCACCTAATATTGTGTTTTGCCTGCCTGCCTTTCACAAACCCTCCCTGATCTGGGTGTATCAGTCAGGGCAATAATCCTTCAATCCTGGATGCCATTAACTTGGCTATGATTTTATAATCAGCATTTTGGAGTGAAATGGGTCAATATGAAGTACATTTAAGAGGGTCTTTACTAGGTTTAGGCAGAACAGTGATGGTGGGCAAATATTGAGACAGCGGCTGGGTTCCCTGTTCCAAAGCATCAGACACCATCCGGAGCATCAGGGGTCCCACAGTGTCCCAAATCAGTTTATACAGCTCAGAGGGTAGTCCATCGGGGCCCAGGATTTTCCTCTTCTTTGTCCCCCACACCACTTTATGCAGCTCCTCTAAGGTCACCCGGATCCCCAAAGTTTCCCTGTCCTGATCCTGCAAGGCAGGCAGGTCAATCTTTCCCAAAAAGGTCACTGGGTCTGCTCCAAGTGGGAATTCAGAGGTGTACTGGGTAGAACAATATGCCCAAAAGGCATCATTAATCTTGGATTGGTCATATGTGACCTCTCCATTGGGATCCTCTGTACTAATATCGTTCTTTCTGCCCTCTTAGCCTTCATCATTCCAGCCAACAACTTCCCTGATTTATACCCATCAAAGTAGGTATTAGATTTTGTTAACAACAAATCATGCTCCAATTTCCTAGTGGAGATCTGGTTTAAAGTACCTTTCAATTACTTAAGTTCTGATATTGATTCTGGGATCTGTGGGACCATATTCGTCCTCTCCAATTTGCTTATAGACGTTTCTAGGTGGTGTTCTTGGGCTACATTATTTTTCTTTCAGAAGGATGAGTATGAAATAGCTTTGCCTCTAATTGAAGGCTTTCAAGGTGTCCCACACTATCCCACTACTTGTGTCCTCCAGAGGATTCAAAAGAACAAATTCCCTGAGGTGGTCATTAAGTTGCCGAATAAACTGTTGGTCTAAAAGTAGGGCAAGATCAAGGTACCACTAAGTCATACCGGGTAAGCCCACTTCCTTAGACACCACCACTCTAAGAGGCGCATGATCACTGATCACCATTTGGCCATATACTGCTTCTACTATCTCCCCCATGAGGCAAGATGGTAAAAAAATATAATCTAGTCTGGTATAGACACTATGTGCATGGGAAAAAAAAAGAATATTCCTGAGAAGCAGGATGGTTAAAATGCCAACCCTCAGCAATTGATCTACCCTCCACTAACCTGCACAGAGGAGAGGCACTATGAGGTGGGACCCCAACAGCGAGTTCCAGAGTGATCTAGCTTGATATCCCAATAGGTATTCATATCCCCTCCATGAATATGCAGTCAGGGTAAGGAGCGAGGTAGGTCACCAAGTGAGTAAAAAAATCAGGTGAGTCATAATTGGGGTCATAGACTGAGACCAAGGTAAGTTTCCATCCTCCCAAGTCAACCACTGCTATTACATATCTGCCTTGAGGATCAGCCACTCAAGTTATCACCCAATGGGGCAGACCAGGTTGAATACATATAGCAGTCCCACAAACTTTAGAGGTAAAGTGGGCTGCCAAAAAAGTACCACCACAGGACTCTCTCAGGCAACCAGCCTCCTCCTTGGTAGAGTGACTCTCTGGCAGAAAGACTATGTCCCCTTTAAGTTTCTTAATGTATGCCTATACTCGCTGTTAGCAACCCACTGATGTTCCATGACAGAAAAGTAATATTAGCCATAAGCACATAATAACTTAGTATAGACCCAAAATGACAACTGTAAATCTGTGAGAAAAACAAAGCTTTCTCAGCTGAGTTTATAGTAACCCCACCTACAAAGAAAGACCTTCCTTAACAAGCCCCACTTCCCACCCCTCTTAATCCCCAAAGTGCCATACATAGAACAGTAATTGGAGTAAACCACTTGGTTGTAATGAACCCCCCCAAGAACACATTGGTACCCATTAAACACAAGTAATAAAGACAACATTGATGCAACAGTAACAAAAGCAAGAACGACCCCCCCAACAGTAACAAGATGTCTGCTGTTCCTATCAACTACTCGTCATGGATAGAACACCCCATCACCTGCTATTATAAGCATTTAATAAAAATTAAATTTGAAAAAAAACCAAAAAACATATCCCCCCTGTTGTCCATTGAAAAGGACCGGAGGGGTGGGGGTAAGGGCCTGGGATACACTCCTACCAGTAACCCTTCCTTGCCCAATAGATTGCTTGGGAAATGGCAGCTGCCTTTGGAGATCTGCAGGGTTGTCTGTCCCCTTCTGAGACATGGTGAACTAATCACCCCACCTAAATAGAATTTTCAGCTTTAACTCCATTGCTCTAACCATAAGTTTTGCAGAGAGCTCTTTCACCCAGCATCCCTGCCCGCAAACAAGTAAACAATCAAATGAATGCATTTTAGTTAGTTTAAACCACCAACTAACTGAAAAAAATGCATGTCCCAAAATGGATTATTTATTCACCCCCTCCAGCTTTGTGTAAGCTCTCGTGAAGGAGAGCCAAATAGGCACACATAGTACTAGTCCACCAAATAGTAGTCCCAATAACCAACAATGGTCCAAATATTGATGTGCATATTTCAAAATTGGACTTCTCCGAGTCCAGAAAGAATGTCTGTGCCACCTTCCATCTTCCATGTGTGGATGGATAGCCCTAGAATAAGTAGAGGCCCAGTCCTTTTTTCCTCGTGGCTATCTCTCAAAAGTTGGCATGCTCAGAATGTCCACAAAACAGATGAGTCTGTAATGTCCTGCCGAGGATGCCGGTAGGGGAAGAGGAGAAGAGAAGGGTGTTGGTGCCCACCAATCATGCCCTGATAGGCCCCGAAGGTGTTATAGACCAAAGTAAGGCTTAAGTGCCCCCCCATACCCCAATCACCCACCACTGATATTAAAGTCCCTGATGTTAGTCCTGCTTATGTGGAGCAATCTAATTAGCCTCTCTTCTGGCATTCCAGTTCTCTGACATATTCCAATGCAAGGTCTGGGCTAGTAAAGGCCTTCTGTGAGCCACCCACAGGCCGGATAATGAGCCTGGCTAGATAAGCCAAAGTGAAGGGGCAAGAAATGGAATGCAACAGTTTTTTTAACATCAGCATAAGCCTGCCTCTGCAATTGTAGCACCCTGGAGTAGTTGGGGAACAAGCTTACCCAATTCTGTTGTGCCATAATCACACCCTTTTTCTGAGATGCATCAAGTACCAATAGCCTGTCCTGATACCTCAGAAATCTAATCATAATATGGCGAGGCTTCTGGTTGGGTGAAGGTCTGGGATCTGATGAGCAATGAGCTTGCTGAATTTCCAAAGTAGCATCCTGTGGCATTTGCAGTGTGTCCCTTAGCCAAGATTGTAGAAATTCTGCACAGTCCCTTCCTTCGAGCCCCTCAGGTAGCCCCATAATTCTTATATTGCAATGTTGCTCCCGGTTCTCTTAATCATCCAAAATTTCCTTAAGGAGCTCAATTTCTTTTAGGGCTTTTGTGGTGTCTGTAGAGTGTCTAGAGGTTAGATCTTCCTGATTCCCCACTCAATTTTCAAGTTCACTTATACAGGATTCATGTGTCTCCACTGTTTCTGCCAAGGTATTGACTGTCTGCTGCATATGCTGGATTTGTGCTGTTACATTTTCAAACCCCGCTTCCATGCAGTTACCAAGATCGTATTTGAGGTCCTTCAAGAGACATTCTAGGTTTTGATAACCTTCAGCTACAGCATCAATCAGAACAGGAGTGGGTTCGTCCTGCATTGTGGAGGTTTCTGGAGCAGGAGAGGCTTGTTCTGCTGCAGACCCCTGTCTGGGCTAGTGTTGTGCTTTCCTCTGAGGTAGGCCCTTAACTTCTCAGCTCAATCCTGGTGAATTAAAAGAGATTTTGGACTGCTTCTTCACAGATTTAGCTGGAGCAAGCATCTGGATAGGTTAGTAATTTAAATTATTAGGTTTTTTTTGGTAGTCTAGTAAGGTGTAGGGAGAAAATAGCAGGCGATGTGGACGGAACTCCATGTTCAAGCCACCATTCAGCTCCTGCACTTGGCCACACCACCCTGGTATCCATTCTTGATATATAAAAAGTCCACTCTGTCGTCTCTGTTTGCCTCAAAAATTGTGTTCTGTTTGTATGTCTCCGTAAATTTCCTTTCCCTTCTTCCATTCTACCCTCCACAATTTTTCATTCTTTCCTTCCATTCTTCCTCTCTTAACTCTAATCACTGTAAATGTTGAACATCTATGTTACACTAATGGCTAACAATTACTATTGGGTCACCTATCTAGTACTACATACTGTTGCCAAATTATTATATGTGTTCCTGTGTTACCAACTGTCACCAACTGTTGCCAATTTGCTATATGTTTCTTTATATCTACCATATTTAACTGTTGCATTGTTAGCCAATGTTATCCACCTGTAATCTCTCCTGCTCTCATTGTATGCAAGTAAGCAAATTGTATTCCAACATTGTAACATTTCTCTGTATTCTATCCCATTGTTCCCTACCCCAGGTTGCACCAGGAGATGAGCAACTTGTTGTCCAGCATGTCTTCCTGATGAAACATTTCAATAAAAAATAAATAAATAAATAATAATAACTGAAGATACTGAGTACAAAATAATGCATGCAGCAGTGCCTTATACAAAGTATCGGTGGGCGGTTGGGGAGAGAGAGTTCATGTAAGAACACGAGGAGGTTACTATAGAAACTAATAGTCACAGACACAATAAAACATATGAGGTGTCAATGACACAATCCTACTAAAGTATGACATAAATAGATGACAACACTGTGATATCTGGGTGACTGTCAGGGGCTGTGAGTTGGAGGGGTACCATCAATATGGACTACCATCCATAACTTACCATAATGTTATAACATGATCAATATATACAAAAGATTATACCTCTGATGTGAATAAGAAGAAATCCTCAATAATATAGAACAAAATGCACACAATTGTTGATAGGAAAAAAAATGTTATTCAAAATGCAATTAAACACAAAGGAAAGGAATGAATTATGATCAAAATGTCAAAATACAGCAAGTTTCACATAGATAGGAAAAGTATGCCTTTCATCAACAAAAATGTTGGTGCTGCTGTCTTTGAGATCACTGCTGTCACTGCTTCCAAAATTCAGATCACTAGATCTGATGGTAGAGCTCCCACTTGTTGATGCTCTTGGTTCAAAAGAGTAGGTTTCTATATTACAAACTGGCCAGCAGGACAGAGCTTCCAAGTCAGGGGTTTCCTTGTCTGATGACCTAATTAGGTTCTCAATTTTAGGGTATGATGGCTAATTAAAGAATGAGGCTGATTCACACACTAGAAGTGTCAAGCACTGACAGCATGCGGTATCTCATTGCCACCGAATGGCATCACTGTGTTTCAAACTCTGTAGGAGTTTGGCTGCAAAACAATCTTGTAAACAGGAACATGAGGCACAGAGCATCAGTGGGATAAAATGGTAGAATTTTAATCTTTCGACCTAACATGGCTAAAAAAGGATACCAGTAACATGATACATCACTGTGACAAAACAAAGAATGGCTACAATTTACTACACGGTTAATATTTTTGCACATGATCTTTAATGTTCATACACAATTCATGAATGTTCATAAACAACTGGATGCACACTTGACTGTTCATGGGATGAATTTAGGACATTTTCATGAATAATTCATGAACGTTTATAAATGGTTCATGATCATTTCAACTGGGCAGTGCCAGCAGCCACCAGTCAAGCAACTGTCAGTGAGAATGTTTGTCCTGTCCCACATGGAGGAGCAGGGACTGGGAGATGGATTGTATTCCAGTAGGGCCCAACTTGGCAGATATGACAGGTATGGAGTAGAGATGATACAAAGTTTTCTTTCACCTGTGAAGATGTAGTGATGTCACAAACTGACTGTTACAAAGACCTCACAAAGTGACACCACTTTGTCAAACTTGAGGCATAGTTCCCTTTAGAAAGCTATTGTATCTCACCTGCTTTGCCAATGTGCAGTCAGTACTAAAGTGCCTCAAGAAGAGTCAGTTGCTTGGAAGGTGAAAAAAGCTATTCAGATTGCATGGTTACATTTCTGCAGGAAGTGCAGCAATATAACCATGTGACAGTGTACCTTGGACTTTAGTTACACATACCTACACAAATAACCTTGATTATTGCCTGCCACAGCCCAAGAAGATTAGTTTTTACAAAACAAATGATTTTTCTTTCAAAATCAGATCATTCCCAAAATCACAGCTATAGAGGCCATTAGATACTTACAATAATTGGTCAGAAACACAGACCATGTAACAAAATGCTGCACTGGAAAAAAAGCACATTAAAAGTTTAAAACATTTAGTCAAAATAATGAAACTTGAAACTCATTCTGCCCTCCTCTATCAAATTTAAATACACTCAGATCAGAAAAAAACAGAGTAAAAACTCTTACAATTTGTCCTAAGAATGTTTTTACTCTAAATAAAATCTTCTTAAATCCCTTCTACAGTGACTCAACACTGAAACTCAAAAAATATTTCTGCAGTAAACACAATGTTTTAATCTAATCTGACTGATTTTGTTCAGCAATCGGAGACACAGCTGACTCCTTCTGGTCCCAATCTCTGACACAGGGAATGTTGTACAGCAGCATGTGCTATGTGGCAATTGTTTTGGATGGGAAATCACCCCATGTTTTTAGTTTTTCTGGGGGGAATACACCATGGGACGTTTACTGCACTGCTGCCAACAAAGATTCACCATTGTGAGCCTATATCAAGTTCCTACAAGTCTACTTTTTGGCAAAGACCACGAAAAAATAAAGCCTCATTTTTTACTTTGTTATGAAGTACTGCACAACGTGCAGTGAACAGACTTCACTAGGGGTGTGTGAAAAAAACTTTTGCTGGCGGAATTGAAGCTAAAGTCAGACTTCTGCTTCCCCAAAAGTTCAGAAATTCATTTCTGAACATCCATGGAAATTCTGCCTGCCATGCACCCTGCACTAAATAATTGTCCCTTGCTACTAGTGCCCACTGCCAGTCATCAAAACAATTACCTCGGGGCTACTGCCCCCCACCCACTGGTCACTGATAGCTGGTTGCTGACCAATTTTAAATAAATTCCCTGTTGGCTACTGTGGCACTGGCTACCGACTGGGCTAGCCATCTCTGCCCCAACTCAATCACCCACACCCCATAAATTTAAATAAACTCTCTGGTGGCTAGTGGTCCCTCCCACACCTGATCACCCGCTCGATGAGTGAAACCCACCCCAATCATGATCACCTGAATTGTTAAAAAATATAAATCACATTCTCCATAGAGCCCCATCCCCGATCCCCAGTCCCTGAAGCACCCTTTTATTCTCTGGTGGTCTAGTGCACCCCCTTCCCACCACCCCGTTTCCCCCATCAGAATCCTGAGCAGGCAACCAGCACAGCCTTCTGCTCACCTACATGGCTGGCTACCTACTGAACTGTGAATGAATGAGTGCATGCTTGTACAGCACATGCTCATTCATTCACAGTTCAGTGGGTGGCCAGCTATGGAGGAGAGTGGAGGGCTGTGCTAATCACTACTCAGAGTTTAGAGGGGAGAAGCAGGGTAGTGGTGGGACACAGCCTGCAGGGGTTGGGGGATGGGGAATGCACTAGATCACCACAGAATAAAAGGGTGCTTCAGGGGCTGGGGATCGGGATGGGGGTCTACGAAGAATATGATTTTTTTTTGACAATATGGGGGATCGTGACTGGGGTCGGTTTCACTGTTGTGTGGGTGATTAGGTGGGGGAGGGACCACTAGGCACTAGGAGTTTATTTAAAAACAAGTGGCAACAGGTGACTGGGGAGGCACTACTAGTCACCTTGGCACTTTGCAACAGCTATTTCCTATGGGGAAAAGGATGAAATTTGCCCAAATGCAGTCAGAAGATTTCCGATCCACCACAAGTGGAACTTTCAAAACTTCAAGTGAAAGTTGTGATATTTTGCGGATGTTCCGCTAAGGTGGAAATCACAGCTTTAGCCCACCCCTAGACTTCATCCATCCCTAGTATGGTGACTGGAAGGGAGGGGGAGGCTGGATTTTAATTGGGAAAATGATGGTACCAGGTGGAGGGTAGTGGAAAGTACAGACTGAGGGACTGGAGGTATTCATGGCAGAACAAAGAGAATATCTGAAGCATGTGCTTTCCAGCAGCTGAGTGAGAGCTGATGTTTGTTTTACCAGTTTGTATTAGGGTTGTGGGACTCCTCACAAATATCCTGAACTGAATGGCTGCATCTTTTGAGTAACAAAACAAAGTAAAATAACAATGAAATCTATGGATTTCAGCAGTTGGTCTCTGGGTTCATTTACATCCCTAGTAAGTGAAAGATGTCTGGCTATGCTAGCATTTAAAAAAAGAACAATGTTGCCCAATTTCAATCAGGAAAAGGAAAGCATGAATAAACTGCCAGTTTCTTGGCAATGACTATCTCTTCTCTGCCACTTTTCTAGGTAGTTGCCTTTGTCATCATCCAATGAAAATAGCACATCTCTTTTTATATGCTCCTTTTCTGCCTCAGCTGGTGAATGGGTTCTTGTCCCTGCTCTTTTTGCGTTTGTTCAAATAACCTTCTCCAGGGGCTCACAGTTTCGGGAGTGAAATTATAAGCCTGACTCAGTTCCAGGAGAAAATAAGGTAGGAATACTCATGTGTAAGATATACTCATTTAAAAGCATAAATTAGACTAAAGTAAAAAAAAAAATAAGCATGCAGTATATTGAAGAATAACGACTGCAGACCCCTTTCAGGTTCTATATATTTGATACAAATGTACATCAAAAGTGGTGGGTTCCCCCAGTGAATGTTTTACACTTCCAGTACTGCCTATCAACTATAGAAATTTTTAAATGGACTTGTGTTTACCAGAGGAAATAATCAAGGGTCACCACTCATTTCCTCTGGCTCTGAGCTTAGACACCTTCCTTGACCTCTTTTGCCTGACCATAAAACTGAAAAATTCCATTGTTTTACCCAATTAAAAACTACCGTTTTCCATTATTTAGAGCCCTGGCAATGAAACTGGTAGTAGCAGCAGAAGGCAGCAGCAAATCAAAGTCAGCTCCAGTCATTGTAGTTTATATCAAACAATATTGCTCAAAGCAATTACAGAGGTCTGCATCCCTGTTGGCATTAGAGAAAAAGGCCAAGAACTGGCCCAACTCACTCAACAACCGGATTGTAAACAAAAGAAGGTCATTCACTGCTTGAAAGTGAAGGATTGCCTCCTGGTCAGAGTGAATGTTTAGTGCAGCACTGAAGAACTGCAACACTAAATTAAAAAATCCAAAGCTGGATGCCAGGATTGCAGTAAGAGCTGCAAACAACACTTAAGTATCCTTCTAGTATATATTATAAATTGTAAATGTAAGATGAAGGAGGGGAGTAGGCCCCTGAAAAATGCAGAATGGAGGAGTAACTTCTGAAGAACCAGAAACAATGGTTGAGATGCTGGATGAATCCTTTGTTTTTGAGTTTATCTTAGCAGACCTGGGAGGGGGAACATGGGAGGGGGCATATTGGGAGGGCCCATGGTGTCACGGGTAGCTATTATGCAGCCAACAGACATCACATCATCCTTGGTAGCTGATTATCTGGTGAAGTGAAAACCAGGAAAGTCCTAAGGGGCAGATTGGATACATCCAAGAATCATAATGAAGCTAAAGAAACAACTGGCTGGGCTTCTAGAAGTAATCTGTCATGAGTCTCTTTGGACAGGTGTGGTGCCAGAGGACTGGAACATGACCAAACTCCTTATCTTCAAGAAGGGGTATGGTTGGACCTGAATAACTTCAGGTAATTTGTGCTGCGCAAGGTCATGGAATCCATTATTGAGAACAGAATAAAGTATTACTAAGCTGAGGCCAAGTTTCTTTCCTCTTCTCAGAGTGGAATCCATTATCAAGAAGAGTAAAATACAATTTGTGGTTGAGATCAGCATACGCACCCCCTTTTAGCATGCCTTTACTAGGAGCAGATCATGCGAAACCAACTAGATCACCTTTTCTGAGAGTTGATTAGAGCAGAGACAGGACCATAGATATAGTCTACATGGACTTCAGCAGAGCAGTTGGCACTGTGAGGCATGACAAGCTTCTATGCAGAGTACCCTTGTGTAATATAACTAAGACATACTGTAAGCTAGATGGATTGCTAAATGGTTAGAGGGAAGGAACCAGTGAGCTGTGGTTGATGGACAGTACTGAGTGGATTGAGCTACTCATCAGTGTCCTTAAGGGATTAATGCTGGGCTACTGTTGTTCAACATTTTGATCAGTGATCTGGAAGCTGGGGTCTCCAGCAAGCTGTTTAAGTTTGCTGTTGACAGCCAGGCTAAGTTGTTGGACTCCCTTAAAGATAGGCAAAACTTCAGGAGGACCTGAACAAAATAGGTGGTTTGTCTACCTCCTGGAGTAATAGATTTAGTATTGTCAAAGTAAGATGCTGCACTCAGAGGTAGGACATACACACTCTGTGGGGCTCAACTTGATGCAGTAGAGGAGGAAATGGACCATGTGGTCATAAAAAACAAGGGGCTAAAACAGAGCAAGCAGTGTGTAGCCACTGTAAAAATTACTGACAGATGTCTGTGGTACATTAAAAAGAGGTGACCTGCAGAACACGGAAAGCAATCCTGTTTCTTTATAATACATTGCTCAAACCAAAACAATAGTACTGTGTGTAGTTCTGGGCTTCTCAATGCAAAAAAAGGACATGGAGGCAGTAGATAGATAGCAATGCAGGGCTACCATAATGATCAGGGGTATGGAGAACAAATGCCATGAAGAGAGCTGGAGTCCTATAACATGTCTAACATAGAGATAAGGAGAATTAGGGTGGACATCATCTTAGTATGCAGTATTCTCAAGAGAATATATGAGCTTGAACAGATTGAGATGTTGGACCTGGTGTGTACCAGCTGGATGCAGGTAGATGTCTTAAGGTTCAGAGGTGAGAATACAGGGCTAGATACAGAAGGTCCTACTTCTCTCAGAGGATGGTGAACCCTTGGAACACTCTGCCAGCAGAGACAGAGGATCTGAAGACAGTACAGGCTTGCAAGATAAGCCTAGACCCATGTAAGCCCCCACATCCCTGTGTGGCTTTAAGAAGGCTGGTCCAGCTAAAAAGACTTTCTCCAGACCCTTTTAATTCTGATAGCGGGGTGCCGGGAGAACAAAAAGAAAGGTGAACAGCAATGCTGCAGGAGGAAGGAAGAAGAGAAAAAAACAGGCAAGACTGTTTTTTGCCCAGGAACAGTTGACCCAATCAGCAGGGAGCATGGGAAGGCTATAAATAGCACCAAGAGCTCACCAAAAATTGTAGTCCTTAGGTAGAAGAGAGGCCAGGAGACACTGCACCAAGGGCTGATGTCCCAAGTTGTGTTGGTTGGTCGAGACTCCTACAGGCACTGAGTCACAGTGCTGGGACTGAAAAATCAAAAGAGAAACTGGAAGTGTTTGCAAAGAGCCCAAGTGGATTGCTGCTAGGTCAGGCTGTGTTTTTCCAAACTGAAGCTAAACTGTTTGCTACAAAAGCTGCCTAAGTCCACCAAAGGGCGGTGAAGATTCTGGATAAGACATTTGAGGGTCTGGAGCTCATCTTCAGCTCAGAGGACCTCACTTTTGGATTTACAAAAGACTGTCCTAATTGCTGTTTAAAAATATTGCACCCCAGAGTGTGTGCCTCTGATCCCAGTGAGAGCAGGGTCTTCATCGAACTGCCCCAGCCAGAACAATGGAGCTGCAGTTCGTCTTTAGCTGAGAAACTCCTTCCCTAGCTGCTGCCTGTCAAGTGCTCCAGAGGGTTCCGTTGGAGTGAAAAGAAGCCAACGATGTCTTTTTCTTCTATACTGTGTCAGATAAGTATACTTTCACCACCAGGTAGTTTCAATGGTTGCTGTTGTTCCAAGTTGCTTTGCTTTGTGTTAGTTCTTCATCTAGGGCCCCTACTTCAACCAGCCTGCTGCATCTCAGGGCTGCCACCATAATGGGGTACTCGAAAAGACATTGGGACAGGTCTGGTAGCGGACGGGTGGGATCACTGGGGGAAGCTGCAACTGGTGTTACTAATGGCATTACAAGTATAATCTCCTAATTGGAGAGTATTGTAAAAGTGCCCAACCTAACCTTATTTTCTTGCAGCTAAAGCTGGTCCTACTCCCTCCAGTAATAAATACTTGCAGTGGTTATGGTAATTACTGTCTCCACAACTGTTTTGGGCTACTGTGTATTATTGGGAATTGTCTGGAGGGGTCCAGAAGGTGGAAGTATTGTTCCTGGGGAATGGGGGAAGATCATTGGTTATTTTGCCCAAGTCCGCAGGTGGAGGTACCATACTACCAAAAGTTTAGTAGTTATGGTCCTGTTGCACAAGGACCCAGGCTGGACCCCTGGAGCTATCATGAGGGCCCCAGAGTCGGCATTCAGGACTGTCCAACAACACACCCTACATATTGGAGCATTACCGCTGGGATCCTCCCATGCCCCAAAAGATAGCCATGGATTCTGCGTGGAGTCACAGAGTAGTTTTGGGGTAGACCCCAACCAACCTGCAAGTAAAAATGGCACTCCAAGAATTGGAAGATTGGTACCATGGAGAAGGGATAGACTGGAAAAAAGTGATTCCATTAAAGGCAATACCAGAAAGTGCTTACAGAGCAAATGTGATTGATATGTTATATGAATGGGAAAGGCTGGAGGTAAGACCGCTCTAGTGGTAGTCTTAGTGCCCTGGTAAAGAGAAGGGCTGCGATGACAGTTCCTGCAGCCTGCTATTATCTCTTTGCAACAATGTCAGCTATTTCTCCTAAGATTTGAAAAGGGATGATGTCTAAAAAAATAAGAGAGTGAAGGAATTGTCTGAAACACCAAAAATGGAGCTTGCTCCCCAACCCAGAGGTACTCGGAAAGTGACACAGGATAAACCTTCTATGCTGATTTTTTGCCTTTGACTGAATGGCACAAAGCTACAAATACAATACCCCCACTACTCTCACTGGTCACACCTTCTGAACAATGCCTGAAACAGCTTCTAATCCCGGACTTTACTTGAAGTACAATTTTCAGCAAAAAAACAATAATGGCACAACTTGAAGGCAAAGAGAAACTTATGGATGTACAGCCAGGAGTGATCTCACCATCAGCAGAGTTAGAAGTGACCCCCGAGATAGAAACAAGCAACCCAGTAGACAATAACAAATCAGCTGAACTGGTCCATACTGAAACACTCCTGAAAGAAAACCTGCACTACCATACAGACAAGGACCATGGCTTGACAACTACAAGCACTCCACAGGCCATCCTGACAGAAACTAACTTGCTGAACCAAGAGTCAATGTAGAACTGGGTGGAGGAAAATAATCAACCTGTGACCCCTGCCCACGTGGCAATAATGTATGACCCTGCAACTGGGTTGGGGATGAAAAATAAAACTCTTGGTGTGGCATTAAAGAAACTGGATAAAGATAACCAGACAGACATGGAGACTGCACTGGAAAACCAGATACAGCCCTCTACTGATTTCCAGTGTACTGTACTTAAAGGACTATCTGAAACACAAAAATGTTTGTCAGTGCTAAATGATGCAGTAAATGGCATTAATACAAAATTGGAGGCCTTAACATTATGAACTTCAGAGGTGGAAAATAGAGTTACTACTTTAGAAGAAGCAATCAACCCCATTAAAAGAACAGTCAGACTACATACCACCCAATTGGAGCAATTGATTAAAAAGGTGCAGGATCAAGAAGATTGAGTCTGACAGGGTAATTTAAAGCTTGGACTGATCCCAGAAGGGGCAGAGGGCAAGGGAGATCCAATTCTATATTTTGAAGAACTCCTCACTAAAGCAGTGGGTTGGGAGTTCCCACAACAAACAAAAAAAAATTGCTAGATAGAGCCCATAGAGCTGGGGACACAAGACCACAGTATTCTACAGACAGACCCAGATTTCTATATGTCAGATCCCACAAATATCAAAAAAAAGAACTTATTTTAAGAAAAGCATGGACTGAAAGGGGCTTATTTGCAAATGGCTTAAAATGTCAGGCCTTTCCTGATTTCAGCAGTGAAACTATGCAGGACAGAAGGCAATTTAACTCTTTTATGGCAATTTTAAGAGCAAAAGGAATTTAGTACAATTTGTTACCCCCAGCCAGACTTAGATTCTTTTACAGAGGCCGAATGAGGATTTCTGATTACCCATAAGATACTGAAGAAATGCTAAAACTGGCTGACTCTGAATCTGAGAGGTCGCCCCCTCCATATGGAAACCATCCACAGGAATGGGGAAAAAAGGACTTTGCAACAAGTCTTTACCTCTGCCAAACCTCAACTATCTGTGCCAGGAATATTTGGAAGTAAACAAAATCAGTCAACTGAAAGAGATATATCTGACCTGCCTGATTTGTGTTAAGAAAAGAGCAAAGATAGTTAAGGTAAATGAAAAAAGAAATGTTTAAGATAAAACTAGAAATGTGATAAATAACTGTGTTTACTTATTTGATTGTTTTTTCTTCTTTACTATACTCATACAGTAGGCTTTATTCTTTTTTCTTGTACAGATGGGAAAACAGATTGGTAAGACACACTGGTCAAAGGCAAGATAGGACGCACAGTCAAACGCTTTGTACCAAAGGTAAAATACATTTTGCTTCCTCCACTCCATTTTTCTCTTTTCCCGTTTTTTTTCTTCTCTGTAGAATAGGCTCGCAGAAATGTTTTAAGTGACTTAGTTAGTAAAACTTATGGGGAAATGGATTTGCCTCCTATGTACACAGAAAAAGAGTGGACAATAATGCCATCTAGCACTGGAGAAATTCAGGGTGGTGGGAATTGTTTTCCCCACTAAGGGGGGATGGGGTTGGAAGGATGTTTAACCACAAATATCTAATGGAATATAGAGATAGATTGTTAGGGTACAAAAAAAGGAGAAAAAAGAGGCAAGCAAAAATTAAGCAAACAAATTATTAAGAAAAGAGTAAATCTAATTGTTATTCCTTGTATGGATTCAGATCAAACCAAAACCAATTTAAACTATAATGATTAAAATAATGACATGGAATGTGAAAGGACTCAGAGATAGAAATAATGCAAAAATAATTTTTAAATATATTGATAATAAAATCATTGATATACTGTATTTTTACTGCAAGAAATGCTCTTTTGTACCAGAGAGGCATAATTTCATGCTAAAAAATGGGGGAAGTGTAAATTTGTGGATTATACTATGAATGCAAGAGGGACAGCTTTTTTTATTAAGAAAAATACAAACAAAGGAATAAAATTTGGTCAAACATTTTCAGACAGCCAAAGAAAATAGATAATATCTGAAATAATAACTACAGAAGTTAATTTTACTTTAGCTAATATATATGCAACGAATACACATGAACTCAAAATTCTGATCACTTTCTATTTAAATCCGATAACCCATGAAGGCCCGTATATAACTGGTGGAGATTTTAATGTGGCACTTGACAGCTGACTAGACAAATCCTCCTCCTTTACAGACAACCTGAAAGGTTTGAGACAACAGTTAAGAATTCATATGGAAGATTTAAAATTGATAGACATATAGAGGGAGCTTAACCCGATGCTTTAATATTACTCATATTTCTCTGCAGTACACCAGTGTTATATGGGAATAGACTCAATTTTAATCTCACAGACACTACAATATTGCACTGTATATACACATAAAGGGTTGCTCCTGCAAGATAGGTGCTAGAAAGTCCCATGAAGTACTCAGGAACAAAAAGGACTCAGCGCTCAGACACTATGGTGTTCTCAAAACTCAGTTTTTTCACAAAGTTCATTTATTTGTAGAAAAGGCAAGCAATAAACAATAGAGCCAGTGTAGCTCTGTGAGATTACCACAAACCACCTGCACTGTGTTCACAAAATATCACTGCATAATAATATTAGATCATGCCCCAGTGGAAATTACTCTTAACACAAAAAAAAATGAAGAAACAGAAACCTGGACTTTAGACTTCACACTACTTAAGGACAAAGACTGTATTGAGAGCACTAAAAAAGCCATAGATGAATACTTCAAATTCAATGAACCTACACACACCATATATAATAATCACTGGAATGCATGCATTTAAAGCCACACTCTGAGGTTTTTATATATGTTACTCTGTGGGGGAAAAAACAGAAACAAAAACAAAGACTACAACACTTGGAAAATGAAATAAAAAGAATAGAAATTCTTCATATGACAAACCTGAGCTCCAACTTATATCACGTTCTACTCTTAAACAAAGAGGAATACAACAGAATCACATCTCAAATGGCAGAGCATAGTATTTTGAGAACAAGAGCCAAATATTATGCCTTGGGCAATAAACCAGATGAGGTAAAGGCATATCAGCTCCAGAAGGAAAAACAACAAAAACTAATGTTCCAAATTTCAAAAGACCCAAATAACATGACAGAAATTTGTTCTGAATCCAAAGAAATTCATCAAATATTTATGAACTACTACTCCAAACTATACACTATTGAAAGACCTAAGTACAGTATCCTAATGCAGTAACACAACTTCTAGCCAATATAGAATTACCTAAAATTAACTCATGGGATACTGATATATTAGCTCAACCAAAAAGTGCAGAAGAGCTAAAAAAATGCAATAACATCATTGCATCTCAGAAAAGTGCCAGGACCAAATGGGATTCCCTCAGATTTCTATGAAAAATATATCAAGCAATTACAGACACCACTTTTAGCACTATATAATAGCTGTTGGGTGACAGGGACACTCTCTACTTTCTCAGATGCAAGAATATCAGTGTTTCTAAAAAAAGACAATAACCTGAATACCTGAATTTGTATCTTCCTATAGGCCTACCTCACTTTTAAATGACAATATAAAAAATTTTGCTAAAATAATTGCCAAAAGACTAAAAAAAATGATAAGTTCAATTATTCATAAAGATCAAAATGGCTTTATGAAGGAAAGGAAAGTCGGCACTAATATAAGATGACTTTATAATATTATGGACTACCCACAACAGGACAATGCCTGTATTATTGCACTTGATGGTGAAAAAGCCTTCGGTAGAGTGGAGTGGGACTTTATATTTGCCGTACTAGGAAAGTATGGATTTGGTAATAGGTTTATTAATGGGATCAAGGATCTATATAACAACCTAAAAGCAACCATACAAACTAATAAAAATTTCTCTGCCCACTTCAGTCTATGGAGAGGCACTCAACAGGGCTGCCTGCTGTCCCAGTTCCAATTTTCTCTAGTTATTCAACCCCTTGCTATAGCAAAATAAGCAAGGACTCTAAAGTATCAGGGATCCATATAGGGTCTTTAGAACATTGCACAAGTCTTTATGCTGATGACACATTATTATGCTTGACAAATCCTAAGATTTTTATTAAAGCCTGCATGAAAATCATTGAAAACTTTGGGAAAGCATCCGGTTACAAAATAAATTAAAATAAAATTGAGATTCTGGTACTTTCAAAAAATGACAGAAATATTGTACCACAACCACTAACTTGCAGAATAATAAAAAAATGTAAATATTTGGGAATTATGGTCACTAAGGATAAAAACAATTTATTTGAGCAAAATTATGGTATTATGCTCACCAAAATCAAACAGGATTTGGCTAAATGGAAAATATTGCCCCTGACATTGATAGAAAGCTATAGCATCATAAACATGAACATATTACCACAATTAATGTATTTTTTTCCAAACTTTACCTTTAGAAATTCAGAACAAATACTTCAAGAATCTAAAATCACTAATGAATTTCTCTGGAACAATAAAAACCCCAGAATAAGTCTAAAAAAAATTAAGTTACCAAACTTCCTCTGGTATTATTATGCTTCTCAACTTTCACAAATAGAAGATTAGTTTACAAATCTAAATACAATAAACAAAGATATAAAACAAAATATACATAGATACCAAAATATATGAAGTATTCTACATTAGAATTATTACAATACAAACAAACAAAAAGGAACATCATTAGCAGCAACATAAAACTCATGCCTTTGCTGGAAAAAAGTACATCAGTTATTACAATGGAAGGAACAAAATTCTTATAATACTCCCATTTATAGAAATTATGCATTCAAGCCTTCATACTTGGATGAAGGTTTTTTTAATCTGGAAACAGAAAGGGATCAAGACATTTAAAGAAATTCTTAATAACAATATACTAATGTCATTTCAATAACTGCAAAACCTGTATGGGCTGTCAAAACAACATCTTTTTTCATTACTTACAATTAACTACCTACAAAAAACAGTTACAGACCAATGTAAAAAACAAAAACAAGGCGCTGCGTCAGCATGTGGTCTAAAAGCAAAACAAAATGGTTATATTAAATGCATGCTGAAAATAGAAAATAGAGTTAAAAATCTACGTTTCGACCTTAGGTCTTCTTCAGGAAATATTTAAATGAGAAAAAAAAAAGTTAGTACAGACCAATGGTATCCCTTGTGGAAATCATACTTAAAAACCCACTCCAAAAATCTATTTCTTCTATATATAAATGCTTACAGACAAGAAACCCATATAACTTACTGTTGTTGAAAGGTAAATGGGAATAATATTTGGTAGCCGATATTGGAGAATCTGATTGGCTAAATATTCTTAAATATCCAGTGAGTGAGTTCTGCTTATCAAGACTACAACAAATACAATTTAACATACTGCATCACACCTATATAACACTCACCAGATTACATAAAATGAACAATGTATTAATGGATAAATGTCCAAGATGCCTCTACTACCCTGGCTCCCTTATCCACATGTGTTTTACATGCAGAAAACTCATCAAATTTTGGGACTCAATAATAAATAAATTGGAGAAAGCTACTAATATAACACTATTTAAACATGAACGTGCAATTTTACTTGGACATCAAATGTCAGAAGTTGAAATCTTAGAGAAAACAGGAAACTCATCTCTTTAGGGTATTTAATGGCAAAAGAAAATTGTATTTTACTCCACTGAAAAGACACAGACCCCCGTGTCCAGAAATGGACAAACTTTTTGCTGAACTTACATAAATTAGAGCAGATTCACTATTATGCTATGGAAAGAGATGAAGAGTTTTAGAAAATATGGCAACTGTTTAAAAATACAGTTGAAATGTAAGTCAGATTTATGCACTGTACTGTGGATTATTTTTTCCTTTTTTTTCTATAGGTACGTGTCTAGAAACTAGATCTCTGAGTACCTAGGTACAAACAATTTATAAATGATAATAGGTATTATGCAATGTGCTATGTAAGCTATACAAGGATATGGTATATATATATATATATATATATATATATATATATGTAATAGATAATCCACTCTAAGGTATGCGGTTGCGCTCTGATATCGCATGCCTTGGTGTGCTTTGTAACACTGCGAGGCCGCAGGCTGAGATGCGTTCAACCACCCAAGGCGTGTGTATATCAGAGCGCGACTGCACACCCTAGAGTGGATTATCTATCTTATAAAATGGAAATAAATATTTTTGTGGGAGAGCAAAAAAGTAGTACCTGTGTGGCATAAGAATTAAAAAAAAAAAAAAGAAAAAAGGTTTGTATTTTTTTTTTTTTGATGTAGTTAGATGGAGGAGAAAGAATGGGGAACACTGCAGGCAGACACTGAAAGGAAGTCCCTCAGTGTGAAGAAGGAAAGTAACTGCATTTTGCTTATTTTTATTTACATTTGTGTAAAAGAAGGAGCAAGCTGAGGCTAGTGGCAGACAGGACTTTAAGTTTTATCACTGACGTGTACCGTGACTGAGCGTGGTGAAAAGTGACACCTAATGTGCAGCCAAACAGTGAAAGTAAGTGACACTCTGTAGTAGAAAAGCAAAGAAACTATGCATTTCAGGTTATTTAAATTTAAAATCTTGTAAAAAAGCTGCTGTGTGAAGCAGTCAGAGAACTAGTGCAAACTGAGAGTGTTGGCAGCGTCGGAGATGTAATGCAGGGCAGAGCGAGTGTTGCTCTAGCAACTGTTGCTAGAGGAACACTCGCTCTGTCCTGCATAACGTCTCTGACACTGCCAACACTCTCGGTTTGCACTAGTTCTCCGACTGCTTCACAAGGCAGCTTTTTTACATGGTTTTAAATTTAAATAACCTAAAATGCAGAGTTTCTTTGCTTTTCTACTACAGAGTGTCACTTACTTTCACTGTTTGGCTGCACATTAGGTGTCACTTTTCACCACGCTCAGTCACGCTACACTTCAGTGATAAAACTGAAAGTCCTGTCTGCAAGTCGCTTCAGCTGGCTACTTCTTTTACACAATTCTCAATAAAAATAAGGTAAATTACAGTTACTTTCCTTCTTCACACCGAGGGACTTGCTTTCAGCATCTGGGTGGTTATTAGGTACCGTTAATGACCATGCTCAGTCACGCTACATGTCACTAATAAAAGTGAAAGTAGTCCCCACTCGTTTTCCTCCCTGTAAAGAGGACGGCTTTATTGTAAGAACAGTAACTGAAAAGAAATAGGAATACAAAGCCCTTTTTTTTTTCTAGTCAGTGTTAGTTTGAACTTTGGCTTGTGGGTGACTATCTGTGGCAGATGTGGTATGATGTGAGTACTGGTGAGAAGGTTTTGGAGAATAAAAAGTAGTTCAGGCATGCGGTCACGCTGGGAGGTGTGAGGTCATTGGGAAATAATGCACGGTCATGTGATGCATTCTGTCCAGTCATGTTAGTGGAATTTCTATGATTTTACCACCCCATTTTAAATATATATATATATATATATCAAGGAAACTGTACATATATCAATATTTATCCTAATATGTATGTGAATATTGATGTATTGCTGTAATAAAATTTTTAAAAAGAGCGGGTCTGCAATTGATTTCACCAAGGTGCCCCCAGTCTTCACCCCCAAGGGTTCCCAAGTCCAATGGACAGTAGTCATGCAACAAGCATCCCAGAGCCTGTGGGTCCAGGAAAGGACACTAGTGATTTTATGACCAAAGTAGATTTGTGGTTGCAATCTGAAGGTAAAATGTATGATGACTTGAAAAACATGTATGAGGCTAACAGTCTAGCATTAAATGAAAAGCCCCTGCTTGGGTCACTGCATGGACCTCGGGCTGTGGGAAGGGATTCTAGCCTGATTAAAACCATTTTCAGGGTGAAAAACCATGCCCCAGGGGAGGATGAGTTTGACATGTGGGTGGATCAAGTGACTCCAATGGTTCAGGACCCCGACTTCCCTGAGGCTGAAAAGAAAAGAATGGTATGGGAAAGTCTGAGGGGTCCTACTATGGATGGCATTGCTGCTTTGCAGGCCACCCACCCAGAGGCTGATGCCCAAATGTACCTGATAGGGCTGTGCACAGACCAAATATTATTTTCCATATACCATGAATAATGGGCTGCCGAATATTCAGAACCAAATACTGAATAGCCCACTAATCAAGTGGTATCGGTTATTCGGCCAGGGGGTTGTTTAAAAAGTTAAAAAAAGCATTTCCCACTCCTGGCTAACATTAAAATACATTTTTAAGAATCCTGAAAATCCCTGGTGTCTAGTGGTCTCACCCCTCTAGCTGATCTTCATCCCAATATGAAGAATTCCACCTCCACCCCCTGCTGAGATTCATACCTGACCCCATCCAGAAATTGAATGAAAAAGAAATAACAATGTCCCTGGTGTCTAATGGTACCACCCATCTGGCCTATTGCCAGCCCAATATGAAGAATTACCCCCCACCCAGCTGAGATTCACTTCCAGTCCCCTGTTGGCTCCAGTGCTGTAGTCACAGTTCCATGCATTTAATTAAAAAAATGTATTTCCCTAGTGTCTAGTTAAACCCCACCCCCTGTTCAGTAGTGACTCCATCCCACCCTCCCCATCCAGGCTACTGGCACAGCCCTCCACTCACATCCACAGCTGGCAGCCCGACTGAGCACTTTCAATGAATGAGTCCAACTGAGTGCAAAAAGCGTTCAGTCAGTCTCATACATTGAAAGAGCTCAGTCAGGCTGCCAGCCATGGAGGTGAGTGGAGTACTGTGCCAGTGGCCCAATGGGGTCATGGAAAGGGTAGTGGGTGGTGGTCACTGCTGGACAGGGTGGAGGTCCACTAGATACCAGGGAAAGTTTTTTTTTTGTTTTAAATTAAATATGTGGAACTGTGGATAGCATGGCAGCACTGGAAAATGGGGGACAGGGTGTGACTCTTGGTGGGTTGGGAGGGTCATTCTTCATATTGGGCCATCAATCAGCCAGGAGGTGGTACCACTAGACACCAAGGACATTTTTATTTATTTTTAATTCAATTTCTGGAGGGGGATGGATCTGAATCTCGGTGGGGGGGTTTATTCATATTGGGCCAGTATTAGCCATGGGGTTTGGACCACTAGACATCAGGGATTGGTATATGTTTTTAATGCTGGCCAGGAAGGGGAAAAGCCCCCAAAAAAATGCTTATTGTTTATGTTCAGATAACCCGTGGACACAATAAATACCGAATAATGAATACCGAATATCAAATATTTTGGCACTGAATAACTAATATTCAGCCAAATATTCGAAAAAAGTGATTCACACAGCCCTAGTACCTGAGCAGTTTGGAAGGGATATTCAGGAGTACTGATAGTAGGGCTAGGGTAATGAGAAAATTACAAACCATGGTACAGAATAAGGGAGAGAAACTATCTGAGTTTTTAATGAGGCTGTAACAGTTAATTCAAAAAGTGTATAGGAAAGGGACTATTTTAGCCAATGACATGAATAAAGTCTGAACTGAGCAGGTCCTGGAAGGGGTAGGTCAGTCTGAAATGTTGCTGTTGAAGCTAAGATTAGAGGAGAGACTCCAGACCCCTCCCTGCTATGGGGACCTGATTTGAAGGTCCGGGAAACCAAGGACTGGACTCCCAAACCAACTTGAATAATTGCCCCAACTCACATCATAGAGACTGCCAGACTGTCCTTGTGGGTACAAAGAACCAAACAATGTTGAGTTGTTGTGCCAGCAGGTGCAGATGTTGTGTGAACAGGTGTCTAAGTTCCAAACCCCCTCGAGCTAGTTGGCCTGAACAAGGGTGGGCACCCCACATGAGGAGGGATAATCCCCCTGTTCAAAATGAGGCCAGAGTTAACTTCTTTTGCCACCAGTGTGGTGAGGAAGGGCACATGAAGAGCTACTGAAGAGCCCCTGAGAACCTCCTGCTGGTGGTACAGAAACTTGTGAAAAAACAAAATGTGTCAGGAAATGCCAGTGGGACCCAGTGAAGGAGCAAACCGAGCTCCCGAAATAAGAATGCTCCACAAAGTCTACAAATGCATTTACCCATGGGTCCCCTGAGATTCCAGCCAGCAGGGTTAGTCCCTCAGCTAAGGTCTGGGCTGAAGTCAAAGGGGTGGCCTTTGAGGTGTTGCTTGACAATGGCTCCCAAGTGACTATGACATTTGAGTCCTGATACAGGCAACACCTCAAACATCTCCCTGTGTGGTCACTTGAATGGCTGGCTGTGTGAGGGTGAGTACTCAGCCATATTCTTATTTGGGATATGTAGTAGTATGAATTGAATTTCCCCAAAAGGTAGCGAGGATCCAAGCTCCCTTAGACACCCTGACTCTTGTATGCCAGGATACGGGAATGGAAGAGGAGACCCCGGTGGTTGCAGGCATGAATACCAACATGTTTCAGAGATTAGCTGAACTATGTCAAGAGTTGGGAGGCACTCAATGCACTGACAAGATTCTAATGCACCCCATGGTTAGAACAGCCTATTGAAAGAAACTGTCCACTCTGCCCCCTGGGGATGAAGAAGAATCAGTTGGCATTATTATACATGCAGAGGTGATGCCCCTCACAATGCCCCCCAGAGCTGAGGTCACTGTCACTGGAGTCTAAGAGCTACACAGAACCCTCAAGATCCCGGCTTTGCTGATTGATAGCTCTTGGAGCAATGAACTATCTGAGCCCTTACTGATCCAGGCAGAGGTGGTCCCCACCCAGAGCTCTTCTGTGAAGGTCTGAAAGATTACAATACTGGTAAAGAATGAGAGGAACAAATCAGTGGTATTCAAGAAAGGGAGAACCCTGGCCCATGTGTACACTACAGAAATGATCCAAAGCTTGTCCTCCAGAAGCACACCTACCACCCAACTGGACCCCAGTGTATTCCAATTTGGCAATTCCCAAATTGAATGGAATGCTGATGCTGAACCTTTTGTTCCTCATATTGACCTGGACACCACTATTGATAACCCCTTTTCAGATATAAGTGTTATCACCTTGCTGGAGAACTCTACAGATCTTAAGGATGCCCAACAAGAAGGCACTATGGACACTGATACACCTGAAATGAACACTGAATAGGACAGTGTCCCCAGACATCCTCCAGAAATCTCACAGGTGCCTAGGAGATCAGAAAGAGTCCACAAGCCCCCACCAAAATGTACTCACTACCGGCCTGGAGAGTCATCTGATATGCACCTCCATGTGATGCATAAAAGAATTGTGCCTATAGTATGGACTGTGTCCCTACCCCAAAGGTTTGAATCTGAGGTGAAAGTAGTAGTTAGTGAACAGGGACAACTCAACATGTTCAATGTGTTACCTGTTAATGACTAATTAACATCCTTCTTCCTAGGTTATGTAACTTGTTTGTTCATTAACCCTTTTCATTCCACAGCACAATACCCTAAAATAGACTTTGGGACTCAAGGACTGTGGGCATTGTCTTGATGAGGACTCCAAGTTCAAAAGAGGGGGGAGTATGTAAGCCCCACATCCCTGTGTGGCTTTAAGAGGGCTGGTCCAGCTAATAAGACTTCCCCCTGACCCTTTAAATTCTGGTGGCAGGGTCTGAGAGGAACAAAAAGAAAGGCAGACAGCACTGCTGCTGGAGGAAGGAAGAAGAGAAAACAACAGGCAAGACAATTTTTTTCCTGGCAACAGTTGATGCAATCAGCAGGGAGCATTGGAAGGCTATAAATGGCCCCAGGAGCTTGCCAAAAACTCAGTCCCCAGGGAGAAGAAAGACCAGGAGAGACTGGACCAAGGGCTGAAGCTCCAAGCTGTGTTGGTTGGTCAAGACTCCTATAGGCACTGAGACAGACTGCTGGGACTGAAAAGTCAAAAGAGAAACTGGAAGTGTTTGCAAAGAGCCCAAGTGGATTTCTGCTAGGTCGGTCTGTGTTTTTCCAAACTGCTACAGAAGCTACCTTGTTGGCTACAGAAGCTAAACTGTTTGCTACAAAAGCTGCCTAAGCCCACCAAAGGGTGGTGTAGATTCTGGATAAGTCATTTGAGAGTCTGGCACTTGTCTTCATCTCAGAGGACCTCACTTTTGCATTTACAAAAGACTCTTGCCTAATTGCTATTTTGAAGATATTGCACCCCAGGGTATGTGCCTGAGATCCCAGTGAGATTGGGGTCTTCATCAAACTGTCCCTACCAGAGCAATGGAGCTGCAGGTTTGTCTTTAGCCACGAAGCTCTTTCCCTAGCTGCTGCCTGTCAGGTGCTCCAGAGGGTTCAACTGGAGTAGAAAGAAGCCAAGTACATCTTTTTCTCTTGCAAGGTGTCAGATAAGTACAATTTCACCACCAGGAGGTTTCAAATGGTTGCTGTTGTTCCAAGTTGCTTTGCCTTGTGTTAGTTCTTCATTTAGTGCCCCAAAGTGGACCAACCCTTGGCATCGCTGGCCTGCCACCATAGTGGGGTACCCCCAAATACATTGGAACAGGTCTGGTATCATATGAGTGGAAGCACTGGAGGAAGTTGCAACTGGTGTTACTAATGGTATTATGAGTATAATCTCTGAGTTGGGGAGTGCTGCATAAGTGCCTAACCTAACCTCATTTTCTTGCAGCCAAAGTTGCCAGTCCTACTCCCTCCAGTAATAAATACTTATAGTTGTTACGGTAATTACAGTACAGTCTCCATGACTGTTTTTGCATACTGTGTATTGTTGGGAATTGTTTGGAGGGGTTGGGGCGGTGGAAGTATTGTTCCTGGGGAACGGGGGAAGGTTACTGGTTATTTTGCCTGAGTCCATAGGTGGAGGCACCATACCACTGAAAGTTTAGTGGTTATGGCCCTATCACACGAGGGCCCTGGAGTAAGCATTCATGACCAGCCGACAACACACTCTACACCCATGTTTGATTATCAAATGAAATACAGGCTACCATGAGTAGAAAAATGGGTGGGATATCCCTATTAACTATGCATGCTAGTGTAACCTGGGTGCCATGCAGCAGCAGGCTACTACCCCTGCCTGTTGGGGTCCAACCAGGTTGAGGGGCCTGGGCTCTGTTCTGATGTTGAAAGGGGGTTCTTTCCCAAGTAGAAACAAATAGTAGTATGGTGCCTCCACCTAGAGTGAGTATAATGGGTCAAATGTTTGTAAAGTACAACCCCCTGGGATGCTGTACCTACCCACCTTCCCTTCCCTTCCAGTCACCTCACACACAGAATGTCATGTACCAACTTAATACTCTATGCTGCATTCAGTTAATAGCTTTCACTAATAATATGTTCACAGACGGTTTTATGCAGTAACAACAAAAACAGATTTATTATTGAGGAAAGGAGAATGGGACATGCAAAATACAACAATTAAAGACTGGTAAATTGAAGCCCAGTAAACCATTACAACAACTGTGCTCACCCTCAGAGAAATGCCATGCAAATAGTCCTCCTCCCCACTGGTACCAGTGTCATTAAAGAGTCTACCTGGGTACCCAGATTGAGATGCAGGCCTGTTCTTTGCCATGGGTTGGCTAGCGTTGGTGCACTTGAATTTTAATGGTGAAAGCTTTAAACAACTAAACTGAACTCCTAACTCAGGACAGGCCCTGTGCTTACTCACAGTTCTGAAGTTCAACAACACAAAGTATGAACAGGGTCAGCAGATGCAGTTTGACCCTGTTGAGCTGGGACCTTGACAGGCAATATTAATTTCTGTGAATGACAGCTGTAGTACTCTATGTGGAGTGGCGTTTCTTTCCACTGAAGCTCTTGGAGAGAAGATTGCTCACAGCAGATTGTGGCTCAGGCTCCCTAAGGAAGGAGAGGAGCAGATAATGAGTGTAACACATTTATCTTCATGTCCCAAATAGGTCTGTCTGTGCCCCTACATATGTTGTGGGACCCCAGCAATTGTAAAGCATTAAAGGCATGCCCTTTTAGACAACAAGGGAATATATAGCGGGAGTTAGACAGCATCCCTAGTGCAAACTGTGTTGTGCCACTAGATTTCTTGAATCAAGTATAGACATAGCTCCTCCACCCCTTGGAGCAAGTAGGCTCACAGGCTAGCAGGAGCATCTCTGGACACCAGGGACCCAAATCTGGCAGGACCAGACACCATGAAGATAAACTAGTAAGCCCTACCCACTGGAGGGGGTGTTATACAGGACAGCCTGGTGGTGTGGAGGGCTAAGGTGCAAATGCCTTATCTCCTGCCATGATGGTGACTCGGGTTCTGGAACAGACTCCGGTAGGTGGGGGTTGTTTGGGTGGAGAGGAGCGAGTGTTCAAGGGACAGCGTTCCACTCCTGGGGGGTGAGGCAGGTTTGCTCAACCTTAGACTGTCACCAGGTGGAGGTCTAGTGGTGATGGTGTAGCACAGGCTGAAAGAAAGGAAGGTGCTGTGGGAAATGTTGCATGGGTGCACCTTCATGCACAAGTCTGACATTCCACAGCAGGGGGTGGGAAGAAAAATGAAAAATGAAATGTCAGGGGCTTAATGCCCACCTGTCGCTGAGGCTGCACTACCCCCCTGTGGGTTTCCAGTGGTCTGCCTTGGATTACTGCACTGGGAGTGAAGGTCAGCCCTTCCTTCTCCAGCCCTGCCTTGGGGGGGGAGGAATTCATGGGGAGAACCTGACTACAGTGAGTACCGGGTGAAGCAGGAGCCAGTTTGGGAAGGTGGGGATTGAGAGGATTAACTTCCCCTGGATGAAGGAAGAGAAAATGTATTACAAAAACTATGCATGCAGTACTGTGTGCAGTTCTGGGCTCCTCAGTACTATTCTTGCATTGTAATGATCTCAGCCTGTATGATTTGTTTATTTCTTGTCACATTATTGTATTTATTATCCTTAACCTTTTTGTGTGATGGTTTTTGGGCTGTATTATGTTTTCTTGCACTGTACTCATTTACCAGCTCAGTGATGACTTCCCTACCCCTTCCTTTCCAGCTTACTCCCAACCCCCATTCCCTCCTCTGTACACCAGCTTACTCTCACTACCCACTCACTGTTCCTTGGCCTAGGCCCCTGGCAGGGTTCTTGCATCCCGAAGGGGTCCAGAACCTAGGCAAACACCTTCCTCGCCTCCTACTCCCACCCCATTCTTTCCTGAAAGGGTTGGATCTCAGCCTCTCTTCTCTCTTCTCTCTCACCTCCCTCTCTCTTAGTCCTTCTGAAGCCTACTCCCCATCGCTGCCTACTTCCCTCCTGTTGTGCTCTACATCAGGCACAACACAAGACCTGTCCTAAAATCCTTAAGCAGTCTTCAAAAATGTGACAGTCAAAAAACAATACCTTGGTTTTCTTTTTTTTTGGGGGGGGGGCAGCAGTAACTACCTACATAGAAGCAGGAAAAATATTGCAGGTGGTCTGAGAAATTCAGAGTACTGCAGTAGCAGTGCCAAAATAAAATGTGTATCAATTGACTGCACGCACACAGATTAAAAGTCAGGCACAGAAACTTTAACTGTTCAGTAAAGTACAACATAGACAGTCTTTTAAAATGACTGAAAAAATGCCCAGCAAACAGAAAAAACTTAGAAACAATTAAGTGAAGTTGTCCTGTGTGTACCACAACACAAAAATAATAAAACACTAGCCAAAACTTGGAAAAACTGCCTTTCTCACTAATCTCCCTTCTACACCACATATCTGCCCCTTCCCTGAAGCACCGTTCTACAGTGTCTCTCAGTACAGACAATGAATCAACTAAATTAACATTCACTATTCACAAAACATCAATAAATGCTTGATGATATAACTACATAAGGGTTTACTACAATCGATCTGCTAAATTTGAACACACAATTTTGTGGCAAAAAGGCATTTTTAAAAATTTTTCGAGGCAAGGGTGTAGCCAGGGATTTCAGATCTACACACCAAGTGGACTCACTGCTACCCCCCGGGGTGTAGCCAGACAATATACAAATGTACACCAGGACTGTGTTTGTTGCATCATTTGGCACAATAAATACAACTTTTGTATCTCATGACAGCGGTGGTTGCCATGCATGAGCAAATACAAATGCCATGCATTGTTCCCCTAAGACACCCACATACCAGCCCAGAGCCTGTAAATTTGTATTGTCCTTGGGATGCAAAGAGAGTATTAGTGACCAGTCCTTCTAGTTTCAACGCCTGAATAAAATTACAGAAAGGTTCAGTATTTTCTGTGTTAGTTTTCATGGAAAAAAGAAGCAGTTCAGAGCCTATTTGCTATCCCCCTTGAATAAAATTGCACACAATGGCATGCTTCGAGTATGCCTGCCTACACCCATGTTTCAAGGGTTTGACTCTCAGAGCTCTGACAGCAAACTATTTCCAGCTTTCCACTACTCACACTATGATGAACTGAGGATATGCAAGACAATATAGAGCCCATGTGACCTTACATCTCATAATTCACTGCAAAATTAGCCTTAAAAAGCTCAAAAACAAGTTGAAGTAGTGCGAAGTCCATAGAGAACAATGGGAACATCACATTACTTTGAGATGCACAGTAATTCACTTTGCTTTGCAAAGTATTAGGTGAAATTCCTATTCTATGAGAAATATGACGTGTAGTGAATTTTAGGCACTTCGCCCACCACTGCTGTTGACACTGTTACTAGGACACGTTTTATGTCTTACTGTCTCATTGTAATTCTTCTACACTTTTGTTATATTGTTGTCTTTGCTACTTTCTGTAATTTCAACTACCTTTTGTAACCTTCTGGGTTGTACTTAAAAATAGGCATTTCGTGTAATACACCTACAGTACCTGGTTGACAATAAATAAATAAATAACTAAACAAACAAATAAATAAACCTAATGCTTTTGCACTTTTTATCATTACTTTCTGTTCATGAAATGGGAGCTGTCTTGCTGGAATTAGAGTCCCTTCCAATCTTAAATTACTATGTTACTGGGTTATTATGTATATGCTCCTCAACAGAAATTAGTTGCACCCTCTGCCTAGTTTATCATAAGGTCTGCTTTGTGCTGTTAAAAGACCAGCAGCATACTATCAGAAAGCTGTTCAACACCAAATTAAAAAAGTGTAGTTACTGGGATAGAGATGGGAACTAAGTATACTGGCCAAGAATAGAACAGTAAAACAGCAAAATAAATCTCATTGAGAATTCTTCTTGAGAGCAGCGCAGTGCTCTCCTGATGCTGACATTCTAAAGAAGTTATGTATTCAGCCTAACTCTGTAGTATACAGGAGACTCTGGTAGTCTAACTGATGTGCCATCCATTGCTCCAGTTTTAGTCAGACAAAAAACACAACAAATGTAAACAAATAATACTTCTCACTGCTTGAGGCACTCACCTAGTTATAGCCTAGATTAAATAACTCTTGAATTGATCTACTGTACCAAAATGTGTTACATTAGACTCTAAATATCTGTAGTTACATTTACTGGAAAAACAACTGCCAGCTAGGCAAACATTATGTCTGCCCTGTGCTACTGTACACAAACACATTAAATGCAGAAAATAAAATTATACCAGTAACTAATGGAAAATGACAATTTTATTCAGATCTGTAATAAACTTATAGTGTATGGTGGAACCCTGTTATGATTGGAATTCCATGCCTGCAACAAGCTTGTTGTGCTGTGGTAGTGACATCATTATGTTGTTGTGCTGCAGTAGTGATGCCACTAGTGCAGCACAGCAACTTAGAATACTGCCACACACCCACTTCCCTCTATTCAATCACACTAGAAGCTGTTTGTTTTAGCTTTTTTAGGTCAAACTTACAGAAAAAGTTACACCACACTGAATCAGTAATTTAAGCCTGCCACCAACTCTCTAGTACACCAATCCCCAGTTCGCCGAAAGGAAATGGAGTGTCAGAAATAGGCATGGATGCCCATACACTATAAAAGATAATGTATGGGCATCCATACACACACAGATCTGTGTCTTCATCTTGAGAATTCTATTGCAACCACTGAGCCTCTTGAGTTTTGGTCTAAAGGTTCCTGGTTGCCATAGAAACATCTCAATGTAGAAACAGAGTTGTTGTTTATAGCTACTCATACATTATCCTCTATGTTATTCAACATTTAGATAATATGGAAACTATCAGTTCTGATGGTCATGACCCAAACAGACCCAATCAGATAGATGACAACTTCGGATCCTGAAAATAATTATTATTATTACTGAAAAGTCACAGGTTTGCTCCAGAGCAGAGATGAGTACAGAGCAGCAGTGAGGGATTGCAAGACTAAAATTAGAAAGGAGGGACAGGATGCCAGAATGGCAATCCAGAACTGTGAATAACACCAAAGCCTTCTTTCAGTGTATATAAATGGGGGAGGCAGGGTGCTCATTAGATGGTGCCCATTGCAATAGGGATAGCTATGATGTAGCCTGTGGACATGCACTTACTCTGATAGCTGTCTATCTGTTGAACATCAGGCCAGGTAAATTCCAATGGGCAGGCAAGATGCATTCCATGGCATTCTTTTGTTTAAGGATTATTTTTTTAACTCAGGATTAGCCCAGTTGAGATGCGATATTTTGTTTCTATTGGGGTCCTTCTTCTATCCATTTCTGCAGCTGGGTGAACTTAAGCACTGAGGGGCTAAGTGACTTGTCTAAGATTACACAGTGAGTATTTGGCTCTGGCAGGGTTTCCAATATGGTGCTCTAACCACTAGACAATGCTGCGTCTTTAGCTTCACTATCACCCGGGATAATAGTGGAGCAAAGGGAACAATTGGCAAGGACACTTTTATAAATCTTTAATGAGTCTGTCAGGACAAATGTAGTACTGGAAGATGGGAAAGTAGCTAATGTGGTCCCCATCTTCAATACAGGAACAATGTCAGATCCAGGAAACAAATGACTAGTCAGCCTGATGTCACAGCTGGGGAAAGTCCTGAAAGCCTTTATCAAGGATGAAATAATGGAGCACTTGGATGGAGCCAAGAATATTGCCCCTCTCTGCATGGCTTTACAAAGAGCAGATCATTCCAAACCAATCTGATCACATTCTTTGATTGGACGACTAGGGGGTGAGCAGGGGCAGGACCACAGATGTAGTCTATAAGGAATTCAGAAAGGTCTTTGACATTGTGACAAGCTTTGGGACCAGGTTCATCAATGTGGTATACACAAGGTGGAGTGCAAACTCACTTCAGGGCCATAAACTTTTCCAAGCGGGAAAGGATCCTAGGGGTTATCATCTCTGATGACCTCAAGGTAGGGAGTCAGTGAGACAAGGCAGCAGTTAAAGCAAACAGGATGCTGGGATGCATAGGCAGGGGTATGACCAGCAGAAAAAGGGATGTCATAACTCTAACACTATACAGGACATTAGTGAGGCCACACCTTGAGCACAGCGTCTGGTTCTGGAAACCTGACCTATGTAAGAACATAGAGTGGAGGCAGTTTAGAGGAGGGCAACCAAGATGGTGCAAGGATTACATCACAAACCCTATGAGGGCAGGCTGTGAGACTTAAATATGTAATCCCTGGAAGAGAGTAGGGAGAGGGTGGATATGACTGAGACATATAAATATCTCACAGGGATTAACAAGGTGCAGGAAAACACAATTTTTCAAGAAAAAGATGCTCCAGGACTAGGGGACATGGGAGAAAACTGGAGAGAGAGAGAGAGGTTCAGAGGAAATGTGAGGAAGTATTTGTTCAAAGAGAGAATGAGGGGCAAATGGAACAGCCTGTCAGAGGAGGTGGTGGGGGCAGAAACGATTATAGGATTTAAGAATGCATGGGATAGGCATAAGGGGATCCCGGTAGTTGGGGGGAAAAGAAACAACCTATTTCCAGGGAAGCTTGAAGAAGCACAGTTAAGTACATTAATGGGCAGACTAGGTGGGCTGAAGGCCCTTAGCTGCTGACAGCATCTATGTATCTATGGTTTGTGATTGATGAGAACTACTCTGAGTGGAGGGGGCTACTCAGTAGTTTCCCTCAGAGATTAATCCTTGAATTACTGCTGTTCAAAATTTTCATAAACAGTCTGGAAACTGGATTCTCCAGCAGGCTGCTTAAGTTCTCTGAAGACACTAAGCTGACCAAGGCAGTGCATTTCCATGAGGATGAGGAAAAAATTCAGGAATCACTGGCAAGCTGGAGAATGGGTTTGACTCCTGACATTTCAAATTCAGTGTTGCTAAATGCAAAACGATACACGTGAGGATAACAAAAGAGAGGGAGGACCTACACACTGTGCAGGGATCCTCTTACTAGAGTGAAAGATGAAAAGCAGATTGGGGTCATATGAACATATGAAATTTGCCAGCAGATAAAGGCGTAGTGGTCTATCAAGTCTGCTCGAATGTGTAGCTAGCACCCCTTATTCTGCAGCTGCCCTTCCCTTCCACCCTTCCTCTCCCATGACCATCCCCCTTGCCCTTCAAGATGAGAGGCTAAACCATGCCAAGCTGTATGCTGTCACTCTTGAGAGTGCTAGAGAAATATTTACTTGCATCAAATGGGAGTGACAGGTAGTGCAAGGGAAGTAATCATTCCACTATGCAAAGACCCAGTGAGACTCCACCTAGAATACTGTATGCAGTTCTGGGATCCTGAATACAAAACAGAAGTTGAGGCAGTCAAGAAAGCACACCTCAGGGCCACCAAAACAATCAGGAGTACGGGACACAACACCTAATAGGAGTCAATAGTGGCCTATAACATATTCACCTTGGAGAAAAGAGGCAAAGAGGTGACATGATTACATTCTTCCACATACTCAAGGGTATCGACAAGTTTGAGTGCACAGAGATTTTTTATCTGGTATGATCCAGCAGGATACAGGACCATTCCCTGAAGCTCAGAATTGGTAAGTTCAGGGGTAATAATAGGAGGCATTTCTTCTCTTAAAGGATAGTGAATCTATGGAACAGCCAACCAGTGAAGAAAATGAATATGAAGACAGTGGAGGCCTTCAAAGTAAACCAGGAAAAATAGTTACTTATGAAGACAATCACAGGGCACCCTGGTAGTAGAGTGGGTATGGAATCCCTGTATGAGTATGCGCTTTCACAACATATTTACCCATTGCTGCTTATGAAGTGGGAGGGGAGACCAACATGACAGAGCTGGATAAACTTCTGACCTTAAATTACTATGTTACTAAAAAGGATATGTTTGTAGGGGAAGGTTGAGCATGTGATTATGAGAGATCATCTGTTTTGAAGGGAAGGAGTGCAGTTTCATGTGTCTTATTAGCAGTGTTCTAAATCTGTTTACTGTGGCTATTATTACCCTGGAATACTTGACCTAATGGCAAGTTTTCTTGCTGCTAAAAAATGATAACCGATAAAAAAAATACTTTATCTCTGGCTCCTGAGGCCTGATTTCATAATTTGTATGTGTATGTTTTTGCTAGGGGTACAGGGTAATGGATTTTAATTTTACAAAAAAGGACATTTTATTTAAAAGATCAATTATTTTAACCTTTCAAGGAGTATTTTATATATGTCATAGTGCTTAATAACAATGGTCAAAAGAACTCTGAAAGGTGTCGCTGATTAAATATATAGGGAATGTGTTCCTTAGAACTCAGGGGTAAACTGCAGAAAAGTAAGTGTATGATACAAAGTGAGATCTCTGCCTAAACTTTTGTATTATGTAAATAACAGAATACAAATTGCATTAGTTAAAATGCACTGTTATTGTAAGCTAGGGACTGCAACAAGCAGGTGCTAGGCACTGTCTAACTTCAGTAGCTACATTAAAAGCACCTGCTCCCACTTTCCTGGGGCATTGATTTACTGATCTCTCTCTCTCTCTCTCTCTCTCTCTCTCTCTCTCTCCCCTCTCTGTCTGCCTTTGGAAAAAACAGCTTGCCATTTTAAATCTGAAGCTCCTTTCTTTCAATGATCGCCCCATGAGTCAAACCTTTGTTAGTTTGCGCCACATTGTTGATGACGCCTCACATGTTTCTTCATATTTTTGAATCACAGCTAATTATGTTAAAGCTTTAGGGGGATGGCTGAAGATACAGAATGTATGCCTGGCACATTTGTAGATTCTATTTCTCATGTCACTTCCATTTCCACTGAGGAGAAAAGAAACCAACAGATAAAAGAATATGAATGGTATAATGAAAAACTCAAAAAAGATAAAAAGTGAGAAGAGAAATCAAAGAAAATGAAATGAGACATTTTAGGACACCAAAAAGTGTTCAGTAGTTGGAATTCAACAATAAAGACCCAATCAGCCAAACATGTCCCACAATATAATTGTTTTTGATGGATGAGCTGGACTTCTGAACATGACAAACAAAAATGTAATAAAATTTGCTTTACACTGAACAGTGTAGCAGTTTACACTACCGTAGTTTGCTTCTCTGTCTGTATATTTCAATCACTTCTCTGCTAGGTAAGAGCTCACCTACTGTATATCATTTATGAAACTCAGAGCACATAGGATTCAGTTGTCATGGATACAGCCTATGTGGTATGATTGATAGCTGCTTAAGAGTTGCAAGTTTGATTTCAGAAAGTTAGTGTACCAAAGAGAACATGGGAAAGAAAGCCATGGAGAAACAAGGAGGATGGAAGTAAAAAATAAACAGAAACTGCAGGAAATGAAGAGAATGAAGGAAAATAAATAAGACATATTAGACTCAAAAAGAGACAAGGAGAAGGAAAAATAGATATCCATATTACTAAAAAAACAGGAAAAATGACCAGGGGAAAAAGAGGTGAAGTTCAAAAAAGAAGTAAAGATTAGTAGAAAAGATCTGTGGCATTTACAGAAGATATACATACTGTAGTGATATATCTAGATGTATCATTGCAAAATCCCATAGAAACAAATGGGATTTTGTAAGGATATACTTACAGCTAAAGGGTGATATTTAGGCATGAATACCACTGGTATTTCTGGCAGTATTCATTTCACCATCAATGATTGAACCCATCCAATGCACAATGGGGGTGCCTGGTAACAGTCCTGGGATGAGCACTGCATACTACAATAGCAACTGTGGTAGTAGAAAGATACAGTAGGTGTCTTGGACTGCTGGGATCATTGGCATGCACTTTGCACAGGAGCAAAGCATGCAGAAAAGAGCTGGCCAGTGGATATACTTCCTGGCAGAGCAAAAAAGGGAAATCATCCTTCTTAGATGTCCACTGGCACACGAACTGCACAGATATCACCTTCAAATCATTGTAGCATGACAGACCACCCATTGCCTGTGGTAGAGGTCTGAATACCACAGGCATCAGCTGTTTGGAAGTTGTTGTTACCTACCCAGCAAAAGTCCAGTACCCCACTGACTTGTCAGGAGTATGTAGTGTGGCTCCCTGCCTTGATGTTTGTCTACATCACAAAGCCACATCAGTACAGGAAGCCAGGCAAGGCAAAGGATAGGCTCATGAAAATGCATGAGCAGCCCATCCACCATATGTAAGGCTGGCCTTCTGATGCATGCTCCCTCCGGAGTCTGGAAATCTGCATGCAGTGTGAGGTAGGCAGCACTATTATATTCAGAACAGGCAGATATAGGATGGCTATTCCTGAATTCAGCCTATTGATACAGTACTGTACATACAGTGTCTCTGGCTGGTACTGACTGTAAAAAGAAGCAGAAATGCAGTCAGAAAAAATTGAAAATAAAAACAATAATAAGCCATGTCATCCCTACAGTTGTTTGTATTATGATTATGTTTTTAGGCTGATGTAATGAATTGAATGCTGCTTTCTATGCAGTGAAGTTGTTCATCTTCCTCCATAGAAAATGATGCTGAATGAGGGTCATAAAATATGGCTGGACAAAGACTTGATCTTACAACAAGCTAAACAAATAATTCCTGGGTTCTTCAAAACAGTGCACACTAATAAAAAAGGTGGTACCCAGGAGCTACCTTCAGATTCTGCTTATGAAAAGTTATTTCTGTCCTTGCAAATCTCTGTTAAATTTTAATATAAAAAGCAATTTAATATTTTCCTTTGAGGGTTCAGCAAGTTTTTCTACAGCATATGTTACTACATTGAGAAAGATAATGATGAACATTTTTTTTTTATATCAGTTGTACCTTAAATGATTATTTCAGGTATGTTCTGGCAAAACATGGTACATACTAATTAGCAATATGATGGCCATGAATGTAAATGTTACTCTGGTGGTTTTTGTTACTATGGTTTCCATCTTAATATTAACCTTTGTTATTTTTTGTCAGTAGTTCTGCCACCTCAGTGTTATCTTTTTTTCTAAACTATATCAATAATTTAAAGAAGAAAATGGATGCCATGAAAATCTAGTTCAAAGAAATTATACCCAGACTTGCTTTGTACAGTCACATACATTAATTCTAAATTGCACAACTGCCCTATCTGTGGTAATCATTCAGAATATGTGTACCAAGATGATATTGTCATAAATAGTTTCTCATAAAAAATGAAGATACAGTAGTTAATTTGGTTAGGGAGAACTACAGTATTTGTGTTATTAATCATTTTGCTCCTACAGATGGGAGATATAAGGAGGGTGTTTGATAAAGTTGGGATTTTCCACTGCTGGCATTTGCTCAGTCTGAGACTTTCAGAAGAACAATGTATTCAGTAATGGTTTAACATGGTTCCCTTTTGACCTGCTGTCTTCATAACATTGTTTTGCTTTTGACTTATCATCATCCTTGTTACTTTTTTTGACCTACTGTCTTTTTAGCATTTCTTTCCTTACCTGCTGTCTTTTAACGGGATACAAATGTCACAGAGGAATTACCATCATATAAAGGTTTAGTCAGACTTTTAATAAAGACATGTGGCCCTCAATGACAGCACTTGTGGTTTTACTCCTTCAGCTAGGACTATGTTAATCCTGAACTGCCCCAGTGTCATAAAGGAGTACGGTTTTCATTCTAAAAAAGAAAGAGGGAAATATATATCTGAATGTTTCCCATTTACTGTTTTACAAGGACTTATGTGTTCTAGGAGCATGCCAATTTCCTGAGTACATCCTGTGCTCGTAAAGCACCTGCAGTTTCCCAAGTATTTCTGGTTGCCTGTACACTAGGGTATAAACATGAGTATCCAGACAGAAGTCAGTCAATCAGCAGTTAGAGTCAGAATGAAGTAAAGGATCATGCAAAAAAGATTGGGGTTTCCCCTGTTGAAGCTCCAGCTGCAACTTTCCAGGGAGGGCTTGCCAGACTTGGGGTGATGACAGGATGATGAGTCTGGGGTGGCACTTTTTCTCTCTAGGCTGAGTTTCTGAAGACTGGATCCATGCTGTGATCTAAAATCAGGACAGCAAGGGACCTCTCAAGGGGTGTGACCTGATGGTATTCACTGGTAAGTCCTGGGTGTCCATAAGATAGACCAAAGATTCCCCCATGCACCAGGCTCTGAGAAGAGGAGTGAGTGGGGACCATTAGCTCAAGGACCAGATGTCACAGAGACATCAAGACCTGAGGGTTGGGTAAGCTGCAATGAGCTTCATGTCTACTGCAAGTTTTGTTTCCTGACTGGGTACTGCTATGCTGGTGATGTAAATGGATGCAACCATCACTGAGACATTGAGACTCAAGGGTAGGATAAGATGCTATGATCTCCATCTGTTCCTTAGTCCTGTTGCCTCTAGGCACATAATACTGTGAATTACATTGTTGACTCTGAGTATGTAGTACCACTAATGACCTTGTTGCCTATGGGTATGTAGCACCACCAATGACCTTGTTGCCTGTGAGTACATAACTGTTAGATGTATCTGGGACCTGACTAGGAAGGCTACCCAACCTGTAATACTTTCTGTGTAAATGTTCAGCTTAACTAGTGACTGTGCACATGATGTGTAATGCTCTGTGTTCTGAAGTTAATGCTGGGAGAGAGGAATCAGAGAGGGTTAAAAAGTATTGGGACTGTTGTCTTTCAATGACTTTGAATCCTATCCCTGTGCCACTGCTCAATTCTCCTAAGGGATCCATCTTAGCCAAGCTATTGCCACCAAGAGTTACTACTCCCTTGCCTAGTGGCTTCAGTGCTTAAGTATCCTGAGACACTCTCTGTAATATTCCCCAGGTGAAGGTTCTGTGCTAATTATATCCTTATTTTAAATCTTGTGTTGTTTGTATAGCATGATTTGGGAGTGTGTCCATGTTAGGGATGTTTGCTGTATCTACTGCTAGAGTTGGGGTGTAAGTGGTTTCAAGTGGTGTTTTGGACTTGAGGGTTATTTTTACTGACAGGATTGCTTTAGATCCACTTTTTGGCAGTATGTGCCACTGTGGTGCCTCTGGGATGCATGTCTACTGACTCCTCCTGACCACCTTAGGCAGCCCATCCCCTTTAGAGGATCCTCTCTTGATCTGCCACATTAGTGGTTCTCAGCTGTTGGGCAGATCTGAGGATTCTTAGAAAGTGCAGGAAATGCCTAGGGAAGGGTTAGTGGGGACATTGGGGGCATGATTAGGGTGATGAGGTCATGTAGAAACCCATGAAGACATCAGAATCAGGACTGTGAACACCTTGCCTGGTTCTGATACCTAGGGCTTCATTAACAATGAACAAGCAGGAGAAAATCAGAGTACCTGACTCTACCCTCTTCTTCAAATCATGCTTTGTAATGCAAGGTCACTGAGGAATAGAACCACAGTGATGGAGGGTTTCATCATGGACTCCTGAGTTGTCTTTGTTTGTGTTATGGAGACCTGGTTGAGGGAATGACTCTAACATTGTGCTGGAGGCATCTACACTGGCTAGGTATTCAGTGGTACATTGCCCAAGATGGGAGAACAGAGGGGACAGGGTGACCATTTGTCTTGAAAAAGCATCAGTGTGACGTGAAATGTTGACATATGTGTGTAGGGTGCAACTGTGTGTTTTATGATTATGGTATACTCATGTTGGATATAAGAGTTTTTATCAAATACTTTTTATCATGATCCAACAGTGGTGCTCTCTTGTGTTCCTGGACATAGAGCCACATACTACGTTGATCTTTCTTGTGCTGTTTTCACTTGGCTGCATCCATGAGTGTCTTGAAGTCACCCCCTCTCTTGAAAATTACCAGTTGGCTATTTGTTTTAAATCTACATTGGGACTAACGGTGTTCCTCATGGGAATGACTAAGTAGTTTGAATGTCTGACTTGTAGGAATGGTCCAGTTGCAAGTTCCAGGCTCATTACTGTGTACCAGCCTCTACACCACAGGATTGAGTTGCAGAAACTGGAAGTCTTGGTTGCTAATCTGGTGCTGAAATCTTCAATATTGGTTGTTCTCTAGGACTTCAATGCCTGTGTCAGTAATGAAGCCTCAACATTTGGTCAAAGCTCATAAAAATATAGAATTTGATACAGCAGATAAAGACCGCTTGTCCACCTGTTCTGCCCATTTTTCCCTGCCTATAGTGTCACTGTGGACCATACTTGCTCTCCAGCACCCATTCCTTCCCATTAAAATTCCCCCTATGCCTATCCCATGCATTCTTGAATCCTACCATAGTTTTCACCCACACCTCTTCAGATGGAAGACTGTTCTAGACATCCAGCACTCAATCTGTGAATAAGTACTTCCTTATGTCTCCGCTGAATTTACTCCCCTCCAGCTTCATTGAATACCCCCCTTGTTCCTGTGCATAACTTTTTCTGAAAAATATTCCCCTCCCTTACCTTACTTACCTCATGAGGTACTGTTGTTATAGGTCTTATCATATTCTCCCATCTCCCTCCTCTCCTCCTGGGTGTGTATATATTGAGGAATTTCTCTTCTCACATGGCTTCTGTTGCAGACCCTGCACCATTTTATTTGCCATCCTCTGGACAGTCTCTGCTCTGTCTATCTCTTTCCAGAGATGTGGTCTCCAGAACTGGATACAGTACTCCAGGTGGGGTCTCACCAGTGCTCAATATTGTGGCAACACCATCTTCTCTTTCTGTTGATGATACCCTTCCATATACATCCATCATCCCACTCACCCTACCTACTACCTTGTCACACTGTTGGGCTATTTCCACTAGTGCTTACCAGCACAGCTACCTCTTAGACTTTGTCTTCTCGTTCTGTCTTGACCTAAGCAAAGTCAAGGTTGATCCATTTGTTTGGTGTGATTATCATGCCATATTGTTCCTCCTTGTGTCCCCCCCCCATTTAATTTCCACTCCTGTGGCGATGGTCTGGTCACATCCTAAAAAGTATCAGGAGCCTTTTAAGCTCTTGGCGGTATTGGAGATATCAAGCATGATGTCAGCTTGTGCTAGCAGGATTCATGAGGTTTTTGAGGCTATAACACGACCCTTACATCTGCTCTCCATTCTCCAGGCACCTTACTGTGTTCATTCCATGGCATTTCTCTGCAACTCTTCATGGCATTATGATGAGCTGATGCAGCTGAAGACAAAGGAATGGAGGTTGGAGCATTCTTTTTTGAGGCATTACTGATGGGAGGACAAACTGGCACTGAAAACTCACAATTGTGCATATCCATGGGCAATAACCCAGAAAAGGACAGAATTCCCAACAAGGATAAATGCTGAGGGAATGAACTGATCAGCTCAACTCTTTCACACTGTGGACTCATTGCTTTATCCCCTGAGTCTACAGTCCAAAAGATTATTTTCAGTTGAAAGATGCAAAGAGTTTATTGGTTCTTCCTCAACAATGTATCCTCCATATGGCACTGGATCTCCTCAAGCAGCCTGTCATGGGCCAGCAGTGCCATTACTAAGATGGACCCAGGCAACTGGCCATCTGGGGGGGGGGGTTCAAACTGTGGAAAAGGAGGTGTTCTGGGTAATCCCAGGACTGTATCCAACATACTGTTTATTTGACCCAGGGCACATTTCACTGCTTATTGGCTGGAAAGGCCCTGTGGCTGATTAGTTCCGAAATTGTGAGATCATCACTTTGGCAAGGGTTTTTTCCTGCTACTCTGAAATGGGCTATAATACAATCTCCTACTAAAGAAACCATCTTTAGATTCTCATATTTTTCTGAATTGCAGGCCTGACTTTAACCTTTCCTTTCCAGGGAAGGTAATGGAGAAGGTGCTGGCAACACAGTTGGAGGCTTACCTGAAAAGGTATAGCATCTATGAGACTTTCAGTTGGGATTTCACCCTCATCACAGTATGGAGACTGCACTCATTAGGGTAATCAATAATCTCCTCATGACAACAGATAAAGGGCATTGTTCCATTCTTGCCCATCTTGACCTGTTGTCGACATTTGAAACAGTTGACCATGGGGTGCTATTGAATATCAGAGGAACTATGTGTGACTCACTGTTTTGTGCTGGCTTGAGTCTTACCTGTCCAGAAAAAATACAACAGTCAGTCTTTGGTAATTTCACCTCTGAGACTGGGATCTCATGGGTCACCAATGATAAGAGCAACACCTGTTGTCATCTTTAAATTGTGCTGCTTTTGGAGCTGTGAATATGGTCAAAAATCAGGGAGTCACTATGAACTGCAGGTTATCCCTGGAGTAACAGGTGCTGGTGGTCATCCATAGTGGCTTTTCCATCTTCATAACATTGCTTGGATTAAACCATTTCTAGTGCCCAGTAACTGAATTAATTTTATCTAAGTAACTCATAGATCTGCTGCTAGTTGAATGTTTCTCCTCTTGGAGCTATTTATTTACTTATTTATTTGATTACTAAGTATTTTCTCATTTGTTTGAAATGTATTTATTTTCATTTTGGGATTATGTGCCTTGTTTCCTTTGTATTGATCCCTGAGCTCCAAGAAGAGGCACATAAAAATCAGATTGTCTTTTCTTGCCTTATGTTTTTCCATGCACCCAAGAATGGCAAAATAACCTAAGCTGGCTACCTCAGTGATATGGGATGTACTGTCACCAAGGGCCTTGGCATAGCACCTGACAGAACAGCTCAATATTGCTACCATCAGGCATGAGAAAACCAGTCCCTATGACCCCCATGGCCATGAAACTACCTGTCTACATCAGACATTTCACCATTTTGGTATCTCTATCATTTTTGTCATGCAGTAAAGGCATAATATGAAACCTCATCATTACCCTGTTCTTTTAGAGGTTTTTTTTGGTGAAGGTATAGTAGCTCTGACCCGATGTGAGTAAAAACCTAAAAGTGATCAATTTTAATACAATTATAACTACCAAGGAGTTCTTAACTTTATTATATTTTTCTATTATAAAGGATTTTCATTTAGGTACAATAGCTAAGGGACCCCTCCCCTCCCCCTTCCGATTAGAAGAAGGGGGAAATAACTATATTAAATGCATTCTCTTTTGAGATTATTGATGTCATTGTTTTTAAATCATAACCACAATGGATACTATTAGAGAATGTAGGTGAAGCAATCCTGCAAGGGCTTCATATACAATTTAAAATATAGTCAATTCAACTTGTGTGCCTTTTGGATGTGTGCACATTTTGCTTGTGTGTACATAATCCTGTGGTCCTGACTCATACCTATTTAAACCAATTAAAAAAAATAGTTTTAGTGCCTTGTGTTTTTGGTTGTGTGCAGTTTTAGCAGCTCACCTCACCTCAGGTGCAATGACACTGTAAGTGCTAGGTGTTACTAAGATCATTAGCAGCCCATTATAAATGCCCTGACTTGATCATCTGATTCTGAATCAAGAGCCAACATCAGCAATCAAATGAAATGTGCTGACATTGGAACAGAAAGTTAAGCTTCTTGATCATTCTTCTGCTTGAGTGCTTTCATGTAGAAATTTAGACTTGGAATTTAAAGTTGATGTTTCTTGTGTCAGCCATATTTTTCACAACCATGTGGCTATCTTGACTGCTAAGTGTGGTGGCTATAACAAGGGCCATAAGAGAAAGAGGGACATAGAAGGCTCCCAAGTTGAGAATTCCCACTTGATCTGATTCACATACCTGTAAGCTCATGATTGTTGTGTCCCTATGTCTGATCAGTTGCTGCTATGCCTTTGAGAGAAGGTTAGAGACTCTTGTCATAAAAAACAGCTGACTAATGAACATAGAGCACTTTTTACAAAAAGAATAATGCATGGTACTGTACTAAGTGCTTTAATACACCACAGATCCAGAAACAAATGATTTGATACCTTTTTTTGTTGGACCAACATGGATGTTACACAAAAGAACAAAGTGTTCTAGCTTTCAAACCAACCAGATCCTTCTTCTGAAGCTTTATGGCAGTTATTTTGAAAATCCCATACTATTAACAGCAGATAATGTTGAAAAAACAGAAATAATTCTCATTGGTTTAACATATACATTTAAAACATAACAGAAGATTACGTCAGAGAAGCTAATTAACACCAGTATGCTTTTAACTGAGAAGCCTCAGAAGGGCAAAGGTTATCAAGAATTATCAACAACAACAGAGTTCTTCTCACATACATTTTAAAATTTCTCAGTATGCTAAGAAAGCATTCTAGTGATAAAAAAACCTTGGAATAGCATTCTCTCTAATACATGTAAGATGAGCTTACAACTTACATTCCAAGTGTCTTGGTGGATTAAAGAACAGATAATGAGAGACAAATCAACACAGTAGCTTTTAACAGTTTTTAACGTGTGTTTTACTGCTTTTTATTTATTTAACATTTTGAAAGTTTAAAACTTTTTAGTCAATTCAAATAAAATGTTTATTGTTTGACTTACAATAAGTCATTACAAACAAAAAATATACATTAATACAAAATCACATATTAATAAGGTGCATTGCCATATTTTAAAATAGAGATAATCTGATTATGTATCACATTTCTACAAAGTGCATTTACACTCTTAAAAATTACTTTCTACTGATATAATTGTCTATTTATTTCCAACCAATATAAAGCAGAGTGTATAAGATATTAAAACATAGACCCAGACATCAAATGGGGTTGCATTACTGTCGGTATTCCTTATTTATATGTAATGTTTTTGTTTTCTATTACTTTCGGTAGGCAGACCACAGGGACCAATATGCTTTCTGTCCTGGCTTTTAAAAGATGTGTGACTAAATGTTCTGGTTCATATTCTAATGACCTCAGGATATTCCCTAATAATTTCTCCCTATAATCAGTATATAACTTTTTAGTCTGCACAATATGTACTGTAATAAACTTGCAAGTCCCCTGGAATACCTTGTCATATAGTAGATTACTGTGGCTGTTATTAATAGCAGTGTTAGCAACAGCAGCATTGGTAATGGCAAATGTCACAGAAGCATTGGTAATGGCAAATGTCACAGAACGGTATGCTTAGTTAAGTGCTGTTTCAGATGTGTGCACAAAATCTTCATTCCCCAAACTTGGGTACACATCCTGAATTGGCTGTGCTGCACTGTAAGAAATCCAGCCTCATGTGAACAACCTGTGCTGTTCATTGTGAAGTCTTGTATAATGTACATGGAAATGAAGTAAATTAATTTGGTTATGTATATCACTATGAAAAATGCTGTATCCCAAAGCCAAATTCAAGCTTGAACAGCTTCATCAGTCCTTAGTTAAGAATGAAGAGGGAAACATGAGGAGGTAGGGGATGTTAAGGTAAGCCCAGGAAGGTTAAGAACAAAGAAATCATCACAGAGTAGGTATGTGACTTTTCCTAGGTCAAACAGTGAATACAGGCCTCTGGTGCACTTAACCCAACCTTTTATAAAAATGAAAACACAATTGAGGAGAAACAACAATACACATTAGTTGTTTGCCACAAAGGCAACAGCAAAACTTCCTCAAAATCAATAGAAAGAAATTATCTGCTTCCATGATCAAGAGGCTGTATAGTAAACAGATAGGCTATGGATTTGAATGTTTCATTTGCTGAGCTTCATCTCTGCTTATAGAGAATACCCAGTGCCTAGGAAAACACTTAGAACTTGCATCAACAGAACTGTTACACAAACCTCCACCAAAATTTGAATTTCAGGATCTTTCATATTTTATTATTGAAGAAACATCCATTTAAACTGGTTCTTTTCAAAAAACATTAGAAACAGAGAATCTGACAGCAGAAGGGGACCAGAGTCTGTTAAGTCTGCCTTAACTATACTATACTACCAGTAACTTTTCCCCTCAAGTGTTATTGGCTCATGTTGCTTATCCTTGCCAAGTGGTCAACATTCTCTGCTTATGACATCACCATCTGTGGCCAAGAAATGATTCTGATGTAACAAGCAGAGGAGAATGACTTTGAGGGAAACAATGCAGCAGGGACACATGTCTAATGTAAAAAAAGACTTGTTTAATGCAAATGTCTTTAATAATTAGGACTGGATCATACTGAAATTCTAATGATACTGAAAAACCAGTGTGTGGGGAATGTCATGAGATTTTAATCTTGTCAATGCAAACTGCACAATTACTTTGCATGAAACTAAAAAATTACTTTAAAACTACATTATGTCAACACCCCGTACAAAACAAAAAAAATTATAGAACAGCTGTGGAACCATAAATGATTTAACACCAGTTGGTGGCATCACTTTTTTGGGCTGACTAATTTGGAATTTCATATGTTATTTACCTAGAGTTTTTTTTCCAGACTTTTTTATTCTTTGGTAACTGGGAAAGGCCAGCTGTGCTCAGGACCCATCCACTGGCATGATCCAGGTGGCCAAGTGAGTTGTTCTGAGTCACAGAGTATGAAAGTGGAGATTGTGGGAATCAAACCCATGTCTGCTAGCTTACCAAACTTGTTTTCTGCGCCTTGCTTGGAACTGTAGGCTATACTGCCAGCTCATTCAGCCACAAACACAGTTTACAATTTACTTCCATTCAGATTTCTTCTATGGTCCTAATTCAAATGGGCATGTCAGCACGCTGCATATTACAAAATGCATTTACAGTATGTACAATTACTGTGTTTCTCATTCTTATAATAGTGTAGTCTCAGGGTTTTTTGGTCAGAGGGTGATGAAGCAAATCTGAGCAGTTCTGGCATAAGAGATATATTAACTATGCATATAAAGATATACCACGCTTTGCTATGGGCTCATTGCCTTTGCTCCTGTCCCGAACTCTAGCCTTGTGAAATGGGACACTGCTTACAACAATATATGCCGCTTCGCACTCTCTGACCCTCACCTTACACATCACTGTGAGCTCTACTCACAGCTGGAGTGGCTTTCCCCTGAAAAGCACCGCGCCTTTGTCCTTGGCAACTTCATAGATAACATAGTCAGGATGGCCACTCCCTCTGCACTCGCCCTTCCCCTTAAACACGCAACCCCTGCCTACCATTTAAGATCTAGTGCTGCACAGGCCCGCATGGTTCCCAAGACCTGCACCCTCACAGGTGATCGGGTCTTCTCTGTCCATGCGCCAAAAATGTGGAACTCCCTTCTTGAATGAGTTTGTGCCTCTCTCTCCCACCCCTGCTTCAAAACATCCCTATGGAGCTTCCTCAAAACTGCCTTGGCCTGTTTGTGTTCCACACAGACCCAACGTACTTTCTCCCTCCCCCGATTCTCTGAGGGAGCTGCCCGGTGAGCAGTTTCAATGACCGCTGTTGAATCTCTGCTGATAACCTTCTTAAGGCACTTACTGTCCCCCTGTTGGAAAGGCGATCCTGTCATATCAGTACCCGCCTCCTTTCTGCACAGGTCTTTCAGCTCTCTCTCATGTTAGGTGCTCATGTCAGGTTATTACATACATGTACGTTCAACAATTTTTTGATGTTTAATTTCTTTCGTGTTGTTCTCTGATGTTATTTCGAGCTGTGATTTGTTAGTATTCTACCTCCCTATGCCGTTATGTAACTTGTTGCTAGACTGCTTACCTGACCTTTTTTGAGCCTGTTGTACATAAGTTGTACCACCCACTTGTCGGAGCCTGTGGATCCTGCATGTTATCTCAACTCTGTATTGTGTTTCCCGTTTACTCTGTAACTCTTCCAGGTCACACCTGAAAATATGCACTTGGATGTCTAGTGTGCTTACCTGGTTAACAAAAGCAAATAAATAAATCATGTTGAAGATTTCTGTTTTTTTTATTTTATTACATTTAACTTTTAAATTAAAAAAAAATTCTATTTTACAGAAAATTAGAAGAACCCCTGTGTGGAAAATGTACAAGGCCAACTGAACTTAGAACCTTCCAAGTTTTAAAACTACAAGCAGGAGGAGACACCCTTAATGGCAGTATCTAGAATGTTCTGAAACACACAATCCTGACTAAGAATGATGTTAGAATTTACTGTATAATGTACCAAAGAAACCAGTATGGGGTGAATGACAGGCATTTGTGAGACTCTGTGCAAAGCAGCATACAATACATCTCAGTATGGCTGTTGGGTATGGATTCATATTATCTTCTGATGCTTTTAAGCAAGGAAGAATAGGTGTTACTACAAGGAAGAGTGAAATGTTTGCAGCTCAATTAAAGGCATATGATGAATGCATAGGAGACTGTAAGCTCTATGTAATTCCTGATACAATAAGGCACAGTATTATCTGAAAATGAAAACACAATTGATGGGAAACAGCATCATGCATCAATTGTTTAACACAAAGGCAACAGTGACACTTCTTCAAAACCAATAGAAAGAAATTATCTGCTTCTATGATCAAAATTATTTTTTTATATAAACAGATGGCTTGTGGATTTGAATGTTATATTTGCTGGACTCCATGTCTGCTTAAAGTTACTTTTTTCAGTTTGTAGCAAAACATTCACAACTTGCGTCAACAGAACTCAGTTAGACAAACTTCGACCAAAATGTTCCATAATTTATTCCAGAATACATTTCCATTTAAACCAAATCTTTTCTGGTCAGACGCCATCCAGACATGTTGCTTATGCCTCCTATGAGGTCATATTGCTCTGCTACTGACATCACAATCTAATGCCAGGAAACAATTCTTATTGATTATTTAATTCTGGAATTTTGAAAAGCGGGTAAAAATCCACTGATACATAGGACCTGATTCTCAAAACTCCCTGCATGGTGCAAGGGGCTTGTGCCACAAGGTATGGTGTAAGGTGTAGCTTGTGCAAAAAGATGCACTGAGAGCAATTCCAAAATGCATGCTGTGTGCACCAAAGGGGACTTGAACTGCCCTAGTGACACAAAATGGGCTGCAGCATGGTGCTAGGGGACTTGCGGCAGATGCAGGCTGCCATATCCCATAATTCAGGAATCTCTAAACCCTCCCAGAGGGCAAAATTCTAAGAACCTTAATTAAGAGAACTTAGAAGTGTATCCTCTGTAAAGGTTAGAATACTTGAGCCATCCTCGGGTGGTAGGGATCATATATAAATGCCCAAAAATTAAGTTAAAGTTGTTTTGTTAGTAAAGTGTTCCCTTTACTGATATACTTCTCAGTAGAGGGCACTGCAGTGTTTCACAATTCTTTTAGTGTTACACTGTTTCCTTTACTGCTGTATTTTTAACCCTACCCCCTCACTTCTTCATGAGTCACTCCCCACATGTTTGTTTGTGATCAATCCCGAGACTGGATCGTAGGGGCAGGGGTCTTGCCATTTGTTTTAAAATGGACTTGGGCCTGATAGATGTACCAGTGGGGGAGATCTGATCCTTTGAATATATCCTGGGTGCAGGTATGGGGTGCAAAATCCTTCTCATTTACCATCCACCCAGTAATGGGAAGCAAATTTTGCAGGAAATTGTGGACTTCATTGTTGATACAGTGCTGGAGTCCCCCAGAGTGATAGTGCTGGATGACTTCAATGCCTGGATCAATGACAAACTCTCTCACTTTGGATAAGATTTCCTTCAATTGATAAATTCTTTGGGCTTCATACAGGTGGTTTCCTCTGCGATCCATATTTCAGGTCATTCATTGGACCTGGATTTCCTTCTGGGTATGGAGAGCTCCGACCTGGTGGTGGAACTGGTCAGATGGTCAGACCATTGCACTATCAGGTTCAACTTCCAGGCACCCCCTTATAGGCCTGCCCCTTTCTAGATGGTCCAGTATCGCCCATTAAGGGGTTTGACCCCAGAAGGCCTGACGGTGGTCCTGGACCTATTAGGGTTTCCTGGTGCATACTAGGACCCAGAGAACCTACTTCAGATCTATAATTGGGCTGTGGTGGGGGCTCTGGATTCCATTGCTCCAGTCCATGTTCGCCCTCTCTCCACTCTTCCTCATTCCCCATGGTTTGATGGGGCTTTAAGGGAGATGAGGAGGGTAGGGCGAAGGATGGAGCGGTGCTGGTGGAAATCTGGCCTTGATGCCATCAAGCTTAGATTGATAGCACATTATGCAGACTATCAATCAGTGATCTCACATAAGAAGGCAGAGTTTCTGTCTGGTGAGATTACGGCTGCATGGAACTGACAAGCCCAGCTCTTCAGAACTGTGGATAGACTGTGCAATCCAGCCTGTTAGCAGTTATGTACAGCATTGTCACAGGAGAAATGTGAGAAGTTTGCTCACTTTTTTGCAGATAAGATTACTGACATCAGGCCAGAGATCGTCCAAACCCTCTCCAATGGCAGGGGCAGTGATCGGTAGGAGGTCACATCCCCTCGGGCTAGTTGGTCAGCTTTCAGCTGGGAGATGATCTTGGATGTCATGATGGTCATCCACAGTATGCAGCCAACTCACAGTAGTTTGGACCCAGGCCCTACACTTCTCCTTGTGGGATGTGTAGATATAATCGGGCCGGTCCTAGCTGAGATAGTCCAGTGTTCTTTAGAGATTGGGGTGTTTCCTGACTCCCTGAAGGAGGCAGTGGTGGTTCTGCTTCTCAACAAATCTTCTCTTGGCCCAGACTGTCTTTCCAAATGCAGGCCGGTCTCTAACCTTCCCTTTGCATAGAAGGTTATTGAGAAGGTGGTCCCACTGCAGCTGGAGACCCATCTTGCCATCTATGACATCTATGATCCCTTCCAGTCAGGATTTAGAAAGAGGCACAGTACTGAGACTGCCCTTGTTCAGGTACTCACTGACATCCTTATAGTGAGAGATCAGAGGAGTTGGTCCATCTTAGTCATCCTGGATCTCTCCATGGCATTTGACACTGTGGACCATGGGATGTTGCTGGAGTGCCTGCGGTTGATCTGTGGACTGTTGGGTGCAGTCCACAGATGGTTTCACTCTTTCCTCACTGGCAAGTCTTAGAGAGCGGTGTCGGGGATTTTTTCCTCTGACCCATCTTCCCTGACTTGTGGGGAACCGCAGGGCTCTGTGCTGTTTCCATGTTGTTTGCAGTGTACATGTTGCTGTTGGGGGACATTGTAAGGTGGAACAAGCTGAGTTTTCACTGCTATGCAGATGATACTCAGCTGTACATGTCCTTTTCACCCGATCAGGAGATAATGATTCTGGTATTTAACAACTGCATCTCCACGAACCAAGACTGGATGAGTGCCAACTGGTTGAAGCTGAATTCAGACAAGACTGAGGTGTTGGTTGTGGATCCAGGTCATCGCGCTGAGGGGTCTTCAGTAGGACAGGTGACTGGTCTTGTACTAGTAGGCTGCCAGCTGAGGACCTCTGATCTGGTGCAGAGTCTGGGCATTACTCTTGATGATGGGCTGACACTGAAATCTCAGGTGTCGTCCATTGTCAAGACCTCATTTTACCATCTGAGGAATATAGCCCTGCCGACACTCATTCATGTCTTTGTGACCTCCCACCTGGATTACTGTAACTCCCTGTACCTAGGGCTGTCAGTGGTAGAAATCCACCAGCAGCAGCTGGTGCAGAATGTGGAAGCCAGGTTACTGAATGGGCTTTCTCGATTTTGCCATATTAGACCTGTGCTGCATGAGCTGCAATGACTTCCAGTTCAGTAGAGGATTACCTTAAAGGTTGGTTTACTGACCTACAAAGCCCTACACAGTCTGGGATCACACTACCTGCAAGAGCTTCTGTGCCCCTACTGCCCCTCCCGACCACTCTGCTGCACCAATGAGAGATTGATAGAGATTCCCAGGGTTTGATTGAAGTCATCTGGTGCGCACACTTTTGCTTATGTAGCCCTGGCACTGTGGAATTCTCTACCTCGTCGGGTTCGAGAGTGCCTGATGGCGGAGAGCTTCAAGGCCGCTCTGAAAACTCATCTATTTAATCTTGCATTTCTGTGAAGTTATAGTGGGTTTAATTGTTGTGATCAGAATTTAAATTATTTATGGTTTCTATATTGTCTGTATTCTCTTTTTTGTAAAGCGTTTTGATTTAAAGAATTGAGCTATATAAACAATGTATATTAGTATTATTATTTATATTTTTTTTTGTTTGTTTGTTTGGAAGGCTGCAATCAGGAATGGAGTGCATCTGCACATGGTGTGGTAGCTTATAAATGCAACACAATCATGGGAATGGACTTCAATTGTATGTGGAATGGCAACTGAGAGATGCAACATGATCTGGAATGGTGACTGAGGTATGTGTACTCAGAGATTGTAATAAAGTCAGATAAGGTAATTATTCAAAAGAAAACAAAACCAAAGATATTTCTTAGTACTTTGGTTGTGCAATGGTGGAGCTGGGGCGAGTGAGGAAGAAAGTTGTCCTAATGCTGTGTACGAGTACAAGTAGTACTGAGTATGTGATGTGCAAGCATTATTAATTTGAAAAGAAAAACGCTATTTCTTTTTTTTTTTTGGTATTGGGGGAAAATGTGATAAAACTGGCACAGTGTGTACCATCTCAAAATGGAGGTTGCTGTTGTGTTTTGTGTGTGTGTGTGTGTGTGTGGTGAGGGGCCATCGGTCATTAAACTACAGAAGACTTGACTGGCTTGTTTTTTTTTTTTTATTTTGTTTGTGGCACTGACATGCTTGGTACTATGATACATTGGCAAGGTACTAGTTTCTGTATATTCCAGTCTCTGATGGTAGTTAATATACCTCCACCCCCCCACCCCCCATGGCAAGAGTCTCAGCCAATCAGACTGGAAAATTTCCAACCCATTTTCTAAGTATACTCTACAACTTATTTGGTTTCAGATTTCATCAATAGCCTGAGCTCAGCATACTGTAAATATGCATTATAGCACATTGTACATTATATACTGCAGTGAAGCTTGCCAGGGTGAAGCTCAGTTCTGCAGCATTCTGCAGCAGAGTTACAGCAGGAAACAATACAGTTTCAAAGAAGGTTTATCATGCAGGAATATGTGACACTGTGCTGTATATATTTTATTTATACAGTCACTGAGAGTCTTATGGTTCTAAAAGTGCATTCTCAGGTTCCTAGCATGAGGAGTGGAAGGTGATTGGTGTAAGTGGGTGAGGGGGTGTATTTTTTCATTCACAGAGAGTGGGTACTTGCTGAGTGGGTGTGCTGGGAGTGTTACTTCTTTGTGTGGGGTGGGGGAGGAGGCAGGGAACATGATGTCAGAGTGAGTGGTGGAATGGGTTAGAGGTCTGGTACTTTTACTTTATTTATGATGATCAAGTTGGGTAGGGGAGGAGGGTAGGTGTTTGGGTGCTACATATTGTGGGGGAGGGACCTTTTTTGAGCAACAAGCCTACCCCCTAAAGTGACACTTCATATAAAACTTTACAAGTAAAGTGCCACTTAGTGGCGTCTTCACCAGGTAAAGTACTAGTCTGTGCAAAAGTAGTTTTTCATGGGTGAAATGCCACATTGCGTAGTCTTAGCCTAGCGAAGATGACACTTCACTTTGTGTAGCGCTATGTGAAGGGCAATGCAAAATAGTGGCACTTCACCTAACGCTATGTATACTGACATTTAATCACTTTGCCTGCATCTGCACATGGAATATGTATTTCAGAATGCAATATATATTATAGTGTTAGTCCCCACCTGGGGACTTTCCTAGCTCATTCACTGCTATTGTACCTTGTCATTCCAGACACCACCTTTTTGTTTTCCAGATTCTCTCTTTATTTTGCCATTTATCACTTCTTCTCCCAGAGCCTCCCCCTTTTTTACTTTTTCCACATATATATCCCTTATTTTACCCCCCCTCTATACTAACTTTGCTTTTTTCTCTTAGATATTTCCTGAAGAAGACCTAAGGTGGAAACATTGATTTTTAACTCTATTTTCAGCATGCATTTAATAGTACCATTTTGTTTTGCTTTCAGATCACATGCTGATGCAGCACCTTATTTTTATATATATATATATATTATAGGCCTCATTATATGATGCACGTATGTCAATATATACAGTGGTATATGTGTTTTACTCTGTAATTCAGTACATGTGTTTCATTATATTATATATTATGTATGCATTTCACAACATAGCATATGGACTGATTTTCATTATATGTTGTATGTATTTTTAATGTATATTATAAAATAATGAGAAAAAGTGCTTCTAGCTGATTAGTCAGTTGGAGCTTACACCCTTGGTGTTATCCTGGCACAGTATCAAAGACAGTAATTCTATCACACTTAATACTCCATCACATAAGTTAATCAAAGTACTGTATCTCTGTAAAGTCCACATTGCCCTCAACTGCAATGGCCACCTTTAACTCTGCCACTTCAATACCTCAGCTTAAAATGCGACCCCCCTTCCCACTGCAACTGCAGCAGCACATACCAAGAAACCATTTTAATTTATTTAGTTATTTGTACATTTTGTCCAGGAAATGTACACTGAGCAGGACAGCTTGTTTCAGGTGCATACTGGGGGTTACACTGACCTGTTTTTATTAAAAGAGGATTGTTTGCAATGACACAAAGGAAACTAACCCCTCTTGCCTCATCAGGCATTGCCAGCTTCCTGTGTGTAGGATGGCAGAGTTTGGCCCAATGGAGATGGAGTAGGACGGTGGTGCTTGTGCTCCAGCAATGAGCACCATGCAAACCGCAGTCGCTACTCTTGAATTGAGTAACAACCAATTCTACTTTACTTGCTCAAGAACAACAGCTACAGTGAGATCTCAATGAAAGAAATAGACAGCTATTAACTATGAAAATCGAGGCTGAACTCCATTTTTTTAAAGAAAAGTCTCAGTTCAAAGACAAGAAGAAAAAATATGGCAACCTTGCAGTCCCCCAGGTTTCCCCCCAAAAAAGTTTCAGCAAGATTCCTTACCCTTGGATATTGGCATGGACGCTGAGACTCTGTCACAGGCTTCCTTAGATGCTGCACAACTTGCTGGTATGCCTGATGAACCATTGTCACCAGAGAATGCTCTGCAAAATGCAGGTTGGCGTCAGGTGCCTGACAGGTCTTGGATTCCGGACCCTAATATTGCTCTCCCTGGTTCTCAGCCTACTAGTCTTGCTGCTTTGGATGATGCTGATAATTTAGATGCACAAAGATACTCCATGGGAAGCTTCTCCTGCTGATACAATGGCAAGTACTTTGAGCTGAGGAAGCTAGGTTCTTCAGTGTTTCCTCAGTGATTTCCTCTGCTTCTGTGTTTCTGCTTACTCACTTTGTGGAGCCTCTCAGTGTGCACCAAGATGCATTCCAGACGGTGGTTTCTGAGCTCCATACTTCTGACCCCTTTACACAAGGGTCTATTTTCAACCACACACACCTCTGGGCAACCTGTTGTGCCCCCCCCCCCACACACTTTTCCTGCCCAGCACAAACCAGCTAGCTATGCAAATGTGTTCCACCATCAAGTGGAACTTACCAAATGGAGGAACATGGTGCAACTGTGTTACAAGGGGTCTTTGGAGCTACCCTCTGACAGACCATATGTGGGTAAAATACTTATGAAACAATCCTTGAAATGTTCTTCTTCTGATGTAGATGCACTTATACAAGCATCAGGAGATTCTTGCTTTGATATAAGCTTTAGGACTGAAGCCCTCTTGGAGTAGTTTTGGTCCAAATATCATGACTTTAATGATTTATCTCTGTGGATCCCATATCTGGCAATTCCCATCTCTAAACCCCCCTTTCAGGACTGTCAGTTCTGCTCCACAATGAAGTGGTAAATGTTAATGACATTATCTATTGATTACAAAAATGTGTTCTGCAAGGGTTCCCTGAGCCCATCATGACCAGCAGACTCTTCTGGCCAGGGTGTGTGCGGAAATTTTGGGTACAACTTCATTAAACTGATGAAGGGGTTCAACATCTGCCCAGCAGTTTCTTTCTTGGAAGGGATTGAGGGATCCTTTTCTATCAATGGCAGCCCAAATCCTGTTATAAATGTGGATTCTGCAACATTTGAGTAATACTTGTAAACTGGTGAAGTGCACTTTTCGGGTACTCTGGTCTGCACTGTACCTTTCTACCAAAGTGTAATTTAGGTGAGGAAGGGGGATACAGCTTCCATTTCTGTCCATGGACTGCTCTCAACATTCTGATACTTTGGAACAGGATTTTCTTTTGCAAAAGTTGCTAAACATCATGCCCTCCTTGTGATTGCACCACTGCCTGCCTCAACTTGAGTGCCTCCTGCTACTGCTGCCCCGTCCGTGGTGCTGACTGCCTTTACCTACTGTTCCATCTGCTTCTGCTATAGACTCTTTTGTGGATAACCCGACTGTACTTCCGTCTTCTGATGTGGTTCCCATCTCTACTGTTTCAGATGTTGGAATGCCCCTCCCATCCACCTGTTCCTGATTCACCCAACTTTCAGACTGCTGCCAAAAGCAGAGGGAAACAGATACAAAATCACCTGCTGTTGCTCCTGCTCCTTAACCTGTTGCCAACAAATGTGCCTCATTGACTCAGTGGGATGATACAGAGGAGGAGGATGACTCTGAAGTTTCCTCAGTTCTGTCTTCCCAGAATGATGTTCTCTCAGATCTGGATGATTCAAGTCCATCCTGCCCTTTGGGTAATCAGAAAAAATGGGGTACCAGATCTGGAATCAAGAGATTTGTTAAGAAATAACCCTAACTTTATCTAGTGCATCTTTCTCTTGAATTGTGCCTTGCTTCTCTGAATGTAAACAGCATCAAGCCAGAGAAGAAACTTAACTGCTACATTTGTCACCCTTGAAATGTTTAATTATGATATCCTTTTTTTTTCCAGGACACCAGGGTACAGACGTTACTGGATATCCATACAGCTCAGTCCACCTGGATTTGGGGACCTTCAGTTTGGTCCCCTAGATGAGGATTTATGTAGTGGGGTTGCCATATGCTTTAAAATTTCAGCTGATCATGTCATTATATTAGTGGATATCCACCCAGGTCGAGCCTTGTTTCTCAACATCTCCCTTTGGGGTCAGGCATTTTGCTTACTTAATGTTTATGCCTGTCAGACCAAGCCTTCCTGTATTGCACTCCTTCATCAAATTCAACCTTTTTTCTACACTCATATCCATTCTGTTGGGTGGTGATATTAATTGTAGCCTCCTGAGTTCAGGCAAAAGTGTCAAAAACTACAAAGCAGTATTGTGACACATCATTTCTATGGGCTTTATTGTCACAGATGACTTTAGTGGATGCGTATGGCTGGGGACCTACCCCCCCAAATACACATACCATAGGGGACCCATGTCTACCCACATCGACTACTGGACTATTTCCTACAATCTGCCCATCTCCCATATTGATGTTCCAGTTGAAACCTTGGATCATGGGTTGGTTAGTCTCTAGCTCTTCAAGTTTACTGCTGTAACTGTGAGATGGAGAGTCTGGCATTTAAATGCTGGTCTATTACTAGCTCCAAACATGCTTAGTGACCTCCATCAGCTCCTTGAGGTGCGGAAATCTGTTTGGGGTCTCTATGATGCTCCCATCCTGTGGTGGGAGGATTGCAAGTAGGACTTCTGTCACTTTTTCCAAACTGTATCTAAGCTTTTGGGGAAATCAAAGCACCTTCGATGTCTGGATTTAAGGGCTAACCTTTACAATGTGATACCATTACAAAATGCTCATGTTTCTGACTATACTGACCAAATTGCAGCAGTTAAGGAGGAGATGGTTCACCTTCAATATAATCGCCTAAAGTCCCTAGAACTAGAACAAAGATTTGGCATCCAGGGTAAAAAGCTTCAGGTTGACCCTTTTGACAGTTGCCAACAGTGTATTTCCCAAAAATGTATTAGAGTCCTCCTTAATCCAGAGGGACATTTGATTTCAAACTAACCTAGTATCTTGTGGACCTTGGAACACCATGTCCGGCAGACTTTTGGTTCCCTCTTTGTGGGTGCCCCAAAGATGGATTTTTTATTATGCATTTGCTAAGTAAATCCACTTCCTGAACAACAGGCATCTGCCTTGGTTGTCCCCATTTCTAAGCCTGAACTGGATTGAGAGGTCCGTAGTCTCCAGCCTGATAAGGCACTGGGGTCTGATGGCTTCCCTGGCAAATTCTATAAATGGCTGTGGCCTTATTTGTCATAGGAACTTTTGGAATTCTATAACTCCTTACCTCATGCATCCCAGTTGCCAGTGAAGATGCAGTAAGGCTTATTGATTTTTTTGTTTAAAAAGGGAGATCGGACTCTTCTGTCAAATTGGTATCCCACCACCTTGTTAAACATGGATTTTAAAATATTTACAGAAATTCTTAGTAAGAGATTTCTCTTAGCTTTTGATTCAGTTATTCATTCTTCGCTAGCCTGCTTTATTACACCCAGGAGAATTACTGATGTCTTGATTTTATTAAGAGAGAAGTAGAATGCAGGAATGTGGGCAGTTTTCTGGGTTATTTGCTTACCCTGAATCATGCAACAGCATTCAATAAGGTTTCTCCTTCCTATTTATTGAAGTACCTTGCTGTGTACTGATTTCCTGCTCTGTTCATACAGAAGTGTTAAAGTGTTATAGTGTCATAGAAGTGTTATAGCCTTGCTTCTGTGATTCTGTTCATTAATAGTTGGTAAGGACAGAAGTGTAGGATAAAAAGAGGGGTCAGTCAGGGATGCCCCCTTAGCCCCCCTCCTTTACATTTTATCCTTGGATTCCCTGCTCAGGATTTTAAATCTATTCCCAAGAGTTAGAGGAATTTCCTTGTCTGCACATTCTCATGAGGTAAAAATGCTGGAATATGCTGATGATTTATGTTTGTTACTGTATGATAGCAGTTCTGGTATACTGACTAAAGGGCTTCTACAATTGTTTTCAGATGCCACTGGAGCTGTCATCAATTTTCAAAAAAGTTCCTGCACATACCTGGGCACCCTGGCTTCCCACTCCACTATTATAATGGGAATTATAGTCACCACAACTCCCTGCAAAGTTTTAGGTATCCTCTTTGGTCTTGGGAACCTGGCACAAACAAACTGGGAACTTTGATCAGATTTGGGGAACTAGAAATTTCTACAGTGGAAGAAATGGAAAATGGAGAAGAAAAAATGGGTCTTTTTGATCAAATCCTTCTTACTTCCCTTTTTTATATCTTAGTTATGTTTCGCCTCCCTCCCATCATTAGGAGCACAGATTGTACAACTGCTTCTTCCAGTGTTCATGGGGTAGTAGATAAAATCCCATTAAGCATGGTATCGCTTACCTTGACTTTAAGTCTGGTGGTTTATGGATGATTAATAGTGTGATGTTCTTTTATAGAATCTTCATTTACGCTAACTTTAAACCACTGTCACTATACTCCCTCCCAAATATCAATGTCCTGGATTAGATCTCAGAACTCTTCACTTTTGCAAGAATGGGCTTCTGGTTCTTTTTTGCACAAAAATAAATGACTGTATTTGTTTCCCTGTTATTTGGAGTATTGTTTTGATAAACTAAAATGTTGGAATATTATGCCATCCTTCAATTGCACCTTGTCCCATAAATCCCTTTATGACATGGTATTACATGTTCACTTTTTAGATCAACCTATATTTTCGTATAGCTCTCTTCCAGATAAAACTAGAACAGGCTTAGTACTAATGGATTGGATAATTCTCGTTAAAATGTAGGATGTGGGATGGGTATGTGCCCACAAAAAATTGAATGTGAAAGGAAATCTGAGATATAAAAGACAGAAGAAACAGTTTTGTCCTATAATACCTAACAAGGTGGGTGGTATTGGACAATACTGGACTGCCCAGGAGTGTAATGAGGCCCAATGTTGCAGGCAGAGACCTTGTAGTGCCCAGATGTTCTGGTATTGCCCAATACCACCCACTCTGGAGGGTATTATTGTGCTTAGAAAATGGGCTCAGGGTAAGTTTTTATACAGTAGTAAAAAATATGTACAAAATGAAAAAGAAATCTCAAAAATACAAAAAAAGAAGGTTTATGGTAAAGCAGTCCATGTCTGACACAGTTGCCTTCCCTGCCTGGCACATTTAGCAGTCTGCTTTCATAGGAGGCTAGCAGATTACCTAAAGCACTTTATATTTTAAACATCTGCTGCTCTTTAAATGGTATGCATTGATTATAGTGACTGTAAATGGGCAACTCTCAAAAAAGTGACTCATTTACAGTGCTATCCTGTTTTAGGGAGGGATAGGCATGAGAAGGGGAGGGATAGGAAAGAGAGTTTGTGTGGGGTAGTGTGCCATGCTTTCACTGAGCTAGCCATGTGGTGTGGTGGTGAGAGTGGCTAGCTTAGTGCAGCAGGTACTGGGTTTGGGGCTGGGGATCGGGGAATATTTTATCACTGCCATAGTGTTTTTTTTATTTTTCAGACTGTCTCGCCCTCCCCAACATGCACCACCCTGGAGCTGGTTATATTTAGTTGGGGGGTGCTGGGGGCAAAGCCCCGCAAGAGGCAGGGTGCGGGGGGTGTTGTCACCCCACATAAATACTGTTTTAACTTGCCAGATGTGTTGTCGCCCACAAGTGTACATCACCGTTCTGCTTTTTGGGGATATACCCTCACTCTAATGTTGATTACTCTTTTATGATTGCCATTACAACATGGAACCTTTTAAATTAGGAAATGTTTAGCTCTCTTTCTGTAGCAGGAGTTAGCAGTCAGCTTTTGTCTCCAGTTCAATGTTTTGTTGTTTTTTTCAAATGTGAACTCTTGCAATCATGTGCCCCCCCCAAGGAATCAGCAGGACTTTCAGTGCCCAGAGATGGAGGAACCTGAAATCTGAGGCTGGTTGAAGAGAACATATGCCTGTATAATTGTGTGTTGCTTTTCCTGGACAGTTTTCAGCAGGGGTAGTCTTCCCAAGCTACTGTGTTCATAGTTAAGGGATTGGGCGAATCAGCCCGAGGAGCGACTGCTGTTCTTTCCTGAGTTTGAGTCCCAGGAGATGGAGACACATTGCTGGCTTGCAACAGGTACTTGACTGGCTGGTCTTGGAGACAGCAGGGATGTGAGTAGCTCCATTCTGTTATAATGAAGTGTCTGAAAAACACATATTTTCTGTAGCGAATGTGTTTTTTAAGAAGTTATGGTAATGGTTTTCCGGAGTGTGAGAATGAACAGAGAAGTGGGAGAACAGAGAGCTGAGCAGGTGATGGGGGAGTTTGTTTGTACTGGCATCATTTGTGTGATCAGGTTGAAATCAACTTATTAAACTGACAACTGTTTGGGAGGCAGCATCACCTCTTAGCTTTCTTACTTGCTGTTTCCAGTAGCTGCAGGACTAAGCATGTGAGGTGCTAGTGCTATGATTTAAAACAAAAACTGTTTTCATGGGTGAGAAAATGGTAAATTTGATGGGGTGGGTGGACATGTAGCATGGGGCAAATGGATTTCAAATGTCTGCTTACTTTTTATTTTATTTGGTGTAACCAGATGTGAGCCCAGCGGAGGTTGGTGTGTGGGTTCATGTGGCTGCTGGCATTGAATTCTGGAATATTGGGGGTGGTGGGCAGTATCTCTTGCTAATCAAGAGAAAAAAAATAGCATCAGTTTAAAATTAATTTAGGTGCTTTTGGTCAATGAGCAATGAGGGTGGGCACAGAAATATTTCAGTGGGTGAAGAGGCACTTGGGACTGACACCTTTTTTAACCCTGGCTCTGTTGTCTGATAGACCATTTTCTAAGTGTTCCTTTATTACCAAAACTATTGATCGCCTCTAACTTCAGTATCCCTATGTCCAGGACTTTTGGGGTGTGGTTTTAGATAGACGAATACAACTTTTGCTTTGTAATATCCCTCCAGAGGATCTTTCTTGCAGAGATTCCCCCCTACAGTGGTACCAGTATAATAGTAGTCTAAAGGTGATTTTGCCAGTTTCAAATACTGGATCTGGCATGTTATCTGTAGAGTCATTCTACAACAGCAATATATTTCACTTGGAGAATTGTTACACATTATTTTGAACAACCTCCTTGGTATGCAAGAAAGGGAGCAATGCTATGCCACTGCTGCTTGTTTCAATGATTGCTGGGGGTCATTTCCTTGGCTTGTATAACATACTGTTGTTTTTCTGTTGGCCAAGGTGTGCTTTGATAATACCATTTCTTTTTGAAGTTTCTTGGAATAGTCTCTTTTTTTCTTTGTTTTATTTCTTTTGGGGCATTAATTTCATTGCTTAAGATTTCCACTTTGAAGGATGTTGTACAGTATATGTTTTTTTTGTTCATTTGTTTGTTTGATCTAGTCCCTTTACTTGTTTTATTTCTTTATACACAGTTTTGTTTGGATTTCAATAAAAAAATTCCCCTACTCTTCCTGTAGGAGAAACCTCTGATCATCTTGTCAGCGGGCAAGATGGCTGACCCAGGTTGTGGTGATGCAGTAGGGGAAGCTAGTGAGCACCTTACCTCTTGGAATATGGAAGAACCTATCCTTGCTGAAACACTGAGTGATGTTTTCATGGAGGAAGTATCTGTGGAAAGCAATAGGTAGCTCCCTCACTACCTGTTTCTGTTTCTGGTGAAGAGACAGTAATGGCTGTGGATGTTATGGATACAGTTCTTCCCCAAGCCTTGGATATTGATGTGCTATTGAAAGAAGGAATGACAGCTTGTAAAGCACACTTATTGGAGCTCTTGGCAGAAGAAGAAAAGAAAATAACAAGTATGACCTCAATTTTTTCTGTTCCATTCTTTACTCTTGCTAATACAACCACTGTTGTTTCTACACAAGAGAACACTGCTGGTGAGAATATTGCTGCTGCTGAACAGCTGAGTGTGAGGAAGGGACAGCCAGCTTCAACTCAGCAGTTACTAACAGAAAAATCAGCTGGGTGGGTCCCCGAAGGATACAGCAGTATGTGGCTGCCTAGAAAATGCCCTACTGCAGAAGAAAGTATGCAGCTAGCAAATGTTATGAATTCTGAAACAAAAGAACAACAAAAACTATCTGCAGCATTTACTTGCCTGAAGGTCCAGACCACTGTTCTTACGAGGTAAGTGACCCATCCTCAGTTTCTCTCTCCAAACTGTCTGAAAAGTGACCTAGCCCAGTCACAAATATTAATAATGCTGAAGTTCATTTTAAAGCACTTCCCAAGAAAGTAAATCGAGTTAGTACTGGGGCTGCAAATAGTGTAGAATCAGCACCCATAACCAAACAAACTTTGCTGGCATCTGTATCAGTTCCCATCATCACCATGACAACAGGGAACATACTGGCTGCAACTCAACTGAGTGCTGCTGACCAGCTGCCTTCAGTTTCGGCAGCGGTTTCTATAGCCAGGCTGTCTGTTTGTTCCATTGCTGATTTCAATAAGCCACTCACTGATATGGTACCCTCAGTGTGTAATGTAACTGAGAACACCAATCTTTTGCAAGAAAAAGGAAAGTTCCCTTTCATTTCTACTGCTCAGTATTGTGCATCTTCAGGGGATAAGCATTTGTCAGTGGGTCGTACAGCCGATCTCCCACACAAAATAAAAGGTAAGACTCACTCCGAGGCCACTACATCAGGTCTTTAGAATACTGGGCAGAGAGATACAAGTTATGAGAACCAAAATGACACTGACTCAGAACCAGAAAATGGTCAAGAGCAGAATGATGTACCACAGGCTACAACTGATTCAAATTCCCAACCACAGATGGCAGACTTTTTCTTTGCTCAAGGAGAACCAGCTCAATGCACGCTATCTGAAATATATAAAGGGAGGTTAAACCCTGCCCCGACAGGGTGTATGTTATAAGGACATTACTAAAAAAGCAGTATGGGTTTTGTACCTGGGGATTTTTATGCTTTCATTCAAGTTGCAGGAGAGACTACCTTTGATGCTAGCTTAAAAACTAACATGGCACTAAGATTCTGGGTGAAATATGAATCTCTAAAAAAACACCCCTTTGTAGACCCCTTTTCTAGTTATTCCTCTTACTAAGTCCACTATTAAAGTCATTACAGGTCTTTTCTGAAATGAGGGTGTAAATATTTCTGACATTTCTTTATAGGTTAAAACAGAGAAGTACCATGTTAGTTTGCCCTACAACTACTATTGATTATGAATTAATCTAGACAGGTTGTTGGAAAATTCAAGTTAAGCTACATCAAACCAGTACAGGCATTTGTCATATCCATGGTCGTTTTTACATAGGCAGAGATAGGGGCTTATGCTTGTACCCTGGACAACCATGAGCTTGTTATAAATGTGGGTCATGAACCCATTTGAGTTCAGTTTGTGACAGGCTTCATTGTAGTTTATGTTATGATTATAGACACATAAGTGCACAGAGAGCAAATCCACTCAGATGTAACCTAGGTAATGAAGAGGGGCTCTCCTATCGTCAGTGCATTTTGGCAGACCACAACCAAAATGATGGAGTGGGTCAGGAAAGTCTAATTACAAGAAGTCAAGCTAAAGAGGCAGGTATCTTGGATGAACTCATCCTGACTGTGCTGACAAGACTCAAAATCCTCAACATAATCCTCCACAGGCCTCACAACAAAGCCCATGTCCCCCTCCTTCTGAGGAGCCGCCTAATATGGCTGATCCATCCCAGACCATACCCATGCCCGGGCTTGCCCCTAGAGTGAATAGTCAGCATACCAATACTACTAGTACAACTCAGATAGGCCAGACTATTACAGATATAGTTTCTGAACCACTAGATACAGTCTCAGGAACTCCTCCTTCCCAAAAAGCCCTCTCCTATAAATCAGGAAGCCATGCCTCCTCCTCCACCATTGGAGCACTTGCAGTTTGAAGTGCAAAAAAAGAGGGGGAGAACCTGAACCCAGTCTGTTAAACATGGTACTATAAAGCTTGTGAAACCAGTACAAAAATCTCCCATGCAGACTAGAATTCATTTTGCTGTTCTTTTCAAAAACTAGGGGATACGGATGAGGAAGAACAGATGTCTGAAGCCTCTTCTGTTAGGGATGCCTCTTCCAATCAGGAGGAGTTTTTCCCTGAGGTAAAAACAGTGGTTAAAAACCATAAAAGCAAAAGAACAAATAGTTCAGGGGATACTTGAGGAATAACAGGCGGATGATCATTACTACTTCCCCATCTGTGCAGGTACTATTCTTTATCCAATGACCATTGATGTGAATAGTATCAAGATTTATAAAAAGAGATTGATTACATTCTCTGTTTTAAACTCTTTTGCAGGTAATGTTTTTTTCTTACAAGATAACTGCTTAAAAACTACTTATGAGGTATCTCATGCAAAATCATTGTGGACTTATAGTTCTTCTTATTGGTCAAAAGGGGAGGAATTACTGTATGTGAGGGGGTTAGAATCTTATTAAAATGGGCTAATTCTGAAGTATCTAAGGTATTAGATATTTTGCCAGGGAAATCATTATTATTAGGTATATCTTTTGCAGGTTATGCTATGCAGGTAATAAACATTTATGATCCACAATCTTTAGCTAGCAGTTTCCCTGTTTATGCTTATATAACCCTATCTGCAAACAAGTAGACTAATCATAATGGTAGAGGACTTCAACTGTGGCCTAACTAAATTAGATAAGGGTGGCTGTCAGGAAAATTATTTTGCGATACTAATTTTCAGAATAAAATTATTTCAACTGTGGGTCTGATAGATGGTTATAAAGCCTTGCATTCAGACATGGGGAAAACTTATCATAAATGTACCCTAGCAACACAAATTGACTATTTATTTATTTCCCATCAATTTTCTATTCAGAAGACTGTTACTGTAGCCTTTGAAACTTCTGATCACATGGCTGTATCTTGTTTGTGTACAATGAGGATTGCAGCATCAGGTAAATCTGGAATATTGAGTTTAAGTTCTAACCTGTTATTAGATCAAAAATTACAAAAATGGTTGGCATTGTATAAAGATAAACAGTAGGTACAATGTGTGTATGAAAATCCAGTGGAGTGGTGGGAAGATTCAAAAGCTGATTTTAAATCCTTCTTCCAAAAAGTAGGTAAAATCAGGGCAAAAGATACATATATTAAGTACTTACATTTATGGATGCAGTTATAAAAATTAAGTTCCCTTTCAGCAGAACTGAAAACTGATTTTGCTTCACAAATAAGAGAAATTAAAAATCAAATGAGTAAACTTCAGTATGACAGAACACCGTCTTTAAAAAGGGAAGTGTAGTTCGGCACTCAGTGTAAAAAACAATATTTTGATATGTTTAAAACTTGTCAAGATAGAGTATTGCATAGAATTATTTCTGCTTTAAGGCCTGCACCTGATTGTCCTTGTTCTGTGGACATGAATGGTATTTTAGATATTGTGCAACAGACTGCTCAGAAAATGCTTTGTACTTTCCCTAATATTGATTCAATTTCTGATATTTGTCCATAGATAGACATTCCTCCTATTCCACTTGTCTTAACAGAATCATTGGTTTAACTATTTACATTAGCAGAAGTGCAGGAGGCCATTAAGTCTCTTAATTCTAACAGCCCCTGGTACTGATGGGCTAACACTGGAATTTTATAAAGCCACACTGGTTTAATTGAAAAATGTTTGATTTGAAAGGCATATGCCAATGTTTTAAGTGTGCAGGTAAACTGTGTAATTTTTTGACAAACAGGAAATACCGTATGTCCCAGTCACTTTAAAGCACCTTATTGCCTCTGCTTTATGAAAAAGCCTGGAGAGCACAACAAAACAGCTTTGCTTGAGACATTTGTATTGTACTGTTTGTAATCTGGTTTTGTTTCAAGAAAATTCCCCTACTCTTCATGACTGACCATTAAGTAACATGACAGTAACACTTTGAGGTATTTTCAGACACTTCCAGGCCCTATAACAATTTTTGAAATTCATTTCAGTACTAATAATGATGCAGCCCATAGCTGGGACATCATGCTTGCTTCTGCCTCTCAAAAAGAGGTACAATAGAAATCTAAAAGTGTGTCATGGAAAACTGTATTATTTATTTATTTTTTTTTAAACTTTTATGTTGCCTTTATTTTTTCATCTGGCAACTGTTTTTCCTCCACCACCTACTTTTGAGGTATGATTATGTAATGTGCTCTTCCAAGGCCTCTGGGGAAGTCAGTTAAACCCTTTAAAAAGAAATATTACCTATCAAGAGTACTATGAATGTAGCATTAGAATGTGTAACCCTTTGGTATTTGTACACTGTATTTTATTTATGCTAATGTCCTGCCATTACTATTGAATAAATGTAAACTCTGGACTGATAAAGTGTCTGTCAGGTTTACCCCTATAAAAGTGAAATGGGGCCAGAGTTCCTTTCCATTAACTTCTAATGTTTTCACATCTCCTTTATCTGAGTACTCAGTATTCAGATTTAAAAAAATAAGACAATGATTATCTGAGTACTCAGTATTCAGATTTAAAAAAATAAGACAATGGCACATTTCTACAGCTCTTATTTGGGCCTATTCTGAAAAGTGCATAACTGCTATGCAGGGCGTGCATGCAAGGCACACAGGAGGATATGCGCACTGGACACTTAACTCATGTGCATGTGGCATGCACGAAACCCACATAGTGATGTGCTCAGGACCAGCCCATGAACATGAATGTGGACTGGGCTCCACAGGTGAGTAGGGGCATCACTGCGCAGCCCAACTGCACAGCCCATGCTACGCCCATGCACGAAGTACCACACATCAGAAAGCAGCACATGTCAGCAAGCCTTGGCCTATGCGCTGAAGAGGCAGATGTAAACATTGGCTGTGCAACACAGCTGCCGATGGACACCCATGGGCTGCACTGGTGGTGGGGCCCAGCAGAATCCCTGTGCCACTGAGGATCAACACAACAACAGTTTGACATGAGTTCCACCCACAGACCACAGAACACATGCGTCCCACGTTCAGTTCTCATCGTGGAACACAAGGGGAGTGAAGCTGAACAGCCATACCAGTGAAACACTAGCCCCCCCCCCAGGAAGCAAGCACTAACACAGAACCTACACCACCCAAGGACCAGCGGTAGGCCAGGTCACCATACATGTGATACACACAGCCTCATCCTGGTACAACTCACTTCCACCTGCTGTTACCAATGACACTACCCTAGGCATTTTCAAGTGCTACCTACGTAGCACCTTGTCACAATGGCCTCCTGTGAATGTTTCTCCTAACTAAACTTACTCTCCTTCCCTCTAATTTCCCCCCTAAGTCCCTCCCACCTTTACCCCCACTATCTCTTATCTCCTCCCATTTTATTTCCCCATTATTATCTATATTCTTTCCCCATAGCTTCCTCTACATGTATCTACCATCTCTCCTAGCAGTTTCTAATTTATTCTAGTGAACCATATTACAACTGTTTTTTTTATTGTACATATGTTCTTGAATAATATACACAAATTACTGTACCTTAACATACATACTGTGAATCATTGCACATATTACAGTATTTCCATATGAAAGCTTTAATGTACCCTAGAAAGCTTATGGCTGCTTGAAACTGCTGTACTTGTTATTGTCCTCATTATGTTCTGTATTGTTTCCCCGATGCGGAACCTTGGTATAAGAGCCTTGGCTCAAAGATGTCTTCTGAAATAACAATAAAATAAACTAAACTAAACACAGTCCCTGGGCCCCAACACAGGCACCAATAGGGGAATGGCTCTGGCACAGATAAGGACAATGGAGATGGGTGACACATGCACCACAGCCACACGGGACCTGTGCCATGGCCACACTGCAACATGTTATAGCCCCTACCACACCCAGTGCAGACCCCTGCAGACACACATAGTTAGGTGCACTCAGGCCACACACCCACACACACCACCAGACATTCCCGCCCTGACCACACAGCGGCAGGGCCACAAAGGGAGATGGAAAAGGCAGATGGAAAATGTATGTCTTTATTGTACACACTCTGGAGTGGAGGGGTACTGGAGAGGACATTGAAAGGGGACTGCACACAAAGAACAACAGGCATAGACTGCACATTAATCCGACTGTTACGTCTCAGAGGTACTGGAGCATGCGGGTGGGGAGATGGCTCTGGAGTAGGGCTGCTCGATGATCACCAGCCTCCTAACTGGACCTCTGTACCCCTGCAACAACAAGAACAGATAGGAGGAGACCCATCAGAACTGGGAGCAAACACAATAGCATGGCACACACACACACACACAAACACACACACATACACACATACACACACACACACACACACACACACACACACATATGCAAGGGCCACACACACAATCCACCTGGGTGGTCCAGAGGTCCTTGCACTCATCCCTGTAGATGACCTCATGGTGCATCCTCCATCTGGAGAGGTAGTCGGGAATGTCATCTGGCCACTGCCATCCTTGTGCTTGTCTGTCATGACCTCACCCGTGGTTCTGTCCCCCAAGTCCAGCAGCTCCATCACCATAGTTGCTGGCTGATTTGGTGTGGCTTGTAACACACATCAGGGTGGGAAACGTTAGCCAGGGTGACAGACACAGTGACAGACACATACAAATACAAGTGTAGCGGTTCTCATATTAGGCTTCTCCCATAATGCCCACATGTTCCCCACCTGGAGGGAATTCTGGTAGCAGGGAAGTGAAACATGAATCAGCCACCCAGGTAGGCCACACATGAACTCCACTCTGCTCCCTCTATGTGCTGCATGTGCCATTATGGTCCACATGTATGTGACACACTGACACATGCACCAAGCAGCACAGCAGAGTGCGTGCCATGTCCAGCACATGTGACCACTCAAATTCCTTAAAGGGTGTGCATATGCAAAGGGTGTCCATGCACGCCACACTGAAAGACACCCACATCACCACTGGCACTATGCCACATAAGCGAGAGGGTCCCATTTGCCAAGGATGTGCCCTGGTGCACTGATGCACATCATCCTCACTGAGGACACCATTGAGTGGATGCAGCAATGGCAACAACAGAGACCCCAACTTGTGTACTGCACAAGGCTCCTGGCACAGATGTCATGTGACACAGAATTCCTGCAGTGGTTTTGTGTGGACCATGCCACACTGAAGTACATCTGTGGGCTGGTCCATGACTAGGTCAGGCCCCACATAGCACATTCCAGGGCCAAATCCGTGGAAACCAAGGTTATGTGCACTCTGCTGTGTTACGACTCAGGGTCCTTCCAGAAGGTGACAGGCGATATCATGGGATTCAGCCAGGCATCCATTTCCAGGGCACTGCACAAGGTGACAAATGCCCTGGTGTGGCATGTGACCTCCCACGTCCGTTTACCCACCACACTTAGGGATATCAGGGCCATGGTACAGAGGTTCCTCAAGACCTATGGAATGTCTAGCACATTGGGTGCCATTGACTGCACCCATGTGGCGATTCTGGCACCAATAATGGATGAGAAGGCATACAGGAATCGGAAGGGCTTCCACAGTATAAAATGCCACACGGTGTGCAATGCCATGGGCATCCTCATCAACATGTATGCCAGTTATCCAGGCTTATGCTATGATGCATTCGTATTTGACAACAGCACCCTAAAACAACACCTGGCCACATGCACAGAGGGAACTGTCTGGCACCTAGGTGAGTGTGCCGGTGTCATCCATGGACATGCATTCCATAGTACATCCTCACCTGACCTACTGCATTGTTCTTTCACCTCCACAGGGGACAGTGGATATCTGCTGCAGACATACCTCTTGACACTGTACCTGGTACCACAGCACCTAACAGAGGAGGCCTAGAACCACACAGATATGAGGGCAAGGAACATCTTGTAATGTACCATTGGTCTCCTGAAGACATGATTCCATTGCCTGGACTACAGCAGTGGGATGATGATGCTAGCCCCTGGGAAGTTGTGTAGAGTCTTCCCCACCTGTGCCATGCTGCACAACATCTGTGTGCACCACAGACTGCCTATATCCCCTGACGTCCCCCTGCCCATGCCCCCTGCAGCACCCCATATGGGACCTCACAGCCCACAACCCAAGGACCAGCAGGGTCATGCTGACGTGCCATAGTGGCAACGTGGTGCTTCTCAGCCAGAGTATGTGCTGCATGTGCTGTCTGGCACCATGTTGTTCATGGTATGTTCAGCCAATAGGGCTCAGTGCCATGGGTGCAATGATGATGCCACAATGCTAAGTACTCATTGGCCCAGGCCCACATGTGCCCACATGCCACGAGCTGTGGCAGGCACCACATGTTGTGCAGTTAGTGCATGGGGTCACACCATGGGCCAGCCCATCCATCCTTGTGGCTGTGCTGTTCCCTCATTACTGCTCTTTCCCCTGTATGGGGTATGCAGGCTCAGTGGACATGTGGGTATCAGTGGGTCCCCATACACCAATTACACCACCACTGCACCACCAACCACATGTGGGCTGCCAATGCAGCTTTGTGGCACTACAGTGCCTGCATCATGGGGGGGCATGCCTGCATGTTGCGTGCAGTGTGAGTGTACTGTGTGTGGCCCACCATCTGTATGTCTACCACCCTGTGTTGCATGTGCCACTGTGCATTGTGTGAGTATGTGTGTGTGGGCACCATGTGTGTGGCTCCCTGTCAGGCCATGTGACTGCATGGTCATGGTCTGTGCCCACCCCTGGCTCATCCAACAGGACCTGTACCTGTGCCCCGTGGCCTTCCCTGCACCACTGCACTGACTGGAGGATGTGCCGTACACAGCGGCCACAGTGGTGGCACTGTGTCTGCCTCTTCTGGTGGTTCAGACGGTGCACTGCTGTTATGCTGTGGTTCACTGGAGGGCTGGGATGGCTGTTTGGGTGCATTGGGTGGACTGTGGTGTGTGACTTACCCACATGTGCTGGCAGGCACAGAAGGGTGGGTCAAAGGGCATGTGGCACCTAGGGGTGTGACGATGGCTGTGAGTGCATTGGCCACCTTCTTCTGTGCATGGCTGCAGGCCACAAGCTCCATGCATTCCTGTGTCCTGGCAGTTTCTGACAGGATCCCTGTAAGCCATTCCATGGCCGCTATGATGGCACCTACCAATGGCACTGTCTGTGTGCATGGGTCCTGTGCTCTCAGCCCGATGGCTCCTCTTCCAAACTGTCATCCTCATGCACTGTGGGGCGGAGGTGACAGTTAGTCTGCCCCATTGGGGCCATGTTTGTTTGCCTGTGGTGTGCTGTTACCATGCCCCTTACCTTGCATGTTATCAATTCCCTCTGGATTATCATCCCTCACTACATCACTGATGGTGTCACCCACCAACTTCTTGATGGGTGTCAACAGTGGTTCCAGGGGGATGGCCTTCATCTGTAGTGCCCTGGGACTGACATGCATGGCACATCTTCCATTTTACCTGGGATCAGAGGTCCCACCACTTGAGCTTGATGATGGAGAGCATGCAGGCTTCCAGTCCTGTGGCATTGATGTCTGACTGTATGTCCAGACAGATTCTTGCCTTGGTCTCTGCTGGGCTGTTCAGGGCTGTAGTTCAGTACAGGATGTCATAATGGTGGCAGACATCCATCATCAACACGGCCACCTTGGCACCAGTGAGGTTGGCAGATCGGGGCCACCTGACCCTCCCTTATCCAGGTGGCATGTCTCCCATGGCAGCCACTGCTGGCTGCATTGGTGAAGCATCCTCCCTCTTGTCAATGGCAACTGTTGCCTGCACATGCCCAGAATCCATGTCCATTCCACTCCTCACATATGGCAACAACATTGCAGTTCCGCATCTCCTTATATGGCAGGGTCAAGGGGTGGAGTGTTGGTTCTATACATCCTGCAGCCTGCCCCTGTGCACAGCTGTGTGCCTGTCATGACATCACCCCTGCCCTTCTGCCACATTATGTGCCAGTTTGTGAATGCTGCATAGTCAACGGGGTCCATGTGGCACATAGCTGCACTGCCCTACTTAAGTCACATTTCCACATAGCGTGCACACTTTTGTGAATAGCTCTCAATATTAATAACTCCTGGAAGCAATTGCAATGCTTAATACTACAAGAAAACTTCACTTCCGCAGTTCGGTTGCCTTGGTACCCTTCTGGTAACGAGTCAGATGTCTTTTTACAATTAATCGATAATAGGTTGCCTGCTGAAATGTGGGATTTAACATGGCTGTCTATTCATGGCAAATTGAGTGTAAAAAATTCAATGAAACATAGAGCAGTGGTCGAAAGGCTGTGACATCATCTCACAAGCCCTAAAATACTCAAAACACAGGTAAATTTTTTTATTGTAATGCCCTGTTTCACAAGATTTTTGGACACAACTGGCAGCTCTGTTGCCTATACTAAGACAAGTCATATTATCTTACAAAATTGTGGTGTTAGGTTTCTACCCTTCTAGCCTCTCTTTAGTTCATCCAATCACTTTAAGAATTTTATATAGCACTTGCAAAAATTACTTATGGCAAGCCAGATGCACCTGGATGGTTCAACAAAAATGTATGACTTCTAGAGAAGTGTTATCTTTAGTTGCTAATGCTTTACTCAGACTCTATACCAAAAAATGTCTTTGCTTCCCATTTCATGTATAGTATTTAAGATTTTTTGGACTAATTGTGCATGGTTTCAAAACCCTGTAGTTACATAATATACCTGCTTGTGAAGTGCTCTTATTTACTGATTTTTTATACCAGTTTATTTGATATATATTTTCTAGCCAGGATTGCTTTTCTTTGCTCAATTTGAGATGTATATTGCAACTGTGTGTGTGTGTGTGTGTGTGTGTGTGTGTGTGTGTGTGTGATTTGGTTTCTCTATCTGTAATCCTTGTTTGCATAACGCTTGTATTTAATACTGTATACATGCTTGACTTTTGATTTATGATTTATTCATTACTAATATTCCCCTACTCTTCATATTGTGTTTTCTTTGTTGATATACTGATGGATTCATTATATTGATTTGCTTTGCTTTGTATATATTTTAATAAAAAAATTCCCCTACTTTTTGTAATCTGAGAGATATGATGTACAAGGTTTTACAAAATTATGGGGATCCTTTCCATGGATGAATGCATTTGTGTATGGAACCTGATTAAATACAATGCAATGTACTCTTGATAGTAAGGGTATCTATACATTTTTCATTTTGTTTTTGAGGTTTCTGGCTCATGCATGTATGTGGTACATGTACCCCGAAGATTTTGTGTTGTTCATTTTATGATTTTTGCATTTGATTTTTCTGTATCTCTGATTTTTCTTTTAATAAAAATTCTCCCACTCTGCATCAGCAAGTGCCATGAGATATTTTACCTCCACCAGGACAGTAACCAGAGATGGGCAGAAGAGACCTCAGTTTAACATCTCATGCTAAGGATAGCACCTCAACAGTAGATAATCAAACTGTAACAACTTTAAGTGTTAAAGCACTGGATGGGACTAACTTGACTAGATCTTCTATGTATAAGTAATTAGGTATTATGTTAGATGACTCTATGAAATTTGAATCACATATTCATATGCTCTCTAATAAACTTAAGAAATTATTATCATTCTTCCATCGGAATAAATCATGTTTTAGCTCTAAAATCCATAAACAATTGGTAAATTCCTTGTTTATGTCACAAATTGGTTATAGTGACTGTATCTATATGAGAACAACGGATGCAGTCTTGAAATTATTGAATCTTCTTTATCATAGTGCACTGCGATTCATCACTGGGCTTCCCTGGTGAACTCATCATTACAATCTTTATTTTGTATCAGGCTGCCAATCACTTTCCACCTGTAGACAAATTCATTGGATGCTCTATGTTTATAAATTTGTCCTGGATAAATTACCTCCATATCTGCAAGGATCTGTTATTGGTAAAGATCATAACAGATATTCACTTAGATCTGCTGATTTGCCTCAGTATTTTCTACCAAGATTTAAAACCAGATTTGGTAGTTACAGGTTGACTGTTGCTGTTCCTAAGACCTAGATATCTATTGAAAAAAAGTTAAAAATTGACATTTACTATTACGTTGTCACACATTAAATGACTACTTGTTAAAGTCATGATATGTGAGTGTAGCTGTTTTAAGTGAATTATAACTTCACAATCAAGGACCACATGTAATTTATGTAGGTGATTTTATGTTTATAGTATATGTATGTATATGTACTGTATGTATGATTTATTCTGATGGATCCATTTGCAAAAGAGAGATCTCTCAATTTTGCTTTCCAATAAATTGATGATGATTATGATGATGATGAACAGTGCAGCACTCCCCTTTTACTGCACTACACTGTCATTTATGGGTATTACCCAAAGTACCTGGTGTGGAGGTAGATCCCAGGAACTTCTGATCTTCCAGCACCTGAGGTGAGCATGCTGCATACAGTACATAGCCATGTTCACTGTTAATAGTCACTGACACTGCTAATACATTTACAATACCTATATGTTTCCCCACTTCATTTTTAATGTACTTTTTAAATATTTTCTCTAACCTTGTTCCCAAATTCCTACTTATAATTTCAAGCCCCACTCAAACAATTTTACAGCATGCCCTCAGTTTTCTGTTCATAACTGGAAAACTCTGAACTTTTGTTCACACTTTCAAACAAAGATGTGAGACACTTATTTGTTAGAGCAATCCTGTTCCCTAATCTACAAAACTTTTTGTCCTTGCTATACCTATATGTTCTTGTTTTTCTGCCACTGCCCCAATTGTTCCTAAACATTTATATGTTATACTCCCCCCAATAAAATAAAATAAAATAAAATAAAATAAAATGTTTCCTGAGAGTGGGTGGAGGGAGAGGAGGAGGGGTGAGGGAGAGGACAACAGACCTCTATAGCAGTTTCAATACAGCAGGACCACCAAGTAGCAATAACACAGTATAAAACCTTTTAATTTTGTGAACCTACTTTTTCAAGAAATCACTATTGAACCTATTACAAATGTATTTATTTTGAATACATGTATATATTATTTTTTGCAACAAAACTGTGTTAATGCACCAGTTAGTGTTCAAGTTAATGCCACAAATTAAGGAAATGTAATGTTAGGATTTCCAACCCTAACTCCTCACCCTCCAAACAGCAAAAAGAAAAAAAATACATTATGGTTTTGGGTCTCCATAGTTTTGGTGAGTCAGTGGTGGGATCCTCCTTGGGGTTTTCATCCTTAATGCTCTCCCCTTCCCCAACCAATAGCATCCTGTCTGAAGTACAAGGTACACCTATAAGCCAGTGCCTCATAGTGATACACTCTTCAAAGACAGAGACGTATGCTTCTCCACATGTTGACTACACAATTTCTTGTGGGTTTCTTCATGCAGGGCTCTTGGGGCCATGCGTGAGTAAAACAAATAATGTCTGATATTTCTTTTATGAAGGGGTGGGCATTAAATTTGACATCCTCAACAAATATCCCACCACTGATTCACCAAGACTTCAGAGACCCAAGCCCTATCATTTTCCCCTTTTGCTGCTTTGGAGGTGGGGTGGGACATTAGGGTTGGAATCCCTAATGCCACATTTCCCTACTTTTGCATTAACTTGAACCCTAACTGGTGCATTAATGGAGTTTTTTTGTGTGAAGAATTTCCATAATGGAATTGTATCGTCATTCATGAGGTCCCTTTGGGACTTGCCTAAACAGATGCAGACATGCAGGGTCCTGTATGGACTTGCCAGTGGGGACTCTATCCACCTGTGGAAGTGTAGCAATGGATGTCAAGAATTCTTGAAGCTGTCTAGTGGACTGTGGAAGAGCAGTGCCCTCTGGGTTCTGCACTTCCTTGTGACTGTAGACATTGATATCCAGGGCAAAGAATCCATCCCTTAGCTGAAGTACAGGGTCCCCTGGCACCCACAGGTGCAGAGGTGCAGGGCCCCATGCCAGGAGAAGTGTTCCCTTCACTATATAGTACATAGGCCATTTGGGCAACCCTGAACCTACCCTTCCCAGGCCAAGGGGTGGTGTTGCATGACAGCACCTTCCCCCCACCCTTGGCACCTCCAGCTGGGTCACTTGAAATCATTTCATGTTGACAGGATCAAAAAGCAGTACATGCTGGGGTAAAGGCTGCTACTACACACGTTTCTTAAAAAATATTTTTGTTTATTTTTACCCCAAATTTTCAAGATAGTTATTTTATGACTCCTCCTTACAAGCAGGTTATGTGGCATTTTTAGAATACTTGCCGAAATGTGATTTGCACCACAAGTGAAAAAACAAGTCCAGTCCAGCATTTGAAAAACAATAGCTGCCTTGTTCATGAGGTGAGGGTCCCAAAAAAGCCATGTTGAAAGTTGGTGGAAAAATGTAAACAATTAGCGAAATTATGAGTCTACATCGAAATATTTCAACTTTCACTCATTACATGGTCATTTTAACATATTGTTACACAATTGTCCATATAGTCTTCTTATGACCCACCTCATGAACCTGATAGGTGAAAAGTTTCAATCCTGCCTGTAAGATGATTTTTCTTAGTTACAGGGAAATCACCTTGTGGGCTGGATTGGAAAAATTTCACCTGCAATGTTCATGAGTTGGAGTCCCAAAAATGCCATGTTGAAAACTTGGTGTAAAAATATAAAACAATGGCAAAAGTTATGAGTAAAAGTTCAAACCCCATTGAAATACATTAAACTACACTTAACTTATTTTTTCATATCACAGTCATCAGTTCCAGCAGCAAGATGTGCCTTTGATCCAAGAGTGGATCTACATCATGAGACATTTTCAGGTGTTTGTGTGTGTGGTGGGGGTTGGGGTTGATGCTGTGTGATGGGTTGTGATGGGGGGAGGGGTTTGGGGAATCAGATCAGCAAGGAACCATTTTCTTTTTTACAAGTAAGTTTTATACCAAATAAAGACATAGAGGGAAGTTTTCATTTTTGCAGGTTTAAATTAAATCATTATTGGATGTGACACTGAGGATTGGACACCCCAATGTCAGCTAAACTCCAAGGTGGCACCGGGGGAGTAGGCACTCCATGTTGCCACCTATTCATGAGGGGGGACCTGGAGGGGATGGTAGGTGGCAAGTAGTACCAGGGTGGGCACCCCAGTCTGCTTTTCTATAATAGTGTTCAGTATTGGGGGAAACAGGAGAGAGAGAGCCGGATAAGCTGAGAGGGCGAGGGAATGAAAAACTTAACTTAAAAACAATAACCAACTAGACAGACAGACAGATAGATAGATAGATAGATAGATAGATAGATAGATAGATACAGTAGATGGATAGATAGACAGACAGACAGATAGATAAAGATCAAGACCATTTTGGACCTCATTATTAGCACATAACCCGGCAGCACATCTCCATCTGAGGCTGCAGATTTTAAGAAACTCAAGCTGTTCTCATACAGAGAACATGGGTGAATGATTTTTCTTGCCTTGCTGGGCACCGTGGATTTTGAGGTGCCCAGAAAAGGAATTTATGGATGTTTATTTAAAAACAAACACCAGACTATAGCTAAATGAGTTCCATTTAGCTACAGTATGTTCAGGTGTGTGTTTAAAACAAACAAAAAACAAATCCAGATTGTGAGTAGTAAGTGGAAAGAAAGCAAAAAGCTTACATGACCCCAGATTGCTCAGATCATAGCAGACGGTTATTGAAAATTCCTCCTGAGCATGCTCAAAAAAAAAAGAAAAGAAACATTTACATACTTATAACTCTGGAACTGGTTAATATTTTTTCACAAAATCTTCAAAAGGTAGTGCCTTAGCACAGGTCACTTCTCCCCTGAGAGTTTTGGAAAATAATTCTATTCTGTTTATGCTGTAGGTGAGACCAAAAAACAAACAAAAAAGAGGTGTATAAAGTATAGAAAGAAATGTAGACATTCATGCAAAATGATGTATGTGTATCTCAGAAACTACACAACTGCCATCACAAAACTTTCCACATATTAAGATCATGCCTCATAGACAACACATACCAAATCTGGGTCAATTTTGTTGAACACTGCCAAAGCTATTAAGGAACAAAGTTAGAGGTTTAACATCAAAAACTCTTGGTCAACCATAACTGCTAAATCCGAATTTTTCAGAAACCAGTTAGATGCTAACTTGTCTGATTCCCTGCATTTTTGGAATAATGTTCATTCTCTTATTAAGCATAGTGTTAAGGACCAGGTTACAAGACTAATTGATGGCTGATAGGCAGTTCATTAATCTTTCTGATACTACTAATGTCTTGAATTGTGCATTTACTGAAGTATCTAGGTTTGATTCTGCTTTGACTACTATTGACTCCTCTAAGTTTTTTGATAATTTAACTATTTCTAATCTCCCTGAGTTTTACTTTTAAAAGGTTACTGAAACCAAAGTGGCTAATTTAGTATCTCTACTTCTGGATAAGCAGAGTGATTGTGGGGCAGGATTTGATGGTCGCTTTTAACATTTTTTTTTCCTTTTATAGTATCCTATTTTTGTGTGATTTTTTAATGTGGCTTTATGTTCATGGCAATTTTCCTCCAGTCTGAAGTGCGCTGGGGTTGCGCCTTTTCCCAAAAAATCTAATTCTGTTATGTCAGAGGATTTATGACTGATTTCGATTTTGAATCCCATTAATAAACTGTTGGAAAAAATTGGTTCCTGAATAAATTAATTGGTATTTAGAAAAATATACGGTATTATGTCCACAGCAGCATGGATATTGCAAGAGGTCTGACACCAGCACAGCTCTGGTTAGGTTCACAGATGTAGCCCTTAGTGCTATAGAGAGTGGACATGTACTTGGGGCTGCATTTGAGTACCTGATGAAAGCATTTGATCTTATTGGTCATAACATGCTTTGTGTTAAGTCAGTATCTCTTGGAGTTTCTTCTAATGCTGTTTCCTGGATTTCTGATTATTATCAAATAGATCACAGTTTGTGGATAGTGGTTCTGTTTGCTCTGATTGTTGTGGTATAAGTAAGGGTGTTCCGAAGGGGTCAAGTTCTTTGTCCCTTAATGTTTATTAATCAATTCACTACCTTCTTGTTTAAATATTGTGAATCTTTGTTGTATTTTTCTGGTGGAGATGTACTGACTGTTATTAAATAGTTGGAGCTTCTGTTTGCACCTGTTTTTTGAAATATTCATTGATCTACAACTCAAAGAAAATGAAACCTATGCTATTTGGTTCTCTAGTGAAGCTTAATGATGCCCCTTCTTCATGTTTAAATAATAGTTTTGGCAATTTGATTGAGCAGGTGTCACAATTTAAGTATTTGGGGTATTGTTGGGCCCAGGGTTATCTTTTTCTGAACATGTAAAAATGGTTGGCTGGATAATAATTAAAATTTGGTATACAGTACTTTATAAATTAAAGTATTGTTTTATTGGAATCTAGAAAATCTATTTCCACTCTCTGTCTTGTCTCTTTTTGATTATTCTGCCAGTCTTTTCTTTGGGTTGGTAGTCAAGAAATTTTAAAACTTTTTAGTAATATATAATAATATTTGTCATTTTTTTTGGTTGGCTCCAATGCATACTCATCATTGTACTTTGTATTCTCAGCTTGATTGGCTTTCCCCTACATTACAAATTAAGTATTTGTTTGGTTGCTTGGTTTTTAGAAGTGTTTTTTTTTTTCTTTTTTGCTTGAGGCTATTTCAGACTTAGTAATTCATAGATCAGTGCTTCCTAGCCTGAGGTCAGCAAAAGGGGATGTTTTGGTTATGAACATATGAAATTGCCAGCAGATTCAGGCCAATCAGTCTATCTAGTATGCTTGAATGTGCAGCACTTCAGTCCATTAGACTGCAGCTGCCCCCCTCCCTCATATGCCGTTCCCCCATCTCTCACCCCCTCCCAGTTTGTACTCTCCCATTGAATCTGTTCCACCCACTCAGGTTGAAAGCTTATGTAACTCTAAGGTTGGCTCGTGTGCCTTTTCTGTAGCAACTCCTCAGTTTTGGAATGGTTTACCAGATTCATTGAAATCTGTTTATTATTATTCTTTTAGGAAGTATTTATTTCAGTATTTGAATAGTCAAAATTATAATTGTAATATTTCTTTAATTGTATGTGTGTTTATTGTCTTCTTGTTCTGTGCCTGTATTTCTTTTTTTTTTTGCAGTCTTTGCACAGGGTGAGCCTAAAAAAGGACCCTCATTCCAGTGCTCTCTCCTGGTTATCAATTAAATAAATACATGCATACTTACATACATACATCCATAAATAAATAAATACATACATACTGGCATTACCACAGCAGTATAGTACAGGGCAGTAGTGCCTTTATGTTGCTGTTTTGTAAGCATTTCTTTGTTAAACCAAGATGTTTGCATCTTAATTGCAGTTCATGATGCTTTGCATTATTGGGGCATGTGTGATTTTGTATTTCTTTGAAACTTGGCTTCCCTGCCAGTGCCCTTTGGAGTAACCATTGCCTCAGCGCTTGCACACAGAGGTTCTTTGTCTTTTAACTTGTTTTTTGTTTTAATTGGGTTCACCACAACATAACCCAGATAGACCATCTTAAGGTAGCTGGTTCATCCCACTGGGGTGTCAACAGATGAGGCATACTGTTGGCACCCTTTGCAAACTGTGTGAGAGGCCTTTCAGCACCATGCATTTTTGCTTAAAGTTGAACCAGCATAATATTCTGTGGTGATTTGCATATGTAGTCCATGATGCTTTGCATTATTGGGGCATGTATGATTTTGCATTTCTTAATAACTCTGCCCCATTCAACCTATTAGCCTGTAATTAGGTAAAAGTGAAGATGGCTCCAGGATCTCTGCATCCTGAAAATTATGTGACAATCAGTTTAAGGGGGTGCAAAGTAATAGAGGTGCAAGAAACATTACATTCACCAAAATTAAGACTTGCTCACCTGTAACTCCAAAAATAGCTTTGCTTTAAAACCTGAAATACACAGGTTTAAATTACTTTGGCCCAGGGTTCACAGTTTTGTAACTGGCAAGTTTCTAACTTATATAGTTTATAAAATACAAGTTAGAAATGCTGCGTTTTTGTACATGCTTAGTTAGAAACGAATGCTCATAAGACAGCTGAATTTTCACAAAACCAGTGTTACTAAAAGTGATTTTCTTCATACTCCTTTCACCCTCTATGAATTTCAGTTGGCATTCATGGATGATATAAGCAGTGTGAAAGAAATCACTTTTAGTCACACTGCTTTCCTATGCTATTTTTAGAACACTCTCCTCCCTCTGAACCCACATTTTAAGCAAACCAACTGGTGGTTGCTCAGTCCCAGAGGCTGATATCCCACCTCCCTCCCAAACCTGGTTATATAACAACAGATGGGGCCCTGTTCCACCACCATATTTATTATAAAATGTTCCAGCACTGGGTTGCCCAGACCCAAGTGCCGGCTAATATCCCCCTGTAGTGAGCTGCACAGAGTTGTCCACCCTTGGTACTGCTGTAGTAGAATAACCCCCCCATTTGTTAAGTCTTGTGGCCCCCCCAAGATGCCTAGGGATGCCATCCAACAGCCCACCTAAAAGAGGGTGCCCAATCCCCAGTGTAGGTAACTTGAAAAAAATAAATCTCCTCCTTGAAGATTGTTTTTTGGTTTTACCTTTAAAGAAGAAAATGATCACTTAGTGAAGTCTGACCCCCCTGATCAACTCCATGCCAATCCCCTGCTCAACACTGACCACCCCACAGTCCCCTTGCTTACCTAAAACCATCCAGCAGGTAAATCCACTCTCTAATATGGAACATATCCTGTTCCTTCAGCACAGACCTGGCTATGACTGAAGCAAGGTATGTGTGATCAATGGCTTTTCAGTATGTTTTTATAACAGCCCTTTTGGGACCCTATCTCATGAACAAAGGAGGTGAAATCTTTTAAATCTGACAAAAAGAGTCATCTTGCAGTCAACCTGTGAAATCACATTTTGGGCCTAATTTAAACAACTTTGTGATTGGTTGGCATCCATGGCACTCCAGACATTACCTCATGGGTTACAGCCCACCTGATAGGCTAGTGATGCACATGACCCAGATCAGATTTCCAGTATATCCAGGTCCCAGAAACCCCTGCTCTCCAGTTTTGAATCGTGCATCTGAAAAGGCAAGAAGCACACCAGGAATCCCTGTCTGCTCTAGCAAGGTAGGAACTAGTCCTTTCTGTCTGTTTAATTATCCTTCCTGCTCTGTTCTAATAGTGAAGCCAATATTTAAATGCTCTGAATGTTTTTAATGTGAGGGGTCACGTGATGGCATCCATCTGAGCAGCAGCTGAGATCCTGAGCTCCCCCCTCTGGCCGCCTAATCTGCAATTCAAAGTGCATTTGGACGCTTTTTTCTTTGGAAATAAAGTTAAAAAGTAAGTTCTATAACTCTCTGCTATTGATAAGAATCCTAGTTTTGGACTTTTAAGCCTTAACTGGAGCGTGATGGAGGTGGATTCAAGACAGGCCCTCACCAAGCACACCCCTCCAGCTTCCCCTGAGAAGGCCGTAAAGAAGCAGAGAAACCAGGCCCCAGCTAGTCCGGACCGGGGAAGTGATAAAACACCACAGCCTACGTTGTTATCGGAGGATAAATTCCTCCAGGAGCTTGCACCTTTGAAAGAGCTGCTTGTTGGTCTTACAGGGGAGCTCAAATCCTTACGGAGCGACCTCTCTGATGTTGTTAAAAAGGTCTCTGATGTGGAGGTCAAGGTGGCTTCTGTTGAAAACTGGAGATCCAGGGCTGAAATGGAGCTATCTGATTTAAAGCAACAAGTAAAGAAACTCCAACTTAAGACTGAGGACCTAGAGGGGCGAAACAGCAGAAATAACTTGCTTATAATTGGTCTTCCGGAGATGGAAGAAGGCCCAGACCTTATGGCCTTCCTGCAGAGGTTTTTTGTGAAGATAGTGGGCCCATTCCCCATAAATGCCTCTTACCATCTTGAAAGGGCTCATCGTTCGTTGCGCCCTCGACCTACAGCTGGGGCCCCCCCACGTCCGATTATCATCAAATTTTTAAGTTACCTGGAAAGGCAGCATGTGTATGTGAAGGCCCGAGAGCTTAAAGAAGTTTTGTGGGGTACCTCGAGGATTCGGATTGCCCAGGACCTTCCCAAGGAGATATGGGAGAAGAGGGCCGCGTACCATCAAATAGTCCAGAAGCTTATAGCAGCAGCTATACCTTTCAGGATGATATATCCCGAACCTTAAAAGTGACTGTAGGAGGCTCAGCCAAGTTTCAATACCCCTGAAGCGCCCACAAGTGAGCTTACCAGCAGATTGCCTGACCTGTTTAAGGGATCCGGTTGAAGACTGCCCGAAAGACTTTTGGAGGCTGTATTAATGCCTGTCCTTAACGTTCTTTTTGTGTTTTAATGGTGTTTGTGTCTGATTTTGTTGGTTGTCGTGGACGTCCCCTGGCCTTCTGTGTCATCCTCTCCCATCCTTTCGTCACCTACCTTTGTGCTGTGCTTTGTGGTGGTCTTTTCCTGGTCTGGTCTGGCTGTCTGAGCTTTTTCTTCAGGTTCTTCCACTGGGATGGCCGTGGAAAGGTGGGCACGATGGGTGCGCTCACGTTAGGGCCCTGGTTTCCCGCGTGTAGTCGGTCCGGCTTTCTGCGGCTATGCAGTGGCGGAGCGTTTTGGGGAGTGGTTTCCGGGAGGGAACTTCCTGGGGGGCAGACCAGTAATGGTACAGCGGTAATATGGGCCCCCTGGGAAACGGCAACCGCTATCTCGAATCTCTGAGGAGCCACCTTGCTGTCCTTTGCTGGAGGGGTGTGTGCTGGAATGTTTTCTGTTCCTCATCTGGAGCTGATTCTGGTAGGAGGCTAGTTAGGTTATTGAGGTGTGGGAGGTCTGTTGTGGGGCTGTCTGGGGGAAGGTCACCTAAAGAATGGCTGGTACTGGGGGCTTAAGAGGTTTAGGTGTATCTGCCAGTTCTCCTCCCCCTCACCCCTTTTTCCTAAGGTTTCTCAACTCTTTGCCATATTGGTATGTGGGGGCGGAGGGCAGAGGCAGCTATGGGGGCTTGGTGAATCCATGCTGGATGTGGGATCACGAGCCGTGTGTGTGGGGGTAGCTAATCTCTGCCCTGGGCCGATTGGTAGAGGCTGGTTTATAGTTATGGGGGTTATATCCATGCTGAGGGAGTTTGGATTTTTGACAATATCTTGCTTTCGCATTTTGGCTCCGGGGGGTTGGAGATTCACGTTGGGAATTGGTGGGTTCATAACTTGGGGTATTAGGTTGTTTTTTGGACTACTGCTGTGCGGTCCCCCATCTGTACATAGTTTTTGTGGGGTTTGTATTTTGGGGTGTTCTGGGGGGGGAGGGTCTATGTTGTTGATTATAGCATTGGGTCCAACAGTCTTGTTTGGGAGGGGCCCCTTTTTGGGTGGTTAGCTTGTTAAATCATTTTAGAATCTGGGGTTGGGGCAGGGGAGGGGTTACACGTTGATGTTTCATTTAATCTTCGTTCGGGTCTGGGGTATGTTTGTATAGGGGAAGGGAGGGAGGGATTCGTACGATGGGGTTTCAAACTTTTTATAAGGGAGGTGCACCCTGCTATAGTATGTTGGGGCTATTTTCTCTGGATATCCAATTGCTGTGAGATAAAGTTAAAATGGCTATAAGTATCGTTAAAATAGTATCCTGGAATGTGAGAGGGCTCAGGGATCGGGTCAAACGCCTGCAGGTTTTTAATCATTGCTCCCTGCTCCACATGGACATTTTGTTCTTGCAAGAAACACATTTAGGCAGAGATGAGGCCAAGCTGCTTTCTCAGTCTGGGTTCTCCCAAGTTTACCTTGCTGGGAATTCTCATTTTAGTAAAGGGGTGGCAATTCTCGTCAAACGACATGTTTTATTTACCAAGGATTTGGTATGCTCAGACCCAGAGGGGAGATTCATTCTAGTTAAAGGGAACCTGAATGAAGTGAGTGTAGTGCTAGGTTCGGTATACGGACCGGTAGGAGGTAATCCTGAATTTTTCATGAAATTGACAGAGAAATTGGCTGTTTTTTTGCCAACTCAATATGTGTTAGAGGGGGACTGGAATGTGCCTTTCCCCTCGTCGTTGGATAAAGAGCCCCTGGACAGGCGTGCGCCCTCCTCGGCCCAGAAGGCTCTCTGTAAAATGGTTTCAATGTTAGGCCTAGGTGATCTGTGGCGTATTGCCAATCCTTGTCGGGCCTTTTCTTTTCAATCCCGGTCACATGGCACTAAATCGAGATTGGATATGATATTAGTTAGTTTATCTTTTCTCCCGAGCATGTCTTTATCTGGTATAGAGCCGATTATAGTGTCAGATCATGCTTTAGTTTGGTTACACCTCTCTTCAAGTCTTGATTATTCTCGGGACTCCATGTGGAGATTAAATACGCAATTATTAAAGGACCGGCATTGTGTTTCGAGATTAGCGTAAAATTCGCTCTTTTGGCTGACAACATGGATTCCACCCCCAGAGTGGACATGATATGGGGAGCTTTAAAGTGCTACCTTAGGGGCGACCTTATTAAGATGGCTTCCCTTAGGAAAAAAACCCGGTTGGCTAGGTCGTTAGAGTTGGTGGGTAGGATAAGGAAGTTAGAAGGTAGGTATTCCTCGACTTCTTCGGTTTCGGACCTTAAAGAGCTCCTTTCAGTTAAGACTGAATACTCGGACCTTCTGAAAGAAAAGATAGAGTATTGTCTGGTTAGAACTCAGGCTAAGTACATTGATCTCAGTGAGAAATCCGGTAAATTATTGGCCCTGCGCTTGCGTACGATATGAAGGTTCAAGGCTTATTTCTCTCTGGTTTCCTCATCTGGAAGTATTGTTTCCTCGCCCAGAGAGATTGCTCAGGTCTTTAGGGAATACTATTCCAATCTTTACAGTCCTCTCCCGACATCTCATACGAGGGTAGATAATTATGTTAGAGATATTGGTGTCCCGAGTATATTGGAGGCCCAACAAGCGAGTTTATTGGCTCCTATTTCAGCCGAAGAAATCCGGAGCACTATTGCCTCTCTGGCGCTGGACAAAGCACCAGGCCCAGATGGGTTCCCAGTGAATTTCTACAAGGTTTTTGCGAAAGATTTAGTTCCTATCTTGCTTAAACTATATAATTACCTTCCAGTCGCAGTGGATCTTGATCCGACTTTGTTCGAGGCCACTATAGTTTTAATTCCTAAAGTGGATAAGGACCCTTCTGATCCAGCTAGCTACCGTCCCATTTCTCTTCAAAACTAAGATGTTAAGATACTAGCCAAAATACTTGCTGAGAGGATTAAAAAGATCTGGGTGGAGCTTTGGAGCCCTGAACAGGCAGGTTTTGTCTCCGGAAGATCAGCAGCTGACCATCTGAGGACTCTATCGCATATCTCGCAACATGACCGGTCTGTTTCGGATCCAATAGTTTTAGTCTCTTTAGATGCTAAGAAAGCATTTGATCAGGTTGACTGGACCTTTTTATGGACCGTCATGGAAGAAATGGACTTCCCGACCTCCTTTCTGAATCTGATTCGGGTATTTTATAGATGTCCCTCTGCAAAAATCTATTGCAATGGGGTATTATCCCCCTCTTTCAGTCTTCTTGCTGGCACCAGGCAGGGCTGCCCCCCCTCTCTCCTTTATTATTTAATTTATACCTAGAGCCCCTATTGATTAGTCTTAAGTCCTCCCCTCGGGTAAGAGGGGTCGGATTCTATAATCGGGAGTTAGTTCTTTCTGCGTATGCAGATGATGTTCTTTTACATCTGTCAGACCCAGTAGTATCATTAGATGCTGCTCTGGACATTATCAAACAGTTCAGCTCCCTTTCTGGTTATAAGTTAAATATTTCGAAATGTGAGATCTTTCCCTTAAATGATTATACCTTTAAGAGATGTTTCTCTTCTTTTGGCATGAGGTGGACTTCCAATTCAATTAAGTATCTGGGGATCCACTTTCTACTGATCCGCTACTGCTCAAAAAACTGAATTTAATTAAGATCAGAGACTCGATTACTCAAGATCTGCAGCGTTGGGCATCCCTTCCTATTTCTTTGTGGGCAGAATTAATATTATCAAGATGAACGTTCTTCCCGGATTTTTACCCACTGAACCTTACCAACCTTTGGCTTCCTCTTTCCTTTTTCAGCAGCTTCATAGTTTGTTCTCCACTTTCATCTGGGGAGGAAAGGATGCGATGTTCATACGGCTCTTTGTCACTTCCCAAGATGAGGAGGCCTAAGACTCCAACTTTCAGCTATACTACTGGTGGTTCACCTATCCAAGTTGGGAAGGTGGTTCTCTGTGGAGCCTGGAAGCCTTTCCCCAATTTGGCTTCAGGTAGAATCGGCTTCCCTCTCTGAGCTTAAATTTGATATATCCACTCTTCATTATCTTACCCCAAAAACCCTCTCACAATTGATCTTGGATGATACGGTGGCAACTTCTCTTAAAGTGTGGGTCCAGTGCCTTAGGTTTTTCCGGCTCTCCAACCATACGGACTTAGGGCAGCCGATTTCTCTTAACCCTAATATTACTCTAGGGGATTCTTGGTTGGGAACAAACTGGCTCCCACAACTTAAAGATTCTAGGGTTGAGCATCTGTACAGCCATACTTCGCTTCTCACATCAAGTGACATTTTAACCAGATTTGATATCCCAAGCCGAGAGATTTTCAAGGTGTTTCAGCTCCGGCATCTGCTGAGTAGTAAGTTTGGTACGGTGTTTAAACAATCTGTGGTTCATCCCTTTTTCTCCAATGTTATTTTGCTGGCGTCCCAACCCCACTCCATTTAGCAGATATACTCCTACCTCCTGACTTTTAACTCTGGGGAGGAGGTTGGTGGTCCCCCGGTCTGGACGCATCTTCTTCCCGAGGAAGTACCATTGTGGAGAACCTTTTGGCCTAGCCTACATAGGTATCACACGCAGGACAGGTTTCGTTTAGTCCAATATAATATTGTTAATAACCTATACTTTACTCCGGTCAAGCTTTTTCAACATAAGCTGATTCCTGTCCCAGTGTGTTTCAGGTGCTCTCAAGATGAGGGCACTTTGATTCATATTTTTTGGGAGTGTATCAAGGTTGCCCCATTGTGGACTTTGATCCGGGAGACCCTGGATCCCCTTCTGGGTCTGAGCAGATTTTTCTCTCCAGGAATTTGTGTACTGGGCGACTTTTCTCCGATAGACAGTGTGGAGCCATATGGCTCTGATATCTATGGCAGTCAAAAACTTGGTTTTAAGGCATTGGAAGGATCAATTGGTCCTATCCTATGCAGACTGGTTAAAGGAGTTGGTGTCATATCTCCAGTCCGAAAATTTGATTGCCAGTTATAAGAACCGTATGGACTCATTTTATAAAAGATGGGGTAAGCTTCAGTCTCTTTGCTTACCTTAGGATAAGCTTGGTGACCTGATCCCTGGACCCTCATACTATATAGTGTAATAGCTGTTATCTCAGTATACCGTCTTATTGTGGTATTAAGTCATGTTTTCCTTATTATAACTTGGACGGTGGATCTGAATATTAGATAGGCTGTTTAATAGGAGTGATATCCAGATGTCAGAAACTGTTAACTTACGATTTTAGCGGGTGCACCTTGGGGGAGGGGGTGAGGGGGGTTTATCTTTTGGCACATGGATTGATAGATAGACATTTTAAGTTGTCTTATTCTTGGATGTGCCTTATTGTTTATCATATTGGTTAAAGGGGAGGGGTTGGGAGGGGGGTTTGGTCTGACTTGGGTTTACTGGTCTGTTTCTTTAATCATTATGGTTTTTGGTTGTATTATCTTTGAAACTAATAAACTTAAATTTCAAAAAAAAAGAATGTTTTTAATGTGTGGCTAATGGAGGCTGAGCTCCATGCTCTGTTTTGTATCAAGATCAATGTTTACCCCTTCCTTGTGGAGGATCAGCATAGCTGTGGTAGAGCCTTATGGTGGCCACATGGCCCCAGCATGATTTCTACCTGAGCCTGAGCTCAGGGCAGAGTAGTCCCGCTGGCTCCTGGCTCTTCCCCACTCTGGTCCCCTGGTTCCTTGGCTCACCCCACGCTAATCGTGGAGGCGCTGTACCTCGGCCTCATGTTTGTTTTTTCCCCCTGGCTAGGCTCAGCCCTTGGCCCTCCCCGCCTCTACGGGCCCACAGAGAACAAGGGAGTCGTGGCAGGCAGGTAGGCCTGCCCCATCTAGCCTTCACCCATCTGTGCGTGCGTCGGTCTGAGACGCCAGAGGCCTCCACTTCCCCCCTCGCTTTCTGTTGCCTCGTGGCAGCAATCTCTCCATCACTCGTGCCCGCTGGTCTTGCTCCAGCCGTGGGCTAGGAGGGGAAGGTGAGCTTCTCGCACTCCGGCGCGCAGTAGGCCTCATTTGGAGCCTTCCCCTCCAACGCCTCGGCATGCGCTTCTCGGCCTCGGGCCACCTCCGCTCGACTCCCGGCCTCCCGCCAGCTGTTCCTTCCTCCCCCGTTTGAGGACCTCCAGGGAGGGGGAGCAGCTTTCCCGCAGTCGCCGCTAGCTTACGGCGCAACTTGGTGGAGGCGGGCGGGACAGAGAGGGAGAGCGGGTCTTTCAGGGCCGATGGAGCGAGAGAGCCAACGCCTCTCTCGCGGGGGGGAGGGCCGATCACCCCCTCCTAGTCTCTGCACCTAGGAACACCCCCAGTAGCCTCGTGGGGCCTGAGGCTCTCTCCTGGGAGGGTTGCTCTGGATGTGCCTGGCAGAGAAGGCCCTCCAAGCCTCCACGACCCCCCCAACCCAAACTCTCACCCCTAGGACTCCTTGGCTAGGCCGCCAGGTGCGAGCAGCTGCTGACCAGTCACAGGATGTGGGGGGATCATGCTTTTTGGTTTTTGCTCTGGATGGCTCTGGTTGGTGATTTAAAAAAAAAAAAAAATTTTCTCTCTGACCAATCAATCCACTCAGGTCCCTCCCATAGCGACCCCAGTAGGTTGTTCTTCTGGCTTCTCCCCATGGTTGCCCCAGTCCCCTCCCATAGTGGGCCTCAGCACCAGTTTCTCCACTTATTGTTGTAGAGGTCCTCCCAGAGCACCCCTCCACTCAGGCGCTTCCCCCGTCCCCCCCGGTGGGACAGGGTCCGTCCAAGACTCAGACGGGGACACAAAAAAAAAAAAAGAGAGGGGATCAAGGTGTGGTTGTCTTTTAAGTGCACCTCTCTCTAATTTCAGATGGTAAAGGCCAAGAAGTGTTCCGTGTGCAGCGCCAATCTCCTCCCCCAAACCCCAGGGCCCCTATGCGCCACCTGCCTCCTGGACGATGACCTTTCTTCGCTGGAGAGGACACCGCCTCTGGCCCCCAACAATCCCGGACCCAGCAACTCGACGTGGATGGACCCGGGTTCCCTCTTGATCCAGAACCAACAAGCTGTGGTGGCCATGATGGAGAGCCAACAGAACTTCATGCTCAAAATCATGGAGAAACTGGAAGCCCTCACCCAGAACAGGGCAAGGCATCCCAGTCCGGAACCCAACAAGACAAGGGGCCTACCAGAGGAACCGCCCATCCCTGAGGACACCCTTCCGGTTGCCCCACACGACGGCACGCCCGAGGACGGGGAGAGAGATAATGCAGGAGAAGAAGGGGAAGAAGATGGGGCAGAATCGGACACAAAGGAGATGGAACTGCAGGCAACTCCTTCCCTGACCTCTAAACTATGCTCATTCGACACGATCCCGGGGCTCATGAAGATGATCAAGGCCACCATGGGGTTAGGCACCGAGGACCCCGAAGAAAGTAAGCCTGAGTCGAAGCTCGATCCAATGATCCAGCTTAGGCCGACAATCACAGAGACATTCCCCGTATGTCCAGCTATTGAGGACATCTTCAGCACGGAATGGCAGACCCCTGAACCGGGCAGGATGCCGAACCGTAGAAACCTGGACAGAATGTACCCTGTACAGGGTGAAAAGTCAGACATTTGGTGCAGGGCACCCACCATTGACCCTCAAGTGGCGGCCCTCAGCAAGAAGACTGTGCATCCATGTGGCACCATAGCCCTCAAGGACCCCACAGATAAAAGGATCGAGGATATGCTCAAGAAGACTTTCGAGATCGAGGGAACCACTGCCAAGGCAATGACCACCGCCATCTACACAACTCGGGCACAGATCCACTGGCTCGAGGAGCTCCAGGAGCAGGCCACCCCTAAATCTAGGGAGGCAGAGCTGTTGGAGTGCACCTTGGATGCAGCCAAATATCTGGCTGATATGGCGGTAGACTCTCTGCGTCTTCAGGCGAGGGCCACCGCCATCATCAACCGGGCCCGTAGGGCGCTGTGGTTGAAACTTTGGGACGCTGATATGGAATCTAAGACTTTATTACAGAATTTACCTCTCAAGGAAAGCATGTCTTTGGGAGGGACTACAGGACTACCTAGCAAAAGGAGGAGGGCAGGGACCTCCTCAGGAACAGGACCAAGTTCTCTATCTACCCTCCTCAAGACGGAGGTTTCGGGTGGGAACAAGCTTGGCCAACCCCGCAGGGACACCCTTCAACAGGGCCACCCCTTTCGAGGTAGAGGCTCCCCCTCCAGCTCCCGTGGCCCATTCCTTCAGAACTACCAGCCCCCATCCTTCAGATCCCAGGGACAAAGATCCGGAAGTGAAAGTAGAGGCTTCAGGGGAAAACAGTGACTGCCCACTGCCGGAAACTCACGGCCAGGCCCCGTACCCACCTGTGGGGCAAAGGCTAGCCCTGTTTGCCCACCGCTGGACGTCCACCACATCGGACAGGTGGGTACGAGACGTAGTGTCCAAGGGATACGCCATCGAGCTATCCCACGCTCATATCCCTCACAGATTTGTGTCATCCCTTGTGTCCAGGAGGAGAGCATCCCCTCATCAGGTCCAGCGGATTCTAGCAGAGCTAATCCAGAACAGGGCCATTCAGCCCATCCCGGTACCAGAACAGGGAATGGGAATGTACTCCATTTTTTTCCTGGTACCCAAGAAATCGGGGGAGCTCAGACCCATTCTAGACCTGAAGCAGCTGAACCAACACGTGGTCCCACACCGGTTCAAAATAGAGACCATCCGATCCACCCTTCAATGCATCAGGGTAGGCGACTTCATGATGTCCATCGACCTGAAGGACGCCTATCTTCACATCCCCATTATCAGAAAACACAGGCAGTTCCTTCGCTTTCACATCCTAGGCCACCACTTCCAGTACAAGGCACTTCCCTTCAGGCTGTCATCAGCCCCGAGAGTCTTCACCAAGGTTTCCATAACCCTGGTGGCCAGACTCAGGGGAACAGGGACTAGACATTATCCCGTACCTAGACGACAGGCTCATCCACGCCCGATCCGAGGACCAGGCGCGAGCACACACGGAACTCACCTTACAGGCTCTCGAGGACCATGGCTGGGTGGTGAATTGAGAAAAGAGCCACCTCAGCCCCACCCAACAGATCGAACATCTGGGGGCCCTCATCAACTCGGCCGAAGGCTGGGCAAAGCTGTCTCTGGGCCGAGTTCACAACCTAAGGGAGCTGGCACGTGAAATGAAGGCACACAGCCACACCACGATGGGAGAGACAGCCCAACTGCTGGGTTGCATGGCCTCCTGCATAGACCTCATGCCCTGGGCCAGGTGGCGCATGCGCCCACTCCAGAACTACGTCCTGTCTCGGGGGGCACCGAGCGAACACAACCTCCAGTGCGTGGTACCACTACCTCAAGCAGTAAGATCCTCCCTGGCATGGTGGACAACAGAAAGGAACCTATCCAGGGGAGTCCCACTGGAACTTCCTCGCCCTGTCCCCATAGACACAGACGCCAGTCTCTCAGGCTGGGGTGCCTGCCTGGGGGACACAACAGGGCAGGGAATATGGTCTCCAGTGGAGACACAACTCTCCATCAACATCCTGGAGATGAGAGCCGTGTCCCACACCCTGAAGGTTTTCAGGCGTCTAATACTGGGTCACTCGGTCCTGATCCGATCTGACAACCGGGTGATGGTGGCATACATTGCAAAGCAAGGGGGAACCAGAAGCAGAGCCATGATGAGGGAAATGGCAACGGTGCTCAGCTGGGCACAGGCACACCTCTCACACCTGGGCGCAGTCCACCTTGCAGGAAAACTGAATGTCCAAGCAGATTGGCTCAGCAGACAACAAGTTCACCCGGGAGAATGGAAGTTGCACCCAACTCTATTCCAGATGATCCAGGCGACGTGGGGGCCCGTGTCCATGGACCTCATGGCATCACGGGAGAACGCCCAAGTCGGCAGGTACTACTCGCGGTTCAGGGACGCCCTTTCCCAGGGAATGGACGCCCTGTCGCAAACCTGGAGGCGGGAGTATGCTTACATTTTCCCGCCACTTCCCCTAATCCCACAGGTCCTGACCAAGGTCCGGGAGTCAGGCATCAGGCATCAGGATCATCCTGGTGGCCCCCTATTGGCCACCCAGGTCCTGGTTCACGACAGTCAGAGAGATGTCGCTAGCCAGCTTCCGGATACCCTATCTCCCGGACATGCTGACACAGGGGCCGGTCCTCCACCCGTCCCCGTGGACCCTAAAACTCACGGCTTGGCTCCTGAGAGGAGGAGACTGAGGGCAATGGGGTATCACGAGTCGGTCATCAGTACCCTACTTCAATCCAGATGGGCTTCCACCACGTCCACCTACAAGAGGCAATGGGCCATCTTCTCGCAGTGGTGTCAGAAAAGGGGGTCGGTACCCGAACAGTCCGACCTGGCCACCATACTACTATTCCTCCAGCAAGGAGTGGACAAGGGACTGGCCCACTCATCCCTCAGGGTACAGCTGTCAGCCACAGGGGCGGCCATGGGCCTCATGGAAGAGTATCCGCCGGGAGCGCACCCGGATGCCATATGTTTCTTGAGGGCGGTAGAGCTCCTCTGACCGAGGACCAGACCAGCCATCGCCCCGTGGGACCTCCCTCTGGTCCTGGGATCCCTCAAATCGGCCCCATACGAACCACTCCTAGAGGCAGACCTCTTCTGGGTTGGCCTCAAAACTGCCTTTCTGGTGGCCATCTGCTCGGCCAGAAGAATCGGGGAGCTTGGTGCCCTATCTTGTGCTGAGCCATATACTGTTTTCACCACAGGGGGTCAGCCTGAGAACAGTACCAGCCTTCCAACCGAAGGTCTCTACCAATTTTCACAGAGAGCAGCCCATCGAGCTGCCCACCTTCCCACGCAACCCCACACAGGGCCATGGCGGGGCCCCCCACCACCTGGACATTGGATCGGTCCTCTCAGTCTACTTGGCCAGAACCTGCCACATCCGCAAGACTGAGAGGCTGTTCATCATCTCAAAAGGGCAGAGGCAGGGTTTTTCAGCCTCCAAAACCACAATCGCTGGATGGCTAAGACGGGTCATCCAGAATGCTTACATGGCGAACCTGATGACCCCACCGCAGGGGATCAAGGCCCATTCCACCAGAGCGGTTGCCACCTCATGGGCGGAGAGAGCCTCTGTATCCTTGGAAGACATTTGTAGAGCGGCCACCTGGAGCTCCTTACACACATTCACCAGACACTACAGGCTGGAACAGCTCCAGGCCATCCGGCCCTCCTTCGCAACTCAGGTCCTGACAGCAGCTTCTACGACCGGTCACTCCGACTCACTCGACTCCCACCCGGAGTGCTAACTGCTTCTTATCTCCCATGAGGTAATGTCTGGAGTGCCATGGATGCCAACCAATCACAATGGGTGTTTACTCACCTGGTAAAGGTGATTGTGTTGGTTGGCATCCATGGCGCTCCAAGGCCCTTCCTCAAGAGTGATCGGAGCGACCAGCCCAGGGACAAGAAAAGGGGTCCTCACCAAGCACCCTAGAGGGTGAGAAAGTGAAGTTTTCTACAATCTTGATCAGTCGAACCCCTGGGTTCGAGATTAGACTGTAAATAATAGGAAAATAAATACAGGCCCCAAGGCCTTTTTTACACCACGTCGTGGTATGCCTCTTTTTGTGTATACTGGCTATAACCATACTGTATGTTTCTTCTCTTCTCTTGTACTAATTAACCTTATTTCAGCTATGGAAGATTCAAACTGGAGAGCAGGGGTTTCTGGGACCTGGATATACTGGAAATCTGATCTGGGTCATGTGCATCACTAGCCTATCAGGTGGGCTGTAACCCATGAGGTAATGTCTGGAGTGCCATGGATGCCAACCAACACAATCACCTTTACCAGGTGAGTAAACACCCATTCACCTACCTGGTGAGGTGGGGTCATAAAAGTTATAAATGAATGATGAAGTTTCTCAAGGTTCACATATGACTTTGCTATTATTCAATATTTTGACCCCAGATTTTCAATATATCACTTTTTTACCCCACCTCATTAACATGACAAGTGTCATTTTTCAAATCCAGCCAAAAATGTGTTTTCACACTGATGCCACAAAATTATATTTCAGCCAATATAATATAAATGACATCTGTCATGTTCAGGGGGCGGTCATAAAAAGACTAATTTGAAAATGTGGGGTCCAAATCTCCAAAAACAATGGAGTTATGAGGAAAAGTTGTGTTCAGGGCCACCCATTGGCATAACAGGTAGTGTGACATGTTCCCAAGCTGGTGACTTGAGTTCAGAGATTCAGTCAGGGAGCCAGTACTGCTTACATCCTGGGAATGGATAGCACAGTGTTCTACATCACAGGTGATATCATATAGCAGGCTGAGGAGCGTAACCTCACAAGGGGCTGTGTTAAAGTCTGATGGGGCCATGTGCTTTACTAGGAGAAGTGGATTGGCATGAAAAATTGGGAAAACAGCAGCTGGCAGGATGAAGGTCCATTTGCTGCAGGACCTGCACCATCAATAGGCACCCTAGTGCTGCCATCCACCCAGCCCTGTCACCCACGATCCTAGGGATTTATTTCATATCTTTAGTCCCCCCAATAGATTACCCCCAATTGTGGGGCCAGGAGGTGGAGGGCCATCTTCCCCCTTGATTTTCAAACTGTTTGGCAGTCTGGTGTACTGTTTGTGTTGCAGGGCATATGACAGCTGGTGGCTTCATCCAACCCTAGTGGCAGTTGACCAATAGTGCAACATGCCTTACCCATGAGAGAGGAGAGTGGTCCCAGAGACCCTGAATCCTATCCACCTCCCCCACACTGCTTTCTACAAGACATGCAGGCCTGTTCCCAAACCTGGGTCACTGCTGTGGTACCAGTATATCCCATCCTGACCAACCCACTTTAAACAAAAAAAACTGAAAGCCCTTCACACCCAGCCCAGGTCATCTGTATTTTTAGTACTCATAATGACCGATTTTCCTCTTTTTGTCTGTAGTTTTGATAAAACAATGACCGTGCTGTGGTAGTACACTAGCCATGGTGTGGCAGGACACTGATCATGTGTATCAGATAATTACATTTTTATGTTTATACTTCCTTGTTTGCCCAAGTTAGTTACTAAAGAGCTGCAGCTCCTTTGTGACCCCCACCACTGTTGTTATTTTACAGATACAACTGGATATTCCATCAATACCTACCTCCATCCCAGGATTCCCAGGACCAAGGTAATAGATCTCTTATTATTGTCTATGCTAGGATGGCAAGGTGTAAAGTGCACCAAGTATTAAGATACTGGGTTTCACTTGTTACGTGGTTGGTGACAGACGGCTTGAAATATCTCCGCTGTTCTGTGTTTTCCATTTTGCAAATGAGGATATGATTTCACTAATACAAAATTTATTTTGAAATACTATATTAATGTAGACATTAGGGATGAAGAGTGCAAAGCGTTCAAAATAAGGAAAAGAAAAACAGTAGGGTTTTGAGTCTCAGGAGAGTTGACAAATCAGTGATGTGGTGTTCCTTGGGGTTATCACCAAAAAATGCCCACCACCTTCCCTTAGCAAACAAGGATATATACAGTCTCTTATTTATTAATTTGGTTTTTGTTTACCGGGTAAGTACAGTAGACAACAATGTTGCCTATATTCAGGCACGACCCGGGAGAGTACAGACAGAGGAGACCAGAGTCAACATTAAACAGTATTTCATGATGCAGCATGAGGTGAGAACAAACATTTGAACAGTATACAGCAAGGTACAGTCATTATCAGAGATGACAAAGAGAAACAGATAACATTACATTAATTATTTTCATCTGATGATACATCAATGACTAAATTGAAACAACAAACAGCAAACAAAACTTAAATGAAGTAGCATTATAACAATAGGAGTTCTGCTGGATGTGGGAAACTTTCAGATTTTCGAGACCAGCAGGAAATCAGTAAGTGCCATTTAGAGGAGAAAATGCTAGGAGAGAGGCTCAAGTTACAGCATGAGAGCAGCAGTCGGGTTCTAATAGGTGTGCCTGAAGACCCAGTTTAAAGGTCTTGTGGAATTTGAAGAGTTTGATGTGCGAGGGAATGGAGTTCCAGGAGCGGGGGACAGATATGGCGAAGGATCATTCTCCTTTTTTTGTGAGATATCTGGGAATTTCAAGTTGGGTTTGAGCAGATGCCCTGAGGAGGTTTGCTTGGGAGGGCTGAGTTAATAGTTCGGCAAGGTATTTAGGAGACCCATTCTGATCATATTATCAATTGCTGATTCAGGTAAGGCCCTGCGTGAAGAAAGCCATGACTGATTCTGCTTGCCACATATGGGAAGCAATACTTCTTTACCTCAGGAGTATATGGCTACAGCAATACCAGCTCACGCTTCACTGTGTCTGTTCTACCAAAGCAGCATCCTTTCTTGCTTGCATTTATTGAGTCAGAAGCAGCACATTTCAAATGCAGTTTTATTTATTTTTCTTTTAGGTAAAAAGACCCACATACTGGCATTACTACAAATACTTTTACAGCCTACGTGGCAGTACTTTCAAAGCTAACACAAACACTCCCTCATGCAATGCAAGATAAAGAGAGTGAACAAGCAGAACAGCAAGTGACGGGGTGAATGTCAGGACTGACCATATACGTGAAATTAATAGAGGAACAAATATATTTTTTTGTTGGTGCATTACCGTAATACAGAAAAAATAATAAATGCTAGTTTTTGTAGTTAAGGCAATGTGTGTGTTCCCGTATATGTGCCCCTTTCTTAGTACCAAGTGTGGAGTGATCTCTTGGCATGGGCTGGCAGTCAGCAGGTTCAGAGAGACAGAAAATAGAACAGGCTTGTGGTTTTTGTGGGATAATACACATTATGTGGTGTGTTGTATGCAATCAGAAGACTATATTTTCATTGCTTTTTTGTAGCCACAAAGTATACATATACACATAAATGAGCAATTTGAATAGCAATAATGCACTTCATAATGTTTTACATTGTATTAAATTCACTTTTTGTGTGAATGAATTCACTCAGCCTTTGGGCTAGTGACTCTGAATCAAAGGCATGATTTTATCCTATGATGACATGCACCCTTTGTGTCTTAATGTGTAAGTGTATGTATTTGAGAACACAATGTATAGTATACTGTATATAAGCCTTACTATATGATGTATGTATTTGAATATATACTACTGTATATGTGATTCTTTACATTATGTTGGTTTCAATATATGATATATGCATTACTGTACACTATGCAATATAACCGTGTTAATTTCACTACTGTATATAATGTATGTATTTGATATATAGTATATGCAAATGTTTGATAAGTTAGAAGTTACATATAGCAGTGCTATATGATTCATGATTAATTTGCCAAATAGGACCCATCACTGTAAATTGTTAAAGAACGCTGGTTGCTTGTCACTTTAAAAGAAAGCCAATTTAAAGATGGATACCATGTTACATAAAAGAATATTGCAGTAGGTCAGTTACCTCAGACAGTCCTATCATTGTTTCCCAAAGCTATGAATTTGCAAGGAACTACATCCCAGAGTAAATATGTGTATAAAATTCCTTTTTTTTAAAGTGATGGGGCAAAAGTCAGTGTTATATAGGGCATCTAGATTTCATAACTCTATACCCAATGAAATTGCCTACTGCACAAATATTAGAACATTCAATACTAAACGTAAATGTCGGTTGTTATTAGGGAATGAATGTACATGTACAGCAGGATCAACTAGGAGCAGATTTATCCTGGACTCCCTTCAGGGTGCCTTCCTCAAGCAACTGGTCATGGAACCAACTTGGCAGAAGGCAATACTGGACCTTGTGCTCACAAACAGGGACAGTGTGATGGGGGTAACAGTGGGGTAGCGCCTGGAAACAGTGACCACCAGTCATTGTGGTTTGAAATCACAGAAAGAGCAGAACCAAACCACACAAAACACGTATCCTGGATTTTAGGGGCAGACTTTGGGAAAATGGGGAGATACTTGAAAAGAGGCATTAAGGGAATGGGACAGGAATCGGGGTTGAGGAACAGTGGGCAGTATTTAAAATGGGGATTACAAGAACAACAGAATTATGCATTAAGCAGGTTAGCAAGAGGAAAAGGAAGAGGCGACCATTATGGTTTCCAAAGAGGTAGCAAAAGTGAAAGCCAAAAGATGGCATTCAGGCAATACAAAAGACACAGGCAGAAGGGGATAGGAGAAGTACCAGGAGAAGCAAAGGGAGGCAGGGAGGTCAGTAAGGGAAGCCAAAGCTCAGACAGAAGAACACATTGCAAAATCAGTGGGTAGAGGAGACAAAACCTTTACAGGTACATAAGTGAAAAAGAAAAGACAAAGGGAGGGATAGTGAGACTGAAGGGAGGATGGGGGCTAGTGGAGGATGACAACAGTAAAGCTGACATATTGAACAGGTATTTCTGCTCAGTCTTTACTGAAGAGGAGGAGGGTAATGGGTCTGAAGGAAGTACAAGGGGTGAGAATGGTGCAGAAATGGACACAAGTCCCTTTACACGAGAAAGGGCCCTGAAGGAACTGGAAGTAATAAGAGTTGATAAAGCAATGGGGCCAGATGGGGTGCACCCCAGGGTCCTTAAAGAACTAAGAGAGGTGGTGGCTGAACCTCTGGCTATCCTGTTTAGCCGATCACTGGAAACAGGGGAGGTACCCAAAGACTGGAGGACAGCAGATGTAGTCCCCTTATACAAAAGTGGGAACAAAGAGGAAGCAGGGAACTACAGACCAGTCAGCCTCACACCTCGGTAGTGGGAAGATCATGGAAGCACTACTGAAGGGGGATTGGTGGAACATCTGGTTGTCAATGGACTACAGGACCCAAGGCAGCATGGTTTCACCAGGGAGGTCATGTCAGACCAACCTCGTTGAATTTTTTGACTGGGTGACTAGGGAGGTGGATCAGGGGAGGGCAGTGGACATGGCCTATCTGGACTTCAGCAAGGCCTTTGACACTGTGCCACATAGAAGACTATTACACAAACTGGGGAATATGGGTGTGGGCAGGAGAGTAGTGTGGTGGGTAGGTAACTGGCTGGGTGGCAGGACACAGAGGTGGTGGTAAATGGCTGTCACTCCACAGAGGAAGAGTGACCAGTGGGGTACCACAGGGATCAGTGCTGGGACCAGTCCTATTCAACATCTTCATCAGTGACATTGCACAGGACCTAGAAGGCAGAATTTCACTGTTCGCTGATGACACAAAGCTCTGTAACAGAGTAGACACACCAGAGGTGTAGACAGAATGAGAAGCGACCTGCAGAAACTTGAAGAATGGCCAGGGGTTTGGCAGTTGAAATTCAATGCAAAGAAGTGCAAGATAATGCATATGGGGCACAAAACCCTGGCACAATATATCAGTTGGTGGGTGAGGATATAGCATACACCAAGCAGGAAAGGGATCTTGGGGTTGTCATCTCTGATGACCTCAAGGTAGGGAAACAGTGTGACAAGGCAGCAGGTAAAGCAAATAGGATGCTGGGATGTATAGGCAGGGGCATCACCACTAGGAAAAGGGAGGTCATAATTCCACTATACATGACACTAGTGAGGCCCCACCTGGAGTACAGTGTACAGTTCTGGAGACCATACCTCGTATGGACATAGACAGGGTAGAGAAGGTTCAGAGGAGGGCAACAAAGATGGTGCATGGATTGCATCACAAGTCCTATGAAGACAGGTTGAAGGAACTGAACATGTACTCCCTGGAGGAGAGGAGGGAGAGGGATATGATAGAGACATACAAGTATCTTACAGGGAGGAACAGGGTGCAGGAAAACACTATTTTAAGCGAAAAAGATGTTCCAGGACTAGAGGGCATGGGATGAAGTTGGAGGAGGACGATTCAGAGGAAACATGAGGAAGAATTTCTTCACAGAACGGGTGGTGGACAAGTGGAACACCCTGCCAGAGGAAGTGGTGGGGGCTGAAACAATCACGGGATTTAAGAATGCATGGGATAGACATAAAGGAATTCTGGAGGTCAGGGGTAAGGGACAACAGACTTCTAGGAAAACAAACTGAACTTACAAGCTCAAATGGGCAGATTGGGTGGGCCATAGGCCCTTATCTGCCGACACTGTCTATGTATCTATGTATCTATTTGTTTCATTAGTATTGACATCATTTTTATACTATTTTTTGGGGTCTGTACTGCATTGTGTTCATGTTATATGGCTTTAAAAAACTTGTTGCTTGTGAAAACAGGCAAAATTGCTTATCAGCTTACAAGTATAAAAAAATAAATAAATAAAAAATAAATATGCATTTCTATATACAATGTATACACTGCATGCACTTCACGGCAATGTATCATGCATCTATTTCCATACATAACATATGTGTTTTAGTATTTAATGTACATATTTCACACGGAGTTTTACCTTATAATGTATATGTTTCACTGTATGATATAAATATGTCAGCATATCATGTATTTATTTCACATATAGCGCATTTGTTTTACTATATAATATATATGGCCAGAAGATATGTCTTCAATTACATCCCATATAAAATTCAAAATAGAGGTGGTTTTGTTGGTAGAAGAACATTAACAGTTGGGCCATACCCCTTCTCTCTAAATTGTGTAAGAATTGTTATTATGATTAATGGTTCCTTTACAAATTTCATATTTTTTGTATGTACTTTAAATTTTTAAAGTATTTGATTTAATTTACAAGTTTCCATTTAATACCATTACTGATATTAAAATAGATATTTAATAGCAACTGTCAGACAATTTGTATTAAAACAATAAGTAGCTGCTGGATTAAATTAATGGTTCTCTTTCATATTTTTGATAGCCTAGTTAATTATGTATTTATAGTAAGTAGTTTTCCTGGTGATAGGTTTCTGTATATTTCACATGTGTTCACTAGTTTGAATCCTCCCATAGCCACTTCTTATAAGGTAGTAAATCATGTTACCTATTGGGGGCTATAATGATGTCATGGCCACAATAGTATAAAAGGGAGGACATGACCACTCTAACTTCACCCCCTGACAAAGACTTTGGTCAAAGTGCTGGGTTGTTGGATTGTGTCTGTACTGCAGCATTCACACTGCAAAGCTGGATGTAAATGGATAATAAAAAGACACTAATTTGCTATATTAAGCCTCAATAGAATTATTCATCTAAGTGTTTGGCTGGTGATTGCTGGGTCTCTTTGGGACTGTGTCCATTTTCTGCAGCTCCTGCTGTAGTCATTGATAGGTTATTTCTGAAGAATACTGAGACAGTAAACACTTTGGGGCTCAACCTTGATAGCTGTTTGGTTTAGGAATTTCAGGTTGTTGCTACTATGCAAAGTATGTTTGCTAGCATGCACATGGAAGAAACATAGTGCCACCATACAAGTTTTTGTAGGTGTGCCTCCCCTACTTCCAATGCCCTGCTCCCTTTTGCAGTCGTGTCTGCACTGCACCAATGAATCTTTGTACTGTCTATGACAGCCATTCAGATGCAGTGGCTTACAGTTCTGAGGAAAACACTGCCACAATCAGCTGTGGTAATGTGTAGGCAATTTGCATACTGCCAACGCACATCAGCACTGCATCTGAACTGTCATAGACAGTCCGTCATCCCCCCGAGCACTACATAGAATGCTGGGAGCCCACCCCAGCATGCTCATGCATTGCCCTCCACCCCTGCACACTGTATGACTGATGCAGGGTGCCCAATCCCCATCGACTGCAGTACCCCCCAAAAGAAAACACTGATTCTAGTTGCCACGCCGAGCCACCCCAGTGTGGCAAAATCAGTATGGCCAATTGGAGGTCTAATCCCCCATTGGCTCCACTGCCCCCAAGATAATCTTTTCAGCTGCCATGCTGGGAGCCCACCCCAGCATGGCAAAAGTCCCGTGTTGTCTTCCTAAATAAAAAAAAACTGCAAAAGAAAAAAAGTCCCTTGTTGACTGTCTTGCCCCTCCCCAACCCACGCCCACCCTCTGAGCACCCACCTCCCTACCCACCCCATACTTACATCTGGAAACCAACTTGATGATCTTTGGTAGGCCAGGAACATGTCTGCACTCTTCAAAGCCAACCACAAACTGAAGAAATGCAGGTAAGCTATATAGTGGAATAAATGGGGTTTCTTTCAACTTTGGTGCATATCTTGGCCATTTTGGGGAATTTTTTCACAAAATTTTCCACATGGGGTTTTTGGGGCCCCACCTCATGAACTCAGTCACTGTCATTTTGTTATCTGGTCCCGAAAGGTGATTTTGCGGTCACTACGTGGAACCACCTTTCAGGACTGAGTAATGACATGACAGTGTCACAGTTCATGAGGTAGGCCCCCCAAAACCCTATGTTGAAAATTTGGTGAAAAAATTCCCAAAAATGACTGTTTTATGAGCGTGCGTTTCCCAGTTCTTACGCACACTCACAACTTTGCGAATTTTTAATATTTTCACTCCAGATTTTCATCATTGCCATTTTACCACACCTCCTTATGAGCAGTATAGCTGTCATTTTTCACATCTTGACCAAAATGTGTTTTTGCACATGTAGCGCATAATGGTGCAGTTGGTGTGCAAAATCAATGTTTGGGACAGATTAAGAAAATCACAGTGACACTGTTCGTGAGCAGAGGTCTAAAAATGGTTATGCTGAAAATTTGGTGACAAAAGTTCATAAAATGACTGTATTACAAGCGTGCATTGTGCAGTCTCCACACACCCTCGTACATTCACGAATTTGTACTATTTTCAGTCCAGATTTTCAACACTGGCATTTTTCCACACCTCCTTATGAACAGTACAGCTGTCATTTTTCACACCCTGGCCAAAATGTGTTTTCGCACTTCCAGTGCAGAAATGCATGGTCGCTGTGGGAAATCAGTGTTCGGGACAGATTAAGAAAATCACAGTGACACTGTTCTTGAGCGGAGGTCCCAAAATGCCGGTTTTGGCAATCTGCTGTAAAAAATCCCCAGACTAATTACATTATGGTTGTGCATTGCACATTTTCTATACATACTCGTGACTTCACCAGTTTTTTATATATATTTTTTTTTTTTATTTATTTAAACAGCAGTTTGGAAAACCTTTGAGCCATAGGCTTATTTACAAAGGTACCTTGTCACAGTAAGACAAATGAAAATACATAGTATAACAGTACAACACAGTATAACAGTAACTTAAGACATAGATACAAACAAGCTGGTACAGGTAGGATTGATGCAAACAATACCAGAGTTATGTTGTCATTAGCAACAGTAGTAAGCTTTGTCATAAGTATTGAGTCTGGCTTTGACTAGTGGCAATTACAGCTTTGGGTGTTAATAAGGTGGTTACGTAAGGAAGTTTTGAAACACAATATAGTTGGAGCTTCGGAGATGGAGGGGGGCAGTGTGTTGAACCAGAAGGGATCCCTAAAGCTGAAGGCTCTTTGGCCGTGAGAGGTCCTACCTCTAGGGATAACAAGAGAGGTTTTCCCAGAGGTCCGAGTATGAACTAGTGGGACAGAACGGCATATGGTGGTGGTCAATCCTGGTGGGGATAGCCCAAGGAGGGTCTTTTTTGTAAGGGTACAGGTCAGATATTTGAGGAGCTCATCAAGATCAAGTACCAGTGCTTTAGCATACAATAGACAGGTGTGTGTTAGCCTAGGTGCCCCAGTAATTAACCTGCAGGCCTTATTCAGAGTAGTGCGAATTTTATGGAGTGCGGTCTGATCAGCAGCACCATACACCGGCAGTCCATAGTCCACTATGGACAGGATAGAGGAGGTGACTGCAAGTCGAAGAGCCTCCGGGGGGAGGCAGTGTTTATACCGATGTAAGATGCCCAATCGGATATTAGTGGCAGTGGCTAGGGCAGCGATGTGTCCATGGAAGGAGAGGGAGGGGTCAAAATGGATCCCTAGGTATTTATAGGAGCAAACTTGTTCGAGTGGGAAAGAGGACCCAGAGTGAATGAGGAGTTTGAAGTTGCAGGACTTGTTTTGATGATGAGTGAAGAACATGGTTTTTGGTTTTTTAAGATTTGTCACCAATCTATGTTCCTTGAACCAGCCCTCGGCTTCAGCGAAGGACTTCTGCAGCGAGTCCTGGAGGGCAATAGGGTTACGACTTGAGGCAAAGATGACTGCATCATCAGCGTACAATAGAATGTTCCCCGAGCAAGAGCATGGAAGGGTGTTAAGGTAAAGGGAGAATAGTAAGGGGCCCAGAATGGAGCCCTGGGGATCCCAGAAAGATGGGACAGATGTCTGAGTAGGTCCCATTAATTTTTTATACGCTGTGAGCGGTCAGACAGATAATTGGTGCACCAGGAGATAGACCAGCAGCAAAACCAGAGAGACTAAGGGCATCAAGAATGAGGGGTGGGAGACAGTGTCGAAAGCTTTAGAGAGGTCAATGAAGACAGCACCAGCCAGAGAACCAGTGTCTAAGGAGGGTGGAGAAAGTTGGAGAACTCTAGGAGGGCTGTGTTGGTACTGTGGCCCTCGGAAGCCATGCTGCTCAGGACATAGGACATTGTAGGTGGAGAGGTAGTCAGAGATTTGAGAGGCCACCACTTTTTCCAAGGCCTTGGAGAGGAGAGAGAATGGAGATTGGCTGATAGTTTTCAGCTACAGTCCTATCACCACCTTTAAAGATAGGGGTGACAGTGGCGACTTTCCAGGCAGTTGGAACCTTCCCCAGGCAAAGAGAGTGGTTGATGAGGCAGGTGATTGGGGTAAGGACTGTGTCTAAGACCAGCTGTAGGATACACGGATCCAGGGTGTCACTGCCTGTACAATTACTCTTGAGGGCAGTGACAAGGTGCGGCCTAAGTTCATGGGCAGAAATACAGCGGAGGAGAAAATAAGGGCGAGAAAGATTTACGGCAGGTGCTGGGGGAGGAGGGTCAAAAAAATTTGTAGGGAGGATAGGGCTAAGGTCAGTGAATGAGGTGTTGAGGTGGTTGGCTATGAGGGCTGGGTCTGAGGAGATCACGCCATTAATGTTGATCTGGGTGGGTGGGGATGTGAACTCCCATTTAACTGTTTAATGTTATCCCAGAAGGTTCTGGGGTTCCCCCATAAGGTAGTGAGTGAGGACCGATAGTGCTCAGACTTGGCCTTTCTGATGGACCCAGTGCACTTGTTTCGGGCGGCAGCATATAACTGCCTGTCACTGGGCCAGCCAGTCTCAATGGCACGGTGCCATAGGTTGTCCCTATGTTTGAGTTGGTGGATCAAAGCTGGGGTTACCTAGGGGGCATTCTGCCTTTTAGAATGGCGGGTCAACATTGGGGCAAAGATATCACAGGCATTATTAAAAGTTCGGGTAAAGAAGGAGAGAGCTGTGTCGATGTCAGGAGTTGCCTGTATAGGAGATCAGTCAATCTGGGACAGAAGTTCCTAAGTTTTATCAGTCCACCAGGTATTAGGCCTTGTGACATGTGGACTGTGCTATGGGTTTGGGGACTGATGATGACCAGTCGAATAGAATGGGGGAATGATCACTGAGAGAGTCTGGGAGGACTTGTACATTGGGGATCCGATTACGGCGGTTGGTGAGTACCATATCAAGCAGGGTACTGGAGCCTCTCTTGGGGTTAGTCCTGGTAGGGTGGGTAACTAGTTGCGTTAGGTCTATTGCAGAAAAGGAGTCATGGGTAGAGGAGGAGGAGGGGCTGAGCCAGTTGACATTTAAGTCACCCACCAGAATTTGATCAGCAGAAGGAGGTAGTGAGGAAAGGTATTCTGTAAGAGAGGCAATGGCCTGTGTTTGGTCCCTGGAGGGCACGTATGCAGTAGTCAGATAAAGGGGTCCCTTTAAAGGGTCAGGGGTTAGTTTCAGCATAAGCGCCAGGCCCTGGAGCTAAGGATGGAGGGCAGGGCTAGTAATGGGAGAGATCCTTGACATAAATAGCGCAGACCACCCCTGCCTCCCAACAAGGTCAGACCGGAAGAGGGTGAAACCAGGAAGGGAGACTAGGGAGTCAGGGGAGGATTTTGACAGCCAAGTCTCAACCAGAGCGATGACATCAGGGTTAACTGATGTGACCAGGCATTGTAGTGAGTTAAACTTTTTTAGAAGGCTACAGATATTCATGGAGACCATGCATAGGCCTGTGGTGCTAGTCGGGGAGCTCCTGGGAACTGGCCAGGGTTTGGATGAATGTTCCCTGACAGGAGTAGTAGCATGACTAACACCCTGGCTGGGAGATGGTGAGAGGTTTTCCTCGATTGACATGAGAGGGGGGGGAGGCTAAGGAGAAGGGGTGGCAGGGTGGTACAGGAAGGAAGGCAAGAATAAGAGACACCCAGATGTGCCTGAGGTGAGGAGGAAGCTAGGGAGAGGCAGGAGGACCAAGACACACAGAGGTCCCAAGGGCAGGAAAGCAGGTTCAGGAGCAAGGGAGGGAGGGGTGCCAGGGCACAGTGGAGAGTAGCAGATGGGTAAGTGGGCAAGTGCACTGCTAGTGGGGATAGGCACAGGCAGAGCATGAGGCAGAGCCAATACATTGTGGTGAGCAAGATCCAAGGGAAGTAGTACTGTACAGGTAGGAGTAGGAAGTAGCGAGGAGCATAGGTCCTCTAGTGGCCAGCAGGTATAACCTGCAAATGGGAAAGTGGGAGATAGGTTCTGAGCAACAGGACGTGATGTCACCGATGTGATGTCACGGGTGGATCCTTAAATTGACAGCCGCCCTGGGTGGGTGGGTGGTGGTTGGGGTGGGCGGGCAGATGGCACGAGCATCTTCGGCTAGCACCCCCTGCAGGCATCCAGATGAAGAGAAGAGGCCTCTTTACCTCGAAAGTTATCAGGCTGGAAATTCGCTTCCTCAGCTCTTTCAGGTGAGCTGCTTGTGTTGCTTGTGTTGCTTGTTTGTCCCAGTGCCTAGCTTTGGGGAGCTGCCATGTAGTGAGAAAACAAAACCTCTCATTACTATGCAGTGGGAGAATATGTTGTGATTTTCACAAAGGAGCTCCACTCCAAGCAAACAGGGCTATTCCAAATGAGGTCACACTAGGACCCAGCTATCCTAATACCTTCAGTTACAAGCACAATTAGATCCAATACCACAGTATTCAACAAGTCTGCTCTATATTAGCTGCTTAGTATATCTGGCTTTAAGGTATAATCAGCAATTAGATCCAATGCCACCATATTAAACAAATCTGCTCTATATTAGCTGCTTAGTATATCTGGCTTTAAGCTATAATCAGCAATTAGATCCAATACCACAATATTAAACAAGTCTGCTCTATATTATTTTAATTTATTTTTAATTTATTAATTATTTTCACTCCAGACTTTCAACATTACAATTTTTTACACACACACACACACACACACCCCATGAACAGTACAGCTGTCATTTTTCCCATCCTGTTTGAAATGTGGTTTTGCACCTGTGGTGCCAAATGGCATAGTCACTGTGCAAAATCAGCTTTCGGCTAATGAACTGACATTGCCACTGTTCATGAGGTGGGGGTCACAAAAAATCCATGTTAAAAATTCTGAGTGAAAATAACAACAAGCACCGAGGGCTGCTAGGTTTCTGACCATAATGCCCCACCTGAAGAGACTGATAGTAATCAGGGTGTGACTTGGGATCGTCACCTGTAATGCTCATGCCATTCCACCCCACCCACACCCTGCAGCCAGTAACAGGCATCAAGGTGTGCCTTGGACTCTTCGGCCCCAAAGTTCACCCCATTCTCCTATACTGCACCCATCTCACCATATTTCCTTATGGAATGGGGTGAGCATAAGGCCCAATGACCCCAAGGCACACTGTGACACTTGTCGGTGTCTGCAGGGTAGGATGTGGTGAAATGGCATGACCATTATGCCTGATAACCCAAAGGCACACCCCAATGCCTGTCAGTCTCTGCAGGGTGGTGGTGGCGTTGACTTCACTTCAATACTTCCCTGCCATTCCTATTATACATCTCTCAAACTCCTACACTACCCATGCCAATGCCAGCAAGGAAACATTTGGCATTGACAAATGCATGTTCTACTACCAATGCGATATGACCAGAATTTTCTCCAGATGTTTTTACAACACATGTTGATGTTGTGATTGTGGTACATCAAGAATCAAGTGGTGCAATGCTCTTTGTGCTAGCTTTCTTGAAAACTGATACTCCTAGAAAACTGCTGCTAATAGTTTGCACTTTTGGCATGTGTGGATTTGACCTGCACTTCAGTCCACTGCTGCAGAAGCTGCACTGGCTTGTTCATGGCCTTTCCCTGCTCTGGCCAGAGTGCAAGAGATGTTTGTCATCACTCAACTCTCCTCTTTCCTTTTCCACAACCAGTCTTGCTTCTTTAAATCCGACTCCTCCATCTTCTTCCTTCCTATCGTTGATTCCATTTTGACAGGAATGGACCAGGGTTAGATCAATGGAGTCACACTGATCAACATATCTATTGCTGTTATTACTGTGACCAACCCAATCCTCCTGGATAAGCAAGGAGTATGAGACTGTTTGACTTTGCATTTGGTTCTGCTCTTACCTTTCTGATCTCTACCAGAACTCTAAGATTCATGATACCTTATCCTGCGCTAGACTCATCAGATCTGGAGTCCCTCAGGGCCCAATCCTGGGTGCCATTCTCCTTTCCAAGTTTTCTTAATTACCTCTTCTCAGTCTGTTTCCTTGTGCAACCATATGTCTGCAGATGGGGAACTGTCTGTACAGTGTAACTTTATTTATGGCAAATACTGTTTCTTCTTAAAACAGCTTTCACTTAAAGGGACAATAAACACTGCAGGGGTCACTCAAATTATGAAAGTCTATAAAAAGATCTTTCAAATGAGGCATGGGGCTTACCTTCAAGTGTCAGAAGTCCTGAGTTATGAATACCTAAGTCATCTGTAAATCAAAACAAGGCAGCAGCCATTTCACTGAATTATGAGACCAACAGTGATGTCACTGAGGAGCAGGTTATAATTAACAACATGCAGCGTGCCTCTCAGTGACATCACGTCCTGTTGTAAAATGGCTGCTGCCATGTTTTGATTTATGGATTAATTAGAAAGTCATATCTCAAGACTCCTTACACCTACAAGGAAGTCCAGTGCCTCATTTGAAATATATTTTCATGGGCTTTCACAATTTGAGTGACCCCTACAATGTTTACTGTCCCTTTAATGCCAAAACGACTGTTTTCATGACCTTTGGCATGACGCAGAGGATAGACAGACTTCAAATAAAACTTTCAAGACCCTTTATGTGCGACCTCCTTGAAAAAGTATCACACTTCAAGTACAGTACATCAGAGTGCAGCTGGACCACAACCTTGATTTTCCTCCCATATCAACACTATGCATAAAAAAAAACCTCTATCCAAGCTTTGGGCACTGTGCCCCAACAAAACATGTCTTCCACTCCCTGTCTCTCCTGAGGTCATCCTTAAGATGACCTTGCCTGTGTTTGACTACATGGATGTGGTTCACAATGCAGCCCCCACAATGCCTCTACTGCTGTTCTTTTCTACTTACAGTAAATAGTATCTAACTTTTCCTCTCTCCTTTCTTCTCTCCTCACCCCTTCCATCCCTTCTTCCTACTTTCTGCACTATTCTTACATATGTTCCTTCTCTATCCCACATTGCAGGACCTCTACAGGTCAACAGTCTTTCTCTGTCAAATCTGTCAATCTCCCACATCTCTGGAATAGCCTCCTACTCCTGATAGGAGCAATCCACTGAATGATAGTCAGTTGGTTCAGTTAGCATTTATAAAAAAAGGCAAATGCTTATTTAAAAAAACATTGTAGATATATGTTAACTGTTGTACTTGTCTGATTTTTTTTTGCACAATACGTTGTGAAGAAGTTCTGGAAATGCATATTAGAAATAAATTTAAACTTAACTCCTGATATATCTTTAGGGTGCCAAGATGTTCTGCTTTGCCTTTCTCAGACAATCCACAGTATGATTTTCTAACAATAAAATATTATTATCTAAACACAGCTACAAGAATAAACTGTATGATAGTGCAACATAATACATGTAGTGTATCATGACTCAACCATGCTACTATATTAGGATGAAAGTCTTTTGATTAGAAGCAACTTGTACTGAGGCAACTGCACTGGAGTACAAGTATGTCCTCTGAGTGACAAATGCATTGATACATGTTGATCCATTCAGACCTCCAGGAGTAGAAGCCTCTAGGCAGCCTCACAGCAACACATACATAAAAGTATGTTGATTCATGGTGACACATTTAAATCTCTGATGAATGCACCATCATATTAGGAAATAGTTTGTCAATGTTTAACAAAGGAACAGAATTATAAAGAAACACAAAACTGATGATACTTGTAGAAAATCCACAAATGATAAATTCTGAAAATTAAAACACATGAATTCTCTCAAATATGTGTACTAGACATGCAGTTTCATAAATGTACCACATAGGACAGGTTGCATAGGCAGTGCTGTTCTTTAAACAACTGGAAAGGATAAAGGGGTGATATAAGGGTTACTTTTTTCTTTGGAGAATAGCAAGATTGAAACATCACTTTTTTTTATCCTACAACAGTATTTGGCAGTCTCTTTACACATTGACCAACCTTGGACTCTTTCGAGCTGTTTGTCATTCACTAATCATCTGATTCCTTACTAGTCAGCTTATCCAGCAGTATGATATGAGAATATGTTTCAAGAGTGTATTTGGCTGTAGGAGTCAGACCACATCTTCAAGAAATGCATGGATGGACATGGGACAACTGGCATGGGAGCATTCATTGTTCACTGATTCAAGGGAAATGCTATTACCTTGATATGTTCATGTGACTGTGGTGGTAATCACAAAAGGACTGGGATATCAAAGATGGCAGACAACTCTACTGAATAAAGAGTTGGGAAGAAAGCTATGTGCTAGATACAGTAGGACTGGGACAAGGGCTTCTGGGAGACACTAAGCTTAGGTTTAGAAGCTAAGAAAGAAGGAAAAGATAAAACAGTCTATAATGGTTACAACTGTTTTGTGCATGACAAGTGGCCATTCAACTTTAGACTGACAATAGCAATACTATCATAATATTGTTATTGTTAATTCAGTAAATTTAGGTTGTTTGTTCTTGTATTAGCTGATTTCACCAGTTTAGGCATGCTTACTTTTACTTGGTGTATGTGATGAGTGTGTTTGGGGGAGTTGTATACATTGTTATGTGTTCTTGTGTGGGGGTGCTGATTTATTTGAAGGTTTCCCAGTGGAATTTGGGGATATTCATTGTTTTCAGGGGGGTACATTGCTAATTTCCCTGTGTATAACAATAGGCATGAGACTCTTCAACTCGCCCTCTTAGTTGTGACACCTGTGTCTATTCTTCAGAGCTCATCTCTCTCAAAGGGGTATCGATTGTAGCAAGCTGAGTGTCTGGCAGATTACAGACTTTGGTAAGAAGATTGAAGAGGATAGATTGTGGCAATATGTGTGGTAAGTAGGTAGATGCTAAAAAGTTACAGTTGAGAGGTAGCTGTAGCCAACTCCTCCCATCCAAGCAATTTATGGAATGCCAGTTCACTCCTAAATACATCTGCAGTGATCCATGATTGTAATATGGACTTTGCAAGTGATCAGGTGAACACTGGGGGATTGCTCTGCCACTCAGGTGACCTGGATTCAGGTCCAAAGCACAATCTTTAAGAGCAAAGGCAAGCAGGGATAGCTCAGAGCATCTGAGTAGAAGCTCTTCTCCTGTTGGAGGTTGTGCAGCACACAACTCATGGAGTAGCCATTAGTGGTGTTACTGTGATGGTGCACTTGGTGGCGTGTGGACAAATTTGCCACTGTACACAACCAGTTAAAGCAGAAGGAAGTGGGGAAGGCAGTCAGTACCAGTTAAAGCAGAATGAAGTGAGGAAGGCAGACAGAATAGCAAAGGCTCAAACCGAGGAAAAGATAGCCAACTTGGTTAAGAAGGGGGATAAAACCTTTTATAAGTACATTAGGGGGTGAAGAAAGTCCAAGGGAGGGATACTGAGACTTAATAAAGGGAAGGATGGGTGAGCAGAGGGCGACAGTGAAAAAGCAGGGATACTGAACAAATACTTCTGTTCAGTATTCACAAAAGAAGAAGAGGGGGAGGTACCTAATCCAATCAATAGAAGCACTTTAGGATAGGTGGGGGCAATACCAGTGCATTCAAAGAATAATGGTTTCTGAAAGAACTCCTAAAATTGAAGGTGGACAAAGCAATGGGCCTTGATAGGATTCACCCGAGAATTCTAAAATAACTATGGGGAGAACTGGTGACACCACTGACAACCCTTTTTAACAAATCATGGGAGGATGGTGTGGTACCTAAGGATTAGAGAAGAGGAGATGTGATTTTCATTCACAAAAGTGGAAGCAAAGCAGAGTCAGGAAACTAAAGATCTGTTAGTTTGACCTCAGTGGTAGGGACAATGATGGAATCACTTCTGAAAGAAAGAATTGTTGAGTACCTAGAGGCCAGTGGGGCATAGGACCCAAGGTAGCATGGATTCATAGCAGAACAGTCATGTCAGATGAATCTAATAGATTTCTTTGACTGGGTGACCAAAGTAGTAGACCAGGGAGGAGCTGTGGGACATGCCCTACCTAGACTTTAGCAAGGCATTTGACATAGACCCACACAAAAGATTAATAAACAAATTAGCTAGCCTGGGAGTAGCTCCCAGGGTGCTAGCCTGGGTAAAAAATTGGCTGAACAACAGGACATACAGGATGTGATGGTCGCTGCACTGGTATACCTCGAGGTTCTTCACTCGGAGTGGTGAAGGGAACTGTCTCACTACCAGCAGCGCCAGCGACACCCTCAGCAGGTGGGATGGCGAGGGGCTGCTTGAGGTCTGAATGGGGTTGGGCTGGTGGAATCACCCGACAAGGAGAGGCAGGAGTCGTACACAGAGATTGGATGAAGCAAAGCAAAGATGTTTATTAGACAGGAGGGGACGGAGGACATGGTCATACAGGAACATACCAACCACAAAAACAGTAGGGAGTATGGACAGCATTGTGGATATCTAAACAGTAACAACTAAACTCTAAAATGTCTAAACTCTACACTATTATTCTCTATAGGTGCACCACGGCCTATTGCCACTATACTCCTAAAATTCCTTAGCAGTATCTTGTAAGAGTAACTAGTACATAGACGGAAATCAGGTGTTCTTCACTACCCACAATACAATATTTGGTTTTACAATGACCATCCAATTCTCACAAAGTCCAAATGTCTGTCGTCTTCATGCGCACCGTCGTTCTTCATTGGTAGCTACAAGGGAAATAAAACAGAACTGTAGAACCCTAATCTCAATTCCCAGCAAGGACCTAGATAAGGCCACTGGGGTGGTGAGAGGTTTGGTAAACAGACCATATATCTTCGGCAAAAGCCCACTATCTCCAAGGCTGCCAGAATGTAGAACCAAAGCAACTGGTTCCTGAAATAACACACTAAAGCAAGAGGTTCCTCGGCCAAAACCCACTTCTAGGGTTGCCAAGGATGAAGAAAGACCAAGATCTGCGTGGCGATGAATCCAATGAAAGACTACCACGATCCGACTGATGCTGCAGCACTCCAAGGACCAGCTGGACTTGGAAGGAACTCTGACAGGACCAGTAACCATAAGAATCTGAAGAGATGATGGTTGATTCTGCAATTCTCAGATCAGGAACTAACACAAAACAAAGACACAGCGGACGGGTCCCGGACTGGGCTTCGACGGACTCGACTTTCAGTGAACGACCACGTGGGGGCGCAGAACAGGTTCTCCAAGATGAGCTTTCTCTCTCTTCTGTAGAGGGCGACCAACTTCAGGACATCTGGAACAGGAACCATATGGAACGACACTGGCACTGCTGTTGTGATGCATTTCGGCGGACGTACTTTCAAGCTGTGAAAACAAGAAAACGGCAGGTACGACTGGTACGACTGACGACGGACTTGACTTCGGAGGACGACACAAACAGACGGGATGAGTTGATGGATGATCTTCCTGAAGTGAAGAATGCTGGAAGGATGTCTTCTTCTGAGTAGAGACTGATTCTGAGCACGTGGTGTAACAAACCACACTATGAGACTGCAGTGTGGTAGAAGATTGAGACTGTCTTCGTACAGTAGTAAACATATAACTGAAGAATGCCCAAAGAACTGTGGAATGGTACAATAATTTGCCAGAGGAGGGCAAATTATAACTTCAGGGGTAATTGTTACTGTTAAGGACCAATGTCCAGGTGCTTAAAGCAATAGTTCAGGTACTTAGGGCAATAGTTCAGGTACTTCGGACAATAGTTCAGGTACTTAGGGCAATAGTTCAGGTACTTAGGGAAATAGTTCAGGTACTTCGGACAATAGTTCAGGTACTTAGGGCAATAGTTCAGCATAAGCAGTACAGTAATCACAGTAGTTCACAGTATAGGCAAATAGAACACTCTCAAATGAACCCCTGTTTCTATAGGAAGGGTATTCTGGGATAGGATCCCTTACTGTACGTTGGGGCTAGGGCCTCCCTTTAGTACTACTAGGCTGGCTTGCCCTATTCCGCTAGGCCAGGGCCTCCCTATAGTACCACTAGGCTGGCTTGCCCTATTCCGCTAGGCCGGGGCCTCCCTATAGTACCACTAGGCTGGCTTGCCCTATTCCGCTAGGCCAGGGCCTTCCTTTAGTACCACTAGGCTGGCTTGCCCTATTCTGCTAGGCCGGGGCCTCCCCTTAGAACAGGCTTTACCTTGGGCCTAATGCCCTACCTTTACCTCGGGCCTGAAGCCCTATGTTAGCTTGGGCCTGGTGCCCCACCTTAGATTGGGCCTGGTGCCCCAATTTACAATGGGCCTGATGCCCCTCAGCACTTTGGGCCTGATGCCCCACTTTATACTGGGCCTAATGCCCTACTTTATATTTGGGCCAGAATTGCCCTTTTAAATACTGTTGCCCCTTTAAATCTTTCAGCTCACTGAGAGCTGCTGTCAGTTATCTTGGCAAATTCCACCTCCGTTCCGCCCCCCTCATAAATATTCATAGGCCGCTATGCTGGCCTTGCTTCACGGCCCCTCCCCGTTGGCGTCGCTAGCCCCACCTCCCTAATCCATATTTAAATCAAGGGTCCTAATGACCCGATGCTCCTGCGGCGATCGGCCGACTTTCCTAAGTGCCTACTGCGTTTTTTCTCACAAATGCAGTCCCCTTTGTACACAGGAGGCCAGCACAACGTGTGCTGCCGCTGACTCACCGCTCTGCGGTCTTCGGGGAGTTGCTGAGCTTCAGGGAGGCGGGAGGGATGCTGGCAGAGGGAGGGAAAATGTCAGGCAGAAAGAGGGGCGACTGAGGGCCTCCGCAGCCGAAAAACGATGCGGCGCCTTCGTCACGGGCGTGGGACCGGAGTTTCTAACTGGAAAAATACCTCGGGGCTAAAATAATCAACCGGAGGGCTTTTAAGCCCTAAACGCGGGAACAACAGTAGCTTTGTGGTGTCCCATGGCACCACTGACTGCAGCACTGGACAAAGCAGGGAGTCTGATGCTTCACTAGCTGGAGCTCGAGCAGGCACACAGAACAGTCCTCGGGAATGGCTTCAACCCACCAGGTAAGCCTCCTGGTTCCCCTTAACTTTCTGTGTCTCTCTTCTCCACAGCTAGCAGGAAACTGAACAACTGAACAATTATCTTTTAAACTTGAACCTCCCTGGTTCTTGATTGGCTGGAGTGAATGCTGTGCATGAGCCACTCAGCACAACATTCCATCCAGGCCATTATGACACCTATTGCTTTTACAGTCTGTCTTTGATCTGCTTGTAAGTGCACAGGGCACTTTTTTATTATTTACAGTGTTTTGTGTGTGTAGGGAGGTTGACTTTTTATTCCTAGGGGACCCTTCGTACAGTACCCTGCTGCCTACACCTCTGCAGGCACCCTGTGCACCTGTGGACTCTTAGTTTATTTATTTTTATTTTATTTTTCTGGAATGACCAACTTTGGGGCATTACACAGGATAATAGTAAATGGAGTCCATTCTGAAGAAAGGGGTTTACTAGTGGGATATTGCAGGGTTCAGTACTGGATCTGGTCCTTTTTAATGTCTTTATAAGTGACATTGCAGAGGGACTGGAAGGAAAAGTATGCCTCTTTGCAGATGACTCAAAGATCCGCAACAGGGTTGATACACAACGGGGTGGAAAGGATGAGAAGAGACTTAGCAAGGATGGAGGAATGGTCAGAATTATGGCAGCTTAGATTCAGTGCAAAGAAGTGCAAAGTAATGCACCTGGAAAACAAAAACCCAGGGGAAGAGTACACAATGGGGGTACTAACAACAACAAAAATGGAATGATACCTGGGGGTAGTCATATCAGATGACCTAAAAGTAAATAAGCAATCTGAAAAGGCAATAAGGAAGGCTGGGAGGATACTGGGATGTCTAGGAAGAGGTATCACCAGTAGAAAACAGGAAGTTGTTATCCCTCTGTACAGACAGTTGGGGACACCCCACCTGGAGCACTGTGTGCAGTTCTGGTGACCCCATCTCCTCATGTACATAGACAGCATGGAGGCAGTCCAGAGGAGGGTACCTAAAATGGTGCAGGGTCTGTACCAGAAGCCATATGAAGAGAGAGAGACTAAAGGAGCTTAATTTGTATACCTTTGAGGAAAGGAGGGAGAGGGGGGACATGATAGAAACTTTCAGGTATCTCAAGGGAATCAACAAAGCCCAGGAGGGTAGTATCTTTCAGAAAAAGAGATGTGCAAGAACAAGGGGGCACAATTCAAAGATTGAGGGGGGACAGCTCAAGGGCAACATGAGGAAGTATTTTTTTCACAGAGAGGGCAGTGGATGCATGCGTTGGCCTTCATGAGGAGGCTGTGAAGCCAAAAATAGTGGGGGAATTCAAGAATGCATGGGAAAGACATATAGCAATTCTGGTGGGGTGGTAGGATGAAGTAAGCTGTTGGTTGACTAGGATCTGCAGCTTATCCAATAGGTAGGGAAACGGGCAGACTGGGGGGGCCAAGCAGCCATTATCTGCCATCAAAGTCTATGGGCCAGATTCTAGAAGGGCTACACCAGGTATAGAGATGTGCAAGAACAAGGGGACACAATTTAAAGATGGGGGGGCGGTTCAGGAGCAATGTGAGGAAGTATTTTTTCACAGAGAGGGTGGTGGACACATGGAACAGCCTTCCTGAGGAGGTTATGGGGTCTAAAACTGTTGGAGAATTCAAGAATACATGGGACAGACATAAGGCAGTTCTTGCGGGGGGTAAGAAGAAATAGGCTGTTGATTAACTAGGATCTGCAGCTTATCCTGTAGGAAGGGAAATGGGCAGGCTAGGTGGGCCAAGTGGTCCTTATCTGCCGTCAAAGTCTATGGGCCCAATTCTAGAAAACATATGTGACTGTGCAATGCAGATGCACCAAAGGGAATGTTGCAAGTTGCAAATATGTCAAGCACATACGGCAAACGTTATTCTACATTGCAAGATGAGCATTGGCGCAATGCAGTATGCCAATGATGACGTATGTAGCAGTTGCGACAAGGGAAGAAATGGCACAAGCATCACTACAGATGTCCACTGTGGCCGTGCACACCACCCCCACCCACCAGCGCTACACTGGACACCAGCTGTGGGACATGGGCTGGTGCTGGGCCACAGGCCTGCAACGTGGCCCTACCCCCATGAGGCATCCCCGTGGAAATGACACACACAGCACAATGTTTGTATGTGCCGTTCTGTGCCATGCAGTGGCCAGGCACACAGTGCTGCACTCAGTGACCACACTGCACCGCTACGTCACCCGTCCCCTGCAGTGGTATGCCATGGTATGGCCCTGCACAGTGCCGGCATGGGGCACCACATACAGCCCTGCCACATGGCCACACCAGCACCCCCAATAGGGAGTGCATGTAGTCACACCCGCCAGTTGGACAAGGGTCTGACACAATGACGTCCATGGGTGCCAGCATGGGGAAGGACAGTAACCTACCTGTGCTGTGCACCGTTTTGTCCGAAGCAGGTGTCACTGGCTGGACTGGACCACTGCTGGATGGGTAAAGAGCAGGACAACATAAGCCTGTGGCATGGTCGGGGAGCCTGGACCAGCTGTGGTGTGGCAGTGTGTACCTACCTGGACCTGTGCGGTGGTGCTGTAACCTACACAGGGGACAGAGAGCAACATTGTCAGGTACACAGTGCTGCACAGGCAGTGGGAATGTGTGTGATGAACAATGCCAAATACTCACCAGAGTCCTGTGGATGTCTCCTGTTGAGCTATGGAGGGAATGGACATGGGTTAGTACACAGCCGGGAATGCCACCATGGCCAGCAGGCCCAGGGTGCCATAAACACCCTATGCCAGCACCATGACCCCACCCCCAAAGCCATGACATTACCCAACCCCCAATTGCACCCCAGCGCCACACATCCATGACTGCTGTCAGATGTCCCCTCAACAGCCCACAGTGGTCATACATCTGGCCCCCAACCTCAACAGGTGGGCACACAACAACAGCCAGTGGTGGCCTGCAGAATGTCAGACTATGCAACAGAGTGCTGAGGCACTGTGTACTGCATATGGGACATGGCTGGCACACCACATGGCTGTATGCAATCGTCAGCAGTGCGCATGCCTGCCTGCAACCCTGTACATGTCCGCTGCAGTACACCACTGGTCTGTGCCCCATCAGCAGGGTGGTTCTTGCCTGTAACAGGTGAGTAGCATTGCACCCAGCCTGGCCCACATACACTGTGAACACTGCATAGCACCTGCCTCACTGTGATAGGCAGCCAGACCATCCCTACAATGCCTATAGCAATGCCCCCTGTACAGTCAGTAGAGTCCCAAGGCAGCACTTACAAGCCACAATGTTAATACCCTGGAACAGTGTTGTATGTTGCAGTACCCCACAAGCAAGCCATGGGATCCACAGTGAGACAGTCACTGTCCAACCCTTGGGATACATATGGCACAGTGGCATGCATGCCTGTCCCAGCCCCTTCTGCCAGCAAAATAGGTTGTAGGGGTGGGGGGGGGCCTGCATTTGCCCAGTACTCATCAGTCTGATGGGTATCTGTCTCTGTCCTGGGCTGGTTGTCCCCTTAGATAGGCAGCTTCCACAATCCCCAAAGTGTGCACTCCTTCCACTGTCTACCGCTACACAGTGCCTGGGCCTCTCACTCTCAGTCGCATGTGCTCCACGTGCATTTTGCATTTGGAGCACAGCTCACACATGGCAGATATGCATATGCGGCCTGCGAGACAACAGTCATGAAGCGCATATCCGTTATACAGCATGGGGATTGTGATGTCCATGGCTGTGACACGCATACTGTCACACAACTGCGTGTGCTGGATCAGGCCGCAATGCAGTTGAGGTAACGGGTGTGTGTGTGTGTGTGTGTGTGTGTCCGTGGGGGGGGGCCTAGCAGGCTGTTGCCCATGGGCCGTGGCATGCATATGGCTGTGTCGTGCCTAGTGGCATACCCTACCCACCATGGTAGCAGTAAGTCCCTAGCACTGCAATGACACAATGATGACACAGCATTGGTTCAGGGTGAAAACATGATTTATTGGTGACAGTGCGCATTATACACATGTGCACATTGCCCCGTGCACCCCGGTTCAACCCATCACGCATGCCCCACAGTCACCCATGCATAAAGTCTTGCATATTCACACACACACACACACACACACACACACACACACACACCCCTTGTGTCTGCACAGTGCCCCCCATGGACATGTGCCCCCTGCCATGCATATGGCCCCACACACCCATCGCAACCCCACTCATCCATTCCCCTACTGCACAAGTTACCTGGGCGACTCACAGCCATCTGCCATGCACATGCCATCCTCACACTGACCCCTGCAGTGCCGTGTGCTGGGCTGTGGGGAACCCTGCCACTGTGGCAGGCTGGGCGGTGCCCTGATGGACTACACCAGGCATAACACCCTGTGGGCCTCTGTGTGCCCCCACAGGCCTTTGCCCATGCAGGCCTACATGCCTGCAGGTCATGTGTGGTGGCAGCTGTGCCAAGGCTGCATTGTGTGTACCCCATCCCATGCTGAGCACCTCAGGCCCTGTACAGCCTGTGGGACACCCTCCTCGTTATGCCCACCCCCCTGTGCATGCCCCATGACTGAGCATGTACCTGTGGGACTGTGTGTGGTGTTCACCTTAGATTGTGTCTGTGTAGCTGGCATGCCTGTGTACGCTACACATGTCCCAGCCTGGTGCTGTTCAGTGCTAGGGTCAGTGTGGGTGGCACCCGGCTGTCGTCACGACAATGGCAGCATGACTGGTGGGGGTGACAGACCTGGGCGGGTGGGGTGGTTACCACTGGCTCCAGTGGCTGTGTCTGGGTGCTGGACTGAGCATTGGCCAGGGGTGCTACCCGCTGGGCCAGGTGCAGCAGCAGCAGCAGCAATGTACACGCTATGGCCTGCATGGCCGTGGCCATGGCTGTATCCTGGCACTGCTGGTGTGCCAGCATGTTCTCCAGGCCAGTGCTGAGATGGTCCATGATGACCATCTGGCATTCAGCACAGTGATGCATGCCCTGTATAGCATCCCCCAGGCCAGCCATGCATACTGCTGTGTCCCTTGTGAATATCTGCAGGGTGGCGGCGATGCTGGTGGCCAGAAGCTCCATGTTGGTGTGGTGCTCCTGGATGGCCTGCCGTATGTTTGCAAGCTCCTGCCTGCAGTCCCCCTGGCTGGCCAGCACCGACTGGCAGTACTCCCTGATGAAGGCTGGCTGGGTCCGCTGGGCCTGCAGCACCCAGATGGCCTTGTCCAACTCATCCTCCAGTCCACAGTCACTCAGTAGGCTGAGCATCCCTATGCCCATGGCCCCATCCACCAGCTGTTCTTGGTCTGTCACCTCTTGCTCACCCATGGGCATCTGCACTGCCTCCACAGATGTGGCAGTACTGCTGGTGGTATCCTCGGTGGTCCCCTGCTGTTCCTGCAGTGGCCCAGCTGTGTCACCCGCACTGCTGACAACCGCATCTTCAGACATGGGGCAGTCCCCATCCCTACTGCCGTCAGGCTCATCCATCACCTGTGGTGTTCCTGCCACAGGTGTGCAAGCGGCAGGGCTGCCTCAAGTGTCCATTGGGCTGCTGTCATCAGCCGGCACCATGCCAGTGGCCTGGGCAATGCCAGCTCCTTCCAGGCCCTGCCGCTGCTGCTCCCGCCCTCCGGCTCTGCTGGGGCCACCTGCTCCAGCTGCCACTGCACCTGTTGGATGGGAGGCACGTTAGTGTGTCCCTGCTTCATGGCGTGCCCTCCCCTGCCTGAGTGTGTTTCCCTCCCAGGTCTGCGTCAGTGTGGCACTCTGGAATTGCACCCACCCCACACCTGTGTTTCCTTACCTACTGTTAGCCTCCACTGTACCTCTCTCCTGCACCACTGGCATTGACCCCCACCATTACTGCCCTTGCTGTGCTGTTCGGCCTGGTACCATGACTCCTGCTGTCCTACAGTCACCCAGCTATGCCCACCACTGTGCAGTGGCACCATGCATGGGCACAGCCATGGGGCCCACTGTGCGGTGGGGGCCTGCACCCCTGGGTGCCATGCCAGCCTTGCACTGGTCCTGAAGCCTTCACCTGCAGTCAGCAGGCACTGGGACGGTAACCCATGCCCCATCCCTACTGCCCAGCACAGGCCTGTGCACAGCCACCCCCTCCCATGCATACAGTGTGGGTTGCAACATCCCCTGGCACTGCCCAGCCCATCCCTCATCATGCCCCCCCCACAACAGTTCACAGTGTAGGTTTGTGCAACACCCAGTGTAGCCCAGCCACCCCTTCAGCATGACCCCTCTTCCGGATATGTGGCCCATTGCCAGCCCGTCCACTGTTCCCATGGGTCATTCCTTTGCACGGCTGTACATGTCGGCTGCACATATGCCTGTCCCTAGCATGTCCCTCCCCATTGTCTGGTTTCCCTGGACCACCCTGTGGCCAGCTGAGACCCTGTGACAGTCCTGTGGCATGCCTCCCTACCATTGTTTTTGCATACCCGATACCCCCCACACCCCTCATCTATGCCATCGGCTTGTGTGCTGTTGCCCTGTCTGACCTGTCTCATACATTGCTGGTTGTTTGTCCCTACCTGTTGCCATCTGCAGTCTGAATGTGTCCAGCTGTGTGACACCAGTGATGCTTTGCTGGATCAGATGTGCTGCTATCCATCTCTCAATGGGACTGAGTGGCTCTTGCTGGATGAGTCTGCCCCCTGTGCCCTGTGCACTGTGACTATTTTGCTCCAGCTTGTTCTTGACCAGGTGCTTGAGGTCGTTCCATTTTTTCTGAAGGTCCCTTACTGTCCTGCACTGGGCGGTAATGGCATTGACCCTGCATGCCACCTTGTCCAAGGGCCCTATTCCTTTTCTCCCTCTTTTTTGCATCCCCTCCACAGCCCATGAGGAGTGCATGATGGTGATCTATCAGCTCCACCAGGGTGTTCACCTCCTCATGGCCAAAGTTCCTTTTCCGCCTTCGTCATTCTGCTGCAGCTTGTGTTATTGCTGTGTCATATATGCTGGTGTATGTTGAGCCGCAACTGTGTGTTGCGCAGTTTTATATGGTGTATCTTGCGTGTCACGACTTATACAGTTGCGTTTAGTGTATTCTCGCGTGTTCTAGAATCACACGTATCTCACATGTCGCAGTTGCTGTTACTTATCTTTACCCAACTGCGTTTCTTGCATCTGGTGTATTTCTCTTTCTAGAATTGGGCCCTATGTTTCTATGTCTATAGTGCAACTTGTGCCAAAACAAATGGCACAAGATGCAGGATACACCAGCAATTGCGACATGTGGTATTCTACAACAGGGATGTATAACATAGCGGAACACCCTGCACCAAAGTCTCCTTATGCTGCACTTGCAACGTAACCCCAGATACACAGATGCATAGTGATACATGAGCCAAACAAAGCAGGTGGCAGTGCAGGAATGGTATTCTGGAAGGCAGGGACCAACAACATACGCCAAGAGCAAGCGGCAGAAGTTACATCAGGTATAAGCAGGTGTAACTAAGAACTGTATAAAAGGTAACCAAGGAGCCTCACAGGTACAACACACTACTGTGTAGCAAGCAGAGGAGATGAGTGAGCAAGAGAGTAATGGCAGCCCCAATATCCTTGCTGGGCATACTGCTGGAAGCAGAGAGGCAGCGCCTGCGGCACAGGGTGTATGAGGGCAGGAACCAGAGGACCAAGCAGCCACAACAGCAGCCAAGAAGGGCCAGGCTCGTAGCACTACGGGCATACAGGCCCAGAAAGTCATATCTGGACCACACCAAGGAACAGTGTACTGCATGCTACTGCCTGCCAATTGAAATTATAGCTGAGCTCTATGAAGATGTCAAGGAAGAGATCCAGTGCACCACCCATAGTGGACACCCAGTCCCAGTGGAGGTAAAGGTTACCGCAGCACTCTGCTGCCTAGCCACAGGGACCTTCCAGACCCCCACAGGTGACACAGTGGGCATCTCGCAGCCTGCCATGTCACGATGCCTGAAGCAGTTTGTGGATGTGATGCTGCAGCGGGTGCACACGTACATCCAGTTCCCATGGGATGAGCATCAACAATGAGCCATCAAGCAGGCATTCTCTGATGTTTCACTGTTCTCGCATATGTTAGGTGCAGTAGACCAAACACATGTACCCATCAGGGCACCATCAGGGCAGGCTGGCATCTAAGTGAACAGGAAGGGGATACACACAATGAACATGCAGGTCAAGTGTGATGCACAGTGTCAGATCCTGGATGTCATGGCACAGTACCCTGGTTCCTGCCATGACTCGTACATACTACAGAACTGTGGGCTGCATGAGGCATGGGAGGCAGGACACATCAGAGGAGGTTGGCTCATTGGTAGGTACAACTGGCACATGGGTCCACACGACTGCATAGGCATGGCAGGCACCCACAGCAGAGCACTTACAATGTACCCATACCCCCAACAGGTGACTGGATATCCACAGCTGCCATGGGTCATGACACCCCTCCGCCACCCACACACAGCCACAGAGCAAGGCTACAATGATGCACACACAGCGACAAGGGCCATGATAGAATGCACCTTTGGCATCCTGAAGGCATGGTTCAGCTGCCTGGGCTGCTCTGGGGGTGTCCTCCAGTACAGTCAAGAAATGGTCTGCAAGATGTTCCTCATGTGCTGCATCCTGCACAATCTTGCACTGAGGAACAATGAACCCCTGCCAGACATGGAGGATGTGGACCATGACATGGATGGACATCAGCAGGATAGGCCCATGAGACAACCACAAGCACAAGCCACACTGTGCCATGCAGGACAATGTACCAGATGGGCTCTGATAGACCGTCACTTTGTAGAAGGCCAGTAACACCATGCAAAGTGCACCGGCAGCAATAGGGAGGCGACAGAGTGGGGGAGGACCAACACATGGAGATGCCTCCCAGTACTGGAGACATGCGAGGGTGACACTGTACACATCTGGCAGTGTCCCAACCCTGTGCCCAGTGCAAGTGAACAGGCCACCCAACCATGACATGTGGGCACTGACACATGGCAAAGCCAGCCCACACAGCCTAACCACACTGTGCAGTGTATGAGCCACGACACAGCATACCAATTCACACATGTGAAAGGGGTGCCGACCCCAGAAGTCCTGACAACACTGCAGACAGGACATGCACACACCAATAGAGGCCTGCCAAGAGCACACACAATCAACAGTGCATATGTGGCTGGGAAATGATGCAGGTGCATGGAACACAGTGACAGGCATTGTGAAGCACTATGCAAGTGCGTCAGACATGTGCACGCAGTGCCGTCTGTAATGTTCACACTTCTGCAGCATAATGATAATGCACTTTGAAATGCATGCCGCAACTGCGTTTTGCGTACAGTGTAATACGTGGCTGTGACCTACATGTGTAGCAAATGCGGTCGAATATTGCCGACGCCACAGGCCTGCAGAGTTACAGAGGAGCCTGCACATAGTGGTCCGTGGCCACAGACCTACTGGAAACAGCCTGCAGATGTGTAAGGGACTGCACAATGTCCACGTTATGTGGCAGGGCACCCAATTACAGTACAGCTAAAACTGTTCAGCTGATTAACCTGGTGCAGCAGTGGCACACCACACTGCTACCACCAGGGTGAAGGGCCCACACACCTAGGGAGAGGGACAGTGTGTGGAGGGCCATCAGCTCATATCAGCAGATGTCAGGTGTGAGGAGGACCATCAGGCAGCTCAAACACCAATGACAGGACCTCTACAGAAGGGACAGACCTATCCTGGTGCATCTCATGGACATGGCTGCCAGGTGTGATGTTGAGATGAGAGGCGGAGGTACACCCAGGGGAGGTGAGTAATGCTCCTTGTCCATACAAAGTCACCCAGCAATGTTGCATGCCTGTGTGCCTGTGTGTGGTAGTCACACTGACCTGTGTCCCCCTTTCAGGATGGAGTGGTAGCAAACATGGGCCAGCAGGAGAACAGCACAGACACCACTGCCACCAAGGTAGGTATTGACCACGTGCACTGGTGGACCTGTGTGCAACATGCCACAGGGGCACAATGCCAGCATATGTAAGAACACAGAGTGACCTCTGCCATGTTAGACTAGCAGGTGTCATGTTCCCTTGTCACAGTTGGGTGACTGGTGGTCCCAGCATGCTACAGGGTCCTACTCCAGGCCATGGCAGAGCAGAAGCAGCAGGAATCTGTTGCCTACAAAGCAAGGACAAAGCAGGTGTGGAGGAGGAGGACATGGCCACTGCTGCCGGAAACATTGGATTCGGATTTGGGTGATGGTCATCAGGCAGTGGACAACACAGCAGAGGCAGTGCCCATGGCAGTGTTGCCTGCGGTGGCAGTGGATGCATCCGAGGTGGAACAGGCAGTGATGAAAGTGAGCAGGAACACACAGGAACTCAGTTCCTGTACCTTTTTTGCAGCAGGAACTGAGTTCCTGTACTTCTTTCCCACTGATGCTGGAACTGAAATTCTTAAACTAGCAACTTAGTGACTGTTTCTAAGCCTGTGACCTGAAATCAAAGGTTTCTATCACAAAATATGACTAGCACTACTTCAATATCTCTAACTGAATCTAGTAATATCTATACAGATAGATGTGCTTTGATACGTGTTATCTCTTAGTGAGGATCCTCATTCTGCATTTCATATTTGCTAGAGTTCTGAGTTCCTGTACTTCTTGTCTACCTCTTGCACCACTGGGAACAGGCCATGTTGTGTGAGACAGGTGGCACAGACACCGGTGAGGCTACCATGGCCGGTGGTGTGGACGACACAGGGGACACAATGGCACCAGTCAGCAGGATGCTGCCGCATGACAGGAACCTTGTCTGGCAACAGACAGACATGGGCAGGATGATGGTGCAGGGGTGTGCGCTGCAGAGATGCCTGAGGCAGGTCCCAGTGCCATGGACGGACTGCACAGTGGTGAGGATGTTGACGTGGCCATGGAAGCAGCAATGGAGGATGCAGGCCAGCGACCACAGGGACAATTGGCCACATACAGGGACAAGAGACTGGCAGACCTAGTTGGGGCGATAATGGTCGATGTTGCCTGGCTGCATGGATCACTCGGCTCCCTCCTCACCATACTATGTGAACAGTAGTGGCCACCATAGGATGCAGTGCAGATGAGGGATTGGCAGGGCAGTGGACCTGTTGTATAGAGCGGTGGTCCATGTGCACTACAGTGTAAGCTGAGGTATGGGCTGTGAGGCAAGCATACCAGGTAGGGTTTTGCATGTAGGGCACCATGACTGTTGGTAGTACAAACTGTGTCACTGTACATTGCCATTATATGGGGGGAGTGTTACATGTTTGTACATGTTTCTGTTGCTGTTTTTTAAGAAACTGTTTCCATTTACATGTTACTTTGCTTTTGTTGTGTAATTCTTACTGGTACTTACCACCTCCCCTACATGTGTCCCTGACATTGTCCACATGTGGCTGCATGCATGCAGTCAGCTGTGCTGGTGTATGTTTTGCCACAACCCAGGTATGGCACCTGTGTGACAGCTAGTTACTACACAACCATTGGTGCATCACAGATGTACAGTGCAGCACGCCACAGTGCACAGCCGGGGATGCACTGTGGTGTGCCTGTATCCCTGCCCTGTGTACACACATGTAGTACACCACCGCCCATTGGCCTGCATGGCATAACCCCACCTGCCTGCATCCATCAACCAGCAGGTGGCACCATTGGCTCAGTGTCATGGGGTTGCACTCCACAAGCCATCCACAGAGGTGTGCCTCCCAGTGTTGCATACCTGTTGTGGTACCACTATGATTCTACATCAGTGGCCATGGCCGGTGTGTGGTGCCTGGTGGTATCAGCTGCATAGCAGGGTGGTAACACTGTGTGTTACGTGCCAGAGGCCCATGTTTAGTGCCTGCCACCCATCAGCTACAGTGTGCATGCACAACTGTGTTGGGGCCCAGGCAGGTCCCTGCCATACTTGCAGGCAGGTATTACAGGCATGCCATGGGTACATTGCTGTTCTGAGTTGGTGTGCAGCACTGCACCTGGGGCGGGCATGTTGGTATGTACAGTGTCATGGGGTGGCCAGTACAGTGATGATGGCCTTAACCGCTGTGCAGCATCCTGTACAGTGTGCCCTGTGTGTGTGGCAGGTCTGGCAAAGGCTGCACTGTGGTGTTTTTGTGGGGTGCAGTTCATGGTGTGTGCAGCCATGCAAACATCAACACATGCACCCATGCATCCCCTGCATTGGCCAGCATGTCAGCAGGGCGCATGGCAGCACACACTGACATGAGCAGATATTCACTGATGCCAGTCACACACACTGGCCATGTCCCCCACCAATATATGTCCTGACTAACATCTGTCAGAGGTTTACACACACACACACACACACACACACACACACACACACACACACACCATTCACAGCACACACTGAGACAGACTACGGTGTCTTTGTACCCATGCTTTACTAGTGCTCTGTGCATTTCACCCTACATACATGCATACCACCCCATCAGTATCCGGTGCATCCCGTGCATCTGCGTATTCCAGTCCTCATCACAATGTGCCCACACCCACATACAGTGCTGTGCCAGTGTCTCTGTGTGCAGTCCCATGTGTGTGCTCATAGTATGGCATTCATGTCCAATGGTGTGCAACCCTGCACAATCTCCATGCTCTCCCAGGGGGCAGCAGTGCATTGTCCCCATATTAGTCATGTGCCACTGCCATCCCCCGTGCCAGATGTCTGGCTCCAGATGTTGACATTGCTGTCTGTTGTTTCAGGCATCAGTTGTGCCTGTTGTACCCTTGCACTGTGCCAGAGCCCCACATCGGGTCGCTCCTGTGCCACACCCTGTCGTGTCCCTGCACTGGGGGCACCTCCTGTTGTGCCCCTTGGTCTCCTGCCTCGCTTCCTGGGTGGATCTCCAGTTCCTGGTGGCTGCTGATCTGTATCCCAGGGCTCCAAATGCTGGTCAGTGGTGGCTGCCTGTGTGGTGGTTGCTGGTGCACTGGCTGTGGTGGGTACACTGGAGGTCTGTGGCTGTTCCACTGTGTGTGTCTGTGTACCAGCACTATGGCCCCCTTGGTCAGCTGTGCCTTCCTGTTGAACATGGTGCCCTTGCTGGATGCTGCCCATCTGTACATCTGCAGGCATTGTCTGGGTGGCCACGACCATGGTGCTGCTGGGTGGTCCAGACACTGGCTGTGCTGTGTGCTGCATGGCTGCCATGTTTGGTGGATGGTTTGCAGCCTCTTGCTGTCTGGCCAACAGGGTGTTTGCCATGGCATGCAGGGCAGTTGTCATGGCCTCTGTGTGCTGCTGTTGCTGCACTATGTATCACACTACGGTAGCGGTGCACTGCAGGTGTGCCTCCGTCTGCAGCTGTGCCTGATGCACTAGGCCATGCAGGGCCAATGCAATGTCTGCCAGGCCTGTGGTGCTGTCATGTGTCCCTACCTGTATGGCACTGCAGACCCCAGACATCTGCCCCTCAGTCCGGTTGTGATATTCATCCATGCTGTTCTGCAGGAGTCCAAGTTCCACTGTCAACTCAGCCTGCTTCAGTACTACTGTCTCGCAGTACTCACTGTGATATTGTGGTGTGCTGTTTTCCTGTGGCTCTGTCCATCTGCCATCATCAGGTTGGTCCCCTAGGTTGTCCAGTGGTGGAGGGGCTCTCTTGGTTGGCGCTGTGCTCATGGAGGCTTGGTTCATGTACTGTTGCCCTGGTGCCATGCTGCACTCATTCACTGGAGGCCGTGCTGTCTGGTGTGCCACCTGTGCTCCCTTGGGTGTCTGCCTGTGTATTCCCAATTTCATCCCTGGACTCCACCTGCCCTTGTGCTGTGTCACTGTCCCAGTCCTCTGCACCAACCACACTGACATCCATGGCTGACTCTGCATCCTCCTCAGATTCACTGGGACCCTCCTGGGTGGAGGATGCTGTGGTGTGGCTGGTGTCACTGGCACTGTCCTCCTGGTCTGTGTCCCCCTCCTGTAGTTCCTGTTGTGAGCCTGCTGCTGCCTGGACTCCGGCATCTGTGGGGAGGGAGCAGGTTGTTCATTAGCTGTTTTGTGGGTGTTCCTGTGTGGGTACGCACATACAAGCATGCATGTCCATGCCCACAGCCACGTGTTCCCCCCCTCCACTTACCTCTGGCATGCTGCATCCTGTAGATGTCCAGGCTGCTGTCCCCACTGATGCTGCAGTCATCCAGGAGTGTGGCCACCAGCTTCTCCATGGCTGTCAAGGGCTGTGTCTCAGCTGGTCCTCTTCCAGTGCCCTGGGAAGCCCACTGATTGTGTGCCAGCTTCTGCTTTACCATCCTCCTCACGTGGCTATACTTCTTCTGCAGGTCATGGATCGCGCTCCTCTGTGTGGCCACTGTGCTTACTTTTCTGGCAAGCTTCTCCCAGGCACCCTTTCTTTAGTCCCTTGTTGCCTTTTCCCCACACCTGCTGAGCAGTAGGGATGCCTTGGCATGCACCCCTTCTATGAGGATGTTGGTTTCCTCATGGGAAAAGTAATTATTTTCCTTTATGTGCCCTTGCAGCTGTTTGTGCCATTTCCTTACCCCTGTATGCACTGCCTGCTCCACCATCGTGTTCGCTATGCTCCAGCCACTGTTCCTGCAGCTTGCATGCCCTTTTATGATGCATTTCTTGGCTACGACATTGTGTTCTGTGACATGTCACAACTGCTTTGTTTTGTAGATTATGACGTATTAACTAGGTCGTAATTGCGGTGGCACATGTGCATTTGCATAACTTATGCATGTCGCAACTGTGTCTTCTAGAATCTGTCCCTATGTTTCTATGTTTCTAACTTTCCCAGGATGCCATTGCTCATATTTCTTCTGGGGAAGGCCAAAGAGGTAGAACATCAGAAATGTTTGACCAAACACTAGCACTGGATGATGATCATCTCTATGCCCTTCACCGCACCATTGACTTCTCCATGAGCTGGTCCCTGCCCCCAGCTAACTTTCCCACTGTCAGAATCCACTTCCTTCTAATAAGTCACAGAAAGGAAGGACACACCAGGAGGGATATGTCAGACCCAGAAGGAAGCTGGACTACCTGGGGGATCATATAGAAACTTAGAAACATAGAATGTGACGGCAGATAAGGACCGCTTGGCCCACCTAGTCTGCCCATTTTCCTACCTAACAGATAAGCTGCAGATCCTAGTTAACCAACAGCTTACTTCCTCTTACCCCCCACTAGGACTGCCTTATGTCTGTCTTATGCATTCTTGATTTCCCCCACTGTTCTTGACTCCACAACCTCCTCAGGGAGGCTGTTCCATGCATCCACAACCCTCTCTGTGAAAAAATACTTCCTCACATTACCTCTGAGCCGTCCCCCTCTATCTTCAAATTGTGCCCTCTTGTTCTTGCACATCTCTTTTTCTGAAAGATGCTACCCTCATGGACTTTGTTGATTCCCTTGAGGTACTTGAAAGTTTCTATCATTTCCCCTCTCTCCCTTCTTTCCTCAAGGGTCTACATATTAATCTCCTTTAGTCTTTCTTCGTATGTCTTCTGGTGCAGACCTTGCACCATTTTGTTTGCCATCTTCTGGACAGCATCCACTCTGTCTATGTCTTTGCGGAGATGGGGTCTCCAGAACTGCACACAGTACTCCAAATGGGGTGTCACTAACTGTCTGTACAGAGGGATAACAACTTCTTGTTTTCTACTATTGATGCCTCTCCCTATGCATCCCAGTATCCCCCCAGCCTTCCTTACTGCCTTCTCACATTGCTTACCCACCATCTGATATAATTACCCCCAGGTCTCTTTCCATTTTTACTGTTGTCAGTATCTCACCCCCATTGTGTACTCTTCCCCTCGGTTTTTGTTTCCCAGGTGCATTACCTTGCACTTCTTTGCATTGAATCTGAGCTGCCATACATTTGACCATTCCTCCAACCTTGGCAAGTCCCTTCTCATCCTTTCCACTCCATCTTGTGTATCAACCCTGTTGCAGATCTTTGTGTTGTCTGCAAAGAGACATAGTTTTCCTTCCAGTTCCTCTGCAATGGCACTTATAAAGACATTAAAAAGGACCAGTCCTAGTACTGAACCCTGCAGTACCCCACTAGTAACCCTCCTTACTTCACTGTGGACTCCATTTACTACTACCCTTTAAGTCCTGTTGTCTAGCCAATTTTTTATCCAGGCTACCACCTTGGGACCCACTCCAAGGCTGGCTAACTTGTGTATTAATCTTTTGTGTGGGACTGTATCAAATGCCTTGCTAAAATCTAGGTGGGCCATGTCCACAGCCCCTCCCTGGTCTACTACTTTGGTCACCCAGTCAAAGAAATCTATTAGATTCATCTGACATGACCTTTATTTTATTTATTTGCTTTTGGTAACCGGGTAGGTGCACTAGGCATAGGGATGCCTATTTTCAGGCACGACCCGGGAAACCTTCCCATCATGAATCCATGCTGCCTTGGGTCCTGTGCCCCACTGGCCTCTAGGTATTCAACAATTCTTTCCTTCAGAAGAATTCCATCATTTTCCCTACCACTGAGGTCAAACTAACTGGTCTGTAGTTTCCTGCCTCTGTCCTGCTCCCACTTTTGTGAAGAGGAATCACATCCGCCCTCCTCCAGTCCACCAGTGCCACCCCATCCTCTCATAATTTGTTAAAGAGAGTAGTCAGCGGTGTCACTAGTTCTACCTTTAGTTCCTTTAGAATTCTTGGGTGAATCCCATCAGGACCCATTGCTTTGTCCATCTTCAATTGTATTAGTTCTCTCAGAACCCTTTCTTCTGTAAATGGACTGGTATCAACCCCCGTCTTTAGAGGGTTTCTCTTGTTTGGTTTAGGTACCTTCCCCTCCTCTTCCTTTGTGAATACTGAGCAGAAATATGCATTCAGTATCCCTGCTTTTTCACTGTCACTCTCTACCCACATTCCCTCCCCTTTATTAAGCCTCATTATCCCTCCTTTGGTCTTTTTTCACTCCCTAATATACCTATAAAAGGTCTTATCCCCCTTCTTAACAGAGTTGGCTATCCTTTCCTCGGTTTTGCCTTTGCTATTCTGATGCCTTCCCAGCCTCTTTCTGCTTTAACTGATAAAGTTCTCTGTCCTGCTCTTTCTATGTTTCCTTATATTTCCTGAATGCTGTCCTTTTCTCCTTAACCTTCCCTGTCACCTCTTTTGAGAACCATAGCATTTTTTTCCTTCATTGTGTTCTGCTGATTTGCTTTACACAAAGGCTTGTTGCCTCTGTGATGGCTGTTTTGATTACTCCCCATTGTTCCTCCACCCCTCTTTCTTGCCTGTTTGCTAGTGCTTTTCTGAGGCACTCTCTCATTTTCCCAAAGTCAGCCCTCCTAAAATCCAATACTCTTGCTTTTGTATGGCTTGATTGTATGGCTGTGTTTATCGTGAACCACACTGTTTGGTGGTCGCTTGTTTCCAGATGGCTACCCACTTCTAAATCTGATACTCTTTCTTCATCCCCATTTGAGAGTACCAGGTCTAAGATTGCTCCCTCCTGAGTGGGTTCCAATACTAGCTGTCTGAGGCATGCCCCCTGTAGGGCATCAAGAATGACCATGCTCTTGGATGTGCCTGCAGCAAAGGTGCTCCAGTTAACATCTGGCATATTCAGGTCCCCCGTCAACAATATCTCCCCTTTTTCTGCCATTCTAAGGAAGCCTTCTATCATTTCCTTGTCCATTCCCTCCCCCTGAGATGGGGGTCTGTATGCAACCCCCATGCAGATTGTGGTGCCATTTCCTGTCTCCAGGGTGATGCAGAGTGCCCCATGGGGGTCCAGCAATGAGAATTGAATCCAGTGGGCAGGGTAGGAGGACTGTGATGTCTAATGAAGTAGAGGACTGGAAGGGAAGGGCACAAAAAAGGCTCCTCCAGAATATAATTCAGGACCAAGTGCAAGAGATTTCTTCTGTAACACATATGAGAGACCATGCACTGTATCTGGTCTTGTCCATGTGCTTTAATGGTAGAGAATTAATGATGGATGCAGTGTCGTAGTTGGATCTATATGTCATGCCTTTTAATATCATGGTGCCCTAATATCTACCATCACCTGTGGAAATTATTTATTATCAAGCCGAACATGACCTTTAGCTTCTTAGTTTCAAGACGATTCTTAACGTATAACTGCTGCCTGTTTGAAAGTTTCAGAAATGGTGGAATATAACTACAGTGGGGCTTTGTATCTGCCACTGATGCCTTATTATTAGTCTTTTCTCACCCTGAGGTTGTTTATGGGAGCTTTTCATGGTTTGATGGTGAGCTCTGATGGTGTATTTGACAAAGTAGGAGGGAAAAGTACATTTGAAGAAGATTCCAGTTTCCTACCAACAGTCTGACTCTCAGAACATATTACCAAGGGTATTAGAGGCCAATAATCAATGAGAGGATTGACTGAACCCCTCTGGGATGTTTGTGGTAAATATGAATAGGCCAGCCTAGGTCTTATGAACTGCAGAAAGTGTTTTTGTATGCTGCTTACAAGCAGTACATTAGGGAGATTACAAGCGTTGAGCAGCTACAGATCCCACTCCCCCCTTCACTTAGCAGCTAGCTGAGAGAGTTAAATGGGAGGGTCTATGACCAGTGAAAGCATAGTCAGGTGTGTCCAAACTCCATTTTAAGTCTTTCTTTGCTAGCAGCCCCCATGCACTGTGCCCCCCCACCACAAAGGACCAACCTGCAAAGGACAGCAGAGTCTGCCCACCAGAGTCAACCCAACAAGGCAGCAAGCAGCAAGCCACTCTGCTCCTCTGCTGACCCAAAGTGGAGCAACTGTCACCCTTCAGAACAGTCTCTGTGATGGTGATTATCATCTGCCAGGATCAATTAGGGAGTCAACCATAAACCAGAACCCCTGTTCATTGGATCCAAGGTGCCCATGTAGTGTTTGGGGGTTGCATTGCGGTGGGGGAGTTGATTCTTTCACTTGTTTGGGGCTTTGCATTGTGATAAAGAGTTAATTCCTTCAGTTGTTTGAGGGGCTGGGTTGACGTGGGGAGTTTATTCTTTTAGTGTTTGTAAAAAACAGGGGGAGAGAGACATAAAAAATATATTTCTTGGTTTTCTCATATCTATATCTGTGGTATAGCCAGTGTACATGATTGTTCCAGGGTCGTATTTGTATTTATTTGAATCATACACTGTCACCGTATCTGGGTGTGCACTATAGGGTAACTTACATGCCTATGTTCTGTGCAAAAGCTGGTTGGTAACAGATCTTGGTGTGAATTATGATCTAAACTAAGTTAATTTTAAGTTAAGTTTCTCTTTCACTAATACAGTACTTTTTAGGATGGGGTTTGGAGGGGAGGCACTCAGTTGCGGGGACTTTGGGGCACTCATCTCCAGGGATGTGTCCTGGAGGAGGGGGCACTGCCATCACACCTCCACTACCCCATAAACCCACTGGTCCAGGTAGATGAAGAGTGGTGGAGCATGGGGGGGGAGGGATAGCCATACAGAGGTTGTCATGCCCAGTACCATCCAGATGGCAAATCAGTTCACACATCTGGAGGAGGTTCAGGCACTTGACTCTGCCATGGGGGATTCTGGATCAGTCTAAGGGAAAGGATAGGTTAACATGACACCACCCAAGGGGGGGCAAAGCTGCCAGGAAGGTCATAGTAGTCAGGGATTTAATGATTAAAGGGATAGAAAGGGTGATAGAGGAGGGGTTGGATGGGAGGGGGTGGTCCATTGCCAGCCTGGAGAGTCAGCCACTCAGGATTTAAACAGAATAGGAAACATGGTGGAGAGGACACAGTGGGAACTGGGGATGCTGGTACATCTGGGTACTAATGATATGGCAAATCAGTCAGTGGAGATAATGAAGCAGAACTTCCATAGACTGGGGGACAGGTTGGAGGCACACTCAGCCTCTCTGGTCTTTTCCAAAGATCTCCCTGTATGGGGCAGGGGGGGCAGGATAGGATATGGCGTGCTGAAACATGAGTTTAACACTTGGTTTAAGGGTTGGTGGTGATACATGGGGTACCACTTTGTAGAGGACTGTGGGGGACTTCTTGGACAGGAAACTCTTCAATGGTGACAGACTTCACTTGACAAGAGAGGGGGCCAGTGCACTGGGTCAGAAGTTTGACATCTATATCAGACATTTAAACTTACTGCGGGGGAGTCTGAGTCTAGGGGAACCATGGTGGATTGTAAGCAGAAAGGGATCCTAGATAGTACTTCCTCACATCTGGAGGACTGTAGCAGCAAAAAGGGTACAAAGGGAGCAGTAGTGAGGGCCAAGGGAATGGACAGTAGTGAGAGTGAAAATAAAAGGCAAAATCACCAACAAGGGTAGGAGAAAGCATGGAAAGCAGAAGGACAGTAACAAAGTTAGACATGGGCTCAGATGGAAGGGGGTATGCCTTAACACCAGGAGCCTAGGTAACAAACTCAGCAAACTCCAGGCCCAATGGCAGACACTGAGATGGACCATGTGGCCATCATAGAAATATGTGTCACAGGTAAAAATGACTGGGAGTTGATGGTTCCTGGGTATTCGCTGTTCAAGTGGGATAGAGAAACTGGTAGAGGGGGAAGAGTTTCTGTCTTTGTCAAGGAGGACATCAAAGTGCTAGAAAATGGGTGCATTAGGGGTTACAATTTGGAGGCTGCATCAGTATGGGTGCAACTCATGGCAGCCTAAGGCAGGAAAGTACACTTGGGGTGATCATTAGTACTTCCAGGGCAAGGGGAGGAAAGGAACAGAGAACTCAGAGAAGAACCTGAAAGAGGGGTAGCAAATGGGGAAGTAGTGGTGTAAGAGCCCTGAACCTGTCAGACATTGAATGGGATTTTCCGATGACTAAGAGTGCCAGTAGTCAGTCTTGCTGGACACCTTCCAAGACTGTCTGCTGATGCCGATAATTAAGGAACCCACCATGCAGATTGCAATCCTTGATGTGATGCTCACCAACTCAGAGATGGTGGGAGCTGTTGGAGTAGGGGAGCTGCTGGGGAACAGTGAACACAACTCTGATTTGAATTGGCCCTTGGGGGCCGGGAAGCCACAACCAAGAACTGAAGTCCTTGACTTTAGAAGGGCAGACTTTGATAGGATGAGAAAACTGGTCAGGGATAAGTTAGTAGGGAGGGATGGATGACATAGGTGGGGTGGAGAAGTGATGGGGGCAATTAAGGGGGCCATCCTATAGCATCTAAGCTATGCCTAAGAACAGTAACAAAGAAAAACAGACTAAAGAGACCAGTATGATTCTCAGCAAGGGTCAGGGAAGTGGTAATTGTCAAAAGGAAGGCCTCTAATACAAGGAAAACCAGGGGAGGAAAAATGGGATGATTATCTGCAGAAAAATAGGGATGCAAAGAGAGCTGTTATGGAGGCAAAAGCAGATACAGAGCTGTATATTGTGCAGTGAGTCAAGGGACAGAGAAAAACAGTTTTTCAGATATATTAGTGAAAAAATGAAAAAAGGAGGGGGATCTTAAGGCTAGCTGATTGGGGTAGGGTGATACCGGAGGATGGGAAAAAGGCTGCTGTCCTGAATAACTACTTTTTCTCAGTTTTGACTAAGGAGGACGGTGGCTCCATGCCAGAGAATGGCATCAAAGTGGCCACTGAGTCTCAGAAATTCGATAACTATTGCTTACTAGTGAAAGGGCCCTGAAACGGCTTGCAGCACATGAGATAGATATGGCCCTTGGACCAGATGGGTTGCAATGAAAGATACTCAGGGAATTAGCAGAGGAGCTGGCTGAACCACTGTGGGTCTGTTCCACAGCTCACTTAGGTCTGTGGAAGTTCCAAGAGATTGAAAGGTGGCAGACATTGAACTGCATCATAAGGGTGGAAGGGGGTGCAAGCAGGGAACTATAGGCCCATCAGTCTAATCTCTATCATAAGGAAGATGATAGAGTCACTGATCAAGGAAGACCTACCTGGAGATCAAATGGCTCCAGAAAAGTAACAGCATGATTTTGTGGTAGGAAGGTCTTGTCAGGCTAACCTGATAGTTCTCATTGACTGGGTGACAAAAGAGTTAGATAAGGGCTGCACTGTGGATCTGCTGTACTTTGACTTCAGAAAGGCATTTGACTCAATACCTCACACATGATTGCTGAAGAAGATGGAAGACCTAGGTGTGACTAAACCCAAAGTAAACTGGATGGGTAACTGGCTAGAGGGGAGGCAGCAGAAGGTAGTGGATAATAGGATTAAATCAGAAGAGAGGGAGGTTATGAGCGGGGTTCCAAAGGGATCTGTCCTGGGTCCAGTCCTCTTCATCATGTTTGTTAGTGACATTGGAGAGAAACAATATAATAGAACCAATTCTTATCAAAGGAGATCCAATTCTCCCTGAAAATTACAGATCAATAAGTCTGATTGCCTAGACAATATTTTTGCAAGACTAGATCTGACTAGATTAAATACATGATCAGAATACCATCATGTTTTAAACATATATCAGGCAGGTTTTAGGACAGATTATTGAACCATAAATCAATGTGTTATTTTGCTTCATATCATGAAAAAATACTGTATTAAAATATGAATACTTGTTTATCTGGCATTTGTGGACTTTAAAGGTGCATTTGATGGAGTAAATAGATCACTCCTTTGGGACAAATTGTACAGTATGATTTAAAAATGAATCATACAGTTTTGAGAATGATTACTGATCTCTATTCTGATAACTGGACTACAATGAAGTATAGTTTGAAAGATAGATTCTCACATCCTTTTGATACTAATCATGGTGTGAAGCAGGGTTGTATGTTGGCTCCCTTACATTTCAATTTGTTAATTAATGATCTTCCAACTACTTTTTTGACAGAGGTCTCTCATTCTCCTTCTGTTGGAGGAACTTTAGTGCTAGTGCTTTTGTTTGCTGATGACCTGGCACTGACCTCTGTCTCTCTGGTGGGATTGGAAAGACAGCTTATGTTATTACTACAATATTGTATTAAAAATAGGTTGATTATTAATACCAAAAAGACAGAGGTCTTAAAATTAGGAAAACACAGTTCAAAATTCACATGGTGCCTTAACAATATTCCCCTGGAGGTGGTTTTTAGTTATAAATACCTAGGATTTTATTTTTCTAGTAAGTGTAAGCCAGCAAAACACATAATGTGTACATTGAAAATGTTATTCCAGTCAAAGAACGCCTTCTTGAGGTTAATACTAGATATGGAGGTTACTCTATAGCTTCCATTTTACATGCAACTGAGATGAAAATAAATCTGGCAGCTCTTTATGTAGTTGAGATATGGCATGATAAAAATGTCAAACAACTTGAAAACCGATTACCCAATTACATAGAACTATATTACAACTACCTAGATCAACAACTTCAGATATAGCTAGGGCATAATTACATCAGATAAAAGCTAAATACTTAACTCTTTCAGCTAAAGTAGCATGCTGGATTAGAAGTGCAACCTTGGATTCAAATGGGCTGACCAAAAAATGTGTGGATAAAAAAAGCATCCTGGATTATCAGAAATTATTCTTCGCTATGGCTGAAAGAGGTTTTAGATGTGTTAAAACTTATGAAGTTGGATCACTTATGGAATGATACTCTCAAGAAGATAGTTATTTTACAAGATTATGGACGATTAATTAAAAATAAACTAAAGCAAATTAATTTCATATTGATATGCAATGAATTAATGCAATGAAATTATACAGGTGGCATGAACAAAATTAAATAAATCATGTTCTAACACCATATTTACTTTAACTTTTTGACAAAAAGGATAGAGTTATCTTTACAAAGTTTTGTATTAAGCTATAGCCATCTAAATGTTTACAATACATCTTCTCCAAAAACAAATCTTCTTTTCAAGATCTATATTGTGATTGTGGCCAAAATGAGCTATAAACTCTTATTCACATTTGTCTTTATTGTCCAAGATATGAGCGTATAAGAAATACATCCACTGGACTTTATTTTTCTTTTAAGGTATTCACAAAGGAAGAGACTTGCAAGATCCCAATGAATCCTCCTTTGGATTATGTCACAGGAGACATGCTATGATACTTAAAATAGCTTTATTCTGAAACGTTGCATAATAACCATCAAGCTCATTCTCAAGATAGGTGTGAACAAAATTTGGGCTGATATTTTCCCTTGGAGTAACAGCTTTTTATAATTTCTTACAAGTTTAAAACTGTTTGTGATATTCACATATAGGATATTTTTGGAGACTATAAGCTATTTCATGTTTAAACTATTCCTGGGCAAAGACGTCCTGTTTACTTACTATACTACTCTAAATTAGAGAATAATATTTTCTAAAGCCTTACCCAATGGAATATATATTCATTTACAAAAAGATGAAAGTATATTGACTATAAAGATTGTTGTTAAGGAAATAATTTCTTCCTCCATATTTGACTTGACATCTGATAGTAAAAGCATTTTATATTCACTTGTAAACTTTTGTACTGTTATAATAGTAAATTATATAAGCTATAGAAACACAGAAACATGGACTTTGATCGCAGATAAGGATCACTTGGCTCACCTAGTCTGCCCATTTCCCTACCTACTGGATAAGCTGCAGATCCTAGTTAACCAACAGCCTATTTCTTCCTACCCACCACAAGAATTGCCTTGTGTCTGTCCCATGCATTCTTGAATTCTCCCACAGTTTTAGATCCCACAACCTCCTCAGGAAAGCTGTTCCATGTGTCCACCACCCTCTCTGTGAAAAAATACTTCCTCACCATGCCCCTGAGCCATCCCCCCCTCTGTTTTCAAATTATGTCCCCTTGTTTTTGCACATCTCTTTTTCTGAAAGATGCTACCCTCTTGGACTTTGTTGATTCCACTGAGGTACTTGAAAGTTTATATCATGTCTCCCCTCTCCCTTCTTTCCTCAAGGGTATACATATTAAACTCCTTTAGTCTATTCTCATATGGCTTCTCTTGCAGACCCTGCACCATTTTAGCTGCCCTCCTCTGGACTGCCTCCATCCTGTCTATGTCCTTGCAGAGATGGGGTCTCCAGAACTGGATGCAGTACTCCAGATGGGGTCTATATGAACTGAAGAAAGAAAAAAACAGATTGCATACATTACATTCCCTATTGCACAGTTTGGAACAAAAATTTTACTTCTTCATGTGGAAATTTAAATATGTATGTTATATTTTTCTCTTTCCTTAAAACATATGTAAAGTATGTATTGCATTTTAACTGGTTCTGTAAAATTCTATTGTAAATGACTCATCAGAAGTCAAACCAATAAAGTAACTGATTGATTAATTGACATTGGACAAGGAATCCTGGGTAGGTTACGTCTCTTCACAGATAACACAAAACAGTGTGGGAGAGTGGATAGTGATGAGGGAATAAGGGAAATACAAAGAGACCTACAGAAGCTAGTGGGGTGTTCAAAGGTCTGGTGGTTAAAATTCAATGCCAAAAAGTCCAAGGTAATGCACCTAAGGAAAAAGAACCCCGTGATGGAGTACTGAATGGGAGGGGAGAGACACAGAACTACAGCTGAGGAATGGGATCTGGGAATTATTCAGATTCTCCGGATTTCTGCACCATCATTATGGAATTACACCATCCTGGCAATCTTAGTGTCATCAGTGAACCTAAGCAGTGTACTGGAGACCTTAACTTCAAGATTATCGATAAAGATGTTGAACAACGGTGGACCCAGAACTCATCCCTAAGAGATGCCACTGTACATCCCTCTCTACATATAACAGTGTCTAGACACCACAACTATAGATTTTCCAGATTTTTTATTCACCCATGAAGTTGGTGCAATCCACAAAAATTAGCGATTCATGAAATTCATGAATTTCACGAGACATGCACCAACTTTGCCTGTGGATTAAAAAAAATAGAACCTTAAAGAAACGTACCCCACCCACTGTGCTGTAAAAATCACCTCCCACCCAAAAATTATTAAAAGCTTGACACCCCCTACTCTGCTGTCACCCTCCTCCCTCTAATCCCCTATCTATGCAAAATGCTGCTTGTAGTGAGTCTGTGCTTGCAAAAGTAACCCCCCAGCCATGCACCAAACACACCTCATCCTCCTCTCCGCAACAGAGTCCCACTCTCTTTATTAACTGGATTTGTCAAGACCCAATTCCACAAGTCTGAATCCCACCCAACCCCTCCATTTCTCACCACCCTCCTCACCCTAACCAAGCACTCACAGATCATCCTAGAGTAAAGAAAATGGTCCCCCAGTAAAGAACATTTGCTCTTTTCTGTGTCCATCTCATAATGGTGGGAATGAATAAGAGATGTCTTTGCTCCAAGCATAACCTGATTAGCTGAAAATTCAACCAGTCAGGTTTAACTAGGAGCAAAGACACTGCTGCTCATTCATTCCATTATAATATGGACACTGAATAGAGAAGACACTGTACACTGGGAGACCAATTACTTTATTCTGGGTTGATTTGTGGATGCTGGGGTGAGGGAGGCTGGTATATGAACAAAAATGGTAGTGTTACATAATGTGGCTCACACTCAGATCAGGTGATGCACTTGGCTCACTAGCTGCTCTTCCCTTGGGCTCCTACTTACCCCATCAGTAATCCATCCTAATCGGGATTTTATCGGGTAATCATGCTTTACAAACTGCTGAATCAGTCTCTACTCTGCCTATCCATGAGGATCCTATTCTTTTTTATATCGCAATCAACATATCTTAGCCTCAATGGAGGCAGAGATGAAATTGGCCCTGCAGAGGCACACACCTCTGGTCTCGCCAGAGAAGCAGGCCAAGAAAGCGAAACCACACAAACAAGCTCCTTCTAAGCAATCTAGCACCTTGCCTCTACCAGTGCCACTCACAGAAGAGAGATTTCTGCAGGAGTTGATGCCTTTCAAAGAAACTTTACAAGATATTGCTTCAGATCTCAAAAATGTAAGGAGTGAGCTGGGCGACCTAAAAATCCAGCTCTCAGATGCTGAAGCACACACTTGCTCTTTAGAATCCTGGAAGAATAGATCTGAACCAGAAATAGTCAAGCTTAAACAACAAATAGCTAAACTGCAGCTAAAAACTGAAGGCCTAGAGAGAAGAAGCCGGAGGAATAACATTCTGATTTTCGGCTTGCCAGAAGACGAAGAGGACACCTCTGCTATCTCCTTCACTCAGAAGCTGCTGGCTAAGGTTGCTGGCCCATCTCCACATAATCCTACCTATCTGATCGAATGAGTTCACAAGTCCCTGAGACCAAGACCACTAGATTTTGCCCCTCCCAGACCAATGATCATCAGGCTGCTAAACTACCTCGAAAAACAGCATATTCTGGCCAAAACTTGAGAGCCACAAACAATACACTGGGAGGACAAAACATTGCGCATCACACAAGACTTGCCCTTGGAAACACAACAGAAGAGAGCCACCTTTCATACCATTGTGTGCAAGTTAATTGCAGCCAGTATCAAATTCTGCATGGCTTACCCAGCTCGTTTTCAGGTTTTGGTGGATGGCTTCTTGCTGTTGTTTGATTTGGTCCCACAAGCTCAAGTGGGGCTCTGCATGAAGATGCACTCCCTTTTCAAATCCCCCTGAAGACCCTCTCTCAAATGTAGTTCTGCTCTTTCAACCTTTCTGGGACAGACTTTGGTGCCTACCGTTGTTGTTGCCCTGAGGTTCAGTGATTGATGGTAATGACCGTGCTCCTAGTACTAAAAATCTTTATTTTTAGACAGGAGATTGGTGGATTTTCACATCATTAGGACAAAGTCCTGTTTACAAGATGGTCCTGTAGAAAACAGTTTCAAAAATCAACATCCATATAACAATTCATATAAATACAGTACCATTTTACATACTTACACCATTCTACATTCACTAATACAAATAATCAACAATACAAACAACCAACAATACTTAATATACTACAATCATAAAGTGCATGGAACATTGTATACATAAGTATCCCCATATTTCAACCTACTTCAAGCAAATTCATTACGAAACCCAAACTCCTAATTGATAGTACTACAAAATACAATTATTCAGCCCTACTTATCTAACCATAACACTTACAACGGACAGCAAATTCTAATTTTGTATCAGTTATAAAGGATTTTACATCTATATGTATTTTATGAGTCACAGACTTCATTGAGTTCCATAATCCAATAGCAATTTGTGCAAATCTCATATCACTATATTTGTTTTTAAACTTGGGACGTACAAATTCTCTCAAATTTATACTTTGCAAATATTGATGGTATGATTTCTTTTCCAGTTTATCATAAAGATAACTTGGTTGCTCTAGATTCAGAACTCTATAAGTCTGTACTGTCCAAACTAATTTCCTCTTAATATCTTGTGGGAACCACCCAAGTTCCTCATACATTCACAACGATGAGCATGCAAATCCTTCTTTGTACATTATGTCAATTTTTGCCAACATATTTTTGGTGGCAAAACCATATACATGGTTCCCATACTCAAGTACTGGAATGAGAAGTTGGTTTGCTATAATTTTCCTCATATGTTTGTTCATGCAAAAACGTGAGTGCCTAAACACCCCCAGCCTTTTATTTATTTTTGAGATTGTGTCAATTATATGGTAGTCAAATCTTAAATTCTAATCTACACATACACCTAGATATTTGTATTCTGATACTTGGGATAGAACTTCATTTTTTATAGTGTTTATCTCCACTACATGTCCTGCCAGAAATTATGTGGTGATGGGTTCTGATGTTGGCCCGATTCTGGACAAATGTTTAATCTGGCATGGCCTAGTGCATCAAGTTACAAGACTGCCTGTCTTTTAATGATGGGACCTGCTTGATTTCTGAATATTGATTCCCCAGGGACTGTTTTTTCCATTACTCCAGTCCTTCTGGCTTTCTAGACCCCCACTGAACTGATCCATCATCTGCATGATTACCGGGGGACTCCAATTGTTGCATTTCACTGTTATTGGTTGTAGTTGGTACATGTTTTTTATATCTGTAGTGGGTTCTTATATTACATTAGTCCCCAATTCCAAATCAGAGCTAATTGGAAGATCACTCAGCCATGATTTTGCTCTTTCCTTATTTTCTCAACTTTTTTCCCACTATTCTCCTGGACTAACCTCCTTTCATTCTCATTTCACTATTCCCTCGCTTTTCTTGTTCTCTACTAATCTGAGCTGTTTGGATTCTCATGGCAGCCCTCTGACTCCACTCTCTGTGCTTATCTCAGCCCAAGGGTCCTGGACGAGCTACAATTAATGTTTCACTATGGATACAGGTTGGTAACCACCTTGCTTTTATAGCAGGATTTTTGTCATAGCCTGCTCAATTCAGTTGCTTGATCTGTTTGTTTGTATATTGGATTGCTGGGGGGAGGGGTGTAGTGGTTACATGATGACCAGCTTCACGTACTGGATTGTTTGGGGGTGTACCCTGGCTACCCCCTGGATTGTATTATTCTGTCCTATTTTGATTATATTTACACTATGGGTATTGTTGGGCTGCTCTTTTGTTGGGTGGAATCTGTTGGATCCAGCTCAGATTCAATACCTAATGGATAGCACAATGGGGATTTATAACCTGCATCTGAGTTTTAACAGTGGGAGGGGGCTATTCAGGGTCAAAATGGGTTTGCTCACCACTGATCGCTGCATTACATGTTATGGGGACTCGACAGATGGTATGGGAGTGTTTGTACATAGGTTTATTAGGGAATCCATGGGGGGGGGGAGTTGGGATCTCAGAATCATGATTATTCAACAAGCTTTATACCTGCTCAGAGTATTGTCTTCTTATGATCACCCAGCTAGAACAGTACTGCATTTAAGCCATTTTGTACTATGGATGTTACCTGTTTGGAGCAAGCGGGTCCTAAAGCATCAGGGAAAAGGTCAGGGGGAGGGTGTGAGGTGCATATTGAGAATGTCATATATCTTGTGTTTATACTGCTATACCACGACAATGATTAGTGTGATAACCAAATTTATCGCTTGGTATGTTAGAGATGCTTGTGAAGCCACTAAGAGATACCAAATTATTAAACACGTTTTGCTTTTGCATACCAATATATCATCATTCAAGAGAGCCACTTACTTCCCATGGAAGCCAATGGTTTTCATAGACAAGAAATTGGCAAATTTTTGCCTCCAGAACATCGACTGATAGAAAGGGAACTACCATTCTGGTGAATAGCTTGGTACCTTTCGAAGAGAGTCTGACTACTGCAGACACACAGGAGAGATACACTCTGGTCAAAGGTATGCTTGGTCATGCTGAGTTAATACTAGGGAGCATTTATGGTCCAGTAAACAGTCACCCTGCTTTTTTTCCAGGAATTACTTGATAAATTGACCCCTTACATGTCACTCCTAATAATTTTGGGGGGAGACTGGAATCTTCCACCCACCCAAGACCTAGACTGGTCTAACTGTCCCCTCAGACCTTTGTCAGCAACCCAAAGAGCATTAAATGAGTTTCTTGACTCCATAGGATTATGAGACACATGGAGATTACTAGATCCCTCATCTCGTACCTTTTCATTCTATTCCACGCTTCATCATTCCTCATCCCGATTAGACTATGTCTTGATCAGCCACTCTCTCCTGTATGGTCTTTACAATACAGGAGTGGAGCCTATCATCCTATCAGATCATGCAGTGGTCTGGGTCTCACTGATATTAGATGCTAGCTTTCAAAGGGATACATTTTGGCAGCTGAATACTCAGCTCCTCAAGGAGGAATATGTTATCTCTAAAATTCCCTCTCTCATTCAGATATTCATGGCTTCCAATCTCAACTCTCTTCCGAGAGTGGATCACAAATGGTGTGCTCTTAAGTGTTTTTTAAGAGGGGAATTCATCCGGATTGCCTTCATGTGTAAACAGCGTAGGGAAGCAGGATCCTTATCTTTACTAGCCCAAATCCGTCTCTTGGAACGATCTCTCTCCACCACCTCCTCTCCTGACTCCTTGCAAACCCTGCTTTCCTTGAGAAACAAATACTCCTGTCTCTTACAGGATAAAGCAGAATTTTCAATAGTAAAGACCTAGGTGAATTATATAGAACATGTAGAAAAAGCAGGCTATTTGTTGGCCATCCATCTTAAGAAACTGGAGGCCTCCAGAAATGTACCTGCGATCAGTGCCCCTGACGGCTCAACTAAAACCCATCCCAAGGAAATTGTGAACATTTGTAAACAGCTCTACTCCTCTCTCTACAATCAGCAGTTGTCTCCCCCCACTGAAAGTGGATTTATCAATGCATTCAAGCTCCATGACACTACCATGTCTCCCAGCCCCACAACAAGCTATCTTATCTGCCCCTCTCTCTCTACAGGATGTGGAATCTGCTATTAACACCCTTGCACTGGACAAGGCTCTGGACCCTGATGGCCTACCATCAAATTTTTGTAAACTGTTTGTCAAAGACCTAGATCCTACCCTACTTCGCTTCTATCATTACATGTTCTCTGGAGAGGCCCTGGACCCCTCCATATTGGAAGCCTCCATCATTCTTCTCCCAAAACCAGACAAACACCCTCACTGTCCATCAAGCTATCAACCAATCTCACTGTTAAATTGTGATATCAAAATCCTTGCCAAAATACTTGCTACCTGAATTGAGAAGACATGGTCCTATCTCCTTAGTCCAGAACAAGTGGAGTTAATCTCAGGAAGATCTTCTTTGGATCATATACATAAACTCTCTCATATTCTTCAGGCAGTAAAGGCCTCCCCAGTGTCAATGGCATTAATCTCTCTAGATGCAGAGAAAGCCTTCAACAGGGTGGACTGGGATTTTCTGTGGTCAACTTTGAAACTAATGGGCTTCCCCTCAGACTTTATTCACTGGATCCAGACTCTATGCTCCTCCACATCTGCTAGAATACATTGCAATGGAGTCCACTCATCTCTTTTCTCCCTTCATACTGGTACATGCCAAGGATGCCCGCTTTTTTCCTTCCTCTTTAACCTATATTTAGAACCCTTAATTAGGAGTCTAAAATCTTCTCTTAATGTCATTGGTATCCCTGTAGGTAATATGGTTTCACAGCTCTCGGTCTATGTGGATGACATTCTCCTGCATCTCTCCAATCCCACTTCTTCTCTATCAATGGTGCTGGAAACCATTGATACTTTTGGAAAGTACTCAAACTATGAGCTTAATCTAAACAAGATGGAAATCCATCCCCTCGATCATAACACAGTCAAGCTTTTACCAAATTTGGTATGAAGTGGTCTCCCCAGTTCATTAAATATTTGGGAATTTTAATTACCTCCAATCCTTCTCTATCCCGAAAGCTTAACCTCTCAGACCTGTGGAGTAATATCCAACAAGATTTAGCATTTTGGAAAAGTTTCCCACTCTCATTTTGGGGCAGGATTAACATTATCAAGATGAATGTACTTGTTGTTTCAAGAAGCCAGCACTCTTTATAAATGGCCATCGGTATATGTATTTAAATATCTGCAGATTTCCCATATGTTAATGAAGCACTTTGGTACAGGGCCTTGGTCTAGTACTCTGTCATCTATACTAAAGCCATACATTGTATCTCTTCTGACTTCCCATTTAATAGCATATGTATATGCCTTTTTGCAGACTACACTGGCTCAGTTAGAAAATCAAAGATGTTATTGGTGGGACCAGTCACTGCCAGCAACTACGTATTCTAGAAATTGGACGAGAATCTGGAAACATTTATATAGATATATTAAATGGGATAGGTATAGATTTATGCAGTTTCAAATAAATCACAATTTGTTTTACACTCCAGTTAAGTTAAACCGGATAGGCGCCCTTACTTCTGAGCTCTGTACCAGATGTGCAAAACTCCCAGGATGCCTGCTACACATGTTGTGGACATGTGAGAGAATTTCTCCATTCTGGAACAACATCAAATCCTGCTTTGACCCACTGTTGTCTCTGTCAGATAAGTTTAGTCTGGAGGTATGTATCCTAGGAGATTATGCCACCCTTCAGGGCCGATCTCAGCAATTATATATGGCACTAATCTCAGCATGTGCCAAAAACATAATACTCTGGCACTGGAAAGATGCAATCACCCCCTCTTATACTGAATGGTATAGAGAAATAATGTTTGCTATACAAGCAGAGTGAGTTGTAGTGGGATTGTCGAATAATATGGAAAAATTCAAACAGATCTGGGACCCCTTACTAAGTTTGTTGTTGATCTGGAGCGAATAGGGCAAATCTAACATTGTAGCTCCTTACTATCCGGTGACAGTCTAAGAGTTCTTGAGGCGAACTATATGTGATATAAGAAAAACAGTATTACCTATTGGCAGTCGGGGTGGGTTGGAGAGGGGGGGAATGCAGGCATCTGTTTATCCTGTTGTACCTTACTCAACTGGAAATAATATTAAGAGGTAATTTTTTTCTTTCTTCTTTCTTTATGTAAATGGTTGTAATGTATGTAGACTAGAATGTATGTTGGATGCCTGTAACATTGTGGTGGGGAAAAAATAGAAAAACCTAATAAAATATATTCAATAAGAAAATAAAAGATGAATGTACTTCCTAGACTCTTCTATCCCCTTAAAATGCTTAATATTTGGCTACCCCATTCTTTTTTAAATGTATTCACTCAGATATTATTTCATTTATTAGGCTAGATAAAGTTGCTAGAAGATCCTATCTTAAATTAAGCCAGCCCAAGGAATCTGGAGGGCTACATCTTCCCAACTTCTTGCTATATTACTGGTCTAGCCACCTTAACAAATGTAGGAAATGGTTGTCTATACCCCAGCTTCTACTTCAACAGGATTATATTCCTATTTGGCTGCAAATTGAATCCGATCTATTCTTCACACTCAAACTATCCCCTGTTACAATTCTCTTCTCCCCGGTGAAAGCTATGCCAAAATCACTACACTCATCCCAAATTGGGGTCAGGCTCAGAGGCTTTTCACAAATGCATGGAAATCTTAAGATGACTCTGGCCCGTGATTTCTCCCAACCAATACTTTCCAATTTAAATATCAAAATAGGAGGAATTCTGCTCTCCTGAACCTGGTTCCCGATGCCCCTTAAATACACTGTTTCAGAGTTTTACTCCCTTACCTCCATCCTGTCCTCTCCAGAGATTCTGGCGAAACTTGGACTACTGCCAAAATATATTTTCAAATTCTACCAGCTTCAGCATCTTTTGGTCAAAATGTTTGGGCCACAACCCCTACCTTCTCATTTGGGAGACTTCTTGCAGCAGATAAGTGGTCCGGCCTGCAGGCCATAGGGAATCTCTTTCTTGTATAAGCATCTGCTCTCAAGCTCCCAATCTCCATCTCCAGTGGGCTGCAAGGTGTGGGATGCTCTTTTACCCAATTTAGAAATTAATTGGCCTCAACTCTGGAAGGACCTATATGTCTATGTCATCCAAGACTGGTACAGGATCACCCAGTATCCAAAATAACATGTATTACACTCTAATCAAACTCGACAAAATGGGACGCCTTCCCTTGAATACATGCTCCAGGTGTGGTAAGGAGAATGACTCCCTCCTACATATCTTTTGGTCTTGTGAGAAAGTATCTCCCGTGTGGAAACGAATCAAAACTACATTAGACCCGCTCCTAGGTCTACAAGGCCTTTTTTCCCCTGCTATCTGTGTCATTGGGGACTTCTCTCAAATTCCAATAAAAGAGAGAAGATATCATATGGATCTCATCTCCTTAGCTGCCAAAAAACTAGTGCTTAGACATTGGATGGATCAAGCTCCCATTTCCTACTCAGAATGGCTACATGCGATATCTTTTGCCCTCCATACAGAACAACTAATTGCCACTGTCCACCATCGTGAACCCTCATTTATTAAAAAGTAGGGGAAATTATATGCCCTTTACCTGTCTTGATCCCCTGTATCAGTATTCCCAGACACCTCTACAATTTCTGATGAACATTACCTAATTGGTGGTTATCTTACCCATTATAGATGTAGTTACTTTTATGGAGTATGCACCTCGCTGGGGAGGTTTGGGGTTGGGGAGGTGGGGTTGTAGTGTGGGTAGAAGGTATTATTTTATCTGGTTTTTTACCTCTGTTTAAATGTGCTATGTCACATTCCTTGCTGTGTTATTGTTGTAATTGTTATAATCTTAATAAAATCTTTTCAATTAAAAACAAAAACAAAAATGTGGCTCACAGGTATTAAAACTTATTAGGCATCCATATAAAAGTTCCCTGGTGCTTCAAGGGTGTAATCCCTTTTCATCAAGGGGCCAAGGCTCTTGTTAGTTGAGCTGTGGCCTTCATTTATCTGAATCAGAACCCTGAAATAATAAAAAAAAATATGTATGACCCAGTTCCTATAGTAATTTATGGAGCAAATCCCCATGCTCCCCATTTAATACATCATAATAGAAGCTAGCATGAGGGTGGTGATGAAGACAAGGAAGTGGAAGGGATCAGCAGCTCAGCTCAATGGAGCCAAAATTTGATCCCTTCCTTACCTAAAATATGACCTTAAAAATTACTCTTTTTATATGGATGAACTCTGGGCAAGGTGAGGCTTCTTACCGTGACATTCAGGTCTGTTAGGTAGGGGAGATCTCTGTGGCCGGTGGGTGGCTGAGTCTCCAATGCCCCTCTGATTGGGCCCTTATTCAGCCTGTAGATTATTGTTGGCCTGTTGCTCTGAGGAAGAGAAAGGTGGAATTTTACCTTTCAGGCTGCAGTACTGAACTAGGGCTTATTACCAGGGCTAGCCTGTGATCAGACGGGAACTCAGTGGGGTGCAGACTGGTGGATGGTGTGTCCCCCGGGGATTCCTAGAGTTGTTCTGTGGGGGGAGTCAGTAGGCCCTCTCCTCAGGGGCCCATATCTACTGGCAGTGGCCTGCAGGATTTAGCCTTCCGGGATGGTACCTATGGTCTAAGGCTCTGGAGTGGCATTGAGAGGAGAAGAGTGGAAAAAGGAAACTGGACTTGGCTACCTGAGAACTGTTCTGGTGGCTCATACGTTTCACAGGAATTTTATTATTTGACTGTTGAGACAGTGAGGGTACCTCAAACAGACTGAATTTCTCCACATACTTATTGAGCGTTGTTGGTGAGTGAGGAGAGCAACTTTGGTTTTTGCTCTTTGGACTGGAAGAGGGTGAGTGCTTCTCTGTGTAAAATCAATTAGCTGAAGTTGGTGTGATTTATATATTTGGAACTGGTCCTGTGCTAAAATATTTCTGGACATTTTAATTGCCCAACTTTAGATCCAAGGGTTGGGATCCTTTGGCTATGTTCTAGTGGGGTGGTTTAGTGATTTGAGTACTTGGGTAGTTTAATGTATTATTTAAATAACTAGAAGCATATATAATTTTGGGTTTTGCTTCGTTATTGTAGTAGTGTTTAGAAAGTGTGTTGGGAAGACTTAATGATGGTCAGGCATTAAACTCATGGAATTGCATCCTTTTGAATGCCCCTATCTACCTACTGGAATCTACAAAAGATGTCAAGCCTCAGGAATCATCAGAAGGCGTAGGAGAAGGGGAGAACTGGGTCTGGTGGGGGAAGGGAAAGGTGAAGCCAAATTAGGGTAGTGGGGATGATGAGAAGCCCTGGGGTGAAATGGGAACAGGACAGGGGTACTAACTGTCTTGTTCTCATACCTAAGGGCTCAGCAGTCACTGGGCAGGTGTTGAGGGCTTTCTCAGCATCTCATCCAACCCAGTCAGTGCTATGCAATGCCAGATCTATTAGTAACAAGGCAGCCATTATAGATGATCTTGTTGGAACAACAGATCTGGCATGTATCACTGAGACCTGACTGGATGAAAATGCAGGCCCTCTACTGGCCTCTGCTGCTCAGCCTAGGTTCTCAGTAATTCACCGCCCGAGGTTAGATTGTAGGGGTGGGGGTGTAGCCATCTTTTTTAAGACCAAACTGAGCCTTGTGGGTGTTCAAGTGGGGCACACCAGATCCTTGGAGTGTGTCATGGGAGAGGGTGTAGGCTGTAGGATACTCCTCATTTACCATCCACCAGGTGATGATGGAGAATTCCTACAGGAGATAGCAGACTTCATCATCGACATGGTACTGGAATCCCCCAGATGGATGATTCTGGGGGACTTCAATATCTGGGTCGACGTTGAACTCTTGCAATTTGGTCAAAATCTCCTCCAGCAAATGATGATGCTGGGCCTTACACAGGTGGTTACCTCCGCTACCCATATAGGAGGTCACTCATTGGATCTGGTGTTCCTTCTGGGAATGGAGATCTCAGACTTGGGAGGTGGAATCAGTCAGTTGGTCTGACCATCACACCATAGAGTTCAGTTTTGGGGCTCCCCCAATGGACCTGCCTCTACGGAGATGGTCCAGTACTACCCTTTAAGGCAAGTTACCCCAGATGGTCTATTGACGGTCTTGGACCTATTGGGATTGCTGGGTGAATGCATGAGTCTGGGGGATCTTGTGCTTGCCTATACTAAGGTGATGGGAGATGCCCTGGACTTGATTGCTCCTGTTCGTGTTCGGCCACTCACTCTTCACCCAAGGTCTCCCTGGTTTGACGGTTCCTTGAAGGAGTTGAGGGGAGTTGGTCAAAGGATGTAAAAAGCATGGCGTAAATCCAGCCTAGATGCTGACAGGCTTAAATTGATGGAACATTATAGGGACTATCAATCAGAAATCACCAATAAGAAGGCAGAGTTCCTGTCCAAGGAGATTTCTGCAGTGCAGAATTGACCTGTTCAGCTTTTCCAAACTGTTGACAGATTGTACAATCCAATCTGTCTCCAACCCAGAAGAGCCTTTTCTCTGGTTAAGTATAAGGAGCTTGATCGATGTTTCACAGATAAGGTTGCCAGCATCGGGTCCGGTTTCGCCCCGGCTCTTCCTATAAGGGATTGCGGAGGTTGATGAGAGGTAGTGAGCGCTTGGTCTGTCTGGATGGATTTCAGCCTACTGGAATTCATGGACACTGTGAAGATCATCCAGGCTATGCGCCCAACCAGTTCTGGTTTGGATCCAGGACCTACCCCCCACTTTTTTAGTGGGATGTGTAGATGTCATCTGCCCGATCCTAGCTGAAATTGTCTGGAGGTCCATGGAGAAGGGAGGTCTTTCCAGATCCCCTCAAGGAGGTGGTCATATGACCACTCCTTAAAAAGCCCTCCTTGGATCCTGACTGTAAAGCTAACTACTGGCTGTCTCTAACCTGCCCTTTCTTGGTAAGGTTATTGAGAAGGTGGTTGTGTTGAAATTGGAAGATCACCTTGTAACCCACAATGTCTATGAAACTCTCCAGTCCAGATTTAGGAAGAGACATAGCATGGAGTCTGCCCTTGTCTGGGTATTAAATGATCTCCTAATGGTAATAAATTGAAAGGCCTGTACCATTCTGGTCCTTCTTGATCTATCAGCAGCTTTTGACACTATGGACCATGGTGAGCTTTTGGAGTCCATGCAGGTCCTTTGTGGGCTGTCGGGTACAGTCCTCAATTGGTTTCAATCTTTCCTCCTGGGCAGATCTCAGAGAGTGGTTCATGCAATTTATTCCTCTAACACCCTTCCTCTGTTCTGTGAGGTACCACTGGGTTCCATATTGGCACCCATGCTGTTCACAGTGTACATGCTGTCATTGGAAGACACTATTAAGTGTTACAGTTTGAGTTTTCACTGCTATGCAGATGATACTCAGCTGTATATGTCCTTTTTAGCCGGACAGGTTGATGCAGTTTCAGTGCTTAACAACTGTCTCACTGGAATCAAAGACTAGATGAGCACTAGCTGGCTAATAATGAATCTGAATAAGACTGAAGTATTGGTGGTGGACCCTAGTCGTCCAGGGGTGGGTTTGGGGGCTGGACAGGCAGGTATAGCATTGCTGCAGTGACTCCCAGATCGTGAAGACCACCACAGTGACAGGAATTGGGCAAAATCCACCTGTCGCTGTGGTGGTCTGTTTGGCGATTGGGACTGCCTTGCTGGGTGTTTGCCCTCCCCCGTGGTCCAACTCCGACTCGGAGTTAGAATCCTAGAGATTGGGGGGTGTGGGGGCAGAGACACACACATGGGAGGATGGGGGTCCTGCCCCCCCAAATGGATGCACAGAGGCATCCCCGACATTGCAATGCTGACAGTCGGCACTGCGACTGTCGCTGTTGAGGATGTCTCCATGCTGACTGTCGGTGTGGCATGGGTAAACTGGACAGACATCAGACCTATGGCTTGATGGTGTTCAACTAACTACCCTCAGACCAGGTACATAACCTGGGTGTTATTTTTGATGACGGCTTGACCCTGAAATCTCAGGTGTTGAACATCATTAAATCCTCATTTTACCATATGTGGAATATCGCCTAGGTGAAACACCTGTTTCCCGCGGATGACCTTCCAACTTTGGTCCATGACTTCATTACCACCCATCTTGACTACTGCAATGCCCTCTACCTAGGACTTCCTTGGGTTAATATCCACCACTTGTTGCTGGTGCAGAACACTGAGGCCAGGTTATTGACTGGTACATCAAGGACCAGTCATATTCCACCTGTGCCTGTTCAGTGGTGGATCACCTATAAGGATGGCTTATTAACCTTTAAAGCCCTACACGAACAGGGACCTGATTACCTGAAAGATCTCCTGACTCCCTGCTCCCCCCTTTGTCCTCTCCAATCCACCGATGAGGAATTGCTAGAGATTCCCAGTGTTTGTTTAAAGATTTCTGGTGCTCGTGCTTTTTCTTTTGCAGCACCAACCCTGTGGAATTCTCTACCTCATCGGTTAAGGGAATACCTGACCATCAATAAATTGAAGTCCATGCTGAAAACTTATTTATTTAGCTTAGCCTTCCCTGATTGTTTTTTTTTTTGTTGTTGTTAGTCGTTTAACCAGGACTAGCACACTAAGTTGAAAGCTTTTTCACAGGTGCAACCTGGGAGCACAGGGAGGTTAAGTTTCTTGCTCAGGGTCACACAGTCTGCAAGTGGAAGCTGTGGGATTCAAACCCAAGTCTGGTCTGCTGGATGTCAGTATTTATCTGATAATTAATGGCCTAAACAGATGTAATTCATCACATCAATTACTATAAATTAAATACAAATTGAGTTCTCCTTGTTAAAGCCCTTTAAACCTCACACAATTTCTCTCATTAACTAAAAACCTTTTATATTACACGATGTATTCTATTTCTAATAAATTGCATATATAAATTAATAATACTAAAACACTTTATCCAACAGTGAAACAGAACAAAACTATAATCCAATAGAAGGAATTCTCGGGAGGAAGAAAAAGAATAGTTATATTCTCCATACTAAACCTAAAATATCGGAGTATTTAAATCCAATGTCTCATATTTATATAGTAGCAGTTATTACCTTAAAGGATAATTCCAAGTATCTACACCAACCTATTTCAAACCATAACAAGAAAACATGATAAATTTATTTACGGTCTTTTAAATACGGATATAACTCCAAAGGCCCATTCAGTCCCGGACTTTTGTTGGCTTTTAGTGTTAAAATCCAATAATTTTCTCTTTTTAGTACTAGATTATTATAATCTCTACCTCTTGGATTTTTATTCACCTATCCTATTGCCATAAACTTGAATGTATGACGTTCAGGCTCGCTTGCCGTAATAACATGTGCTGCCGGAGCATAAGTAATATCCCCTCTCTGAATGGCTCGTATATGTTCTACAACCCTAATCTTAAAACTTCTAATAGTTTTACCTACATAAAATGCATCACAATCACATTTTGCCAAATAAATAACTCCTTGTATATCACAACTGATGAACTGTCTGACTTCAAATCTTTTATTACTGTTGGGGCTAGAGAAACAACTCTCCTGTATCATAAAATCACAGTAAATACATCGCTTACATTTAAAATTCCCTTTTTTATTGTTAAGCCATGTTTCTTTTGATTTAATTTCATAGTGGCTCTGTGTTAATAAATCTTCTGAAGTAGGAACCTTTTTGAAACATAATCTCATTGGCTTCCTAACCATTTTATATAGTCCTGGTTCTACTCCCAGCACATGTCAATGCTTGCTTATTACATTTTCAAGCTCCATCGCATGTGCTGAGAATTCTGTCACATAATTAAAATGATATTCAATGTCTTGATTCTTGTTGATATTTTGCAAGAGATTATTCCTTTCAGTATTCCAAGCCTTATAATGGGCTTCCCTTATATTTCTTTTATCATAGCCCCTCTGTATTAGTCTATTTGTTAATTCCTCTGCTCCTCTTTCAAAGTCTTCTATGTCTGTGCAATTTCACCTAGTTCTAAGAAATTGACCAATCGGTATGTTCCTTTTTACATGCATAGGGTGACAGCTATTAGCTCGAAGGATAGTATTACTGTCAACTTCCTTGCGATACAAAGCAGTTTTAATTTCCCTATTCTCTGTATAGCCAATCATTAAGTCTAAAAATGTGATCTGTTCCTTCGAATGAGTTACTGTGAATTTTAAGAAAGGATTAGTTTTGTGTAGATATTCTACAAATAGTTCCAAACTATCCTCATCCCCCTTCTATAAAATAAATATGTCATCAATAAAATGTTTCCAACATATCATATATTTATGAAAATCATTCACATCATTATTAAAAATAAAATCTTCTTCCCATTTCCCCACAAATAAATTGGCAATAGACGGTGCACATGTTGCTCCCATGGCTGCTCCCTGTATCTGTTAAAAAAGTTCCCCATCAAATGTGAGCATATTACACTTCAAAATACATTCCAAAAATGTAATAATATATCAGAGTTACTAATATTCACATTATTCAGAAAAGAAGCCACTGCATCTAATGCTTCCTCATGTGGAATATTGGTGTAAAGTGACTCAATGTCCATTGTAATTAAGAGTCCATTCTCTGGTAGTGTCACTTGTTCAAGGAAGTTTAAAACCTCTTTCGTGTCCTTTATATATGAAGGTAAATTCCACACTAAAGGTTTCAAAAATGAATCCACATATCTCGATAATGCTTCTGTAAGAGAACCTATACTACTGACTATAGGATGTCCAGGTGGATTTTCCAATGTTTTGTGAACTTTTGGAAGAATATAGAAAGTGGCCTTGGTGGAATTAGAAACAGTGAGGTAGTTCTTCATATCTTGATTTATAATTCCCTTTGTGAAAGCACCTTCCTTTATCTCGTCAATCCCATATTTAAATTCATATGTTGGATCATCTTTAAGTTTTATGTAGTATTGGGTATTATAAATTTGTCTCCACACTTTAAATATATAATTGTCTTTGTCTATTAGGACCACTGCTCCACCTTTACCCGCCTGCTTAATCACTATTTCAGTGTCCTTTTGTAATGTATAAATGGTTTCCCTTTCAATTTTACTCAAATTTTGAGATAAAATATTATTTGATGGGGTGCATAAGGCTTCAATATCTTTTTCAACCAATTCTTTAAAAATAGTCACTGCTGCACATGGGGGTGGGGCACCAAACTGACGGATTCTTAAAGCCAATTGATTCCTTTGTATCTTGTCCCATTTCTATTAAACCCAGCATTTCTCTTTGGGAATAAAACGCTTTAATACTGAGGTTTTTTTTTTGACAGTTTAAATGTAAATCTATTAAAGTCTGTACCCGATTTAAAGGGGTCATTGGTGCAAAGTCCAGTCCTTTTTTGAGTAAGTCCATCTCTCCAATTGTCAAATTATGCTTCAATAGATTGATAATCTGGTTTATAGAGGTATCAGAAAAATCATTTCTTACCTCCTCTGTTGATTCTGACCCCTGTTCACAAAAGGCTTTCTCCATTAATTCCACCCCCTGCAATGTCCTCGAAAGCTCCTGTTGCCATATTGTCTTATTGTTTCTTCTCCCACATCGAGTTCTCTTTCTCTTCGAAATTCCCATGTTTCTTCCTGGAACCTTGGACTTCTTTGCAGAGGTGGTGGGATATAAGGTGCAGTATAAGTTTGATGTTCCCCCACTGGTTGTGAATCCGTTATCAATTGTTCCTTCTGAAAAGGATGTGCATTAACATTTTCTCCCTCTGTATCACTGTGATGTGTGCTAAAATCTGTGGAATATTCAAATTATACATTTTTATTTTTATTCTTTAAAATACTTTTCCTTTGATTATTTCTCCACTTGAAAATAGTTCCTCTTTCAAAATTCCCTTTGTCACATTGGAACTTAGTCATTTTAATATTTTGTATTTCTGAGTCTAATTTTGAAATAGATTCGTTAAGCCTCAAATTTAATTTGTCAAAATCCAGATGTGTATGAAATCTCAAAACTTCTGCTTCATGCTTTTTAATTTCTTCCTTAAGTACAGCTTCTCTTTCTTTGCTATACTTAACAATGAGCTGCATGAGTTTCGAACTTGCATCCAATAAAACATTTTCCCACTCCTGTATGAACAATGGACTTTCAGTCCCACATGCTGGTTCTTTTAACAATCTTAAACCTCTGGGGACCCTTTTTACTTCTAGGTATGCTTCTAAATTTGTGCTGTTCCAAAAAAGTCATCTTAATTGATGTGTAGACTTTTCTAAAGTTCTCAAAGCTTCTACAGGTGACAGCATACCTTGTGAATCCACTGTATGTCCAAGTTCAGGATTTAAAAATGGATTACAAACATTCGAGGTCTTGAGTAATTGTTCCACATAGGCCAAAGGATTTGACTGGATTTCATTGCTTGTTGAACTAAATACCAAATTCAGAGTGTTCTCAAGAGACATCTTCACTTGTTTTGGTAATGGTCAAAAAATATTTTTATATATCAATACCGTGTATATTCTTGCGTTTTACAGGGTAAGGCTACAGGTAAGGTAAAGCTTTTGGTCACAAAAATAAAAAAACCTTTACCTGTAAATCATTCCTTCCCCCTAACCCATGCATGTCACTCAAACAGAAAGTACTATTGTTCCAAATTAGTGTGCACTGGGAAGTAGTGCACCAAAACCAAACAAATTGCTTGCCACACAAAAGGTTTTGGGCACATACAACTCATAAGAGAAACACGTGAAAAATAATGTTTATTTAAAAGACACCAAAAACAAGACAAATTTCCCTGAAAACATGTCAGGAAATTTATGCTATTCTATATAACATTATTTTCCGCGTGTTTCTTAAGGATATGTAATGTAAAACAACAATTATTGGTTTTTAATCACCTTTGATACTATAATTGGAACAATGTACTACCATTTGGTGACATGCATGGAGTTAGGTATCACAAATTTCCTGACATGTTTTCAGGAAATTTGTCTTGTTTTATGTCTTTTTAAATAAACGTTATTTTTCACGTGTTTCTCTTATGAGTTGTATGTGCCCAAAACCTTTTGTGTGGCAAGCGATTTGTTTGGTTTTCGTGCACTACTTCCCAGTGCGCACTCATTTGGAACAATAGTACTTGCTGTTTGAGTGACAGGTACGGGTTAGGGGGAAGGAATGATTTACAGGTAAAGTTTTTTTATTTTTGTGACCAAAAGCTTTACCTTACCTGTAGCCTTACCCTGTAAAACTCGAGAATATACGTGGTATTGATATATAAAAATATTTTTTGACCATTACCAAGACAAGTGAAGATGTCTCTTGAGAACACTCCGAATCTGGTATTTAGTTCAACGAGCAATGTAATCCAGTCAAATCCTTTGGCATATGTGGAACAATTACTCAAGACCTTGAATGTTTGTAATCCGTTTTTAAATCCTGAACTTGGACATGCGGTGGATTCACAAGGTATGCTGTCGCCTGCAGAAGCTGTTAGAACTTTAGAAAAGTCTACACATCAATTAAGATGACTTTTTGGAACAGCACAAATTTAGAAGCATACCTAGAAGTAAAAAGGGTCCCCAGAGGTTTAAGATTGTTAAAAGAACCAGCGTGTGGGACTGAAAGTCCATTGTTCATACAGGAGTGGGAAAATATTTTATTGGATGCAAGTTCAAAACTCATGCAGCTCATTGTTAAGTATAGCAAAGAAAGAGAAGCTGTACTTAAGGAAGAAATTAAAAAGCATGAAGCAGAAGTTTTGAGATTCTGTACACATCTGGATTGTGACAAACTGAATCTGAGGCTTAAAGAATCTATTTCAAAATTGGACTCAGAAATACAAAATATTAAAATGACTAAGTTCCAATGTGAAAAAGGGGATTTTGAAAGAGGAACTATTTTCAAATGGAGAAATAATCAAAGGAAAAGTATTTTAAAGAATAAAAATAAAAATGTATCGTTTTAATATTCCACAGATTTTAGCACAGATCACAGTGATAGAGAGGGAGAAAATGTTAATGCACGTCCTTTTCAGAAGGAACAATTGATAACGGATTCACAACCAGTGGGAGAACATTAGACTTATACTGCACCTTATATCCCACCACCTCTGCGAAGAAGTCCAAGGTTCCAGTAAGAAACACGGGAAGTTTGAAGAGAAGAGAACTCGACGTGGGAGAAGAAACAGTAAGACAATATGGCAACAGGAGCTTTCAAGGATATTGCAGGGGGTGGAATTCATGGAGAAAGCATTTTGGGAACAGGGGTCAGAATCAACAGAGCAGGTAAGAAATTATTTTTCTAATACCTCTATAAGCCAGATTATCAATCTATCGAAGCGTAATTTGACAATTGGAGAGATGGACTTACTCAAAAAAGGATTGGATTTTGCACCAACGACCCCTTTAAATCGGGTACAGACTTTAATAGATTTACATTTAAACTGTCGAAAACTCAATATTACAGTGTTTTATTCCCGAACAGGAATGCTGGGTTTAATAGAAATGGGACAAGATACAAAGGAATCAATTGGCTTTAAGAATCCATCAGTTTGGTGCCCCCCCCCCCACCATGTGCAGCAGTGACTATTTTTAAAGAACTGGTTGAAAAAGATATTGAAGCCTTATGCACCCCATCAAATAATATTTTATCTCAAAATGTGAGTAAACTTGAAAGGGAAGCCATTTATACATTACAAAAGGACACTGAAATAGTGATTAAGCAAGCAGATAAAGGTTGAGCAGTGGTCCTAATGGACAAAGACAATTATGTATTGGAAGTGCAGAGACAAATTTATAATACCCAATGCTACATAAAACTTAACGATGATCCAACATATGAATTTAAATATGGGATTGACGAGATAATAGAAGGTGCTTTCGCAAAGGGAATTATAAATCAAGATGTGAAGAACTACCTCACTGTTTCTAATCCCACCAGGGCCACTTTCTATATTCTTCCAAAAGTTCACAAAACATTGGAAAATCCACCTGAATGTCCTATAGTCAGTGGTATAGGTTCTCTTACAGAACCATTATCGAGATATGTGGATTCATTTTTGAAACCTTTAGTGTGGAATTTACCTTCATATATAAAGGACACAAAAGAGGTTTTAAACTTCCTTGAACATGTGACACTACCAGAGAATGGACTCTTAGTTACAATGGACATTAAGTCACTTTACACCAATATTCCACATGAGGAAGCATTAGATGCAGTGGCTTCCTTTCTGAATAATGTGAATATTAGTAACTCTGATATTTTATTAAATTTTTGGAATGTATTTTGAAGTGTAATATGCTCACATTTGATGGGGAACTTTTTTAACAGATATGGGGAACAGCCATGGGAGCAACATGTGCACCATCTATTGCCAATTTATTTGTGGGGAAATGGGAAGAAGATTTTATTTTTAATAATGATGTGAATGATTTTCATAAATATATGATATGTTGGAAATGTTTTATTGAAGACATATTTATTTTATGGAAGGGGGATGAGGATAGTTTGGAACTATTTGTAAAATATCTACACAAAACTAATCCTTTCTTAAAATTCACAGTAACTCATTTGAAGGAACAGATCACATTTTTAGACTTAATGATTGGCTATACAGAGAACAGGGAAATTAAAACTGCTTTGTATCGCAAGGAAGTTGACGGTAATACTATCCTTCGAGCTAATAGCTGTCACCCCATGCATGTAAAAAGGAACATACCTATTGGTCAATTTCTTAGAACCAGGTGAAATTGCACAGACATAGAAGACTTTGAAAGGGGAGCAGAGGAATTAACAAATAGACTAATACAGAGGGGCTATGATAAAAGGAATATAAGGGAAGCCCATTATAGGGCTAGGAATACTGAAAGGAATAATCTCTTACAAAATAACAACAAGAATCAGGACGTTGAATATCGTTTTAAGTATGTGACAGAATTCTTAGCACATGCGATGGAGCTTGAAAATATAATAAGCAAGCATTGGCATGTGCTGGGAGTAGAACCAGGACTGTGTGAAGTGGTTAGGAAACCAATGAGGTTATGTTTCAAAAAGGTTCCTATATATAGGAGATTTATTAACACGGAGCCACTATGAAATTAAACCAAAGGAAAAATGGCTTAACAATAAAAAAGAGAATTTTAAATGTAAGCCAGGGTTGGACTGGGAAGCAAAGGGCCTATCTGGAAATGGGTCCAGGGGGGCCTTGGTACTGGCTCCCGGGGAGGCCCCCATTAAAAAGTCACAAGGGGACCTTGGTACCAACCACAGCATGCCCTAGTGTATAAACTGTAGCCTAATTTCTACAGACTGGTACACCTTGGCATGCTGTAGCCAAGTATAAGATCAAGGATTACATATATATTTTGCATAAAAAGAAACGTAAACATACTACTGATTGATACTCAAGATAAACAGAAATGGCCTATAACTTGTATATGTACTATTGCTTACCAAGTTTATGTACTGTTATTCCCAGGTTGCCCCTGAAAAAGGGACCTCCAGTGGGCCTACCTGGTCATCAAAATGCAATAAATAAATGGTACCAATGACAAGACGGCACAGAAAAACTAAGCTTTCGCACAAAATATTTGCAGCTTAGGACTCCAGATGAAGTAGATTTTTAGATAATTAACAACATAAACACTTGTCTAGTTAAACTGCACCCTTAATATAGAAAAGGGTACTCACCAAGGCAGGCCCTAAAACAAACACCTCTTTCAATTCCTGGTGGTAACATTTACCAACAGGCAAATAGCAACCGGGGCTGACTGGCTTAGAGATGGTGGACTGGAGTGGTGGATCTGAGGTCTGGACCTTTGGACTCAAGTCACCAATAGGCCTGCTCCCACTTGCCTCGAGTAAGTAAGTCACTTACAAAAGTGCCTCCCTGACCCCTACTCTACTATCCCACCCATGCGGTCCATGCCATAACCGGAAGCCGGGTACTTACAGGGACTGATGACACCCAGTACCAGGACAGAAAAAGGTGATTCAAACCCAAAACAGACAGGAGGATTACCCTGTCTGTCCCCCTTTCACACTATCGCACTTCAAGGTTGACACTGTGGTAGTGTCTGCCCTGCAGAGCATGTTTGTGACAGCCATTACCTGCCACCCCAATGCCTTCCCAGACCCACCAAGTGGAACCCCTTCGAACAGTAAAATGGGAGATGGGGTGAAGTTACTGGACAGTAGAGAATGCTTGAAAAATGGGATGGAAAAAGGGAATGAGTGCCACTGACACTAAGCATCGGGGACTGCTTGACATGGGACAGGGAGAGGGTGCCACTAGTAGTCACCATAGAGTGCATGAGACAAAGAGAGCAAGTTCCATGACAAAATAACATTACAGTTATGCTCACACTCAAAATTAGTTATGCATTTGTCATTTTTGACCTGGAAAGGTAAGGCAAATGTATTTGTTAGATGACCACCCAATGGCTCCAGGTAACGTACAATTTCTCATAAGGTATAAATACTGGATTAGCAGAAAAAAATCATGTAAATGATAACCGATAATACGTCATTTTAAAATACTCAGTTACAATTCTAATTTCCTAGCTGGACCCAAAAACTTGAACAAACAAATGAGTTTTTAGCACTTTAAAAATGGTAACAGACAGGACACCACACATCTCAGTGTTTTCCACATCAGTGAGCCTGCCACCCTACAATTCAGGCATCAGAGTCGCCCTCATCCCCCACACATGCCACACACACACACATACAAACACACACAAAATGGCACACAGTCCATGCCATCCCTCCCCTCCATACACCAAGCCGCCCCCCCCCAATACTCCACGCGGTCCACGCCACCACCACTGCCCCCAGAAACCAACATTTCTCAGTTTCTCTCAACTAACTCTCAAACTCTGTACTGTATTCTAGCCTGGGCCATAGCTACTGGCACACCCTCCTCCCTGGGCTGAGTTGACCCCTCATTCTGGCAGACTGGCAGAGAGACTAAACTTTAACTAGTAAAGCACTGGCAGCACTGCTGCTGCCCTTAGCCCTTCCTTGTTTTACCATGCTGCCACGCCACGCCACAGTCACTGACTACAATCAGGGTTCCAGGCCAGGAAAACTCACCAAATTGTTGTTGGAATGGACTGTGTCACTTGACTACCTTCGCCCATGCATTGACCTGGCATTCTTCAAATTCTGTTAGTCGTCGCTGCAGCTCAGCGGCTGTGCTTGGATGGTCACGGTCGGACTCAGTCGGAACAACTTCTTCTTCCCCAAAAATCAGCAGCTCATCTGGGCTCTACTCCATGCTTGATCGCAAGTGATGCTAGGAATGAATTGGAAGGGAACAGAAAGAATAATCCCAGCTCACTCTGGGCTTTTTGAAGAGCCTGACGCACCGTGTCATGTCACAGACTCGTCTAGACAGACAACAGACCTGAGCGACAGGATGACGGTTGCCATGGTGACAAGACAGCTCAGCTAATGGAAGTTGTTCCTGTGCCCAGCTCCCTCTCGTCCAACACACTGCAAGACTCAAATTATATTGAAGAATGTGGAGTGGTGAGGTCGTTTCATCTATCTAATCGATCATGGTCAGTCCCACCCGGTCACCATGGCAACGCACAAATAAAACTTTTGTCTACTCTCTAGTGCATGATTACCCTGCAATTAACATACGCAGAACACAGGGCCCTAGCCCCGAAAGAAACAACTGCAGCTGCCTCGCGGCTATTAACTGGGGGTGGTATTTAATATTAGTGACGGACGCACAGCAGGGCTTGAATTTCGGTACCAGTGCCCTCCACAGCAGTTGTGTACGCGTGTGTGTACTGCTGGGGGGGGTCCACCCGGAGATTTCCGGGTATCCAGCCAGGCCAGTCTGACCCTGATGTAAGCCATGTATTTACTGTGATTTTATGATACAGGAGAGTTGTTTCTCTAGCCCCAATAGTAATAAAAGATTTGAAGTCAGACGGTTCACCAATTGCGATACACAAGGAGTTATTTATTTGGCAAAATGTGATTGTGATGCATTTTATGTAGGTAAAACTATTAGAAGTTTTAAGATTAGGGTTGTAGAACATGTACGAACCATTCAGAGAGGGGATATTACTTATGCTCCAGCAGCACATGTTATTACGGCAAAGGAGCCTGAATGTCATACATTCAAGTTTATGTCAATAGATAAGGTGAGTAAAAATCCAAGAGGTGGAGATTATAATAATCTAGTACTAAATAGAGAAAATTATTGGATTTTAACACTAAAAGCCAATAAAAGTCCAGGACTGAATGGCCCTTTGGAGTTATATCCGTATTTAAAAGACCGTAAATAAATTTATCATGTTTTCTTGTTATGGCTTGAAATAGGTTGGTCTAGATCCTTGGAATTATCCTTTAAGGTAATAACTGCTACTATATAAATATGAGACATTGGATTTAAATACTCAGATATTTTAGGTTTAGTATGGAGAATATAGCTATGCTTTTTCTCTTCCCTCTCCCGAATTCCTTCTATTGGATTATAGTTTTGTTCTGTTTCATTGTTGGATAAAGTGTTTTAGTATTACTAATTTATATATGCAATATATTAGAAATAGAATACATTGTGTAATATAAAAGGTTTTTAGTTAATGAGAGAAATTGTGTGAGGTTTAAAGGGCTTTAACAAAGAGAGCTCAATTTGTATATAATTTATAGTAATTGATGTGATGAATTACATCTGTTTAGGCAATTAATTATCAGATAAATACTGTGTTCTCTGGGCTTTCCTTCATTACCTTTGATAAAGGACTGGGGGATCAGTCCGAAACGTGTCAGGAAATTTGTCTTGTTTTATGTCTTTTTAAATAAACATTATTTTTCACGCGTTTCTCTTATGAGTTGCATGCGCCCGAAACCTTTTGTGTGGCAGGCGATTTCTTTGGTTTTGGTGCACTCTTTCCCAGTGCGCACTCATTTGGAACAATAGTATCTGCTGGATGTCACCAGATTTGCAGCTCAGAGCCTTAAACCACTGCACTATACTGCCTCAGTTTTTAATGCATAGTAGTTATTGTTTTATTGTTAATTTATGTTGTGAATGTGGATTTTAAACCTGTTCAGTGCCTTGGTTTTGGAAAGGTGCTATAAAAATAAAGTTTTACTTACTTACTTTTTGTAAAAATGCTGGTGTAGGTGCTCTTTATAGCAACAACTTTAAAAGAAAAGTGGTTTGCTACAAATCCTACCACAGCCCTTGACAAAGCCTGCACTATCTGTGTTGCAGAGTTGTGAAGTGATTTACTGGTGAATGGAGCAGGACTGACATAGACTCCATCACATACCCTCCCCCTCAGAGTTGTGCCTGTGGCATACTCAGTGTGGGCCATCAGAGACCCACCCTCCCGAGAGCAAAAGTCTGCATTACTATGCTGGGTTCCTTCCCAGTGGCGCACATAAAATGAGATTGGCTGCAGTGCCAAATACCATCTGGTGACATAGGCATCTGTAGTTCACATAGCATGTAACCACTTGAGGGAGGCATGGTCAGTGATGAGGGTGAACTTCCATCTGAACAGGTAGTACTGTATTGTAGGGCAACTACCACCCACTTTGCTGCCAGACACTCTTTTTCCAGCATGGCATAGCACTGCTCCTGGATAAAAGTGTTTGACAGAGCTATAGGATGGGGGTGCATCCCCATCCTCAAAGTCTTGACCTCAGAGTCTTGCCACAACATTGCTCTTAGCCCCACCTCAGAGGCATTGGTATAAAAAAAGAAGATACGGTTGAAATCAGGCCTCCAAATGACCTGACCCTCACACAGCACATTGAATTGTTTTTTGTTCTTTTTTTTATTAATTTTTTTTTCTTTTTTTGGTTTCCTAATACTTACTTTCCTGTGAAATATTAGAGACACAACAGGATGTTTAGAATCTCTCTTTTGAGACATTCCTAGGGACTAACCCTCTGTTGTCAAGTATCACATTCTTACCCTAGAGTTTCTGCCTGAACCCCCCTTCCTTTTATCCTACCTCTTAAGCTGTTTATACCTAAATATATCTATCTAACCCTCTCCTCCAATCCCTCCCCCCCTCCCCTCCATCCACCCCTTTCACTTTTTATAAAATTTGTCTGGAGATCAGATCTTGAATTGGATCCGATAGTTTATAAAATGTATTAAATCTGTCTATACTGAAATAATGTATTTTTCCAGGTTCATGCAATCTATTAACAGGTTTCTCCAGAGTGAAAAATCTGGCAGAATTCCATCCTTCCAATGCCTAGCAATACATTTCCTGACATTGATAAAAGCCATGTTAAGTGTTTTGTTGTATTGATGCAGTGCCTCCTAAACATCACTTGGGTTCGTAATATATGACATTTATCACTTTTTTCAAAAGAGGATTTATTTTCTGACATCTGTCCCATTACATGTTGCAGTTTCTCTTTGTGTGCTGCATATATTACTTGTTGGGGAGATGACTGCATTCATCTTGTTCAATAGTTGTGGTGTATATAATATAGGCACGGGGGCATAACGTCACTGATGCCACTGTGCACACCACAACAGCACAGCAGCACAGCAGCAAACAGTGTGAAACCACGCTCAACTGTTTTCTATTTGTTTTGCTGGGGGCTAAGCTCCCCCACACCCCTCGGACTTATTATAATCAGCTCCAAGGGGGTGTGGACTTAGGGGCAAGAAACATAGAAAAAGGTAAAAGATTCCCAAGCAGGGAATGAAACCCCATTCCACAACCCCATTCACTGTAGGGTTGGATGCTCTAGTCACTCCAGCATGGGAGCAGCTTGACTAAGCACCCAACCAGTAGTGTTCATAAACACTTCCTCCTTCGTGGTGTACGTCAGGGTGTAGTGATACTTTTGTATGGCTGTAAATTCCCTGATGCACAAAAGGCAGATGCGCTACTCACAGTGTGGTCATGCTGTATGCGGTTTTCTCTGTGTGGATGTCACCTGATACCGTAATATATCCTATGAAAAATATTAAACTGTGTATGGTTTAATCTATTATTAAATGTGTAAATCCCTCCTTCACATCTAGGGGTATTCAGATGGTAAATTTAGTGGGAGTGGGGAACTTCACAACCCAAACACCACAGTCCAAAGAATTAGAATAGAAGCACTTAAACAAACAACGATGAACACTTACTAAACATGACTAAACTTGTAAAGAGTCCTATTTGCAGTTTTGTCTAAACATTATCTACCCATTTCAAATACTCTAAAGTTCTATTCTACTCATGCATGCAGATCATTCTACCTTTTTAAAATAACTTTACATCATTGAGCATGCATCCCTTTTCCACTCACTCCACATTCACACTACTACCCGCAACACAAAATAATGTTACTTTGATCCATTTCCCTTTTTTTAATCATTTTTCTCTTTTTCATTTCTAGCAACATTTCAAAACACATTTAAGATCATGGCAATCATATATTAGTGTCAAGATATTCAAAGCAATCACCCTATAAACATTCCAAACATAGCTCCAACATAAAGAGCTTGCATTGGACAGTTCTGATTGATGGAATAAACTTAAAACTTCAGGGCAAAAAGGAAAGTTTGTAGCTCAAGTTAGAATAAAGTTCTGTGTTTAAGGCAGTGCAATTTGTTTTAGATCTTAAGCAAAATAGTACTTAGGATCTGGCTTGGCACATTCCTCCCCATCAGCAGTTTCACATATAATATAGTGCTTGGTTTGGTGGACTTCAAAGTCCTGAACCATGACAAAAGTCTTAAATAAGGTTATGCCAGTCCAAACAGTTGACAAGAACATTTGGCAAGCTTTCTTTATAGCTGCCTGCTCATGGCCTCCCAGATCCATGGCCCTTCCTCGACTCTGGGTGTTTACTTTAGCTAAGGCAGCTTGGAATACCCAGTCCTCCCTCTTTTCTTCAATGATATCCCAATGGTGCTCAATGAAATAAAGATAGTTCTTACCAGGGTATTCTTTATGAATGCAGTGATGGACCCAACGTTCGGCCTGTGACCAGTCTGGAATGCTATGAACACTAGTCCTGCATGCCTTGCTTTTGAGAAACCAACTCCCCGACATGTAGTGCACGTAGCCGGGTCAGAGAGATGCAAAGAATCCATGTCCAATCTCTTTTTAATGCACAATTCTGGCAACTGAAAGATAGTATCAGGGTACTTCTGGCTGGAAAAGCAATAAGGCTTCACAATGTCTCTTTCCCACAGTTGGTCATCAAAAGTGTAAGCTTTGCATGGCATACCTGGAGGAGGAGGCACAGGATATTCTTAGTTGTCCTCACTGGAGTAGCCTTCTAAAATAACTTCCTCTACAATCACATCAGGTGATTGGGCAGGCGGCACCTCCTGAGCCACAGGAGGTGGTACTTGGAGTTCCTTATGATACCTGTTGGTATGGTGTGTGGGCCTAATGCAGAGGATACAGAAGGTTTGGTCCTACTTGCCACCCCACGGCCTCTCCCTGTGCCATGGGGAGGATCAGACACTACCGGAGGAAAAGTGCTGGGCAGTCATCTATCACTCCCTCCCTCTCCACATTGGATCTCACTAGTTACCCCCTCCAACTGCTCCCAATTATTCAGGCTCAAAGATGCAACACTAGTCCAAGCAGGGGTGGTTGCCAGGCTTCAGAGTGGCTGATTTGCAATAGCAAGCCTAGGAGGGAGAATGGAGCCACTTTCAGCACAGTTCAAACACATTGGTAGGACCTTCACCACTCTTTCGGTCTGATGCAGATGATGCATTTTTCGTGAGTCCCTCCACACTGGGCTACTTCCCAGAGCCAAGAAAATAAAGATGCAGTCATTAAAATCATCTGGTTCTCCTGAGCCTTGACCATTTTGTCAACATAAGTTCCTTATACAAGCAGAGGTCAGCACTTGTGCTGATCATAAAACCTGTTAGTCAAAATGGCTCTGCTCTCCTCGGTGCAACAAGACCCCCACAGCCCAGCACTAAAGTCTCAGACAATCCAATGAAATCTTCCACATTCTGCAAACATTAAAAGCTTGCTAACATTTCTTTTTACCAAATGGCCCTGCTTTGAGGTGTGAAACAGCACGAGTTTAAAATGGCACTTTGGAAAAGCAATGCCTCCATGCAGCTTGATCACAACAGCTCAGACATGGTACAGGTTCCCCAAACAGTTCTTTTGCTTTTATTTGAATCAAATCCCAGATAAGCCCCCATGTTGTAAGCCCCCCTCCCCATCTAGGGGTATCTAGGTAGTAAATTTAGCGGTAAGGGGGCACTTCACGACCCAAGCACCACAGTACGAAGAATTAGAATAGAAGCACCCGTTACCTGAGTATGTTGAATGTTGTGACTGGAGATCACGGTAACAGGGTGGACCAAATTGGCTTCTGGGTGTTCTGGAGACTGCAGGGGAAAACTGGTAAGCAGGCAAGCATGCACAGTCACATTATGTTCATTGTCCACTCCAAGATAAAAATGCAAAAATCAATATAATTAAATGTGAAAAAACAGTAACAACCACTCCATGGAGCAGGGGTATTGTATATGGTGGGTTCCTTTCACAAATACAGCTGCAAAATCTATTGCAACAGTCTCTTCTGCTAACAGACTATTTATTTCATGCAGATCTCCCATGAGCCGAAAAGGCTAGAATTCCTGGCAGCATTCTTGGGGCCAAAATAGGCATCCGATTGAGGTACTGTAGCTTGGTACTGATAACTCTAACAACTCATATCTCATTCCTTGCCTTCTCTCTCTGACCATAACATTCCATTCCCTTTACTCTCTCTTCAAGCAATTTTATTCCTACACTTTTCCTCTGGGCTTATAACAGCAAGAGATGTTTCTACTGTCCCAAACCCTCTAAACACTTTCCATTTCATTTCAATCTGCCTGGTCACACTCTTTCTCCACCTGGGGCCTAATTCTTATGGAGCATACTTCCCTTTTCCTTTAAGGTCTTATATCTGTATGTTTCAATTGATGTTCCTAAAGCAAGAACTGATCCACCAGAACCCTTTCAGACATCCAATCGCTGATGCCTCAGCATGCGGCTTGGCCTTATTCAGGTGGTTTTGGGTGCCCCGGACTTGTTCTCACTCCTTACCAGCACACTCTGCTCATGCAGCAATTCCAACCTCTGAACTGACTCATCAGGGGGACTTCTGCCAGTGCCACACCAGATCACCCAATGGACTGCCACCCCACTGGGGTCGCAAACTTCACTCACCCAAATGGACTTTCCCCACCTCCATAACTGGCTCACCCCATTGGTCCCAACTCTGTGGCAGCCTCCAGCCTGGGTCTCCGGGGTATTTCTGCCACCATTACACCCTCAACTGCAAGGGCTGCCACTTCCAAGCTGCACCCCAGGCCCTACTTGTCATAGCGGGCTTGCCCACATTAAACCATTACCACCCAACAGCTGAACTCATCCATGGGCAATCTTTATTTTCTGGGCTTTAAGGTCCTAGTGGTGCTTACCATACCAAGGTGCCGAAGTTCACTTGGTGGGCCTCCATTTTCATGTCTTCTCCTCAGGCTCCGGCTCCCAAATGCACCAACAGGCCTCTATGTTTTGCCACATTGCCTTTCCTTTCTGTACACATGAACCGACACTCTTACATCATGAGTCTTCAAGAGTGGAGGGCTGGGGTGGCAAGCAATCCACACCGGCCCTGCCATGGCTATCTGGCCAAACTGGCAGGCTGAACTCCTGGCTCTTGTCTCTCCAGGTTTCTCCCTCTTCTGGTCCTCCCCTGGGTCTCCCCCTTGGCCCCTAAATCCCGTGCTATTTAACCCTTCATGGAGGGGCACCACCTGCAGTTAGCAGGCAGCACCACATCCTAGATTCATCGGCACCACAGCACTCTCTCTCTCTTTCTATCTCTCTCTCTCTCTCCCTCTCTCTCTCTTCTATTTATCTCTTTCCTAACTACCCTCTAGCAACCAAAATTTAACTAGTAAGCACCCAAAGGGGACTTACAAATGAAATTCATAAACAGCTTATAACCTCCTGCCATTTGTTTTCCAATATTACCAAGTTCAGCTCTTTCTCCCAACTGATTTTTGGTATATCTTAAGGATTTGGATCCAAACCTATTAACTTATTGTATATTCTAGATATTCTCTTACTTTTTTTGATCTTCTAGATAGATCCACTCTTGAGCTGATGTTAATTGTTGTTTAGTCATTTTTATACCTAGTATTTTTTACAACAGATCTAATTTTTAAGTAATTAAAACACTAATTCTCTGGGAGGTTATATTTTTCCCTAAGATTTTGGAAAGACATAAACTGCTCTACTGCATATAAGTCTCCTAAATGCAGGATATTTTTATTTACCGAAGGATTTTATTATAGGCCTGTCAAGTTAACAATATTAATTGGGCTATGAATATTTAGTCATATTCTATTTCATTAACATATGATCAGCAACCCATGTTCTAACTGTTGCCCCCATACATAGGTTTAATATTTTTTTTTATATCTTTCCCATTGTAAGTTCTATATAACTGGTGAAAAGTTTTTCCCATTATTAATTAATATCTTTCACATCTGGGGCCACCATGGCATATTTTCTAAGTAGTATGCTGTAATTATGATTGATGATAGATGCATATTGATACCACCAAAAATTAAGCAGTTTTAACCCTTCACATTCATAATTTGTCATTAACTTTCCCAGACTTCTAGGTTTTTTACTATTCTACTCAAATTTCTTTATATTTTTTTAGATCTTTATTTTTTGGCACAGAATCTAAATTGGCAGTGCTTCAAAAATGTACAAAAGTCTAGTAAAAATGTTCATTTTAATCACTTGCCTCTTCCTGTTGAAGACATTGGTAGGTGTTCTCATTTTTCTAAGTCAGCTTTTTATTTTATGAATTAGTGGGTCCATATTATTATTAATCATGATATATGCAAAATGGAAAAGATTTATCACTAAATATTTAAGTCTGCCTTCAACCTTTTGAAATACCATTATGTATGTTCTATGTGGATTCAGTTCTAATAATTCTGATATTATACAGTTTACCTTGTAGTCTGACATTAGTCCAACAATTGAGATTAAATCTAGCACATTTTTGATGGCATGAAATACTGTCTAACACTTAGGTGACCAACGTAGATTATTCAGGGCAGTTTTCTTGGTTAAGTCAGTCAGTGGGGGTAGCAAGGATTGAGAATTCCAGAATCAACCGGTGGTAATGGCCTGTAAGTCCAAGAAAGGACCTAACCTGCTTCTTAATAGCTGGGATGGGGCAGACAGCTAGTTCATTTACTTTGTTGATAACTGGGTTTACATGGCCATTCCCAACTTTATACCCCAAGTATTTCACCTCATGCCTCTGTAGGGCACATTTTGCAGCATTGGCCATGAGACCTGCCTCCCTGAGAAACTGAAGTTCAGTGACCACATCCTGCAGGTGTTTGTCCCAATCAGGACCAAATATGACAACATAATCCAGGTACATTGCTGCATATAGTGAGTGGGGACAGAAGATGCGGTCCAACATTCTCTGGAATCTGGCTGGGGATTCATGCAATCTAAAGGGAAGCATGGTAAATTCATATCGGCCAAATGGGTGGCAAAGGCCATTTTCTCACAGAACTGAGGAGTTAGCTGGATTTGCTAATATCCCTTGGTCAGGTACAGGGTAATAGTGTAACAAGCCTTCCCCAGTCAGTCCAAAAGTTTATTCATCCTTGGCATAAGGTATGTGCTGAACTTGGCTGCGTCATTCACTTTCCAGAAGTCTGTATAAAACTAGGTGGTCCCATCTGGTTTTGGGACTAGCTCAACAAGGCTAGAGCATTCACTCTGGGATTCCTCAATGACTCCCAACTCCAACATAGCTTGGATGTCCTCCCATACTGTCTCTTGGATTCTTTTCAGTAGCCTGTACAGTTGTTGGCAAACCTGGACACATGGGTCTGTGTCTATGTAATGCTGGATGACATGGGTTATTCCTGGTTTTGGGGAGACTATATTTCCAAACTCTACCAGCCTGTTGGCTTCTTCTTTTGTGACTGGTTGAGCTGGTTGTCCATTGGGATGATGCCTGGTTCCTTTACAAGTATAGATCCTAAGTCCAGGGTTCCATCATCAATGTCCTTATACATCAAGGAACTTCAGCCTCCCTTCATGATCATTTGGGTCAATGACCACTACCTGTCTGTCTTTCCAGAGTTTCAACAAATTAACATGGTAATTTTTTTTTTATTTTTTGCTATCTGGTTGTGAGACTTCGTAATTAACCAGCCCCACCTTTCTCAGGGTCTTATAAGGTCCCAGACATTTAGCGAAGAGTTTTCTCTCAGAGCTAGTCAACAGAAGGAGAACTCTGTCACCAGACCTGAATTCCCATAGGCTGGCCCCTTGGTTATAGTGTCCTACCTGGGTTTGCTGTGCTTTTATTAATTTTTTTTTGCCAAATCTGCCAACTGTGTACAATCATTCTCTCATTGTAATACATATTGTAGCCCGTTAGGTGGACAATGTGCCTGTTCTTCCCACATCTCTTTTATGAGATACATCATCCCTTGAGGTTGCTGCCCATTAAACAATTCAAAGGGTGAGAACCCTGTAGATTACTGTGGAACCTCCTGAATGTCAAACATTAAATTGAGTAACAATTCATCCCTGTAATTTTTTTTTTTTTTACCTCAGTTGACATAAATTTAGATAGCAAGGTCTAGATATTCGAAAGCTAGCCCAGGAGCGAAGGGGTGTTTAAAACAGAAAGTCCAGTGCACTCAGAAAAAGCAGACTTGGAACTCAAAATGTGTAGCTCCAAAATAATTTATTGAGCCAAAATGGATACAATTGCACTTATTACAAACAAAACCAGGGCTTAGGCTAGAACCCCAGCTCTTCCACCAGTGATCTTCCTCTGGTGATTAACTCCCAGCCATTCTTTACCAGCTCAAATACTGACAAAATTGCTGACATCTGTAGTGCCCCAAAGTTGGGAGCACAACAGAAAGCAAATAAATAAACAGAGTGCCTCTCAGAGGGCAGTGTGATAAGGGTCCCTTTCAGTGGTTTCCCCCACCTTGACAAACAGCAGCAGAAGTGTTTTTTTTTAATTAGAAAACATTTTGTTTTGCTGTTCCCTGGCTGCCAGCTCTGTTCTGGGCCAGCCCCCTGGGAAGCAGCTCGAGCTAGGGGAGCATCTTTCAAGTCCAGCTCCTGCTGGGCTGTTGTAGAGCAGCCAGTGTTGCCAGAGATGTAGCGTCCCGAATACTGGCTGCACAGTCAGTGGAGTGGAAGCCAGAAAAGTGGACATTGGTCACCGCCATATTGAGGGCATTGAAGAGGTGCTAGGACAAGTCGGCCAAGAGCCATGGGCTATGACAGGAGGATAATTTAAATAATTATTCCGGGAGCGGAGACGCCCAGGTGAGGGATCAGGCCTAAAGGCCTATAAGAGAATTCTTTAAATATTCATGAAGGGGATGGTGCAAAAGGAAAGTAATTGATGGAAAGGCCTTGCTCAGGCCTGCAAAATATTTAAAGGGGCAACACCCTGGGGAGAGGTAAAAAGTGCAAGACAAGCCCTGTACAGCAGGTGTTAAAAGAGCCCAGCAAGGAAGCGACCCTGCAGATAGGCCCACAGTTTAAAGGGGCAATGTTAGGCCAATACATATAAAGAGCAAGACAGGCCTTGCAGATTAAAGGGGCTCAGCAGAAAGGCCCACAGCCTAAAGTGGCAATAAGCAAAAAGGCCCCACTGTACTAAATAAATATTTAAAGGGAAAACTAGGAAAGATGCCAAGGGGGCCCAGTACAGTGTAACCCTACAGTAAAAAGGCCCAGTACAGTGTAGTCTGGTCAGTTAAAGGGGCCCAGCCACAGTAGGCCTGATCGCTTGTTAAGGAGTTTAGCTAATCCATTAGACCCACCTATTAGAGTACCTCACAGTCTAAGGAGGCCATTTAGTGTTTAGCCACCAGAGTGCCCACAGTAACAGAAGAGCTCCTTTTAGTTAGAGGGACCACTCTCCAGTAGGTCCATGTTTTGCAAGGGTTTCACCAAAGAAGGTGACCAGATAGAAGCAACCAGGTGCCTGTCATTTACTGTGGTCTGTACATCCAGAGACTGTGATATTGTGCATAAGTGTTGGAACTGTGAAATTAAAAAACACTGTTGGAACTGCGACTTTTAAATGCATTGAGCCAGCATCTTGTGCTAGTGTGTTTGAATTAATCTTCAGCAGTCTTCGAAGGGTGTCCAGCAACTGTATTCCAGAATCCATCAACAACAGCACCAAGAAGGTGTTTAGCTGGTGCTTACACACCTTCAAGTCTTTGCCTGAAGTGTGAGATCCTGTCATAAGGTTCTCTGAAGTACCACATCAACATCCCCTTGTCATCCGCTGTGAGTTGTAGTCTGAAGTAGTCCAGGACCGAGTTGCAGCCACCATTTTCTTGTTTTCTTAGTGTAGTAGTAGTAGTAAAAAGTTTATTTCTGATATCAGAAACAGGATAAAACCCAATTTAGCATCAGCTAATTTACAATGGGGTCCTACTGTGCAAAAACATCAGTTTCATTTTAAATACATACAAATACACACATTATACATGCATAAGACACAATACATAAATGACCAAGAAAAAAAGAAAAACAAATAATACAACAATAAGCCATATATACAAACATCTCAAGTACAGCAAATTTTTAAAGACATTGCTTCCTTTACAAGCCATGATTTTATTTCATTCCAAGATATTTTATTTATACTTGACCTCAAGTGACCTGATAATGAATTCAACAATTTTGGACCTTCATATACATAACAATGTTGGCCCTTCACTGTTCTCATAAGTGGTACCCTAAATTTTACGTCCTCTTCAGATCTCAAACCTATCTTAACATTTCATTTCTCCAGAAACTCCACTAGATATCCTGGAACTTTTTTTACAGTAATGGCGATAAGTTAACCATTGCACATGCATATTTTGCCGTTCTGTCAAGGATATCCAATTTAAGTTCCTGTAAAGGGTGCAATGATGTGTTTTCCAAGGTGCATCCAAAACAAAACGCGCATATCTGTTATAGATAACATCAGGCTTTTCTAAGTTGCTCCTAACTGCCCCTCTATATATGATATCACCATAATCGATATGCGGAATTATCATTGAATTCACAATCTTTAACCTGACATCAAATGAAAGGCAATTTCTATGCTTGTACAATACCCCCAACTTTTTACACAATTTTTGTATCAAGTTATCAATATGAAAATCCCAACTACAATGAGAGTCCAACCAGACTCCCAAGTATTTATAACGATCCACAGAGGCCAGGCTACACCCATCCAATGTCTTAATATCCAAATCCACAAATACTTTTTTATTTGAAAACAACATTACCTGTGACTTTTGTCAATTTAAAACCAAACTATGTTCTGAAAAAAATATTTGTAGTATATTGAAACATTTCTGTAATTTTTCCTGTATATATCCCACAGATTTCCCTTCAAGATACAAAATTGTATCATCTGCATACAAATGGTGCCAGACATCATTCATCAGATGTCCGACACCATTTGTATATATTAAATAGGATGGGTCCTAGCACTGACCCCTGAGGAACACCAGAATTAATATTTAGATAACTGCTTACGAAATTACTACCTAACCTAACCCTTTGTTGTCTGCCATCCAGGTGGCCATGAAGTGCTTCTTCATCAGTCTCTTTAAGATCTTTGGTTCCAGTTGCTCCACACCAACATCCGGTTTATTGTTTTATGTTTGTCCTTGGCTCATCTGGCCTTGGTGCCCAGTACCCTGTCATTCTCCAATGTCTAAAGACTTCATCCTCTTGATTCCTAAATTCCATGGGGTCCTCCCAACATCTTCTTCTTTAAACAGCAGTCCAGAAGTGGGCTGAGGCGGGGTGTTCTGCATCTTCTTCCTTACCCAGCAATCCAGAGAAGGGCTGTGGCAGGGTGCTCTGCATCTGTCATCTCATCCCGGCTGTCCACCAGAGGACTGTGGCCAGATCCTTGTATATGTTCTTCATTCTTGGTGGCCCACCAGTGGGTTTTTAGCCAAGAGAATCCTTTGTGTTGTGCTCTGTTTCTGGCAACCCAGGACAGGTGGGTGTAGCCAAATGGACCCGTGGCCTGTTCATAAAATCTCTCAATTTCCCCATTGATTTCTGTTGTTTCCATCAGCTGTGCACACAAAGACTTCAGACCAAAATTGACTTTTGAGTCATTCATAGACTTTTATGGTGATCATTTACATTGTACAAAGGGTATACTGCCAGAACTTCTATGAGGGTCCATAACTGTTCTAGGGTACTGTAGTAAAAGTACTAAGAGTAGAGCTTAATCCCTCAAAGTCTTAGGCCAAGGTGCACTTTTTTAGAAATTTCAGTCCACTTTTAGAGTCCATGTTAGATGTTTGTGTTACTGTTCCTACAACTGTAATGCTGTCCATACTCGCTGTTGTTTCTACTATTGGTATTTTCCTGTATGACCATGTCCTCCTTCCCCTTCTGTCAAATAAACATATTTGCTTCATCGGACCTCTGTGTATGATTCCTGCCTCTCATTGTAGGGTTCCTCCATCCACCCACACCTATTCGAACCTTCAGCAGCCCCTTGCCATCCCACCTGCTTAGGGTGTCTCTGGTGCTGCTGGTAGTGAGACAGTTACATCCACCTCTCAGAGTGAAGAATCCCTAAGTCTAGCAGTCAAGCACCATTACACATCACTGCTGACATCATAATAACAGGTAGGAATACCTTACACTAATAAACGGCTCTGGTTTAATTAACCAGGGCAGATATGAGCATCACAATAAGAGGCAGACAAGTGATCTTGAAAAAAGTATGTAAGATCCTAGCACAATGAAATAAATTCTAAACAGTTTAAACTACCACATACCATAACTGCAAACCTATTACCTGTGCAAATTGTGTTATCATATCACAAAACTGAGTAACAAACCTTTCAAAAGTGAAAAAAAAAAATTTGCATTTAATTTGCATTCTCATTCATAGTCATGATATTTTTAACCCACTCATATTGAAAATTGTAAGAAAGCTAAATAGGTAGAATAAATGAATTTAGATGTATAAAAAAAGTCTTTGAAAAGATAGGGAAAACATCACTGTAGTCCCTTGATAGAAACTGTCTACAGGAGTCTTAACCCTTGCTGTGCTGCCAGCATGTATACACTTCCTAAAAACCTATATATTCTAAATTTTCTGGCAACCTAAGGGTTAAGCAATACTTTCCCTGCCTGGAATTTCCTCTCCAAAAACTAGGGTATATAATTCTGTCATTTCTGGATGTTAAAGAAGGGTGGAAAAACAGCGAGTATTTTCAGCTAAGAATTCAGAATAAAGAAACAGCTGAAATCACAGGAAAGTCTTCAGATCTCACTCATTATTTAAACCATCTGTTTTTAAAGCATTCAAATAATTAATCCAGTATGTTTCCCTCTGCAACTTATTACCCCCCCCCGTCTTGCTAGCTTTTTGAAATAAACATAATTTGCATGAGTTCTGCACCTGGTTTGTGGGTAGGATCTATATTCTGACACCCCCACAGAGTGGACAAAAAACATTAGCATCCAAACACTAAGGTACCTCTGTCTCCATGCAAATGAGAGGTCCTCCTCTGCATACAGGTACAGCAGGAAGTTCAGAGGTTTTCACTGGTGGTAAATGCCACCTGAATTGGTGCAAGTTAAAGCCTTTGCAAACCACAACTTAATGAAGTGCAAGGCTCTGGTGGTGGGCTGTGGTACTGCAGTTGGCCATCCCCACCCCCGACCGTGACTTGTTGCATTGATGGATGCCCTGTCTCTAGTTGCTCTCCACACACTCTGATTTATTTATTTTATTTATTTAGTTTTTGTTGATCGGGCAAGTGCACTAGGTAGATTCTGACCTGGGGGGAGGGGGAAACAGATGAAATGCCAACTGACCTTGAACCAAAGTAAGCTGTTGGTGGTATTTCTTTTTAGTGAATGAAGGAAATTTGGCCAGGGCACTGGATAAATTCCCCTACTGGAGAGTAGGGGGCTGTTGTGAGCATGTTTGGCTCATTTCTCCTTTGAACTGTGATGGAGACGGAGGTACGGCCGGTTGAGGAGCAGGGGTTTCCTCCATAGGACTCAGTTATGGATTCTGATGCTTTTTCTACTGCTACTTCTGATGCTGTGCCCAGGATTGCTGGGGGAGCAGAGATCCTGAGAAAACACAGTTCTTTATCGGCTCTGCATTTGGCTTTGGGTGAGACTTCTCAGACTGTTGATCAGTTACTTTTGGAATTAAATGCTATGGAAGAGAGATATCGGTAACAGAAAGAAGATGTGTGTAATGTCTTGAAATTAGTGACTCCCATGACTGTTTCTGGACATTCTGAGGCTCTTGTTACTGTTTTGGTGCCTGATGGTGAGAGTTGTCATGTTACATCCCGAAATATGCCAGTACCCATAACGACAGCTGCTACTGCAATGTCTTGCCCCGGTGTTTGTTTTGACTGCAGCTTTGAATCTGGAGAATGCTACGGTGTTCTCTTTTAGCACTAAAACTTCACCTGATCATGATTTTAAGAAAGCCTCCATTAAAACCTCTTAGGCTGATGTTTCAGCAGTATCGCTTGGTCCATGGTCGGTTGAGATCTCATTAAAATTGGCTGGTTGGGTGCAATCGCTGACTACCCACCAGTGGACGTCTGGCTTTTCTCCTCTTAAGATTCCTGGAGTTTGTTTAACATCTGTGCTTTTGGACACTCCTGTTCTACAGCCTAACCCTGCCCATACTGTTTCTCCGGTAGCCCCAGTTTTGGATTTGGACCTTCCCACCGAGTTAATTTTAACCCAAAATCCAACCCTGTCTTTCCCTACTAAATTTTTGGATGGGTCACGTCAGATCCCTTCTGAGACTGTTGTCCCTCCTCAGCCTGATGATTCTTCCTCGCATGGTATGCCCAGTGATTCTGATGATCATACTGCTGGTACCTCTGGGCATGGTGAGTCGGGGGGGGAGGACGAGACAATCTAAATCCTATACTTCCTTCTTTCACCAATGTGTCTTTCCTGCTAAATGGCATAATGCTGTTTGGTATATAAAGGGGGTTTGGACACCTTCCCAGACAGGACTTATGTGGGTCATGTGTTATTGAAGGATTCCTTATGGTTTCATGTTGCAGAATTGTATGCCTTGATCCATGTGTCAGGGGAAAGTAATTTTGATATTAGCTTCAAGATGCAGCATGGCCTGGAACAATTTTGGGTTCGATACCAGAAAGTGAAAACTTCTCCCCTGTGGGGTCCTTTTAAGGTTATTCCTCTTTCTAAGCCCACACAAAAAACTGTAACTGTTCTCTTTCATAATGAAGGAGTTAGTACTGCTGATTTACTGTTTTGGGACATCCTGAGGCTATTTTTGATGCTGACAATATTTGGACTGGAGGGTGGAAGGTCCGGATATCATTGAAAGTTGTGGATGGTGTACTTCAACATTTACTGAATTCCTTCTTTTTGGGGGGTGATAGAGGTGTTCTGTTTTTATCCAGGACAACCAAAGACATGTTATAATTGTGGGTCCCCAGGTCATATTTCTAACACTTGTGGCCAAATTAAATGTGTTGTATGTGGTTTGCTGGGTCATAGTATGGCACAATGTACTAGTGAAGCACAATGTAATCTTTGTGGGACTCGTGGTCATTATATCACTGACTGCACACATGCTGCTTATAAACAGCCTGGGTCTGGTGACTCAGAGAAGCAGCGTTTGCTGGTTGCTGTGGCCCAAAAGGGAGCATGTGAGACACTCTCCTGAGATCACTTTGGTGGCCCTCCTGTATCTACCACCTTCCTTCCCCATGTTCTGTTTCTGAAATGGAGGGGGTTCAGGATGTGCCATCTGTAACTGCTATTATTGTTCCTCCTTTGGGTGTCCCTGTTGTTTCTGACTTGGTTCCTGCAGTTGGAGAACCTGACCCTGGAACTGTAGAGATGCCACCTCCACTCCCACCATGCATGTACCCTTTATTGAGGTGGAGAAATGAGTTACAAGGCACCGTCAGGCCTGGCAACAGCCGGCGTCTAAAACACAAACATTTTCTGCAACACTCCTCTCTAATAAATGTGGGCCTTTGCAGGAGTTACCTGATCAACAGGATCAGGAGCCTGTTGTTTCCTTTGATACTCAGAGCACCTTGGAAGCCAAGTCTGACTCTGCGTCGCGTGAACTAGGGGAGGAGGTTCAGTTGCTGGGGAAAACAAGATGGTGTACTATGCCAAAGGGTAGATCTGACATGCTTGGGAAGCATGTTAGAAAAAAATGAGGGCTATTTCTCTGTTCATTTTGTGCTATGAACTGTATGTCTTTCCTCACTGTAGATGTAAATAGCATTTAGACTGTGTCTAAGAGGGGGATTGTTTTCTTTTGTTTTAGGTCTAATCCTGTGGATGTTACTTTTCTTCAGGATACCAGGTTGCATACCACTAGGAATACGATGCTTGCCTCTACTGAATGGTTTGCTGGGGCCTCCTACTGGTCCATGGGCCTTGAACGGTGTACGGGTGTTGCAATTTTGTTTACTATTCCTATTCAGGTTTTGAAAAGTGTGGAGTTAGTGCCTGGGTGAGTTTTGTTGCTTGATATTAAGCATGACTTGAAATATTTTCACCTGATTAATGTATATGCCCCACAGTGTAAAACAGATCAGGTGGAGACGTTTAATGTGATACATCATCTTTTTTCTGCTCAGCCTGTCATCCTCGGGGATGACTTTAACTGTGGTTTGTCAAGCATTGATAGAAGTAGTACTACCCAGACTACTAAAATTTTTAGTGATATGCATTTCCTTGGTTCTATGGTTCAGTTAGTGGTCTTGGTTGACGCTTCCAAAAGTTTACACGGTAAGGGATGTCCCACTTTTCAGCAAGGACGTTTTACCACTCGTATTGATTTCTTTTTTATAAGTAATCATCTTACAATTCAGAAGGTGTCGGTGGAGGCTGTTGAGTATTCGGATCATAAGGAATTATTAATGGTGATTGGTAAACCTAATAAACACTTAGGACCAAGGCTGTGGAAGTTTAATACATTGCTCTTACACTTTGACAGTTTTCAACAACAAATCTTGCATTGTATAGGTGGTAAAAAGACATTGTTTGACTTGTTTGATAATGCTTTCTTATGGTGGGATAGTTTGAAGGCTGATTTACGATCTATGTTACTGTTCTTGGGTAAACAGAATATGAATATGGACCGTGTTCATTATCAAACACTTCGTCGACAATTACAGCATGTCATGAGTTTGGTGCAGATGACTCAACATGATTTTACTGCTCAGATTTCTAATATTCAACAATAGATGAGGTCCTTTCATGCTAGATAGGTGTCTTCTCTATTAATGCAGCAATCCTTTGGGATGCAAGAGAAGTCGGCTTCTATCTGTCCCTTTTTGAGTTGTGCTGATGGGATTCATAAAAAATTTTTTCAGAGGTTTTGGATTCTCATGTGGTTGTTCATACAACACAGGGGGTTATTATGGATGTGGTTTCCTCTTATTTGAGAGGTCAGCTTCAAGAATTTCCAAATGTGGATGGTTCTTTTTTATGGTTTCTAGGAATGATTGCCAATCCAGACTGTCCCCTTGATATTTTGCATGATATTTCTCAGGATTTGTCAATTGAGAAGGTTACTTCTGTGATTCTAGTATTGAAGAAAGGGAAGGCCCCGGTGAAGGATGGTATCCTGGCTGAACTTTATCAGTTATTATGTCCTATGATTGCATGGGAAATGACTACAGTTTATAATTTTCTTTTACATACTGGTCATTTTCCACTTGATATGACTATGGGTGTTGTTACTTATATTTTTAAGAACGGAGATAAACGGGATTTAAATAATTGGTGACAGATTCTTCTAGACTTTAAAATTTTAATGATGGTCCTTCATAATAGACTATTAAGGGTAGCTACTCATGTTATTTCTACTGAACAGACTTGTGGCATCCCAGGTAGATCTATTACAGATCATTTGCTATTGCTTCGGGAAGTGGTGGAATCCTGGCACCTGTCCAATGTGACTGGATAGGTTCTTTTGCTAGATCAAAGAAAGGCCTTTGATTCCATTTGTCATGGTTTTTTATGGATTGTTTTGGAACATTATGGGGTACCTCCCTCATTTCTCTTATAGATTAAAGCTGTGTATCATACGGCTGTGGTGCAGCTTTTGGTTAATGGCTATTTGGGACCTTTGATTTCTGTTAAACATGGAGTCAGACAGGGTTGCCCCCTTAGTCCCCTTCTTTATGGGTTTATGATTGATCCTTTGCTCAGGTTGTTGAATGATGTTTGATTTTTTATGCCCTTGTTATTGCCTCGATATAGACTTCCTACCTTGGCTATTGCATATGCTGATGATCTGTGTGTGATTCTTAAGGATGAACTTGCTGTTATTCATGTTGTGGACTTTTGTTCTATGTATGGCTCAGCTTCTGGAGATGAGGTGAATATGGAGAAGAGTAAAGGTATTATTTTAGGTACATCCCTGTGTACAACTGCCTCTGTAGCAGGGATTCCAATTGTTGTACTGCCTGTTACTATTTTAGATATTTTATTTGGAGTTGATTGGCAGGATTTGCAAAATTGGGATGGAATAAGGTTTCTATGGGAAAATTAAAAGAGTTTATTTAGTCAAAACTTACCTTCTCCATCTTTTTTTGTATGTGTGTTCTGTGTTTCCTTCTCCTAAGGAGCGGGAAACTGAAATTTTAAGTTTTTTTTGTTTGGCTATTTGGGGAAGTAGATTGAACCCTATTAAAAGGAACATTCTCTATTTGCCTATTGTGAAAAATGGCATTAATATGGTGAATCCTATGTTTTTTTTTTTCTTAATTTTCTGCAGCTTAATATTCGTCCTTCATGTTGCCAGCTTGACCATCGATGGATTCCCTTGTTGGAGCAAAAGTTATTTTCTTGGTATCCAGGTTGGCAGACAAATACCCAGAAAACATTTAAATCTGTCTCTTCTGCTCCTCCTGATCTTCAGGAAATTTTTGTCTGATTACTTCATTGGGGTGTCACTCATGCTGAAATTATCTCCCTTACCAAAAAACAATTGCATAGTAATGTTATGGCATCTCATTTTTTAGAACCTAGAACCTACTTTGCAATGCTAGAAAAAAGCTGCTTATTTCACAGAAGCTAAACTGTAGGGTAAGGTTTGCAGAGGCGGGAGCCCCTGCAAATGACAGCTTTCCTTTAAAGCAAGCACTATCTGCTAGCAGACAGAGAGAATGAGAAAGTTCTATGTGCATACCAACAGAAAGCTCTGAGCTGAGGCAGGGTGTTTTGTGCTATGTTTTTTTTGTTTTACTTATTTTTTTATTGGTTTCCAATGTGCTTCTATGTTGATGGCCATTTTGCCCCTTTTAACTTTTTTTTTAACTTGCAGATCTGTGCGTGTGTGTGCGCATGTCTGTGTAGAGATGATGTTTTGTTTCATGATGTGATTTTATTTGTTTGCAGCAGGCTGTTTCAGATGGGCGCCTCCATCGCTGCATGGCAGTCAAGTGGTGAATGACAGCATTCCTTTAAAGGTCCTTTACGATTTTAGCAGTACTTTATAAACAAACAAGTAATAAAACAGCACTTGAATCTAAGATAGAGAAAAATATCTAGACATATTAAAATATATCAAATGCTAAAAAAGTTAAAAGGCACAAAAATTAGGGCAAAATTAGGGCACAAAATTAGTTACATTGGCTAAGAAATACACTTGTGTAAATGCCATAATGGCTTTCAGGTGGAAGCCTGGAAGACAGAATCCACCCTGATGGAAGTCCTGTGAATGCCTCTTGTGGCCAAGTCTCTAATGAAATGAAAATTCTATTTTTTTGTCTTTCCAATAATTAATTGTGGTAGGCTAGGAGCATGCCTTTAAGACTCTAGTATAAAAGGAATTGAGCTATTGGTAAGCTCCATCCCCTGAAGAACTGCCAGAAAGGCATGCAGCTGCAGGTGTTTGGTGGGACTCCTCCGATGTCTCTGTAAGACCCCGTTTGCACTACAGCACAGTTGCAAAATTTGTTTTAAAAAACAAATTTGTTCTTACCGTGCTGTTGCATTTGCACTGAAACTCACTTCTCTGATCCATTTCAGGAAAAACGGTCTCTGGCATTCGCATTATGGCTATAATCCGTGTGCAATGCAAGTCCAGTTCAGCAGCTGCAAAAAGCTGCTTACCATCATGCATCACACGCTCTACCAGCCGATATGGATCAAAACGGACTGGACCATTCGCACTGAAAGTAAACCTATTCATTTTCAAAAATGATTTACGGAACCATGTTCGAGTCCAGGTCTTATCAGGGTTTGAGCACGGTTCCATAAATCGGATCTGGAAGTGGGTTAAGTGCGAACGCAATCCAGGCTACCATACATCTGAAATGGTTCAAGCACTGAGAGCCATTTCAAATGCCCCAGTGCGAACGGGGCCTTAGTGACACAGATTTGTATTTTTACACTGACTGGAGTTAGTACCTTTTGAAGGTGATATGGCTTTCTAGGGTGTTCAATTTTTGTTTGATACTGGTTTGTGTCCTCCTTCCCTGATCCTGAAGATAATGCCATTATAACCTAGGGCTTTATTACTTCTGACATCTAAAATTACTGTACCTCTCTACAGATCCCTGGAGAGGCCTCACCCAGAGTACTGCAGTGCAGCCAGTTCTGGAGTCTGCAGTCCTCACCTCAGAAATGATAAGGATAGGTTGGAGACAGAGCAGCACAGAGTGACCAAAATTATTCAGGGCCAGCAGGACAGATCCCATGAGGAGCACCTCATGGCACTAAATATGTCCTCACTGGAGACCAGAAGGGAGAGGGGAGATATGATAGAGACCTTCAAATTCCTTAAAAATGAATGAGAACTGCAGGGAACTATTTAGCCTGAATACCAACTCATGGTCACATGGACAAAAGTGGAAATTAACAGAAGGAATGTTCAGGAGGACCATGAGGAAGTACTGCTTTACGGAAAGGGTGGTAGAACCTCGGAACAGTCTGTTGGCTGAGGTGGTGGGTCCAAAAACAGTCAGGGGATTCAAGCAGGGCTGGGACATAATGATGGGAATAGTGGTTACTGGGGGAGACAGGACTATGGAGGGGACTAAGGAGATGACACAGGGGAGGGTTAGTGCCCTGGAAGAATAGTAGGTTCCAAGGATTATAGGGATCTTGCACAAACTGGATGGACCTCTGGTCTTTTTCTGCCATCATTGTCTATGTTTAGGTCATCTGGCCCCCTTATTCCAGAAAAAGTATACTACTACTACTTATGGAACCAAAGTATAAGTCATGCTTCCATATAGCAAAACTAAAAGGCAGCAAAATTAAAATTCAGTGGTAATGACAAAACAATACACTAAATGTACAGTATAACAAAAATGAGATATAAAAAGGAGGAAGGGATGCCATTTATATATAAAGCAGCTCAGAGCACTAGAATAGAACATACAGTAGATAAAGAGGGGCCAAAAACAACTACAGGGAAGGGAGAATATTCCATGCATTATTTAAACAAGACAGCTACAGGGCACCTAGCCTAAATATAAGTTTACCCTCATCTCATTCTTACTGGAGTAACATTCTGCATTGATTTCACCCTCTAGGGCTAGCTTGCATATGATTGATGCCCATAAATTTAAGTGAGTAAGTCCGAGTTCCATGATGACACTGTAAGTTGCTATACACAATAAGTCCATTAGACACCCAAGCACCTTAAGCACCTCAACATTGTATATATATATATATATGTATATATATATATATATATATATATATATATATAGACACTTTGCAAATAAATTATATTCTTTGTAAACTGTAGTTCCCCCACCCACATTTCAACTTACCATCTCCCTTTACACACCAAACACTTTTCTCTGCTTCATAAATCATTTTAGCAAATGAACTTTATTTTAAAAACCCTGTCTAATTTAGTTTTGAGTGCCTTTCTTCTTTTCTCTCTCTTTCTACTAGCACCTTGATGCTCACTCAGTAATGAACCCACTGTGATACTGAGCATCCTCAGCTGCTGTCGAGCATTGATGGTTCAGAACCACTGCTTCTTTAAAAAAAAAAAAGACTCACCTCAGAGCCAGCAGTTACTTGCTTTTTCTTTTCATTGCTTGCAATTCTTACCTCACCAAAACCAGTACTTCATCTCCAGCCTGGGACCTCTCTCTGCTCACTCTTTGATCCTTGTGGTGGTGCCCAAGGCCAAAATATCAGCCAGGGTCAGGCTCCCCTCACATTGGGCACCAGTTAACAGTATAGTACAAGGTGAGCATTAACCCTCAGAACAGCAGTTTTTAGGGTGTCTGTAATCCTGTCAGCAGCCCAGACCCACCTGCAGTGCCGCACATCCCAGTCTGTCACTCACCACACCACATTCCCTCCTGAATCCCGTGGTACATACCGAACTGGCTGCTCAGCCAGGCGCTAAAGGCCTGAGGCCTAAACCTGCTAGACCACCGCCGCCTTCCCCGACTTTCTCTCAGTCAGCTGACTTGTACAAAGTATATCTCCTCTGAGTCCTGCTGTTCGTGTCAGTGCAGAGCGGTGGTGGTGTGACCCGGACCGGTAGAAACCCCACATATTGCAGTCATTGCGCAACAAATCCAGCACCCGTCCTCCCACCGAACTTGCTCCTCTGTCCGGTCCACTTCATTCTCTCACCAAGACTGCGAGCTACTCTAATTGAGCTCATGTGCAGCGTGCACAACTCCTGGCTCCTCCCTCTCTCTTACTTTCTATTGGAGGACTAGCGGGCACCGAGTGAAGGCAGCACTTGGCATTGGTTGGGAGGGGGATGGAGGAAGGGCTATGACAAGGGGCTCTCGCGCTCACAAATTATGTCTTGGCTTTTGTGGCACTGGAAAGGGGGACAGGGTGAACAGCAGCAAACTGCAATGGCAGTCAGCGTCATGGATTCAAAGCAAAATTCGACTGCTGTCAATTATGGTTGCAACTCAGGGCAATTCCAGCCAACTGCAACTGCCCTGAATTGCGGCCCATGATTCCGATGGCCAATGGTGGCTCCGGGGTCTAATACCTCAGATTTTAACTACCTAGTAGTCAAGTCTTCTAGTCTTTGTGCCAGCACCCTAGGTCATGTTCTAACCTCTAAACGCACGGTGCAAATGTTTTGTTGGTAACTCTCTCTTCACTTATTCCAACCTGATCTAAAATAGCTACCTTTACCTGACTGTAGCCTCTGGTGGTGGCATCTGTTAGGCTTATGTATGCAGCTTGAGAATCTCAAGTCAGGTACATGGTGCAATGAGAGTAGCCTAACTTTCTTGTGGCAAAGCAGTGGTACTGGCAGCTCTCTCAAAAGTCTTAAGGTAGGCCTCCGGGTTGTCCTCTGCACTCATTTTTGTTAGCATGAGGTGGGTCCTACAGTGGCTGGATTCCCTGTGATATAGATCTACAGTATAGTTTCTTTCCGTGTTTGCAGCACCTACTCCATAAACTCCTGCTGCTGCTGGTCTCCCCTGTGCCTGCAGTTGTGCTTGCTGGGCCATCCATTCTCTTTGCATCTGGACCTGCTGTGCCTGCTGCTGGTCTCTCTGAGTCTGCTGTTGCACTTGCTCAGCCATCTAGTCCCTTTGCATCTGGGTCTGCTGTGCTTGCAGTTCTGCCAGCCATTTCAGTAGTTCATCTCAGTCCACCTTACCCCTATCTAGACAAGGAGGAGTTCGACACCACCACTAAAACCAACCACATGTGACAGGATAGTGAACTGGGCAGTTTCTGGGGTATACTCTCAAAGAGAACACTTCAGATACCAGTTTAAATTAAATGAAACCTTCTTTACTTTTCATTAACAGGAAAAAGAAACAGTTGGTATTCAGTTTAACAAAAACTTCCTGCAGTTCAGTCTCGTACTGTCTCTTCTTGCATCTCCCTGAAACAAAAATCTTCTGCTGCCTGTTCACCCTTCTTTTATTGGTCTCAGTTGTTGCTTGTTAACACTCCCTCTCCTCTAGAGATAACCAACAGGTTGAACATCCCATGCAGTGAGGCTTTAAAGGGCCACATTTGTAACAAAAGGGGTCTGATACAAATCCCATCACAGTCCCTGTAAAAAACTGCATGGTCTGTGTTGCAAGGTTGTGAAGCAGTTTACAGGTTAAGGAAGCATGATGGGCATACACTTCATCACATCCATAAAACAGCATACATGCAAAAATAAACAGGTGCAAGTTATACATTAATATATAAGCAGCATATTCAAGATATTCCAGAAATCATCTCACAGATTATTAGATGTGATTTCACATGTCAACCTTTGGTTTCCAAGATTTCTGTCTGTCTGATTTTTTTTAAATTGCAACCAGAAAATTTGCTGTTTGAGTATGATATAATAATTTTTAGCAATAAATAGTACCAGTAATATTGATGCTCTATCTTGGTCTTGTAAAGATTCAAAAAGTAGCTCAAACCACAGTCTCCTAGCCTTACTCTACCATGGCCATGTGAATATAATGTAATGTATTCCAGATCTTTTAGTCCCCAGATCTACTACTACAACACTGGGCAGCAAGGTCCAAAATGTTATTATGCCATACCTGAAGGATGTTGTTCAAAGTTTAAAGCTTAAGTTTATTAAGCAGGAAACACTCAATTGAGCAAGCTCATTTACAAGGAGGTCCTAAGAGGGACACTGAAGGTACATAGAGCATTAGGTATTCATTAGTACAATGATACAGTGATACACAGGATGAACACTACAGCGCAAAGATGGATAAGAACTGTAAACAATCAAAAGAGGCGTAGATGGTGCATATAATACAATGGTTGGGGGCAAAAGGGCAGAAGGTACAATAAGGACAAAACACGTTGCAACGTTTGTATGACATATACAATCCCATTAAATTCAGGTATAAATGTGGAGATGAAAATGCATGATATTTACAAAAATAAATTGCCTACTAAGGGAAGTGGAAGCATTTCAGCAATAGGAGGTTTCACAGGGATGGAGCTTTCGACAAACAGTTTTAGAATAAGAGTCAAGCAGGAAAAAGAGGGTAACAAGGGTGAAGTACAGAAGGAGTAGGAAGGATGGAAAGCATGGGTGACAGCACAGAAAGAGTGAGGAGGGTGAGGACCATTACCTGAAAAAAATGGCTTACTACAACAGACATAATCAGAGTAGAGGGGAAAGAGTAGGAAAGACATTTTACTACAAGATATGTAATTTGAGTAGAGAGGAACAAGTAGAAAGTAAGACTGGGTTAACAGTGGGTCATTGAGGGGGGTGATGTGCAGGAGTCATGTAACTTGCTGGTGCCCACATTTTTGAATGTATTAAGAGATATCAGATTTTGCAGTTTGAGGGTAGATTGTGCTTTGTTCCAAGCATCAGGGAGAGCATGGCTGATGGACATTTTACCGAAGTGGCTGCAAGATTTAGGGACATCCAACATGATATAGGAGCTACTCCATAGCAGATAGAGGCAAACAAAGAAGTGGAAAAGACCCAATATATATGATAGAAGTTTAAGCAGAAGGGATTTGTAAAGCTGTATGACTGAGTGGAAAAGCCATCTAGAGCACAGGGAATCCCAGCCCAAGGAAGCATACAAGTTGCAAAGATGAGTGTGAGAGTGGGCAACTGTGATGAAACATATTTCCCTATGGTAGAGTGTGTTGAGTGAGTGCAGCAGGGTATCTGAACATCAGTCATACATCACATCCACATAGTCCAGTACAGGGATGAATGTGATCTGTACCAGTCTCAACCTGGCTTCGACCGGGAAAAGGGACTCATTCCTAAAGAAGAAACTGAGTCTTTGCTTCAGCTTTTCTATGAGTGAATAGATGTGAGCAGAGAAAGACAGGTGGTGGTCCATCAGATACCTTAGGTACTTCAATTTGTCGACAACCTTGAGGTTGTCACTGAGGAGGGTTTTGATGAGAGGCAATAAGGAGAGATTTTTTGGGGAAAGAGGTAAGATAGAGTGGAAGTATATGACCTTAGTCTTTTTAGTTTTCAGAAGGAGTTTGGATTGTAACAGACTATGCTGAAGGAGGTCAAATTCTGCCTGAAGTTCCGCATAGACTTCATTCAGTGAGGATTTAGAGGTATAGAGAACAGTGTCATCTGCGAATAGGTGGATTTTTGCTTTGTTCACATTCACACTGATGGCATTCATATAGATCATGAACAGAAGAGGTCCGAGAATTGAGTCTTGCATTACCCCTCTTGTGAGAGGGAGAAATGGGGAGAGTGAACCTTCTGCCTTTACCTGCTGCAACCTTCCTGACAGGTAACTAGTGAAGCAGCTAAGCACCAGGCAGGTTATGCGGTGACCGTTCAGCCTGTCTAGGAGTAAAACATGGTCAACAGTGCTGAATGCTTTACTCAGGTCCAAAAATACAGCTTCTGAGATCTGTTTTTTTTCCATGGCAAGGAGCCAATCATTTGAGACCATGGCATGGGCAGTAGTTGTGCTATGAGATGGCCTGAAGACAGACTGGTATGGATTCACTAAATTTGACCTATCAAGGTAACCTATTTTTGAGCATTTACTAGTTGTTTTAAAAGTTTTGAAAGTAAGGGTAGTAGGGAAATTGGTCGATTGTTGTTCATATCCACAGATTCTCCTGATTTGAATAAGGGAAATACGTATGCTATTTTCCAGGCCTCTGGTACAACACAGGATTTAATAGACAAATTGAACAGGTGCAGGATGGAAGCAGTCAGGTAATGAAACTCTGATTCAAGGAAAAAATGTTCCAATTCATCAGCACCACCACCTTTCTTTAAGTCTAGGTACAATAGCAGGTCTTCTGCTTGTTTATACTGGAACAGGGTGAAAGTAAAAATATTGTCTGTTTTGTGGTGGTTGGTAGAGTTAGACTAGATTTTAGGGTAGCAGCTTTGCAGGTGTTGAAGGCTAGCCCTGCAGTAGAGAAGTGGACATTGAAGCTATCCAAGATTTATGACTTACCGGTTAGTGTCATACCCTGATGGTTAATCTTGTCTGGTAGTGTAGATGATGGTTTATTTCCCTCCACTGACTTTATAACTCCCCAGAACTTAGCAGAATTACCCTTTGCCGATTTGAAGGCTGACAAGTAGTAGCTTGCCTTTGCAGATCTAACCAATTTGGTGCATTAGTTCTGACTGGCTCTAAAAGCTGCCCAATCTGAGGGATGTTTGGTCTGCCTTGCTGTGGCCCATAATTGGTCTCTTTTGTTCAGGGCAAATTTCAGGTCAGCATTGAACCACGGGCAGGAGTGCTTTTTGGTTCTGCATTTTATCTTAGGGGCATGTTTATTCATGATACTGCTTAGGGTGTCAGTAAAAATAGAGGCCATAATCAAGTAAAAGAAGGATTATTTTCACAGTAGTCTCTTGGCAAGCAGAGAGGTAGTTACAGGCATTGTTCCTATAGCCTGCACCAAACTTAAAAAAAGTTTTTTTGTCATTGCATCAGTATGACAGGAGATATCCCGATGTCTGTCCAGCTAGATGCCCATATATTTAAAGGAGGAACCTTTCTCCATTTGGGAGCCATCTGGTGCCATAAAGTCTATAGAAAGCTTAATTGTAGCCATTCACTATCTATTGCTAAAATGTCATAAAAATGTTATTTTAGGCATTCAGGTAAGCTGGTTAGCACAGAACCAGCACTGGACAATGTTTCAGTTTTGCTGCTGTTGCACAGCCAAATCAAAGGCGGAGAGATCATAGGCAATGAATTCAGTGCCATCCAAATACATGTGCATGTAAAAAGAGCCACAAACCTCTGGGAGGTCATTTAAAAAAATCAGGAAAAAGATAGGGCCAACAGGATGTTTAACACCTGATCCCAGTGGGAAATAGGAGTAACCTATGTGGGTTGTTTGGGACCTGTCCATCAAGTAGTAACTGAACCATTTGAGCTCAGACAGTCCAGCCTCCATACGCTTGCCTAGTAGAAAGGGTGGGAGACAGTTTCAAAGGCTTTAACCTGGCCAACAAAGTTTGTGTGTGATGTGTCCCTTATACATCCCCTGCATGATGATATCAGTTAGTGTCAGAAGGGGTGCCACAGTGGAGTGTAATTTCCTAAATCAGACCGGTAAGAGCTAGGACAAGAGAAGTCAGGGAACAGGACCATTAGGAGTCAACCAGATGCTCTTGAAGATTGGTCAAAACAGGGATCAGTGTTAGTAGTTACTGGTAGCAGAAGGGTCTCGTCATTTGTGGAGAGTTATTACTTTGGCCACCTTTTAAAAAAAGAGTGACTGTGCCTATGAGGAAGGAGAGTGTGACCGCTGTCAGTCCTCCAAAGATCATCTGTGACATGAGGGGCTTTCTTATTAGATGGAAGGGGCCAGCCTGGGTTACTCATAAAAACATGCACTTAAGAGGTAATTGAGTGTGTGCAGTACTGGTCAGCCATAATCCACACACAGATAAATACAATGCCCATACTATGTATACTGTACATATCCCAGCCATCAACTGCTTTATCAAGTCAGAGAGTGATAATCACTTCATTCATCTCAATTTATAGTAGATTCCACACAATTCTGTTCCGATTCCACCACCCCAACCTTACGGAGGAGCTTTGTTGTACTTGTGGGCATGTTTTAGACTGGATGTTGAGGGAGTCACAACGGGAACCTCACTTCACACCAGGCCGTCAGCCACCAGTTTCTTTCTCACTGGCCCCCATGAGCGGAAGGCCTTTTGACAGTAAAAAGCATGGCAATTCATGAGTACCAGAAGGCACCATTCCTTTAAGAGACATAGTGATGCAGTCATTGACATTTTGGGATATTTCCTGAAATTTCTGTGATATCTCTAGTGAAAGTTCCTGCTGCCAGCAGAAATATCATGAAATAACTGGAAATATCTGGACAATGTGATGGTAACAACTGCACATTTATTCAGGAGCTGAAGCATTCAAGTCTTCTATTCTACAGGCAGGGATAGTTCCATATGGTTGGTCCAACACTTCAAGTCTAGCTCCATTTGTGAGTGAGGATGCCGTGGGTGCCACCACTTAGGCATAGGTGGTCAGGCACCTCCTGGGGCATTGTAAGAATGCACAGCCACTAATTAGACAACCTCGACAGCCACAAGGATCCAACTGGCACAAATTACATTTTATGTTTTGGGAACCAGACTCATAGTGTCTGTTGCATTATCATCAAACATAAATGTGGTCTGCAGTTCTAATAAAGTTCTTTCCATCAGACCCACTTGGGGTAATGCAGGGATATGGCCTCCACTGCGTCTGTTCTTTCTGAGGTTAATTCTTATCTGAGGGAACCATACAGCTAAAATTAGGATATGGAAGAGTTCTCCTCCCTCTGATTCAAGTGCCAGATTCCCCCATCTCCCTTTCTAACTCTGTTCTGTCCTGTCTCTTCAGTCTTGCTGAGCTGAATCTCCTCCTAACATACAGTTGGGAAACCCATGGAGATACCAGTGGTTAAAAGATGTTTTACTGAACAGAAATGGGTTGGTTATAAGATGTTTTACTGAAAAGAGTTGTGGGAAGCTGTCGTAGGGGCAAAGAGAAACAGGAGTTTGGGTCAGGCCCATCAGGGATATTATGTTTGGTGGGGTTGAAAGATTGCAGTGATGAGAGACAGCGTAGCTGAAGTCATAGTAGAGGAGGAGAGGAAAGGAGGGAAGCTAGAAAGTAGAGAGGGAAAGCACAGTCTGAGAAAACTAATTAAAGAGGGCAGCAACAACTTTGGGTCTGAGACAATGGAACTATAGTACCTACAGTGGTTTTATATGGGGATGGGAGTGGATATGGGTGATCAAAATAATTATAAAAAAAAAATCAAATGATCCTTCTGTTCCATTTTCTTGTATCATTTTTGTCTTTGTAACATTTTCTTTAGGTTTATCCATTGATCAGCTGGATGAACTTGAAATGTTTTGTAACTCTATTTTTTGCAATTAAGTAAACTTCATTCTAATTTTAAGAAAAAAAACAAATAACTACAGTATACAAACATTACACAAGCTTAACAATGTCGAAACAAATGCCAGAGAGCAGCACACAAGAGTAACAACTAGAAAGAAGAAATGCAAACAACAAAACAACTCTTATTTATACAATTTTAAAAAAAAATGTAACAGATACAAAACAGCTATTTACAAACATTAACATAAATCTCTTCCACCCTTCTACCACCCCCCACCCCACCCCCCGGACCATGCACAACCTTGCCATTAAAATACAGATAAGAAGAAAGAAAAGCATCATTTTTACACTCCACCCTGGTGCAGTTCGATCCATAAATCACCCCCATTTCACAATCAGATAGCAGATCCAAAAACACAATCCTTCTATCCATCTCTCACCAAAAATAAATAAAGATAACTCCATCGGGTCTTACAGGTATGGAGGGCATGTTGAGCATAATCTATGGACTGCTCAGCATTTAAGGCACTGTACATTTATGTCACCTTTTCAGTTTGAGATGGAGGTGTAAAATCATACCAGTGGTGAAGTATAACCAACTTAGCCATGGACGATACCATAGCCATACATACTTTCTCTGTCCCCATTGATACGGCCTCATAAGCATCCAAAATACATATGTCCACTGTAAAGAAATTCTGAGGTCCTAAAATAGGATCCAAGAACTGAGTCCCAAAATGACTTAATTTGGGAGCAGAACCACAGCGCATGTATCAGCGTACCCTCCTCTTGATCACAATGAGTACAGACAGGAGAATAAAGTTTGCCCATTGATGAAGTTTTTGGGGAGTATAATATGAATTATAGAGGATATTGAATTGAAGTAATTGGAGCTAATCCTGTTTAATGTATTTATATATATCAGCCCAAATTCGAGTCCAATAGCTTAATGGTCAATTAATATTTAGTCCATTGGCCCAATAAAAAGCAATAGGAGAAGATCCTGCCCAAATAGGCTGGCAGAGAGCTTTGTATTGGTAAGAGATGGATCGAGATTGATAGGAGAAAAAGGACAGATGTTCAAAAAATAATCCATGCTTGTCAGACCAAGGAGGGTCACCTAACAAATGTTTTATACAAGATTTAAATTGACCATACTGTAAAAAGAAACCCAGGGACAAGTCAAATTCAGCTAGAAAAGAAGCAAAAGAAATAATTGCATCATCACATATCATATCTTCTAATCTGTCAAGTAGTGACCCCTTCCAAATTACAAGTGATATAGGCTGTTTAGATTTGGTTTGCTCTAATGATTTTATCATGCATAAAAAATAAATATTTTATCTACTCACCTATTTACCTAAAACCAGTGAAAAGGCCACCTTGAAAAGGCAAGACACCAAGTGGGAAATTTGAATGGAAAACTGACGTGGGCATCATCTATATCAGTGTATAGACAGACGAAAGATCAATCAGTGATGTGATAGTCTGTCAGAAAAGGATGAGAGCTGGATTACCTTGAGGGTGACTTTTGGACAGCAAATTGTATGCATGTAGTAGGCTATGTGATGACCATAGAAAGTGTCAGGAAGGATGACTTTTTTCACTGTGTGGTCGTGAGCATGACGAGAATTCAGTTAATTAAGGAATGATCTGAGTAGAAGGGTAGAGCCAAGCAGGCCTCACAATATACTGCATACGGCAGAGGGATTGAATGCTTAGAGCACATTTTGGAGTATTTTTTGCAGCAGCAGCAGGGGAGAGGAGGGCACATTTCCTGAAAGTTGTATATTTCTAATCTTTGCTTGAGAGTCTGTTAAGCAGAGTAAAACTCAGCTATGTTGTAGCTTCTGTGCTTGTTTCTGTAGATTTTATTGCAAATGTGTTCCTAAGTGGTACCTCCACCACGTAATGAGCAGAGTGGCATGCAGCACAGTTGCAGCTTCTCTTCCTTTATATGAGAGTTTTCAAATGTGAATCCTTTCTAGAGTATCACCACAAACACATTGCAGTCAGAGTAGAACAGAGTTCAGCATTTTTTATGCAGTGTTATAATGTGAATACCTTCCTGAGTGGCACTACCACCATACAGTGAGCAAAGTGACATGCAGCAATGCTGTAGTTGTTGTATCTTTCTCTCCAAGTTTTACAGTTACATTTTCTTCCTGATTGTCACTACTAGCATATAGCCGGCCAGGTAATACACAGGGCAGTTGTAGCTGCTGTATTCTTTTTCACGAGGTCTATAGTGGAAATCGTTGCTAGGGCACCCACCATTGTCTGGTGGATTGACAATGGCTAAGCCTAGTAGTAACTGCTTTGCCTTTTTATTTTCATCCTTGAGCTTGGACAAAGTGAACATATTGGTATGATAGTGGATTTTGAGAGTTGTGTCACTGTCCATCCAATGCAGGCAGTCTGCAAAGGGCTTCAGAGTGTCAGACCAATCATCAGCCAGATTAATCATGATACTCTTCTGGTCTTGCTGGGTGGAAGCTTTGTGCAGTTTAAAGAAAAGAGCTGCTTGAATCAGAGGGTGGCTCTTTCCTTTGATCTGCATAACACCAACCAGCAAGCAGAGCTGATCAGCATCAATATCAGCCTGCTGTGGTCACAGTCTCTCCCACAAATTACTTTTTAATTTTCTTTTTTTTTTTTATCTCATCTCTATTTTTCCCCTCCTGTAGCCACGGTCCCTGCCTACCTCCAGCCACCACTTCTCCTCACTGCCGACCCCGGAGTTTGTGCATGCCTAGCTGGCATATGCTACTGTACTGTCAAGGAGGGCCCCCTCCAATGCTCCTGCGCCCAGTCAAGATCCATTACCAGCATACACCTCTTCCAGGCATACGCTGGCTGGTGAAGCTGTGGCTATCAAGCTGCCATGGGCTTTGTGCTGCCATTTTCCTCCCTTTATGTGTTCCCCTGGAGTGCCAGCATGCAATGACGTCGCAACTCGCCAATGTCTGCTGCACTCCACCCTTTTTCTGCACCACTGTAGTAGCACCCCCAGTCATCACTATGGGCTGCTACAGACCAGTGATTCCCTAGATACCTCCCTGGGATGAGATAGCAGTCCTCCGGATGCTCAATCCCATCCCTCCCCTGCCGACCCGGGCTCACATCCAAACCCAGGTTGCCAGCGTGGCATGAGGTGTGGCGTCCAGCACCTCAACCCTCAGTGCCACCAGACTGGCTATACTTTTTAATTTTCTGACAGTGGACTATCCAGTCCCTGGTGCCAGCTAGTACCCCCCCCATTTTTACTGTGCAACACAGAGGAGCCCACACCCAGTGCCGCCAAACATAAAACCAACAGTGGAGTGCCCAATCCCCAGTGTTGGTACCTGAAAAAAAGAAAACCATCCCTCAGTTCCTTCCTCCCCATTCTTCTTAATTTTCTTACACCAGTGTGCCCAATTCCCAGTGCAGGCTAGGAGCCCCTGCCCCACCGGTTTTCACTGTGCAACACTAGGGAGCCCATGATCAGCCTGCTGTGAGCACAGTCTCTCCCACCCTTTACTTCTTAATTTTTCAACTCTGGGGTATCCAGTCCCTAGTGCCAGCTAGTACCCCCAACCCCGTGTGACACAGGGGAGCCAACCTCCGGTGTCTGCAAAAATAACACCGACACTTGGTGTCCAATCCCAGCTTAGGTACCCAAAATAGAGAAAATGTCCCTCAGTCTCTTGCAGCTCTTCCTTCTTAATTTTCTAACACCACGGTGCCCATTCCTTGGTGCTGGCTTGTCTTTTCTTTTATTTATACACCCTATAAAAAAAAAAATGCCCATCAATGTCAGTTGCTGCTGCTTACCCAACAATGCTGTCACGCTCCCCCACCCAATCTTCCCACTTAGCACCCATCACCCCACACCTCCCAACCTGTTACTAACCTACCGGGGATCCAAAGCTATAATACTCACTGGACCAGAGACACATCTTCACTGTTTGACACTGGGCCAGGAACTGAAGAATTCAATGCATTTCATTGGGTTTAAACCTGTCCTCATAGCTTGGTCCTTTCTGAGTACTGATTACCAGATTTTCAAAATGGGCTCTTGGGACTCCACCTCATAAACAAGGGTGGTGGAATTATGCAAATCCGTCCTGAAAAATGATTTCATGGTCACTGTGTGAAATCACCTTTTGGGCAGGATTTGAACATTTAGGCCACCCTTGTTCATGAAGTGGCATCATAAGAAGCCTATGTTGAAATGTTTGGGTAAAAATATTAAAAATCAATAATGTTATGAGCGTACATTTAAATTTTTCAATGCATACTCGTAACTTTAGTAATTTTCAATATTGTGACCCCAAATTTTCAACATAGCCATTTTTTCATACTGCCTCATGATGTGATAATGTCAATTTTCAAATTCTGTCCAAAACACATTTTCACACTTGTGGCACAAAATGACTTTTTGGCCACTATTTTATCAATGGCACCTGCCATGTTCAGAAGAACTGTTCATAAAAAAAACATTGAAAAGCTAGGGTGAAAGTGTAATAAAACAACTATATAATGAAGAAACATTGAACTGTTTCAATATTTACTCATGACTTAATTTTTGTAGATTTTGGCCCCTGATGTTCAACATAGCTATTGTGTTACCCAAATACTGAATATGAGTGGTGTAATTTTTTTAAATCCCCTCTGAAACTCGTTTTCACAGTCACACTGGAAAATCAGCTTTCAGGTGGGATTTTAAAAAATTCCACCTGTCCTGATCATAACTTCAGGTCATATAAAGACTGTTGCAAATTTAGGCTCAAAATGTGGCAGCCCACAGAAAATTTTATATTGGTCCCAATTTTCAAATGGGGATGTAGGGCTTGCAACCATGCCCTGCGTCCCCGCAAAGTTCACCTGCGTCCAAGGGTTTGCCGCAACTTGCTCCAGATTTTATAACTTTGGACACAAGTTATGACAGTGCCCTCATTTTACAGCAGTTTGCACCAAAGTTGTGGGCAAGTCTCATAAACCAGCTCCTCCACAGACGCAAAGTTTCGCCAGGGAGGAGTAGGCGCAACTTTGCTGCGTCGCCACAGGGGACTTAAGGCAGGTGGGTTGTGGCAAGTTTCTTTTTAAAATTACACTTGTGGCACAGTTTGACCAAAGTCACCACTTGCATCAAACTCTCTGCCACAAGTCCTTCACGGCGAATGCAACACTTTTGAAAATTGGGCCCACTGTCTCTTAGCTGCCCTATCCTGAGTAAACACAATCTAAAAATGTATAAAAGTAGGACACCACTGAAAATGAGGTATTGCATCTCATCTGGTCTGTCCTGGGTAACTATATAGTAAAAATGTGGACAAGCAAGACCCAGTACAACATCAATGCAAACACTGAATATTTGGCATTGACAAAGGCTTGTTTGGAAAGAGTTATGCTGTGCAAAATTTCCCGAGTGACACTTCTGTATAATGAGCTGCATGGTACAGAGTAATGTTACAGCTGTTGTTCTTTCTCTTTCTGAAAGTTTTACTGTATAATGTGAATCATTTCCTGACAGGCACTGTCACTCTATCAGGGGTTCTCAAATGGTGAGGCCAGCCTCCTTGGGGAGGCCCCAACCTATTCCAGGGGAGGCTCAAGCAAGTCTTGAAAAAGTATTATATTTCAATTTTGAACTTTATTGATTTTGTGTGAAGGGATAAGGCAAACTGAAAGAGGGTAATAGTAGGTGAATTTATGTATTTATTCACAAGTCTGTGACCAGGGAAGGTACTGTACACTGAGCCATGGCTTATTTCAGGTGTACCCAGGGAAGGGTAGTGAGAGAATACAATTCAAAATGTAACTGCAAAACACTCAAGAAATACAAAATGAATAAATGTACAAACAAATTAAGAACAATAAACTAACAATGCGAGGAACAATTGATCAATTAGACTGCAAGCAGAACTGTCTAAATACAAGAGTTAACCATACAGGTACTAGGAATAAGAGCAGGAGGGAGCAAAATGATCCCTGAGAAGTTGCTTAAGAGCAGGGTGAGATGGGGAGAGGCAGAGGTCGGCAGGAAGGTTATTCTAGTTAGATGGGAAACAGAAAAAGCAGTCTGACCCATCAAGGTATGGCAGTAAGGGGTAACAATGGTTTGAGAGTCAAAATATTGTAGCAAGTAGGTTGTCCTGTTTGGGGAGGGGGGGGTTACAATAAGCTTAATAACATGAGAGCCAGCTATGCAAAGAGGTTTCTATTTATTCCTGATGTACTGTGAAAAGTAGGCTATTTTTCTATGGGGAGGCCCAAAAATATTTCAGTATTTTGGGGGAGGCTCAAGATCTTTTCCATGGCTTAGGGAAGGCTAACTATGACAAAGTTTGAGAACTGTTGCTCTACAGTGAGCAGAGTACTGAGTAATGCTAATGTAGCCATTTTCTGCAAGTTTGAAATTATGAATATTTTGCTGAATGAAGCCACCACTGAGTAGCAGGCTAAGAGGCACTGTATGCAGCTAAATTGTAGCTTCTGCGCCTCTTTCTTCAAGCTTGATGGTGCAATATGCTTGCTGAGTAGCATCCCCAACTTAAAGCAGGTTGAGTGTTACATAGATACATAGACAGTGTCGGCAGATAAGGGCCTATGGCCCACCCAGTCTGCCCATTTAAGCTTGTAAGTTCAGTTTATGTTTTCCTAGAAGTCTGTTGCGCCTTACCCCTGATCTCCAGAATTCCTTTATGTCTATCCCATGCATTCTTAAATCCTGTGATTGTTTCAGCCCCCACCACTTCCTCTGGCAGGGTGTTCCACTTGTCCACCACCCGTTCTGTGAAGAAATTCTTTCTCATGTTTCCTCTGAATCGTCCTCCTCAAACTTCATCCCATGCCCTCTAGTCCTGGAACATCTTTTCACTTAAAAATAGTATATTCCTGCACCCTGTTCCTCCCTGTGAGATACTTGTATGTCTCTATCATATCCCCTCTCTCCCTCCTCTCCTCCAGGGAGTACATGTTCAGTTCCTTCAACCTGTCTTCATAGGACTTGTGATGCAATCCATGCACCATCTTTGTTGCCCTCCTCTGAACCTTCTTTACCCTGTCTATGTCCTTACATAGGTATGGTCTCCAGAACTGTACACTGTACTCCAGGTGGGGCCTCACTAGTGTCTTGTATAGTGGAATTATGACCTCCCTTTTCCTGCTGGTGATGCCCCTGCCTATACATCCCAGCATCCTATTTGCTTTACCTGCTGCCTTGTCACACTGTTTCCCTACCTTGAGGTCATCAGAGATGATAACCCCAAGATCCCTTACCTGCTTGGTGCATGCTATATCCTCACCCCCCCAACTGATATATTGTGCCAGGGTTTTTGTGCCCCATATGCATTATCTTGCACTTCTTTGCATTGAATTTCAACTGCCAAACCCCTGACCATTCTTCAAGTTTCTGCAGGTCCCTTCTCATTCTGTCTACACCCTCTGGCATGTCTACTCTGTTACAGAGCTTTGTGTCATCAGCGAACAGTGAAATTCTGCCTTCTAGGTCCTGTGCAATATCACTGATGAAGATGTTGAATAGGACTGGTCCCAGAACTGATCCCTGTGGAACCCCACTGGTCACTCTTCCCTCTGTGGAGTGACAGCCATTTACCACCACCCTCTGTGTCCTGCCACCCAGCCAGTTACCTACCCACCACACTACTGTCCTGCCCACATCCATATTCCCCAGTTTGTGTAACAGTCTTCTATGTGGCACAGTGTCAAAGGCCTTGCTGAAGTCCAGATAGGCCATGTCCACTGCCCTCCCCCTGATCCACCTCCCTAGTCACCCAGTCAAAAAATTCAATGAGGTTGGTCTGACATGACCTCCCCCTGGTTAAACCATGCTGCCTTGGGTCCTGTAGTCCATTGACAACCAGATGTTCCACCAATCTCTCCTTCAGTAGTGCTTCCATGATCTTCCCCACTACCGAGGTGAGGCTGACTGGTCTGTAGTTCCCTGCTTCCTCTTTGTTCCCGCTTTTGTATAAGGGGACTACATCTGCTGTCCTCCAGTCTTTGGGTACCTCCCCTGTTTCCAGTGATCGGCTAAACAGGATAGCCAGAGGTTCAGCCACCACATCTCTTAGTTCTTAAGGACCCTTAAAAATCTCCTACCTGGCCCCATTGCTTTATCAACTCTTATTACTTCCAGTTCCTTCAGGACCCTTTCTCGTGTAAAGGGACTTGTGTCCATTTCTGCACCATTCTCACCCCTTGTACTTCCTTCAGACCCATTACCCTCCTCTTCCTCAGTAAAGACTGAGCAGAAATACCTGTTCAATATGTCAGCTTTACTGTTTTCATCCTCCACGCGGCCCCATCCTCCCCCTTCAGTCTCACTATCCCTCCCTTTGTCTTTCTTTTTTCACTTATGTATCTATAAAAGGTTTTGTCCCCTCTACCCACTGATTTTGCAATGTGTTCTTCTGTCTGAGCTTTGGCTTCCCTTACTGACCTCCCTGCCTCCCTTTGCTTCTCCTGGTACTTCTCCCTATCCCCTTCTGCCTGTGTCTTTTTATATTGCCTGAATGCAATCTTTTTGGCTTTCACTTTCTTTGCTACCTCTTTGGAAAACCATAATGGTCTCCTCTTCCTTTTCCTTTTGCTAACCTGCTTAATGCATAATTCTGTTGTTCTTGTAATCCCCATTTTAAATACTGCCCACTGTTCCTCAACCCCTTATTCCTGTCCCATTCCCTTTATGCCTCTTTCAAGTATCTCCCCATTTTCCCAAAGTCTGCCCCCCTAAAATCCAGGATACGTGTTTTTGTGTGGCTTGGTTCTGCTCTTTCTGTGATTTCAAACCACAATGACTGGTGGTCACTGTTCCCCAGGTGCTCCCTCACTGTTACCCCCATCACACTGTCCCTGTTTGTGAGCACAAGGTCCAGTATTGCCTTCTGCTGAGTTGGTTCCATGACCAGTTGCTTGAGGAAGGCACCCTGAAGGGAGTCCTGGATAAATATGCTCCTAGTTGATGCTGCTGCTGGGATGCTCCAGTCCACGTCTGGAATATTGAAGTCTCCAACCAGTACTACCTCACCCTTGTCTGCCATCCTTTGGATGGCTAGCATCAGCTCCCTATCTGTTTCTTCCTCCTGGGCTGGTGGTCTATAGACCACACCTGTGTGGATGGCTGTTCCCATTTTCCTTTCCAGCTTAACCCACAGTATCGCTCCCCCATTTTGTTCCTCCTGGATCTCTGTGGCCCTTATGTCATTTTTCACATACAGTGCCACTCCTCCTCCCTTCCTGCCTGCTCTGTCTCTTCTGAATATGTTGTAGTCAGGTATGGCCATCTCCCAGTCGTGGTTATCATTACACCAGGTTTCAGTGAAGGCCACAATGTCCAGGTCTGACTGCACCATGACAACCTCCAGATTTTCCATCTTGTTGCTAAGGCTCCTGGCATTTGCACACATGGCTTTCCATGATTAGACCTCCCTAGACTGTTTCACTGTTCTACTCCAGCCCCTTCCTTGGTTGTCCTTTATACCTGGTTCTCCTTGCTGTCTGCCCTTCTGCTGAATTTTGCCCCTTTTCTGCCTATCCACCTCTTGGGCACTAATCTCCATCTTTTGCACACTGCTTTGCAGAGATAGCCACTCTTCTGGTTCACTGGTTCCACTGCTAGCTGTGGGGAGGTGAGCAAGTAGATACCCTCCTTGCTGGCCTGCCACCCCCCTTTGCTAGTTTAAATGCTTGTCAATGTAGCATTTAAACTTATCATTGAGTGCTTGGATTCCCCTCCAGGATGGATGCAGGCCATCAGGCTTGAACAAACCTCTATCCACCCCTATATTGTACTTGTATATTGTACTTGTTTGATGTTGCTTATTGTATTTGTTATGCTGCCTTGTAATCTCTGTTATTGACATGGAACATTTGTAAAAGAGTACTTGGGCTCAAAGGAATTATCTGAAATTCTCAATAAATAAATAAATGAGTAGTAGGCAATGCAGTTGTAGCTGTTGTGCCTTTTTCTGCATGTCTTAGTATATGCATCATTCTGAGTGGCACAGGCTATGCTATGTGCATTAAATGTGTTACTGCTGTACAAGTAAGTATAGAATAGTGGATGGGCAACTATGCACAACCAGTTTGTTGTGCCACCAAGAGCCTCTGATTCCCTGTGACCTCGATAACGAAGCTTGAGAGGTCCATGGGAATCAGATCCCCAAGGTGACACAACCCACTGGTTGGGCATAGAGTTTCCCATCCACAATTTTCTATAGTGTATGGTACCCCCTAAGTAAAATACATTTGGTTATAAAATGCTATTTGTTAAAAAGATAGAAAACATATTTATGCCCACATTGTGTTGTGGGAACTAGGACTGGTTGCTTTAGTATGATGTGTTCTTGCTTGACAAGAGACATCCCTACCTTTATAGTGCAGCATTCTATTGACTGTCAATCGGGTGTGGGAGAGATTTTCAAAAGGAAAAATGACAAACGTATCTCTCACTTAGCGAGAGGACGTGGGTGTGAGGATTATAATGTTATTCGGTAAGTAAATACAAATATCTGCTTGATCCTGCTTTACATTTTTATAAATGCACATATCTGGTTGATCCTGTGTTTTTTTGTTTTATCTGGTTGATCCTGCTCAAGTCTTGGTTTTGAATGATAGTCCCACAGACACTAGTGTTATCTGGTTGGTCCTGTTATTTCTGTGGCTCATGCGATTCTGTGTGGAATGTCTAGAGGTTTTCAAAATGTTGTTGTATCACAGTAGGGTACAATCACATTCCACAACCTTTTGAACTGTGGTACAACAACATTTAGAAAGCCTGCAATTTCCATATAGAACAAGCACACACCATACACTGAACACATGATGTATTTCTGGAAATACACCTCCCCAACCACATACATATGCTACACAAGAAAAATACACATTGCAGATACATTAGTTTCAGTCTACAAGCATGATAACAGATGATGATGATGTTAAGGATGATGATGATGCATTTTACAGGATGGCTTGTATTGTAGCTGTTCTATACCTGGTTGTAACACCTCACTGTTGATACAAAGAAGAAATCCCTTCTTTACAGTTATATGCTATACTTTTTTTGGAATGCTGCTTTTGTCACCTCCAAATAGCATGGCCAGCATGGAGCTTGGGTGAAGGTGATTTAACCCTTTAGTCCCCACTAGGATTTGGAATCCCAACCCCATAGGGATGCCAGTGTGAAAACCTAGGACCTAGTAGGAGCATGCTGATGCATGTTCCATCCAAACACAGCTCAATGTCCAAGCACAGCTCAATGTGCCCCCCCATCTCAGGCGCTACTCCACTACCTTTACGACCACAAGTTGCAGTGGTACTGTGAGGCAGTCAGACCACCCTCCCAGGAGGAAAGCATCCTCTGGAATGCTCAGTCCTCCTCCCCTCTGGCTGGCCCCCAAACCCTGGTCACCAGTGTTACCATCAGTAGCACTACCGCTGTACTGACAGGCCAGCCGTTACATGCTATACTTAACCTTCATATGCTTAAACACGGATTATCACTACCTGTAAATCAGAAAACATTGATTATCATGTTTAGAAAGTGCAAGATGAATGTGGGTTATTGGCCTTCGCTACATGATATGGTATAATAATAGCACTCCATGCAAAGATACCAATACAGCTAATAAATGCAATCAAATAGGGAAGTATTTTATTGGGGACAAGATCTCATGAACAGTGATCTGGAAAGGGAAAGAAGGGATACTGCAAAATAACAATACTTAATCCCACCACTCACCAAAAGCTGTGCAGTATCCCTACAAGTCTATTGCACCTTATCAGTGGTAATGCTGCTTCAGTCTATTGCTATTTTTCAGGCTTCAGGATTTGAATCTGTCTGTTAAAAAGTTCACTTATACTGTTTCAAATTACAGGTGTCATTGTAAGTATTTTATTTTACAAGGGTGCTGCTGGAAATGTGACCATCTAGTATCACGCCAACAAAGTATAAAGTACTGCACTTCTGACAAGTTGATATTGTTGGACAAGTCTTTCTGTACTTGTGTTTCATTCATTTATTTTATTCTGTAAATGGGTAATTTCACATTGTATGTGCCATACTTTGTCCCGGGTCAAGTTTGAAAATGGGCCTTGGTCACAGTAGAGGTTCCACTTGCTGTGCCAATAACCTGATTTCAAGAAAGAAGATGTGGGAGGGTTGGCCAGGAGGAGGAGGATCAAACATCCATAGAACTGTTCTCCTCCTCTGGAGGTGGTGGTGGGGTCGCAGAGCTTGGTGCATGCCAGGCCCCTAGATGAGGCTAGGAGGAAGGCAGTTTAAAGCCAACACTGTGGATGATAGAGTATCAGCTATCGACTCACATTGCATGGGAGTGCATAATGTGTGCCATGATAACATTGCTTGTCTGCTCCTCTGGGAGGACTGGTAAATCCCAGCCAACAGGATGTCTCTTGTCACCCACAGACCCTGAAATCAATGGCACAGACTAGACACAAAACCAGATCCTGTTCCGTTGCAGCAGATGGGGAACCCCACTAACCCCTCTGGGGGGAACCTTGGGGAAGTTAAAGCAGGCAAGTCCTGGGACAAGGCACAGTGACTAGGTTGGGGTGACTGCTGGATCAGAGACACTCAAAATGTGGGGAATAAAAAGGGAAAGAAAACTTAAAATGGACCTTAGTGCAGTATTCCAGCCCAGCAAACAAAATATTTAAATCAATCAATCAAGGGTTGTGACAAGATTTAAAACAAAGATGTCTGATTTGGTGTCCTCCAACAGGCTATGTTGATATGCCTTGAAGCACATAGAAGATACATTCTGAGACAATATTAAGAGTCAGCAATCCCACAAAAACTGTAAAAATGTTTTCTTATCAAGGGAATTACTGGGTGCACTGGGCAACAGAGCAGGTTGAGAATTTCATTCAAACCAGTACATGCCTGCAAAGCATGTTTATTCATCCCTACTTAGGAAGTGGGTTGGACACAGTTGACCAAACATCCTTTCCAACATTACATGAGTATCTTTCTACCTTACAATAACCACAAATCCATAGGAAGCTAGGTCATAATTTTAAATAATTTTTGATATTACAACCAATAGTATGGGAGTGTATCAGCAGTTGCTTAAAACTATTTAGATGTATTACTATGTATAATAAATCTCTCTGCATAGACCCAAAGGAATATAGTGTTCTGGCAGGCAATCATCCCTTAATACAAAAGTTATTTTCAATATCTTGACAGTCTCAGTTTTAAGACATAATGCAGAAAGTATGTTTGCTCCTTTTGTTCCATCTACTCAAGCTATAGTATATTCAGATTAGATTGTTCTTTTTCAAAGTTTGCATCTTCTGCTGTCTGCTAAAGTCATGAGAGGTTTTTATGTGCTAGTACAAATATAAATCTGTGGTTGTATAGAAGGGTGCATATCTAGTATATCCTGATATCTGCCTGTGCATTATGCATCCACCGTACTGAATACAATAATTGCCCCCTTATATTTGTATATTTAGATAGTAAGTGCATTAATAGAAAAGTGGCTTTCCATATCTTGTGATGCAGTTTCAGAATTCTGAGACTGCTTTCATGTTTCTTTTTAATTTGTTTCACAGCTTGACCTTTTCAGTGCAGCAACAATGAATACATAGATATGGATTGAGTAACAAACAAGCAGCAGAGACAGAATAGTGCAATGCTGGATAGTATATAGAGGAGAGCAGAGTAGCACCATCATTAAAAGAGTCAGTATCTAGACAAGAGGCAGAAGAAAAAGCCCCACAGGTGTTTACCCTGGGGACAGAATGAAGAGAGAAAGGTACTGTCAGAGAGAACAACAAACAACAAAGAACTTGGGGATCAAAGCTGTAGCACTGGAGGATTTTTTTTACAATAATCAACCAAACTACACACTGTATCCTGACTCAGGAAGGGCAAACCAACATTTTAAGGACAGCCTATAGGCCTGTGAGAGAGAGAGAGAGAGAAAGTGTTGGTATCATATAACATGTCATGCATGTAAAAGGTGTTTTGGTAGTGCCGTACTTGGTTTGGCAGTTTGCGCTTACCAGCAGTGCTGGTACATTGAAAAGGCTATTTTTATCATTACAAAGAGTTAGAAACCATATCTTGCCTAAAATCTACCAAAATATTAGAAATATAGTAGGGTTTTCACTGTGTATAAGTAAAACAATATATTTTGAAATGCTAGAAGATATTGCAATATTTACATATGGTAAGTATTTTTTTACCACAGAGCATTTCACAAATTGCTAAATATGTGTTGTTTTTTAGTAATGAGGTTGCACAAAATGTACATACTGTACATATTATATAAGAAAGTACATTACCTTAAAAGTAATATAGGTGAGTAATAAATGGCATGAGGAAACAGATTGGAACATTAATTGCCCTGTTTGCATTATAGTTATGAAATGCAAACATTTAAAATAATTCACCTAATGGATATGCAGAAGAAATACTTGTAGATCTGTAGATCTCTACAGCAGTTCTAATATTAATACACTTGAACTAATTGTCAATAAAAGTATTTTTATTTTGTTTGGTGTGGGGGGTGGGGGCATTTCTCATCATGACTCTCTGCTTCTACCAGATTAGACTGCGCCTTTGTAATGCCATTATATCATATTCAAACTACCTACTTAACCAGGACCCCATTCTGCTATTTCAGATGAGTGCATTGCATGAAACAAAGAAACTAAAAATAAAACATTAACATTTTCCAACTCGTACATAACACTAGCTCTTGCTGAGGGCTTGGACAAAAAGGAAGTGCCTCCTCCTTGCAGTAGCTAGACTACTGTTGCATATGGCTGGCTCTACACAATATCAAATAATAAATGTATTTTTCTAAGCACCAGAAGGCGAAATGGCAGCACAATTTAAATGCAAACATTTAAACTAGGATCAAATTTGACCACTCACATTGCCAGAATGATTGAGATAGAGTCATGAAGCAACCTGTTATCTGAAACCTGTTTCCCATTTTAAAGTATCCATGTCTCTTGAATGTTAAAGAGCATTTGCCCTACAGTAAATCAGCAAGGAAAGATAACCAAACATAATCTCATATTATAAAACAAAATTTCTTCTTGCCAAGTCCCAGCTTGAATCATGAACACTAAGGACAGTATGTTCAAATGAGCTTACAGTACTGTAACTACTGTGGGTTTCATCAGTAAGTCAAGCCTCCAGTACAAAGAAATGCAGGTAGTGCTATGCAAATCATTACAGAGGACATCCCTAAGGTGGTGGTTCTTGGCCATGGCGGTCTAGGTGTAGAAATCTGTTTCAGGCTACTTATAGTCCTGTGGAAGTCTTGTGACCTCATCGTATATTGCTTTGCACACAGCTGCTCACAATTGCATTAGGAACTTCTAAAAAACTCATCTACAATAAGGACATCCAGTACTATACTGCCTCCATGGTGGTCATGATGTAGAAATCTGTGTCAGGCTACTTATAGCCCTGCTGAAGTTTTATGGCCTCACCCATATCAATTTGCATACAGCAGTTCACAACTGCATCAGAAATGTCTGAAAGACTCATTTACACACTAAGAATGACATCAAGTACCACACTCCCCATTCTGGTAGTTTCAACTAAGTAATACAATTGGAACCTATATATGAAGAGTATACAGCAAGAAAAGGAAAAACATAACATAAATTGTTACACAAAAAAAGTCAAGGAAAGAGCATTTGTAAGCTATCCTTAGTTTTAGCCCTGGACTGCATTTTTAATCAAGGTTTTCCTGTTACACTACTTGCAGGTAAACAGCATTTTATTGTGATACAGCTTTGAGCTTTTTCCATGTCTGTGGGGTTTAGGGAATATCACCTGGGGAGAAAGTGCAATTTCAAGGTTATCGTGTGAGTGACAAAGACATTAATCCGACAAGAAATGCTCATGGGACCCATGATGCAATTGTAAAATCCCTTTTGGCTCTCTCATTCTCCAGTAATTTCTCAGAGCTTGGTATAATTAACATACTTCTCGGGATGTAAGTAACATTTAGTAGTGTCTATATGAGAATGCAAATTTCAGAGATATGGATCTGGTGTGTGAGAGAGAGTGAGTGATAGCATCAACTGTTCCCTAGGTAATAACAAGTACACTGCATGCTAATGAAAAATGAATAAGGTGACAAAAGCATTACTCAAGTTTTATTACGAAGTTAACATATGCTTTATGGGCACTACAAATGTTAAAAACAGAAATGCCATAAAATTAACAAAAGCTAAATGGTTTATTGTTAATGAGCTGTTTTTTAAGATCCATTTTCTTTAAAGCTGTATAGATATATGATATTGACTGTCATATAGAGGTAGATTAAAGTCACACATGTGGCATTAAAAACTGACTTGGCATATTGTTTGCTGCACTGATTAACTCATCAGATAATATAACAAACAGCGGGACAAATATAATTTATCATACAACACAAGTACAGCTCTGGGGCTTTATTTAGATGAGTCTGGAAATTAACTAACCTTAGTTGCAATGTTATAAAGATTAGCTACATCTTTAGTTTTTTTTAAATATCCAGGAGACATGGTTTTCTCCTCTGAAGGGCAGTCATTCCGAATTGAAATGCTGAGTCTTTTTCACAGATCACTGTATAACTTCAGGAATGCTACAATATTGCCTTAGAATTACACTAATAGAATTACACTAACAATTACAATACTTTCTACCTTTCTGATATAAACATAGCTTGCATTCTTTTACAGTTTGGGTTTTAGAAATTCTCTTTACTTTTTAAACTTTGATATTCTTGCTCTGTTTCATCACTAAATTGAATAATCTAATCCCTAAACAATGTTTAGAGTATAATCTAAGGAAATAACTATAAAAAAGGTATAATATCAATGATGTCATGTAGTCCTTTCAGGTGCATTTCTTGCAATCTGTATATCCACTAAGATTCCTTTTGTATGAGTGATCTGATACAATACACACCTCTGAAGGTGGCAGAAATATACCCTATGCCCATGAACTTTATCACATTGACTAAAGGTTAAATTGTTTGACTTACTGATGTTACCTTACTTATTTTAGTTCTCTCATCAATGCAGCTAGGCTTTTCTCTCCTGTTCCAGATAGTTTTGCTATTTGTCACCTCCTTGGATTTCACATTTCAGTGTGTTTTGGATTTATTGAACCCTACCACCATCCATTGAATATTCTGAATTCTCTTCTTTGCCTCTCCCCTCCCTTTTCCCTGATTCACTACCTTCTCTCCTCCCCTACATCCCTGCCACTTGGATGTGTGCCCTACCAGTTTTCATAATCTGTTTATCTGTAATAATTCGTATCCCTCTTGTTTCCGCTTTGCAATCAGCCTTAACTTCATGTACTTGAACCTATTTAAAGTACCTGTCTTATTCTTTTTCCATGTCTTGCCATTTTTAGTTGTATGCTCACACCAGTGACCTTTTTGACCTCCTTTTGACTGGAAACTTGTTTTTTTATTCACTTCTTATTTTACTTTCTCTGTTTTCTTTTTTATGTTTGCCCTTCTGCTTGTGCAAACAGAACATATTGGTATGGCAGTGGGTTCTGATTGGTATGTTACTGTTGGTCCATATGCAGGGCAGTTTGCAAGGGGCTCAACAATGTCAGTCCGATCATCAGCTAGTTTGATCATGATACTGTTGTGATCTTGCTGGGCAGAGACGTTGTATAGTTCAAAGAAAAGAACTGGCCAAATCATAGGGTGGCTCTTTCCTTTGATCTGCATAAGGTTACCTAGTAAGCAGAGCTGATCAGCATCATGGTCAGCTTGCTGTGGTCCTCCAATGTAAAAACAATCCCTCCCACCCTCTGTCAAGTATCCCTCTCACTACCCGTTGCTTCCCCCTTCTTAGTTATTCAATACTGGGATGCCCAATCCACAGTGTCAGCTAGTAACCACCATCCTGCCAGTTTTTACTGTGCAACACCAGGGAACCCACCCCTGTTGCCGCAAAACATAACATCTACCAACATTGTGATGCTGAACCCTAGTGTTGGTACCTGAAATAAAGAAAACTGTCCCTCATAGCCTTTTTTGACTTATACACTCACTGTAAAAAAATCCATCTATGTATGTTGCCACCACCAGCACACCACCACTATTACCTTCTCCCCACCTGGCCCACCCATTCAGCACCCACCACCACCACCGTCATTATTTTTAATTTTTTGACACCGGGATACCAAATCCACAGTGTCAGCTAGTACTTTCCCTCACACCACCTGTCTTCACTGTGTGACACTGGGGAGCCCACCCCTGATGACACCAAACATAACACTGACATTGTGATGCCCAATCCCCAGTGTCAGTACCTGAAATAAAGAAAACTGTCCCTTATAGTCTTTTTTTTAATTTTTGAACACCCTACAAAAAAAAAACATACATCAATGTCTGTTGCACTGCCAGCACACCATCACCATTACCCTTCCCCCAGCTGACCCTCCAACTCAGCGTCAGACACCCCACACACCCCCAACCCCTCACTTACCTACCTGGTTTCCAATACTGTAATCCTTTCTGGACTAGAGACATGTCTTCAATCTTCAATGACAAATCAGGAACTGAGGAAATCAGGTATACGGTTTGACGTATTTCAATGGATTTTGAACTCCTCCTCATAGCTTGGTCATTTTAAAATATGTTTTCCCAAAATTTTCATAAAGGCCTTTTTGGGATCCCACCTGATGAACAAGGGTAGTGAAAATATGAAAATCCATCCTAAATGGTGAATATGCAGTTGCTGCATGAAATCACCTTTCTGGCAGGATTTAGACAATTTCTATACCCTTATTCATGAGGTGGGGGTCATAAAAACACTATTTTGAAAATGTGGGTAACAATACTAAAACAAGCATTTGTCAATGCTGAATTTTTGCTTGCTGATATTAGCACTGGATGTGCAGGAGTTAGACAGATGCAGAATAGGAGTGGCAGTGAAGTATTGAACTCAAGCCAAACCCACCTCAACCCTGCAGAGATGGACAGGCATTGGGGCTTGCCTGTGGGTCGTTGCCTATAATGCTCATGTCATGTCACCTCACCCTATCCTATAGACACTGACAAGTGTTGAGGTGTGTCTTGGGGTGTTTGGCTTCACAGTCACCCCATTTCATAAGGACATATGCTGAAATGAGTGCAGTACAGGAGAATGAGGTGAAGTCTGGGGCTGAAGAGTGCAAGGCTTACCTCAAAGTCTGTCACTGGCTTCAGGGTGGGGGTGCGATGGCATGAGTATTACAGCTGGTGATCCAAAGTTACACCTTTGATGCCTGTCAGTCTGTACAAGGTGTGACGTTATGGTTAGAAACCCTAACTCACCAGGCAAGTGTTTGTATTTGCACTACAAATTTTCAACATGGCCTTTTTGTGACCCCCACCTCATGAAAGCATTTGGGACCTCTTCTCATGAACAGTGGCAGTGTGATTTTGTTAATGTGTCCAGAACTTTGAGTTCCCACAGTGACCATGCCATTCTGCGCCAGATGTGTGAAAACACAGATCAGGCAGGATGTGAAGAATGACAGCTATACTGTCCATAGGGAGATGTGAAGAGATGGCAATGTTGAAAATCTGTAGTGAAAATATTAAAAATGCTCAAAGTTCTGAGCACATGTGGAAACTGTGCAACACATGCTTGTACTGCCTGTCATTTAGTGGAATTATTTCACCAAATTTTCAACATACAGTAGGCATTTTGTGACCTTTGCTCATGAACACTGTCACAATGATTTTAGAAACACAGAAACATAGAATTTGATGGCAGATAAGGACTGCTTGGCCCACCCAGTCTGCCCATTTCCCTACCTAATGGATAGGCTGCAGATCCTAGTTAACCAGCAGCCTACTTCTTTCTACCCCATCCCCTAGAATTGCCTTATGACTGTCCCATGCATGCTTGAATTCAACCACTGTTTTGACTCCACAACCTCCTCCAGAAGGCCATTCCATGCATCCACAACCCTGTCTGTGAAAAATACTTCTCGCATTACCTCTGAGACCACCCCATCTTCAAATTGTGCCTCCTTGTTCTTGCACACCTCTTTTTTTGAAGATGCTACCCTCTTGGACTTTGTTGATTCCCTTGAGGTGCCATGAAAGTTTCTATCATGTCCCCTCTCCCTCCTTTCCTCGAGGCTATACATATTAAGCTCTTTAGTCTCTTCATATGTCTTCCGGTGCAGATCCTGCACCATTTTAGTTGCCTTCCTCTGGACAGCTTCCATCTTGTCTATGTCCTTGCGGAGATTGTGTCTCCAGAACTGCACACAGTACTCCAGATGGGGTCTCACCAGCTGTCTGTACAGAGGGATAACAACTTCCTGTTTTCTACTGGTGATGCCTCTCCCTGCGCATCCAAGTATCCCCCCAGCCCTCCTCACTGCCCTCTCACATTTAACTTGCCCACCTTTTAAGTCTGTGATATGACTACCCCAGGTCCCTTTTCCATTTTTGTTGTTGTTAGTATCTCACCCCATTGTACTCTTCCCTGGGTTTTTGTTTCCCAGGTGCATTACCTTGCACTTCTTAGCATTGAATCTAAGCTGCCATACATTTGACCATTCCTCTAACCTTGCCAAGTCCCTTCTCATCCTTTCCACCCCACCTTGTGCATCAACTCTGTTGCAGATCTTTGTGTCATCTGCAAAGAGACATTTTCTTAATCTGTCTGAAACATTGATTTCCCACAGCGTCCGTGCCATTGTGCGCCAGATGTGCAAACACATATTTTGGGGAGGATATGAAAAATGACAGCTGTACTGTTCATAAGGAGGTGTGGCAAAATGCCAATGTTGAAAATCTGGAGTGAAAATATTACAAACTTGCACACTTCCGAGCATACGTGGAAACTGCACAACACACACTTGTAACACAGTCATTTTATGGACTTTTATCACCAAATTTTCAACATAGACATTTTAGGGCCTCTGCTCATGAATAGTGTCACTATGATTTTCTTAATGTGTCCCGATCACTGATTTCCCATAGTGACCGCGCTATTCTGCACCGGAAGTGCAGAAATGCATTTTGGCCTGGATGTGAAAAATGACAGCTGTACTGTTCATAAGGAGATGTGGAAAAAAGCCAATGTTGAAAATCTGGAGTGAAAAATATTACAAATTCGCAAAGTTATGAGCATGGGTGGAAACTGCACAAACACATGCACGTAACAGTCATTTTATGGACTTTCATCACCAAATTTCTAACATAGGCATTTTAGGACCTCTTCTCATGAATAGTGTCACTGTGATTTTCTTAATGTGTCCTACACACTGATTTCCCACAGTGACCATGTTATTCTGAGCCGGAAGTGTGAAATACATTTCGATCAGGATGTGAAAAATGACAACTGTACCATTCATATGGAGGTGTGGGAAAATCCAATGTGGAAAATCTAGAGTGGAAATATTACAAATTTGCTAAGGTACCAGCATGCGTCGGAACTACATAGATACATAGATACATACACAGTGTTGGCAGATAAGGGCCTATGGCCCACCCAGTCTGCCCATTTAAGCTTGTAAGTTCAGTTTGTTTTCCTAGAAGTCTGTTGCCCCTTACCCCTGACCTCCAGAATTCCTTTATGTCTATCCCATGCATTCTTAAATCCATGATTGTTTCAGCCCCACCACTTCCTCTGGCAGGGTGTTCCACTTGTCCACCACCCGTTCTGTGAAGAAATTGTTTCTCATGTTTCTCTGAATTGTCCTCCTTCCAACTTCATCCCATGCCCTCTAGTCCTGGAACATCTTTTCACTTAAAATAGTGTTTTCTTGCACCCTGTTCCTCCCTGTAAGATACTTGTATGTCTCTATCATATCCCTCTCCCTCCTCTCCTCCAGGGAGTACATGTTCAGTTCCTTCAACCTGTCTTCATAGGACTTGTGATGCAATCCATGCACCATCTTTGTTGCCCTCCTCTGACCTTCTCTCTACCCTGTCTATGTCCTTCGTGGGTATGGTCTCCAGAACTGTACACTGTACTCCAGGTGGGGCCTCACTAGTGTCTTGCATAATGGAATTATGACCTCCCTTTTCCTGCTGGTGATGCCCCTGCCTATACATCCCAGCATCCTATTTGCTTTACCTTCTGCCTTGTCACATTGTTTCCCTACCTTGAGGTCATCAGAGATGACAACCCCAAGATCCCTTTCCTGCTTGGTGCATGCTATATCCTCACCCCCCAACTGATATATTGTGCCAGGGTTTTGTGCCTAACTGCACAATGCACGGTCATAAAACAGTCATTTTTTGTTTTTTCCACCAAATTTGCAACATAGACTTTTGAGAGCCCACCACAGGAACACTGGCACTGTTGTTTGAAACATTGTCCCAAAGGTGATTCCACACAGTGACCTGAGAAATCACCTTTTGGGACTGAATCACGCCATGACAGTGGCTGAATTCATGAGGAGGGGTCCCAAGAACCCCATATTGAAGATTTGGTTCCAAAATTCCAAAATAATGCCTGATATATGCACCAAAGTTGAAAAAACCATGTTTATGCCATTATACAGCTTAGTAGCATTTCTTAAGTTTGCAGTCGACTTTGAAGAGTACAGATGTGTTCCTGGTCCACAGAAGATTGTCACACTGGACTCCAGAGGTAAGTACGGGATGAGGGTGTGTCTGGGGAGGCAGGGTACACAGAAGGTGGGTGCAGGTTGGAGGAGGGGCCACAGAACTCAATGAGGGACCGTTTTCTGTTTTACAGGTTAAAAAAAAACATTGTGGGACTTTTTTTTTACAGGGACATTTGGCATGCTGGGGTGGGCTCCCAGTGTGCCACCTGAGTGTTTTTTGTTTTGGGGGGTGGCAGTAGCCAATGGGGGATTGGGCACCCCCATCGGCACATACCAAGGGAGGAGGAGTGCCGAGGGATTGAGCCCCCCATCGGCAAAGAAAGACTGTTGGGGGTGCATAATGCTGTGGGGGATTGGGCATCCCCTCAGCACACAACAAATGGGGAAGGGGGTTACAGTATGCTGATGGGGAGTGGGCTCTCCCATCAGCAAATGAACTGGGTTGGGGACAGCAAGGTACCACCCTGCAATGACAGGTCACTCCCTCATTGCAGCAGCAGATTCATTTCAAGGTGGTGGCATTCTGGCTGAACCAGTGTCAGCAGCAGCATGCCACCACATTGGGAAAAGTGGATCAAGCCTCAAAAGGCACTGGGGCCATTGGCCTCCACAGTGCCGCACCTCCAAAACCCCACTTCTTTCCTAAGCAGTGGCAACATTTTTCTTGTGCATGCACACAAGCAAACATAAAAAACAAGAAAGTTATGAGTACACATTGATATTTCTCAAGGCACACCTGCAATTCTGGTAAGTTTCAGTATTTTTACTCCAAATTTTCAACATAGACATTTTTTCACACCACCTGATTAATGTCACAGCTGTTGTTTTTTTTTAATTTTTTTTTTATTTATGACTTTGTTAACTGGGTAGGTGCACTGATCCCAGGGACCATTTTCAGGCATGACCCAGGCCATGTAAGGTGGCACAGAGTAGAAACATCAGAACAACAAGGACATAACAAGAGCAGGTAATACACTGTGAAAGATTACAGCTGTTACATTTGGCAATACATGGTGGCAGTAGTTGAGGGACAGCAAATAACAAAGCAAAGTAAGGCTCATGGTGGTACAGTTCCAGTAAATAAGAGAACCTATATGGCCCTACCCCTGGAACCTGGGGGGGGGGGCTAGTCCTTAAAGCAGTGCCAACAGGAGCCAGTTTTTGAGGTGGGTCTTGAACTGGTGGTGTGTGTTTATGGTGTGCAGTTCAGTGGCAGCTTGTTCCATAGTGTGGGGGCTGCTACAGACAGGGCTCTAGCACCCATGTTTGTGGCTACCCTGGGGATTTTCAGGGAGGGGATACTGGAGGAGTGTAGGCAGAAGTGTGAGGTTTGGATGGTGAGAAGGAGAGCAAGAGGGTATTTCTGTCCAATATGGATGGCAGAATCATTAAAACTGTACAGTGCAAGGTCAAAGCAGGCTGTAGTGGGAGCCACCCCAGTGTAGTGTAGAGTGTACAGTGGTGTGTGGAGAAAGGAGCCAGCAAGGAGAAGCAGCAGGCACTGTTGTATGCTGCTGATAGTTTTGCCATGGTGGATGTAGAAATCCTGGAGTAGATGGGAGAACAGTAGTCCAGGAGAGGTAGCAGGTTTCCCTGGATGATGGCATGGCAGGACTCAGGGGTAAGGCATTGCCGGTATCTGTATGCAGCCCCTAGTTTTTGGTGAAGTCTTAGAACCAAGGGGTTTATGTGCTCTGTAAAGGAAAGGGAGGGGTCAAGAACAACTACTAAATATTTTAAATGTTTGACGTCCTGTAGGGCATGGCCATCAGGGGACGTGATGATTAGAAGTGGATTAGATTTGCATTTCATTTGGAACAGCTTAGATATGAACAACAATGTGTTTTTATTTTGGCATTGACCAGAAGGAGGTTGTCAGAGAACCAGTTGTGGGCAGCGGTGTAGTTTTGTGAGAGGGTTGCAGAAATGATGGTAGGAGACTTTCCATTGGGGAAGAGCACGAGGTCATCCACATAAAGGATTGAGTGACAGTTGAGACTATCCATTGGAAGGGAGTTAATGAATAAGGAGGAAAGGATGGGTCCCAGGATAGAGCCTTAGGGGACCTCGGTAGAGACAGGCAGGGTGGGCGAGTGGACCAGACCAATGCATGCAAACTGGGAGCGTCCTGTAAGGTAGCTTCTGAACCAAGTGGTGACCTCCAGAGAGCAGCCAAGGTAATGCAATTTGGAGAGAAGGAGCGAGTGATTGACCAGGTTGAAGGCTTTGGAGAGGTCAATGAAGACTGTGTAAGTTGTATTTCCACAGTCCATGTTTGTGAGGATGTGGTCAGTTATTTTTGCAAATCCTGGTCAAAATGTGTTTTTGCACCTGTGGTGCAAAATTACCTTTTGGGCAGGATTTGAACATTTTGTTTGCTCTTGTTCAAAAGATGTGGTCATAAAAAGGCTATGTTGAAAATTTGGGGTAAATATATTAAAAAACAAAAATGTTATAAGTGAACATTGCATGCTTTTAACTTTGGTAATTTTTAATATTTGAACCCCAAATTTTCAATATAGTCATTTTTTCACACCACCTTATGAATCTGACAGCTGTCATTTTTCAAGTCCTGACCAAAATGTGTTTCCCATTTGTGGCACAAAATGATGTTTTGGCCACTATTTACAAATGACACCTGTCATATCCAGAAGAAGTGATCATAAAAAGACTATGATAGAATTTTTCAGTCAAAATGTGAAAAAACATCTAAGTTATGAAGAAACAATGACTTGTTTCAACATTTACTCATAACTTTATTTTTTCAGATTTTGGCACCTAATGTTCACCACATCCCTTGTGTTGCCCCACCTCCTGAACATTACAGGTGCCATTTTTCAAATCCACTCCGAAACATGCACTGTTACACTGAGAAATCATGGGATTTAAAAAAATTCCACCTGTCCTGACCATAACGTCAGGTCATGAAAAGAGTGTTGGAAATTTGGGGGTTAAAATGTGTGAGCACACTGACAATTAGATAGTGCCTCTCAGGTGGCCTAACTTGGATAAATATGATCTAAAAATGTGCCAAAGCAGGACACAACTGAAAATGAGATATTGCATCTCATCTGATCTATCCTGGGTAAATATATAGTAAAAAGGCATACAAGCAAGACCCAGTACAACAGCAATGCAGGCAGTGAACATTCAGCATTGACAAATGCTTGTCTGTTCTACTTGGAGCTATAGAGTTCAATTTCAACCAGATCTGGGGCTTGATTCACAAAATATCGCAAAGGCAACCCAAAATGTTGTACTGCATTGCACTTTGCAATTGCCTAGGTGTCCAAAAATGCTATTCACAGTCAGATAGCACACCATGCTACCTGACTGTGAATAGGGCTAGCCCAAGACAGCAGTAACCCCAGTATTGCCAGTACTATCACAGAAGCATCCCCCGGACATGCAGCCAGGACCATGGTCCCACAATGAATAGCATAAGGAGCTTTTTCCAGTTCACAAAGGCAGCCATGCAGATGAGCTCATTTGGCATGAAAAGTGCTAGGCAGCCATTTCCATGTCCACTAGTGGTCAATATGCATAAGCTGCAAGGAACATAGCATGGCCCCCTAGCCCCTGCCTGATATGCTGCCACAGTCTATGGTCTCCCCCCCCACCATCACCAATTGCTGGCCTGAGTAATAATAATCATTCTACATGGTGGCTAGAGGTCCCTTTCCCCACCTATCACCATCCCCAACACAGAGATAAAATGGAAATCTTCCCTGGTATCCAGTTGTTCCTCCCTTTACTGATCGCTGGCCCGAGTTGTTCCAAGTATATTCCCTGTTGGTAGTGGCCCCACGCCATGATCACCAATCACTGGATCAATACATACAAATTATTATCCCTGGTGGTAGTGGCCCCCAACCCCACTGATCACCGACCCGAGTAAAATGATAGAAGTCACCCTGGTGGCTAGTGGCCCTTCCCCCTACTGATCACCATCCCCAACACAGAAATAAATCTAAGTATTGATCTCCCTGGTGGCTAGTAGTCCCTCTCCTCACCTGATCCTTAGCCTAATATACAAAAAATCTTTCTCTCATGACTAGTGGTCCCTCCCTCCAAAGATTGCTGTCCCCAACACAGAAATAAATCTAAGTATTGATCTCCATGGTGGATAGTGGTCCCTCCCCTCACCCAATACCTTCCGAATATAGAAAATGTTCTCCTGGTGGCTAGCAGTCTTCCCTTCTACCCGATCACCCTCATAAGATATAAAAAAAGAGTCCCTGATGTCCAGTGGTCCTTCCCCACCTGATCACCCACCCAATATATGAACAAGTTTTCCCTGGTGCCCAGTATAACCCCCCATCCTGCTCCCCTGTATAGTAAAGTTCAACAGTTCCCTGGTGGTCTAACAGACCCCCCTCCCTATCTCTGAACCTCTGTATAGTGAATGTAACCCTTTCCTTGGTGGTCTAGTGGAACCCTCACCCTGGCAGGTAGTGTCCCACCACCCCATTCCCCCATCCCAAACCTGAGCCAGTGACGGGTACAGCTCTCCTCTCTCCACCACAGCTGGCTGCTGACTGAGCTATCAGTGAGCACAAACTGTATTGACAGCTCAGTCAGCAGTCAGCTGTGGTGGAGAGAGGACTACTGTGCAAGTCGCCATCTTGGGTTAAGGATAGGGGGAAGTGGGGTGGTAGTACACTACCTGCCCAGGTGGAGGATCTGCTAGACCACCAGGAAAAGGGTTACATTCACTATATAGCAGTTCTGGGATAGGGAGTGGGTCATCTAGACCATCAGGGAACTGTTGCCCTTTACTATACAGGGAATCGGGGTGGGGTGTTACATTGGACACCAAGGCAAACTTGTTCATATATTGAGCAGGTGATTGGGTGGCCAGAGGGACCGCTAGTCACCAGGGAAACTTTTTTTATATATTGTGTGGGTGATTGGGTGGGGGAGGAGGCACCACTAGTGACCAGGGCATATTTTTTTATATATTGGGTGAAGGATCAGTTGGGGTGAAGGACCACTAGCCACCAGGGAGGTCAATACTTAGATTTATTTTTGTGTTGGGGATAGTGATTGGTGGGGGGAGGGACCACTAGCAACCAGGTAACTTTCATCATTTTACTCTGGCTGGCAATCAGTGTGTATGTGGGGGGAACCACTATCCACTGTGATATTAATTTGTGTGTATCAGTCTGGTGATTGATGATCATTGGGGGGGTCCAAAACCACCAGGAAACATACTTGGGACAACTGGGGCCAGCGATCAGTGAGGAGAGGGTCAACTGGACAACAGGGAAGAGTTCCATTGGTTTATTTCCATGTTGGTGAGAGAGAGAGAGAGATAGGTTGGGGGGCACTACCATCAGTGATATTAATTTGTATGTATCAGTCTGGCAATTGGTGATCACAGGGAGGGAGGGGGACCACTACCACCAGGGAATATACACTGAACACCTTGAGCTGGTGATTGGTGGTGGTGGTGGTGGGGCATTGCAGTACCTCTGCCAACAATTAGGATTGTGAGGGATTAAAGAAACATCACGGTCAACGGCATTTGCTCCACATCAAGAGGCCCATAAAAGGCCCTTACGTGGAACCCTTGCATGGAGCAAATACTTTGTGAATCAGACAGTGCTGATATTCACATTCCCTCAGTCTCATTTGCATTGCGGCCCCCTCCAGACTTTGCCCGGGTGCAAACCCAGTTTGAGGGCACAAACCAGAATTTTGTGAATACCAACTTAGCGCAAAACCCTATTTGTTCCGCTCAAACCGGGTTTGCACTGGGGCAATGTTTTGTGAATCTAGCCCCTGGTGTTTTCTTACAGTTCCTTTATCACCTCAGCATTTGTACTCCTGGCACTCTGTATTTCTACTGTTTCTTTACAGCTTTAAAGCAAGCATTTTGTACCTATAGCACTGTCCACTGACAAAGAGTCATGTATTGACTCAAAACACCATGGTTTGTACTGTGCTCCTTCTGCAACCTGCTAAGTGTGTGTGTGTGTGCATCTGTGTGTGTGTGTGTGTGTGTGTGTGTGTGTGTGTGTGTGTTTGTATTAAACACTAAAAAGCAAGCCTTTTTGTCCTATTGGACTTTTTTAAGCAATGTTCTATTTGAAACTCCCTCTGTGCAGTTCATCTCTGCTTTTTGTGCCATGGGGAGTGCAGGAGACCCTCCCAGGTAGGAAAGAGCATCTGTTGGACTGCTACACCTATGCCTGCTACATCCAATGAGGATCAGTGTCTTAGGATTAAATCTGCAGTCCCCCAAGTGGAAACTGAGTACCTTAACTACTAGAACATCTGGGTGTTTTTGTTAACATGTTGTTATATTTGAAGTTATAAAAAGAGCACTCCTTTCAGTATGGCTATCCTATGTTTATATCAGTACCCATTGCTGAACAACACTTTTCCTGTGACTGACATGAACTAGCATGCTACACGATTCTCCCTGACCTTATGAGATGACCAGTGCTCACAAACAGTTTGGAAGTAAAGTACCAACAATACTGAGAGGTGTCAGCTGCCCCAAGCAAAAGCAGGGCCCCACTGGAAAGAAGATGTGACATAAAGTATCAGCTATGTTATCCCGTTTAAATAAAGTGCATGTAACAGTACATGTGCACTTTGACGTGCAGTGTATGAACATTGCTACATAATTAAAAATTCTACAGTATTCTCCAGTCCATACTTGCTATGTCTATGTATTGTACTGTTCTATGTCCAGGACCACTTTGAAAATGAGCTTGCTCAATGGTGTTGATGCCTGGTTAAATAAAGTTTGATTTGATTTAATGTGATTTGATTTGATACTTTACCAGTACACAAACATTGCTTTATAAAGCACTTTGGGATGCAACCTTCTAATCAAGTTTCTACATTAAATTCAGCTATGACTCATATTCTATGGTGTTGATTACTTTATCTGTTAAGAACATAGTTTTATGTCACTGGCTCGACCAGGCTCCAATCTCATACCAGGAATGGCTGCAGGAGTTACTTTTTAACCTCCAGGCTGAGCGTATGGTTGCCAGCCTTCGTTGTTGAACTGTGACCTTTGCTAAGAGGTGGAGCAGGTTGTATACTGTATATACAGTTTAGATTTCTCTTTCCTGGATACTCTAAACTCTCTTACTTATGTAGAAGCTTCAGGTTTTGCTCCTGGGCTCTCTGTGATAACTCTTCTGGGCATAGGTGCTGGAACCGGGGGGGGGGGGGTGAAAGGGGCGGTAGCCAATCCACTTTCTATTTCTGTGTGGCAAAAACTAGTATAGAAAAAGTGCCCTTTGTACCTTCATAAGTGCCCTTTTGATTCTCTGCCCCATCAGTTTTTACCATCTTCCGGCACCCTTGCTTCTGGGTGGTTTATTGTTTCCCTTGGTTATTTTGATGGGCTTCCTTAGAATATATTTTCTCATTCTATCAGTCACTCCACCAAGGTGAAATGGGTGGGTAGGAGGTGGGTTGGTTTGTATACTTGTAATGTTCAGTTTATTTGATTCTGTTGTGTTATTCTCATTCTTATTCTCAATAAAGTTTATTAAATTTCAAAAATTCAGCTAACACTCAAAACAGCAAAATGCAGACACCTGACTCATCCAACTGACATATGAATACTTACTTTGGTGCAAGAGTCAGTTCTGAGTACACAACGATCATGACCTGAATGAATTCGGTACCTATTATTATCCAAAACACTGGGGGACTGATAAGATTTAACCACTGTATATAAGTCACTTTTGAAACAGGCTTCATTTGTTTCAGGTAATTCTTAAACTGCAGCCATAAATGTCCTCATCGTGTGTAATCCATAAACTATTCAGTTCTCTGTTTTAATGTCATTTCAAGACAATAGCAGATTTAGGGCTCATTACATGTGAACTTAGAATACCAGCTAGACACTTTGGAAAAAGAAAGTATTTAGGGACAATGAAAGATATAAACAGATTATTTCTATTGTATCCAAAACACTATCCAAAGTATACATATCCCCTCTAGTGCTTCAGATACAGTGCTAAGCATAATGATTATGCAGATCCTTATATGAGTGTGTGTGGGGGGCAGGGGAAAATTGGATGCAGCAGTAGTGTTCCAAACAGGTACAGGGGAAGAAAAGCAGAAATGAACCAGCCAAGAAAATGTTTTAATAAAAGCCTGTACACTTTCCAAACAAACTAGTATGTCTAATGCATAATCTAATATAGTTGATACACAAACCAACTTATCATACAAACAAGCTAGTACAGTCTTCATGAATCAGTGCATATCAAGCCCACCTCAGATGCCATCAGTTCCAGCAGCTGCTGGGTCTCCCTACTTTTAGGGACAAAAGCCAGAAACTGTGAAAGTCATCAGTCTGCAAAATATCATTATCTTTATTTATTTCACTAATTTCCTGCATTCCTCTGAGACCTCTTGCAAAGGGCAGGGGCAAAATCTAGCAAGAATTTCTCATATGTGTTTAATTATGCATGTATGTATTGATTGATTATTTACTCCAATGGTTTTAACAAGGAAGGACAAACTGAACTGGTAACAGTTCATTTCCAGGTGCATTCTGTGGAAAGGGAAAACGAGGAAAAGATAAATATAAAATATAGAATATAAAATACATAGAATGGAGAAAGTATTGTGACAGAACTGGGAAAGAATAATTTCTAAAGAGCTATGTATTTACTCAATAGTGGTGACTGTGATTTAATTATTACTAAGGTACTGCATGTTTAATTTTCACTGGCAAATGAAAAACTGTCTGGCATCTGCCATCTGAAGAGCATTCTACCAGAGTCAGACAGTGGCCTGTGTTGCTCTGCCTGGCTCTGTGCAGGGAATAATTAAAATCCAGAGTGTATCTCAGGTTGGTGGCAGCAAGTAAACAGAGACAGACACCTTTCTGAAAGCTGCTACATCCCAGGGAGAGGGGTGTTTGTTATAAATTGGTAGACAGTGGTGGGATGACTGCAGACTTTCTAGCACACTGAAAGGCAAAGTTTGCCAGTGGAATTTTTACCTTAGAGTACATTTGTACATTTCTTTGTTGTTGTTTCTAGTTAGCACACTTTAGAGTAGGTTGAGAGAATGAGCTTCATGGAGTATAACTTGCTTACTGTGTAATAGCTTTGTGACAAGTGCCAGGAAAAGGTGTTGGGGGGGGGGTCCAGCTTGAGGGTCTAAAACAGAAAAAGAAGGTGGAGTTCATAGCCAACCTGGTGGCACATGACCAGAAGCAGAAGGTTCCTGGGGATGAGTCAGGAGCTGTCGCAGCAGATCCACAAAATTATCATGACACCTTGCACCTGCAGCTGTTGCTGCAAGACAAGGAACTGAAGGTGAAAAGGCTGGACCTTGAGACATAAAGGCTTGAGGCAGAGGCAAAGAAACTGGAAGCAGAAACAAAGAGACTGGAAGCAGAGAAAGAACTGGAAACAAAAAGACTAGAGGACAGAAAAAGAAAATCAGCATGAAATCCAGAGACAACAGCATGAAAAGAAGATGCTGACACTACGCTAGCAAAACATAAGTAATGAGGGTGGGGCTCATCACATGAAGTCAAAAATAATTCTAAATTGTTTCCACAATATAGAGAGGCAGATGATTTTGATCTATTTTTAAAGGCATTTGAAAGAATATGCTCTCAGTTCCAAGTAGAAAAAACTTTATGGATGGTCCATCTTACCCCCTTACCTATGGGCGTTCTTTTCAGGCAGAGAATAAAATGAACAATGTGGACTGTGTTGACTATGATAAGGTTAAAACTGTGTGTTATTGAAACATCTTGAATTAAGTCCTGCAGCTTACAGAAAGAAATTTAGGGAGTTAAAGAAAAGCATAGAAGACTGTTACACAGAATTGCATGATCAATTGTACACTTATCTTGACCAGTGGGTAGATGGGGCAAAAGCAGACACTGTAATTGATAAAATATTTAATGGTAAAGGAACAATTACTTAGAATTGTACTTGAGGAACTATGCATATGGTCTTCAAAGGAGGTGGCAGAAAGCACTGACCTGTACATGGCTAGCAGACCCAGTATGCACCAGAAGGCCTTAGTGGGGGAGACATAACATGGTTCTAAGGGGTCACATGGGGCAGCCTAAAGGAAGCCTGCCTGCACCTGAGCCCAAAGCAGAACCCTCTGGTTCTAAAGGAAACCAAGAGCCAGGGCCCAAGAAATATCATATTTGTAATCAAGTGGGGCATTTGAGGCATAGCGGCCCTTAGAAAATGGTTAAGAGGCAAAGGCCTGGGTGAGGGGGTGATCACAATAGCACTAATATGATGGTAGGTTGTGTGCAGCCTGAAGTACCAGATGCCTCCTCCAAGCATACGCACCCTGTTGTAGTTAATGGGACAGTAACCCAGGGATTGAGGGACACAGGCACTTACATCTCCCTGTTGAGGTTTGATCTAATCCTGGTGGAGCATATGCTGCCAGGGAAATATTCCAAGATCCAGAGAGTCACAGGACCAGCAGTCCAAATATCAAGGGCTTGAGTCTTCCTGAGCTGGGAAGGAGGCCATGGAGAAAAGGAAGTGGGAGTTGTAGAGGATCTCCCTGTAAATGTGATCATGGGGAATGATTTTCACCACAGGGAATATCTGGTGTGTGTGTGTGTGTGTGTGTGTGTGTGTGTTACAACCTGCAGCTAGACAAAAAGGCAAGCTTCTGAGGGTGAAGAGTTGGTGACTCAATTGGGACCAGCTCCTCCCTCAGCAGCTGAGAAAGTGGCTAGCATGGGGGAGGGACTGGCTAGAAGTAGCAGCCCTGAGCCCCAGTCACAAATGGAGGAGCCCACAGGACTGCCTTCTAAAGGGGAGCTGGGAAGGGTCAGAAGAGAGGAGATGGGCACTGTGCAGCTGGCTGATCCTACCTTGCAAAAACTGAAGAAAATAACTAACAGGGCTGAGTATCCTCGGGAGGTAAAGAGTCAGTTTAGTGGTACAATAGACTGTTGTACAGGGAATGTACAGCAGAAAAAGGGCTAGATGGAGAGGTGCTCCAGCAGCTGTTAGTCCCTAAGGTTCACCACCGGCAGCTTTTGTCCTTGCCCATAATATCCCTTTTTGAGGCCACTTCGGTGTGAGGCACATAAAAAAGTGGTTGACCAACAATTTCTTTTGGCCTGGTATTGGCAAGCATATGGCAAATTACTGTAAACTCAACCACAGTGCCAGATGGTGGGGAAAAAGGGGGACAAGGCCAAGGCAACTTTGGTGCCCCTGTCCATTATTGATGAACCCTTCAGGAGGGTAGCTCTGGACATAGTGGGGCCACTAAGCACCCCAAGTAGCACTGGCAAGCAGCATATCCTGGTGGTAGTTGATTATGCCACAAGATACCTGGAAGCAGTGGCCTTATCATCCACTGATGCAGAAAAGTGGCTGACGCACTGATGGGAATATTTAGCTAGGTGGGTTTTCCCCAGGGGATACTTACAGATCAGGGTGCCAGTTTCATGTCTGGGTTAATGAGTAGTTTGTGGGAGAAGTGTGGGGTAAAGCAGCTCAAAATCTCCCCATACCATCCCTAGACTAATAGTCTGGTGGAGCGATTTAATTCATCCCTTAAGACCATGTTAAGGACTTTCGATGACCAGCACAAGAGGGAATGGGACAAATATTTGCCTCATCTCTTATTTGCATACAGGAAAGTCTCACCGGAGCCCACAGGGTTCTCACCTTTTGAGCTCCTGTTTGGCCCTAGGGTTAGGGGACCCCCTAGATTTGGTGTGGTATGAATGGGAGGGTGACCATGCCTCCCAAGGGGAGTCTGTTGTGGAGTATGTCCTGAACTTCAGGGCCCACCTTAAGAAACTCATGGGGCTTGCTCCGGAGCACTTGGCCACTGCACAACAGCAGCAGAAAGTCTGGTATGACCATGGGGCCAGAGCCAGAGAATACGAGGTGGGACAGTGAGTGATGGTACTCATCCCTGTATGACAGAATAAAGTACAGGCAGCATGGGATGGGCCATTCCCCATTGTCCAAAAGGTAAGTGATGTCAATTACATGACAGGGCTACCTGGCAGAAGAGACAGGAGAAAGGTGTATCATGTTAACATGATGAAGCTCTACCATGACACAGAGGAATTGGTTCTCACTGTGTGCAGCACCCCAGAACAGGAAACTGAGGCTGATCCATTGGTGGACTACCTCAGGGAGGCCCAGATTAGATCCTCCATGGACAACCTCACCCACTCCAACCAGCTGACACCAACCCAGGTGCAGGAGGTTCAGGGTGTGTTGAGAGAATTTGGGGACATGTTCACAGGGAAACTGAGATACATCACACTGACTGAGCACCACGTGGATACTGGGACCCAGGTGCCCCTGAAACAGTCTCCCTACAGGGTATCTGAACAGGTTAAGAAGACCATGAAAGAGGAGCTCAAGGAGATGCTGGAACTTGGAGTAATCCAGGCATGCAATAGCCCCTGAGCCTTGCCCATGGTATTGATCCCCAAGAAGGACAGTACCACATGATTTTGAATGACTACAAGAGGCTCAAGAGCTACATGGAGTCAGACACCTATCCCATGCCCAGAACAAACAAGACCCTTGAGTGACTCAGGGGAGCAAAGTATCTGACCACAACAGACCTACAAAGGGCTACTGGCAGATACCTCTGACCCCTGCAGCCGGAGAGAGATCAGTTTTCATCACCCCATTTGGACTATACAAATTCAAGATAATGCCCTTTGGAAAGAAGAATGTACCCTCAACCTTTCAACAGCTTGTGGATCGCATTCTTTCTGGGGCAGGTGAGTTTGCATTGTCATATATGGATGACATAGCCATATACAGCCAGACCTGGGAGAGGTACATCAAGAATGTGTTAGAGGTATTCTGCAGGCTGAAGGATGCAAGTCTGACAGTCAAGACAGAAAAGTGCAAGATAGGTATGGCAGACGCATCCTAACTTGGGCACCAGGTGGGCAATGGATGCATCCATCTGGAACCTGCCAAGGTTGATGCCATCCTGGCCTGGCCCACTCCTGCCACCAAGAAACAGATAAGGACATTTCTGGAGACAGCCATGTACTACCAGAGGTTTGTCCCTCACTATAGTGATCTAGCAAATCTACTGACAGACCTAACAAAGAAGGGAAAGCCAGATAAGGTGCAGTGGACAGAGGGCTGTGAGGCTGCTTTTCAGGAGCTAAAGAACACCTTAAGCAGACCTACCATATTGGCCAGCCCCAGTTACAGTCTAAAGTTCATTGTCCATGTAGATGCCTTTAGAAGATGGGCTGAGTGCTATGCTGAGCCAGATTACACAGCAGGGAGAGGAGCATCCTGTTGTGTACCTCAGCCGGAGACTTCTGCCCAGGGAGGAGGTTTATGCCACAATCAGGAAAGAGTGTTTGAGAATAGTGTTGGCCCTTCAGAAGCTGCAGCCTTACCTATATGGGAAATAATTTACTGTGGTCACAGATCATAATCCCCTGAACTGGCTTCATAGGTCAAGTGGGCAATATGGAAAACTACTATGCTGGAGCTTGGTACTGCATGCATGCAACATTACCATTCAGCACCACAGTGGGAAACAAAATGCCAATGAAGATGGGCTATCTAGGCAGGTCTAACAGCATGGCTGAATACTTTGGGCACTTTCCAGCAGCTGCATGAATGGCTATGTCACTTGGATTGGCCTAAAGGGCATGCCTTCATCACCTTGGGTGGGGGGAGATGGGACAGAAATGGGAAGGAAGGAGTTAATTGCTTAGATTTTTCTGGCCTTCTGAGAAAACACTGGATTCTACTCCACAGCAGCATCTAGAGTACAAGTCACATTAAACTGGTCCCTCAACTCACTGGTGTAGCATTGTTCAATGAGTTTCCTAATCTGTGAAGTGTTTAAGTCAATGAATTAGTAAAAGGTTAGTATTGGTTTGCAACTAGCTGTTATGTACTATAAGCTTTATTTTCAGCTGAGTGCTTATGAGTTACATTCCAGAAGGCAGACTAAACAACTCTTGAGGAATGCTGTGATAGTTATAAACAATGCCATGGAAATGCATTGCATAAACACTACAGATCGGCTACTGCCATTTCACAAAACAGTTACAAGTGAGTTAAACAGGCAGTGAAGGATGATTGGTAAACAGCTGAAAGCTTCAACAGTTCGAGTTGCCACTGCAGTACCATCACAAAATAAATGCTACACCAGTGAGTTGATATAACAGTTTAATGTGACTTGTACTGTAAATAAGGTGATGGACTAGGTAGTAAATTTCAACCAGAGTGACCAAGAGGGGGGAGTGGACATACACACTTACAGACACACAGAGTTTAAAAGGATTGGATCCCTCAAATATAAACTGAATGTTAAAGGAATATAATTGGACACCTACAGGTGTTTAAACTGATTGGAACAATTAAACACATACATGGTAAATGATTGGTGCATTCAAAGGGGACAAGAATTACCTACTGAAAGGGAGATTAAAAATACTGAAAGACAGTTACAAAAGGCAGTCTTCTGCTGGGTTACCATTCGAGAGGTTTTAAGCAGGGAGCTTACTCCTCTAGCTTTGGAGGTCAGGGGGAGCTATACAGATAGCATAGGAATTCAGTCTCTCTCTCCAAGCATAGCAGAGGGGGTAAGAAATGATAGCCAACTTAATTAATAACCTCTTGCTTTTGTCATCTGTTATTTAAAACCATTTGTTTACTTTTCCTGTAACAGTGTTCTTCTCTTGTGTTAGACATAAATATACCATTTTTTTGCTTTTCCGGTAACATTGTTCTTCTCTTGTGTTAGACACATATATCCTGTAATGCATCCTTTGACCTTCTTTTAAGTAAAAGATACTTATTTACTCAACAGTCATGGCTATAATTTAAATTATTACAAAGGTACTGCATGTTTAATTTTCACTGGCAAATGAAAAACTGTCTGGCATCCGCCATCTGAAGAGCATCCTACCAGACTCAAACAGTGACCTGTGTTGACCTCCCTGGCTCTGTGCAGGGAATAATTAAAGTCCTGAGCATATCTCAGGTTGATGGCTGCAAATAGAGATAGACACCTTTCTGAAAGCAGTTACAGCCCAGAGAGAGGAATGTTTGTCGCAACTATATAAAAAATAAACAAGATAATTGTGCCTAAGAATAGAATTCACATAACGTTACCAAGCAATAAATTATGTAACTGAACAAAAGAACTATTTAATAGTTAACAACTTAACAAAATAAAAAACTGGGGTACTGACAGATACTATACATTATATACTATGAAAAACTTACTTATGCCAGCACTGAGTGCATGATCAGCACTACCTAAATGTATTTGGTTTGTCTTTGTACATGGCCAATGTGCTGTAGAAGGGGGAGAGTTGCTTACAAGAATACTGAAACAAAAAACAACCTCAATTAGACCTCACACCTTTTGCAGGTAAGTCATTACCTGCAGCCATGAGTAGTATCCTGGTGGGGAGTCCATACATCAGTTACCTTGTTAGTGTCATTTATTGTTTCAAGGCAATAACAATTTAGGACTCATTACAGTGAGACTTAGAATAATGTACCTGTAAGGCAGTTTGGAACCAGAATAGTATTAAGGACCCATAAGATACAGAGAAATCATTTCAGCTTTGTTTATTGCTGTCCATGCTCTAGCCACCACTCTCCCTATGTTCTATACTCACATTATTACAGACCCCGATTCACCCTCACCAGTCTATAGCCATGTTCCTACTCTGAACTTCATGTTGTCTTTTGAATAGTTGCAATTTTTACATTGCTTCAGCAGCTTATTGTATTCTGTTTCCCTGTACCTAATATTTTCCTTTTGCACAATTGTTAATTTTGTTTACTTATTATACCTGCTATTTGTTATTTTTGTACTTATTGTACATTACTGTACTGTTATTGATCTCCCCAACCCCCTCCAGAGCATGGAACAGGTAAAAGCAGACTGCTGTGCTCTGGAAAAAGGTAGTGACAGAGCAATCTGGAGTGATAACCTTCTATAAGGTACAGTACCACCACAGCCATACCTGAATCAAAGATAACAGTTCCATGTGTTCCAGTTCAATACATGGATAAAGGATTGTACCAGGAAAAAGGAATTTTTTTCTTCAGGGACTAGGATCCAACTTGGAGGGGTTGGAGGTTGTTCATAAGGGCTGGCTTGCACCCAAATGAGGAGAACAGGAGAGTTCTGAGAGAAAAGTGGGCACAATACATAGCTAGTAGAAAAGGACTCAGCACTCACACTTCACAGATGCAGAAGACACAAAGCCACTATTCTGTGTTTAAAATGTATGTTCTTTTTATTCATTATTGCATTGTGATAAACTGTGGAACTGCCCCCTCCTTGTTCTTCTCTTACCCTTTGTATAATACATCCCCTCTGCCTTACATTTCTCCTTTTTAACATAAGAACATAAGAATTTGATGGCATATGGGGACCGAGTGGCCCATCTAGTCTGCCCATGAACTTAACCCCCTGCCTTATATTTTGCTGTTTTTGTTTATACCGTATGGTTTTAAAACCATAAAAATGATAATGTCTTTGGGTTCAATAAAGAATTGGACTTTGTTTAAATAAGAACACCATCACTAATGGTAGCTTTTACTGTGCATTAAGATATGACAGTCCTTTGGCTAACAACACATTAACAGCGTGCCCTGATTGTAAAGTAGTTCTAAGGTAGAAACATGTAATTAAGTTACTTATTGTTAGTAAATGTGATTGCGAACAGAAGCATATCATAGAGTGTAATACGGTGTGATGAAGTAATTGTTTTGCACAGATTTTCACATGTCGTAATGCTTTTTTATGTATCAAAGTATGGAAAATAGGGGGTGTTATTTACCTTGCTAAAGCACCTGTGAAGTGGGTGCGAAACATTGGTTTAATAGGATACCTCCTTTGGCTCTGCTGGCTCAGGTACTTTGTTCCACAATTTATCACAATGCAGTAATGAATAAAAAGAACATACATTTTAAATACAGAACAGAGGCATGGTGTTTTCTGCATTAGTGAAGTGTGAGTGCTGAGTCCTTTTCTACAATCTATGTGTTAAAGGACCTATGAGCACCCACAACTTGGCCAGCAACCCTACATCCAGTTTGAACAACACATAGCTAGTTTTAAACTACAGTAGTAAGCAGATAATCAGAGCAGTAAGGCACACACAAAATGTCATAAACGGGGGAGGGCCTTTCTTTCTTCCCTCCACTGAATGCAGCAGGATCAAGTAAACTTGTAGAAAAATTGGGGGGGTTGGGGGAAATGTTGGAATGTGCCAACCCTTGCAGTCTGGGAAACAAAATGCCAGAACTTCATAAACTGGTCATGGAGGTGGGACATTTCTTGTTGGTGATAACACAGATGTGGACAACCTTGAACCATGTCTGGAATATGACCATACAATGTTATACCCTATTCAAAAAGGAGAGGGCAAAGGGCAGGGGAGGAGAACTAGTGCTGTCTGTTAAGGAGATAATTGAAGTAATAGAAAAAGGTAGTTTGGAGGGATCAGGTGGATAGAAAACCATTTGGGTACTAGCAGGGACACAGAAGGTGAAACAAATCCAAATTGGAATGGTCTACATAGTAGTAACCAGTTAATCTTACAGTTATTACTTTGTAATAATTGTGGTTCTGTATTGCTGTACTACTTTTGTATTGATGTTTCTGTATTGCCTGTGTCAGGACCTCCTTGTAAATGAGCATGGTCAATGACGCTTTCCTGAGGAAATAAACTTAAACTTGAACTTCAGACCACTTGGCCAGGATCAAGGGATAGACAGGGTACTATGATACACACATAAGAAGGCAACAAGTCTAGGGGAAGTGATGTTAATTGGGGATTTCAACATGCAGGACATGGACTGGAAAGTTCTACTCCTGGCTAGTACTTGGAATCTGGTGGATGCCTGCCAATAGGTATTTCTAGAGCAATATGTTCTGGGCCCAAGAAGGGAGGAGGCCATGCTGGATCTAGTGCTCACCAACAGCGAGAGGATTCAGAACTTAGCAGTCCTGGAACCACTCAGTTACAGTGACTACATGACTGTAGCATTGGAAGTCCTGGTGTGGACAGGCAAAGGGGCAAAAGGAATAAGGATGTGGGATTTTACAAAAATGGACTTTGGAAAGGTGAAGGAAAAATTTTGGGAATAGCATGAAGGATATAGTGAAGGTAGGGGGGACAAGAAAAGTGCTAAGCATTTAAAAAGGCAATAATAAAAGTGGCAGATAGTGCCATTCCAAATGTATGCAAGGGTAAAAGGGCTAAGGGGACAATATGATTCAGAACTGATGTAAAGATGGCAGTAAGAACCAAAAAGAGGGCATTTTCCAACTATAAGGGTTGTCAAAGGAATTAATACAGAGCCAAGTATCTAGAAGCAAAAAGAGAAACCACCAACTTTGTACTACTAGCTGCATACTTCATGCTCCATTATCATGTTAGATCATCAGTCTACTGATGAGCTTTCTTTGTAATGTGTTGTCAATGTTCAGTTCTGACTCTATGTAATTCTGGAAACCTGAATACAAAGTGTAATCACACACAAAAAAAGAAACCACCAGGAAAGTGAAAGAGGCAAAGTGGAGATGGAGCACCAGCTGGCAATGAAGGTAAAGAAAGAGGATAAGGAGTTCTTCCTGTACATCCAGGAAAAGTGCAAGGTCAAAGGGGGTATAATGAGACTTTGGAGCAAAACTTAGGAGCATTGAGTTGTGGAATAGGGGGACATGTGAAGGCAGAGATACTGGACAATTATTTTTGTTTGGTATTGACTAAAAAGAAAAATGGGCAAGTGCCAGATTCTAGGGATAGGAAGTGAGCAACGACACTGGTGCAAAAGTCCAGTGAACAGGGAAAAAGGTGTTAGAAAAGGTACTGTAGCAGGACTGAAGTAAATACATCTATGGGACCTGACAGCTTATAACCGAGGATGCTACATGAGGTAGCAAGGTTTATCACAGGGCCAATAGCAGACATTTTTAATAGCTTGCCAGCCATGGGGGTGGCACCTGGGGACTGGAGTACAGCAGATCAAATTCTGCTACACAAGACTGGGAAGAGGGATGAGTAAGGGAACTATACTGTAGGCCTATCAGCTTGACATCTGTATTGGGGAAGATCATAGAGTCTCTACTGATGGAAGACCTGGTGGACTTCCTAGAAGGAATAGGCTGCAAGACCCCAGATAGCATGGGTTCATGAGGGGAAAGTCTTGCCAGATAAATCTGGGTGAACTCTTCAACTGGGTTACCACAGCTACAGATAATTGGCAGGCAGTTGCTATGGTATACCTTGACTTCAGCAAGGCCTTTGACTCAGTCCCCTGCAGGAGGCTGGTAAAAAAAAGTAGGGACCTTTGGGTGGAAGAAAAGATGACAAATTGCATAGAGAGCTGGTGGGGGGGGGCTACACACAGATGGTGGTAGTCAACGTGGAGTTTTCAGAGTGAGGGAAGTGACCAGTGGGGTATATCAGGGGTCGCTAGTAGGACCAATCCTCTTCAAAATTTTCATCTGTGACATCGATAAAGGTATCAAGGATAAGCTCTGCCTCTTTGCAGATGATACAGTTATTGGTGTAACGGTATCTGGGCAGGTTGCAGAGCTGGTCCATGATATGGCAGCTGAACTTGAATATTAAAAAATGAAAAGTAATGTACATTGGGAATAGCAACACAATGACAGTGCAGGATAGCATTCAGAAGGAAAAGGAAAAGGATTTAGGGGTGATGATATCACAGGCCATGAAAATGTTTGCATCCTGCAATGGGGCAGTGAGCATAACAAAAAGAATGCAGGGCTACAAAGAGAAGGGGATAAGCAGGCAAGAAGTGATCATCCCTCTGTGCAGTTCATTGATATAACCATATCTGAAATACTGTTCAAGGTACTGAAACCACACCTGAGGAATTACTGCAACCAGGAGGATGTAGTACAGTGCAGGGCAACTAAGATGGTGCAAGGTCCTGGGGGATCTGACTTACAAGGAGAGGCTGCAGGACTTAAACATGTACACCCTGTAGAAAAGCAGGGAAAGAGGTGACATGATTAAGACATACAAGTACCTAATTGGGATGACTAGAGTAGATACCAAGGAACTATTCTCCTTAGGTTGAAACACAGAGATGAGAGAGACAATTAACTAAGGCTAGCCAGGGGGAAATTCAAAAAGGATGTCCAGAAGCACTTCTTCATGGAAAGTGTTGTGGATATGTGGAAAAATCTACAAGAAGAAGTGTTAATGGCCAAATCAATCAGAAGCATAAAGCAGGGATGGGGCAATAAGATGGGTTTAGCTAGAAAAGTGGGGATCAATAAAAAGGGGAGAATAACCACTAGGGCAAAGCAGAAATGTTAGATAGGTGGCCAGACTGGATGAGCCAAGAGTCTTTTTCTGCCAATAATGTTTATGTATATCATGATTACTACTCTGTATATTCTTGATATATGTTTAATTTTTTTTTAAATGTAATGTACTTCAATATGTTTGATGCAACTGATTGTAATTTTCTAGAGTATTAAATAAATCAGATTGAATGTACAGTATCTATGAACCTTCCCTGGGACACATCTGGAAACACTCTGTTGCCAGCTCTGTTTTTCTTTCCTGGTAAAACTTTTGAAATGAATAATTAAATAAACAAATGAACCAGTACATGCAGAACCTGCCTCAGGTACCTTCAGTTCCTTTTTTTTCAATTTAAAGTTTATTAAAGTTTTACCATACAAGACAGATTTTCCATAACAGATATAGGACATATATACAGTATACATGGGCTCAGACCTGACAATCCCCCCAACTCCCTCCCCCTAAATTCCCCCCAAGGTACAGATACACAAAGATCATTTCCTACTACACTTTCTACAGAACAGAACTTATCAAGCTATACTGAGGCGTTACCGGAGAAAGCCTTACTCTGCAGCATTCTGAATTGAGAGTAAGGTATGGAAGGGGTCCCATACTTTTTTAAACCTGTTCAGCTTATTGTTGAGACTTGCAATAACTTTTTCTGTTCTGAGATTTGCAAGAAGCTCAGATAGCCACTCAGCATACTTGATTTCAGATTGATCTTTCCAATCTTTTAAGACAACTTTCTTCAGAGGCAGGGAGGCAGGGATATCAAAGCCATGTAGTATTTTTTGTTTGGAAACCTAATATTAGAAAAATCTCCTAAAATACAAACTTCAGGCGTAAATAATTCTTCCAGTCCCAAAATGGGGTCCAGTCTATTGCGAATACTAGTCCAAAGGGGTTTTATTTTGGGACATGTCCAGAGAATATGGAATAGAGAACCATCCTGATTAGCACATCTCACCCATTGGGGAGAGGATGTTAGTCCAAATTTAAACATTTTCTCAGGGGAAAAATATGCATTATGTAGGATGAACATTTGTGTCATCCTAAGTCTATCCTGTGTTATAAATTTATGGCAGTTAGACCAGAGGTTACCCCAGTTGATTTCATAACTAGGAAAATGGGAAGACCAGTAACATGTGGGGCCGTAATAATCTGGATATACCCTGTCAAACAACAGACTGAAAATCTTGGAAACTGCCTTCTGTTGCCCCACCCTTAGGTACCTTCAGTTCCAACAGCTGCTGGGGGCTCCCAGCCTATACTGGCCCAAGCTAAAACCTGTGAAACTCATTAGTCTTTAAAATACCACTGCAGTATCTTTATTTATTTGCTGTAAGTAATTTACTGCATTTTGTTGAGACAGCACACAGGGCACAACTGTCCTAAATCCTAATAAAAATGCACTACCCATACCACTGATGATTTTGGAACTGGGATTTGTAAGGAGAGCTTTTGGAGTAACAGGGAGTATGATAAGGGATCAAAATGGCAAATGTGTGCAATAGCACAGAACTGGGTATTGGATGTAGATCAGTGGATGAGGGATCCTGTGTTTGATGGACAGCACAAATGTATTGCCCAGCACCATCAAAAAAAACATGCATGGGTTTTCAATTGTGCTGCCACTGTGTACAGACCAATCTGTACCACAAAAGCTGTTCCTAAGGGTCATCTCCTGCATGTTAAATGCAACTGTTCACAGGATAGAGTGTTTTGAGTCAAGAACACAGAAATAGCTAGAGTCATAGCACAAGGCTATGGAGTGAATAACATAAATGCACTGGAAATAGTAAATGTGTTTGATAGGAACATGCCCCTTGGTAACAGTTATGATAACCAGCAGAATAGTGGAGGAAACAGAATAAGTGATTTCCCCAGACTTATCACTACTTAACCTGCAGATGTGGATATATTGAGGGTGGTGGTATCCAAACATTGGAGTATACTAAATGGTGACTCCAAACTCAATAATGTGTTACCAGACAGACCAGAAATGGCATACAGATGCACAAAAAACAACAAAGAGCAAGCTGTATAATCAATGCAGCAGTCAGAAAACCCTCAAAATTCACATTGGAAAATTCCTAATGTGAATAATAAACATGGCGAATTCACTTTTATGTAGTACAGGGAAATTCGGTATAACACCCAAGCAGCAAAGGCCAAATATATTTCAATGCCTTTATAAACTGTATGACTGAAGGTGTAGTGTGTATGCTCAGAGGTAAATGTGGTACATTCTATATTGGGAGAACTATTAGATGTTTTAAAGTTTATTATTGAAGAGCATGTACAAGCATGGAGAGAATACAATCCCAAATTTGCAGTTGGTCACCATGTACAAGGGAAAGAGCATAAAGCACATATGATCAGTTTCTTTTCTATACAAAAAAGTAAAAAAAAAAACTGAGAGAGGCGGTGACTGGAGAAAAAGATTAACATGTGTGAGAGCAAATGGATTTTCCAAACTTGTGCATGTAGCCCACGGGGTTTGAATGACTCTGTTATGGACTGGTACGTTTGCTATGAAACTTAAGACAGATGCTGGTCACTTACCTGTAATATATACACATATATATATATATATATATATATATATATATATATATATATATATATGTATATATAGATATAGATATACTGTGTGTATATATATATATATATATATATATATTTTAGAGGCAAAAAACTCCATTTAATGCATTAGTTAGGGTTGTTCCACATAAACAAAAGTGAGGAAATTCACTGTTAGGGTTGAAAACCCTCATGGACCCCAACTGGCATTAGGAGTGCGCATTAGGATAAATCAGCCCCTAACTCTCACCCCATGACATGTGTAAAGCAGCAGAAGTATAGGAGAATGGGGTGAGAGTTAGGACCCATGATCCCAATCGCATCAATGCCGGTTGAGAGTGTGCAGAGGGTCAAGGGGGTTTTCAACCTAACAGTGAATTTCCTCACTTTATAAGCATAAATCAACCCCAACTAATGCGTTAAATAAATTTCTCTAATCCTCTTCTTTTGAGAATAGTAATGAGAAATAGTAGAATGTAATGCAGCAGCGGGAAGCGTGGGGTCCCTTTAAGTTCGCTGCTCCCTCCTAAATGATGTGTTGTGCATACTAACAGGACAGCAATGCAAACAGAAATGCTGACAGTGGCACACATAGTAACACAAGCACGAATAAGAAACAGAAAGAATGCTTACATGGTATGAGCGAAGAATGGTCTGCCACGTGATGTTGTCACATAATAACATGGTGCCTGCAAACAGAAATGTCAATGGGCATGGTGATGTAACATGAAACAGTAAGATAAACAGTACTGTAGACAGAAATGGCAAAAATAACAGAAACATAGCATAATGAAAGCATAAAGGATAAGCAACATGGTGGCGCAGGCGTCAATAGTAAGAAGCGGATTGGATCTAGCAAGCTGGAAAGGGCAACAGTCACAGTAATGTAAGCGCACAGGCTGGTTTCTCCAAAACCTGCATTGAGAAAGACAGTGAGTATAAATAATGTATGCAAAATAATGAGTATCACGAGAAAATGAGATCTTGGAATATAAAATACATTATATCTCAGGAACCGTCTGACGTGAAAAAAAATTTAAAAGTCATATTATTTACAACTGTCCAGCTAATTTGAATCTTAGCCCCTTGAGGGAGCTAGAAATTACTCGACGAAAATCCGTATCTCACACCGTTTCGAGATCGGGCCCTGAAAACAAAGGCCACGGTGAATGTTATCCTATGGGAAAAAAGAAAAGTTGGACCATAACTTTGCCTCCCTGTAATGTTTTTTCACCAAACTACTAGAAAGGCACATCTGTAGGCTGTTGGCTGTCTTCCCTCAAATTTCAGGAAAAAGACCAAACCGTTATTTTGCAGCAGGGCTCCAAATGATTTCTGTTAAGTGTGAGGCTACGTAATGTTATCCTATGGAAAACCATTAATTTTGAGTGCCGTAACTTTCCGCCATGTTATATTTTTCACCAAACTACTGAAAGGCACATCTGTGTACTGTTGGCTGTCTTCCTCTCAAATTTCAGGAAAAAGACCAAACGCTTATTTTGCAGCAGGGTACCAAAGTTCCTATGTAATGCCGGGTGCCGTAATGTTATCCTATGGAAAAACTGTCAACTTTGAGTGCCATAACTTTGCCGCCATGTAATATTTTTCAATACAACACTGAAAGGCACATCTGTGAGATGTCGGCTCGTTCCTCAAATTTCAGCCCAAAACTCCCCACGGTTATTTTGCAGTGCAGTGCCAAAGAATTGCTGTCATTTCCCACAGACTAGAAAATTACTGTACAATTTCGAAAAACTTTCATAAAATTTACTGACACTTTCGTGACACGAAAGTAATTTCGAAAGTACTTTTTCAGAAATTTGAAAAACATATTTCTGGGGTGTTTTACCACAAAATAAAGACATGGCAAGCATCCTCAGGGCCCGACTAGGTGAATACAAAAAAAATTAGGTTGCTAGAGGGTCCAAAATTTAAATGCCAACCATTTTTCTGATCACCAACTGAAAACAAAATGGCTGATTTGCGAAAGTAACAGGCCCATTTGCGAAAGTAAAAATGCATTTGCGAAAGTGTTGAACTTTTTGTTACTTTTCCCATTGACTTATAACGGAAACTGTTTTTTGAATAACTTTTGAACGTTTAATATTTTTCACAAAATCTTTGAAAGGCACATCGGGGACCCTGGCTGCCGTTCCCTGAAGATTTCGGGCTGGTCATGAGAACTTAAACCTGTAAGCGCGACCACAGAATTCAGAAAAGCGTGCAGCGCACAGATCACGCTTAATAACTCCGCAGCTGTATATATCAAACCATGCAGAGACTTGGCAGATCCCAAGGCCTATGGTTCTTGATCATAAATTCCAAATTTCAGGCAAATCCATCAAATGGTTGCAAAGTTATTAAGGTGCAAATTTTTGGGGTTTAACATAGAAATGGCTCCTCAACCCTAACTATGGTAGCACTACCGTGCTACCATAATATAACTATAGATATACTGTATATATATGTATAGATAGTTATATGTATAAATATCTATATACATATATACACCAGTTAGGGTAACTTAATGCAGCAAAAGTAAGGAAACGTGGCATTAGGGTTTCCAACCCTAATGTCCCACCCCATCCACCCAAGCAGCAAAAGGAAAAAACACTAAGCTTTTGGGTCTCAGAGTATTGGTGAATCAGTGGTGGGGTCTTCCTTGGGGGTTGTCAATCCTAATGCCCACCCCATTCCGTGAGCAAACAATATCACACATGATCTCTTTTCTTCATGCATGGCCTAGAGACCCCTGTGGTAAGAAAGGTATGAAAAACTGTTGGCAACTTGTGGCAAGACATACTTCTCTACTGTTGAAGAGTGTATCATTATGAGGCAATGACTTGCAGCTGTACCTTGTACTTTGGATTGGAGGCTAAGTGCTGGGGGATGGATGAGCATTAGGGTTGTGATAACCCCCCTAGTAAGACCCCACCACTGATTCACCAACACTCCGGAGACCCCAAACCATAATGTTCTTTCCTTTTGCTGATTGGGTAGAGGGGCATTAGGGTTGGAAACTGTAACACCACATTTCCCTACTTTTGTGGTGTTTTGTTACCCTAGCTGGTGCATTTAGAAATTTTTTTGGCAAATATTTTTTCTTTTGAAATAGTGGTGTTGTATCCTCAGGCACCATATGTATGGTGGGTGGGTGGGTGTCACAGTCTGAAGTACATCGCCTGTGAGAGTGCCATCATTATCATCCTGCTGACTGACGGGGGTTTCCTCCATTTTTCTTCCTCTCAGAGGTCTGCTTGTGTGTAGTGATGCATGCACATGAGCTTGCACATGACATCTGTGTCAGAGCCCTCTAATGTGTCATCTGCTGCTTCACCACCAAGCTTCCACTGGACAGTGGGCATGCAGCAGTATGTGCTATCCCCCATCCCAGAGGAGGAGAGCTGTCCATGGGATGCTCGATCCTCCCTTCCCAGCCAGCCCCCAATGGATCCAAGTCCATTTCCAAACCTGGGTCACTGGTGTAACAAGCAGTAGCACTACTGATGTGCTACTAGACTGGCTAAATACTGCTGTTAATAATAACATGTATTGTCATATATGGGCACGTATCAACACAGGAGAACTATATTGTTATATTTGGTGTTGATCGGTCTCCCAAGAGTTCATTAAAAAAACTAACATTGCTAAGTCTAGCAGTTCCAAATGTACAGCTTTTGAAATATAATTTAGAGCTTTATACTGTAACATATTTAAAAGATATATTGTTTGAAAATGGTCAGAAAATATTAGTGGTTGTTCTGTTAAAAAATAAACACATTATTTTCTTGTTTTACTGTAAAGCAGTGACAAGTGCCATAAATGTTTTCAAATATTTGAAACTAGTCTTTAAATCGTATGCAGTATTTCAGATGCTGCAGGTATTTCCTAAAAGAGGAACTGTACCTATGACATTTCATTTGAGTTATGTTTATATGTACAGCATCTCTTAGTATAATAAGAATGCATTCTTGAGGTCTTTGAGTGACAGAACTGTAAAGCAAAGCTGAGGAATTACAAAAACACTGCTTTTCAGATTTGTACCTCCATAGGGTTCATTCCATGTGTCACCCATGCATAAAGTGTACTGTAACATCTTACAGTTTACCTACATTACCATTATACATTTACCTTTGCTTTTCCAAGATATACACACATGCTCCATATAATGCTGGAGATATTTCTGAACATACAGCCCATTAAAAAGTGAGCTAATGTGTTGGAAAAAACATTCATTAGTACTAACCATATGACACCTTGGTACTGCCTGTCTGAACCTTACAACTTGGGGTCACTTCGGGGCCTTCCCACTGAAAAGGGAGGATTATGAAGGAGAGACACAAGGACATTAGCCATCAGTTAATTTAACTTGTTTTGTGGCTTGAATTTTCGATACATTCCTAATTACCTGAGGATGCAGGTGAAGGCTAAGACCCCTGCCGGCTCATTCATGGGGGGATCAATGTTTCCTTTTTCTCAAGTTTGCACTGTTGACAATATACCATAAGGGGAAAACACATGCCATGAACATACAGTATATTGAATTTGTCATTAATGGAATTACACCCTTTCTTGCAGGTGTGGGGAGGGAAAATCTATCCTGTTATAACATGGGATTAACAATAACATTAGCTCTGAATTGGCTTTTCTTGATGCAGTGTACCCTATAGGCAGGGTTCACAGACTGTCAAAACAAGAAATAAAAGACATTCAGAGCACTTTGTGTGCCAATCAACTGGGAGAAGGATCGTTGTGTCTAAATGATAATTAGGGTTAATTCCCTGTCCATGTGTACATTTTATACCCCATTTATATGATATTTCGGAATGTATGATTACAGTTACTATTTACCAATAGTTTGTAGTGGATTAATTTCTGACTGTGATGCCAAGGGAGGGGTCATAAAACATTACTGTAAATATGGGTGGCAGTTTACATCAGGGAGGGAATAGCTTGCATGAGGGAGGAGTCAGAGGAAGGGAAGGTGGAGGCATGATGGGTTCAGATACAGTCCAACAGAGGGAGAAAGGTGAGGTTTGAGGTGGTTTACAGACCACCCAACCAGAATGAGGAGAATGACAGGGAACTGACCTTGCAAATATTGGAAGCTGTGGGGAAAGGAGAGGTGGTAATTGTAGGGGACTTCAACCTGCCCATGGTCAACTGGGGCGTACCGTCCACAACATGTGCTAGGAGTCAGATGATCCTGGAAGGACTACAAAATGGGTTCCTGACTCAGGACATCACAGAACCAACAACAGCAGAGGTAATTCTAGATCAGGTGCTCACATACGGGGAGCATGTACAGAAAGTAAAAGTCAGGGAGTCCCTAGGTGGCAGTGACCATCACGAAGTGTGGTTCCACTTGGATATGGAAGGGAAAGCATCACAACTAAGACCAAAATCTTGGATTTTAGGAGTGCAGACTTCAGTAAGATGGACACAGTGCTAAGGAGCCACCTGACAGGCATCAGAGCATACACCTGGGGTAGACTGAAGGTGGTTCATCATTGTGGAAGGAATACTGGTTGTTACAGAGGAGTGCATTAGGCTCAGGGTGAAAAACACAAAGGCCAAAGAGCCTAGCTGGTTCAGTTCTGGGGTCACCCAGGCAGTAAGGGAAAAGAGGTTAGCCTATAGAAAATTCAGGAAGACCAAGAAAGAGGTGGATATGGAAAATTACCTAAGGTTGGCTAGTGAGGCAAGTAAGGAAGTTCAATGAGCTAAGGCACAAAAGGAGCTGAAGATAGCTGAAGGAACTAAAAAAGGGGAGAAGGCCTTCTTTCACTATATAAGTGATGAAAGGGACAAGAAGGATGGGATTGTTAGGCTTAAGAACGAGGAGGAGTGGGTGGAGTATAATGGGGGAAAAGCAGAGATACTAAATGAATACTTCTGTTCCATCTTTACCAGGCAGAAGGATGGACCAGTGACTTCAGGAGGAAGAAGAGGAGCAGGGGGGTAGCAGAACACAGATGTAGTGATAGAGGAGGATAGAGTGAGGGAGGGGCTGCTTGCATTGAAGGTGGACAAATCACCAGGCCTGGACAGAGTACATCCAAGGGTACTAAGGGAACTGGCTGAGGAACTTGCAGGGCCACTGTCATACCTATTTAATAGTTCACTAGCATCAGGAATGGTACCACAGGACTGAAGAACATCATATATGGTGCCCCTCCACAAGAGCATTCCCAAGGATGACCCAGGGAATTACAGACCAGTCAGTCTGATCTCAATCATGTGCAAGCTCATGGAGACCATACTAAAGGAAAGGCAGGTTAAATATCTGGAGGAGCATGGTCTCCAGGATGCAAGGCAGCATGGGTTCATGGGATGGGAGAGATCATGTCAGACAAATCTTATTGACTTCTTTGACTGGGTCACTATGACAGTAGACAGGTGCCATGGGGTAGACATCTTCTATCTGGATTTCAGCAAGGTATTTGACTCTGTGCCCTGCAAAAGGTTGATCAAGAAGTTGGTAGCTCTTGGGGTTGGGGATAAGATGTCCACATGGGTCGAAAACTGGCTGTAGATGGACAGAACCTAGAGGGTGGCTGTGGGGGAAGAGTTATCTGGCACAAGAGAGCTCACCAGTGGGGTCCCACAGTGCTCAGTGCTGGGGCCAGTGTTGTTCAATGTCTTCATCAATGACATTGGGGATAGCATTAGGGCAACACGTGTCTATTTGCAGACAACACTAAGCTATGTGGGACAGTGGACACAGTTGAATGGATACTGGACCTACAGGATGATCTGAAAAAGCTGAGAGATGGTCCAGGATTTGGCAGCTTGGCTTCAATGCCAAGAAATGCACATTGGAGTCAAGAATCCCAGAATGGAGTACTACCTGAATGGAGTCCAGGTATCTGCATCGGAGGAGGAGGAGAAGGACCTAGGAGTGATGATCACTAGTGACATGAGGCACTCTAAGCAGTGCAAGAAAGCAACTGCAAAGGCAAACAAGATGCGGGGATGCACAACTAGGGGGATCAGTAGTAGGAGAGAGGAGGTTATGCTTCCCTTGTACCAGTCACTGGTGAGGCCTAATCTAAAGTATGGAGTTCAGTACTGGTGCCCACTCCTAAAAAAGGACATTAATCTGCTGGAGATGGTCCAGAGGAGGGCTACAAAGATGATAGTGGGTCAGCAGGGTAAGGCATATGAGGAGAGGTTGAGGGCTTTAACATGTACTCCCTGGAAGAAAGGAGAGAGAGAGAGAGAGAGAGAGAGAGAGAAGACATAACTGTGACTTCAAGTACGTGAAAGGGGGGAGTTACGTGATGCAAGCGACATAGAAGCAGCAGTAGTTTGGAGCTCTCACTCCTCTACTCTTTCCACTACTATTTCCAACTACTTTTTATATATCTTTCTGCTGTAATGACTATTTTATATCAGTGCTCCTGCTTTCAACAATAGATTTGGGCATTCTTCTGCATCTTTATCGGGACTTTCACCCCGCAATGGATGTTGAAATGAAGCAGGCCCAACTAAAACATACGCCGCCTCCCTCACCTGAGAAGATCCCCTCTAAAAAACCCAAAGTGCAGGGGGTAAATGCGGAACATCGCCGACACAACTAATTCCACTTACAGAAGAATGGTTCTTAAAAGAACTTGAACCCTTCAAGGAAACTCTGCATGATATTGCCACTGAATTAAAATCTCTACGAAGTGACATGACTGATCTTAACCAGACAGTTGGAAATTCGGAGGCCCGAATCAAATCAGTGGAAAACTGGAGAGACAAGCACAAACCTGAGATAGTGCTGTTGCACCAACAAATTCAAAAGTAGCAATTGAAGACTGAAGATCTTGAGGGAAGGAGATGGAGGAATAATATATTAATTATGGGCCTTCCAGAGAAAGAAGAAGGCTCTAGTACTGTTTTATTCATTCAAAAGTTCTTGGAGAAAGTGGTAGGATCCTCACCACTCCATTCCTGCTACCAGTTTGAATGTGCCCACCGTTCGCTCAGACCCAGACCTCAGCTGGGAGATCCAGCTTGACCTATAATCCTTAAATTTCTGTGCTACATAGAAAAACAGCACGTCCTCTCAAAAACTCGGGAGCTAAAAGCAATCATGTGGGAAGGAATTAAGCTTCACATTTCACAAGATCTACCATATGAAGTTCACCAGAAACTGGCCGCCTTCCACCACACAGTCACCATGTTATTGGCCTCCAGCATTCCGTTTAAGATGTTATACCCAGCTAAATTACAGGCTTCCATTTCGGGCAGTTGGGTCTCCTATGAATCGCCACAACAAGCCTCAACTGACCTCACTACCAAGCTACCAGAATTGTTTAAACCAGGCTGATTGCGTCACCTAAAACTTTCTGGTGTCTACTTGCTGAGGGACTTCTTTTTTCATTGACTTGTCAGACTTGTTATTTGGCTGATAACTCCCTTTTGCATTTGAAATGTGCTCTTACCAGGGATCTGGGGACTTTAGAAGGGTGGGTGATTCCCAGATATTTTGCCTGACCATTTTCTTGTTGTCAGCACTAGCGGCAGTAGTATATACTTAGAGTTCTAGTCACCTGGATGGAACCCTTGTTTGGGGGAAATTTGTTAGGGGACAGATTATGATTAGGACTGCCCTGGGTTTGACCTAATAACTTTCCCATGGGCATTTCCCCTATTCAATTCACTGAGCAGTCCCTATTGGCAAATACACGCCACACCACATAAAGCAGGTGTTTTCCTTTTTTTTTTCCCTCCTTTTTGCACCTAATGGTTATTTATTTTTGAGGGTCCTGTTATCATAATTGGCATGCTTGCTGTCTGCAAGCCCAGAGCTGACTTTCAATGCGAATGGTCTGGGAAGGACAACAAGTTAGTTTTCTTGTGGGGTAATGGCTTCTCGGAGTGTTAATGTTTAGATCGCTACTTTGAGGAACACCTCGGGTTTTTCGAGGTTATTTTTACTATTATTTTCATGCCTCTAAGAGTATGGCACCTGCTCCCTTATGGAGTACCTATTCTTTCAACAGTTGGCATAAGGGATTCATTATCTTTTAAAATCAAGTTGTGGGGAGGGGGGAGCAAGATGCTCTGGGTAGTGCAGGCTCAGGTTGAGCAGCACAGTGTATTCATTTTTGGGGGGGTTCGGTCTCATAACACTCCATTTACTTCTAATATATTGGAATAGTGAAGTTTACAATTATTATTTTAGTTTAAGTTTAACCTACTATCCCTATGGTAGGTTTTTAGACCTAGGGAGAGTGTTTACAGAGACCGCAGAGGGTTGGTCTCCCCTGTTTGTGTTAGTTCAGTCCAGCCTTTTCATTTGGAACCAAGGGGTGACCAGTGTATATAGTTATAGGTTATCGAAGAGGGAGGGAGGAAGTTGTTTAGTAAGAAGTAAGTTAGTTATTAAGAGGTTCTTTAAAAGTGGGGAGGGTGGGGTGGGCTTATTATAATGACATACAGTTTGTATAATTACTTCAAAATGTCAAATTTTTGCCTTCTAAACAAATATTTCATCATTTGTTTCCCATCTGTAGAATACCTGGTTATATGGAAATCATTGCATGGTTCTATTATAAAAGGCATACGGAATACTTCATGTTGCGGGGAGGGTGGGGCAGGTGTAGGTGAGGCAATTATTCAGAATCCAGTTTACCAGTCGTTTATTACTTTATACGATGACTATGGCTTGTAATATAACAAAATATCTGACATGAAATGTCAGAGGTGCTCGTGAGTGTACCAAGAGGTATCAAATCTTTAAACATATTTCTTTGTTGCAATCCACTATTTCCTTTATTTAAGAAACCCAGCTGTTCCCATCTGAGGCCGCTGCTCTCCGTAGACAAAATATTGGTCAAGCTCGACTGCTAGTAGAGGGGCTGCTATATTGATTAGTCAGTCTATACCCTTTCAAGTGGACCAAACCATTGTGGACCCACAGGGGAGATACATTCTAGTAAAAGGCACACTGGGATGTACAAAATTACTATTAGGAGGTGTTTATGGTCCGGGGGGGGGGGTCCAGTTGTTTTTATGGATCTCATAGACAAATTGTCTCCCTCTATGTCCTTACCAATGATCTTAGGAGGAGATTGGAATCTCCCTCCCACTCAGGACTTAGATCATTCTAATGGTCCCCTAAGGCCAATATCGGCACCACAAAGAGCCTTACATGAATTTCTGGATTTTTTAAGCCTATGCGATGCATGGAGAATAATGAATCCACTATCCCATACTTTTTCCTTCTACTCCATAGTTCATCACTCTTTATCCCAGTTGGATTATATAGTAATCAGCCGCTCTCTCCTTCCTAGTCTACATAATGCAGGGATAGAATCCGTCATCCTCTCTGACCATGCAGCAGCATGGATTTCCCTAATTTTAGATCCTAATTATCAAAGAGACTCATCATGGAGACTAAATACCCAACTACTTAAAGCCGAGTATATGGTCTCTAGAATCTCCTCTCTCATTCAGTCCTTCGTAGAGAACAATTACAATTCGGTCCCGAGAGTAGACCATGAATGGTGTGCCCTAAAATGTTTCCTTTGGGGAGAATTTATAAGACTGGTGTCCACTCATAAGCGACGGAGGAAAGTGCAGGATCTTTCCATCCTAGCTCAGATCCACACGCTGGAGCAATCCCTCTCCGCTAATCCCCCCCCCCTATTAAAAACCCTGTTATCTCTATGAAATAAATACTCTTCTATCCTACAGAAAAAGCTGAATTTGCCATTTTAAGAACTCAGGCAAAGTATATAGACCATGGAGAAAAGGCTGGTCATCTGTTGGCCTTACGCCTTCGGAAATTAGAAGCTTCCAGAAACATACCTGTGATCAAGGCCCCTGATGGCACTGTTAAAACCCACCCAAGGAATGTAGTTACCATCTTTGAACAGTTTTATTCCTCTCTCTATGGCCCATGGGTATCCCCCCATCCAAAGAAGATCTTACAGCATACATTACTTCTGCTGCCTTAGCTTCTTTATCAGCCTTGCACCAGGAGTTCTAGTCTACTGAATTCTCCCAACAAGAAATAGAATTGGCTATCAACACTCTGTCTCTAGACAAAGTCCCAGGTCCTGATGGCCTCCCTTACAACTTTTACAAGACCTTTGCCAAGGAACTAACCCCCATTCTTCTTTGCCTCTATCATTATTTGCTTTCTAGTGATGTCTTGGACTCTTCATTATTGGAAGCCACTATTATTCTCCTTCTTAAGCCAGATAAACCCCCTTCATGACCTACCAGTTACCGGCCTATATCCCTACTAAACTTTGACATAAAGATTTTTGCAAATATTCTGGCCAGTAGAATAGAAAAGGTCTGGACCTGTCTTCTTAGTCCTGAGCAAGTGGGCTTCATATCAGGCAGATAGTTGTAATTATTCGTAAACTTGCATATATTTTTCAGGCAGCGGAATCCCACCCCCTTCCGATGGCACTAATTTCTCTAGATGCAGAGAAAGCTTTTGACAGGGTGGATTGGGCTTTTCTGTGGGTGACCCTGCAAAAAATGGGATTTCCTTCTCAGATTATCGAATAGATTTGAACTTTAGATTCTTCTCCCTCAGCTAAAATTCACTGTAATGGGGTATATTCGTCTTCCTTTCCTCTAAACACTGGTACACGTCAAGGTTGCCCACTTCCCCCTTCCTCTTCAACCTCTATCTAGAGCCATTAATTAGGCAATTAAAATCTTCTTCTTCTATTGTTGGAATCCCTATTGGGAACCAGACTCCACAGTTATTGGTTTATGCCGATGACATCCTGTTACACCTGTTAAACTCAGTCTCCTCTCTAGCAGAAGTCCTGAAATTAATTGATACCTTTGGAAAATACTCAAATTACAGATTGAATCTGAGCAAGACAGAAATTTATCTCCTTAATCATATCACACACAGACAACCCTTTGCTCAATTTGGTATGAAATTATCTCCCCGGTATATTAAATACTTGGGTATCTACTTTACTTCAGATTCATCTCCACTGCACAAACATAACTTTTTAGATCTCTGGAACTTTGTCCAACAGGATCTTCTGCACTAGAGAAAACTCCCGCTCTCATTGTGGGGCAGGATTAACATTATTAAAATGAATGTTCTCCCGAAATTATTTTACCCTTTTAATATGCTTAATGTTTGGTTGCCCTTAACTTTCTTTAAACATATACATGCTGATGTTGCCTCTTTTATTTGGCTCAATAAAACTTCAAGGAGGTAATACCACAAGTTAAGTTTGCCCAAGGAATACGGAGGGCTTCGTCTCTCCAACTTCATGTTATATTATTGGGCGAGTTATCTTTATAAATGTGGGAAATGGTTGTCTATAACCCAAATCCAGCAACAAGCAGATTATGTCCCCATCTGGCTTCTAATTGAATCTGATCTACGTTTTACTAATAAATTGGATCCTACAGGCATTGTTTACTCCCCATCAAAAGTTTTACCATAAGTCTTGTATTCCTCCCCAATTGGTATTTCCCTTAGAGTTTTATCTCAACTCATTGGACATATCAAGCTACTCCCTGCCAAGGATTTCTCTCAGACCTTTTTTTCTAATCTGAATATTAAGATAGGGGGTCATTCTCTTTCTACATCTTGGCTAAGAAGTCCTCAGGATTCTAAAGTCTCAGATTTCTATTCCAGCACTACCATTTTCACCTCACAGGCGATATTGTCTAAATTTGATCTAAGGTCAGCTTCCTTTTTCAAGGTATATGAACTAAGGCACTTATTAATCAAACTGTTTGGTCAACGGTCACAACCCTGTGTTTGGGGAGTTTTTGCAACAGATTTCCAGTTCAACCTGTCGGCCTCATGGAATCTCTGCAATATATAAGGTTTTGCTGATCAGGCCCCAACCCTTCTCCCAAGTAGGCTGTAAGATATGGGACACTCTTCTACCTGATATAGAACTTAATTGGCCCCAACTTTGGAAAGACCTCTATACTTACATCTCACACGACACTTTCAGACTGACCCAGTATCAGATCTTAAACAACATGTATTATACCCCAGTAAAGCTAGCAAAAATGGGTCATCTTGCCTGATCATTATGTTCTAGATGTAATAAGGAAGAGGGTTCCCCAACACATATTTATTGGTCTTGGGAGAAGGTATCTCCCCTGTAGACACAAAGTGAACAACAGCTTGACCCACTTTTGGGTCTTCAAGGATTATTTTCCCCAACTATTTGCATTATCAGGGACTTCTCACAGATGCAGATTAGAGAAAGAAGGTATCATATGGCACTCATCTCTCTAGCGGTTAAGAAGCTTGTCCTTTGGTACTGGATGGATCAGGCAACCATCACTTATGCAAAATGGTTGCATGAAATATCCTTTGCTCTTAGAGTAGAACAGTTAATCACCAGAGTTAGACACCATATTCCTTCATTTAATAAAAATTGGGGGAAACTGTATATGTTATATATGTCTTGATTGCTCCCTGTTGGGTACGACGAGCTCCCCGACAGTTTATAAATGTTTAAGGTAGGGATTGTAATCTGACCTCATAGCCAGATACATATGTTCTAACCACTTGATTACTCACATTGTATGCCTCGCTGTAGGTGGGAGGTGTTGGGCGGAAGGATGGGGGGAGGATGGGAGGGGGAAAGACTTTTTTTTTTATTTATCCAGGTTTCTATATTATGGCTTATTCTCCAAGAATGTTTTTAGTTGTGTTATGCTTGTAAAATCAATAAAACATTTTTAATTTAAAATAAAAAGTATGTGAAATTTGTTTATTTGTTTATTTAGATCTAGGATTACAATTACCTTTGAGCCATGGCTCTTTTGCAAAGGTTCCACATCAGGAGAGTACACACATGTTAAAGAAGGGCATACAACATTAAAGAGAGCATACAACAATATTTATCAGTTCAGGTACAGCATCACGGTAAATAGGATACATGAATAACACATAGAAGGAATCATCTCAGAAACCTAGAAGAAATCAGGGAAGAAGGGTGAGAGGATAGGGGGATGGCAGCCAAAAAAGAGACTACAGCAGCTCACGGCATTGTCAAAGAACATCAGAGGGGAGTGGTTGATCTCAATGGGGAAGGGGGAAGTTAGGGGTGGCAGTCACATGAGCTGGAGGCCATGAGATAGTGATGGAGGCTTGATTTGAATACGCCCAGTGAGGAGGTGGAGGTGATGTGAGTGCTGAGGGCATTCATCCAGCTGGGTGCACGGTGTGCAAAGAATCTTTGGCCTAGAGTGGTGCGGCATTGGGGGACCTGTAGAAGCTGACGTTCAGACCCTCTGGTGTTATGAGGATTAGTGTTTGGGTGCAGGAGGGCTTGGACACTAGGTGGAGTAAGGCCCAAAGTATTTTTTTTCACCATCAAGCAGGTAAGGTACTTTATGCGGTTAGAGAGTTGAAGCCATCCCTTTTGAGTGCAAAGCTCACATGTATGTGTGAGTTGATGGGATCCAGTAAGCAGTCGACAGGCTTTGTTTAGGGAGGTTGTTATGCACCTGAGGGTGGTAGTAGAGGCAGAGCCATCGATTATGAGACCGTAGTCTATGACAGAGACCACAGAGCTCTGGATTAATAGATTAATAAAGTGGATAAGGAGGGTCTCTTTAAGCTGAGTGGCAACCACAACATGAGGGGGCACAGTCTTAAGCTGGGGGGGGGGTTAGGAGGGAGGTCAGGAAGCACTTCTTTACAGAGAGGGTGGTGGACATTTGGAATGTGCTACCAGAAGAGGTGGTCTTGTTGAAGACAGTGGCAGCTTCAAGAGAGGCTGGGATAGGCATAGGCAGAAGGTAAGGATCACATGTAGGGAGGATGGGAGGGGTGGAGAGGGGGAGCAGGGACAGTAGCTCAAACTGTGGACCCTGCAATACAAACTGACTAGATAGACCAATTTTACTTCTTATACTGGCTTCTTTGTATGTTCGTATATACAAAATAACAGTGGGTTTCTCTTTTGGAGCCAGACTCTCATTAGCTGGTTACATTTGCAACTGGCATACAAGTGAATGCAACACTAACAATGATGCCATGCCATTCTCTTCTTCCAAGTCATTTATTTTCAGCCATGTTGCTACTGTCTCCCTCAAAGTGCAGGTTACACAGTACCTAACCATTCACCCCCATCATCATTTCAGGCAATATCTAAAAAATTGTAAATGTGGTAAAACAGTGTCCTTTTAATTGAATTGCTGCAATCTCTTTACCGAGTCGACAAAAGCTAAAGCACCCAATGATTCAAGCTCATTGCCTGGTTCTGTCAGCTGGAGAGCAGAGATACATGCAAATGGCTCCCCTTTTTTAACAGAAAATCAATTCTGTGCAAATCTTTTAAAAATGGGCCCCTTTGAGACATCCTATAGAAAATCGGGTTGCTCTACATGACAAAGGGCAATTAATAAGCTGCCAATTCATCTACCTTGCAGCTGGTAGCCCATTGGAAAAGTGAGAGGACACTGAGTTCTGAATATGGGCACACATCAGGGCTCATTTTCTTAATTGTGCAAGGTTGAGGGGACTCTCTCCACTTCAGGCACTAGTGCTACCGGAATAATGCTGGAACTTTCATGATGCAAACCCACACTTGTCACTGATAAAGGGTTTTTCAGATCATTCAAGCCCCTAGATTACTCTAGCAGGGGGTATGAAAAGGCAAGGTCTGTTTGTGGGGAGGTGAGGAGGGGGAAGCTGAGGAAAGGGGCCAAGTGTCCTGTTAATGCTTTTTCCGCAGGCTGACTGACTCCTGACCTTCTAGTACTAGTAGCAAACTTAGAGAGGGTGACTGGCTGCTTTCAGTCACACTTTCACAAAAGCATAGTCTTTCTATAACTTTTAAATTTTTTAAGATACCTTCTTCAATATATATAACTCAATGTTAATTTCCCTGTCTTCCCATACAGTAACAGTTCTGTGCACTGAAATCTAATGGTAGTGATGCTGATGCCTCATCTACTTTGCTTCCTGCCTGTCGCCACAGTGCCTGCTGCATGACTCGTGAGCCAGTGCACTCTGGAGTCTGGGAACCAGGGAATGCCCGAGCATCATCGTGTCAGTCATTTAAAGTAAAAGTCTCCCTCTCCTGCTGTCATGACACAGAGCAGGTGACAGGTCATCATGGTGCCACAATTGGTGGGTGGGGGGACAGGAGTCAGACAACAAGTTAGTAGCTGTGTGTGTTGCACAACTCAGCTCTGTTGCATATGATAGATCAACCCAGAGGAGAGTGGTTCTATTAGAAAGATTTACAGGAGAGCTTTATCTTTTGTAACTGGTGATATCACTTCTCAGTGTCATTCCAACTGCTGCAGTCTGGAAAATGCATAATATTTGAGGAATTTCCTAGCCTGGAAATTGGCATGCATAATCCCCCTACATGAGGGTGGTGGCCCCTCGGTGCCAGGTAACTACCAGCCAATCTCCCACCTCCCAGTCCTTGCCAGAGTATAGGAAGCACTAGTCCAATCCTGGCTGATTGAATTCCTCATGGCTTCTGAGTTCCTCTCACCTTACCAGTCATTCTTCAGAAAGCACCATTCCACAATATCTTCCTATGCTATGACTCACAGGACATATTCACTCTGCCTCAGACCTAGGCTATTTAACTATAGCAGATTTTGTAGACCTGGCCAAGGCTTCTGATTCAGTCTCCCCCGAAGTCTCCCACTACCTGCTTCTTACAAAACACGAGGCAGCAGGCTTGCCCCCCCCCCAATTCAGTTGTTCAAATCCAACCTCAGCAACAGGTTACAATCTGTCAGGGTGGCTAATTCCTCCTCCCCCCTTTTCCCCATACTCGCAGGTGTATCCCAAGGATCATTCCTCAGTCCCATCCTTTTCTCATTATTCATCCAATGACCTCCCCACTGTTTGCTCAAGGTCCCGCATATACATGTATGCAGATGACACCATCCTCTTCACCTTTGGGCCTGTGTTAGACGTTGTCCAATTACAACTACAACAAGACTTCCATAATAGGCAGTCCTGGTTCCAAGCAAATTAGCTCAAAATCAACACCTCCAAAACTGTATCAATGATCTTCAGGACTGCAGAAAAACTAACCAGAGTTACTCTACCCCCTGCCATCACCTTCCTGGATGGGACCCCACTAGAATCTGTCACATCTTACACATATCTAGGCATATGGCTGGACCCCACTTAAACTTCTTAACCCACATAGAAGCCATCACTTCGAAACTCCACCTCAAGCTTGGTATGCTTTACCACAACAGAGACTCCCTCCCACTGCCAGTGAGACATGCATTACTAAAAAATGATCACACTTATTTTCAGCTATGCTGGTGTATTAAACAACACAGCCCCTGTCTCATCTTTATCCAGGCTAGACTCCCTTCTGAATGCATTCTGCTGATTCACCATAAACTCCACCCTCAGAACCCACCATTGATCTCTTTACTCCACTCTTGATATTGAACCCCTATCCCACTGCTGCTTCTTCCATTCAGGCTCCCTAATATCCAAATTCTGGTTCAACCTACTACCTCCCCACCTCCCACAGAGGTTATCCTAAGTAATCCCATCCCCTTACATCCTACGATCAAGGGACACTCACTCCTTCTCACTGCCCAAACCATCCTCATCTGCTGGCAAATCTGCCTTCTCCTATAGGCTCCCCTTCTTATGGACCAACTATCTCCTCTCCTAAGAAACTCTCCCTCGCATAACTCTATAAGACAGCAACTTTGCTTGCTACTACCCCCCCCCCCGCTCCTGCTTCTCATCTCCCCTGGCCTCATCTCATCTCTAGGTCATCCAAACCACCTCGCAAAAAGTTAAACTATGCAAAATTCCTGACTATTTCTTCTCTGAAGCAATTAATCTATTATTAATCTATCTATCTATCTATCTATATATCTACCTATCTATATGTCCTATCAGCATAAACTATGTAAAATGTTTCCATTGTATACACTATGTAAATTGCTGCCACTGTATAAATTCTGTATAAATGTATTACCCTGCACAGCCAAACTAATTATGGCTCTTATATGTATCCATATGTATAGTATATATGTATCTATCTCATGTGTACAAAATTTATTACCCCTGTCCCCGGCCCCGGGTCTCACCTGGAAACATGCCTTGGCTCAGTGCACCTTTCCTGGTTACCAAATGTTTAAATAAATAAATAAAATTAAATAAAATGTGCCACTGCAGTGTCATGTGAATGGCTAGCTTAAACAAGAAATGATGTTGTGCAATTTAATAGCACGAGATAATCATAAAACTTGTATGGCTTGTGTCTTGTGTGTGAGATTATTCAAACTACCCCCCCTCCCCCATAATACAGCTAATAAAAAACAGACTCATGACAGCCGGGTCAGATTAACCACTGGGCAGAAGGGACAGCTGCCCAGGGCCTCGAGTATAAGAGGGGCCTAAAGAGGCCATGCCTTATATTTTATTGTATTACTTTTTTTTTTTTTTGGCAGCTGTGCTGCTGTGCTTCCCAGTCACACTTTTATTTTGGAGGGGGCAGGGGAGATTAGTCGATCTGAAGCCACTGTGGGTGCCTCCATAGAGGAGCCATGCTCTGCCAGAGTGGCGAATGAATTGTGGAGAGTCACAACTGGAGGGATGCATCTCTGTTCCACCACCCTTACCCTTCCTGAGCCCACCGTTGTCCAACCACTCCTCTTTTTGGCAATCTCTGAGGTAGTGGCAGTGGTCTGGGTGGTCCCTGGGTGGGGGGAGCAGGTTTCTCGAATCCTTGCCAGGTCAGCATGGAGATGAACAACCTCCTCCCTCAGACCAGAGAGGTGCCTGCAATGTGTGAATGCATGTGAATTCCCAGTTAAACAATGAATATATTTATGCAGTATCAGATTATGTTTTCAGCACTCTTTTGCAGATATAAATTGCTAACTAATTATAAGTAATATCAATGTTTTAGTATTAAATTAACTAGCCTGTGTACTTTTGTAGGTAAGTATGATTACCCATTTGTGTAAAAATGGACATTGGTATCTAACATAGCAAACCCTGAGGAAACTTTGAACTGACAAGGTGAAACATCAGCTCTGGTCACCATTATTGGCATAGTGTTGTTGAAGATGGACTGCTAAGTTAACACATATACCTCAACTATGTTTTTTTGTGTCTGTAATGAGCGGAAACCATACGTATTTTGCAATGTTTATGTTGTTTAGTATGGGATATGTTAGGAAGAGCCATATGAAATAAAATTGCCATTTATTCCTGAACACAATCTTTTTGAACTGGTTATTTGATGCCTAATAATATACAGTATGCCCTGTGGGTAGATGGGTGCACCATTCATTTTATTGCTTCTTCATATCATTTTTGAATTGGTAGCACCACCTTTATTTCCCATGGTAAAGCGGCTATACCTATTTTTTAATTTACTTTCAAAGCTAATCCTGTTTTAATTACTCTGTGACTACTGGTTGGGCTAATAATCTGCTCTGTTTGTCAGCCTGTTTATTGGTAAATATATTCTAAGTGGTAGCATATATTTGCATCGGGTATCATGGCTGCTGCTTCATCACCAACTCCAAGGACTCTGTCTTTAACAAATCAAAGTCTTATCCAATTTACAGGCTGTAAATTATTTAATATAGTAAATGACATACTGCTTGACTCCCCTTTTTGTTGCAACTGTTGCCACTACCCCCAATGAACTAGAGAAAGAAGTATATAAAGTGAAAGAGGAAATCAAGACCCTCAAAGAAATAAGGAGACTTGAAGAGTTCATTGATTTATCTAGCATACTCAATTAAACTTCACTATCCCAAATGAATCTGTCCCGTCCTGAGCTTGATGATAAGATTACTGACTGATAACTATGAAATAGGATCGACAAGGGGAGAAAAGAACCAGGGACAAAGAAGAACTGTATGACAGTGATTGGAGTTGTGGGGATGCAACCAGTGTAAAGAGAAGTACATCAGCATTAGTATTATCGTCTCCCCTGATATTGCTATTATCCAGATAATTTTACTCCATTGCAGATAATTTTCCCACCATCACTGCCTATGCTCCTAAACACAGTAACTAAACAAGCTGGATGATTTAATCTATGAAATAATAAGCAGAGAAATTGTTTGTCTCCCCCTCTAGGTTTTGAAATATTAATAGATAACTCAATGACACCCCCCTCTCCCCTGTATACCTAGATGGGTATCATTGAGATTTAGCTGTCATAGGTGACTCCATCATATGCTACACTTCTACTGCATTATGTGAAAATAATAAGAAGCATTTCCTGGTAAACTGCTTCCTAGGGCTAGAACTGCTACATTAGACAAATGGCTCTGAAGCTATTATGTGAACAAAGGGGAAGCCATTCATTGTGGTGCACATTGGAACTAATATTATAGGGCCCTCTGTAGGAACATGTGGGAATTACGTGCAAAACACACATAACTCACCTGTAGTACTCTGCACCCATGCACAGGTATGTGCAGCCTGGCATTCATGATCACTTTCCACTGCACTAATCCCCACCCCCTCTGGCGTGCAGCCACATGGTGGAGGAACATGGCAGCACAGGAGCAGAGTGCAAGGACTTTGGGGGGCATCCAATGGGATTCCCATTCCTGGTCCTATAGTGGATCCCCTCCACTTGCAGTCAGGGGAGCCTGGGATGACTGGTAGCCCACCAGGAAGAAATACCTGGTGTTTGCCTGACAGGCCACTCTCAGCCCTCCCAGGCAGCCCAGAGTGCTGTTACAGCATTGTGCAGGGGGATCCCATTGTCTCCATGCCCCGCCAGTAATCTGTTGGGGGGGGGCATGTAAATATTTATGGCAGAATCCCCCCCCCCATGTACATTTTTCAGCCCCAGAGTCACTATGGTGACAGGACATTATGTGAATATGGAAATTATGGTTATATTTGTGTGAATCTCCCACTGTTCCCTTTTGCTTTCCTACACTTGAAAAAATTCTGGGGAGTGTTTAAAAATCCAGTCCCAGTATGTTGTGTTTGTTAGAGAAATAAACACTGAACCCAAAAATAACTTCATCCTTATTTTATCTGTTATTCAATCAATAGTTACAAACTTTCAAGTTTTTCTTTCAAAATGAATTACTTTAGCTCCCTTGTAATTTTTTGAATCATTAACGTTTCAAAACAATCCTCTTTCTTCTTCATAATTTATGTTTAGGGCTATAAATAGGGGAATAACAATATATTATACTGTGAAAAGGTTTCAAATACTGCAATTTTCATGATGTGTTGATTTGTCATAATCAAAAAGGTATACAAAGTATATAAAGTATCAGTGGGAACAAACCTAATTAATCTCTTATTAAGTCTACCTTATTCTTCTTGTATTAGTTTTCTGTTCTGTTTTTTATAATCTGCAAGGAGCAAGACGCTGGATATAATTATTTCCATAATACTTAGTATTAAAAAATGTGAGCATAAAATTTGCTATAGGCAAATGCTTTTGTATGAGTGGAAAGGGTGTTGGGGGGAGAAAGAAACCCAAAAGCCCCCAATCAATTTGACAATACTTTCTTTTAAGTACACCCCGTGTTTTCAAACTCTGTTAATTTGTTTCAAATATTACCTCTTTATAAGTTCTCCCTTTATAATTCTCTTTGAATGGCTTTTCAGTCCCTTATATATTCTGGGGATAAAAAAATCTCACTAATTTCAGGTCCTACTAATTTGTTCCTAAGAATTGTTTTTATAAAAATGTAATCCATTTGATGGAGCTTACCATCTAGTTAGTGAAAAAACGTGCTAATGCTCCTTGCTGCAGTTCTTGCAGTGGCTCTGTATTTATGGTTATCGCTTTATTTTCAAATTGTGTTATCTGAGCAGCACACTGCCGCCATTATTCAGGATGCTAACCGGCTGCCTGAATCACCTTTTTCTGAAGGTGCAATAGGGACTGTTACTTTGTATACTTTTTTGGTTATGTTGGATCAACACATCATGAAACTTGTAGTATTTGAAACCATTTCACAGTATAATATATTTATATTTTCCACTTTTTATAGCCCTAAACATAAATTTGTGAAGAAAAAACAGGATTGTTTTGAAACATTAATGATTTGAAAAATTACAAGGGCGCTAAAGCAATGAAGTTTCAAAGAAAAACGTGAAAGTTTGTGACTATTGACAGAGTGACAGATAAAATAAGGATAAAGTTATTTTCGGGATGATTGTTTATTTCTCTGACAAACACAACAATATAGAAATAATGGTCACAATACAATCAGTAGTCATTGTAAACATTCCTCAAGTAAAAAGAAATGCTTTTGCTGCTCCCAGATCAAAGTACTTCAGGCATTATATATAAACTTATTATGTCAACTGATTAGGTGATTAGGAATGGGAAGTGGATCCTGAGGATCGCTAGGGCAGCAGGTCAGGAGGGAGAGCTTGAGGTCATTATCCACCTGGAGACTAATGGTCAGGCTTGGGACAAGGCTGGGATAATGCAGGGGGAGTTTAGGGAGTTGAGCATGGCTCTTAGACAGGTAACTTGCTCAGTGGTTTTCGTTAAGTGCTGCCTGTCTACAGCAGGGGTAAGGAGAGGGAACTCTGCACCAAGAGCTTCAACTCATGGCTGACGAAATGGTGCAGAGAGGAGGGGTTTGGCTACATTGGGGAGTGGGGACCCACCTGGAAGGATAAAGGCCTATACAGGTGTGATGGCCTGCATCTATCTGGGAGGGGAACTGCAGTCCTCAGTGGATGGTATAAATGTTACTTTGGTGTACATTTACACTAGTCAAAGGTGGTGGTGGAAGAAATCAGAGAGGCAAAAACTAACCCCCCCCCCCCAGGTTGAAGTAGACAGTAAGGAAAATCCAGTGAAAGTGGAATCCCCCAGGGTACAAATTAATAAAGGAAGCAGGGTGGTAGAGGTAGAATGGGAGGGAACAGAAGAAATAAAAAGAGGTGGGGGAGGAGGGAATGGGTAAAAAGGAAAAAAGAGGAACAACAAGCAGAATGCATATATAATCTGGACGGCCGTGTGTGAATGCTAGAAGTCTAGGAAATAAGATTCTGGACCCAGAGGCCATCATGGTAAAGTCCAATTTGGATATTGTGGCCATTACCACATCAAGGTGCACTGAAAACCATGACTGAGACATGGCCATACCAGACTATACTCTGTTCAGGAAGGAGTGGGTGGGAAGGAAAGGAAAGGAGGGGGTGTAGTGCTTTATGTGAGGGAAAGCATAAAAGCAACAGAGATACAGGGAATAGAGTGGGAGGCAGAGGTACTGTGGGTCAAACCGGAGATGAGGAATGGAGCCACTATTCATACTGGAGTGGTCAACAGTCCTCCAGCACAGCTGGAAGAATTAGATAAGGCACTGGTTGATGCCATTGGCAAGATGGCAGAAAATGGAGTGGTGCTGCTGGTGGGGGGACTGCAACCTGCTGGATGTAGACTGCAGCCTCCAGGGAATAGCTTCACCTAGAAGCAGGGATATCCTGGACTCTCTGGGGGGGGCATTCCTTAGTAACTAGCCAGTGAACCCAATCACAAGGGGGCAATACTGGACCTGGTACTCACTAACATGGACGGTATTGTAGAAGTCAGGTTGGGGTGCCACCTGGGGATTACTGATCACTGTACTATGTGATTCAATAGAAGGACATTTGTGGAATTGAACCACACAAGGGTGAGAGCACTGGACTTCAGGTGGGCAGATTTTATAAGGATGGGTGAATGCCCCAGGAATGACCTGGCAGGGGGGTATGGTCTGGGAAGGTAGGGAAACAGTGGTAATAGTTAACAGGGAGTATAGTAAAGGCAACAAACATCTGCATCAAACAAGTGAGCAAAAGCAAGAGGAAATAGAGACCACTATGGTTCTCAAAATGTGTGGCTGAAAAGGTAAAGGCAAAAAGGGTAGCATTCAGAAGGTATAAGGAGGTGCAGAGGGAGCAAGATAGGGAGGTGTATGAGGGTAAACAGTGGGAGCAGGGAAAGCAGTAAGGAGCTAAAGGCACAACTGAAGAGAGAATAGAACAACAAATATCTAAAAGTACCAGCACACACACATATTTCAGATTACAATATAGCAGGTTTAAACTTTTTCAGTTTACTGATAGCTTGATGAAGCTTCCGATGTGAGGGTTTCCAGCTTGAGATTGAATCACGAGAAAGCTAAATCACCAACGTCCCACCTTGACATTGGTGATTTAGCTTACCCACATTGGAATTCCAGTCCGAAACTAAGAGTACCCACTCCTCACATGGAGCTAAAAGTAAATATAGCCAATTTTGGCAGTGGGAAGTTTAAATATGCTATGTTGTGTGAGTTTGGGGGGTGTGCTGGTACTTTTGGATTGTTTGTTGTTTGTTACTATCCAGCAGCATCCCTTAGAAGAAAAGTAAATTCTAGTGTGTGAAGCAACTTAAAAGGTTTGAGCATGTTATTTTGGATTTGTTTGAGTTTTAGGAATCTATGGTGCCCCTTCTTAGCATGCTCCCATAGAACACCATGTGTAAAATCCTTGATGGGAGCACAGTGTATAAAAGGAGCCAATTAGACACATTAGCCATTGAGGTATTGGAAAGTTAGGGACTAAATCATGGGTCCCACCTTGACGATGGTGATTTAGCTTACTCACATTGGAATTCCAGTTCAAAACTAAGAGGACCCACTCCTCACATGGAGCAAAAAGTAAATATAGCCAATTTTTGCACTGGAAAGTTTAAATATGCTGTGTTGTGTGTATGTGGGGGGGGGTGCGCTGGTACTTTTGGATTGTTTGAAGAAAGAATAGCCCAGGAGGTAACAAAAGGGAACAAGACCTGTTTTAGGTATATTAGAGCAAAAAAGGAAGACCAGAGGTGGGATTGTAAGGTTAAAAAGGGAAGAGGGGACTGTGTAGAGGTGGACCAGGACAAGGCAGACATCCTGAGCAAATACTTTTGTTCAGTGCTCACAGAGGAAGAAGGGTGGAACACAGAAGTAACAGAAGCTTTGGAGGGAGGGAGGCAGACACTAGTCCTTTTGGGGAGGAGAGAGTTCTGAAGGGACTCACTAATCTGAAGGTGGACCAAGCAATGGGACGAGTGGGGTGCAGCCAAGGGTGTTGCAGGAGCTCAGAAAAATACTAGCTGTACCTCTGACAGTCCAGTTTAACAACTCATTGGGAACAGGACTGGTTCCAGAGAACTGGAAGAGGGTGAATGTAGTCCCACTACACAAAAGCGGTAGCAGGGAGGAGGCTGGCAATTATAGGCCAGTCAGCCTGACATTGGTGGTGGGAAAAATAATGGAATCACTGCTGAAGGAAAGGACTGTGGAATATCTTGAATCCAGTGGGTACTAGACCTGAGGCAGCATGGTTTCGCAGGGGAGAGGTCTTGTCAAATGAATCTGATAGATTTCTTTTACTGGGTAACAAAGAAGTTAGATCACAGTGGAGCACAAGATGTGGCTTACTTAGATTTCAGTAAGGCTTTCAACACCGTTCCACATAAAAGACTAGTAAGCAAGCTGGATAGCTTAGCAGGTGTGGGTCCAAAGGTGGTAAACTGGGTAAGAAATTTGTAAGGGGATAGATGACAGAGGGTTGTGGTAAATGTTTTTCACGCCAAGGAAGGGAAAGTGACCAGTGGGGTGTCTCAGGGATCGGTACTGGAACCAGTTCTCTTTAATGTCTTTATCAGTGACATTGCAGAGGAGCTGGAAGGGAAGATCTGCCTCTTTGCAGATGACACCAAAATCTGCAATTGGGTGGACACTCCAGGGAAATGGAAAGGATGAGCAGAGATCTGAGAAAACTAGAGGAGTAGCAATGGGTATGGCAGCTGGGATTCAATGTGAAAAAGTGCAAAATAATGACTTAGGGCACAGAATCCCAGGGGCAGAGTACAAAATGGGTGAAGTGATATTGACAACCAGCAAGTGGAGTTGAGGTGAGTTGGACGAAGGCTGGAACAATGCTGGTGAAATCCAGCTTTGATGCCTACAGACTTAGATTGATGATTCATTATAAGAAGTATCAATCAGTTATCTCCCTTAAGAAGGCAGAGTTCCTGTCTAGGGAGATTTCTTCTGCACAGAATCGAACAGTTCAGCTCTTTCATACAGTGGACAGACTGTGCAATCCAGCCTGTCTCCAGTCTCGGAGAGCGTTGTCACAAGAGAAATGTGACGAGTTTGCTCAATTCTTTGCAGATAAGGTTGCTGACATCAGGTCTGAAATCGTCATGGCACATTCCAATGAGAGTTGTGCTGGTCAGTGGAAGGTTGCTGCACCTTGTTTTGCCTGGTCTTACTTCGACTGGTTGGCGATCATGGATGTTGTGAGGGTCATCCAGAGTTTGTGGCCGACCTTCTGTAGTTTGGAACCAGGCCCAAACCACCTTCTTGTGAGGTGTGTTGAAGTCATCGGCTCAGTCCTAGCAGAGATATTCAGGTGCTCATTAGAGAAAGGTGTGTTAATAGACACCCTGAAAGAGGCGGTAGTAATACCTCTCCTTAAGAAATCCTCTCTTGACCCTGAGTATCTAGCTAACTACAAGCCAGTCTCTAACCTTCCTTTTGTGGGTAAGGTTGTTGAGATGATGGTCACACTGTAGCTGGAAGTCCATCTTACCATCCACAACATCTACAATCCTCTCCAGTCGAGTTTTAAGAAGAGGCATAGTACCGAGACGGCCCTGATCTGGGTGCTCAATGATCTTCTAATAGCGAGAGATCAGAGGGCTCTTTCCTTCTTTGCTCTCCTTGATCTCTCTGCAGCATCTGATACCATGGGCCATGGTGTGCTACTGGAGCACCTGTGTTGTATCTGTCAACTGTCTGGTATGGTCCTCAGATGGTTCCATTCTTTCCTCATGGGCAGGTCACAGAGAGTGGTGTCTGGGATTTTTTCCTCGGACCCAGTCTCCCTGCCATGTGGGGTCCCGCAGGGCTCTGTGTTGTCCTCCATGTTGTTCGCGGTGTATTTGCTGCCATTGGGAGACATTGTGAGGTGGTATGGGCTGAGTTTTCACTGCTATGCAGTTGATACTCAGCTCTACAAGTCCTTTTTGCCTGACCAGGAGGATACTGTCTCGGAATTTAACAACTGCCTTGCTGAAATACAAGACTGGATGAGTGCCAACTGGCTAGACCCTGGAGCTGCCGTTGAACATCGGAATCATGGACTGGAATTCAGGGCAGTTGCAATTAACTGGATTTGCCCTGAGTTGCAGCCATAATCAAGTGGAGTCATATTTTGTTTAAGTGGTTGACTCCGTTGTTGTAGATTTGGCTTTAGGACTCGCTCCCCCCCGAACAGCCAATTAAATAGTGTCCTTGGCTCCAAGATGCAAGTCCTTCTCCAACAGAGAATGAGAGAGGGAGGAGCCAGGGAGTTGTGTGCACTGCACATGCGGCCATCCCCAAGAATTAGTTAGCGGGCGGTGTCGAGAACAATACAAAGCGGATGGAGATAGTCCAATGTGAGTCTGGATGACGGCGGTTGTTTTGAGCAATGCATGCTTGCATGGCATCTCACTTACCACTTATCTTGACCCACTGGAGATGGGAGGAGAGTAATGGATGGATCTAGAGAGAAGAGGGCACGGGCAGAGAAGAACATTCAGGGTCAGGAGTGGCAGACTGCCGTACGAAATGGGGCCTGAAGAGTAAGAGGACCAAGCACCTGGAGAGTGACACTGCATGGAGGAGCAGAGGAGTGAATTGCCACACAGCCTACTGCACTGAGGTGGGTCTGGGTGACTGTCAATGGTATTAGGGAGTTGGGATGGGTCAGTGGGACTGCCACTGCTGGGCTGTTGCAGAGACTAGAAAGGAAGAGATGACTAGTAGTGTGTTTGCTTTCCAGCTTCCCTATATTTATACCCTCTCTTTGAAATTTTAAATCTGGTGCCTTTTGGATTTGGCAGCGCTCTCCTAACTGGCTTTATGATGCCCACATCACAGAAGATTCCCTTCTGCTCTCTGCTGCATCCTTTTAGTCCCAACCAATGTACAAAAAAACACTCTATCACTTATTTATTGGTTTTAAACTCTTAACACCCCTGATTTCCACAAGGTAATGTGCAAAGAATAAATACTCTATCCCAGTTTCTGAGGCACTAGACCTCCCCATGTCAATACAATGTTAGCCTGGACAGTGTCTGCCCCTCATTTACCAAGTTTAATGATGGACTGATTGACCTGCATTACAAAATGGAAAGGAAAGACACATTTTGGTATCTTAGCATGATCACAATACTGTGTGTTGATGTAGCTTCATGCATGATTATATTATACTGCCTTACTTTTGCCATCATACCCCTGCAATGCTGCAGACATAAGCATAAATGCTTTGTCAGACATTTATTCCTTTAGCGTGCATTAAAGTTGCTCATCCTCTACCAGATTTCAGCAGTTATTTGGAGGTTAATCTGATCTTACCCATGGTAGGACCAGTGTGAGAAAAATTGTCACAATAATTTTGACCTATCAGAAATTATTTATTATCCTGGCTTTATCTGCAGGGTATGTTAGTCATATGAACCATAAATAAACTTAATTGATTACTAGTGAAGTAAATATGGTGGTAATGTATTGAAAAGTGATTACGTAAGTTAGGTAGCACAAAGCAGAACTGCCACCATGGAGTGGGGGACTTGAGGACTAGTAGCCAGGAGCTAAGGCCTTCCATTGGTTTTCAGCACTTCAATCTTGTGGCCGGCCTGGTGGGATGGTCCTGGGCTGAGATGGAGCTGAGAGCTGTCAGCTGCTTGGAGGGCCATTTTTAGTGGGCTTAGCTTGCCTTGCCACCAGATGCCTTGTACTAAACCTGTACTAGTCATCAGACCTTACTGTAGCTTTCAGACTCCATGCTTGGAGGTAAAGGGAATGTAATGGAATGGTTAAGAGAGGTACTGGGATGAGGGAATTTGTGGCCTTGGACAAGGCCTAGGTCTGTAGTTCGTAGTGGACCCCAACTGTAAAAGGCGAGGTGTGTTGCTGCACTACAGTCTCCATGTGTCTTCGTGGGAAAGGCAGCACAGTTGCAGAAGCTCTCATGTCATGTCCTCATATGAAGACAATGACAGCCTGATGAGAATCTTTTGAGGTGACAAATAAGACTCGAGAGCTGTGGTATGTTTCCAGAGTTATTAATAGCTCTATCTATAAGGCCTAACTATACACACACCAGCAGCTACTCCCTTGATCTGGTGTCAGCCATGGGAGCTTAAGGGATGTACCACAACAGGCACTGGCTGCAAAATGCCAGCTGGAGGGACACCAGGATCAACCAGATAAAATATAACTATCTTAAAATGCTGTAAGTAAAAAATTGTCTTTTGTAGTGAAACTACTAATGGAGGCCTACCCTACTCTGAGGTGTGGGGCATGTAAGGCATGTACACTTGGACATTTTCCTTTACTGTTCCCCCTTCCCACACACTTTTCCTCAGGTGGCTGCTCTTGATGTTTTTTTTAACTGCCTGTGAAATGAAGGAAAACAAAATGGGATTGGTAAATTTGTCAAGTCACAGAGCGGCACAGCAGAGGCATGTTTTGCCCTTGGGGATTCAGTCTAGGTTTTCCAGAGAATTTGACATGTTTGCCTTACTTTACTATGTGTAGTTGTGTACAGAGACTGCGAATATAAGTGGCGGACATTGAAAAAAAATCGGTTGAAGTTTCTTTATTCAGTTGAAGTCATAAATTTCCAGCTAATTGAAAATGTCAGTCAGGATGAGGTACAAGTCAGACATAATTTGCAATTCAACTGACTCTGGGGTCTACAACTGGCTGAGGTTGAACCCTGACAAGATTGAGGTGTTGGTCCTGGACCCGGGTCTTCGGGCTGAGGGGGAGGTTGGGCAGCCTTCAGGGCTTTGGCTCAGAGGCAGTCAGTTATTGACATCTGACCAGGTGTGCAATCTGGGCATTATTTTTGATGATGGACTGACCCTTAAATTGCAGGTGTTGGCCATTGTCATATCTGAATTTTACCATCTGAGGAATATCAATCAGATTAAACACCTGGTCCTGCCCAATGACCTTCCAACATTGGTCCATGCCTTTGTGACCTCCTGCCTTGACTATTGCAACTCTCTATACCTAGGGCTCCAGGGGGTTGCTATCCAACACTTGCAGCTGGTGCAGAATGCTGCAGCCAGGTTGTTGACTAGCTTACCTCAATCTTGCCATGTCATGCCTGTGCTTCGTGCTCTGCACTGGCTGCCTGTTCAGTGGCGGGTCATCTTCAAGGTCGGTTTGCTGACTTATAAAGCCCTACATGGACAGGGTCCAAGCTATCTGCTAGAACTTCTGTGTTCTTATCACCCCCTCCATTCACTCTGTTCTGCTTATGAGGGCTGGCAAGAGGTTCCCAGGGTTTGTTTAAAGACCTCTGGAGCTAGTGCATTTGTGTTTGTGGCCACTACCCTGTGGAACTCTCTACCTCATCAGATAAGAGAGTGCCTGACTGTGGAGAGCTTTAAAACCACTTTAAAAATGTATTTATTTAAGCTCACCTTCTTGGAGTAGGAATAAACTATGGAGTATTATATTTCTGATATTGATGTTCTTAATGGTTATTTATTGTTTTAACTGCTGAATTTTCTTGTGATCCTGTACAAGCGCTTAGATACTTGTATGATTTGCGCTTTAAAAAAAAAAAATTTGATTGATTGATTGAAGCAGGAAAGAGACCTGGGGGTAATCATATTGGATTACCTAAAGGTGGACAGGCAGTGCAACAAGGCAGTTGGGAGAGCTAGTGGGATGCTGGGGTGCATAGGGAGGAGTATCACAAGCAGAAAGAGGGAGGTGGTGTTACCTCTGTATAGATCTCTGGTAAGATCCCACCTAGAGTACTGTGTGCAGTTCTGGAGAAAACATCTCTGGAAGGACATAAACAGAGTGAAGGCTGTCCAGAGGAGGGCAACTAAAATGGTGCAGGTTATGCATCAAAAGCCCTATGAGGAAAGGCTAAAGGACCTCAATATGTACACCCTGGAAAGTGGAGAGAGATGGGGAACATGATAGAGACCTTTAAATACCTCACAGGGATAAATAAGGTACAGGAGTGAAGTATTTTTCCAAAGAAAAGGTGCTCAAGAACAAGGAGAAATGCTATGAAGCTGGAGGGGGGTAGTTTCAGGAGAGATATTAGGAAGTATGTCTTCACAGAAAGACTGGTGGTTCTTTGAACAGTCTTCCAGTGGGGAGTGAAGACAGTGTCACGGTTCAAGAATGCATGGGATAGGTATGAGGGAATCATAGTGGAAAGGAAGGAGAAAGAGCGGTAGATCAAGTACGGTCTGTGGTAACAATGTAGGTAGAGGAAAATGGCAGACTGGGTGGGCCAAGTAGTTCTTATCTGCCATCAAATTCTATTTTTCTATGTTTCTTTCTGCAACTTGGTGACCAGTGGAATAGATTATGGGATGCAGTGGATGTGGGCCTATCTGGATGTTAACAAGGCCTTCTACACTGTGCCACATAGGAGATCCGTAAATAAACTAAGCATCCTAGGGGTGGGATCCAAAGTGGTGAATTTTTTTAGAAACTAGTTAATGGATAGCAAACAGTGGGTGGTGGTAAACAGCCCTTACTCTAATGATGGGAGAGTGACCAGCCAGTTGCCTCAGTTCAGTAGTGGGACCAGTCCTCTTCAATGTCTTCATAAGTGACATTACAGAAGAACTGGAAGGAAAGGTATGCCTTTTTGCATATGATACCAACATTTATAATAGGGTAGATACTTAATAGGGACTGCAGAAAATGTATAGATATCTAGGAAAACTTGAGGAATGGTTAAGAGCATGGCAGGTGGAGTTCAGTGCCAAAAAGTGCAAAATCATACATCTAAGGCATAGGAACACACCAAATGACTAGTGGGTTGGGGGGTACTGAGAGTCAATAAGCAGGAAAGAGACCTTGGGGTTATCATACCTGATTCCCTCAAAGTGGCAGAACAGTGTTACATAGCAGTGTAGAGGACAAGTGGGATGCTGGGATACATAGGGATAAGTAGCTCCAGCAGGAGGAGGGAGATTGTATTGCCAATGTATCACTTGCTGGTGAGACCTCCCTTGAAGTATTGTGTCAAAGTTTTGTGGCCAAGAGGACACAGACAGTATGGAGGCAGTCCCGAGGAGGGAAACTAAAATGTGTTGCACCAAAAGAGCTACAAGAAGAGACCGAGGGATCTCATCATATACACCCCAGACGACAGGAGACTGAGAGACGGCATGGTAGAGACCTACAAGTACCTCACAGGGGTAAACAGGATGCATGAGGGATGTCTTTCTTCAAATGAGAAAGAGCACGAGGACCAGAGGGCCTGCAATGAAGCTGTATGGTGGGGGGGAGCTTAAGAGTGAAGAGGAATGGGCACAGAAATGCATACAAGTCCCTTTCCATGGGAAAGGGTGCTAAAGGAATTGGAAGGAATAAGAGTTGATAAAGCTATGGACCCAGATGGGGTGTACCCTAGGATGCTGAGGGAGCTCAGAGAAGTGATGTCTGAACCTTTGGAGACCCTGTTTAGCTGATCACTGGAAACATGTGAGACGCCCAAAGACTGGAGAGCAGCTGATGTAGTCCCCTTAAACAAGAGTGGGAAAAGAGTGGAAGTGGGAAACTACAGACCAGTCAGCTTCACCTCAGTAGTGGGGAAGATTATGGAGGCACTACTGAAGGAGAGATTAGTGGAACACCTTATGGCCAACAGTCTACAGGACCTAATGCAGCACAGTTTTACTGGGGGGAGGTCATGCCAAACTAACCTTATTGAAATTTTTGACTGGGTGACAAGGGAGGTGGATTGGGGTGGCAGTGGACATGGCCTATCTGGACTTCAGTAAGGCCTTTGACATTGTGCCCCATAGGAGGATGTTAAACAAGCTGGGCAATAGGTGTATGGGTATGACAATAGTGTAGTGGGTGGGGAATTGGTTGGATAGCAGAACACAGGTGGTAAATGGCTGTAACTCTGCAAGGGGAAGAGTAACCTGTGGAGTGCCACAGGGATTAGTGCTGGGTCCAGTCCTCTTCAACATCTTTATCAGTGACATTATGGATAACATAGAAGGGTCAATTTCCCTGTTTGCAGATGACACAAAACTCCGTAACAGAGTAGACATGCCAGAGGAAGTGGCTAGAATGTGGAGAGACCTGCAGGAGTTTGAGGAATGGTCAAGGGTGTGGCAGATGAGATTTAATGCAAACAAGTGCAGAATAATGCACATGGGGCACAAAAACCCTGGAACAATGTATCAGCTGTGGGGAGGATATTCTGTAGCATACTGCAAGCAGGAAAGGGACCTAGGGGTTATCATCTCTGATGAACTAAAGGTTGGGAGTCAGTGTGACAAGGCAGTGGGTAAAGCAAATAGGATGCTGGGTTGCATAGGCAGGAGCACCAGAAAAAGGGAGGTCATAATTCCACTGTACAAGACATTAGTGAGACCACACCTGGAGTACAGTGGCTAGTTCTGGGGGCCTTACCTATATCAGGATATAGACAGGGCGGAGTTAGTTCACAGGAAGGCAACCAAGATGATACTGGGTTTGCATCACAAGTTCTTCAAGGACAGGCTGAAGGACTCGAATATGTATTCCCTGGAGGAGAGGAGGGAGAGGGGTGATATGATAGAGAGATACAAGTACCTCACAGGGAGGAATATGGTACAGGAAAACACTATTTTTCAGAGTAAGAGATGTTCCAGAGGACTAGGGTTCATGGGGTGAAATTGGAGGCAGGGAGGCTCAGAGGTAACATGAGGAAGTATTTCTTCATGGAAAGGGCAGTGGACAAGTGGAATGCCTTGCCAGAGGAGGTGGTGGTGGCTGAAACAATTACAGGATTCAGGAATGCATGGGGTAGACATGGGGGGATCCTAGCAGTTGGGGGAAGGGGACAACCAGTTCAAGAGAAGCTTGAAGAGGCAAAATTACATGCACAATTGGGCAGACAAGATGGGCCAAAGACCCTTATCTGCCATCAGTATCAGTGTATCTACGTAAGGAAGTACTATTTCACTGAAAGAGTTGTAGATGCCTAGAACAGACTACCAGCAGAAGCGGTGGAGGTGAAAACAGTAGGAAGCTTCAAGTACAAGTAGGATAGGCAAAAGACAATATTAGTAAATAGGTAGGAGTAAGGAGGGTTGCTTAGACCAGTTAGGGTCTGCAGAGACGGACTATACAGGGACCATATGTGCATACTGGTTGGGCCAAGCAGTCCATTTCTGCTAAGCAATTCAATGTTTCTATGTTTTTATTTATCCTAGAAATAATCTTTTTTTTTTTTTTAGAGGGGATTCAAATATCCATTCTCATCACTTTGTCGGTGGAGACCTTCCAGGTAACCATCAACTGAACAGAAGAATTTCATCATACCCCAGTAGAGGTAGTGGTCTGGGAGAACAGAAAAGAAAGACATGTGGATTGTGAAGGGGTCACAAAAAATAAATATGTACAGAAAATAAATTTTAAGAAATTTAAGTAGGACTACAAAGCATCAAATTTATTAATATTATTTCACATTCAATAACAGGCTTTTTCAGTCTGGGCCATATTTACCATAAGATTCAAAAAGACTTCCTACTTTTGTGGTTGCTGGTATTTCCAGTGTTGCAATATAAGTTTCTTTGACACTAATCAATAATACATTTACAAGGCCAGGGGTTTGCTGTGTCAAGTCTAAAGATGAAAATGAGTTTAGTGATGAAATTCCAGGATCAAAAGGAAAAACTAGACCAGTAATTTGTGATGTCACACTCAAATTGTTTGGCCACATAACTGCAAAATTTGCATATGTTAAGAACATAGTAGTGATCCTGCATTTGATATGCAATGAAAACCGTTATCTGGGATGGTATTTTTAAATTTATTGAGCCTCAATGAGGTATAGTACATTCTGTGAAGAATGTTAAACTGTATGTGTTTCAATTTCTTGTTTTTGTGAAATAGTTGCATGTGAGACATAATCTTACACCAATAGGCATCTGCCAGTAGGTGATTCAGATCTTTTTCCCCAAGCCAATTTCAATAAGGACAGATCTGTTAAAGCTTCGTCTTTAATTCCACCATAAATCTTACCTATTAACTTTTTTCTCTGATGCAGCTTGACCCATGAGCTTTTCCATAGGGGTTGCTGAAGGTAAGTTTAAATTACCTAGGCATTGTTAACCACCACTATGTTACAGAGATACTTAAAGAAAGAGCCAGATGGGAGTTTGTGTTTTTCACTAACATACTGATATGAAATAAATTCAGCTTTGAGAATGAGCTCTCTTAATAATATACACTCATATCACAACCATGTTTTAGGTATTTGGTTATGGTGTTCCCTATACTCCTTCTTATCCATCCTCCATTTCTCCTCATTCCACCAGTTCCATTGTGCTTCTATCATCTCTAAATTCTGGCTTGGGTCCTTCCGTCATACTTATCCTGAGTCCTCTCCCCATCACCTCCTTCTTCTACTCCCTTTTTGCTAGGGACCCTTTCACCTTCTCCCTTCCCAAACATTACTCCTCAGCTGGGAAATCTTCATTGCCCTATCATCTCCCCTTCCTCTGGAACCATCTACCTCCCTTCCTCCATCCATCTTTCCACCTTCGTTGTCTCTATCAGGAGCCATCTAAAACTGCCCCCATCTCTCCCCACTCCTAGCAACTTTCTAATTGAACCCTTCCTGACCCTTCCTTTATGATTCTCTCCTCCCCTTAACCTCCCCCCCCCCCCCAACAGCATGGTTTTGGCTATTTTGTGTGTAGTTAAATCAGCTTGTTTCACTACTCCCCTCAAGACTAGATCAGTCTCCACTCATTCAGGCACTAAACACCTTTTGATTTTAATGAGTTGCACAGTTGATGTGTATGCTAATATATTTGTCCTCTTCTACATGCAACAATCTTGCTTTCTTGTTAGTTCAGCATCTACTATTGCACTTTATTGTAATTTCCACTGTTATTTTAACCACATCATCTTACTTGCTGTAATCTTTGTAATTGTATTTTCCCCTTCCCCCTCCCTCAAGTCACACCTAGAAATAAGCCTCAGCTCTGTGTGCCTCTCCCAGTAACCATTTTTTTAAGTAAGAAAGTAAATAAATAAATAAGTCAAAACAAAAGTAAATAGAGGGCAATGTAATATAGGGGTGACAAAATAACAATGAGAGCTGAGTCACTTTGCCCTTCAAACCTAATAACTTATTTAATTTTTGCCACGCATCTGATATAATTTTAGTACATGAAGAACTGAAATGATGAGAGCCATCCTTATTGAAATCTGGCTCCAAACAGAAATTAATTTATCGCATGGTAATAAAGAAGCTTCTGTTGTGGGCCATGACAAGGGTGAATCCAAATAATTAAGTGTAAAAATCTAATCTTATTTGTAATCTGTAACTCTGATCTCTTAATAATACCATTGCAAATGAATTAGAAAAAAAAAGATTTTCTATATTTATTAATTTATTTAGTAACCAGGCTGGCTCACAGGAAAAGGTGTTCATTTTCATGGACAACCAGAAACATAAACAATGCACAAAGCAAGTTACATATCAATAGCAGATACTGCACAACTCTAGTGGAGCAAGTGTTAGAGTAACTTGTTGAACTGCTGTTTTAGAAATATATAATATAGAATTTTACATGGAGAAAAAGACCCTCAGTCCATCAAGTCAGAAATGTACCTATGAAAATAAAGTTTGTACTTCATTTTATAGACCATAGCCCTGTTTACTACCCCTGTTGCATACATTATTATGTTTGTTGCTCCCAGTTGTATATGTAACCCTGTTTGTTGCCCCAGTCACATACTGTACATTAGCCTGTTTGCTGTCCCCAGTTGCATGCATCACACTTTTTGTTGCTCTATAGTTGTGTACCTTATTGTTATGTTAAGTATGGGAGAAAAGTGACATGTATGCTTCTGCAAAATGGCTTGCTTATATAGAGTATACAAATAATATTATAACATCACATATGGTTTCCATCTAGTAGAGCAAAATGTTGTTACCACCCCCCAACTCCATAGCTTACAGGGTGCATGTATTCTTATACCTTTGCCGCTCAGTGGCCCTCCATCACAATATTGCACTAAAACAGTAAAGCACTATAAAACAATACAAAAAAAAAACAAACCAACAACTATTATTGACTGGACATTATTTGTGTGGGAAGGGTGCTGACTGAGCTGAGTATGTCAGATTGGCCATTTATTATTCTTTGTTTGGGGAAAGCAGATAGAGGTTTTACCCATACTGGTCCTTGGAAAACAGGAGCCACTGGAAAGTTTTCTAACTTTTATTAGACCAAGATATACCTTGAACAAAAATTGTGTAGTTTACACAAGCTTTCAGATCCCCTCAGGTTCCTTCTTCAGGTTGAGTAGTAAACTACGCAAAAGAAGTTGAAACAATATACACTGAAATGCTGAAATTATATACACTGTGATGTATTATTTTAAAATAATTTATGACAGGACAGTAAAAAGACTTAAAAGGAAGGGTGAGAAGGAGTTGACAAGAAGAGTGGGTGGGCAATAAATACGGCAGAGCCAGCCATGATGCACCACAGTAACTTGTAGCATGTTACAAAATTCTGCATGGCAAAAGGGCTTGATTGCAATTGAATTACATTGTTCTCTGCAGCATACTGCAGCATTTTGTAATGGACTGCAACATTACTGCATAGCATCCTGGCTGGCACCACTATAGGAATAGGTTGGTAGCTGTGAGGGGCTGATTAGCAGAAAGTGTTAAGACATTTGCAGGAGAGGCTGAACAGCTGCCTTGAAGTGTTAATTTGAAAGGTATGCTGAAAGGAACTTAGAGTAGCCAAGAACTGGGATACACAAATTGTGTTTGTGGAGGGGGGGGAGTGGCACAGAGATAAAAAAAAAGTTGCACAAAGTAACAATCAGTATTATACAAAAGTTTTCCATAGAGTGTCATTTTGTATTTATTTATTTAGTTTTTGTTTACTGGGTAAGTGCACTAGCCATGGCAATGACTATTTTCAGGCACGATCCGGGAGGGTACAGTACATCAATGCATACAGAAACATTTCATTACAGGTACAGTACATCAATGCATACAGAAAACATATCATCACAAGTACAACATAATAGACAGTAGTAAATATTTCATTACAAGCTATACAGAATTTGCTACAGCATTCAGAGTACATGGAGAAAAGGAAAAAGGTGGCTATAGACAAAGGTAGAGGGTAGATTACAGTGTGAGAGGGTAATATGAAAAGACGTGGCTAGCAAATGATAGATCCAGTGGCTGTGTGATGGGAGTAATAAGCAGAGACAATATTCAATAAATACAGGTTACAAGACATTTATTTTGAGTGAAGGCTATAGTATACGATTGGGGCATTAAGAGTAAAGCAAGGGGGCATAAGAGTAAGGGAGATAGAAGGAAAGCAAGAAGAGCCTGTTACAGTTTGAGTTGACTTGTTTGATATGTTTTAATTCCCATGAACTGCTCTCCTATGTGTTTTTGAAGTTTCCTCTTAGTATCAGGGCAGCCAGCTCCAAGAAGGAATGGTCTGGTTGGGAAAAATGCTGCCCTACTGGTGTGCTAATAATATGGCTAACTGTTGTGTGTCAGTGGTGGTTCATCCTGGTTTACAGTGACTGCTTTGTTTCCACTGTATAGCATCCAGTCATGCATGTTTTGCACATTTCTTGATTGATGTGTGTAGGACCCATTTATTTTTATTGTGCTCTTCTCGCCTGTTTCAATGATGGACTGTATGCATATGTGGGTGCAGGTCTTATATTGTGAATTGTCGGATGGTGTTCCTCTCATTTCATAGCTATTTTGATCTGCTGGGAGCTTGCTATGAATTATTATGTTAGAAAGGTTAGGGGGTGCTTCTAGGCAATGGCAGGTGGTTCAGGGAAAAGTCTTTGATCTTCACTCAGCATGAGTTGTAGTTCTTTAATTATTTGCTGAACAGGTGTTAACATGGAGCTGTATGTAACAACTAGGGGAGAGCAATCAGCTTGATTTGTGTGCCTGTATTCCAGTATATTTTCTCATGGTATTTGTAGAACACATTCCATTTCTCTGTCAACTTGCCTTGAGGAGTGGCCCCACTGAAGGAAGGAATTACAAAGTGAGGTGAACTGTCTATTTCTTGTTATCTCATCTAAGCAGAGCCAATGGTATCGGGTTGCTGGGCTGTAGATCACAGTGTGTGTGTGTGTGTGTGTGTGTGTGTGCCTTGAGTGGAGCTGGAATTATGCAGTTATCAATGTCTGTCAGTGTATCAGTGTCTGTCAGTGGATTTTCTCTAAACCGCAGTTTGAATATGTCCATCATTAGCAATTCTGACTGTGGTATCCAGGAAATGTATGCTGGTGGCAGAGTATTCAAGGAAGAACTGGTGCCATTCCCGGTTATCTTGGAACATAAACCAAAGTTGTTTCCTCCTGTGGCAGAGGTGACTCTATTTGGAGTTTCAGGACCCAGTGGTGCTTGGCAGCTCCACTTATAAAGGTTAAGGCCTTACCATTGCTACTTTACAAGTGATCATTTGAAAAATCCATCACGGGACTGAAGAGGTGGCAGCCTTCATTTCCTTTGTGTTTAGCCTTGATCTACTTGTGCTGCATCAGATGGCTAATAGTAACTTGTTGGGTGAAAGGGTCTCCCTTTTGTAAGATTAAAATGTTATTATTGTTAGCTATTTTTTTCATACTGTAACTTCAGGAACACTCTCCATGTATGGCCCAATGAAGGAGGGTTAGGTTAAAAAACTGAAGCACCTTTTTCACTGAGTACAGTTTCTACATTTCCTGAAGCTAATTGGTCCTCTAAGATTCTTTATATTTCCTACAATGTTATACATGACCATGGAGCAGCTTCTAATAATGAATATCTTAAGAACTTGAGTGGCAGGCATAAGTTAGCTAGCAATTTTATGTTGGCTTGCCACGCCTGCGCGCAAGTCAACATCTTGCGGTAATGACAGATTTTGGAGGTGCATCAATGTGGGCGAATGCAGGGCACACATTAGTAGGTGCGTCCGGCATTCCCCAATAAGGCAGCATGCTATCGCTGACACGCACTGACACTAACATTATGTAAAGTGGACAAAACTTCTAAGAAAAGTGCCGCTGCAATCAGAGACAAACTCCTCATGCAGCGGCACCAATGACACTCCTCCCGACGAGCGTTTCCTGTTTTCACTCCATTCCTGGCTATTTCAATGTCCCTAATTAAGAAAACCTCATATTCTCTCCAAAACCCTCCCACAACCACCCACTGTGCGTTGTGCCACCCCAGCCCCATCTTCTCAATTCATGCAGGTAAGGAGAGTGTAAGTAAACCCTCCTGCAACCCACTGTGCACTGTACCGCCCCCCAACCCCTCCAATCCCTTAGCACCAATCGCCCGGTTCACAGTCGGCATCGGCATCCTTTTTTTATTGTTATACTGTAACAAGAAAACTGTCCATTGATGTCTCTTGCACCACTAGACCCTTTCTCTGAGCACCCCCACAGCCCTTCACAAATCACCCAGTTCACGATCGGCCTCCTTTTTTGTTATTTATTTTAAAACCGTAACAAGAAAACTTTCCATCGATGTCTTTTGCACTATCAAACCCTCCCTGTGAGCACCTCCTGAGCCCTTCACACATCACCCAGTTCACAATCAGCATCGGCATTCTTTTTCAAATTTATTTTAAAACTGTGACAAGAAAACTGTCCATCGATGTCTTTTGGGCCACCACACCCTCCCTCTGATCACCCCCCCCGGCAGCCCTTACTCACCCATGTGGGGTTGGACCGCTGGCACATCTTCACTCTTCAAAGCCTGACCCTAAACCCTGCAGCCCTTCACAAATCACCCAGCTCACGATCGGCCTCCTTTTTTATTATTTATTTTAAAACTGTAACAAGAAAAATTTCCATCGATGTCTTTTGCACTACCAAACCCTCCCTCTGAGCACCCACTCAGCCCTTCACACATCACCCAGTTCACAATCGGCATCGGCATTCTTTTTTAATTTATTTTAAAACTGTGACAAGAAAACTGTCCATCGATGTCTTTTGGGCCACCACACCTTCCCTCTGAGCACCCTCCACCCCCACAGCCCTTACTCACCCATCGGGAGTTGGATCGCTGACATGTCTTCAGTCTTCAAAGCCTGACCCTAAACTGAAGAAACGGGTGTGCCACATTGCCATATAGTGCATAGCCGGTAATGACTTTATATTAAACTGTTTCCCAGAGCAAAACAAGCTGATTTCCTCAGGAGCAGCAAGAAGCCAGATGGGTTTAAAAATCTGTCTACAGTAAGTAACTCAATGTGCTGCAATGAGTTTTGAATACTATTGCTACTGGTTGTACGACTTTTTGGTTAGTATGTTGGCTATCTTAACTTTATGGTTGCTGATGGTAAATGCTCCTTAATTTTACAGTTTCACTGGCAAGATTTTGTTTTTTTTAGACTGCCATGGGGCCACAATGTACAATCTTATTGTATGAGGACTCTCAGGGACATTTGTGACTATTTACAAATATGCTGCCAGAAAATTTTTAAGTAACCTGGTTCAGTTCTGTGTAGCAGCACATTGATTTTTATGGATAAGATCTAGAAGATTCCCAGGGAGGACTCTGCATTTTTTGCCTAATTAAAAAAAAAATGGATTCTCTCCATCCATCACCAGTCCATCCCCTCCCCAGTGCCCCTGATCAACTACTATGTTTTTATAAAGGGACTCCACATTCCTTCCTAAAGAAACACTCCAACAACTGCCTTGTGTGTGCTGTACTGCCCCAGCCCTGTCTTCCCAAATCATGCAGGCAAGCAGATTTAGAGTATAAGTAAACCCTTCTGCAACTGCCCACTGTGCACTATACCACCTGCACCCCTCCAATCCCTCAGCACAAATTACCCTGTTCCCTCCCCTGAAATATAACTGTGGCACTGGGAGTTTTGTTTGGAGGTTGTTAATATAGGTTCGGAGCAGCATTTTCGTTATGTGTTATACATTTATTTTTCACAGTTATTAAAGAAATAAATAACTCAGTCCTTAGTCCCAGTCCTCCCTTGGATATCTACAGTGTGAAGCGGCTCCATTGCTGTTGTTGCACTGTATAAATCAGTAGATAGCTAGCTGAACGTGCTGCGGCTTAATCTGGCTGCACCCGCTGCTTCCCAATGCTATGGGGGAAGGGACGCGGAGCCACACTCTGCCTCTCCTCTTTATAGTTTGACACCCTTACCTTTTAGGAACACAGCTCTGGTGGTATTCCCATCCACAACAGTATTCCTGATGGCCATACAGTTTCCTCTCCGCCATGGCACTTGAGACATAAACCATAGGTGAGCGGGGGGGTGCCAGGGCTCAGCTAACCTAGCACTGAAATGAGCCCTGGTAGCACATGCATTGCTCCAGGATGTATAATGAGAAGGCAGGGGGCTTACATTTAGAGATAGCACCCTTCTAGGTCCCCTAGCTCCTAAAGCTTTCTTGAAATGCAATTCCAGTACTGGTGGAGTTTTTGTTGCGCCCCATCCCCCAAAAGCACCACGTTTTTTTCTTTCCTTTCCCAACTCTTCATTTATTATTTTCATTCCCTGTATTTCTGTCTTCCTACTTTGTCCTATCTGTAACTTATCTAAAGCTGTTTTTTTCTTTACTCCTATGCTCTCATATACACATTCATTTCACTCCAGTCTCTGCCCCAGCTCACCTCTCGGTACTGTATTTTCTCCATATTTACCTATTTTTCTTATTCATTTTAATAGGTCTGAAAGGACGTTAATTCCTTCCCCATCAGATAAGCATTACTTTACATCTAACTGATTTTATCCTTCCTGTTTACTCCCTAAGAGCTAAGCATCCTTTATGACCCCTTTCCCATATTTTATTTTACAGGCCGGATGGATGCTGGCTCTACAAGACTCCTACATCTTCCCCCCTCCCCCCAGTACACAGGTAAGAGAGTATCAACATATTACTTATACTTGTTGCCACAGATGGTGCGGTGTGCATGTATGTGTGCAGGATGCACATTCTGCAGTGCTTTGTAACTAGCCAATAGTATTGTAACTGTGAGGGTGGGGGGAGTACCGTTTTCAGTACCAGCCATGGAAGGCGGTGTGTGTGTGTGTGTGTGTGTGTGTGTGTGTGTGTGTGTGTGTGTGTATGTGTGTGTTCACAGTAGTACAGGTGGATGAATAGCTTATTTGGAATATTTGGCTGAGCATTTGCATTTGAGTCCCAAAATGTTTAGCGTTCAATATTCGTTGTTCATGTTCCTGTGGGGGAAAACAGACAAAAACAGGCCCCCACCCTCCTCCAGAGCAAAACTATCTAAAGATTACAACATCAGTCCCCTAACCCTCCCTTCCTATCACTAAAACCTACAGTTTAGTCAACCCTACCACAATAGGTGACTGGCACAACCCACCCACCTCCATGGCTGAATGCTGTCTCTTGTAGTGAGCTAAATAATAGCCCACCCTTTCACCCCAGCAGCAACACTCAGTTTCTAACCTCATCAACACCAGCATTTTCTTACTGTATGGAAGCCTCCAGGCATGGAAAAGTATCTGACTCAACCTGCCCACGTCCATAGCTGGTTGCCTTTTTGTGAATGAAAGTGCTTCCATGCTTGTTGGCATAGTAAACCAGCTGATCATGTGATCAGATTTTTTACTATACGAGCATGCATGGTAGCACTTTCGTTCACAAGAAGGTGACCAGCCATTCAGGACAGCAGACTGAGGCAATTCCCTTTCTGTGCCTGTAGGTATCTTCTTCACAGTAAGAAAAAATGTGTGCTACAAGAGGAGTCGGACAGCTATGGAGGTGGCAAGTTGTGCCAGTCATCCATCGTGGGATAATTGTTAAACAATAAATTTTGGTGCTGCCAGAGTGAAAGGGTGGTGGGGAATGGGAGTTGTAGATTTTTAAACAGTTTGGCACTTTTAGCTTTATTTTAAAGTATTTCATGAATATGAATAGTAGTGCCACTGTTCTTTATTTATATCTCAATAACGAATAGTGCATTTTCCATTATTTGTAGTATTTGGTAAATACTATTAATCCCTCTCACATGCCTACACAGCAGTTTGTTGATAGCTGAGAGTTTGATGGTGGAGAATGATTGAGTGCTGAGGGTGTATGTGAGAATGCCAAAATTTGGCTGTGTGGTGTCTGTGTCTCTGTGTATGTATGCATGTGTGTGGCAGGCCTGGATTTGGTGACCATAACAGAATCTCACGGTACACCGATAACAATAGCTCAGATTTGGCCATTTCAGGATACACCATGTTATGACAGGACAGGGAGGAGGTGTTTAAATGTTACAGAAGGCATAAAGGACACAGAGATACACATAGAACCTTCCCCTTTTCCCATTCTTGTCTCTCCAGGTTCTTGCTCACTCTCATGGCTCCTCATAGCTCCCTTCCCTTGACTCCTCATAGTAACAACCCCTCTCTCGTGACCATGCAACTCTCTAGTACACTTCTCATTGCCCTTTCCTTCCTACTGTTTCTGTTGCCTACAACCTCTCTCCCTCCTGTAAGCTTCCCTGATCCACACTTCTCCTATGCCCCCTCTCCTAGCCCCCACCCTTCCTCTCCCCTCCCCTCCTCCTGCCTCCACCCCTTTCCTACTCCCAGGCTGTTCCCTCCGCCCATCAGTCTCCTTCTGGCTTCACCTGGTGTCCATCAGAACCACTATCCCTCTCCACCCTCCTGATCCCCCTACATCACCACTGCATCGCCGTTGCCCCCCACTCCCCATTAAACTTATCTTACCTCTACTACTCTTCATAGCCGGTGATGTTGTGCCTAACCCTGATGCTGCCCATTCCCTTCCCTCCGATCTCCCAAAGGACTCCAGGTGACCCACAACAACATCCATAGTTTTCTGCCAAAAATTGATCAGCTAGAACCACCATGGTTTCCCTCCTCCTTGATGTCCTGATAGTTTTGGAATCTTGACTTTCCCCCAATATTCCTGACTCCACTATTTCCATCTCTGGTTACACCCTCACCTGCCAAGACCACACTGTGAAAGATGGCGTTATCGCCATCTACCTCTCTTCCTCTATTCAGTTTAATATAGTGCTGTCTGTCGCCTCCCTTGATGCTTATGGAGGCTAGAAATTACATGCCAGTCACTCTCCTATTACTGGTGGTGAAATTAATGGTGACTGTGCTAAAGGAGAGGCTGATGGGGTATGTGGAGGCAAATGGGCTGCATGACCAGCAGCATGGTGTAACGTATGGGAGCTAATGTGAATCAGATCTCACAGATTTCTTTGACTGGGTGACTAGGGAGGTGTATTAGGTGAAGGTACTGGATGATGCCTATCTGGACTTCAGTTATTCCTGTCTGGACTTCAGTAATGCCTTTGACACTGTGCCACACAGGAGGCTAAAATAGAAACTTAGCAACCTGGGTTTGAGGATAAGGCAGTATGCTGGGTATCAAACAGGTTGCAGAATAGGAGACAGAGAAGAATCAGAATTTATATAGCACTTTTCATACACATTGTATCCCAAAGCACTTTACAAGCACTGCTAGACTAAATTGAAGTGACTGAATGTGTAGTAACAACCATTTTGCACATCAACACCCACACACAGCCTTGGACAATTGGATGAACCAGTTTGAAGGGAAGGGAAGGGGAATCTTGGCCAGGACACCAGAGAAAGTTTCCTACTCTTTCTGTAAAGTACCTTGGGTTATCTCACTGTCACCGTGACACCCATCAGGACAGCACCAGAGATGGGTAGAAGGGACCTCAGTTTAGCATTTGATCCAAAGAATGGCACATCCTGACAGTTCAACACCCCCCCAGTACTGAACTCAGGTGCCAGCTTGTATGGTATTAGCCCAATCCCAGTGTGGGACTAGAACCAATAACCTTCTGTCCCAGAGGTGGATGTGCTACCAAGTGAGCCAAGCTGACAACTGGTGGTAAATGGAATTCTCTCTCTCTGGAGAATGGGATAGTGACCAATAGAATCACAAGGATTGGTATTAGGTCCTGTCCTTTTCAGTGTATTCATAAGTGTCATTGCTGAGAACCTGCAGGGGAAGGTGTGTCTCTTTGCAGCGACATAATAATCTATGACAGGCTGGGCACTCAGGAGGTGTTGTAGAGAATACAAAGGGATATGGGGAAACTGAAGGAATGATATAGGGGTGGCAGCTTTGTTTCAGTGCTGAAAAGAGCAAAGTTATGCACTTGGTGCAGGGAAACATAGGCACTGAGTATGTGATGGGGTACTTATAATCATCAAGTAAGAGAGGGACATTGGGCAAAATGTATCTGATGATCTCAAGGTGGCAGGGCAGTGCAACAGGGTAGCTGATAAAGTTATTGCATTGCTAGGGTGCATATATAGAGGTTATTTAAACAGGAGAAGGTAGATGGTGTTGCACCTGCATCACTCAGTAGTGGGACCACACCTATAGTACTGTGTACACTGTCAGTTCTGAAGGCCACAACTCCTCAAGGACATTGATAGGGTGGATGTGATCCAGAGGAGGGCTTCCAAATGGTGCATGGAATTGCATGAGAAAACATACAATGAGGGACTGTAGGAACTCAGCATTTACCTCCAGGGGAACAGCTTGACTGGACATGATTGAGCCATACGTATGTCACAGGAGTACATGAAGAACAGGAGGGGAGTCTCTTTCAGAGAAGGAGGAGCACCTCAATAGGGCACATGCAAAGAAGCTTGAACAGGGGAAGTTTAGAAGTGATGTGAGGAAATCATACTTCTCAGAAAGGCATAATGGATGCCTGTAACAGCATGCCACAGGAGGTGGTGGGGGTAAAGACAGTGGGGGGTCTTCAAACATGCATGGGATAAAGACATAGACATGATATATAGAGGAAAGACAGGTGGTAATGACACCTGAGGTTGAAAAGAAACATAGAAACATAGAAACATAGACTTTGACGGCAGATAAGGACCGCTTGGCCCACCTAGTCTGCCCATTTTCCTACCTAATGGATAAGCTGTAGATCCTAGTTAACCAACAGCCTATTTCCCACTACCCCCAACTAGAATAGCCTTATGTCTGTCCCATGCATTCTTCAATTCAGGAGAGTAGCAGCCAGCAGGGAAATAGGGCACGCTTGATGGGCTTAGACCTATGGGTTCTTTTTTCTCCCATTAGATTCCATGTTTCTGTGTTGCTAGAGTACACAGATCACTTGCACCCCTATACAACAGTAAGGCATATTCTACTCCTCCTTATGAGGAACTGAAGACACAATATGAGTCTCTCAGCAGCAGCCAGCTTTTGAAGTGTGGCACAACCAGGTTTTGAAAGTGTTACTCAAAAGAGAGACCTACATATGAGACAAAGGGAAGGCCAAAATACCAGAAATACAGATGGATCACTGTGTATATTCCTTGCCTCCCAGGAGGCCTTGCAGGTATATACAGTATGATGTGCTGAAAGAGCTATATTGGTGCTAATAAAGAAATACACCACACACGCCAAGAGAAAAAATAATTTTTATTATGAAGGTATGACAGAGTGATGAATGATATCATTGCTTGCTTTTAAGTTTCCTGACGAACTATGTCTTCTACTCTCAAAACACTGAAGTTTAATAAACATTATAAAATATAATGCATTTACCGTCCAGTTGTATGTTGACAGTCTTACTTCCCCATTTCAGCATTTGACTTCCACCTGGTGGGTGCCCATTGCTAGTGCAGGCTCAGAGAGGTTTCAAAGGGTGTGGACTGCAATTTCTGAGTGTGTACAGCACTTGTCATCACTCACACACTGTCGAGCCACAGTGGCTAGGGGGACTTAAGAGAACAATTGAAAATTGGCATTCAGGCAGGCTTAATGAAGCCCCATCTGCTTTCCCTTGGCCCAAACTGCCACTTGGTCCATGGGACATGTTTGGGTTTTGCTCCACATGGGACTCTTACTCCTCTGGTCAACCCAGTGGAAATAATCTATGGGAGATTCAAGCTCCTGTAACTGGGAGAGGGAAAAAGTCAGTCAAGGGAAGTTGGGAATAGGGCTGAGTAAAGGTCTCAGTCATGTGACCCCATACCTTCTCTCTTGCAGGGAGTACATATTCAGATCGTTCAGCCTGTTTTCATGTGTTTTTCTCTCCAATCCCTGGATCATCTTTGTGGCTCTGTGCTGCACCCCCTCTAGTAACCTGTCATCCTTCTTTCTTTAGCAATGAGAACCAGTACTACACGCAGTACTCTAGGTGCGGCCTCACCAGTGACCTAAGCAGGGAAGGGATCACCTCCCTTCTTCTGGAGGAGATACCCATTGCTATACACCACAGCATCTTGCTGGCTTTAGCTGCTGCCCTTTTCCTCCATGGTGCTTTCTAGTTGTACCCCTCCCATGTGGTAATCACACCCCAGGTTGCTTGCTCCGAAGTGCAGACCCTTGCATTTCTTGCCATTGTAACCAAGCTGCCATGTTTATGACCACTCCTTTAGCCTAGTCAGGTCCTCCTGCAGTCCCTTCCACCGTTCAATGTCATCTACCACTGCTCCCAGTTTGGTATCATCTGCAAACAGACTGATTTTTTACTCTTCATCCCATGTGAGATGTCTGCTACAAACAGCCCGAAAAGCACCGATTCCAGCACCAAACCCAACAAGCCATTGTGCACTGGTCCAAGAACAGCAGTAGTGTAAGTGATCAGCTCAACCTAATGACTACTGCCAGCAGCTCTGTCTCACATTACTAGGATGAAGGCTGTACTGTCCACTTGCTGTGCAGCATACAAGCTGAGGGATCCCAGTTTAACACCACAATTTTCCAGTCAACACTCCCTAATTTGAGGGCATGTCTCTGATTTTGTCACCAAAACTTCCCAGGTCCCTCTTAACTGAGGCATCTCTGTCACTGAAGAGTGGTGATTTGAAACACAAAAATCCTACATAGTTGTAATTGTTATTCTTTACAAACCTCTTTTTCATTGTGTTTTATTGCATGTGTTTTTTTAAAAGTGAATATTTTCTGGGTTTTCAAAGATGCTGATGCCCCCTGTACAAGTCAACTATTTGCCCCAGTTTTGTATAGACTATCCCTTTATTATTGTAGCAGGATGTCTTGAGGGGTATGATCTGTGGTGAGTCTTGTAACTTAGGGAAATGGAGCACTTTATTTGGAAATGGCTAGTATACATTATTAATATTGCTTTTTGTGGTGAAATAGACTAATGTAGGGCTCCTTAGGAGTAAGTTACATGACCATTTTGCTATATTACAGGAACACTGCCTAGGGATCTGTGAGCCCTTGTTGACATACCCCTAAATTAAGTCCCTGGGAACCAGGGATCAGGTAAATAGACCAGACTTAATCTGACCCTTTTGGTGTATTTGTGAGTGCACCTTTTCCAAGACTGAATGCAGCTATGAATTTAATATGTGAAACTCTGTACTTTTACCAGCTCACAGTAGGCTTTCCCTTAATAAACAACAAAACTAAACAAAAAATTATGCATTGCCTGTCCAGGACTTGATATCAGGATCCAGCAGGCAGCATTACAGTAGTCAGGGTTTGGGATGCTGAGCTTGAGTCACTGATGCTCAATGCAGCTGCATGGATAGCAACCAGGGTCACCTCTTTTCAGTCAATGAAACATGACTTTCTACAGCAGGTCTCAGGAAGTCTTGGAGACGAGAAGGATCACACTGTGGCTGCTGCCCTCTTTCATACTTTGGAGCTTATCTGCTATGGCCGATGACCCAAAGGCACACCTCAATGCCTCTCACTCTCTGCAGGGTGGACCCGAGGTTGACATCAGTTTAGTACTTCACTGCCAATCCTATTATGCACTCCTGCACTACCAATGCCAGTGCCAGCAAGCCAACATTCGGCATTGACAAATGCTTGTTATTACTAGTGGGCAATCTCTCATTTAGTCTTCCCGTGCTCCTATTAAGATGGAAAAACAAACCTTCCTGATATGGAGAAAAATCTTATTAATTCTGTCATTATTATCTGGCTCAGCACATCCAAACCCTGGGCCTTAGGTGCATGTTATATCTATCTCATTACCCAATCATGCTATTAATATTGTACATATGAATGTGCAGAGTCTGTTAGCTAAATGGGACAGTTTCAATGTATGGGCAATGAATAACCCATTTGGAATAATTGCATTAACTGAAACATGGTTAACCAAGGATGATTTAGATCATATGATGGGGTTAGATATATATAGTATTTATAGAAGTGTTAGAAAGAATAGGAGAAGAGGGTGGATTCTTATTTTATGTAAAGTACCATTTGAATGTTGTACAGTATAATTTTTTGTTAGATACCACACCATGCGAATATCTGACTTTGTCATTAATTTTAGGATGAAGAAAAATGTTGTCACTCATGGTAGTTTATACACCACCAGGTCTCCAGGAAGAGGGTTTAACTTTAATACAAGTTTGTAGAGATTTTTTTGCCAAAAAAATAGATAATTAATAGTCTTAGGGTATATGAATATAAACTGGCTAGGTGAAAATATGACCAAATACAGGGAAATGATCGTTAGCCTTAGACCTTCCCAAATTATTAATCTTCCCACACAAATTCATTATAAAACTGGATATTCATCACTATTGGACTGAATTTTTGTCACTGACACTTCAAGGATAATTCAATCAGTAGTGATGGCTGGTGTCAGGGACCATAGTCCTGTCTACTGCAGTTGGAGTTCAAAGACAAACAAAAAACTTCCTCCTGTATTTATGACAACAAGAAATTAAAATAAAATTGGATCATGATAAATTTCAATCTGCCTTGCTAAACATAGACTGGCTATTTCTTGAACAAATTTTAGATGTAGATAAGGCCTTTGAAAGTTTCTGTACTGTTTTTCAAGATATTTGTAACATCTTTGCACCACTGAAAAAATTGAGAATTAGTGGCAATAAGCATCAATAGTTTAATTCTGATTTATTAGATCAATTAAAAGATTGTGATGCCAAATGGAAGAGATTTAGGGCAACAGGGGATAGTCAGGCTGCGGTAGCTTATAAAACAGCAAGGGATTGCTGTAAAAGGCTGATTAGGAAACTTAAGAGGGATCACTACCTTGAAAAGCAAAAGCAATTTAAAGGGAAAGATACATCGGCTACATGGGATCTTCTTCATAAATTAATGGGTAAAAAAGTTTACATCCAGGATTCAATGTTTAAAAAACTAGTGGTGGAGTGTTAACTAGTAACCAGGAGATAGCTCAATAATTTAATGTTCATTTTACAGAGCTTTCTAAAGATGTAAATAGTGATTTGGTTAAAATTATTGATAGGTCACCTGATAGTGAGATGGCAGTAAATCAACCCAGGCTCCATTTTAGATATCTGACACCAGATGAAGTTTGTAAATATATTACAAAATGTAATCCCCATCCTTCAGTGGTGGGTAGATGAGGTGGACTTTTGGTTTGTGAGGATCACTGCAAATATTCTGTGCTGTACTCTATCAATTATTTTTAATCTTTCTTTATGTTCTTCCAAGTTTCCTAAATCTTGGAAAGAGGCAACTGTTGCACCTATACCAAAAACAGGTGATGTATCAAATATACAAAATTATAGACCGATCTCACTCTTAGCTCCATTGTCAAAAATTTTAGAGCATATAGGTTTTGATTGGATGATGGAGTACATCACAAAATATGATGTTCTGATGCCGGCCCAGCATGGATTTCATCCAGGGCACAGTACGTTGACAGCTTTGGTGGGGTTCACAGGTGCTGTACATGGGCACTTGATAAAGGGCACCTTGTTTTGGTGCTTTACATGGACCTAACCAAGGCCTTTGACTTGGTGAATCATGATTTGTTGAGAGCTGAGCTTGCCCAGCTGGGAATGTCTCAGGATGTTGTAGGTTGGTGCAGTAATTACCTATCAGAATGGACACAGCGTACTAGGGTTAATGGTTGCCTCTCTTCCCTTGCTTTAATCACAATGGGTGTCCCCCAGGGTTCTGTTTTGGGCCCACTTTTCTGTATTTTTGAATTCACTCCTTTTAGTTTGTTCTCACTCTCAGATTTTTTTTGTGCAGATGATGCAGTGATCCTCGTGAGCAGTCCTAGATTAGAACAGGTACAGCATGACGTAGCTAATGACTTCCTGTCTTTACAGGAATGGTTTAGTGATCATAGACTAATTTTAAATGTAAAGAAGACAAAGTCCATGGCATTTCATGGCCAATGAAAGAGACTAGCACAGAAACCTGAACTGTCCCTTTATACTATAACTGGAGAAGGGATCGAGCAGGTTGAATATTTCAAATATTTAGGGCTGACAGTAGACTCTAAAATGAGTTATGAATTTTATATTCTTAACTTGAGAAAAGTAGTACACCAGAGTGTAGGAGCATTATATCAAGTGAATTCATTGTTTACAACAGCTACAATAGTTTTATTAGCTCAAAGTTTTCTTTTGCCTGTTATGGACTATGGTTTAATTTTTTATCATTCTGCCTGTGATAATTTACTAGAAAAAGTCAAAATTTTACTTAATCAAGTAGCTGGGTTCATTACTCAGCTACCATTGAAAACACATCATTGTCTCTTACTTAAATCAACAGGGGTATTGCCTTTAAAGCAAAGATATAAATTGCATGTGGGCATATCAGCCAAAAAGGTTACAACAGATAAAGTTCCTAAAATTTTCCATCAATTTTTTGAAAAATATGTTAACCCATTTGTCACCAGGAAGTCAGGAAACTCTTATTTTTCAATACCTAAGATGAATATTGTCCTGTGGCAGAGGTCCTTACTTTTTAATTTTCCAAGGTTTTTTAATTCCATAATGGTTCAAATGGATTGCCTAGGAATGTCCATTCATAGGTTTAAAAACAGATTAAGGGGACTGTTGGTAAAGAAAGAAGTATGTGAATGTTAAAGGTAGACAATGCGTTGTTGTTTTAACTACTGTCTGTGCTATTTTATAAGTGCTACTTTATATGTATTATTCTATATTTTACTCTTTGTATTTGTGTAAAAGGGTATGGATGTAAAGATGGACGCTGACACAAAATTATAGAGAGGCAAGGCTTAAAAGAAGCAGCCAAGCCTAAAAATATTTATTGAGATACAAACAGAACAAAATTAACTCATACTTCATACATGAATAAGAAATTAAATCAAAAGGCACAAAAATAAACTTTTTTCACACAGGTAATAACAGCATCAGCCACCTTGGAACATTAAGGGTACATAGTCTGAAAAAAAGGCGCAGACTCCACAGTAGATCAGCCCAGAGCTGATCCCAAAATGAATCTGACATGTTCCAGGCTAGGAGCTCCTTTTAACCCAAGGGAACAGCATGTGACCATGTCAGACTCCACCCACAACACTTTTAAACTTAAACTTTCTTTATTCAACATAAAGTATTTTATAAACCTTCTAAAAATTATCTGGGTCTGTCTGTAGTCAGTATATGCTAATATACACAAAAAGAAATCAGTCCTTAACAAAGAGAAAATGTTATGCACTCTATGGCTCCTCCCATGAATGACCCAAGGTGTAAGTATGGAGAAGAGAGGGCTGGCTGGCTCCTAAGGATCCATTCATAATGATCCCTGCAAGGAGACAACCCCTTCTAGAAGATTCCCCCTGCTTATACCTCGGTAAGACCTTCCATTCTTAAATAACAAATAAACTAACATTAGAATTTTATACATTCTTTGAACCAAGAGCTAAAAGTTATCTAGAATTCTGCACATTTAAGAACATAAGTTTCCTTTTATATTTACAAACATGCTGCAGCACAGGGAAACACAGAGCTCTTATTGTAGAAACATTGTGTTGCTTTTGTATGGCCATTATCATTCTTACTTTATTTTTAATTAAACTATTATGACAATACTTATGGAGATTCTGCAGAAAACATAAACATTAAAACCATGTTTTCTAGAATTCATTTCACAGGGTTACTAACAGAGAAAGAACTTCATATCATTCAGTGTTATACTTGGATGCCTAGGCCTGAGGAAAACAAACAGAAAACTGTGTTTGTTTCAGTTTAGGTTTAAAATACAGCTTCTACCAAGGCAAACTCAGCAGTTTAACAAATACTTCCACATGGAGGTCTCTTTGGACATCTCGCAAGGGAAAAAAGGAAAAGGGGTTTCACCTTGCAAGTGCGAAGGGGGGTGATTTCCTGCAGCTTTAAACCGCTGCTTTACTTAGTATACTACATGCAGGTTTCAAAATGAGGCTAACAGGGCAAACACCCATATGGCAAAAAGTTTCTGCAGAATGCATCATGACAGAAATTTAGCACTGTCAAAGCCTATAACGTTGCAATAATGGGACACAAAGGAAGTTATATTAGCTACGTTAGCTACCTGGGGGGGGGGGTGAGAACATCAAGACTCCAGAAGTGCAGAGAAGGAAGAAAAATGACAAGCATTTGTGAGAGACATGTATATCCAGGTGGCCAACCTATAAAAAAGGGGGAAAATGAGAAACAGGAAAGAAGGCAACAGAGAAAGGATTAGGATCTTAGCACTACTGCAGTAGACTTTTACAAGAGAAAGGAATGAACCTCTGGAGAGACTTGGACATTCTTTCACAATTTGTATTGTTAGTTTGTAATTTGTTACTGGGGTGTCATTTTGTATTTTGTTATTTGTACTCTGGTTGGCCATGAAAACTGGTAGTATGGCTCATGGACTTATCAAAATAAATAAATAAATCAAATAAATCAAATCAAATCAAGGTAAATGTTACTGAGTGATGAAAGTTCTTGAAATCCTGATGGAACTCTTTAAGGGAGTGTTCAGTTTCTATCCACATGAGGAATATGTCATCTATATATTGGAGGTGGACTAATAGTTTACAGGGGTGGTGTTTAAAACATCTTCTTCTAGACTGACCATGAAAGGATTAACATATTGTGGTGTTATTTATGTACCCATTGCTGTCCCCATGATCTGTAAACAAGAGTTTGCTGCTAAATCAGAAATTGTTGTGTGTCAGAATGAAGTTTAAGTTGCTGATGATGGTTGCTGAAGTATCTCTTGTGGATGTGTTGTCCTGTAACAATCTCTGACATGCTGATATGCCATCTTCATGTGGGATATAAGTGTAGAGGGTACTGACACCCATTGTGGCTAGCATAGTGCTAGGTGGTAGTTGTCCAGTTTCTTTCAGTTTCTTGAGAAAATCTGTAGTGTCCTGAATGAAACTGCTGGTAACTGTCACTAATCATTTTAAAATGGATTCTATGAGTTCTGAAATGTTCTCAGTGAGTGTGCCAGTTCCAGAGATGATGGTTTGACCTTTTCTATGTTTGTTTATATTAGGCAACATGGACTGTAGAATGATCCTGGAGTTGGTTTGGTTTGGGGAAGGTATTCATTTTGAGACACTTTTAGACATTTGTCGTGGGCAGGTCTGGTTTATCTTATTTGTATTTACATTTGGGTGGAGCTCGCCAATTTTGTATTTTTGTTTCTGTGGGTATTAATTTGGGAACACTTGTGGTAGGCAGGCCAGCTTAGACCTGTCTTATAGTTGAATGCGGTAGTTAGACATTTTTGAATTTATGTTTGGGGTATTAATTTGTAGATATCTGTGGCAGATAAGCTGGATTGGGCCTTATTTGCAATTGAAGGGTAGCTGAGTAGGCAGTTTTTTTTTCTATTTGTTTTTGTTTGTAGAGGGAATCATTTGGGAATACTTTGTTATATTAACAGTTCTTTTAATAAAGTTAGACATTAATAGTGCATTTCTAACTGGTAACAAACACATAATCACTAAATGCTATATGCTGTTTCCATGATTTATGAACAATCATTGAGTGTGGGTAGTTGGTGGGGGCACATCCCCGATATGCTGCTTTTTTATGTCTGCTTGCAAAGCAAGCAAACATACTGGTATTGATCTGAATTGTGAGAGGGCTTTTGAAGGTGTGCCCTCCTTCACCTGTCACAGCTTCAGATTACCAGATCTCCTCCCTAATTCTGCCCACTGTTGATCTTGCTCCTCCTTTTGTCTTTGAAGTCCTTGCCCATTTACAAGGCTGGAAAATGCAAGCTGCAAGGTTTTCCTGCATGACTCCTAATTCCTGCTTGAACTCTATCTTGTGTTTTGGTTCTGCTGTTTTGTTTTCACACTGGGGCACTGTGACCGGGTAGTGAATCATGAAGCTTCTTGGGGAATACTCAGAAGGAGAACAGTCCAGACACTAGTTTAAATAAATGAAAACTGCTTGACTTTGGTGACATATAAAAAAAACAAAGAGCTTGCATTCAGCTTTAGAAAAAAATGGTTCTTACGGTTCAGTGTCTGGTTGTCTCCCCATAAAATAAAAAGAAACCTCCTTTTCCCCTTGTTCACTGTCCCCCTTTATTGGGCTCAGATGTTACTTGTAGACCCTCCCCCAGAGGGATAGTCAACAAGTACAGCATGCAGTGCAGTGCAGTGCAGTATAGTGAAGTCTGAAGGTACCACCTTTAAAGAAAGAGGGGTTTGGTACAATTCCCCCAAATCCCAAGTCAAAACCTGTGTTGCAGGGCAGTGAAGGGGTCTACAGCTGATTGGAGCAGGACCGACATACACTCCATGACAGGAACTGTCAGGTTTTAGTATTTATTTGTGATCCTACAGTACCGGTAAGACTGCATGCTTGCTGACTGTAACTAGACTTCCCATTTTGCTTTGTTCATTAGTTCACTGTTATTTTTCAATCAAAATGTGATTTTACTCAGCCAGAGCTTCTTACCTCATCATAGCTCCTCTGAAGTTCCATCTGCCCAATGCCTCTGTGCATTCCTCAATATAGGGAATGCACATCTGAGCAAGGTGGCCCTAAACTTAAATGAACTCATGCATGCACAATTTATGCATATTTTAAGCACTGTGAAATAAACATATGGCCTAAAGGCTTTGACCTGAACAAAGCTGGTGGTATTACAAAGCCTCGGGGCTGCAGTCTGATTACAAAGTTTATAGGTCACTGAGAAATGCATGCAAAAGGGACATCTGACTAGCAAAAAGCTCTTTTTGCAATGAGCTATTAAAAAAAGCCACTGGGGACTCAAAGAAATTCTGGTCTATCATAAAAACACTTCTGAGATCTGACCACACGACCACTTCAAATTACATGCTGCTGAATAGCATTCATTGTAACTACCCAGTGACCATTGCCAATTCCTTCAACCTTCACTTCTTTGACTTATCAAGTTATGTGGCCACCTTCCCCTTCGATAGCACTATGCCCCCCCCCATTAACACTGAAGCCCTGCCCACCCAACCACCTTTTCATTTTAGGACTGTTACTAGAACTGAAGTTCTAAAGTCACTACTTGCTATCCCAGACAGCACTAGCCTTGGGTCCAATGGCCTGGAACCTAGGCTCCTGAAAGCAGCTGCCCCTTTCATTTCCTCCCCCTTAACCAAAGTCTTTAATCTGTCACTGTGCAATGGCACAGTTCCTAATATCTGGAAAATAGCCAGAATAACACCAATTTTTAAAAAAGGTGATCCTAAAGAAATTTCAAATTATCGACCCATAGCCATTCTCTCCGTACTCAGGAAAATCCTTGAAAAATTAGTGGCCACCCAAACCATAGTAACCCACCTCAATAACTCCTTTACCGACCTTAGCTCAGTACTTCCTGGTAACTTTTTCAGTCCACCTCCTCCATCTGTACCACCACCCATTGCCCGCCCCTCTTTCCACCTGCGTCATGTCACCATGCAAGAAGCTAGGCCTTACTTGCTAAAAGCCCTAAAAGGTAACACCATCGGTAATGACTCACTTGATCCCTGCCTTTTACATCAGGTCCTGGATCAGGTCCTCTTACCTATTACGTGCATTTTCAACAAATCATTCTGTCTCGGACAATTCCCCTCTGCCTGGAAGATTGCCACAGTTACCCCTGTCCATAAAAGGTGGTGACAGGACTCTTCCGGGTAACTCACCGACCCATCTCAATCCCTCTCCCCCTCTCTAAGGCGTTAGAGAAAATTGTAGGCGTCCAAGTCTCTCTGACTACTTCTGTAAGTACAATGTTCTCTCTGCCCTGAACAACACGGGTTCAGAGCAGGTCATAGTACCAATACAGCACTCCTGGAATTTTCCAACTTCCTCCATGCCTCCTAGACTCTGGTGCCCTGGCTGGTGCTATATTCATTGACCTGTCTAAAGCATTCGATACGTTTCGCATCCTCTTTTGCTCTCCACCCTCGACCTAATAGGCTTTGCCTCAGGACCTGTTCTGGTGCACCAACTATCTCTCTCGCCCGCTCCCATGTGTGAAAGTCAACGGTACTCTCTCTGAAACATGCCCCATTCACTCTGGGGTGCCGGTGAGGCTCAATTCTGGACCCTACTATTCTCACTCTTTCTTAACTCCTACCCAGCAGTTGTAATGGGTAAGATGCTTCTATGCTGATGATGCTGTTCGTGCCTCCCACAATGACCCCATGCTGCTACAGAACTCCCTCCAACTAGTCTTTGACTCTGCAGCTACCTGGTTCACTGAGCACCGACTTGTTATCAACCTTAAGAAAACAAAAACGATGCTCTTCTCCCACCCCCAAAATAAGTACAGCAAGTTTCCCTTAGCTGTCCTCCACACCAATCTCGTCATTGACCAGGTGCAGTCCTATAAATATCTTGGTATAACCTTGACCCTGCACTTTCATTCCATGGACATATATCTGCCCTAAATTCTGTGCAACTCATGGCTAGGCATTCTTTACCAGCACAAGAAATGCCTCCTCCTGATGCCCTCCGCCTGGCTGTCACCTCCTCTGTCATGTCTCTCATTGACTATGGCCTTCCGGTCTATGGCTCAGCAGATCAGACTGCCCTCAACAAGGTTCACCTCACAGTTAATAAGGCCCGCAGACTTATCACTGGTGCTCCCAGACTCACTCACACATGTGAGCTGTACACCCTGGCTACCCTACTCAACCTGGAAGAGCGACTCATGTATCAGACATGCCAGCTCACCTTTAAAGCCCTGCGTGGCCTATCCCCCATAGGCCTATCCAACTCCATTCACCGTGCTGCACCGACCCTGATCACGTGCAGCTCATCAAGAGCTACCCTAGTTATTCCGAGAGCCAGGACCTCTCAAGGTCAGAGGGCATTCCCCTACCGTGCGCCCCACTGGTATAACTCCCTCCCTGCCAGTGTCTCAAACTCACTAACCTTAGCTTGCTTTAAGCCCAGGCTCAGAAACTTCCTGCTTAGCTCTCGCAAATGCAACTGCCGCTAGCCTAGTGTAAAAAAAAAAAATATATATATATACTCTGTTTGATAATGCTCATTGAGCGTCTTCCCCCCCCCTTCCTTTCCCTACTAATTCCTCCTCCCCTATCTTCCTCCCGTCTACTCCCACCAGCTCTCCCCCGACCATAAGTTTTGCACCTTTTGTTATCTTTTGCTTCGTTGGAGATTGTATTCTATTGAAACAAAATTGTAATTGAACTGTAACTTTTTTGTTTGTAAGTACTGTGTCCCTTGTACTACTGTTCTGATGTCCTCTTTGTTACGAGGTGCCTTTGTAAATGAGCCTCTGGTTCAAAGGTTTCTAAACTGATGTTTAACTAAATAAATAAATAAATAAATAGTATATCTTAAGATGTACAATCTCCTCTCTTGTGCCCAGCATGGCTTCCGCAAAGGCCACAGTACCTCCAGTGCCGAGTAAAACTCACAAATGATGTCTATGCTGCCATGGATACTGGCCTCTTGACCGGTGCAGTTTTCATCAACTTGACCAAGTGTTTGACCTAGTCAATCACACCCTACTCCTCTCAAAACTACGCTCCCTTGGTTTCTTTGCTGATGTGGTGGCATGGTTTAACAGCTACCTGTCAAATAGGAAACAGGCCATAGTTTTCAATTCATCAATGTCAGATCTCTCCTCTATCCAGGTTGGTGTCCCCTTGGGCTCTATTCTGGACCCCCTGCTTTTCTCTATCTTCATTAACAACCTTCTGCTGCTTGCTCCAACCTGCTCATCTCTCCTCTATGCGGACGACCTCATCATCTACTACAGTGCCAAAAATATCTCGGACATAAACCACTCTCTTGGCTCTGACTTCCTAAGCATACAATCCTGGCTGACAGTTAACAACCTGCTTCCCAATATCAACAAAACACACTCTATGCTCTTTGGCTCATCTGCCAAACTTAAAGCAAATCATGATTCCCTTAAAATCTCGTGTGCAGATGGCTCTCCATAGGTCAGCACCATCTCCTTCAAACACTTGTGTGTTCTCCTGGATGAAACCCTCAATTTTGATTTCCACATTACCGCCACCTGTAAATCAGTAAACAGTAAAAATTGGTGGGACCTACCGCACTAGCTATGCCCTTACCCCATCCGCTAGACTTGCCATTGCACAAAGCCTTTTGCTCCCGGCCCTAACCTATAGCACAGTCACCTACCTTGGTGCCACCAAGTCCTTCTTCCACAAACGGGACACCACTTCCAATAACATCTGTCTCTATGCCTCTGCATCACCTCAGTATAAACACCACTGCCTGCTCTATGCAGACTTATACTGGCCCTCTGCCACAGCTCATCACAACCAGTCCTACGGTTCCCTAATTGACAGGATAGTCAGGTCAGGTCTCCCGCAATCCCTTGCCTCCTTGCTTTACTCCCAACCTCCCTCTTATGGGCTCCACTCTTCAGATCAAGCCCCACTTTATATCCCAAGATGCAAAACCTCGATTGGTGCACAATCTTTCTCCCACACTGCTCCTAAGTATTGGAACTCCATACCCCAATCTATCCGCCAAGCTCCCACCCATGCTGGTTTCAAGAAACTTCATCGTGACCACCTATGTGCCTCCAACCCTTGCACTTGTTTCAACCCACCTTAGATCCTTTGTTCCTCATCCCTCCTTATCACTCTGCACTTATTTCTCCTCCAGCCTCTTCCTTCCCTCTTTCCCATGACCCTCCTATAATTCTTTCTCTTTCATCTATCCCCTCTTTCTCCTCTACTACTGCCACCCCCTTCTCTCAAGCTTACTTCCTCTAAGGGCGCTTAATGTAGACTGTTTATAACATGTCCTTTTATCCACTTGTTCATTGTATACATTTGCTTTGCACATGTCCATACTTTTGACTTTATTTATTTACTGTATTGCCTGTATTCTGACTGTCTGTAAACTGCAGTTCTCCCTATACCAATGCTGATTGTATCTGACACCTTCTTTCTGTTATTCTCTTTCATGTGCTGTGTCACATGGTGTGATTTATGTATTTCAACTTGTATTCTCCTGGGTCGTGCCTGAAAATAGGCATTTCTATGCCTAGTGCACTCACCCGGTTACCAAAAGCAAATAAATAAATGGCAACATGTTTTATATTGAAAAATGAGCTTGAGGGATAAGTCCTAGTGGCATGGAGGGCTGAGATACTAGACACCTTACCTGCTACCATGCAGGTGATCCAGGTTCGATAATGGACTGAGGTTGGTCGGTCAGCCAGGGTGGGAGAGGATTAAGTGTCTGCAAATTGATCTCCTCTGCTGGGGTGGAAGTACCTGCCAAACTAGTCCTACACTGTCATCACTTGGAGGTATGGTGGCAGAGCAGCAGGAGTTCTACAACATGGGGGACTGGCTAGTCGATGGCATGTCATATGTATATGCCTCCATGCAGACATATGATTGCATCACGATGCCATCTAGCCGAGGACAGAAAATGAGAAACTCAGGGACTGAGCCTCAGAAAGCTGTGCACCAAAGCCAGCCCTTGCCATCTCCACAGGACCCTGCTGATACCTAGATAGTGCTCCAGGAAGGGGGAGGATGGCTGTCCTTTTCCTGACCCTGCCACAGAGAGCAAGCCATGGGAATCTTAGGGAGGTGAGTTCAGGGGGAGATGGCTGCTAGTCTGAGAAGAGAGCAGTGGCTGAAATCTCTGCCAGCACCCTGAGGGAAGAAAAAGCTGTATCAGAAAATGAAAAGATAAATGAGCATGAGAACACTTAAAACTATCGCATTGAAAACTGGAATTGTGACTCAGTGCATGCACACCAGCGTTAAGGCTGATGCGCATGACCCGAGTCACAGTACTGATTTTCAAAGTAATAGTTTTAAGTGTTCTCATACTCATTTTTCAATACAAAACATTGCCATGTTCAGGACAAAGGCTACTTTCAGGCCATGTGTTTATCTCAGAGTGCTTAAAATATGTGTAACTCATGCATCCACCAGTTCATGTCTGTTCAGGACCATCTTACTTATTTGCATGTTTTCTTGTTCTCAGGAACATGCAGAGGCATCAGATGGGTGGAACTGTGAATGAGCTATGAAGTAAAAAACTTGGGCCAGTGAAATTCACTTTTTGATTGCAAAATATTGAAATAATTAATAAGGCAACATTTATAACCGAGATAGAAATACAGGTAAGGGGGTACAGGCAAAGTGGGCAAGCATTAATCATGCAATACTTGAAGCAACATTTCATTGTCTAAGAGAGAAAAGGAAGTGGAAAAGAAGAAGGAAACCACTTTGGTTCTCAAAAACAGTAGCAGAAAAGGTCAGAGCAAAAAGGCTGGCCTTCAGGAAATATAAGGGAACGCAGTGAGATGAAGATAGGGAGGTATACCAAGCTTTCCTAAGGGAAGCAGGGAAGGCAGTAAGGCAGGCAAAGCCCCAAACTGAGGAAATACTAGCACACACAGTAAAAGAAGGTGACAAGACTTTCTATAGATACATTAGTGAAAGGAGAAAGTCCAGAGGGGGTATTGCTAAGATCAAAGGGGATAACGGGGCATGTGAGGAGGAGGACCATGTAAAAGCATTTATCCTAAATAAATATTTCTGCTCAGTATTTACTGAAGAGAAGGTAGGGCAGAGGCCACAGCTCAGCACCATGGACACAGGGGAAGGGAGGTGTGCACTAGTCCCTTCACAAAAGAAAGGGTTCTACAAGATCTTGATAAGCTCAGGGTGGACAAGGTAATGGGACCTGATGGCATACATCCCAGGGTACTAAAGGAGCTAAGGGAGGAACTAGCAGAACCATTATCAGAATTGCTTAGGGAGTCTCTGAGCACAAGTGAAGTCCCAGAGACTGGAGAAGGGCTCATGTGATCCCGCTCCACAAGCGTGGTAGCAGGGAGGAGGCAGGGAACTACAGACCAGTCAGTCTTACCTTAGTAGTGGGCAAGATTATGGAGGCACTCCTTAAGGAAAGGATAGTGCAATACCTGGAATCCATAGGAGCACAGGATCCAAGACAGCGTGGGTTTACAAAAGGAAGGTCCTGTCAAACTAATCTCATAGATTTCTTTGACTGGATAACCAGAGTGGTGGACCAAGGGGGAGCAGTTGATGTCACCTACCTTGACTTCAGCAAAGCTTTTAATACTGTTCCAAATAGAAGATTGATTAATAAGCTGAGTAGGTTTGGGGTGGATCAGAAGTTGGTCAACTGGGTGGTAAACTGGTTGGCAGGCAGAAAACAGAGAGTGGTAGTAAATGGTATTCAATCAGAAGAGATGCAAGTCACAAGTGGGGTACCTAGAAGATCAGTCCTGGGGCCAATCCTCTTCAATATCTTCATCAATGACATTGCAGATGGACTGGAGGGTAAGGTTTGTCTGTTTGTAGATGACACCAAGATCTGCAACAGAATAGATGATCCAGATGGGGTTGGCAGAATGAGAAGAGATCTGGATAAACTAGCAAAATGGTCAAAAGAGTGGCAACTGGGGTTTAACACAAAGAAGTGCAAGATCATGCACATAGGGAAGAGAAACCCTGAAGCCACCTATAGACTGGGACGGGAGTTGCTGGCAGTCACAAGGGAAGAAAAAGACTTGAGCATCATCATCACCAATGACCAGAAATCATCCAAGCAGACCACTAAAGTAGTAGGTAAGGTTAGGGAGATGTTGGGGTGTGTTAGTAGGGGTATCACAAGTCAGAAGAGGGAGGTAATAATCCCTCTTTGCAAGACACTGGTTAGGCTCCATCTGGAGTACTGCTTGCAGTACTGGAGGCTGCACCTTCACAAGGACATTAACCAAATTGAGGCAGTCCAGAGAAGGGCAATCAAAATGGTGCAGGGACTGCATCAGAAAACATATGAGGACAGATTAACGGAGCTCAAAATGTATACCCTAGAGCAAAGTAGGGAGAGAGATGATATGATCGAAACATTCAAACACCTTAAGGGCATTAACAAGGTCAAAGAGTCTAACATGTTTCAATATAAGAAAAATATCAGGACAAGAGGACACAGCATGAGGTTAGAGGTAGGCCGATTAAGGGGTAATGTGAGGAAGTTCTTTTTCACAGAAAGGGTGGTGGATGCATGGCATAGCCTACCTCAGGAAGTAGTGGATATGAATACAGTGCAGGGCTTCAAACAGGTATGGGATAGGCATAAGGGAGCAATACAGATGAGTATGAATAGATAGGCCATTGACAGAGCAAAGGCCGATGGCACATTCATAAGGTAGAAAAAGAAATGGGCAAATTGGATGGGCCTTGCAGTTCTAATCTGCCATCAACTTCTATGTTTCTATACAGTTAGTAAGCATAAGCATATTGTCTTTGACAGGTACAGTGGTCCCATTGGACCAAAAATGAATGAGGAAGAGTCATGTGATGCACCCAACAGTATAGCAGCAGAGCAGCGAGCCTCCATCATTCCAGAGCTGTATTTTTTTTTTAATTGTATGCCACAGTTTTTTCTACTAGTTTGATGGGAGTCCTCTTCGACAGCCACATACTTTACCTCTCTTGGTTATCAATGTTGACAGATGCACAAATAGACACTACTTCAGGGCTGCAGCAAGATAACCCATTTTCCCTCCCTGAATACAAGCCTGAGCCTAAGAGACCATGATCCAAACTGTCACCAGACTCGCCCCCATGGGAGCCCCTTATGCCGGACCATTTTCTCCTGGAGCTGGCTGGCCTTAAGGATGCCATTTTTGAGATTGTCTGTGAAGTGCAGTCGATAAGACCGGCAATAGATGAGTTAAGTAGGCGAGTGGGTAATGCGAATGTCAGAGTCCGATTGTTAGAAGACCTACATTCACAACTGCAACTAAAGCTGGTGGCCCTCCTTTAAAATGTTAGCTGACTAGAAGAAAGAATGGAGGACCAAGAGGGGAGTAGTCACCGTAACTATTTAGTAATAGTTGGAATTCCAGAGCAAGCTAAAGGACCAGATATGTATTTTTTTGTTCAGAAACTTCTCCAGAAAATAACTGGCCCTTTGCCCACAGCCACAATTATATAATGGAACGTGTTCATCGCCCATTCTGAGCTTGATCTGCTGAAGGACAGTGGCCACCCCCATTTATTCTATGGCTGCTGAGTTATTTGGAAAAACATCTTAAATCAGCTTTGCTCTTATCAGGAGATACTGTGGAAAAGCAGAAGAATTTATTTATTTCAAGATCGCAGCTGGAATGTCTGACAGAAACACAAGGAGTACAAAACCATCATTTCTAAATTGCAAGTGGCCCACATTCATTATTGGATGTTCTACCCAGCCAGATGAATACTGATGATCAAAGACAGTCCAAAGAACTTTTCCTCGGCAGAGCAAACAAAGAAGGAGCTTAGCACCCGACTACCAGATCTTTTTTCAGCACCTCACTGAGGAAACAAGCAAGCATCTTGACTGCGGTAAGCCTTGGGTACAGCATGATGGACTGTATTTTCTTTATCTGAGTAGCTATGCATCATAAACCCCTCTGTATATGTTCACTGGATGGATTGCGTTTTACCTTGTTATGAACTACTGTTGGATTCAATACAGACTTTGGACTTTGAAGATGGACTTTGTCCAGTTTTTGAGTTGTTGATGGGCCCAGTATATTAGGGTCAATCTGCCCTACCCATATTGAGTTGGTGTTTGAACTTTCCTTTTACTGCCTACTATGTGTTTTTTTTTTAGTTTTTTTTTTTTACAGCGAGTATGTTTGAGCAGTATTCCCCATTGTTTCTTTACCTTTTTCTATGTAGATGATAGAAGAAACACTGCTTCTGAGCTACATATATTATGGGAGTGCTATATTGCTATGGGATACAGGTTGAGGCTGCCCACAAGGGAAACATTTCCCCCCCTTCTAGATTCCTTTCTATTTTTCTTATGTCCATCATCATGATTTTGGTGTTTTGTTTTTGAGGAGGCTGATGCTAGAGAGAGCAAAAGTGAAAGAGCTTTAGTTTCTTCATGGTAGGCCCCTGATAGCAGACCATACCGGGGGGGGGGAACCCATTTCAGGTGAACTTTCCTGTAGTGGGGACTCCTACAACTTAAGGGAGAAACTTCTTTTAGCAGTTATGGGGCGGGCCACTAATGGCAAGGCAGGGAGTGTTTTGGGTGGCTTCGACATCCAGAGGGGAGTGTATTTGGAATTTTCCACTTGATGGCAATCCCCGTGTTTGCAGACTTCCTTCTTGATCACTTTTCTGCATCTGCTTAGGCCCTGTTTAAGGGATACAAATAGGTGATATGGTTGGTTAGGGGGCTATCACATCTCTCCCCAGTATGTTTTTCAAGGAATACGAATGTGGATCTTTCTAGATACAACCCATGGTACTGTACTGGTCATAGTGAGGAAGTGGAGTTGGGTTGTTTTTGTTTTGGCTGCTGGATGGTCAATAGTGTTGCTACACGAGAGGGTATCTAGTGGTGAGGAATTAGAAGATGGGTTGCATGGAGACGCTCTAGATCTTTTCATCCTCCAGATTAATAGACTTACTCGGATAAGGTCCTAGATGGATATAGCTTTAGGAGATGTGGGGGCATGTTGGAAATAATAGTTGGATAGGAAAGGCTAGCATTTAATACTGATAATGGGGGAACCATGTATGTCCTGGAGTTTTTTTTTATTCTTCTGTAACAATTATGTGAGAATGGAGAGGGTACTATTCCAATAGCTAAGGAGAGGTAGCAAAGGTCTGCCTTACTACCCCTATGGGTTTGGTAGGGGGCCCTTTCTTACTATGGTCCATCTTACTGTTCATAGCTTATGAAGGTTATTATACTAATAGTCTGGAATACTTGAGGTAACTGTTTTCGAATGTTTGGAGTGCTGGCTTGAGGCTGCTATAGGCCAGTCACAGACCGCATACTTTGGGGTGGTATATCGGACCACGAGATCCATGTTTCTTATCCTGTTTCCTATGTTCTGTATAGTGTGGATGTTGTGTTGGTTCTATGATGTCATATGTTATGGGCAAGGGGGGAGGTTGGGTATATTTTGGAGGGGAGGGAGTGGGTTGGGGGAGCTGCATCTACTTCTGTCCTTCAAAATTTTGATAGCCTGGGGAAGATTTTCTATTCAATCTCTATACACCAATAGGGACTCCTTTTAAGTTTGTCTGATGGAGTTTTAAGGGGGCAGGACTCCAGAGAAGCGATGCAGTGTCTGAAAACACTTAACGCACTTGGGGGCACAAATTGCTTATCTACAAGAGACATATCTCCCTAAGGAACAAATTCTGTGGTTGCACTGAAAGTGGATTGGATAGATTTATGGAGCTGGTAATAGCTCCAGAGAGTGGGGAGTGGCCATTTTGTTTGCTAAGCAGGTCCCCTTTCTACTGGTTCAAGAACTTTATGATTCTGATGGGAGGTATCCATTTCTACATGGGAAGTTGAATCAGATGGAGGTTGTATTGGGATCAGTTTACAGTCCTAATGCTGATTCTCCAGGGTTCTTTGCACATTTAGCTACCATACTGCATATATTCACATTGCCTCTAATCATAATTGTGGGGGTTGGAATATAATTCTGGACTCTGACTTGGATAAATCAGAGGGTCATAAGCAGGGTCTCTCTCCTGGCCTATGGGCACAAAGAGAACTCATGGACTTATTGTGCCTCACGGATCCATGGAGGCTCTTGCACCCAACTGAGCAGGCACTTTCTTTTTTCTGGCTCCATAATTCCTTTTCTAGAATAGATTATTTTGTATTATGCACAGAATCCTTGGCAGCTATGCAGAGTTGTGAAATAGAGGCCATGGTATTGTTTGACCACTTCCCGATTGGGCATTGTTTATGTTTAAGTAGAAAGTTAGATTCTGATAAAACCTGGCAGCTTAATGCACAGACATTTAAGTACCTCAGAGGTATAAACAAGGTACAGGAGAGTTGCATGTTTCAGAAAAGAAGGTGTAGAAGAACAAGGGGGCATGATATGAGGCTAGAAGAGGGTAGGCTCAGTGGAAATGTGAGGATGTACTTTTTTCACAGAAAGAGTAGTGGATGCTTGGAACAGCCTGCCTCCCTGCAGAAGTGTTGGGGCAAAAATGGTAGGGGAATTTAAGAATGTAAGGGATAGATCTAAGACTACTCTCACAATATGGAAGAGAAGGTAAGCAGCAGATCAACTAGGGTCTGTGGAAATGCATTAGGTAGGGAAAGGAGGCAGACTAGGTGGGCCACTCATTCCTTATCTGCCTTCACCTTCTGTGTTTCTGTGTTATTAAAGGACCCCTGGATAGTGGATAAACTTAAGAAGAGTGTTCGCCAATACTTTGAGTTGAATTTGAATTCTGTGCAGAGAGTGGATACCCTCTGGTCTGAAATGAAAGTGGTAATTGGGGGAATGTATTCAGCTTATTACAGTTAGAAGAAAACAAAGGAGTCTAAAATTAAGGCATTACTAACAGAGATTAAGAACTTGGAGAACCATTTCCCCAGCCTCACCTAATAGTGCATGGTGTCACTTGAACACAACTCAAGCCTACTATAAAGAATTGTTAAATGAGAAAGCTGAGCAAGTTATTCTTTAGATCTAAAGTTAATTTTTTTAATTTTTTTTATTTTATTGAAATCTAGGATTACAAATACATTTGAGCAGGAACTGCTTGTTTACAAAGGTTCCACGTCGAATACATCGAACATTGTGACAAAGCAGGTAAATATATGGCCTCTGTCATCAAGAAATGAAACTCTTAATAGCAGGGATAAGAACTACTGATGAGGACATGCCTAAAACTAAACTATGGGAGATTACTAAAGCATTCCAAGGATATTATTATGATCGTTATGCTGCTTACCCAGAACTTGAGGACATGAAGCCTGCTTCAGTATGCCCCCATAATGTCATCTGTCAGAGTGCACATGCAGATGCTCAGGCAGATGATACTGCCATTGCAGAAAGACCTTTTTCAACCATTGTTTCTTAATCCACATTTCAGAATTGAAGAGAAGACTATCAACCGGTTCAAGTGGGACCAGTTGGATATTTCTAAAATTGTGGTTTTAGTTTCTAATACTGTTTTAATTTCTTTTCACCGATTTATGACTTTGACTGGGTTTCCACCTTCTTTTGTCTTGAATTTTTTTCAATTGAGACATTACGTCTTGGTTCATCTGGGTCCTCCCCCTGGACACAGGTGGGTAGAGAGATATTGAATGGGTTGGTATTATGTAGTTCTTAACTGCATTTAATCTTCCACCTATATGCATGCTATCAAGATTTAGATCCTCTTAAAATTTCTGGGAGTTGTCCTTACTGGATTAAAGAACTGGATCTAGGCCTTACAGAATCTGAATGGCAAAAGTTATGGTTGCACTCCTTTAAATGTATATCTCGGGATAGGTTTCATTTGCAGCAGTTAAACATTTTGTGTACTATGCATTTTACCTTTAGGGAGTAATTCAGAATACAAAAATTGGAACAAGGCACGTGTACGCATTATAAATCAGGTGCTGGCACACTTCACCACATCTTCTGGCAATGTCATATGGTCCATCCTCTTTGGACACAGATTGAGTCTAAATTAAACCCTTGTTAGGGCTCCAAGGGTCTTTTATTTATTTATTGATGTATTTATTTAATTTTGTTAACCAGTTAAGCCCACTGGAACCAAGGATCCCTTTTTACCACAGAGATTTGCATATTGGAATTATATATTGACCAAGTTGTTGGGCCTCGTAGGAGATACATGGCACTTATTACCTCCATAGGGAAATTAATTATTTTGCAACACTGGGCCAACAAGGCTGTTCTGTCTTATGCTGAATGGCACAACAAGATGCTGTTCACTTTGAATGTGGAAAGGACCATAGCCAAGGTGACTCACCACTTTGATACTTTCCTGAGGAGTTGGGAAGCATTGCTAACCCTGATCACATGCAACTAACTTGGCTGAGTGTTTGTCTTGAGGCAATGGGGCCGAACTTCATTGTGGTTTCACACAATGCATTTCTTAGTAAGTGGTCCAGACATTATATATTGCTTCAAAGAGACGCTCCCGTTCCTTTTCATTTCTTTTCTTTTTTTTCTTCTCCTTTTCTGTTTTCTTTTATTTTCCCTGTGGTGTTTACAAACTGGGCACATCTGCTTTTGGGAATAGGCCATATAGATGTGGATCATGGGGGGGTGATTGTGCAGATGTTTTTTTTTTTTTATTTTTCCTGTTTGTATCTCTTTTTTTGTTCTTTTTTCATTGTCTCTTGGCTTGAAACACTACTAGCCTTATTGTTTGTTGTTGGTTTTATATTTTACTTGTTGTTAGTTCTTCAATAAAGTATATTCAATTGCAAAATAGATGAATACTAAAAGCTAACAGTGACCCAATGTGAACAGAAAATACAGCCCCTCCCAAAAAATGGGTGGTACTTCTCCTGCTTTAGAAAAAGGATTTTAGCTGGCTCTGTGGTGCCGAGCAATGGGGCATTGCTCTGGCATGCTGGCGCTCTGGGTTTACGCTCTAAGCCAGGATGCCAGGAGCAGAGGCTGGCAGGGAGGGAGTTGACAGCATCCTATAGATGCTTCCCCAAGGGGGGTGGGACATGGTAAGCTGCTCTAGTAGTGACTCCTGGTGGTTGCCCCTGGAGACATAGTTAGTGTTATGGGTGACCACTTGCTGCTGTAGTTCCTGCCCTAGGACATTGCCATGTCCATAAGCATTGTGGATGGTGGGTGTTTGTCCTTGAAAAAGGAAAAATGGCCACTCTTAGCACCACATGACAGCACTCCAGGACCCCTCCTGCCACTGACCACCCAGCGCAACACGTCTGCCCCCATCCGACATGCTGGTGTAATGCTTGCATACTCCCCCTCGCCACCTCCTGGGAGGGCAGTGATAAGCCAGACCACCACAGGATTGTCAGCAGAGCTCCAGAGGAGCCCAAGACAGGCACAGCAGTGAGGGTTGGGTCTGCAGCAAGGTAAGAAGCACCAGCATGAGAGCCCAAAGGAGTGGTGTTGTGGGAGCCTGGTAGGAGCCAAACAAAATGGTTTAAAAGCATAATAATAAACAACAATAACATAATATGCCTATTTCATCATTATTTCATTGGAGTAATTAAAATAATAGACAATGTTAAAAGTATCTGTTTGCACCAAGTCCCATTGTCATAGCACACATTCAGAATGCATATGCAACTGCTGGATTATCTATGCCCAACAACTACATAGTGAACACCAGCAAGTGAATGTGGCTGGTGCTGACCAATGCTTTTGTTAACATACTGTAGTGTACTTAATCAACCCTAAACTATAAGCCCTAAACTCTGAATGACAACTACTAGTGTAAAAAGCAATACCATCATGAATTTGTGATCTCCCATGCATTTGAAATGGCACTGTAGCAGCAAAACAAATGATATGAGATATCTAATGACAAAGACTGTAATAACATTCATATCACAGGACTGACTTGGTACCCGTGAAACTACAGTTATGTCAGCCAGGAAGCAGCACAGTACCTTGCAATATTTTGCAGTGTGCTGCAGTATGCTGTAGCGAACAGTACAACTCAATGGCAATTAAACCCTTCTGTAATTCAGTATTCTTGTGATATCATTTATTGCAAGGAAATGTAGTTAGTCTAGCACCCTTACTTGCTCACGTGCCAGAGATGTCACATCAACTCAGAATTTTCTGGTTCTTGAAATGTTTATTAAAGTGCTACAGGTCATAACATCACTGGTATAAACACTCACTGCATGTACAGCCAGAACGTCACAGAGTTTCACCAACAAGGCTTCATCAGAGGGCGGGGTTCTGATTCAGGTCCTCTCATTCAAATACAGGTTGTGCACCAATCACCATTTATGTGCATATTTAATTAATTAAGATTGCCATACATATTCAAAATGAAAGCGGAACAGGTGCATCCATATTACATTTTCATGCAAATACAAATCATAATCAGTTATAAGATATAAAAACTACACAAATTCATATCTGGGCATTATGTTCTCACTAACTGTGCATACCAAATATTAATAACTTCTACTCTTAACTTCACATATTTACTGTTGTGCTTTTAACTTTAATGCAACTGTGATATATTAGGTTCACACTCCGCACTAACTATTGTTCATCAAAATACACACATATAAGTAAATCAGTTTGTTTATATTCCCTACATGTGTTTTTTACTGTTTGTCCTAAAATGCTTGCTACCCACATGGTGGACAAGTTTTTATTATTCTGAACCAACAGTTGCTCAATCAAAGTAATATATTTTAAACATGGAAATAACATTAAATTTTTGTCTGGCTCTAACCAGAAGACTGTTTTGCCTTCAAATATCATATTTACCTTTAATGATCATTCTTATTATTTAGCTTTTAATTTCAGTGGCAATATGGGGATCTGACTTAATAAAAGTTTTTCCCTCATTGCCACATTACCTGATACACAATTTATGTGAGAAAAAACCCCAGAAAAGATGGTTACTTCAAATTCTTTATCTAAGAACATTGATTCACATTCCAAATTTATTGGGGTTTGGGGAGGGAGAAATAAGGAGGCAACAAAATGCCCTTGGGAGGAGATTTCACTATTGAAATGGGGGGCGGGTGTTAGGAATCTTGACCAAGTTCTAATTCCCCATTTAAAACCCTTTTAAACCAGAGGGAGATGAGAGAAAACTGCACACCTCTTGCTTTTATACTGATAAAAAGTAATTACATAAATGCCAACATTTTGGAGCGGGGTGGGAAGGGGGGTTGAAGCTTACTAATAAACTCTCCATTTTACCAGAACAGGTCACAAAAATCTTATAAGAAGGGTCTCAAATCACATTCATCATTTAATCCAACACGTTTTAATGTCTTTAAAGTAAATATCCATCTAGTGTCTTTTGGGAGTAGATTTCTGAGTCTGTTTCCTCCTCTTTTAGATTTCTGGATCCATTCAATCCTCATAAATTTTAGACCATGAAGACTGAAATCATGAAAATCTTTTAAATGCTTTCCCACTGGTGTACTTGCATCAGCCTTAGTAATGCAAAACAGATGTTCTTGAATTCTAACTTAAAGTGGGCACACTGTTCTTCCAACATACGCTTTCCCACAATTGCATCATAGTATGTATGCAATGAATGTAGAGGTGCAGGTAATGAACTGTCTTACCTCTACTTCTTTCTGAATTCCTCCTACATTTAGTGTGCTGCCTGTCTGACAATATTTACAAACTGAACATCTGTGGCACTTATACACACCCTCTGGTCTAGTGCTCCACCAGTTAGTGTCCACAGTAGGTTTCTTTCTGGGAGGGCTAAAGCCTGAAGTTCAATGTGGGTGAATAGCCCCCCCACATATTAAACATAAACCAGCCTCTCCCAGCTGCTCTCGCTAAGTGTGTTTTGAAACACCAGGCTATTTCACGGTGCTTTGGGCTCCTGCTTGACTTGGTCTGTGCCTCCTTTAGTTACGTGCTTTGCTGTTTTTACTTCTTGCCCCTTTTGGTCTCTTGTTCATTTGCTCTTGCCTGATGCCCTTCTCCCTCCATCCCTTTCTCTGTCTGTTTCTTTTTGTCTGTTTGTCCCCCCCCCACTTGCTCTTATTGCTTGTTTTCCATTTGTTGCTTATTCCCCTTACCGTTCCTCATTGTTCTTCCCCTGCGCACTGCTCTCTCTCTCTGTTCCTGCATTTGTCTGTATTTTCCCCATACCTTGTTTATCTGCATTCCTCCATTGTTGCTAATTTTTATTTTGTTTTGGGCTTCTCACTCTTTTGGAGTCACCGCTCTGTCTGTCCATGAGTGCTTCCGGGTTGGGACATTATCCCCTAGTGCTCTGCTTACCACAACCATGCAAGTGCAGCTTCCTTACCCTACTGTAGTAAATGATGGCCATCATCAGTCATATTTTTTGTTTTTTATTTGAATTAATTAGCACGTCATCCCTCTGCACCATACGTATCTTGGCCATACTCCACATCAGAGCTGCATTGCACTATTTTTGTTTGCTACTGCTTCTTGTTTTTTTTTGTGCGTTGTTCTCTGTACTCTGACTCCTTTCACCTCCAACAACCCTTAGCACCATTTTGCCACCTAGGAGGCATGAGCAAGAGTTACCCTCCCAACACATAAGGTATCTGCGCCTGGCAACTCCCACTTAGAGCTGATGATCCATGGTGAGCCATATCATAATATCACTCCATATGTGTACAACTGTTCTCATTGTCATTTACTTTTTGTCTACCAAGCCAGCCCAGTGGTGCTGAGGGATTGAGGCACTGGATGTTGCACTGCGGGCCACACCCGGCGACCTGGGTTCTGGAATGGACTCGGGTCATCAGGGGTCAGCGGGGAGAGGATCGAGTGTCTGGAGGACTGCTCTCCTGTCCTGGGGTGGATATCAGAGTAAGCGTCTCTCAGTTGTGGCCCCCAGTGGAGACCAGGAGCCCTACAAGGCAGCAAGGCTTGATGCTACATTGGGGCGGAGCAGTGGCGGCAGCCAGCCGCACGTAGGTGCACTGCTGGTATTGCACGTCCGCACACCAGGGGAAATAAGTGAAACAAAATCGCCCTGGGACTATGGAGGCAACAAGAGCTCCAATAGACTGTGCCCACATCCCCAGCACAAGGCCACATCCCCAATGGCTACTCTAGCACCTCATTGGACAGACCCTCTAATTCCAGAACAGGCCACCAGGTAGGAGAGGTAGGCCCTCCCCGGAGGTTGATCTGGGGGGCAGGGAAGTCCAGTGGGGGAACTAGACAGGAGACAGGCTTCAGGCAGGGGAGTAGAGGCATCATCCGAGTAGGCACCTCCAAGAGATGCCCTGATCACAGGGGAGCACCAAAAAAAGAGTTCACAAAAAAAAAAAAACTTTCTGTTGACCATTAGTCAAATCACTTGTGCCAACCACACCTTGGATGGAATACCGCTGCCCACCTTTCCATTTTGTTCACATTCTCCTATCTGATTCCTCCTGTATATATCTCCAATCATTTCATTCCACTGGTGCTACCTTGTTTGGTACCAGTTTACAATGTTCTTCATCTGTGCCTTGTTCAAATGCTTTCTACTACAGTTTTTTCTCACACTCACGTGATCCATGATATATTTGCTTCATGTTTGACTCCTTTCATTACCCCACCTTGTCTACCTAACTCTTCTGTGCAACATACCTTCAGTTTGTTTCACCATGGTCTAGTCTAGCAGTGTATGTTTTAACCCCTTACTACTCTCCCACACTCCTTCCCTCCTAACCACTGTCATCCTGCTATATTTCTTCTGATTTGCTCTTTCCATTCATGCAGCATCAGCTGCCCCTTTCTTGTTCAACCCATGCCAGCAATCTGACAAATTCCATCCCTAACTCTACCGTTTGAGGTATTGAGTGAAGGTGGGCTTGCCCTGTCTACTGGGGACTGGAGTCCTGTTTCCAACCACCTTCAGACTCTACCATCAGTCTGACAGTCTCCATCCTTAACTCTGCCTAGTGAGGTGTTCAGTGAAGGTGGGCCTGCCCTGTCTACAGAGCATGGAAGTTCTGTTCATCATTTCCAGTTTCTGCCATCAATCCTATACCATCGTACTGATGGTCTCCATCCCTAGCTCTGCCTAGAGGGGTATTGAGTGAAGGTGGGCTTGCCCTGTCTGCCAGGGACAGAAGCCTGTTCCTCAACTGCAGTTTCTACCATTGGTCCATCCTGGACCATCATTCAACAGTCTTCATCACTAGCTCTGCCTAGTGAGGTATCAAGTGAAGGTTAGCTTGCCCATTCTGCTGGAGTTGTGAACCTGTTTATAGCTTTAGTTTCTGTCATCATATATCCTATAACATCATTCATCAGCCTCTGTCACCAACTCCGCACAGTGGGGGTATTGAGTGGTGGTGAGCTTACCCTTCCTACCAGGAATGGGAGCCTGTTCCTTGTTTCCATCCCTAGCTCTGCCTAGAGGGGTATTGAGTGAAGGTGGGCTTGCCCTGTCTGCCAGGGACAGAAGCCTGTTCCTCAACTGCAGTTTCTACCATTGGTCCATCCTGGACCATCATTCAACAGTCTTCATCACTAGCTCTGCCTAGTGAGGTATCAAGTGAAGGTTAGCTTGCCCATTCTGCTGGAGTTGTGAACCTGTTTATAGCTTTAGTTTCTGTCATCATATATCCTATAACATCATTCATCAGCCTCTGTCACCAACTCCGCACAGTGGGGGTATTGAGTGGTGGTGAGCTTACCCTTCCTACCAGGAATGGGAGCCTGTTCCTTGTTTCCAGTTTCTACCATCAATCCAACCTATGCCATCATTCCAACTGTCTCAGTTCCTAACTCTGCCTTCTGAGGTTTCGTGTGAATGTAGGCCTGCTGGTTTGCTGGGGCTGGGATTCTGTATCCTCCATCTGCACTGTCTACTATGTACATCCTCTACCAACAGCATCATAGCTTTCTGCTTCTGCTGGGTTCTGTGGATCCCTTGGACCATGCCTCAGGTCAGCTATCCTCATTCTTCCCTGGATGCCTTCTACTCATCAGCCTTCTATCTCCATACCTTGGCTTTATCTCCAGTTCCATGCATCCAATCTCAACAGTCAGTCCTGTAAGGTGCCCCCAGCCTTCTTCCCCAGCTCATTCAGCCCATCCATGAGCCCTGGACAGGACTGCTCCATTGTTGTTTGGACAGTTTGTGCCTCCTAGTCTCACCTCAATTTTTGGATTGTCCATTACTTAACTCCTGCTCACACTCTCTATGGTATTCTTGCCCCTCTGCCTCATTCAGTTATGGATCCTGCACCCTGCTTCTTGTTTGTCCCCGGACTCTTCACTGGTGTCTGGTACTCCAGGCCCCATAACTCTGCTTTCCTGTTCAGTTCCCATCCTGTGATCCTCTATGTTGCTCTTTTGTTTGCATTGATTGTTATTGTCCTGATCCTGGTTGACGTTAAGCCCTCCAGATTTTGGGGAGCTACCTTTTCTGGGATGCCTGGCCTTGGTTCTGTGCATTGCTTTCCACTGCATGTCAACACTGGATCTTCAAATATGGTGCTCCTGCTTGCCTGGACTTTGATGTTTCATTCCACTCTGTGGTTGCCCCAGTATAATTTCAATGGCTTTAGCTTTTCACTTGAGTGGCATGTGTGTGTCTCCATTCTGTGATGTTGATATTGTGGTACTTGGGATACCCCGTTACCGTTTAGATCCCTGGCTTCTTGGTGCTCACCTCCTTCCTGCACCATCATCTTCTTCAGTCTGCTGTGATGGACCCTGCCTTTCGTTCCTCTGTTCCATCTGCTCTCTGGATGGATTTCTCCTGGGACCTGTTCACCATCTGCTATTCCTCCCTGTTGGATCAGACATCTCAGTGTCACTCCTGGGACATTTTCTCACCTGTTGTTTTCTCTCTGTCCACTCATCATCTCCTGGACATCTCCCGCTCTGATGCTGCTTCTTGGATTTCCTCCACTTACAGTTATGTTGCGTTTCCTTGGCATATGGTGCTTTCCCATCCTGCCACTGCTGCGGCTCTGGGCTTTGGCATGTTTGCTTCCCTGTAATTTCTTTTGGGCCATTCTCCAAGGTTGCCAATGTCCATCAATCAGGTATCTGTTTGATTGTTTTCTCCAATTGCTCTACCTTATTCTACTCCTGCGGCTGGCATTACAGCTCCTGACCAGTACTACATGAACTATCAGTACCTCACCACAGAGAAAAACACTGGTCTGGCAACGTGTACCTTGAACTGCTCTACTTATTTGACTTCTTTGGACACTGTGGGTCATTCTGGCTCATGCCACTAAGCTTCATGTACTCCAACATGAAACATATTCCTCATATGCTCATTGCAGTTCTTAGTCAGTATTTGCACCTTCATCTCTGATATTCTCCACAGGATCATCCCTCGGCATCTTATTGGATTCGGATCACCTAGATGCTTTACCACCTGATCAACTCAACAAAATCAGTCCTCAGACATCTAATTGGATTCAGATGGCATGGAAGCCATTACCTCCCAATATACTCCTCAGAATCTAGACTTTAGTGGAGTCCTGTTCGAACTGATCATCTTGCACCAGAAATGTGAATTTTCTTCCCTACTGGGATACTTCATCTGCACAAAAGCATAGTTTCTCAAGGTAGTTCTTTTATGTCATACCATTGGCACTGGCAATATCAGAGTTGACTGAGACCATCATACCAATTCTCTGCAGCAGCAAGTCAGATTTCACCATGTTATTCCACTCTTACCTTCATGAAATAGCTGTCTGATGCTCTTCAAAGATCTTTCTCCCATCTAGCGTCTCTGAATGTGCACCATTGTATCTCCATCGCATTGCTATCCTGCTATCTTTATGCAATCCTGAACATCCGGATATTTTGATAACTTCACAAAGTCATCTACATCTCCTCTGCAAGATGTATCCAATCAAGACAATTGTCTTCCTTGAGGTCCTCTGGTATCATCAGAAAATATCTTCCTTCCTTGTTCTTAATCAAGAGTGAATGCCATAATCAAAAGCAAGTCTTCATTTTATTCCATCATGTCACTTATGCACAACAGACCTCGTTATCGCTTTACCACCATTCCACACTTTTATAGTTTTACATCAGACTATTGCAAATGACTCATTCAATACGTTATGCCATTTCCAATATCACACCTTTTATTGCCTCATCAGTCAGCAAACTCAGTTAAAACTCCTCCTTTATCTAGTGTTCCCTCAACATGTTGGAATTTATGCACCGACAAGAAAACACTATGTTGGTCATTCTGGTTCATGCCACCGAGCTTCTTTTACTCCAACATGAAACATATTCTTCATATGCTCATTGCAGTTCTTGCTCACTATTTGCTCATGTAAGCTATACTAGCAATTCTAGTGTGACATTAAGCCCTGAAACTATCATGCAGAACAATTCAGCTATATCAGATATCCAGTTACTAATCTTACAGTCTACTCCACCCTCATCGACATAATTTCTCAGTCCTTCAGGTATTCCGCTCAACCAGGTATCTAAAACTTCAGTTACTTAACCTCCTTGTCATCTCCCTATAAGATGCTTCCATTATGAAACAGTGAATCTTCTAAACTCAAATCCATTTGACTCTACTTTGCACACATGGTTTCTTCCATCAATTGTCTAGCCTTCTTTGGATTCACGTGTCCAGGATTCTCAATATCATTATCCTAATGGAGTATTGAGAACGTTGCCAACAGTCATAAAATCACCAATTTAAAAGAGTGTCCAATCATTTTATCCTGCCATTACTTTCCTTAAAGACTGACTAATTATATTAAAGAGTTCAGATAACCTGATATCCATCCTGTGATTACTCAAATCTGGCAGCTCATCTAGTCAAACTCATGCTCTTCCTCATGCTCAGATCCATCACTTCTTCTGTGTATCTCTGATGAATCATCCCCTAATACCTCAAACAGTTCTTGAATCATGTTTGAAACCTTCTGACAACAGCTTTACTTAATCCATTCATCATCTCAACATTCATCAGGATTGGATCTGCTTCTTCAACCTCCAGAACAGACCTTCCTGTACGCATCATCAAAGACTCAGAAAATGGACTGTGTCATGCTGTAAACACTACATCCTAAACCAGAATCAGAAATCATTGCAAGCATTTGGATCATTTCTCTCTAAGTTGCCCTGGGGACAGGAAGATCAGTAGCTGTGGGTCCTCAGAGGTTTTATCCTCAAAGGATTTTTCCTGTCCTGTATACTACTGGTCACACTCTCTGTGAGTAGAAGGAGGTAATCTTTTTGGGCCCTCTATTCCCTACAGCTACCCAGCCTAATCAACCAAGGGTAGGAATGGAAAAAGGTCAAAAGTTCATAAGTATACAAAAGCACTATGATATTCACCAAATATTGAATGGGATGGCTAAAGCCCGAGGTTCAATGAGGGGGAATAGCTCCTTGCACATAACAAATATAAACCAGCCTCTCCCAGCAGCTCATGCATACTGTGTTTTGAAACTCCCATCATCCTCTCCTTCCTTCTTGTCCTCCTCCAACACTCTGCTCACCCTTGATGCTGGGTTTTCTATTCCCTACAGCTACCCAGTCTAATGTACTTAGGTGGGAATAGAAAAGGGCCAGAAGTTCATAAGTATACACAAGCACTACATTGAACCTTATTATTGTCACTATGGACCTGGATATCCTTAACATGTCTATCATTTCAGAATGTAATTCTAGCTAAACCATGTATGTCATTTTTCTAGGGAGCTGTCTCATTTTAGTAGAGGCCAATATCTCATTTCCATGGCTCCTATTTGACCTGCTACTAGACTATAATCCAGTACCATTGTAGTTAGTTCCAGATTTTGTTTCCCTGATGATTTAGAGAGTAGTAACACTTCTCTCACCCTTCCTGCTGTGTTTTCATTCACTTCAGCAGTAATTTATGATCATACCCCATTTCCAAATGTCTATTGGTCAGTTCTGCACTAGCTTTTTTTTAAATCTAATATGTCACTGCAATTTCAACTCAGACATAAGAACTGACCATGTGTATTGAATTCATCAGTTGCTTTGGATGTGGACTGTTTGCTCTTAAACTTGTATTAATTGCTGTAGGTTTTCTGTAATCAAAAGATCTTACCCTTAAGCAATTATTTTTGGAAAGTGTTACATCTAGGAAATGTATTCTCTCAGGATCAACTGTACCAGTGAATCATAGATTTAAGTTATTTTTATTTAGCCATGTAAGAAATTCAGTGACTTCTTCCCTTGTTCCTTCCCACACACATACCACATCATCAATAAAGCAATACCATTTGAGGATGTGGTGTTTATGTGTGTATGTGGGGTGAGGGGGGTGTAACCTGTGCATTCATCACAGTCTGTTCTCCCCACTACCCCAAAACAAATTTGCATACGAGGGTAAGAGGGGGCTATGGATGCCTCCATTGCTGTACCCACCTTTAGCTAAAAAAGAAAAATAAAAAAAAAAAATATATATATATATATATATATATATATATATATAGATATTCTCCATCGAATTCAGAGTAGTTGCTTGTTAAAACAAACTCCAGGGCTTTAAGTAGAAATCCCAAATGAAACTCCTGTACCAAAGCATGTTGTTTCAAAAAGTAATCATAAGCTGTCAAAGTATGTTTATGTTGAATGGATGTATAGAGGGATTCTACAGCCACCCTTAACCATAGATCATTTTAATTCCATTGGAAGTCTTTAAATTTATTTATGACATCTGTAGCATCTCTGAGGTAGGAGCCCAGACCATTTAAACATTCCTTTAGAAAATAAAATCCAAAAATATTGACAATATCGCTATTGGGGACCCTAAGCCAGAGACTATGGGTCTTCCAGGTGGATCCAACAGTTCTTTGTGGACTTTGGGAATAGCATACAGTATATTGTAGGTATAGTAGGGTTGTCAACCCACAAATATTCATATTCCTGTTCTCTAATACATCCACTGGCAAGTGCCTCCTCTAGCAATTTCAATGATTCACTTTTAAATTTTAAAGCTGGATCTCCAGAGACTTTCTCATAATCATATTCTCTCTCTAACAGTCTGTATACAATTTTCTTATAATGTTCACATCATTAAGACCAAGTTTCACTCCTTATCTGATTATTTAATTACCACATTGTCTAATTCAGCCAATTCTGTTATTGCTTTACATTTTTCTGAATTCAAATTGTTTCTGTACCTTGTACAGGCATGGTTTGCTAGAATATTCTTAATGCCCCCTTCAATTATATTTTCAAAACTCTTTATTGTGACATTTAAATATCAAGGGCAAAAACCTGGACTTATTTTTAAAAGACAACTTTCATTTAATGCTAAAGTCCTCAGACTCAGAACCTTCATTATTATCAGTTTCTCTTTCATATTTTCCCCTAATAGGGAGTCAAGGTGTTCCAGATGTCCTCTCTCTTGACCTTCCATATTTTGCAAGTCATTGTCATTCTCCAAATTGATTAATAGGTCAATTAAATCAGTTCCTAATTCACAATGAGATCCAATATTGACAAAAGAGGAAATGTTCACTGCAGTTTCTTCACTTATTCCCATTTCTTTTAATTTTGGTTCAGTTCCTGAATCTCTACCCTTGAAATAATTCTTTAAATAGAGTTTCTGAAAAAAGTGAAATAAATCCACTTGAATGTTAAATTCATCTGTTGGTGGTGTTGGTACAAATGATATTTTTTGATAATAATTTAATTTCAGGTTCTATCAAAATGATACTAGCAAGATAAACTATTTTGAAACGTTTTGTCCTTGCTCCTCCATTTCCTTCCTTCTGAATGTTCTTCCTCTTCCTCCTCTTCCACTTTTTTCTTTTACTATACCTTTGTTTTTCGCTTTCCTCTTTACTGTGTGTTGATCTTGCTGGTATTTATCTGAAAAAAAAGTTTGCCTTTTTTTGTTGAAGTAGTGGCTCAGAATAATTTCCTGCTCAACTTGTTGTATCTCCTATGGCTCTATTTCTGATTTTTTTTATTTTTTCTTATTCTTGATCTACCTCTGCTACTTGACCTTGACCTTGGACCTTTTCTCAAATGATAAATTCTGCCCAGTTAGTAGTCTTCACAGTCTCTTTCCACTTTTTTCTGTTTCCTTTCTATTAATTCATGTTCATGTTTATTAAGTTTACTTTATAGATTTTTTCCAGTTCATTGAACTTGTTATGATTAACAAGCTTACTTAATCTGCCTTCAGTATTATTAATCTCCTCACTTAGTTTCATATGTTTCTATGTATTTTTTTTCATTAGGCATTTTATGTATTTCTCAGAACATTCTACAGGGATTTGTTCCCATTCAGCTTTATTACTATCCCCCCTCTTGCAGGTAATTTCATAATTATGCAGCCCCTGGGTGCTTGCTTGTTTTCCAGATATTGTTCTAATGTTGTGATATTATAAATAATGTTTCGTTCATTGATCTGTGCTTTTTCTAGTTGTGTGTAAATAATATTTGTTTCCATATACAGTTTTTGTGTAATTTTCTTTTTACTCCCCTTCTCCCAGGACCACGGTGTACACATGCATATACATGCCTGGAGGCACATGCACACACCAGGATCTGATGGCCCCCTCTGTCCCTCCCTGGACATTCGTTGTCACTCCTAACTGCCTATGCAACCCACCAGGCCTCCACCTGGTGGGAGCAAGACTATGGCAGAGTGGGCATCCACCCCATAGAAGGGAGAGCCAAGGCTCAAACCTGTTCTGATCCTCCCCCCCAAGCTGGCACTCTGGTGGCCCAAGGTTGTTCCCGAACCTGGGTCACCGGCATGGTGTGAGGTAAGGTGCCAGGGCCTCAACCCTCTGTGCCACCAGGCTGGCTCTGTAAATAATATTTGTAAAACATTTCTATTACTTGTTGATTCAATGTTCTGGTGAGATCCCATTTTAAATCTTGCCTGTTCCTTTCTTGCTGCCATATCTGTGGATGCAAACCACACTGGAGGATCCTCTTCTGAACTTCCTGATTCATTGCACATGCCATATGCAAGTGTGATGCTTGTTTTAGTGAGCTTATTTAACATGTTTTTGCCCTTACTTTGTTTTGTTTTAAAAGAAAAAACACTTAGGCTAAAATGTTTAAAAAAGACTCTAAAAGTTCTTGAGCTAAGTTACAAACTTGAGATTTTTTTCTTGCTGAAGACTCCCGTGGCTGCCAACTCAATGGTTTAATGTAGACATTCACTGTGACTAGGGTCTGCCTATCCCAATGTGACAACAAACTGCAGAGTTTGGCTAGCACTCTTACTTGCTCATGCACCAGAGATGTCATATCGATTCAGAATTTTCTGCTTCTTAAGAAATGTTTATGAAAGTGATTCAGTTCTTAACATTGCTGGTACCCATACTTACTGCATCCATGGCCAGAGCACCCCAGCACTAAACCAATAAGGCTTTGGCAGGGGAAAGGGTTCTGGTTCAGCCAGGACCTCTCATTGAAATACAGGTTGTTCACCAATCACCATTTATATGCAGAATTAATTATTGAAGTACATCATACATATTTAAATCAAAAGAGTAAAAAGTGCATCCATATTACATTTTATGCAAATACAAATTATAATCACTTAAAAGAAATAAAAACTACAGAAATTCATATCTCAGCATTAAGTTCTCCCCAGTTATGCATACCAAATATAAGTAACTTCTACTTTTAACTTTACCTATCTACTGTTGTGCTTTTAAATCTTTACTGTAGCTAAAGCAAAACTTATTTTTTTAGTGCAGAATGAAAATTAATCTAAATACCTCAGACTGTAAACACTTTTTATTTTACTGCATTGCATCCTAGTGGGGGCTGCTGTAAGTGGCACATGTTGCTGCAATGTCCAAGGTTCATCATGGTTCCCTCAGTAAAGTTCCTTATTAGGTTTGAGTTTGATCTGTAGCTCTGAACATTAGGTAGAAGACACTCCTACAATATTCATTCCATCATAATTATGCATCCCAGATGGTTATTAGGGCACTGAGATAAGCAATGATGGCTGACATTGGGAGCCTCACTACATCTCCCCTTCCAATATTCCCATTGCAGGTGTTGCAGTAATGTGCTTGTCCTGAATGCTAAGAGCAGCATGACCCCAATCAAATGTAAAAAAATTCTCACACACCTTTACCATCTCCAGATGAGTGAAGTATTCTTACAGGAAACACACCAGTCCAGTAAAGAGGACAGCAAGCTACAACAGGAGTGGGTGGGGGTAGAAGTGTATGGTTATTTGGGGTCCCAAGGGGAGGCATCTCTATTCTCTTACTCAAGAACCTTAGGTGTATGGTATCAGACTAAAGGCAGGACACAATAGGCAGATAGGTGTTGGCTGGGGTCACTTTTACTGCCCGCCCCTTACTTCTGTGTAAAGTCTGCACTCTGAATAGTGACTTGCCTGACTTCTTTGCTACACTACCTCAGGACATCTTGAACTTTAATGTGAACAAGGTACCACTGATCCTTGAAGGGACCAAAGTTTGGTTTTGAATCAAACTCTGGACCACAGTTCTGGATGGCCAAAAAGTCATTTTTGTGCAAGGATAGTGTGCCTCCAACAATTTATAGAGAACATGCTCTTCCAGACATAAGGAGGCCATTGCACACCAATGAGAGAGACGAGTCATTTTTTTCCTTCACACATTCCCCATACAGAAAAATTTGCCTATGGCTCACCTCTCCAGGAGTACTGCAATCCACACTAAAAGACTTTATTGGTCAGATTGTTATCTCAGACTGTGCCCCAGGGATGTTGTTGATGTTGTGGGCCTTCCAACCCAAAGGTCAACCTCCTCAGAAAAGGACCTCTGTCTCCATAGAGATGACAAATGTTGTCAATCACTCAAAACAGAATCTCAGCTCTTTTTCACACTTAATAAAACAGGGGACATATGTTCACTTAAAATCTTGGAGGCATTCAAAGCGTGCAAGTGGAGATGGGTCATTGAGTATGTTGTACACAGGAGAAAGGAGAGGGAGCAGGAACTTAAGAACCTTGAAGCTCAGCTGTCTACTAGGGAGATAGCATACAGGGCATGGATGGACAGGTCATCTGATAAACTGGCTAAGATTAATGACCTAAAATTCCAAGTTAACTCATTCCTTACCTGCAAGGCTGAGCTTTTACTTCCCTGTATAAAGCAAAAGTACAGGGAAGGAGAAGAAAATGCTGGGAAACTACTTGCATCCTGTTTCTGTAAGAAAAAGTGGGACATCATTGCAGACCTGTGCTCCACAGATGGCACCCTGCAATGCTCTCTAGTTGCCATTTATCCTGTCATGAGCTACTTTTATGAATGTCTACTGTATATGTGTCCACAGACCATCCTGGGACTGAACAAATCAAGGACTACCTTGGTAGGCTGCTGATCTTCTCTTTAATGGAAGACCAGGTAGCTTCACTAGAAGCTCCACTCTCCCTGGAGGAAATTGTTTGACCATTTAGGTCCTGGCTTCAAACAAAGCCCCAGGTGATGCTCATATCAGTGTGAATATGTACAAACATTGCAAGAGTTGATCAGTAACATAGTCTTCCTAGAGGTTCACTGTACTGGTGATGTGCATCCCTAATTGAGGAGAGCAGTTGTCATGGTGCTATTAAAAAAGAGCAAGGACCCTACTCAATGTTACTTATACCACCCAATCTTACTATTTGATGCAGAGTGTAAGGTTTTGAAGAAAGCTATGGCTACCTGGCTGGAAAAAGCATCTCAATAGCATCAGTCATCCAGTCCAGGCAAGAGTCATTAAGGGAAGGGTGAGCTAGGATCACTTACAGTCATTGGTGATCATTTTGAGGGTGGTGCATGACTCCACACTCCCACAGGCTGCAGCGGCCATTGTCTAGAAGAAATCACTCAACTCAGTTGAGTGGAGGTATCATTTTCAAGCACTGACTTGTTTTTAGCATTGGATGGAATTTTCAAAAATGGGTTTATACCCTTTATATCTCCCCCTTGGGTTGTATTCTCACAAACAGTACCCTCTCAAAGACATTCCAATTACAAAAATGTACCAGACAGGAGTGAACCTTATCTTTGCTTATGTATCTCCTGGTGATTAAATGTCAAATCACAGTCATTAGAATATCTTAAATAATCCATGTTATTCAGACTGGTGGCCGAGATTTTGCAACAAGCCTTTATACAGATGATATGCTCACACCTGGTACAGGACACAGAGACTATTCCCTAGGGCTGCTTCCAAACCAAGACAAGTTCTCCACTTTATCTAGCCTTAAGGACAATAGAGGAAAGACCTAAGTTCTCTCTCTCTAAAAGATGCATCCTCTCTTCCACCTTCACAACTAATGAAGAAGTGAAATGGGACCCACAGGAGATTACTTACTTACTTATGGATTAGGGTCTTAAAACTCTAACAAATCTATGTAACATCAAGATTAGCTCACTCCTTGAAGACCTCAGAGTTGATTGCTCAAAGTGGAAAGCCCTATTATACATTTATTCCTATGATGTAAAACTGAGGCCATATGCCTGACTCTGGCACCTAAGCTTCTCTATTACATAAGCCACAAACTGATAGTAATTCCTGAAAAAATGTACCTGAAAACTGATTTAATATTTTGCCAGTTATTATGAGAAGATAAGCCTCCCAGATTTAGCAGACCCCTCATTAGAGTGCACAGTTGTCAAGGGGGTGGGGGCTTCCATGGATCAAGGGATATTACATGGATGCAACAGTGAAATTATTTGGTCAACCTCAGCCTACTTTCCTGCTCAGGATACATATGGAAATGGGACTGCAGGGAGGCATATCTCCTTCTGTATATCTACAGTATATAGTATGATGCTTAGAAAACTAATGCATCTTCTGTGCATATATCTATCTTGCAAAAGCAGGGTGACACTGGGTAGAAGGTTACACACCTCCTTAGTCCCCATCTAAAGTTACCATTGTTGGGTAATCACCAGATCTGAATTGAAGGAAAGGATCTAAACTGGAACACCTGGGGTAATAACGGAAACCATAGGATAAAGGACTTGATGGGTATATCCTTGGCAACTTTGATGATCTTCTCAGAAGGTACTACCTCCCATGTGAAGCCTTCTCGAGGTATTTCCAATTCCTCAGTTCACTAGGCAGTCACCTGGGGCAAACTACATATGGGTGAGAAATGATTCCCCACTTGTATCTCAGTGGCTCAACCTCACCAGAGGGGTGGCAGGACACATCTACAGTATTATGAGATAAGAACACCAATCAAATCTCCTATTATTAATTCTCAAACCCAATTGGAGCAGAAAATGGGAGTAAGCATCTTGGACTCTGACTAGGAGGAGTGCTAGTATCTGGGTCAGAAGACTTGTTGGGATACAGTATCATGAGATGCTTCATCCAGAAAAAAATAAAACAAAGTTGTTATAGGACCCCTGTTAAGGTATACTGTTGGGAGATAATTGAGCAAAGCAGGTGCTGGAGGTGTGGCTTAGACTGGGGTACTCTAATGCATGTGCTATGGTTGGGCTTTTTACTGAAGCCTTTCTGGCAGCAGGTCAGGGATGCTTGTCAATTGGTGCTGTGAGTAATGATCCCATTGGAAGGGAAGATCTTGCTCCTAAGTCACATAACTTGGTGATGGGGCTAAAATGTAGTGTGAACAATTGATTAATTGCAGTCACAGTTAAAATCAAATGGTTTATTCTCTGTAGGTTCAGGACCACAGTGGTCCCATAGAAGAGGAACTGACCCGGTCACTCAGTACTGCACATTAACCACATATGAGATCCTGAGCCACTATGCAATCTCTTGCCCAGGTGTGTTTACAGCCACTTGGAGTCCATCCATGCAGCCTCACCAAGTCTAATACCAGGTCACGATGCACTGGGCATAGTCATGGATGTTAATGCTGGTCAGCCCCCCCCACACACACACACACAGACACACACTATGTCTGCTTGTCTGGAGCACAGTAGGGGATAAGCAAATTGACCCAGTATGTGATGGATTACTTGTGTAACGAGAAATGAGAAGAATCTACTAATATGAATTTAGCTACAAACTGTGTTACTAATCAACTGTCCAACTGCTGCTTGTACTGCTGTTATTTGCAGGTGGAAATAACTAATGAATTCATTTGACTACAATATAAAAATTCCAAGGTTCACAACACGAAGGAAAATGGCAGACTCCAACATGCTGTGGGCCTTGATTATACAAAATGAGCATTCAGTGAATGCTCACTTCCCTTTCATTACTTGAGAATAGCTTTACAAGCACACATCTAGAAAAGGGTATTTAACAACACTGAGACCAAAATAATTAGCACTTTATAGCAGCAAAATGAAAATCCACTGTACTCCTTGACAGGCCCACACTGTGTGAATCTTCACAAAGTAAGCAATCTAAAGACAAAATTAGGAATCTCCAAACTCACACCTACACTGTGCCATATTTGAACAATTTCTAACTGTTCTTTTTATTTCTATTTCAAAAATAATTTCATTTATTTATTTTTTTCCAATTGTTTAATCAGGTGAGACACACTAAGCTGAAAGCTTGTTTACAGATGCAACCTTGGAGCACAGGGAAGTTAAGTGACTTGCTCAAGGTCACACAGTATGCAAGTGGGGGCTGTGGGATTCAAACCCAGGTCTCCAGCTTTGCAGCTCATAGCCTTAAACCACTATGCTATAACTTGGTTTCAGAGATCTCTGAATCTGGTACATATGGTATGTCCTCTGAAAAGCTAACCTGGAAACACTTCAGTAAATGTCAGTTCAAATCCTCACTAGAATATGCAATCACTCAGAGTTCCAGGAGCTCCCAAATACCCCAGAGCTCCCTTCTGGAAATACAAATCTGACTTATCCTGGTGAAAAACACAGTCCAAAGAGCATGATAACTACATAACCAACCCTGGGTCAAAAGGGTAAAATCTGCGGAATCATTAAAAGGGTCTCAGAAATTCTAAAATCTGATAAGTTGTCAGCATTTTGAGAACTTTGGGGACGATTCCAGGATGAATGTTGCAACTCGCAGGCGTATGTGAGTTGTGACATTTGCTGCTATGCCAGGGACCCTGTGCCGTATTCTAAGAGCATCAGGATCCTGGCACTTATGATGTGAAACTTGCGACATGCATAGGCTAATGCCACTGGTATGGCATAATATCCCCACATGTTGCAAGTCACAGCCCGCTGCAGACTGCCTCCTGGAGTCCCCCTGCCCGGGAATATCATGGCACACACAAGGGGGCATGGGGGGGCTGGACAGGTGGCACAGGAGTTCAGGGGGGCACAGTGGAGAACAGACACCTGGGGGTCCCTGAAATTCGGGGGTGGGTGGCATGATCATGTTACTGGGGGCATGGGGAGCACAATGGGACCTTTGCTGCAGAGCTGTGGAGTGCGCATCCATCAGAGATGCTCTATGTTAGCTCTGCCAGTGTGGCTCCTGGAATTGTGGTAGTGGGATACGGCAGTTGCCTTTCTGGAATAGGGCACAGTTGCTGCTGTAACCCACCCTTGTTCCATGTTGTTCTGGATTGTGACATAGTGGGTGGCGTATCCCATAGTTGGCATAGCCCACAGCCTACTTGGTGCAAGATGCCTTTTGGAATAGGGAATGGCATAATGCATGGTGCAGGTCATGAGTTACGCCATGGGGTTTGGTGTAACTTGACTTGCACCAGCGTACGTCATCTTGAAATCACGGTCCTTATGTTAATCTTTAAATTAATATGCTTGTAAAGCCTAATCACTCATGTATTGATTTTGCAGGTCTTCATTTTTCAGCATTCTAATTTCAGAACCAAGAGCTGTCATTAAAGCTGCCTCTAAGCCTATACTATATTTAAAAGTTACTATGGAGCCTACCCACTGGCAAAGTGGAAAGGCATCCGCTTGTAGTGCTGATATCCCAGGTTTGGAGAAGGGCGCTGGAGTTGGAGGGCTGGCTGGGGGGAGAAGGACTGAGCATCACACGGACTGCTGTCCTTCTCAGGGGGAGAGTGTCTGGCACTCTGCAGAACTCTGGCAGAGGCTGTGGGTAGCTCCATTGCTGGTGCCGTCACTTATGGGGGGGGCAGGGTAGTCACTGGTCATCATTGCACGTCCCAACCCCCAGGGACCAAGCATCCACAAAAATGCTGCTTGTCCCCAGGATGACACCACCTCCCAGTACCAAAAGCCCTCCCAGGTACCCAACTGCAACCAAGACCATGTTCCTCTAGATGGCCACCACCACAGCCCCATCTTGGGGGTAAGCCTGGGGAGCCCTGCCAGTCATGATAATGTGACTGGTAACCTGGACATGTCTCCATAAGTGGGGAGGTCATCTCAGTGGCCTTGCTTTGTGGGGTAAGCCAGGGTGAATTGGGGGTCAGTTGCCAGGGGGGGGCGGCAGGTCCAGAAGTTAGGGCTAGAGCAGGGACAGGCAGCACAAAAAAAAAAGTTACTGGGTCTTGTGTGGAGGCCAACTACCCAACTTAACCGTTCTTAAAAAAAATCCTTACCACTGCTTTTGTCAGTAACCCTGTCATCCATTTCTCATGCTGAATGAAGCATTTGCTGTCTGTGAGAAGCCCTGCTTGTTTGTAACAGGACAAGTGGGGCTCTTAAATTAACAGCTGCAGGTTGTCTTCAGTCTGGACTTTAAATGATCAGCCACATTCAAAAGCTATCATTACCAGTTTTCCAGTAGGAGGGCAGTCCTTTTTTAATGACCATGTTGTGGCTTAACAACTGAGCCAGCATTACTGGTTTGCAAGCAGGTGGGCCATGCTTTTAAATTGATGGCCACGTTCTGGCTTAACAACTGATCCTGTTTTGGCAGTGTGCGAGCAGCTGGCTGGGCTAAAGTCACATCTAAGTTGGGTGAAACCAGCATTGTTGGTTTACAAGAGGACTGGTGGGGATTGTAAACTACCTCTAGTGTCACTTTATAGCTCTAAAATCCTCAAGCACTCCTTCTTTCCTTGCCATCTCTGACCTAAGCAGGATGTCTTCATTCTCACAAGGGTCTAGGGCTATCCAAGACTCACCCCAAATAAACACAAAACTGTCTTGTCCCCACTCAGTAGAACTATGCAATGCTTCTACTCGGTCTGCGACAGAAACAGCAGCACAAGACAATCCTGATAAGATAACCTTTTCACACAGCATATCTCTATGAATAGGTTGGACAGCAGTACTAGCTGGGATGATAGCAGCAAAATACTGTCATCTCTTATGTTATAAAACCCTAGGGATGTTTCTCCTCACTATGAACCATCAAAGACAAACTGAATGAGCTGAACATAATAATGAAGTTTACTTGCTGTCCCATGGAGAGTGACATGGGGGTGGGGTGGGGGGGCAGGTCGTGGCTAGGATGTGCATCTGGTGAACATGTTCACACTAAATGCTGTCAATTCACTCCAGCAGAATGTGTAAGGGCTCTTCTTTTAAAAATCTTCTCTTTAAAGAAAAAAGTCATAAAATGTTAAAATGTCATTGTTTGTTTTTTACCTTTTAATAATAGCAATAATGAACTCCAGGGTTTACATTAATGTTCAAGTTAATCACCCCCTGGGGGCAATATGGCACTTTTCTGGACCTCATGCCACATTACATCCTGGTGGGGGATTAACTAGAACATTAACATAACCCTTGTTTTTCCTTATTGCTTAAAGTGATGATGGTGTATCTGAGTTACTGGTGAGAAAGTGTGGAAATTGATCAACTTTGGTTCAGTTTTGATTCAGACCCTCGAACTTTGGTTCAGCTTCAACACATTAGCTGCTTGGTACTAAGGTTTAGTAGGCTACAGCTATGGGTAAGTGACACACCTCCAGCATTTCTCATCCACCCAAGTAAATTGAAACTGCTTCCACTAGCCCTTGGTTCTTCTGCCAGATTAAAAAAATACAGCCAGAACCTGGCACAGTGCCAGCAGACAGAATTTATTTCCATTAAAAAAGCATGGGGAGAAAGGAGTAGGGTTGGAAACAACAGGCGTGAGGGAAGCGGTGTGCACGGGACTGGTCCTGGCCACATGTGAAAGGCAAAAGTGATTTGTGTAATTAACTGGTCAAAGGTTGAAATGTTCCAAAATGGGCCAAAAGTTTGACTGGACCAAATCAAAGGTGCAAGTGCAATATTTTAGCACATTTACTGACTACAATATCGGCATTAACTCATCCTTAATCCAAGGATTTCTTGTCAACAATGTACTCATTTTACAATGACCACCTTCCCTTTAAGCCTGTTTTGGGACTTTAAAGGGTAGGGAAAGCATTCAGGATTCTGAATTCATAAAAGAAAAGGAAAATCCTGAAACCTGATTGTTGGACAGCATTCCAAAGCCGTTTGTTTATCAGCCAATAGCTCAAGCCAAATCAGATTCATCTAGAAGCCATCCTAGAATACGCTGATGATCATTGGATTATTTTAGAAGTCATACCAGTGTTGTTAAGCATAACAAAGAGTAAGTCATCAGAAACAAATAACCTGATGACTGCTCAATGAGCCCATGATTACTTTAATAATGCCAATGGGATTATTGTAAACTCATCCTTGAATGATCTGTTCTGATTATTTTTAATGACAATTATTAAAAGACTGTCCTGTTTTCAGTTTTTAACAGTCAAAACAACCTTTTAAAAATCATTTGGAGCAGAGATGACTGTAGAGAAGCAACATAAAAGATCTAGGCAAAGTTGCTAAAGTTATTGTAAAGCTGATATATAAGGGAATAGGGTAACCATGGGAGATCCTTTAAAATATTAAAGGGCCTCATCAAGACAGAAATCTTATCTTCTACTTCTACACCATTACCAGGAACCCAGAAAAGATATGCAAAAGCCATCAGGAGGCCCTGTTGAGAGTGGATCTTCACCCTGCCCCCACTGTCCCCAATCTCAGAGCTTGATTGGGGCTCAAGCCTCTAGTAACTCACACTGGAGGGAGCTAGTACCACCCAAGCCCAGGAACTCTGCAACCATTCCTGGCAACACAGGACCCCTCCAACTGGTAGCAATCAGAGAAGTGCACCTTGAGGTGCGAAAGCTGGAACTGATGGACAGTGGCACCCCAGAATGGGGAACCACAAGAACTAGACTCAGTTTTGATGGGCCAGAGCCATTTTATTTTATTTTTTATTTTGTTTTTTGTTGCCCAGGTAAGTGCACTAGACAAATCCTGCCTATTTTCAGGCATGACCCGGGGAGGGGGATACAGATGAATGCCAACTGATCTTGAACCAGATTAAGCTGTTGGTAATATTTTTAGTGAATGAGGGAAATTTGGCCTGGGCACCAGGGAACTTCCCCTACTCTGTGTGGAGAGAGTGCTGCTGGGTAATCTGGAGGGGTTGCTCAGTAGGCTCTTGGTCAGGCATGGAATCGGATGCTGTGTTGTCTGGCTCAGTGGAGCCTACTACGGAACGGAGATCAGAGCAAAATCCCTTACCTCGAGAACCGGGAGAAGTGTTTAATATCCAGGAGAAGCCTCAGACTGAATCGCGGTCTGAATGGGAGCTCAACTAATTTATTTTCGATATCCAAGTTTTCTGTACCTGTGGAAATCGTGATGTCAACCCGGCCAGGTGACTGATTCGGTCGGACCCTTTTGCAGCACGCACTAGAGAAATACAGGAAGGACTCATTTGAAGCGCACCAGACAATGGAAGCTGCATTGACCTGGAATACTACCGCTGGACCCTTGTTCTACACCTACGGCCTCACAGATTCTAAAGCAACAATTTGATGCATAATAGAAAATCATCCTACCCTACTATGGACTGGTCATCGGAGGAGGTTTTACAAGATGCTGGATGGACAAAGTCACAAACAGGCATATGGATCCCAGACCCTATATGGACGGACAGTTCTCAGTCTTCCACCATGCATGCCAACGTTTCTACAAACCTGAGCTCAGGTATGGACATTCAGACTTCTGGGGTGGAAACTATTAATGATAATCAGAGCTCTGAAACCCGTCCTTCGGCCATACCTGGGCTGAGTTCGGGGGGGGGAGTATAGGACTTGTACAGGATTTAGCTCAGACAGGGGCACAGGCTGGCTTGCAAAAACCCAGAGCAGTAATGTCTGACTTGTTTAAAAACAAATTAGAACAGGCACCTAGAAGAAACGCTGTCCGTTTATGTTATAGGGGTGGCCTTCACACCCACCGGATAGATATTATATTGCTAACTCGCTTTTGAAAGGTTCCATGAATTTTCTTCCTGTTGATATTTTGCATTAATTCACATCTCAGGGAGGATTCTTATGATATTAGTTTTAAACCTTTAAGGGCTTAGAGAAATTTTGGGATAGATACTCCATTTTGAAAAATACCCTTTGTGGGTTCCATTTTATGCTATCCCCTTACTAAACCAGTGTTTAGTTACATTACAATCATGTTTAGGAATGAAGGTGTCAGCGTGGTAATATTTACCAATGGTTGCAAAATAAATGTGAGTGATGGGACCCCCTGAAGCTATCTTGGACCTAGAAGGTATTTGGACAGGGAGCTGGAAATTTAAAGTGAAGTTACCCCAAATAAATGGTGAAATTATCCATTTACCGAACAGCTTCTTTCTAGGGAAAGATAGAAGGGTCTGTTTTTATAGTGGTCAGCCTCGGGCCTGTTATAAATGTGGAGCCCGTACTCATTTAAATAGCTCCTGTGACCTTTTAAAATGTCCATTGTGTGGAGGGTTTGGGCATGTAGCAGAAAGATGTCAAAACATCTTTCAGTGTAATCTTTTATGGTGATAATGGCCATGCCTTTCACCAATGCCCACGGGCCTCTCAAAACAAAGCTGGGGCTGGGATTCTGATGCCCTAATTAACAAGGCTCAGGGAAAACAGTGATTGATCCTGGATCCCTTCACATCAGGTAGTCAGGCTGATCCTTCACCCTCTTGGTGGACAAGCCTTCCTCCTCAGAGACTGAGGTGATTCCTTTGGTTGTAGATGTATCTATTTCATCTTCTCCACCTGATATCTCTGACTCTCAACAGGCCTCTTCTTCCATGCCCCCTTTGAGATAGTGAAACCCGTGGAGTTTCACGAGAGCTTCTAATAAAGCTTCCTCTACTACTCCCACCAGTAGAAAACTTTTTCCCTTTGCAACTGGAAGGTAGGGACTCAGATTTAGAATCTGATACTTCCCACCTATCGGAATTGATTTCGAAGAGGAAGATAGCAAAGCCACAGACTTAGCAAAAGAAAAAAGGAAAGGAAGGGAAGAAGAGAAAACTAGCCATTCCCAGAAGTCTGGAACTTAATGGTACTATCTCTGCAACATGCGACCCTGAAAATAGCCTCCTATAATGTCTGCAGTATAAAGAACTTTAAGAAGAGACTTGCTGTCCTTTCCTTTCTTGGTACTTTAAATGTAGACATTATTCTTTTACAGGAAACTAGGTTATCCTCCTGGCTGAAATCAAACAAACACAGAAAAGATGGGTGTGGGGCCTTCCTTTTGGACTTTTGGGCCTGACGCAGCTGATGGGATTGGGGTTCTCTTTACTTCCACGGCCTTTAGAGTTCCTAAACTGGTCGACATCTGTCCAGGACGTCCCTGCTCCTAGATTTTCCTGGCATGACTTTGATTATAGATTATTAAACATTTATGCCCTCAAGTTAAAACTGCACGTATTAAATTATTTGAGGATGTTAAGCCCTTTCTATATACTCAAAGACACGTTATCTGGGAAGGGGATTTTAACTGTGATATAGATACTAAATTTAAAGGGGAAGTCCAGAAAAAAATATATTGTGATTCTTTAGCTTTAAAACAGATTATTAAAAATGCTGGACTATTGGACGTTTATAGGTCATTACATAGTACAGGTGGTTCTTCATATCACAGGAACATATTTTCTTCACGTATTGACTATCTTTTTGTCTCTAAGTTTCTAAAACCTTCCCTTACATATATTACACCAACTGAGTTCTCAGACCATCACCTTTTAATTGGGGTTTTAGTCTAGCAGATATTCCCCTAAACTATATTCAGCTAGCCCCAGATGGCGTCTAAATGTGTCCTCCTTGGAGGACAGTGATTATATTTCGAATTACAAAATCTATTTTTTGCCCGTCATTCTACACTTTGTTGTTATGAGAACCTTTTTTTCTGGTGGAGAGACACTAAAATAGAGATTAAATCCCTTTTAAGTTCTAAGGGGAAACACAAGGCCAATTCACGATATCTTCAATACCTACATTATCGGGATCAATTTTACAAACTGATGTCACTACCATCGAGTGACAAACTCCCTTTGTTGTCTCAAATCTCAGAATTAAAAAAACAGATGATTGAATATCAGTACAGTAGAGCTATATCACTAGACATGGAATTTAGATTTGGGGTACAAGCCCAACCAACTTCAGATCCCTATTTGGCGTGTAAGGAGCCTTGACCGGACTGTAATGTCTAAATTAACCTCTTCGAAGGTAAAATAGTAACCTCCGAGAAAGATATGATGTCTGTTGTACAGCAATTTGTTTCGATACCTTTGGGAGAACCGAGCTTAGTGGGAATTTGCCTGAGGACTTTTGCCTTATCTTCCAGTGATGGACACCACATTTCAAGCTCAATTATTGAAACCCATTTCTCCATTGGAAGTGGAAAAAGTTATCCTATCCATAAACTTAAAACATCCCTGGTTTGGATGGCATTCCAAATGAATTTTATAAAACCTTCATTTCATGTACATGTGTCTTTTCTTCCTCTTGTGTTCAATTTTATCTTAACCTCCACCTCAGGTTTCCAGAATTTAATGTGGCCTTATTGAAATTTATTTTTAAAAGGGATTCCTCCTTACTTACTAACTGGAGGCCGATAAGTATCCTTAATAGTGACTATAAGATCTTTGCTAAAATCCTCACAAATAGATTGTCCTTAATTTCTGAGTCCATATTCATCCGCTCAATCCTGTGCAGTACCACATAGGAAGATACAACATAGTTTATATTTGTTAAGAGAATTATTGGACAACAGTGATAGGGAAAAGGGTCGGGTTTTATTATTGCTTTGGATCAGGTTAAGGCCTTCGACAAAGTGTGTCACTCTTACTTATTTAATATACTATTAACCTACAAAATTCCTAAACTCTTTGTATACTGGATTTCGATTTTATATTCGAAGCAGTGATACATCCTTTAGTGAATGGAAGAATGGGCCTCATGGTTCCTGTAGTTAGGGGAGTTCGGCAGGGTTGTCCCTGAGCCCTCTTTGTATGTGTTTGTTTTGGACCTATTATTCGATATATTCAGGGGCATTCGAGATTATGGGTTTGACCGATGTATCCTTGCCAAGGGTTAAAATAACCGCCTATGCAGATGATATTACACTTTACGTTCAGGATAGGCCTTCCCTTCAGAAAGCCTTACATTGTTTTCAGATTTGGGGAAAAATCTCTGGATCTGAACTTAACGTTTCAAAAAGTTTTATTTTTTCTTTACATCCTGAACAGGATACTCTCTTTGATACTGGGGGTATTCCATTCTCATCACAACCTAATAAAATTCTAGGAATTTGGTTTGGGTTAGGTGATATGGCTACTTTAACTGGGAAAAGCAGTTAAAATAGGGAATCTAAAGTGAATGTCTGAAACAATGGAAATTTGGGAAGCGGAAAGGGTTTCTATTGTTAAGCAATTTTTGATTCCCATATTTTTATACCTTAGTTATTTATACCAGCCACCTGTTTCATTAGAAACACGATTGTACAGCGTCTTTTTTCAGATGATTTGGGGGAATCGTTTAAATCCAGTTCGCAGGGATTTCCTTTACTTACCAGTTAAGAAAGGTGGATTGTCCATGATAAATCCAATTGTTTTTTTTCATTCCATTTTTTTGTTTAATTCTTTTGGTTTCCTTTGGAATCACACCGGTTCCCTTTGGCATTCGTGGTCTTATTTTCTATGGAGTCCTTACTTCCTGAAATGGACAACGACCCCCTAAATTGTTAAAACAAAATCATTTGCCCCTGTATGGAATGCCTTCTCTTAAAAATGTAGGCAGTGGAATTTATTATTTAATGACCTTATTTCACATACTAGGAAATCTTTCTATAACTATATTGTTTTACTGTACAAGGCTCCATTTTGCTTTTTCCAGACTGTGTGCCAACCAAAATGTCCTTTGCTTTACGTAAATTAACTGACTATAGAATACCATCTTCTATATGGGACATTGTGTGGATATCTTTACATGAGAAATTGGGGTGGGGAATCTTAAATACAAACCAACAACTGAAAGATACTGTTTAAGGTCTTCTTGTAACTCTATTGAAGAAAGTTTATCTCACTTTCTTATTGATTGTCAGTTCCAAAAGAATTTTGGTGTAAGGCATCTGATCATTGGGGGTTCGATGCTGCAGCAGATAACATATAATGTTTTGGTCTTAGGGATTATACAGGTATATGGCAGTCTTATCATCCCAGCACCTTGAATGTTTTTTTGCCTTTATTCAATTTTATCTTTGGCAGGCCAGATGTCAATTTATTTTTCAGCAACAATTAGTTCCTATTTCTATAATTTTGTCACAAGTGGAGACTGGTTTATCCTCTGTTAAAGTCAAAGATAAGCAAAATGTTCTGCAGTTAAATTTGCTTCTTTTTGGAAATCTTTTTTTGTTTGACATATATATTTCTGTGTACAATTTTTGTATTGTTGTGTAAATCTGTTTAACTGGTGATGTTATGTTCTTTTCAATAAAAACTTCCCCTACTCTTTTTGATAAGTGCCATGGGATCTTTAACATCCACCTAAACTACCACCAATCCAGGCAGATGGAACCTCGGTTTAACGTCTCATCTGAAAGACGTTTATATACCCCTAGAAAAACAGACCAGGAAGTTTCCTGGCCAATGGACAACCTGCATGCAGTGGCACAGGAATACTTTGACACCAGGTAGAACTACTTTGCCTAAAGAGGAACTACCTTGTTAAACACTTCAGGAACATTTCTAAGACATTGGAAATGGACTAGCTTAACCCTTTAAGTACAGAATCCTAGGCACGCATTACTTTTACTTTGAGCTATGGTTAACCTCTATAGTCCAATACCTTTAGAACATTAATATTTTATACATTTGTGGGTCTTCCTAACCCCTGTTTTTGATAGCTGGTTTACGAATGTACTAATCCAAACTGACTAGGCAGTTATATTGCCTCACAACTCACACTCCAGTGTCTCTCCCTCCACAAGATGGGAGCAATATGTCTTCCAGAGGAAGCTGCAAGTCACAAAATGGGCACAGAACATAAAAAAGCATAAACTTTATCTTCCAAATGCTCTTCCCCTTTTTGACTTCATCTGTAATATGCTGGCAGTGGATACCCACAGCTAAGCACAGCTTCAACTTCAGCCAGCAGCATTTACAGATCACCACCGACCCCAGTGAAAATGAAGTTTATAAAGGGTAGAGAGATGAAGATCCATAAAAGAACTGACCAGGGCATCAAAGAGAATCTCATGCATCTTCACTGGCAAAGATACCAGTCCCATCTATAGAGAAGAAAACCACCCACAAAATCCACAGGCAGAAGTAAAGCTCAGTAGAAGATTCCACTGCTGCTGTGAAATAATTATAAGGCCCCAGAACCATCACAGCAGCAAGTGTCCATAAGCCAGGGCAAGTGTTAGACTTGATAGCACCCCAAGCAAACAAAACGTTGGCATCCTCTTCACCCTTGCGCTCTCCTGCTCACCCTCATACTCTCCTGCCCCCCCCAATTCACCCTTGTCCCATTCACTTCCCCATTACATGGAGTAATATAGTACAGCATATTAAATGTGTATTTTTTTCATTCTTTTTAAATGTTTGATTCAGTTGCATGCTAGCAAACAGCACAATAAGAAAACACAGAATGTTTTGCATTTTTTTTTCATTTAACTACTGGAAACTACAGTGGAACATGAACACTGCTGGAGAATTTGTTTATTAGGATCTAGTGTTATTAAGTTTATTTCCATGTTTGAAGGATCCACTGTTATTAAATGTATTGCCTTGGTTAATTCAACTATACTGAAATATACTGTAATTAGTACAGAGTAGTTCTTGTTCGTGTTTCTAAGCTGCTCCACATAGCATCTATTATTCTACAACTTACACTTTTCTTGCTTTTCCTTTTGTCAAGGCAACAGTATATTGCAGTCTTGTTACTGAAAATGCAGCAGCCTCTACATCATAACACTCTTCACTAAGCTCCTTACTCTAATCACAGCCACTTTGTTAGAGAAAAATAAGATTGCTTTAATTATACCATCCCTTATTGTTATGCACTGTGTTTCCACCCCATGACCCCCCCCCCCGAGGCAGTTTCTGATGCAGTCCCCAATTTCAATAAAATATGTCCTCCAAAAGTCCCGGACCCTTGTTCTCATGTGGTCCACCTCTGTTTCTGTCTTAATGTTAAACCACAATGTACAGTGATCACTGGTACCCAGAGAACTGCCCACTAAGATGTCTACAACCCTGTCACTGTTTGTAAGCACAAGGTATATTTCATTGAGTTACTGTTGAACATCATAAATAACAGTGTGTGGCATTCAAGTGGACTAACTATTGGAAGGACCATGGAAAAAGTTGCTTATTGCATTGATACTGGCAGAGAAATTTAGAGAACCATGACCCTGTAACATGAGTTACTATATGGTTGATTACTGAATGAAATAACTGATTAGAAGGATTTAGGCATCAATATATCCAGTAACTTGAAGTCTGAACAGCATATCTCAACTGTCACTAGGAAGGGATATAAGATCCTTGGTTCCACTGGTAGAAATATTGACAGGAGGAACACAGAAGTTTTTGATGCCTCTATACAGTTCACTTGTCAGGCCACATGCAGAGTCCTGCAGCCTGTTTTTGGCTCCACATTGCAAGAGGAACATCAAGCTATTGAAGAGGTGCAGAGGAAGATGACTAGAATGGTGTGGGGAATGAGTGGAAAAGTTATGAGGAGAGGCAGAATGAAATGGAGATGTATTGTTTGGAACTTAGAAGGGTCAGAGGGGATATGTGCCTGGTCTTCAAAGCATTCCAAAGCAATGACCTCTGGAAATGTTTAGGTTTGGAATATAGAGAAAACAGTTACACATGCAGACAGTGCAGTAAACAATTAAGGGGTGACAACTATAAAACCTCTAAAAGGGCAAACTGGTTCACCCAGAGGGTTATCGGCATCTGGAACTCACTCCCAGAGGAGGTTACATCGTGCTAGTCAGTAAATTGTTTTAAAAATTGGCTGGAAATACACCTGAAAACAAGGGATGTCAAGGGGTACATCCATTGAGAAATGGTGAACATTAACATAGACTCAAATAGTCTGCTTTGCTTGTATAAAGTCCAATGATTCATATGATGACAATAAATTAATTGGGAACGATGACAGAAATATAATGTAAATTTACTTGTAATACCTTAAATGTACTTTTTTTTTAATATGACAAGAAAACATGATTTCTGAATGAACATATGAACAGTCATGAAGTTGATAATAGAAAAGCACTATCTTTAGTGCTGTATAGCAGATAGGTAGTTGTTGATGTCTGTGGTGAACTGGTGGCTGCGGTGGCACTGGCAAATCATATTGGACTTTTTGTTGTGGAGTGGCCAGTTAGTGAAGAAAGTGGCATCATACACATGCTACAATGATGCATGGCAAGGAAAATGTATTCATGATGAAGGGAGGAGAAGAAGGATGATGAAGAGGAGGTGTTTTCTGACAGAGGAGGTGGTTTCTGAAGCCAAAGTCCTTCTCTAATTTTTGTTTTATTGTAATTCTTATTGGTTATTATTTCTAAATTTGTCTTTATTCACTGCCAATAAAATAAGATTTCAGTGGGTTTGTTGTGTCATCTGTAAAATGCTCCCACGCTGCAGAGGATCAATTTTTTTTTTTTTTTTTTAGGTGCAATGGACTGGTTATGTGGTGGTGAGATGATTTCTTTCTGTGAACCACTGTGGTATGATATGCCTACAGATGGTACAGAACATCACAGCAAATATGATATAATAAAACAATATAAACTGAAATACAGTATATGGGAAGATAATTTAGATATAGAATAAATGCTAGGAAAGTGTGCTGCATTGGGAAATAGACTATAAGGGGTGATCAGGAGCTCAATTACCCACTAGCCCTATGGGCGATTACATCCATGAGCTCAGAACTGAGCTGTCATTCACATACATTTTGCAGTCCACATGAGCACAGTCAGCAGTCAGCCATGGGGATCTGCAGAGTGTTGTGCTGGCTGATGGCTGCCATTTGGGATTGGGGGTTGTGGGGTGGTGGGACAATACCTGACAGGGTGGAAGGGCAGGGAGCCACTGGGCCACCAAGCATACTTTTGGACTGTAATGCAGGGGTGATTGCAGGGGCTGGGGTGGGAAAAGAAGTACCCTAAATCACTTGGGAGGGTTTTATGCAGCGGCTTGGTGGGGATCGGGGCCACTGTGGGGGTCTGCATAAACAGTTGTCATAGGTGACATTGAATTGGGAGGTGGGTTATTACATATGTGGTGCTTTGGTACTGTTTTTATGTATACAGCATGTGCTATCAACTGGCCGGGTGCTCACAGATGTCATACAATTCTCCCCAATGGTTACACTGCCATCTCTTTGGCTCTGGTTCTACCCCTTGCATTCTAGTGTTACACCCCCTCCTCACCCTCCTGGTTCCTCTAGCATTGTGCCAGGTGTGGGGAAGTACTAATACTCACCCCACATTGCACAGTTGCAGCCAGGTATTTGATGCATCTTGCAGCCTGCGGTGAACCTGGGCAGTTTGGTGCAGGCACCCTGCTGATACAAAATCTGGTGCAAGGTGCATGCCACAACTGGGGTTTGCCACAACCCTTAGGGCAACACAAGTCATGTCGTTCTAAGGGGTCTTTCAAAATTGAGCCCTCAGTGTGTTCACTTCCGACAGACTAAAGAAGTAGATAACACACCAGCAATTTCACAGCACTGAGCTGCAGTGCAAACTAAGCTGAACAGCTAGATCTGAGTCCCATAAAGTCCCTCTTGTATACTGAGTGACCCTGGCAACTTAACTTCCTTGTGTCACAGAGGTTGCACCTGGAAAGCTCCAATTCCTGATTAGTGTGTCTTTCTGCCAGGTTAATCAAGTTCCCCTTTGCCTTACATTTTACTCCTGCTAGTGCTTTATTTTATTTTTTAATTTTTTTTTTAACTTCTGTTTATGCTCCTTCTGGTCAGCGGGGCATACTTAACCCCCTACCCACCTTGTGCACGGGAGCTGAACTTCGCCCCACAAGCCAGCCTCCACCACAGAAGCAGAGTAGGAGAGGACTGTGGCTTAGCCCTCAAGGAGGGCCCCCCAGCAGCCTGGACCAGAGAGAGAGACTGCATCATCCTTGAATCCCTGCCCTGGCTAACTCCTGTCATTGTTTGGCTTCTGGGGGAGGTCCCCCATTATAAGCTTCACGGTGCTCACCCAGGAAGGTTTTCTATGCTTACCCCTTTGGGACATGGAGTGCAATGGCTTCCTGGGTAACTGTCCTCTACACCTCCTGCCACTGGATCCTGTTGACATTCCACCCCCCTTCTATGTCCCATGCACCTGTGTTGCTCCTGATCTCCACCAGAGGCCACCACAGTACTGAGAACTCCCTACAGCCCACCCCTGGGAGAGGAGAGGAGAGCAGTCCTCTGGATGCTCAATCCCCTCACTCCTCTGCCAACCCCCGACAACCCAGGTCCATTCCTAAACCTGGGTTGCCAACATGGTGCAAGATGTGGAATCCAGTGACTCAACCATCTGCACTACCAGGCTGGCATCCACCTGCTAGTGCTTTAGCGTACCAATGGTAATCTATTTCCCATGCAACCTACCGCTGTACTGCTCTGTTAGGGAATAAATAGCCCTGTTTTCACTACTTAAACTACCTTATTCAACATGGCTAGCAGTTGTTTACTGACCTGTTTTGAAATAAATATCCCTTTGTTTTCACTACTTAAACAACCTGACTCGATGCAGGCAGCAGTTATTTACTTATCTGTTTGGGAATAAATTTACCTGTATTTTCACTACTTAAACTACCTGACTCAATGCAGCTAGCAGTTGTTTACTGACCTGTGTGGGAATGAATAAATAAATCTCCTTGTGTTTTCTCTACTTAAGCTACTTGACTTAAAAACATACCATTCTTACATTCTAAGTACTACTGTACTACATCCCAGACATGCAAAAAAATATACTGTGTATTTCCTAACTAGAACCAGGTCGAACTTAATTATATATTGTAGAACCTGATTACCCAGTAAAAAATGTGGTTTTACTTTGTAGAACCTGGTTATATTTGGTAGAACTTGGTTATAGTTGGTAGAACCTTGTTTTACCTGGTAAAACCAAGTTCTACCTGGAGGAACCCAATTCTACCTAGTTCTACCTAGTAGAACTAGGTATAACCTGGTAGAATTTTTTTGGGATCTACTCAGAAAGTTCACAAGGTAGAACTTTTAGAGATTTGCACAGCCCTATATATGACTTTTATTGCCATAGTATACAGAGAAAAACATTAAGGGATTGTATATGTGGAAAAATTTCTCATCCGTGTACAGTGCAGCCCACTTACAGTCAACACACTTAAGCTGGAAAAATAGTTAGAATGGACATATATCAAAAACAAAAGCCATTTGCATAAGAACTGTGTAAATAAATGCAGGCTACAATGAACCTGGAGCTCCTTCTATGCCGGACATTTGCCACTCTCAAATCTACACATTTGCTATTCAACCCTCCCACTTGTCCTTGTCGTGTGTTAAATTTTTACCCCCTTTGTCTTTCAACTACATGAAGATGGGCTGTTAAGCGGTCATGAATGGCCCAACCAGCAAGGCTTGTCTAATTGTAATTGCTGTAATCCCCCATCCTCCCCACTTGCTGCTCAGTTTAGTTTAGTTAAGGTTAGTTTAGCTTAGCTCACCAGCTTTTGAAGCTTTTGTCACAATATGTGGTCTGGTCTGGTACTTGCAGAAAAAGATGTGTTACTCTTCCCCAACACAGTGGTGGTACTCAGTGTTGGGAATTTAAACAGTGTTTCTAAATGTACCCCCCCTTCGATGGTAGCATTCATTGCAGTATCCTCTGAGCAACTATAAAGGAGACTGCCCACTCGGTACTTAATTTATCAGCTTTTGTAGCTTTTGTCACAGTGTGCATTCAGGTCTGCTCCTTACAACAAAAGTTATTACCCTTCTCCAACACAATGATGGCGTTTGATGCTGGAAATTTAAACAGTTTTTGTGAACAGGTGGCATACTGGAGCTTTTAAATCCCTCCAGTCGCTGTTATGTACTGAGTGGGTGAGTGAGCATTTTGCAAGAGGGTGATCAGTGGAAAGTGAAAATGTTAACTATAGTTACTGTAGCTAAAAACTTTGACATTGTTTTAAAATAAAAAAAAATCCTCATTCTGCCTTTAACATAGAGAACACTGGATGGGTAACCATGCAGAACCATTGTGTTCTACCACAGAGGGGTATGATTCCCTGTGACATAAAAACATAGAAGTTGATGGCAGATAAGGACCACAAGGCACATCCAGTCTTCCATTTCTTTTTCTGCCTTGTGAATGTTCCATAGGCCTTTACTCTGTCAATGGCCTATCTATTCATACTCATCTGTATGCCTATTCCATACCTGTTTGAAGCCCTGCACTGTATTCATATCCACCACTTCCAGAGGTAGGCTGTTCCATGCATCCACAACCCTTTCTGTGAAAAAGAACTTCCTCACATTAACCCTTAATTGGCCTTCCTCTTGTCTCATGCTGTGTCCTCTTGTCCTACTATTTTTCTTATATTGTAACAAGTTAGACTCTTTCACCTTGTTAATGCCCTTAACATGTTTGAATGTTTCGATCACATCACATCTCTCCATCCTTTGCTCTAGGGTATACATGATGAGCTCCGTTAATCTGTCCTAATATGTTTTCTGATGCAGTCCCTGCACTATTTTGGTTGCCCTTCTCTGGACTGCCTCCATTTTGTTAATGTCTTTGTGAAGGTGCGGCCTCCAGTACTGCACGCAGTACTCCAGATGGGGCCTAACCAGTGTCTTGTAAAGAGGGATTATTACCTCCCTCTTACGACTTGTGATACCCCTACTAATACACTCCAACATCCCCCTAGCCTTAACTACTGTTTTAGTGGTCTGGATGATTTACGGTCATCTGTGATGATAATGGCCAAGTCTTTTTCTTCCCTTGTAATTGCCATGAGCTCTCCTCCCAACCTATAGGTGGCTTCAGGGTTTCTCTTCCCTATGTGCATGATCTTGCAGTTCTTTGCATTAAAACCCAGTTGCCACTCTTCTGACCATTTTGCCAGTTTAGCCAGATCACTTCTCATTCTACCCACCCCATCTGGATCATCTACTCTGTTGCAGATCTTGGTGTCATCTACAAAAGAAAAACCTTACCTTCTAATCCATCTGCAATGTCACTGATGAAGATATTGAAGAGGACTGGCCCCAGGACTAATCCCTGAGGTACCCCGCTTGTGACTTGCATCTCTTCTGACTGTATACCATTTACCACCACTCTCTGTTTTCTGCCCACCAACCAGTTTGCTACCCAGCTGACCAACTTCTAACCCATCCCAAACCTAGCCATCTTATAAATCAATCTTCTATGTGGAACAGTATCAAAAGCTTTGCTGAAGTCAAGGTAGGCAACATCAGCTGCACCCCCTTGGTCCACTACTCTGGTTACCTAGTCAAAGAAATCTATGAGATTAGATTGACAGGACCTTCCTGTTGTAAACCAATGCTGTCTTCGATCCTGTGCCCCTATGGATTCCAGGTGTTGCACTATCCTTTCCTTAAGAAGTGCCTCCATAATCTTGCCCAGTACTGAGGTAAGACTGATTGGTCTGTAGTTCCCTGTCTCCTCTCTGCTACCACTCTTGTGGAGTGGGATCATATGAGCCATTCTCCAGTCTTCTGGGACCTCTCCTGTGTTCAGATACTCACTTTAGTGCCCTGAGATGTATGACATCCGGTCCCATTGCCTTGTCCACCCTGAGCTTAGAGAGCTCTTTTAGGACCCTTTCTTTTGTGAAGGGACTTGCGCACACCTCCTTCCCCCTGTGTCCATGGTGCTGAGCTGTGGGTCCTGCCCTACCTTCTCCTCAGTAAATACTGAGCAGAAGTATTTATTTAAGATAGATGCTTTTCTTTGGTCCTCCTCCACATACTCCCCCTTATCCCCTTTGATCTTAGCAATACCCTCTCTGGACTTTGAGAGCGAAGCTAGAGAGGTCCTTGGTAATCATACCCTGAGGTGGCAGAACACATGGTTCTGCATGGGGTTACCCATCCTGTATTTTTTATAGTGTATGCTGCTCCTTGATGTATTTTTTCAGCTTTTAAAATGTATTTTTGCCCAGATAAAAAAAAAATATTGACTTCCGTTTGTTAATATGGTGAGTTGTGTGGTTGTTATGGACTGGGCGTCCCTATATTAGCAGTGCATGCTCCTAATTGGCTGCCATTCTACTGTGTGTGGGATTTACATGTAACCCCTTTGTTACCCGGGGTTACTAGAATCCCAGTAAGACCTAGTAGTAGGCAGGGAAGGCAGCTTGTGAAACTCCAATTAAATGGGTTTCACACTGTCTCACTCTGTCCTCAGTCACAGCTGAGACTAGAGGGGTGACATCATTATATAGAATTGTTACAGCTGCATGAGCCACAATTGGAATTTTCAGCTCAGAGAGTTCTTAGAACCTTGGGAATTCAAAAGTCAGTCTTCAGTTTGTCCTTAAGCAAACAAGAAGGACAACAGTAGTTGTCTGTTTACCCCCCTCCTTCTGGGGGGGGGTGAGGAAAAGTTATTTGTGGGTTTGAGGGGCAATCCCCTTCTCCCACCTTGGGAAGAAAGCTTCCTGTTTTAATTTAAGTTCAGTCTGTTCATGTATAACAGCAAAGGTTACAGTTCTTCGCCTGTGGGGCACCTGCAACGAATGGGTGAGTGTTTGGCCTCATTGGAAGGGGCAAACAACTTCTTTTCTTCAGTTGGATTTCAAGTATTGGGACTGCTATTTGGGAGGACTATGTCAACTAGAACAAACAAATAGAGCAGTCATCTGTTTAAAGTGTTAATATTAAAGTTCTCTGTAGAGGGTGCTTCAGGTCATCCACCGTCAATCTACATTTAAAGTCTAAAGTTCTGTGTGTCCAGAGAAATGGCTGGGTATGGGCTGTGGGAGCTGGAGGTGGGAAAACCCCCATCTTTAGTAACCAGGTCCACCTCTATGGATTTCTTCTGTGTTTTATCTGCCTCATGCACTTGGCCAGTGATGGGGTGGGTACCCAGGCGTGGGTGTAACTGAAAATCTCTCTAGGAGTCGCAGACTCTAAGTGGTGTGAGAGCCACAGGATGGGAAAATTACTTCTTGTTGGATGGGAGTCTCCCTGTTTGATGGGAGTTTCAATTGTAAGTAAGAAAACAAAATCTCTCTAGGAGTCGCAGACTTCAAGTGGTGTGGGGACCCACAGTTTGGGAGCCTCCTTGTTTGATGGGATGTCTTTCCAAGTAGAGTATGGGTTCATTCGCCAAGTATACCGTCAGTCGATTGGCCAGCAGGGGGGCCGGGCCAGTCGGGCTGTGTATCCAATGCACATGCAAAGTCCGGGCTGAGTGCCTGTTGGGTCCAAAGCCAAACAACTGTTGTATTGTGTTCATTCGCCAAATGGACCGCTGTGTTTAACCTCTAATCTGCATTACAGTTACGTAGCCCTGTGGGGGACCATACAGATCTTTGTTTATGTTCAGTGAGTTAATAAATAAAGCCACACTGAAAAATCCCAATTCTGGTTCTGGACATTACAGTTATTGCTTCCTATAGTTGGATTTACTTGGGTGCCCCTGTGCAGAGTAGTCAAACCTAGGTCTCTTGTGCCAGGTAACCTCATCCTTCCCCCAAACCCGCAGAGACATATGCATATCCATGTTACAAAAATGGGCATATGTTTTACAAAAATGGAGGCATCACTTTGGATTTGTTTGGGAAGGAAGGTGCTTGGGCAAGTAGGCTAGTGTTTTGGCTATCTGGCAATCGGTAGCCCAAAAAAGTTGAAGCAATTTCCCTAGTGTGTGCTGTGTGCTGTGAATCTTGTGCTGCTGTTTAAAAAAATGCCAACTGTTTACCAAGGAGCTGTAAAGCCAAAGTGTGTGTCCTTGTCCTGCATCAACATAGTTTACAGCGTTTGTCAGTTTTAAAATAAAGTTCTGTGAAGGAAAGTGTGGAAAACTAGGGGTAGCAACAGAGAAATTATGCCCTGGACATTGGAAATGCTTTCTGTGCAATGCTAGAGACTGCAGAGTTAATGGCAATGTTACATGGTTGAAATGGGCTCCCGCCGTGGAGTCAGTTGAAAAAAAGTGCATCTTTTTCTGTTAGAATTTGCCTGCTCGACGATCGCCGTGAGGAGAGGAGCCCTCATGAAGCATAAGAGGCTCATTTGCATGGCATTGTGTGGTTGGTCAGTTTGCCATTAGTCCCACCCCTCAGCCAGCTCTTCAGAGTCTGCTTCAGCATTCAGAGGGAGACAGAGAGTAGTGCATGTACTGGCAGTGGAGAAGCATTCGTGAAGTGTTCAAAGTGCTGTAAACAGTGAAAAGTGACTTTTCTAGTTCAAAATCGGGCTCAACCCGCTTATCAGTCATGGGATCAGTGGATTGTGTGATTAATACTACGATCGCAGAGACTGCCCACCCGTTTGAAATCCGAGGCCTTCAAAAATCTGGCTGCAGGTCGTTTTCCTCCATCGCAGCAATCTGCTACCATAACAGTGAGTAAATGATTTAAAACTGCTCAAATCAGTGATTTTCAGTAATGCCATATAAAATGTGAGTGCAGCTGTATAGTCGCTTTGCAAGTAGCGATTGTGTGATATCCTGCTGGCAAGTGCAAGTCTGTAAAGCCATTAAATGTATGCATAGCAATGAAAGTAGCCTCATTTTAAAGTTTGCAGCCAGAGAGAGACTGTGGGTTGTAAAATAAGTGCAACACTAGTAAAAGCAGGCAATCCTGTGCTGAAACCTGAAGTTTTAAAAGGGACTGTGATTAAATAAATGTTGCCAGCATGTGAAAAGTCCAAGGAAAATCCTGTAAATGTGAGAACAGCCAGAACAGAGCAGGTTGTGCAGTTTGAAATAAAACTTAAAAGTAGCTGATGTAAATCGGGTGCACAGTGGCTTGACCCAGAGTCTGAATGTTGATGCACAGGAGTGCTGCCGCCACCATTACAGGGTGGGGTAGTAAAAAACACAGCAGCAGAGAGCCATTTTAAAGCTACAGAGTGTGTTCATTTAAAGTGGGACTTTCAGTTACAGTGAACTTTTGTTTGTTTTTCTGCAGTTATGGCCTCAGGACCAGCTCGTTACCCGGATCATGCCCGGGTTGCAGTAACAGCAGCAGTAAATAGATTGATAGACATTGAAAATTGGTGCTATAGAGGGCAACTCCCTCCTGATGTGGCAATTCCTAATTATCCAGTGCGTGTATGCCAGATGTGCTTTAGTGCTGCAAGGGATGTCTTCATGATTCCTCACTGTGCTGGTTGTCTACAAAAATATGGCTTGTATAAAGCGCCTCAAATTCTTTTGGCTCCCACATGGACACAACTTCAAGAATCTGCAGTTGGCAGCACACAGCATCAGGTGGAGCCTGTGGAGGAAGGTCCCCCGGGGGAGTGTGGCACAAAGTTAGAGAGTGCAGAATTAGAGACTGAATCTGAAGTTGAAGTTTTGGATGCTGGATCTCAGAAGGCAAGTTCAGATAAAGCATCAATAGACCCCTGGGTGGGGGGGCCTAGCCCAAGTCTCGAAGGTGAAGATGAGATGCGGGAGGCCGTTGAGTGGGAGGTGTCGACCTCCGCTCCTAGTGATGAATGGATAGTCTCGGGGGTGAGAACTACTGCTCTCTCCTGGGCTCAGATCCTCAGTGAAGAGGAAGATGAGGAGGAACCTAAGTGGCCTTGTGAGATAGGAACAGGTACACAGCCTCAAGATCTTGCCTTGGAGGAATGTGTTCAAGAAGGTGGTGATGCCACTGCCCTGGCTTCACCAGAAGAAGAAAGAAGTCAGGGATCCGTTTTTAATTTCATTGAGGATGCGAAGCTGGCAGAACCAGGACTGGCCACCCCCAAGCCAGGCCAGCGGTCTCAGATTGACCAAAGCAAGTAAAGAGGAGAGACTGGTTCGTAGAAAGGCCAATGAAATCTTTGGTATGACCTTTCGTACCTTTCCTCTGAGAGTCTGGGAGGAGATTGAGAACTGCAGGAAATCCTGGATCTGGGATGAAGCAATGAAACATGTACATCCTGGGGCTAACCAGCATGTAAAGAATAGACTGTTCCACGAAAAGTATACACAGTGGAAGAGAGGCAGGACACTGTTTATGGACAGAGTGAGAATAGTGGACGGAGAGGGACGCAAAGTCTCCCACTGTGTGAATTATGTGCATCCAGATGGAGTAATAATTCAAACCCCTGACCCCCTCTACTATTGGCCTCAGTGCAAGGACCTCCCGGAAATTAAGCCCGAGCCTACAAAATGGAGAGCCGAGCAGTGGCAGTCAATACTGCCACATCTGAACTGTGAAGTACCTTTATTGAACTGGCAAAATGAATAAACAAAAAATTCAGGGCTCCAGATTCTTCAGTCTACAGTAAACTGTCTGCAATCAATAACCATCTACTGGTACCACCAGATGACTTCAGATCCAGAGAGGACACCATCCCAGCTGTTTTCCTGTTCATCGCCTGGTAATCGGATGACGCCGGACCAGCTGTTTCTCTTTTTGTTCGTGTTCTCAGGTTCCTTCTCCAGTTATGACATCATCCCAGCTGTTTCCAGATGTGCACTCATGTGGGTTCCCGGAAGATGTCTGCCCAGCTGTATCAGAAGAAATGCTGCCAGGGAGTCTTCGGCAGGGACCAGGCTGGTGACGTTCGAATACTTCAAGAGGCTGGTGAGTCATCAAAATTCTTTTTGTTCTATCTTTATGACATTGCAATACACACCTTACACTACAGACTTCAAACAGTGTGTGAACTGTCCACAAAGACTCTCCCCTTCGGGATTATGGCCTTAAAAGACTATGTTCATGGGGCTCCGGCCCAGGAGAGACTCTTTAATGGACTGGCCTTCGGGCCTTGTAGTCACTAGTGGGACATTTAGGGCATTCCATCCCCCAAAAGTGTATTGTTATCAATGTCATTTCTGTACTTAATGTATATACTGTCTTTTCTACTTTTCTAAAAAAAAAAAATATATATGTTTTCTTTTTGGTATTGTTTAGTGTTCTGTTTTTCCTGTATGGTAAGGGTTGTTGTTGTCACTGTTGTTGTTTAGGTAGATCGTAAATGCAGATTAGGGTGTGTTTTTTGTTTTTGTTTTTGTCTTTTCTTACAGGTGTTCCTGGAAGACAGAAGAGAAGACAAGAGGAGGAGGAGGGGCTCAACGGAGTTCCTCGTTCAGTGCTTGTGTAGAAATTAAAGTACTGTTTGTGTTCCTAATGTTGTAGTTGCAGGCTGCCCAAGGTCGGGGAGGTCCCCGGGTTTTGTTTTTGTTTGGGATGTTATGTAAGAGGCAGATAGGTTTTCCCTAGAGGGTTAGGGGGGATAGACAGGCTGTGGTCCTCAGTGGCCATAGGGACTGCAGTGCTGATCTATCAGGGCTATGCTCTGGACGATTCTACCAGAGCCACTAGATGTCCATAATTACGTGGGTAGAGTAGAGGCTGATATGTCAGCTATAGGCCTCTAGGCCCTTAGTGTTGCCTACCTGTGCCGCATTCATGAGGAGGGGGGCCTGATCACCCTCCGCAGGTAATACATTAGGTGGGATGGCCTAAGGCCGGGTGCATAATGACTGGGGACAGTCATTTTTTTGGTCAAGGGCAAGTGTAACCCCTTTGTTACCCGGGGTTACTAGAATCCCAGTAAGACCAAGTGGTAGGCAGGGAAGGCAGCTTGTGAAACTCCAATTAAATGGGTTTCACACTGTCTCACTCTGTCCTCAGTCACAGCTGAGACTAGAGGGATGACATCATTATATAGAATTGTTACAGCTGCATGAGCCACAATTGGAATTTTCAGCTCAGAGAGTTCTTAGAACCTTGGGAATTCAAAAGTCAGTCTTCAGTTTGTCCTTAAGCAAACAAGAAGGACAACAGTAGTTGTCTGTTTACCCCCCTCCCTCTGGGGGGGGTGAGGAAAGGTTCTTTGTGGGTTTGAGGGCAATCCCCTTCTCCCACCTTGGGAAGAAAGCTGCCTGTTTTAATTTAAATTCAGTCTGTTCATGTATAACAGCAAAGGTTACAGTTCTTCGCCTGTGGGGCACCTGCAACGAATGGGTGAGTGTTTGGCCTCATTGGAAGGGGCAAACAACTTCTTTTCTTCAGTTGGATTTCAAGTATTGGGGACTGCTATTTGGGAGGACTATGTCAACTAGAACAAACAAATAGAGCAGTCATCTGTTTAAAGTGTTAATGGATTTAAAGTTCTCTGTAGAGGGGGTGCTTCAGGTCATCCACCGTCAATCTACATTTTAAAGTCTAAAGTTCTGTGTGTCCAGAGAAATGGCTGGGTATGGGCTGTGGGAGCTGGAGGTGGGAAAACCCTCATCTTTAGTAACCAGGTCCACCTTTACGGATTTCTTCTGTTTTTTGCTACTTGCCTCATGCACTTGGCCAGTGATGGGGTGGGTACCCAGACGTGGGTTGCAACTTGAAAATCTCTCTAGGAGTCGCAGACTCTAAGTGGTGTGGGGAGCCACAGGATGGGAAAATTACTCCTTGTTGGATGGGAGTCTCCCTGTTTGATGGGAGTTTCGAATTGGAAGTAAGAAAACAAAATCTCTCTAGGAGTCGCAGACTTCAAGTGGTGTGGGGACCCACAGTTTGGGAGCCTCCTTGTTTGATGGGATGTCTTTCCAAGTAGAGTATGGGTTCATTCGCCAAGTGGACCATCAGTCGATTGGCCGGCAGGGGAGCCGGGCCAGTCGGGCTGTGTATCCAATGCGCGTGCAAAGTCCAGGCTGAGTGCCTGTTGGGTCCAAAGCCAGACAACTGTTGTATTGTGTTCATTCGCCAAATGGACCACTGTGTTTAACCTCTAATCTGCATTACAGTTACGTAGCCCTGTGGGGGACCATACAGATCTTTGTTTATGTTCAGTGAGTTAATAAATAAAGCCACACTGAAAAATCCCAATTCTGGTTCTGGACATTACAGTTATTGCTTCCTATAGTTGGATTTACTTGGGTGCCCCTGTGCAGAGTAGTCAAACCTAGGTCTCTTGTGCCAGGTAACCTCATCCTTCCCCGAACCCGTAGAGACATATGCATATCCATGTTACAAAAATGGGCATATGCGTTACATACATTTAAAAAAAAAACATGGCAGCTGGACGTCTCACTTAGCAAGGAAAGGAATGGACCATCTGCCAAACATGTAAGTTAAAACTTTTTTATAGATGAAATCTGGTTGATCCTGCTTTTTAAGTTGTAAGTAATTAACTGATCCATTGTCTGACAAACCACAATGGCCATTTTCACTATGTTTACAGAAATATTGGCCTGCAGTAGATTTTCGGTTTGTTCTTTAAAAACAGGTCTCGAGCTTTTAAGTCTGAATGAATGGAATGCTATTCTGCATGTACAATCAGTACAGCATTCCATTCATTCTTGTGACTGCGGATGAACAGCGTTTCAGTATGGTGGAATTTTGATTTAGTATAGCATTCCACCATACACTATAATACAATACAGTACTGTGAGTGTGGTGCTATGCTGGACAATACAGTACTATGAGCGTGGTGATATGTTGGACATGGCACAAGTGTGGGGGATGTGAGTCAGCTTAAAAACTGCATGTTTGGCTACTCGGGACACCCGTTTAGAACAGACATAGGGGGTATGAATGGTGTAGTCCATTACATGTGGATTCAACTGTATTAAACCCTAATATATGCAGTATAATAAACTGATTTATAATCTGCCATAACATGTGATAAAGTTTTATAATCTGATATATGATATATGAGGAGATAATAAAATCTGGTAGGATATGATACAATATAAGATATATTCTAAAATAATATAATCTGATAAAATAGAATATCAAATGAAATGATATAATTTAATTTACAATAATTTTTAACAGTTTTTATTTATAATTATTTATCATACAAACATATGAACATATGAAATTGCCAGCAGATACAGGCAATTCTATCTAGTCTGCTCGAGTGTGCAGCACTTCAGTCCATTAGACTGCAGCTGCCCCCCCCATATGTCCTCCCCTCCATCTCGTGCCCCTCCTGGTTTGTACCCTCCTCTTGAATCTGTCCCACCCCTTCTTGAAGCCCCAACACTATGCAGTGATACAACTTTCTCTGGCAGAGCATTCCACCCTGCTACCACCCTTTCTGTGAATAGTGCCTCCTCAGTTCCCTCTTGAACCTTCCCCTCTTCCAGCTTCAAAGAGTGTCCCCTGGTTTTCCTTCTGCCCTTCAGATTGAACATACATCTAGTGTCTACTCTGTTCAAACCCTTTAGGTACTTGAAGGTCTCAATCATATCCCCTCCCTTCTTTCCTCCAGGGTATACATATTGAGCTCTCTCAGTCTCTCCTCATATTGTCTGTCCCCAAAATCCAGGATCATTTTTGATGCCCTGCGCTGTACCCACTCCAGTAGTTCAATGTCCCTTTTCAAGTAGGGGCATCCAGAATTACACACAGTATTCTAGGTGCGGTCTCACCAGGGACCTGTACAGGGGCAAGATGACCTCCCCAGTCCTAGAAGTAATCCACCTTGCTATGCACCCTAGCATCCTGTTTGCCTTCACTGCTCTCTTCCTGCACTAAGCAGAGTGGTTCATCTCTCCAGTTACCAGCACTGCCAGAGCCCTCTCCTCCTTGGATTTTGTTAACGGGATACCCTCCAGTCAATGATTGTGTCCTGGGTTCTTCCCTCCTAAATGTATCACTTTGCACTTCTTGGCATTGAAACCAAGCTGCCAAGTGTGAGACCATTCTTCCAGTTTTGCCAAATACTCCTGAAGTACTTTTGCTCCTTCCCCCGTCTACCTCAGCAAAAATCTTTGTTTCATCTGAGAAGAGACTGATCTTGCTCTTAATCCCTACTGCAATGTCGGCTATGAAAATGTTAAACAGAACCAGTCCCAGCACCAAGTCCTGTGGTACACCACTTGTTACTGCCTGGGTTCAGGCATGCCCCCACCTCCATCAATACTACCTTCTGCTGTCTACCCTGCAGCCTGTTCTCGACCCATCTGACCAGTTTCCTCCCTGCTCTCAGACTGTTCAACTTGCAGGTCAGTCTACCATGTGGCACCGTGTCAAAGGCCTTGCTGAAATCCATAATCCAAATTATCTTTATTTCTCTGTCAAAAAAGCATGAATCGTTAAATTAAACTTGTGGTAAATGCTTGCTGCATAACCCCCTTCCCTCATGCTCTTTTCAGAAGCTGCTAGTAACAATGGTTGGGGGCGGGAGACTTTGAGAAAACTGGCAGTGACTGCAAGATGATTTTTTGGGGAGCTACAATTTTCATGTCTATTTCTGAATGAATCACTTCTGTCCCAAGTAGGGGAACAAGAAGCATTTGAAGAAGGAAGAGAGGAAAACTCATGTGCTTCTGGATTGTTCAAGATAGTTTCATAACCAGATGCGCTAGATGACTGTCAGGGAAGGTTGCTTGCACTCAGTGGGGGTTGAACCTTTGGATTTCTGGAGGCAAATGAACCATGGCTTCTTTCACTGTACTATCATGTAACCTGCAGCTCTTGTCTTCACAGCCCCATGAACATATCTCACAGACTGCTTCACCATGACCACCTCCAGTCTCTACCATGACTGCGTGCCAAATCTGTACTTGGAGGAACTGGAAAGGTGGAACGCTTATCTGCTTTTTCCCATCCCCCCCCGACCACATTCCTTTCGCCTCCTGTTCTTCTATTCAAGTTTTGTACATGCATCTACAGCACAAGCATGGCAAATAGAGACCTGATACAGCCACACTGGACTTTAACAATGATTACGTATTATAATTGATGTTCCTTAGATGTCCACACGCCACACACCCAGTGCATGAACATGCTGCAGTACCATATGACTCATGAGGATATAGGGAAGAGTAACAGCTGAGGTAATCTCCACCAATACATACACCACCAGAACACACAACACACACTGAGAGATCTTGTAATATTCTGTCTCACACAGCAGTCTACTGTACTTCACTTTTCACTCACTCACTGGCTGGCAGATTCACACACACACACACAGAAAATAAGATGGACATTTGTGCACTGCTACACCATCAGTAGTTAGTAAAAAATTGCTTGGTTAAATAAATCCTTTAAAATCCCCTGCACCTTTCCCAGTGTGCTGCATTCAAACTAACCTGCTCCTGCAAAACGGGGATGAACAAAATAAGACAAGCATTTGTCATTATCGAATGTTCACCACTTGCATTGCTGTTGAAATAACTCCTGCTTGTACACATTTTTACAATATATTTACCCAGGCTAGACCAGATGAGATGAGATGCAATATCTCATTTTCAGTGGCGTCCTGCTTTTAAACATTTTTAGATTGTATATTCCCAGGATAGGCCAGATGAGAGGCAATAGTTAATTTTCAGTGGACTCCCACATTTTTACCCCAAATTTCCAGCAGTTGTTTTATGACCTGATGTTATGATCAAGACAAGTGGAACTTTTTAAATCTCATCCAGAAAGGGGATTTTGCAGTTTGACTGTGAAAACACGTTTTGGAGGGGATTTGAAAAATGACAAGTGCCATGTTCTTGAGGTGAGGTAACACAAGGGATATGTTGAACATTAGGATCCAAAATGTGCCAAACATAAAGTTACTAGTAAATGTTGGAACAGTTCAAATTTTCTTCATAATTTAGTTTTATTTTTTTCACAATTTGACCCCAAATTTTTAAAATAGTCTTTTTATGACCACTCCTTCTCAACATGATGGGTGTCATTTGTAAAATGGTGGCAAAAAAAGTAATTTCACGTCACAAGGGTGAAAACACATTTTGGTCAAGATTTAAAAAATGACAGTTGTAATGTTCACGAGGTGGTGCAAAAACTTGCTATGTTGAAAATTTGGGTCAAAAATATTAAAAATTACCAAAGTTATGAACATGCATTGAAACATTTCATTGTACACTCATAACTTTGTTGATTTTTTTAAATATTTTTACCCCAAATTTTCAACATAACTTTATTATGACCCCACATCATGAAAAGGGCAGAGAAAATCTTCAAATCTTGCCTGAAAGGTGAGTTCATGTAGTGACCATGAAACCACTTTTCGAGATGGATTTGCATAATTCCACCATCCTTGTTCATGGAGACAAAATATTAAAAAATTACCAAGTTATGAGGACAAGTTCAAAACCCACTGAAATACATTGAATTGCATTCCTGACTTTCTTAGTTTATTGTCTGGCATTGAAGAGTGAAGACATGTCTCTGGTCCAGAGAGAATTACTGCGTTGGACCCCTGGTGTGTAAGTAAGGAGTGAGGGGTTGTGGGGTGGTGGACGCATAGTCTGAACATATGAACATCTGAAAACTCCAGCAGATACAGGCCTCATGGTCCATCTAGTCTGCTCGATTGTGCAGCTAGTCCCTCACCTTGCAGCTGCCCACCACCCCCTTCATAATTAACCCCCATCTCACTCTGTTCCATCCCCTCTTAAAGCCATCTACCATGTTACAGGCTACTACCTCCTCAGGCAGAGCATTCCACTTGTCCACCACCCTCTCTGTGAAATACTGTCTCCTGACTTCCCTCCTCCAATCTCAGTTGGTGCCCCCTCATGACCCTCACCTTTCTGATCTGGAAAATCCTTTCTGTACTAATCTTGTTTATCCCCTTTAGGTATTTAAAGGTTTTGATCATGTCTCCCCATCCCTCCTCTCCACCAGGGAATACATGTTCAGCTTGCCCAACTTCTCCTCAAAGGAGTATCACTCTAATCCCTGGTTCATCTTTGTCACCCTACTCTGTACACCCTACAGCAATCTGATGTCCTTCTTCAGAATTGGGTGCCAGAACTGCACGCAGTATTCCAGGTGCAGCCTGACCAACGACCTGTAGAGGGGCAGGATCAACTCCCTATTTCTTGAGGAGATTCCCCTTGCTATGCACCTCAGCATTCTGTTGGCTTTTGCTGCCACCCTCCTGCACTGAGCCAAGTTGTTCATACTCCTCACTATTAGCAGCCCTAGATCCTTCTCCTCCTCAGTGTATTCCAGCTGTAACCCCCCCCCCGATGATAGCTCCTCCCCTGGTTCTTAGTCCTGAAGTGCAAAACCTTGCACTTTTTGGTGTTACACTCCAACTGCCATGCCTCTGACCATCCCTGTAGTTTGGTCAGGTCCTCCTGCAGCCCCCTCCACCCTTTGATGTCATCCACCACCACTCCCATCTTTGTGTCATCCTCGAAGAGGCTGATCTTGCTCCGAACCCCATGGGAGATATCAGCAATGAGAATCCCAAACAACACCGGTCCCAACACTGATCTCTGCTGCACCCTGCTCATCATTTCCCTTGGGGTTGAGAGTTTCCCCACCACCACCACCCTTTGCTGCCTACTCTTCAGCCAATTGGTGATCCAGTTTACCATCTTTGTTCCAACCCCTATATATTCCAGCTTCCCCTCCAGCCTCTCATGTGGCATGGAATCAAAGGCCTTGCTGAAGTCCAAATACAGGACATCCACTGCCTGGCCTTTGTCCAGTTCCCTTGTCACCCAGTCATAGTACTCAATTAGGTTTGTCTGGCAGGATCTTCTCGAGACTAACCCATGCTGCTGACTATCCTGGAGACCATTGTTCTCCAAAAAGGTCACCAGCTTCTCCTTTAGGATCATCTCCATCACTTTACCCATAATTGATGTGAGGCTCACTGGTCGGTAGTGGCCTGGTTCATCCTTGGGTCCACCCTTGTGGATCGGTACTACATGGGCCATCCTCTAATCCAGTGGCATGCACCCTGTGTCCAAGGAGGCATTGATCAGGTCTGCGAATGGTCCTGCTGGGATCTCAGCTAGTTCCTTAAATACCCTAGAGTGAATGCAATCTGGACCCGGTGCATTATCCACCCTTAGTGCCCTGAATTCAGCACCCTATCCTCTGTGATCCTTGTATCAGTCACCTCCACCCCCACCTGCCCACCCCTCTAGGGAGGGCAATGGTGGTGGTGGGCCAACAACAGTGGGCCAGTGGCGCAACAAATGTTACTGGATGGTGTCTTTTTTTACAGATTGTATAAGAATAAAAAAGTCTATGATGGATGGTTTTCTTAATTTCAGGTACTGACACTAGGGATTAGGCACCCCACTGTCAGTGTTATGTTTAGCAGCACCTGGGGTGGGTTCACCATTATCACACAGTGTGAATGGACGGGGCTGGGAGTACTAGCCAGCCCTGGCAATTAGGCACCATCATGTCAGAAAATTAAGAAAGAAAGGATGGGAAGGATTTATGGACAATTTTCTTTATTTCAGGTTCTGCCACTGGTGATTGGGCACTCCAGTGTTGGTGTTATGTTTTGTGGCACCATAGTGGGATCCCTGGTGTCATACAGTGAAAATGGATGGGGTGGGGATACTAGCTGGCACCAGGGATTGGGCTGTCCCATGTTTTGAAATTAAGAAGGAAGGGGTGGGAGAGACTGAGGGACAGTTTTCTTATTTCAGGTAGTGACAATGGGGATTGGGCACTCGAATGTTGGTGATATTTTTGGTGGCACTGGGGTGGGTGGGTTCCCCACTGCCCTACAGTGAAAATAGGGAGAGTGGGGGGTACTGGCCTGCACTGGGAATTGGACAACCCGGTGTCAGAAAATTAAGAACGAATGGGTGGGAGGGATTGTTTTTACAATGGAGGAAGAACCACAGCAGGCTGATCATGATGCTGATCAACTCTGATTACTGAGCAGAATTATGTAGATCAACAAAGAGCAACGCTATGATTTGAGCAGCTCTTTTCTTTGAAGTACGTAACTTTTCTATGCAGCATTACGAGAACAGAATCATGATCAATCTGGTTGATGATCGATCTGACACTGTCATGCCCCTTGCAGACTGCCCTGTAATGGACTGACAGTGACACATCTCTCAAGATCTATCATCGGGAGGCATGGCCTGACCAGGCAGAAGATGGCAGCATAGTTCAGAATCTCTGCAGGAATGACTGCAATCTAACCTCATCCAGCCTTCACCAGACCTTTCTTTGGTCCCAACTCCTGTGACCATCCTGTAATCTTCCTGCCTGACCCAGTCTGTAAGTCATTTCTGAACCATTGTCTACTGATATTCAGTTATTCTACACTGTACTGCAGCATACTAGGCCTCATCCTACAGCATTATGGCAGATCTCCAAGCACAGCAAAGCTCACTTACTGGAGTGGAAGTAATGTTTTCTAAACTGATGGCTGAGATTAATGATCTGAAAACAGCCACACAGCAGAATTCGACCATTCTTGAAACTTTTGGCCAGAAAATTGCATTTAATGAGAAAGCAACAGCCTGTAATACCACTACTATTCATGACCTCCAGACTACTGACCGTAATCAAGATCGAACTATTAAATCCCTACAAGCCAAAACTGATGATACGGCTTATCGTAATCAAGGCAACAATATACATTTTTTTGGCTTCCCTGAAGGTTTAGAATTAGGAGACACTACTGCACTTTTATTACATGTGTTGCCTGTGATACTTAAACTGCCTCCTGACCTAACGTTAATCATTGAGTGGTCACACCACACTCTGGGTCCCAGGCCAGCATCAGACCAGCAACCGAGGCCCATCATTGCTCGCTTCCTGAACTATTCCCATACACAATTAATGTTGAAACGAGCCAGAGAAATGGGGAAACTTCAGTGGCAAGAGTTTAATATTTCCATCTACAGAGACTTTTCAAAAGATTTAACCATTAGAAGGAAGGCCTATAAACCACTTAAACAAATCCTCCACCAAAGAAGCATTAAATTTGCTCTACGTTACCCCGTGACACTGCACCTTTTCTCAGGCTCTTCCTTCAAGGATTTTGAAACTCCTGATGCCTTAGCCAACTATCTGGAGGTTTCTCTTTGCAATCTTACCCTGTGAGGTTCAGCAGCAATTGACAACCTGAACACAGCTCTGGTATCCACATGGAGGGAGGACGATGAGGTTCAGGAGCATGGGGAAGGTGTTGCAGAACTCGCAGCCCAAAGCAGCAATGCCACAACTGATTTTACCCCAAGGCAATCAACATGGCTGCAAGAGAAGCTTCTGTTGGGGCATTATTCTTCAAGACTTTCATGCGGTTCCAGTGAGGTCTCTGTCCAAACACCCCAAGCTGCAGCCTCTCATCTTCAAATCGACACCTCTATTCCCTTGAGCAATAAATTTACTCTCCCCTGGAGGATGACATGCACTCCTCGCCGGAGGATCTTTCCCAGAACATTTCAAATGAAAAACCCTCTAACTTGGGCCTGGTGCCTCAGGGATGTATTTCTGCTGATAGTTCATGGGCAGAAGCTGTTGCAAGTTCCCCCCTCAAATCTTTAGAGCCACCCAAAAAGAAACGTAAGGCAAAAGTCAAAAGCAAGAACATCAATAGTCACAATCCCGCCAACAAATCTAAGGTGTCATGAGCTTATATGGTCAGTAATATGGTCACAGTTGCTATATCTTGGTAGGTTTTGTTTCCAGGATGCTTAAAGAGAGTGCCAGTACACATTTTCTGGCTATCCGCCCACTTTACAGTCTATGCTAATTGTTGCTTTTGCTCCCAGCAGGTGAAGAAAGCAAAGGCTGTACATCAGGGCATGATCAATTTACTTTTTGTTGTAATGTTTAAATGAGCAGCTTAAAGGTCTTCAAAGAAACTTTGGTATATCAGCAATGCTTTTCTAAGCCATTATTTTAATGCTAGATCTTATACATTACCTCACTAGATAGGCTCTCTATATATATCCTTTTACTCTCCAATTTAGGAGTGCATCAGTTTCATAGTCTTTGGGCTGTTCAGCTGCATATCCTCAATCAGTATGCATCCTGATTATTACCTTTTCTTTTTTATATGTGAATTATCATATATTACAAGGCAATTTACCCCTTCCCTCTCCTGATGACAGGTTCTTAATGTATTATTGCCAACTATATTTAATCTCTCTCCTTCCCTATGCTCCATTATTCTTACTACCTCCTGTTTACAATATGGAATTATCATTAGCACTCAAAGAGCTGGGCTATGTTTGGTGTACTATTGCAAAGGATTGTCAATCTTTATCTTCCTTGTGCTCTTTATTTTACTCGAAGCCTACAGATATTATAGAGATCCACTGTTGTGTGGTCCCTCCTGCTTTGGGGCTCACTGGGCCTAGTCTTTTAGACCTAGTCACCCCATATAACATCTATTTAGGCAATTTTCAAGTAATCGGAGCTGACCTTTAATATGACTTCCTCCTCTGTCCACAGTTATCACCGAAGCCTATACCTCTCCATATAATCCTGATTTGCATCTGGCTCTTGGTGCAAGGACTTAAATTGCCCTCCCCTTTCTTTTCCCCCCTCAATATTGTATTTATTATGTACTTATTCTGTTGCACTGCGAAGTATACTCAGAGTTACTCTAATGTGGTAATGATCTACTTTTCCTTTCATATTTGTTCATTTGCAGTACACCTGTCTCCCTGAATTCCTTGATCTATGTCTAGGCTGTACTAGCATCTCATATATGGTTCCTTAATTTACTGTTATTTTGAGTTGGTATATCTTGTGCTGTAACTATTAATGTTTATAAATAATTTATTGTGTTTAGCTTTATCCTTATACCTTGTCCTGTTAGCTTAGAATTAAGCTGAGGTTATTACAGTCCCCTGCCTTTCTTGGTATTATTCCTTTTCAGTTTAGCATATCAGGAATACTTACTTTATTATATTATATTACTGGAATCAGATTTAGGTTTGGGACAATATTTATAACCAGTCCTCTCTAGTCTCCCTACATCAATGCCCCAGAGTGTGGTGAGAGAGTCTCTTAGTCAGTTGGCTGACATATCTCCTCACACCCATAAAAAAGTTTTCTTTGTTATTTAGCTTACTAGTATTGTTGTTGTTATTAATGACTTTTCTCCTTCTCTTTCTCTATTCTAACTTTAATATGATATCTGTGCCACTCATGTATCATATATTTCACTTGATTGGGCTTGAATGTTTCTGTCACTCTCTGCATATATGTAAGCTCTCTATATTGTATTCTGATTATCCTCTGCCTCATTTATTTGTCCCTTCACATTCCAACAATTATTCCCTTTCTTTAACACCGACAATATGAGTGACGTACTTCTATATACATGGAATGTGAAGGGACTTCATTTTCCTTGTAAGCGAAAGCAAATTCTTTCACATCTCAAAAAACATAAAACATAAATTGTTTTCCTTCAAGAAACAAAATTATTAGCAGAGGATGTTCACAAGACTTAAGAAAGATTGGGTCAGTCAAATCTATGAATCATCCTATACTTCTATAAATATGAATAGCAACTCCTCTTTTTTTTGGAGTCTCAAATGGTCCCTTATAAACTCCCTTTCCAACACTGATGGCAGATGGGTGATTGTTAAATTGAATACCAACTCCGGTCCTCTTCTGCTTGTTAATGTCTATGCACCCAACTCCGATTCCCTGGAGTTTTTTCACAATTTAGCTCAACAGATTCAATTCTTTAACACTGATAATACACCAGTTATTCTTGGAGGGGATCTTAACTTAGCTTTAGAAGCCAGCATTGACTGAAGTAACCCCACTACAGATGCCCACCATATAAGTATTGAAGCCCTCTCATTACTAATGCAAGATGTTGTATTAGCTGATGTATGGCACCCCCTTCACCACCGCAATCGAGAATTAACTTTTTACTCCTCTCTACAAAAGACATACAGTAGAATCGACTACTGGTTAGCTTCTCCTGTTATAATGGAAAAAACTATTGATTCATCCATCTCTCCCATCATAATCTCAGACCATTCCCCTGTCAAATTGCAACTTTTGTGGGTCCCATTAGCACCTAAATCTCTTACTGGTGGCTGAACCCTCTCCTTCTCAAGGATCCCAATTTCTTACCCATGATCAAAGCAGAAATTCAGGACTTCCTCTTTCACAATACCCCAACCGAATCTTCTATGTCTTCTGTATGGGAAGCTCTTAAAGCTATGATTCGAGAGAAAATTATCAGTTATGCTGCACATAGGAAAAGAGTAAAGGAACAACAACTGGCTGATTTGGAAAAAATCTCTTAAGGCTAAAGAGAATTTATACTTTTCCTCTAAGAAGCACTGCCCTGATTCTCAACTTCATCTTGAAATTCTTCAACTTAGAGTCAAAATAAACAAATTAATTTCTTGTAAAACCAAACTGGCCTTGTTTAAACTTAAATATAAGTTTTGGGAACACAGCGATTAAAAACGGGAAACTCCTCTCTTACCAGCTCAAAGCACAACAAATGGAACAACATATCCTAAGACTAAAAGATGAACAGGATACAATTCACTCTGACAACCCCTCTATAAACCGTATAATGAAAACTTTTTATCAAAAACTATACTCTAACACAAATACTCCATCAACTTTACAAATTCAACAGTTCCTTAAATCATTAAATCTTCCTCATCTTTCTACTCTTGAAACAAATTCTTTAGATGAACCCTTCTCACTTCTGGAAATCCAGAAATCTTTGACTTTCTTCAAATCCGGCAAATCCCCTGGAGGTGACGGATTCTCTATTGATTTCTATAAAATGTTTTCCGACACCTTATGTCCCCTTCTTCTTAATGTTTATCAGGAAGCTTCCAATACTGGCAAACTTCCCCCATCTTGCACCAAAGTAATCATAACCCTAATCCCTGAGAAGGAAAAATACCCCACTCACCCCGCAAGTTACAGGCCCATCTCTTTATTAAAAATGGATGGGAAGATATTTGCTAAACTACTAACTTCTTGACTTGGATCCTTGATTCCCAAGCTAACTCAACATTCACAAGCCAGTTTTATTAAACATAGATCTGGTTCTGATTACCTACATTTCTTATTTAATCTAATTCACAAAGCCAAATCCCTCAAGACACCAGCTGCTGCCATAGCTACTGATTTTGAGAAGGCCTTTGATTCCTTAAACTGGGACTACCTTCATCAAGTTTTATCTCATTTTGGTCTTTCTCAAAGTACTTACTAACTCCACCCTTTCCTCTTACTTTCATCTAGCAAGGGGAACTAGACAAGGCTGTCCCCTATCACCTTCCCTGTTTATTTTAGCCATGGAGCCTCTGACTGCTTATTTACATCAATCTTCTGGCATTATGGGCATACCTGTGTGCATTTCAAGATATGTCTCTCTCTGTCCTATGCAGATGACCTCTTAATCTTACTCAAAAACTTGAATGAGTCTGGGTTGGATGATTTGCTTAATAATTTTACTAACATTTCTGGACTTGCTTTGAATTATGGTAAATCACAAACTCTGCCCCTTAATGACCACTGTAAAGCCTTTATGAACATACCTCTTGGATTATGTTGGTCACCACACAGTATAACATGTCTAGGAATCAAATTTATTAGTAACTTAGGAAGATATGGGACATTAACTTTAACCCCTTACCAGATAATGTCAGAACAATTCTGGACAGATGGAAGCTTCTTAATTTTTTTCTTCATGGGAAAAATCACAGCCATCAGGATGTCCATATCTCCCAAGATTCTTTACCTCTTTGTCAATATTCCTTTAGTCTTACCATCCTCCTTTTTTGCTAAAACTGATAAATTAATAGGCAACTTTATCTGGGATGGGAAACCACCGAGATTTAACCGCAGCAAACTTCGATCACATTGGAAAAAAGGGGGATTTGGACTCACCTGTTTCAAAGGCTACTTCTGGGCTTTTTGAATGGCCCAAACCATTAAATGGTTTCAGAAACCCTCCCCTCACTCACCATTATGGGTTGCAATGGAATCTGCATTGTGCCCGGGAGGAGTTCCTACTTTCTTCATTTTTAATTCAATTTCCTCTAAACTATAATCTCACCCAACTATATCATCCTCTGTTCTTTATTGGAAACTAACCCACAAATTCCTGAAATCCAATCCAACACCCTGGTTATATGCCCCCTTATGGGGCAATCCACTGCTCACTCTAGAAGATCACCCAATTTTCTGCTGTACATGGTGGAACAAAGGCATTTTCTTTCTCTGCGATATCTTGGACCAGAATTCACTCACTCTTAGATCATTCTCAGACTTGCAAGCTACATGGAAACTTCCTAAACAGCACTTCTGGAAGTTTTTACAAATTCGGGCATCTTATAACTCTCTTTCTCTAGTTTGGTTAATAAGCATACTCTTCTAAACCCATATATTTTGCACTGGACTAAATTATCAGTAAAACTGAATAGCTCCATTTACAAAGACATTATTGATAATCTACCAGATCAGTCTATACAGGCCAAAAATAAATGGAGTACTCTTCTTAACTACAATATTTCAGATGCACAATGGAGTAATTGTTGGCATCTTGCACATAATACCTTTAAAGATGCCCATAGTTCTTTAATACAAACTAAAATCCTGCATCTTTGGCATAGAACCCCACTGTGCTTCAATGATTGGGCCTATTAAATAATTACTGCTGGCGCTGTAATTTGGCCAATGGGGATCTACTTCATATCTTGTGGTCATGTGCTCCCATTAATAAGCTCTGGCATAAAGTTTATTTACTTGCCTCCAGAGTAACAGGACAAAAAATACCTTTTGACCCCAAGCTTTTCCTTCTAGGCATCCTTATCCCCAATAGCTCTCTTCTTTCACATGCACATTTTAGATAGCTAAACATACTTTCTCTTCTGGTCAAATGTCTGATTCTTATGACATGGAAATCAATTCTGGTGCTTCTCTTTCAGATGTTCTTCAAACCCTTTCTCAGTATGCCTCCCTAGACAGATTATCTTATGTTACTCATAACCGACTCACTGTATATGACAGATGTTGGCAAGATTATTTCAGGTGCATTGAACCTAGTTCTTCTAGACCCTAATTCTTAGGGATATTTAGCCCTCTTCTTATTTTGCTCTCAGGTTAGGTTTTCCCAAAACTTTTGTGCACAGATATCTTCTCTTTTTTCCCTCCTTCTCTATTTTCTCCCTCTCTCCTTTCCTTCTTCCTTGCTATTGTTTTCTCTTCTTTCCTTGCACACTTTTGTCTTACCTTTACCTCTCTATTACCTAACATTGTTCATATTACCACATTTAATACTTTTTGTAATTTACTGAATGCCTTGCCTGCCCTAGCATTTATTTCATACATGGTTGCCATTTCTGATTCTGTAATACCCTATTGATTGTAACCCTTCTACTCTCCACTTATAACCTGTCTAGGTTTGTGTTTTATTATTAATATGTGTATGTAAGGCTTCTCCAATATGTTTAGCCTAAATACTGTGTTTAAGTAATATTTTATACCTTATATGAAGGATATTCTTCTATTATATAAGATGTGTGCTTTCTATATACTCAAATTTCAATAAAAAGATAAAGTGAAAAAAAGACACATCAGTTACATAGACTGTTGAAAAAAATCCATACAGATCGTTGAATAGAAAGTGAGAGGATATTGCAATTCACACTTGTACACATGTAATTTGTACTGTACACTTGTGCCCTGTTTACCCTGTATAGTGTTGCAACCTTGCTGTAATACTTCCTGTATTTCATCTCACCTGTTATTTTGTATGCTCATGTTGTTATGGTGTATTTGTCCCCAGGACACATCTCTAATCGAGCCGTACTCCACTCACTATGCCTTCATGGTAAAACTCTTAAATAAAATAATAGGATATGTACAGAGAAAAAACAAATAAAACAGAAAGTATGGGTGCTGCCTTTACAGTACAAAAAAAAGATCTATCATCATACCAGTATGTTCACTTTGTGTAAGTGGAATGGCGAACATAAAAATAGATATCTGTGCCCTCCACTACAACACAAACACTCAGTAAAAAGTTAGAGTAAAAAAAAAAATTCAAAATAATTTTTTTTAAATCTTCCTGTACCTTTTCCCAGTTTGCTCAATTCACTGTGCCTTCTCCAACTGCATGGCCTTTAGCTGTAGGTTTAATCTGTGCCTCTCTCCTCTGCATGTCACTAGTCTGGCTGCCTGAAACTACTGTTAAATGTAGAGAAACTTCCCTAAATAGAATGATAATGCACAATGCTGTGAATATTTTGAAAATGTTCTGACTAAAAGTCCATCTTTTTCATATAAAAAGAGCTCCCTTCTTGCCACACATCCTTCCTGTGCTTCAGAGAGCTTCACATGGTATCAAGATATGTATATCGGGAGGTGTTCTTATCTTCAGTGTCACTGATCTGCTGCTGCAGACCATGTAACTTACCAACAGCTTGGACTTGCTCAGTGTGTTCTTCATCTAAACGTACTGTATCATGATGTCAAAGTGTTGAAATGCTAAGGGGAAACTGCTGTTTCTGACCTGCTTCACTGGTGTCCGAAATGTTGACTTTCGTAATGTTCAAGAAATGAACATTTTGTATCAGTTCATCCCTACAACCCACACACTGTCATAGGAAATAAACATATTATTCAGTATGTATACACAGCACAAATATAAATATGAAGGACTTCCGGTGACACCACCTGGGAAATGGTAGCTTAAGAAATCAGATCCATCCACCCTCCTGACTCAAACTCCATCTACTGATTGAAATTACCACCCAGACCAGCAGAAGAGGATCGCCTTATTGTTGACATATGCACCAGACAAAAACAGAAGGAATCGGTGGCAAATTCATTACAGAAGGGGAGCCGACAAGCAACGTTGAACTGGCAGCTCCCCTCCACCTCGAGTACAATGGCAGCAGGGCTGAGTGCCAATGAGGAGCTTAACCAGACATCCCTTGCAGATACTGATTCTGAAGGAGACTTCACTATTATGTCTGAACATCTCATGGGCCAGCTACAAAAAATTGGGGACATTTTGTGCAAAATGGAAACCCTTGTGGCAGATAATACCCAGAACATCAAAGCGCTCAAAAACCATGCGGTAAAGCTAGAGAAGGCAGCGGTTGAACATTCAACTACTCTGGACAAACACAACATGGCCCTCCTTGATTTACATCACCAAGAGATTGAGCTGTATGACAGTACAGAGGACTTAGAGAACTGCAGCAGGTGGTGTAACGTCAGACTGCATGGGCTACCAGAGAAAACCGAAACTGGCAACATGACCTTGTTTATGGAAGGCCTCCTGAAAGACATTCTCCAACTGCCACCAGACATACAGTTAAACCTAATCTGAGCTCACCGATCGTTAGTGGCACCCCCCGAAGGACGCCTCGGCTAGGCCACACTCCATAGTAATGGCGTTTATGGATTACAGGGTAAAGGAACAAGTTCTCCAAACAGCATGGGGAAAAAAAGAAGTCTTTTTCAGAGACCATCACCTTTTCTTACAGCATGACTATACCCCTGCCACAGTACAATGGAGGAGAAAGGTGCTAGCTGTTCAGAAAAAATTAAAGGAGAAAGGCTTGAAAGCCTTTCTTGAATATCCAGCCCGACTTTGGGTAATCACGCCAGAAAGCACAAAACGTTTTCAGGAGCTCAGTGATGCCAAAGACTTCCTTAGCAGTTTGGACAAGTCCCTTGATGATCTAACCCTGGGCTTCACTGCCAGAGATTTGCAGTCCACAAAAAGGTGACAGCCCACCAACACCAGTAAGGGCACAAGGAATAAGACCAGGGATTTGTTGGCGCGAGGTGCGGGAGACAAGGGGCCAGATCAACAGTGCACCTCCCATGCATAACTTTGGGGATCAGTCGAATACTGCAGACATAGGGGATCAGAATTGCAACTGCTGATGGACTTACTATAGGACATGCCTATGCTGGACAATCACTTTAAAATTGGGATATGGTCTGTGGGTAAAGTATTGTTAGAGAATCAAAATGATGGAGTACTGGACCATTTAGGCCACTAGAGAGGAGTAAAAGGTTAGCATTAGATGGTTTGCAATGTTTATCCATGTAGAAGAATCCCCTGGAAAGGTTTCCTTTCATTTATGATTATGCTAAACTCCTAGTGTTGATAACACAGAATTTATTGGTTATCTTATGCTTAACGGGAGAGATGGGGCCTAGGAGCTGGTGATATTGAGCACCAGAAAGTCACCAAAGCATACCCATATGACTACCCTCTCCTTCTACTGTGCACTCGCTAGCCAGAAGAGGGTAAAACACTGTTTGGTTCCATCTTTCCTACCCTCACTACTGCTCTCCTCATGGAGAGGCAGTATGGGGGACAAGATAAAGAGGGTTTCTCACCTTGAGGACTACTAAGAAGGGAGCACTACACCCTCAAATCCTCAATATAGTTATCTAAAAGAGTTATACTCTCATTCTAAGGTTTAATAACAGTTACAGAGTGAGATGTTTTCATTGTTCATTTTTGTTAATACTAAATGGTTTTATTTGTGTACTAAAGTTTTTGGGTACAATTTGCACAGCCCACCAATTGGGCTCCTAGTGGCCCCCTCAAGCTTAGGACATCCATCATGGGGGGACTGAAAATAATCACATATAATGTTTGGAGTATTCATAGCCTGATAAAGAGAGCCAGACTGCTGCAGAAACTGAACAGACATTGAGCACACGTGGTATATTTACAGAAAACCCAGCTGGGAGAGGTGGAACACAGAAAATTGAACAGATCCTTGGTTGGTGAGGTTTATGCCTCACACTATGAGGGCCATACTCAAAAAGGAGGAGTAGCCATTCTCCTGCGGAGTCCAGGAGGTACAAACAGACCCTGAGGGCCAATTTGTGAGAGTGAGTGGGGAAATGGGGGACAAAAAGTTAAGCCTGATTAATGTATATATGCCCCAAATGATGATAGAGGGTGTCATGACTTTTTTATGAAAACTCTGGCAAGGGGGGACTTGAACCAATGGGAGTAAACATCATAGGAGGAGATTTCAACACAGTGCTTAACCCAACATGGGATAGAGCTGGAGGGGCGGGCAGAGGGGTGAGGTCCAAATCTACTATAACACTGAAAAAAATTATTAGAAAATTTGGTCTATTAGATATCTGCCATTACCAGAATGTGGGGGCCCAGGACTATAGTTTCTTTTCACCTGGGCATCAATTGTACTCTAGATTGGACTTCTTTCTGCTGTTCACAGAATCGGCCCATGCGGTGGATAGCACTAAAATTGAAATCTCGATGATTTCAGACCACGCACCAGTTAGTATGGATATCAGTTTTGATCCTCCAACAAGGGGGTCATCATGCAGACTGAATGTCAGTCTCTTAAACAAAGAGGATTTTAAGGATTTGATAGCCAGGGAGACAAGGTCATTCCTTGAATTAAATGGGTGGGGTTCTCCTTCCCCATCCATACTATGGGATGAGGTCAAGGTTATTTGAGGGGGAAGATGATATCCTATGTCTCACATCTCAAGAAACAATCCATTCAGTGGCAAGTGCAACTCAGACAACAGATAGAGACTCTAGAGGCCCAACATAAATCAAACCCAGACCCAGAAATTAAGACCAGATTGAGAGAGACATGGAGAGAGCTAGGTAAATTGTTGGATTGAAATTTAGAGGGACACCTACGATATGCCAAGCAATGATATTATGAATATGGAAATAGGCCGGGCACTGTTTTGGCAGCTCAGTTTAGAAGGGAGGTGGTTAATTGGACAGTCCTCAGGCTTACAGGTCATCCAAATACCTCACTGGTAAACAAACCAAAGGCTATTGCCCAGACATTTGCGGCCTACTACAAGACACTTTATACTTCAGAAAGAGCCCCCCAACATGCTCTGAATGTTGACACGTATTTAAGGAAGGTTTAACTACCTTCAGTCAGTGCAGGGTAATTGGATGCCCTGGGAGCTTCAGTCCCTCAAGAAGAGCTGAAACAACAGGTAAAAAGCCTGAAAGATCAAAAGGCACTGGGCATTGATGGATTTCCATCAGAATTCTATAAGAGCTGCCTGCCTGACCTTATGCTGCCCCTGCAAAATGCCATTAATTTGGTATTAAGGGAGGGTGACCAGGCTCCCCGGTCTTGGAGCTATGCTCAAATAACACTACTGCCCAAATCAGGTAAAAACCCAATGGAGTGTAGCTCATACAGACCAATATCATTGTTGAACACTGATCTTAAGTTATTCACTAGGATTTTAACAAATTATTGGGTTAGTGATACATCATAATCAAACTGGGTTCATTAGGGACAGACTTATTAAGGACAATATTAGAAGATTTTTAAATATTATTTCACACCAGAAAACTAAAAGAACATTTTCAAATTACCGTGGGGTAGATGCAGAAATAGCTTTCGATTGGGTCGACTGGTACTTTTTACAACAAACATTATCTAAATTTGGGTTGGGGGACAAGTTTATAGGAGCTGTTAAAGCTCTTTATGCAAAGTCAGAGGCAATTGTAATGTTCAATGGCTGTTTATCAGACAGATTTAGTTTAAGCAGAGGTACCAGGCAAGGCTGCTCCCTCTCGCCTTTCTTCTTTGACTTATCCCTGGAACCCCTGGCAGCCACAATTAGGGACAATGAGTTAATCAAAGGGGTGGAGGCAGGTGGGGTCAAATATAAAATTGCCTTGTACGGAGATGATGCATTGCTTTTCCTGTCCGACCCCTCCAGGTCTCTCCCCCCCACTTACAGGAATTGAATGAATACCAAGATCCTGTGGACTATAAAATAAACCAAAGTAAATCTGAAGCCCTCCTTTTGAGTGGGGTCCTACCCCAGGGATTTAGAGATAGCTTTCCATTTGCATGGGCAAAAAATAACACAGTCCAGTATCTGGGGGTCCAAATATCAGTTGACACCACTTTATTGTATGCAAATAACTATAAAAAAAAGTTACATACAGTACAACAGGACCTGGTGAGTTGGAAAATCTTCTCCCTATCAACCAATGGCACAGCTCAGTTGATTAAAATGAATGTTTTACCTCGGATCCTATTCTTATTTCAAACCCTTCCAGTTACGCTCCCCGAAGACTTCTGGAGAAAGCTTACTGTCTCCATTGGGAAATTCATTTGGAGGGGGGCAGACCCAGACTCTTTCACAAACTATTGTCGGCACCAAGGGAAACAAGTGGCTTGGGCCTCCTAGACTTTAGAAGCTACTATTTAGCAGCCTAGGGACCATGGATCCTTTCTAGGCTAAAGCAGAGGGAGGATTCAGGGTGGTATATGATAGAAAAAGAACAGCTGGCAGGCATGTCTCTATGGGTGTTGCTGGTGGCCAAACTCATTAAGTCCATTTGGACCAAAATACGTAATCTGTGGACCAAACATACAGTTAGCATTTTGATAAAAATTAAAGAAAAAATGGGTGCCCCAAATGAGCTCAGCCCAATGTCATTGATTAGGTACCATGCTGACTTTGTTCCTCCAACTACTGATAAAGGCTATGGATATTGGAAAAAGAGAAGGTTGTTGTGCTTTGCCCACTTTTTCTCCAGGGGCACTTGTATGGGCTTCAACCAGCTGAGGCTACAATATGGCATATGTAAGGAGGACCATTTTAGATCCCTCCAGGTGAGGAATTTCCTTCTTCAGCGTAACCATCAAGAGTTAATCTTGAGACCTCACACAGCTCTGGAAGACCTCTTCTTTTAGTGGGTTTGGTTGGCAGTCAAATTTTATTTTTATTTTTTTATTTATTTCAGTTTAGGATTAATACATTTGAGTCAAGAACTTGTTTTGAAAGGTTCCAAGTCAGTAGGGGACAAATACATTACAGATAGAATGTAAAAAATACAGACACACAGTGAATCAAAATATACAGTCAAGTACATAGCAATTTTATACATCATAATTACACTGGTGCCAGAGTAGGACTTTGGATGGGGGGGGTACACTGTCCTAATTGTTAATTGGATGGTTAGTAAACCAAAAGACAGAGAAGGTAAGGTGGTTGGCCTTGATGAGGCCTCATCAAAGAGAGGAGGGGGGAAGAGGAGGTGATCAGCTGAGGGAGGCATCGTCTGGGAGAAGTGTGCAGGGGAAAAAAATTAGGGGAGATAGAGGTGGTGGCGGTGAGGGGTGGGATAAAGGGGAAAATATGGTGGCTAAAGTGCACATTCAACTACGCAAGCAGGTACAGGTCTTGGATTAAAGCCTATCTTCAGTTATACGGGTTCTTGACGGAACATGTCCCTTTCCCAGCTGACAAAATTTGGTTACAATGGGAAAGAGTAGGAAATATACAAATATTACCATCTCCATGGTCCCTGAGACTGGGACAGGAATGGGCGGTAACATCATCTCCAAATTGGAGAGAGTTTAATTGGAACTTAATCAGTAGGTATTTTTTGACTCTCACCCAAACCAAATACTTTGCCACCTCAAATACTGACCAGTGTTGGAGGAACTGTGGTGAGCGGGGTTCCTACTGGCATGTCTTCTGGGAATGCCCCAAATTAAAATCCTTTTGGCAGCAAATACATGAAGAGATTCAAAACATTCTGGATTTTCCTTACACATGCTCTTTTAAGGCACTGATATTAGGAACTGAGGCACCCTTGGTGAATGCTAGGGGAAGACATAGGCTATTTCATATCTTATGATTAGTAGTACTTAAATGTATCACCCTGCAGTGGCTATCCACTGACCCCCCAACGCTCTCTTTATGGTATCAGAAAATGGAGGAAGTAGAAAGAATTGAGAGGATTACATCTTCCATCCATTTGGGCTTTGATAAATTTATATCCATCTGGTCACCATGGCTTAATAAAATCTGTAGACCAGTCGGAGCTCTAGAGAATGGAAGACAGTCAAGGAGCTCTATCCCTGATGTAGTCTAAATCCACATAAGGATTCTTACAATAAAAAAGGACACTGATTGAGCACATCAAGTTGACAAAAAGGTTGTTTATTACTTATTGATTGTTATGTTATGGAAACTTGTTAATAAAGTACTGATGGGTTGACATGACATGGAGGGGTTGGGCCTCTCTGGTGGGCGGGAGTTTTTTTTCACGGGCCAAAGCTGATCTGCTCCTCAGTCCTTATGTAGCCATGGGTGGTCCGTGTCCGATCCTACATCCTAATGGACAGGAAAAGAAAAAGTAAAGTTTTAATATATGTCAGCCAAACATAGAGTATTGAAAATGTCTCTAGTTGTGAAGTGATATATTACCTGTAACGTGCTAGGCTCAGAAGAGCCATGGAATGCTTGTAACATGAGAAGTAAAAATAAAGTTGTAAAAAAATATATAAATATGAACTCACTTTACTGTGAAGATGGTTTGAAAACCAACATGCATTCCAAACAGTCCTGAACACCGAAATATAATTACTGAGTGTTCCTTGCAGCTAATCTTAAACAGGTCCCAGTCATTAATGAGATTAAAAAAGACAAACAATACAAGGGATGCCACTGACAAATAGCATACCATTGAGAACACAGGTAAAACTGCAACTATCACTAAAATATTGTGCAGAAACAGTTTCATTAGTATGCCGCGACACAGACTGTTGCAGTGGTTATCTTGGCAGCCAAAGGAACTTGGTCAACTGAAACACATATCAAACGGCATCCAACATCTCATCTTCTGTTATCTATCACAAGTTAATTAAAATGCCCTTACAGAATACACAACTCTTGCATTGGTGGCTAGATATGCAGTAGGTATAGGAGACCACCCCTGCCCCAACCAGGTACAGTGGATAATATAGTCTGCTTTCAGGGACCAAAGTAGAGAGAGGGAAAAACATAGTTCTTAAGTGCATGACAGCAAGTGTTAGTAGTGTGGATAACAACACTGATGATCTAGAGGGTGACTTTCCTGAGGTGAGTTACAATGCAATTGAATTCATCGTCAGTATGGGTTGGTGAACCAGCTGGTAACACCAAAATAGGACTAAACTAAAGGTGACAGCGGGAAGCTACTTCACCAAAAAAGGACCAGGATGCTAAACTTTAAGAGATAAGCTGGTGGAGCTGGTTATGGCTAACCTGGCAATTGTGCTACTGAGCTGAAGTGCTAATGACAGATAGTAATACCTGAAGCAATATATAGTAGAGGCTGAGGCTCAATGCATCCTTATGGAGAATAAGGTCCATATGGTTAGTTGAAGGCTTCTATGGTTGGCCAACAATTGAAGGAGATGTTAGAGAAAAAGCAAGTGAAGAATAAGTGGAAGCATTCTGGACACAGAGGAACAAATTTAGAGTACAGGTTATACAAAAGGGATACAGGGACATGATTGCATAGACTTAGGTGTGGAAGACAGAATTGCACTGTTGTCATGGAGAATAATAAACATTTTTAATATATAGCAGCAGTGCAGCCACACTGCTGCATGGATGTTCTTACATTTCACCCACCCTGCCTTCAGGGTTTCACCAGAGCTCTGATGAAGCCCTGAAGGCAGGGTGAAATGTAAGAACATCTGAACAGCAGTGTATCTGCACTGCTACTGATTGTCTGTTACATTTGTGCATTGGACTGGATAATAAAACTGAACTTTTGAAATAACGGTTTGGACTCAGCTGCCTGCATGAATGATGAGTGAGCCAGCTACAGCCTAAATATTATTATGAGCTGCCTCTCCACCCTTCTACTCTACCTCCTCTTGCCTTTTTCATTTTTAATATATACTTTATGAAACAAAAAGAGAGGGCATAATAAGGAGGGGCCAATCATCATGGAGGAAGGGGAATCATTGTTTGAGGTGGGGTAATAGCAGATGAACTGAATAATTTGTGTTGGTATTTACATAGGACATCAGTGAGTAAGGCCCACTGGGAGTGGCCATTGCACTTCAATGGCATAGTGATTTCCCCATCTTTCTAAATTTTGACTTCACTCTCTTACCCGCTACTTCTCTTCTCCCTCTCTCATTCTTCCCCTTATCTTACACCCTCCATTCTGTTGACTCCCACTCATTCTGCATCCCCATTCTTGCACTTGAATTGGCCAGGTAGCTCTCCTCTCCTCTCTCACCTACCTACCTACCTACCCTCTAAAATAACCTCCTTCCACTTTTCATCTTCTTCCCTCTCAAACATCTTCTTTCCTCTCTTTCAAACATTTTCTTTGTGACTTCTCTGCTTATACGTTGTCTTTAAATGACCCCCTTTAGGTTTTGATAACTGTGGCCCCTACACCATGGCACTCCTCTTCTGTCCTATTGTCAATTGGGAATGCATATTTTTTTTTCACTCTTTATACATTTGAGATATGTTGCAGTTTTGAAAGACCATACCATTCTGCTAGTATTTTAGCTTGTTTATTACTGTGTTGCCCTCTAACATTTTGTCCCACCCTATATTCTGTAAACCACTCCCCCGAAGTCACACCTGGATGAACATTGTCTTGGTGTGCCTTTCACTGGTCACCATTTTTTAAATAAATAACTAAATAAATAAAAAAAATGCTATTTGAGAAGTACACACCAAGCAAGAGGCACAGTGGTGCTTGTCTTCCTAGAATTAGTAGGTAAGTACTGAGACGGTGAGAATCCAGGAAAACATTAGGTTTGGATAGTATCCACCAAGGGGAGTAGCTGAGTTAAATATGATTTTGGAAGTTCCCTAGAGTGATCTCTTTCAGGATTCTTTATAGATAGGGATAGTGCCAGATAACTGGAATATGACCACTGTCATAACCTTGGCAAGAATGAGTGAAACATAGACAATGATAACAGAAAAAGATCAGAGGTCCATCCAGTCAACCCAAGTTCCTTATAATCCCGGGAACCTGCCCTGGAAGCTACTGTTCCTCCAGGGTAATAGTCCCCTCTGTCCTATCCCCATTCTTCTCCCCGGTCCTATTAACCATAGCGACCACAATTCCCTTCATTCTATCCCAGCTGTGCTTGAATCCCCTGACTGTTTTTACCCCCACCACCTTGGCTGACAGACTGTTCTAAGGTTCCACCACCCTTTCTGTAATGTAGTACTTTCTCACATCCCTCCTGAACCTCTCTCGAGTTAATTTCTACTCATATCTATGAGTTGGTATTCTGGCTAAATAATTCCCCACAGTTCACCTTGTTAATTCATTTAAGAAACTTGAAGGTTTCTATCATATCTCCCCTTTTCCTTCTGGTTTCCAGTGAGTACATATTTAGTGCAAAAAGGAAAAAAGTCAAAAAGATTTAACTGGGTGTCACAACATGTCATTTAGATTTGAGTGCACAAACCTCGGTGAGCCAAGACAACTTGTAAAAAAACATAGCTCATGAAACAAGAGCTTGCAAGGTTGGTACAGCGTTTAACTAATAAGCAGAGCATCAGACTAACACTTATTAGAAACTTACAAAAAAGTTTATTGCACATCGACGCTTGTAGTAAAAAACAGCAACAACTTCTTGCCATCACCATACACAATTGTTTATTTATCGTCTAAGTCAGCATATTAAATCCAAACTGCATAAGATTAGGAGAACATCTGCGGCATAGAAAACACTGAACCAGTGCAAAAACATGCACTTCCTCAAAGACTGTTCAGCTCAAGATGCACCCATGAGACAGTGACATGCTAACACTTACATATCAACAATAGTCATCATCAGAGTGCTCTGATAATGACTATTGTCGATATGTAAGGATTAGCATGTCACATGGGTGCATCTTGAGCCAAAATTAAATTAAATTAAAATTGTAAGTCCCAGGCACCCTTTTGCTGTGTTCTGAGGGGACACCACCAAAACTGATTTTCAGCGATGTGACATCACCCTAACGGTGATAGCCTTTCAGCAGTCACTGTTATGACATGGAACCCAGAACTTTGACCACCCCTTTAGCTTATGTAGGTCTCTCTGTGTTTCCCTTATTCCCTCATCACTATCCACCCTCCCACATAGTTTTGTGTCACCTGCGAAGAAACACCAACTGTCCTGGATTCCTTCTCAAATGTAACTAATGAACATGTTAAAGAGGACCACACCCAGGACAGAGCCCTGTGGAACCCCACTTGTAACCTCCCTCTCTTCTGATTTAACCCCATTGATCACTATTCTCTGCTATCTATCCTCAAGCCAATTTCTCACCCAGTTCACTGTGGATGTAGCCACACCTAGCTCTTCCATCTTCTTGAGCAATCATTTGTGAGGTACAGAAACAAATGCCTTGCTGAAGTCAAAGTACAGCAGATCCACAACATGGCCCTTGCTTAATTCCTTTGTCCCCCTAGTCAAATAAAACTATCTGGTTGATCTGACAAGACCTTCCAGCCATGAAACCATGCTGTTTACTATCCTGGTGCTTGTTCTCCTCCACATAGTCTACTAGGTTCTCTTTGATAAATGACTCCATCAGCTTCCCTATGGTAGAGATTAGACTGACAGGCCTGTGGTTCCCTGGTAGATCCTTATCCCCCCACCCCTTTATGAAGTGGTACAATATCTGCCACCTTCCAATCACTTGGTACTTCCACAGACCTGAGTGAGCTGTTGAAGAGACCTACAGTACCAATGTTTTCTACAACTCTGCTGCTAGTTCATTGTGTATCCTCATATGCAAACCACCACTCTTCCTATGCCCTTAACCTCTACTAACTTATCTCTGATCAGTTCCCTCATTGTATTGAAGTCTGTCCCTCTAAAGTCAAGGACTTCAGATCTTGATTGTGACTTACTGGCTCCAAGAGACATTTCAAACCAAACAAAATTATGGTCGCTGTTCGCCAGTGACTCCCTTATTCCCACCACTCCCACTATCTCTGCGTTGGTGAGAAACACATTGAGGATTGCAGACTGCCTGTCAGGATCCTTAACTAACTGCACCAGGAGGCAGTTTTGGAAGGCGTCCAGCAATGCCTGACTCCTAGCCCTCTTGGCCACTGGGACATCTCAATCAATTTTTTGGCAGGTTCAGGCCTCTTACCACTACTTCCCCCTTTGAAACCCCTCTTTAATGTTCCTCCCCTGGTTCTCTGTCCCTTTCATCCCTCCTGCATGGAGCCCTACAGATCCCCTTCAAGTGTATTTGCCTTCCTGAGGCTGCCGTGAGTTGCACACATACTGACTCAGCCTCCCTGTTGCTACCTCTAATGCACCCATCTTCTGTGACATCGATGCACTCCTTAAAAAGGGCAACTCCTCCCCCCTACCAGTTCCTCTCTCCCTCCTGAACAGTGAATACCCAGGGACCATCATCTCCCATTATTATTCTCTGTGGCCCACATTTCCATTAAGGTCCACCTCAGTGTCTGACATCAGATCATGGAGCTCAATAAGTTTGTTACCTAAGCTCCTGGTGCTATGGCATACCCTCTTCCATCTGCCCCTACCCTAACTACGCTACTGTCATTCTGTTTTTGATGTTTTCTCCCCCTCCCTTGGTGTGGTCCTGTAGACATTACTGTGTTCCCTGTATTCTTTTTGCTACTACAGTTCCCTGGGTGTAGGGAAGTACTATCTAGTATTCCCTTTTGCTCACCATCCATCATGGTTACCCTAGACCTAGACTCCCCCACAGTCAGTTTAAACATCTGATATGGATGACAAACTTTTGCCCCAGCATGCTGGTCCTCTCTCTTATCAGGTGAAGTCCATTAACCTTTAAGTAAGGCCCAGATAACTGCAGACCTTTAAGCCTAATCTAAAAGTGTTTTAGTCAGTCATAAAGCATGCAGGGTTCAGCACATGGAAGATAATGAGCTGTTCTCAGCACCCAACATACAGTCACCAAAAAAAGATCCTGCCAGACCAACCTGATTGCCTTCCTAAAACAGTTTGCTTGGGAGATGGATAAGTACCACAGACTAGATGTAATCAACTAATACTTCAGAATGGCATTTGACACTGCACTGCAGGAACATTCATGAGGAAAGTAGTATAACATGGAGCCGTAATGTGCAGGAAGTTGTTAAACAGCTGGCTGACAGGTAAGAATCAGATTGGCAGTGAATGTTCAACATTCACACTGGAGGGATATTCTTAATATAGTGCCCCAGTGTCTGACTCTGGGATAATCACTCTAAGATATTTATTAATTTCCTGGAGGATGGGGTTAGCAGTAGGCTGCCAACATTTGCAAATAAGAATAGATTGACAAGTCTAGTGGATACAGCAGAAGAGATGATATATTACAGTGGAACTGTACACATTAGGGGTACAGACCAACAAATGGAAGCTTAGATTTAATATGGGGAACTGCAAGTTACTACACCTAAGGGAAAGAGGGGAAGGGATGAGGATTTCACACACACCAAGTAAGATGTAACAGTGGATTATCTGAGGAGAGGGGATAGAGGGATAATTTTGGACAGTAAGTTGAAGCCAGGCATGTTAAACTCCACTTGTGCAAAGCCTTGAAAATCATACATAAAATACAGTTCTAATCACTGCAGTACAAAAATGACTTTGAACAGATTAAGAAACTATAGCATATGATCACTAAGTTGACTAGTGGGTTAGGGATAAGAGTACTGAAGAGTGACTGAAACACTCTAATACTCAGATTAACAGTGTTCCAAATACTGTACTAATGAAAATGGACCATGTAGAGTATGGGCAGATGTTTGACACTGTGAGTGACTCAATACTAGAGGACAGCACCTCAAACTGATGGTGGTAGTAAATGGAAAATTAGAAAGCATTACTTTCTTACACAGGATGGTTAACATGCAGAGCAGTCTACCGAAAGATGTTATAGCTAGCACCGTTCAGACTTTCAAAGTAGGACTGCACAGATCCCTAAGGTGGAATGGCACTGAGGGCTAAATGTCTGGAAATATCAGGACAGCTTGAAGGCTATAACTGTATATGACCTGTAGATATTAGATTCACTCTACTGTAGATCTCTTGCTCAAGATTTCTTAGCTTGCATCACACATATAGAATAATGCAAAATATCTATTGTCATGTGTTATATTCTAAACTAAGTGATGAATTATTAAGCAGAACAATAAAAGTCAGTGATTTGAAATCAGCCAACCTTCACCACCTTTATATAAAGACAATTATTGGTAGCATATTTTAACTTTACACCCAGTCATGTTTGTAAAGGTTCATTAAGTCACACTGAAGCAAATAAGGGAGGTGATATTTCCATTCTTTGGCTAATCAGATGTCCAATTAAAGTTCATTTCTGGGTTTATTCTTCAGGAATAAATTAGTAAAATGAAATGGTTAGCAATGCTTTTTTCACTGCATTCTCTGACAGTCAGTTCTGCTTTTTTCAACCTACTTTTTTGCAAATACCAAACGACTTGTTACAGATTTTTACTCAACAGGGATTTTTTGTTTTACATTTGTTTTCCAAACAAGGGGTCAGTTGGTATCTTCAAAGAAGGTTTTCAACTGTGCACAGATTTATTATGCAAAGACTGCACACGTTTTTTTTCTGCTAACAATATCAAAAGTCAAATAACTGTGTATTTGATGGAACTTAGCAGAGAATACTGAATAAGGTAGACACATGCTGTTTACTTCCTGACCACCACAAACAAGGACATTAAATATATATTGGCCATATCAGTTTATATTTCCTTTTAAGTAGTGTAGCTTTCAACTGAATGGGCACTGTTCATTTATTAATTATCTGACAGCAATTATAGTGCAGCACATACACAGAGTTGCAAAACTAAAGCATTTGAAAACATAAATATGGTTTCTGAAATGGTTGTGGATTTTCCTGGCTGCTGCAGGACAGCTTTATCAGTTGTTGCCTGGCATTCCCAATTACACTGCAACAGACAGAACATTCAGCTTTTTTTTCCCAATTCACAGCTGAAGCCTTAGCCAAAAAGGAACACCAAATACAAAAAAAAAACACTAGAACAAGTTATTTATTTCTGCATGCTTTTCTGTTTAACTATAGTGAAGGATTGGTATTTGCTAGCTCACTGGACTGAAAACTCCAGATAATTATCTTATTGTCAAATCTACATTTGTTAGCATTGGACAGCTGTTTTGCTTATGCACAATTATCCTGTGTCCACAGGGCAGAAACAGTGGTTCCCACTTGCACCATTTGTGGTTTAATAATTATTAAATCTCTCCTGTTGCTCTTCACTGTGTTTGTTCACTTCTCATTGAGTGATGTATACAAGAAATTGATGGGCTTTATATTTGCCTGACACCAAACTGGAGAGGGAGTAGATGTGCTGAATGTATTTGCTACAAAGCACTTGCACAGCAATTAAATGTATGCAGCCATTAGTGCGGGCTCTACTAAAGTCAACGCGCTCATTCATCTGTGATGAGCACATTGACTTAACAGGCATGTAAACAATGATGGATCACAGTTTTTTTTAATTAATGTCTTCATGCTGAAAGCTTGTTAAAAAAAAGCACACAGAATTGTAATCTGTGTTTTATAGAGGTGCATATCTGCATTTGTTCTCCCTCAAGGAGTGTTGCACACTTAACAATGCCTACTTCTTTCATGGATTGTGATAAAAACAATAATTAGATTGTGAGGCCAGTTGAATATTTGGGCTAATGGTTGCTGGAGCATAAGTTTTGAGGTTTCCTACAGTGATTAGTGTAGAGCAGAAAATAACCCATCACTGAAATGCCTGATACTTATGGAACACTTGGGAAAATCAATGTCAGAATTTGCTACAGTATATGAATGTTCCTACAGTATGTAAATTAGAATTAAATGTAGCCTCTCATTCTACAGCTGTACATCCAGGGGAATTAGTGTACAATGATCTTTGAGTCTGTATATAGCATGACTTCACTTAGTGTAGAGTTAGTGTTATGTATAGTAGTACTATATTATACACTATGACTGGTCACTAAATCAGGGTGGTGTAAACGGCAAGTCAGCCCACCTACCAAATGAACTGGGTTCTTTATGTTCTCATCCAGTCCACAACTGCTGATCTGGGAATACAAGAGATGGTACATTTAGCTATACCCCAACCAGACAGTATGCAAAAACCAGTGTGGGAGGCAAATAGGCTGTAAGTGAACTGGCACTTTGAGGCAACAAGATGAGTGAGACTTGGAATGACCTTGGAGTAATGAATCTTACACAGTTTTCAAGTGAATAGATTGGTAAACTTTGCTGAACTGCTGTGTCAAGTAACAGAGACAGCAAAAAATAAGTCAAGTTACAAGTAAATCACAGGAAATAAATAGATCTAGATAATACTATAGGTAGCTATATATATATATCTCAAACTTTCACACTGAAGAAACTAAGCAAATCTGGGTGGGCAGGATTTGGGGTTTGCAGCACCACAGAAAATTCACAGATACAGCTGGAGTCCAAAATGCAAAGGCATGCAAAACAAACCAGGCTGGAAGCAAGAAATGCAAACTTAGTAGTTTACTGTGTGGCACAAAAAAAGGAGGACTGTTACCACAATGCTTTGAAACCTTGATTACATTCTTTATCAGGGGGCTCCTGATGTCTTGTTCATGAAAATAAAGTCAATTTTTGTCCCCAGTACTTTTTTCACAGAGCTGTTTGGTCCCCAGCTGCTGCCTTTGCTTGCTTTAAGTCTATTTACTCAGTTTCCCCAGTAACATTCACCACTCCCCCACTGTCGCACCACTGGGGATCCACAGTGGGTGGGATGCCTAGGGTACCGGCACTGTCATCCTTGACAGGTGGTACACATGTGGCTTTTCTTTTTTTTTTCATCCTCTGCATTCCCTCAAGGCTAAGTCGTGTGCAGTGATGCATGTGTGTGTGCTGACACATGCACATGTTACAGGTGCCTTCATTCATTGCTTTCTCACAGTGCTCACTTGCTGCACCACTCAACCTCTGGTAGGTGGTGACAGTGCAGCAAGATAATTTGCCCCCCTTCCCAGAAGGAGAAGAGTGCTCTGTGGGATGCTCAATCATCTTTCCTCCTGTCATCTCTGAGTGACCCTCATCATCTCCAGAACCCGGGTCACTGGCATGCCAGCAAGTGAGGCACCAGCACTTCAGCCCTCCACACCATTGGTCCAGCTGGTCCCAGTATGTTTTTGTCAAATTATCAACATGTATATCCCACCTGTAACTTGTGACTGGTCCTCTTTGACACCTTTATCAGCAACATAGGGGTAAGGATTCAGGGCAAGATACTGTAGTCCTGTTTGCCGATGAATACTAACCTCTGTGACTAGATGAGTAGTGAAGAGGATGCCTAAATTATGAAAGAGGACCTGGTTAGCTGGAAAGGTGGAACAAAAGACAGTTAAGATTTAATGCCAAGAAATGCAAAGTGATGCACAATGGGCAAGAAATCCTGACAATGTGTATAGAATTGGGGAGGTAGCAGTTGATAGCACTACAGAGGAAAAGGACATGGGAGTTACAATTTCAGACACTCAGATGACATCAGCATAATCCAGTAGGGTGATAATTATGGAAAATACAATATTGGAGTACATGGGGAAGGGGAATGCCAACAGAAAAAAGGAGGTGCCTCTACCACTGTTTAAGTAACTAGTTCATCCTCCTCGGAAATAAGGTGAGCAGATTTGGAGTCCACATCTGTAAAGGACTGGGACAAAGTGCAGTAAGTGCAGTGAAGGGTAACCAATAGGACCCAGGGACAGCAGGAAAGGATATACAAGGAGAGGTTTGCAGACCTAAACCTGTACATGCTTGAGGTGAGAAGTGAGAGAGGAGGTATGATTGAAACATAAAATTACCTTCAGCGGGTAAATAAAGCAGATAGAAGTAAATTGTTCAGACTGAGTTGGAACATAAACACCGTGGAAAACTCCATGAAGGTGTCTGGGGGGGAGGGAGCAAGTTTATAAGAGATTCCAGGAAGTAATTTTTAATGGAGAGGATGTTGGAGTGGAATAGGCTGTCAGAGGAGGTGATCTGCATGAAATCCATGAGGGCATTCAAACAAGAGTAGGACAGAGGAAGGGCTTGGTAAAGATCACACCAGAAAGCAAGAGGTGAAGGGGAGAGTGAAGAGGCTCTAGGGCTCTTTCATGCTACATTTGTTAGGTAGGAAGGCACAGAGATGATTAGCCAAGTGAGGGAGGGGCTGTGGACCTGGCCTACTTAGACTGCAGCAAGGCATTTGACACAGTCCCATACAAAAGATTAATAAACAAGTTAGCCAACCTGGGAGTGGGTCCCAGGATGGTAACCTGGGTAAAAAACTAGCTGGCCAACAGGACGCAGAGGATAATATTAAACAGAGTCCACTCCAAAGAAATGGAGGTTTCTGGCAGGGTACCGCAGGGTTCAGTACTGGGACCAGTCCTCTTTAATGTCCTTATAGGTGACATTGTGGAGGGACAAAAAGGAAAAGTATGCCTCTTTGCAGATGACACAAAGATCTTCAACAGGGTTGACACACAAGGGTGGGTGGAAAGGATGAGAAGGGACTTGGCAAGGTTGGAAGAATGGTCAAAATGTATGGCAGCTTAGGTTCAATGTAGAGATGTGCAAAGTACTGCACCTGGGAAACAAGAACCCGATTGAAGAGCACACAAGGTGGTGGAGAAAATAATGATAATAATGGAAAGTGACCTGAGGGTAGTCATATCGGATGACCTAAAGGTAGGCAAGCATTGTGCAAAGGCAGTAAGGAGGGCTGGGGGGATACTGGAATGCATAGGGTGAGGCATCACTAGCAGAAAACAAGAAGTTATCTCTCTGTGTAGATAGTTAGTGAGACCCGATCTGGAGCACTGCGAACAGTTCTGGAGACCCCATCTCTGCAAGGACATAGGATGGAGGCAGTCCAGAGGAGGGCCACTAAAATGGTTCAGGGTCTGCACCAGAAGTCATATGAAGAGAGAATAAAAGAGCTTACTATCTATACCCTCGAGGAAAGGAAGGAGAGGGGGGACATAATAGAAACTTTCAAGTATCTCAAGGGAATCAACAAAGTCCAAGAGGGTGGCATCTTTCAGAAAAAGAGATGTGCAAGAACAAGGGGGCACAATTTGAAGGGGGGGGGGATGACTCAGGTCAGGGGAACTGTGAGGATGTATTTTTTCACAGAGATGGTGGTGGATGCATGGGACAGCCTTCCTGAGGAAGCTGTGGGATCAAAAACAGTGGGTGAATTTAAGATTGCATCAGACAGACATAAGGCAATTCTAGTGGGAGGTAGGAGGAAGTAGGCTGTTGGTAAAACTAGGCTCTCCATCTTATCAAGCAGGTAGGGAAATGGGCAGACTGGGTGGGCCAAGCAGTCCTTATCTGCCGTCAAAGTCTATGTTTCTTTGCCAATGGATGATTTTCTGCTAGCAGATTCTATCTCTCTCTATATGTTTCTGTTGTGTATATAGAATTAGTAATCAAGCAATGTAGAGTTCCATTAATTGATTACAGTTACAACTTGAGATTGCAACATGCAAAAATCAAAGTACCAATGAGACTGAGCCTTGGTAAGCTGCCCCAAGCAGAAGCAGTACCCCACAAGAAATGAGATGTGGCATTTCAGCTAGGTTATACTGTATGAATAAACTGCTTTTAACTCACTTTAGAATACTGTAAATGAAAAGAATTATATGTACTATTTTACAGATCACACACTTCAAGTGTTTGATTACAGTGCGCTGTGTCACCCGTAGTGAGAGGTGCTATACTACCCTGCTCTCTTAGTCCTAATTACTGTCATGGAGAGTATGAAACACATAAATGGAAATACCGTGACTGAGGATGTAATTCTTATTTTCATTCAGAAAATTCCAAAGAGCAAGATTCAGGACCTCAGGTAAAGACACTGAGTAATAACATTGGGCTTAGATTTTCAACCCCCCCCCCCCTTGCAATGCAGGATGTGCGAAGCAGCCACTTGTGGCAAACATCTGGTGTACCAGGGACACTGCACCATACTTTGGTAGCTGGGGTGGGTCCCACTGCCAAAAGTCTCCAAGATAGTGCACGTGGCCCTGTCCAGTGAACTTCTAATGAAGCACAGAAACATAGAATCTGATGGCAGATAAGGATCGCTTGGCCCACCTAGTCTGCTCATTCCCTACCTAATGGATAAGCTGCAGATCCTAGTTAACCAACAGCCTACTTCCTTCTACCCCCCACTAGAATTGTCTTATGTCTGTCCCATGAATTCTTGAATTCCCCCACTGTTTTTGACTCTATGACCTCCTCAGAAAGGCTGTTCCATGCATCTACAACCCTTTCTGTGAAGAAATACTTCCTCACATTACCTCTGAGTCATCTCCCCTGTATCTTCAAATTGTGCCGCCTTGTTCTTGCACATCTCTTTTTTTAAAAGATGCTACCCTCTTGGACTTTGTTGATTCCCTTGAGGCATTTGAAAGTTTCTATCATGTCCCCCCTTTCCCTCCTTTCCTCGAGGCTATACATCTTAAGCTCCTTTAGTCTTTTTTCATACGTCTTTGGGTGCAGACTCTGCTCCATTTTGTTTGCCCTCCTCTGGACAGCATCCATGCATGGGTGGGAAATGATGGAGGCTGCCAAGCACTGCCTACAACAGTGTCAGTCAGCAGAGCAGTAGCATCCAATGCATTGCAGGCAAGAACAGTCATCCCACAGTGCATAGCTGTGTTGGATGTAGAGCTGGTGCAGGCCCAGTCTGGTGCAAGGGACTCAGCGTTGCCGCAGCCAGCAAACAAAAATCAGAACTGCCATAACTTTTGATGCACACTACCCCTTGCATCAATTCTGCTCAACACAAGCACTCTGTGTCATTTTTGGGGCATTGAAAACTGAGACCATTGACTCTGATCCAAATATAAAGGTATAACCACAAACTGTTCTGCATAAGGGACCCAATTCCGGATACAGTAAACTATTATCTACTAAAAGATGTAGTTCAAGATCAAGTTTGTTAATCAACACAGTTAAGTGTCATGACAATACATTTTAAAAATACAGACACACTTATAAAAAATATAAAAACACATTATAAATGTCAAAGCTTTAAAATACAGTTTCTTTCATTCTCAGCTGTCCACAAAAAAAATCCAATCAATTTATACATTATCGCATTATTTGTTGTTTTCATGAGCCTCACCTAAAGTTTAGATCTCAATTCTCAAATGGTGGATAAGAAATCTGCCAAAAATAAGAATTATTTGTGGTCCAAAAGTGAACAAATACAAAGAATGTGGCATAAATTTTCCCTCCCTCTGATATGGCATAAACAGATATTATCATTATTATTATAGCAAGATCTTAAGGCATTACTTTCATACAACTTTAATCAAAAAGATTATAATAAGTCTCCCATATTGTGGTGCCAGAGGAAGAGTAAGATAAGGTTTAAGCACAGTTTTTTTCTTAAATTGCAGAAACAAGGGGGAGACTTTCTGATTATAATGTGCTGACAATTTTTCGTGTGTGACTTGATCTTTAAGTCTTTTGAATATACCAGTAAAGGGTTCTAAGGGTTGAAAAAGAGAACAGATATCCCAAGGCATTCTTATTTAGTATGCTGCACTCATCTGTTTGCCATGGTGAAAAAAAAGTTACACATAACTAGTAGCATTTTTCCTCCAACAAGCTCTCAAAAATTTAGTAGATTTGTTCAACAATTCAACCAGAATTTCCAGATGTTCCAATCCACCATTTTTCTTGCAAGAAACTGATCAAGCTACGGCCTTATTGCTGAGCTACAGTAGGTATAGATTTTAAGAGTTGCAAAATAGCTTTGTATGCAGAAAACAATTCAATTTCTAGATATTCAACACTACCCATGTCCCAAATCTCACAACCATGCAGGGCAGATGTTTTAAGTTTGGCATTAATAACTTTCATTGCTGCCTTAATACACTTTCCTTATATACATAATTAAAACAATGTATCCCTCCCATACTTTGATGCGCTTTACTTTTACAGTACGTGTGATGAATGTTTATTCCATTTCAAATGATCTGAAAATCTAAGATACAGGTAATTATGCTGGGAAACATTCTATAAGGAAATGCCATTCAAAAACAGCTAAGGATTAACAACACTCCTACCCACCATTATTGTTTGAGATTTTGTTCTATTAATCATTCACTTTTTTATTTTATACTATTTTCTCCTTCACCCCTGGCAGGCTCTCTTTTGTGCCAACACTCCATCCCCATCAACTAACTTCCCCCTGTGGCAGTATAGCAGGGAATCCCTCAACCCTCTGAACAATGGATCCAGATCTGGAAGGCACCTGGGTCACTAGTGTGGGGCCTGTAGAGGTTGATGATCATCCTGCCAGTCAGGGTATTTTCCACCATCCATCTCTTCCTTTCATGTCATGCCATCACTGGCCCTCCCTGTATGGACAGTGTCATTGGGATGTAGTCCCCAATGGGATCATTGGCAAGCTCATGCAATACACAGCTTGGTGCATCCCTCCCTTCCAGCGTCCATACACCCTACCATCTACACGTCTGCAAGTGACGGTGGTACGGCAGGACATGGCATCCTCCCCCTGAAAGTAGGACAGCATCCTCTGCAATCCTCAGTCCTCCCACCTGGCCAGCCCCCGATGACCTAGGCTCATTCCCAAACCCAGGTCACCAGCATCATGAGCGGTAGTGCTACTGCTGCATCAACAGATCAGCACTAACATTTAACTTTGATGAATTACATACAGACTCAAAGTGAGTTTGTGTTCATTGGAAGACCCAGTTTTGATGCAGACATCAGAACTATGTCATCTGTATAGGTGAAATAGCCACAGTTGATACTGAACAGCTTAATATTGTGAAAGTCTGGGTTACTTACATTTTCTAATAATGAACTAATATAAATTTTAAATCATATCAAAGCCAATAAACTAACCTACTTAACTCATCTGTTAGTAACAGATTTGTCTGATAAAGCACCTTTTAGTGAGTAACGGACTTGCTCCCAATTGTCTGACTATAGTTCTCTGCTAATTGATATAAGATGCATTGGTAGCCATATTCTGAATAATTCTTTGTAAAGAATAATTCCTGAAACTGTATCAAAAGCCTGGGATACATACATAAGGGGTAAACATAAAGTATTTTTTTGAATAAGGTGTAATTTTCCTTAAGATGAGCCAGAATTGAGGCACTATCTAAGGTAGACCTACCCTCTCTGAACCCAAACTGTGATTCAGACAAAATATTTTGAGACTATAACCACTGAAACAGTCTATTTAGGATAACACCTGTATTTTTGTAAGTTATTGACAAGCTGATCAGCCTATGGATTAAAATATCCTTAACTGAAGTTTTAATTTTGTATAAATAGGTACAATAATTGTTTCTTATCAAAAATAAGGAACCTTATATTCTATGATTTTATTGAACAAATGAAGAGATGGTAGCTCTCCACTAACGATTATTTTTATAAATGTCTGTAGGAATAACATCAAGCACTGACTCCTTTCTTAGTTTCTGTCAGATTTCTGACAATATCTAATTATTCACCTGATATGAAATATTGGATCATTAGTTTCTCGTAAATATGGTCTGACTGATCCTTCTGCTGAAAGAATTGTAGTCCTAAAAAAATAATTCCACTAAGAAGGATAGATTTGCACCATATTAGTACTATCTCAGTTTTCTGTACCTCTGGCTTCCAAATTCAAAAAGTTCCTACTATCTCAAGAAGAAGCCACAGTTCTCAAGCCTAACCATTTTTTCTTGATATTTATTGTTTTCTTTATTGGGCATATTCATACACATATTTTCATCTTTATTAAGATAAAATACAAAAAAGGAGAGAGCATGAAATCAAGGGTAAAGTTACAAAAGCCAGTTTTTTTTACACAACAGCAATAGAGTGTAACATAGAAACATATACGATTATGGCCAAAAAAGACCAATGGTCCATTCAGTCTGCACATGGGTCTCTACAGAACCCCATGAGGTGGCATCGATCGGGGGTTGCACCCTTCCCCAATGGTTATCCTACTCCTTCCCCAGCCTTGTGTGGATAATATAGTACAAGCTAGTGCAGATAAACAAAATGGTTCACCTAAAATGCAACTAACCCATGTACATTCAGCATGTCTCAGCCTTCTTCAGGGACCTAAGTCACCTTGCAGTCATGACCACGCTATAAGGCCCCCAGTGAACTCATTTGAATAGTTATATTGCTTCAAAAACCAATAATACTTCAAGGTCAGCAATAAGATGGGACACCCATACACTTGGTGGCAGTCCATGGCAACTTGTCAGGCTACAAATACCAAAGTGTCAGTGCAAAAGTGAACAGACACATTACTGATTAAAACAGAACCAATGCTCTAAGGGGGTGGAGTGTACCAAAAGATAAATTAACACATTTTAAAAACATACATTATCATTTTACAGCATATATTATCATGTTTCCAAACATCAGTATTTCATCAAAAGTTCAAATCAGGAATCAGAAAAAAAAAATCACAGATTTCAAGAACTAAGAAAAACAGAAAAAGATGAGCAAGAAAGAAAAAGAACTAAAAAGGCAAGAAGAGTGGCAATGTATTGATGGAACATCTGGGTCACAAATAAAGGAATTCAATCCTGGTAGAAGTAAAATTCAGTCTGAAATGATAAAACAAATTGATATTATAAATTAGGTGTATAATCCAGAATTTTATTTAGCCCTTTAAGTCTAAACAGTCCATCAAAATATTCACCATGATTCTCTCTTGAGTAGTTTATTTATTAAGATGCCTCAAATTCATAATGGAAGTGTTTTCCCCTGTGTAACTAATTACCTATTCACATTAGCTCTACTGTCTCAGCAAACATGGTTAAAACAACTTCTTTTGGGACACATAAATGTTTTCTCCAGCTATATCTCGTCCCTGCTTTACACGTATCTTGAATTCAATCACTTCCTTTTACTTACACAGTAAATTTGCTCCATCATTATATTATCACATTGTGTAATTGATTAATTAATAATTGCCAAAGCAATGGGTTATATAAGCTCACTATAAGTCAACTTGCCTGTATATTTAAAAATTAAGGTCAAATGGACACAGTCACTAACCATGTGTTGCATCCCCTTCTCAGTGGAAATATCTATAAATGATAAATTATTGACCATATAAGATCAATTGCTGAACAACCCTCGGGGCCAATGATGATATAATCAGTTGAAATGCCCCATCCATTCTGTGGTTTAACACAGAAAAATTATACTTTAGACATTACTGTAATTCTATAAGGTATGACCCTTCTTTTGATGTTTCACTACATTATCTTTCATTTCACTATTTAGAAGAAGAGCTGTATTTCCCATAGATTTTACAATTTCCCTCAGCCCACTTGAATCAAAAGATAGTTGTGTACCAACCCTGGAATCAAAGTCAATCATAATTATTACCTTCGCTTTTGGGGAAATATATTCTACTTTTTCCAGCAGAGAAGTCAAATTAGAATATAAGGAGGGACTATAATATTTAGAATTTCTTGGCAAAATATAAACATTAATTATGGCATACACTGATTTTCTGCTTCAGTTTTCAGACCTAGCAAATTAGAAACATCATTCTCTCCTATCTTTGCAACTTTGAAATGCCTGTCATTCTCAACAGCATTTAATAAGCCTCTACTTGGTCTGGGGCCTTTAGCCAAATGTAAAGCTTTCTTAAAGAAGATAACAAATGGCAATGTTATCTGTTACTGTCCATGTTTCTTACAGAGAAATCATACTGAATGTTTGAAAAAAAGGCAGTCAAACTAGTCACTCAATTTATTTTCAGTTCCTGAAATATTAAAATATAGAGATGAAATTGTTTTCACTTATCTACATTCAGTACTGCTTCTTCTAGTCAGTGCTCTCTCTGCTGTAAAACCTCATCTCTATTAATAGTGGGACCTTCAGGGGCAAGCTGTAGCCATAACCCATGGCTCCTCATTCTCCAAAGGCAGAGCTGGTTATTCTTTCAATATATCTGCAATTTGAATAGTGCTATAAGCAAAGAAATAATAGGCCCCTTAAATAAGATTTTCAGCATGTCACTGAAAACCAGCATGGTACCCAAGGACTGGAGAACAGTGATTGGGATCCCTATAAATGGGAATATGTCTTGCACTGAGAACTACAAGCCAATAAGTCTTACTTGCATGGACAATAAAATTAATACAATTCCAAAGTCCATTATAAAAGATAGATTGTTAAGGTTCCACGAATTTCCAACAACATGGGCACAAAACAGTATTGTTTCAATGAATCACCCATCTTTAAAATGTCTGTGAACATGTAATCAGGGAAGAAACAAAACAAGGAAATGCACTTGACTAGGGTGCTTAGGATATATGGCATAAATACAAAAACAGATAAATCTCACTCTCACCACCTTTGTATGGAAAACACTGCTCTCAGTTCAATTTCTTGATCCCAGTTTTATTGATGTGCAAAAAAGCAGACAAAAATACCACACCTTGATGCATTTCAGATAGTATTCGTTTCTCAAAAGGCATGTTCCATACAGGTAAAAGTCACATTTTATACATGTAACAATGTGATGTCATAGGAGAACGTCACTGAAATACATGACACTGATACAATACAAAATTGCAAAATTCTATAGTGCAGTAAATTCAATAAATATGCAACATATAAAAGATAAAAATAATCAACCACATTTTAAAAGAAGACAAAAGATTATTTTTTCTGAAGTGGTCTGGGCAAATGAGAGGTTCACAACTTCAAGAGAGAAAGTAAGTCATCCTGTTTTCCTACGGGAAAAATCAAACAAAGGGATTAAGTACAAGTCACATATATTGAATCACATTATATTGTTATTTTGTACTACTTTCTATATTTTATTAAAAGCTATGTTTGATACCAAAAGAACTAGAACTTCTAAAGTGTTCCCATATAAAAAGAGTGACTGCCTTTTAATCTCAACTGTGGGTCACTACTGCAGAAACTGTGGTGATCCTGATGCTGACCACCCTAAAAAATAAGAACAAAAATATGTACAACTAATTAATCTAAGTACATAAAAACAAGCCTGAAAACTTCAAAACAAATATACTATTTTATGTACTGCTTCATATCAAAGCTTCCATTTAGCCCTGGGTATTTGCAGGCTCCCAGGGTGTATAGCCAGAAGCTCTCTCTCTCTCTCTCTCCCTTACGCAACAACTTATTAAAGTCCTCCCCTCTTGAGTTGGTGCAAATGTTATCTATAGCTCTGTAAGTAAATCCATGTCACTGGGGTCATTAAATCAGACACATGTGACTCAGAGAAATATTTTTTAGAGAAGGACCAAACACCACCCTAAACTGCCAGGTACATGCAGGAGCACATGCACCAGCAGATATCAAGGCATCAGGGTGGACAACTCAAACAGAAACAGAAGAAGAAATCAACATATTTATGCTCTTATTTAGTCTGACCATATTGGCCTCCTGTACCGGTTTCATTTTATAATAATTCCCATGCATGACTTTGTTTTTGCCTTAAGAATGATCCCCTTGATTACCTCCCATTTTTTCTCTATACTTCTGATACTGTCTGCTCTGGTCAATGTGTCTTGGACCAGCTCCCTCATCTGGTTGAAGTCTCCTTTTCTGAAATCTGAGACTTCAGTTTTTGACAGGTGCATTCTAGTAATAAAGGGCATCCTGAACCAAATGGATTTATGATCACTGGATGCCAGTGGCACCCCTACCCTCAGTCTACCCACCATCTCATAGTTGGTGAGCACCAAATTGAGAATGGCCACCTGTCTAGTGGGTTCCTTAATCATCTGCACCAGCAGGCAGTCTTCCAGTGTATCCAACAGGGACTGAATTCTGGTGTACCTGGCAGCTGGAATGTCTCAGTCCATATCAGGCAGGTTCAGATCACCCACCACCACTTCTGCCTTCATCACTACCCTTGCCAGCTCTTCCCCAAGTTCCCTATTGCTCCCTTTCTCTTGTCCTGGAAGTCCATATATTACCCCCACCTGTATTTTCTTTCCTGAGGGTGTTGTGAGGTGAACCCACAGTAACTCTGTTTCCCTTGTGCTTCCCCTGATGTGTCCATCTTCACAGCCTCTATGCCATCCTTGACATATAGGGCTATGGCCCCCTTTGACTTTCCAAATATCCTGTCTAAACAGTGTGTAACCTGAGACTATAGGTAAAAAGCACAAACACTGTGGCTCAAGTCAGCTCAGAAAACTGGAGCCCCGCTACAATAAATCCAATGTGTACAATAAAGAAAAATGCAGGCTCTACAGATATTAACGAAGAACAGTCCACAAAGTTAGGACACACTAAAAACTGCTTTTTATTTTTTTTTAAATGCAGTGAAAACAACTGCTTTGAATGAAGGTATAATAAAGTGGTAGCTAAATATAAGTAGATTTTTGATTAGCTGCTGATGTCTTGACAAAGCATCTGATTGCGATGTGAAACGTAGACAAGTTTTTTGGGGTTTAGCTACCACTTTGTTGTACCTTCATTCAAAGCAGTTCTTTCCACTGCATTTTTTAAAAATAAAAAGCAGTTTTTAGTGTGTCCTAACTTTGTGGACTGTTCTTCATTGATAGCTATAGAGCCCGCGTTTTTCTTTATTGTAACCGGAGACTGACAAGTACCAGTCATTACTCTCTGTTGCCCAAGTTTCTGTGATTGTTAAGAAGTCTGTCTCATTTTCTACCACCAATGCCTGGAGCTCACAAAATGTATTACCCAGACTCCTGCAATTAAAACAGGCCCCCTTCAAACTAGCTCCATATCCTCTTTGTCTGTTTTGGGATCCTATATCTGCATTCCTTCCCATTCTCCTTGCCTTCTTATTATTCCTTTTGCTTGCAGATCGTGAGAGCCTTCCTGTCTTTGCCTCTTCCACTACTCTTTTTTTGAAACTTAACTTTATTTTTACCCACCTTAATTCTACTAGTCCCCAGCATAGTGGAGCACTATCTAGGTTTCCCCCTCACTCCTTTTGCCATGGTTCCCCTAGGTTCAGTGTCACCCAGAGTCAGTTTAACTGTTTAATGTAGATGTCAAACTTCTGCCTCAGTGTGCTGGTCTCCTCTGTTGACTGGTGGAGACCATCACCTTTGAAGAGCCTCCTGTCTCTTTAACCACCCATTTACTTCCTCTATCTCATTCCTCATTACTCTATATTCCCTCCCCATGCTCCACACAGGGATGACCTTAAAAAGGCAAGGGAAGATGACTGTGCCTGCAATCTGTCCCCTTGCCTCGGAAAGATCTGCTACACTTGCTCTACAGGCTGGTTTGCTTGACCATTCGTACCAGAGTGTACCAGTGCCCCAAACACTCCCTCCCTCTCTGCTCTCCTCCTTATTCTGTCTATGTCCTAGATGGCTGATGCCTCATGAGAGCACCTGGCTACCCCCATCCATCTCCCTTTCTAAGCCCTTCATCATAGACTCCTTAACCAATAAGACTCTCCTATCCCAGTATAGTGGAGCACTATCTAGGTTCCTCCCTCACTCCTTTTACCATGGCTCCCCTAGGCTCAGTGTCACCCAGAGTTGGTTTAACTGTTTAATGTAGATGTCAAACTTCTGCCTCAGTGTACTGGTCCCCTCTGTTGTTTGGTGGAGGCCATCACCTTTGAAGAGCCTCCTGTCTCTTTAACCACCCATTTACTTCCTGTATCTCATTCATCCTTACCCTATATCCCCTCCCCCATACTCCACACAAGGAGGACCTTAAAAAGGCAAGGGAGGATGACTGTGCCTGCAATCTGTCCCCCTGCCTCTGAAAGATCTGCTACAATTGCTCTACAGGCTGTTTTTCTGGATCATTGGTACCAGAAGGTGTACCAGTGCCCCCATCACTCCCTCCCTCTCTGCTCTCCTCCTTATTCTGTCTATGTCCTGGATGGCTGATGTCTCATGAGTGCACCTGGCTACCCCCACCCATCTCCATTTCTAAGCCCCTCATCATAGAATCCTTAGCCAATAAGACTCTCCTATCCACTTTCTTCTTACTCTCACCCCTGGATGCTTCTAGTTTGTCATTCTCCTTCCCCTGAGGCACCAAGAGCCCCCCCCAGTGGAGTCAGGTACCTAAATCTCCTCCAGGGATGCAAAGCAATTTGCCATGAGGATGGTGTGGTGTTGATGAACCTCTGTGACCCTTCCCCCTCTACACCACTCTCCAACCCCAGACAAATGGGACTCTGGTAGAGTGGGGGAGTGAGCTATGGTCTTCAGATGAGCTGGTGCTAGAGGAAACATAGTTCTTCTCTCACTGCTACCAGCTGCACATGGAGCTCTGTAAAGGTCCTGCAGAAGCAACTGTGGCCCCCTTCTCCAGACCATAATCTTGGAGAAGAGCACCCTACATTCCTTGTGACTGACTTGCTCCCTGTTAAACCTAATCCCTAGACTGAGCCTTATGATATCTCTTAGACTTGCATGAAATGCTTTAGCAGAAATGATCAGTCAGCTTTCCTGCTTGGTGGACCCATACAGAGTAACAAACTGCATGATCACCAACAGAGAACAGATGTGAGCCATCAGCTCATGCTATCACTGCCAGTCACAGAAACCTGTACCAGTATTTGACAATGTATGCTCTTGTTAAGATCCCTCTGTACCCTTTTGATTGTAGATCCATTAGAGTCAACAAGCAAAGGCAGTTTGGAAAATGGCAGTATGCAGAATGCATAAACAATACCAGAAGGGAGGTAATTTCCATTTTGTTTAGTTTTGTAATTCTCTCCAATGCATATGTATGTACAGTGCTGCCTGAGTAAACTGTACATCTCTTATTGTTAAGGGAACTCCAAGTGAAGGCATTTTAAAAGGGTAAAGTGTTTTCCTTGATTGAAACCTCAACCCACAGATGTTTAAAAATACAGTAGTCATATAGCAGAAAGACTTTTATTGAGGATAGACCCTGTAACAAACACTACTGTAGGAGGCAATTGGGGGAATGGATCAGGCAGAGCTAGGGTACAGGGAAATGAAGACCTCAGAGTTTGTAAAAACTCAACACAGTGCAGCACTTATGTTACGGCTTACTGCTTATGGCTCACTGTTTTGGCAATGCTGAGTGAAGGCAGTTAAACAGATTGAATCAATAGATACAGTAAATGATTAAATGACAATTAAATGACAGACAGAACATACAAAAACTACCTGTCTGTTCTACTGTATTATTACCCTCAAGACTTGTCACTGTATACAGCAAACTATTGAACCTCGCTTAAGTGAAACCCCAGTTGTCCAAATTTCTTTTTATCTCCTCAATGACATTCGCATCAATGGGGTTTTACTGTATTCTAAAAGTTAAAAAAAGTGGAATGCATCATGTGTGTGCAAATCCTTCATGGGAACTGTATAAAGGCATCTCTTAAATAGGCACTGCATTATGCTGGTCATGTCCCTGCTCAGACCTTACTACAGGCAACACACACACACACACACACACACACACACACACACTAAATATACTGTAATTATAGATTTTAAGATCTATACAAATACTACACATAACAACAATCTTGAAATGCCATTAATTGGAGTCTAAAAGGTGCTGAGAGATGCCTAAACAATGTTTCTCATTTTGCATTATATTCATAGCACAATAATAGATGGATAAGTATCCGAGCACAATGATCGCTAAGGAAGTATTCAGTACAATATACATAGAATAATTATAGATTATAGTAGTGCATTATTTACAGAAAAGCAGGAAGGAGTGCTAAGTTCCTATCTAATACAATTTGTGTGCATACTAGTGTACATACAAATAGCTCGTGGCATTCATAAGAACAGTTCAGGTGGATCTAATTCAGGACAAGTGACTGATAGTTCCAGGATTCATTACAACAAACAAGTGACTTTAAGGTCATACTTTATGCTAATTGCAGGTACAGAACTTAATGCTATGCTTTTCTACAAGTGCTTGAAAGTACCAGGGCTCACTATGCTGGTGAGTTTTAATGATTTTTGTAGATTGTTCCAGATCGTGGTGATGACACTGCTCATCGCTGCTTTACCATAATGAGTGGCATGTTTTGGGACATCTAAAAGAATATAGTTGCTTTTCCTTAATGCATAGATACAATGAAACAAAAAGACAAGGTCTGAAATATATTGTGGTACATTTGGTTATTGTTTTCCATGCCCAAAGATAAAGAATTTTATATCTCCTTGCTGTTAGGGATGACCACCCTACTGTAGTGTAACGTAGGCAGTGGTGAGTTCTAGGTGCTGAGTTTGTGATGAATCATAGAGCCCTGTGATAAAGCACTTCTGGTTTGTTTACAGTGGCTTGAACAATAACTATTAATCAGATCTGTATAATTCAATAGAGGGAGAAAGGTAGCCTGCACTTGCCTCTTCCTAAAATCCATTGGGAAGCAGTTTTTGTTTCAGTAAAAAAAGCCTAGTCTGAGTCTTAGTTTTTTGCAGAGGACTTCATTATGTGTATTGAATGACATCCATCTATTAAGACATAATTCAAGATATTTCAGATTGTCCACCTCTCCAAATAAATCCCCTAATAGTGTCGTTTTAGTGTGATCAGGGAATGTAGCCATAGTAGCAGTCAGGAAGAGCATTATTTTAGTCTTTTTAGCTTTGACTGGAGTAGATTTAACTGTAGTTGATTAAATGCACACTGGAGATCATTACAAGCAATAGACAAGGAGGGTGTAGATATAGAAAACACCGTATTGTCTGGTATTCAGTGATAAGTGTGAATGGGGAGGGCTACCCTCATAGGGGCGAGTACAAAATGGTGACATACAGGACAGAGACAGTCCTGAACTGGCGACCATCAACATCATGACTGTACAGTTTGGTGATCATTAAAATACTGACTGTACAGTTCAGCGATTGTCATAATGGTGAATATCAATGTCAGTGAATGTGATGTGGGTGACCTGCATTAGGGTGAATAGCCCAAAATGGTGACTCCTGTGCCACATGCCCTGGCGCTCATGCCCATGCAACCACACTGTAAAGGCAGGCATGAAGCCTGCACGGCAGCACAGGATACACAGCCCCCCGTACCACTACAGGAGCATTCCCTCTGGCCCCAGATGCACCCTATACCCTGGGAACAGCTTTCTTCCCCCCACATTGTGCACCCACCTGTGGCCTCCTCAACCCCCCCAGCCAAACAAATGTGAAGGTGCATGACAGTGGGGTTGCCACCGTTGCAGCACACAGCAGAACACACTCGCCACAGACGCAGCTGTGGTGTGCTGGGGCAGTGTGTCAGGTTTGAAACCCACATGCTACAGCCCCAGCAATACACCACCGCATACAGTGACAAATCACTGCAGTAGAAGACCATGGGAGAGCAGGCCCACAGCAACAGACAGTGCACTGCAGCAAAAGAAGGCATAATCACTTTCCTCCACATGCCTGTCTCAATTCTGCCATCTGGACCGAATGGGCATACCGCTGATCACCCCTGCTACAAATACCACATTGACTATAGGGGTCCAGCCATGCAGCTACACTTTTTTATGCCAAACCTCATTGGGGGGACCAGTCCACACGAAGGGATGCACATAGGTGCAACACCACATGACCCCCTGTTAGTTTAAAGGGGGCCAATGTTGAAATGCAAGTGCTCAGTCCCAAGAGTGACTTGCAGGATGGACAATGTCAGGTTTCTCACAAGTCAGAAAGGAAAATCGCTCCTTGGGTACCGGGGCTTTAGCTACCGCTGGGACAAGGAAGTGAAGAACAAAGCTTACTGGAGGTGCATGCAGGACCATAAACATCACTGTCCTGCACACGTGTACACAGTGGTAGACCATGTGGTCTACACTGGGCAGGCACACAACCACAACCCTGATGTGGATGAGGTAGGGGTGCTTGAGAGATGCCTAAATAATGTTTCTCATTTTGCATTATATTCATAGCGCAATTACAGACAGAAAAGTATTTGAGCACAGTGACTGCCAAGAAAGTATTCAGTACAATATACATGGAATAATTATAGATCATAGTACTGGATTATTTACAGAAAAGCAAGAAGAAGTGCTAAGTTCCTATATAATACAATTTGTGTGCAATACTAGTGTAGATACTAATAGCTTGTGGCATTCATAGGAACAGTTCAGGTGGATCTAATTCAGGACAAACAACAGATAGTTCCAGGATTCTTTACAACAACCAAGTGACCTAATGGTCATACATTTATGCTAATTGCAGGTACAGAACTCAGTGCTATGCTTTTCTACAAGTGCTTGAAAGTACCATGCATGATTCATTGGATGCATGTAGATGTGGTAGTGCCAGTGGTCTACCTGCTAATGTCAGCACGGAATGAATGGGCATACAGTCAGGTTTTCAGAGAGGTTCCCAGGCTTGTGGGTGGGGTTCAGCCGAAGACAGCACTGCTCAGTTTTGATCGGGTAGCCTGTCATGCCTTCAGCAGCACCACTGAAGGCACTTCACTCAGGGATTGCTTTTTTCCACTTCTGCCAGGCTGTCTAGCAGAAGGTCCAGCAGACCCAGAGGTGCATGACAGGTATTCCAAGGAGAAGCTTGCACTCCAGGTCAGGATGCTCCCAGCCCTTGATTTTGTACCAGTGTGCACAGTGGAGGGGCGTATGGGGAGCTCCTTGACCAGCCCTTTTACCATGCACATGAAGAAATCCTCTGCGTCCAATGCTTGAGTACCTGGAGGTGATGTGGGATGGTTGGGCTGTGGGCAGGATGACCAGCAGGCACTCAGTGTTCCCCAAGATCACTTGGAATATGAATGGGCCTACACTTTCTGGACTGGCATGGACCAACAATTCCATGAAAGGCCGGCATTGAGGTTTCATCACCAAGCTTGGTGCCAGCAGCCCCAGCATTTGGCAGTTCCTAGATTTCCTCAGGGAGGAACAGCACCTAAGTGAGGTTTGTATGGAGCAGTTGCTCTCCGGGGCCGGCACTGCTGCCAAGAAAAGAATGTACCAGGAACTCAGTAAGTGTCTCAAGGCTGTTGTGGATGAGTATGGGAAGTGTACCACACCCAACCACCTGCAAGGACTTGCCTACAACTTTCAGCTGCAGGTGTAGTTGGGAGTGCCGCTGGCTGGGTGGAAGCCTCTGCTCCACTGTCAACCCTGTGGCCCCATCCTCCCTGTCCACTCTCCGCCACTGAGCAGCATGGTCCTGCCTAGGGTGTTGTCTCCCCCCCACTACTTTGTCTATACCAGGCCCGGTGTCCCCAAACCTGTTGCACCCTGCCTCCCACACCTGCCATCTGTGTGCAGCCATGCACTGTGCGTCTGTGCCATCCACACCCATGGTGCTGGTGCCTCTGGCCATTCCTCCTCCTCCTCCTCCTCCTCCATCTGGAGCAGTTCACAGGACCCCCCATCTTTGTTGTGCCCCCATCCTCCATGTGTTTTGGTGTCCCCCCCTCATCTATGTCCATTGTCCTGCATGTGTTGTGGTGGTGTCAGTGTTTTATTTCTTTTTTTTTTTTTTTTTAAAGTGCTCCATTCACCATTTTGACGTTCACACCTTTTGGGATCTGCCGTTCTGACTTTCTGTGAATTGCCTGTGCTGTTTTGCGGTTCGCCCTTCTATATTCACCTTCAACACATAGAACCCTATCATCCATATAGAAATGGAGCTAAGCTGTTGTGATGTTTCTATCTAGATCATTAATATATTGCACAAACAGTAGAGGGCCTAGGAGTGAGCCTTGTGGTACTCCTCTAGGTAGTATAGTAAATTAGGAGAGGGCACCTTCTACTCTGATGTGCTGGTGTCAGCCCATGAGGTAATTTGAGAATCATGGTAGTGCAGCTGACTCAATGCCTATATTCTCTAGCTTGCATATTATTATATTCCTATCAATTGTGTCAAAGGCTTTATTAAGATCAAAGAATACAGCTCCTGCTATCTGCCTTTAGTCCAGGGCTGATAACCCATCATTGATGACTTTCGCTAAAGCTGTTGCAGTACTGTACTTCAGTCTAAATCCGGATTGCATGGGATTTATGTGGTTAGTAACCTCTAGGTATTCCCTTAGTTGAATGTTAACAAAATGTTTCTACAAGCTTGGTCAAGGTAAGTAGTATAGAAACTGATTTGTAATTATTAAAGTTGCATGCATAGCCTGATTTGAAAAGAGGTATGATAAATGTCATCTTTCATTTTGTGGGAAATTCTGTTCTAGAAAGAGATAGATTAAAAAGGTGTGTTATAAGTGCCTCAAGGAGATGATAGCTAGGTTTTAGAAATAATGGATCTAATCTATCAGATGCAGCACTTTTAATTATTAGTATCTAACCTTATTAACGCATCTTCCCCCTGCTTTTATGTGATGGTCTGGAATGTGAAGGTTTTTCAGTAAGTATGAGTAGTGCTGCTTTCAATGTGGGGGACAAAAAAATGTGCTGCCAGAGAATTATTGAAGGCAAGTCCAGAGGTGACAAAATGGGAATTTAACTCCTCCAAAATTATCTGCTGATCTGTTATTAATTTGCCTCATCACTCAATTTTGATAGGGAGAGAGGGAGTTGATTTCTGGCCTTCAATATGTTTTATTGCTTTTCAGAATTTAGCTGCTTTATTTGTCTAGTTATTCAGTGTATTCAGACAAATGGGCATGGGGTCATGTCACCACAAACAAAAACAACGCGGCAAATAAATGCTGCAAGGAAAACAGTGGACTTGCAAACAACATCGGGTACAAGAGTGACCCGACAGCAAGAGTGCAGCCCAATTAAAAACAATGGGACTTCTTTATTTCAGGGGGGGTTTACCCCCCAGACTTAAAATAAATTGTGGACTTCAAGGATGGGGAGAAAATCGGGAAGGGGGGTTCTTGTTTTTTAAAAACAAAAAAGTTTTAGCAGAAGACCTAGCCAAAACTGAACTATGGTCCCAGGTTTCCCTGCTTCACCATGTGCTGGTGCTCTAGCCACTCCACCATGGTAGTGGCTCAACCAGGCAACCCAGCACACAGCTACTTAATCCCATCCAGTTGAAGCATAGAGCAACAGAGGTAGTGGTAATTCCCTACTGCTATTATACGCCTGTCGCTCTAAATGCTTTCACTCTTTACACAGTGCGGTTCTTGCAGTACCCTTCCTGGTGCTCTGTTTTGACCTGGTACCAGATAAAAGTTAGATTTTGTGTCCCTTATAAGTTTAGTACAGAAGCTTCTCAGTTGTTTAAAAGCATTCCATGCAGCTTCAGATTTTGTATGCCTTGCTAAAGCCCAGAGTCTGTCCCTTGTTCATAAAGCTTTTATTTTTTCCCCAAGTCTACTTTGAGCCAGGGGCACAAATTCTTTTCTACCCTCTGTTTTATCAGGGGAGCATGATTGTGTATGATACCTAACCATAACTGGTTGAAATGCCCAATTGCTTCATGGATATTGGGGGCAAGATAGAACGGCTGCCAATTTAATGCACTCAAATCAGCCAGGTAGTGAGATGTGTTAAATTTTGTGAATCTCCTTTTAAAAGTGAATTTTGCATGAGGTTCTTGTTTAAGTAGACCTCTGACACAGGCTGCTATATCATGGTTACTGATTTATTGTGAAATATAGCCACAAGGGGTGAACTTGTGAGGCCTATTGGTCAAAGTAAGGTCTAGAGTGGCATTTTTGTTTGGGTTTTTTAATATTTGGTCTTGTGGGTTCAGAAATTATTTGAGCTAGCCTGAAATCGTCACTTAGATTTCTATAAGATGTAAGATTTTTGAAAGTTCCAATCTAGATTAAAATCTCCCAATATTAATGTTTCATTAGGGTGCCCATTTAGGATATTATAAATATGCTTTAGGAATTCTAACCCACCTTTAGGTGGCACATGGCAACTTATGATATTAATAGTTTCAGTAGCTGATAATAAAACTTTGATTGTTAGACACTCAAAATTATTTTGGCATTGATTGGGAGCTGAATTCAACTGCCTTGAATTTGTTATTAATATAAATAACAAGACCTCTATTCTAGTGCATACAGTTAGGGGGGAACCATGATTAAGGTGCTGTAATGTGGGCACTACAACAAGCGCATGAGTGACAGCTGTGGTTTTGATTTTATGCACTCCACACGCACACTGTGTTGGGCATCAACACAATTTCCTTTCCGTTCATGGCATGCCCACCCTGGAGAAGGTTATCTTTATTTTTGGGTGGTGGTGGGGGCGGGTGGCGGAGCCCCAAGCAAAACCTGACTGTTTCCCAGGACAGCACTTTGGCATTCTAACTCTCGGGAGGCACAATGACAGCTGTGGTAATGCCAGGCAGCATATTGCCTGTACCCTAATCAAGGTCTTCCAGATTCCTGGTGCACCAACATGGGTGAACCCTCCTCTAGTGGGTCCATCCAAGCAGAAGAGGATATAAGAGGATAAGGTGATTTTATTGTGGGATAGCGTCCCATTAAGCCATGTTTCTGTGATAATAAGAATATCTAGGTTTGTGTGAGATATCCCAGCTTTTACCCCATCCAGTTTTTTGAACAGGCTATATACGTTAGTTAAGATGAATTTCAATCCCTTTAGAGATAAGTCAGTGGGGAATGCAATGGGAGAAAGTGGGTCACTATAAAGTTAAATTTTACCTGAGCAAATCAATAGTAGCAAGATTCATTTTTTACTCAATTGGTATTTGCTATGATGCATACACTCTTGTTTTGTTTTAGCTCTTGATATAGAGCTACAGGTGCTAACAAGGGAACTCTTGGTGTATGAGCCCCTAATAAGTATTGTCACAAACACACTCTGCAGGTCAGGCCTTCTGCTCCCACAGTGCCAACCTCAGAGTGCAATAGTGTGAACAGGTAACAAACAGGGTAAATCTCCTGTCTCTTTTTTGGGTCTGAATCACTTGAGTTCTGGAAGGATTCAAACTGGGAACCTTATGCTAGCATACCCAATTAACAGGCTCAGATAACATTCTCTTCGGGGGGATGTAATATAATCTTTCATCCAAGTGCACCTAGCCAGGTATCCAAAATGAACCCTTACAACTCTATATAAGACCTAGGTATTTCTTACATTTTTAAGTGAGCTTAGTAACACATTCAAGCATTTTAACAGCTGTCGGCCTTAAACACAGGTTCAGCACATTACATGCAAAATAACTGAGAAAAGAACAGGCAGTATTTTTAAAGAAAATGTTGTTTACTAAAAAATGGTAAAACAGGAAAAATCAAATACAGAACAATTATATCACAAATCTTACAGTTGTATAGAAAAATGGGAAGTTACAGAATACAAACTCCTACTACAAATACTTAAAGTATTTCTTATCTAGATGTTACCCTTTAAGTGCTTTCAAAAGTTCAGAGAAATCTTTCTCTCCTTGAGACCAGAATAATATGTCACATATTCCCAGATGCAAGACCCTCCCTTAGAATTAATTCTTCATAATTTTCTACAAGGAGGTATTTTCAATTATTTAAACATCAGCAAAAAGCCATTTTCCAAATATGACAGTCATTGATCAACAATTTCTCTTAGATGTCCCTCTGCTGATTTCCTGTTGCTAGAGAGATCTCAGGGTTTATGGCTTCACACCAACATGCAACCAGATAAGTCTCTTCCTGCATGTCATAAATGCATCCAAGGGAGTCAACTTACAGAGGTCAGCAGCAGGTAATAAAGGATAATAACATGTGTCTCTAGAATGATATCTTAATTAATGGTTTCCTCTGGTCTTTTTATAACATCCTGTGGTTTTCCTCACACTGACATCTTTTGTGGTCAGAGGTCAAGTCTTTCCCTCACTGCCTGCTTGTGTGAGACAATCACATACTATATCTTTATATTGCAAATATCATACATATAACCATAAGCAGATGGCAGAGTGGAACAAGTATCAGTGAGTGCACCAAAACTGGTTGTACAGTGGTTAAATAGTTTGCAATTTTTATGGTATCTATGCAACACTTAGGGACTGGCTTCATAGGTAGTAGCTGGGTGTCAATTTGCTAGAAGAGGAAAGATTGATCTTGATCAAGGGGTTCTCCTAAAAAGCACGAAAGCAGTAGAGTCTCAATTAAAATGTTATCCATGTTTTGGGACTGTCTAGGTTTTGGCTGTGCTTAATGAGATGTGATGTGACAGCGTCCTGAGATACTGTGGATAGTACTTTGTAAAATAATGAAATAAAGTCAGCAGAATTTCAGATAGTTCACCTAGTGTGAGAGTATGGCTATGTCTGAAGAACTGAATTTATTTGGAAGACAAAGCTCAGGTACATGTAAGGGGCTCCTACTAGTGAAAGGTAGGCAGCAATTTAAAAAAAATAGTTCAAGCATGTATTAAATAGGATGACTAGCCGAGTTCAATTTTACAGGCCAAAATATAACTCCTACTTGTTTAATGAGCAGCTGACACCTTCAGGAGAACTTTAACAAAATGCAACATTTGGATACAGTGGCTTGTATTTCATATTAGTTCTGTATTCCTCCTCCACAATATTTATTACTGATGTAATCTGCAGGAAGACAGGATCTCTGCTCTTGAAGAGTTTGTCTATTCCCGTTGCTTTCTCCCTACCTGAGGTCATAATGCACTGCTTGTGACATCACAGTTACTCCCATGGAAACAAATTGTGATGTCCCAACAGAGGATTATGACTTGAAGCAGGGAGTAAGCTACAGAGGCAGATGAACTCTAATGGATAAAGATCATGTTTTCTTGCAAATTTCCTCTGTAATAAATAATGGGGAGGAGAAAACTATAGAATGTATATGGGAAGCAAGCTGAATTGTACTTAAATATAATGTTTTAATAAGTTTTCTTTGTGGCACCAGCAGCTCTTTAAACAGATATGCTTCACATGAATCCAATGTTATGTGTGTGTAAACAAACATACATTATTACACATAGAAATTTTTATACTGTAATTCAAACTCAAAAGAAAGCATTTTCAGCACAAAGCCATGCATATCACACAAAGTAATCATTTAAAAACAGTATAGTGTTGAAATAAACCCATATGTCTGACATGTACACAAACCAACCAACCTGTTACACAAAAAAATACATAATACATTATAGCAACGCAGCAGTGCAGCTATAGTTAGGATTTAGTAGCCACTTCTGTGTTAAGCCCAAATTTTTGCAGTTTAATAACTTTGCAACCGTTCAACCGATTTGCCTGAAATTTTGCATGCACTGTCTGCTACCATAGCTCTCTAGATCTGGCAAGTTTTGTTCCAGTCTGATATGCCATTATGGAGCTGCAGAGTGCAAAAAAAGTGCAAAACAACCCTTTTTTGAGCCATTTTTGGCAAATTCTTTGATCATCTCTACAGCCTGAACAGTTTCTCCATTTGATCTGAAATGTTTAGGGTATATAAGGACTAGGTCGGGGAAGTGCCTTTTGAAGGTTTGGTGGAAAAATATTATTCCATTCAAAAATTATTAAAGTTTAAAGTTTCCCATTATAGCCTATGTGAAAAAATATGTGTCAGGCTCAAAAGTACTTTTTACTTTTGTGAAAGCACTTTTTACTTTCACAAATGGGTTTGGTACTTTCATGCTGCCACCATCTTGTTTTCAGTTAGCAAGGTGAAAAAAACATTGTAGCTCAAAAAATACTGCTCCTAGGTAAACACCAACAGTTGGGTTTACCTAATTGGGGCCCTAGAAACATGACCCTAGCATTAGTTTTTCGCCATGATATCCAGAAATATATTTTTTTAGTTTTTCTGCCATCTTAGTGGTGGAGCTTTTGCAAAACTTCTGTGGACTTTCGTGAAAATCTAGTATCTATAATGGTAGAACTTTCACAAAAGTGCTACAGTAATTCCATGAAAGCTCTCCCTTGTAAACCAATGGTACTTTCACCAAAGTCCACAGAATTTCATGGAAGTACTGCAGGTAAACTGCCCCAAAAGCCCAGTTTCTTTGCCACTTCATAGCAAGAAAACTGTTAGGACGAGGATCACGTGATGCAGACTCCTGAGTAGAAGCTCCTCCGCTAAGCTCCTGCCTCCCGAATACAAATTCGTCTTTTATATCGTTAAAACCTATCTAATTCCTCTGCTTGTGATCTCCTCTTGTGTTTAAACATCCTGTGCTCCAGTTTTGGGTATCAGAACGGTAAATGGAGGCTTATATGAAGAAAGCCCCACTGAAACATACCCCCCCGCCACTCCTGAGAAGGCCTCAAAGAAATCCCGAGCCTCGAGTGGCCCAGACAAGCCTGATCCTTCATGTCAAGTTGAGGATCAAGAGCCTTTAACTCTTAACAGGTTCTTGGAAGAATTTAAACCATTTTGTGAAGAGATGAAAGACATGGAGACTGACTTGAAATCCCTCTCCAGAAAATTGGATGAAGTTTCTATCACTGTCTCGGATAACACTGCCCAAATAGTCTCGATCGAGAGAAAACTGGAAAGCCTGGATCCTGAATTTCTATCAACGAGACAAAAATTATCTCTCTTAGAAGCTAAATTCGAAGATTTGGAAGGCCCGTAGCTGAAGAAATAATGTTGTAATACTCGGGCTTCCAGAAGGGGAAGAGGGCCAGAATGCAGTAGTCTTTGCGCAGAAGCTGGTAGACCGGGTTGCTGGTCCCTCTCCCTCTGGCCCAGTGTACACGATAGAGAGTGCTCATCGGTTCCTGCGACCAAAACCCCCACCTGATGCTCCCCCCATCCCATTATCTGCCACTTTCTGAATTATCTGGGAAAAGCAGCATTTCTTGCAGAAAGTCAAAGCCTTACAGGAAGTCAGATGGGAGAAGGCGAAGTTGAGAATTGCTCAAGAGATCCCTGGCTCAGTTCGTCTGAAGCGGAAAGCATTCCACGCTATTGTATCTAAGATTATAGCGGCAGGGTTAAAATTCAGGATGGGGTACCCAGCTTAGTTACAAGTCTCAGTAAACAGCTCTTGGCTTAATTTTGAAGATCCTGAAGCTGCGCTACTAAGCCTTAAATCAATGCTGCCAGATTTGTTCCGGACGACCTGAGAGTGCCTCTGGAGTATTGGGATTCACTGAGAGCTGCTGAGTGAACTGTTCTCGTTTCTTCCGTGGAGAAAGCTTTTTCCAATGACAGAGTTCTGCTGTGTTTATTTTCTCAGTTGGAACTGGGCTACTAGTATACAACCTGACTGTTACCATTTCCATGCCCTGACCTTCTGGTGTTAATATTGTTTCAGGGTGAATCCTTTTGGGAGTTCTGACGATGGTGCATTTGGGACTACATTCTGGAGAATACTACATGCTTAGTTACTGGGGGTGGCATACGGGGGAAGGCTTTTGGTTAATGGCTTCCTGATTAGATCTTATATGTTAGTTTTTCAGGTTTCAGAGCAGTTTCGGGCTTTCACTGTGCTTTTGGCAGGCCGGTTGGACTGGGATATGACCACAAGAGGGGGCGCAGTTTGCCCAATTAACATACGTCTGGGTGATTTTGAGTCGAGAGGGATCTCTTTCAGTCTCTATGCCATTCCGGTTTCGCAGGGGGTATTTTGGAACCAGGGGTTGGCAACCCCTGGGTAGTCACTCCTAGTTGTTTTCTCATTTCAGGATCTCATTTTGGCTGTCATCTTGTTTCTCATTTTTTCATGTTCTCAGTTTAAGATTGGGGCTACCCCTTCATACTAGCTTCTCCCCTGGCTCTGGTATTTGGTGCAGTTTTCTACGGGGGACAGGCATTTTTCAATTCTCATTTTGGTGTCACGTGGTTACCTGCCATACTCACGTCTCTTATAGCTTGTTTCCCTTTTTTTTTTTCTAGTTCTATTGGATTCACTATCATATGTCCACAGGCACTGGAAGCCCGAGACCGCTCTTTAGGAATTAAGAGGTTGTCAATGTAATTCATAAATTACTTCTATACCTAGAGATATGTGGGTGTTCATTAGCAGAGGATATTCTCGGGGGGCGGGAGGGAGGAAATGACCCAGTGCTGTGCTAAGCATTGCTTGTGACAGATTGGGGGTTGGGAGGGGGTGGGTGCTAAGGTTCTTGTTGGGGGTGGGGATGTACTGGGGGCTTGAAGTTGGGCTTTGATGGGGGTTAGGGTGGTGGGAGGGCCTTCAGCAGCAACAGGTAGGGTCATTTTTTTTTTTTTAAGTTTATTAGTTTAAAGATAATACAACCAAAAACCATAATGATTAAGGTAACAAACCAGTAAACCCAAATCAACCCCTCCCACACCCTCCCTTTAATCAATATAATAAACATTAAGGCACATCCAAGATTAAGACAACATAAAATATCTATTTATCAATCTATGTGCCAAAAGATAAACCCCCACCTCTCCCAAGGTGCACCCACTAAACCATAAGCTAACAGTTCTTAACATCTGGATATCACTCCTATTAAACAGCCCATCTACTATTCGGATTCACCATCCAAGTTATACTAAGGAAAACATGACTTAATATCACCATAAGTCGGTATACTGAGATAGCAGCTATTACACTATATAATGTGAGGGTCCAGGGGTTAGGTCACCATACTTATCCTAAGGTAAGCAAAGAGACTGAAGCTTACCCCATCTTCTATAAAATGAGTCCATATGGTTCTTATAACTGGCAATCAAATTTTCAGACTGAAGATATGACACCAACTCCTTTAGCCAGTCCGCATAGGATAGGACCAATTGATCCTTCCAGTGCCTTAAAACCAACTTTTTGACTGCCATAGATATCAGAGCCATATGGTACCTACGCTCCACACTGTCTATTGGAGAAAAATCACCCAGTACACAAATTCCTGGGGAGAAAAATCTGCTCAGACCCAGAAGGGGATCTAGGGTCTCCCGGATCAAAGTCCACAAAGGGGCAACCTTGATACATTCCCAAAAAATATGAATTAAAGTGCCCTCATCTTGAGAGCACCTGAAACACACTGGGACAGGAATCAGCTTATGTTGAAAAAGCTTGACCGGAGTAAAGTATAGGTTATTAGCAATATTGTATTGAACTAAACGAAACCTGTCCTGCATGTGATACCTGTGTAGGTTAGGCCAAAAGGATCTCCACAGTAGTACTTCCTCGGGAAGAAGTTGCATACAGACCGGGGGACCACCCACCTCCTCCCCAGCATTAAAAGTCAGGAGGTAGGAGTATATCTGCGAAATGGAGTGGGGTTGGGACGCCAGCAGAATAATATTGGAGAAAAAGGGGTGAACTGCAGATTGTTTAAACACCGCTCCAAACTTACTGTTCAGCAAATGCCGGAGCTGAAACACCTTGAAAATCTCTCGACTTGGGATATCAAATCTGGTTAAAATATCACTTGATGTGAGAAGCGAAGCCTGGTTGTACAGATGCTCAACCCTAGAATCTTTAAGTTGTGGGAGCCAGGTTGTTCCCAACCAAGAACCCCTAGAATAATATTAGGGTTAAGAAAATCTGCTGCCCTAAGTCCGTATAGGTTAGAGATCCGAAAGACCTAAGGCATTGAGCCCAGACTTTAAAGAAGTTGCCACCGTATCATCCAAGATCAATTGTGAGAGGGTTTTGGGTAAGATAAGGAAGTAAATATATCAAATTTAAGCTCAGAGAGGAAAGCCGATTCTACCTGAAGCCAAATTGGGGAAGGGCTTCAGGCTCCAGAGAACCACCTACCCAACTTGGATAGGTGAACCGCCCAGTAATATAACTGAAAGTTCGGAAGTCTTAAGCCTCCTTTATCTTTGGAAGTGACAGAGAGGCGTATGAACATCGCACCCCTTTCCCTCTCCAAATGAAAGTGGAAAACAAACTATGAAGCTGCTGAAAAAAGGAAAGAGGAAGCCAAAGGTTGGTAAGGTTCAGTGGGTAAAAAATCCGGGGAAGAATGTTCATCTTGATAATATTAATTCTACCCCACAAAGAAATAGGAAGGGATGCCCAACATTGCAAATCTTGAGTAATCGAGTCTCTGATCTTAATTAAATTCAATTTTTGAGCAGTAGCGGATCCGTAGAGAAGTGGATCCCTAAATATTTAATTGATTTGGAAGCCCATCTCATACCAAAAGAAGAGAAACATCTCTTAAAGATATAATGATTTAAGGAAAGATCTCACATTTCAAATATTTAATTTATAACCGGAGAGGAACTAAACTGTTTGATAATGCTCGAGGCTAGTCTAATGATGCTACCGGTCTGACAGATGTAGAAGAACATCATCTGCATACGCGGAAAGAACTAACTCCCGATTATGCAATCCGACCCCTCTTACCCGAGGGGAGGACTTAAGACTAATCAATAGGGGCTCTAAGTATAAATTAAATAATAAAGGAGAGAGAGGGCAGCCCTGCCTAGTGCCGGCAAGAAGACTGAAAGAGAGGGATAATACCCCATTGCAAAAAATTTTTGCAGAGGGGCATCTATAAAATACCAGAATCAGGTTCAAAAAGGAGGTCGAGAAGCCCATTTCTCCTATGACGGTCCATAAAGGTCCAATCAACCCGATCAAATGCTTTCTCAGCATCAAAGAAACTAAAACTAATGGCTCCGAAACCGATCGGGCATATTGCGAGATATCGATAAAGTCCTCAGATGGTCAGCTGCTGATCTTCTGGAGACAAATCCTGCCTGTTCAGGGCTCAAAAGCTTCATCCAGACCTTTTAATCCTCTCAGCAAGTATTTTGGCTAATATCTTAACATGTAGTTCTAGAAGAGAAATGGGACGGTAGCTAGCTGGGTCAGAAGGTCCTTATCCACTTTAGGAATTAAAACTATAGTGGCCTCAAACAAAGTCGGATCAAGATCCACTGCAACCGGAAGGTAATTATATAATTTAAGCAAAATGGGAAATAAATCTTTGGCAAAACCTTGTAGAAGTTAAGCTGGGAATCAATCTGGGCCGGTGCTTTGTCCGGAGCCAGAGGGCAATAATGCTCGGACCTCTTCAGCTGAAATAGGAGCCAATAAGCTCGCTTGTTGGGCCTCCAGTATACTCGGGACACCAATACCTTCTAACATAATTGCTGGACCTCAGCCTCGTATGAGATGTCGGGAGAGGATGTAGAGATTGGAATAGTATTCCTAAAGATCTGAGCAATCTCTGGCGAGGAAACAATACTTCAGATGAGGAAACCAGGGAGGAATAAGCCTTGAACCTTCTATCCTACGTAAGCACAGGGCCAATAATTTGCAGGACTTCTCACCAAGATCAATGTATTTAGCCTGTGTCCTAACAAGACAATATTCTATCTTTTCTTTCAGAAGGTTCGAGTATTCAGTCTTAACTGAAAGGAGCTCTTTAAGGTCCGAAACCGAAGAAGTCGAGGAGTACCTACCTTCTAACTCCCTAATCCTACCCACCAACTCTAACGACTTAGCCAGCCGGGTTTTTTTCCTAAGGGAGACCATCTTGATAAGGTCACCTCTAAGGTAACACTTTAAAGCTCCCCATATCATGTTCACTCTGGAGGTGAGTCCATATTATCAGCCAAAAGAGCAAAATTTTAGCTCTCATCTCCGAAACACAATGCCGGTCCTTTAATAATTGTGTATTTAATCTCACATGAGTCTCAGAATAATCAGGACTTGAAGAAAGGTGTAACCAAACCAGCATGATCTGACACTATAATCGGCTCTATACCAGATAAAAACACACTCGGGAGAAAGGATAAACTAACTAATATCATATCCAATCTTGATTTAGTGCCATGTGACTGGATTGGAAAAGAAAAGGCCCGACAAGATGGATTGGCAATACGCCATGGATCACCTAAACCTAACATTGAAACCATTTCACAGAGAGCCTTCTGGGCCGGGGAGGGCGCACGCCTGTCCAGGGGCTCTCTATCCAATGATGAGGGGAAAGGCACATTCCAGTCCCCCCCTAACACATATTGAGTTGGCAAAAAACCAGTCAGTCAGGATTACCTCCCACCGGTCCGTATACCGAACCTAGAACTACACTCACTCCGTTCAAGCTCCCTTTAACTAGAATGAATCTCCCCTCTGGTTCTGAGCATACCAAATCCATGGTAAACAAGACATGTCGTTTGAGAGAATCGCCACCCCTTTACTAAAATGAGAATTCCCAGCCAGGTAAACTGGGAAAACCCAGACCGAGAAAGCAGCTTAGCTTCATCTCTGCCTAAATGTGTTTCTTTGCAGAACAAATGTCCGTAAGGAGTAGGAGCAATGATTAAAACCTGCAGGCGCTTGACCGATCCCTGAGCCCTCTCACATTCCAGGATGCTATTTTGGCGATACTCATGGCCGTTTAACTTATCTCACAGCAATTGGATATCCAGAAAATAGCCCAAAACATACCATAGCAAGGGTGCACCTCCCTTATAAAAGTTCGAAACCCCATTGCACAAACTTCCTCCCTTCCCTATACAAGCATACCCCAAACCGGACGGAATATTAGATGCAACATCAACATGTAACCCCCTCCCCATACCCCCCAACCCCAGATTCTAAAATGATTTAACAGGCTAACCATCCTAAAAAGGCCCCAGACAGGACTGTTGTACTCAATGCTATATTTAACAACATAGACCTTCCCCAGAACACCCCAAAATACAAACCCCACAAAAACTATGTACAAATGGGGGTTCGCACAGCCATAGACCAAAAAACAATCTAATACTCCAAATTACGAACCCACCAACCCCAAATGCGAATCTCCAACCCCCCGGAGCCAAAAGGTGAAAGCAAGATGTTGTCAAAAATCCAAACTCCCTCAGCATGGATATAACCCTCATAATTATCAACCAACCCCTACTATCAGTTGGCCCAGGGCAGAGATTAGCTACCCCCCCCACGGCTCGTGATCCCACATCCAGCATGCAGATTCACCAAGCCCCCATAGCGCCACCGCTCCCCCACATACCATTATTACAAGGAGTTGAGAAACCTCAGAAAGGGTATAAGGGAGGAAAACTGATAGAAATCCTAAACCTCCCAAGCCCCAGTATCAGCCATTCTCTAGGTGGCCTTCCCAGACAACCCACAACAGACCTCTCACACCTCAATAATCTAATAGGTCACCTACCAGACCATCTCCAGATGAGGAAACAGGAAAATGCCAGCACCCACCACTCCAGCAAGGACAGTAAAGGTGGCTCCTCGGGAGAGTAGTGATTTGCGGTTGCGTTCCAGGGGCCCATATTAGCGCTGTACCATTACTGGTCCGCCTCCCAAAAATTCCTCCGGAAACCACTCCCGGAAAAAAATGTCGCACCAACATCATACACCGCAACGCTGGGCCGACTACGCTGGAACCCGCCCAGACCTAGCGGACCATCTTGCCCACTCACCCGCATCCATCCAGGGAAGAGCCCGTAGAGAGGGTTCAAACAGCCAGACCAGACCAGAGGAAAGACCACCACAGGCACAGCACAAAGGTAGGTGGCGAGAGGGATGGGAGAGGGTGACACAGAAGGTCAGGGGATGTCACCACGACCAACAAAATCAAAGACAAAACATACTAAACACAAAGGGAACATTAAGAACAGGCATTAATACAGTCTCCAAGTCTTTGGGTAGTTTTCAGCCGGATCCCTTAAACAGGTCAGGCAGTCTGCTAGTAAGCCCTTGTGGGCCGCCCAGGGGTGTTGAAACCCGTGGCTGAGCCTCCTACAGTCACTTTTAGGGTTAGGGGATAAATCATTCTGAAAGGTATAGCTGCTGCGATGAGCTTCTGGACTATTTGGTGGTACGCTGCCCTCTTCTCCTGTATTTCTTGGGAAGGTCCTGGGCAATCCGAATCTCGAGGTACCCACAGAACTTCCTTGAGCTCTGGGCCTTAGCATACATGCTGCCTTTCCAGGTAACTTAAAAATTTGATAATAATTGGGCGGAGGGGCCCCAGCTGTAGGTTGAGGGCGCAGCGAACGATGAGCCCTTTCAAGATGGTATAAGGCATTTATGGGAGACGGGCCCACTATCTTCACAAAAAACTTGCAAGAAGGCCATAAGGTCTGGGCCTTCCTCCATCTCTGGAAGACCTATTATAAGCAAATTATTTCTACGGTTTCGCCCCTCTAGGTCCTCAGTCTTGAGTTGGAGTTTCTTCACTTGTTGCTTTAAATCAGCTATCTCCATTTCAGCCCTGGATCTCAGTTTTCAACAGAAGCCACCTTTAACCTCCACATCAGAGACCTTTTACCAACATCCCAGAGGTCGCCTGTAAAGATTTAAGCCTCTGTAAGATCAACAAGCAGCCTTTCCAGAGGTGCAAGTTCCGGAGGAATTTATCTCGATAGCAGCGAGGGCTGAGGTGTTTTATCACTTCCACGATCCGGCCTAGCTGGGGCCTGGTTTCCTCTGTTTCTTTGCTGCCTTCTAGGGGAAGCTGGAGGAGTGTGCTTGGTGAGGCCTGCTTTGAATCCACCTCCATCACGCTCCGTTAAGGCTTAAAAGTCCAATACTAGAATTCTTATCAGTAGCAGAGAGTTACAGCACTTACTTTTTAGCTTTATTGCTAAAGAAAACGCATCTAAATGCACTTAAAATTGCAGATTAGGTGGCCACAGGGGGGAGCTCAGGATTTCAGCTGCTGCTCAGATGGATGCCATCACGTGACCTCCAACAGGTAGGGTTAGATTACACGTGCTATATACCCTGAGTGCAGGGCCGAATCTATTAAACCTAGTAGTCTTTAGTATGTGGCCAAGGAGGTGACTTTTGTAACTTGGAATGGTAAGGGAATCAGGAAAAAATCTAAGCAATATCAGGTTCTTAAACATTTAAACCTATTACACTCAGATAACTTTCCTACAGGAATCGCACTTATTAGAAATGGAAGCCTGACAAATGAGGAGACAACAGGTGGGGACGGTGTATGAGGCTCAAGGCTCCTCCAATAGTTGTAGGATCATGCTTATTATTAACAGGGGCATTCCCTTTGTTTCTACACAAGTCATCAAGGATCCTGAGGGTAGGTTCATTTTAGTTATAGGTACTTTCTGGTCAGTACCATTGTAAGTCAGTACCATTGTTACTGGACAGTATATACGGCCCTAATGCAGATGATCCTGGGTACTTCATGAGACTTATAAATATAATCCTGCCTTTCCTTCCTATAAGGATCATTCTGGGGGGTGACTTTAATCAAGTCATAGACTCAAACCTCGACAGGTCAGGTGGTGGATCGGGGGGGGTTTCTCCAGGTCAGAGGGCTTTTAGAGACCTACAAGATCAATGCGGGCTCTGTGATGTCTGGCGTGTCCTATATCTGGATTCCAAGGAGTTTACCTACAGGTCATTGGTGCACGGCTCGCAGTCCCGCATTGATTACATTTTCATTTCTCAGACTCTCTTGCCTGGGGTCAGGACCTTGTCGATCCAACCTGGTCCTGTCTCTGATCATTCCTTGGTGTTGTGTAAACTGGCATTTCAGGATGTTTTAAAGAGACAGACAAGATGGAAACTTAATGATCAATTGCTTAAAGACTCTAAATATTGTAAACTCATAAGGGAACATATTGAGGCCTTTTTTTTGTCCAACGCTTTAAACAGTGCAAAACCAGACATTATATGGGGGCCTTTTAAGGCCTACATGAGAGGTATTCTTATTAGTATGGCGGTGACTAGGAAAAGAGCTAGGGAGAGGGAATTACTATCATTATTATCCCAAATTCGGGTACTTGAAATTAATGTTTCGGTCAATACTACAGAAGAAGATAGAACGAAGCTCCTATTGTTGAGAGATAGATATTTAGAGTTACTCCAGGAAATGGCAGAGTTAGCTATCATAAGTACTAGAGTTAGTTACACTGATCAGGGAGAGAAGGCGGGTGCCTATTCATCCTTCTATCAGGGCATCAGCTGATGGGTCTCTGAAAACATCTCCTACCGAGATAGTTCAAGAATTTGCAGCATACTACAAAACACTGTACGGGGACATGGAGCATCCCCCCAGCCCTGTAAGCGGGAGAAGTATCTGACAGACTCCCACCTGCCCCCCCTCCCAGCACGTCACAAAGACTCTCTAGTCTTCTTTATATCACAGGAAGAAATTGCTGAGGTTATCAATGGTTTACCTTCAGAGAAAGCTCCTGGTTCTGATGGATTTTCTTCCCTTTTCTACAAGACTTTTTGAGATCTCTTACTACCAATAATTAATAGATTATTTCAACATATTCTATCCAGGATGGAGGCTGATTGTCACCTCTTTGAAGCCTTGATAGTACTTCTCCCCAAACCAGACATAGACCCAGAGCTTGTCCAAAGTTATAGGCCTATATCTCTCCTACATCAAGACATTAAAATTCTCTCAAAGATTTTAGCTAATAGGCAATCTGTGGTACTCCCTGAGTTAATAGGCATGAATCAGGTAAGATTTATGAAAGGACACTCATCGGCGGATCACTTGCGTACGTTATCTCACGTCTTCTCGGCTACCAGAGATGCCGAGTTCCCGGCAGGCCTGGTCTCTCTGGATGCCGAGAAGGCGTTCGATCGGGTAAATTGGAATTTTTTGTTTAAGATATTGAGTGCTTTCAAATTCCCTCCGGTATTTATATCCTGGGTTGCTGCACTATATAAATCCCCTACAGCAAGAATCTCAGCAAATGGGGCTTTCTCTAACTCCTTCCCACTCCATTCAGGGACTAGGCAGGGCTGCCCCCTATCGCCTCTGTTATTTAATCTATACTTGGAACCCCTCATTCAAAACATTCTCAAAAATATCTCTATACAAGGTATTTGGGTTGGGCGCCATGAAATTAATGTCATCACGTATGCAGATGATTTGTTGATACACCTCTCCCATCCAGTATCATCAATACCGCCCCTACTGAATGAAATAGCCAGATTTAGAGAGCTATCTAATTACAAGCTGAATGCCAGTAAATCCTTATTTTTTCCATTAAACCACAAGGTATTCAAGAACGATATTAGTCCCCTAGGCTTATGCTGGACTCCTAGAGCATTTAGGTATTTGGGCATTAAGTTATCCTGTAACCCCTCAACATGGTTTAAGGATAACCTGGATTCTCTCTCACAGGTTATTATTCACAACCTTGACAGATGGTCTAAACTTCCCATATCATTATGGGGCAGGATTAACATAATTAAGATGAATGTCTTTCCTAGAATTTTCTACCCCCTATCCCTTCTCAATACTTTTATCCCTATACGCTGGTTTAAAAAAATTGCATGGTATATTTACTAGATTTATTTGGGCTGATAAATACCTCCACTTGGCTTATTATAAACTAGCTGCCCCAAAATTTGAGGGAGGGCTCCGGATTCCCCATATGGCATTATACTACTGGGCCAGTCACCCAGTAAAATGTGTGAGATGGATATCCCCGAGCCTTGAAATGGAACAACCAGTATGGCTTAAGATTGAATTAGATGTAATTAAAGCTAAATGCCTGGACCCCCTAACCCTATTTTACCTCAAATTGTCTCAGGTAAAGACAGCTGACTGTCCTACAGTAGGTATCTCTTTAAGAGTTTTTACACAGTTATGTTTATTTCTTCATTACTCCCCCCAGACTGACTTAGCTCAGTCCATTTGGAACTCCCCATCTTTCACTATTAACAGGAAGCAGATTCCCAGTAAGTGGTTGCCTCAATTAGGTGATGGAAAACTGCTTTCCTTGGTGGATGGAGAGGGACACTGGTTGTCCCCAGGTGGAATTATTGAAAAATTTCTCATTCTGGTTTCATCTCACTTCAAGGTTATGCAGTTAAGACACCTACTCACAATAGTCCTGGGGAATATTCCCCCTTCCTTATTGTTTGTGACTTTTTTTTATCATTGGGCTAAGCAAAATTACTGTTTGACACTGTGTTTTATTTTATTCTTGTTTTTTTTTTTGTTTGTTGAAAAGGTTTGTTGTCTCAGAGGTGTTTGGGTCTCCTTCTCACATTGAAGGAGCTAATTGCTTCCTCCCACAGCTCTTCCAAAGGATTAGGTGTGTATGTGGGGGTGGAGCTGGCAAACTGTCAGTATTCCAACAGAAAGAAGGGTTAAAAGTCAGGTTAGTTGATATCTTGGAGGTAGAAGACTTGGTTTGCTGGCCAAGGCACCTCAGCTTCACCTGAGCTCTTTCCTTCTAAGACTGCTTGAAAGGCAGAGTAGAGAAACTTACCAGAGCAAGGGAAAAGGATTAAGACTTATTTTGGCTAAGCAGATTTACTGTGTGGTGTTGTTTTATTTTTACTCACAGGGACTGCTACTGTTTGTTGCTAACATTTCATTGTTTTATTTTTTCTGTAAAAGTGTTTCTTACAGCGTATATCTTCTCTGAAATTATTACAGGTGGTGTTTTACAGGTTTTACAGTTTTATCTAACATTAGGATAAGCTTTCAGGGTTACTGCATTTGTTGTTGACTGATTGTTTCTGCTCTTACCTCCTTGTTCTTTCATCCGTGGTTCTTCTTTTTTGGCAGGGGAAGGGCCCAACCACCCACCCTATCCCCAACCACCCCACACTACACTCCTTTTATAGGGTACCACAGTTGTGACATTTCCTGTGGCAGAGCAGGAAGGGGTGGATCAGCGGGTCCTCCACAAGGTGAGCTCATTTACAGGGGAACTAGTAATTTAACTTGTTATAACAAGTTAAACAAAACACAATCAAACCATTACTTGCATTTTTTCCTTTTTTCCTTCTAATTACTCTGACTAGGTTATAAACCCAGCAACTTATCTGGAATGGATATCATTAACTGTAGGTACTGTGGAACAATTTTCAGAAGGACAGTCTTACAGGATTTAGGACACTGTCCTACATGCTGGGCCTTTGGAGATCTTAGGGCTCAGCTCCGGGCAGCATGGGCAGGATTGCACACCTCAAATTTCATATTCAAGAGAAAATACATCATAAGAACCACCCGCCATTTCCCCAGCATCCAACAGAAAAACCTCGACCACAGAGGGTAGTTGGTCCAGGAGGTTGGCAGGTGGTTAGGAGGAGCAAATCGGGTGCCCCATTACTCTCTGCTCTCCAACATATTACCTCCAAAAACCATATAAACACTACAAACAGGTATCTGCCTCTATCTCTGAAATAAAACAAAGAGGCAGAAGACACTGCAGAGCAGGACACTGCAGCACAGGAGCTAGCACAACAAAACTCACCCAAATCAGGAACCAAAACAAAGAAAGCAAAAAGGAAATCCAAAAAACTTCTGATCATAGGAGACTCCACGATTCGGGGAGTTGATACCCATCTCCAGCCAGGGGTAATGGTCAGATGTCTCCCAGGTACATCAGCATGGAGAGACACTGACCGCATTGCTAAAATTGTTCACAAAGCAGGAGAAAACATTGATGTCCTAGCACACATAGGGACTAATGATCTCACCAGCTGGTCAGTTGTGGAGACCAAGGAACATCTGACCAGGCTTGGTGACAAACTATCATCTATTTCATCTGGCATCTCCTTCTCTGAGATCCTGCCAGTCTGGGAGAGGGGAGCAGATGGACGGAAGGTCAGAGAAGTGGAGATAGGGGAGCTAAACATGTGGCTCAAGGGCTGGTGCTAGGAAAAAGGACACAGATTTGTAGGGAACTGGCAACAGTTCTGGGAGTGAAAGTTCTTTAAATTTGATGGACTGCATCCGACTAAGGAGGGAGTCAGTGCATTGGGGCAGAAGTTTGACGTCTTTTCAGAATATTTAAACTAGCAAATGGGGAGAGGTGCAGCACCACTACGTCAAATGGAAGAACCCCTCCCCTCAGCTAGTGGTCAAACAAGGATTCAGCATGTTTGCAGTTCATTTGCATCACCAGGTAAGAAAAAGGTTTGTCTCCCACGATGCACAGGGGTAATGCCAAACCTCACCCAACAACCAACACACCAAAATCTGGCCAATGGAAAATCATGTACACAAATGCTCATAGCCTGGGAAATAAGATCCCAGACCTGCAGGCAATAATGTCAGAGGCTAAACTGGACATAGTAGCAATTAGTGAGATGTGGTTACCAGTAACCACACTTGGGAGACTTCAGCACTGGCTATGTATACTCTAGAAGAGACCGAGGTGCAAAAAGGGAGGGGAGGAGTGGCCCTGTATGTCAATGAAATTATCAAAGCTACAGAAATTCAGAATACACATAAGGAGCCAGAAGAACTGTGGGTCACCCTGGAAACAGGAAATGGGACAGTCATAAGAACTGGGGTTGTCTACAGACCCCCAGACCAGGAGGAGGACATAGACACATTACTGTTAGAAGATATACAAAACATGACAGCTAAAGGGGAGGTTCTGATAATGGGAGACTTCAACATGCCGGATACAGATTGGTCAATACCAGCAGGAACATCTGCCAGAACTAGACAAGGGGTGGATTCCCTGCAGGGGGAGGGCCTCAAACAACTGGTACAGCAACCCACAAGAGACAGGGCTATTCTAGATCTAGTACTGACTAACAAGGAAGGGATCACAGATCTCCAGGTAGAAGGTCACGTGGGGCCAGTGACCATCACATGGTATGGTTCAATTTGGCTACTACATCTAAATCATCCCATTCCAAGGCAAAATATGGGACTTCAGAGGGCTGACTTTGATAAGATGGCCAACAGAGTTAAGCTAGCCTGGCAAAAGAAACACAGGTGAGGGGTACAGGCAAAGTGGGCAAGCATTAAGGATGCAATACTTGAAGCAACATCCCATTGTGTTAGACAGAAAAGGAAGTGCAAAAGAAGAGAAACCACTTTGGTTCTCAAATACAGTAGCAGAAAAGGTCAGAGCCAAAAGGCTGGCCTTCCAGAAAATAAGGGAACACAGCAGGATGAAGATAGGAGGCATACCAAACTGCCTAAGGGAAGCAGGGAAGGCAGTAAGGCAGGCAAAGTCCCAAACTGAGGAAACACTAGCATGAACAGTAAAAGAAGGTGACAAGACTTTCTATAGATACATTAGCGGAAAGGAGAAAGTCCAGAGGGGTATTGCTAAGCTTAATGGAGAAAAGGGAGCATGTGAGGAGGAGGACCCTGTAAAGGCATCTATCCTAAATAGATACTTTTGCTCAGTATTTACTGAAGAGAAGGTAGGGCAGGGCCCACAGCTCAGCATCATGGACACAGGGGGAGGGAGGTGAGCCTACTCCCTTCACAAAAGAAAGGGTCCTACAAGAGCTTGCTAAGCTCAGGGTGGATAAGGCAATGGGACCTGATGGCATACATCCCAGGGTACCTAAGGAGCTAAAGGTGGAACTAGCAGAGCCATTAACAGAACTGTTTAGTGAGTCTCTGAGCAAAGGAGAGCTCCCAGAAGACTGCTGAAGGGCTCATTTGATCCCGCTCCACAAGAGTGGTAGCAGGGAGGAGGCGGGAAACTACAGACCAGTCAGTCTTACCTCAGTAGTGGGCAAGATTATGGAGGCACTCCTTAAGGAAAGATAGTGCAACACCTGGAATCCATAGGGGCACAGGATCCAAGACAGCATGGATTTACAAAAGGAAGGTCCTGTCAAACTAATCTCATAGATTTCTTTGACTGAGTAACCAGAGTGGTGGACCAAGGGGAGCAGTTGATGTCACCACCTTGACTTCAGCAAAGCTTTGACACTGTTCCACATAGAAGATTGATAAATAAGCTGGGTAGGCTCAGGGTGGGTCAGAAGTTGGTCAACTGGGTAGCAAACTGGTTGAGGGCAGAAAACAGAGTGGTGGTAAATGGTATACAGTCAGAAGAAATGCAAGTCACAAGTGGGGTACCTCAGGGATCAGTCCTGGGGCCAGTCCTCTTCAACATCTTCATTAGTGACCTTGCAGATGGAATAGAGGGTAAGGCTTGTCTGTTTGCAGATGACACCAAGATCTGCAACAGAGTAGATGATCCAGATGGGGTGGGCAGAATGAGAAGAGATCTGAATAAACTAGCAAAATGGTCAGAAGAGTGGCAACTGGGATTTAATGCAAAGAAGTGCAAAATCATGCACATAAGGAAGAGAAACCCTGAAGCCACCTATAGGCTGGGAGGGAGTTGCTAACAGTCACAAAGGAAGAAAGAGACTTGGGCATCATCATCACTGATGACCTGAAATCATCCAAGCAGACCTCTAAAGCAGTAGGTAAGGCTGGGGGGGTTTAGGGTATATTAGTAGGGGTATCACAAGTCGTAAGAGGGAGGAAATAATCCCTCTTTACAAGACACTGGTTAGGCCCCATCTGGAGTACTGCATGCAGTATTGGAGGCCACACCTTCACAAGGACATTAACCAAATTGAGGCAGTCCAGAGAAGGGCAACCAAAATGGTGCAGGAACTGCATCAGAAGACATATGAGGACAGAGTAACAGAGCTCAATATGTATACCCTTGAGCAATGGAGGGAGAGAGGTGATATGATCGAGGACATCAAACACCTTAAGGGCATTAACAAGGTGAAAGAGTCTAACATATGTTTAAATATAAGAAAAATAGCAGGACAAGAGGACACAGCATGAGATTGGGGGGGCCAATTAAGGGGGAATGTGAGGAAATTCTTTTTCACAGAAAGAGTGGTGGATGCATGGAATGGCTTACCACAAGAAGTGGTGGCTATGAATACAGTGCAGGGCTTCAAACAGGTATGGGATAGGCATAAGGGAGCAATACAAATGACTATGAATAGATTGGCCACTGACAGAACAAAGGCCGATGGCACATTTATAAGGTAGAAAAACAAATGGGCAGACTGGATGGGCCTTGCGGTCCTTATCTGCCGTCAACTTCTATGTTTCTTCCCAGAAGGTGTCAGCCTTGATACCTGAAATCTCCCTACTGTCTGGATCTTCAGGCACTGTATCTAAATTATACAGAGTGTTGTATCATAAAAAATACAGGGACTCCTTTGGACCTACTAGATTCTGGAATTCACTCCTTCCTCAATACCAGTTGGATTGGCAATCCCTATGGAGATCCTGTCATAAATATGTTTCCCAGGACAAATTGCGTCTCATGCAATACCATATATTACATAATATGTATTGTACCCTTGTCAAACTAAAGAAATGGGGTTCCTCAAATTCTAGTACATGTATTAAGTGCATGCAGGAAGAAGGAACTCTCCTTCATATGTTTTGGTCCTGTCCCAAAGTTTCCCCTCTATGGAATTCAATCAAGATGTCTCTGGATCCCCTTCTGGGCCTTCAGGAGTACTTTATTCCTGAGATTTGTCTCCTAGGGGACATGTCCCCTGTCAGGGTCAGAATCAGGAAATTTCATATTTCCATGATTTCTCTATCTGTTAAGAAACTCATTATATGCCATTGGAAGGACAAATCCACCCCATCTTTCCAAGAGTGGTTGCACGAAATCATTGCTAATCTACAAACAGAAAAGGTGATTGCAAGTCTTCATAATAGACTTGCAGCTCATAGTAAAACATGGGATCCCCTCCACTCCTTACTCTCACTGTCTCACTTATGAATATGCCACACCTTAGTCTTTCTCATATGTCCAATGGGAATAATCACTGCACTTAGGGGTTATATGGTCTTGTTGCTGCTGTAAGGGGGGGGATGGGCAGGAGGGGTGGGCTGGGCAGTTCTTTCTGTACATGTGGTATGTCACATCTTGTTCCGCTGTAACTGCCCTTTGTAAAGGGAAATGTATCAATAAAGTTTAAATTAAAACAAAAAAGAAAACTGTTAGAACTTTTGGGCTGAAATTTGCAGGGTGGCAAACCCTTGCCCCTCAGATGTGCCTTTTGCTGGTTTGGTGCAAACATTTGCACTGGTTAAGTAGTAACAGCACTCCAAAGTTTCAAATTTTCACATTGGACAGCAATTTTCCCATAGGATAACACTGTTGTGGCCGTGACACCTTTCGGCACCTATATCTTGAAAATGGTTCAAGATACAGATTTTTTGCTAAGCGCAGCTTACAACAGCAAAATATTTTTTTTCTGCAGTTGCTATGGTTACTGAGATATTGCCAGATAAGCATTATAGTGGTTACTTGGAACACCTCTAGGCCTGTGCTATTTGTCTGTACTTGTGGGTAGGTGGGAGTGCAATACCCAGAGGGCCTGAGTTCAAACCTATGCATACTATTTATGCTAAACTGGGAGCCCTGGGCCCTCTTATTCAATGCCTCTACACTCATGCATGGGTGGTAGTGCAGGGCCCAGAGGGCCCATGCTCCCCCCATGGATATGATTATGCAAAACTAAAAGCACAGGGCCCTTCCTGCACTATGTTTCCATACATATAGGGAGGTGGGAGTGGAAGGCCCAGAGGGACCATGCTCCCACCCATGGATACCATCTTGCAAAGCAGGGAGCACGTGGCTCTCAGGTGCTATGTCCCTACACTTATGGGTGGGTGGAAGTGCAGGGCCCAGAGGGCTCACACTCCCAAAATGAATCCTATTATGCAAAACTGGGAGCACATGACTGTCCTATGCTCTGCCCCTACATTGATGGGTGGGTGGGAATGCAGAGCCTGGAGGGCCCATGCTCCCAAATATGGATACCATTTTGTAAACCTGAGGACATAGTTATGGGTGGGTGGGAGTGCAGGGCCCAGAAGGCCCAGTTTCCCACCTATGGATACTATTTTGCAAACCTGAGGACACAGTTATAGGTGGGTGGGAGTGAAGGGCCCTAAGGGCCCACGCTCCCACCTATGGATTACATGTGAATAACATTTCACTTTCTCAAAAATGAGAAATTCATTGCAAAAACTTCCATTAATGCATCAGTTAGGGTTGATTCCACACCAACAAAAGTCTTTAAATTCAATGTTAGGGTTACCAACCCTACCCCCAACCTACACAGACCAACAGGCATCAAGGTGTGCCTTGGGATTGTTGGGACCAACTCTCATCCCATTCTCTATACTGTACCATCTCAGCTTCCTTACTAATGGAACAGGGTGAGAATTAGGGCTGATGACCCCAAGGCACACCCCGACGCCTGTTGGTCTGTGTAGGGTGGGGGTGTGAAGGGGTACGATTGGTAAGCCTTACATTGAATTTCCAGACTTTTGTTGGTGTGGAATCAACCCTAACTGATGCATTAACAGAGTTTTTTGCAATGATATATATATTATATATTTAAAAAACTCTGTGTTAATGCTCTAGTTTGTGTTACAGCCACAAAAGTAGGGAAATATGGTGTTAGGGTTTCCAAATCTAACATCCCAACCCTACGCTGTGCACACCAACAGGCATCGGGAGTGTGCCTTGAGGTTGTCAGGCCTAGCATTCACTCCATTCCATAAGTAAATAAGCTGAGATAGGTACAGTATAGAAAAATGCGGTGAACATTATAGTTGACAGCTCCAAAGCTCACCCCTGACTCCTGTTGGTGTGTGTAGCACGAGGGTGGAACCATAGGTTTGAAAACCCTAATGCCACATTTCCATACATTTGTGGCTGTAACCCAAACTAGAGCATTAACACAGTTTTTTTGCAATGCATTTCCTTACATTTTGAGACAGTATAATCGTATCCTTATTCACCTGTGGCAGCACATGGGTTTCCAGGCCTAGTACTCCCATCCCTCCATAGATATGTTTATTTTTATTTATTTCAATCTAGGATTACAATACCTTTAAGCCAAGGCTCTTTTACAAAGGTTCCAGGTCAGCGTGTGCAACAGTCATCTTTTTCAGTTACAAACATATAGTCATTGACTTACAGACATGTAATAACCAGTACAAAGACTTGAGCTATGAGCAAGACAAGGGAAGGGGGGTGGGTGGTAGGGGAAATGATGGTAGTAGATCAAGGGGGAAGGAAGTACAGGGAGTAAGGGGGAGTATGGGAGGTGGTTGGTGCAGGGGCAGGAGTGGAGATATGGGGAGGAGGTGGGTGAGGGTGGGAGACAGTGCAGCCAGGGGGCCCTGTTGAGGGAACATGACAGAAAAGGTGCTAGGGGTGCAAAGACTGATTGTAAGTGCTGGGTGCTGGGGCATTTGCAGCTGGAATGGTGGAAATGTTAAGATGGGCAATCGCAGGATACAAGCAGTGAGAGGCACAGCTTGGACTTGAAGAGGCCGAGTGTTGGAGCAGTCGCTATGTTGCTGCCAAGAGAGTTGAGCCAGTTGGATGCCCGATAGGCGAATGATCTTTATCCTTGAGTCGTGCGACATCATAGGATATGTAGTAGATGGGAATTGGATCTCCTTGTAGTGACATTCCTATGTCTAGGCTTAAGGAGGGCACAGACACCAGGTGGGGCCAAACCCATTATAATTTTCTTGGCCATGATGTAAGTTTGGTATTTTATGTGTTTGTCCAGTTGAAGCCATCCAGATTGGGAATAAAGGTCACATGTGTGGGTACAGCGATGTGAGCCAGTGATGAGATGACAGGTCTTATTCAGGGAGGTTGTGATACGTATGAGAGCAGAGGTAGTTGCAGACCCATATATGATAAGGCCATAGTCTATGATGCTGATGATGGAGCTTTGGACGGCCACTGCCAGTGCTTCTGGGGTTAGGTGTTTCCTGTGCTGGAATAATATGCCTAACCTCACATTGGCAGACTTTGCAACATTGCTGATATGGACAGCGTATGAGAGGTGGGGATCAAGGGTGATGCCGAGGTACTTGAATGATTGTGTTTGCTCTAGGATGGCTCCTTGTTTGGTTGCAATGGAGATGTGGAGTTGTTTATTTTTTTTCTGGGGGCTGCAGAAGACCATAGACTTGTTTTTTTTCTGATTGAGAAGCAGTTCATGATTTAGAAACCAGGATTCGATGGAGGAGAAGGCCTGCTGAAGTTTATTTTGTAATTGGATTGGATCAGGGTCCGAGGTGAGGATCACAGCATCATCAGAGTAGAGAATTATTTGTTCTGGGCAGCTGTCCAGTAGTGAGTTTAAGAATAGGCTGAAGAGGAAGGGTCCCAGAATGGAGCCCTGGGGGACTCCCAAGCGGTCCGGTCTAGGGTCTGAGAGTGTATCAGTGATTCTTACTGTTTTGGACCATTCTTCAAGGTAGCTCTTAAACCAGCCAATGTAGTGGGTTGACAGCCCAGTATTCTGAAGCTGGACAAGCAGGAGGCGGTGATTGATGGTGTCGAAGGCTTTAGTTAAGTCAATGTAGATTGAGCCTAGTAGCTCACTGGAGTCAAGTGCATTGTGGATTGCGCTGGTGAATTCAAGTAGGGCTGTGGAGGTGCTGTGACATTTGCGGAACCCGTGTTGTTGCTTGCACAGGATGTTGTACGTATCTAGGTATTCTGTAAGCTGGTCCGAGACGATGCGTTCTAGTGCCTTGGAGAGTGGGGGTAGTAGGGAGATAGGTCTGTAGTTATCGTGGGCAGTTTTGTCAACACTATTATGGATTGGGGTGACAGTGGCAGATTTCCATCTGTCTGGGAACTGACTAAGGCTGAGGGAGAGGTTGAAAATTCTGGTCAGAGGACCAAGCACTTCATCAAGTGTGAGAGACAGGATTTTGAGATCAAGGGAGTCATTACTGAATCTTGATTTACCAAGGGCTTTGGTTACATATTTGCGTACTTGGTGAGCCTTGACTGCTTTGAAGTAGAAGCGGGGGGAGCTGATGGGAGTAGTATTCATTGCGGACAGAGGGGCTTCACCATCTTTAAAGTAGTCCTGGGGTAAGACAGCGCTGAAGTCGGTAAAGGCTTTGTTAAAGGTATCCGCAATGGTTTTTAGGTTGAGGGTTGTGGTTCCGTTGATGTTGAGTATTGATGGGGGGGGGATTTGGGTGGATTCCCGGTGAGTTCCTTTATGTTCTTCCAGAATTCCCGACCATTGACCCAGGAGTTTGCGACAGCATGCTTATAGTAGGTGGACTTCGTTTGCCGGATGGTTTTGGTGCAGTCATTGTGGGCACGTTTGTAGTTTTGGATTCTGTTTTGCCTTCCAGAGTTTCTGGCCAGCTCCCATAGGTGGTCTCTTGCTTTTAGCATCTTGAGGAGGTCACCTGTGAGCCAAGGGTTACTGAGTGATTTGACTTTGTATTTCTTAATAGGAGCGTACGTGTCACAGGCCACAGTGAAGATGTTTATGAAGTGGTAGAGGGCAGTGTTTACATTGTTGCATTGAAGATAGAGGACCAGTCTTGATGGAGGAGGTGGAATTTGAGTTGAGGAAGGTGACCACTGGGTAGAACCCTGCTGGTGATAGTTTTTGGTGGTTGTTTGATGAATTTATTTGACCATGTGCAGCTAACAGGGGAGTGGCCGATGTATATGTAGCTGTGAACCACAGGGCCCTCTGGGCCCTGTGCCTCCATTTATTGGACAACAGTGACCAAATTGTCAGCATAGCCATCTCATTACCCCACCTCATGTACACAATAAAGAAAATTGTCATATTCCCACCAAAACTTAATTCTGTGCAACTGCAACACCATTCAGCACCACAGTTGTGAAACAAAATTTTGGGCAGGCTTTGAAAAATGACAGCTGTGACATGTATAAGGTGGGGGTAATAAGAAGGATATGTTGAAAATCTGGGGTCATAATATTTAAAATTTCATAAGTTATGAGTGGGCATAGCAAAATTGTAATGAATGGTCATAACGTTGGCATTTTTTCATATTTTGACCCCCAATGTTTAACATAGTCTTCTTATGACCTCACCTCATAAACCCTGCAGGTGAAAATTTTCAGATCCATGCCAAAATGCAATTCTGTGCCACAGGTGTGAAAACACATTTTGGACAGTGTGTGAAAAATGACAGCTGTACTGTTTATGAGGTGGTGTGAAAAAAATGGCTATGTTCAAAATTTGAAGTCAAAATATTTAAAATTACCAAAATGATGCACATTCATAGAAAAATTTCAACAAACGCTCATAACTCATTTTAGGACTTTTTTCCCCAGATTTTCAACATGGCCTTTCTGGGACCCAGCCTCATGAACACTGGTGGTGAAATTTTGTTATTCAGTCCCAAAAGGTGGTTTAATACAGTGACTGCAAAATCACCTTTCAGGCCTAATTAACAAAATGACAGTGCCAACAGTCATGAGGTGGCATCCCGAAAAGGCCATGTTGAAAAGTTGTTGAAAAAATTCCTACAAATGGCAAAGTTATGAACATAAGTTCAAAACACCATTGAAATTCATTATACGGCACTTACCTAGATTCCTCAGTTCACGATTCGGCTTTGAAGAGTGCAGATGTATCTCAGTATACAGACGATGACAGCATATAACCTCAAGTGGTATGTATAGGGTAAGGGGGTTGTGGGGTGGTGGGTGCTCAGTTGGAGGGTTGGGATGGGGGAGGGGGACGGCGGGGATGATGAGGGACCGTTTTCTTTTTTTCAGGTTTAAAAAAAAAGATGTCTGGGAACTGTTTCATTTTACAGGATAACAGTAAATAAATATTTCTGGACACTGGGAGTGGGCTCCCCAGTATCCCACACTGCTAGGGGTGGCTTGTAATGCAGATATGGGGATTGGATCTCCCGATGTTGGCACTAGCAATAAAACAGCAGACTTGGGAGGGACTGATACCAGGGTTGGGCATCGTAGTGTTGTATCACATAAACAGAACTAATATAAGAATAATAGGTATGGCAATTGGAGGATGGGGATGCCCCTAGACACCAGGGACTAAAATAATAAAAATTAGGGGACAATGATTGGAGGGAGGTGTGGGGGTGCCACTAGACACCAGGGAATACAGTTATTATTTTTTGTGGACAGCAATTGCCTGGTGGGGGTGCCACTAGATGCCAAGAAAAGGGGCGGCTCACAGCTAACACCGCAGCCAGCAGCAGAACTTCAGCTGTGGCTGCAGATGTCAAGATATTCCCAGTGTTTTCATACAGAGAATGCCCGGGAAGTGCTCCTCTCACTAAGCTGGGCACCTGGGATTTTGGGTGCCCAAAAAGCATATTAGTGGGCACAACATTAAAAAACAAATAGCAGAATCTAGCTAAATGGGTTCTTTTTTTTTTTTTAAATCTTAACAGTTTTATGTTTTTTTATTTTTTATTCTTTGGTAACTGGGTATGGCCCACAAAGCACAAGTGCCTGTTTTCAGGGGCTACCTGGTAGCACTTGCGGGTTAAGTGACTTGTTCAGAGTCACACAGTACAGAAGTGGAGGTTGTGGGAATCAAACCCAGGTCTGCTGGATGTACCAAGCTCATTCACAGCTCTGTACTCTAACCTCTAGGCTATACTGATGTTTGTCAGTTTGTGTAAAAACTGAACAAGATGGCAGTTGGCATGGTACCATACATGTTTGGTGCCCTGTCAGTTCAGTGATGAAACCAAAAACCAGCATTTGCAGCATCAAATTTGTATTTTTTGCCACATAACTTTATTTGCAAAATCCTACTGTGCATGCTCACACTAGAAAACACTAACATTTAAAGAATAACAACTCTGGAACCGTTGATATTTTTTCACCAGATGTGTCAAAGGAACTACCTTGGGACATGACACATGTCCCCTGCAAGTTGGGGCAAAAAATTATTTCCATGTAGGCTGTAGGCTAGAGCAAAATAAAAACAAAAAAAACAATATTAAGTATAAGACACATGCAGATTTCACAAACCACACAAGCTACCATCACAAAATAGCCACACATCAAGATCTTGCATTCTAGACAACACATACACAATTTCAGCTTATTTTGTCAAAGAGAGCCAAATATATTATTGTGCAACATTTGAGGTTTAACATTAAATAGGCTACTCAACCCTAACTATAGGGGTGAGGAATAAAATTGCAGGAAACTGTGTTAATGCTGTAGTTAGGGTTAAAACCACAAAAGTAGGGAAATGTAGCATTAGGGTTTACAAACCTAACACTCCACCCCACGCTGCACACACCAACAGGCATCAGGACCGTGCCTTGGGGTTGTCAGCCCTAATGGTCACTTCATTCCATAAGTAAATAAGCAGAGATGGGTAAAAGTATACCAGAATGTGGTGAGCATTAGAGCTGATGACCCTAAGGAACACCCCCCAATGCCTGTTGGTGTGTGCAGAATGGGGTGGGGTCTTAGGTTTGGAAACCCTAGTGCCACATTTCCCTACTTTTGTGGCTTTAACCCTATCTAGATCATTAACAATGTTTTTTCTATTTATTTCCTTACTTTTTGAGAAAGTATAATCCTATCCTTATTTGCTTGTGGGAGCTTAAGGCCCTCGTGGCCCTACACTCTCATCCCTCCAGGCCCTGTGCTTCCATTTGTAGGAAAACAGTCACCAGATTATCAGCATAGCCATCATCTTACCCAAACTCATATACCCGGTACAGAAAATTTTTGAATCCCCACCAAAACCTAATTCTGCACAACTGCAATGCCCTTCCATGCCATAGGTGCAAAAACACATTTTGGCCAGGATTTGAAAAATTACAGCTGAGACATACATGAGGTGGGGTAATAAGAATGCTATGTTGAAAATGTGGGGGCAAAATATTTAAAATTTCCAAAGTTATGAGGGTGCATAGTGAAATAGTAATGAATGATCATAACATTTTTTACATATTTTGATCCCAAATATCAACATACCCTTCTTATGACCCCACCTCATGAACACGGTCAGTAAAAATGGTCAAATCCCACCTGTATGGTGATTTCAACTGACCATGAAATCACCTTTCTGGTAGGAGTTGTTTAAAGACAGTCATAGTGTTTATGCGGTGGGGTCCCCAAAAGGCCATGTTGAAAATTAGGTGTCAAAATGTAAAAAAATGGCTGTTATGCACCAAAGTTGAAACATCCTTGAAATACACTGAATCACATCTACCTTAGTTCCTCATATTGCACTCACTCGTTCCAGCAAAAAGACCTGTTCAGATGAGTAAGGGTGTGTGGGGGTGTACTTGGGGTGTGTGGGGTGGTGAGTGCTGAGTGGGAGGTGGGACTGATCAGTGAGAGACCGCTTTCTTTTTTTTACAGGTTTTGAAAAAATCATCAAGGGACAGTTTTCTTCATTTCATAGAAACATTGAAATTGATGGCAGATAAGAACCGCTAGGCCCACTCAGTCTGCCAATTTTCCCTACCTTCTGCAAAAACCACAGACCATACTTGATCTCTGACTTTATTCTTTTTTCCTCTTTCTATGGTTCCCCTATGCCTATCATGTGCATTTTTGAATTCCTCTGCAGAGTTATCCCCCACCGCCTTTGCTGAGAGTCTGTTCCATGCATCCACCACCCTTTCTGTGAAGAAATATTTCCTCACATTACTCCTTTGTCTACCCCCTTCCAGCCTCATATATTGTCCCCTTGTTCTTGAACATCTCTTTTTCTGAAAGATGCTACCACCTATACCTTATTTATGCCCTTGAGATATTTGAAGGTCTCTATCATATCCCCCCCTCTCTCCACTCCTCCAGAGTATACATATTGAGGTCCTCCAGTCTTTCTTCATACGACTTTTGCCGCAGACCCTGCTCCATTTTTGTTGCCCTTCTCTGAACTGCCTCTACCCTGTCTATGTCTTTATGGAAATGTGGCCTCCAGAACTGGACAGAGTACACCAGATGGGGTCTTACCAATGATTTATACAGTGGTATCACCACCTCCTTTCTTCTGCTGGTGATATCTCTCCCTATGCACCCCAGTACCCCAGTGGCTCTCCCACAGCTTTGTCATATTGTTTGTCCACCTTTAGGTCATCTGATATGATTATCCCCAAATCCCTTTCCTGTTTGGCTGCCATCAGTATCCTCCACCCCCCCATCATGTAAGCCTCCCCGGGTTCCTTTGCCCAAATGCATGATTTTGCACACTTCTTTTCAGGGTTGTGTCTGAAATGAGAGGGTGGGGGTGCCTCTACACACCAGGGAACAATGTGAAAATAATGGGGACGGTGATCGGAGGGTGGGAGGGTGAAAATAAATACCAGGGAATACAATAAAAATAATGAGGATGGTGACTGGCAGGTGGGGGTTGCCACTAGACACCAGGGAATTATTTATGGTGACAGAGATCCACAGGTGGTGGGTGACACTAGACACCAGGGAATTCTTTATGGGTACAGTGATCGGCAGGTGGTGGGTACCACTAGACACCAGGAAAAGTATTTATTAGTTAGGGGACAGTGATGATAAGGGTCAGGGGGTGGCACTAGACACCATGGAAACATCACACATTTCCAGGGATCACAATGGACTGTGGGGGAGCCAACAAACACCAGGGAAACAGTGATTCAAATGTCACACTGTAGCCAGCACCTCGAGTTCAGCTACAACAGCAAAAGTCACAAAATTCATGCTGTTCTCATACAGAGAATGTGGAGGAAGCACTCCTCTTGCTAAGCTGGTCACTCAGGGTTTTGGGTGCCCAGAAAAGTTATTTCTGGACATCATACTAAAAAAACAAACATCAAAATACAGCTAAACAGGTCCCGTTTAGCTAGTGCCCTGCTAATCAAGTGGCTCAAAAGCAGAAATGGGTTTTGCAGCATCAAATTTTGAATTACGAGGCAGAACGTTATCTGAAAAACCCTTCTGCACATGCACAGGTCGGAAAACACTAAATTTTGAAGTGCGGTATCTAGTGAACCCTTTAATATTTTTTCACCAAACCTGTCAAAGGTGGGCCAGCCTGATGGCACTGAGGGTTGAGGCACTGGACACCACATCTCATGCCACACTGGCAACCTGAGTTCAGTAACGAGCTTGGGCATTGGGGGTCAACAGTGGAGGGGAGAGAATTGAGCATCCGATGGACTGCTCTCTTCTCCTTGGGGAGGGCTCCAGGGAGCATCTGGTGCAGTAGAGACTCCCACTGGAGGCCAATGGTAACACTAGTGCAATGCCATTAAGGGAGAGGAGCACAGCAGATGTCTACGGCTTAACCATTCTAATGTCATCGCATGTCCATGCTCCTGGGGAATCCAGCTAAGCAAAAAAATTCCCAATCCTGGATAGTCGACAGCTACCCTCAGGACCACACCACCACACACTGAATACCGGGCCCCTGTCTCAATCCCCTCTGTCCTGCCACTTCTTCAGTCTGCACATTAGATTAGAGATAGAGTGCCGGAAGTGGAGGCGGCACTACCCCAGAGGGCTCAGAGCTTGGGGGTCTGCCGGCTGGAGGTAAGTGGAGGGTGGCTAACTCTGAGTAGGCAGGGCTTCAAGTGGGCAGTGACAGTGGTGTTGGTGAGTAGGGGCAGCCTGAGAGAGTTCTGGGACCAGAGCAGAAAACAGAAATTACAAAAAAAAACTGTCAAAGGCACTACCTTGACACTACCTTGGGGCATGACACATGTCCCCTGCAAGTTTAGGGAAAATGTTCTATTCCATTTAAGCTATATTAGAGTGAAAAAAAAAACATGTTTAGTATAGGACAACAGTTAGACATTTACAAAAAACAACACATGTGGATCTCAGAAACCACACAGACTGCCATCACCACAAACATTTTCACAGATCTTGCCTCCTAGACAGCGCATACAAAGTTTCAGCTCATTTTGTCAGACAGATCCAAAGATATTAATGTGCAAAGTTAGGGGTTTAACATTGAAAAGGTTACTCAACCCTAATTATAGTGGTGCTACCACACACCTATAATATATTTTCTTTGCAAAAAAATGACATTAATGTATCAGTTAGGGTTCAGGATAAAGTGACAAAAGTAGGGAAACATAATGTTAGGGTTTCCAATCCTAACACCAGACCCCCACCCTGCACACACCAAAAGGCATCGGGGTGTGCTTTGGGGTCATCAGCAATAACACTCACCCTATTCCATAAGTAAATAAGTGGAGATGGATACAGTGTAGGAGAATGGGGTGAGCATTATGGCTGATGACCCCAAAGCACACCCCGGTGCCTGTTGGTATTCAAGAGCGCATCACATTTTCATGTCACAGCAGAGCATGATAAAGAAAAATGTGCATCAGAGGAACCTGATTGAAAACCAGGCCACTGTAGTTTAAAGCACTTACAATAAATAATAAGTATGGATCAAAACAGGTTGCCTAGATATGTTCAGTGCATAAGATCAGTCAACAGCAAGTGCCATAACAGAGGGGAGGAAATAAATGAGCAGATATAAAGAAGGAGAAAATGCATAACAGTCTCACCCATTAGGTTCATGTGTCAACATTGGGTGTTTTAGTTGGTGCAGTTCTGGTGTCCCTTAAATGTAAATCTTCAACCCCCCATCTGAACCAAGTAGAAGACTCAAAATGCTGAAAAGGCCAGCAGCAAAAGCTCAACTCCAAGGCAGGGACCAAATAAAACAAAGAGAGAATTAAATAATATAAAACAATAAAATTAAACCAATAATGGTCTGTAGTGTTCCTGATGTCTCGGCACAGAATCTCAGCTGCAACCCCTGTATCATTATCCTTAAAGGCAACCCAATAAAAGGAAAAAGGATAGGCAAAGTGTTATGTTTGAATTTAGATTTTAGGGGTCATTACAGATTCAAATTTGGAGGAAGCACTAGGGTTAGCAAAAAGCCACCATACAGCAACCACCCCCCCCAGGCAGTCCCAGGTGGCATGCACACATTCACACTCACCAGCTGCAGACACTCACCACAACCCTTTGCTTCAGTTACTGGGACCAGACCTTGGTACATTTTACAACATTTAGGCTTACAGTAATGTAGATAAAAACATAGAAAAAAAAACATTCAAAGAAAATAAGAAACAGACTTTAAGCAGCAAAATAAAATAAGTTAAAACAGTTGTAACTCCGCTGCTCTGTAACTGCAGCTCTCTCAAAGTTAATTTCTGATGCTCAACTTCATCAAAAGACTAAGCATTGGTTTCCTCTGTGCCAGCAAAAATGTGAGATTTTGTGACCAGTGAGTGACTTGTGATATAGCTCAAAAAAAGCAGAAGACCTGCGTACCTTACATGTGATTTATTTCAGCAATGACAGACACCACATCACAAACTGTGACCTGAGTGCCAATCATCAACAGGCTGTCAGACTGAAATGAAATATTACTTTCTATGAGAGGGAGTTAGGATGAAAAAAAGGGGGGACAGCAATTAATGGGTGGGGCTGCCACTAGACAGCAGGGAATAAAAATATATGAAAATGAAGATCAGAGGGTGGGGCTGGGGGAGCCACTAGACACCAGGGAAATGAATGGTATGGGTATCGGAGAGTGTGGGGGGGGGTGTGACTAAACACCAGGGAAAAACATTACAGTACCAGGGACAGCAATGCAAAAGACAAGGAAGCATTGTCGAGTCACAAAAAAGATTCCTTTTTCATTACTCATGATATGAAAAAGGATTCTTTTTTTCATTTTACGTGGTCACGAAAAAGTATTCATAATATTTAAAAAAAACATTTTCAGGGCATGTCTGCAACAGTGAAGTGCAGATTACACCTAAGGGGGTCCCGATCAGCCAACTAGGAGTGTTGGTCTCTCTCCAGGATGTGATTTTTGGGGATTTTGAAAAACATTTTTTTAAGAAAAAACAGAAACAAGATGGTGACAAACAAAATACAAATTTCCCCATACAAAACAGAATTCCTTTTTCGTTTCATATAGTTGTCTTTTAGTGCTTACTGAACATGCTCAGAAACAATATTTTTCAAATTTTTAAAATGCAATAACTTAAGAACACCTTATTATTTTTTCACCAGACTAGCAAATGGTACATCTATGGCAAGTCCCTTTCTGCCCTGAAAATTTCAGACCAAGATTCCAAACTGTCTGGGCTGTAGACAAGTTCAAAGAAAAATCCCAGTAAACTCAATGAGTGAAAAAATATTTTTTTCACCTGTCCAGAACTTGAAAATTGCACATCCGACGAAATTGTAACTTGCCACATCCAGAGATCTACCCTAAGAAATGGTGCATGCAAATTTGTATGCAAATGCATTGAATGGTTGCAAAATTATTAAAGAGCAAAATTTAGAGTTAAACATTAAAGTGCCTACTCAGCCGTAACAATAGAGGAGCAACTGTGCCCCTATAATGTATGTCAGATGAGATGTTAAACTGAGGTCCCATCTGCCTGGATTGGTGGTAGTTCAGGTGGATGTTAAAGATCCCATGGCACTTATTGAAAAGAGTAGGGGAATTTCCCCAGTGTCCTGGCCAAATTTCTCTCATTCACTAAAAATACCACCAACAGCGTAATCTGGTTCAAGGTCAGTTGGCATTCATCTGTATCCCCCTTCCCCCGGGTCGTGCCTGAAAATAGGCAGTATTTGTCTAGTGCACTTACCCGTTCAACAAAAAACTAAATAAATAAAAATTAAAATACATGCATATATATATATATATATATATATATATATATATAAAAAGTTAGGGTTGAGTGGGCACATTAATGTTAAACCCCAATTTGTACACTTTAATAACTTTGCAACTGTTCAACAGATTTACATGACATTTTGAATTCACAGTCTTGTGGAGTAGATCTCTTTGACTTGCCAAGTTCCGTTCCAGTTGGATGTGTGGCTTCCAAGACGCAGATAGTGAAAAATCACAGAAAATCAATGTTGTTTACAGGTTTTTTTTTTATTTTATTTCCCATCACGTAGCATCCAGATGATTTGTTATGTTAAAACTTTATTTTTATACAGGAACAAATGATTAGCACTGAAGACACTGTTTACAGTCAAGTCCTGTGAGGCATGTCCATAAAAAAAAATTCACATTGATAAATATACATACAACAGCAATAAACATATTAAATAACATTAACCAAAACATATACATACATTCTGCAAATGTTCAAATAGTTTACCTTTAAAACAGGACAGGCTAGGTATATTTTTTAAATTTTTAGGCACATTATTCCAAGAAGAAGTAAGTCTATTTTGCAGCTTCAGTTCCCCTATTTTACTACAGTATTTAAATGTTTGAATTCTATTTTCTGAATTCCTTGTACAAAAACTTTGATTATCTGAAGACTGAAACATTACATACTTAGCCAGAGGATGAGTACTTTTCACATATATAATCTTATGACAATTAAAAAACCATATATAATTTCTTTGAGCATCAGGATGCAATCAATGTAATTGATTATATAACATACAATGATGCATTTTATATTCACCCTTAACAATAAATTTACCCAGTCTATAAACTATTTGATTAACTTTCTTTCATACTCTCTGAGAGGAGTTCATATAAAACAATGCTCCATATTCAAGTACTGGCATCAACATTTGTTTAACAAGTTTCTCTCTAGCTAATTTAGGAAAAACTCCTGCTAATCTTCTGAAAGCACCCAATCTTTGGTTAACTTTTTTTACCTGGATATCAACATGGTTTTCAAAAGTCATGCTAAAATCTATGTACAATCCCAAGTACCTCTAACCTTTTACTTCCTCAATTTGTTTACCATTAGATGAGTGGATGTGTAACTGTGGCTCAGATTTCAATTTATGCCCCAAGCAAAACCTCATACATTGGGTTTTCTTCACATTAAGTAAGAGACCAGAGTCTCCCATTCACTGCTCCAATTGAATTAAATCCCTCTGTAACTGTTGTTCCATAATTCCTACATTCTCTGCTGAGACCAATAGAACTGTATCATCAGCATATAATCTGATCTCTGCATACTTTATTGTTTGCACCAGGTTATTAACACAAACATTAAACATCAATGGACTGAGTATCAACTCTCTGAGGAACACCACAATTTATTTCCTCAAGGCTTGACACCGAGTTACCATTAATGACACACTGCCTACGATTTGCCAAATATGATGCCATCCATGTTAATGGTCCTTCATCAACCCCCACCAACCAGTCTTTCTAATTATTTTCTATGCTGAACTAAATCAAAAGCTTTACTGAGGTCCATGAACACCCCAGTGCTTTTTCCCTGATGCAGTGATGTTACTACCTGGTTACGGAAATCCAGTAAGGAGGTGTTTGTGGATCTTCCCAGTCTAAACCCATGTTGTTTATCTGTAAAAATTGCATTTGATTCCATATAGTAACTAATTTGAGAATGGACACTCCATTCTAAGATTTTTGATAATATAGGGAGTATCGTAATTGGTCTATACTTAAATGGTGCAATACTGTCTCCTCCTTTATAAATCGATATCACTTTACCCACTTTCAATACATCAGGTACTATTGAGCTAGTAAGACTCCAGTTTAGAAGATAAGTAATTATAGGTGCTAAAATATCAGCACCTACCTTAAGAAATCTTGCCTTGATTCCATCTAAACCTCCTGCCTTACTTACATTTAAATTTTGAAGCTGTATTTGTACTTCATTTATGCCCAAAGATCTAAAACTAAACCTAACTGCTTGCTGTATCTCCTGTTTACCTCTCAATTCAGCAATCAATTCAGTTATGGATATATCTATTGTATGCTCTTTTGGTAAGAGAATATTCAAATCAGGTAGATTGAGAAAATAAGAGTTTAATATGGTTGCAGTTTTTGCTGAATCTTCAATTATATATCCTTCCTATAACAGACTTTTCACCTTTATACTTATCACAATATTTTAAATGAGAAATATATTTCCAAAACATTTTCTGGTCTTTTACTTTTTCTAGTCTAGTCAAATGATATTTACTCTTTGCAATCCTAATGTTCTTTTTACATTTATTTCTCAACGTTCCCAGTCCTCTAACTTCTTTGTTTTCCTAGCTTTTCTCAATACTGTATTTCTAATTCTAATTTCCTTTTTTAATTTATCTGTTATCCATGGATCTTCTCTAATTTTCCTCCTTCTTTGTACTTTGGGAGCATGTTTATATATCATTGTTAATAGGGAATCATTGAATTCCTGTACAGCTAAGTTGCTATCAGGAATAAAAAAAATGTATTCCAATTAAAATTTCTAAGTGCATCTCTAAATTGAATCTTGCTAAACTTTCTGTAATCTCTCTCCCAGTAGGTATTCTCCTGCTGAACAATTCAAATCAAATCAAATCAAGCTTTATTTAACCAGGCATCAACACCATTGAGCATGCTCATTTTCAAAGTGGTCCTGGACAGAGGACAGTACAATACATAGACATAGCAATGCAGAATTGAGAACATCAGCATGATACAGTACAAGGTCAATGCAGAACACATGAGTCTAACAGAGTCTCGCAGGTACAGTTTCAAAAATAAATCTCATAGGAGAAAGGAGAGAGTAAAGCTAGGGTAATATACTATATGAAGGCTAATGACTTCAAGAGGATGTAAAGGGGGCAAAGAGAAGGATGGTGTGCTAGAGAGAGGGGAAGTAAATGCCAGAATGTTAGAGAATGGGACTAGAAGTGCTGGTTAACCTGAGGGAGATGAGAGATGGGTAGCATTCTAAGGGATAACAATGTGAAGGAGCCAGTGACTGAAGCCTCAAGATCACCTATAACAGCTGCAGGATTCCCTCAAGTACTCAGATAAAAGGGCTTTGAAAGTGAGAAGGCTCAGTAATGATGAAAGCTTAAGTGAGCTTTGCGTGGCGTTCCATAGAGATGGTAGTGCAGAGTTGATTGTCAATATTCCTTGGTTAGTTTTCATTCTAAGCAATTGGAAGCAATGTGTAGCATAACGTCTAAGGCCATAGGAGCCATTGTCATGTTTGAAAAAGCTAGAGATGTATGTTGGAAGCTTGTCAGAGAGTGCTTTAATGAACCAGAGGAGAGCATTTCTTTTTCTCCTTATTGAGAGTGAGGGCCAACCCACCTTTTGGTACAGAAGACAGTGGTGGGTGAGAAAAGGCAGGTGGGTATGAAAAACAATTAAGACTTGATTTTTTATATTACATATTATAGGATTATGATCACCAAGATTTATAGGCAGTACATCCCAATACTCAATATCCAAATCCTGAGAAACAAACAAAAGATCCTAAATTGTTCCCTGGTCACAATGAACAGTAGCTGTAGTTGGCTTTTCAATTATCTGTTTCAAACCCAAACACTCAAAATCCTTCCTTAGCCTAATGCCTGTAGCCTGATTCCAGTCAGCATTAAAATCCCCTGTAAAAACAACCTTTTTATCTTTTACTTTATCCATAAGAAAATCTGCAAAGGAATCAAAATATTTAAGTTTTGTTTTTGGGGAAGCATAAAACACCCCCACAATCAATTTAATATTGAGCAATTCAATCATTAAGCAATCAATTCCTTCATAACTATCTGTTAATAATACCTGATAAGGTCCAAGATTATCTTTTAAGTATATCATTACTCCTCCACCCCTCTTTTTCCTATCTGTTCTCTCTAATCTATACCCTTTTAAATTAATCTCATTGTTATTAATTCCCAGATGAAACCTTGTTTCTGATATTGCAATCAAGTCAAATTTCTTGTCTGATACTCAGACTAGAAACTTATCAATTTTGTGTACAATGCTTCTTACATTTTTATGGATAAAGTAATACTTCCAACATTTTATTACCCGGGTTGATTTCAGTGTCCCCACTCTGCATCAACAAACATGTGCAAACTAAACTTCCAAGACCTAAATAATTTATTTTACTTTTATGTTTTATAGGATTTGGAATTTTGGTCTGAATTTTCAGGGTAGAAAGGTCTTGGCCCACAGATGTGCCTTTCACTGGTTTGCTAGGAAAATATTAATTTGTTCTATACTTATTACATTTTAAAAATGTGGGTTTTGAGCATGCTGAGTTAGCACTTGAAAAAGTCTGAATAGTTGTTTATATGGGAACCGTTTCAATGAGGTTTTTCATGATGTTTTTCTTATCTGCCATTTTGTTTTCCATTTTTCCCTTAACAATTAAATTTGGAAAACCACAATAAATGAAATACTTGAGAGCAACCAACACATCTAGCTTGCTCATCTGGACCCCTTTAGCTGGATTCTGAACTTAACTGTTGGAGAAATGCCCTTGACATGTTTTTTTTTTTTAAGATTATGACCCCTTTTTCATGACTTGTGATACAAAAGAAAGATTCTTTTTTCATATGATGAGTCATGAAAAAATATCCTTTTTCATTAGGGAAAAGGAAAAATTGTTTTTCCTTTGCTGGCATCTCTTCTCAGGTGTCTAGTGGCACCCACCCCTCACCCTCCAATCAGTACCCCCATAATTCCACTATATTTCCCTGGCATCTAGTGGTAACCTTCACCCTTTGATTTACATCCCTGTATTCTTTTTTTTATTATGGCACACTGTATTTTCTCCAGTGTGTAGTGGCTCCCTCACCATCTGATTTCCACTAACATAATTATTGGTTATTTTACTGGTGTCTACTGGCACCCCCACACTCCAATCACTGCCCCCCATAATTATTTATTTATTTCCTTGGTGTCTAGTGACACCCCCTGGCATCGTTGTCGTTGTCCTCATAATATTTTTGTTTTTTAATTTGGTCCCAGGTGTCTAGTGGCACCTGCCACTCTCTGATCACCATTCCAGTTATATCTTGTTTTGTTATTGTTGGACAGTGGTACCCCCCCCACATACACACTCTGATTGCCTGTCTTCTCATATACCTGTAATAAAGAAAATGGTCCCTCTATACCTTTTATTTTAACCTGTAAAAAAAAAAAAAACAGTCCCTCACTGATTTGACCACCCCACCACAACCTCCCACTGAGCAACCACCACCCCACACACCCTCACTCATCTGAATATCTGGCTAGTCGAAGATCCAGTCTCCAGTCAAAGACATGTCTTGCTGCTGGAACCACCGACTGCAATATGAGAAACTAATCAAAATGCAGTTCAATGTATTTCATTGGGGTTTTCAACTTTGAATCATAACTTGGGCATCTTTACATATTTTGACGGCATATTTTCAGCTCTGCCTTTTGGGGACCCCACCTTATGAACAATGTCAGTGGAATTTCACAAATCTGTCCCAAAATCAATGTCATGGTCAGTTGGTGAAATCACCTTTCGGGCAGAATATGAAAAATGTCACTGCCCTTGTTCATGAGGTGGGGTCATAATAAGGCTATGTTGAAAATTTGGGGTCAAAATATGTTAAAATGGCAAAGTTATGTGCATGCATTGAAATTTTGCTACGCTCACTTGTAATTGGTCATTTTCAATATTTTGACACCAAATTTTCAACATAGACATATTTTTACTCCACCTCATGAATGTGTCAGCTGTCATTTTCCAAATCCTGGTGAAACTCTCTTTTTGCACTTGTGGCATGGAATTTTTTTTTTTTTTATTTTATTTAATTCATATATCGGATTTACAAACCTTCGAGTCAAAGACTCATTTACAAATGCACCTCATCGCAGGGAGGGGAGACAATATATTTGTGAAGCAAGACAGTGGGGAACAGTACAGGTGAGATACAAGCAGCATACATAGCAGGCATTTCAATGAGCAAGTAAACATAGGCAAGTTGCAGAAGAGCTCACAAAAAATAAATCATTTGGAGTCCCAGTGGGTCACACAAGATACAGTGTGTGGTGTACAGACTGAAAAAAGGCTAATCGAGAAAACTAGTGCATACGTAATACTATAGGGACAGGTTGGGTTTGAAAGGCGCTCAAGGAAAGCCCTATGATAGGCATATACAGCTCTGAGTGCTAGTGAGGTGTTTGTGTAGGGCAGTTTTGAAGGGACCAGTTTTGGAGGTGTTTGTGATGTGCGTGGGGAGGAAGTTATACCAGGATGGTGCTCTGTGGTGAAAGTACCTTTGGGTGAGTGAGGCCCTGGCTCTAGGCACCTGGAAGGTGGCTTTGGTAGTATTACAGGTGGTGACTGAGTGGGAGGCCCGTAGAAGCAGTGTGGCGACGCCTGGGGGACATAGCCCAAGTAGAGTCTTTTTAGCCAGTATGCAGGTGTGATATTGCAGGCGTTCTTCAAGACTGAGTATGTTAGAGAAGGAGTAGAGCTGGCATGTGTGAGTTCTGCTAGGGGCACCGGTCAGGAGCCTGCAGGCTTTGTTGATAGAGGTCTGGACTTTGGTGAGGGCAGTAGGGTCAGAGGCTGCATAGGTGGGGAGTCCATAGTCAACCAATGACAGGATGGAAGAAGTGATAGCCAGCAGTAGGGCGAACTCGGGGAGGCAGTCTATGTGACAGTAGAGGAGTCCAATCCAGGCATTCATGGCAGAGGACAAAGCACTGATTTGGGCATGGAAGGAGAAAACCAAGTCGAAGGTGATGCCCAGGTATTTTGTATGTTGATACCTGCTCAAGGGGGTGGAGGGTGCTGGGAATGATGCAAAGGGGAGCACTTTTGGAGCTACTTTGTCGGTGTGCAAAGATCATAGATTGTTTTCTTGAGGTTCAGAACCAGGTGATGGTTGAGGAACCATTTTTCAGCTTGGCTGAAGGAGAGTTGCAGGGAGCTCTGGAGACTGAGTGGGTCAGGGTATGAGGTGACTAGGACTGCATCATCGGCATATAGTAGCAGTTTGCCTGTGCAAGAGCTGGGAAGGGTGTTTAAAAAGATTCTGAACAATGTAGTGCCCAGAATGGAGTCTTGTGGGACCCCGGAGCATACAGGCAGTGCAGTAGATAGGATTCCATTTAACTTGACCCATTGGGATCTATCCCAGAGGTAGCTGGAGAACCAAGTCAGAGGGCCAGATGAGAATCCCAGCTGACGGAGGGTGTCGAGCATTAACGGGTGGCTCACAGTGTTGAAGGTCTTGGATAGGTCAATGAACACTGCCCCAGCAATCTCCCCGGTGTCACGTGTTGAGTGTATTTGGTGGGAAAACTCTAGTAGGGCTGTGGTGGTGCTGTGACCAAGGCTGAAGCCATGTTGTTCTGGGCACTGTATGTTGTAGTTGGATAGATAATCCATGAGTTGCGTGGATACTATTTTCTCCACAGCCTTGGGGGGAGGAGATGGAGATAGGTCTGTAGTTGTTTGGTACTGTGCAGTCTCCATTTTTATGGATAGGGGTGATTTCAGCCTATTTCCATGCACTCGAGAACTGGCCAAGGCACAGGAAACGATTAAGAAGGTCAGTGAGGAAGGGCTAGCATGACATCCATTGTTAGGCGGAGTATCCTGGAGTCAAGGGGGTCACAGCTCGGGTTGTGGGAGGAGAGGGCTTGATGTTGTGGTGACACAGAATCACATTTTGGCAGGGATTTGGAAATTTTCAGTACCAGATTCATGAGGTGGGGTAATAAGAAGTCTATGGTGACAATTTGGTTGTAGTTTTGCTAAAATTGGAAGTACAAGGACCAAAGAGCCTTGCACTTCTACAGCAATATACATACTGGTATCTATGGAGGAATGGAAGCACAGGGCCCAGAGTGCCCTGCACTTTCACAAGCAAAAAAGGATATGATTACACTATCTCAAAAAGTATCAATGGATATTAGTGCAGAGCCCAGAGGGCACTGCTGTCCCACAGGCAAATGAGGCTGTGATTATACTATCTCAAAAAGTAAGGAAATTCATTGCAAAAAAACTTTGTTAATGCTCCAGTTAGGGTTAAAGTGACAAAAGTAGGGAAATGTGGCATTAGAGTTTTGAACTCTAACACCCCACCCCTACCCTGCAGGCAGCAACAGGCAAGGGGTATGCCTTGTGGTTGTAAACCATAACACTCACCCCATTCTCTTATACTGTACCCATCTCAGCTTATCTGTTCATGGAATGGAGTGAGCATTAGAGCTGGCAACCCCAAGGCACACCCCATGCCTGTTGCTGCCTATAGGGTAGGCTTGGGGTGTTAGGGTTGGAAACCCTAACATCACATTTCCCTCCTTTTGTCCCTTTAACCCAATCTGGTGCACTAATGAAATTGTTTGCAATGAAAAAAATTGTATAATATATATATATATATATATATAGTCTTCATGAACCAATTTATATCTGGCTTTACCTGTGACATTAGCGGTACGATTTTTAATCTGTTTGGCACCTCATACAGCTGGAGTTTCATATCCATGTGTTTGAAACTCACTTACAGTATGTGTCCAGTGCTTAAAGTTCTGCCTGGTTCTATTGGTTCACTTACTTCAAGCCAGATTAAACTTTAGTTTGCGCTTTTCCTACAAAGTTCAATTAATTTCAAGAGATGTTAAACTTCTGATGTCCAAGCTATTTAAGCTTGTCTCAAACTGAATGTGCAGCCCCAATCTATTCAGTGAAAGCACTGTTTGGACCTGAATAGAAGCTGTAATCCCTTTCCTTTCTATGTGGGGCTCATGCATCCTTTAGGCACAGATTTCTATAGCATCTCAGATGTGATGAGATTATGACATTATGCTCGGATCATGACATTTAAAAGATCAAGCCATTAGGGCATGCAAATGAATGATTTCTGCCAATAGTATCATAATCATAATTAAAACATTAAGTTGTTGATCAGCCTACCAGGTGCATGTTTTTGTATGCTGTTCTCCTATATAAACTATTAGAACTTGCAAAATAAAATCCCTAGATTTGGGGTGGCATTTTAGAAATGTTCAGATTTCACCATTTTATTTAGAAAATTACAGTTTATAAAATGCAATAATTGAAGCAGTTATAGTATTGATTTAAGAAAGGTGCTCTTATCTTGTATGAAATAACAAGCCCATGCATGCAGTGCAAGCAATTATTTCAGAACCAAACCTACAGTTCAAATAAATCTTAACAAATGTGTCCTATTTTTATTGTGCTCCTTTAAGTTTGATGACCCTCCCTTTGGGTTTCATCTCAATTTATTCTGTTTCATTGCTTTAGTCAGTGGAGCTATTAATCTTCTTCCTACTAAAGATGCATGTCAAGTGTGTTACTTTTGTTATTAACAAGATGAATCCATGTGTCTTTACCTGTGTTTTGACATATTGAAAAGCATCATAAAATATTGCAAAATCTTGTACACTTTTTTCACATGTGATTGAGTATCTAATGACACAAAAGTTTTGAAGTTTTACTTCTTTCTTGTAATAGCATAAGCCGATGGTAACTTAAAGCAGCAGTATAATGAAAAATGTTGTCCCCAAAAAACTAGTTTAACTATAACTAATAACAATATTAGCATACCTGCCGAATGTACTGGTCTTGGTATCTAGGATGCTAGGCACCCTAAAGCTCTTTTTATTTTTGCATCCTAACCCTTCTCAGCTCTATAATGTTATTTTTTTTTTTGAAATGCTTTATTGTGAGAGAACATTGATTATACATTGAAATACAAGTCACAAAAGAGGTAACAAAAATGAAAAAGAAAATGATAACTGTATAGATCTAGGCATATGCACTGTCCTTTTATCATTTTAGCATAAAGTTAATTTGGCGTTTTAATGTACGCTTTACTTTTCTGAATGAAACTTAAATGTGAAATATAATATGGGAGCTATGTATTTTCTAATAGAATGAATATACATACAGTATGTTAAAATTAAAGTGCAACATTTTTTAATCTTGGTTGTGGAGGGGGTGTGAACCAGACAAAGCTGTTATTGTGAAGGTAGAATTTGGCCTTTTTGAGCTGGACTTAATTAACTGACTTGGTTATCTGTTTGATTTTTCAGCAGATTTGGGAACAGAGTTCATATTTTTGGGAATTTATTCATTTGTTTTACTGTTGGTAATGGACAGGTTCTGTTTTGTGAATTAGCATCCTAGAATTCTACCAGTTATAAAAATCAGGAGAATCAATGTCTTTCCACTTAATCAGTATATGTTTAAAAGCTGCAATGATGCCAAAATTTACCAATATGCATGAGCTATTAGACATATTTTGCATTGGGCCCCCAAACTGTAATATCATCCAAAATGGATTTATTGTCAGCTGTTTGTTAATAGAACCAGATAGGATTTAATATAGATTACCATCAATTTATGAGAGTTGGTCATGTTATCAGCATACGCTCCAGGGTACCCTCTGTGTTGCCATGTTTTGGACATAAGTTAGAACATGCAGAATTTATAAGATTAAGGTGACTCAGAGTGTAATATATTTGATGTAACACATTGCATTGTATCTGTTGAAGTTTTGTGGACTTTAGTCCCCAAGCTTCAACGTTTATAATTTTTTCCTTTAAGCATAAGGGGATAAATTGACTTGCTTTTTCTTCCCATTTAAGTTTTAATAGGTTTAGATTAATGCTATTTCTATTCAAAATGTGACAGCCATCTTTTTAATGAGAAAAAACTAAATTAAAATATTTATTAAATACACACATGTTGGTGGAATTATAACATTGCACCACAAAATAAAACTGGAAGGTGTCTGGAATCACTTTATTGTGAAAGAAAGGTAGGGTTAAATGTGTTGCCCGATTCCATTGCATTGCTGATTTACATGCTGTAGTATTTCATTTGAGTCTCCACAGTGATACCCCTTTAGATGCAGCATCACATTTGCACGGGGTAGAAATATTATACAAAATACAGTATTCAATAAGAATTTGGAAAACATTTACAATGCAATGTAATCTGTATTATTTTAGTAAGCATTCAGTGCAGTATAACAGTTTCCATTTTGCTTCTGCTTTATTTATTGCCATTTAACCAAGAACTAGAGTAGATATATTTTAAACTGTATACTAAACTTGTTAAAAATGTTTTAGCATTAGTTTTGCGTAAACGTTACCTCAATTTTACTATTATGGTGATGTACCAGAACAGACTGAAGAAAGTCCAACACAGAGTAACATAAATGATAAAGGGTTAACAAGTAAAATCATATGAGGAATGTTCCACAGCGTGAACATGTATTCCCTATAGGCTAGAAGACAAAAAGGTGACATGATAGAAACATTCAAGTTTCTACAGGCAATAGAGTAGACTTCTCAGAGGTTCTCAGAAGAAATGAGAGCACTTATTCTGATGGGTACATTTACAAGTTGGTAGGGGGGCAGATTCAAGTAGAATGTGAGAAAGTGTGTCTTCATGGATTGGTTATGGACAAATTAAATGATTTGCCTAGCAGTGTGATAAACACTAATTTTGTAGCTAGATTCATGTCTGGGTGGCATAGATTCATGGTTGGGGGTGACATTAAAGAGGAATATAATCTCATGAAAAGAGCATCCACAGGATTTTCCATCTACTTTGGATGTGCCATACCTATTAGCTAGGGCTGCCAGGCAGATGTGATTTTCCTGTCAGTAAATTTCTTTGTTTTTGTGTAGTTTATTTCATACCTAAGTGTCATAAAATACTGTACGGTGGAACTACAGACAAAGTGAAGGTAGAAAATGTGTTTCTAAAGAGACACTGTCAGCATTATTTTAGGAATCAAATGATCCTTAATTTTCAAAAACACATTTTATGAGTGTTTATCCTCTTTAACATTTTCTGATTTAGATGGTTATTTTTACATGCTTCAGGTTTCTTAATAAAAGTGAAAACTGACTCCACCATATTGGTATTACTATTCGAAACAGGTTTGTTTGTTGTTTTTTATTTATTTTTATTGAAAAATGTTTCACCAGGAAAGGCACACTAAGCAAAAAGATGCTCATCTCACGGTGCGACCTGGGGGGTACAAGGTAGGAGGGTATATATACACAACAGTCATTAGGTTGAACTTGGAGTGGAGCAACACAAACAATGGTTACATAATTGAGTGAGGTTACTTACGAACTTGATTACATGAGGAGTACAGTACATAACATAAGCCTCAAGGAAAGTGGCATATATAATTGAATACACATCAAGGACTATACATGATTACATAAGTGCCAGTAACAGAGATTGAACTGGAGCAGGATGCACCAAGTTGGCAGCGAGAAATGGAAGTTGGAGATTGGGGCAAAGGAGCGGTGGCAGGACTGTATAGTAAACACTGGGGTATTTAGGTGGTTGATTTAGGGAAGACAGTGGGGGAAAGAGAAGGGAGATAGCAGAAGTGAATGAGACAGAAAGTTCATTGGTTGTTTAGGGCAATGAATAAGCCAGACAATTAGGTGAAGGCCGAGCCACTGGTCAGGCATGTAAGGAGGAGGAGGGGATCGGGGAAAGGGAGAGAGAATCCATCAGGGGGTGGGAGGTCGGGACAGGTACAATTTGGTGCAAGAAAGTTGGTGAGGGCAGAGGATAGAGAGTGTCTGGATGAAGAATGGCGGATTTGGGCCGGCAGGCCATTCCAGAGCTTAGGGAAGAGGTAAGAGAAAGCCGATTGGCCTGCAGAGGTCCTTTGGTGAGGGATTACTAATAGCCTGGAGTCAGTAGACCTGAGGGTGAGGGCAGGGATAGATGGGGAAGAGAGGGAGGATACGAGGTGGGGAGGAAGGGAACAGAGCCAGAAGTTAGAAACAAATTTAACACTGAGGAGAGGGTGCCAGTTACTCAGGGATGGAAGGGCCAGTGAACAGAAGAGCTCGCAGTGATGGGTGCAGGAGGGGGCATCAAGGGCAAAGTGGCAGAAAGATTTAAAGATGGGGTCCAGTCTGGCTAAGGTGGACTTTGAGGCAGAGCTGTAGACAACATCACAGTAGTCGAAGGAGGGTAGAATCACTTTCTGGACTATTTCGCATCTCACAGGAAGTGGGAGACTAGCATGGTTTCTATAGAGGGCACCAAGCTTTGGGCACAGTTTTGATAGGATGGCGTCCACGTGTGTGGAAAAGGAGAGGTGGCGATCAAGCCAAACCCCTAGGTACCTAAAGAAGGGCACGTCTTCAAGGATGGTGTTATTTAGAGTATGGAAGTTCAGGGGGGATGTAAGTCTGGATAGTCTCTGTCTAGTGCCGAAAGACATAGAGACAGTTTTCTTGGCGTTTAGGGAGAATTGGTTGGAGCTGAACCAGTGCTGAACTTTGTTGAAGTCGGTCTGAAGATTAGAGGTGACTTCTTCGTGGGTACATCCGGAAGTAAAGAGGACTGTGTCATCAGCATACATGTGTATTGCAATAGTAGAGCAAGAGTTAGGCAGATCATTTAGTAGGATGGAGAAGAGGATGGGGCCAAGGACTGAGCCCTGGGGAATGCTGGTGGTAATAGGGAGTGGGGGGGAGGTGTAGTCAGCTATTTTAGTGGATTGGGTTCTATTTTGTAGGTAGGCACTGAACCAGTTTGTGGCAGATGCTGCTAACCCAGCCCCTGATTGGCAGGATAGTAGGAGGGAGTGGGATACCTTATCCAATGCTTTGGCTAGGTCGATGAAAATAGCAGCAGTAATTTGTCCTTTGTCCATCCCAGAGAGGATGGAGTCCATGAGTCTTAGTAGGGAGGTGGTGGTAGAGTGTTTTTTTCTAAAACTGGACTGGAATGGAGTGAAGAAGTTAGTTTCTGAGAGAAAGAGGGAGAGTTGAGATAGTACTAGGTGTTCCTGGAGTTTGGCGAGAGTGGGGAGGAGGGAGATGGGACGGTAGTTAGTTGCGGGGGTAGGATCACCTCCTTTTGGAAGGGGTAAGACAGAGGCATGCTTTCACTCAGTGGGGAGTGACTCTGTGATGAATGAAAGATTTAGCAGGGCTGTGAGGGAAGTAGCGATGGCAGGGGCAGATAGGAAGAGGAGTTTGTTGTCGAGACCATTGGGGGATTTACCTTTGCTGGGGTTCAGGGGGTGAAGGGCATCTAGGGTTTCAATTGGGGAGATGTGTCTGAAGCAAAAGGGGTTCTGATCAGGTAGTAGGGGGTAGCTGTCTGGGGAGTGGGTGTGGTTACATGAGGAAGGGAATCTAGGAGGGTCGTAGCACAAGTAGTGAAGTAGAAATTAAACTCAGAGGCTACCTTCAGGGGGTCGGAGAAAAGAGTCCCTTGGGCGAGGAGGAGAGGTGGGGGATTTGATGTTTAGGAGGAGAAAAGGGAGTTGATGACTTTCCAGAATTTAGAAGGCCTCCCAAGATATGCGTTTAAGGTGTTGTTAAAATATTCGGCCTTAGCTAAGTGGATGGCCTTTGTGCACTTGTTGCGGAGCATGCGGTAGGTGCGATTGTCTCCTGGGAGGAGCGTGGATTTGTAAATGCACCAGGCCTTGTCATGGGCCTGTTGGCAAGCTATCAGCTTGGGTGATATCAAGGGAAAGTGAGCCCCCCCGGACCCTAGCATGGTGCAGGGGGGCGTGTTTGTCCCAGGTGGTAAGGAAGGTGTTCCGGAAGTGTGTAAGGGCAGCGTTCATGTTAGAGCAGCTTAAGATCGGGTCCCAGTTTGAGTGACCTAGTTCTTTCAGGAGAGGGGAGAGGTTTAGGGATTTATATGACCGTTGGAATATAAATTTGGGAGGGGATTTAACTCTGTGGATTTTGCGGACCAAATAGATTAGGTGGTGGTCACTAATGGAGTCAGGGAGAAGGCCAGAGCTGATGATGCAGTGTGAGTGAGAGGTAAGCGCCCAGTCAAGAAGGGAGTGGTTTCCAGTCTTATGGTTTGACTGAGTAGGTTCCTTAATGGTTTGGGTAAGGTTGAGAGCAGATATCTCAGTTCGGGTTTTGTTAAAAGTGGGGGCTAGCCAGTTTTAGTTAAAGTCACCCATAACATATAGTTCACCTGACTGGGCAAGAGACGTGATTTGGCACAGAAGGTCGGTGACTGTCGTGGTTGGAGTGCCAGGGCAGCAATAAATACCAGCCACAAAGATGGGTAATGAGGAGGGAGGGGACAATTTCACCATAAGCAGCTCACAAGCTTTGGGTTCAGCTTTTGAAAGAGAGACAGAAAAATGTAGGGCTGAGCTGGTGTAGATAGCCACCCATCCTCCTCTGGTGGGACGGTCTTGCTGAGTGATGGTGAACCCTGGCATAGCGATGGTGTGGTCTGGGAGGTTTAGGTTTAGCCAGGTCTCGGATAGAATGATTATGTCAGGGGCATGGTGGACGGCTAGAACCTGGAGCTGATCGAGCTTGCGGGTTAGGCTACGAATGTTTAGATGGAGTATGCGTAAACCTCGGGGAAGGGAGCCAGAGTGAGTGTCAGTGGTGGCCTTGGTTGAGGGGTTAGGCATGGGGTAGCCAGGACCAGGAGTAGGTGGTGGGCCGGGATTGGGGTATATATCCCCTGCAGCCAGTAGTAGTAGGGCAAGGGTTAGGTGGTGGCGTAGTATGTGGAAGCACGAGGATTTGGCCAAGTACCGTTTGGAGGAGGCAGTAGGGCAGGCAGAGTGGAGAAAGTGGGCTCTGGATTGGTAGAGGGAGAACAGGAGGCAGCCAAAGGAATAGGCCGAAGAGGTGGGGCTCGTAGAAAAATGGGACCAGATGTAGCTGGGAGAGATGCTGTGGACTTATAGGGAGCATTTGTAGGATGAGTCAGTACAGCGGGGGGGGGAATGCAGGGTAGCAACTTAAAGGGGGAGTTAAAAGGGAGAGGAAAAGAAGGATGGAGAAGATCTGAAGTAAGTGGGTTATTGTTTGTGCCATTATTCCAAGTACAGGTGGCACAGGTAGGGAGTGAGAAGTACAGTCTAATGTGAGGTAATGTAGATAGAGGGAGAAGAGGCTCAGTCGCGAGAAGTGCTAGGTAGATAGCTGGGCAGGGGAAGAGGGGAGGGGTGGTATTTGTAGGAAAGGGATAGGAGTAGGTAGAAAGGGGCGGGGTAAGTAGCGTATTTAATAGGTGGCCTGGGAGAGGGTGGTGGGGGCGGGACAAAATAGCTCTGTAGAAAGAAGAGCATAGACCCAGGCTAGCGGCCACTCCGGCAATCCAGCTGGAGGGCTCCATGGGTCGGGTAGCAGCTTGGCTGGCTTGGCAGGAAAGGCGCTCCAATCAGAAGGAGATGGCTGATCTCTGGTCCAATCAGGGGCCGCCAAAGCGGTAGGTGCACCAATCGGAGGAGGCATCAGAAGCTGGGCAGCTGAGGGTGTTTAGCAGTGGTTACCTGTGATGGGTTCCGGGAGACAGGACCAGAAGAGCAGGAGGGAAGCGTCTGTTTGTTCTGTGGTAGCGGCACTGATGCTGCCAGGCTCCGTAGGTGCTGCTCGTTTACAGTTGTTAATCTATTGTTACTATTGTTTGCAGTTGTTAATCTATTCCAACTGCATTTGACCTAAAACTTGGGAACATGCTCTCTAAATCTGTTACCACATGATGCTGTGAGAGAATAGGGATTGCCATGAAAAGGCAGGCCAGCTTGTCTAATGTCCTCTTGCCAGAAAAAACAATGGGGAGGGGAGGATAGGAAAGAGGAGGGAATTGGTGAAGTCAGAGAGGGTCAAATGACCAGGGGATAGGAGAGCTTCCCAATTGGTTGAGGGGAGGGGCTAAGGGAGGCTGGGGGGCACAAGGGGCTATGTAAGGGTTTGCAGCCTTCTGGTCTCCCTCTTTTTGCTGGGAAAAGATTCTTCTCAGCACAGCGTTGGCAACTGATGGTAAGGCACTATCCAGGGAACCTAGGCCTTAGGCCAAGTAGGGCTCCCTGGCTTCATTTTCCATGGGAGAATGTACTGGGGTTGGTTGTTTAAAAAAAAAAAAAAAAAAAGAAAGAAATGCAGGATAAGCAGGGATGGTCAAGGTGGAGCAGCTATGTTACTGCCAGGTTGGTATTGTGGGGAGGTTTATAGCTCCCATGCTGGAATTAGGTTGAAGGATGGTTGGTCCTTGCAAGTCAAGATTGTATCTCGAGTTTTACTGTGGTGTGAACGGGGCTTATACTGCGCAGCAGGACGAGCGAGTTCATAGCAGTTGGTGCAGGCAGAGGGGCAAGCAGGCGGGCCATGAGGAGCAGAAGCACTGTTCAAGCTCAGGAGTGTTTAGGCTGGTGGGGCACCCGCTACAGGATGGCAGTTGATTTGGTTGCCATGGCGTATTGGAGAGGGAACATGGTTGATTGGCTTTCATGGGCTTCTGCAGCCAGCCGATGGTGGTCATGGGGCCAAGGTGCCAAGAGGGTCACAGGCCAGATGCCGGCATGGTGTTAGTGGAATCTCAGGTCAAGTGGGGGGACATTAGGGTGAGCAGTGTTAGAATGAAGACAGCAGATGGGATGAATCTGTATTTGTGGTGGAGTAGTGGGCTGGGGCATAGCAGGCTTTCAGGTTTCTATACGGACATGCCATACACTATTGGTGTTTTGCTCTGTCCCAGCCCTGATAGGACGGGCATAGTCAGGTCTCTGAACATAAATTGGATTTGAGCACCAGTAACTCAAATGCAGCAGAAATACGAAGAAAAAGCAACTAAATAACACATAAATGACAAATATATAGATGAAAAGGGGAATCCAGTTTGTACCATCTGTAGCACTACATGGACTAAGCTGGTACAGATGCAGCGAGGCACAAGAAGGTAGCGTTTGAGTGGCTCTGACATGTAAGTGGGCAGTAGTGAGGGAGGAGCTGCCCCAGAAGGGTGTGGGGATTGTGGCTGACCTGGGCAACTAGGGGAGGTTGATTTTGATGTTCTGCTGATGGGAGTGAGGGCCTCTAGGAGAAGGAGTGGTAGGTGATTGATTTGTGGGTGCAGTTTGTGAGCAGAGACTAGTTGGGGCAGTTTGGGAGGTGTCGTGTGCCATGTGGGCCTCAGACCAGGCGCCGAACACAGCAGCTAAGAGGCCTTGGGCCTAGGGAGCCAGACGAGGTGTGATAGTAGGGTAGTTCAGTGCAGGTTGGCACATAAAGGGATTCCATAGTGGGGGAGTTCCAGTCACAGAGATGTAGACAGGACAGTCAGGAGCATTATGGCATATTGCATAGAGCCTAGTGGTGGTTTGAAGGGGGGTGCATTGGGCAAAAATCACTCAGAGGTGTTTTCATTTACTTCACCAGGTGAGGTGGACTTATAAGTCAGAGTCACTAGCAGGGTATGATCTGTATTGGGGATGTTTTGCTGTCATGCAGAGTCATGGAAGGTGCAAGGAGGCAGGAGGCAGACCTGTGGGAGTAAGTGTATAGTTACAGCACCCTCCCATAAGAGGCTGAGGTTTGTTTAATGGGTGGGGATGCAAGCGAGCATATGCAGACAGTATGGCTTAGTGATCAAAGGCACTGAACTGCAAACAAGGAGACAGAAGATGTGGACGCTCAGTTGGCCAGGGATGGGGCCCGGCCTGGGGCGCAGGCGGATTGGGGTGAGAGGGGAACAGGCAGGCATGCCGATACAAGGCGAGGGGGCAATGATGTGGCAGCTGAAGTGCAATGAGAGTTCCAGAGGCAGTGTTTATATATGGGAAGGTCTGTCCAGGCCCCAGACCATGGGGGGGGGGGGGCTCGGATAGCAACGCATACAGCAAGAGCCGCTATGGAGCTGGGCCAGGTAGTGGTGTGGCCTGGGAAGATTTTTCATGGTAGATAGAAGGAACTGCACCACATGCTGCTTATCTTGGCTACGTATTCACATGGCTGACTGGGGGGGGGCTGGTACCCCAAGATAGAAATACAATAGGCAAACCATTAGTTACAGCCTCAAAGGGAGGATCAACATTCATATTTAAGGGGATTATTTTTTGGAATACATATTTGTTATGAAGAAGTTTGGTGCCGTTATGCACAAGCAGTTGATTGATGGTGGTATCACCGAGGGGGGCATGCCCGGGGTTGCTAAGGCAGAGCTGGTAGGAGGTGCAGGGCCCTACCAGCATTGCACTGGGTCTAGTTGTTCAGATCAAGTGGGACATATGGTCAGCATGCCAAGTCAACCAGTAGTTATGTTTTTTTTCGAAGCACTAACTGAACGGGGGTGCAGATACAGATGAGTTACACAATGATAACATACCAGGGCAGGGGATACATGTGGTATGCATAGAAAATCAGAAGGAAGCATGCAAGTTATTTGATGTTGAAGCAGCTAAAGGGGCTAAAACATAATGGGTGCACATGGAGTGCACGGTAATGTTTTACCTTTGAACTTCCTCCGAATCAGCAGGCAGAAATTGGGGGGGTTGACTCGGGTCTTCCAGGGCCTGGTTGGGCAGAGTTATATAGTGGCACAGCTTACAGCAGGCAATAGGGTTTCCTGAGGAGGTCCCTGCCGCATACATACTACTAACTCCGAGGTGATGCTATGGGGGCAGTGAAATATGCACATTTGCGGAGAACCGGCCAAATCTAGTCAAGGAATGGCTCTCCTAGAGCTAGGGGCAGTGGTAGTTTTAAATGGTTTTCAAGAGGTATCAAGCGGTTTTCAAAAAAAAAAGTTAAAAAGAAAAGGGTGGGGGCTTGTCCAGGTTCCAGTTCAGAGGTGATTTGTTTTAGGTGGTGCATTCTGCAAAAGGTGTTAGGCATGCACTTAAACAAATTGGAAGACAAACACCCCCTTCAACCAAAGATGGAATGAGGTGGTCTTTGTGAGTGCAGCTCTTTGGGGGTGGGTTAAAACAGGGGGAGAAAAGGGAGGGATTGAGTTGGGTCATTTTCTCCAGAGGGTGCATATTAAGGTAGTTTCAAGCTGGTATGAGGCCTAACAGGTTTTAAGCTAGTAGCACCTGGGAGAGTTTTCCCAACCGAAATGGATGGGATCTGCCATTAAAATGCAAGGTCAAGAACATTAGGATAGGTATACGCACTGCAATCCAGCCCCTTCTGAACACCAAGGCGGGTAAGGCTGGTGGTATGCATAGGGTGGTACAAAAGGAATGTACTGGTGGCCAGCGTCAGGCCATGGCTAGAAAGGTTTACTATATACAGGTAAAATGTGAGGGGCACGGGGGGTGTTTGGGGAACAATGCTCTTGTCTACAATGTTTGCCAGGGATGGGGGGGCCATTTATCTTGGGACAACCTTGGTCCAGGGATGGGGAGACTGGTGTAGGTCATGGGTAGACATTCCGCAGGGTACCTGGAAGCCGATCACAATGGCAAGGTGCTTATGGAGCCTGGGGAAAGGGGGCTGGAACAGAGTACAGGCAGATGAGGGAAAGCTTAATCCAGCAAGGATTGACTTTCAGGAGGCAATACAGTTGCAGGCATTACTGTCTGGATGTAATATGGCACAGAGGTCTTGGGGAGCCGAGCTGCAAGACCAGGAGTCCTGGAGGTTGGAAGCCATGGTCCCCACCTGCATCGGCATGCCCTTGGGCAAGGCCCTTAGTAGAGATACTCACCATGGCCATCCTTTGCAGGTTTCCTAGTTTGAAAGGAAGGGGTTGCAAGAGTGGGAAAGAGCCCTAGGAGCCCGGGTGAGCAGAACCAGGGGGAAGGGGAGGGCATAGAGATGGGGTTAGGGAATAGACTAGGGGAGACCATTCACCATTTCATGATCAAGGACAGTGAACAGCATGCTCAGGGAAGGGCAGCAGGATGACGGTACATGGTATTAGCAGGTAGGGATTCCAGGGGATCAGTGGGGCCTGCATAGGCCCAGAGGCATGACATGTCCCTCAGGTTGGGACAAGGACAGGTTTCTACAAAAGTGGCCCCAGGGGCAGGGGAGGGTGTGCCTGTGTGGGTACTCTGCATCCCCTAGAAGGGGGCCTCAGCCAAGGTTACCTGACCTAGAGTTTAGCCGGGGGCTGGTGCACCAGCTAGGTGAGGAGGAGGAGATTTTGAACCACGGAACTAGGCGGTCATGAGGGGGTGCAGAGCGGGAGGATTCCTCCTGGAAAGGAAGGATGATTACCAGAGGGGTTCCATGCTCTGGAGGAAGGGGAGAGCAGACCAGATGGGCAAGAGGAGAGGATGAGGGTCTGGATGGGCTGAGAATGGGGATATGGTGGGGAAAGGCCAGCTGAGCAGCAGCAGGTGGAACTGGGGGACTATTGGAGGTGGGTCAACAAGGCAGTGACCAGTGGGATGATGAAGGGCATTGCCCTCGGGGTAACTAGCGGGCCACAGCAGTACAGGGAGGTGTGGCCCATCTCCTATGCCAGGTGGTTCTCCTTTCAAAGCAAAGGGAGATGGGCACTGGCAGCCAGGTCTAGCAAGGGGGTGCCATTCCTGAGCCCCATGCTGTGTTAACCACAGGGGCAAACAGGGACTCACACCAGAAATGGGGGCCCGCTAGCAAGAGGTTGCTGAGCAGGAGGGCAGGAAGGAGGTAGGTGCCAAAATGCAGTTGGCAGCCTGCCCAGGCCTATCTGGCAGAGATGGGCAGGTGGCGAGGGTGCAAGGGGATTATGGGGTGGCCCAGAGCAGGGGAGTTTCGGAAAGGAGGAGGGTTATCTGGGAGAGGGGCATAGCCACACCGGGAAGGGGCCTGCACAGGGGTGGAAAGGAGGAGTCCGGCTGGGAGTGTGCAAAGCAGGTGGGGCACTGGGTGTTCAAAGGCTACAGTTGGTCCTGGAGGGGCAGGCCCAATAAGCCATGAAGTGGGCCCCGGTCTCAGGCAGACTGCAGGGGATCCAGGGGCATGCTTTCCCCTCACTGGGGAAAGGTGGCAGCTGCCTCGGGCAGAAGAGTGCTGAGGGGCTGGGTCTTGGCCTCAACAAGGCATGGACAGGGTAACAGAGGCATGTATGAGCCCGGCCTCCACCTGGCAGAAACATTGAGGGGTTGGGGGGTGGACTGGCATGCACAGACAGCCATGTAGAGGACACCAAGAGGGGCTTCATGCCCTAAAGGGGGTGCTGGACAGGCCACAACAGCCTGGGTGGTGGTGGGCGAGGCCAGGAACAAGATGTGGCCATCCAGGCTTGTCTTTGGGGTATTGCGTACAGGAAAGAAGATGCCTACAGGGCAGATGGAGTGTGTATGTTGGGTGGCAGGTGCCCTACAGAGGCCTGTTGGAGATATGGGAGGAGAGGTTGCAGGTTTGTTTCTAGAGGGAGATCCATCGTCCTTAGCAAGCTGGAGATGGGTCAATGGAAATGGGGGAGCGAAAGGGGAAAAGGTGGGGCAGGAGAGGGGGAAGGGTAGGCAGCATGGGCTGGGGGCAGAGGACTGGGAACTGACCCTGTGTGGGTTGGGCCCGAGGAAGTGGGGGGACCTGGTGGTGGGACCAACTGGTGGTACCTGGTTCTGCTGATGATTGAGGAGGAGCCGGATCAGAGTGTCCAGACCCTGAAGTGCTACAAGCAAGAAGAAGAGGATCAAGTCGGAAGAAAGTTTCCAGAAGGAAGAAGCAGACTGAAGTATTTTGGTTGTACTGTACTGTATACTGTTGAAATATGAAGTTGGGAATGTAAATATAATTTGCATGCCTTAATAAATATTGCCAGTGTGCATCCAACAGAAACAAGTGTGGAGAGATTTATTTCTGGTGGGGGATCATGAGACAATACTATTTTATCATGAGTGGCTACGCTGTTTGAGATAGTCCTAAAATTTATAAAGTATGCAATCCTATACGGGAGAACAATGACCACAGTATAAAGAAAACAGTTTCAGTATGATTATAACAATAGCATAAAAAAAGGCTGATAAAAATACAACCTACTGCATAAAACACATTTTACAGCTGGTTACCAGTCATAAAATGTTTTTCTCACCTACTGTGGAAGTACTAAGAGGCAAACCCGTTTTTTTTTTTTTGTTTGAGCGTAATATGCTTTATTTGTTTTTACATCATCATCACCAATGAAAAACAACAGTGAAAGAGGGAAAAGAAAAATATTACATACAAAAAGATCTTGTATGGTCTACAAGGTTACAAAGTTACACCAGGACTGAGAAATGGCTATGACTGCAGGAGGACCCTTGGGCATGGAGGCAGAGGGAGATGGAACAGATCCATTTAGTGTGTTGGTAGCAGCAGAGATTCAAGCATGTTCCATCTTCTAGTGTATTGCTTCCTGCAGTTCCAAAGGGAACAGGCCATCTTTTCTATTTTAAGGGCCTCAAGTATGGCCTTGTGCCATACTTTATAGGAGGAGATGGTGTCATCCAGTCAGTGTCTAAGGATGGTTTGTTTTGCGATTGCTGCTATAAGGGTGATGTGGTATTTCCAGACCCTGAACACTTGATTTAGGCCAAGTCCTAATAAACATATTTCAGGAGTGAATGCATTGTCCAGTCCTAGCAAGGGGTCTAGGTGTTGTTGGATGGACGTCCAGAGTGGGGCCGCCTTGGGGCAGTCCCAAAGAATGTGTTTTAGGTTGCCCTTATCCTGTTTGCACCTAGTGAAGTTTGCAGACTGCAAGTGTCCCATTTTGTGTAGCCTATGAGAGGTGTAGTACATGTTGTGGGCAATTTTCATTTGCATCAGTTTAAGGTTGTCAGCCTTGGCGTATCTGAAGGTGTTTTCCCACATTGACTTCCTGATGGGGGAGTCTTTGAGTTATGAGAACTCCTTTGCCCAATATGATCAGGAATCTATGTCTTCTGGAGTGTTGAGTGCCAGGAGCTTTTGGTAAAGGCGCGAGGTGGAGTGCAGCTGTGCCTCTAGGTAAGCAAGTTGCTTACAGGCTGAAGGGTTGTGGAGGTGTGTCTGCATGGGAGCACAGTGGATACAGAGTGCATTAGTTGAAAGAACACGAATGGTGACAGTTGCATGCCTGGGAAGAGGGAGGAGAAAGTGTTGTATCTTATGAAGGAGCCATTCTGTATCAGGTGATTCAGGCGCACTGGGTGTGGGCATTTGAGGAAGATATTGGAGATGGTTTTGTGTTGGATTCAGAAGTTGGGGTTCCTGTAAATCAGTTATGATGCGGCCAGGATGGGATTGGTTTTAAAGATTCTGTGCAGCTGCCTGCTTACTAGATAGGAGGTGCCCATTGGAGTGAGTTTGAGTACAGTTGGGATCTTTTCATGAGGGATGCATAATAAGGACTCAATGTTGATGTGAACCGAGTGGCATAGGTCAAGTTCAATTTGGTGCCTGAATGGGGTGTATTCATTATTGTTGGAGATGTCATTTGCTGTGGCCCACCAGAGGAATCTCCCTGCATGTACAGCTAGGTATAAAAGGTGGAAGTCAGGGAGTCAGAGTCCGCCATGCCATTTGGGGAGTGTGAGTTTTTTGTATGCTCTGTGTGGTGTCTTGTTTGCCCAGAGAAAGGTGCTTAGTAGTGATTTAAGTTTGTTAACCCACAAGATGGGAATGAACAGCTCTACCATTTCCAGAGGGAAAAGTATCTTGGGCAGCACATTAATTTTTATAGTAGTTACTCTAGCCCACAGTGTTAGCACTAAACTAGACCATCTGTTCATGTCATGTTTGATAGTTGTTAGTAGTGTTTCTAAGTTTAGTAGGCGGGATTGTTTTTACTGCGAGAGATGTGCATCCCCAGGTACTTGACTGACGTTGGGCACCATTTGGCTCCCCGTTCTTGGAGTTGCCTTTTGGTGGCCCATTGGTTTAGGGGTATAATACTGGTTTTGTCCAGATTCAATTTGTATCCAGAGAGGGTTCCGTATTCCTTCAGGAGGGTAAAAATGGCTGGGACTGACATGGACAGATTCTCCAGATGAAGGAGAACATCGTCCATGTATGTGGATTGTTTGTATCTATTTTTCCTGGCTTTTATTCCCAGAGATGTCCCTTTCTCCTAGAATTCTACATCTTAAGGGTTCTAGGTAAAGGTTAAATAGGTATGGTTGCAGTGGGCATCCCTGTCGGGTACCTCTGTGGAGTCTAAAGGTTTATGAGTTGACACCGTTGCATCTGATGTAAGCAGAGGGGTTATAATAGATTAGCTTGATCCATTTAATGAATGCATCTGGGAATCCAAATCACTCAAATGTATGAAATAGGAAGGCCCACAAAACCCTGTCAAAGGCTTTCTCTGCATCCAATGACAGGAGAACTGCAGGCTGGTTAGAGTCCTTGGAGGCAGAGATAAGATGGGTGAGTTTGCTTAGGTGGTCTGCTACTCACCGACCTTTCATGAAACTGACTTGCTCAGGGCCTATTAGGTATTCCCATACCCTTCCAATTCTACTGGCCAAGATTTGGGCCAGTATTTTGAGGTCGGTGTTGAGCAGCGAGATTGGCCTGTAGCTGACTAGGCACTCTGGGTCTTTCCCTGGTTTATGGAGGAGGGTTATGTGGTCCTCTTGGATTGAGGGGTCTAGTTTTTGCCTGTCTAGTACTGTATTGTATAGGGTACTCAGAGGGTTGACTAATTCTGTGTCGAAGGTTTTGTAGAAGTGCTTGAGAATCCATCTGGCCCTTGCACTTTGTCTAGTGGCAAGTCCTTTGTGGCACTCAGGATTTCATGAGTGGATAGGTCGGCTCTAAGTTCTGCTGCCTGGGTTGGGGAAAGCTGTAGTAATTGTGTCACTCTGATGCTGCCTTATCTGCTGTGTAGAGTATTTGGTAATAATCAGCGAAGGCTGTAGCAATGTCTTTGGGGTTAGTGAGGAGTGGGTCAGTAGGTGCTCTGCAAACTCCTTTGATTGTCCGAGCTGCCTCCTGTTGTCTCAGCCTTAAGGCCAGCAACTTCTCTGCCTTCTCACCCTGGTCAATATATCTCGTTCGAGCTTTGGCCAAGTCATGTTCGGCTTGTTCTGTAAGTGTCTCCCTGTATTGTGCTCTCAGTGAGTTGAGGTGCAACCATTCTTCTGAGTTTAGGAGGGTGATAAGTACTTCTCTAATGTCTTACTTGTTGTAGCAACTGTTTGACCTTGGCTTCTTTTTCATTTTTCTGGGTAGTTGTTTGTCAGATTAGCTCTCCATGAATTGTGCATTTGAAGGCAGTCCATATGGTGTTATAGTCAGTAACTGTGCCTATATTCTCCTTGAAAAAGTTTTGAATGCTTAGTGCTATTTTTTTCCCCGGACACCAGGCTGTTGGAGTACGAGCATTATTAACTCTCCATATGACATCCCTCCCAGCTGTGTTATCAGTTGGAGACATGAAAAAGAGTACTGGGGAGTGGTCCAAGAGGACAGTGGATTAAATGATGCACTAGTAGGTATTTCCAAAGAGACCTGGTGAAGTGAGGAAGAAATCTAATCTGGAGGATGAGTTATGGACAGGTGACTGAAATGTATAGTCTCTGTCACCTGGATTCAGCACTCGCCACATGTCAATAAGGCCTAGTGAGTCTTGTAGCTCTGTCTATACCCTCTGGTTGAGTGTTAGGCCAGCTCTTCTCAGCCCTGTCCTGTCTATGCAAGCATCTGGTACTAAGTTCCAGTTCCCTGCCACAACTTTTGGGAGGTGCCTGAGTTTGGAGAGTTTGGTTAATAAAGCTGTGAAAATATAGGGGCCATCCCAGTTTGGGCCATACACTGATGCCAGGATTATTTCTGTTCTGTTTAGTGTGCCCTCTGCTATAAAGAAGTGTCCATTTGAGTCTTCTGTTGTTTGGAGTGGATGGAATGGGGTGTTTCTATGGACCAGGATCACTACACCCGCTCATTTGTTTTCTGACCCCACAGCGAACGCTTGACCTACTCATTCCCTATGTCATAATGAGGCTTGGGCGGTGACAGTGTGCATTTCTTGTAAAAAAAAAAAAAAGCTATATTGGCATTTTCCCTTTTTAAGTGCCAGAGAATATGGTATCTTTTTTTCTTTGGTTTGTGCACCCCTGACATTCCAGGTAATAAAGTTAACTGGGGTGTTTGCCATCGGGAGGGGTGTAGGTTTGTGTACATGCACATGGGCCTCTCTTTGATGAATGAGATCGTATACTCTTTGCTGTTGTAGCCAAATTTGGTGCATACAGTAGAGATGTGGGAGAGTGTCGGATCCATATCTGCCTTTCCCCTGCCTCCTGCCCCTGGGTAATTGCTCTATTAAACACATATTGAATAGAGACGAGTCCTGGTAACATAAAACAAACAGTGTGAATTAGAGAACAGACTACCTAAACCAATATTTAAAATAACAGTACTACTCACTACATTTAGTATTGCCAGTGTGCTGCGTATGTGATGTAGTGGTTCTGGTCAGTTCTTGTTGGTGTTGGAGCCCCCCCCCCCCAATTAAGGAGGTCGGCACCCAGGAGGGGTGGGGACCTATCTCAGTTGGTTCATTACGAGCTATCATGAGGGTGGTCCTGATCCGTGAGCTTGACAGTCTAAGGCAATGGGTACTGTCCTGCTTGTGTCAGGGATGTGACATTGTGGATTCTTACTGCTGTGTACTTGTGAGCTCACCTTCCCAACCTCCAGCCCTTCATTAATGTGAAAGCATTGTGATTCTCTAAAATTCTGTTACCTCATGCCTAGCCCCTAGGGCTGCCACCTGTCCAGATTTCTGCATGAGAGCCACGGTATGGGGCATTTGTGTCCGAAAAAAAAAGGAAAGGAAAACCTTGGAACTAGCTGAATACTATATCTTAATTTTGATTGGTTAGAGATTGGTTAGAGAAAACAACTCTTCAGCACCAGTTGAGGTTGCATAGTATCTACAAGGACCCATGATTCAGCAAGCAATAACCTTCTTTGGCATCTTAAAAGATGGCAACCCGACCAACCCCTCTTTCTATGAGGTGCTCGGATTGTGCTATAGTCTCCAGTTGAGACAGATTATATGATAATATTGGAATGTAGGTATATTAATAATAGAACAAAGTTGCTGAAAAAGGTGAGGTTCAAGGAGTAAGACTCTGCATGCATCCAACATGGAAAAGAAAAATAAAACCTACACAATGCTTGATGAGCTGGATAATCCCTTCTCCCCTCTCTGTTCCTCAATGTTTGTCACTCAATGTAGGTATGCTATGCACCAGTGATGGACCTCTCTGCTTCTCTGTATCACCCCCAACCCCCCGTTACATGCACGAGTGGCCATTATGCCTGGTCTGGAGACTGTTGCTCTACTCGCCTGCAGCAGGATAGCAGTCCAGTGATACCTGTGAACTGTAGTTCCCAAGTGTGGAATTTGTTGATGGTGCAACTGGGGATGCCCACATCCCATTACTTCCCCTGCTGCCTGTGTTCCACCTAAAATCTGATTCTCTGTGTCCCTTTCTCATGGGGTGCTTATAGTGGTGTCTTTGACTGTGGCCACACCACCTCTCTGCACCTAACATTGTTGCTAGGAGGCCTCGGGCATTGCATCTCACTGCCATTGATGGGCACTGATTGTCTGGCTTATACAGACAGTACTGCTTCTTTGAAGGCTATGGTCTTCAGGGTTTTCTGTTTCAGTGTGGATTCACACCCTTGTGAGAGATCGTCCCTTATTTGACTGAACTCATCCCCCTTCCCCCTTCACATCTCCTCCTCCCCTTCCCCCAGGTCAACTGAATTGCATACCTCCGCCTGTCCACTCTAATAGTAAGACATTGAGATCTATGTTGAAAATCAAGGTGTAAATTAATGCACTGTTGAATAAAATGTAGGATAAAAGCAGCTCGCTTGTCTGCCTCCTCCCCCATATACTTCCCACTTCTCTGGCAGTCCATAAATGTAGCCACTTCCCTTAAGCGCATAGTTTCAGGGATGTGCTGTCCATTCCTCAGTGCAGATGTGCAATGTGTTGCCTGTCATGGCTGATTTCAAGTGTGCAAAATCTCTTTCTCTGGTGCAATGATGGTCTTCATAATGGGTGTAGAGACACCAGTCCCTTTGTCTGTGTTAGTGTTCTGGAGATGGTAAGGTAGGAATTACGTGGCTCTTCCTTGATAGGTTGCTTATAGGAGACTATTGCCTTGAGTTCATTGTGCTTTATATGATCAGCATAGTGATTGATTGTAGGAGGAGAGTGGGCAGCCGACTTTGATCTGTCTGAAGCAGAATGGTACAAGACAGTGGGCAGCCGAAGCCCAGGGATTGTACAGCTTGGCTGGCCCTTGGAGAAAACAGTTCTTTCAGGGCTCCAGATGTCTAAGGAGGTGCCATTCCTGTTTTGCTGTGCATTGGTAGAGGTTGTTTATGCGTGTTGCCACTGCATGATGTCGCAAAGCTGAGCAGGGCGAGGAAGTGAAAGAGCCGGCAAACCACCTTTGATGTTAGTTGATTGAGTGCATTGTCTCTGGCAGGAGATTCCAGGACTTATTGGAGAAGATAGATAAACAGGTCTTGTGAAAAGGTAATAAAAAAACAGAGTGGTTGAGTGGCCATATTGTAATCCAGCTCCATGTATGAAAATCACCCAGGGAAACAGTTTGGTGTGGGGAGTGTTGAAAATTCTGAGTATTGTGGTCATCTCCCTTACTGGAGTGGCTAAGTGAGATGTCTTTCCAAAGTCTGAATTAATGCCAATGTGGGTACAGAGGGTGGGTGAAAGATTCGAGCCAGAGAATAGTGAGAGAAGTGTGTGTAAACTAATTAGACTGTTTCTAAAGGAGGGAATAGAAAGTTAGCCAGCATTTTAAAGTGGACTTGCCCAGTCACATCAGCCAGAGGATTTGCCAGGAGCAGTTTTCTGTGAAGGAGCTGTTGGTGGTTGAAATAGTCTGGGGAGGTACTTGTGAAGTTATTGCTTGGCCATCTCTGCATTTTGGAATTCTGCACTTCCCTTGTCTGTGGTTATGACAAGATGGGCTGGGTAAAGCATTCAGAATGGGACTCGGGCTTGGTGTAGCAGGGATTTGATGGACGGGTAAGCCCTTTGCCTATCTCTCACCACTTGGGTGACATCATTAAAAATATGAAATTTTTGCCACCCCAAAGTAGTGTGCCTTTCTTCTGCACTTGGGCCATAATATGCGACTTGTCCTGCAGATTCTGGCAATAGAAGATAATGGCTCTGGGACAGACAGTGCTGTTGGGTTGTCATTGTGCTCGGTCAGAGTGGTGAGCCCACTCCAGGTTGTAAGTTCAGCCATGGCTTGGTGACCCTGCTACATCCGGCAGTAGCTTCTGTATGAATGTCACAATATTGTTCCCTTCTGCATTCTGCGAGATGCCTACAAGGATGAGGTTGCTCCGTCAGTATCTTCACTCCTGTTCCTCAATGTGATCTTCTAGTTTATACATTTTTTGCCTCATACTGATTAATTCCTTCTCTTCCCTCATTTTTTTATCCTCCACCAAGCTGACCTTTGCTTCCACATCTGTAACTTGGATGGTGAGTGATTCAAGCATTGGTTTCATTATTTTTATATCTGTTATCAGGTCACAGATGGTTAATATAACCTTGGCAAAGTCTGCGAAGTAAAGCTCCAGTTTGTCTGCCAGAGATTCACTGAGATTCACTCCCCAAACATCCAATTCCTTTGTGTCTGACTTCAGTCTTTTAGCAACTTGGGTGAGGAGCAAAGCAGCCACGATGTTTGTTTCCATCAGCTGTTGCTCCTGCAGGTCCATTTCTGAGCTTGGCACAATATTTAGTTTCATTATGTTTTTAGCTAATGAATTCTTTCTTTTTTTGATAGATTTCTTTTTTTTTTTTTTTTTTTTTTTATAGACAGCCTCAAATTTTAAAACACAGCTTCACAGAGCTTCAAGACAGCCATCTGCTTACTCCAAGTGCATCATGTGACTCCAAGAGACAAACAAGGTTGACAGTGCCCCCTGTAAATGTCATACAGTAGATGATGAAATAACAGGAACATCACACTCATTTTAGTAATATGCAACAAAACTGGATATTTTCTATTTACAAAAGATAGTGAGGGATATATAATGTGCTATTATTGATGACAGCGGGACTTTTGATGAGGAAGAAAAGGCAAGAGTGAATGGACATATTGTTAGAGCCGATACAGTGGTAGCCATCACCACGATGAATGATACTGTATTTTTTACAGCCCACTGTGGTGCTCTACAAGGCCAGGGACAAGACATCCTATGTCAGAGCAACAGATAATGGGCCCTATTCATGAAAGTGTGGAAACTGCACACAGCTATGTTCCCCAGCTCGCCAAAAAACACGTGGCATTTAAAAAAGGCATGCAGTGGAAGCCAAAGCAGAGGCATCATGGCAAATGGATAAGTGGAGTGCCACATGCTGAGACAGACATCCCAAACATATGCATTCCTGCCCCTTGACCCCACCGTATATCAGCATGTGCAGCATCTCATGCGGCCACAAGGAAATGAATACCATGATAGAGGAGTGCGCAACAGTGGGACATGGAGATGGAGGTGATGCACCAGTGCCAAATGCACCCCCACAAAAGGCTGAATGCCCTAGCCGGGGATGGACTGAAGGCCATGGAGGGCATAAAGAGTGGGTTACCATGAGGGCCTGTTCCAGTAATTTCACAGGTCACTAGGTGGCAGCCATGGTCTCACACATCTGAGACACATGAGAAGGGTGCTGCAATTCTGAGGTGCTGTCTTTTGGATGAGACATTAAATCAAGGACCCATCTGCCTGGATTGGTGGTAGTTCAGGTGGATGTTAAAGATCCCATGGCACTTATCGAAAAGAGTAGGGGAATTTCCCTGGTGTCCTGGCCAAATTTCCTTCATTCACTAAAAATACCACCAACAGCTTAATCTGGTTCAAGGTCAGTTGGCATTCATCTGTATCCCCCTCCCGCTGTGCCTGAAAATAGGCAGGATTTGTCTAGTGCACTTACCCGTTCAGCAAAAACTAAAATAAAAATAAAATAAATAAATAAACCTACAGTGTGCTGTATGGAGCGGAGTCCCTGAAGACCTCGTTGGAGGTCAAGGCCAGGTTATGGCTTGACATCCAGGTCACTGTCATTGTGGCCAGCCTGGAGACATGGATGCTTGTGGCAATCAAGCACAAGTGGTGTGACCTATGGTCAGCCATGAAGCAAAAGCTTGCCTCCATGGAAAGGACACAGTGCGGCACAGGCAGGGGAACATCAGTGCGGGTGCCACCGCTGTCACCCATCAAGAGGAGGTGGCTGACACCCTCCCTGAGATCAGCCTATGTGGAGTGATGGAGGACACTGATACTATGCCAGGTATGGGGCACTGTGCAGGGGACACAAGGTGGGAGCATATGATTGAACAGCATAACCAACAGTCCTGCCTTACACCCTGCAGATCAGGAGATCATGGCCAGCACTCATGTGCCACTGGCAACCACGATGGAAGAGGATACACAGGGGGATAAAGAAATGGACAGCACAGGTATGCGATCCCCATCATAGCTGGCTGAATGCATGGCAATGCACCTGTACGTAACCAGCCAATGTTCTCTCAACCACAGGTACAGTGCAGGGAATGCAGCACATGGCACTGGAGATGGGCACCATAGAGTAGACTGACTCTGAGGGCCCCTCAAATATCAGAAGTTAAGCATGGTACAGCCTGGTCAGTTGTAGTATAGGAGATCTCCAATGAACATCAGGTGCTGAAGGAAGTGGTGCTGATAGTCTTACAGTGGACCCTCACCACTTAGATGAAAAATAACCATATCAATACCCCAGCATGGTGTTTGGGGGATACTGTGCCCTCAGAGATCCCATCTTTTCAATGAGATGTTAAACTGAGGTCCACCTGCTTGTTTCTGGGAATTTGCCAGACAGACATTAATGACCCCATGACTTTTCTCAAAAAGGGTATGAGAATTTCCCCTAGTGTTCTGGGCAAATTTCCCTCATTCATGAATCCACCAAAAGATAAACGTGGTTTAACAGCAGTCAATTTGCATTTGTAACCCCCTCTTTCTTGAATGAGGCTGAATACAGGACGTATTTCCTAGCCCTCGTTTCCCATCCAACAAAAACTAAAGAAATGCATACATATGAATATTCTTTGCAAAAAAAATTCATTAATGCACCAGTTAGGGTAAGTTAATGTCATAAAAGTAGGGGAATGTAGCATTAGGGTTTCCAACCTTAATGCCCCACCCCAACCCCTAAGCAGGAAAATGAAAAAAATTAGTGTTTTGGGTCTCTGGAGTCTTGGTGAATCAATGGTGGGATCTTCCTTGGGAGTTGTCAACCCTAATTCCCACCCCATCCTGTGAGCAAACAATGTTACACATGCTGTCCTTTCTTCATGCAGGGCCCACAGAGCCCTGCATGAAGAAAGGCACAACAAATAGTGTGGCAACTTGTGGTGAGATATACATCTCTACCTTTGAAAAGTGTATCATTATGAGACAGTGGCTTCAAGCTGTACTTTGTGCTTTGGATTGGTGGCTATGGGCTGGGGGAGGGGTGAGCATTAGGGTTGACAACCCCCAAGGAAGACACCACCACTGGTTCGCCAAGTCTCCGGAGACTCAAAATACAGATTTTTCCTTTTGCTGCTTGGGGGCTGGGGGTGGGCATTAGGGTTGGAAACCCTAATGGCACATTTCCCTACTTTTCTGGCATTAACTTACCCTAACCGGTGCTTAACAAAGTTTTTTTGCAAAGAATTTCTTTTTGAGAGAGTGGAATTGTATCCTCATTCATGCAGGTCCTGAAGGAACCTGTATGATCAGATGCAGATGCCCTGCATGAAGAAAAGACTCCATCCACCTACAGAAGTGCAGGGCCCACAAAGTCCAGTCACTGCAGTACAGTGCAATGACAGATGTGAAGAATTCATGGGGTTGTCTAGTGGGCTGTGGAATTGCAGTACCCTGTGGTCTCTGCACTTCTATGTGGCCACAACTATGGATGCACAGGGCACAGATTGTATCTGTCACCAGTGCACAAGATCCTCTTCCACCCAAGCAAAAGAGGTGCTGGGTCCTATGCCAAGAGGACAGTTGTCTTCAGTATATGTTACCCAGGCCCATCCCCCATCCTCACCCCATCCAGCTGGGACACTGAGCTCACCCCTGAACTCGGCTCACCAGAATGGGATCACAAAGCATACCCGTTGGGGTTAAGAGTTGCACTACACACAAAGTTTAACAATTATGTTTTTTTTTTTCCCCAGTTTTGACCCCAGATTTTCAAGATACTAATTTTATGATTCGCCTTATAAACACGACTTGTATCATTTATAGTACACTGGCCAAAATGTAATTTCACATCTCATCCAGGATTTAAAAAAATACATGTCGCAGTTATTAGGTGATGTGGAAAAATGGCTATTTTGAAAGTTTAGAGTCAAAATAGTGAAAATTAGTGAGGTTATGTGTGAACATTGAAGTACTGCAATGTTCACTCATAACCTAGGAATTTTACTGTATTTGTACACAAAATTGTCAGCATAGCCTTCTTATTACCCCACTTCATGAACCAGGTAGTGAAAATGGTCAAATCACTAACATAATAATTACCAGCAGATTAGGCCTTACGGTCTATTGAGTCTGCTTGAACCTCAGATTCCTAGTTGGGTGGCCGAGGCCCTCCCCCCTCTTGTTCCAGAAACCCCTATCATCCATCCCCACCCCCTGGGCCAGGCCATCATCTGATACATCCGCTTTCTGTGTCTGTCCCACCCTCTCTTGAAGCCCTCCCCTGTGGATCTCTGAACCAGCTCACCAGGCAGTGCATTCCAATGGTCCACCACCCTCTCAGTGAAAAACCTCCTCCTCTTTTCCCCCCTTACCCTTCCACCTTCCAACTTCAAACCATGCCCTCTGGTGATACTTCCCAGCTTTAGTCTAAAGATCCCCTCCATGTTTACCCTATTTATTCCCCTTGAGGTACTTGAAGACCTCAATCATGTCCCTCTTGTCTCTCCTCTCCTCCAATGAAAACAGGCAGAGCTCCTCAAGTCTGTCCTCATATGTCAAATCCCCTAGTCATTGTATCATTTTAGTTGCCCTCCTCTGTACCCTCTCCAGGAGCTGTATGTCCCTCTTCAAGTGTGGTCTCCAGTACTGTACACAGTACTCAAGGTGTGGTCTAACCAGTCTATTGTACAGCAGCAGAATCACTTACCTGTTCCTAGAGGTGATCCCCCCTTACGATGCATCCCAACATCCTGTTTGCCTTGCTAGCCACTCTCGTGCACTGCTCAGAGTTATTCATACATGCATCCACCATGACCCCTAGGTCTTTTTCCCCTATTGAGGCCTCCAGTGCCTCCCCTCCCAGGGTGTACCTGTGTTTAGGGTTTCCCCACCCAAGATGTAACACCTTGCACTTGGTGATATTGAAATTTAATTTCCATGTGTGAGCCCAGCTATTCTGGTGTCAGGTCCCTTGCAGAGCCAACCTCCTCTTCCCCCTCCTACTGTGCCATCTTGGAGTCATCAACGAAGAGACTCATTTCACCCTATATCCTCCTGATGTCGATATGTAGCCATTAAACAGGATTGGACCCAGGACCGAGCCCTGCAGTACCCCACTACCAACCTCTCTAAGGTTCGAGAGCTCCCCACCGACCACTACTCTCTGGGTGCATCCAGCTAGCCAGTTTTCAATCCATCTGACCATCAAAGGGCCTACTCCCAACCCCATGAGTTTCTCCACCAGACCATTGTGGGGGACAGAGTCAAACGCCTTGCTGAAGTCCAAGATTAATACATCCACAGGCTTTCCCCTGTGTAGTTCTGATGTTACCCATTCATAGAACTCCACAAGACTGGTTTGACATGATCTACCTGGCACAAACCCATGTTGCCAACTATCCAGACCTCCCACCTTCTCCAAGTACACCCCCAATCATTCCTTTAGTATACTCTCCATTAATTTTCCCACCACCAAGGTCAAACTGATGGGTCTATAGTTACCTGGTACTTCCCTAGACCCCCCCTTTATGGATTGGCACCACATGTGCCTCTCGCCAATCCTTAGGTACACTCCCTGTCTCAAGCGACCTGTTGAACAGCTCCGCCAGGGGTGCAGCCAGTATGTCCGCCAATTCCCACAGTACTCTCGGATGAATGCCATCTGGCCCAGGAGATTTGTCTTACTTTAGGGCCTTGAGGGCTAACCACACCCTTTCGGTGGAGATAGCATCATCCGTCCCCTCCACCTTACTGGCATTTTATCCTTATCCTGATGCTGGCCCCTGATACTCTCCCTCCCTCTTGCTCCTTTTCTGTTGCTCCCCCTGCTCCCACTCACTGCCGCTTCTATCCCCATCGTGCCTTGCTTTGTAGATATCCCAACCCCCTCCCTAGTGAACACAGAGGCGAAGTACTCGTTTAATACCTCTGCCTGGTCCCTTGCCTCTTCCACCCACCCTCCTTTTGATCTCAATCTGCTGAGATGGCCCTTAGTTATTCTCTGCTCCCCAATGTACTGGAAGAACCTCTTTTCCCCTCCATGTATCCCCTGTGCCAACCTCTGCTCTTTACTGGACTTTGCCCCCCTCACCATCCGGGTAACTTTTCTAGATGCAAGATGGTACATTTCCTTATCTCTATCCACTCTTGTTGTTTTATATTTTTTGTAGGCCGCCTTCTTTACTCTGACCGCTACCTGAACCTCACTGGACCACCAGCATGGTTTATGTGACCTTGCTCCCTTATGTTTCACCTTAGCGCAGGTCCTGACTGCCTCATGAATTCCCCGTTTTATGACCTCCCATCTCTTTTCCACATTTGTCATTGATGTAACCCCCTTTGAGAATATTTCCTATGCCCACAAAGTCTGCCCCCCTGAAGTCCAATGCCAGTGTCCTAGATCCCCCCTCCATGCTTATTTGAAACCAGACAGTATTGTGGTCGCTCCCAGTCAGGGGATCCTCTACAACCAGGTCCCTTACCAGATCCCCATCTGCCAGAACCATGTCAAGAACATGAACCTCCCTTATGGGCTCCATCACATGCTGTGTTAAAAACACTTCCTGGAAGTCGTCCAGCAGTCTCTGCTCCTTGGCCACCTTATAGGACATGGTTCCCCAGTCTGTACCTGGCATATTAAGGTCCCCCATCAACACCACTCCTTCCCCTTTTGGTCCACACTGGGCAATGATGTTGTACAGCAAACCATCCTCCAGAACATCACCCATCCCGGGGGGCCTATATACTACACCCAGCTTGACCTTACCTCCTGCTGGGGTTCATAAGGTGACCCATAAGACCTCCACATTTCCCTCTGCCTCTTCTACCCTAGCAATTTCTATGTCATCTCTAGTGAACATAGCCACCACCCCTCTGCCATCCTTTCTATCCTTCCTAAGCATAGTGTACCCCTGCACGTTTAGGTCGTAGTCATGGTTTTTGTTGGCCCACGTTTCCGTGACTGCCGCCACTTCCATCCTCCCCTCAAACAGCATGGCCTGGAACTCTGGCAACTTGTTTCCCAAGCTCCTGGCATTTACTAACACCACCCCCACCCCTTATCCTGATCATCTTTGTCAAACCCACCCAGGTTACTTATACTTCCATCCTCCTCTCTCCTCCTGAAACCTCCTCCCCAGTCTGTTTCCCCCTCCCCCTTGGGTTTGAAGGCTACTCCCTCATCTGGAGGAGAGGGCTTCTGGTCAGCCTCTCTCTTATCCCTCCCCTCATAAGTTTAAACCCACCTTTCTTGAATGTAGTCAGCCACCCCTGTTTAAGGACTTCCTTCCCTAACGGGGCATGATGAAAGCCTGTCCTTGGCATACAGTCCCTTATCCTCCCAAACTCCTTTCCAGTTCCCCAACACCCCAACCCTCTCTTCACCCCACTTTCTGGAGCCAGTCATTAACCTCTGTGATATTCATTTTTTCTCCACTGAGGCCTTTGGTACTGGCAATATCTCCAAAGAAATGTTGCATCCATTATCCCGACAGACTCTGGCAAGTTCTTGGAACCTTGCTTGGATTTCCATAACGCTATTTCCCTCTAGATGCGTTGGTTCCCAAATGCACCAGAAATCTGGTTTCCTCCACAATCCCTAACCAGTTCATACACCATGAACTTTGCTCTGTGCACTGTCAGCCCAGAGATACTCACTACCTTCACCTGGCTATGGCATCCACCCTCCTGTCCCTCCCACTGCATACCCTAATCGCCAGGTCTCCCAATAACAGAACCTTAACACCGCCATCATCCTTATGGTTACCTCCACTATGCACTCTCAACCCCCATCCCCCTTTATTCATGATCTCAATTCCATGAGTCTTCCTGCCTTATTAGAGACCCCCTTGTCACCCTCCCTTTCTGCCTCCCTTGTTATTTGCCACTTAACTCAGACCCCCGAATAGGTGTCCCTTTAACCCTCTGTTATCCAGAACCATTTATCCTGGCCCTGATGGTTTCCCCTTCCCCACACCGCCATCCTCCCCCCTTGTAATAGTACCCTACCTCCAGGGCCTCTGTGGGTCCCGCTTTACCTAGGGCCCCATCCTTGGTACAGACCCCTCTGCTGAAGGGGGGCCCCCTCCCCCGCCTCCTTGTCTCCCAGTTTCTCTCCAGTTGTGCCCTCCTCCCTCATGTCTACAATATGTTGCATATCCCCCATCTGTTTAACATTTATGTTTCCCCTTCTCCCTCTGGGACTATTTCTATCCTTTCCATTGCCGGTCTGTGATGCCCTATGGGTATCAGACTCCCTCCCCCCGGCCTCTGTATCAGTTTCCTCATTTCCACCAACCCCTTCCTCCCCCTCTAAGTTGCTTAGTAGCTCAAATTTATTGTAACACTCTATGCCAGCCTCCATCAAGTAACCCGTGTTTCCCCGACTGCCCCTCTAAACACCCGTCTTCCTCCCCTCTTGCTCTGTTCTCCTTAGGAGCTCCCTTCCCACAGTCTGTTCTTTTAGGCTTCCCCACAACAGCCCTTCCCTTCTCAATGTCTGCTCTCTTAGGCTTCCCCACAATATCCCCTCCTGACTCTTCCCCCTCCACTCTCTTTATATTCAGAATGTTTACCCCGTACGTTTTCTCCTTAGCGTCAACATCCCTATCCAAGGGTCCTCTGTCCCTAATATCCCCCCTCCTGCTTGCTGTAACATAAAGTCCTGTAATTTCTGAGCGTTGCCCCAGCCTCCCCTCAACTCCACCCTTCTGCTGCCCATATCCACACCCCTTATACTTGGACACACACCCCAACTCCCCCAGCTTACTCCTTAACCAATATACTTCACTCCTGATATGAGATAGCTGTCTACAGAGTGGGCAGCCTCCCTCTTTCCTGACCCATTGAGAATTATTGCCATCCCACAGCCTGTGCAGCCTACAACCCTTCCATGGTGGAATATGGCCACCCTGTTTGTCCCTCTCTGTTTATAATGGCACACACCCCTTTTCTCAGTCCCTTCACCCTGGAATACAGTCTCTCTCTATTCTGACTGCAGTTATTTACAAACCCAGTTTCGACCCCACCAATAAAGTTCCCAAGTCTCACAAACACATACAGTCCAGTGTGTTCCTAGCAAAATGTCATTCCACAACATCGGAATGGCATTCCATGCCACAGATGTTAACACATTTTGACCAAGATAAATGACACCTGTCACATTCATGAGATCTATAAAAATGGCTATGTTGAAAATCTGGGGTCAAAATATTTAAAATTACCAAAGTTACGTGTGAGCATAGTTTCGGTGTACTATATGTGCATAACTTTGTCATTTTTACATATTTTGTCCCCAAATGTTCAGCATAGCTTTCTTATGATCCCACACCATGAACAAGGGTGGTGAACATTTTCAAATCCCACCCAAGGGGTGATTCTGCCAAGTGACCATGACATCACCTTTAGGACAGGATTTGCATAATTCCATCACCAATGTCCATGAAATGGGATCCCTTAAAGTCCATGTTGAAAATTTGGGCTCACAATATGCAAAAATGGTAAAGTTATGCATCAAAGATGAAAACCCCATTGAAATACATTGAAGCGCACTTACCTTAGTTTCTCATATTGTAGTCGGCAGTTCCAGCAGCAAGACTTGTCTTCAATCACAGAGTGGATATTCGACCTGTGACCTGTTCAGGTGAGTGAGGATGTGTGGGGGTGTACTGGGGAGTGTGGGATAGGGGGTACTGAGTGGGAGGTGGTGGTGAGGGGTCAGATCGGTGAAGGACCTTTTTTTTGCAGGTAAAGAAAACATCAAGGGATGGTTTTCTTTATTTCAGTATTGGGACAGTGATCAGACAGTGGGGGGTGCCACTAAACACCAGGGAAAGACACAAAAGTAACAGGGACAGTGATCAGAGTGTGGGGGTTGCCACTAGACACCAGGGAAATATAACTTAATTACAAGGATGGTGACCTGAGGGTGGGGGATGCAACTAGCCCCAGGAAAATATAATCTAATTATGAGGATGGTGATCAGATGGTAGTGGTGCCACTAGACATTACAGAATGATAAAATTAGTATGGAAATGGCAATCAAAAGGTGGAGGGTGCCACTAAACACCAGGAAAGATACATTAAGTATGGGGCTAGCGATCAGAGGGTGGGGGTGCCACTAGACAGCAGGAAAAGATAAACTAATGATGAGGATGGCAGTCGGTGGACGGGAGTGCAAACAGACACCAGGGAAAGATAAATTAAATACAGAGATGGCAATGAGAGGATGGGGTGCCACTTGACACCAGGGCAACATTACATATAAAAAGGGACAGGAAAGGGGGGTGTCATTAGACACCAGGAAAATGGCAACTCACTGCTCTCACTACAGCCCACAGCACAAGTTCCAGCTACAGCTGCAGAAGTCAATAAAGACCCACTGTCTGCATAAAGAGAATGCAGGTGAATGGCTCCTTTCACTAAACTAGGCACCCAGGATTTTGGGTGCCCAGAAAAAGTATTTCTGGTCCTTATTTTAAAAAGCAACTCACCCCCTCATTTCACATCCAAAAGGGAATTCCCAAAAAATCTGGAAGACACTCAAGTCCATCGAAGGTCAGCCTGCAGCCCCCTCCATCCCTCTAAAGATCCTCAGCAGTGGTAGGGCTGTAGAAAACAGATGCTTAATCCTTGAGGAAATCAACAATCACTTTGTAACTGCTGGCCTAGCTTTCAACTCTTCACCTTATGCAGCCTGTGGTAGAAGCCAAGATTGTAATAACATTGACTCACAAACTTCGACCCGCCCGCTCCAGTTGTGCCTGCTTAGCTATAAAGAAGTTGAAGATTCACTTCTTAACATAGACATTCGAAAATGTGCAGGGGACGATGGTCTAGAACCTTTTTCCTTAAACTAGGCTATCTCGACCTCACCGCCCCTATTCTCCACATATTCAGTCTTTCCATTTCCACTGCCACTGTTACCTCCTGCTGGAAATCTGCCCATGTCCTCCCATTATTCAAGTCAAGGGACCCATGCAACCTAAACAATGATTGGCCCATCTCAATCTTACCTGCCCTCTCCAAAGTCCTCGAAAAGCTAGTTTACTCCAAAATGAAACTCCACATCGAATCATCTTCAATCCTCCACCCTGCACAATCTGACTTCCTGCCCAACCATAGTACAGTCACTGCTCTAGCCAAAGTTACCAATGAATAGATCACAGCCATGGACTTCAATACAGTTACTGGTGCAGTATTTTTAGATCTCAGCAAAGCATTCGACTCTGGTGACCACAATCTGTTAGTCTCAAGCCTAATAAAAGTAGGCGCCACCCCCCCTTGCTGCCCAGTAGTTTACCAGCTACTTATCTGGAAGGACCCAGAAAGTAAAAGCTGGTGGCCTCTTTTCTGCATCCCTCCCAGCTGTCAGGGGAGTCCTGCAAGACTCCATATTAGGTCTCATCCTCTTCTCCCTGTACATAAATAACCTTGACGCACATATATCCCAGTCACATCTGCATTTCTTTGCTGATGATACTGTACTGTATACATCAGGCCCTACACTGGCTGTAGTGAGGGATGTACTCCAAGTCAACTTTGCACAACTAGAAATCAACCTAATCAATGCCAAACTACTCCTCAATGCCAAAAAAACTAAGACCATGGTCTTTGCCCCAAACACCACCCCCACTTCCCTTGTAAACACACACAAAGAATTCATCACTATCTCCTTAGGTGAACCCCTTGAAATCACTTCCAAATTTAAATATCTTGGTATGTGGCTAGACAACAAGCTTTCCTTTCATGACCACCTTGACAATCTGACAAAGAGGCTAAAAATTAGGCTAGGTTTCTTCTACCGTAACAAGTCCCTCTTTCCATTGGATACCAGAACTAGGCTGGCCCAGGCCACTTTATTGCTGCTATTCGACTATGGAGATTTAATCTATTGCTCTGCAGCAGCCTCAGGACTAAACAAACTAGATGTCCTCTACCACTGCATCATATGGTTAATGACAAATCTACTCTACCAAACCCACCATTGCAATTTGTACCTAGCGCCGCTGGCTGGACATCACTCTCAACTAGAGACGCACGCTTCATGCTGGTATCTGGACTCTTAAGCTACTCCTGAACAAGCTCCCGAACTATCTCACAACCCTTTTCTGCATTTCCCATGGCACCTACTCTCTTAGGAAAAATGACCTCTTCCTCTTCGATGTACCGAGAAATTGCACCTCACTCAGCAAGCGGGCCATATCGAGTGTACTCCCAACTATCTGGAACCAGCTCCAAGGTGTACTGAAGCTTCCCAGTACTGTCCCTGTCAGCCTATTTAAAAGGTTGGCTGCAGCAAAAATAAAAGATATGTGCAACTGCTTCTAAATCCCAGCTCACTGCTCTAACCCTAGTTCACTGCTTCCTCTTACTTACCTAGAAATTAGCTGCCTTGATACTCTGAAACAAGCACTTTGTACCTTTTTCTGTACTTGTATTTTTCTATGTCATTGTCATTTTTATGCAACATGTTAATGCTTGCTCATAATTCTGTGCTTGAATTTGTATTGTTTTTTTCAATTATGCAATCTGTAACTACCTGTTTGTACCAAAGAATCTCCTTCTGAATGAGCTTGCTCAAAGGAGTTTTCCTACAATAAACTTGTACTTGAAAATCCCTACTCCTAAGAAAGTTGTAATGCCTTGGAGCAAACGACTCCTGTCCAAGTTTCTGAAGCACTCTATTTACAGAGTAGCTTTACATATCCTTCTCCTATCTGGCAATATTCACCCCAACCCTGCTCCCCATACCCTCACAGCATTAAGGCCATGCACAGCTATATTATTATTGCCTCCGTTAATAATCTTAGTTTGCTGACTAAACTTGATGACCTGTTCATCTGGGTCAAGCAGCATTCTCCTGAGGTTCTTGTCCATAATGTGACATGGCTTTCACTAAAAGTCTCTGACTCCATGATTTCACTCCTAGAATACATCATATTTAGACAAGACCACCTTGGCAAAAGTAAGGTGCTGTGCCATCTATCTCAAAGATATCCTAAAATGGCAATCCCTCCCTCATGCAAATACTGCCAACTACTCCCAAGTCCTAGCTATTTAAATATTCCTGGGTTAGCAGGGTCAAACTCTAACTGTCCTATCTGTTTACATTCCTCCTCATGACCAGTCTGCTGGCCTTAAACTGGTTGTTGATTACCTTACCAACCTCCCTCACCACTCTGAGAAGCAGCTGACTAAAGAGGTAGAACTTTACTTACTAATAGAAAACTAACTCAGCAGGAGTCAGAGACTGTTGGGATTAAGCAAGCAGATACTTTATTAGAAGTGTGGGGTCTCAGGGTAAAGAAAAGAGTCAGTGTGTGTTTCTGTGTTGGGGAAGGGGACTGCATCAGCTTCTCAGTTTGCAAAGCCAGTAGGAGAGCAGTTAATTGGGTGTGTGGCTTAGGCAGCATGAAACCAGGTGTCTCCACTTAGAGTTCCCTGCTGCTAGCTTTTGGCAAATAGCAATCATGCTTTCAGAGCAAGGAGCAGCTGACTAAAGAGCTAGAACTTTACTTATTAATTTCCCTCCTTCCGTCCCCTCCACCCTTAGCCAGTTCTACTTTTATAGGCACTGGATTTGACTGATAACAGGTACTTCCTCATTGGAAGTAGGAAGGGAAGGATCACCGAGACACATACATTTCACCATCCTTGAAGGAAAAGAGTAGCTCTCCCTCCACCTTCCCCTCTAGCTGCTGGAAGTCTGATTTTGAGCAAGGAAGAAGAAGAATACAGGAAGTTTCTGTCCTAGAACAGGAAGGGTAAGATCTGTAAGGGCACATAGGCAGTAGGATAGTAGGTGAAAAACTAAATAAATAGAGGGAGGAGAGAGTAATCTTACAAAGCAACAAGAAAGAGGATGAAAAGGGACTTGGCAAAGTTGGAGGAATGGTCAGAAGTATGGCAGCTTGGATTCAATGCAAAGAAGTGCAAAATAATGCACCTGGGAAACAAAAACCCAGGGAAGAGTACACACTGGGGGGGAGGTAGTACCAACAACAAAAAAGGAAAGGGACCTGGAGGTAATCATATCAGATGACCTTAAGGTTGGAAAGCAATGTGATAAGTAAGTAGGTAGGGGATACTGCGATGTATAGGGAGAAGAATCACCAGCAGAAAACAAGAATTTGTTATCCTACTGTACAGGCAGTTGGTGAGACCCCATATGGAGTGCTGCATCCAGTTCTGGAGACCCCATCTCCAGAAGGACATAGACAGGATGGAGGCAGTCCAGAGGAGGACAACTAAAATGGTGCAGGGTCTGCAAGAGAAGCCATATGAGAAGAGACTAAAGGGGCTTAATATATATACCCTTGAGGAAAGGAGGGAGAGGGGGAACATGATAGAAACTTTTAAGTACCTCAGTGGAATCAATAAAGTCCAAGAGGGTAGCATCTTTCAAAAAAAGAGATGTGCAAGAACAAGGGGACACAATTTGAAGACGGGGGACGGCTCAGGAGCAATGTGAGGAAGTATTTTTTCACAGTGAGGGTGGTGGACCCTTGGAAACACCTTCCTGAGGAGGTTGTGGGGTCTAAAACTGTGGGAGAATTCAAGAATGCATGGGACAGACATAAGGCAATTCTTGTGGGGGGGGTAGGGCTGTTGGTTAACTAGGATCTGCAGCTTATCTAGTAGGTAGGGAAATGGGCAGACTAGGTGGGCCAAGCAGTCCTTATCTGCCATCAAAGTCTATGTTTCTATGAGGCTGCAAAATAAGACATGATGGTGCAGTGCAATGTCTGTCTGGCGGCAGTCTTCCGAGAGACGTTCTGGAGGCTGCAGTGCTGCCTTGTTTGCAGGAACCTCTCTGGTTTGATGGAGGAGATTGCCTGACTCCAGGCTGACCTGGCTAGGATTCGTGAAACCTCCTCCCCCACCAGGGACCACCAGGGATACTGCCACTGCCTCAGTGGTTGCCAAGAAAGAGGAGAGGTTGGAACAAGGTGGGCTCAGGGAGGGAGAAGGTGGTGGAACAGAGGTACATCCCTCCAGTTGTACATTTCCACAGTTCATATACCATTCTGGTGGAGACTGGTTCTTCTATGGAGGCACTTGCAGTAGAGACCAAGGAGGATGCTGGGAACCTCCACAAAGGAGACCCACAGGAGGGTGGCACAAGACCCCACAGAGGAAGAAAAAAAAATCCTGGTGGGGGGATCAATTGTTAGGGGGGGTAGAACTGGGTGAGGGAGGTAAGATTCCTGCCCAGTACCATGGCTTGGAGGGACAGGGATTGATTCCTCAGGATCACAGGAGCAGCTGTGTGGGGGAGGAAGCTGGACGTCATTGTCTATCTAGGGATAAATTACATTGCTGGGAATGGGATCTGAACAGTACAAGAGGAGTTTGTGGAGTTGGGGAGGGGCCTTAGGCAAGTGGCATGTACGTTAATCTTCTCAGAGATGCTACCTATCTACAGCATGGGTGAGGCTAGGGTACTCCACACCATGGGAGTCAATGAAAGGTTGAAAGACTTGTGCACTGGCCCAGTCATTCTGAAGGTTGAGGTGCTGGACGTCACACCTTGCGCCATGCCAGGGACCAGTGTTCGGGAATGGTTACAGGCTGCCAGGGGTCTGCAGGGAAGGAGAAGGATTGAGCATCCGGAGGAATGCTCTCCTTCTCCAGGGAGGGGGGTTTCCCGGTGCTGGCATTGGTTGCCTCCTGGCAGAGGCTGGGGGACAGGGCATTGTGCCGTAACATGGGGTGGAGCTGGGATGGACACCTTCCCGCTGGTGTCATTGCACATTCCAAGCTCCAGGAGGACAGTACAGAAAAAAATTGCCAGTCCCGCGTATAAGCCGCCTCAGTGCCTGACCCTCCGGCCACCACAGTTCCACTTCGGCGGCCCCACTGAGGGGGGTCTTCCTCTGGTGAGGGTGAGGAACGCTGAGGATAGGCGAACCCATGTGCAGTACTAGGGGTGCTGACAGCACAAAACATGAATGACAAAAAAAAAAATGGTGTAGAGCTCAGGGTTTGGGCTTCATTGGGGTGTGGGGGTCCACCTGGAGGGATGCAGGCCTATACTGGCACTATAGTCTGCATCTATCCAAAAGGGTAACTGGGACCCTAGCTGACAGAATTAAATGCTTCATTGGCAAGCATTTAATCTAGCCATTGGGAGAGGCACTGAAAAGGAGCAGGGCAATCCCAGCCTACCCCCACAAAACAGGGTAGTTAGCGAGGTAAACACCAAGGTAGGGAAGTCAATAGGGGCAGGGCAGGGGTAAATGGAGAAAAAGACCAAACAGTAATGACAGGCATAGGGCTAAAAGGGGTAAGACCATTCAAAAAATGGAGGGTGATGAGTACCAAAGCCTGTAGTCTGGGTAACAAGCTAACTGAACTAGTGGCCTTGATGGAAGAGGGACCCCTGCATATCGTGGCAGTCACAGAAACAGGGTACACAGAGAACCATGACTGGGATGTCAACATACCAGGTTACACAATCCACAGGAGGGACAGGGAGGGTAAAAGATGAGGAGAAGTAGCTTTGTAAGGGAAGAGATCAAAGCAACAGAACTAAAAGGTAAACAGGGAGGAGAGGTGGTACTGTGGGTCACCCGGGAGACAGAAAATGGCACCAAAGTCTGCACGGGAGTTGTAAACAGACCCCCATCTCAGGAGGAGGCAGAGGACAGGGAAATAATAGAAGGCATACTTAGAATGGCAGAAAAAGAGGAGATATTGTTAATGAGAGACCTGAATATGCCAGATGTTAACTGGAGCACCTTTGTTGCAGCCACATCCAAGAGCAGGGTCACACTCGATACCCTACGTGGAGCATGCTTTAGACAGCTAGTGTTGGAACCCACTCGAGAGGGAGCAATCTTAGACCTGGTACTCTCAAATGGGGGATGGAGAAAGGATCTCGGATTTAGAAGTGGGTAGCCATCTGGGAACAAGCGACCACCAAACAATGTGGTTCACAATAAACACAGCCATAGAGTCAAGCCATACAAAAGTGAGAGTACTGGACATTAGGAAGGCTGATTTTGGGAAAATGGGAGAGTGCCTCAGAAAAGCACTAGCAAACAGGCAAGAAGGAGGGGTGGAAGAACAATGGGGAAAAATCAAAGCTGCCATCACTGAGGCAAATCAACAAAACAAAACGAAGGAAAAAAAAAACACTATGGTTATCAAAAGAGGTGGCGGGAAAGGTTAAGGAGAAAAAGGTAGCATTCAGGAAGTATCAAGAAACAAAGAATAAGCAGGACAGAGAACTGTACCAGTTAAAGCAGAAGGAAGCAGGGAAGGGAGTCAGAATAGCAAAGGCCCAAACTGAGGAAAAGATAGCCAACTCAGTTAAGAAGGGGGATAAAATATTTTATAGGTACATTAGGGAGTGAAAAAAGATCAAGGGAGGGATCGTGAGGCTTAATAAAGGGGAGAAGGGTGTGGGCAGAAGGTGACAGTGAAAAAGCAGATATACTGAATGAATACTTTTGCTCAGTGTTCACAAAAGAAGAGGAGGGAGGTACCTAAACAAAACATTAGAAAAACTCTGGCTAGGGGGGTCAATACCAGTCCATTCACAGAAGAAAGGGTTCTGAAAGAACTCCTAAAACTGAAGATGGACAAAGCAATGGGCCCTAATGAGATTCACCCCAGGATTCTTAAAGAACTAAGGGGAGAACTAGTGACACCACTGACTACCCTCTTTATCAAATCATGGGAGGATGGTGTGGTACCTGAGGACTGGAGGAGGGCAGATGTGATTCTTCTTCACAAAAGTGAAAGCAAGACAGAGGTAGAAAACTACAGACCTGTTAGTTTGACCTCAGTGGTAGGAAAAATGATGGAATCACATCTGAAGGAAAGAATTGTTGAGTACCTAGAGGCCAGTGGGGCACAGGACCCTAGGCAGCATGGATTCACAGCGGGAATGTCATGTCAGACAAATCTAACTGAGTTCTTTGATTGGGTGACCAAAGTAGTGGACCAGGAAGGGGCTATGAACATAACCTACCTGGACTTTAGCAAGGCATTTGACATAGTCCCACACAAAAGATTAATAAACAAGTTAGTCAGCCTGGGGTGTGTCCCCGGGTTGTAGCCTGGGTAAAACATTGGCTGGATAACAGAACACAGATGGTAATAGTAAATGGAGTCCACTCTGAAGAAAGGGAGGTTACTAGTGGAGTACCACGTGTTTCAGTACTGGGACCAGTCCTCTTTAATGTCTTTATAGGTGACATTGCAGAGGGACTGGAAGAGAAAGTATGCCTCTTTGCAGATAACACAAAGATCTGCAACAGGGTTGATACACAAGGGGGGGGTGTAAAGGATGAGAAGGGACTTGACAAGGTTGGAGGAATGGTCAAAAGTATGGCAGCTTAGATTTAATGCAAAGAAGTGCAAAGTAATGCACCTTGGAAACAAAAACCCAGGGGAAGAGTACACAATGTGGGTGGAGGTACTAACAACAACAAAAATGGAAAGGGACCTGGGAGTAGTCTTATCAGATGACCTAAAGATAGGCAAGCAATGTGAGAAGGTAGTAAGAGAGCTGGGAGGATACTGGGATGCATAGGGACAGGCATCACCAGTAGAAAACAAGGAGTTGTTATCCCTCTGTACAGACAGTTGGTGAGACCCCATCTAGAATACTGCGTGCAGTTTTTGGAGACCCCATCTCTGCAAGAACATAGACAGGATGGAGGCAGCGCAGAGGAGGGCAACCAAAATGGTACAGGGTCTGCACCAGAAGCCATACGAAGAGAGACTAAAGGAGATTAATATGTATACCATCAAGAAAAGGAGGGAGAGGGGGGACATGATAGAAACATATAAGTACCTCAAGGGAATCAGAGTCCAAGAGGTAAGTGTCTTTCAGAAAATGATGTGCAAGAATAAGGGGGCACAATTTGAAGATAGAGGGAGGGGAAGGCTCAGGGGCAACGTGAGGAAGTATATTATCATGGAGAGGGTGGTGGATGCATGGAATAGCCTTCCTGAGGAGGTCATGGAGTCAAAAACAGTGGAGGAATTCAAGAATGCATGGGACAGACATAAATCAATTCTAGTGGGGTTAGGAGGAAGTAGGTTGTTGGGTAAGTAGGATCTACAGCTTATCCAATAGATAGGGAAATGGGCAGACTGGGTGGGCCAAGCAATCCTTAGCTGCCATCAAAGTCTATGTACTATAGCTGTCGAGGACTTCAACATCAACTGGCTTGCCCAAGATGTTGACCCTTACAAAGATGCCCTCTTGGCCATTGGTCTCACCCAGTTGGTACCCTCTTCTACTAGTGTCAACCTTCGGACTGGCAATAGCTCCCTTCTTGATCTTATTCTTAGCATCCACCCTAACAGAATCACCACCGCCTCTGTCCTTCCTGATTTGCTAAGTGATCACTCGCCTGTCCTGTGCCTCTGGGCGAACAAGTCCTCTAAACCTCAGCCTAAAGTCATACATCAGCGACTACTAAAAAAGGGCAAACTCAAACAACTTCAGTCCCACCTGGCCCACTCTGACTGATCTCCCTTAGATACATTCAATAACATTGATAATGCACTTTGTCATCTCACAATTTAACTCTGCCTGTGATTTGTTTTCCCCATTTCGGAAGTGAAAACTTTGCGGTACCTCACACCCCTAGGTCACCCCATCACGTCTTAGCTTGATGTCTCACAGGGACCACCTTAGGCATTGAACACAGGCTACTAGATCCCAGGATGACATGTAACATTACAGGGCTGCCAGAAATTTGTGCACCCAAGAGGTATGGAGAGCTAAATAAAATTACTTCAAAAGTGAGCTTTCTTACTCCTGGGGCAATAGCCGATATTTCTTGAATAACATAAAGGAGATCACCTGCAAGCTAAATAAAACATCCCCCTCAATGATGTGGATAATGGTTCCACCAATAAAGATCATAAACAAATTGATGATGTATTTAACATTGCTTTCTCTGACCTTACTAGTATACTTCCTCCAGAATTCTTCACTGTCCCTGAAAACCTTACGAATTCCATCAACTCTACCCCCCCCCCACCTAATACACTGTCCTTTTATTTCAGAAGATTCTCCTCTGCTGAAACCCCACATTACCTTCTCAAGGTCTTTGGCAAAGGCAAGTTTAGTGGTGACTATCTTGATCAAAAACTCCTCCACCTCACACTTGATGCAGTTCTATTTCTGCCCACTAAACTGTTTAACCTTTCTCTCACTCTAAGACAGTTTCCCCACCTATGGTAAGCAACCATTGTGACGCCTGTACATAAAAGTCCCTACTTTCCAATTACCACCCCAAATCTATCCTCCCTCCACTCTCCAAAGTTTTAGAGTGCTTTGTGTTTGACCAACTCTCTGACTATCTGGATAAATACTGTGTCCAATGCCCCCAGCAACTCAGCTTCCACAAAACACACAGCATGACCACTGCCCCTCTAGAATACATCATTCACATCAATAAGGTGCTTGATCGGGGTCATTTACTGGGTGCCACTTATATAGACCTCACCAAGGCATTTGATACCATCAACCACCAGCTCCCACTCCCTTCTCTCCCTGCACTAGGACTCACACAAGGGGTCATCAGCTGGCTTGGCAGCTACCTCATGGAGAGAACACAACGTGTCAAGATATTTGATACCCTTTCCCATAACCTCCCTGTATGCTCTGGAATCCCACAAGACTCCATTCTTGGCCTATTGCTTTTCAGTCTCTTCATCAACAACCTCCCTAAGGCCTGCAACAACCACATGATCCTCTATGCTGATGATGCGGTCATCTTTTCAACCCACACTGAACAACTTCCTCTTACTGCTGACCTGCAATCGAATTTTTCCTTGGTTGACACCTGGTTTCTTCAGCATAAATTATTAATGAACAATAAGAACACCAAGGCCATGCTGTTCTCTGGCACCCATAATAAGTTCAGATCTGCTTCTTTTACTATCTATAACAAACAAAATCTCCCGTTAGACCAGGTTAGCGACTTCAAATGCCTAGGTGTAACTCTAGATTGATCATTTACATATCAACTCCACATCAGCCTTATTGCTAAAATATTCATTCATTCATAAAATTTTATGAATTAGGATCAAACTCGATTGAGTCACAGACTTATTTACAATGAGGTCCTCCAAGAACATTACAAAATATATAGTACAAAACCAAGTTCATACATACATATAAAGATTATAAATTAACAATTTCAGGAAGATAAAGTCAAATGTCCATACATTTTACTTAGCATCTTCATACAGACATTCTCACAACTTAGTTAAAAGGAGTCGGCACCTACTATCCCACATCTAAGCTACTATAGTGACAGTATTGTCCTGGTTTGTTACCAGAATTCCTTAACCATGTTTTAATTAAATTACAAGTTTTTATTTCTGCTGAGTCTCTTAGATCAAATGGGATTGTATTCCATAGTAGTGCACCTTGGTAGTACATCATTCGATGGACCACTTCCAGGTTACATACTGGTAGCACCAGATCCAGTGTTGTAGAAGATCGTAATGATGCAACATTATCCCTTTTCACTAAATGGGAAACCACAAATGGGGGAAGGTTGCCAACCATCACTTTATGAATGAAGGCAAGCAGATGCCCTTGCCTCCTCTCCTGGAGGGTCCACCAGTCTAATTTACCATACGGCTGACATCTGTGAGATAGTTGTGGGGCATCTAAAATAAACCTGGCCAGTCTACCATAGTATACATCTAATCTCCCTAAGTTCTTTTTTTAAGCCATTCAAGTATAAGATGTTTCCATAATCAAGTGTGGGTATAATAACAGAATTTACCAATTTCTTTTTTATGCCTGCAGTCAAGCAAGATCTAATTCTGTATAAGGTCCCCAGTCTTTTTCTTATGTTCTTTGACAGACTGTCTATGTGGACATCCCACTTCAGAAAGCAGTCTAACCATAGCCCAAAATATTTATAGGACTGTACCTGTTGAATTGAGGAGCCCCCCAGGGTAACCACTCCTAAGGACCAGTCCTCTTGAATTTCACTAATTCTAGAAAACAACATAGATTGTGTTGGGTTTTTTTTGCCTTAAGAATCAATTTGTTATTCTTAAAAAAAATTGTAGTTCGTTAAATGCTTTTTGTAGTTTATCCTGTATTGTATTTATAGTATCATCAGATATATAAATGATAGTATCATCTGCATAGAGATGGAATTTAACAGATGGGTCTGGAAAAGATACACTATTTTTATGAATATTGAAAAGGAGTGGACCCAGGATGGAACCCTGTGGGACCCCCGAGACAACAGGCAGCGGACCTGAAATCAAGTTCCCCATGGAGACCACCTTGACTCTACCAACCAAGTATGAAATCAGCCATTTCAATGCTCCTCTAGTGATTCCCAGTGAGGCTTCCCTGGACAGGAGGACACCATGATCCAAGAAATCAAACTCCTTAGACAAATCAACAAACATTGCACCCACCTAGGTCCTCCCATCCAGGGCAGCCTGCACGTACCCCACCACTTTAACCAAGGCCGTAGTAGTGCTATGATATTTTCTAAAACTGGACTACACATCATTAATTCTCCCGTGTCTCTAAATAGTCCTTAAGCTGTATGGATACCAGTTTTTCAAATATCTTTGAAATCGGTGGTAATAAAGCAATTGGGCGGTAGTTCCTTATATCCATTACTTCCCCCCTTTATGTATAGGGACAATCTTTGATAGTTTACAAGCATTCAAGTATTCCTCAGTACTTAACGATTGGTTGTAAATATATGCTAATGGATATGCAATTATTGGTGCAGCATACTTTAAAAGCCTTGAGGGAATACCATCAAGTCCAATAGCTTTTAAGATGTCTATCTTTAATAATTCTGCCTGCACAGATTTAACTGTGATTTTGGAAAAAACAAAATTCTGCACCATATCATTGCCTATCCTTTGTTCACCCTGTATCTGGGATTCATCTCCAGCAGGTCCCATGCCTCCCATTGTACTAATATAGTGATTACATTTGTGCCTGTGACAATCTGGGACATGGGAACCGTCCGACTGTCTATAACAAATAGACTTGAAGTGGAATTGTCTTGGCCTTTTAATAGACTACTATTTTCCTAAATTCTCAGGGATGTTTTGTGCTATTTTTATCTAGCAAATGCATATAGTGCTGTTGTTTGGACTTTCTCACTTCATTAACATAACAATTACAGAGTTGTCTATATCTGTCCCAGTCACTTGTACAATTACTTTTATTTTGCCTGGACCCATGCTTTGTTCCTATTCTTTTTTATTTTCCTCAAGTCATTTGAATACCATAGTGCATAGTTATGTTTTAAAAGTTCAACCTTAAGTGTGACATGCCTATCACATATCATCATAAATTCAATATAGAGAAATCCCCAGGCCTTATTAATTGTTTGTATCAATTCCATACGATCCCAGTTACCATCACTAAGTTCCAGCATAAACTTAACATAATTGGCATTTTTAAAACTTTGCAATTTGATATATCTTTTATTAACCCATACCTCCAAACCACACAATTTACAAAAAGTAAACTGGTGGTCAGAGATTGCATCGGGGTGTACCACACTCTACATTATTTTACTGGGGGAATTAACAAATATTAGATCTAGAATTGTTGATGACTCCAATTTACCTGTGTTGATTCTGGTTGTGTCCCTAATTAGCTGTGTAAGGTCCAAGTTTACATGGAGATCAATCAGGGGGTGAGTATCTTTAATGCTGTACCAATTAGTATTAAAGTATCCTGCCATGACAATTTCATGGAGTCTTTAAATTCCAAAAGAACATCCTGTAAATCCTCAAACACACTAGGGTTAATTTTTGGGGGACAGTAGATTCCTATTAACATCATTTTCTTTGTGTATGGTAGTCTAAACTTAAGGATCAAAGCTTTCACACCTGTTAAATCCCTGTTTATTTCTACCTGTGATATAGTTAAATTATCCCTTCCATAAATCAAAATGCCATCCCCTCTTTTATTTCTCTCCTTCTGCCAAATTTTGTATCCAGGGATGTTCAACCATCCAACCTCAGTACTACTATTCAATCATGTCTCAGTGATCACAGCCAAGTCTGGTTTGTGATCCATCAACCAAGTGCTAATCAAATCCATTTTTTTATCATGCTTCTAGCATTGAAATGTACCAGGACAATGCCCTTCCCATTTTGTGCTAGATTAATAGCAGATATATTTACCACCTCAGAATTAACAGTATTATCTGACCTGTGTACATATTCTATGTTGTCTAAATTATACTGTCTGTGATGCCAGGGACCTGGATTAGGGTGGACTTCTCCATAAATGACCAAAGTTACTAGAAAAACACACTGTAAGATGGGCCTAAGTTTGTATCTCTTCCAGGAATTCCCTTGAGCTTTCTTCAACATCCAATTTGCTAAAACATTCCCTAAGTGTGCTCTATATTTAACTATGTTATTAAATGAAGCCAATTTAAAAGCATCACTTACAAATTCTGTAGAAAAAAAAGGCCTGCATTTGTTATAATTCCAAGGTGGCTACCTTTATTAACATGTGTACAGGTACTCCCATGTACTGCTCCCAAAACCTGCAGGGCTTCCTCCAATCTTGCATCCTTCCTCCCTTTTTCTGGTTCCTGGTATTTCCAGGCTACTACCAGGAAACTCAGCACTAATATTCTAGAAAACTAGGGTTACCACCTTTTAAGAAGCTCAAAGTGGGACATTTCTTACTGAAACATGATTTTTCACAGGACAATATGTAATCTTGACCAATGCAACAGACTTGTTTTCACTAAATAATCAGAATTAAGACTAAGTGTTGCAGTGTTTTAGCTGTTTCTAGTGTTTGTTACCATTTTAAGGTATATTAATTAAGGTATTATATTGTTTTGTAGTATTTAAAGGAAAGTCAGAAAATATTTTTTCCTACTATAATGTCAGGACATGTGGTATTTTTCATGTTTTTTTGCAGGACACAACTGCCCAAATCAGGACTGTCATGCGAAAATAGCGACAGGTGGTAACCCTATAGAAAACATGTTTTAAGTAGTTTTTCCCCCACACTGTTAGATTTTAGAAACAGTTGGGGGAGGGGGATTTTAACACTATCAATTATCTAAATTACCTATTTCAGTTAAATCAAAGCCACAATAAGTGAAGGACAACACTTACATTTAGAGGACCTTTTCCTAAGGCTAATTTACCCAATATTAATTCAATGCTAAGTCAGGACTAGGAAAATACCATAAAATACATAATATGATATTTAAATCATTCAAGACCTATACAATATTACTACTTCAGTATAAAACCTTCTGATAACCTATTAAAGATAACTCTTACAGCAGACAGAAGAATATTAACAAGTAAAACAATACACCTCCCCCAAAATGAAAATACCACATTATATTCTTGCCCCAATCTGTCTAATGTAGCTCCTTTCTTAATGTGTGTTAGCTTAAATTCTCTAAGTATTTTTTCCTACCAAGTGGTGCTTGTGTCACTCACACTGTTCGCACCACGGCTTGGGGTCCAATATCGGCACTGCCATTGCCTCACCACTGAAGCACTACACACTGCAGTTACAAGCTCCAGCATGCCCATCATTGACTATGGACTTAGAAACATAGAAACATAGACTTTGACGGCAGATAAGGACCACTTGGCCCACCCAGTCTGCCCATTTCCTTACCTATTGAATAAGCTGCAGATTCTAGTTAACCAACAGCCTACTTCCTGCAACCCCCCACTATAACTGCCTTATGTCGGTCCCATGCATGTTTGAATTCCCCACTGTTTTAGACCCCACAACCTCTCAGGAAGGCAGTTCCATCGTCCACCACTCTCCATGAAAAAATAATTTTCTCACATTACCCCTGAGCCGTCCCCTCTAACTTTAAATTGTGTCCCCTTGTTCTTGCACATCTCTTTTTCTGAAAGATGCTACCCTCCTGGACTTTGTTGATTCCCCTGAGGTACTTAAAAGTTTCTATCATGTCCCCCCATCCCTCCTTTCATCAAGGGTATACATATTAAGCTCTCTCAGTCTTTCTCTTCATATGGTTTCTGATTTAGACCCTGCACCATTTTAGTTGCCCTCCTCTGGCCTGCTTCCATCCTGTCTATGTCCTTGCATAGATGAGGTCTCCAAAACTGCATGCAGTACTCCAGATGGGGTCTCACCTACTGTCTGTGCAGAGGGATAACCACTTCCCTTTTTCTACTTGTGATGCCCCTCCCTATGCATCCCAGTATCCCCCTGGCTCTCCTTACTGACTTCACACATTGCTTACCCACCTTTAGGTCATCTGATATGTCTATACCCAGATCCCTTTCCATTATTGTTGTTGTTAGTACCTCCCCTGCTATTGTGTACGCTTCTCCTGGATTTTTATTTCCCAGGTGCATTATTCTGCACTTCTTTGCACTGAATCTAAGTTGCCATATGTCTGACCATTTCTCCAACCTTGCCAAGTCCCTTCTCATCCTCTCTACTCCCCCTTGTGTATCAACTCTGTTACAGATCTTTGTGTCATCTGCAAAGAGGCATACCTTTCCTTCCAGACTCTCTGCAATGTCACCTATAAAGACGTTAAAGAGGACTGGACCCAGTACTGAGCCCTCAGGTACTCCACTAGTAATCCCCCTTTTTTCAGAACGTGTTCCATTCACTATTACCTTCTGTGTCCTGTTGTGCAGCCAGTTTGCTACCCAGGCTACCACCCTGGGACCCACTCCCAGGCTGGCTAACTTAATTATTAATCTTCTGTGTGGGACTGTGTCCAATACCTTGCTAAAGTCTAGGTAGGCCATATCCATAGCCCCTCCCTGGTCTATTACTTTGGTCACCGAGTCAAAGAAATCAATTAGACTTGTTATTTATTGGCCACTGACACCACTCTTAATTGACTTAAGGTGGCACTCAACAATTGTTGTTGGCTTATCACTGGTGCACACAAGTGTACCATACTTGTGAACTCTATGTTCAGACTGGCTGGCTACATCCTTTGGGCTGGATCATGTATCAAACCTGCCTCTTCGCTAAGAAGATCACCCTTACCCTCACTCCCCCTGCTTCCCTAGCACTGCTTCAACAAGCCACCAACCTGCTGCTCACCCGTTGTGCAACCAAGCAGCCCTTCCTTGTCCCCCTTCCGCTGGAAGTTGCCTCAGAACTAAAACTAGGTCCAGTCAAATCCTAACTGTGTCAATACTTCCTCTCTATTAACTAATGTGACTGAGCTCGCTAAGCTCTACTTCTCTCCACCCTTTCCTTCTGACCCTATCACCCTATCATAGTCCTCTTTGCCTGGCTCCCTTGTCCCACTTCCCCCTTTTATACTTCTTCTGATGATTGCTTGTCCTCCCCTTTTATCCTTCCCCTTCCCCTCCCTCATCCCCTTGCGCTCGCTAAGCTCTTCTGCTCTCCCCCGTCCCCTTATCCTATCTTCCCTCCCCTCCACTTTCTCTACCCTTCCTCTCTCTTACTTTCTTTTCTCTCTCCACATTTATACTCTTTTACAAAGTCTTTTCCTGGCAGCTACAGACTGTATCTTCCTGTTTTGCTCTTTCGGTTTATTTATTATGACCCATTGTATTATACTTAGCCTTGCTCCTTCTCAGTTTTGACCCTTTTGTACCTATTGTTACTGAGCTTATATTTTCTTGCGTCATATTTTTGCATCCTTGACATAGAACCTTTGTAAATGAGCCCTGGGCTCAAAGGTACTGTAATTCTGAGAAATAAATATATAAAATAAATAAAAATAAAGCCAAGCCTGTGAAACTAGGTTCTGTTTGTTTTTTTTTTTTAAAATGACAGTATTTTTATGTATTTTCCATGCTTGTTAGTTCGAGGAGAAAAGCAACAAGATGGTAGTCTCATGGCACAAAAAAATGCTTCGTGCTGTGAGAAGAAAGTAGTGAGAAATCAAAAAAGGGCCCTGCCACACAGAATTTTTCAATTTGCAGCAGAATGTTATCTCAAAAAAACCTACTACGCATGCTCAGAATGGGAAAACACAAAACTTTAAAACCTTATAACTCTGGAACACTAATATTTTTTCTCCAGACCTTTCAAATGCATTACCTTAGGACATGACACATGTGCCCTGCAAGTCTGGGGAAACATTTCCATTACATGTAGGTTGTAGGTTAGGGCAGAAATAAAACATTTTAAGTGTAGGAAAAAAATTAGACATTTACAGGAAATGACATATGCAGATTTCAGAAACTGCACAAGCTGCAGTCACAGCACTTTCCACAGATCAAGCTGTTGCCTTCAAAACAACACATGCACAGTTTTAGTTGATTTCATCAAACTGTGCCAAAAATATTAATATGAAATGTTAGGGGTTTAATATTGAACACCCTGCTCAACCCCAACTATAGTGGCGCTACCAGGACACTATAATATCAAACTATATCACAGTAAAGTCCCACTCATTTGAGTTGGATTTCCTGCTACATATCTGGATGTATCTAGATATTTACTGAGACACATCTTTGGTGACTACTTAATTCTATCTGGCTTGTAGTAAAAGTTACGTCCATTAACTGCTGTTACTGTTAATCTGTACAGTGTTGTATAAACCCAAAGCCTTTGTATCATTACATCTGTAACACTCATTTACAATCTAACAGTCAGATTTTGTTGTCTGAGATGTTTGTACAATGATGATGATGATGGTGATGATAATGGGCATGATTCACAAAGGATGACGCTGAGCTTACACCACGCCCTGCATCATCCACAATGTTTGCTACAATTGCACCAAAGCCCTTTAGCACAATGCAGCCCGATTCAGGACCAGCTGGCGTAGTTGTGGCATTTTCCATGGTTTACTGCAGCTTGCACCCCAGGTGCGGAGCAAGTCCTGTATTATGGGACCCCTGAAGACACAAAGTTAGACCAGAGGGGAGCGTGTCTAATTTGCTGCATCTGGTACACCCAATTGAGAATTGATATTGGTACCAAACACCTGCTGCAAGCCCTCTGTGCCATTTGTTCAGTGTACCAGGGACTTGCTGCTGCACAAGTTGTTCATAAATCGGGCTCAATGTCTTCTGTCCTCATACTCTTCACCCTTGTCTCAACTGGGAGTATTTATTGAGTTTCTCTGCATCACATCTTTCTAATGTCTGATAAATTCCCACGCTACCTTTTGATCTTTTCACCCTGGCAACAAACCTCATCTACTCACTTAGGTTCAAGTACAGCTGTCAGTTACAAACCCATGTTGCAGGCACAGTCTGTGGCAGTTAAAACAGACAATTCAGTGTATACCCTCCCCCTAATATGGCATGTTTTACAAATATAATTTTTCTGCCTGACTTGGCCACTTACTTATTTTATCTCTGATAGGAGTGGGGTGCATTTGGTGTTCACATCAGGGCTCTCGTGTGATGTTGGCCAGCTACTAATCATCAAGGTAGACCACCCAGGCTGACCTGGTGGTGCTGAGGGTTAAGGCACTGGATGCCACACTCCACACCATTCTGGCAACCTGGGTTAAGGAATGAGCACTGGCCACAGGGGGTCATCAAGGGGAAGAGAGGATTGAGCATCTGGAGGACTGCCCTCCTCTCTTGGGGAGGCATTAGTTGCTGTCCCATTCATCAATCTCCTTCTGGCAGTGGCTGGAGGGAGACATGGGCTGGTCGGCACATAGCCAATGTATGATGTTGGTGGGGAGTGGGTTAAAGGAAAAATGGAGGAAAATGTAGTTGGCAGGCTCCATGATGACCCCCCCAGCATCCACTCAGTGCCCAGAATGTCTGAATTTCTGTCCCAGGATGGGGGAAAGCTGGCACCACTTCACCTCAGCCCTGTCATGGGGAGGAATACATGGTGGATCACAGGGGATGTCAGGCAGGCAATGGGGGTTTGGAGATCGAGTCTCTCCAAGAGAGATACAAGAGTCACCTGCCAGGATCCTGGAGAGATAAATAAATAACTGAAAATAAAAAAAGTAGACCATCCCTCAGCTGTGTTCCAGTTCTACACTATAACTGCCTGAAATGGCTTCTTTTAGATAAGGTTCAGATCCCAACCAATGGGCAGGTAACTAGTGAGGAGCCAGCCAATCGGAGAGCCATACATCACCCACACAGAAAACAAAGAATTAGCAGCTCAACCCTTGATCATTCACAACATTTAAATGGATTAGGTAAGTAGCCAATTCAGGTAGAAAGAATATTATATTCGTAAAATTTGGCGTGGGAGGGTGTGCACCGAGTTCTCTGTTTCAGCTGTTGTATGCCATAATGTGGTAGCAACTCTAATGAAGAAGCCACCTTATATAAAAGAAGCCTTTTAGCACAGCTATAGTTTAGAATGGGGATCCAGGTGATGGATCGTCTACCTCAATGATTGGTATCTGGACTATTTCACAACAGGGCCCTGATGTGAACACCAAAAATCTTTACTCCTATTGAAGAAAAAAAATGAGTAAGTGACCAATACAGGCAAAATGAATATTATATTTTTTTTCTTTTTTTCACCTCCTTCTGAAGAGTGCCCCAGCTCTGTCACCCTGATGTCTGCAGAGACTTTCCTGTCAGGTTTGCAGGGTCCCCCAAGCCCCAACACAGAATGGATCCTGTTTGGGCTGGTGTGCCCAGCTGGTTGGGTGCAGGGCCTGTGGGTGCTCCTTTCCATCCTACTACCAGATTCATTTCCCAATTTTTCATCCTTGGGGAGGTGTGGTATGCAATGATGTCATGGGGCATACCATGTGCTCCCATGCAACATGCACCCATGTCTGGCATGCCTCCTGGCCAGGGCTGCCTTTCCCTCAGCTCAATGTACTATTTTCTTCAGATTCTCTTTTTTTTTTTTTTTTTTTTTTAAATCTGAAGAAAACACTGCCCTGAGTTGATGGGTTTTTTTTTTTTCGCATTTATTTTAGTGCATTTGAATTACTCTGAGGGCTACCACCAGATTCAGACTGGAGAGGATGAGAGGTCAAGGAGCTGAAGACCCATGATAAACAGGATCTGCAAGAACCATGGAACCATGAGTGAAAGCTACACAGAGATGCCAGAAACATAAGATGAATAATTCCAGAGGGCCAGGTCAAGAACTGTGGAGCAACGTCTGAATTAGATTGGACTTCTTTTGTGTTAGAGAGAGGTGAGCAATTTACTAGGAGAACTAGGCTCATAGGATACACTGGAGAATTTGGAGTCCAGGGAGACTGAGCAACAAAGCAAGGGGGGGGGAGGGTTGAAATTAAGACAGAGAGTATTTGTGCATATAGAGATCCCGGTTTATTTTTTAATCAAAGAATTTTAGATTTGGTAGAGTTTATGGTATTATCTAGAGTTTATTTTTGTATTGAATTTTTTTCACTGTTTATAGATGTTCTAGCCAAAGGAATTTATTTAGATATAGAAGCATGGACTCCTCAGATGCATACTCAGATACAGTATAGAGAGACACCATTCAGATAAGTGTAAAGCTTTGGGGTTGTTTGCTAGCAGTAAATAAGTATATTTTACCTAATGATTTTAGGAAATTGAGCACAATGCTTTCTAAATGTATGTACTCCGGCATCTCAGAGCTTATTGCCAAGCCATGTTACTTGCCAGCCTGCATTTAAGAAGAAGCCAATTTCAAAATACCAGTTGCACTAAAGAAAGTAACCAACATCCTGAAAAAAGTCCTAAGAATTTGTTACAGTACATCAGTTTTTATTAAGATAATGCACATGCAGTTAACTTAGTTCTCTTTGGCCCTCAAGTTAATTAATTCTGCCCTTTATAATTGCTGTACTTTCTTTGTCTAACTTTCAAAGGTCCTAGTTTGAAAAGCAAGGCCTGCTGTGTGAAAGCAGTTATGGAAACTCTCAAGATGTGTTAGTTTCCCTAGAGAGATGAAAGACAACAATCCACTCCCAAGACACACAAAAAGAGGGGACTAAAATTAGCCTGGGAGAAACCAACTTTGAAGAAATCTGGCAACTGCCCTAAACTTATGAAGAGAGGAATCTTTTTGAAAGGTACAATGTGTAAATACCTACTTCTGGGTGAGAGATACTTTAATTGCTCTTGAATCCAAAGATGCAGCTTCTAGCTGTATGGATTTGCTTTATACAAAGAAACTTCTACAATAACGTGTTGTAAGCCCTAGCTCCTTTTATTACCACCAATTTTCCCATTTTGGAGTCTGTGTGTTTGTACATTTAAAGAAGCAGCACAACAAAAAAGGTTTTTCCAAAACAGCTAATTTCAGCTACAGTTAAAAAAACATATTTACATCCCTGCCAAATGTACTCCTCTCGATATGGCCTATGCTGAGCACTGCGAGTATTTTTTTTTATTTTTTTGTTCCTAGCCATTGCCATATCTACAATGCTATTTCTATGCAAAATGTGGAGGCCATGATTTTTTTCAGGAGAAAAAATCAATTATAATATTTATAAAATTCTCAGATTTTTCTTTGGGGTGAGGGTTAGAATATTGTACCACTAAATAAAACTGGAAGATGCCTGGAATGTTATTTTGAAGACAAGGTAGGGTCATATTTTTTGCCCAATTTCATTGCACTGCTGGCTGCTTTAATTACTCATAACAATTGTTTTTTAAAGGATACCTAAACACAAGAAATTTATGCTGCAGTATTCCCAATGGTTACACAGCTTATTTTAAAGTCAGTGGTCATCCTTGTGGGTGAAACTTACCTGTGGTCATTGTTTTCCTCTTGTTTTCATGTGAAATCATTTTTTTTACAGTCCTTGTAGTAGCACTGCTCTTTCGGTGTTTCCTGCTGTAGACCCGCCTCACACACTTAGCTATGATGTCATTCTGGCAAGATGGAGCTACGGTAGGACCCAGGATGTATAGGGAGAAGTGTGAGCACACAGTTTATAATCATTTTTTAATTGTGCTTCTAGTTGTTGTAACAAAATGTTTTATATGGAGGAGTTTGAGGATCTAGATGTTGATATAAACTTTCAATGCACTGTGCAGCCCAATCAGTTTGAGACGCTAAGAGCTGCGGTCATAGCTGAAGGTGCATCTGCAGCTGGTGGTGATTCTGACTGCAATGAGAGTGGTGGGGATTCCAATGATGCAAGCGAATAAGATCAGGCTCACTCCTTTGAATGGTGAGTCTACTACATTTTCTTAATACTTTAAAATTGTTTGTTGCAAGTGTTCATCTGGCGTATGCTCATTTATACAAACAGCAGGATCTGCATAGTCTGTGTTGTGTGCTGTTTGCTGATGACAGTAATGGGGCATGTTACCTATACAATTATGCAGTTGCTTATTTTTTATACCTAATCTGCATAACGATGTGCCCAAAACACAAAGTACAAATCTACACATAAACATGAAGTTTTGCCCCTCTGCATAACTGATTTTGTATATTAGGTGTAATCCGCATAGTCTTCAATGTGTGTTAGATGATGTCCTAGACACTGGTGAGTGTTACTAGTACAGTAATTGAGCAGCATAGTGTTGTCATTTCATACGACTCATAGGTGCTGCTAGCTTCATTCAGTTAGTTTTAGTTTTACAACTTATTGAGGTTTTTTTTTTGGTTGCTAGGGTCTGCAACAGCAGTGACAGTGGTTGCACAGCAAGCTTGTGTGTATTTAGTGTAGCCCCTGACCACCCTCATATGACACCTCTGTCTGTATCATTACATACCAGTAGCTTGTTGTCATAGATGCAGCATAAATCAGTACAAGAGCAACAAGCAGCAAAAACATCTCCACATTGTAGTAGAATGTATTCCCTTTTATAGTAGTGCCTTTGTATATATTTTCTACTATGGATAGTTTGTGAGGAATGGTTGATTGCAGACCTACTGAATGTGTAGCCTTTTATGTGCAATTATGTACCTGCATATAAATTGATAGGCATTACATTCTTGTCAGTGTAGTATCATAGTGATGTGCACCACAAAAAATCTGTACAAACATCTCTATACCATAAACAATAGCAATGATTCAGGGACAGTGGTATTGGTAGTACCATTGTATAGAAATGGTACTAAGTCATGAACATGGAGCATATGATTGTCAAGATGCACATGACTCGTGACCAGCTTGTCACAGTAACTGAAGGTTTGCTGTCAATTTTTTGTGGGGATCTGCATGTATGTTTTGGCACTGAAAATGTGATTTTACAGACTATTGATTGGGACAGCAGTACACAATAAGCCATGATATGGTGTGTGGTTTATGGGGATTAACATACACATGTGTTTGTTGTGTTGCATGCATCTGTCAGTCGAGTGTCTTCACGGTACAGTGGTGTGCATTAATCCTCATGAATCGCATATCATGTTGTGGGGTATTGGGCTTCTAACATGTGGTTTTGCATGAATGAAAATATTTTGTCACAATCTCTGCTATTATAGTGCAAAAACTAGAAATGTGCATGTATCACACCATTGTGTAAAATATTTTGCAGCAAGTACTGCATATTGTCATGTCCTGACACTCTCCCAGAATCTCTAAACTGCACTTTTGACATTCCAGGATGACTGATGACAGAGACAGCATGGTGGGGGGGGCAGGACTAGCTGGTGTGACACTGTCACATGCTGTGTAGTTGCAGCACTGAAGACCTCAGATAGACACAGAACAGTGTGTTACTACCTTTGTCTGTCTGCGTCTCTCAATATGCAGACTGATAAAGGGACATGAATCATTACATTTTCTGAGTGACACTATCTTTGTTTGTGTTGCTTGATGATGATGAGTTGTGCCTCCACATCGTGATTACAGCTGATGCACATACCTGTATCCCATATGTTGTGAAAACTTTGCATCAACATGCTGGTATTGCTGCTCACTGCCCACTATGTGCTTATCTCCTCTGCTCTTCTCCTGCCACTGTAACTTGGGTATGCATCCATAGACTTCCGTATTCCAATTGTGACTATTAGTCTGAGTCTGCCTCTTGGTAACAGGCACTGCAATCTGGAAGAAAGTGCTACATAAGCCTTGTCTGCACAGGATGGACACTGGTGATGGCGGTGTGGTGCGGGGTTGGGGGGCATTTGGGTACAGTATGGATTACAGTGTGTGTTTAGCAATTACATCTTCTGAACAGGATAGACACCGTTAGGGATAGGGGTGCACTTATGAAGTGAACTGTCTTGCCCGAATGGCAGCAAAATGCAGTCCGTGTTGCTGGTCCCCCCCTCCCCTCCAGTGGAACAGATTAACATTGGCCATCTGTTATTTATTGTTCAGTCAGTGTCAACCTCATATGGCAGAGGTATGCTATGAAATGTTGGTGCTCCATGGGGTGGGTTGGTGTCTACTCATGTAGCGGTGTGATGTCTGGACCCGATTGTTGAAATTAGTTGAGATACATGTGGCTGCTGGTTGGTGGTCTCACCTATAAACATTTAATCTTAGAAACATATAAAATAATGGTATAAAAAGACCAGAGGTACATCCAGTTTGTCCAAATTTCCAAATAATTCCTGAAATCTACTGTTCATACAGGGTACTAACCCTCTGCATCCTCTGTCTGTTTGCCTCATTGCTCATTTCGCCCCCTTGTTACCAGTGTTCCATTCATTATGTCCCAGCCCTGCTTGAAACATCAATCTGGTTTTTAATCCACCAATTCAGCTGACAGACTGTTCCAAGGCTACTCCACATTTTCTTTAAAGATGTACTTGCTCACATCTCTCCTGAACCTACCTCCTGTTAATTTCCATTTGTGTCCCCATGATCTCTAATTGGTATTCAGGCTAAATAGATCCAAGTATTTCACTTTAGGCATCTATCATTTCTCTCCTTTCCCTTTTGATCTCCGGTGACTACATATTTAGTTCTTGAGGCGCTCCTCAAAAGATCTGCCCTGCAAGCCCTGAATATTTTTTGTTATTTTGTGCTGCACTGTAGCCAGACTATCATTATCCTTATCCTTTCTCAGGTGAGGACTTCAGAACTGGGTGCAGTACACTAAGTGAGGCCTCTCCATGGGTATATATAGGGGAAGCATTACCCCATATGTTCTGCAGTCAGTACCTGTACTGATACATCCCAGCATCCTGTTAGCCTAGCTATATGCCTTGTTGCACTGACTCAATTGGAAGTTGCTAATGATAAGTCCCAGATCATGTTCCTCAGCTGTAGTGCTAAGTCTCTCTCCTCCCTTCCAGTACTCTGTCTTGAGGTTATTTTTCCCTAGATGCACTACCATGAACTTTGTAGCATTTAATTTTAACTTCCAGACTTTTGACCATCCTGGTAGCTCATGTACTGTAGGTCTGTCTGCATAGCCCTTATTCCATCATCACTATCCACCCTCCCACATAGTTTTGTGTCATCTGCAAATAGACACAATCTGAGATGCATCTCTCATGATGGTATGCATGAATGTTGGGTGATTTTGAATTACTGTACACTCAGTGTGACCTGGACTGGGCTTGGAAATGAATGTGATATGCATGGCAGCTGGGTGCTTGATTGTGCTGCACTGTGTGGATGGACATAGTCCACCAGTCACTCATTTAGCATGTACTTTACTGGTCTACATACAGTAATGTTCAGCTCAGCATATACAGTGATGAAACCAGGCTGTTGAACATGACTAATGCTGCTTGGACTTCTCACTCTGTGCATCAAAAGATAGTAACGGACATTATAAAAAGGGTTTCAGGAATGCTTAAATCTGATTGGCTGATAGTATAACAGCCGCCTTACATTAATCCCTGCTATACTGGCATGTTCAGCCTGATTATTTCTGTCATCCTTCTATCCTCTAGCATTACTGAGTAACTGTTAGGATGCTTACTGATTTTTAACCAGCATTCTGAATCTGTGGGGTGAGAAACTATTTTATTGAAAATCTTCTTATAAATTAGAAAAATGTTCAAAAAGTGTATCTTTAACTATATTTTGTTGAAATTTTTGTTTTAATAATCATAATAAGGCATGCCACAGAATAAGAGTAACAGACAGTTGATCACCTGCTAGTTACAATGTGGCACTCGGCAAAACCTTGTCACATATTACACCCTTATTGTGTTATAACAGACTGTTAATCTAATCTCTGGTAATGCCTTATTGCACATGTAGATGTTGAGTCCATTTAAATTGTTCTTTTCTTACCACATATGTTATAAGTAATGTTGAGTCCTGTGTCAGTGATCAATGTGACTAACAAATTGTTGACACTGTGATTTCGATAGCGAGGTTTATTCATGCTTCTTAGTGTCTTCATTAGATTTTATCTCTTGCCTCAAGTGCGTTCATTACCTCCCGGATGGTGATCATGTGACGTCAGCTGCCTGTCAGCAAACTATAGTCATTCTGGTGCCTCAATGTTATCCTGATTTGGGGTTTGTCATAATTGTAAATAACTTTACCTGTTTGGATTCAAATTTAGTACAATTTGGTCTGTAGTATTCTTATTTTATACAACGTGATTGAGCAAATAACTCATTTCATAAAAGCATGTATTCTCACTGTAATGTAATACATCCATTTATCCCATTGTTGTGACAGCACCACAGTGTAATAAATCACATTTATTCCACTGCAGTGACATCATCTTACCAAAACAACAGCACAAAATACAGTCCTATTGTATAAATCAGATATATTATGACTGGTGGTTGAATACACTATTTATGTGGATGAGTTAAGAGTGATCTCGGCTGCCATCACTCATGAGTCTGCACTAGTGAGGTTATCCAAGGTCACTCGCCACTGATTCATATACATAGTGTATTCCACCACATGCCATAATATATCACCTATAACATTTATGCCATTATTCATGCATGTCTGCTCCTTCTCCTTACCTGCTATCTCCCCATAAACACTACACAAGCACACATGACTCCTAACCATAGTGCCTGTGTTTTTGCTTCAATCAACAAAATATTTGTGTTTGTTGATAAGACGGCTTACCTGATCTTGCTGATTGATCTCAGTTTTAAAGCCTGAGAATCCAACAGAGATTGTTTGTTTTTCGTAACTTGCATGTGAAGACTTTCCCTCTTCTATGCCAGTAATCATGCGCTGTCATATAATTTAACAATTATTCTCTAACACAGTTGTCAACAACTATTGATTTAAGTTCCTTTTTTTCTTGTTTTCTCACGGGTGCATATGTAATTATTACCAAATTATGCCTACATCACAGGAGTGTATATGCTGCAAAGAAGTAAACGCGGTTTTTAATCAAATTCCATCAGAATCACTCTCTTGCAATACAGAGGTGAACATCTTCCAGGACAACTGTTTAAATCCAAATGTTGTGCATGTGTCATTTAATAAGTATCTGTTCTACAAAGGCCCCTTCGATGATGACATGCCTCAGCATGAATAGGTATCTGTAAATGGTTACATACTGTGTAATACAGCATTGATGTGTGTAACTGCATCCTTTTTCAATGATAATAAACAATAGTTAATTTGTTTTGTATGCATTAATCACAGATGGAGCAGGTTTATAATGCAAGCAATAATAGCCTATAGGGTTGGCGGTGTCGGGAAATATTGGATAGCCCAGGGGCATACTGAGTCGAGACGCCACCTGCGGAGGGCATTATCTCCCCTTTAATGGCTGGTATGGCCTAATACTTGCCCAACTAGATTGTAATGTTATGCTTAGTATATAGGCCAGCATATTATTGATGTTTAAGAAAAAATGTTATGCTACAATGCTAGACTTGTTAAGTGTATTAGTTATTTTGAACCAAAAAAGAAATAGTTCCTACACCTGCGTTACAATGCTGGTTTTATTTTGAGCTTGGCGACCTTTTGTACTACTTCGGCTTCTGTAGTTTCTTTTTTTACAGTTGGTAGTAATACTTACCCCAGCCCACACACACACACACACACACACACACACACACACACACACACACACACACACACACACACACACACACACACACTATGCCACATGTTGAGTTCCTAAATCCACCCATATGTGGATTACTGTTCAAGTACAACAGCTCTGTGTAGTGTTAATGTACTTGTTTCATGGTTGAACAAATGTGTTCAGCTCAGTTTTAGAAGTCTATTGATCAGCCTTCTGCTGTTTGCATTATTAGACAATAGTAGTGAGCTACTGCTCACACCAATGATGACAGCCACAGAACAAGAGATTGTGGTGGGCAGTGCTTCAGGTGTGCTCGATAAATCTGGCAGACACTGTCAGTATAGATACCAACTTCTAGTGACATGCTGTGATCTTGTTCCTATGCTGTGTGTGGAGGGTTTGGGAAATGGACATGCAAATTGTTGCATCCAGATGAGTTGCTCTATGGAGCAGTACTTGCATTGAGTAAAGTGTCACCACACTCACCCTCTTGTAGAGAAGTTCCTGGTGTAGGCACTGATGCTCCAGTTTGAAAAAACAGACTGAGACCCAAGTTAAGGTTTTTCAGGAATTCATTTAACATTTCTTTTGCCAAAGTGCAGAGTGCAGAGCATAGCAGCCGCAATGTAGGGGAACAGCCAAAAAACACCTAACATTTCATCAGCATAGGAGTTGGCTTTTTCACCTTTGAAAAAGCCGATTCCAGTGAAATGTGAGGTGTTTTTGGCAGCTCCCCTACATGGCAGCTGGTATGGCTCTGCACTCTGGCAAAATAAATGTTAAATGATTTCCTGAAGAACTTTAACTTGGGTCTCAGTCTGTTTTTCTCAAACAGGAGCATCAGTGCCTACACCAGGAACTTCTCTATGAGACAGTGAGTGCTGTGGCTCTTTACTCAGTACATGTTAAATTGTCACTGGAGCACCAGGTCTCCTTAAAGTGGCTCTATTTCTTGCACAGAGCATAACTTGCATAGTGGTGTTAACTTTTGTGGTGGGGTGGAAACGCATGGAGCAGAAGCCATGGCACCAGATATAACAGTGATACTATCTTCTGTATTAGAGATGCAGCCTGCAGTGTCACCTGTAATCAGTGCAGTATACACTGTCATGTATGGTGTGATTGGAGGATGGCCTTGAATATGAACAAAATTGGTGCTTCATAGTGTAGCGAACATAAGCCATTATGCAGGTATTCCCACATTGGTGTTCCTCATAACCTTACATGCTATGCTTTATTATTTGGCTCATGCCACCCTGCTGTGTTCATCTCATCTAGAGTGTTTGATATTGACACACATTGGTCATTCTGTTTTGATGACACAGTATGTTTAAATCTGTATCCACAACCATGATGGCAATTTTGTTTTGTTTGTTTATGGAATACGCTATCCTTTGTTTATGTGCATCTGACACGATCAAAATATTTGTCCATATATAATACATCCATGGTTTCTTCACCCTTTATGCACTGTTAATCTCCTCTCGTAATCTTGTAAACTGATCCAACTTTCTTTGACTAATGTACAGTAAGTCACTGCAGTTGGCATTAAGAAAGTGTGTAAGAAAAAAAAGGAGGAGACCACTCTAGTTTACAATGGAGGTGGCAGATGCAATAAGGGAAAGGATATGTGCCATCAGAAAATATAAGATGACAGACAGGGAGGAGTACATGAACACTTATGGATAAGCGGAGGATAACAGGGATGAAGATAAGGAGGGATAAAGCTTACATTGAGGAGAAAATAGCTAGGCAGACCAAAGGGAAGATTAATTTTCTTTTAATTGTGTTTGGGTAAGAAGGATGGCACAGCAATGGATAGTACGGTTCAGGTGGGAGGGAGGAACATGACCAGAAGTGGAGTTTGAGAATGTACAGGTGCTGAATTAGTTCATCTGCTCAGTCTTCATGGAGGAGGGATCTGGGGAGTGACCAGAGCTGAGTTTGAGGGTTAGGAAAGACAAAAAAGTAAATCATAGCCTGTCAGCATATACAGGGTTAGGGAGGAACTAAGCAGGTTAAAGAGTTATGAGTCAATGGGGCCAGACAACTTGACAAGACTATGTAACTTGTCCCTGGATAAGGAGATGGCAAAGGTATAAGACTGAAACTTTCAAGTACTTGAAGGAGATCATAAAAGTGAAGTAGCAGCATTTACGTAAAAGTAAGAAGGTGAGCTTTAACAAGAGGGCATAGCCTAACATTGGATGGGGGACAATATAGAGGCAATGTGAGGGGAAGTTCTTCACAGATAGGGTGGTGGAATCCTGGAACTGACAGCCAGAGGAGGTTGTAGTGGCTGAAATGGTGGAAGAATTCAAGAGGGCATGGGATAGACATATGGGGTTGGGAAGTGGGGTGAAGGGGACAGCCATTGGAAAGGGAGTTGAGTAAGGGGGTGGAGAGTAGGTGCAGACTCAATGGTCCATTGTGTTCCTTTTTTGCTGTTATAATTCTATGATCTTGTGTAGTTATACATCATCAGTAATTACTTCAGATGCAATCCATATTCCAGTTTAGAAATACTGTTTTGTATGTCACTATGGCAGGAGTTACCATTACGTAGCTTACAGAAGATTTGCGTGGTGGATATGGCAGAAGCTGGGGCGTTGAAATTGGAAGGCGTTGCCAGCCTATGCGGTGTCCACAATACAGGAAGCTTTTCCTTCACCAGAATACACCAGTTTCCTACCACCCAATGATGAGGAACGGCTATGTCTGAAGACTTTCTTCAATCAGCGCCTTTTATTGATAATAGCTATGTTCCTGATAAGTCATTTATGTAGTTGGTGGCTTCATAAATATTTCACTTTTTTAAGAACAAGTTAATTGTTTATTCAAAGTGTATTAACTGACACAATACAGTAATTAACTTTACTTATAGTTAAATATGTCATGTTTCAAGTATATTCCAAAAACAAAGTAATTAAAACTAGAACAGCTATGAACGGAATTAACATAACAATTGATGTATGGTAACGGTTTCATTTCACAAAGTATGTATTTACTTTCTGGACTAAAAAGCATTAGTAACACTTGTGAACTCCTTCATGTGTTTCATTTACACATTTGCATGGTTGTTAATTCAAGTACATGTTATGTTGGAAAATGTTCGATTCCAACACCAGTTAAGCAGTTGATTTTTAAATCTCAAATATATGGTATGAAAATACTGTAACTGTCATTGAATAAAGTTATGAACAAAGTTTATTCTACTGTGACTGTGCTTTTCGCATGTGTATTACTGTGCACAATACTACCAACCAATGTTCACAGTCTCTGCGTAAAATGGTAATTAAAATCTGTCCAGTTAGTGAGTACCAAAAGTTAGATATTGACTTTACAGCGCGCCACCTAAACCTGTAGAGTAAATAGATTACACATACCGCACATCTGCTCGCATCTCCTACACACTCAAAGTCTTATACCGATTTCCACTATCCCACCTGACAGCAGTGCAAAGCATCATCAACTTATGTGCACTTACACTGTCTAAGTCCAACCTAAACACATCATTCAATGTGTTGCCTAGTCACTTAAACTCAGCCCCTCACAATGACATACTTCATCTTCAAATTTATGGAAATTTCTATGCATAAACATCCTCCCAGCACTCATCAACACACTCTACAACTTACCACCAATACTGTACAAACTGAACCCCCCTACTTGGCACACCCACCAACTACTCATCTTATCTGCAGTAACCCTCTTACAGTCACATCAGTGAAATCCTACACCTAGTCTTAGTTATACATATTCACATAAACCAACCCGCAAACTCGTTGGGGTCACTCTGCCATGTAATCGACACTTACCCAAACAGCTATGCCCACCACATATCATCCCTCTACACACCCTGCAACCCTTCACATGCACACACACTCATGGTCTGAATGAATGTAAACACTATGTCCAACTTATACTACAGCTAATTTCTATAGAAAAACTCCAACCACTCATAAACACATCCTGTGTTACCCTAATTTAATGACACAATATGCAACATATACCACAACTCATATCAGTACACACCATCTCAGCGTTTTCATGTATGTATACAATTTGCAGCATATAATACAACACTTATCTCAACACACCAGGGCATCACTCAGTGGCACACACACACTCTGTCCACTTACTTTTCTGTTACATACGTCAACTCCCACTTATACCATCTCTCCATCTTCAGACCTTCACACGCAGTTTACTTAATATCAATTACCACTTCTCATTAGATTTCTACTACTGAATTATACTGATGGATAATAGTCTACAGATGTAGGTGGCATGCATAAGTATAAATGTCTGGTGGAGAAATCTGAAATGTTATCTATTTCAATTAAATGGACACAACTCTCATAGGCAGTACTGTTGTATTCATTCAGACTATGCATAGCAACAAGTTATTGATGTAGACAGGTTGATTTATTTAGATGCAATACAGATGCCTGACTTAAAGGGACACATTCATGCCCATTGGGCATAATAATTTGAAAGCCCATGTAAAGCTCTCTCAAATTATGCATTGGTCTAATCTGTAGCTGGAAGTACTTCAGAGATATATATGACTGAGTCTGTGCCAAAATAATACTACATTATACAATGGCAAGAACAAATCTTGGACTGTGATTGGTCAGTTTTGGGCTGGACCCATGGCATTATCCCAGCACGACACCACAGGTCTAGTCCTAGCCTCACTGTGAACCTGTAGATAATTTTTTGGATGATGAGCATGATGAGCTCTTTTTTTGCATCTCCTCTTAAGAAACAAAAATATTTTTCCACATTAATAAAAACATTCTTTAAAATTATTTTTTTGTTTTATATATAACAACGAGCCATTGTATAACAGGAATAATGCATTCCAGGGTGTGTGTCGTTTGGGATAACACCACGCCTGGGGCATTGGATGCACTCAGCCTGCGGCCTCGTGCCCAACCCTCCCATGCGTGGCATTATCCCAGCACGACACAGACCCTGTCATGCATTATTCCTTTATTACAATCATTTTTATATCCGTGTAATGTCTGTGACGAACAAGCTGTGGCTAACTGCACTGAGTTAAGCACAATTTGTCACTGACATCACAAGGTTCTAAAAATGGCTGTAATGTACAATTATTTTTTTCACAGACTCCGTCATCTATATCTCTGGAGTATTTCCAACTATAGATGAGACCAATACTTCATCTGAATGAGCTGGCCTGGAATGTAATTTATAACTTCATACGTTGAGACTGTGTGTGTGTCATGGCACATTTTGGATGATCATGTAAAAGTTTACAGCTACATACTGACACTTTCTTATGGTTGAACAATGCTTAATTTCCATTCATGGAACAATTACCATTGTAGGTGGAGAAATGAATTACATCGCATTTTTAAACTGCACACGCAGAAAATGTACTTACTATTGTGTATTGATGACCAAAATAATGCCAGTGTTTTATGTGTAGTAATATATTTGTAGTCATAAGCAGATACAGATTTCAAGGGTACAATGTAACACTGCCCTTGAAGAAAAGACCAGTTATAGAATTGAAGCAACTGTCACACCATTCATGACAAGTTGCTGCATCCCTGTTGATGTCCAGTTTAATGTTAACAGAGTACTTTATTTCAATGTTCAACTAATAATACTCCAGTCCCTGTTGTCCATTGTCCCTCAATTAATTCAAATAAGCCATACTATTACCAAGCCAAAAATTGTAGCATGGTTTCACACTGCTGATACACAGTACTGTACAATTTTCTTTTTTTTCTTTTTCTTTTTGTAAGTTCTGTTTCTGCACTCCACTCTCGGGGCATCTCTCAGGGTCTCACTGACAGCTGCCACACTCAACTGCCCACCTGAACTGGCCACTCCATGAGCTACATCAGGTATGCGGGATCTGGGACTCTCCCTGCCCCACGGGGAGGCACCCAGATCCCAAGGAGAACCGGAGAGTCAGCCAGTGTTGAGTGTGTGGTGGGTCGGCTTGCCAGTGATCACCGTCGCCTCACCTGAGGATAGGGGGATTTTCTTGTTGTGTTTTCCTCCCGAGGCACGGACATGCAGTGATGTCCTGCCCGGCATGCACACACTCCTGTACGCACCCAGAGGACAGCTGCCATGTCCCAATCCCCATGCTTCTTGTACTATGCACTGCAGTGCCCCCAATCTCTGCCAGGGGATGCCAGCACCACGGGAGACACCGAACCCACCCCAGGGCTAAGAGATCTGTCTACAGATGCTCAATCTTAGCCCTCCCCTGCTGACCCCTGACGACCCGGGCTCATTCCCAAACCCGGGTCGCCGGCATGGCATCCAGTGCCTCAACCCTCAGCACCACCGGGCCGGCTCTGTACAATTTTCTTGTCAATATTATTTTCATTTGTCTTAACTCATTTTCCATTCCCATGACAGTGCTTTTTAAAGTTTTTTTTAAAAGCATGTTAAATTACTGCACCTGTACTATAGATACAGATAATAGTCAGTAGGTGTAGGTGGCCTGTATGATGTTCAATTTCTGGTCGAGTATACAGAAATGTCATCTCTCTCAAACATATGCACATAACTGTGATAGGCTATTTTCTTTGCTGCTGTGTCCGGGCAAAACATCCATAATGATACACTCATTGAGCATCTGTTGTAAGATCATTTTTACCATGGCATTTACATCCTGTGTTAGCACCTATCTTATGTATCATGTGAACAGCTATTGAATTAATGGATCATCAGAAGTAGCATTTGTTAAACAATAACATCATAGTACAGTACATACAAATAATATTTTACAATAACAACCCATGTAATTTCATGCAGTATATTATTTTTCTTTTAACATTCTGTATGGGTTATTTTTAAGAATTAATGGAAGCATAACAGAAGGAAACATTGTTGTCTGTCATTTTTTGCAACTGTTCTGCACTGAGTAGGCTTTCCAAATACAGGTGATGCAAAAGAGAATTTCCTGTGTATAAGTTATGGCATCAGTCACCAACATGTCATCATGGTATAATGTCGCCTGATATCCCAACTGTTGTTATAAACCCCCTTCCCCTACATCCCCAAGGTAATATCTATTGTTACGTTTGCTGTGCTTGTGTATCAAATGTTTTGGGACAAGTACAACAGGATTCGGGGTGTCACTGCCGAACCCATTGCAGTTGAAACTGCAAGGTGCTTGACTGTCTACACCAATCACCACACACTGTGGTCATGACATAACTCACTGCTTGCTGGTATGCACTTCCAAGAAAATAGCCACTCGAATCAGAGAGGGTTTCACTGGAAAGCAAGCAGCTAGCACAGTTAGCATAGTATTAGAATAGCAATCAGCATGCTCACAATACCCATTGCCACTGTCACAACAGAAGGACCTTCCCCCACTCTCATTGGCTGTAGACAGCTAGCATCACACTGAGAGGAGAGGCATGAATGGTGCATCACTTCTATTGTCAGGTGGCGTCATAGAACTATAAGGATGGGTGAAACAGCCCTGGAAAGATGGAAGTGCAGATTGAGAGGGAAACCCATGTTGTGTACATGTTGCTCCACCTCAACTAGTCTTACGACATCAATATAATAAAAATGGCCCCAGAGCACCAGGCATCTCAGAACCTAAGTTCGGATCCCCCCTCAGCCATACAGAGCTGCTGCCCTAAATCTTTGGAAGGTCATGGCAGGATGAGTGGCTTAGTTTTAATGGAATCCCTCTCTGGGGACTTAGGAAAAGGTAAGGCTGGCATCACAGCTGCTGTTGTTATGGAGCTAGCTATGTTGATTTATGGGCTTTAGCCCTCGGTTGTTCTGGAGGAGCCCTCAGGGGGAGCTGTCTTTAATTAATTATCCGTGGTGGGGATGCTTTCTCAATTAATGGGCACAGAATCAGGAATCCGCTAATTGAACCATGAGCGAACTACTTAACAAGTTACTATGTTTTCAGCTTTCCTTTCCTCTGTCCAAAGTACTCTTACTCAGTTTCAATTTATTTTGTTAGAGGAACGTCAGGAAGAGTCACGGTCCAAATCTGAAAGCCAATTCAGATTTTTATTTTTATTTTTTAATACTGTCTTTCTTTCCTGGCTTCCCATTCGGCACCTCTTCTCTTCCAGACATCCTCAGAGTATCCAGCCACCATCCGGTCTGTCTCCCAGCTTCATCTGAGAGGAAATCACCTTCTTCCCCCACAGCTTAACCCCCATGACGGGGAGCCCCAACTCACCCGCCAGAAAGGATCCAGTTCCGGTGATCCCCCTCTGAAGACGAGGCAACTGTAGGATGGCCATCAAGCTGCAATGACCAGGAAGCCATTATTCCCCTGATTTTCACCCCTGGTGGTGCACAGCATGCAATGACGCCATCGACGTGTATGCACACACTCCTGTGTGCACCACCTCATGCCTCAGCAGGGGTCCACCCCCTGCAATTACAGCACCATGATGCCAACACCCAGCCACCACTAGGGGTCAGGTGCACAGCGACTGAGGTTGCCCCCTCCCCGGAGATTAAGAGCAGTCCATCTGACTCTCAATCCATCTCTTCTCCACTGACCCATGATGACCCCTGCTCACTCCCGAACATGGGTCATCGGCATGGCACAAGGTGTGGTGTCCAGCACCTTAACCCTCATCACCACAGGACTGGCCCAGCAGTTCAGATTTATGAATGTCAAAATACTCCCCAAGTCCCAAATTCTGGAAGCCAGTGTTTCTGGGGACATTATGTTGTGCCACTAAAAACAAAATACTTTCTAGTAGAGTTGTTCTTGTCATAAAAAGCATGTTGTATTTGCAAGATTGCTAGTCATGGAATTTGCTACAGTTTCTTTTTGGAGTAAAATGCTGTTATTCCTTCCCCATTATTTTGGAAGTTGTAGCTTATTTATTTTTAAACGTCAAGCAATTCTCTTACCATTTGCAAGGCTTGTTTTATTGGGGGAACTCATGGGAGCTAATGATTTTGTGTATGCTATCAGTCTGATCACTGAAACCTGGAAGAGTGCTACAGAACAGAAATTATTAAATAAATCATAATATCTGGCAAATTTTTCCCTGTAATATAGCTGGACACAATTTGAATTTTCAATGCAATGTGATATAACTTTTGCACTATAGTTGGATATCATAAAAACATAGACTTTGACGGCAGATAAGGACCGCTTGGCCCACCCAGACTGACCATTTCCCTACTTATTAGATAAGCTGCAAGTCCTAGTTAACCAACAGCCTACTTCTTCATACCCTCCCCACTAGAATTGCCTTAGGTCTGTCCCATGCATTCTTGAATTCCCACACTGTTTTTGACCCCATTACCTCCTCAGAAAGGCCTTTCCATGCATCCACCACCTTCTCTGTGAAACATTACTTCCTCACATTGCCCCCGAGCCGTCCCCCCTCAATCTTCAAATTGTGCCCCCTTGTTCTTGCACATCTCTTTTTCTGAAAAATGCTACCTTCTTGGACTTTGTTGAATCCCTTGAGGTACTTAAAAGTTTCTATCATCTCCCCCTCCCTCCTTTCCTTGAGTGTATTCATATTAAGCTTGTTTAGTCTCTCTTCTTATGGCTTCTGGGCAATTTTAGTTGACCTCCTCTGGACTGCCTCCATCCTGTCTATGTCCTTGCAAGGATGGGGTCTCCAGAGCTACACACAGTATTCCAGATGAAGTCTCACTAACTGTCTGTACAGAGGGATAACAACTTCCTGTTTTCTACCGGTGATGCCTCTCCCTGTGCATCCCAGTATCTCCCCAGCCCTCCTTACTGACTTCTCACATTGCTTACCTACCTTTAGGTCATCTAATATAACTCCCTCAGGTCCCTTTCCATTTTGTTGTTGTTAGTCCCCCACCCATTGTGTACTCTTCTCTGAGTTTTTGGTTCCCAGGTGCATTGTTTTGTACTTCTTTGCATTGAATCTAAGCTGCCATACTTTTGACCATTCCTCCAACCTTGCCAAGTCCCTTCTTATCCTTTCCACCCCCCTTGTGTATCAATCATGTTGCAGATCTTTGTGTTGTCTGCAAAGAGGCATACTTTTCCTTCCAGTCCCTCCACAATGTCACTTACAAAAGACATTAAAGAGGACCGGTCCCAGTACTGAACCCTGCGGTACCCCACTAGTAACCCCTCATTCTTCAGAGTGGACTCTGTTTACTGCTATCCTCTGTGTCCTGTTGTCCAGCCAATTCTTTACCCATGCTACCACCCTGGGACCCACTCCCAGGCTGACTAGCTTGTTTATTAATCATTTGTGTGGAACTGTGTCAAATGCCTTGCTACGGTCTAGGTAGGCCATGTCCACAGCCCCTCCCTGGTCTACTGCTTTGGTCACTCTGTCAAAGAAAGCTATTAGATTCATCTGACATGACCTTCCCGCTGTCAATCCATGCTGCCTTGGGTCATGTGCCCTTCTGACCTCTAGGTACTCAACAATTGTTTTAGAAGTGATTCAATTATTTTTCCTATTCCTGAGGTCAAACTAACAAGTCTGTAGTTTCCTGCCTCTGCCTTGATCCCACTTTTGTGAAGGGGAATCACATCTGCCCTTCTCCAGTCCTCAGTTGCCACACCAGCCTCTCATGATTTGTTAAAAAGAGTAGTCAGTGGTGTCACTAGTTCTCCCCTTTGTTCTTTTAGAATTTTGGGATGAATCCCATCAGGACCCATTACCTTGTCCACTTACCGTTTTAGGAGTTCTTTTAAGACCCTTTCTTCTGTAAAAGAGCTGGTGTTGACCCCCCTATCCAGAGTGCTTCTATTGATTGGTTTAGGTACCTCACCCTCCTCTTCTTTTGTGAGTACTGACCAGAAGTTCTCATTCAGTATTCCTGCATTTCACCGTCACCCTCTTCCCCCCCTCCCTTTATTAAGCGTCACTATCCCTCCCTTGGTCTTTCTTCACTCCCAAGGAGTATCTTATCCTCTCACAACTCACCCATTTCCTCAATTCCACCTGTGGCCTTAGGTGCCTTTTGAGGTCCAAGATGATGGAATGAAGCTGCACACTATTCTGCTGAGGAGTAGTAGAAGAAGCAGGGAGCTGTTAATGCTCATCTTCTGTCTTGTACAGGTATGCCATTGTTGCTTGAACTGTTTGGAGACATTCCTGCAATTTACTGAACAGAAGAGAGCACTGGCATCAGTGGCTTAACTACAGTTGCCTTACCAGACTAACTTGTGCTGCATGCTTGTACAGCATGGAGTCCTAGCTGCAGTCTGTGCTGCTCTGGGAGCTTGGAGTCCAGGCAGTGGTGGAGCCCGCTCCTGCAGCAGGATGAGAACAGTGGCCCAGCAGAGGGTTGAGCTGCTAGGAGAATCACTGAGAACCAGAAAGACTCCTTGAAGAAGGAATCTTATTTTTATTTTCACCATCTAGGCTGCTATTATTACTATTATCTCTTGATGTGTCTGGTACAGTGTGCACTATGATACTGTGACTTTGTGTCAACTAGTTCTGCTTTTCTGAAATATTATTGAAACATTGTGAAATGTGATTACTGTGATTGATGAGTTATTGTGCTTTTTATTTGTTTTCTCTTTAGTATTTGAGTACCTGAGAGAGACAGAGTGATAGAGTAAGGCACTCCATGAACTCTTAATGATTTACTGTATTGCACATTTTAGTATATTTATGGTTCTGGAGCAGTTTATAAACTTTATAGATTTTGTTTAGTTTTAATATTTTTATTGTTACATACTCCACCGACTTTCTTTCTTGTAGAAAATGTAATGTACAGCAGACTGAAATTTTAGCTTAGGGGAGATATTGGAAGTGCAATTAGCTACTCAAATTGGGCAGAATATAAATTAAATACCATTCATTCCCTGCTTTATATTTTATTCCCTGTATTATAATTTCCTCGTGTTACGTGTGCTATTCAAGGTGAAAAGGATTAATAACCCCGTGCCTCTAGAGCTGTTTAATTAATGTAATTATTAATTGATTAGACACCACTGTGACTTCAGAGCCCTTCTCTGATTGACTCATTAAGAGTTGTTATATATCTAAGCAACTAAACAGTTACAGAAAAGCTAGCGCTATCATATTCACCTGAAGACCTTTGAAAAGACTTCCTGGTATCCCAGAAATAGTTGATTTTGATTGACCCCACTAGTTTGGAGTGGTTAAATCATTTTAGATAATGAAGGCAAGCATATTAAAACTCAGGTAACAGATGCTAAAGCCATATGTGCAACATCTGAAGTACAGCTATCTTGTCTGCACGGTTGACTTAGGCTAAAAGTAACTTAGACCTCATATTGCTAAGGTTGTGTGAGAGGATTATCATCTTCGCCCCATTCTTTCACCTTTGAATACATCAATCAGGGCAAAAAGAACATTTACCCTAACATTAGGGATCCATTAGTAAGAAATTCTGAGAAATATAATAAGTTACAAGTCACAATGCCCTCTTGCGACTCATGCTACTAGCAGAGCTCAGAGAACTCACTGTGGAGAGCCAGGAGATACATTGCATCAAGCTCAAAGAAATCCTTTCTGATATAGAAACTAGTAAGTAGTATTTGTATTTAGGTGTTTATATATTTTATTGACTAACCAATTTGGTTGTATTAATGAATTACAACATATGAAGTTCTGTTGACTAAATGAATTTGAAAGAAAACTGAGTCCCTATTTTACGCTTTCATAGTGGTGTTCTTTTTCGCTTTAGTGAATCCAGCGAACATAGAAGTTGATCGCCTGAATATTCTTAAAAGACATTTTGCACTTTTGAAATTGAGAAACTACAATTTCCCAGTAGGGAGTGTTTCAAGATTTGGAATATGTAGGGACAAGAACTATTGACTAGAAGTGCCTAGAGAAACACATCTTGCAAAATTTTTCATCTGCTACAGTTTTAGAAGCAAGCGGCCAGATAAACACCACTGAATGGTGATGCATGATAAATAATAACATAAATTATTGACTTTAATCTTTTTCTGTGACTTGTTCAGCATTTAGTAGTGAACTGAACTCAATCTTTGCTTAAGCTCAACCAAACCACGAACAGTATACACCTTATTTCTTTTTATGAGCTCTGATTTATGTTGTATATTGAATCATTCTGAACACTGTTTGAACCCTGATTCAAACTGTGCAATATTTAGTAACATTCTGTCTATTTTGGATAATAAGCTGTGCAATAATAATGCCTGTTATCACCAGAAGTAGCAAAACGGGTGCTGGCAACAGTAGCTGCACTTCAAAAAAACTCTCTAAGAGAGGTGGAGAAGGAAATGCAGGGATAAAGGACCTCTTTCTCTGAAAGTACTTGCATTAAAAGCTTTTAAGTAAATGCAAAATAAAACCCTTACACAAAAGGGGAAGTCCCCACCCAAAAAAATCCAAATAAAAATGGCAAAAGCATAGAATTACTTTATTCCTCTGCCCCAAATGGGGAGATTGATAGTTTTTTTTAATAATACCCATTGTACAGAAAAGAAACTAAGTAAAGTTGACCCTCCTGGGTTGTCCAAAAATTACAGGGATGTCAAGGGCATTGAAGAATATAATACAATTGTCTTAAATGGAAAGGGTTTAGATCATAATAAAGGACAGGCAGTTGACACTAAAATAGACTTCTCAGAGATCTTTCACAGCCTATCTGTTTTAGATATGGAAGTCAGAGGTTTGAGAGAGTCTTTAAGAGTTGACAGTGAAGCCCAGAAGGATACAGACCCAAATTTAAAAAAATGACACAAAGGAAAAATCAACCATAATAAGGGGAAAGGGAGAAAATATCCCTTTTAATGTGTCTACTAAGGATAGATCCATTGAAGAGTCTGGCACTTACAAACATAGATCTTACAGTAACAGCTCATGGACAATGAGCCCCAAAGTATATACATGCCTGATATGGAAGGCATCACAAGAGATATGATAACTGTATTAAGAGATCCTTTTAACTCAAATGTGTTTTTATTTAAGAAATTATTAGATATTAAGCAAGAACTTGCTTTTATCAAGGGAGTATAAATAGAAAATAGAATGAAATTAGAGATATTAATGGATAATGCATCCATGAATAACTGTCCTGATAAATCCATTGGTGAGAATACAATACCCTTGCAGGGCAATAAAGAATCTTTGTGTGATAAGCCATACAATAATAGATATCAGTGACAGTGTGATGGAGCTTCCCCTGGATACAATAAATGACTCTAGCACAGATACGATGGAATGTATAATGCTACCCAATAAGAGCTTAAGAAATGACAGCATTTGCAGGAAATGGGTAGCAAAATACCCACTGATTTGGATTTGGCAAAAGGGAGTAAAACAGGAAACAGCTGAAGAGATTTGAATGGAAAGACCAAGGCAGCAAAGGGTTAAAAATGATAGGAAAGGGCAAAGGAACTACTGAAAAAACACACAAAAACTATATCACACAAAATTTGGTTAAGGAATGTTATCAAAAAGAAAGAGAGGTTAATTCTGATGTGTTGAAGCAGGATGGAGTCAATAATGTCGATGGAAGGCATCTTCCAGTTAACATTAAAGAGCACTCAGAAAAAATACAAGAACCCAAGAAACTCAAGAGGGAAAAGAAGACAGAATTAGGAAAGAATAATAAGAAAAAGAAATTAACAAAAACTAAAAAAGGGAAAACAGAAAGGTAGCAGCCAGGGAAACAACTCCATTGGATCCCCAAGTCACTTTAAATGAGGGAATAAAATACAAACTGATAATGCAGTTCCAAATATCTCATCTGTGGACCACAATGAGGGGGATAGAAGCAAAGAATTGGATAATTAAAAAAATAGAGCAAGTCAATAGTATATCCAAAAGAGAAAATGAACAGTTTAAAAAAAATAGGAAAAAACTCTAGCCACAGATTTTGTATTACCTTTGTATAAGGTGGCTTGTATTCCAAATGAAACACAGGAAAAATTGTCAAATATGATAATGGATTTGTTAATATCCACAATGGAGGTCTGCAGACATGAGAATGATTGCATTAGCATTATTACCCCATTAACAGGATTTGAACTAGTGCTGCTGGTGACAGATCAATTTTACTTTTTGAGAGCTGTTATACACAGAACAAAGGATCTAAATAGAATGGGAATTGTGGTTGGGGGGTGATCACCTTAACGGAACTCTTCCCAGAATTTTATACAAGAAAAGGAACAGCAAGATTAGAGCAGAATGAAATACAGATTTCAATTTTTGGGTTAAAATAAATGCATAATGAAAACAAGTTTAATTTAAAGGGTAAATTAATGAACACACTTAATGCACTTTTAAATTCACATGTCAGCAGCCATGAAATAACCAAAGTTCTGAGATAGGAAACAGATGGGCAGACAAATTATTGGGTAAATCAAGAGACTGTTATATGTGAACTAAGGAAGAAGAAAAATACTTTAGACAAATTGGTTATTCATGTCTGTATAGAAATGAGAAAGGGAAAGAAAAATGTAATCAGCATAGCACTTTAAAAAAAGCCTCAAAATGAGAAGCACTGACAGAGACTTCTAACAGGTTTAAAATACTGGCTTCTTGTGACCAATGGCAACCAGATGGTCTTTCCCTTGAAGGGAGCTCACAAGGACCTAACACTGTCAGATATTTGAAAAGTCAAATCATCATCAGTTAATGAAGTAAAGGGGTTAGAGACAGAAAAATATTTAATATTCTGTCCTGGAATCCATTAGAAATGGGGAAAAACTTGGTGAACTAGAGGTCAGTAAATATTTGAAACAATTTCATGTTATATGTGTACAGGAGACGTGGCGATTTGCAGTCTGCATATGTATTGGTATAGAACCCACTGCAAAAAAGCCAACAAAATGAAGAAATATGGTAGGAGTACAGGTGGATTGGCAATTTTCTGCAAGCTTGATGACAAGACAGAGGAACTCAACATCTCAAGTTGCAGTTCATTAGCAATTAAAATTCTTGAGAAAGGCAGAAAAGAATTGTTCATTATTAATGTATACTCCCACCCAGCAGGTAGCAGGTATGGAGATAAAAACTACTTCCAAACTCTAGATGAATTGATTTAAAAAATACATCAGGATAACCTGGATGGGTATATAATTATCATGGGTGACTTTAATGCAAGGATGGGAACTCTACAGGGCTGTTTGGAAGATACAGCAGACACCCTGACATCCCTACATTTAAAAAATGTTGGCCTTGAAAAGACTGGGAGGGACAAAACTATTAATAAAAGGGATATTGAGTTACATAAAACACTGAGCAATAGGAACTTCCTTGTGTTGAATGGAAGGACTAGTCTTGATCTGCCAGGTGACTTTACCTTTATGGATGGAAATGGTTAATCCACTATTGACTATGTGTGTGTTAATATACATTTGATTAGTCAGTGTGTTTCCTTACAAATAATAATAAGGCCAAAAAGTCAACATGCAGCCCTGGAATTAAAGATCAAGGCTGAAAAAACATCTCCAAAATCAAAAAGGAAAGCGATTTCTACTCAACTGAAGAGAAACTATATAGATTGGCAAACAATTGAGGGTCATAATTTTGAAGCAATCCTGGAAGGGAAAGGAATATTAAGCAAATTGTTGGAATTAGCTGATAGGAAATCTGACACTCTAGTAATTTCTGAGTCTAATTCAATTATAGGAACAATAGTCTATGCAATTCTAAAAGAAATCAAGATAGGGAAAAAGAGGGTCATACTTGGTATAATATCAAATGCAGACAGGCAAGGAAAAAATTAAATAACTTAGAATACTAAAACAAAAACCTAATAAGAATAATAACAGATTAATGAACCAGGTGAGGAAGGAATATAGAATAATACTAAAAAATAACTAGGAGAAATACATAAAACAATTATGGACTAACCTGGATAAGGCAGTAGCCACAAAAAATAATAAAACATTTTGGCAGATTGTTAAATATGGTATGAAAAATAATAATCAAATTGAGACCTGTATTGAACTAGATTAATGGATAAAACATTTTAAACAATACCCCCTTGTTTATTAACCCACAAATTCCCACCCACCCCTTCCTTCCCCTACCCCTTTAATCCGTTTCCATTCAAGTTACACAACTGGCTGTATATCAAACATAGGTATTATGTATGTCTACTATGTATATGAGTATTGGACTTATGTATTCTGCATACCAATTCCTATTGATCTACTGCATTCACTGCAGCCATTGTATAATAGTGTTTCCTTGTAACCGTTTTTTCTATTGTTACTTCTATCACTGTTAAACTGCCTACTTTCTATGTAATGTTAATTATTTTTAACTCTGTGCTATTGTAAGTGGCCCAGATCATGCCTGAAAATGGTCCCTGGATCAGTGCACCTATCTGGTTACCAAAGTCATAAATAAATAAATAAATAATAAAATGAATACAATTATTCTATTGGAAAAATCCTGAGTATTTGCACAGAATGACTGAAACCCAATTAAAAGAAAGATTATTCAACCCTGGTAATGAGATTACTATGATTGAAATATTGAAATAGAATTGGCACTTAATTCATTTTGAAAGAGAAAAGCACCAGGACTGGATGGTGTTCCCTTAGATGTGATAGTTAGGACTAAAAGTTATTGGGTTCCATTTTTGTACAAATTATTCAACAGCATATGGAAAACAGGTGACATTCCCAAGAGTTGGAGATTAAATATAATTGTGCCCATTTTCAAGAAGGGGGACAGAAAAGACAATAATGTTATAGGTCCATTAGCCTGATGGACACGGTAGAAAAACTATTTACAAGGATAATAAATAACAGAGTTTTTTTGTTTGTTTGTTTTTTCAACTCTGTTTATCTCCCCCCAACTCCAGAACTCTCTCAGACCTCTTCACTGGCCAGTGCTGCTGTACCGCCCACTGTGAACCCTGCCATCCTCAAGGTCATTACTTTCTCCACGGGCACCCCCGAGGGGACATAGGGTCCCGAGGAGATCGAAGGGGCGGTGGTGGGGCTCCAGTGTTGGGCATGTGGCAGCAAGGTTCTGAGAGGGCAGTCACCTATCTGGGCCAGAGAGGTATTTAGTAATGTTTATGGCCCTGACTTGGGACATGCAATGCCACCCAGCCTGCGACATGAGTGCTCCCACTCACATCCAGAAGGCAGCCATCTGATGTCTGCTACAAGCCTGTAAGCCTCTGTGCATAGCAGTGCCACCAGTCTCCACTGGGGGCCGCTGCCACACCTGGCTACCCCTGGATCCCTCTCCAAGAGAGGAGAGCAGTCCCTCAGATGCTCAATTCTGTCTCTCCCCTGCCGACCCCTGGTGGTCTGGGCTCATTCCCGAACCTGTGTCACCGGTGTGGCATGAGGTGTGGTGTCCAGTGCCTCAACCCTCAGTGCCACCGGGCCAGCCAATAAATGACAGATGAATGGAATGGGCTGCGATCTATAATATAATAGATGAATCACAGGCTGGCTTTAAACTTAAACATTCCACCATAGATCAATGCTTTACATTGGCACATATAATTCATAAATATAAAGTGGTAAAAAAACAAAAAATCTATTCTACATTCATAGATTTAAAGGCAGCCTTTGATAAGGTTACTAGAAATTTGTTGTGGGAAAGATTGTAAGACATAGGGGTTGAGACCACCATACTGGAAATGATCAGATTATTACACCAACACAATTACATCAGTATTCAGCACAATGAACAGTGATAATTAACTAACTGGTTCAAATCTAATATAGGGGTAAAACAGGGTTGCACATTAGCATCCCTGTTATTTAATCTGTACTTTAGTACAATACTGAAAACAATGTACAATGATGACTTCCACATGCCCAAAATAGGAACTAGGGCATTACCCTATCTGGCATCTACTGATGATGTGGCAATGTTGTTAACCAGCCATTTAGACATGAGAAGGGTGGCTTGAAAAATGTCATATAGAATGTAATGAAGATGATCTACAGCTCAACTACAGTAAAACCAAGGTTTTGGTTTCTGGGGGGAATAAGAAAGCTAACAAATATATTATAAATAATCATAAATTAGAAGTAGTATCAGAATTTTGCTACCTAGGTATAATGGTAAATCAGAAGGGGACTGGGGTAGCCATGTGGGGGAATCTGAACTTAAGGCAAAAAAATTATTTCTGACTTTATCATTTTTTTCCTATAGATATGGTAGGAAATCTATTAAGGGGAACATAAGGGTAGTCAATGCAAAACTCATAAGCCAATTATTATATGGAGCTGAAGTATGGGGTACTCAAACAAAAATAAATCTAGATCTTTGAACAAATTTTGTAAGAAATTGCTGGGTCTTCCAAACAGTGCTTCTTCAGCCTTAGTACAGGCAGTGTAAGGTCAGTTGTCAGTGGAATGTTACATAAAACAATGATTAATAAATTACTGGATTAAAGTCTTTGGGATGCAAGAAGACAGACTTCCATTAATCTGTTTTGATGACGCTATTAAATACCAACATTCAAATACAACTTTCCCTAGTATGAGTGCAGTGGAAGGTATTATCAAGCCATACAGACTCTTACAAATTATGACAGATAGCCTCAGGCATCTTTATTCCCAATTAATAGAAATAGTAAGAAATCAGGTGATTATATATAACAGGCAAAAAACTCCATTTAATGCATTAGTTAGGGTTGTTTTACAGCGACAAAAGCAAGGAAATTCGGTGTTAGGGTTGAAAGCCCTCCTTGGACCCCCCAGCCCACCCCCCAACCGGCATCAGGGTGCATGTTGGGATCATCATCTGCCAGCCTCCAGTCATGGGGCACGCAATCAGATTCCAGAGATGTACTGAATAGGTGTGCCAGTTATCCTGCCAGGACCTCTGCCATCCCCCTCAGTCCTCTGGGGTGTATCCTGTCTGGATCTGGTGTCTTGTCCACTCAGGGCTCTCAAACCTTCCTGCACTATGCACTCTTGGATTTCCCCCATGTAAGCTCTACCCCCCCTTAACTACTGCTCCCTTCCCCAGTTACTCTCTGGTAAACACGGAACAGAAGTACTCATGGATTGTGTCTGCCTGCTCATCCCCATTCTCTTACCAACCTCTGTCCACCTTAATCATAACAATCTCATACTTGCAGCTTCTTCTCTCTATTATGTGTCTGAATAACTCTTTCTCACCTTCTACTATCCCCTGTGCCAACCTAAGCTCTTTTATTGCTTTGAATGCTGAGTCTTATCTGATCACCTCCCTACATTTATTCAAGTACTCCTCCCTGTCCTCCTCCTGATTGGATCTTATGTATTCTCGGATGGTTGCCCTTTTTTCCCCTTAATCCTACCTAACACCTCCCTGCTTAACCAGCTTTGCATCATGGACCTGGCCTTCTTGCTTTGGAGCTTGAACATGAATTTGTGGCCTCTGCTAATCAAAGCTTGTTAATACCTCATTTAACATAGAAACAGAAATTGTCTGCAGATAAGGTCCACGAGGCCCATCTAGTCTCCTTGTATACCCTACCTTTATTAGCGGCTGCTGACCCGATCTGGTCATTGTCCTTAGGCTCTCCTTCCCACGTCTAGGATTCCCTTATGCCTATCCCGTGCATGCTTGAATCCCCCCACTGTGTTCACTCCCACCACCTCCTGGGGGTAGGTTATTCCATGCATCCACCACCCTTTCTTTGAAAAAAAAAAAAAAAACTTTCTTACATTTTGACTTTTCTTGCCTCCTTCAAGTCTCATATGCTGCCCCCTTGTTCTTGTACCTCTCCTATAATGAAAGATGTCAGCCCCTTACACCTTGTTTATGCCTTTAAGATACTTGAAGGTTTCTATCATATACCCCTGTTCCCTCCTCTCTTCCAGGGTATACATATTTAGGTTCTTAAATCTCTCCTCATGTCTTCTGGTGTAAGCCTTGTACCATCTTAATCATCCTTCTCTGAACTGCCTCCACCCTATGTCCTTACAAGATGTGGCTTCCAGAACTGTACACAGTATTCCAAATGACACCTCACCAATCTAACTGCCCTTCACTCCCTTCCCTAGTGCTTTGTATAGTGGTATCACTACTTCCCTTCTTCGGCTAGCGATACATAGAAACATAAAATTTGATGGCAGATAAGAACCACTTGGCCCACCCAGTCTGATCATTTCCCTACATATTGGATAAGCTGCAGATCCTAGTTAACCAATAGCCTACTTCGACAGGGTAGGTCCACAGATACCGCACTCATGGACTTCCTAGATCTAGTTGCTACTCCCTTGGGGGAGGGGAGGTCAGTGGGTGCAGTATACGTGGACCTAGCAAAAGCTTTTGATTTGGTGAACCATTGCACTGTGATTAAAAAATTGAAGAGCATGGGAATAGAGGAAGAGACTTGTGGATGGTTTACATCATATTTAGACAAAAGAACTCAATTTACTATAGCAAATGGTTATAAGTCTGGATTGGATTATGTGAGAAGGGGGGTACCCCATGGTTCAATCCTGGGGCCCCTCTTGTTTTTGGTTTATTTGGATGATCTATCAAGATTGATGAAAAATTCACAAGTTAGGTTCTGTGCGGACAATACAGTTCTGATTGCATCAGGTAAAAATTTAGATGAAATTGTACAAAAATTACAAGGTGATTTCATAATAATGCAGAAGTTCTTTTCTTCACTTGGACTCCTGATAAATAGCAAAAAGACACAAACTATGTATTTTGGTAGTGAGAAGAAAAATCAAATGTCTCCAAAATTAATAATTAAGACTCGGGAAGGAAATACTGTAGAACAAACACAAGTTTACAAATATTTGGGTATTTATATTGATCAAGGTTTAAATTTTGAATGACATATAATAGAATTAATTAAAAAAACAAATTCAAAATTAGGGGTTATGAGAAGGATTTCAAATTGCTTAACAAAAGAAATGCGATTAAATATAGCTAACCAACTAATATTACCAGTGATTGATTATGGGAGCCATATTTATAGACATACTTCTAAAAAACAGTTACATCATTTGGACGTTCTTTACAATAAAATGGCAAGATTTGTATTAAAATATGATATTGGCACCCATCATTGAGAGATGTGTACAGAATTAGGTTGGAATTCATTAAATAAGAGCGCTGAGAGAAACTGTTTGAACCATATAAAAGGACTATTTAAAAATGTTTCACAGCATCACTTGACAAAAAAATTAATAAAACCTGATCATGGATTAAATTTGCGGAAACAAGGTGCTAGAGATTTTTTGGTCTCAAAAATAAAAAACAGTTTTGGTAACATGACTTTTTAATATAAAGTCTCAACAAGCTGGAATAGACTTTCCCCTTATCTTAGAGACCCAGATTTGTCCTTATTAGAATATAAAACTGCAGTAAAACATGAATTACGTTTAAGATGTTTGTGCAATAGGTAGCTATAAGTATAAGTGGTCTGATTATGTTTTGTATTGTTGATGTAATGTGTATGAGTGCTATGTATATTTGAAAGCTATGTGTTTTGTATATTTTATGATTATTTAAAATTTTGTACAACACAGGATTGCCTTGTAAATAAGGATTCTTTGAACCCTAATGGCAAAACTTCTGTATAAATAAAATGTTACTACTACTACTTCCTCTTACCCCCCAACTAGAATTGCCTTATGTCTGTCCCATGCATTCTTGAATTCCCCCATTGTTTTTGACCCCATGACCTCCTCATAAAGGCTGTTCCATGTTTCCACCACCCTCTCCAAGAAAAAATACTTCCACACGTTGCCCCTGAGCCGTCCACCATCTATCTTCGAATTGTGCTCCCTTGTTCTTGCACATCTCTTTTTCTGAAAGATGCTACCCTCTTGGGCTTTGTTGATTTCCTTCAGGTACTAGAAAGATTCTATCATGCCCCCCCCCTTCCTCCAGTGTATACATGTTAAGCTACTTTAGACTTTCTTCGTATGGCTTCAGGTGCAGACCCTGCACCATGTTAGTTGCTCTCCTCTGTATTATCTCCATCCTGTCTATGTCCTTGTGGAGATGGAGTCTCCAAAACTGCATACAGGTTGCATATGGAATCGAGCCTTGGCTCAGTGTGCCTTTCCCAGTTATCAATTGTTTAAATAAATAAATAAAATAAATAAAGTACTCCAGATGGGGTTTCATCAACTGTCTGTGCAGAGGGATAACTACTTCCTGTTTTTCTACTGGTGATGCCTCTCCCTATGCATCCCAGTATCCCCCCAGCCCTCCTTACTGCCTTCTCACATTGCTTGCCTACATTTAGGTTGTCTGATATGAATACCCCCAGATATCTTTCCATTTTTGTTGTTGTTAGTAGCCCCATCATTGTGTGCTCTTCCAGTGGGGTTTTGTTTCCGACGTGCATTACTTTGCACTTCTTTGCACTGAATTTAAGCTGCCATATGTTTGACCATTCCTCCAACCTTGCCAAGTCCCTTCTCATCATTTCCACCTTCCCCCCTTGTATATCAAATCTGTTCCAGATCTTTGTGTTGTCTGTAAAGAGGCATACTTTTTCTTCCAGTCCATTTCTGGTCAGCATCCATATGTGGCTGGACACTGGTGAGAAGCCCATCCAATATGACCCTCATTATTCTGAAGTCTGCATGCCCAAAGTCAATCATACTAGTCCTGGTACTGGATGTCTCCTTCCTCATACTAAGTGAAAACCAGACTGTGAGGTTGTGCTCATTACTGGGGGGTCTTCTACTCTCACATCATGCACATCCTCGCCATTTATCAGCACTAGTTCCAGTATGTTTCCACCTCTGGTTGGATCCCTTACCAACTAAACCAGGAAGCTGTTCTGGAAGGCATACAGGATGACCAGTTCCTTGGTGTTTGTGGTAGCAGGGGTACTACACTCCACCCATGGCATGTTGAACTCCACTACTATCATGGTGGTTCCCTTTGCACTGATTCTCCTTAACTGCTTCCATAGCTCCCGCTCCCCTTGCTCCCTTGTCTACCTAGTGGCTTTGAGCTGGTGGCCTATACACCACTCCCAGCCTCATCCTCCTGCATTTTGGATCATATATCTGTACCCATAAGGCCTCTGCACTTCCACCCCCCCCATCCAGGCTAATGAGTATTCTTTCCTTTACATAAATAGCCAAACCCATCCCCCCTTCCACCTTTCCATGACACTCTGGTACATCTTGTACCCTGGGAACACTAGGTAACTGTTGTTTTATTGGTTGGCCCATGTTCCAGTGATGACAGCTATGTCCACATCTCCTTCTGCCATCACTGCCTAAATCTCAGTGCCCTTGTTTCCCAGGCTCCTCGCATTCATGGAGAGCACCCTCCAGTTTGTCCTTCCTTGTTCTATGCTCATCTCTAGACCCCTCCTACCACTATCCTTGTTTGAGTTTGAATTCCCCCTCCTCCCTTCCATGCTGGCTTGAGGGGGAGCCAGCTGGCCTTCCCAAGCCTGAAGACTTAGCTTGTCAACAAGTATTCTGCACCCCCCACCTAGTTTAATGGTGTCATGGTAGCTATATAGTCATCCAGTCTCTTCAGTACTAGTGTGACTTTACTACTCAAGTGCAGTCTGTCTGGGCCATACAGGTTATTGTCTCCCCATGTTCCACCCCACCAACCAGCCTGTACCCCTTACACTGACATCATTGCCAAAACTATATGTTGAACTCCTCGTTCAACTGCTCACTGACTGTGCTAGCCCTACATAATGGGAGAACATCTGAGAAGGCAACTGAGCTCCCTGCCTTCTCACATAGTCTGCCTAACCAACCTAAATCTATCTTGCACCTCCCAGACTTTGCACCCTGCCTGGTCATTTGTGCCCTGGTGCACCACAGCGTGAGGGGTTGTCCCTTTCCTTCCTAACCACCATAGGAAGACTTTGCTCCACCCTCCCTGCTGTCATGCCTGGCATGCATTCCATTCATAAGCTGGCCCTTCTGGTGTTGTTGCCCCCCCCCCGCATCTCACATCTTTTATCTTTTAAAATGGAGTCTCCCAACATTATGTCTGTACTTCCTACTTTCCGTTCCCCTCCTGTATGTTTCTCCCTCCTAGTGTCACAATCTCACACAATGGCCTCTTAGTCCCTGCCCCAGTTCCCTCATGTACCACCCAGTCCATCCTTCACTCATCCTAAACCCACCATCCCCCTATCCCCTCCAGTTGGGCCTATAACCATACCCTCTCAGCCCGTCGTCACCCTGATCACCCATGCACCCCCACTCTCTCCCTGCTTGGAACAATCTAACTACCCTTCACACCCCCAAAAAATCTACACTTAAAAACTGAAAAGAAATAATTAGAATTACTTCAGAATCAAAAAAAGATTGTGGAGAGAGAATGTGTCCACTGCTATCTTCACTTCCCTCGGAACACTATGCATTTTCCCTACAAAACCTGTCCAGTGGAGTCCTTCCATTGGCTAACAAAGTTATGGTAAAAGAAATGAAAACAACAGTACACCAAGAAGATGTAAACAGATGTACTTTTTATTACAGGGTTGTAAAGAAGAATGAGAAAAGCAAATTTAAATAAAAAAAACAAATAATAAACATTGACAGCTGTATGAGGTGGGATTTTTTTTGTCTGTGGGCTCAGAAGAAAATACACAGAAGGATTTTGATGTGGGACCTGGGTTCATAAAGACGCTGCCATCATTATCATATTTGTTCACACATGCAGTCTGGCAGAACATGATTTATGGGGCAACCTTTAGACACAAAGGGCCAGATATTCAAAACATTGCCCCTGGGCTAAATTAGCACTGCCCTGCAGCCAAACTTATCCCGGAGCACAAAGCAAGCTATATTCAAAAGGAATAGCCCGGGGCAAACAGCTTCTGAATATAGCATGGGAATGAGACCGGGAAAACCAGGCTGGGAGTGCAGGGCAAACTTAGCCCTGGAATAAGACAGCTCTGAATATAGCAACCAGGAAGCGCAGACCGCAACAGCAACACAGTGCACAGCGACTTGAAGGTAGCTAGAGGCAACTTATGTGGTCAATGTGTGTTCCAGCAAATGCATGGACCCAGTACTACTGCAGGAAGCAGCATATGGGAAAGTACAGTGTACAAAACAGTATAATAATACCTGAACCATTAGCGCAGAGCTAACTCGTTTGCACGGGAATAGCTCGGCTCTAAGCTGTTTGCCCGGTGCTAAACTTTGCCATATTCAAAAGTGACATGCAAATGAGCCTACTTAGGTAGTCTCTGGGCAAACATACAGATTAGCTTCTCATTATGCCCTGATTTGCATGCAGTTTGCCCAGCATTACTGCAGGGTCCCACAGAGCCACCTGTAGGTCAGTCTGGAAGTACAGGGGCTGGCCAGGTCTGACCGCAGCTCCACCTGTAGGTCTGTCTGGCAGTGCACGATGATAGCTGCAGGCTACATGTAAACAGTACAGCATAGCATAGCATATTGTACCCCAGGGGACAACACAGCATAGGCACAGGTGGTGGTGGTGGTGCTGCATGCAACTGTCACACTGTCAGGCATGCTACAGTGCAAAGCAGACACTACAGTAGCAAGAGGGCCAATAGTGTGAGGGACACAGCACTGCCTATGGTGTGTAGAGCAGTGATGCTGACTTCACTGTACACAGTGACAGGCCTAACTTGCAGGTGTTTACAGACAGTGGAGATTACTGTTACGCTGTTGTGTGAACCACAGATGCTGCATCTGTGGCATGGGATGCACACAGTGACATATACATGGCCAGCTGTGTGTGCTGTGGCATTTGTACAGTTGCACAATATGTGGCCTAGGGGGCACGTAGGATCCAACAGGCACACGGACGGTGGAGTATTCCCACTATTGGGTGATGTGCACTGCATGCTGTGTCCCAGTCTTGTGGCCACACCTGGGCTGTGGTGAGGTCTGGCCACCCGTACACCCTCCCCTCAGTGGCCACCATACCCACAGTGCTGCCTGTGTGTGCTGGCATCTGTTGGGCTCACAGATGTATGGTCTGCAGGTGTGTGCTGTATGGCCACACTACCATGATGTCCCCTGTGGGCCCAATCACCCCTTACTGCCTGTGCAAGGCTGGGATCTGTGGCAGCTGTTGGCATCATGGTGGTGCCATCAGTGAGCAGCATGTGTCCTCCATGTCTGGAAGTTGCTAAGTGTCATACTCATATGTTAGGATTGTGCAAAACTGCACTAATTCCAAACTAACACCATGCAAAGCAACAATGTTGTGCAAAGCTGTTTGCCCAGGGTTAAGACCAGCTTTTCCTGGGCAGTAATTTGTACCGCGCTATGGGTCACGCTAAACACCTTAGCATGGTGCTAGACACTAAATATCTCATTGCACCTATCTTCATGTTCACTTTGCTCCTTGCATATAATTATAGTTTGCCTGGCACTAATGCGGTTTGCATGTGCTATTTGGCCTTTTGAATATAGCAAACTCGCACTAATCCCACGCAAATGTTTTTTGTCCGGCGCAAAGGTTTGAATATCTGGCCCAAAGGGTATTACACTACATATAATTACAGTTCTACATGTTTCATTGGATGACATGTCATTTACAGCCCTGATTGCCACATTCACTGCCCACTATCTCGGGGTCTTCTATGACAGTCTGTCAAGAGATGTCATAAAAATAAAGGTTCAAGACTGTAAACACACATAATTTAGCAGCACAGATGAGATCAGCATGAAAAATAGAGTACACTATTTTTTTCAATTTAATATACTTGATTAAATTTATAACATCAAACAAACAGAACATCGGACAACAGCTGACTTTTTATAGGTGTCAGTGGATTGGAGACAAATACTCAAGGCAGCAAATATGATCAGTGCAGTAATGACAATAAGAACAAACCAACCAACCTTCCTCCCTGCCATAACCCCCCAAGTCCCCCCACCCACAGAGCACAATAAGGGCCAAAAACAGTAGAGGGAAAGAAAAAGCTAAGTAATGAGGGATAAAAAGAGAAAGAGAAAGAGAGAAAAGCGGGAACAGATGGCAAGAGTCTACTGCCCCTTCCCTTCCAACAAAAAAGGAGGCCCCAATACCATCCGACTCTAACCAGCATCACCTAGGAAACTTGCAATATGGGACAGAGAGCTAAGAGAGGATGCTGCCATCTCTGAAACCCCCTCCTGATGGGCCTGCCATAGAGCAATATGTTTCTCCATTTCAAGGATTTGGAGTATTTCCAAGCGCCATTCTCTAAGGGAAGGGACGGAGTTATTCAACCAATGTCAAACAATAATTAATTTAGCAACAATCGAAACTAAGGATATAAAGGCTTTGCGGCAGCCTATCATATCCACCAGGAAATGGCCCACCAGGCAGATCTGTGGAGAAAAGTAGGGGTCCAATCCCAAAAGCAAATCCAAGGAGTCCCAGATAGCATGCCAAAATGGAACTACCAGTGGGCAATCCCAAAGAATATGTTTGAGGGTCCCCTCGAAATGACCACACCGAATAGTGGTTGAGGATGAAAACCTCCCCATCCTGTAAAGTCTGGAAGGAATAAAATATAAATTATGCAGAATATGGTATTGTAAGAAGTGAAGTTGATCCCACTTAACATTTCTATACAAACACTGCCAGACCCGCCGCCACTCCCTCTCATCCAGATCAAGTCCCAACTCATGTTGCCAATGGAAGCAGATCCCTTTAGGGCTTTTTGGGTCCAACTGTTGAAGTAAGTCATAAAATGTGGAGACAGGATTAGGGTGAGTTGCAGTATCTATGAGGGTTTGAAAAAGGGGGCTAATATCCCCATGCCATGGTGGGGGTCCCAAAAAAGAAGTGAGTGCACTAGCTAGCTGTCGGTGTCTAAATGGATGATATGTAGGGATACTAAAATGATCCTGAATTACACCAGAAGGAAGAGACCTGCCTTCATGGAGCAGAGAGGCTACAGAAGCCTGTTGAAGTGGAGGGCAGAAAGCAGAGGGGTATGAGATGGTTTGCTATGTGAAAGTGTGGGTTACCTATGAGCGGTTGAGTAGTGTCTTTACTGGGATTAATCTGACAGAGGGCTTTAAGAAACCAGTACATGGGGGAGACCTGAAGCAGTTTTGGAAGTTCGGATGGCTTAACATACAACAGGCTGCTTAGGGTGAGACCACGTAAGTGACTAAGCTGTTGTTCAAGAGATAACCATAAGGGGTAATAGGAGTGGCCGGGGGAGGCATTAACAGTGGACCCCCATTGAAAGAGTTTACTACAGTGCAGGGCACAGTAGTAGAAAAAAAGTTTGGGCACACACAAGCCCCCGAACTCTTTCCAAATTATAAGCTTGTAATAGGCCCTTCGGATGGCTTTACCATTCCCCAAGAAGTCAGAGAGATGCTTCTGAAAATGTGAAAACCAGGGTTTTGGGAGATAGGGGTCAACCATTCATAGTGGGTATAAAATCTTAGGTAATACATTCTTTTTTTATACATTCATGCACCCCCACAGGGAAAGAAGGAGGGAACTCCATCTCTGCAGGTCCAGTTTGCTATTCTGACAAGGGGGGGGGGAGTGATAGATGAAGCTTAATCAATCCGGATATACATCTAGATATATTAATCTCTAAATACATAAGAACCTTAGGTTCCCAGGGGAGACCAAATGCATCTATCCAATGCTTACACACTTGTGCATTTAATGGCATGACCTTGGATTTATCCAGGTTTAATTTATAACCCACAATGTGGGAAAACCTATCGATCTCCTCCAGAGAAGCGGGGATGGATGCCTGTGGGTCTGGTATGTGCAGGAGGAGATCATCTGCATATGCAGAGATCTTGTAGCCAACACCCCCACCTGATTACCTCATACATTCGGGTTAAGTTGAATTGAATGGAAAAGGGGTTCTAGATATAAATTAAACAAAAAGGAAAGAGGACAGCCTTGCCTCGTACCACGTAACAGGGAAAAGGAAGATGAGAACACCCCATTGCAGTGAATCCTGGCTGAGGGATAGTGGTAAATGATCTTAAACAAGTCATAAAAGGAGAGGGAAAACCAAATTGTCGAAAGGTGACAAGTAAAAATGGCCAGGATACACAGTCAAAGGCTTTTTTCACATCTAGGGAGACCAGGATCACTGGGATCCTGCCCTCCCAGATGCAGAAATCAGGTATAGGACCTTACGAAGATGGTCAGATGATAAACGTCCAGCCAAAAATCTGACTTGTGTAGGGCAAATCAGGTCCTCCCAGGTCAGTAGCAAATGGTTCATCAGAACATTGGCAAGGATTTTGATATCTGAATTCAATAAGGATATGGGATTGTAACTCCAAGGGAGAATGTTCGGTTCACCAGGTTTAAGGATAAAAGTGATCCATGCTTGCGTGAACAAGGTATCAGTAAGTCCGAAGGAGTGAAGATGGTTAAAAAGCCTGGTTAAGAAGGTGGGGCAAGGATATCAATAAAGGCAGCATAAAAACTGGTGTTGAACTCATCTGGGCTGGGGATCTTTTCCCTCAGTAATTGTTCAATTACTCGGCAGACCTCAAACAGAGATAGGAGCCTGCAGTAATTCCAACTGACTATCAGAGAGGCTAGGCAGAGGTACAGAGTTCAGATAGGCTTCAATCAAATCCTCATCAGGCTGATCTCCAGCACTGGGGCTAGAAAGAGATTGATAAAATGCCTGAAAAGCATCCGCAATGGCTCTAGGATGTGTGAGAACCTCCCCTCCAGGAGTAGGCTGAAGGCTGGGAATCATTTGCCTACTCTCCAACTGACAAAGCTGAAGAGTCAGGAGCCAACCTGCCCACTCTCCTGATTCCAAATAGCAGAATCTGACATGCTGGAGGGCTAAATCAGCCTGCTCAGCAAGGAGCCCAAAGTGAGTGAAGCATACTCCAACATGCCGGATCCAAATTAGAAGGTATTCCAGATCACGAATTTGGGCCAAGAGAGAGGCCGTTTTTTCTGCCTGTTGTTTTTTGGCCTTGGAGGTGAGGTGGATACATTCACCCTGTATGGTGCACTTCACCACCCCCCCAAAGAATATCCAGACTATGAACTGATCCGTCATTATTCTGAAAGAACAGCTGCATGAATCCGAAGAGATCCAAGACAAACCCAGGATCCTGTAAAAGAGTGCAGTTGAAAAAAATAATAGAGAACACATTCAGTGATGACACATGAAATGCAGTCCAGTAACTGGTACTTCAATTGCATTTCAGATGTCACACTGACCATCACTGACAGGAGAACAACTGCGTTGTTATCCCGCTTCACTAGCAGCTCTCTCAGAAGCTCAGCATTTTGCTAGAATGACATCATAAATGAGTGGGATTTCGAGCACTGCTAACCAGGAAGAAAATGGTGTTACGGCACTGGATAGCGAGGGAAAAAATTATTTTATACACCGATTTTTGTGATGGGGCTTGCCAGATCAGGAATTTGGAGATCAGATATGGCACAATGTAAGTTAAACAACAACAGCAGCTTGAGCAAATAGTGTTTAGGTAGCCTTTAAATGAGTACACTCAGTGGTATGAAATTAAGGACTGAAAAAAATCAAATCACATTTTAAGCTAGATTTTAAAAATAGAAGAATGATGGAACTTAATTAAGATGGAGATAGAGGAAAAGGCTATGACTAAAGTGCAAAAATGTTGTTTAAATTCCACACCTTTAACATCATCAACAAAAGGAAAAGAGAGAAGTCTTTGATAAAGAAAAAGAGAATAACTACCAACAGGAGCTAATAAAAAAAAAAAAAATAAGAGAGGCAACCAATAAATACGATTCTGTATAAGCACCCACCCCTATTAAATTATTCAGCACCATTAATGCATATGAAAGAATGTAAGGAAAAGTTAAGTGCAAATAGGGAAAGAGTAATGGAAGGTTGAGGGGTAATATACTGAAGATCAAACTGAATGCTGACATAAATCCTGTACCACAACAGACTTCCCCAGAAAATGCTTTAGATGTTGTTGTATATGACAGAAAACATGGAATCACCAAAACCATCCTCACAATAACTAGAAGTTATAGAGAATTTTATTATGCACTATTTAAAGAAAATAAAGCCAGAGCCACCATCAAACAGATTAGATTTACTTCCACTGTGATCTGTAACTGGGAGTAAACAAGTTAGGGAAGAAAATGAAAATCCTGGTGCACCTACAGTAGTGGAAATAACAATAAAAACCCATCTAAAAGGCCAAATTCAATTAATTTGAAACCATTTGTGGAGTGACAAGACAGGAAATTTAAAGGGTAATGCTCCAGACTAATTTCCTACTTAAGGAGATATTAATGATGCTGATTAAACAAACAACAATTTTAAAATCTAGCGCTACACAGAGGGATGTACAGAGTGCAAGTAGAAGACGTATAACTCTGGGAACATAGAAGCTGCCATAGAAGTGATATGGTAAAGGAGAGAGAATAAGACACTAAAAGAGATTACATAAAAGAAAGGATCAAAAAGAAATACTAAACGTGATTAGGAAAATAGAAATATTAAGGATGCAGGCAAACAAAAGGAAAAATAATGCAACAAAAACAATAGAAAAAAGCAGTATAAAAAGAAAACAAAAACAGATTAAAAAAGAAATCAGAAGAAATCAAGGGTAATATGAGGGCAGAAAAGGGTATAAGTAAAGTAAAAACTGACTAGTACTGACAAGCAGTGTAAAGGAAAAAAAACTGGACACAGAAAGCTCCCAACAGTGTAGGTTAATTGGGTACCAAAATAAAACAAGCATTTGTCAATGCCGAATGTTTGCTTGCTGGCATTGGCATTGGTAGTGTAGGAGTTAGAGAGCAGCATAATAGGAATAGCAGTGAAGTATTGAACTGAAGCTAACCCTGCCACCACCCTGCAGAGACTGACAGGCATTGGGGTGTGCCTTTTGGGTCATCAGGCATAATGGCCATGCCATTTCACTATACCCTACCCTGCAGACACCGACAAGTGTCACGGTGTGCCTTGGGGTCTTTGGCCCTTATGCTCACCCCATTCCATCAGGAAATATGGCGAGATGGGTGCTGTATAGGAGAATTGGGTGAACTTTGGGGCCAAAGAGTCCAAGGCACACCTCGATGCCTCTCACTGGCTGCAGGGTGTGGAATGGTATGACCATTACAGGTGAGAATCCCAAGTCACACCCTGATGCCTGTCAGTCTCTACAGGGTGGGGTGCTATGGTCAGAAACCCTAACGTCTCAGGCATTCGTTGGGATTTTAACTCCAAATTTTCAACATGGGTTTTTTGTGACCTCCACCTTATGAACAGTGGCAATATCAGTTTGTTAGCCAAAAGCTGATTTTGCACAGCGACTATGCCATTTGGCACCATAGGTGTGAAAACACATTTCGAACAGGATGTGAAAAATGACAGCTGTACTGTTTATGGGGAAGTGGAAAAAAATGGCAATGTTGAAAATCTGCAGTGAAAATATTAAAAAAACTGGTGTGTAGAAACTGTGCAATGCACACCCATAATGCAATTAGTTTGGGGATGTTTTACAGCAGATTGTCAACACAGGCATTTTGGAACCTCCGCTCATGAACAGTGACACTGTGATTTTCATAATCTGTCCTGAACAGTGATTTCCCACAGTGACCACGCATTTCTGCGCTGGAAGTGCGAAAAAAACATTTTGGCCATGGTGTGAAAAATGACAGCTGTACTGTTCATAAGGAAGTGTGGAAAAATGCCAGTGGTGAAAATCTGGACTGAAAATATTAGAAATCCATGAACTTATGAGGGTACGTGGAAACTGCACAATGGTCGCTCATAACACAGTCATTTTATTGACTTTTTCACCAAATTTTTAACATAGCCATTGTAACACCTCTGCTCATGAACAGTGTCTGCCCCAAACATTGATTTCGCACACCGACTGCGCCATTATGCGCTACATGCACAGAAACATGTTTTGGGCAAGATGTGAAAAATGACAGCTGTACTGCTCAGAAGGAGGTGTGGTAAAATGGCAATATTGAAAATCTGGAGTGAAAATAGGGAAAGGTCACAAACGTATGAGCATGCATAGGAACAGCACAATGCATGCTCATAAAACAGTAATTTTGGGGAATTTTTTCACCAGATTTTTAACATAGCCATTTTAACACTTCTGCTCATAAACGGTGTCACTGTGATTTTCTTAATGTGTCCTGAACATTGATTTCGCACATCGACTGCGCCATTGTGCGCTACATGGATGGAAGCATTTTGGGTGAAATGGGAAAAATGACAGCTGTACTGCTCATAAGGAGGTATGGTAAAATGACAATGTTGAAAATCTGGAGTGAAAATATTGAAAATTCGCGAACCTCGAGCGTGCGTAGGAACTGCGCAATGCATGCTCGTAACAGTCATTTTATGGAGTATCATTACCAAATTTTCAACATAGGCATTTTAGGACCTCTGCTCATGAACAGTGCCACTGTCAGTTTCTGAATCTGTGCAGAACACTGATTTCCCACAGCGACCATGCATTTCTGCACCAGAAGTGGGAAAACACATTTTGTCCAGAGTGTGAAAAATGACAGGTGTACTGTTCACAAGGAGGTCTGAAAAAAATGTCAATGTTGAAAATCTGGGGTGAAAATATTGCAAATTCACAAAGTTGCAAGCCTGCGTAGCAACTGCGCAATGCACGCTCGTAAAACAGTCATTGTTTGTATTTTTCCCACCAAATTTGCAACATAGGCTTTCTGAGAGCCCACCTCATGAACACTGGCACTGTCATTTTGTTAATCAGTCCTGAAAGGTGATTCCGCACAGTGACCCCAAAATCACCTTCCGGGGCCGATTAACGCCATGACAGTGATAGAATTCATGAAGTGTGGTCCCAAAAAACCCATGTTGAAAATTTGGTGGCAAAATTTCAAAAAATGCCTGAGATATGTATCAAAGTTGAAAAAATCCTATTTATTCCATTATAGAGCTTACCCCACATTTCCTCAGTTTGCAGTCAGCTTTGAAGAGTGCAGACGTGTTCCCGGTCCACTGAAGATCATTGCGCAGGACTCCAGAGGTAAGTATGGGTGAGGGGGGTGTGGGGAGGCAGGGTGCGCAGTGGGTGGGTGCGGGTTGTGGGAGGGTGGCCAGGAAGACCTCCGGGGGACTGTTTCCTTCGTTACATGTAACAAAAAAAAAAAAAAAAAGACATCACGGGACAGTTTTTATTTACAAGGCAATGTGGCATGCTGGGGTGGGCTCCCAGCATGCCAACTGAGTCTTTTTTTGGGGGGGACACTGTAGCCGATGGTCGATTGGGCACCCCTGTTGGCACAAAACAAAAGGGGGGGCATTATGCCAATGAAGATTGGACACCCTGTCGGCAGACAAGAAAAGCGTGGGGGGCCGTTACATACTGCTGATGGGGAAATGGGCTCCCCTGTTGGCAACATACATCTGGGGCATTGCAGCCGATGGGGATTGGGGCCCCGTCAGCAAACAAACATGTTGGGAGGGTGCATGCTGCCAGGGGTATTGGGCACCCCCTCGGCAAGCCACCGCCATGTTCACAAACAATATCAGGGCTGCAAGGTCCCACCCTGCAATGACGGGTCACTCCCTCATTGCAGTGAATGGCTGACGCTGCAATGATGAGCCGGCCCCTGATTGCAGTGGCTATTTTTTCACAAGTTGGTGGCAAGGTTCCAAACTATTGTCACCGGCTGTGTCCCCCATTATTGATGGACATTACACACACCCCAAAATGCTGTGCTGGTATTGGCCTCAACAGTGCCGCACCTCCAGAACCTGCTTTGGCACCAAGCTGCAGCAATATGTTTCTTGCACTGCGTGCAAGCAAACATAAAAAAAATAAGACCCTATTTCTCTTAGAAATGAATGTATGCAACATTTTTGAAGTATTACTTAAAGAAAACTTCAAAAAAGATGACATTAAGATAGTGTATAGGTAGGCACAATCTGTGTAACACATTACTCATTTGTAATCAAAAGAATAATCCTGTAGAACTATGATAAGCTCACTGAAAATGGTATCCAAACGTATGATATAGTATGCTTTATGAATGAAAACTACTAAAGTAGATTAAAAAGGATAACATTATAAGTAAAGTAAAACCAATAGAAAGCAGCAACAAATAATTATGCTTTTAGAGCCAAAGGCAGACATAGAACATTCTTTACAAGTTAGTGATCTACCCATGGTTGTACTAGTAGGAGAAACAAATATGGAAGAAGAAGAAATTTTTATTTATTTATTTAAAAGAGATTTACCAGGAAAGACATACTGAGCCATGTGGCTCCTCATTTTCAAATGTGTCCTGGGGGAAAGAGCATAAGGGATAATACACAAATAAATTGATCTGCGATTGGTACAGTCATACACAACAGGGTACAAATAAACAGTAAAGAAGCAGGTAAAAACAGCACAAGATAAGTTAACATTAGCATGAGTACCAGGTACTTACAGTCTCTATGACGGAATGTAACTGGACATATCAGAAGTAGGCCATTTGGGGGAGCCAGTAAGGAAGTTTTTTGGGGGGGAGGTGAGAGGAAAGGACAGAGGAGAGAGGGTTGAGAGAGATGTGAGTGAAGGGAGGAGAAAAGGGAAGTGGGTGGGATAAGTGGACAGAAGATGGGAGAAAAAATAGAATAATGGGAGTGGAAGGACTACAGTGTAAAGGATATGATGGGAGAGGGAATGAGGGAAGCGTATAAGTTGAGGAGAGGAAGGGGGTAGGGCTAGGGAGGTGTAATGAAGGCAGTGCCTGCAAAGGAGAGAAAGGGTAGAATGAGGCATTGGGCTAAGGGCATTTACAAGAGGGAGCAGTGTGGCCTTAGATTAGAGAGAAAAGTAAGCATTTGGTGGTGGCAGAGCTAATTGTTAGAGGGAGATAGTTCCAGAGATTTAGAAGGCAGAAGGAGAAAGCTGATTGTCCAGCAAGGGATTTGCGATAGGGGGCAGGAGAATTGATAGTCTGAGATATGGAGAGTATAGGGGGAGGAGGGCAAGGGGGAGAGGAGATAACTAAGGTAGGAAGGGAGCAAGGCCAGCCAGAATTTAGAAATGAAGGAGGCACAGTGGGATAGGTAATGATCTTCCAATGAAGGAAGGGAGAGATCCGAGTATAAAGAACAGTGGTGAGTATGGGGGGGGCCGCCAAGGTGAAATGGCAAAAGGAGTGGAAAAGGGGATCCAGTCTGGCCAGGGTGGACTTGGGTGCAGCACCATAGACAATGTCATCATAATCAAAGATGGGGAGGATCATCTTAGTGATGATATTTCAGTGGGCATTTATAGGGATGCAGCCTTTGTTCCTATATAGAGCACCAAGCTTGGGGTGTAGTTTTTTTGTGGATGGCATCTATGTGCTGAGAGACACTAAGGTGTTGGTCAAGCCAGACACCCAGGTACTTAAATGAGGGCATGTTGTCAATTTGACCCCCATCTAGGGTGCGGAAGGAGGGAAGGGATGGGAGTCTCGAAAGCCTCTGTCTAGTATCAAAACACATGGATACCATTTTCTGAGCAGTTAGGGACAACTGATTACATCTGAACCATTTCTGGATGTTGTCAAAATCAAGTTGAAGTCTGGAGGTTAACTCTGATGAAGAAGAGTTAGATGTAAATAGGACTGTGTCATCTGCATACACATGAATGGATGCAAATGAGCAGGCAGAGGGGAGGTCATTGAGGAATATAGAGAAGAGCAATGGGCCAGGGGAAGAACCTTGGAGGACACTGATATGTATGGGGAAGTGGGTGGAAAGGGGTAATCTGATTCTCACTGATTGGGATCTTCCAGCAAGGTAGGAGCTGAACCAGCTGATTGTGGAGTTGGATAGACCTGCTGTTTTTAGCTTAACCAGGAGAAGAGAGTGGAAGACAGTGTTGAAGGATTTTGCTAGATCAAGAAAGATGGCAGCAGTGAGGAGACCTTGGTCCATTCCAGTATTGATGGAGTCTGTGAGTCTGAGCAGAGAAAAAGTGGTGGAGTGGTGTTGGCAAAATCCAGACTGGAAGGGGTCAAGAAGGAGAAGAATTTGAGGAAGGGGAAGAGCTGAGATAGGACAATGTGTTTCTGGAGTTTGGATAAGATTGGAAGAAAGGAGATGGGGTAGAAATTGCCAGGAGAGGAAGGGTCACCTCCTCTAGGGAGGGAAATGACTGTTGTATGATTCCAGGAATTCAGGACGAGGCAAGAGAGAAAGAAAGACTGAGAAGAGAGGATATGGGAAAGGCAAATATAAGTGTGGTGAGGAGATCAGGCATTAGCTAATCCTTTTATGATTCAACTACAGAATAGCGTTATACAGCTATCACTGTAAATAGATTTGAAAACATGGGCAGTTCAACAGAACGTGGACAGGTCAACAGAAGCATTAATTGTAAACAAGGACAGCAATTTCATAGTGCCTCCTAATGTAAAACTATTACATTGGAATGTAGCAAAAAAATTAAAAGTAAAGAGTGTGACAAGATGTGACTAAATGTAATAAATAATTATGAATTACAGGTAATTGTCCTCCAAGAAACCTGGTGTAATGATTACAAAGATTGTAAAATTGATCAGTTTCCAGTTTTTGAAGTTAAAGGGAAAAGATTGTCTAAAGCCAAAAGACAAAGGGGAGGTCTGCTGTCTTTGGTGTTGGCAAAAAGTGATGTTAATCCAGAAAAAGTGTGTTTCTGATTATGAAACATTTTAAATAATTCAGCTTAAAAATGGGAATAGAATGAAGTTTTAATTGTCAGTTTGTATAAGTCAACAAGCCTAGAGCTTGTAGCATTTGAAAATAGGTGGATTAAACTGTCATAAATATTGAATGACATCACAGTAAGATCCAAAATGCAATGATTATACTTGCAGGAGATGTCAGGTAACATAATTAAAATATTTTGGGGATCTCTGGAATCCAGGTAGTGAACTTGGAATCCAAGCAAGGGCATCAAAAGATAGACATCTAAATAAAAGAAAGAAATTACTATTGTGAGTATTTTGACTGGAAGAACAAAACATGGTATTAAGGAAAAGATTACTTATCAATCAATTTATAGGGGTTCAGTATTAGACTATAATTACCGGGACTTCCTTTTTCCCATAGGGAAACCATGGTGTAATTCATCGTTATAAAGGAGCATTTATAATGGTGAATACAAGCCCAGTTTCCCTCGCACTGCGCAGGCACCCCCACCTCTGAAGCTCTTCCTCCTAGCCACTGTCTGCCTCATCTCTTTCCCTCTCTGGACTGCTACTCTAACTCTGCGGTAAGTGCCAGCAGGCAGAAAGTAATCAAAATGAGGGAAATACCCTCAAACTGTTGGCTCCACACAAAACTGAATTTAAACAAATGTAAACAAAAGCGACCGACTGACCATAGAGCACGCGCTCACTCCAGAGCAAACCACAGTCGCACAAGAATGTCTTTTTTATTTCATATACTTGCCGTGGCAAAAAAGGAAATCCCAGCAATTATATAAAATAAAATATGGGTCTGGGTGTGTGTAAACCCGAATTTACACTCAGCCTCGGGGTTCGATGCTATGCATAAACCCCTCAAGCTTCGCTCTCGGGGTTTATGTAGCATCAAACCCCTCGTGTGTGTGTAAATTCTCATTACACACCCAGATCCATACTTTTATTTATTTATTTATTTGCATTTCAGATGACACCTTTGAGCTGAGGGCTCTTTTACAAAGGTTCCACGTCAAGACAATAAGGACAATAAGGTACAAAACATAACATGATCATTACAATGGAACTTACAAAAAAAAAAAAAGACAAATAAGTGTAACCCCCCTGCAAATGGGGGTTCCCAAAAGACTTCCTGGAGCTTGCTTGAATGCTCCAAGCCTGAATGGTGTTTGGCATTTAAGCCATTTATCAGTGAGTGTTTTTAGAACCTCTGGTACTGTCTCTTTAAGAGCTGTCTGCTTGCAGACATAATTAGTTTGTATTGGGGACTGTGTGTTTCTCTATTTGAGTACCACTTGAACTGCTGCCAATTCACTCCATTTTTGCAGTCACTAGGAGTGCAAAGGGAACCTATCTGAAAGATGTAACTGTTTGCCAGAAATCATTTACAGTAATAATGAAATTACAGTTTGTCTAACCTGCTTTCTTTGCAGTCAGAATTGTCTGCCTAGTTCCCCATTCTGGTTTTGAACTGCTGAACTGGACCAATCAGTGTGGGGTAAGCTAGCTCTAAAATGGTGCCTTGGACGAATCAGAACTTGGACTCATAATCTGAGCCAGCCACAAGAGGATTGTATTAGACAGTGACTCTGGGAGATGTAGTTTAGACTTCGGCACCTTTTTGGACCAACAGCAGCAGTCTATTGTGAGTGACAGCCAATCCAGTCAAGAACTGGGAGGAACTAAAAGGAAGTGCCCGGTTTTGTCTGTTGGAGTTTCAGTTTAGATCTGGCGGTGAAGGGGAAAGAAACCCTGTGCTCCTTCAGTGCACACAGTTTCAGTCAAAAAACGTGTGTAAGGTCCAGAGTTCTGGTCTGCAGCTTGTGTAACTGCTTGTTAGGACTGAATCCGTCCTGTGAAAAGAATCAAAGGATCTCTGAAGAGTAGAAACCAGGCTCACCCTGTAGAAGACTGGAGAAATTGTTGAATTGCACTCGGTCTGTCAGGAACTGAATCTGCTGTGTTCTCCCGGTATTGTGCAGTAATTGCGATCGATAGAAGCAGCCTGCCTGGTATAGTACTTTCTTTTACCATATAAATGTGCTAAGAGTCTCTTGAGCTCAAGAGTAGCCCTGCTGATATTGAAGGACCCTATCTTATTTGGAGGTCGGAGTACTAATTCAGGGTCGCTCCCTGTTGAATTGCCACATTAAATCCAAATGGAATTACTGTACTGCTGACTGTTTAATTTTCCTTTTCTCTGTGTGAAAGGGCCCCTACCAGCTGCCACGGTTTGGACTAGCCACTAGGGCTTGGGTACCCAGAGACAGTAACTGATAGGGATAGGCCTGTGCACAGAGCCATAGGTAGATGATTAGAGTTATAAGGTAATTAACCTGATTTCCCCCTGTCCTTGTTATATCCCCCTAAATAAATCAGAGCTGCTTGTTTCAGCAAAGTTATACTTCCTGAGGTATTTGTCTATGTCAAAGTACTGTACTGTGATTGTTGCACTGTATCTTATTTCACAGGAGGTCCCAGTGCCGGAACTAGTCCTGGGGGTAAGTGTATACTGTGAAGGTAATTCTGATATAGTGTGTGGGCCACTAGTGGGAAGAAAGGGGGGTTGCAGTGTCCCAGAGGGCTGTGACCAAGTAAGTTTAACTATTGCAAACCCTGACCTCTGGGTGGAGGCACCCGCCATTGGATCCAGGCCCCTCAACCTGTTAGTGGCAAATCAGGCAGGGGTAGTAGCCCCTGGGATAGCGCCATCTAGGGGTTACATAAGGTTACAATAATAGCAGCCAAAGGCATTGTCAAGGAACTGTGTTACGAGTCAATTATACAGTACAAGTCATAGGCGGCTCAGTGAAGCTTTGTTAGGAGTGGGTTAGTGGGAAAAGAGAAAGAAGAGTGGTGGTGAGGGGGTGGTATGGGAGACAGAGAGAGGGAGGGGGAGAAATGGGGATATATCTAGGGGATACATGATGGGCAGGAGTGGGATATGGAAAATATTCCCACTCCTGCAAAGTGAAGCATTCAGCACCAGTGAGATATCCATGCCTCACGATGCAGGAGTGGGAATATTTTCCATATCCTACGATCTGCACATCATATGTTCGATTTATGTAATAGGACACACATATATGCTAGTTTTACTTGTCTTTGTAGTCAGTTTAGTATAGTTTGTTCTGTGGGAGTGTGCTTTGTTTTGTGAATGGGAGTGACTTGGTATGTTATTGGTTGGCAGTATGAATGAGAAGTAGTTCTGTTTTGTCATTGGTTAGTATTTTGGGTTGTAATTGCTGATTGGTTGAGTTTTGTTTCTGTGTGTGGTATGATTGGTTGGATGTGCTGCGTGGGCGGGAGTTTGTTTGGCATCATTCTGGAGGGTGTGTTTTACATTTCTTTTTATTTTACTGGTTTACCATTCATTTGTGCCTTCTGTGATGTTCTTTTGGGATTGTGTATGCTGTGTACTGTCCTGGGTCCTGGTTTTATTTAGGAGTTCATTGCGCGTGTTATCGACGGTGCGGCTGGTGCAGTTTCGTTTTCATGGACGGCATTTTCTAAATGGATCTACAATGAGGAATGTGGTAGTACTAAGAAATAGAGTTTGTACATTGTGGGAAGTCCTGCAAGAGAGATACATAGTGTGGGAATGTGGGATATAGTTTTAGTGTTTAGTTTGCGGCAGAGATTTAATGATGGGTTCAGCTCAGCTATTATTTATTGAGAGCTGATGTTTTGTTGAGTGGAATGTGCATTTTTTTTTGTAGAGATTCTGTGGATTATGTGTTTCTGTTAATTACAGTTGTGGTGTGAATGTTTTGTGGGTTATGTTTTGTAAAGTGCTATGTTTTTGAAATAGAAAGGTAGTCTAGTAAGGGCAGTGCTGTACTGACATAGCTACCATGAGAATATCAATTGCTGATGTAGGAACTGTGTGTGTAAATGTAAATATCTACCACAGTTCCTACGTCTGCAACATTTATCTCACTCCTGTGAGAATACATGTTTTTATCTGCAATGTTTATCAGCCACCCCATTATATAAATACATATATATTATATATATATATATCTATATATGCTGATATTTTCTCATTTGATAGAGTAGCATATTTTGCAATTCTTGAGGAATTAACTACTGATCATCTTCCATTAACTATGCTACTGTAAGAAAAAGAATAATTTGTCTAGCATTTTTAACTCAACTGAATGTATTAAATTTTAACTTACTGTACACTGTTATGACTGACTTTCACCAAGTACGGTTCATACCCTACAGTATGTTGCCTATGTTCTGTTTGCTGAATTTTCCCTGAATTGTTAGAGCTGCTGCTGCTTTCAGGTCTCAGGGTCCCAAGCTGCATTTCCAGCAAGGACTCTTGGCGAGTCTGCCCAGTGGAAACAGTAGACATTAGCATGATCACGTGGGTCTGAACCAGGTGTATAAAGGGTTTTAGAAGGCAAAGGCTACAAGTTGAACTTGGGCACACATTATTTAGCCTGTGTGGGACTGCTAACTGGGACTGACCTGTAACACTGGTGTACATATGGAATGAATTTTGTTTCTCTTTCTCTTTCCTACTCTTTTCCTTAATTTTGTGGTTTTCTTCAGTGTAGGTGCCTGAATCTACTGGAAAGTGAGTACTGCATAACACAAAATACTGTTTTAGATTACATACTTTTCTGGAGACTGGTTAGAGCACAACAAAGCTCAGATTGATCAACATCTTCCACCGATAGTATCTGAGCCAGGTGGAAGCACACATCTCTGATCCTTGGTAATTTTAGGAGGAGGAGATGGGGTCCAAATATTGAGAGAATGGTCTTTTCTTTCTCTTTGTGTGTCTCTACTTTTTCCTTCTATCGTGGCTAAGTTTCATGACTCCTGACTGTTGCTGCAGTCTATGCAAGGGTCAAGATTTTGGTATTACTGCAGTGTAGCGCCCTAAATCCTATTATTGTGGGCTGCCCATCCTGCAACCTTTTGCCATGATTTCATAGTATTATACTCTACAGTCATGGAAGCAGTGCTGGAGCAAAAAAGAAACAAAGCAGGTGAGTGACAGGACAACTTCAGGAACATTGAGGGGTTAATGATGTTATAATTGATGGGGCGTGTATTTTTTTTTTCCCCGATGTTCCCCACCTTAATGATGAGGTCACAGTTACTGTACACCTCTTCCAACCAGGAATGTGAACAAACACCAGCCTTCACAGTGGTCACAAGTGCCACATGTTGGTCAGCCAGCATGCTGTGTGAATGCACAGTGGTCTCACCTCCATGACAGATTTGTTCCCCAGCCAGCCTCAGTTTGGGATTCCAAGGCATGCAGGTGGACCATGGTCTCCATGGTGGATACACAGCATGCAGCTGCTGTGTGAATATGGCAGCCTGTGAGAGTAGAATTTAGTATTAAAAAATGCCATAATTCTAAAATGTTTTATAGTAATTACCCTGTGGGCAACTGTGTCTACTGAAACAGCTTTGCTTCTTTCAAGGTTTGTCTAAACAAGACAGAGATGCCATATCACACTATACCAACTGTGAATCCACCTAGACAACCACACAGTGCAGTGTGATAAGCAATGCAAGCTATAATATCTGACAAGGTGGGCAGAATGGGGCTATACCAAACTACCCAGGGGCATAATGAGGCCCAGCGCCATAGGCAGAGTGCCTTGTAGCATCTTGAAGGTCCAGTATAGCCCATAATGCCCACCCTGGAGGGTATTATTGCACTTAGAAATTTGATCATATTTTAAATTTTAACAAAATATCTGAAAATGTAAAAAAAAATAATCTTACAATTAGTAAAAAAATTAAAAAATTCTGTTTAATGTTAAGTAGTCCCTCTACTGGTATACATACCAGTAGAGGGCACAGTTGTGTGTGAGATATAGTTTTTGTCTGTTGAGTGGCAGGTGGTTACACTCCTCTTGCAATCTTACAGTGCAAGATCTTTTCTGATAGACAGCACCCATGCCTGTATGGTCCGAGTCCCCCCCCCCCACCTCACTTGCTACAGAAAACATTATATGCACCGACTCCAGTAGGAGACCAGCGGTTCTTTCTTGTTTTGGTCTCCTGCAGATGGAGACACACTGCTGGGTTGACATTGGGTGGCACTTGAGGAGGAGAAGACTGTAGTTGAGAGATTGGCACTGTTTTACATCAGCATGGTTGGGAGAAAAGCTGATATGCCCCGACTGCATACAAGTTTTTTTTTTTTTTTTTTTTTTGTTAAATGAAGAGCAGTCAGGTTTGACAGGATGGGATAAGATACATAGAAACATAGACTTTGATGGCAAATGAGGATCACTTGGCCCACCTAGTCTGCTCATTTCCTACCTACAGAATAAGCTACAGATCCTAGTTAACCACAGCCTATTTCTTCCTACCCCCACAAGAATTGCCTTGTCTGTCCCATGCATTCTTGAATTCTCCCACAGTTTTAGACCCAACAACCTCCTCAGGAAGGCTGTTCCATGCATCCACCACCCTCTCCATGAAAAAATACTTCCTCACATTGACCCTGAGCCACCCCCCCCATCTTCAAACTGTGTCCACTTGTTCTTGCACAGCTCTTTTTCTGAATGATGCTACCCTCTTGGACTTTATTGATTCCAGTGAGGTACTTAAATGTTTCTATCATGTCTCCCTCTCTCCCTCCTTTCTTCAAGTTATACATATTAAGCTCCTTTAGTCTCTCCTTGTATGGATACCGATTGTGGTGGAGCAGGGCATTGTGTCTGTGGACTTATCCTTGTTGGAGGTATGATGGCATGGTAACTGGGATCAGTTGGCAGCAGCAGAGTTACTACACAAAGGTACTGTTTTTTTTTTTTTTTTTTTTTAATTGGAACAGCAGGGTGAGGGGCCTGTGTCAGCCTCTCTGTCAGTTGGTGCTCCTTTAATCATATCATCATCATCATCAATTGTATTGGAAAGCAAATTGAGTAAAACTCTAATTTACAATTGCTTCCAAATTGCTATAAAAATAATGCAAAATACAAATACATTTGAAAAAATAACATAAGGTTATGTGAACAAGCAGTACAAACACAAGATACACGAATTCAACAGATAAGTAAAACAATGTTAAAGAGATAAAAGTTCAGCCAAAACAATCACACTGATGGAACAAAAGCCTACAGTATCGATAAAAGGTTTAAAATGTGAAATAGGGAGCAGGGCATTCAAGTTGCATTTTTTCTTAATTCCTTCCCATGTCCGAGGGATACAGACAGATGAAGTGTAACCCCCATATTTTGAATGAATGAATGAATTTTAGGTATGATGAAGTTTGGGAGTCTACTTGACCTAAGACTATATTTGTGCATCTTTTTAAAACACAGTAAATTTGAAAGAAATTGAAGGAGTACATGTAAACCAAATTTATATACAGACGGGCACCAAAGTGTTTGTCTTCGGCTAGTTAAGGAGCCCCAGCCATTGACAGGGTATAAATGGCAATGGTGAGTATTCCAAGGTAGGCCAGATATAAACCTTAAAGCACTATGGTAGAAAGGATCAAGAGCATCACATATAGATGTACTAGTGGTGTTTCTATAAATACAGTCCCCATGATCAGTAAGGGACAAAAATAAAGAACTAACAGTTTTCTGAGTGAGAAACTAAAGTGTGATTTATTTCTATAAAAGAAAGCTAATAGCCTTTTTTTTAACATAGAAGAGAGATTTAAGATTTAAGATAATAATAAGAGATTTAAGAATAATGATTTTAGTTGTTGGTGGTGGGGGTTCCATTGCTAAGTGAGGGAAAAACATGTCTGGCATTCAATTTTTAAAATTCTGTGTAGGCATTTTTTTTTTTTTGGTGATAGGGCAGTTGGCACAGGGACTTGTTATTTCCTGGTCTCTGTTGCCACATAAATGCCCACCTTGGCAAGGGACTTGGCCAATCAGAGACTGAGAAATTATAAACCCATGTTCTAACTCACAGTAAAAAATCACAAACAACAAATGTTGTGCATTTTATCAGTGGTAGCCCACACCACAGAAAAGTATAATTAACTAATAAGTAAACAGGAGGTGCACCTGTAATGGATTCTACAGTATATTTTACTCAGAAATTCTATGTAGTCTTCAGGACATACTCTAAAGAATTACCCCATCAGTACCATAATAATTACTATATATAAAACAGTGGTGAAGCAATTAAAAACAATGGAGCTCCCACTAAAATCCACAGTCGGAAGGCATCACAGATTCACATGCCAACACGCATTGATGCCGTCCAGACATCTTCATTAGGGCAATGTAACTGAAAAAAAGAAATCAATGAACAGGAAATCTGATAAATATAACATCTTAACTCATAAAATATTCATAGGGGAAGTCTCCGATCCCCCAATACAAGGAATAGATTCCTAATGACAAGTCAAAAGAAATTGCAGGCATATCTGATACATTTTTTGTTTTCTGGCTGACAATTATAAATCAATTCCATTCCTTGTACAGTGTTGGTGAATCTAAAACAGTCACATTGCCCTGATGTTGTCTGGGTGATATGGATACATGTTAGTACATGTACAGTATTTAAAAGTATTATTTACACTAGAATAAAGTGGCAGTTCACCTGTTTTAACAGTTTGTTTTAACACTGTAATGGGATGCCATAAACAGATGGGATACACAGTATATATGGGAGAAACACTCACCGTCATACAGTACCATGTGAAGTTAAATGGTCACTGCAACTGCTTAGTGCCACTAGTGACTTTGCAACTCCAACATACTACACAGTTCAGAGACCTTCTTGCATGATTGCAAAATTGTTTGCCGGACACGGGATGGGAATGGTTGAAAAATGTTACACACTGCCATTCACAGAAACATGTGATTATGGCATAGGATGGCATGTTGTGGAAGCCTGGTCTCAGCCTTAAGTAACCCCCTACTTGTAAAACATTATAGGCAGGTAGTAAGAGGGTCATGATGCTGCAGCATGAAGATTAAGGCCAGTGGGCTAGGACATTTGGGGGGATGCTGCAAAAGAGTGGCAACACAGACTGAGGCTGGGGGGGGTACCACTGACCTACCTGGCACTATAACATTAGCAGAGCATTATGAGGCACTGGACTACCAGGATAGCAAGCCATCAGGCCACAAATCATAGATGTTTTAAGAACAACATATTCAGTTAAAGCCAAGTTTAGGATAGTTGTTCCATGCTGCTATTTCCCGATGCTAGCAGCACCTCAGCCATGGAGAACTAATTACATATGAATTCTGAATTGTTAAAAGGAAGTCTAGGGCCACTACACTGGCAAGTGGTGCAAGCAGCAAAAATGAACAAAATAAAAGCAAAGGAACTGCTGCACACATTCCCACTCCACTCAGATGAACTGAGGCACCAAACACAGTAAGGCAAAGTGCTGGTATTCTTTATTGCTAAAAATTCAGCATCAACATGCTCAATACCAGGAGCCAATTCAGCACTCAGTTAGCCCTTAACGTCTCCTGCATGTGTGCTTTGTCATCCTCTTGACAAAGCACACATGCACAAAACATTGAGGGCTACCTGCTGAGTTGGTTTCTGGTCTGTAGCAGGTTGATTGTGAATTTTTAGCACTAAAGAATACCAGCACTTTGCATCACTGTGTTTGGTGCCTCGATTCTTCTATGAATGGAGTGGAAATGTGAACAGCAGTTGGTTTGCTTTTATTCTGAATTGTTATTTGGTTTTTAATGTGAATTGCCAGTTTCCTGCCAAACATGCTGTTGGTATCAGCAGGATTCAAATCTTTTATACAGTATTCCCAAAAATTTGAATAATGGGCCAGTCCATTTTTCCCACAAAAAGACATTTGCATGGCATCACGTTCTTTGCTCCTTAAATTTTCCATGTTCCTGCTGCTTTTCCTCCCCTCCCTCTCCTGAAATCACAACTCTCTGCTTTTGACTGCCAAATCATTTTTTTTGTAGCAACAAATTGTAATGCAACAAGCAGAAGATTATGACTTCACTGCAATCGATATGCAATGCAAGCAAATGAAGTCATGGGGGTCCTGTTTTAATGAAACTTCTCAGCAATATAAAAGTAAAGGTTCTAATTCAAACTTTTTGGTAACATTTGTGTAATAGGTCTGCTAATGACAACTCTGAATACAAATGTTCAACTCCTTTTTGGCCCATGCTTGAAGAATAATGTAACCAAGTGTCATCAAACCTAGTATAAAAGCTTTATGTTATATAATTCTTGAAGTTGTCAGCATGTTGCATTTCTTCATCAAATCACAGCATGTGAAATATGTGTTTTCATCTGCCTAAGCATAATTAAACTTATGGTTGGTTAAATGCATTAGATAGTAGATAGTGTAAATATCTGTCTGTGGACAGATAAAGACATGAGTCCATCTGATCTGCAGTGTTTTACCTACCCAGGCTCATCTGAACATTGTAAAGCTCCCAGTGTTTCCTGTGACGTTCAGCTTGAATCTAATTGGCTTAGTTCTTGCTACTAATTCTGAAAAATGTCAGCACCTTGGCAATGGTCACCTAGCATTCTAGATTTTGATTGGTTGTTAAATTGTCACCTCCTTGCAGGACTTATAAGAAACAAAGACATATCGAATCATAATAATACGTGGTATGGATGATCTTTTCTACTGTTTTGTGGTGGCTGTCTGCCAATGAGACATGACCTAATTATGCATGCATTTTGCTTTGACTGGTCTGGAGTTGAAGTGTTTCAGCATTCTTCTGAGCTGTGTCTTGTTTGAGAATCCATTTGTGATGAAACTTGGTATGGATGTGCTTTGCTAATTTGTGATACTATAATATTCATAGAACCAAGAAAGCAAACATGACTGGTGGTGGGCAAGGTGATGGAGGGCATTGTCAAGGAGAGGCTGGGGGGGATCTGGAAAAGTCAGGGTGCCTGGACGATAGACAGCATGGATTTGTCCCAGGGAAATCCTGTCAGACAAACCTTGTGGAGTTCTATGACTGGGTGACGAGTGCCTTGGACCTGGGTAGACCAGTGGACGTCCTCTTTCTACAATGAGGGGAGGGTGGCCCTACAGGGGGACCTGGAGGCTCTGGAAAGATGGTCTAGAAAGTGAAAGCTGAGGTTCAATGCAGGGAAATGCAAGGTACTGCACCTGGGGGCCACAAACCCGGGCCAAGCATACACCCTGGGGGGGAAAATGCTACAAGTCTCGATGGCTGAGAGGGACCTGGGGGTGGTGGTGGATGTCAAGATGAACAACTCAGAGACTTGTAGGAGGGCAGCAGCCAAGGCCAACAGGATGCTGGGATGCATCGCTTGGGGCATCACCTCCAGAAGGAGGGAAGTGATGCTCCCTCTGTATAACTGCTTGGTGAGGCCACACCTCGAGTACTGCATGCAGTTTTGGAGGCCACACTTAAAGAGGGACTTTAAACTCCTGGAGAGGGTCCAGAGGAGGGCAACCAAAATGATTTGGGGCTTGGGGGACAGGACCTATGGGGAGAGGCTTGAAGAGCTAAATATGTACACATTGGGAGAGAGAAGGGACTGGGGGGACATGATAGAGGTCTTCATGTACATGAAGGGGTAAATAGGAGAGAAGCAGACAGGGTGCTTCAAAGAAAGGGGGGCAACTAGAAGGCATGGGTGGAAGCTGGAGGGGGAAGATTCAGGGGAGAAAGGAGGAGGTGCTACTTCACTGATAGGGTGGTGGAGCCATGGAATGCACTGCCCAGGGGGCTGGTGGAGGTGGAGATGGTGGAGGGGTTCAAGAGGGGGTGGGACAGGTACAGAGGAAGGGTTCTGGAAGCAAAATCCAGTGCAGCGAGAATATCCGGAACTGGGAAGGGAGAAGTCAGAGAAGGAGGGGGGGCAGCAAGGACAGCTCCCAGGGTGGGGGCTGACCAAACGAGCAGACACAAAAGGCCATTGGGCCTATTCTGCTGGCATTTTAGTGTGTTAGTATGTTAGCATCACAAGCTGTACTTTACCCCACTATTCATGAAGCATTTTCTATAATTTCTGTTTGCTTTTTCTAAAATATTCTTGTTTTACTCCACTCCTTGTTCAGCACTGTCCTCTAGTAGTAGAGTAAGACAGCGATAGTGGAGAATACCAGACCACTGTTACTTGCATAGCGTAATGCCTTTGTGAGCACAGTATGGGCTTATGCTTGCTGTTAATTTTGGTTTCAGGTTGTTGAATTGGGGGGCTTTGCCCCACACAATCCCCTTGTTTTTTTAAAGGGGCGTGTGGGTGCTGAAGCCCCCCCAACTCAAATAAACTAGTACAAAATAACTACAAGTTAGTTTTGAGTGAGTAGTATAACTTGAACTCTATGCTAATAGCGTAGTGCTGGTGGTGGTCTGGTATTTTCCACTATCACTGAGTAAAACGACCACAAAAGAAAAACAGAGCTGCAATGTGCTTGAGTAATGCTGTGAAAGTGCATTATAAATGTCAGCTTAAATAAAATTTAAAATATTTAGTGCTTCAGGAATTTATAATTGTAATAATTGCAACGGCTTAATCTGGTTCAAGGTCAGTTGGCATTCATCTGTATCCCCCTCCCCCAGGTTGTGCCTGAAAATAGGCAGGATTTGTCTAGTGCACTTACCCGGTCAACAAAAAATAAATAAATAAATAAAAATAATTGGAATACACTGTCTGAAGAGGTGGTATATGCAGAGACAGTGGGGGAATTTAGGAAAATAGGAGGCAATATAGCAAGTGGTTAACAGCACTGAGCTGCAAACCAGGAGACCTGGGTTTGAATCCCATCAGCTTCCACTTGCATATTGTGTGACCCTAAGCAAGTCACTTAACATCCTTGTGCTCCCAGGTCGCACCTGGAAACAAGCTCTGGCTTAGTGTGCCTTTCCTAGTTTAACAATTTCTCCTTTCCTTTAAATGTGGGTGGTACCGATACCATAAATGGACCTAATAATGACATTCCAAAAAAAGGGAGGGAGAGTGAAGCCACTAGGGTTGTCACATTCCAAATTAGGTAGGAACAGGGATGTATGAAGGAAACAAAGTGGGCCATGGTTCCTATTTCTCCAACAAATTCTATGTTACATACAGTGGAGACTGCCAGGATGTTACACAATCTTACAAGGGACTGACTGCCTTTAAAATTGCCTCGCTTCTTGCAGTAACTCTACCGCATAATGCTTAAGTATTGTATTGCACCCTTGAGAACTTCACTGTTACAAAGGATCATAAATTTAGACCACTATCTGGTACCACTGAGGACATACAGTAAATTACTTGCCCAGTCCATGTCAGAGAGAGCAAAATCTGTCAAATGACATTGCAGTATAACTTTATAAGGTGGTAGCAGATTTTCAATGTTGGCCCAATGCTTAAGTCAACAAAGCATAACCTTTTTGGTATGCCATCTGCCTCTGGGGACAAATACAATTACCTCTTTTCTAGTTTTCCTGATTTGTTTCTTTTTTACCCTGGCATCCACCTTCACAAGCATGATGTCTATGCTGTTCCTTTTGATTGTAAAGTGGGCAAGCAGTTGACTTCACAATTGTTGCTCTTTCCTTGGCCATTCTGGATTGTTCACTTGCCAGGTGGCCATATCTGCTCACCCCAGAAGCCACGTTCCACACCGCCACAATAGCGTGTTTGCCATTCATTTGCATCACCAGGTAAGAAAAAAGGTTGGTCTCCCCATACGATGCACAGGGGTAATGCCAAACTTCACCCAACAACTAACACACCAAAATCTGGCCAATGGAAAATCATGTACACAAATGCTCACAGCCTGGGAAATAAGATCCCAGACCTGCAGGCAATAATGTCAGAGGCTAAACTGGACATAGTAGCAATTAATGAGGCGTGGTTTACCAGTAACCACACTTGGGAGACTTCAGTACCTGGCTATGTATTGTTCAGAAGAGACCGAGGTGCAAAGGGGGAGGAGGGCCCTGTATGATAATGAAAATATCAAAGCTACAGAAATTCAGAATACACATAAGGAGCCAGAAGAACTGTGGGTCACCCTGGAAACAGGAAATGGGACAGCCATAAGAACTGGGGTTGTCTACAGGCCCCAGACCAGAGGAGGACATAGATACATTACTGTTAGAAGATATACAAAACATGACAGCTAAAGGGAGGTTCTGATAATGGGAGACTTCAACATGCCAGATACAGATTGGTCAATACCAGCAGGAACATCTGCCAGAACTAGACTCATAGTGGATTCCTGCAGGGGAGGGCCTCAAACAACTGGTACAGCAACCCACAAGAGACAGGGATATCCTAGATCTAGTACTGACTAACAAAGAAGGGATCACAGATCTCAGGTAGAAGGTCACCTGGGGCCAGTGACCATCACATGGTATGGTTCAGTTTGGCTACTACATCTAAATCATCCCATTCAAGGCAAAAATATGGGACTTCAGAGGGCCGACTTTGATAAATGGCCTACAGAGTTAAGCTAGCCCTGGCAAAAAGAAACACAGGTGAGGGGGACAGGCAAAGTGGGCAAGCATTAAGGATGCAATACTTGAAGCAACATCCCATTGTGTTAGACAGAAAAGGAAGTGCAAAAGAAGAAGAAACCACTTTGGTTCTCAAATACAGTAGCAGAAAAGGTCAGAGCCAAAAGGCTGGCCTTCAGGAAATATAAGGAACACAGCGGATGAAGATAGGAGGCATACCAAACTGCCCTAAGGGAAGCAGGCAGTAAGGCAGGCAAAGTCCCAAACTGAGGGAAACACTAGCACGAACAGTAAAAGAAGGTGACAAGACTTCTATAGATACATTAGTGAAAGGAGAAAGTCCAGAGGGGTATTGCTAGCTTAATGGAGAAAAGGGAGCATGTGAGGAGGAGGACCCTGTAAAGGCATTTATCCTAAATAGATACTTTGCTCAGTATTTACTGAAGAGAAGGTAGACAGGGCCCACAGCTCAGCATCATGGACACAGGGGAGGGAGGTGAGCACTACTCCCTTCACAAAAGAAAGGGTCCTACAAGAGCTTGCTAAGCTCAGGGTGGATAAGGCAATGGGACCTGATGGCATACATCCCAGGGTACTTAAGGAGCTAAAGGAGGAACTAGCAGAGCCATTAGCAGAATTGTTTAGTGAGTCTCTGAACACAGGAGAGGTCCAGAAGACTGGAGAAGGGCTGATGTGATCCCACTCCACAAGAGTGGTAGCAGGGAGGAGGTGGGGAACTACAGACCAGTCAGTCTTACCTCAGTAGTGGGCAAGATCATGGAGGCACTCCTTAAGGAAAGGATAGTGCAACACCTGGAATCCATAGGGGCACAGGATCCAAGACAGCATGGGTTTACAAAAGGAAGGTCCTGTCAAACTAATCTCATAGATTTCTTTGACTGGGTAACCAGAGTGGTGGACCAAGGGGGAGCAGTTGATGTCACCTACCTTGACTTCAGCAAAGCTTTTGACACTGTTCCACATAGAAGATTGATAAATAAGCTGGGTAGGCTTGGGGTGGGTCAGAAGTTGGTCAACTGGGTGGCAAACTGGTTGACAGGCAGAAAACAGAGAGTGGTGGTAAATGGTATACAGTCAGAAGAGATGCAAGTCACAAGTGGGGTACCTCAGGGATCAGTCCTGGGGCCAGTCCTCTTCAACATCTTCATTAGTGACCTTGCAGATGGACTAGAGGGTAAGGCTTGTCTGTTTGCAGATGACACCAAGATCTGCAAGAGTAGATGATCCAGATGGGGTGGGCAGAATGAGAAGAGATCTGGTAAACTAGCAGAATGGTCAGAAGAGTGGCAACTGGGATTTAATGCAAAGAAGTGCAAAATCATGCACATAGGGAAGAGAAACCCTGAAGCCACCTATAGGCTGGGAGGGGGGAGTTGCTAGCAGTCACAAAGGAAGAAAGAGACTTGGGCATCATCATCACTGATGACCTAAAATCATCCAAGCAGACCTCTAAAGCAGTAGGTAAGGCTAGGGGGGGGTGTTAGGGTGTATTAGTAGGGGTATCACAAGTCGTAAGAGGGAGGTAATAATCCCTCTGTACAAGACACTGGTTAGGCCCCATCTGGAGTACTGCATGCAGTATTGGAGGCCACACCTTCACAAGGACATTAACCAAATTGAGGCAGTCCAGAGAAGGGCAACCAAAATGGTGCAGGGACTGCATCAGAAGACATATGAGGACAGATTAACGGAGCTCAATATGTATACCCTTGAGCAAAGGAGGGAGAGAGGTGATATGATCGAGGCATTCAAACACCTTAAGGGCATAAACAAGGTGAAAGAGTCTAACATGTTTAAATATAAGAAAAATAGCAGGACAAGAGGACACAGCACGAGATTAGAGGGAGGCCGATTAAGGGGAATGTGAGGAAATTCTTTTTCACAGAAAGGGTGGTGGATGCATGGAATGGCTTACCACAAGAAGTGGTGGCTATGAATACAGTGCAGGGCTTCAAACAGGCATGGGATAGGCATAAGGGAGCAATACAAATGACTATGAATAGATAGGTCACTGACAGAGCAAAGGCCGAAGGCACATTTATAAGGTAGAAAAAGAAATGGGCAGACTGGATGGACCTTGAGGTCCTTATCTGCCATCAACTTCTATGTTTCTATGTAATATTTTGGCCCCCGGATAACCTTAGTGTGGGATTCCAAGTCTTGAATTGAACCCCAGTCTCCCAGGTGGCAATGTAACATGTTAGTGCCACACCAAAGGGCTCAACCACTTGTACATGTGTAAAAGGCATGAGCAAAATTTATTAAATTTATTGAAATGTTTCACCAGGAAGGTACACTGAACAACAAGTTGCTCATTTCATGGTGAGACCTGGGGGGAGGGGTTACATAGGGTTGTGAAGGATGATCAGTTACAATAGTATGTGGGTAGTACAAACAATACAACATTGTAAGATTGTGCAACAGTTGGAACACAAGGTATTGTACAACAAACAGTAGAGGAACATTGAGTAAATTACAATACAAATAAATAAATAAAATGGGAAAGAGAAGCTAAAAATTTCTTTTAAGTTTTAATTAAAAATAAACCCACAATCAGCCCAATATCTTTCAAAGCTCAGTCATTAAGCAATATGCCAAAATAACTAGGCACTATTACATACAGTACGTTGGGTGGAAGGTCTCTGGAGCAGTTTGCATAAGGAACTGGTTAAATAGTAACAACAGTAATATTTTTAAAGGATGGTTAGATGAGTAGCTTGAGGAGGGAAATCACAAGTTATACTTTACATAAATTAATGAGATGGACATGAATAGGTAAGTTTTCTAAATTCCATCTCCAGTAGTATTAACCATCATATTTCCTGGGAATTAACCGCCAGATTGGAGGGGTGTTGATAGCTAGAGATGAAGCTGAGGGCTGTTAACCTGAGTAAGGGCATTAAACACAAGACAATGACAAGTTACTCTAGGAGGCCATTATTGCGAGTCTAATCGCAATTTTTGATATTTTTTTAAAAAGTTAACCTAAAATTGACATTGGTTTTTTTTACCCTGACTTGATGCAATACATATTTTGATGTTAACAAATTTGTTCTGTCATGGCTCCTTTTCCTGTACCAATAGACATTTTTTTATTTTTAGTCAGGAAAGTTGTTAAAAAACACCATTAGGTCAACAATCCCCTATTTACAAGGTGGACCTGATTACATATAAGCACGTTTCAGAAATATACATAAAATCTGAATCAAAATCATAATAATTTTATATAAAAACACAAATATATAATGCATCACTTTCAAAAACAAAGCCAACAAAGATGAAATCTCCTATAACTTGGGAATGTAAGATAGTTAAGTCATTTAAAATAATCAATGTACGCAGTATTGCTAACAGAATAGTATATGGTGCATTAAATAATCAGAGAGTTCCGTGAGCTCATGAAGACTTATTGAGACATAACCTTCACTGAAGCAGTTCACCTTAGCTGTATAATAAAGTGAAAGGCAGTATAGCCTAGTGGTTACAACAGCAAATTGTAAATCTGGAGACTCAGATGGCCAGGGTTTGAAACTAGCAAATGTCACTTGCATACTGTATAACCCTGAGTAAGTCAATTATCCTCCCTACACTCCAAGTGTCATAACTTCAACTCAGTGTCCATTTCCTGGCAACTCACCCCCCCCATAAAAAAATAAAACAATGCTTAAAGTTATGTTACTTCTCTTCAGAGTTCATCACTCACATCTGTTTGTAAAACAGATTTATGTCTACAATTGCCTCTCTTGCCGTACTGAAAGTAAAAAGAGTTGGCCAAATACCAACTAAATGGAAAGCTATCAGGTGAACTAATAAGTACTATAACAGGAAGCATGGTCCAAATAAATGGTTTAATCCTTTCTATCCCATATAGAAAGACACTAAACCAACAAGAACATATAATTTCCAGAGTATTGCAAACTGCAGCATGGCTGGCTTATAGCAATATAAACCACCTGACTTGCAGACAGTACTTCTCACCAAAAGGCAGCTGCCAACATTGCACAGTTAAAATTTGTTAGGGCATGCCTTCTTAACTGACAGCAAATTTATTGCAGGCAGCAGCTTTGTAGAGGTGAAAAGAGAATTACTCACTATAGCAGGAATCCATGTTCTCTTTCCTGAGCAGAATGTGCTGTCAGGGGAAATAGGAAATGTGTCCCTTGTGAGAAGTAAGCCTTCAGACTATATGAAACTACCCATCTGGCCAGCATATGGGATGAAATGGGTAATCCTGAGTGTGCTTGCTGGAAGGTCACAATATGTCTATGGGATGTCTTTGTCAGGTACTATACAGCTTCAATGTCCTCCCAACATGCAGTCTATGACATAGACAGTACATTACTTTGATTTCTTAGGAATACATTGCAGTTTGTTAAAAATATGGGTTAAAGAATCCTGTACTGTAATTCTAGGATTACATGCACATTACTGTGTGCTTCTACACTTAATGCACAGTGAAGTTTTTAAATAGCTAGTCAACCTAAATCTGCTCCAAATGTGTTATAAGCACAACAACACACTGCAGGCTATGCATTGGGTTACTTTAATGTACTTTCTGGGTGGTCAAATCACTTGGCAATCTGCACCTGCAGCAGGCATTAATTAGCATAGCACATACCCTGCCATGTGCCATTTCTCAGCAGATTCTCAGCTCACAGAGTCAGTGTCCAGAACCTTGCAGCAGAATTTGAGCCACATCAGTTAGGACTATTAGCTGCACAGAACTCAAAACTCTTTCTTTGGAATTTTGTGATTTGTATCTGCAGCCACAGCATTATAGGACAGCTGTGAGCTGCATTCTGGGCCATAGGAAGACAATGAAGAAGAAGCACAGTGATAACTCCCTTCCACACAGGTCATTTAACTGTGATAAGTTTAAAACCATTTTCAAAACTGTGCTGAAACCCTTGATTCATCAGGGTTCAAACTCATTTTTGAAACACAGCTTTAAAATATTACCAGTATGGATGAGAAGCATGTTTGGCATTCTTATAATGTTACAGACAGACATTAAGATTATAAGAATTCCAGTGTGGACAGGGCTTTAGAGGGCCTAATTATGTACCACATGGGGAAAAGGATGTAGAGAGGGCACATACTGATGAGTATCGAAAAGACTAAACATACAATGATGTTTCATCTGGTGTCTTCCATCAAGATGCAGGGAAAAACACCAATTCTCTGAAGTGATAAAGTCAGAGGTAACATTAGAAGTCACCTTTTCTCACAGCTGATGGTGCTACAGCCTTATAGCAGAGACAGTGGAAATGGGGACAGAAAAGGCCTTTGGGCAAGCCTGGATAAATTTCTACTTACCAAGGGAGTCACTGCATACCCTGCACAATAGAGTGGGGTAGGGAATCCCTATGAATTTGTTTGCACAAAATATTTTTTTCATCACTACTTGGGAAGCACTGAGAACAGCCATGATGGATCTAATGTCCCTTCTGACTGTAAATTACTATAAGACACTTATTGTGAATTATTTCAGAAACTGATTGCATAAAGATGATTTCTGAAACCCTCGTTGTCAAAATGTCATTTTAGACATTTTTTTAATTTTCAGTATGCCTTTTATGCAACCCTTTTTTCATGGTTTATCTCCTGGTGAAAGCTGATGCCTCTGCACCACTACCCATACTCTCATCACCTGACATCATCTGACATTTTCATCTTACCTTTTCAGAAGGACAGTTTTACAGGATTTAGGACACTGTACTACATGCAGGACCATTGGAGATCTAAGGGCTCAGCTCCAGGCAGCATGGGCAGAGATTGGGTGCCTCAAATTGCATATTCAAGAGGAAATATATTATAAGAACTGCTCGCCATTTCCCCAACATCCAACAGAAGCACCTTGAAAACAGAGGATAGTTGGACTGGAAGGTTGGCAGGTGGTTAGAAGGGGCAAATCGGGTGCCCCATCACTCGGTGCTCTCCAACATATCACCTCCACAAACCATATAAAAGCTACAAACAGGTATCTATCTCTATCTCCGAAATCAAACAAAGGGACAGAGGACACTGCAGAGCAAGACACTGCAGCACAGGAGCTAGCACAACAAAACTCGCCCAAAACAGGAACCAAACCAAAAAAAGCAAAAAAGAAATCCAAAACACTTCTGATCATAGGAGACTCCATGATTCGGGGAGTTGATACGTATTTCTGGATAGGGGTAATGGTCAGATGTCTCCCAGGTACATCAGCATGGAGAGACGCTGACCACATTACTAAAATTGTTCAGGTAGCAGGAGAAAACATTGACATCCTAGTACACATAGGGACTAATGATCTCACCAGCCAGTCAGTTGTGGAGCCCAAGGAACACCTCACTAGGCTGGGTAACAAACTATCATCCATTTCATCCAGCATCTCTTTCTCTGAGATCCTGCCAGTCTGGGAGAGGAGTCAGATGGACGGAAGGTTAGAGAAGAGGAGATGGGAAGCTAAACATGTGGCACAACGGCTGGTGCCTGGAAAAAGGATATAAATTTGTAGGGAACTGGCAACAGTTTTGGGAGCGAAAGTTCTTTAAATTTGTTGGACTGCATCTGACTGAGGAGGGAATCAGTGCATTGGGGCAGAAGTTTGATGTCTTTGCAGAATATTTAAACTAGAAAATGGGGAGGGGGTGCAGCACCCCATACGTCAAATGGGAAGAACACCCTTCCCCCCTCAGCTAGTGGTCAAACAGGAGCTCAGCATGTTTGTAGTTCATTTGCATCACCAGGTAAGGAAAAAGGTCCAGCTCCCCATACGATGCACAGGGGAAATGCCAGACCTCACCCAAAAACTAACATCAAAATCTGGCCAATGGAAAATCATGTACACAAATGCTCGCAGTCTGGGAAACAAGATCCCAGACCTTCAAGCGCTAAAGACAGAGCCTAAACTGGACATAGTAACCATTAGCGAGACATGGTTTACCAGTAACCACATGTGGGAGACTTCAGTGCCTGGTTATGTACTGTTCAGAAGAGACCGAGGTACAAAAAAGGGAGGTAGAGTGGCTCTTTACGTTAATGAAAATATAAAACTGACAGAAATTCAGACTACAAATAAGGAGCCAGAAGAACTGTGGGTCACCCTGGAAACAGGAAATGGGACAGCCATACAAACTGGGGTTGTGTACAGGCCTCCAGACCAAGGGGAGGACATAGACACATTACTGTTAAAGATATACAAAACATTACAGCTAAAGGGGAAGTTCTGATAATGGGAAATTTCAACAAGCCAGATACAGATTGGTCAATACCAGCAGGAACATCTGCCAGAACTAGACACATGGCAGATTCCTTGCGGGAGGAGAGACTCAAACAACTGGTACAACAACCCACAAGAGACAGGGCTATCTTAGATCTAGTGCTGACTAACAGGGAAAGGATCACAGATCTCCAGGTAGAAGGTCACCTGGGGGCCAGTGAACATCACATGGTATGGTTCAGTTTGGCCACTAGAACTAAATCATCCCATTCCAAGGCAATAATATGGGACTTCAGAGGAGCTGACTTTGATAAGATGGCCTACAGAGTTAAGCTAGCCCTGGCAAAAAGAAACACAGGTGAGGGGGTACAGGCAAAGTGGGCAAGCATTAAAGATGAAATACTTGAAGCAACATCCTATTGTGTTAGATAGAAAAGGAAGTGCAAAAAAAGAAGGAAACCACTTTGATTCTCAAAAACAGTAGCAGAAAAGAACAAAGCCAAAAGGCTGGCCTTCAGGAAATATAAGGGAACGCAGTAGGATGAAGATAGGAAGGCATACAAAACTTCCCTAAGGGAAGCAGGGAAGTCAGTAAGGCAGGCAAAGGCCCAAACAGAGGAAACACAAGCACAAACAGTAAAAGAAGGTGACAATGCTTTCTATAGATACATTAGTGAAAGGAGAAAGTCCAGAGGGGGTATTGCTAAGATCAAAGGGGATAAGGGGGCATGTGAGGAGGAGGACCATGTATAAGCATCTATCCTAAATAGATACTTCTGCTCAGTATTTACTAAAGAGAAGGCAGGGCAGGGCCCACAGCTCAGCACCATGGACACGGGGGGAGGGAGGTATGTACTAGTCCCTTCACAAAAGAAAGGGTCCACAAGTGCCTCGATAAGCCCAGGGTGGGCAAGGCAATGGGACCTGATGGCCTACATCCCAGGGTACTAAAGGAGCTAAGGGTGGAACTAGCAGAGCCATTAGCAGAACTGTTTAGTGAGTCTCTGAGCACAGGAGAGGTCCCAGAAGACTGGAGAAGAGCTCATGTGATCCCACTCCACAAGAGTGGTAGCAGGGAGGAGGCAGGGAACTACAGACCAGTCAGTCTTACCTCAGTAGTGGGCAAGATTATGGAGGAACTCCTTAAGGAAAGGATAGTGCAACACCTAGAATCCATAGGAGCACAGGATCCAAGAGAGCATGGGTTTACAAAAGGAAGGTCCTGTCAAACTAGTCTCATAGATTTCTTTGACTGGGTAACTAGAGTGATGGACCAAGGGGGAGCATTTGATGTCACCTACCTTGACTTCAGCATAGCTTTCGATACTGTTCCACATAGAAGATTGATTAATAAGCTGGGTAGGCTCAGGGTGGGTCAGAAGTTGGTCAACTAGGTGGCAAACTGATCGACAGGCAGAAAACAGAGAGTTGTGGTAAACAGTATACAGTCAGAAGAGATGCAAATCACAAGTGGGGTACCTCAGGGATCAGTCCTGGGGCCAGTCCTCTTCAATATCTTCATCAGTGACATTGCAGATGGACTGGATGGTAACGTTTGTCTGTTTGCAGATGACACCAAGATCTGCAACAGAGTAGATGATCCAGATGGGGTGGACAGAATGAGAGAAGATCTGGATAAACTAGCAAAATGGTCAGAAGAGTGGCAACTGGAGTTTAACGCAATGAAGTGCAAGATCATGCACATAGGGAAGAGAAACACTGAAGCCACCTATAGACTGGGAGGGGAGTTGCTGTCAGTCACAAGGGAAGAAAGAGACTGGGCATCACCATCACCGATGACCTGAAATCATCCAAGCAGACCACTAAAGCAGTAGGTAAGGCTAGAAGGATGTTGGGGTGTATTAGTAGGTGTATCACAAGTCAGAAAAGGGAGGTAATAATTTTTTACAAGACACTGGTTAGGCCCCATCTGGAGTACTGCATGCAGTACTGTAGGCCACTCCTTCACAAGGACATTAACCAAATTGAGGTGGTCCAGAGAAGGACAATGAAAATGGTGCAGGGACTGCATCAGAAAACATATGAGGACAGATTAATGTAGCTCAATATGTATACCCTAGAGCAAAGGAGGGAGAGAGGTGATATGAGAGAAACATTCAAACACCTTAAGGGCATTAACAAGGTGAAAGAGTTTAACATGTTTCAATATAAGAAAAATAGCAGGACAAGAAGACACAGCATGAGATTAGATGGAGACTGACTAAGGGGTAATGTGAGGAAGTTCTTTTTCACAGAAAGGGTGGTGGATGCATGGAACAGCCTACCTCAGGAAGTGGTGGATATGAATACAGTACAGGGCTTCAAACAGGCATAGGATAGGCATAAAGGAGCAATACAGATGAGTGTGAATAGATAGGCCATTGACAGAGCAAAGGCCAATGGCACATTCATAAGGCAGAAAAAGAAATGGGCAGACTGGATGGGCCTTGTGGTCCTTCTCTGCCATCAACTTCTATGTTTCTGTGTTACCTGATTGCCTAATCTCACTGTAACATCTTGCCTCCCCAGCATACAGGAAAATAAAACCTACTCAGATACACCATGGAGCAAGGATTTTCTGGTCAGCCAACAAAGCACTGGAGCATGAGCAGACAGCAGACAGCAGACATCAGTTTGTCACAACTCTGCTAAGAAATGTATCCCCTTTTGAAACCTCACATCTTCTAGTATAAAAGAACATCCTTTGTTTTAAAGACTGAGGGTGAGGGCCAATGAATGCTGTGTGGTCACCCAGGACATTCATACCACTCCCACTCACCAGTAAAGGAAGTGCACAGGCAGTGCTGTGGGTGTCTTCCTCCATCAGAGTGTAAGCCTGTTGTTGCTTCAGTGTCCATAGACTACTCTGCCCCAATGTCGGAGTCAGGTATGGGACAAGAAATCAGGTCTCCTGTACAACAACTCATCTTGCTACCCCTAGTGCCGCTTGATGTGGCAGAGATAGCCTTTTATTTTACCATAAACATTTTTCTCCTTATATGTTCTTATGTGTTTCATTTTTCTGTGTATTTTTGTTTGTTCATTTGAATTTTTGGTGAGGAGAGGACGACTATTGATACAAAGATTCTTATATTTTCTTATGTGTTCTATTTTCTTTATATTTTTATGTGTCCATTTGTTTATTTCTTTGAATTGTTTGGTGAGGAAAGGCACAGTGGGCCAAGGCTCATTTCTAGGTGTTACCCAGGTGGGGCTCTGCAGCAAAAGGGAGAAAGGTAACGTCAGGCAGTACTAAAAGGAGTAACACCCAGAGGCATGGACAAATCAGTCACTGATAACATACAAACAGTGGAGAATAAATTGCAAATGCAATAATATAGACTACAAAATACAAAATAGTTAGAAAATGGATGAATAATGACAACCCATTAAGTGCAGTACTGTAAATTAAAATATGTACAGAGCGGCAAGAAGAAAGAGAGCCAAACTAGGAGTTCCTTTAAATAGCAAATAATCTAGGCCACATGTAAGGTAGAAGGTGGTGAGTGACAAAAAAAAGGGGGGAGGCAACCTGAAGGAGGTGGTAAGAACAAGGATAGTGGAGGGAGGGAATGAAGGGGTGACTAGTTATAGAAACAGGTGTTCAAGAAGAACTCATGCATGACATGTGAAGAAAATTTTGGAGGAGAAGAAGCACAGGGAAGGCTGAGATTATTCCAGAGATAAAGGAAATAGGAAAAGTCTGCCAGCTGAGGTTTTGGAACATGGGTATGAGAATGAGCAGGAATTAACAGAGAGAAGGGAAGAAGAGGAATGGATGAAGGGGTGGAAGGAGGGGAGGTACAAATGGAGTGAAACCAAAACAGAATTAAGAAAGGGAAGCAAAATGGGAGAGATGCCTGCTCTATAGAGATAGGAAGGAGAGGTGAAATTAGAGTTAGCAAGAGTAGGTGCTGCAGGAGAATTTAAGGTGAAATGGAAAAAGGAATGGAACAAGGAGTCCAGATGGACCATGATGAGTTTGAAATTGGCACTGTATACCATGATCAAATAGTCAAACACTGGGAGATAGGTAGGTAGGGAGATAGGTAGGTTTCTCTTAGTACAGCACCTTTTTAAAACTCAAAGCCCTTTACATGAAAGCAAGTCAATAACAACAGGTCAATTTAAGTAATTAACCTTCATGAAAAATATGAAGAACTCAAAACAACCACATAAAAACAACAGCCCAGATGATAGGGCAAGGGTAGGCCATTGCAAATAGACACTTTCAAAACTCCATTCTGGATTAGTTCTCTATTGTAATGCCAGACATGTGCAGGATGGGAGTTCCAGAGGAGCAGAACCGACACCGAAAATGCCTTGCCTCTCCTCCATGGATTCTAACCTAGTGTGGGGACCCTCAGCAGCCTTAAATCTCTGGAATAAGGATCTCTAATCTTGTTGTGGGGGCCAGCAGCTCATAGAGATAGGTAGGACCTAGCCTATTTGGGGTCCTAAATGTTGGAATAATCAGTTTATACTCATGTTCCTGTTTAACTGGCAAACAGTTTAACACATGTAGCAATGCAGTGGCAATGTCTGACCTCCAAGCACAGCTCGGGTGTAGCACTACTACATTTTACACCAGCTGCAACCATGAAATCTATTTACAAGTTAGTGCCTTGAAGAGCATATTACAGAGAACAAGGCATGAGAAAACTGCTGCCTATACCCAAGTTCTAAGATTAACTGGCTAAAGAAATGTGCATGACCTGACAGTATTTTTAAGACGATGAACGCACCCCTTGACTACAGTGGACACATAGGATTCCAAGATCAGTCTTTCATCAAGGACTACAGTACTCCCAGGTTTTTAGACACCTTCCCATCCTCCAGCTGTACACCATCAAAGATGAGTAACCTAAAGCTACTTACATAGCAGAGACATGTTAATCTGACCTAGCTAGTAGCAACTCCATTTTGCCAGGTTTTAGAGCCAGCAAGTTGGAGGCCATCCAGTTTTTCATTACTACAAGGCATTCTTCCTAACATAATATGGCGCAGTAACCCTGACCTTGGTCAGGTGTGAAAAGGGAGTACAGCTGGGTTTCTTAAGGATGCTCTCTCAATAGTACATCATTAGGAGGCAGGACGTGTTGCATTACAAGGTGCCAAACATGCAGGAGAGGTTTTTGTGGATAGTATTAACATGGAAGGAGAAAGCATGGTTGTACCATCCAGCTCACAGTGGTATAGTACCTGATATGGGGGACTTTTACAAGGGTTGAGTTCTGAAGTCCGAGGTTTTAATGAGTCTAACAAGATGCTGCGTGCTGCCAAACGTGATATACTGTAAACCATTTTAGGGGCATTGAGCAATAGTTTGACTGAGTGTACCCATTGCTGGAGGTTCACAATGTCATGCTGCAAAGTAATCTCAAGATAGGTGGCAAAGCATTCAGAAGCAAAATGTATAGTGGGATCTACATACATGTAGATAAATGAAGAGAAATAGACTGAGTGGAGATCATTGAGAATTATGGAAAAAGGCTGGGTCCAAGGATGGAACCTTGGTAGCTTCTGGGGTGATGAGAATGGGAGACAGGGCATTGACTACTTGTCCCAACTTGCACCTATTAGACAGGTAGGAGAAAAAACATTTGACTGCCAAGACAGATAAACCTACACTTTCAGTTTTGACGAGTAATCGGGAATGGGCAACAGTGTCAAGACCCTTTAAAAGGTACAGAAGACTGTAGCTGTGAACAGCCTTGATCACTTCCCTTTAGGAAGGACAGTCAGAACACCATAACAGGGAAGAGATGGCAGAGTGGGTTTTCTGGAAGCAAGCCTGGAAGTGGCAAAGAAAGGGAGAGGAGTCAAGAAAGGAGAAGCGCTAGGAGAACACACTTTTTTACTGCATTTTTGCAACAGTGGTGAGGAAGGAAATGGAGCTGTAGTTTCCTTGGGATGGGGATCCCACTATTGTATAGGGGATGACTGTGGCATCTTTAATGCCTGAGGAACCATGCCAAGATGGAAGAATAGGTTTAATAGGGAGGAGATGGGGCAGCAATAACAGGAAAAAAGAGGTAACTGTCCAGATGGAAGTTAAAGATCCAATGTTGGTTACTGTAACTATAAGGTATTTGCTCTGGTGTTCTGGTCAACATTTCACCTGCTAATAAAACAGGTCCATGTAACTTATCCTCCAGTACACACTTAGAAATGAGGTCTCACTGCTCAGTGTGCCTTTCCTATTGTAGTCCAAAATTAAATTTACAAACTGTACATGTATTTGCATGTCATTCATGTCATCATGTTATGAATTCCATATACATCTGAGCAACAGGCCACATTTAAAATTCAGTGATAATGGGCTGTCTGAATGAAGTATAATTGGCTTTATGCACTGAAATATGTAGTGAGTAGAACAATGCTATGGACATATGAGGTGTCATGTGGACATCTTTGGATGCATTTACCGTTAAACCCAGCTATGAATGCTTGACCTCCCTGACCAGGTAGGATCCCTTGCATCTGTGTATTCAAATTGGAGTGGGAACAGGATGGAAGAATGTTTGCACAAGTCACCCCAATATCCGCATGCATTAATCCTGATATGACAAGCATCACATTCTTCTCAGGAGTGGGTAGTTATGCAGTTATGCCTGTAAACAGGCTTCCATATGCCCCATACATGTGCCGGTACCATCTTCATTGAGGCAGCTGCTCATGAAGTTTACCCATGCCTAGCCTTCTCCTTGCAGTTGATGGATGGATGCCATTTGGCTGGTGTGCACTGCATAGTTTTTTTTTTTTTTTTTTTATTTGACATCCCTTCCCAGCGAGGGATATAGCAGTTATGGACACAAGACTGTCATACCTCATAATCCACTGTGCCTATGGAGCAGTGGATCTGCTATGGGGCTAGCCTGAAAATCCAAATGGAAGAATGGTGCCCTGGTTGATTTCACCCCCCCACCCCAAGCCTGCCACTTTCCCTCCTTGCTACTACGTCCTTGAGAGGAGGTGCTGCTGAGAGCAAGTGGATCCCCATCCCTGCATGTTTGTCAGGGGCTGGGTACATAGGCATGACTGCACAGCCTGGTAAATGCTGTTACTGTTGCATACTGGGATCAATAGTGCATAGATACCAATATGTGTATTTTAGTAAACAACATTAATAGTAAAACCGGATGCTCAGATAATTAACAAGTGGCACTGCAAAATGTTCTGCTCATCATCTGACTTCCCATCTGGAGGCTATTCACATTCTACTGAATCAATATAAAACCACAAATATTTGTTTTCTCATATGTTGGAGTAAAATGCTGGTAATAGGCACATGTTTAGATCTCTGATATTATTCTTAACTTTTTTTTTTTGCTTGCTTAGAAAATTGAAGCTTAATTTTATATTACTATGGAAAATAACATTGATCTGCTGTTTATCGGTGCTCTCCTAGAAGCTCTACACTTTTATAACAGCTCTTGGTAGGAAATACTGTAGCCAAATCTAAGCTGATATTATATTCATACTGTCTTCACTATAGCAAATCAAAGTACCAATGGTACTGAAAGGCATTATGACTCCTTAATAAGAAGCAAGATCCCCTTGGAAAAGAGATGTGGCATGTCAGCCAGGCTATCTTGTGTAAATATATTGGTTGTAAAGCACTTTGGGATGCTGCTTATGAGCAGTACTGTATAAATGTAAATTCTATATTATTCTTTAGTCTAGGCACTACTAGTAGACAATCAAAGTGCATTATCAATGGTACTCAGATGTGCCAGTTTTCAAATGGCTATTAATGCACTACATGTAAAGCACAAGTTAGACATCGCCAACAGAGACTTATTTTTCATTGGCTCCATCTGATATTTATAGTTGTGAGCTATATATTTGTCCCAGGAATGTATCTGTTGTTTATACTGAGTGTTTGTCCTTGGAACCTGCCTAACATTTGTCCAAAATAGTTTTTCTCCTGCGAAGACCCACAGAAATAAGATGTGGAGTGCCTGAGTGATGGGCTCTGACCTCCACAAGGAGGTCAGCAGGCAAGCTTCTGAATTTTGCTCTAGTTGCAATGGTCAGATCTGACCACAGAGCTGGATTTGAAGAGTTCTTCCTGACCATGCTTGCGAGTGAGGCCTGCAACTAAGACTGTAGAGAGGTGGTGCCCGACTCTGCTGACACTCAAGATGGGTGGCAAGGGGGACCCAGTTGAAAGTATCCCATCCTGCAATTGATTATGAGGTACCAGCACGGAGGGAAACCAGATCATGTACACTAGGAATGTGTGTAGTGTTAAACTGCACTATGCCCTTTTTGGTAAAAGTTCTATATTTTTGAAATAGGACATTGGCTTCTGTTTGTGGTGAATACATTGTGAGGCCAGGGACAGGTTTAGCTGTATCTGCCTTTGCCACCCGAAGTCAAATATCAAAAAATAACATTCTGCAGTCAGATGCTTATTCAATGTAGTCATCCATATTTCTACTCTTTATAGCAGCTGATGCACCTTGAGAAAATACACTGTGCTCTGTGAGACTCAACAGCCATGTTTTCAGGTTTACCTGGTGTGCCTCTCCTTCCAATAGAGGAAGGCCCATTTCCATAGGATAATAGCAAACAGAAGATGGTTACTTTGGCAGAGACTGGCAAATTATAATGCCCCTGCTGCTGGTGAGATTCCTGTCTATTTGTTGTCTGTTTAGCAGAAGCAATCAAGTAGGCATATCTTGTAACTTATGAGTTATAGGAGTTCAACATTTCATAGTTTCATTATTTGTTGAACTGTGTGAACATTTTCTAAATATTTGGATGTTTATAGCTCCACTGCTATTGCAAGTATACACTCATGATTTGGCATGTGTATCAAAGTAAATATGTCCTGGAATCTAATTAAGCTGGATAAGTGTGGTTTAGTAGGTTAACATTTATGGTGGATACTCTGGAAATTACTAACGTGCAAAATTTGCTCAGACATTCATGGACACATAGTAGATAATGCCAGTAGAATTCCACTTGTATAATTTAACTTTCACAAAGCACTGCATCACCTGACCAGCATTAGCATCATGGTTCTGCAATGCTCCTCCAACACTCCTGCTACAGCTATGCCCAGCGTCATGCTCCGGTATGACTAAATACATGCAGATACTTTTGTCACAATAGCCTAAGTTGCAACTAGTTGTAAGACTTAGTGAGATTTGGTGCCACTGTTTCCAGATAGTAAAAATATATATTATCATCTACAGGGTTGTTAAAGAGTCAGCAGGTAGCATTGCACAGAAACAATGCTACACGTGCACGTACTACCACAAGTCAGTAAGTCAGTGAGCTCTAGTGGTTAGCTGGTATATTGCCAGAAAACCAGCTAGTGCACAATGATGTCCAGGTCTATTCTTCATCGTTCATCACTCAAGATAATGACCTGACACTTGGCACCACTATACTTTTACTATGGAGCCTTCTATGAATACTACCTTATGACCTCTTTACCTCCCCAGCAATAGCAACTCGAGTTTAGAACTGGGCAAAATGCATGCACATGGCTTTGACAAAAGTATCACAGCATTCCACGATTTCACTAAAGTTCATGAAATTCAACTTTAATTGCTGATGTTATTTTTGAATCTCATGCTGCTTATAACTTGGTCAGTCTTTTAGCAAGAGATTAGCAATTTGACACACTGTCATCTTTTTTCATATTGATTTTTCTCCTGGCCAGCAGCTCATGTTTCTGAGTTATAGCCTCTTCACAGGGATATACCCTGATCAGACTAAACCCAGCCATCGTTCAACTGACCACCAGGTTTTTCTACCACATTGTTTCCCTCCCAACTCTCCTGGTGGGGCAGTGCCTCTGTCAGACTTGAACAACCACAGCTTCCCCTGCAGCAAGAGCAAGCTCCCACCACCAGCCCTCCCTGACCGTGATTACTTTTGTGTTCAATGCATTTCAACATATACCTTGGTTGTGTAAATAACCCCACTTTTCTCACGTACTGGAATTTGTATCTTGTCTGGATTCATATGTGACGTCTTCATGGTCCAGGTCATGCCTGAAGAGGGTCTATGGTATCGGTGCACCTTCCCAGTAAACAAATTAATAAATGCTCTGTTAAAAAGCAGCTGTCTATGCCATGGCCTGCCTCCCGATGTAACTTTCTGGGGCTTGTTTCTGATGCCATGTCATCAGCATGCCAGTGCAATGCTCTGCTGCTGTGCCATGGGGGTGGCCTCAATGCCTAATACTTAGGGTCAATGAATGTAGCAAAATTGGCGATGTTCAGTTATCTGATGTTAGTGTTATAGAAGCTTAAAATTGTAAGTTTACCTAATTATGAATTGAGAGTTTAACATTTCTAAATGTTTGGAGGCTTATAACTCAGTTACCTTTAAAAAGAGAAATTCATAACATAGTACAGTTCTGTATAGACCTTGGGAAAGTCATCATACCAAATGTGGTGCAATGTGGGCAAATGCTTTTAAAATAAGATAGAAATAACTGAAATAATTTTGGTGACATTTCACAAAACATTTGCAGAAATGTCTTGAAATTTCATGAAAGCAAAATTGGAAATTCTCTAGAATTTTGCTGGCAGAAGAAACATTTTACCCATCCCTAGAGAGAATAGATGTTCTTCCAACTTTCTGAGATGCACATGAACAACTGAAGAAGCAAGGGATAAAGGAGCGGGGAGATATGATCAAATTTCACTTTTCGGAAGTCACATGTGTGTGTCTTCAGCCAATGAGGTGATGATAATTCTAACAGTAAGGCTGCAAGAATACTGTAAAGAAATGCAAAAAAAAAAAATAATTACTGGCTTTCTAGTGAAGGTCAGATACCCACATGTTAATCCATCAGAAATATACTATTATGCTTGTTGTGGCATCCAAGACAGTAGGATCTTTCAAAAGAGCATGGGACAATCACAGTGGGAGGATGTGGATACAAGGAAAAGGCAGGAGGGAGGGAGGAATGGGGATACATAAGCCCTGTTTACATAACGGCAACAGCTGAAAATATCCGCTGCTTCTTGCTAGCTGCACTGTCTGTGGACACGGCAATTAATTGTTTACCCAGACCCTTTTGCTGTGCCACAAATTGTGCCACAGTGTGGCTGTTCCTTCAGTGGGGATGTGTTCCAGATTCCAGAAAAACAAAGGACTGCAGAGGATCAAGCACATTATTGTGTTTATAAAGCAGGAAAATGCACTCTATCCAAAACGGGTAGCATCTCCTGCGCCAATCCAAAAACTGAATCCGAAGGCATCCTGAGGTGCTCTGGTGAGTGTCCATGCAGTGACATTTGCAGTGCATCAGCCACTGCACATGAGTTGATTCTCTATAAATAGTGTAGTGTAAACAGGGCTAAACATCGATGGTGGATAAAATAAAGTTCCCGACACAAATTGGGCAGACAAGATAGACATGGAGTTCTCCTTCTGCTGGCTACTACCTATGTTCTTATTAGAAGTAGTTTAAGCAGTGGGATTTGGAATTCTGGCAATTCACACTTGGAATTTATGAACCAACTCACTCATCCCTGATTGCCACCACAAACACTGCTGCTACCTTAACTCACTAAATACCTTAGGCAAAATCTAACAAATAAGCTCACTTAAATTTATAAAAAAAGTTTTAAAGATTCTTCATTCATTATCCTCCTCTTTACACACATAAACAAATTAAAACAAGCAGAAGCACTGGGGTGTGGGAGGTAGATAAAAGTCAATTTACAGAGGACAGTCCAGAAGGGACTTGCAAATCTGAAAGTGGACAATGTTATGAGGCCAGACAGGGTACACCCAAAAGTTTTGAGGTAGCTCAGGGAGGTACTGAATGCACCTTTGTCAGCTGTATTCAACAACTGACTGGAAACAGTAGTGGTTCCCGGGGACTGGGGGAGGGCAGATGTAGTCCTGCTTCATAAGAATGGTAGCAGAGAAGAGGCTGGTAACTATAAGTTGGACAGTTTGACATCAGTGGTGGGGGAGTTAATGGAATCACTGCAGAGGGAAAGGATTATAGAATAGCTTGAATCAAGGGGGTTTCAAGATCAGAGGCTGTACAGATTCATGGAAGGGAGACCATGCAAAATAAATTTGATAGATTTCTTTGACTGGGTGACCAAGGAAATAGATCAGGGTAGGGCAGTGGACATGGTTTACTTAGATTTTAGTAAGTCATTTAACACCATGCCACATAGGAGGCTCATAAGGAAACTGAGCAGTTTAGGGGTGGGTTCCAGTGTTGTAATCTAGATATGACATTGGTTAATGAATTAGCTACAGAGGGTGGTGGTAAATGGAGTTCACTCCTGGGAAGAGAGGGTGAGCAATGGGGTGCCACAGGGCTCAGTACTGGCAGCCATGTTCTATAATGTATTAATAAGTGACGTTGCAGATGAGCTGGAAGGGAATGTATGTTTTTGGAGAGGACACCAACATCTGCAATACAGTGGACACTCCAGAGGATCTGGAAAGAATGTTCAGAGATATGAGAAAATACAAGGAGTGGGCAGGGGCATTACGTCTTGGATTCAATGTAAAAAAGTGCAAAAATCATGCACCTAGGGCACACATACACAGAGGCAGAGTACAAAATGGGAGAGGAGACATTGATGGCCACAACAGTAAAGGGACCTGGGAGTAATTATATCTGATGACCTCAAGGTGGCGAGGCAGTGCAAGGTAACAGTAGGTATGGCCAGTGTGATGATGGTGTGCATAGAGAGAAGTATCACCAGCAGAAGTAGTGAGGTGGTGTTGTCACTGTATAGATCACTGGTGACACCCCACTTGGAATATGGTGTTCAGTTCTGGAGACCTCATCTCAAGAAGGATATAGGTTGGAGGGTGTCTAGAGGAGTGCAACTGAAATGGTGAAGGGGCTGCATCAGAAGACCCATGAAGAGGGACTGAAAGACCTCAATATGTACACCCTGGAAGAAAAGAGGAAGAGGTGACAAGACAGAGACCTATAAATACCTGGCACTGGGTCAAAATGTCGCATGGCAGAATGGTGTGTGACTTAATCGCATTGCATGATTTCTTGTTATTTTATGTTCTGTGGGGGGTTCTGCCCTCCACACCCCTTGTTATGGGGGACTGCACCCCCCAGACCCCCCACTTAGGATTCTAACTCCGGGGGAGGTCCAACACGAAGAGCACACAGGTTCGGGTTCGTAGATAATGCTGTACGCTATTAAGCGTATGACATTATGACTGGTAGGTAAATACCTTACAGGGTTGAATAAGGTGCAGGAGGTCAGTACTTTTCAGAGAAAAATAAGAGAAAAAATAAGGGGACATGCAAAAAAGTTAGGGGGGGATTTAGAAGAGATGTAAGGAAGTACTTCTTCACTGAAAGAGTGGTAGAAGCCTGGAAAAGTCTTCCAGTGGAGGTCATGGGGCAAAAACAGTGGTGGCCCTCAAGCATGTGCAGGATAGGCAAAAGGGAATCTTAGTTAGAAAGTGGGGGTAGGGAGGGGAGGGAGCCAGAGATGAAGTAGGATCTGTGGTGAGAGTATAGACAGGGATAAATGGGTAGACTAGGTGGGCCAAGAGTCCGTTATCTGCTGTCAAATTCTATGTTTCTAAGCATTTGTCAGTGCCAGATGTTTGCTTGCATGCATGCTGTCATATTGTGTTCTGCTTGTATACATTTTTACTATATATTTGTCCAACACAGACCAGGAGAGATGTAATATACCATTTTGCAAAGGGGTCCTGGTTTTACACATTTTTATACTGAATTTATCCAGGACAGTAGAGGCAAAATGTGATATCTAATTTTTTAGTGGGGTTCTGCTTTTATGTATTTTTCTTGGACAGATCACCTTAAAAACAGCATCTCCTTTTCAGTGGGTTCTACTGTAGGGTCCTGTGATTACACACTTTTGCAATATGTATACTGAGGATAAACCTGCTGATATGCAATATCTCATTTTTGATGGGGTTTTGTTTTGACATATTTTTGTTCTCTGTCAGCCCAGGATAGCACAACTCTGATGCCATCTTGTTATCAGTGGGATCCTACTTTACTCAGTTTTTACACTGTATTTACCCAGGATAGCAGAGCTGAGATGCAACATCTCATTTTTGATGGGATTCTGCATTTACTCATTTTTATAGTGCATTTCCCCAGGATAACCCAGCTGAAAGATAAGTTACATTTTCAGTGGGGTCCAGATTTTACAATATATTTTTTCAGGATAGAGCAACATAAATGCACAGTTCATTGGGGACTCTGTCTTACTAGGGTCCTGCTTTTACACTTTTTTACTATAAATTTAAACAGGAGCAAGCAGATGAAATGTGATAGCTCATTTTTAGTGGTGTCCTGCTTCTACACATTTTAAGATTGTATTTACCCAAGATAAGAAATTTCCAACATAGTCCTATTATGACCTGACGTTATGATCAGGAGAGGTGTAGTTGTTTATATCCCATCAGAAAGGCGATTTTGCAGTGCGACTGTGAAAACATGATTAATATGAGGATTTGAAAAATGACACCTGTTGTGTTTATGAGATGGGGTATCACAAAAGAAATGTTTAACATTAGGGACCAAGATCTGCAAAAATAAAGTTATGAATAAACTTTGGAACAATTCAACCATCTTCATAACCTGGATGTTTGTTTTTTTTCACATTTTGACACCAGATTTTCAACATAGTCTTTTCCTGACCCCATGTTATAATCAAGACAGGTGATTTTTTTGTAAATCCTGTCTGAAAGGTAGTTCCAGAAAATGACTTTGAAAATATGTTTCAAAGGGGGATTTGAAAAATGACACCAGTCATGTTCATGTGTTGGGGTAACAAAAGGGCTATGTGCCCTGAATTTTGGGTCAAAATCTGCAAAAATCACAAAGTTATGAGTAAACATTGAAAAAATTCAACAAGTCCTCATTACTTTGTTTTTTGACATTTTGACCCCACATTTTCAACACTAGCTTTTTATGACACCACCTTATGATCATGGCAGGTAGATTTTTCTAACTCCCATTCAAAAGGTGACTTCACAGAGCAAATGCAAAAACATGTTTTGGAGAAGATCTGAAAAATGTGTGTAGGGTAATGCACTTCCAGTTCCTAAAGGCACTTCACACAAGTGCCCCGTGCATCACTATGCACATTGGTATGCATTAACCTCAGACAACCAGCACATTGTCTTGTCTTACTGCTCACATAAAAACATGCATTTTCTGTTACTTTGGGGACTGTGCCTATATTTGCTGTGCTCCAGCCAGCGGTTCAAGGCATGGCCCCTCTTGTTTTGTTTAGAAAGTTAAAGATTTGACTGCTATTATTACCTTTTATTTGGGATATTTGTTTTATTATCATCTTTTAATTGGGTAGTAGTCTGTCATTTTCCATGTAAAGCATCTTTGGCTTTCTCTTATTCCTGATTTTTTTTTTATTTCTTTATTTTTACGATTAATTTCCCAGGGATATTCCAGCTGAGATACAACATCTCAGTTCCCTTGGTGTCCTGCTACTACCCATTTCTACCACTGTGTGAACTGAAGCCCATGGAGGTTATGATTTCTCTAAGGTCAAATAGTGAGTATTTGCTTCTAGCAGGGTTTGAACCTGTGATCTTGAGATTCTCAAGTTGGTTCACCACAGTGCCTACTAATTTATTTTGATCTCCACTTGCCTGTACTTAGACTCTGCATGCAGCAGCACCATATCATGTGTTCCTAGTCCTGCTAAAATGCATTCTCTTCCAGAACTAGTATGACTGCACAAACAATCACTTTGGACTGCTACTGCATTGTTATGAGTGGGCAAAAGTCACAATTAATTTTTTTGAAGCTGCTAAGGTAGTAACCAGGTTGTGTGTGTCTTTTTTTTCCTTTTTATGGAGCAGCAGATTTTAATACCTGAATCATTCCAATCAAGCACAGTGGTGTGGATCATACAGTTGTGACAGTGTAAACTTTATAGTAGAGTTGAATTTTAAAAAGCAACACTTTCTCACACATTTTGATTCTGTGTTCTGACCGAGGATCAGCAAATGACAACATAGCTGAGTGGTGATATCAATTTTGCCACCAGTAATTTTTACTAAATACCCCATACTTCTTAGCATTTAAGCACTTTCAGAGTATTTATATGATATACAATTTTTAGCACCTAAGGTACTTCAGCCAGTTGTAATCACTTCTGGGAAAAGAACAAGTATTATCAGGAATTTAACCTACGACCTTAAGCACTTGTTAAAGGAATTTGCCAATATCTGCTTATTGAATTGCTGAATTTAATTAGTTAAAGGCTAGCGCTGGACGCTAAGAAAATTATTTACTAATCCTGGAAATGTGTACAGTATATTCTGTTAAGAGTGAGTCCCAGTTTTCTGCTGCACCTACTCAAAAAGAGCACTTGCTTATTGGCTGATGCAAAATATGCGGATATACTTGCATAACTTTGGGCACACATAGTAAAAGACTTGAGCTATTTTTTTTAGTACTCTTGAGCACTCCAAGTACTGTACATTTCAGTGTCAGCCATCAAAAGCTTATTTACACTGTGTGCAAAATCACTGCCATGGTACACTAAGTGTTAAAACCTTCTTATGTATTAGCATACGAACATACAAATTAAGAAAAAGAAAGAAGGTCGCTAGCACATTCAGTTTTTTCCCCACTATTAAGTCAGTGTGTCAAGGGAACCCCATTTTCTCAAGTTACTTACAGTATTTACAGCAATTTTTGCTTGAAGAATGAAATGGTGTCCACCAACATTGCTTGCTTTGAAAGTCTGTTCCAAGTGTCCACCACTCATTCTGCAAAACAATTCTTGATGATATTTCCTTTCTTCCTCCTTTCAATAACATTAAAATATCCTCTTTTCCCCTCATTGTGCATCCTGAAGAACTGCATTTAATTTAATGGTGTTATCCTCTGTAGACATTTGAATACTGTAATCATGTCACAGATGACTATATTCTTGTCCATGGAAGCAGTCCCTGTTCTGTCGACCCATCTTCATAGCTTATGTTTTCCAAGCCTTCAGCAAGCTTTACAACTGGCCAGACCATTGGAGCAGTAGTAGGGTTACCACTTATGGTGCCAACAACTTGAGTTCATAAGCGAGCTTCGGATGTCAGAGGGTTGGCCTGGGGGAGGATTATAGAGCATCCAAGGGAACGCATTCCTTTTCCAGGAAGGGGGTTGTGCAGTTCTTGGCATTAGCTCAATCCCTAGCAGTGGCTAAAGGACGGAGCACTGGGACTACAATTCAAGGGGTGTGGGGAGTGGCAGACATCAGCATACTACATATGGTAGCATGTACAGTGATATTATTGCTGGAACTGCGTACTGCTCCACCATATGGGGACCAACAACTGGGGAGAAAATCACCCTGTCTGGTAGGATTATTCCTGGACTCCTCACAGGCTCCACACTGGCTACCTCAGTATGGCTCCTCTGGATCTTGTAAGAAGGGTTGAGCATGGCTCTCCATCACCAGGCAAGGGGGGTAAGTCATGAGGGACTTTGGAGCTGGTAAGTAAGGGAGACTGTGGGTGGGTGGACTGGCTTGGGTGGTGGGATGCCAACTGGGGGAGGAAGAAAAAGGAATAAAGACAAAAAAACATCATTGGGAGCAATCCTCTAAAACTTCAATCTTGTTGATCTCTTCTTATATACAATATGGGAATATACAGTGCACTATCCTCTATACATCCTTCTAGCAGTAACTAGAAGCCTTTGTAGAAAACAAAACAAATAAAAACAGTGCTCACTGAGCTGATGGGGATCTTGAAAAACTCTATAAAGGGCTCAGTGGTTCTAAGGAAGGTAAAAGGAAAACACTTCTCAGCAGACCGAGATCTGTACTGCTCATCAAGCAGCCACCTAATGAGGTGATCAGTGCTGAGCTTTAACTGAAGCAGTATCAAATTGATTTAAAAGCACCCTGGATCCCTTGGTCTCCCTATAATCAAAGGTAGTTTCACAAATGTTTCCATACAGTTCTAATGTTATTCTGTCATTCTATAACAATATTTTTGAGTGAACCATGTTGGACATGTGTTGGGTTCCCCAATCTAATTTTTTCTTTGTGAACCAAGTTTCTGCTAATATGTCTGAGTCACCAAACAATACAAATAATTAGAAAAAAAAATACAGAAATGCTCCTTTTGGTCTTTGAATCAGAATTTCCTTTTAGAAGTTTAGAGTTGTAAACAAAGTTATCCTAGACCTAATATAAAGCAAGTATTGCATGGTTAATTTAAAAGCAGAGACCAATTGATATGAAGATGATTAACAAACATCTAATAATTATGACACTGAGCTTTTTTCAATAGAATGGTAAAAGCATTGCATACTAAAAAGGAAAAAAAAACAAACCTATCCGAGAGGATAGTTAAATAACATGTAAACGGAATGGGTTGGTCCACAGTACCAGGTGCCCACCCCCCACAAAAAAATGACAGAATCTATAGTAGCTCATCCTACAAGTAAGTCCATTTAGCAAACTCACCAGGAATTAACTATTTATAGAATAAACCAAGTCTGGGCTGAGGTTATTAAAAATTGTATCTATGAGCCAAAGGGCAAAATGTCTATTCCAATTAACTCTATCTTGGGAAATTTGAATTCAGACAATTACTCATCTGATTGAAACTGCTAAATGAGCATGCACTAAGACAAAGTGGTGGCACACTATTAGCTGTTTAGGTAAAAACTGTGAACCTGACTAATTATCAGACAACCTTATGACAATCTAAGAACATAAGACTCACTAATAGATGGAAGCTATAAAACATATCCCATCTACCAACCTCTATTCAGTGGTTAAACACAATAATTCCACAATTCCCCCTATAACTATTAAAGCTGGTTTTGAAGGAATTGATAGCACTGAATCCTACCACAGTTTTAAGTAAACTACTTCACATTGGCACCATCCTTTGTCTGGAGAAATTCCACCTCTGGTTATTTCTAACTTATCCCCCAATCAACTGGTAATTGTGAGTTCTTGTATTGTGGTCCAATAATATCTTAGTGTCAGCCTCAGACTCCATTAACTCAGAATACCTTATTGTTTTACAAGTTAACAAATATATCTCCTCAATCTTCTCCCCTTAAGGTAGAACAAACTGAGATAATTTAGTCGAGTTTGGTATTTTTTTATGAACCATAGACTTAACCCTACAGCCGTATGCTGTACCCTCTCCAATTCTGCTATGTTACCATGAAGGAAAGAGGACCAGAACTGGACACAGAAGAAGAGAGCAGCTTCAGTCACTTCATGCAAGGAGTTTGCTCTGTTCCTCTCTGACAGGCTGTCCTTCATTACAGATGGGATTTCTCCAGCAGGGCTGATACAGCTAGTAGAGAGTTGTGCATTTCCAGAGGCCTCCTATTGTCTGGAGTGCATTTAGGCCATTGTGGGGTGATAGAGGTATGCAAGGTGATTTCAAAACTATGATCCACATACTGTGAACTGGACACAGGCCTGACCCAACTCTTAATGGGATGTATTGAGTCAGTTGGTCCAGTGTTTGCTGAGATTGTCCAGTGCTCGCTTTTGGAAGGACTTTTCCTCCGTGCCTTAAATGGGTGCTGGTGAGGCCTCTCCTAAGGAAACCATCTCTCAACCCTGACATTTTGGCAGATTATAGACCAATCTCTAACCTCCCATTTTTGGGTAAGGTTATCGAGAAAGTGGTGACTCTGCAGCTCGAGGCATACCTTGTGACCTATGACATCTATGAGGCCTTCCAGTCTCGGTTTAGGTCCAGGCATAGCACCAAAACAGCGATAGTCAGGATGCAAAATGATTTTCTCAAGGTAAGGGATAGAGGGGAATGGTCAATATTTGTTCTCCTCAATCTTTCCTCAGTATTTGATACTGTGGATCATGTAGTGTTACTGGATCACCTAAGGGAACTCTGTGGACTCACCGGTACTGTCAGCAACTGGACTGAGTTCTTTCTCACTGGAAGGACTCGGAAGGTAGTGATAGTGAGTTTTTCCTCCTGCAATGTGGAATTCCCCAGGGTTAGATCCTATCACCTACAGTATGTTGTTCAGAGTGTACATGCTTCCCCTAGGTGATATCATTAGACAGTACAGCTTGGGTTTTCACTGTTATGCAAATCACACTCAGCTGTACATGTCATTTGCACCCAGGATGTGAGACACCATGGAGGTGCTTAACAAGTGTCTGGCTGAGATCCAGCACTGGATGTCCTTTAGCTGGTTGTGACTCAGTACTGACAAGATGGAGGTACTAGTGATTGTGCATGGTGGCCAGCACAATGTGGGTGCTCCTGGGATGAGAACAGGGTTATTCTTTGACCCTACCTCTTTGGTTGAATCTACTAAGGTTACAAATATGGTCGTTATCCTTTATGATGGATTAACGCTCAAGGCTCGGTGTCCTCTCTCATCCGGAGTGGTTTTTACCACCTTAGGAACATTGCCTGGATCAAAGCCTTAATTTCACCTGACAACCTGCTCTTGCTGGTACATGCTGTTGTAACATCTAGACTCGACTACTGCCACACTTATACCTCAGGGTCAGTGGAGGGGTTCTCTGTTGCCTGCAGCTAGTGCAGAATGCAGCATCTAGGTTGCTGATGGGCCTTCAGAGGTCTTGTCATGTGACCCTGGTCCTGTGTGATCTACACTGGCTGCCAGTGAGATGGGGAATCACCTTCAAGGTGGGCTTGCTTACCTAAATGGCCATATATGGATCAAGTTCTGGCTACCTGAGTGACCTTCTGACTCTAGTCTGCCCTGTGCTGTCACTCTGCTCCTCCACCAAAGGCCTCCTGGCAGTTCCAAGTGCTCAGCTGAAGACCACTGGAGATTAATCATTTGAAGTGGTGGTCTTGGTCCTGTGGAACTCACTTCCAAGATCTCTGAGAGTAAGGCTCCATCAGTGGAGGTGCTTAAGCAGGGTCTGAAGGCACATCTTTTTTAGAAAAGCATTTGTGAGCAGCCTACAATATCAATCCTAGAAATAGTGGACTGCTGAATGGTTTTATTTGAAACAAAGGATTTGTTTATGTATAGTTGTTAGCTCATTGGTTTTATTGATACATGTATTTGTATTTAATGTATTTTATTTATTTCAAGCTGTTGCCTGCCTGTACAGTACCCACAGCCTCTGTGATGGGGTGCTAGATAAACACAATTGTACTTACTTACTATGCGAATCCTAACCAGATCTTGGTACAAAGACATTACTACATCCATGGTTCTACTTAAAAAGTTTCTCTTAATGTTTCCTAAAAGTGCACTGCATGTCTTGAGAACCCTCTCACAATGTGGAACAACCTTGAAACTACTGAAAATCACGATCCCTAGATCTACTGATAGAAAGGGGATGGTGGATACCATAGCTTTCTCAGAAGTCCTGCCAGTACACTGCGCTAGTACATCGAGACAACTGACAATCAAAGAATTTAACCACTGGCGATGGCAGTGGTGCAGGAAGGAGGGCTATGAACGTATAGGTGATTGGGGAGACACATCGGTAGACCAGCATCTGTATGTGAGGGACAGGTTGCATATAAATGATGAGGGGGCTAGGATTTTGAGGGGGAAGCTACAGGGATATACAGATAAAATACTAGGGAGTGATTTAAACTAGGAGAGGGGGAGGGTGAAGGTAGGTGTCGCCCAGTAGGAATGGTGGGAGGAACTGGCCTAAGTCACTCTCCCCCACAGATGGGGCCAAGAGAAGCTGACAAGGGGGGAAGGGAGAGGGATGGGGCTGGTGGAGGGGTTTTCTGACAAACAACAAAATTCTAGATAATAAGATGGGAGAACTCCAGGCGATAATGGGGAAGGGTGACTAGGACCTAGTTGCAGTAACAGAGACCTGGTGGACTGAAAACCACATTTGGGAGGTGGAAATGCCTTGGTATGTTCTATACAGGAGGGACAGGATAGGAAAAAGGGGGGGTTGCCCTTTACGTAAAAGAAGGGATTAGGGTGATGGTGTATATGGGGGGGTGGACCTGTAGAGAACCTATGGGTGACTTTAAGCAGAGCAGAGAAGAAGGCAGTAAAGGTAGGGTGGTCTACAGGTCAACAAACCAAGGGGAGGAAGTAGACAGATGGATGGGTAAGGAGATACAGGAAATGGCCAGCAAAGGGGAAATCGTGGTAGTGGGAGATCTAAATCTACCAGACGTAGATTGGAGCACAGTTACTGGAAGCCTTGCAGGAAGTATTCACCAACCAGCTGGTAATGGAACCTACTAGGGGGAGGGTCATATTTGACCTGGTTATGACGAACGGAGTCAGTGCCGAGGAGGTGGGGGTTGGGACAATTTGGGCGACAGTGACCATTGGACGGTAACATTTAGAATCAGAAAGGGACAGATTAAGGGCAGCTGTAACATTATGGCACTAGACTTTAGAAAGGCAGATTTTATGAGGATGAGGGCATTGGTCCTGAAGGAACTGGAGGGTAAGGAAGACCTGGAAGACATGGAGGAACTATAGGGGGAAATTAAAAGAGGACTATTGAGGGTGAAAGAGCTATGCATTAGGACAGTGAGCAAGAAAATGAGGGGAAAGAAACCACTTTGGCTCACACCAGAAGTGAGAAATGCATCTAGGGAAAAGAGGAGGGCGTTCAGGGTATATAAGACATCACAGAGTGAGGCAGACAAGAAGGTGTATAAGGATAAACTGAAGGAAAAGGGGAAGTTGATCAAGCAGGCTAAGGCTGAAACAGAAGAGTGTATAGAAAGGAAGGTGAACAGGGGAGACGAGAGGTTTTTCAGATACATGAGCCACAGAAAGAATGGGAAGCATGGGATTATGAGGCTCAAGGGGGAAGGGGGGGCACTGGTGGAGGGTGACATTAAAAAAGTCGATGTCCTAAATACAGTAGTTACTTCACATTGGTCTTCACGGTGGAAGAGGGGGAAGGGCCAAAACTGGAAAATAGGGGGAGGATGGGTAGAGAAATGGACTCGAGTCTCTTCACAGAGGCTAGGGTACTGGAAGAATTAAGAAAGCTGCAGATGGATAAGGCGATGGGGCCAGACGGGATTCATCTGAGGGTACTCAAAGAATTTAAACAGGAATTGGCAACACCCATCATGAGGCTATTTAACCTGTCACTGCAAAAGAGAATGGTTCCTGGGGACTGGAAAAAGGTTGAGATAGTACCCGTACATAAAGGGGGGGGGAGGAGCTGGGAAATTACCACCCGGTTAGCCTTACCTCCGTGGTTGGTAAGCTAATGGAGGCACTGGTTAAGAAAAGGCTGATTAAATATCTAGAGGGGAGGATCTCCAAAATTACAATCAGCATGGATTCACAGGTGGTAGGTCTTGTCAGACCCACCTGATTGAAATCTTTTACAGAGTGATGGAGATATGGGAACAGAGTGAGGCAGTGGACGTGGCCTACCTGAACTTCAGGAAGGCATTTGACACCATCCCCCACAGGAGACTGATAGGGTAGACAGCTTGGGAGTGGGAAGCAAGCTCATGAGATGGGTAGATCATTGGTTGGAGGGGAGGACACAGAGGGTGGTAGTGAATGGGGTGCATGCAAAGGAAGAAAAGGTGATGAGTGGGGTTCTTCAGGGGTCTGTGTTGAGACCCATACTTTTCAACATATACCATATATACTCGCATATAAGTCGGTCGGCGTGTATGTCGGAGATCCTTGTTCATGTAGAAAATTTGTACCTCAGCCCATGATCCGCATACAAGTCAGGTGGCCTTTTACTCACTACCACTTCCCACTATTAACAACTGTTATCAAAAGCATCATCAACAAAAAAACAGCACATACCATCAATAAGACATTTTTTTTTAAGTTAAATAATCATTTATAAAATCATTTAAAATGCTGTGTTAAATACAGTATTGCACAGTATTTCAATTGCACACCTGAAGGTAGCTCAGATTGCACATAAACAGGCACATAAAGTACCGGTACAGCATTGCTCAAAAACACAGCTGGACTAGCATTGCCAGACGGGGGGGGGAGGCAGAATCCAAAGAACTCATCTTCTGCATCATCATCGGAGTTGAACAGGAGATGTAACTGCAACTCTGATAATGGTATATCATCATAAATGTCTTCCAGCTCTGGTGCCTGGATCTCCTCTTCTTGGATACCAGTATTTTGAGGTGTATTTTCTGCTGCGTCACCCGAGTTAATAAAGTCAGCAAAAAACATGTTGTCCTCAGTGCCGTCCATATTATTTGAGATGCCACATTTTTTGAAAGTGAAGCCACCAGCCCCTCACAGAAACGCAGGTAGTCTGAGAGTCACAGCCGTGGTTCTCTGATGAACCCAACCGGCCAGACTGCCACCCGCAGTCCAGGCCTGAAGCCACCAGCCCCTCACAGAAATGCAGGTAGTCTAAGATCCACAGACGTGGTTCTCTGATGAACCCGACCAGCCAGACTGCCACCCACAGTCCAGGTCTGAAGCCACCAGCCCCTCACAGAAACGCAGGTATGGACTTGCCCTCAAGGACTGATTACCTCCAGGAAGGGAGGCCTAGCTGTCAATTTTTGCTTTCTTTACATGAGAACAGTTGTCTCTGGGTTTAAATCCAGAGTCTTTTACTGCTGTGGCCCACTGGCTGCAGTCAGCCCCAGGAGCACTCCGATTGGCTTCATATAGCTCTGCACTGTTAATGTTTGATTATTTTGCACTAGATTATGTTTTCTGTTAAAACTGTCTTGTTTGTATTTTATAGCTGAAGTTTTCTGATTTAATGTAAATGCCTGTATTGTGTTCCTCATAAGACCAGTAGTGATCTCAGCTCAGGCCTTTGAAACCCCCCCTTCACATTTTTACGCTAGTATTGTGTTTTAAATAGCACTGTTATTGCTCACTCAGACTTGGAGGCACCTTGCCTAACACCTTGGTCTGCAACACCCCCCCCCTTAAGCCAGTCTGCATTTCTTTTTAGCTCCATGAGCAGCCCCACCCACTCTGACTTTCTTATTTAATTCTCCTCTGCCTTTTCCTTCCAGGTAGTCTGAGAGCCACAGCCATGGTTCTCTGATGAACCCAACCTGCCAGACTGCTACTCGCAGTCCAGGTCTGAAGCTACCAGCCCCCTCACAGAAAGGCAGGTACGGACTTGCCCTCAGGGACTGATTACCTCCAGGAAGGGAGCCCTAGCTGCCAATTTTTTCGCCCACCAACCCACCCCCCCAGTCCTGATTAAATACACATAAACCCCACCCCAGCTTTCTAGCTCACTCCTCTCTAGCTCCCGCCCATCCTTATTCCACTATGTGTGTCAAATCGTGGATCCTGTTCTGGTCCTTCTTCTATCTCATATCGCATGCCCAATATATGCCACCTCAAGTCTTTATTACTGTGGATACTAATCTGATCTGCTCTGGTAACTAGTTCCTGTCCCTACATGGATATATGCCTTTTCAACTCCCCCAGTTCTTCAACCCTATTTTCATATTACCTTTAACGCTGGTACACAGAATGAATTACCACCTCAGCTTATGACTTCCGCCAACATCATAGAGGTGTTACCTTTACAGATAGCAGTCAGAGTACTCGTCTCTGCCACCTTTAGTGGGAATGGCAAAAAATGTTGGGGCATGCCCCCCCCCACAACGATGGCCCACAATGATGCAAAGGAGTTACCAGTACAAAGCTTACTATTGTCACTCTAAGAAAACTTTTACTCCTTCTCCTGTGCTCAGGAAATGTGGAGATCAATCTGGGGCCACCAGCTGCAATCACATCGCTCTCTGACCTTGCCACACTGAAAGGCATGAGTTTCCTCCACATTAATGTATGCAGTCTGTTAAAAAAGTTCTTCATGATCCAGACCTGGGTCCTCCATACTAGACCAGACATCCTAGTGGTTTCAGAAACCTGGCTTAGACTGGCCACCTCTGACAGGGAAGTCAATATCCCTAACTATTTACTATTTAGAGCAGACAGACGCTCCAGGTGTAGAGGGGGTTGCCATCTATGTCAAGGATAGGTATACGGCATCCTGTCCGAGTGCTTTATCTGTTGCAAATGCTTATGAATGTCTGTTTCTTCAAGTCACCATCTCACACACTTCAACATTATGTATCATAGGGTGCTATAGACCTCCTTCTGCTGATCTACAATTGTTACCTCATCTGAGTAATATCATCGAACAACAATCCTCAGAAATAATTATTCTTGGGGATCTTAATTTAGACTGGCTATCTAAAACCACCACTCCTCTCTTAGCTTCTGTGACATCCATGGATTATCGCAACTCATTGTCGAACCAACATGAGTAAATAAAAAGAACATGGATAACGGCTCCCTGCTAGATGTTATCCTAGTGAATAAACCACATCTCTTCTCCTTTGCCGGCACCTTCTTCAGTGATATCAGTGATCACTCATTTATTGCTTGCATTAGATAAAGCAACAAACCTACTACTTCGCTGAAGTTTGCTGCCAAGCGATCTAGACAGAACTTTGATCTCACTGCCTACATAGACAAAATGAAACACTCCTTGTATTGGCAAGAGTTCTATTTGGCAAAAAATACGCAAACAGCATTCAACATATTCAGCAAAATTATCCTAGACGCCCTAAATAAATATGCCCCTATAGTTAAGGTGAGAATAGCAAAAAATGCATATAGGTGGTTCACACCATTATTAAAATCTGCATTGACTGAAAGAGAGAACCTATGGAAAAAAGCATGTAAAACCCAGTCTGCTGCGGACTGGTGCAAGTTCAAAAGGGAACGAAACTCATGTACAAGAATGGCTAAAGAAACAAAAGCTGCATACTATCATTCTGAATTTCACTCTGCCTCCAAAAATCCTGCAAAATTTTGGAAAACCATCAAGGACTTGTCTGATCACACATCCGGTGTCTCACTACCTGATGAAATCTCCTTAAACAATAACACCATTAGTGACAGACTGGAAGTTCTGGATGCCTTCAATAATCTCTTTGCGACTGCAGGCTTAGCCTTCGACAATTCCCCTGTGAATTTGATACGCTGTCAGGTGGATAATTAAAGTGCAGAACCTAGCATCATCGATTCAGTCTTCTCCTTGCATCCTACTACTCTGAAAGAAGTTGAAGACCTATTGATAAACTGGATGTAAAAAAAAAAAGTGCTGGTGCTGATACTCTCGACCCATACTTTTTGAAGGTGGCCATCCATGTGTTAGCCATGCCCATAATCCATTTATTTAACCTATCATTAACTCAAGGATCCATTCCTTCAATATGGAAAACAGCGCGCATCATACCCCTGTTCAAATCCGGAAATCCCCTGTGATCTAAATAATTACAGACCAATTTTGATTGTCACAGTCTTGTCAAAATTACTGGAAAAAGTCGTAAGTAACCGGCTGAGGCAGTATCTAGAAGCTAATAACCTGCTTAATCCAGTCCAATCAGGGTTTAGAGCTAAACATAGCACCATCACAGCACTTGCCAAAGTGACTAATGACTGGCAAAGAGAGTTAGACAACAGGAATTTCACCTGCTCCATATTCTTGGACCTGAGCAAGGCCTTCAACACTGTCGACCATTCTCTGCTACTCTCTTCCCTGACCACACTAGGTGCTGACCCATTATCTTTACAGTGGTTCAACAACTACTGCTCTGATCATTTCCAGCAGATGAAAGTGGAAGGAGATCTCTCAACTCTCAAACCTCACCTAAGAGGTGTTCCCCAGGGTTCTATCTTAGGACCAATCTTATTTGCAATATACATCAACAATATTGATGAAAGCATAACTAAGGCCAACATTCATCTGTTTGCAGATGACACAGTTCTTTACGCAAGCTGCCCATCATTACAATCTGCATGTAATGACCTTCAATCTGAGTTCAACCTGCTGCAACACCAACTCCTAAACAAAAAACTATTACTTCATGCCAAGAAAACAAAAGCAATGCTCTTTTCTCCCTCTGCCCAAATGGTAAATTCAGCCCTATCAGATCCTGTGCCACAGATTACTACAATTCTTGGTGAGAAGTTGGAATTTATCCCTAAATTCAAATACCTGGGAGTATGGCTGGACCATAGGCTCTCCTTTATAGAGCACGTTGAAGAATTACTCAAAAAATTAGGACAGAGACTTGGCCTGTTCTTTAGGATAGCCCGCTTCTTAACTAGAGGTGCCAAACTACAGCTGGTACAATCAACCTTTCTATCCTTGATAGATCATGCTGACATCCTCTACAGTCACTGTCCCATTTCCTACCTCACCAAACTTGACGCATTATATCACAGAGCTTTGAGGTTCATCACAGGCCTGCCTTATTCCACTCACCACTGCTCCCTATATAAATCAATGGGGTGGAGTTCTCTTCAATTCAGGTGTGATAAAAATGCAGCCTTATGGACCCTGAGATCCATCTCCGAAAAACTACCCCAATACATTACAGACTGTCTTTCTATCAAACCAATAGGCAATTACGCCCTGAGAAGTTGCAAATTTCTCCTACTGATGGTTCCCAAAGTTAACTCTCACTTTGGCAGGGCTGCTATAAGCTTTACACTGTCCTTCCTGTGGAATAATTTGCAAAAAAAACTGAAACTGAGGTCACCCATTGGCCTCTCATCTTTCAAGCTCTTATATTCACGTCTCAGAAATGATCAGTGCAATTGTTTCCCATGACCATGAATTGTCATCATGCTAACCTGTACCATTTAACCATGAACAAATTACTTCTAGTGCTTGTCTCATCCTTGGCCCTGGTCTGTCATCATGCTTTCATGTAACAGCTTGATGCCTCTGTCCTCCATTTGATACTGGTCTATCTTCCTGCTTTCTCCAGCCTTCTTTTCTCAACTCTATACTGCACTCATCCACAATCTACACGCAATCATACTATAAAAGTCCTAACTCCCCTTTCCCTCTCCCCGTAGGCCCCCACCACCACATCAGTTCTACCGACCTATCCTTGGGACTTCACTTCTCACAATGTTTATCCTTCGCCTACATATTACATACCCCTCCTTGTACCCCATCTGCCATTAGTTGGTGGTTCTCCAAGCCATTTTCATGGCTAGTACTAGTGACTGCCCCTGGTAAATGAACTAACTGGTACTTCTATACAGAGAAAATGGTTTATATACAGTTGCATGGTTCAATGGTGGACCTACCCCCTTGTATTTGAATCCTCCTCTGTTATGGCTTGCCTTGTCTTCCTTTCATCATTTGACTCCCCTATTACTGTACCATTGTGTTTGTGTTTATATACTTATTTACATGTATTTATATGTCTTTATGATGGATGTTACCCGACACTGTTCTAACCAGGTCCATCTTGTAAAAGAGCTCCGCTCAATGATGTTTGCATAGATAAATAAAGATTTTGATAGATTGATCACTGCCTCTGGTGAGACTGAGTCCCAGGCATCACAAACACATTGGCAGACAAGGGCATAACTGGGCTTTTTAACATTTAACCGTGCAGTAAACTCTTTTGTGCCACTAATCATCCATGCTCTTCACAGCTCTCGCATGTTAGCCTTGAATGGCTTATTTAGACTCACATCCAGAGGCTGTAGTATGGATGTGCAGACTCCTGGTATGATAGCCTGATGAGTATTTAAATGATGAAGGTTGTGCTTCACAGATTCTACAAGGTGGCCCCTGAACATGTCCCACACCAGCAAACCTTGTTTAAAAAGCAATGCCCCTTGTCTCTTTGCCCATATTTCTGTCAGTCACTTATTGAAGAGTGTCTCATCCATCCAGCCCTTTGGATGGACAGCAACCAAAACACCGTGGCTCATTTTATCTTTAGGCAGTTTTTCACTTAAAAATAGTCATCAGTTTTAATGTTGTTCCATCTTCTGGACATGTCAGCACCATTGTGAAATGTGACTTCTCAGCCCTGCATGTGTGAACAGTCACTGTCTTTTCACCCCTGAAATGTACTGTTCGGTTGGATGGCAGGTCGAAACTTATGGCAGTCTCATCCATATTACCAATGCAAATGGGTGGGTAGTCATGCTGCTTTCTTCCCCTCAAAATGACTGTGTGGAAGCTGTCAACCTTCTTATGGACATCAGCAGGGAGTTTTGGGGCGATGTGAATACTCTGTCTCAGTGCAAGAACATGCCATCTCATGAAACGGGTATACCACCCTGCAGAGGCTGTAAAGGGTTTGCTGGACTGGTAACCCAGTTTTTTGCAATTGACAAAGCCTGCAGTCTTATTGCCATTCTGGTCACGATGTACCCCTGCTGCCTTAGCTCATGCACACAGGTACTGAGTTCTGCTTCGATTGAGAAAACTGGTGAGGGGTTTAACTTTAGACACTTTACATTCTTGTTGACAAACTGCAGAGTATTTTTTGTTTGCTCCAGTCCCAAATTAGCTTTTCGTTAATGCAGCACTCCCTCTCTGCTGCAACATTGGAATGCGAATCGGTGAAACTTACTACCCACAGTTTAAATTCGCATCATAGGCAGCGCGTTTTCATTTGATGGACGACATGTTAACATCAGGGTGAAGAGGCTGTGTAAGAAACCTCAGTAAAGCGAACAACATTTATCTCATGCTAAACTGGTAAATTAAATAATTATTTGCAAATGTGGCTTGTTAAGAGAGATGCAGTAAAGAACATCAGACAATACACTGGCATGTAGTATGGTAGGTGTAGCAGGTGTTAATCAGCTGGTGGCTAGCGAGATGTTAATTTTAAGTTGGTTAGCTGTCAAATTAAGTGTCAGTGCTCAGCACTGAGTGAGCAGTGAAGACAGAGAGCAAACTTGTTTTTGTTTTACTGACTTTTTTTTTTATTTTGCCAGTTACTTGCATATAAGTCTGGCCCTGCAGTTTGCAAGGTTAAGAAACCTCCCAAAAAAATGACTTATACATGAGTTTATACAACACATTGGAGACATCACAGAGGGCCTGCGGGGGAAGGTATGTGTTTGCGTATGACATGAAGATATGTAGTAACAGGGTTGATATGGTGGAAGGGGGGGTGGCAGATATGAGGGAGGATTTGGCCAGGCTGGAGGAGTGGAGTGGTCAGAAAGGTGCAGTTACAGTTCAACACAAAAAATTGCAAAATTATGCACATAGGATATAATAATCCGAAGGCAAAATACCGGCTTTGGAGGGATAGCTGGAAGAGACAGAGCAGGAAAGAGACCAGGGGATAACCATTTTAGACAATCTGAAAGTCTGGAGTCAATGTGACAGAGCAGCAGGAAAGGCACTAAAATTGTTGGCATGCATAGGCAGGGGTTCCACAAGCAGGAGGAGGGAGGTGATCCTGCTGCTTTGCAAAACCATGGTCAGACCACACATGGAATATGGGGTCCAGTTCTGGAGGCCATACCTGCAAGGGGACAAGGACAGGCTGGAAAGGGTTCAGAGAAGGGCAACCAAAATGGTGTGGGGGCTGCAGGGGAGGTCACATGAGGAGAGGCTGGGGGAGCTGGGCCTGTACACACTGGAGAAGAGGAGGGAGAGGGGGGATATAGTGGAGGAATTCAAATATTTGAAGGGCATACACAGGGTGAGGGTTGACAGCATCTTCAAATTAAGTAAGGACAATTCCACTGGGGGCATACCTACAAACTGGAGGGGGCAGATTCAGAGAGGACATTGGAGGGAGGTTCTTTACCAAGAGGGTGGTAAAGCCATGGAACAGGCTGCCAGAATGGGTGGTGGGGGTGGATAGAGTAGACAATTTTAAAAGATCCTAGGACATGCACATGAGCCTAACAGGCAGAGGGCAGGCTGGTAAGAGAGGGAGGGAGTCTTCTTGGGGGGGGGGGGTTATGGGCAGATTAGATGGGCCGAGATGTCCTTTTCTGCTGGCAGATTTCTATGATTCTATGAAAGGCAGTACTATGTCCATGTTTCTGCTTACAAAGTTTCTCTTAATGTTTCCTAGGAGGGCACAGCATGTCTTGAGAACCCTCTCACAATGTGGGACAACTTGAAATTAATGAAAATTATGGCCCCTAGATCTCTCTCCAGATCAATCTGAAGATTTTATTTCCCAGATTTGGGTTTTATTTGGCTTTTATGTTCCTGATCCCAAAATGCAGCACAACACTCTAAGCTGACTTCTGTTTTCACCCAACTGGATATCCGTACATGTTTGTAAGGATCAGTGATCCAGCTCCCACTGTTTTTTCTATTTGTCACTAAATACATAAACTGAAGAGAACTGGTCCAAGCACCGACCTCTGCAGTTCTCCACTGGTCACCTCACTATAGTCAGATAGTACCCCATTTATGTTACTGTAACTTTTATACTCCCATATTCACAAGGTTAACATGGCACTAACCATGTTAGTACCATGCTAAACAAAAATAGCATGATTGCTGTGGTGCAGTCCATACTCAGAGGCCCCTGGTGTGCAGCATTAAGCTGACAGCATGGACATGCAATGTATACACTTTTGCCCATGCAAATGAGGTTTCTCCTTGTCTACAGTGAGCAGTGGTATATGCAAATGTTTTGAAAATATTAAATAGCCTTCATTGCAGTGTTGTTTACTGCCTTCAAAACCCTAACCCTATAACTGCACACAGTGGTGTGTGACGACTAACCCAGCACATCCTGGCAAAGAGCCAGGTGGTGAACTGACCACAGGAATGTCAGTCCCTGCCAATGTCTCTCAAGATATTGACATATCAGGAGACCACGTGATGCAGCGCACCTGGTGCTAGCTCCAATTTATCTCTCCAGCCACCCAACCAATTTATTTGTTTATTTTCTGAATATTTAACAATGGCAAAGTTCTAAAAACTGGATCAGAAGACTCATTTACTGGTCAAATGCAACTTACAAGAGAAAATGTCCTATATGGAGGTGGAAATGCTGCGTGCTTTACCAAAACATACACCACGAACACACCAGAAAAAGGCCGGAAAAAGCCTATGGCTACCAGTACCTCTGAACCTCCGGGGACCTCCCACTGTACCTCCAGGCCCAGAGCTGCTCACGCTTGCAGGCTTCCTGGCAGAATTCAGACCATTTCAAGAGGAGCTCCACTCAATCACCACAGAAATTAAATCACTCACCCAAGCTTCAGAGGACGTCTCGAGGCAAACCTCTGATACAGAAGCCCGAGTCTGTAATCTAGAAAAACATGTGGAGAAAGTAGACCCAGAACTTGTACTCACCAGACAAAGGCTTGTGAAGATGGAGTTAAAAATAGAAGACCTTGAGAGCCGCAGCTGCAGAAATAACAGTCCGCATAGGTCTCCCGGAGGCTGAAGATGCCATCCTTTTTATGCAGAAGTTTGTAGAGAAAATAGCTGTGCCCTCTCTAGTCTGGCCCAAATATGTGATAGAACTTGCACACAAGGCACTCCAATCAACTCCTACAGCTGGATACCCCCTGAGGGCACTGATCTTGAGATTCTTGAATTACTTAGAAAAGCAACATTTCCTTTCGAAAGTGAGAGATATACATGAGGTATGGTGGGAAGGAACCAGAATCTAAGTAGCTCAAGATCTACCAGCTACTATCCGACAGCACAGAACAGCTTTTCATCCTCTGGTTTCAAAGTTAATTGCCGCCTGGGTCAGATTCTGAATGAACTACCCTGCGAGGCTTCAGGTCCAGGTTGCGGGTAACTGGCAATCATACAAAGACCCTGAGGGGGCCTGAGCTGGGCTCAAGAGCACCCTACCAGATCTCCTTCAAGATACCTGAACTGGTTTTGTCAAGTCTGGGAGGATTCCCTAAAATAATAGGGGGCTATTTATTTTATTTATTTATTTTAAATCAGTTTACAACCTTTGAGCCAGAGGCCCATTTCCAAAGGTACCTCGTCACATTGAGGACAAACATTACAAATTTAGATTATAGGATACAAGTAGCTGAAATTAGTGTTACACATATTGATTTCATACATTTACAATTTTGTGGTAATTACATTGATACAGCTGTCACAGGTTGATTATAGCAGAGGTATAGGTGCACGGGGAGAGGGTGGGGGTGAGGTGGAGTGCTGCCCAGAGGGGCGTTGTCAAGGAGGAGAGATCGAGTACATATTTAGAGACATGAGCAGCTACAGTATTAAAGAGTTGGCTCTAGCGGCGTTTTGAAGTTGGAGATTGTGGGGCATTGGAGGTGGCGCAGGGAGAGTGTTAAACCAGGATGGGGCTCTGTAGCAGAAAGACCTCTGACCATGGGTGGTCCTGGATCTGGGGACCAGTAGAGTGGTCCTGTTGGAGGTATTGGTTACGATAGTGGGTGGGGTATGGTGGATGGAGGCAGTCACCCCTAGTAGGGGAGGGCCAGAGTAGGGTTTTTTTTTGTGAGGAGGCAGGTTTGATAGCATAGCCGTTCATCCAGGATATATTACCTTGCAGTGAATAAATATGGGGCTAAGGTTACAGTGTGCTAGGACTGACCATGTCCTAATAATTCCACCTCCTTTATACAGTCTCCTACCTTTGGCCCCGATTGTTGCAGTTCAGAGAGGACCGTGAAGACACCTGTACATTTAGATTAACAATACAATACCCCCAGCTCTGCTTTGCTTTGTAATGGCGATCTATCGGAGAGAAGACATGCTCCATGAACGACTTTGATTACCTGATGGATCTTCTCCAACTTGTGCACAGTTGTGAAACACCTGTTTACTATCTAGACAAAATTTAATATCCACGATGGCCGACAGAGGGAGTGCACCTGCCATGTTACTTGGATTTAACTGTAAACACTTCAGTACTGCAGTTTATGCTGCACAGTCTGGTTTGCTTTTCCAGCCTAGTGATCACCAGACTTTTCCTTTTCCATCTTTTCTTTCCAGAGTGTGGGACTTTTTTGATTGCGAACTTACTGAATGTTGTTGCTTGACTTTTTCCCTACACTTTCTGAGTTGTAGGATACCCTCCAGCGAAGTTTGGGCATTGGATTTTGGGACACGTTTACATGAGGGGCCACATGTCCATATTTTTTTTGTTTTTATATGCCTAAAGCGGCGAACAGGGCAATCTGCATTTTTGAGTTTTCACATGGATTTTATGTCGACCGTCAGAGATTGGTCTGCTAAAACTTTTGCAATGAGGATTAGAGTAATCCACACTTTACCTACAAAACAAAAAGGTTTTCTTCTTTTTCTGGTGTTGTTTTTCTTTTTATTGACCTGGAGCATATGGCTCCCGACACCGTTCCAGAGTTTCCCCTTTTTTCTCCTTTTCTTGATAGTTTAAGAAAGAACAGGGGACAGTTTGGGGTGGCTGGAGGGAGGGAGCTATAGTGAAGAGGTTCTGCGGAACGAAGTTCATAACAGTAGGGGGAGGCAGGTGGGTTGGGAAGACTTAAAGATTTAGTGATGTTTCTCTTCCTTTTGCTGGATTTTTTGGATTGGGGACAGTTGGGGAGTGAGGGGTGGAGGGTGATTAACACAGACTTTAGATTCAAAAGGTACTGGTAATATTGGTATACATGTTGCAAATCACATTTCAAGTTTTATGAAGTATATCAATGAAGTATATCAAATGGCTAATAATTTCAGAATTGCTACTTGGAATGTTAAAGGGGTCTGACCGAAATTGAAACAATATAAGGTACTGAAACACTTGAATGTACTGGCTGCAGCTATAATTTTCATACAGGAATCTCATTTGCTAGATTCTGAGGCCATACGGATGAGGAGAAAGCAAGTGGGCCAGGTGTTCTCAGCAGGGGGCACCACCCAAAACTGTGGTGTCATGATTTTGATAGCTAGGAGAGTTCCATTTTCACTCTTCCAGATGATCAAAGATCCTCAGGGCAGATTTATTTTAATTTGGGGTACAATATATACAACAGAGATCCTTTTGGGAAGCATCTATGGGCCCAATGTGGATGCACCAGGGTTTTTTTTTTTTTTTTTTTTTTTTTACACGCAGCTGGTTGACATTCTTACCCACTTCCTCTCAATACCAATAATCCTCGGAGGAGACCTGAATCTGGTATTCAATCCAGCTTTGGACCACTCAGGTCACTCCCAAAAGGAGCTTTCTCCAGCTCAATGAGCATTCTGAGAACTTATAGACCAGGTTGGCCTATGTGAAGTCTGGCGGCTCCTTAACCTCACAGAAAGGGGATATACTTTTACCTCCCCAGTCCATCAAACCGCTTCCTGCATTGATTATCTACTTCTTTCCCAGAAGTTACTACCAGGGGTTCTTGATTCTACCATTCAACCAGGCCCTCCCTCAGATCACTCGCTTGTTATGTGCCACCTTTTCCTCTTGCCCCTCCCTCAGAGAGAGGCATGTTGGAAGATCAACAATCAGCTACTGAAGGACCCTGAGGTAGCTACATACTGTACCTCTCTGAACAGATTTATCAGTTTCACACTGTTAATCATAATTCCACCACAAGGTCAGACATGGAATGGTGTGCCTTTAAGGCTTATCTTAGAGGAATCTTAATTGACTTGAGTTCCCAAAGAAAAAAGAAAAGGGAACAGAAATTACTGAGTATTCTTTCTCAAATCCACACAACAGAAGCAACTTTAGCTCCCCATTCCCCAGAAACCCTTAGACAAGATTTAGCCAAGCTAAGAGACGCCTACCTAGAGCTCCTGAGAGAGAAAGCAGAATTAGCAATCCTGAGGACAGAAGCATCCTATACAGATCAGGGTGAAAAAGCAAGGTGCCTCTTAGCCCTCAGAATAATACAGCAAGAATCTCCCAGATTCATAGCCTCGATACATTCCCAAGAAGATGGCTCACTGAAAACATCCCCAAAGGACATTGTTGCTGAATTTATTAACTACTAAAAGCAGTTATATAACCCTATGACTGACCCACCTTCCGAGCAGGCCCTAGATGAGTACCTGGCAGCCTCTCATCTATACTCCCTTTCCAAAGTACAACAACGAGCACTTATATCTCCTATCTCCCGCTCAGAATTGGTCAGAGTTATTAAAAGTCTCCCCACAGCCAAATCCCCGGATCCAGACGTATTCTCATTCAACTTTTATAAAAAATTCCAAGATCACCTAATTCCTCTATTACTACCACTATATCAGCATATTTTATCCGGAGTGCCCATGGACCTGACCCTTTTTGAAGCCCTAATTGTTCCTTTACCAAAGGCTGATAAGAGCCTGGAATTAGTTTAAAGTTACTATCCCATATCAATATAGTATCAGGATATAAAAATTTTAACCAAATTATTGACTGATTGTATTAGTACCATCCTTCCACATCTCATTGGTCCCAAACAGGTAGGCTTCATAAAAGGGAGCTCCTCAGTGGATCACCTCAAAACCTTAGCACATGTCTTCTCGACGTTCAGAGATGCACACTTTCCATCTGCTCTAGTATCTTTGGATGCTGAGAAGGCTTTCGACAGGGTGGATTGGAATTTCTTATTTTGGGCCCTTGCAGCCTTTAATTTTCCCCTAAATTGCAACACTTGATTTGCACTGTATCACTCCCCATCTGCATGGGCCATGGACAACAGAGTGACTTCCACCCTATTCCCACTGCAATCGGGTACCAGACAGGGCTGCCCCATGCCCCCATTGCTTTTTAACATATATTTGGAACCCCATATTTGCCATTTATCAGACTGTGGGAGGATCCAAGGAATTACTATTTTGGCTCAGAAAATCAAGATCTCTGCTTATTCGGATGACCTTCTTCTACAATTATCTTATCCATTCTCCTCTATTCTCCCTATGTTAGAAATTGAGAAATAGAGCAAAATGTCTAACTATAAATTAAATGATGGTAAAACTGTAGTATTCCCACTCAATCACAAGGTTCTTAAATGGTCCATTTCAGATTTAGGACTTTCCTGGAAACAAGAATCCATAAGACATCTTGGAATTGAATTGACTTGACAAGAAACCCTGTTTCTACCCAAAGGCAGAATCTGGATTCTCTGGTTAATATTATCAGCCAAGACCTGAACAGATGGTCCAAACTCCCAATTTCCCTTTGGGGCAAAATTAACCTTATTAAAATGAATGTGTTCCCTAGGCTTTTTTATCCCCTGAATTTACTCAACATTTGGTTCCCCTTCTCCTGGTTCAAAAAATACATGGACTCATCACAAAGTTCATCTGGTCTGGTAAACAACCTAAATAAGCCTATCACAAGCTAGCTGCTCCCAAATTTAAAGGGAGTTTATGCCTCCCTCACCTAACTTTTTACCACTGGGCCAGTCACTCTGCTAAATACCTTAGATGGTTGTCCTCGGCTGACTTAGTACCTTCCCTCACCATTCTGGCTTATAACTGAACTAGCCCTTATCAGGTCTTGTGGTCTCTCCACATCTGCACTTTTACATACTAAAACAACTACATCTCCCAAAGCAATTTCTGTCAAAGTCCATTTCCAACTGAGAGATTTCCTTAAGTATAATCATACCCAGGATCTAGCACAGTCCATATGTGGTAACCCCAGTTTCAAGATTGATAACAGAGTGCTTTCTGCTCATTGGATGCCTCTACTGGGAGATGGTGTGCTCACTCACTGCATGACAGACAGGGGCTCAAGGCTATCCACTACAGAGATCACAAAGAAATTTAATATCCTGAACCTTAGTATTTTTAAAGTTTTTCAAGTGAAGCACCTCATTTTGAAAGTGTTGGGATCAGACCCCCCCCTCCCAACTAGCCAGACTATCCTTCCAACTTGATTTAGGACATTTGGCAGGTTTCCAAAAGCTGTGTCCAAGATCTATGGGATTTTATATGACTGAATTTACCCAGATAGTTTTGGTCCCATGACTTAGTTGACTCCTTTCCTCCCCAGTCTGAATCTGGAATGGCCATCCCTATGGCGTAACTGTCATAAATTCATTACTCAGGACAGGTTACACCTTATGCAATTTCATATCTTGCATAACTTATATTATTCCCCTCAGAGATTAGCTAAATTTGGTCTCACTTCATCATCAACATGTACCCGATGCCAACAAAGAGAAGAGCACTTTGTATCATATATTATGGACCTGCTCTAAAGTAACCTCGTTATGGGCCAGTATTCAGCAAAAAGTGGATCCCTTGTTAGGCTTGGATGACCTTTTTTACCCCAGAAATCTGCCTTTTGTGGGATTATTCTGATATTTCAGTGCTTAATCACAGGTACCATATGGCCCTCATTTCCATGTCTGTTAAAAAACTGGTATTGCGCCACTGGAAGGATAGTGAAGATATTTCATATGTTGAATGGCTCAATGAGCTCTTAGCTAACCTCAGAACAGAGATGGCTATGGCAAGCCTCAGTAACAGGATAAAAAGGTACATGAGGATCTGGGACCCCAGTAGAAAAGGCAGTACCATTCTGGGACAAAAAATGACTACATACATAAATACATATTTAAACTAATAAATAGGGGGGAGACTGGGAAATTATCCTGGCCTCTTATCAACAACACTAGCTTTTCACCAAATCTTAAATTAAATATTCTTACCTTTAATGCTCGATTCATGAACATCTCTAAATATGCTGAATTGGAAATACTTTCTCAGACCCTAGGACTGGCAATAATTGCAATAACAGAAACATGGCATAGTATAGATAAAGACTGGATAGCAGAACTGCCTGGATATAGACACTATTATAAACATAAAGAGAACCCAAAGAAAGGAGGAGGGGTCAGCCTTTATATAAGGAATGACATCCATTCGTATGAAAAGGAAACTGACCCTGAACTGGAAAGTATCTGGGCCTATATCCGACCTACTGGCTCCTACAAACTACTTGTCGGAACTTGCTATAGACCACCATCTTCAGACTTAAATATCACCAGACAGATTACAGAAGAAATACTGCAATTAGCTAACAAGAATACTATATTAATACTGGGGGACTTTAATTTACCAACTATACATTGGAACACCCTCTCTGGAGCTAATCATAATGATGAACAACTTCTTTCTGTAATAATAAATATAGGTCTTAAACAAATTGTAAGGGAACCCACCAGGGGGAAAAAAAACACACTCTTTACCTTGCTATAACTAATTTAGAGACCCCAACATCTGACGTTAAGATCTTACCCCCTATGGGAAATAGTGATCACATGTCCATATTCTGCTCTATGCAATTCCCCCTTCAACCCAAAACTAACAAAATTAAAACAAAACAATATCATAAAGCTAATTTTAACTGCGTCAATCAAGCCCTAGAAAAAATTAACTGGGAACAGGCCCTTCTCCCACTAAATACAAATGAAGCTTGGGACCTCTTAAAAAACAAAATAACTCAACTTGATAAACAATGCATACCTGAGAAATATAAATATAACAATAAAGGAAAATTTCCACAATGGTTTAACAAAAGCATCAAATCATCAATTACTCAAAAAAAGAACCTCTTCTCCAAACTTAAAAAAGCATTACCATCTCAAGTCAATAAAATATTGCCAACTTATAGAGAGACAGTCAAAATGTTAAAAAAACAGATAATTATAGATAAATGTAATCTAGAATTTAAGATTGCTCACACAAAAGACTGTCATAAGGCTCTATATTCATACCTAAATGAAAAAAAGGGTTGTAACAAGTTAATAGGGCCATTAGCTATCAACACACAAACAATTACCATGGATATCGAAACAGCAACTGAACTAAATAATTACTTTTCATCTGTTTTATGCACAAAAATCAGCTCCTCTATCTATTATTGTATCCCCAAAGGTTGAAATAAATATGATCACAGAACAAGATACTCTGTCAGTATTAAACACTTTAAAAAAAACACACCAGTTCTGGTCCAGATGGGATTACGTCAAGGTTTTTAATAGAAACAAAAAACACTATCATTCAACCTCTAAAAATAATTTATAACAAATCTCTGTCTGAATCAATGGTACCAAAAGACTGGCCCTCTGCAATAGTTACACCTATCTTTACAAAAGGTTCTCATTCAAAGACTGAAAACTATCGACCTATCAGTCTAACATCTATACCATGTAAATTAAGGGAAAAACTTATCAAACATAAACTCAAAAATGAAATGATAACTTTAAATATTAATGATATGTACCAACATGGGTTTAAACAAGGTTTTTCATGTGTTACAAACTTGATTTCCTTCTATGAATACATTAATTATAACTTGGACTGCAATATACCTATAGACATTATTCTGCTGGACTACAGCAAGGCATTTGATAAAGTTTCCCACTCAATACTGATTGACAAACTTAGCAACATGGGGTTCTCTCCCATACTGGTTTCTTGGATAAACCACTGGTTGGATGAGAGAATACAGAGAGTTAGGGTAAACGATGAAATGTCTGGTGTAAGAAGAGTGATCAGTGGGGTCCCCCAGGGCTCGGTGCTCGGGTCAACCTTGTTCAATCTGTTCATAAGTGACATGCATGTATCTGCTAGCAATATAATGATTAAATTTGCAGACAACCCAAAACTTGGGGGAAAGGCTATAAAATACAATAATATATCTGGACTACAAGTTGACTTATCACTTGTAGAACAATGGGCACCTACAAATGAGTGTATTTCAACATTTCTAAATGTGCAGTACTACATCTGGGAAAAAATAATCCAGCTCATACATATTACTTGAATAACACCATCACTAGAACCTCTACAGTAGAAAAAGACCTGGGAATATTTGTGAATAATAAACTATCCTCAACTACCCACTGTACCAAGACAGCAAACCAAACTAATGCTATACTCCGTAGAATAAGTAAAACATTTGTATCTAGATCAGAACAATGTCTCCTCACCCTTTACAGATCCCACATTAGGCCACTCCTAGATTATGGCTCTCCTTTTTGGAGCCCTTATTTGATCTTGGATATCAACAGGATCAAAAATATTCAGCGCAGAGCCACTAAACTCATTCCACACTTAATCAAACCTCGACTATAGCACTATATTAGTTAAGACTGGATTACGCACTTTGTTGCAGAGAAGACTTGCTACAATTATTTAAAATACTAGGCAGTCAGGAACAGATGCAGATCTGTGGTATTAAATTTTCCACCAGAAAAACCACTGCCAGATTACATAATAGACAACTGGAAATTATGAGAGTGAAGACCAACAAACGAATCAGCTATTTTACTATAAGGACACCAAGAATCTGGAATAAGCTACCACAGGATTTGGTTGACTCGCCTAACATCTTTACATTTAAGAATAAATTAGATAAATGGATGTCTGGGTAGGGACTCAGTAAATTATCCACGTATATGGAGGACAATCGTGATGGGCGTTTAGCCTTCTTTTGTCCTAAACACCAAAGTACCCTTACGCACCCTCTGTTCCTTATAACTGTATTATGCTGGTCCCTAGTCAATTTTTGTAAACTCAAAGGTTGCATGTCTGTGTTGGGAGGGGAGGGCTAAGGGTGGGGAGAATGGGTCGGTCATGTTGTCAAATACTTTTTTGGTGTATATTGTACCTGGTGGATCTGTTCTTTATATTATAAAAGTTCAATAAAATTTGAATTGAAAAACAAAGATATTGACATATCCCTGGTGTCCAGTGGTCACCTCACCCCCTGATCAGTGATCTGATGCCTGCAAATACTATTACCAAGACCCCTAAAATGCTATTACCAGAGACATTTGCACAGAACTTGCAACCTACTGCAGAACATCATCAGTGCTGCAGAATTCATTATTCTTGGTGATTATGTAAGCATTAAGACATGATGGGGTGTGCATTAAACAGTTCTAACACATGGCCAGGGATGTAGTAATGCATGAGGCCATAGGCTGAGTGTCTTCTGCCCTGGACGTGCATTAGAACTGTCTAATGCACACCTTGCCATGTTTTATTACAGTTATAAAATGGGTTTCCTTTTTTAATATGTCTTTATTTAGCTGGCCTGGTGACACTGAGGGCTTAAGTGCTGGACGTCTTACCTCACACCACACCAATGACCCGTGTACGGGAATGAGCATGGGTCGACGGGGGTTGGAAGGGTTGGAGAAGGATGAAGCGTCCTCGGACAGCTTTCCTTCTCCAGGTTGGGGGGTCTTCCTGTTGTCAGTGTTTGCCTGGCCACTAGCTGTGGTTGGGAACTGGCACACCATCACTGAATCTACTTGCTGAGGGAGAGGAGCTGCCATTGGATGTGCTGTGGGTGGACACACTTGCAATACATCCCCCAATGGCATTACATGCTCCACTGCCTGAGGGAGAAAAACTGAAAAAGCTGGCAACCTGACCACTTGGCTTGATGGAAATATAGAAGTTGACAGCAGATGAGGACCGCAAGGCCCATCCAGTCTGCCCATTTCTTTTTCTACCTTATAAATGCACCATAAACCTTTGCTCAGTCAATGGCCTATCTATTCATACTCATCTGTATTGCTCCCTTATGCCTATCCCATGCCTGTTTGAAGCCCTGCACTGTATTCATATCCACCACTCCCTGAAGTAGGCCGTTCCATGCATCCACCACCCTTTCTGTGAAAAAGAACTTCCTCACATTACCCCTTAATTGGCCTCCCTCTAATCTCATGCTGTGTCTTCTTGTCCTATTTTTCTTATATTGAAACATGTTAGACTCTTTCACCTTGTTAATGCCCTTAAGGTGTTTGAATGTTTCGATCATATCGCCTCTCACTCTTCTTTGCTCTAGGGTATACATATTGAGCTCCGTTAATCTGTCCTCATATGTTTTCTGATGCAGTCCCTGCACCATTCTGGTTGCCCTTCTCTGGACTGCCTTAATTTGGTTAATGTCCTTGTGAAGGTGTGGCCTCCAGTATTGCACACAGTACTCCAGATGGGGGGCCTAACCAGTGTCTTGTAAAGAGGGATTATTACATCCCTCTTCCAACTTGTGATACCCTTACTAATACACCCCAACATCCCCCTAGCCTTACCTACTGCTTCAGTGGTCTGCTTGGATGATTTCAGGTCATCGGTGATGATGATGCCAAGTCTCTTTCTTCCCTTGTGACTGCCAACAACTCTCCTCTCAGCCTATAGGTGGCTTCAGTGTTTCTCTTCCATATGTGCAAGATCTTGCACTTCTTTACATTAAGCCCCAGTTGCCACTCTTCTGACCATTTTGTTAGTTTATCCAGATCTCTTCTCATTCTGCCCTCCCCATTTGGATCATCTGCTCTGTTGCAGATCTTGGTGTCATCTGCAAACAGACAAATCTTACCCTCCAGTCCATCTGCAATGTCACTGATGAAGATATTGAAGAGGACTGGTCCCAGGACTGATCCCTGATCTACCCCACTTGTGACTTGCATCTCTTTTGACTGTATACCATATACCACCACTCTGTTTTCTGCCCGTCAACCAGTTTGCCACCCAGTTGGCCAACTTCTGACCCACCCTGAGCCTACCCAGCCTATTAATCAATCTTCTATGTGGAACAGTATTGAATGCTTTGCTGAAGTCAAGTTAGGTGACATCAGCTGCTCCCCTTGGTCCACCACTCTGATTACCCAGTCAAAGAAATCTATGAGATTAGTTTGACAGGACCTTCCTTTTGTAAACACATGCTGTCTTGGATCCTGTGCTCCTATGGATTCCAGGTGTTGCACTATCCTTTCCTTAAAGAGTGTCTCCATAATCTTGCCCACTACTGAGTTAAGACTGACTGGTCTGTAGTTCCTTGCCTCCTCCCTGCTACCATTCTTGTGGAGCGGGATCAAATGAGCCCTTCTTCCATCTTCTGGGACCTCTCCTGTGCTCAGAGACTCACTAAGAAGTTTTGATAATGGCTCTGCTAGTTCTACCTTTTGCTCCTTTAGTAATCCTGGGATGTATGCCATCAGGTCCCATTGCCTTGTCCACCCTGAGCTTATCAAGCTCTTATAGAACCCTTTCTTTTGTGAAGGGACTAGTGCACACCTCCTTCCCCCCCCACCGTGTCCATGGTGCTGAGCTGTGAGCCCTGCCCTTGATGGCCATTGGTACGATCTCTGTCTCCGATGCATCACAAGAACCTGATCTGGACAAGGTGGGGAGTTGGGTGCTCCCCGCCATCCCACTGTTGGGGGTAAGTCACAGGAGTTAGAGGGTGAGGTCTCTGGGAGTATGGCAGATATGGACAGCAGCTGGAGTCCCACAAGGATACCGAGACAAGGGAGCAGATCAAGTATGGCCAGGGTGAAAAAGCATAACGAAAATAAAATGTCAATAAAATGTATTTTTATTTTATTTATTTATTACTTTGAGTTTTGGTGACTGGGTAAGTCCACTGAAACATTACAGTCCCTTTTTCAGGGTCAACCCAGGTAACAAAAAGCAGATGTGGCACAGTGCAACAAAACAGAGAAACCAAGATAACAGTTGACAACTAGAGATGCAGTGAAATAGCATTTCGCTTGCAAAATTACCATAAAATCGGCAATTTCACCGAGCAAAATATTTTGCAAAACTGTGCGTGCCCTTTACCACCACTGCCTCCGTTGCCATCGGCCACACCCATAAGTTAAACCCTCCCCTACACACACACACACACACACACACACACACACACACACACACACACACACACACACACACACACACACAAGTTGCCTGCACCCCTGCTTGCTTTATTTAAAAAAAATCATCTTCCTCCACTCCCTGGTGTCTAGTTGTTCCCCAGTCATCACAGGCCATAAACATTAATAAACACCCTCCAAAGTTACCCTGCCACCTCCATCGTTTGTTTTTTAAACAAAACATATATCCTTCACTCCTGGTGTCTGGTGCTCCCCTGCCATCACTGGCCATAAACATTAATAAGCACTCCCCCCCCCCCCAAAGTTACCCTGCAGCCTCCGTTTGTTTTAGTTATCGACCTATTTCACTATTAAACTGTGATATCAAAATCCTTGCGAAAATATTAGCTAAAAGAATAGAAAAGGTCTGGTCTTGTTTTCGGGCCCCAGAGCAAGTGGGTTTTGTCTCAGGTAGATCGTCTTCAGATCACCTATGCAAACTCTCATATTTTTCAGGCAGCAAAATCTTCCTCCTTGTCAATGGCATTAATCTCGCTCGACTTAGAGAAGCCTTTGACAGGGTGGACTGGGGCTTTTTGTGGTAGACCCTGCAGAAAATGGGGTTTGCCTCAGACTATTCAATGGATCCAGGCCCTGTATTCTTCCCCATCTGCTAGAATTCATTGTAACGGAGTTCATTCTTCCCTCTTCTCTCTTCATACCGGCACCCGCCAGGGGTGTTCACTCTCTCCTTTCCTCTTCTCCCTATATCTGGAGCCATTAATTAGACATCTAAAATCTTCTCCTATTGTCACTGGTGTCCCCATTGGTAACCTTGCCCCGCAGCTCTCGATCTATGCTGATGATATCCCCCTACATCTCTCAAATCCCGCTTCTTCTGTAACAGAAGCTCTGGGAATAATTGATACTTTTGGCAAGTATTTGAACTACAAGCTAAATCTAAATAAGACTGAAATTCATCCCCTTAACCATCTAACACACATCCAATCCTTCATGCAATTTGGCATGAAGTGGTCCCTTAGGTACGTGAAATACTTGAGTATTTTTATCACCTCCAACCCTTCTCCAACACGCAAGCTTAATCTCGAAGACCTATGGAGTACTATCCAGCAAGATTTCTCATGCTGAAAAAGTCTCCCACTTTCGCTCTGGGGCCAGATTAATATTATTAAGATGAATGTCCTTCCTAGGCTCTTCTACCCTCTCAATATGCTTAATACCTGGTTGCCCTTGTCTTTCTTCAAGTGTATTCATGCTGATATTACCTCATTTATCTGGCTAGATGATCTTATCTTAAATTAAGCCTGGATAAGGAGTTCGGAGGGTTGCGTCTGCCCATCTTCTTGCTCTATTATTGGGCCAGCCACCTTTGCAAATGTGGGAAATGGCTGTCTATATCCCAAATTCAACTACAACAAGAATTACACCCCCATTTGGCTAAAAATTGAATTTTACCCACAAGCTGAACCCTGCTGCAATCATCTTCTCCCCTGTAAAAGCTCTGCTAAAGCTTTTTAATTCTTCCTCAATTGGAGTATCGCTTAAAGTTCTTTCACAACTGTATGGTCACCTTAAGATGTATCCTATTAGAGAATTCTTTTAACCCATCCTCTCCAATCTAAATATCAAAATAGGGGGACATCCACTTCCTATGACCTGACTTCTGATACCCCAAGAGTTTAAAGTCTCAGATTTCTACTCTCATAATTCTAACCTGTTCTCTCAAGAGATACTAACTAAAGTTGTGCTGACATCAGTTTATATTTTTTAGGTCTTGGTCAAAATGTTTGAGCTGCAGCCACAACCTCCCCTATTCGGTGATTTCTTGCAGCATATCTGTGGTCCAGCCTCCAAACCTCATGGTGTCTGTTTATTGTAAAAGTATCTGCTCATTAGTCCCCAACTCCCCTCACCAGTGGGCTCTAAGGTGTGGGATGCTCTCTTGCCTAATGTGGAAATCAACCAGACCCAACTCTGGAAGGATCTATATACCTGTATCTCCCAGGACTGGCTCAGGCTGATTCAATACTGCATTTTAAACAACATGTATTATACCCCAGTTAAATTAGCTAAATTGGGGCGCCTTCCCTCTGCCATATGTTCTAGATGTGGTAAGGAAGATGGCTCCCTCCTACACATCTTCTGGTCTTGTGAGAAGGTATCCCCCCATGAAAACAAATTGAAATTAAGTTGGACCCACTTTTAAGCCTTCAGGGCCTATTTTCCCCTGCTATCTGTATCATTAGGGACTTTTCTCAGATCCAAGTAAAAGAGAAAAGGTATCACATGGTTCTTATCTCCCTAGCAGTTAAAAAAACTTGAGCTTAGGCACTGGATGGATCAGGTACCCATTACCTACTCGGAGTGACTGCATGAGATATCCTTTGCCCTCCGTGCGGAACAGTTGATTGCCAGTGTCCTCCATTGTAAATCCTCATTTACCAAAAAATGGGGGAAATTGTATGCCCTTTACCTATCCTGATCTCCTTTTGCCAGCTGTCCTGGGCACTTCCACAATACTTGATAGATCGCATCCAATCTGTAGTAAGCTTAATCTTTACAGCTGCATGTACTTTCATGTTAATAGTTGCACCTCACTTGGGGAGGGTGGGGGACAGGGGAGGTGGGAGAGGTAGTAGGGAAGTGGTTTTATTTTCTCCTGTTCAGTACATCTGTTTATTTGTGTAAGGCCTTGTTGGTTATTGTATCATTGTTGCAAACTCAATAACATTTCTTTAATTAAAATAAAAAAATTTATATATATATATATATATATATATATATATATATATATATATATATATATATATATATATATATATATATATATATATATATATATATATATATATATATATATATATATATATATATATATATATATGTATACATATACACACACACACACACACACCTTCACTCCTGGGGTCTTGTGGACCCCCATATCAGTATATAGCATGTAGTCGCTCATTCATTTAAGTGCTCAATGACGCTCAGTTGGGCTGCTGGCCATGGAGGTGATTGGAGGGATGCGTCAGTGGCCTGATCAGGCTACTGGGGGAGAGCTGGGTGCTAGTGCTACTGGTGGGTGGGAGGTGGGGGTACACTAGACACCAGAGAATGAAGGGTATATTTTTTAAAAACAAACAATGGAGGCAGCAGGCTAACTTTGGGGTGGGGGTGCTTATTAATGTTTACAGCTGGGGGGACCACTAGACACCAGGGAGTGGAGAGTGTATATTAAAACCAAAAAAAAAAAAACAAAAAAAAAACAACAGAGGCAGCAGAGTAACTTTGGGGGTGCTTATTAATGATTACTGCCAGGGATGACCGGGGGGAGCTACTAGACACCAGGGAGAAGTATGAACACAATTTCACTGTGGAAGGCAAAATTTCTCCCACAGGTGGTGAAATTTCACCGCGGGTGGTGAAATTTCACCTGTGGGTTCAACATTTTTCCGCAAGTGAAATTTTGCCGGCCTGGGGGCAAAATTTCACTCACAACCGCAGGCGAAATTTCACATTTCACCAGCAAAATATTTCGCGTAATGCATTAATTATGTGAAATATTTCGCTTGGTGAAATATTCCAATTTTGCACAACACTATTGACAACATAACAAAAAGTATTAAAATATTGTACAACAATATGGCAGAACATGGAGAAGGTATATACAATTCAACTTAAATAAACATGAATGCATATCAAACAGGCATTTGCCAATGCCGAATGTTGTCTTGCTGGCATTGGCATTGGTAGTGCAGGAGTTAAGAGAGATGCATAATAGGAATGGCAGTGAAGTAGTGAACTGATGCCAACCCCATCTCCACCCTTCAGAGACTGACAGGCATTGCAGTGCTTCTTTGGGTCATCGGCCATAACGCTCACACCATTTCACCTCACCCAGCCCAGCAGACGCCGACAAATGTTGCGGTATACATTGTGGTCTTTGGGCCTTACACTCACTCCATTTCATAAGGAAATACACCAAGATGGGTGCAGTATAGGAGAATGGGGTGAGCTTTGGGGCAGAAGACTCCAAGACACACTTCAATGCCTGTCACTGGCTGCAGGGTGGGGGTGGAATGGTGTCAGCATTACAGCCGACAATCCCAAGTCACACCCCTGACACCTGTCAATCTCTACAGGGTGGGGCATTATGGTTTGGAAAACTAATGCTCGGGTGTTTGTTGGTATTTTTACTGCATATTTTCAACCTGGTCTTTTTGTGACCCCACCTCATGAACAGTGGCACCATCAGTTTGTTAGCTGAAAGGTGATTTTGCACAGCGACTGCGCCATTTGATGCCACAGGTGCAAAAACACATTTTGAGCAGGATGTGAAAAATGACAGCTGTACTCTTCATGAGGAGGTGCAAAAAATGGCAATGTTGAAAATCTGGAGTGAAAATATGAAAAATTGGTGAAATCCACAAGTGTGCGTAGAAACTGGGCAATGCACACCCATAACGCAATTATTTGTGGAATTATTTTAACCATAGGCATTTTGGGACCTCCACTCATGAACAATGTCACTGTGATTTTGTTACTCTGTCCCGAACATTAATTTCCCACAGCGACCGTGCCATTGTGCACCATATGTGTGAAAACACATTTTCAGCAGGATGCAAAACATTACAGCTGTACTGTTCATAAGGAGGTGTGAAAAAAATGAATGTTAAAAATCTAGAGTGAAACTATTAAAAATTGTCGGAGTTACGAGTGTGCATGTAAACTGCGCAATGCATGCTTGTAGCACAGTCATTTTTTTATTTTTTCACCAAATTTGGAACATAGGCTTTTTGGGACCCCACCTCATGAACAGTGGTACTGTTATTTTGTTAATCTGTCCTGAAAGGTGATTTTGCGCAGTGACCATGAAATGATCTTTCAGGACCAAATAATGAGATGGCACTACATGTGTTCATGAGGTGGGGTCCCAAAAATCCCATGTTGAAAACCTGGAGCACTGGCCAGCACACCGGCACAGTGGTTGGATTTCCGCTTGCAACACCAGCGACCCGAGTTTGGGAACAAGCTAGAGATGCTGGAGGGCCGGCCTGGGGGAGACAGCTTGAGCATCCCATGACTGCTCGTTGTCTTCAGGGAAGGAGGGAGAACTGCGACCCGGTGTTGGGCGACCGCTGGTGGAGACCAGGGGTAGCGCAACATGTCGGGTCATTGCTGGGAGGTGCGTGGCAGACGTCAGCTCTTGCCTTGACATCCGGACATCACGCATCACTAGGAAAATCAGGAAAATCTCTCACTGACCACCAGATGATGGCCCTCTGTTCCCTGAGTGCCTACAGTGCCTTCCCAGGGCATCCTGTTCCTCGGCAGCATCCCGGGCCCTAGAGGTATGTGCTGGGGTCCTTCTCCCCTCCAAGGTGCCTTCCCCCTCGAAGGAGGGGGACCCACCCAGCGAAGGGATATGCCTGGATATCCTGGGATCAGCTGCAATACGAGGTCCAGAAGAGGGCTGGGTAAGGACAGTGGGGCGAAGGGGGGCATGTAGGAGCATGAAGGAGTGGGGGCCAGCGAGCACGGGTGCGGGGGAAAAAAAAAAAAGAAGAAAGAAAATCTAGAGCCAAAATTCAAAACAGTGGCTGAGATATCCACCTAAGTTGCCCTCTTCCCCCCCCCACCAATTATGCCATAATACAGCTTACCAGCATTTCTTCAGTTCACGTTCGGCTTTGAAGAGTGCAGACATGTTCCCGCTCCACCGAAGATCGCTGTGCCAACCCACCAGAGGTAAGTATGGGGGGTGTGTGGGAAGATGGGTTGTGCAGAGGGTGGGTGCAGTTTGGGGAAGGGGGTGCCACTGACAATGGACCGTTTTCTTTTTTTCATGAAGAAGGAAAAAAAAAAAAAAGAACACTGCCCCATGGGATGATTTTCTCTCTTTACAGGTTAAATATAACAAATGTTGGGCACACTGAGGTGGGCTCCTTGAGTGCTCCATAATGTTCAGGGGGGGTGAAGTTGGGCCACACAATGGGGGTGGGGGCAGGAACATGCCAACATGGTCGGCTTTCTGTTAAATGGAGGCACACTGGAGTGGACTCCCAGTGTGTCACACAATCTGTGTGTGTGTGGAGGGGTGACAGACATGCCTACAGGTGGATTGGGCACCCCTGAAGTTGGCTTTGTTTTGGTATTGTGCAGCGGATGGCAGCAGCCACAATGTTTATGTAACCCCAAGGGGCGCTATCCTTAGGGCTACTACCCCTGCCTGCCTCAACTGGGACAGGATGAGGGGCCCAGATCCGTTGACGGGTGCCTCCACCCAGAGGTCAGGGTCAAGACAGTCAAGACTGACTCGGTCACAGCCCTCTGGATCACTGCAACCCCTCTTTTGGTCCGCTAGTGGCTCACACGAAGTAATGACAATACTTGTCCCCGGTGCACTTACCCCCTGGCCCGTATCTCTCCACTCACTCTGGGGACTCCCTGGAAAGTAAGGTACAGTTATTACACTTTCACTGCACAGTATATCCTCAGTAAAACACAATACAGCCAGGGTATAGTTGCAAAACAAAACAATCTGATTTATTTAAGGGAGAAATAACAAGGACTGGGGGAATCAACGTAATTGGCTTATCACTGTACTTATCTATCTAGAGCTCTGTGCACAGGCCTAAACCTAGTAATTACTGTCCCTGGGTACCCAAGCCCTAATGGCTAGTCCCTCGTGGCAGCTGGTTGGGGCCCTGACACAAATGAACCTTACTGTCCCGAACAGATCAGAATGAGCAGGAGGATCGCTAAGTGCAGGCAGCAGTATACTGAAATGATTTGGGTTGTCTTGCCCACTTGTCTGAAAGATTACCAGGGAGCTACCCTGACCCAGTACTCACACATCCAGCAGATAACCACTCCTTCACCACTCGCAGGGCTGAGCCTGAGCTTTGAAAACCTCCTCACACATTTATATGGCAACCAACAGAGGGGTACCATACCAGGCAGCTGCTTCCAAGACCCACATGAACTCACAGCAGATTCAGGTGCGACAATGGCAGCTTCAACTTTCTGATGGACCGAGCGCGATTCAGCAGATTCTCCAGTCCTCCACAGGTCGAGCCTGGTAGGTAGCTGTGCTGGCACACAGCCTCCTCTGACCGCCCACCAATGGATTTGGTCCGCTTAGCATGGGCAATTCGAAACGGCCGACTCAGGTCTTTAACGCACTTCCCGCGCGAGCACTCAATGGCGCAGAAGCTCAGAGCTCCTCTCTCCTTCTCAGGCACAACGCATCTGCCCCCTTACAGCCTGGGGCGCTCCTTTCAGTTTGGGGATACCCGATGCCATTGGTTGGCAACACCTGCCAGTCATTTACTCCTGCTCTCAGTGGTGCGAAAAACGCCATAGCCCATAATGCCTTTCCCAAATTACAAGCAGTGTCTCTATTGGTCAAATGGCTCTACAGAGTCCCGAGGTACTTATTGGTCCAATTCAGCAGTTCTGGACCAAAATGGAGGAGATAGTCGGAACAGTCTTTACTGCAAAGAAGGCAGGTTAGAACAAACACGTTACCAGTAGTACTCTACGCTATTATTAATAACCAGTCGCATCTTTTCAGAGCGCTTCCTCTGCAACCTAGCGATGGCAGAATAGGAGAAACACTCAGCAGCCCCAGGTGGGACTCGGGCATACAACCACACAGCCCTCCTTTGTTTAGCTAAAATTGACTGCGAACAAGCAGCCCTTAAAGAGACAGTATACGGAGGCTTTAAAGGCGTTCACTGACTACCCATTTAAAACATCTTAAACGCCGAACACCAGCCATGCATGGAGCATTTAAACGAGCTCCAGGGAAGCTTTTATGAACCCCCATTTGTAGGGGGGTTACACACTTCCTTGCCTGAAAAGAACTTGGCGTCCGCGTCAAGTAGTTACCCTTAACTCACTTTAAGGCAAATAGCTTAATTAACACTATATCACACTTTGCATTACATACATGAACATTATATTTACAGTGTACTATGGTTTATACAGCATTACACACACACACATAACCTTTTATTCCCCTGTTAGCTCAAGTCATTAGTTCCTGTCCATGACACCTGGGCAGGGGGGACCCCTCCCTATCAGCTACTGGTGGGTTACCTTCAGCAGGTGCACCACTCTCGAAAGGCAATACTAACAGACTATAGTTTTCCACTAAGGCTAGCTTAGGCAAGGAGCTCGGGGACACATACACCCCTTTGTGGACCACATGTAGAGGCAAGTCCACAGGCTGACCCAGAGACTCATAGCTCAATTTTACCACCGGCCGTATTTCTCAGCTGGAGCGTCTAGGGGTCTCAGAAAACCCTGCCACAGATTCCGACCCCATTTCAGCCTCATTGAGACTAGCCAGGGAAGCCTCCACAGGGGAATGGGACCCAGTGCTTATAGTACCTTCAGGGACATGACCCTCTATATCAGGACCCACACTACTTGGCTCAGCTGAGGATTGTTTGGGCACTAGTAAGGAACCATCAGGGCATTCAAAATATTCTTCAGGTTCTGGTATATCACTGGCTGGTTCCCCCATATCACTTTCTTCTTCTGAAAAGTCAGATAGTTCAGCCAGGCTCAAGGACCCCACCCCTTGGGCTTTACTGCTACCCAGCTCATCTTCTGGAAGCATTGGATCCTGAGACAAAGCAGAGGGCTCAAACAGTCCAGAAGGCCCAACCTCATCTCCAGAGTTAACAAGGGGATTTCCCCGAAACAATTGGCTCAGTTTGTAAGAGGGATAGTATTCAATATCATTTTCGTTGTCTTCAGACACAGATTGGTGATCATCTCCATCGGTTGGATTTGGACAAGGCCCTCTTAGTTGGCTTGCTGAAGAATCAATTGGTTTGGTTCTTTTCCTGGCAGCAGATCTAGTCATAGGCCGGGAGGGGGAGGCATTTAGAGGTCCAGCTTCAATCAGAATTTGCCCGATTGGCAGCAGATGATTCCGGTGTATAGTTTTCACATCTTTGGAATTGTTTTCAGGCCGCACTTTGTATACAGGCAAATCTGCCAGTTGTCCCACAACAATGTGAGGGAGGTGATGCCATCGGTCAGCAATTTTATGTTTTCCACGCAGTCCCAGATTTCTCAGTAACACTCTATCCCCTTCCCTCAGTTCCATGGTCTTCACTTTCTTGTCATACTTCTCCTTATTGGCCAGGTTTCATTTAGCAGCCAAGGTCTGGGCCAACTGATAAGCATGGTTTAACTGGGCCTTCAGCATCTGTACGTATTGTAGATGATTTTCTGCTTGCACCCCATCAGGGGAAACTCCAAAACACACATCCACGGGCAATCTAGGCTCTCTCCCAAACATCAGTAGGTACAGTAAAAATCCAGCGGCATCACTTTTGGTGCAGTTATAAGCATGAACCAGGGTGCTAATCTGCTGGCTCCATCTCAGCTTGTCTTTGGGGTGCAGTGTGCCCAACATATCAAGCAATGTGCGGTTAAACCTTTCAGGCTGGGGATCTCCCTGAGGGAGGTAGGGGTTGGTTCTTTACTTTCTCACTCCCCACAAAGACAGCATCTCTAATCAGGCAGCTCTCAAAGTCCCTCCCCTGGTTGGAATGGATCCGCTGGGGGGCCCATAGTGGACAAAAAAGTTTTCAACAAGTATTTTAGCCACCGTGGTTGATTTCTGATCTTTAGTAGGGAAAGCCTGTGCATACTGGGTAAAATGATCAGTGACCACCAATACGTTACTGATATTTTTCAGATCTGGTTCTTGACTCAAGAAATCAATGCAGACCAGTTCCATAGGGGTACTAGTGGTAATACTGACCATGGGAGCAGCTCTCTGGGGTAAGGCTTTTCTTTGCAAACAACGGCTACTGGTCTTGACATAATGCTCTACATCCGTACTCATTTTTGGCCAGTAAAAATCGGGTCCATACCAGATCAAGCGTTTGGTCTATGCCAAGATGCCCCATATGATTATGCAAGGACCTCAAGACCAGTTCCCTAAATTCCGAGGGCAGCACCAGCTGTTGTTTGATGACCCGGTCCTCCTTATTCACAGTAGCTCTGTATAGTAGTTGGTTAATCAGCCTTAATTTGGGCCTTTCTTTGTATAACAAGGCAGTTCTCAAGTCGGTGGAGCACAACTTGGACACGTCCCGCCCAGCCTGCAAAGCTTCCACAACCATTTTTATCATAGAGTCTCAGGATTGAGCCCATTGAAGACTAATATTGTTAAATTGGGGCAGTGAACTGGTGTCCAGTGCAGAAAAATGACAGTAGGCAGCAGGTATGCAGTTCTCGGATGGCCCCAAGCAATCCACTATACAGTCCACAGCATCAGGAGACACCTGTTCCTCCTTGTCAAATTTCTGGCAAAGGGCTCTTATGTCAGGCTCCAGCAGCCTGACCCAATCGGATGGTGGCATAGGTCTCTGAGAGAGGGAATCCGCATCTATATGGTTTAGACCTGCTCTGTACTCAACACCATAGTCATAGGTGGCCAAGGCAGAGATCCACCTGTGGCCAGTGGCATCCAACTTGGCTGAGGTCTGTACATAAGTCAGAGGATTGTTATCAGTCTTTACCAATATCTTAGCACCATACAAATAGTCATGAAACTGATCAACAATGGCCCACTTCAGGGTCAGGAACTCTAGTTTGTGCACTGGATAATTTTTCGCTGAGGGGGCCAGACTTTGGCTTGCTAAGGCTACAGGTCTCAGGCCATTCAAGTGCTCCTGATATAACACAGCCCCCAATCCTTGTAAACTGGCATCCATATGGAGAATGTATGGCTTGGCCGGGTCAGCATAGGCCAACACCGGGGCATGGGTAAGTTGATATATGATGTCATAGAAAGCTTTCTCACACTCAGCAGTCCAACGATCCCCAAACACATCATTCGGCCGGAAATACTTTTTCTCCATCTCAGAGCGCACAACCTTCTTATACTTTCTGTATTTAGGAGGGTACCCCTGAGAGGGGTTGAGGAGGGGGCAAATCACCAGAGAATAATCCTTAACAAAACCGCCTATAATATCCACAAAACCCCAGAAACCATTGCAGCTCTTTCAGATTCTTCGGCTGAGGCCAAGTAGTCAAAGCCTCCACTTTGCTAGGGTCAGTCTCTATGCCCTCAGTGGACACTATGTGGCCCACATATTTCACAGAAGTCTGGAAGAATTGACACTTGTCTATGGACAACTTGAGGCTGAAATCCTCCAACTGGTCCAGGACCTTGAATAATCATTGCTCGTGTTCTTTCAATAAGCAGCCAAACACTATGACATCATCTAGGTAGACCAAACACTCGAGCAAATTCATGTCCCCCACGCCCGTTCCATCAGGCGCTGAAAAGTGGCTGGGGCACCTGAAATCCCTTGAGGCATCCAAATAAACTCATAGAACCCTAGGGGGCAAATGAATGCAGTCTTCTCCCGGTCTTGTGGGGCCATCGAGATCTGATAGTACCCACTGCAAAGGTCCAACACAGAGAACCACTTACTACCATTTAAACAATCCAAGGAGTCCTGTATGCGCGGCATGGTGTACTGGTCTGGGATGGTCCGCCGATTCAAGGTGCGATAGTCTATGCACATCTGAATTGCCCCATTCTTTTTCCTCACTACTACAATGGGGGAGGCATAGGGGCTCCTGGACTCTTGTATTACACCAGCAGCCAACATCTCTTGCAGATGCCACCTCACGTCATCTATATCAGCCGGGGCCAGGTGCCGAGATCTCTCTCGGAAAGGCCTTTCATCATGCAGCCTAATGTGATGCTCAGCCCCATGCACACATCCCACATCCCATTCTTTCAGGGAGAAAACCTGGTCCCTCTTGGCAAGCCTCTCACTGATCCTCTGTTTCCATTCAGCCAGCAGCGGGGAGTGACCAAAATCAAACAAGTCAGAAGTAACTGTCAGCTGCCCTGGAACCCTTACTATTTGGCAGCAGTGCAGTATCCGCACAATGCACACTTGCCAACGTGCACCCTCTTCTTATTTGAAGCTCCTTGTCGGACACATTATGCACTTGAACCATCACCCTCTTGACATAAGCATGAGCCCTAGCCGGCAAGATACTGGGCTTGACCAACAGTCCCTCAGGTAATCTTCCCTCCACAGGTGCATCCAACATCAACTTATTCTTAACATCTGTTCTTAGTCGTACTTCTCCATGCAGGACACATTGGGCATTCAGGGCAAGTATCACTGGAGCAGGGTCCTTTTTCCACACTACACCCACCAGACCCTCAGGTTCCTCCCGACTACCCTTCTCCTGAGTTGCAACTGCCTTTTGGATCACAGCGGGTATGCTTAAAGCTCGCCCGGTCTGGAATGCTTGTTTTTCTGAACACAATTGGGCCAATCGTCCAAACATATGAGCATTCGTCCCAATCAACAAGGGCACTCCATCATACAGTCCAGTGGGTGGACAAACTTAAGCTAAGGTTTCCACCTGCTCATCCATTCCAGCCACAGGTGCAGATACTGACAACCAGATCTGGATATACCCCAAATAGGGATAAGCCTTGTTGCTCAATCCCCACACATGTAGGTCATCCAAGGGTTGTAGGGGCATCTCAGGTAAGTGTGTCTGATACCAGTCCTGAAACATGATGGTTACCTGAGAGCCACTGTCTAATACAGCTCGGGTGGGAATCCCATTTACTCACACTGGGGTCTCCATTGAGGGCCCGACCACATCAGACCATTCGGGGGGCACAGCAGTGACAGTGGGTTGAGCATGGGCCCGGTCACAAAGCTTTTCCTGGGGGCTGAGTGTGGCCTCATGGCCAAGTGATCAGTCTGCTGTTGACTTTCCTTAAATTCTCCGGCATCTGGCACTCAGGCTAAAAATGCCCATCCTCCCCACAATGGTAACAGAACTTGGTGTCCCGGGAATCTCTATTGGGTGGTGGACACCTTATCTGTTGGGGACCCTGAGGGGGAAGAGGGGGCTCCCCTGGACCAGGGTTCTGGTTTCTGGATAGCTCAGGCTCCCCTGACCTAACAGGGTACATGGTAGATTGCTTCAAGTCCCTCACCAGTTCCCGCAAATTTCTGACCTCGGCCCTCAACTCACTCTCTACATGGGGGTTGGAGGGAATAGCTCGCACTCCCACATCACCCAGAAAATCTGGAGACCCATTAGCCCCTCCAGACAGGTGGGTCTCTTCGGGGGTGCTAGGCTCAGGGGTCACACCAGGGTTCACTGCCCTCTTCATCGGTCTCCACCTCTCTAATTTCCCTCATCAGCTGACAATATTCTGGCGGGGTAGCCAGTAGATCATGTAACTTAAGTTTTAACAGTATTACACTAGAGAATCTAGCAGATTTTAAAACATGTTCCAACCTGACCTGATTCAGGGCCGTGGCTGTGATTCCCCCATTTCTATAGGCCTTTTGCAAAGCCCGTTCCACCCTAGTGACAAAGACTGAGAGCTTCTCATTTTTCCACTGCTTGGCAGACCTGAATTTCCATAAGAGATCTTCCCCAGTCTTTGTGCACCCAAACACCCCCTCTAAAGCAGTAAGGTACTCTGCGGCAGTGGCTTCCGGGTTGGTGGCCCGCAAAAACTTAATGGCTTCTAAAGCAGGACCCCGCAGACTCTCCATCAATCTCTTCCTCTTCTCCCCCTCAGAGCATTGCCACTCCTGAACTAAGGGGGTGGCATAGTCCATCCAAGCTTCCAGGTCATCCTCCCCGGTAGGCACAGGCACCGTGCCAGAAAAAAGTTTCAGTCTACAGTAGGAATTGAGCTGCATAGGAGGGACTACTAGGGGTGGTGGAGCCAAGGTTACAGGGGTACAGGGGGAGGTACCCGGGGAAACCTGAGGGGTAGCATCACTAGACAAATCCAATGCTTGCAGCAGTTCCTGGGTAGTCCTCCCCTCCACAGCCAGCAATTTAAGCAGTTTATCTTTAAAACTATTCGTCTGGGGAGACCCCCCCCAAGAGTGGTTGACCCACTCCGAATATGAACTAGCCTCCATCCCTGTGAAGCACCCTCTGGGTAAATCGCTGCAGGTACCTTCTTGGGGTCGATGGCCACACTGCACAAGAGTAACACCTGCAACATCTGGTTGAGCAGGTCAGCCATGCACCCTTTTACCTCCACTTTGCCTAACCATTTAACATGCTCTGCTGTGGAAACGATGTCAGCAGTTGGAGTTCCCAGAGACACATCTTAACAGTAACACAATTTTCTGGGAGTCCAGCTCTTCGCTTCATCCCATCCCATCAGTTTGAGTACCATGGTCTTAGTAGAACCCAACTTAATTTTTGCCTACATATCCCCCTCCAGTTTCTCCATCTCTTATACACTTCATTCACTTGGCCACGAGGGGATGCTGGATCCCAGCGGTGCCTCCAATTTATAACCCCAAGGGGCGCTACCCTTAGGGCTACTACCCCAGCCTGCCTCAACTGGGACAGGATGAGGGGCCCAGATCCATTGATGGTAGCCTTCACCCAGAGGTCAGGGTCAAGACAGTCAAGAATGACTCTGTCACAGCCCTCTGGGTCACTGCAACCCCCCTTTTGGTCCGCTAGTGGCTCACACGAAGTGATGACAATACTTGTCCCCGATGCACTTACTCCCTGGCCCGTATCTCTCCACTCACTCTGGGGACCCCTGGAAAGTAAGGTACCATTATTACACTTTCACTGCACAGTATATCCTCAGTAAAACACAATCCAGCCAGGGTATAGTTGCAAAACAAAACAATCTGATTTATTTAAGGGGGAAATAACAAGGACTGGGGGAAATCAACGTGATTGGCTTATCACTGTACTTATCTACCTAGGGCTCTGTGCACAGGCCTAAACCTAGTAATTACTGTCCCTGGGTACCCAAGTCCTAATGGCTAGTCCCTTGTGGCAGCTGGTTGGGGCCCTGACACAAATGAACCTTACTGTCCCGAACAGATCAGAATGAGCAGGAGGCTCACTTAGTGCAGGCAGCAGTATACTGAAATGATTTGGGTTGTCTTGCCCACTTGTCTGAAAGATTACCAGGGAGCTACCCTGACCCAGTACTCACACCTCCAGCAAATAACCACTCCTTCACCACTCACAGGGCTGAGCCTGAGCTTCAAAAACCTCCTCACACATTTATATGGCAACCAACAGAGAGGTATCATACCAGACAGCTGCTTCCAAGACCCACACGAACTCACAGCAGATTCAGGTGCAACAATGGCAGCTTCAACTTTCCGATGGACTGAGCGCAATTCAACAGATTCTCCAGTCCGCCACAGGTCGAGCCTGGTAGGTAGCTGTGCTGGCACACAGCCTCCTCTGACCGCCCACCGACGGATTTGGTCTGCTTAGCACGAGCAATTCAAAACGGCCACCTCAGGCCTTTCACGCGCTTCCCACGCGAGCACTCAATGGCGCAGAAGCTCAGAGCTCCTCTCTCCTTCTCAGGCACAACGCATCTGCCCCCTTACAGCCTAGGGCACTCCTTTCAGTTTGGGCATACCCGATTCCATTGGTTGGCAACGCCTGCCAGTCATTTACTCCTGCTCTCAATGGTGTGAAAAAGCACCATAGCCCATAATGCCTTTCCCAAATTACAAGCAGCTTCTCTATTGGTCAAATGGCTCTACAGAGTCCCGAGGTACTGATTGGTCCAATTCGGCAGTTCTGGACCAAAATGGAGGAGATAGTCGGAATAGTCTTTACTGCAAAGAAGGCAAGTTAGAACAAACACATTATCAGTAGTACTCTACGCTATTATTAATAACCAGTCGCATCTTTTCAGAGAGCTTCCTCTGCACAACTAGCGATGGCAGAATGGAAGGCTTACTCAGCAGCCCCAGGCAAGACTCGGGCATACAACCACACAGCCCCCCCCCCTTTGTTTAGCTAAAATTGACTGCGAACAAGCAGCCCTTAAAGAGACAGTATACGGAGGCTTTAAAGGCGCTCACTGGCTATCCATTTAAAACGGCTTAAATGCCAAACACCAGCCAGGCATGGAGCATTTAAATGAGCTCTAGGGAAGCTTTTAGGAACCCCCATTTGTAGGGGGGTTACATTTATTTGAAATGTTTCGTCAGGCAAGACACACAGGGGAGGTGTGTTTTCTGTACCGCTGCATGACAAGCTTGTCACAGATTGCAGTGGCACATTTCTTTCAAGTTGGTACTTTGCAAATGTGTGTCAGTGCTAGCATGCTGGCTCATTGGAGAATGAGGGACACACCTTCTAATGCATGCCCTGCATTTGCCAACACTGACACACCTCTGCATTTCTCCTACTATTACAAAATGTTGCTTGTGCATGCTCAAGACAACATAAAAATAGATGTTATCAGTTGACTTTAAGGTAAAATAGTCCTTCTGCCTGGTAGAAAATTATGCCATATTTTTTTGTTTAGGACATTTGTCATTTTTCAGCATCCTTAGTTGTAGTTTGCTCCATTTCTGGGTTCATTCATACTTCTAGTTTCTTAAATCCCTCCCCCTCTCAGTTGCTGGTATTTGTTGCCTAATGTCAGGGAGACCAAAATAGTGAGCCCCCCCCCCCCATCATAGCCGACTCAGTCCCTCATGGTAGGTGACTCAGACAGAAAGAGGCAGAGAGAGCATTTCAGCAACAGGGAGAAGGAAAGAGTCAGCACTACATTGGGAGGAACCAGGAGAGCAAGTGCAAGCATGACTGCATAAGTAACAAGTCTGTGCTGATGTGACAGCAATGACTGCCTGGGATTTCAGTTAAGTAATTTAAATATCTATACAAAAGTAAAGAACGTGAGAGAAGGAACAACTGGCCAGTGGGCAGGGGTATGTGGAGAGACAGCAGTTGGACAGCAGGAAGGGGCAGGGGAAAGATCATGTGGAAAGGAAGGGAAAATACAAACAAAAACTGCCCAGTTATTTGAAGTGCTGCAAGAGATGATTGAAAGTGCTGGGACATACTGAAAGTGGGTGCTGGGTTGGTCACAGATGTGAGCCTTCAGGCAGGAGGTGGTGGGCAGGGCACAGAAGTGAACGGGAGGCAGAGGCCAGGACACAGAGCCCTGTGGAGAAAATAAAGACAGCATATGAGTGTTACAGTATGTTCTTTCTGTCATGTCAAAAAGAAGTGAGGTTTCATTTCATATAAGTGGAGGGCAGTGCCTGGGCAGACAGAGAATTATGCAGCTAGTGTGGATTAGGGAGTTAGGCCAGGACACTGTCTAAGTAGGCTATGTGGGAGAAAAAAATGCGACTTTAAAAAAAATTAGTGGCTCAAGGATTGCTCAAATGTTCTGTTTCAGGTTGGCAGCACTTGTTTTTAACCATGCAACAGACACTTTTAATGCATAGCGAATGACCAATCAGGATGCAGGATTTTCCTTTACCATTTTATAATAATATTTACAGTTTTTCCATAGCAGCTGGTCCCCTTCACCTCCTTTCATATCCAAAACCCCTCTATGCTCAGCATTTGATGTTACCAGTGATATCACATCATATATTAGCTAATGATAGGGCTGCATTCTGCCACAAAAATGAGTAGTAGTTTATCTTCCACTACTCCCACTCATTGAGGCTGCATTCTGCACAGAAATGAAAAGTCATTTATCTTCCACTGGTCCCACTCCATGAGGAAGTGGCACAGCACATCAGGTACTGTGATATTTACTCAGTCAGTACTACAGCCTAATAACATTTTCAGTCTTAACCCTTAGGCTGCCAACAGAATTAGAACATATTGGAATTCTGGACTGATATATAAGTCTGCAGCTCTGCAAGGGTTTAATTATTACACTGGGGTCAACTTAAACAAGTACTTGACAATAGCATAGAACTGTTGACTGAATACCTCACTTTGTAGAGATGTATTTCTGCCTTTAATGTATAAGGAAACCCTCTGAAATGAATAACTTAAAATGAATTAACCTGTCTTTAAAACCAAAAAATAGAAGAATTATGCCCAGAAAGGTGGAATATAATGATATGTAGATCTTTTGAAAGAACATACCTATTAAATGAAAAACTGTACTGTACACATTTTTGCCAAGTTTGTTGATTACATATTATCATGGGTTGATGGAATTGCTTAAAAGTTATAAAGAAACATTATGTACAGTGCCAGCCAGTGGGTAGCATGTTGTGTTCCCGTGCCAGCAATTCAAGTTCAGTGATGAGGTCAGAGAGCTGGCAGGGTAGCATGAGGATGGGGCAGCCAGCGCTGCTGCACACCACCGCTCCAAGCTTGGAAAGGTATGGTGCAGTGTTTTTTCACGTGTGACACATTGTCATGGACTAGGGTGCCTTCCCTCACAGGGGGGTCACTTGCATTGCCTGATGGGGTGATGAAGTGCATTAGAAGTGGGTAGACATGGAAAAATGAGTCTTGCAATATCTTCACTATTGAAGTGGTTGGCATGAAAAATGAGTCTTGAAATATCTCCACTATTCTGTTTGTTCCATTTTCAAAGGGACCTGTATGAATGAGGATACAATTTCAACATTATGAAAAGGGACATTTATTTTAAAAAACTACATTAGATTGCATATAAATATAAGTGATATGGATCACACAAGGTGCCCTCTGTGTATTTCATTTGTGTAATAGGATAGGACCTTAAGTGACAGATTTTTTCAACTTAAAAATGTTTTATTTCTAAACATCTGTCAGTTTATTTTTTGAACTAATGGTACTGTACATTCCCCAATCCCATTTGCTATTGTCATTTCCAAGGATGTGGTGTCAGAATGATAAGCTGATGGTGTGACCTGACAGGTCATTGGTGCTGCAGAACTTCCACAGAAGTTACAAACCACTGCCACAGACATTCTTTAGCAAATGATAATCCAGCCACAGAACTTGGTCCCAAAGTGCCACAGAAACATTGGGCCTTGACTATTACTACCCTATCTCTGGTGTCTAGCTGTTCCCCACCCCCAATCACCATACATATGCCATCTGTGTGTGTGTGTGTGTGTGTGTGTGTGTGTGTGTGTGTGTGTGTGTGTGTGTGTGTGTATGTATGTATATATATAAAAATATGCCTGTGTCCATTTGTCCCCCTACCTCCCCATAACCATAAATACTGTCACCTGTATATGTATTATTAATATCCCTGGGGTCCCGTAGTCTCCCATACCCTATCTCTGCACTGGTGCCTTAAATTAATCTTGCTATCCTGGAAAGCTAAATACTAGAACCTCATCTCCTTAAAATTATACATGGTATTTTTGCAGCTTATTTGGACTCTGAGTCTACACCTAATAGTTTTTAAATTGACAAAATGCCTAGGATATGAGACCCAAATGGAATTTAGACAAACCACCAAGACCCAATATTTTACAATTCTAAAGGTCACAAGTTATGAAAAACTAAGTCTAAAGTTTCAGAGAAAAAAAAAAGACTTCTGTCTTGGTGGTAATACAAAAGTCTACCATGATCAATACCCTCCCATTATAAAGGAACTCAAGAACTTCTATAGTATTAGGAAAATAAATTTGCATGACAACCATAAAGCAATCATGTTAAAGACAGCAACAATGAAAGTGTTTTTAAATGGTTAACAAATGATATATGAAATGCTGGAGAAAGCCAGACAGCACCTGAGAATTTGAATTCCTCCGATCTGCCAATAACCTTCTAAATAAAATACTTGTCTGTTGTCCATAGGAATGAGAATATCTGTTGGACATTGACATTAATGACTACCTTTTTTCTCAGGAAAAGTGGCAGTTAGGGTCCCCCCAATATTGCATTACAGTTAAAGGCTTAGCGTTGTGCAGAGCTTCATGCACGTCAGGAAGAATAGATGCATAATTCATATTGTACAAACACTAATCAGGATAAGGGAACAATCCTGCAAAAGCAGGCAAAAAACAGTGGCACTCAACTACTGTATTGTGTAATTTCATAAAACAATTCAAAATCTTTTACTGTGGCCATAGAAATTCAGACAAATCAATTTTATTATTCACACATGGCTTAATCAATAAAAATCAGGTTTAAGTACAGTAGACTCATTTAATTAAGAGCTTCACTGAATTAATACTGCATTACTCTCCCCTGAATGCATCTGTTGGACACAACAAAAGTCCAAACTACTGAGCTGGAAATGCAGTAGCAATAATTACTGGAGCACACAAACTTGCAATACTTTGATAAAGTGCTTATATTTCTGCAAAAGCTTACAAAGGCTGCAAACCATAGATGTTACCATGTCTGTTTCATTCAGTTAAAACTCTCAACTGACTACCACTTGCAGAATATAAACACGGCTGTTCCACTCTGCATACATCAGTTGGGATCTCAAATCATAAGAGACTGAAGAGTTATTTTTTTCCGAAAAGTGCAGAGTTCTGTTGTAGTCTACTGGTAAGGTGCTGTGGGGAGTTGGCATTTAGAACTGTGATATAACCACGTGAATTGAAAGTTTAATTTGATCAAATCCCAAGCTGCTTCCATGATCTGAGTGCACATATGACTAATGATGCAAGGTTACAGAGTGTGGCATTTTCATCAGAGTGCCATGCTGATAGATAAGAGTGCCACATAGAGATCATAATTAAAGAAACACCACACCATTACCAGAAGAAAAAAAAGTTAAAGAAGTCCCAATAAAGCCAGTTTGGTGGTGTGGAGGGTTGAAGTGCTGGGCATCTTAGCTCCTGCCATGACGGTGACCCAGGTTTTGGAATGGACCAGGATCACTCAGGAGCCAGCTGGGAGAAGGAGGGTTGAGCATCCCAAGGACAGATCTCCTCCTTTGGGAAGGGGGATTCCTGATTCCTACCACTTGACTGCAACCTGGCGAAGGCTGGGTGGCAGCACCGGCAGAAGCAGTAGATGTGGAGGAAGTCCAGTGACACAGCATGCAGGTTCTCCAATGTGTATGTACATGACTGCATCACACGCTGACTTTCTGAGAAGAAAATGAGGAGAAAAATGCCCCAGCTGGCTCAGAGTCCCCCCCAGGCACCACTTAATCCTGTGCAGCAGGCCACCCACCAAAAATGGCTCTGTGTAAGTGGTGGTTAACCTGCAAGTTCACAAGATGGGTCAGTGATGCCACCGAGATAAGGGCTGGAATTATGAATTATTTAAAAAATAGTCTCGATAAAACCTTGAAATGATGAAAGAAACGTTACAGAGTGCAGTAAATCATTAATACCAAAATTATCTAGACACAGCCATTGAAGAAAAGAATGGTAGGCCAGAGGAGAAAAAGGGGGGTTTACAAAGGGTTAGGGAAGAGTTTGGGGGGGAAGGAAGGGAGTCATTATTAAGTTCTTGAGCCTGCACAGCACTGAGCATGTCTATCCAAATGGCTTCATGCTGGAGCAGTGTCTTAGAAATGCCTCCTCCTTGCGTCTCACAACTACTTTTTCAGACCAACAAAATGAAGTACAGCTGTAGATCCATGATTAAATTCCTGTAGTTCCAGCAACATTTATGCAACAAATTGAAAAATGCTACAGGAACCCGTTGGTGAGACAGGTTTGATCCAAATTGTACTGCACAGTTGTAGATCCATGATTAGCTTGCTTAAAATGTTTTGCCATGGTAGAGGTTTCTTTTGAGTAGCTGCCTTGTGCTCGCTAGCCCTCACCTTCGACATCCTGGTTGTCTAGCCCACATAGCATTTTCCATAATGACAAAGTAAAGGTATATAACTCCTGTGGAGGAACAATAAATGAATTACTACATGTCTAATTTTTTCCAGACCAGGTCCAATTTTCAAAGAGCCCTTAGAGCAACACAAGTTGCGTCACTCCAGGTCTGTGGCAAACTCCAGGTGCACCAGGGACCCTGCGCCTGATTTTATGAAAATCAAGATCCTGGCACCCAACTCCCTGGGTTTGCCCCACGTCGACTGTTGCACCAAACAGTTGGTGCACCTGCAGGAATTGTCGCAGGGAGCCGGTCCCAAACCTGATGCAACACTAGAGGCACATGAATGGTGGATGGGTGAAGCTGCTTGACAGGAGAGGGCCAGATGCAGAAGGGGCATGGGAGGTGGCATCAGGAAGTCAAGGGGACAGCTGGGTATCAGCAGGAGTGATGTGGCACCCAGTGGGGTGTGTTTTCATTGTACTATAATATTTATGTAAATGTACAGTATACTTATCTTCCCTGGTGGTCTAGCGGACCCTCATGATCCCCGATGTCATGCATAAAAATTGACAAACCTTCAATGGTGGCCTACTGGAATGCCCATCCCTGATCTCGCCCCAAACCAGCTATAAAACAGTCCCTAGTGGTCTAGTGAACCCCTTCCCCCACACAAGCAGGCAATGCACCACCACCCCACTCCCCCATCCCATCCATGAGCCAACAACTGGCATAGTCCTCTTCTCTCCACCATAGCCAGCTGCTGACTGAGCTGTCAGGGATCACATACTGTATACAGTACGCGCCCATTGATTTACAGCTCACTGAGCTATTAATCAATGAACAGATATTGTATACAGTATGCAGTCCTTGACAGCTAAGTTAACAGCTGGCCGTGGTGGAGAGAGTAAGACTGTGCTGGCCACCAGCTTCTGGAAGGGATGGGAGGGAGCAGGATGGCAGGGCACTGCCTACCTGGGTGGGGGATCCACTAGACCACCCAGGACTGTTAAATAACTGGTATTGGGGGAGATAAGGAATGGGGTGGTTCACTAGACCACCGGGGGAAAATATGTCAATTTTTATGGGTGACATCAGGGATCAGGGGGCTCCACTAGACCATCAGGCAAGATATGTCAATTTTTATGGGTGACATCGAGAATTGGGAGGCCCACTAGACCACCAAGGAAGATAAGAATACTGTACATTTACATGTATAATGCAATGCAATACAATGCAAATGCACTCTGCCAGGTGCCACATCATGCCTGCTGATACCCAGCTTCCCACCCGACTCCCCCATGCCTCATACCATGCCCCTTCTTCACCCAGCACTCCAGTGTAAGACCCCATCCCACTTGTGCTCAACACTTAGACCACCTCCTTGCTGGTTTAAGTTGTGCCCCATGGTGGGACGTGCAAAATTCCCAAAAAGTGGATGTCGCAGCCCCACCATGGTGCAAGCCCCCTTGCAACCTGGCACACCTGGTTGTTTGCCACAACCTTGGTGCAATGAGGCTTTGGCACAGCTGCATCAGGATTTGATGCAGGCTGCTTTAGAAAATTGTATTTGGTGCATGTTGTGATGCAAGTCACCCCTTGCATCAAACTCTTGTGATATTTGTCCTTGCATTGATCTAACACTTTTGAAAATCGGGCCTTATATATCTACAAAGTCCACATTTATAATTCACATTTGGTGGATTGATGAGACAAGTATCACACCTTGCTTTCAGTAGTAATAGTTTTACCTCTCTGCTGGTAATGTTTATTCCTTTTTTACGTGTGGTTCTGGGTGGAGACTGTGCCACTTTTTGGAGCCGGGTTCAATGCCTAATACATTCCAGTTCTGTGTTATGATTTTCCTAAGGATATTATCCATTTATTTATTGTTATTTATTCATTCAAAACATATTTACCAGGTAAAAAGCAGAGCCCAGGGACTCATTTCCACTTGCAATGGGAGGGGTGGGGGATCATACAGAAGATAACATTCACACACATAATTCTTAAATAGTAAAGTATCCCAGAAGCCAAGAAGACTGAGCCAGTAGCAGGTAAGGTGATGGGTCAGGGAAGCAAGGGGAGGAAATGGAGCTGATGAGATGGCACCATTTCAGGCTAGATGGCACAGCACATGGAGGCGGACAACTGTTACTGGGCACAATTTTAGCGGACCAGCTTCTGTGTTGGACAGACTGGATGAGTTCAGACCCTGCCCTGTAATCATTTGAAATGCTATTGTGCCACATTCTGCCCCCTGGCCTGGTAGTGAGACTATAGTATGGTCGGTGTGGTGTGATGGGTTGCAGGCTGTGATGGCAGTGTGGAAGGGGCCTGAGCAACTAGTGTCAGACTTACATTTTTGAAAGTAATTTTGAGAAGAGAAAAAAAAGATGAGGAAGGGAGTCAGTCACCCTGACTGGAGGGTGGGTGACTGACTGGGCAGGTGGCTGTCAGCTTCATGTCTGAGTGGGGCTGGAAATAGAAGAGACAGAACAAAGAAACAGACCATGAGGCAGAAAAAAAGACCAAAGGTCCATCCCATTCTGTTACACTTCTTAAACTTTTGTCACTGAAACAAGTAGGAACAATAAGGGAAATAGAGAACATGCCTCCTGTACTGTCAGTTGGGAGGGCTCTAAATCTTGTACTGACAGTTGGGGGTGCTGCCTGGAACTCCTGTGCTGCCAGTCAGGGTGAGCTGTAACTCCTTCACTGTCAGTCTGTGGGATGTAAGGTTTAAATCCAATACTGTCATTTGAGGGGCCTGCAAGTACTTTACTGCATGGCAGGGGTGGCTGTAACTCCTGTACTGTCAATTGGGAGGGAGGGATGAAAGTACTCTGGGAGGGGTGGTTGCAATAACTCCTGTAATGTCAGTTGTGGTGGGGGGGCTCTAACTCCTAAAACAAAGAAACGCTGGCTCTAAACGGTCATGAAAAGCAAAGTCCACTCTGTTGAACACTCTAAAAACTATTTGTTATTGTTAAACATGAGTTAAAAGAAAAAAAAATATCTGCTGTACATAAATGAAGTAACACCCCCCTACCATCAATGTTTCACGTCTAACTTGATTCTTTTCAACACATTTGAAAAGCGTCGAGGTTATGTGAAAACGTTGATGAATAGAGGAAAGAGATACTACTTCTCTTATGTACTACAAACATTCTAAATAGTTTTTAGAGTGTCCAAAAGAGTGGACTTTGCTTTCATAACCGTTTAGACCCAGCATTTCTTTATTTTGAATCGACTGCTTTGTAGCGAGGCTCTGGTCAGTGTCTTCATGAGCTGCCCTGCTTCTGCTTGAGTCGGGCTCCAACTCCTGTGCTGCCAGTTGGGGGGTTCCTAACTCTTGTACTATCAGTTGGGGGGTGCTGGAACTCTTGTGCTGGCAGTTGGAGTGGGGGGGGCTGTAACTCCTGTCACTGTCAGTCTGTGGGATGGGAAGTTTAACTGCTATACTGTCATTTAGGGGGTCTGGTTCAAGTCCGGTTCTGAACCGCATGGTTTTCAACTACTAAGTCCCTGTGTTTGTCTTGATGAAGATTACATAGCTTGTTTTTAGGGTTCACCTTTTGCAACAAACTGTATTCTTTCATCTGGTTTTCTTCCAATGTGCAAATCGACCTCAGTGTCCTGCCTAGTCTACCGCCATGTCCCATTTGGTTTCAGAAAAAAAAAAAAAAAAAAAAGAAAAGTTAATAATTAGACTGTTTTCCTTCTGTCTTTGTATGCAGATAATGCTGAGATTAAGGCAATAAGTATGTTCCTTGGTTCAACCTAGTCACCTGCTGTGTATGTCAGGGTTTCAGCTATGTAATCCCTGTGCTTGTCTTGCTCAGATTTCATAGCACATGCTTATAAAATGCATCATATGGCCCCTAATTCTTCAAAATTTCTTGCAGGGGTAAATACCACCCCATGCCCAGGCACCATTTGCCTTTGAAAAAGAAAAGCTGTTAACCTTTTTCTGTCTGTGTTTGTGAGTGCTTGGTTCTCAGACTAAGGCAATAAACCAAGTATGTTATCATTCCCTAGTTCAGGTGTCCTGATGTGTATTTCAGGGTTTCATCTACACAATTCCTATGCTTGTCTTGCTGCAGATTTTATACTAAATGCTTCTAAAATGCACCATTTGGCAGCAAATTCTTCAAAATTTCTTCTGGGGTGGGGGCAACTCCCTCCAGACCTCCCTTTTTGGCTAAAGTCACTGACAAGGGCATGTGCCCCCCTGCTGATGCCACTGCTTATGTCTGCAAATTAGGAGATCTAAAAAGTAAATTTCTTAACTATATGAATATTGTGACAATTTGAGATTTCTACTTGTAGTATAATTTCTTGTCTGTGAACTAGTTTTCAATATTAAAAATACAGCTCTCTTACCAGCTACTGCCATACAGATTTGTCAGATTTGACTCAAATGTAGTTCCCGTTGCTATCCCTTGATGTTGAACATAATACTGTCCATTAAAAAGAAAATGGTTTATTTTCCAAACAAATGTTGCCATCTCCTATGTTAGGCAATTGGGAGGGAGAATACTTAGAAGGCATTTATCCAAAGATTTTCCAGTGACTTCTGATCCCCATGCAGTAACCTCCACTGTTCTTGTTCTGGATTGCTGTGTCTTTGCAATTTGGTGTTGATGATGTCACACTACTCTTTTCCTGAAACAAGAGGGCTTATTTTGTATTTTTCACTGGAGAAGAGCACTTTCTTGTTTTTTATTCAGGATAGCTATAAGGAAGGTAGACAACATCCTAATAATATAGGAAAGATTAGTGTCAGAAACAAAGTTTTTTATGAGTTAAGGAGGTAAGGGACTGTTAATTTATTGAATATTAACAAGGGAGGTAAAGATGCTTCTATAAGCCAGAAATACACGTCATCTCTACGTCGTCCCACTTCTTTGCACCTCCCACCAAATGCTGTCAAATGCCACAGGTCTGAAGAATCATGGTTTGGTGCAAGCTAGAATCACAGTCATGCTGTACCAGAGCAGTCATCTTAGAAACTGCCATGCAGTGGCCGGCTAGCAGGCATCACACAGATGGCACCTGGGATGCAGTACAGCACAGGCAGGCAGTTAGCTTGTTGCATCTCAGAGCTGATTTTACTTTCAGTGACAACATTATCTGACCAAGCAGTTTAATTCTATTTATTTTTTATTTATTTATTTGTGTCTAGGATTACAAAGTACCTTTGAGCCAAGGCTGTTTTACAAAGGTTCCACATCATGCTGGTTACAGGGTAACAGACACTAAAACATAAAACAGTTACAGGTACATGGTTTTAGACAGTAACACTGCTTGACAAAATCAGACTGAGCAATGAGTAACTCAAGAAACAATAGGAGGAAGAGGGCAAGAAGGGGAGAGGGCTGAGGGTAGGGGGAAGGCATAGGTGTAGAGGGTCAGGGTGAGGCAGCCGAGGAGCCTTGTCAGGACAGACACAGGGCAAGTGCATTAGAAGTTGCATTGGACAGGTAAGTGCAAGAAGAGAGGGCAGAAACTGACACCTATAAGGTCAGAAGCAGCATAGGGAATGAAGATGTTATGGGGTGCAAGCACAGTTGGAGGTACCAGTTATGGAGTGGCGGAGCTTTTTTTGTTTTTTTGAATGCTCCAAGCATTGCTGTGGATGAGGTGTCACTAGAGAGCTCATTCAGCCAACACAGAGCCCTGTATGAAAATGACCTTTGGCCTTCAGATGTGTGGCAGCAGTGGATTTGAAGGATTTGGGGCATAGATCTCATGGTGTTGCGGTTGGTGATTTTGGGTTTGAGGAGGGTGCTGACTCCTGGTGGTGCCTTTCCCATCATGATTTTCTTAGCAGTGATGCAGGTTTAATATTTGATTTGGTTGTTCAGTTGCAGCCAGCCTGTTTTGGAGTAGGTCGCAGGTGTGGGTGAATCGGCGGTGCAACCAGTGTGGTCGGCAGGCTTGATTGAGGGAAGTCGAAACACGCCTGAGAGATGAGGTTGTGGCAGATCCATAGATAATGAGACCATAGTCAATGATGCTGATGATGGAGCTCTGGACAGCTATGGACAGAGCTTCGGTTAGATGTTTCCTATGTTGGAATAGTAGGCCCATCCTGGTGTTGGCTACTTTGCCACACTATTGATGTGGGACATAGGAGAGATTACAATCGAGGGCGAGGGCGAGGTATTTGAAGGTATGAACTTGTTCGAGGGCGATTTCTTGCTTGGTTTTAATGGAGAGCTGATATTGTTTGTGTTTGTTTTGGGAGCTGCAGAAGATCATGGTCTTTGTTTTTTCCTGGTTAAGTATAAGTCTGTGTTTTGTGAACCAGTTTTCAACTGCAGAGAAGGCCTGTTGGAGGTTACCTTGTAGATCGACTGGATCATGGTGGGATGCCAGGATGACAGTATTATCCACGTAGAGTAGGATCTGTTCAGAGCAGGATTCTGGCAGTGAGTTCAGAAAAAGGCTGAAAAGGAGGGGATCCAAGATTGAGCCCTGTGGGACACTGGACTGGACTGGACTGGTCTTTGGTCTGAGAGTTTGCCAGCAATTCTCACTCTTTGGGAGCGGTTGTCTAAGTAGCTTTTGAACCAGTTCAATGAGTTAGGTGAGAGCTCTGCTAGTCAAAGCTGGGCAAGTAGAAGATTGTGGTTGACGGTATCAAAGTCTTTAGTTAAGTCAATGAAGGTGGATCCAGTAAGATGACTTTTATCGAGTGAGTGATGGATTGCACCAGTGAATTCAAGTAGCGTCGTGGAGGTGCTATGACCTTTTCTAAAGCCATGTTGCTCCTTGCGCAGGATGTTGTGATTGTCTAGGAAGTCGGTGAGCTGGTCTGACACAATCCGTTCTAGGGCCTTAGAGAGTGGAGGTAGGATGGAAATTGGACGGTAATTCTCAGTAGCTGCTTTGTCATCACTTTTATGAATTGGGGTTACCGTGGCAGATTTCCATAAGTCAGGGAACCGGCTGAGGCTGAGGAAGAGGTTGAAAATCCTGGTCAATGGTCGGAGAACTTCTTCAAGTGTGAGTGATAGCAGTTTGAGGTTGAGGGAGTCACTGCTGGCTCTGGAGTTGCAAATGGCTTTGGTAACGTAGCTGCAGACTTGATGCATTTTTACTGCTTTAAAGTAGAAGGGATGGTGGCTGGAGGTGGCTGGGGGGGGGAAGGGGGAACCACCTCATCAAAAAAACCCTGTGGGAGTACAGCACTGAGGTCCGTGAAGGTGTAATTGAATGCATCAGCAATGAGTTTCTGGTCAAGTGTAGTTTCACCATTTATGCTGAGTACTGACGGGGATGATTTAGATTGCTTCCCGATTACTTCTTTAATGTTATTACAGAAGTCCCTACCGTTGCCCCATGAGTTAGTGAGAGCATTATGGAAATAGGTGGTCTTTGTATCCCGGATATATTTGGTGCAGTCATTTTGTGCACATTTATAGTTAGCAATATCAACTTGTCTCCCCGTGTTTCTGGCAATCTCCCAAAGGTGGTCTCGAGCTTTTAGTCATCTAAGTAGGTCTCTGGTGAGCCAGGGGTTACATAGGGCTTTGGCCTTGCGCTTCTTGAAGGGTGCAAATATGTTGTATGCTTGGTTAAAGATCTTGATGAAGTGTTCCAGTGCAGTGTTCACATTGGTTACAGTGAGAACTGGGGACCAATCCTGCTGACTAAGGAAGGTTTTGAGATGAGGTAGCTTGCCTCTAGGTAGAACCCGGCTAGTAATGGTTTTGGGGGGGGGGGCTTGATGAATTCATTGGACCAGTAGCAGATGACGGGGGAGTGGTCACTAAGTGTGTCAGGGAGGACAGTGGTGTTTGTGATCCTGGTGGGATGGCTTGTTATGATCCAATACAGAAGGGTGCTTGTACCCATTTTATAGTTTGTCCTGGTTGGGGAGCTAATCATCTGAGAAAGATTTGCTGCCACTATCAAGTCCCTGTATGCCCCTGCCTCTGCAGTAGGGCATTTAATATTAAAGTCACCGAGGAGGATGGTTTCTGAATCAGGTGAGAGAGAGATTTGGTAAACTCCAGGACTGCATTAAGCCCATTATCTTGCTGTCACGGTGGAATGTAGACTGTGACAACTGTGATGGCTTTATTGTGTGCACCAAGGGCTGCTTGTTGGCAATGTGGAACCCCAGATGCTGATTTTTGCATATTTTTTGGCAATGTAAAAGAAACATGATATGGTGGGAACAATATTTTGCCTTCTTGGAAAAAAAATAGGCTTTACCTATCAACACTGGAGAGACTATAAATTTCTTATTCTAGAAATGTACAGTGATTCAGCCATTGACATAAACTATAGATTAATACTTAAGGCCAGTGTTATAGAAGTTCACTGACCTACGCAGCCAGAATAGTGTTATGCTTGTGCAACTGTGTTAGTTTGGTTTTGGCCTTTCGCACTCTCTATTCCAGAGGAATTACCACCATGTAGGGGTATGACAGCAAGGAACTCGGAGAGGGCTCCCCTCCTAGAGGTGCCACGGGACATTTCCCGTGGCTAAAGGTACCTTAGGAATCCCCCTAAGAAGAGAGTGCTGCCATTGGAGGAGGAGGGAAGGATGGTGGGGCAAAGAAAAAATGCTTCACAGAGAGGCTTAGAGGAACTGCTGCTTATATAGCTCAGGAAGTGGGAGTGGCTGGCTGCTTGGCCACTGAACTTTAGGCTTAGCCTTACATTTCACTGACCTACGCAGCCAGTATAGTGTTATGCTTGTGCAACTGTGTTAGTTTGGTTTTGGCCGTTCACACTCTATTCCAGAGGAATTACCACCCTGTAGGAGTACAACGGCAAGGAACTCTCGGAGAGGGTTCCACCCCTAGAGGTGCCACAGGACGTTCGCTATGGCTAAAGGTACCTTAGAAATCCCCCCAGAAAATGTAGTATCATCCCCAAAAAGGAGGCAATATGAAGGATAATGCGAGCAGTAACAGTAACGTGGAAGCAGTAAACTGTAACGTCGTAGTAGAGAAGCATATGCAGTTTGATAGTTCAATGACATGCTCAGTTGTAGTAACAGACCAGGTTTGTGTAGCATGATACTGATGGCTTGCATTGAGAGAAGGGGATCCCCTAAGGACAGAGGGAATGGCAGGACATCCTCCACCTCCATCCAACAATGGAACCTGCCTAAAGAGACTAGGGAAAACAACTATGCTAACTAAGAGTTATGACCAGAGGCAATGGAGGAGAGAAAAAACATCCTATGAGGTGGAAATCTCTGGGGATCCAAGGCCTAGATCACCTTCCCTCCAGGCTTGGAAAAATTTATTTAGTGATGGCTCTGCAGCTGCAATTTGGAAAACCCAATTAAAGGGAGGTGGAAAATATTCCAATTTGGAGGGAGGCTCTCACTCAAACCCTCTAGCGGGAAAGTCGTGGAAGGTTATGAGAAAACTCTGCAACAATATGTGCATCCAAGGCACAGGAGGAGAGCAACAACTGCTGAGGCACTCACCTGGCCTACCCACCCTAAATCAAACAAGTGAACCAGAGGCAGTCGTGGGGGGAATTCGGTGAAGGTGCCTTGCTAGGGAAACCACTAAAGTCAATGGCCAATCATTATAGTGGAACACTAGAGCCAAAGGAGATCATCGTAACCACCCTTCACCACTAGTTTTAAATTCTACCCCAGGAGCTGCTGTCGCATAGCAGGCAGCTAAAGCCAAGCCCAGGGTGAGGACATTCCCAGCTATGGGCCAGGTGAGAAGGATCCTGCCCCAAGTTGTACATGCTCGATGATGCGGACTAAATGTAGAATGAGACCGTAGGCTGCAGAAACCCTGCACCAGAATAGAATGGCTGGCATGCCTTAGAATTGATCAAGATCTGAAAGCAGGTGAGCTGAATGAGCACGGCGAGCTGAGATCATAATGAGCATTGAGTGCTGAGACCTTGCAAGGTTGAATGCATATTGAGAACAGTAGAATCCCATGCTGAAACTGAGGGGATGGCAGTAGGCTTGAAGCGATGGTTTGCGTAAGCAAGGAGCAATGGTTGCATAAGCAAGTGTGGACCTGATAGGTCAGCAAGCAGTAGTAGTAATAGGTGGACCTGCATAACAACCGTATAGCAAGTAAACAGCACTGAATTAGGGGCAAGCCAGCCAGACATGAATAGGCAAATCAAGGTGACAAACTCTGAGGATTTTCGGTGGCGAAGACAGGATTTAGAACAGAATTAATTAACCACATAGGCCACAACCCCCCTTCCCAAAATCACCTCCCAGTCCTCACCATAGGACGAACAAGGAAGCAATGAAAGGCCGAGAACCACATGCAGATATAAAAGCTAATTCAATCAGCAGGAGCTTTAGCTAACCTCAGAGTAAACAAGGTACAATAGGAATGGGTGTAAACAATGCAGCAGCAGGAAGCAAGTAGGCCTGCACAGCAGAATTAAACAAATGAGTACACTGAGTTGTAAGTGCAAATAAAGGAGCAGCTATGGCTGAGCTGAAAAACACAGGTAATGAATGCAGTAACATTGCAGTAGTTTGAGAGCGGTGAGCACAGTGTTAAAACACAGGCACTGGGTACAATAGTGAGTAAAGTAAACAGCAGTGGCTGCAATTGTAGGTAACAGAAAGCAGTAGCATGAGCTCTGAGTAGGTTCACAGTAGCAGTGCAAGTAATCTGAGAGTTGCAACTGAAGGCCAGCAGTATGAGCTCTGTAGTAGCAGTATACTAGGATTTTAGAAAATAAAAGCCCCCAAAAACACTAAACCAAAACACAGCAAAACAGAACAGGGAAAGGCCCCCGAAAAGAAACAAAACACACAGGGAAGCACACAGCTGGAGGAATACAAACCAGAAGCAAGAAAACAGACACCGAAGTCCAGCAGAGACACACAAACTGCAGGCTGGTGGGGGGGGGTAGGCCCCAGCCAGCTCAGAGGACAAACCAACATAGCCTCTGGCTGCAAAGAAAAAATGCTTCACAGAGAGGTTTAGAGGAACTGCTGCTTATATAGCTCAGGAAGTTGGAGTGTCTGGCTGCTTGGCCACTGAACTTTAGGCATAGTCTTACATTTAAAAGACTGATTCTAAAAAAATGGAAGGTACCAAGTAATTACAAAGGTCTTCCTGAATTAGAATGGAAGCAACGTTTTGTCAGCTCACTTTATAACTATAATTACTTTCTCAGTTATGAACCAGTGTAGATCTTTAACAAAAAGGCAGACAACTGGAAAACAAAGGATTTTATTAAATAAATATTGATATACTGTTCTATTTATATTTATTTAGAGATGCTCATATTTTGGCAATAATGATCTATTTATGATGAATGGTCTAACTAAGGAAAATGTACTTATGTATTATATATAATTTCTGTACTCCAGCTTTAACACCTTTAAACAAAATGTAAATTTCTTTACTCTGATCAAGGAAAATAACAAAAATCTATTTGGATACCGATACTGAAGACACATCTTCCAGGTTGTGTTGATAGTTGCTTAGCAGCTACCACCTGTCTCAGTTCAGTAGTACCCAGTTATACTGATGTCCATGTGACATCGTTCTTGGGTGCAGTATGATTGGGGGCAAAGGTCTCTGCCCTTCTGAACCACACTATTTAAGCAGGGACAGAGTGAGCGTACAGCACAATTCACTCTGTCAGCTCCCAGATACAGATTACTATCCATTTCATGGTGAGTTGCTCTGTGGGTAGAAACTCACATATTACCTGGAGCTTCTGAGGTGCTCTTGTTTCATGCAGGGATATTCTTTAAATTTATGGAATATAACTAAAATCTTTTCTTAAAAAGGTACAGTGTGTGCATATTCATAGGTTTAAATCACAATTAGACATTTTAAATATACAGACAAAATGAATAAAATTAGGATTCTGATGTCATGATTATTTTATTTTCTTCGTGATATGCCATTTTTATTAATTTTATTAAGGTTTCTTAATAATAATCAAATTCTCATTTTGAAAATTAGTTTCAAGTTCATGACACTCGAGCTTGAGAATTTCTCTAGGAAAAAAAGTGATAGCTGAGATGCAATCCTCAGGTACTTAGTGCAGACAACATTAAATTGTTAAAGTATGGTTATTTCATTTTGGAATTTTAGCATTTATTAAGCCTTCTACAGGAGCTAAGGGAATCTTGGCATTGGAGAGCATAGGTATCCATCACCATGTAAAGAATATGGAAAGTTATTTTAATAAAATAATTGTGTTGATATGCAGACTGAATCATGTATTATTCAGATGTGATTTTTTTTTTTTTTACACAAAAACATGAAAGACAATTACATCATATTGTTTTCCACCATGTACACTGGGGTAATTCTATGTTTATATCTAAAACATGTAGTACTCAAATTATATAATCCTTGGAATTGCACAGTATAATATTCAGGGTGGTTCCATCATATCCTGTTTTGTAGAATGTAAAATAACTTGTGAATGCATGCGGACAATCTGTAAATGACAATTCTTAACACTGTTATATGTTTACATGCAGATCCTCATCCCTGAAGAAGCCCAGGAGGGGTGAAACTATGGGCTCTCCTATAGGGTTCTTTTTGCTGGATATGTTTGTAATAAAGGATACAATCAAGAAAGTGAACTGTGGTGTAGCTGGTCTCTAGACTTTTGTTATTGGATTTTTCACATCCCCAGCCCCCAAATTACATAGAAGTTGGAACAATAGAAGGGAACCCATCCATGCCATGGAGACAGGTTATGCTCTCACTGTGGCTTGTAGATAACTTGCGGTCTTGCGAAACTTAACATCCCTGTTTTCAACTTTGAAGTACAATAAAAGATGTTACTTTATTGTTCATTGGTAACCCCTCTCCTGGCATATTGTATCTAGAAAAGGCAGTTTTGGTAGCAATATGTACATAAAGATTTGGCTGTTCCTATGAAAAAAAGAGGTTGCTGCATAATTTGTCTATCCCCTCCGTGCATTCCCTGTCTTCATTTTTTCCCTCTTCCTCTGGTGTCCACAGTCTTTTCTGCTTGCTATTTATTTCATCTGTCTCCCTCAACTTTTCAACTTTTTTACTGCTGTCTCTGGTTATCGTTCCCCTCTCTCCCCTCTTCTCTCAGTAGGCAGTGCATGTGCAGTTCAGCTACATGATTCTGACTTACTGATGGGATGTTTATATGCAGCTATAACTGGATTTGAATAGAGGAAACCCAGCACTCTCAAATGGGTTTCGGTAAGTATTCCAATTACAGTAAAAAAAATATTGAAAAATCAACTGTTTACATGCATCAACTTTTCCAGTTCAAATCTGAATGCCAAATCAGATTAGAGAGAAGTTTGTTTCCAACCAAATTCAAGCCTGCATGTAAATGAGGTGACTGTCAGCCTTAAATGTGAGCAGAGTGGGGTGCCAACCCATGTTACCTCTTCTTTCTCCTCTTCCTGTCCCCTCCAGGACATTCACCTGCCTGTCCGCCCTTCCCATCTATCTATCTATCTATCTATCTATCTATCTATCTATCTATCTATCTATCTATCTATCTATCTATCTATCTATCTATCTATCTATCTATCTATCTATCTATATTTTTTAAATATAAGCAGAGTGGGGTGCCCACCCCCACTACCACTTCTTTTTCCTTGTCCCCTCCAGATTGCTCACCTGCCTGCCCTTCCCAGCTTTATTTTGTTTACCTCCTTGCAGCCACAGTCCCTGCTTCCAATCCAGCCACTGCTCCACTCTGCTGCAGACCCTGAAGCTTGCATGCCCAGCTGGCAGATGCAGCTACACCTATGAAAGGGGCCCCCCATGGTTCTTGCACCTGGCAAGGAAACCAGTACCGGCACATGCCTCCAGGCATCATCGGCCGGCACAGCTGAGGCCATTAAGCTGCCACGGAACCATGCTGCCATATTTTTCCCTGTTCTTTCTCCCATAGGAAACCCAGATGTGCAATGATGTCGCACATACATGCAGAAGTCTGCTGCGGTCACCCCCAGTTACACTGTTGCTTGTGGTTCCTCCAGGTGTCCCCAGGGGTCACCGCAGCATGGTGTAAAGTCCCCAGCCCACCCCAGGACTGAGAGATCTGTCTCCAGATGCTCAATCTCAGTCCTCCCCTGCAGACCCCCAAACTGAGCTCATTCCCGAACCCAGGTCGCCTGCGTAGAGTGAAGTGTGACATCCAGCGCCTCAACCCTCAGCGCCACCAGACCAGCACCCTCCCAGCTTTACAAATACATAAATATATATTTTTTTAAATGTTAAATGATCAGGGGTGCCCACCCCCAAGCCATTTCTCTTGATCACCCTCCCCTCAAGGTCACCCACCCCCACTCCCCAACAAGCCTGACACTGGGGTGCCCAACAGGCCCTGTAAAAATTAAAACCATCCATTAATGTCTGTTGCACTATTAGTCCCCTCACCCAACCCTCCCACTAAGTGTTGCATATCTTGTATGAGGAGCTTTCTTCTGAAACAAAAACTAATTGCTAGAAACTGTTTGCTTCCTAAATTAGAATATGGTGGCATAGTTTGGGGGTCATCCTCTGTTGGCATCATCAATAAATGACAGACTATCTTTAATGTGATATACTACTTTGCTACAAATAGATCATATAGAGAACATCATTGCAAATTGTATGAAAAAGCAAAATGGTTGCCATTAGCACAGAAACATACATTTCATTTATTGCAATACATTTATAAAATTATCAAGTTTGGGGATAGAAATCCTTTGGCAGATTTGTTAACTAAGAATGACTCTCACCGAGGCCTAAGATCAGCTGACCAATCATTGATGGTAACTCCTTTATGTAAAACAGCAATGGGACAAAAAGTTTTTTTCTTACTAGGCCATTAAAAAATGGAATGAGTTTCCAAAAGAGACAAAATTAGCTCCATATCTACAGTTATTTGATCTAAGTTGTTTAGCCACTTGTCACTCATGGCCAGGATATTCAAAGGGGTTGCACCAGGTGCAACCCCACATTGAGCTCTGGTGGGATATTGAATGGGCTGCCAGGAGCAGCACAAAACCCAATGCACCGGGGCGCAATGTAATTGTATGTGGCACAGATGCAGGTGGCGTGCCAATGTGTATGCGGCACATGCCGATATTCAGCCCAGGATGTGTGGCACATATGCTGGCTCAACCCTGCAGTGTGCCACATAGGGGGGCTCAGAGTTGAGCCTGTGAGGAGTTGGAACAACTCCCGGCCACCCACAGACAGGCCGCTGTATTGCAGGGTGCAACACAGCAGCCGCCAGCCATGGGCGGCCACCCGCCTACCCAGAACACCATCCACAAGCACACACATATCCCTGGTAGTCCAGTGAATCCTCCTGCTGAGACCCTGATGCCCCAATAAATGTAACAATAGACTGTCCCTGGTAGTCTAGTGGCCCCCCTCCCTCCCGAGTCCTCAAGGAATGTAATGGTAGACCCCCCTGGTAGTCTAGTGGACACCTCTTGTCCCGTGTCCCTGATCACTGGAATAAGTCCTTCATGTAATTCCCTGGTAGTTTAGTGGTACCCCCCTGCCTATTGCTGTGATCATGGTACAGGGCCATATCACATTTCCCTGGTGATCTAGTGGAACCCCCACCCCTCCCACCCACACAGCACCCCTTGCCCACCCCGCTCCCCCCGTCACTGGCGGGTGGCTGCAACCTGCCCGTAGACCACCCAGCGAATAACAGGTACTGTATAGGCTTGCAGGGCATACTGTACTAGACAGCCCCAAAAACGTCATTCACATATTCAGGACTGCCTAGTACAGTATGCCCTGCAAGCCCACTGGTCCACACTGTAGATCAATGGGCTTACAGACCATACTGTACCTGTCATTCAGCAGGCAGCTGGCCGGTATGCGCTCGGGTTGCAGCTGCTTCCGATGACAGGGGGAAGCAGGGTAGACAAGAGGTGCTGTGTGTGTGGGAGGGTTGGGGGTGCCACTAGATCACCAGGGAAATGTGATATGGCACTGTACCACGATCACGGCAATGGGCAGGGAGGTACCACTAGACTATCGGGGAATTATATGAAGGACTTATTACAGTCATCAGGGACATGAGAGGAAGGGGGGCCACTAGACTACCTGGGTGGGTCTACCATTACATTCCTTGGGGACTTGGGAGGGAGGGGGGCAGCTGGACAACCAGGGAATGTCTACCATTATGTTCATTGGGGAATCAGGAGGGAGAGGGGCCACTAGACTACCAAGAATTGTTCCTCATACATTTCTGCATTTGCAGCTTCAGGCAGGGGTTGCCCCGGGATCCCCACTGCACACGTCGTGCTGTGCAAGGTGCCAGGCGCAAGTCGCTGGGCTGCCCTGTGCAAGGCATGCAAATAGGGCCATAATGGCATGCAAATGGACCCATTTGTGCCTTGCATATATTATGGCCTCATTTGCATGCCCTCCACTAAATATCACTGGTAATGTGCCTTGCACAACTGCAGTTGTGCTAGTGCCACCCCTTGCTCCCAGTCCGTGGCTTGAACTGGCACATTCCCACTGCGCTGTGCACAGTCTGTGCCATAGTCAATGGTGTTGCACCACGGTGCATCACCGGTGACTATCACCTGGTCCTGGCCTCGGCACATTCCAGTTCCGCTGCACCCAGGCTTGCACCCCTGCCAGGCACAGTCTGAATATCTGGGATCATGTCTTTATGCAAATGTTATTAACTGTTTGTATATGATATTTATCTTTCATGTTTAATGAATTTGTATGATTTCTGCTTTCTTAATATATTCTTATGTAGTTTTTTTTGTAAATGATGTGTGACTTGATATGTAATAGTGGATAAGTTGTGATTTATGAAACATCTGGGTTGTGCCTGTAAACAGTCCTTTCTTTGGTCTAGTGTACTTACCTGGTAAACAAATACATTGAATTGAATATAAGGGCTCTCTGTAATACATAAACATTTGAACAGGGCACCTGCTAGGTACTTTGTGGCCAGCATCAGCTCTCTTACTAAGCCACTTGAACAATTTGTACAGTAGGTGGCCACATCAAAGTGACTGAGCAAAGGGCTAGATCCTGCATCAAGAACACAGTGGATGTGTTAGGAATCATGGGGGATGTTAATGTACAGCTGGACTGGCTCCTTGTTACCATGGATGTTCAGTCATTGTACACCAACATCCCCCATGATGAGAATCTTATCTCCTTTAGGGAACTTTTGTATGAGGGCATGCATTATTCAGCAGAATTTTTTGAATTTTTGATTAATTTGGCTGAGAAGGTGCTCACTTGCAAATGCTTTTTGTGCAAGGATAAAATGTATGTTCAAGTTAAAGGTATAGCAATGGGGGCAGCATCAGCCCCCCCCCAACTACACTAATATTTATTTATTACATTGGTAAAATTGGGTTATTTATAATAGTTCTGAGAATCCATTTTTTTCATTTGATAGATTTTACAAGCTTTACATAGATGAACTGAAATATTTATTTTGAAGAGAAATATAGATGAATTGTTCTCATTTGTTAGATATCATAAACACTGTAACAGCAATCTTACGTTTGTAGGTGCATGTAGTGCACACTCTATTCATTTTTATGTTTGCTTGCATGCATGTGCAAGAAACATAGTGCATTCATCAGAGTTTCCGGAGGTGTGTCAGCCCTCTTCCAATTCAGTCAGTGTGTTTGCAGGCATGGCTGCAGTTCTCCATTGCCTGCTGGAGCTGTCTATGACAGCTCCAAAATGCAGTGGCGTACAGTTGAAAGGGGGAGCTACACTTCAGTGAGCAGCGATAAGATTTCGCCTGCTCCTGCGCACTCCCCCCACACACACACACACACACACACACACACGCGCATGCACGCATGCATACTGCATGCTGCCCTCAATCACAGTTATATAGGCCACACTGGGAGCCCACCCCAGCGTGGCACACTATATTAGTATAGCCACGAGGGTGCCGAATCCCCGCCAGCTGTGCTGCGCCCAAAGCACAGTTACATAGGCCATGCTGGGTGCCAACCCCAGTGTGGCCGTACATTGTATAGATGACGGGGGTGCCCAATCCCCTGTCGGCTCCACTGTTTCTTCCCCCCAGTACAGGGTGCCACGCTGGGGGCCCACCCCTTCATGGCAATGAATGCTACTGCTGATGGGGGCATCCAATCCCACATCGGCTCCAGGCCCACCCCCACCAGCTGTCCTTGTGCCATGCTGGGAGCCCACCCCAGCATGGCAAACGTCCCGCATTGTCACCTAAACAAAAAAACAAAACACCTGTAACTTAAAAACGGTCCTCGCAGTCTCTGCCCCCACCCGCACCCACCCACTGCGCACCCTGCCTTCCCACACCCCCCACCCCATACTTACCTCCAGACCCGCGCAACCATCTTCGTGGACCAGAAACACGCCTGCACTCTTCAGCTGACCGCGAACTGAGGAAATGCCGGTAAGCTGTATAATGTAATGAATAGGGTTTTTTCAACTTTGCTGCATATCTCAGGCATTTTTTGGAATTTTTGCACCAAATTTTCAACATGGGGTTTTTGGGACCCCTTCTCATGAATGCTGTCACTGTCATGGCGTTATTTGGGCCCGAAGGGTGATTTCGCAGTCACTGCGTGAAATCACCTTTCGGGACTGATTAATGAAACAATACTGCCAGTGTTCATAAGGTGGGCTCTCAAGAAGCCCATTTTAAAAATTTGGTGGAAAAATTCCAAAAAATGACTGTTTTATGAGCGTGCATTGCGCAGTTCCTACGCACGCTCGTAAGTTCGTGAATTTTCAATATTTTCACTCCAGATTTTCAACATTGCCATTTTACCACACCTCCTTATGAGCTGTGCAGCTGTCATTTTTCACATCTTGCCCAAAATGTGTTTCCGCCCATGTAGCTCACAATAGCGCAGTCACTGTGTGAAATCAATGTACAGGACAAATTAAGAAAATCACAGTGACACTGTTCATGAACAGAGGTCTTAAAATGGCTATGTTGAAAATTTGGTGACAAAAGTCTATAAACTGACTGTGTTACGAGTGAGCATTGTGCAGTTTCCATGCACCCTCGTAAGTTCATGACTTTGTAATATTTTCAATCCAGATTTTCACCAGTGGCATTTTTCCACACTTCCTTATGAACAGTACAGCTGTCATTTTTCACAACATAGCCAAAATGCGTTCACACATTCAGCGCAGAGATGCGTGGTTGCTGTGGGAAATCATTGTTCAGGACAGATAAAGAAAATCACAGTGACAATGTTCATGATCGGAGGTCCCAAAATGCCTGTGTTGACAATCTGCTGTAAAAGAATCCCCAAACTAATTACATTACGGGTGTGCGTTGCAGTTTCTATGCACGCTCATGACCACCATTTTTTTAAATATTTTTACTGCACATTTGCAACATTGCCATTTTTTTACACCTCCCCATGAACAGTACAGCTGTCATTTTTTACATCCCGTTAGGAATGTTTTTGCACCTGTGGTGCTAAATGCCATAGTCGCTGTGCATAAGCAGTTTTCGGTTAACAAACTGATATTGCCACTGTTCAAGAGATGGGGTCACAAAAAAAACATGTTGAAAATTTGGAGTGAAAATACCAACGAATGCCTGAGGTATTAGGTTTTCCAACCATAACGACCAACCCTGTAGAGAATGACAGGCATCAGGGATGTAACTTGGGATTCTTGCCTGTAATGCTCATACCATTCCACACCCTGCAGCCAGTGACAGGCATCGAGGCATGCCTTGGACTCTTCAGCCCCAAAGTTCACCCCATTCTCCTATACCACACTCATCTCACTGTATTTCCTGATGGAATGGGGTGCCCATAAGGGCCAAAGACCCCAAGGCACATCGTGACACTTGTCAGTGTCTTCAGGGTAGGGTGTGTCGAAATGGCGTGGTCATTATGCCTGACGACCCAAAGGCACACCACAATGCCTGTCACTCTCTGCAGGGTGGTGGTGGGGTTGGCTTCAGTTCAATACTTTGCTGCCATTCCTATTATGCAGCTCTGTAACTTCTACACTACCAATGCCAATGCCAGCAAGCAAACATTCGGCATTGACAAATGCTTGTTTGAATTTGATGATTTCAAAGCCCTGAATGGGTTTATGCTAGCAGAATTGTTTCATAAGGACACTGTTAAGAACTCTGTGTTACATAATACAAGTTGGCACCCAACCCATGTTGCAAAAAATATGCCTTTGGGACAGTTTATGAGGTTGAAAAGGAATTGTAGTGAACAGAATACTTTTGCCATTCACTCCAAAGATTTAAAGGTAAGATTTAATGATAGAGGATATAACAATGGAGTAGTTGAAAGAACACATGAGAAAGTTAATCATATGGCAAGAGAAGTTCTGTTAACACCTAAAACTAGAACAAATAAGTATGTTTATTTTAATATAGCTCTAAAATGTATTACCGCCTATCATATTTGGCCTGTTTTACAGAAAAAATGGCATATGTTAGTAACACATAAATTAAAGGAGGTGGCCAAATGTACCCCTAGGGCGGTGTACAGAAGAGGAGAAAATCTGCCTGACACATTAGTTCATTGTTTATATTGGAAGGGCAACAGTAATTACAAAAGAAACATCATAGCAGGTACACATAGATGTGGCAACTGTAATTATCATAATTTTATTAAGCAGGGTTCTATTCTTGTTCAACTAGTTACAGAGGATACTTATACTATTAGGAACTTTAGTACATGCAGTACCACTAATGTTGTGTAGTTAGCTTCTTGCACATCTTGTTCAGCTTACTATGTAGGTAACACTAAACATAGACTTTGTGAAAGATCAGTGAGCACATGTGCAGTATTAATAAAATGGATGTTCTTAGTCCATTGGCTTTACATGTTTTATTTATTTTATTTATTTAATTTTTGTTAACCGGGTTAGGTGCTCTAGCTTAAGTTGACTATTTTCAGGCATGACCTGGGAGAATACATACATAAAACGAGATGAGATTATACAATACATAGTATATAGTACAGGTACATAGTATATAATACAGGTAGGTTAAAATACAGATCAAGTCAGACAGCACTCGAGATAATACATATAACTATGCAGAGATGACAAAAGTGACATTAGTACATGCAAATAACTGAAACTGGGCTAAGTGGCAGCTATAAAGACATTTTATAGCAAGGGTATAAAGGGTGGGGAAATTAATTTCAGTTCCAGGTTATTGAAAAGATATCCAGTAAATTTAGGGGGTGGTGATCAGGATGGGACATGTTTAAGAAGAGAGGCATTTTGGCAGTTTAAATTAAATTCTTACACTTTGCCTGGTCTTAATGACCATTTTCAATTAACTCCTTTCCTATAATATTCAAAGTTTAAAGTTTATTATTTAGTATGTATAAAATTCACATTATCACATACATAATACTTTCACTTGTACAATACTTTATTAAAAACACAGGATATAATAAGCAATATCATTTCATAAAATTTATCATCACTTGATGTCTTAATATCCAACAGTGCAATCCATTGACCTGATGAAGTGCTATCCTTGCAGAATTTTCCATTGCACAAATATGGCTTGACATGTCACAGAAAAGCATACATTTTATGGTGTTTTCTTCATTTGCATGATACATCTGGTCGTTGCAGATTGGTAATAACCATTTTCCCCTTATTTTCAAAAGTTGAGGGCATTCAAAAATCAGATGGCGAATCATTATTTTGGTATTCATATCACAAACACATTGGCGTTCCATTAGGTTAAAAATGCTGCCTCTATTAAATCTTAAGTTTAGTAGGCCCATTTTAAATTTACAGAATGCACTTCTTTGCATGCTGTTTTACAAAAAAAATAACTGCTTTTCTTCCTTTTGTTTTGTATTTGTTTCCACTTGGAATATGTATTACAGACGTGCAATTCCCACACTTAATTCTATTTGAAAAAAAAAAATATATATATATATATATCCACCAATCTTTGTTTGGCCACATTGACATATAGTTCTATATAATAATAATAATAATAATAATAATAATAATAATAAACTTTATTTATACGGTGCCTTTCAAAAACCAAGGCACCTTAACAATATTAAAACCAGACAATAAATAAAAACAAACATTTCAAAAACAAAAATCAAACTAATGACATCCACTAATATTATCTGTGGCATATCTATCACAGATTCCCACAAGGCTCAGTTTTACAATATAATCATTTAATTGGTAGAACCAGCTATTTGATTTTTCTTTCCTTTTCCCTTTACTTTCCAGCCAGCACTTTGTGATCAGTCTTTCTTTAGGTGCCAATACAATGTTTTCCCATAAAACTAATGCCCTTATCTGCGCCACAAATACAATTGACTTTAAATTAAATTTACAGTACTTCTAAGTCGGACTGTTGATGTTCTCTGAGGTAACTCAAATATCTGTTTGTAAAATTTATTTTGAACAGTCTCTAACTATTTTGTACCCTTATGAAAGGCCCATATTTCTGACCCATATAACATATACTTATTACTTTTGCATCAAAACCTCTTTTTAGTGCCACATAAGAATAATTTGAAAAATAACTTGCCAAATCTGATAATGGCCCTAGAGGACAAAGAACCTTAGTGCACAATCACTGAGGCAAGAGTTACCCCAAAGGGCATTGGCCGGGAGGCCAAGTTTCAATGAAATACAAAATCACACATACCCCCATAACGCAAAGCATCATGGGCTGTATATGTATATCACTACAAAATACTATAATAAGGGAAAAATGGTTATTACCAATCTGCTGAGATCAGATGTATCATGCAAATGAAGACACCACCATAAAATGTATGCTCTTCTGTGACAGTCTGTGTGATAGGCCTTTCGACACCATGCATTTCTGCTTAAAGTTGAACCAGCATAATATTTTGTGGTGACTTGCATATACAGCCAATGGCCCTAGAGGCACTTAAGCCTTGTTTCTTTACCTTAGTAATTTTGGAGTTCGGTGAAAGGTTTGTTTCAAAGACCATCCTTAGATAAATATATTTTTTTTTTTTAGCCTCAATTTGTGAATTTCCAATAACCCAACACTTATTATTCTTTTGAGGTTATTTTTTTCCCAAATGTTAGTATAGCAGACTTCTGGGTGTTTATTGTCAGACCCAGATCACCAAGTGTTTCCATATAGCATGTTATTGCTTTTTTTGGCCATAGAGGGGTTAGTGAACATAATACGATATCATCAGTGTAGAGTAAAATGCTAATTCTCCTATCTTTGATATTCAGGGTTGCACAATCAGTCTTATTCAAACCTCTAACCAACTGGACCATATATAAATTAAATAGGAGTGGTGTCCATAGGCACCCTTCTTTGACTCCCTTTCCAATATGTATTTTTTGTGATATCATGTCATCCTTGGTGTTTCTTATGTATGCCTTATTATTATGGAGACAACTTAAAATAGCCAATAAATGCAGATTTATCCCTTTCTTTTCCAAAATTTTACATATGGTGTCTGTTTACATTGCTGAAAGTGGCCTTTAAGTCCAAGAAGACCGTATATAAAACACTTATTTATGACACAGTATTTTTCAATCAAATAAAATGAAAGTTATCAATTGTGCCCCTCTTTTTCATAAAACTTGTCTGTTCTTCAGATATTAAATTATTCATACTATCCCAATTTTACAATCTCCTGTAGAATAATTCTAGAACAGATCTTCATGGCTATACACAGAAGGCTAAAAGGCCTATATTTTCCTGGCTCACTTATTGTTCCTTTCTTATATAAGGGTATTATTAGGCTTACATTCCATTTCTCAGGCAGTATCATGTTTTCTAAAATACAATTATAAAAAATGCATAATTTGACAGCCCAGTCTGACATGGTCTGGAAAATTTCAGCGCTTACTCCATCTGTTTATGCCTCTTTATTTTTTCTCTCTGCCAAAATTGCTTGTTTTACTTCTTTTTCTGTTATCCTAAGATTTTCTGACCAGTTCCTACTGTCATATATCCACATTAGTGTGTCACAGAGTCCCTCCTACATCCATATTTTTCTTGGAAGTATTCTAACCATACCAGAGGTGGTATAACTGATAATGTATTTTTCCTATGATATTGATTATTTAGGGGTGGGTTTCTTTATTTATAATATGTATATAAATATATGTGTATATTTATGCTGTTGTACAAAATTTTACGGACTCACAGATGAATGTTTGTTTTAAAGAAGGAGTTTTTATATCTTAAAAAAAAATTATTTTCATTTTATATTGTATTTTTTTGTTTTGTCTTTCCCTCTGACAAATAGATAGATAGATAGTTAAGATAGTTGGCATTGTGGTACCTGCTTCTTTTTTTTTTAGTCTTTGGTAACCGGGTAAGGCCCACTAGGCACAAGTGCCTGTTTTCAGGGGTGACCTGGGAGTACTGGGTGGTTAAGTGACTTGCTCAGTCACACAGTATGCAAGTGGAGGTTGTGAGAATCAAACTTGGGTCTGGTCTGCTGGATGTACCAAGCTTGTTCACACCTCGTTCCTCTAACCTCAAGGCTATACTGCCAGCCCTTTTGACATGTGTTATAACTTTGCAATAATATATATTTTTTATATCTTGATATTAATAGTTAGTATGCATTTAATGGTGTGCTTTATAAGCAAGACCACTAATATTAATGTCATGTCTTGGAGAAGTGCCTGGTTTGCCATGGACACATTTGGCCCATAAAGCAAGAGGGAGCTGTTAGCTGGAATTGCTGCTTTAGTGGATTAATATATTTTTTTAACTTGCAAATAGCTTATGTGTGATTTGGAGTCCATACTGTGAGCTGTTGTCTGTAAGTTATTTGACTATGTATGGTATAATGGGATTCAGACAGGAGTGTCCTTTTTCACTCATATTATTCATTACTGCATTAATTATTTTTGCAGCAGATTACAATTAATGAATTGATAATAGGAATAAGATATTCAACATAGGAAACTAAGTTAAATATCTATGCAGAAGATATATCGGTTTTACTTCAAAAATATTTACATCTTACCAATGTCTGGTGTAGAAAATAAATATTCAACATTGTCAGAATATCAGAGTAATAGACAGAAAACTGTGGCAATGCACATTACACCACTTAATAAATGAGAATGGGCTTTCAGAACAAAGTAAATATCTTGGTATGGTTTTAATACCCAACACAAAGTAAACAATACAGCTAAATATAAATATAGTCAATGAAAAAAAAAAAATCAAACATCTATTGGACAGATGGGAGAAATTGTCATTTTCTTTATGAGAATGTAAAAGTATTGTCAGAATGGTGACAATGCCAAGCATTTGTTTTATTGTTCAGTCTTCAAAAGGAGAAATCCAAACCCTACGGTTTGATAATGTAAAACAATAATAATTAAGTTCCTTGGAAGGAGTGGGTTCCCAGAATAATATGGTGCACTTTAACTATCCCAAGTTAATAAGGAGGACTGGCATGTTCAAACCCACATAAATATTACATTGCACATACTGTATGTTAAATTAGCTTGGCAGTGGAAAAGGGAGGAAACTTTTAGTGGCTATTTGAAATCATAGTGAATATATAAGATTTAATTATAGTGATTGAGCCAAGAATTAAAATACAGAATATTCTCTTCTTCCAATATAAATCTGAGACAAGTAAAACTGGCAAAATCTCCCATATGGCATACATCTTAATGAAATATAGAAATAAAATATGAAGAAGAAGCCATTGACTTTTCTTGGCATTTTACACATAATTGGGAATCGGATGTTTTCCTGCAGGAAAGACTTTAAAATATAACCAGCTGTTAGAAAAATGACTACAATCAGTAAGCATAACTGGACAGATACAATCACAATGGATTGCTGTCTTACTATTAAAAAGACTTTCCTGCAAGTGGATATGCAGTTTGATATTTTCATTACAATGACTTGAAAACAAAATGTAAAAAATATAAATGAAAAGATGTTCCTTTGGAAAAGAATGGCATGTAACAATTCAGAATGAAAGAAAAAATATTGAAAACTCCAAAAATATAATCCATAGTAAATTTATGATAAATTAGTACAATTAAAATTAGAAGGAAATAGTTATTATAGACAAAATGCAGAGGCAAAATGGAACCACGAGGTCAATACAGAGCCACCCTTTTCTGGTCTCATTACAGGAAAAATGATTAAGAATTATGTATCTACCAAACATTAATCAATCTTAATCAATCCAACAAAAAATCATCTCCAGAACTTAGAACATAGAAAATGTTGGATGAAACATACATTTGATCTATCCACTCTGACCTTTTCTTACCCCATTGTCTGCTGGAACCTAATATCTAGTCAGATTTATTGCCCTCATCTCCCCCTTCTTTGCCCCCTGCCTTACTGCTTTCCCTTTGTGTCACTAATAAGCCTTTTTCTTGGTCTCAACTATGTCTTAATCCAGTAATGGTTCTTGAACCTACCACCTCTGCTAGCAGTCTGCTTCATGGCACAACCATTCTCTCTAAAAAACAACATCTTTCTCATATACCTCTTAAATCTCCACTTTGTCTGCTTCTACTCATGTCTTTGTGTTGTTTATTTGACAGTCCTGCAGAATATTTTCGTACAATCTACTCACCAATGAAATGAAGATGGCTGCAAACCATTACAACAGATACTAAAGTTATAATGCACAACAGGGTGTGTGAGTCATGTTGGAATAACATCACACTTCAGGTGGTCGGTCTCGAGGCTGAAGGCAAAAGTGCATCTAACACCAGAGAAGTGTCGTTATCCCAGCACGACACACACCCTGGTGTGCAATATTCCTATTATAAAATGGCTTATGTGTAAAAAAAATTTAAAAGATGAAAAAGTATATTTAAAAGCATATTTTGGGATGTTTTGTTCAATGGGTAGGCATACGTTTTAAAAAAGCAGTCAAGATATAAACTGTTTTGGGCAGTAGGTGGAGCTGTTACTGTAGATCTGCACTCCCCATGCTAACTATTGTGTGTGTTGTTACCCCTGTTTTTTTTTTATTTGAAATGTTCAGTCTGTGTTTACTTCTCTGTCTCTTTCCTCTCCTTCACTGTTTCTGCTGTGTTGTGGAAGTGAGACATTGTACCCCACCCACCCCCATGGTCTCACAATTCTCAGCTGTTCCCTACTGTGTAAGCCTGGAAGTTTGAGATCTCCCTTCCCACATACACGCACCCCATCTCAGTGATGTTGCTGTCTCTTTTCCCGGTACAGCTTTTACTGTTATCAGGAAAATTATTGAAGGTAGAAAATGGCAAAAAGGTAAGCATGTGAAGTGTGGGGTTACACATGTACTATTATGGTCGGTTACTGTGCATGCAAGTGCAAGAACAAGGGGAAACAATTTGAAGATAGAAGGGGATTACTCAAGTAATGAGGATATATTTTTTCATGGAGATGGTTGTGGATGCATTGAACGGCCTTCCTGAGGAGGTCATGGAGACAAAAATAATGGCTGGAATTCAAGAATAGATGGGACAGACATGAGGCAATTCTAGTGGCATGGTAGGAGGAAGTAGGCTGTTGGTTAACTAGGATCTGCAGCTTATCCATTAGGTAGGGAAACAGACAGACTAGGTGGGCCAAGTGTTCCTTACCTGCTGTTAAATTCTAGGTTTCTAGGTTTCTATGCAGGAATTGCTAGGAGAAGAACAGGAAGGAGTTCTGTGAAGCAGAACCTAATGATGGCTTTTACATTTTCAGGTGGGAGGCTGTGACTCTGGTACAGTACCTTGCAAATCCAATGTGACAGCTTTCAGTCACAGAGATTTCTATTTACATAAAAAATGAAACAACAATGAATGGTGTTAGGTGCTCTGTTCTAGGAATGGAGAATGTCAGTGGAGTGGGGGACTGCTGTGAAGCCAATTGTAAAGACGGCTTTCACTTAGTTAATAAAAAAAAAATGAGCTAAGAAAACAAAATTCTGTTTGGGGAAATGTGGTTAGGGTTTTGGGTTACAGTAGTGTGAAGCTGATGCCAACAGGACATGAGGCTTTCACTTTGGCTGGGAGTAGAAAGCACTGAGGTTGATCCCAGGTAGGGCTAAGGACTATTTTTTTTTTTTTTACATTTATTGTGATTTAGTGTGCTTGGACTAGATCCATGATGTTATGCTGGGACAACATCACAACTCCATCCCCAGCCTAACCAATCCCGATGCAGCATTCTTTCTTACCATTGTATAATGTAACAGTTAGCATAACTGTAGGCAGTTAGACACTTTGGGCAGGATTCACTAAAGGGGGAGAAGGACCCACTGCTGTGGGAAAACTTTGGCACTAGTGGGAATCCACATGTGAAGCCACAGGTTGCCCACAGCTACGGGTAGTCATGAAGGTGGAGCTGGAGTGTGACTGACTCTACGGAATATGGCAGCTTGTGGATGCTGTTGCCATGGACAGCACTGCAGCTGCGGGAGGCTGCTACAGGCATCATAATCCACCGTAGCACCCTGTGCAACTGCTGTGGCTGTGAATCACTACCGCCGCAGCTGTGGGCAATTCCTGTCCTCAATAGCAGTTTTGGAGGGGAACTTAGAAAAATTCCCTTCATGAATCCTGCCCTTTATATCATTGTCAGTGCAGATGCCCAAATGTAAAAGTCTTATGGAGTAAGGCACTAAAGGAAATAATATATGTAATAAACATAACCATATCAGTGGCTGCTCAAAGATATCTACTTCATAAACCACAGGATTAGAAATTAATTCCAGTAAACAAAGAAATTGTTATCTGGCTGCATTGGCCACAAAAAGAATTGCATTTTCCAAAACTAGAATTCTCTAGCTATAGAGAGCTTTGTAAAGATTGATGGATCCTGTAAAATGACAAAGATCCCTTAAATGTAGAGTGGAAATTTGTTGTGAATTTACTACCTCTGATCTTAACAATATAAAAATAGATTTCCATTGTTTTTGTTTTTATACAGTTTCCCAATTCCCAATATATGAATGAATCATTTATGTAAATTAATTTGGAAATTGTTTATAATCATGAATCTTGGTAATGTATGTACAGTAAATTCTGAGTTCAGTAAGGAAACAAATATTTATAAAAAAAATGCAGCATTCGAAAGGGCTAACTTTGGAACCATTATGAATTTAACCTAATTTTTTAATACTTCCTTTATTAGAATTAAAAAAAAATTATAACAATCTAAAAACAATTACATTCCCTGCAACAATAAACTACTGTTACAGGCAATAAACTGTTCCAGTGTCTTGCCATTAAACATTTAACAGACTGAAATCAATTTGTACAACAAAATTGCCTTTCAGCAACACAAAGTTAAAAACACAATTAATGTTTATATTAAGAATTCACAGGAGAAAAAAAGAAAGAAAAACTATGATTTACACTTCTCAATTTTCCAAATAAACATCTGTTCTTTTATCCCCACAACCCTACCCCTCCCCCCCCCACACACACACACACACACACACACACACACACACACACACACACACACACACACACACACACACACACACAGGCTATCCTATGCTCCTGAAGATTTTTCAAGATAAAAGCAGGTCATGTATAAGTCAATAAATACATATCCATCTCCATAATATGGTACCAGGAAACATCTTCCTCCTCTATCCTCCAATTCTCCTATAAAAACTGGGTCTACAAATTTAGATATTTCTTTTCTTGTCCAAATTAATGCATTCCCCCTCATCCATTTATTGATGAAAGCAGACATTCTAGACAGCACCAAAAAAGTAATCTTCTCCATTTCATAAAGAAAATAGTATGGTTGAAATGAGGACGAACACAAGCTGTAAAATGAGAGGAATAAACGTGGCCATGCAGAAAGGAAATAAGTTGGCTAGCTCACAGAGTGGTAACAAAATGTGGAAGGCCATGTGGTACAAACACAAATAGTCTAGGAAATGTTACTTCTGGACCTAGAGGCCTTCATGGCAGAGGTAGACCTGCATAGCATGGCTATTACTGAGTCATAGAGACATACAAAGTTGAGAAAACTTCAGTTCAACAGAATTTTGCAACACTGGTTAATTTTGAGAAGTTTGAAGGGCAGACTTCACAACATTTTTTACCAGGTGAAATTGCACTTTTTTTCCCCTTGTAGTGATAAACTTCACTTGCAAATTGTGCAACTTTGCCTGAAAAACATTTTACAAAGTCAGCAAAACTGAAATTGGCATTACAAAGGGAACTTTATGAAGTGTCACAAAGTCAATGTTTCACAACTTCGTGACAACTTTGCCAATGAAGTTTAATTTACTGCATCTCTGTTGAGTCATGGGGCACTGGAAATGATGACTGGGACATGGTCTTACCAGGCTATACTCAGATCTGGAAAGATAGGATCGGAAGGAAGGAAGGGAGATGAGGTGGTACTGTTTGTAAGGATGGGCATCAAAGTGTCTGAGTCACAAGAAATCGAGGGGTGAATGAAGGGGTTGGAGGTACTGTGGGCCAGCCTGGAGATGGGAAATGGAGCCACTATTCACACTAATGTGATCTATAGACCTCCAACACAGGGGGTAGAATTTAGATAAGGCACTGATGGAAACCATTGGCACACTGTCAGAAAAAGGGGAGGTGCTGCTGGTGGGAGATTTCTATCTGGTGGATGTAAATTGGTGCCTTCCAGCCATAGCTTAACTAGAAGGAAGCACATCCTGGAATACCTCCATGGGGAATTTCTCAGGCAACTAGTCATGAATCCCACTCATGATGAGGCAATACCGGACTTGTTGCTCACTAACAGAGACAGTATTGCAGACATCAAGGTGGGAGGCCACTTGGAGACCAGTGATCACTGTACAGTGTGGTTCAACATAAGGATGGTGGTAGAAGGGAATCACATGAGGATTAGGGTCTAGGACTTCAGGAGACCAGATTAAAAAAAAATGGGTGAATGCTTCAGAGATGACCTAGCAGGGTGACTTGGGTGGCTGGAGAAACAGTGGGATAAGCTAAAAGAAGGCATAGTAAAGACATGAAACCTCTGCACAAAGAACGTCAGCAAAACCAAGAGGAAAAAGAGACTGCTATGGTTCTCAAAAGAAAGTGCTGAAAAAGAAGACTAAAAGGGTAGCTTTCAGCGGGTATAAAGAGATGAAGAGGGAAAAGGACAGGGTGGTGTATCATGAAAAGCAGAGGGAGGCAGCGAAAGTGGTGAGAACTGCAAAGATGCAAACTGAGGAAAGGGTATCTCAAGGCGTAACAAAAGGAGCCAAGACATTTTTTCAGTGCATAAGTGAAAAAAGGAAGATTAGGTGAGGGATTTTGAGGTTAAGGACAGGTGGGTACTTCACAGAGAAGGATCAGAAAAAAAAACAAACAGATGTCCTGAACAATGGTTGTTCACTCCTTACAGAGACATGGGAAGGGAAAGGACCACATAAACCAACAGGGGCACTTGAGAGAGGGAAGCAGGAACAAGTCCCTTTACAGAGGAGAGATTTCTGAAGGGACTCACAAATCTGAAAGTGTACAAAGCTATGTGGCCAGAGAGGGTGCACCCAAGGGTACTAGGGGATCTCAGGGAGGTGATGGCAATACCTTTGACAGTCATTTTTAACAACTCACTGGAAACAGGAGTGGTTCCAGAGAACTAGAAGAGGTCAGATAAAGTCCAGCTTCACAAAAGCAGTAATAGGGAGGAGGTTGGCAACTATAGGCCAGTCAGCCTGACCACAGTGGTGGAGAAGCTACAGTAATTGTGTTACTTCTAAATGAAAGGATTGAGGAATAATTTGAATCCAGTGGGTTACAAGACCTAAGGCAACACAGATTCACAGAGAGGTCATGTTAGACGCACCTAATATATTTCTTTGAATGAGTGACCAGGAAAACAGATCAGGGTAGGGCAGTAAACAAGGCCAACTTAGATTTCAGTATGGCTTTCCACACTGGTCCACAATGGAGACTCATGAGGAAACTGGGCAGCTTAGGGGTGGGTCCAAAGGTGGCAACCTATGTAACAAACTGGTTAAGGGATAGATAAAGGAGTGTGATGCTAAAAGGGTGATAAGTGGGATGCCACAGACCTCTGTACTGAGACCAGTCCTCTTTAATGTCTTCTTAAGTGACATTGCAGAGGAGCAGGAAGGGAAGGCCTGCTTTTTTGCAGGTGACACCAAAATCTGTAATAGGTTGGACACTCCACAGGGTATGAAAAGAATGTGCATAAATCTGAGAAAACTCGAGTAGTGGCTAAGGGCATAGCAGATGGGTTTTAATGTGAAAAAGTGCAGAATCATTCACAGTGCACAGGAACCCAGAGACTGACTACAATATGGAGAAAGAGGTACTGACATCACCAAACTGGAAAGAGACTGGGAGGTAAACATATCTGTTGATCTCAAGGTGGTGAGGCAGTGTGACAAGGCAGTGGGTAGGGCCCGTGAGATGTTGGAGCAGAAGGTAGGAGACAGTGTTGCCACTGTATAGATTGCTGGTGAGACTCCATCTGGAGTACTGTGTCTAGTTCTAAAGACAACATCTCTTAAAGGACATAGAGTGGAGACAGTCCAGAGAAGGCAACTAAAATGGTGCAGGGTCTGCATCAGAAGCCCCACATCGACAGACTGAAGGACCTCAATTTGTATAGCCTGGAAGAGGGAAGAGTGGGGGGGGGTATGATAGATACCAATAAATACTTCATAGGGTAAATAAGGAATAGGAGAGGAGTATATCTCAGAGAAAAAATGTATTAGAACAAGGGGACATGCAATGAAGCTGGAAGGGGATAAACTGAAGAGAGATGTGAGAAAGTACTTCTTCACTGAAAGAGTGGTGGATGCCGGGAACAGTATTCTGGCAGAGGTGGTGGTGGAGAAAACAGTTGTAGGCTTCAATCATGCATGGGATAGGTACAAGGTAATCTAAGTGGAAAACAAGGGGAAGGACGTTGGAGATCAAGTAGGGTCTATGGTGACAGTATAGGCAGGAAAAAATGGACAGACTGAGTTGACCAAGCAGTCCTTTTCTGCTATCAAATTTCAAGTTTCTATGTTTCATAAATTTGCTGGCCCACTCTTTACAATCTGTCAGATCTGGGGGGATACCTGTAGACACCTCATAGAAATGTCTTTTTATTTTAACCAGGAGAGACACAGTAAGCTGAAAGCTTGTTTACAGGTGCGACTTGGGAGCACAATGAGATTGCTCCATAAATACCGTATGTGCTTTCTCTAACTTATAATGATGGAAGCATCCCTCCTAATGTCAAGTTTATTTTTTTTTTTGCAATTAAGTATTCTTTATTTTCATTTTCATACTTACAAATAGCAGTCACAGAAGTCAGTACCTTTTACAATAAAGGAATTTGAAGACCCCGAGGGGGCTTCCCCTCTAGTAACTTTAACAACAAACAAAGGCAAAAGGCAATGAAACAGATAACACATCAATAAAGGGCAAGGAAGCAAAGGAATTTCACCCATCCCTCCCTCATCCCACTCCAAACAGAGAAATCAAAAACAATAACCAAATAGATCTAAACACAAAGGAATAACAGAAGATAAAATAAAAACACAGATCGACTTCCCCCCTTGCATGCACCCCCATGACAATTATGGTGGAATCTAAAGTGTTGTCAGACTACAGAGACCTGTACACCAGTAGAACAATTACCTATTATATGGCTGTTTACACCCTGGAGGACTAGTTACTAGCTGTTGGACAACATTTAGTATCTAAATTTGTCTTTTAACTCATTAAATAGCACTTTCCATGTTGCCTGAAATCTGTTCCAAGAATTAGTGGCATTTGCCACACCCCTCTCTGCATGTAAAGCGGTAAGGAATTCCAACCACCACTCTGTAATGGATGGAGTCCAAGGATCCTTCCAATGCCTCAAAATTAACAGTTTAGTGACCATACACACCATGGCGATCTGAGTTCTGAGTGTAGGCAAAGGAACCTTAGAGTAATTCCACAATATGCAAATTTACTCTGTGAAATAAGCAGAGAGGAGAAGGTGTTTTAAGATGTGGTCTTTGACCAGGCTCCAGAACCTCTGAATCTTAGAACATGACCATAGCTGATGGTATAGAGAAGCTGGGAAAGTACCACATTCCAAGCACTCTGGTGAAGGTAACTTTCCCATCCTATGTAATTTAGAGGGGGTATAATAAAGGTTATGTAAGATAAGATGCTGAATTAGATATTTCGCAGTCTATCCTGTTTAATCAACTTAAAATTGTTTAACCATATAGACTGCCACTGGTCGTCCATCAGCTGGGATTGTAAGGTATGTAAGGTAGGTAAGCTTTGTATAATTTTAAGACAGGTTTGGCTTTTGTGACTAAATCTAAATAGGGCCTTATAAAAGGATTTAGTCAATTTGTCCATGGAGTCTTCCCCAGGAAGCTTCTCACGCAATGTTGCACCTGGACAGCATAAAACAAATGTTTGGATGATAAGCTCCACTTCGTTTTTAGTAGGACAGGGAGGATGAAACAGGGTTTGTTAGAAACTGTCCAATGCAAATAGAAAATGGCAGTGGTAAAGCACTATAATTAATTATCTGGTTGCCTATTTTTAAGTTGGGATTATTAAAGAGTGGCTGGGAGATGTCTTTCCTAATACTTAATTGAAAATGGTTACATAATTGGTGAAAGGCCCTGATGCTCCAGCCAATCGGGGAATCCTGTAGGGGGAGAGGAACTATCCTCCAAAGACAGAATAGTAAGCTTTGCAGAGACACCCATTATTTTTTAGCCTGCTCATGCTCTAGGTGCAACTAAATAGGATTTCTAAAGGCTGCATGTAAAGAGGGGAACCACCTTAAAAACCTGGATGCATGTATTGCTAGGTAATATAAAAGGAAATCAGGTAGTTGGAGCCCACCCTTTCTTATTGGGCCTGTAAACCTCCAGTAGACCCAAAGCCTATGGATCAATTTAAAAATACTATGAGGGAGAAAGATACCCAGGTTATTCAGAGAATAGAAAATCTTGGGTAAAATCGTCATCTTTAATACATTGGATATACCCCAGAAAGACAAGGGGAGCCTTCTCCATCTTAACAAATCTTCTTTGATAGTTTTTAATAAGGGGTCTAGATTTAAATCCTTTAATTTACTGAGTTCTGAAGATAACTTCATCCTTAAAAATGCTACCGCCTGGTTTTCCCATTGCAGGCATAAATCCACTATTTTTATTTTGCATATCAGAGCTGACAAAGGGTAAAACAGAGTTATTTTTTTTCAATTTGTACCCCAGTATCTCCGCAAACTCAGAGATGGTCTGAAGAGCAGAGAAAAGAGAGCGAACCCCATTTGTTTAATGTAGCAGCATATCATCTGCAAGAGCGAAAGCTTACATTCTAGAGGGCTCACTCTAAATCCCTCAATCAGACTCTCCTGCTTAATTACTCTGACTAAAGGTTCTATATATAAATTAAATAGTAATGGGGATAAAGGGCATCCTTGCCGAGTGCCATTTCTGAGAGGAAATGGATCCAACAAGTGGTTATTACATAATAGTCTAGCTGAGGGGCACTGGTAAAGAATACTGACTTTCCTAATAAAACATGCAGGGTGACCATAATGGGGGAGCACTGAAAAAAGGTAGGGCCAAGCCTCCCAGTGGAAGGCTTTTTCTGTATCCAGGAACACCAAAACCACTTGAAGCTGGGGATCCATGGATGCAGAAATCAAATGACCTAGTTCCTGAAAATGGTAGGCAGAGGACCTACCAGATACAAATCCCACCTGTTCCATCCCAATTAAGGAAGACCATACTCTACCCAAACAAGAGGCTAAAATTTTAGCATAAATTTTAACATCGACATTACTTAAAGATATAGGTCTATAATTGCCTATCTGTGTAGAATCCTTTCCTGGCTTTGGGAGTAACACTATTATAGCCTCAAATAGGGAGGGGTTTGACACCAAGCATGAGTCTAATATCCATACAATAGATGAAGTAAGGGAATCAACTGAACTTTGAAAGTCTTGTAAAATGATCCTATATAGCCATCAGAGCCAGGAGCTTTATCAGTTTCAAGAGAGTCTATAGCCTCCTCAATTTCTTTTAGAGAAATTGGTTCCATTAATGATTGTTGAGCCTTGCCAGATAACTTAGGGAGTTGAGCCTTATGAAAGAATGTTGAAGTCATATGGGATTGGAGGTCCTTAACTGGAGGTAGTGAATAAAGCTGTTAGTAATATTCTTCAAAGAAGGAAAGCATCTTCAGAGTGTCAGATACCAATAATTCCACATTTGGTTGCTTAATAGCTGTTATCCATTTAGCAGACACCTGCTGTTTCAGCTGCCATGCAAAATACTTACTCGCCTTACTACCCTGTCCTATATACATTGCCTTCACCTGAGAGGCTATCCTATCTGTTTTGTCTTGGAGAAATCTAGAGTATTGTACTCTCAGGAGATTTAACTCTAATACCTTGTCTGTAGATAAAGCCTCGATCCCCTTGGACTCTAAGGTACGTATTTTATCTAAACATTGAGTACTATATGATTTTTTTTTTCTCTTGGTTAATCTGGCTATTCTAATAAGTTCACCCCTCTATGTGGCTTTAAGTGCCACCCAAACCTTGTCAGCTTCAGGGATAGAGTTAATATTGTCCCTAATCGTATTAGAGAGAAATGAACCAAAATGCAAAACAATCTGTTTATCTCTCAAAAGTGTATCATTCAGGGTCCATGAGTAAGGTCTGAGAGAAGGACCTGGGATGTTAATATGTACTTATATTGGGGCATGATCTGAAATGACCCTTGCATGAATTTGGAAGTCTATAATCCCTGAACTTAAGTACCGACTAATTTTAAAAAAATCTATACGGGAGTAACTTTTATGCACAGGTGAAAAAAGGGAAAAATCTTTAGTAGAAGGATGTAGAAGCCTCCATGGGTCTATTGGTCCTAAAGTTGATTTAAGCTCTTGCAATGCCCGCTGAGCTGGGGAAAAACCACAACCTGAAAGGTGAGTTCTGTCTAAGTCATTTACTTGTGCCAAATTCCAATCACCTCCCAACAAAAGATGTATATGCCCATATGAAGCCAGGATTGAGGATAATCCAGTAAAGAAGGTAGGAGATTCTAGGTTAGGACCATATATTTGTCCCAAAAGGACTTCTGTGTTACCCAATCTGCCATGCACCAGATGTATCTACCTTCAGCATCGCTAACAGTCTGTATGAGTATGAAAGGAATCCCTTTGGCTATCAATACAGCTACGCCCCTTTTACAGGAATTATAGCCTACCCCAAAAACCTGACCCACCCAATTCTTCTTTAAAAATTGTACTTGGTCTGTTGTTAAATGGGTCTCTTGTAAGAGTACAATTGATGGGTTAAATCTACTGAAATGATGCAAAATAACATATTTCTTAGTATTTTCTCTGCCCCCTCTTGATGTTCCATGAACATATTTTAAGCGTATTCACCATTATTAACATGTTATACTCCATCTACATCTTGGCCCCTTGTCTTGGAGCTCATGCATGCAATCCTCCTCCCCCTCACACCCCAAAGAAATAAACACCAATCTGACCCCTTCAAATACTTTCAACAACAACAGACCTAACTATGTACAACTCACTACCCCAGGACCTGGGCCTTCTCCTCTCTTCCTGGCCACATTGCCCCAAAGAGGAGGTGAGCCATGTCTATCCACCATGAGACAATATCAATGATACATATTACTAGGACATGCCAGCCCCAACGTTGTTCTTGCAAATAATGATATACAATAAACAGTCTGCCTAAAAGAGAGAAAAAAAATAAATATTCTTCCCCCCTTCCTTTCACTTTTGTACCCACAATCAAAATAATATAAACACAAATCTTATAATGATAGATTTCACACATCATCTATACCCCTTTCTATGAGCCTACTGACTTTCTACCATTCTCTTGTTCCCCTTGTTTCATATTTTAAGAAAAAAAATACGATACAACTATCCCTTGTTGGGTTGCTCTGTGATTAAAAAACTACTTTGTATGACTCTCTGTGTCAGCTGAAACATTCAGCTATGCTGTAAACTGAGGAGAAAGAGAAGAAAATTTAAATTGCAAAAAAAAAAACAAACAAAGAAAGTACTCAGGAGTCCTTAATTTCAGCGTTCATTGACTCGTATAGAAAGCTGCAGTTTGAAGTGCCATCTAGCAGCAAGAACTCGCAATTACAATGCTGATACAGAAGGGGAAAATCCTTGTCGCAAATGAATTAACATAGTAAGTGCAAATGTGAGATAGTAGGTTTCATAGCCATAACATAAGATCGCCCTCAGTAGTACAACAAACTCCAGAACTGAAGCCTCACAATTGTATTTAAGCCTTGCAAGTGACAGCAATCTAAGTCATATTCACTTCGGGAACAGATCCAGATAAACCTTCCTCAAGGTTTTAAGTGCCTCTTCCGGTGAATCATACCTCTTAGCCTCATCTGGTAGTGTAACCTCCGATCTGGCTGGGTATAGCATTCTATGTCTGATCCCTGATGCCCATAATTTAGAACTGATCGTACGAAAGGCTGCCCTCATTTGCTTTGTTTTGTATATCAAGTCCTGTACTATCTTCAGCTTTTTTCCCTCCTACAGGATTGCCGCCAGTTTCCTAACTTCCTTGATTATGAACTCCCTATCCAAGAAGTTCAATAATTTGAAAATGATCGGCCTCGGGGGATCTGCTGTATTAGGCTTAGGGCGGAGGGAGTGGTGCGCACATTCTATTACATACTCCAGCCCATTGGGAAATTGCCCCACCGTTTTTTTCAACATCAGCTGGAGAAAAGCTATAGTATTTGGGCCCTCTTCTCCTTCTAGCAGGCCCAAGAGAACTAAATTATTTCGCCAGCTCCTGCCCTCTAAGTCATCTATGTGATCTTCTAATTTGGAGACAGTGCATTTCAGGGCCACTATTTCAGGCTGTGTTTTCTCCTGAGCCCTTTCCAGTGAGCATACTCTAGCTTCCTTGTCTGCCACACGTCGGGAGAGCTGAGCCATCACCGGTTTTATGTCTGCTACTTCCTTTAGTAATTTGAAGAAAGCCTCCTTTATAGTAGTTAGTTCTTTGCAGATATGGGCAGAGGTTGGCTCTGGTAGATCTTGTTGTGAGGAGGAGCTGCGACGTGGACGCTTTGCTTCAGACTCTAGAGCTGGATCCATTGCAGCCTGCTGTTCACCACCACGGAGAGGTAAAGTCATCTCCATTCCTCCAATAGAACAATTTTCAGCACTACACAGGATCACTGCAGAGTTTCCCCAGTCTATTACTGATCGTTATGGCTTATTGAGATTTATAGAAGCTGTAATTTGCGGTTAAAATGACGAGAGCAGATGGAGCTCACCAGAACACGTCTTACTCCCGCTGAAGCATCACGTGACCACATATCAAGTCTTATCATTAAGGGTTTTCCCACACTGAGAACCTCTGTGATTCCTGCTGTTACTGCCCCACAATATTCACTTAATTTTTGACACAGTCAAAACAAAATGACTGTGTAAGGCAGTTGGCACCCCACATAATCTCTGTCAAGGGACTGTGACTCACTGGTCCCATAAACATTGAATCATTGGGGCTAGAAAGAAACTAATCTAAACCTTCTATGAGGATTCTTGCCATCTATGGGAGTAAGTGGTTTTATGTAGTCCATACTGCAGACCACTCTATCCGTTATGCATATCTTATTTTTCATCTGCCATTTTTCTATAACATGATCTTGTGTTGTATCTTCTAATTGTTTTGTAAACTTATGCAGTGCTGAGGTAACTCCCTTAGTTAGTTGATTTTGTAGTAAAGGTACTTACTGAACCACCAAATAATGAAATTGCTAGTGCACCTCAGCCTCATATTCCCAGATCTGTCTCTTCAGACAGATTTAGGTATTTTAAAAAGCAGGACTATATGTCTGTTGCCAATGGAATAGTTCCATGCATTCCTTGAAAGCCCCACAAACCTCTCTGAAACTGTCATATATATCAATGTTCTACTGACTCTACTGTATATTAATGGATTTGTATTTTTAATTTTTGGTAACAAGGCCCACTAGGCACAAAACCTGTTTTCAGGGGTGACCCAGGAGCACTGGGGTGGTTAAGTGACTTGCTCAGGATTAGGGGTGGGTGAAAGTTGCAAATTCCGCTTTCTCAGAAATTCGGCAAAATTTTGGAAATTTTGCAGAAATCGTGGAACTTTCGCCATTGGCAAAACTGGGATTTTCCACAGATTTTTGCCAAGCACAGAGGACTTTTTTAGTGAACTGCAGAAAAATGCATATAAACAGCAGAATTTATTCTATCCACAGTTTAACGAACTGTCAGTGAATGAGTGCCTTCTTCTACAACCATGCGGTCATTCACTGACAATTCAGTGGGCCACTGGTAGTGGAGGAGAGAGGAATGTTGTGCTGGTGGCCCACTCAGGAGCAGGGTGGGGAGTGGAGTGGGTTGGTGGCAGATGAACTGTCAGGGTGGTGATTGGGGGAGTTCCAATAGACACCAGGGAACTGGGATTATTTTTATTTTTATAAGGGTTCTGGGATGTGGAGGTCCACTAGACATGAAGGAATATTGGGAATAGTGGGGAATAAGTTGGTGGACTGACAGCTGTTTATTTGTGGATTAAGGAATCCAAGATAGGAAGGGGGTCTGCTAGACATCAGGAAATAAAATGTTTTGGGGGCCATGATCAGTGGGTGGGGGGGGGCACTAGAAACCATAAAGGTCCAAGAAAGGGATTGGAGGTATTTACTGGGACACCTGATCAGTGAGGGGTGGATTAATGAATTAATATGCAGTTAAAAAAGCCACAGAAATGACCACTGGCAGTGATCCTTTCTGAGGATTTTTTTTCCGCAGTATAGTAAATTAACTCGCAGTTTTTTATATTTTTTCCATAGTTTTGAGGCGGAATTTCTGCAACAGTTCCTAAAATTATTTCTGAACTTTCGTGGAAGCGAAATTCACACATTTGCTGAAATTCTGCCAGTGGATTTTTTTTTTCCACACATCCCTACTCAGTATCACACAGTATGCAAGTGCAGATTGTGGGACTCAAACCAAGTCTGCTGGATGTACCAAGCTCATTCACTGCTTGTTTCTCTAACCTCTTGGCAATAATGCCACCCCATTGCTAGTAACAAAAAGTGGCCCCAAATAAACCATCAGGACCATCATGAACATGAACATTTAATACTTTTGCCTGCCTCATGCTTCATTCCCAACCAGGTAAAGTAGTCCTAACACCTGACAAACAAGATTCCCCATGTTGCAGACCCAGCTGGTAATCAAATAAAGTGAAAAATAGAAGAATTTCCTCCTCCTTATTCTTCTCCATCTCCTATTCAGTATTTCTTCACGATAAAGTTATGTTAAGTTGTGCAGTCTTCTAATGGGATTCTAAGAGCAGGAGGGTTCATCTCCCTGCTGAGTTAAGGTGTAAAATCTTGCTCCAGATACACATGTGATTATGCTTCCAAAATAAACCCATAAGATGTTTTTGCCAGTCACTGAAAACCCCAGTTGAAATAACAGCTGGAACCTCCTCCCTTCTACAGTCCATCTCTCACCCTCCTCAACCACCGTTAAGTACCAGTTTAAACTCCTTCCACCTTCCTCCTGCTCCTGTCATCTCCCTTTCTGACCTGACTTTTTTTTTTTTTTTTTTTTACTATGTATATGTTTTATGTAAAGCGCCTTGGTTTTGAAAGGTGCTATAGAAATAAAGTTGACTTGACTTTCCCTCCTCCCTCTCCAACTCATGCCTCCTCCTTTGTGATGGTTGTATCCCTCCCATTGCTCTACACTTTGATTTTACTACCAGTTGCTCAATTTGTTTCAGGCTGCAGAGCATGTTTCTTATTCCTGATGCCAGTATGTTGAAAATGTTGCACTTCTGCCAAATTGCCCTACAGTTGTTTGCACCTTATTTATTTGTACACATCTAGTCTATTGTACTTGCTTGTCGTTTTCTCTCTTCCCTCTCCCCCAGTTATACATTTTTAAATAATAAATAAACACAGTGAAACAAATAAAAGCATCTTGGAAAAATGTTAATTTGGGCCATTATATTACAGGGGTAAAATGGCAGGGGAAGAACAGTTCACTTCTTGATATTCTCCCACATTACATTCATGAGTGGTTTAACATTATTTGCACTGCTTGGTATCCAGCTCCAATAATACCCCTAAATTTCTAAGGTGTCTGTCCACACATTTCATTGAGTATCTTTGGTGGAATTTCTATGAGGCCTTATAATTAAAAGAAAGAACCTCTGTCCTTGTTGTGTTAAGTTATACCCAGACATCCTTGACAATGGTGTAATTTTCTCCATCATCTGTCCAATGGACCCCTCAGGGTCTGTTAAGTAAAGTAGAACATCATCTACATATAATACTACTGTATCTAGCTATTAGCTGAGTATAAAAAATCTATCAGCATAACACAGGCATACATCAGGAGGAATGAAATATGTCTTCCTGACAATATTATTTATTGAAAACATTCTTGCCAAACTTTCTAAACATACTTCTAAGTGACAAACTATACCAAACTTTTCAATATGGTTGTTCTGCTTACACTGATGTCCATATTCACGGCTCAATTACCTGATCCATCTGAATAGAATCAATAAGATTTGGTAAAAACCATTCCAGCACAGGCTAAATGCATCAATGTTCCTGAAATTTAGGCTGTACGATTCAGGTGGGGACATGTGCAAACCTAGTCAGTCAGGTGCACCATGTTACTGATGATGTTTCGAAGGAAATTCCTCCTTCTTCAGAGCTATGTTACACTCTCAGTCTCTTAGTTTTATACTGCTTCTAGTTGCTATAGTACCAGAGGGCACTTATAGAGTAGGCAACTCCTATTATAAAATTGTTCCCCAGTGATAATTACATATATATTGTAACATGCTAACACATAATTAACAAGCATTTGTCAATGCCGAATGTTTGCTTGCTGGCATTGGCATTGGTAGTGTAGAAGTTACAGAGCTGCATAACAGAAATGGCAGTGAAGTATTGAACTGAAGCCAACCCCACCACCACCCTGCAGAGAGTGACAGGCACTGGGGTGTTGCTTTGGGTCATCAGGCATAACGGCCAAGCCATTTCACCACACCCTACCCTGCAGACACTGACAAGTGTCACAGTGTGCCTTGGGGTCTTTGGCCCTTATGCGCACCCCATTCTATCAGGAAATATGGTGAGATGGGTGCGGTATAGGAGAATGGGGTGAACTTTGGGGCTGAAGAGTCCAAGGCATACCTCGATGCCTCTCACTGGCTGCAGGGTGTGAAATGGTATGAGAATTACAGGCAAGAATCCCAAGTCACACCCCTGATGCCTGTCATTCTCTACAGGGTGGGGTGTTATGGTTGGAAACCCTAACACCTCAGGCATTCATTGGTATTTTCACTCCACATTTTGAACATGGTTTTTTTGTGACCCCCACTTCATGAACAGTGGCAATATCAGTTTGTTAGCCAAAAGCTGCTTATGCACAGCGACTACGGCATTTAGCACCACAGGTGCAAAAACACATTCCGAACAGGATGTGAAAAATGACAGCTATACTGTTCATGGGGAGGTGTAAAAAATGGCAATGTTGCAAATCTGCAGTAAAAATATTAAAAACTGGTGAAGTCACGAGCGTGCATAGAAACTGTGCAATGCACACCCATAATGTAATTAGTTTGGGGATTTTTTTTTTTTACAGCAGATTGTCAACACAGGCATTTTGGGACCTCCAATCATGAACAGTGTCACTGTGATTTTCTTCATCTGTCCCAAACAATGATTTCCCACAGCGACCACTCATCTCTGTGCTGAAAGTGTGAAAACACATTTCGGCCATGTTGTGAAAAATGACAGCTGTACTGTTCATAAGGAAGTGTGGAAAAATGCCAATGGTGAAAATCTGGACTGAAAATATTACAAAGTCATGAACTTACGATGGTGCATGGAAACTGCGCAATGCTCACTCATAACACAATCATTCTATGGGCTTTTGTCACCAAATTTTCAACATAGCCATTTTAAGACCTCTGCTCATGAACAGTGTCACTGTGGTTTTCTTAATGTGTCCCATACATTGATTTAGCACACCGACTGCGCCATTGTGCTACATGGGCAGAAACACGCTTGGGCAAGATGTGAAAAATGACAGCGTACTGCTCATAAGGAGGCATGGTAAAATGGCAATGTTGAAAATCTGGAGTGAAAATATTGAAAATTCACGAACTTACAAGCGTGCGTAGGAACTGTGCAATGCATGCTCATAAAACAGTCATTTTTAGGAATTTTTCCACCAAACTTTCAACATAGGCTTTTTGAGAGCCCACCTTATGAACAGTGGTAGTGTCATTTCGTTATTCAGTCCAGAAAGGCGATTTCATGCACTGACTGCGAAATCACCCTTCGGGGCAGATTACCACCATGACAGTGAGATCACTCATGAGAAGGGGTCCCAAAAATCCCATGTTGAAAATTTGGTGCAAAAATTCCAAAAAATGCCTGAGATTAGCAGCAAAGTTGAAAAACCCCTATCTATCCCATTATACAGCTTACTGGCATTTCCTCAGTCTGTGGTCAGCTTTGAAGAGTGCAGACATGTTCCAGGTCCACCGAAGATCATCGCGCCGGAGTACAGAGGTAAGTATGCGGTGAGGGGGGGGTGTGTGGAGGCAGGATGCGCAATGGGTGGGGACAGAGACACCAAAGGACCGTTTTTGAGTTTCAGGTGTTTTTTTTTTTTTTTTTAAATGAGGACTCGGGACGTTTGCCACGCTGGGGTGGGCTCCCAGCATGGCACAAGGACAGCTGGTGGGGGAGCATGGAGCCGAAAGGGGATTGGACACCCCTGTTGGTGATAGCATGTGTTGCCACACTGGGGTGGGCTCCCAGCGTGGCACCCTGTACTCTGGGGGGGCAGGAACCAGTGGAGCCGATGGGGTATTGGGCACCCCCATCGGCAATACTGATATTAGCCACACTGGGGTGGGCACCAGCGTGGCATATGTACTCTTTTTTGCAGGGTGCACCCCGCCGGCTGCACAGTGTGTGTGGGGACGAGCATGCAGTATGTGTGTGTGTGTAGGGAGAGCACGCATGAGCAGGCGGTATCTTAATCACTGCTCACTGAAGCGTAGCTCCCCCTTTCAACTGTACGCCACAGCATTTTGGACTAGTCAGACAGCTCGAGCAGGCATTGGAGAACTGTGGCCGCGCCTGCAAACACACTGCCTGAATTCGAAGAGGGCTGCCACACCTCCGAAAATTCTGAAGATGGCACTGTGTTTCTTGCACATGCATGCAAGTAAACATAAAAATGGATGCTAAGCCCAATTTAGTCATAGTGCCTGTAACATCAGTTTAGTTATGTATGGGGCTCTGATGAAACTATTCAAGTCATGCATAGTTGAAATCACTGTCTGTATAGCTCAATATTAAATTAAAGGGGGGGGCTCATATCTTATTGTAGCTCTTGAGTTCTCCATTATATTAATTTTATATGGTTCTGTTTATAGGGTATCCTTACAGGATACTGAAGCTGAGGGATCCTGATATGTACAGGCCCAGCATCGGTATCCCGAAATTAGGGATACCCAACATTGGAGCCTGACAGTGAAATGTCATTTTGCTAGATGAAATTGTATTTTGCCCAGCGAAATGCTAGGTTATGCCCGCAGAACATGGTTCCACCTGGCGTAACCAAATAAGGATGGCAGAGTGAGATGCTGACTAAGCTGCCCTGTGGTGTGGAGCACTAATGCTCCTTCAGTTCAGCAAGCAGTCTGTCAGTAATGTGATTCTGTTCCCGTAGCTAGAACTGTGTAAAAAAAAAAAAAAAAAAAAAAAAAATGCACTTTTCTTAACCTAACAACCAACTCCAATGTCAGTTCCTCCTCAGAGTTGGTTATTTTAGTTAGGATGGTGCAGGGCATGAAGCCCCCTGCATGGGGGATGTGGGGGTGGTGCAGTCTCCCACATAATGCAAGTCCTCATCAGGATTTTGATTTTCATTCTCCTGACCTTGGCATAGTGTAGATCAGGAGACTGCATTTCTGGATTGCATAGGTAATCCCTCCATAGCATACTTACTTTTTATTTAGACACATACTTTACTTCCATTTTCCTAAATTAATAGCGATCACTACTGATATAGCTGGCTATGAATATAGAAAGAGGGCTATCGCAAAATAAGAATGCACATAGATGTGTTATTGATATACAAAACACAGTATTCTTGTATTGATAGTTGTGCAATATTGGCCCCTGACAATTAATATAGTTCACCAATAAATCACAAAATAGACTGCCAAAATCCAGACACACAGGGCATTGTTTTCAGTATAAGAAGGCACATACATACACTCTTGATATACAAAGCACAGTATTCTTGTTTTTGATACTTGTGCAATATTGACCCTTGACAATTAATATACTTCAATAAATCGCAAAATGGATTGTTTCAAAAACCCAGCAGTGTGTTGTATTCAATATAAGAAGGCATATAGAAAGCACAGTATTCTTGTTTTAATACATTTGCAACATTGACCCCTGACAATGTAGTTCACCAATAAATCATGAAATGGACTGAGTCAGACTCCCAGCTCACAGGGTGTTGCTTTAAATATATATAGCATGTACAAGTGCAGGCTGAGTCAAAAAGTGTTGAAGAAGTGCTCAGAAAGGTGATGAAGTCAAAAACATTGTTACTGTATGTTGTACTGTATGTTGCATACAGAATCTCTACTAATTTGTTTTTCTTTGCTCAGTGTAACCCTCTTAGTCTTTCATTTGGGGTACACGTAACACAATCATGTCCTGCTGTTACACATGTTATGAAAAGTACTGTTGTAACATCATATGTATCTATCTATGCTTCCCACGTTAGCTTGCTTGCTGATGCCTAACATGTATTTTGGAAAAGTTGTAGATCATGACATCCCATAACACAATTTTAGTGTCTGACTGCACATATTTTCCAGGATTATGGAGGAGTAAAACCTTGCTTTCAGCTGCAACACGGCACTTTCTCAAGGCTGTTTGCAGTTTAAAAGCTAAAGTTTAACTGAAAAACATGTCTTGCCATTTGTACCATATTAATTTGTTTTCATACTTCATAGTTTACTCTTATCCGAGTTGAGGTTTACAATAGGGCTGGTATATCAAATCAATCAATCAAATCTTCATTTATCCAGGTGAACATCGTTGAGCAAGCTCATTTACAAGATGGACCTGGTTAAGTCCAGATTATATTACAAACAGCAATATTTACATTTGGAGTAAAACATAGAAGAAATGCAAATCAGGGTACACAAATGTACATAACACAACATAACAGTTGATTCTAGAGTATCAACAAGACCAGTGAGCAGCTGGAACTGACAAATCCACAGAGATACAGAAATGAATATTGTTACAGAAATTTTCATAAGGAAAAAAGGATAGGTGAGACCCAGGTATCGCTATCATGGCAGACAAACAGAATAAGTGATAACAGCTTTTTCTTGACCGGTTCACAATGAATAAAAAAAAAAAAACACACACAGGTATAGTTATGTCTAAATGTATATATGACACAGCATCTGACTGAATTTTATTACCAAAGACCCTTCTATTTTTTTCTTGTCTTTTCTTAATGGGATATACCCATCAGTTATTGGTCATTATATTATATAGCCAGGTTCATAAATGATAACAATTGTATGTGTCCAGCTTAGCCCATGTAAGTCACAGTTTGTGCATCTTGAAAATCATTCCATGGTGATATAAAATTTCATTTTTCGGCAGTGTACACTGCTTTCAAATTCCATCGAAGATAAAAAAAAAAAAAAGACATTTAATAATATTGTTTTGAAGCCTATGTATCCCAGGGTAACACCATGCAGTACTATTGTATGTTCTGTAGCTCCCAGAGCAATCACACACACCCACTCCCAACATTGGGATGTTGCTGATCAATGTTCATTAGCCTGAACATAGGCACTAGGAGATGTATATAATTTTGTAACATATTTTTACAAATATGTTAGAAAAAAACAAACCAAGGAAGGACCCATAAATATATCTCCAATCTACTCTAGCAAAAGCTTTTCTTGGCATCAAGTCTTATCAAAAAGACTTCCTGTTTTGTCTAAGTAAAGATAATCAATAATGTGTTCCATTCTTTAGATATTATCTTGTGCCTGTCTTTCCAGGACAAAGTCTGTTTTCCCAGGCCAATATTAGGTCCATATTAACAATCAAGGGGGATGATATTGTCTAAACATCTACTTACTGTAGTATAGCTAACAAGATGTTATAATCCACGTTTAGAATAGAGATAGGATTATATGCAGTGCAACATATGGAGACCCAACCAGACTTCAGCATCACTGAAATTATTGCCTGGTTCCAAGTGAAAGCAGGCTTTCCCTCCTCTGAAAGAGATATAGGGACCTAAGCAGTAACAGGGACACCACTTCTCTGTACAGCTTATAAAACTCACTATTAAATCCATATGTTCCTAGGCACTTATTTGCTTTTAGCGGAGACATTACTTGGGCCACTTCTATGGCAGATATAAGGACCTCTAACTTAATTTGCTTCTAGCTGAGAAATTCCTTGGGCTACTTCTATGGCAGCAATAAGGACCTCTAACTTCTACTTATGGTCTCTAGTAGCCAGAGGTAAATTTAGAGACCCCCCCAAACTCTTGCACCTCATTCTCGGAATTCCTCATTTTTGTTATCCTAGAGCTGATAAATGCAATACAAAAAGCTTGTTATTCAGAGACCTGTAGCCCCATCCTTGGAAACACAACCTTTAAGATCTATGCCTAGCCATTTGTGTATGTAATCTGCATGCTAATACCCCAGAAGCCCAAGACTTTTTTTTTTACTCAATGCTTTTTTTCTTTTTGAATCACATGCTTCATTTGAATTTTGATAATAGCTAGATGAAATGCATTTGAGGTATTTGCCTAACTATAAAATGATGTACAGCACTAAACCATAGCAGCCTTATCTACCACTGATTATGTGTGTATTTAATCTGATGCTTTCTTGTTTTTCAATTGTCACCTTTTATACATTATGCACTATTCTCTTATTGTTTATATTTGGATGCTATTGTTAGGGGATTTTGAAATTTAATCTGAGGAATATTTATAAGAAGTCTGCACTTAAGGAGCTGACACTTCTCTTTGGCCATGCCCCCTGAGGAAGGGTTGTTTAGACTTGAAGAGCCAGGGTGATTGGGGTTAGTGACTTGGCTATATTTACCACTTGTTTCCATGTTTGTTATTTTTTGTAATGAATAGTTTTTGATACAGTGCAATTTGGGCTGGCATATACTTGTTGACGTTGCCACCTGGAATGTAGCATCAGAACCAGACAGCACTTGAATAGAAGCATGGTATTTGAACTTTCCACAAGGAATGCACAGTGGATTGGAAGTTGTCATTCATGAGAGGGGTGCCCCCCGTATTCTCTGCATCCACCTATATGTGATTTCACAATTCTACCCTGTTGGACTCTGTATTCATTTGCTGGCCTTTCTGAACTGCAGAAACATTTGTATTCAGTTATGAACAGCAAGAAGAGAGGAAATTGAGAAAGCATCCAGTCAATCAGCTTTGAGTACAGCTGAGGATCCAGAGTCACTGATTGACATTAGCAATGCTATGGAGAGTCATGAGGGAGCATCCTTGTCAGAAACACCAATATGCTCTAGCTGGGAGCAAATGAATATATTGAACAGGAGAAAACAAAAGGCAAGAGAACACCTGCAAGCAACAGATCATCATCCGATCACTAAGGAAGATATAAAAGGTACCTTTGATAAACTGGAGAAACTTCTTTTTAAAGAAATTGGTTTAATGTATAACATTACCATATTACAACAGTATTTAGCTAAGCAGCAGGATACTGGGGCATAAGGGTTATGGTCACACCATCAACGGGACTGGAACAATTTGAATTTAAAGCTGAATGGGTGAAAGCAGCTAGAGAGTGCTCAAAAACATTTACTGAATTAATCATCAAAATTAATGTGTTGAAGCACAAACAACTGCTGACAGACTTGAATGAAGTTAAGGAGTTAGCATTAGCATTTAAAGGAGATGAGAAAAATAAAGAATTAGATGGAGTCTTACAGAAAAGATTGATTAAATATGAAGCAGAGGTTATACAAAGGAAACAAAGCAAATTAATGAAAGATGATGAAGATTATGCTAGAGGAGACATCCTGATTTGGATGAAACCAGGACCTTAAAGATTCAAAAGCAGGGGATGCTTTTGTATCTGATTTCAAGAAAAGGGAGTCAGGAATCATTCAAAAATAAAACAAATTCAAAGAATAATTAGAAAAATAATTCTGCACAGAATTGAATGAAAAAGAGGCTTTTTAGAAAAATGTACTGCAAGAGAAAGAGGAAGACAAGAAGGAGCAAGTGGGGAGGAAGAAAACTCCAATCCAGAGTGCTAAAAAACTCAAACAAGAGGGCACAGAATTACAGATCATAAACTTGTCCCATACACTCACAAAGAATCAGCAGGCAGTCCTTTGAAACAGTTTATCTTTTATTCCTACAACAAGGGTTAAGGAATTCTCGATATTTGTTGATTTGCACAAGTTCGTTCATAAATTTCAATTGATGGCTGGCCCAGTGGTGCTGAGGGTTGAGCCACTGAATGCCACACCTCACGCCACACTGGCGACCCAGGGTTGGGATCAACTGCAGGTTGCCAGGTGTCAGCAGGGAAGGGAGAGGATTGATCATCCAATGGACTGCTCTCCTCTCCTGGGCAGGGGAGAGTTTTCATCCCACTCCTTGCCTGCCTCTTAGTGGAGACCAGAGGGCAGTGGCAAAGGCTGAGAGACACAGGAGCGTTGAGACATGATGTGCGCATGCCTCCACACACACATATGCCATGAGAAGGAGGGGGTGTATGGGAAGAAAAATGGTAAAGGAGCTGGCAGGCTCCATGATGCCATGGCACCGCACTGGACTCTGGCACTCCCACAAGATATCTGGATTGTGCTTCAGGAAAGGGAGGATGAGCCTCCCCCTCTGACCCTGTCATGGAGGTAAAATCTGTGGGGGAATACTGGGGTGAGCCTGGAGCTAAGATGTGGAGCCACAGAAGAGGAACCGAGCCCTCTGAGGGGTGCCATAGCCTGTATGCCAGCCCCACAGGAAAAATGCAATATGGAAAATAAAAGAAATAAAATTCAATTGAAACATTATTTTTTTCAATAAGAGTATTTATCAAGATGACCACATTATGGGTTTCCATGAAAAAATTTGTTACCACCAGACACAGAGGACTAAGATTTCCTAATCCCAGTAATTTTACAAACTGAAAAAGGAAAAGAGGATGTTGAAAGTGGTGGGTTTGATCAGCACCTGAGACTTATTGGCAAAACAGGGCAGGACAATTAGCAAGCTCTGGAATCAATACTTTTAGAAAATGAAGAGAGCAGCATGAACTCTGAAAGAGAAGAGCTCCTGCCAGGTAATAGGTACATTCCCAGATTGTTGCAAGCTATTTGCTTAAAAGAGAAAGAAATACTTTTCAGGGGAAAATCTGTTTTTTGCCCCACTACATATAACTCTACTGTGCCTACATTTGAATGCACTGTTTTGAAATAAGTTAAGGATTTATTAGAGAAATGAGGTCCCCACAAATCATCTAATCATACCAAAAATGAAAATGAAGCACTTAGGGAATTAAAGGAACTGAATAATGCTGTGACTAAACAGGCAGATAAGGGAGGAAATATTGTGATTTTGGATGTTGAATACTACAAAGGGATAGTAATGTTATTGTAAAATGGCATTAGTAGCTATAGACAAACTAGGCAGTAATCCTCTGCTAGTATACAACAAAGAAATGAACAGAATGTTATAGGAAGCATTTTGACATGGAGATTTATCTGGAAAGAAAATTCCAAAAACTGCAGGTTTCTACATACTACCTAAAGTGCATAAAGAGATGCTTAATTCTCCATGGACATCTGTAGTCTTTGGAGTAGACTCCCTAATTGAAAATATGGGACAGTTTGTATATTTTTGCTACAAAATGTGTTCCGAACCTGCAGTATTTTGTTAAAGCTACTACTGATACCCTCAAAACGTTTGATGGATTGCTTTGGGGAAAGGATTCCACATGGATAACTACAGATTTTAATCAATTATATACATCTATAAGAAATGAGCAAGGCATCCATGCTTGTAAATTCTTTTTAGAAAACCATAATGACAGTATGCAGATACCAAGTGAGCTAATTCTATGAGGTCTAGAATTCATTCTAACCCCAATTTCTCTTTAAATTTGATTCAGAACATGTTTTGCTAATTTGTGGTATAGCTATGAGTGCCTGTAGGGCACCCAGTTAAGCCAACCTGTTTTTGGGGTGGTGGGAATCAATTTATATCTTGAATGAACAGAAAGAGCCCTTTTTCAATAACATCAAATATTGGCGCTGTTTTGTGGATAACATTGTTTATGTATGGGAGGGAGAAGAGTCTGAAGTTACTGATTGTTTTACATGGCTTCACAATGACTGCAGCCTCACCTTTACTTATTATGGTCATGATTCTCTAATGTGTGGATTACCTACATGCCATGGAACTGGGTTGCATAGGCAACCCTATGCAGAACTGCCACGCACAGGACTCTCCACTGCAGCAGTCACAAGCAGCACACTAGCACACTGCACACTGGATCCCATGGCTGCCCCAGCAGCTCCACACCAGGAGTGGAACAGGGCACATTCAGGAGGTGCGGCCCATGTGGTGCCAATTCACACCAGCACTGCATGCCATTCCATGGTGAAATGCTATAGGTGGGGGTGGGTCTGGCACAGACATTGCACTCCCACTCATGGTGCCACCACTGGCCACAGCCCTGCATTGCTGGCCTACACACCATGCTGCCCATGGACCAGATGGGGGCTGGGGGTAGCTACCGAGACACTCACCCAGTGTCTCTTCAAGGTTGCTTTGCACAGCTACTGGAGCCCCCACACTGCGCTGGGCCAGGGATTCATTAGCAGACTGGGTACGGACATTCCATTGGCTGCCCGCCCATGTCTGCCTATCCACTCCCTCACACAAGCATGCTGGAGAGGAGGGTCAATGGATGGAAAGCATGCAGTGTCCAGTGATTGTGAATGCCAGCAGTCATGCACCCATCTATAGGTGCAGAGCTGTGCAGGTGGGTTACGCATGTTTCAAGTGTGAAACCCACCCCTTGGAGAATCGCTGCCTATATGAGTAAGGCAAAGGTTAATTTTCTAGACTTAACATTTTATTCTGCACCAAATAATGTGGTTCAAACCAAATATCATAGAAAAACTACTTCAACTAATTCATTTTTAAAATCAGATACTGCACACCTTGCATCTTTGAAAGAATCCATACTTTATGGACAATTCCCGAGATTGTATTGAAATTGTAGTAATGAACCAGATTCTGAGGAACAAGCAGAATAATTAAGAATGAGGTTCTTACAGAAAGGGTATGATGAGTGCTTATTAGAAGAAGCAAAAGCTAATGTAAAACACAAAAAGAGAAACAATCTGATTTATAAAAACACTGATCAGAAAGGAACTAAGCCTAATGTTAGCATGGTAAACTTTTCCACAGAATACACTAGTGTTGCTGGCAAGATTGGCAATATAATTTTCAGAAACAGGTCCATACTTCATTCTGAATCAATGTGGGGATGGCTGTTGAAGCACCCAGAGTTTCATTCTGAGAAGTAAAACAATTTTAGGGACACTTTAGTGTACATTAGATTGAAGGGGGTATCTAAAACAGAAAGAGGATAATTCCCTGATAAATCAGAACATTTTTTCAGGTGCACTAAATGCAACATATGTAAATATGTCATTACTGACAAGAGATTTCAGCATACACAGAATATGATCATATCTGTGGATATTAGAGAGTGCATTACTTGTGATACTTCTTTTTGTGTTTATGGTCTATGGTGTACTTGTAATTTGATTTTCATAGGATATACAGTGAGGACACTCAAACAAAGAATACAAGAGTATGTCAGGTCAATAATTAACAATAGATCTGACATACCAGTAGGTACCCATTGCTCTGAAAGTCAATCAATCAATCAGATCCTGCGGTCTAACATTCATGGGATTGGAGCATGTACCACTTCCAAAAAATGGAGGTGACAGAGAAAATCTCCTTTTAAAGAAATACATTTATTTGATATTTCTTTAAAAGTAGTAAAACTGGGAGGACTTAATGACTGTTGGGATTTAAAACTATATTTATAAATGTAATATTTTCTCACATGCTTAACAACCTTTACCCCCTTTCCCTTTCCCCTTCCCTCTACTTTATTTCTCTGTTTTGCAGTTTTAGGATTATAATTAGTTTGGAAATGTTTTGGAGGTATAAATAATTTCATTGCATTTAGTAATGTGATCCATTTCTCTTTTTCAGATTCTTCTGCTTTTACCTTTTGGAAAAAAAAATATCGTGTTGCTCTACCTGTCGTAGCATTGGATAAGTGTTGATGGACTCTTCTCTCTTTATTTTTTATTTCATGATACTCCTCCCACTTCTGACCTTCTTATGTTTGATTGACCTCCTTGGTCCTTTTCTCAAGTTGTTTGACTTGTATTAGTGCTTTTTCTTGTGGTTAGAATTTTTCTACTTAATGCTTTTTACTTTTTGAATCACATACTCCATTTGAATTTGGATAATTGTTAATGAGATTAAATGCATTTTTAAGGCATTTGCCCAACTATAAAATGATGTACAGTGCTAAATCATAGCAGTCTTTACTACTGTTGTTTATGTATTTAATCTGATGCTCTCCTGTTTTCAATTGTCACCTTTTCCACATTATGCACTATTCACTTGTTGCTTGTATTTAGATGTCATTGATTTGGGCTTTTTTAATCTCAGGAATATTTATAAGAAGTCTGTACTTAAAGTGATAACACTTCTCTTTGACCACACCCCCCCTAAGGAAGGGGTGTTTGAACCTGAAGTACCGGGGTGAGTGTGGTATTTTCACTTACTTCTGTATTTGTTATTTTTTGTAATAAATAGTTTTTGATACACTGCTATTTGGACTGGTATATACTTATTGAAGTTAACATCTGGAACATAGCAACAGAACCAGGCAGCCCCCATACAGAAGCAAGCTATTTAAACTAATGACAAGGGGTGCACAGTGGGTTGGAAGTTGCATTCATAATGGACAGCTTTATATCAGATGCCCACTTTTAGTGGATGATACCAATTTGCCAAAAGCTAACTGTATAGTTCACAATTTAAATTGTTTTGCTTTTAATGTAGCTGTATGCTTGCCTATACTGGATGAAAGTTTTCCATGTTAAGAGAGTTAAGAGTGTAATGCTGAACTTGATGCAGTTACTGTACAGATTTTTTTTCTTCTGGGTTGTATGTCGGATGACTGAATAGATTAGAATGACACTAATATTGATGCAGAAGGTATAAAGAGGCTGTTTTAGATGTGAATGTCGTCTCTTGTCTTGTCAAAATGCCTGTCAAGTGCAGTGATTAGACCCTTGCTCATAAAAATGAGATCCTCTCAGAATGGCAAAGTTTGCCAAAATTGAGTTTGCATGAGTTATCGCTCCATTTCAGAATTCCAAAATCTACACTCTCCAACTTGCAGACAGACAAACAGAAGCTGTTCTCTGTCTGACACACAAACCACAATGCTGAATAAAAACACAAATGAGAAGAGAAGGACGCCGACATTGAGGATGCCCTGCTTAGATGGTTTTCAAACATGAGGTGGAGGTCGCTATTATCAGCTGTCCAGTCCTCATGGAGAAGGCCAACCAGCTTGCCACCTTCATGAGGAAGGATGATTTCACTCCCTCCTTTGGATTGGTCCATACATAGAAGCTCCAACATAACACTGGCTTCAAAAAAGGTCATAGGGAGAAGCAGATCACTGATAAGAAAGCGTTGAGTAGTGCTTGTGGTTGCAGGAAATTTGACCTGGTCTCCTCACTGGATATGTTGCACAAAATGATATTCAGTTATGACGACACTGGGTTTTTCTACCATTGTGTAGGCTCAGGGACATTGTCCTTTAAATCAAAGGCACCCAGCAGAGGAAAAAATCTGAGAACTGTACTGTCATTTGTTGATGCAACATGGCTGGGACTGAGAAATCTGAATTACAAATCATTGGAAAAAATCAGCCCAGCCACATTGTTATAGGAGGGTGAAAACTTTGCCTGTGAACTACAAAGTCAATCGCTCTGCCTGGATGACAGGCAAAATTTTTATGTAGTGGATTAGGGCTTGAGATCAAAAGTTAAGGAGAAAGATAGCCCTCATTCTTGATCATTTTTCTGGGCACCCATCTGTCCCCAGCTTGTGTAACATCAAGGTGGTTTTCTTGCATCCAAGCACTATGTGCTTAATCACATCCCTTGATCAGGGTATAATTTATGCCATCAAGTATCACTATATCAGAGCCATGAGAGAGTGTATTGTTAGAAGCTATGACCTGATAGCATCTGAATGTGCAAAGAAACCAACTTGCTCAATGCTGTCAGATGGATAAAGACTGCTTAAGTCAACATCTCCCAGGAGGCCATGATCCACTGTTTCATAAAAAGGGGGGCTTCAGCTAATAACTGGAACCTGTGAGTGATGAGCCAGAGCCAGAACTCCCTCCCACTGGGTTAACCCACAATGAGTTTGATGAGGTATACCATCTTGGGGATAATGTGGAGCTGGAAGAGGAGAATGACACTGTGGCTGCAATGTTTAGCTTGTCAACACAGGACAGTCTGTCCAGCTCAGACTCTGAGGAAGAAGAAAGGGATGCAAAACTTATCACCCCACAAAACAGCCAAGTTGCCCACCTGACCGTCTGGTGTGTGACAGAACAGTGTGAGGAACTGCCAAATTGGTCTGCAATGGAGGCAACCAAAAGGACATGACAGAAATACACTCAAATTAAAACTAGACAACTGACACTACAGGATTCCTTCTCCAGTGATACCCACCCACAAACCAAAACAGTAGTGCTGCACAGTGGCTTTACTTGTAGTAAAAAACAAACTCACTCACTACTGCACCTATTGTATGAAACAAGCATGGAAAAAAACAACAAAAATTTGACAAGTTCACAAGCACCAAAGCAACAAACCCACTGAAATCAACTACTCATACACTCTATCCTAGTAGATCACTAAAAACTTACACCAACAAAACTGACTAAACATATAGAGCACAGCCACTATAAGTGCTAACAGTGTGGCTATGATCACGGCAGTTTAGGGTATAGTGGAGACCACGTATAACGGACCTACGAATTTGTACCCTGCCGTAACTCTGACCCAGGACATTCTGTAAGTTCCCAGCTTGATATAACCCTAATAATAAGTTTAAGCCAGGACTGTGTGACCTGTACTAATACATTATTGTTGTATATGTATGTTATTGTATTTCCTCTGTACTTTTATCTGATGTGGAGCCTTTGCAAGAGAGTCTATGACTCAAAGGATTATAATTCTGATTCTATTCAATAAACAAATATTTTAGGCATAAATGGAGGTGTCAACTATACACGGGCTGCACTGTATTTGTAAAACCAGAATACCATGTCCTCATTAACTATGCAGGGGACAATAGAATATGTCCCACAAGAATTGCAAACAAAGTGACAACTGGACAATGTACAGTACAGTGCAGGTACTGTGATAACAACAACTCTGAATTCTATGTGAGCTTCCAGAGCAGGAGGCTGAGAAAACTGTGACCTCTTAACCTTCCACTTCTCCTCTGCTCCAGAAGTGGGATGGCGGTTACATTCCCTCTGTAGAACAGGTGGCAACCCCATGATTGCTCCATCTCTCACTCCTCATTGGACTTGCATCTAGATATCATGTATCTTCACAGTCCATATGAGAAGCCAAATAGTGAATTACATTTTCCAGAAAATAAAGATCTAGCCCCTAACCATTTATGTAGCAAAATCCCAGATTCAATGGTCTAATCTGTGTGAATAAAAGAAATGCCTACTGACTCTGAAAATGTATAAAAGTAGATTCATAATTCTAAGGGGAGCACTGACTTATAACCCCCCTTCATTTGTTACCCAGATACATATATTTTATAGCATGTAATAATAAAAAAAAAAAGCAAGAGCAGCAGTGTAAAAAACTGAGAGCAGGAGCAGAACACAAGAGGATCCTGCCAGTGCAAATCAGAGAAAAGAGGTCTCCCACACGTACCCAGGTTCTTCCAGGCCCCATCAAAGGCTCCTGCCCTGGAACAGTACTAGTAAGTTCAATTCAAGTGTCTACCAGGGGCCTCCAATCTAAACTGTTTTGACCATTTTTCAGGACCTGCAAAATCTCTCAAACTTTCAGCACACCAGTCACTGCCTGTAATCCACTCACCAAAATTTGCTGATTTCTGACCATGCTCCATTCTTCTCCCACCGGACAAGTCACAGAACTTTGAGGGGTCTTCTCTGCCTAAATCTGCTAGCCTCTTTTAATGCTCTTGCAGCTTACTCTGGAGTGTAGTAAGGTTTCATCCCTTCTTCCAAAAATATACAAAGGCAGGGCAGGTAGATTATGAAATCGTACTTGATGCCCCTTTAGTATCTGAAAAATGTCACTATACTACAACTTTTAAGTTAGGCTGGGGAAAATCAGCAAATTCTGGTTTCACTTAGTTTTTTTATGAAATCCTTGAATTTCATGAAATTTCATGGATTTTTCAGAGATTCTTTAATTGGTCATAACTTGGTCAGGCTTACAACTAGAGATTTGAAATCTTGCATACCTGTTTTCTGGAAAACAGCATAAACAAATGCCACACTTCATGATATTTGAACGAGGGGCATGGAAGTTATAGGAGCTCAAACTCAGGCAATGTATTATTTATGTGAACATTTCTGAAAATATTTCCATGCTTACAACTTGGCCACCTTTGGAGCTAGATAATTGAAAATTTATATGCATACTTTCTTGGAATAGTGTTAGAAACTAATAAATGTATAGATAGTTGGTTACATATATTGCAAGCTACAGGAGTTCAGAATTTCAGAATTTTGTCATTTGAAATTTACATTGTCCTGCACATGCCATTACAAAGTAAAACAAAGCAGCATAGAAGTATTGTATTTTGACACTACATCTGTATCAAAATACCTAGAAATACAATAACTACAGTGTGCTCTATTAGACATGCACATTACTATTAGTGCAAGATCAAGTGCCACATGATACTAAAAGTATGTCAACTCTAGTTCAATCCCAACAGACATCTTTAAGAACAGTGACAATAGTATATACACAGTTATCATAAATACACAATTTGCTTGGAATAATGCTCTACAAAGAGCATGAAAACTAAAGACCAACTCTGGCAATCTCAAATTCTAGTGAATAAAGAATCAGTTGAACAAAACAATGATGAGAATTTGGGTGCCATCACAACAACTAAAACACATTACAAGTAGTGGCACCCAATGTCAAAACATTAGCAAATGCAGAAAAAATGTAAGTAATCGAGACTAGCCAGAAATCCCTTTAAATAAAGAGGTTCAAAATAACTCAAACCAAACATTTGCATAGATATTAACATGCGTATAGTCAAATCTCAAACTCCACTACCTCGAGAATTGCAGATTCAATACTTCACTTTGCAAATCATGCATCTTTATAATGAAAAGGTTTGCATTTTCTGATGCATCTAATTATATGAAAATAGCTAGTAAGCTGATTAAGTATAAAAGTGTCCTGTCCCATTAGTAAGAAAAGTATTGGGTCATCCGGCAGACAGGCAAGTCCACCCAAGATTGGACTACTCCAGATCCATCTTATTTTACTGTGCCATGGACAGATCAGGAGAACATAAAATAAGTTCTTCACACCTCCAATAGGACAAGAGCAAGTAGTCTGATGGGTGGCAAGACAGTGTTAAAATCTTACATACACCACATTGCTGAGAGACATTTCCATTTTATAGCTCACAAAGGCAAACATTTTATCAGGATCTATGATACAGACCAAGTAAGGTCTAAAGTCAAACCAAACATCACTTGAATTGTACCAGGGAGAGAACGCGATTTGAATATTATTTCCAAATCTAAACCCTGATTGTGTAAACAAATGTTATTCTTGATCTACTTCTTGCATTTCAAGCTGACAGTAATTCCCAATTTGACATATTTAAGTAAGACAACTCATATTCTTTTTATGATTTTCAGAACATACAACAGTGAGGGAGACAATATCATATTGCTGCAACCGTCTCTCTTTCCCTAAATGCCCTAACCTAGGTAAATTATTGTTCGGAAGTGTTGTGATTCTAATCCAGAGTAATCGATAAATGCCACTTACAGTTTCTGGATATGAATCAGAACATCTTTTTCTCATAGATGTCTTAGCATGGAACAGTTATCTAAAGGGGAACACACTGCTCTGTAATGTCAAACTGTAAGAATGACAGATCTCCTGGGGCTGAAATTTGTTCATATAACCTAAAGAGAATAATTTTACAAAAGATTTTAGAAAAGACATCAAATAGGTCAATTGCTCAATACATTCATCAATCTGACTTGTTTCCATTTTTTTTAAAATAGGAACCATCTCTGCCCCACACCATGAATCATGAAAGGAAGCCCTCACTAATACAGTTATTAAATAATAACATGAAAAAGTCACACCGCTAAGGGTGGGTGAAAGTGGGGTTTTCCACTTTCATAGAACTTCTACGGAAATCTCCAAACTTTTGCAGAGGTTTCTGAAATTCCACCTGTGGTGGAGTGGAAAACATCCACGAATGTTATGGGCAAAATTTTTACCCTGTTCAAACAAAATAAGCTCTGTTGGCTAGTGGTTCCTCCACCCACCTGCCCCACAAGTACAGAAAATATCCCTAGTGGCCAAAGGTGCTTCCCCCCACCAGATCACCCACCTGACCTGAAAAGAAATAACCCATCCCCAGTGGTCGCGATCCCTCCCCTCACCCCATCACCTTCCCAAATCCTGACAAATCAGCCCTGGTGGCTAGTGGGCCCTCCCTCCCCTCCACTGACCAAAGGGTCCAGCAGTAACCCCCCATCCCTATCTCCATCCCAGTCTTTAAACTCCAGTCTGTACTATAATTTGGAAAATAAAATCCCTGGTGGTTTAATAATTTCAACCCCGACACCTTCCCAGCCCCGATCTCCAGTCCTTCAATAAATTCCCTGGTGATCTAGTGCCCCAACCCCCCAATCCAGCAGGTATCCCACCACCCCACTCCCACCCCATCTGAACCCTGGGGGTGGACTGGAACAGCCCTCCCTCCCCTCTCAGCCACAGCCAGCCCTCCCACTGAGCAGTCAATGAATGAACACATTCTTGTACAAGAACATGATCATTCATTGACAGCTCAGTGGGCAGGATGGCTATAGCCAACAGACAGAGGAGGGCTGTGCCAGTCTGCCCACTGGGGTTCAGTTGGTGGTGGGAGCAGGGTGGTGAAACACCTGCTGGAGTGGGGGCTGGGTGGCACTAGACCACCAGTGAATTTATTCAGGGACTGGGGATCAGGGATGGGGAGGGGTTGGGGTTGAAACCACTAGACCACCAGGGAATTTTTGTTTTTCAAATTACAGTATGGACTGGGGTTATGACGATCGGGACAAAGATAGGGATGGGGGGTTACTGCTGGACACTTTGATCATGGTGGAGGGAAGGAAGGGACCACTAGCCACCAGGGCAGGTTTGTTGGGATTCAGAATGGTAATGGGTTGGGGGGAGAATTGGGGACCACCGGGGGATGGGGTATTTCTTTTCAGGTCAGGTGGGTGATCCAGTGGGGGGATGGTCCATTAGCCATGAAGGATATTTTCTGTACTTGTGGGGCGGGTGGGGAGGGACCACTAGATACTGGGGGGCGGCTTTTTTGGGCAACTGGGTTGGTCAGTGAACGCAGGTGGAAATTCCATGGAAGTCAGACTTTCACTTGAATTCTTCCCACAGAATTATTTTTTCTCACATGGCTACAGACCGCAGATGAGGGGATTACAAACAGACCTCAGTAGGAATAAGGCCAGGCCCAGAAGCCTTCTTGGATTTCATAGAAATAATCACACCAAGTACTGCCATAATATTAAAAGGCCTAATTCTCTCCTAAAATCTCAAATCCACCATGTAATTTTGTGATTTTATTGATAAAATTGTATTTTTATCCAGGTAAGATCTTTAGGGATGAAATCCCTGTTTTAAGTAAATCCAGAAGCAAATGATTTGATACCTTTTAATGGACCAACACAGATGCAATAAGAATAGAGTTCTCTAGCTTTCAGATCAACCAGTTCTTCTTCAGAAGCATTAGCTTATGAAGAAGGACTGGTTGGTCCGAAAGCTAGAGCACTTTGTTTTTGTTATTACATCTGTGTTGGTCCATTAAAAGGTATCAAATCATTTGCTTCTGGATCTACTCTTGCAAGGACCAATATGGCAACTACTAAATCTGTTTTAAATAAGAATGCCCAGTACAATATAACAAAACCTGCATACATTATTGTACAACAGACAAAATACAATAATATTTGCCATACGAAACTATTGCACATAATAAACAATTACAATGCAAGCAAGTACACAGGTGCAATATTATTTAACTTTCGAAAACCGTTGCACATAATAAGGCATTAAAATCAAGTGTAGTATAAACAGTTATGTTTAAGATGTTTTCTAAGAGCTGTCTGGAATTCTGATAATTTTTATGTGATGTCTGATCCTAGAAAAGAGAAGAGAAGTGAGCTACCCATGTCTCAGAAGTAATATATGAATCATGCAAACTGAGAAATTTGAAGAACCCTTGGCAACAAGTTGCCAAAAGGCTGTTGGGTAATTTCTTGAAAGAGCAGCTAACATAACATTTCATTGTTTTAAATAATAAATCAGCCAGCCTGGTGGCTCTGAGGGTTGAGGCGCTGGACGTCACACCTCGCGCTATGCTGGTGACCAGTGTTTGGGAATGAGCATGGGTGGCCAGGGGTTGGGGAAGGATTGAGCATCTGGTGGACTGCTCTCCTTTTCCAGGGAGGGAGGGTCATCAGCAATCAGTGTGTGGGTGCCCCTGGTGGAAGCTAGGTGGGCAACACCACCAACACTGCAGAAGTAAGGGGCGGGAGGAGGCAGACGTCAGGAAGAGCGCATACAGAAGCATGCACCCTCATCCACTGGCATCATTGCATGCCTCCTCCAGCAGGGAAACAACTCCAAAGGAAAAAAATCCCCAGCAGCATGAAGGCTGCTCACCAGCACTGCTGCAGTCCCATGCAAGCCAGTTCCCTCCCTCCTAGGTCCACCCTCCTGGTCTCTGCAGTGGTGGGGTATGTACCCACCATAAAGTGACCAAGGAAGGATAGTGGCAGGGTGGTCAGAGCTCTGCCCAGGACTGTGGTGGCAGCCGGTCTAGCTGGCTAGATGGTGGAGGGAGGAATCAAAAGTATAATCTCCCCCCCAGCCGTGGAACTACAAATACATAATCAAAAAAAATATTAAATCAATTGTTTTCTTACATGATATTTGGTATTTAAGCATCTATTAATTTTAGTAGGATTTCCCCTCGTTTTCCTGATCTTATTAAGCAACTTTTCTCACATTTTACACTGTTAATCAAACCTGCCACTTTACCAGGAGAAAGTATTCAAAACTGAACAGATTTTGACTTAAAGAGACTCCAACTGATGATAGAATTTTGCTATGGAAAGAAAAAAAGAATCCTTCTGAAGAAGATTTTCCAGATGGGGAATAATCGACTCTTCCTCCCTAAGAGATAGAGATCATCATTCCACTGCAATCTTTTGTTATTTCAGATCACAATATTCAATGAGGAAATCTTTACCAGATCCTCCCTTAGAGCTTTAGAATAAGCAGTCTCAAACAAAGCCCATGTAATGGGAATTGGAAGATGGTCACTATCTGCCCCATTAATGACAAAGAAAGCACACCATGATTCAACCAGTTCATCCTAAAGGAAGAAATCTATAGTGGATGCACCCAAGGGAGAAATAAAGATCAGTTCACTTTTTTTATCCCCAGGACACCTGCCATTTAAAAGATACACATTATAGTCTTGCATAAACTGAATAAGACCTTTGCCTAATATATTTATTTTTCTGTCACAAGAATTTCTCGCTGGCAGGGATGAACTAGTACACAGAGTGCCAAATGCTGTATTGTTCAAAAGCCCATCAAAGTTACCAATCTTGGTACTGAGACGTTCTGTGATAAGAATTGGTGAGCTGAAATATTTTAAATAGAGATCTTCAGTAAGATCACCCAATACTGCCTATAGATGAATAATAGAAAATTTTGAGGAATGATGAGACATAAATATTAATAAAAATAAATGTAAAATTATAGATATTAATATAAGCAACAATGCAAAATTCAGATGATGTGATGAGCTTTGAAAAAAAAAATATTATGAATTTTAGTAAAGCAGGCTGAACCCGTGGGAGAGTCCAACAACTAAAGTCTGCAAAATCATGATAAGAGGGGTACACAGAATAAAGGGGGCCACCAATCTAATTAACTACATCTACAAACACCACTCCATGCATTCCTGTGGAAATGAAGCTGTAATGCTCGCTTCTAAAGAGGTTGCTCTGCTGTATAGTGCTGAGTTCCAGGTAACCGCTCCAATTAAACAGCAGCAACCATAAAAGTACTGTGTACCAAAAAACTTATTTCAATGTAAAAAGTACCACACACCAAGAAGCAAGTCAGGAAGCAGGCCAGCATCAATGACCACACTAGCCCCAACTCTTCATGTCCAAACAACCCTTCCTCAGTGGACATAGCCACAGAGGAGTGAAGTCATGTTAAATACAAGCCTCTCACACATATTCATTAGAATTCAATTACAAGCCCCAATCAACAGTGACAGTGTCAAAATGCAATACTAGTGACTAGTGCAAGCATAAAAAAGTGACTTAAGATACGAAGAAGCACATTAAATACAGTGCATCACATAACTTATTTGTAAAGGCTGCTAAATAATAAAGCCAATTATTTAAGGATTACTAAGGCAAAATGCCTAATGTGCATTTAATATTTGCTTACTACAGTTAAAACTATTGTAGATACTAAGGAAAAAATTCAATCAGAAATGCTATATCACTTGCCCCTCCTTGGACCTGATTAGGTTCTGTATTTTTTTTTTTTTAAATGTAGTTAATAGTTTTTCTTAAATTTCCTAAACAATTAAGAAAAAAAAATCACAGTACCATTTAAGTCTTATAAATACAATGCATATAGTGTTACAGTTAGATTATAGTAATAACTGGCAGTATAAATGAAACAGATCATGAGTGCTTTCCTTCTTTTTGCACGAGATACACACATTGGATTATCATAGGTTTTGTATTTATGTAGCATTCATACGTACAGTAGTCTACTGCACTAATATTCATTGATACATAGTAGCACATATATAACAAGGCAGATGTACACCACCAAGTGCCACATCACTTCTCTTATTGCCAGCTGTCTTCCTGACTCCCCCATGGCACCTCCCATACCCCTTATGCCCCCTACCACCTCCTGGCAAACAGTTCCCCCAAACATCCAGGACCCTTTAGCATTGTGCTGAAAGGGGGGGGCGGATCCCTGTGGCAATTCCTGCAAGTGTACCTACTGTTTGGTGCAGCTGTCAGCTTGCGGAAATCCTGGGGAGTTTGGCACTGGGACACTACTTCAAAAATCATGCACAGGGCCCCTGGCACACCTGGAGTTTGTGACAGCAATTAGAGTGATGCAACTTGCAGCACTCTAACATCTCTTTGAAAATCAGGCCCTGAGTGTGTGCTGTACTAGCCATCCAATAATAAAAAAAAAAAAAAAGTATAACAGTGAGAATAGAGCAAGAGAAAGGTGTAGGTGGGAGGAGTAGTAATGGATAGAAGAAGAATGGAGAATTAGAAAAAAGAAAGAAGTAGACAGAAAAAGGTCGAGCAACACAGTATTCCATCATACAACATGTGGATCAACACTGTATTCATTCATCCATCAGGTGGAGACAGAAAAATCTGAAAAACAGAAACACTAGTGAGCAAGTTCAGTATAGCAATATAAATACTAAAGTTCATACTAAAGGTGTATGGAGCATAGTAGGCATTTATCCCATCTGCGCTCCATTCTTTCATCAGTAATAAGAAAGTAAGTTGCCTTCTAATATATATTTGTCTAAATTTTTTTAAAGAGTATTTTGTTAGTACTACTGATGATGTCTTTAGGGAGACTGTTCCAAGGGTTCACCACTTGCAGAGTGCAAAAAGTTCTTCATTTTTGAGTATTAAACTTTCACAGTATTAGTTTCTTTTGAGAGATTATTATCTTGAAGTATGGAATGAAAAAGTGACAAATCACCCCGATTCTTCTATTGTGAAGAGACATTAAGTTTGATTTTGTCAGGCTTTTCTCAAAAGTGAGGTCTTTATAATGATAAACTAGCTTAGTAGCTTGTCTCAGGAATTTTTCAACTTTATCAAAATCTTTATTTATCCAGGTGGGCACCATTGAGCAAGGCTCATTTGCAAGGTGGACCTGGTCATGAATACATCAAAGTACAGTACAGAAGCAGATATACAAAAAGCAATAACATACAAGGAAGAAAAAGTGTATACAGTACAAGGTTGAAATAAATAAATAAAAAACATTATTTTAGAATTGAAGTAGTCAGCAGATGTACAATCAACCATAGGCATACAGGGGTTATAAGCAGAGATCTTCTGAGTGAGGCAGCTGGCAACTACACATATAGGGGAAAGAGGCAGTGTATGGGGTGGCAGGTTATAGAGGTAAAGAAGAGGAGGGATATATTACTGACTGGGGGAAAAATTGAGCTAAAACCACAGAAAGTGATGGTGGCTGTCGTGTACTTGTTTATTATGATAATGATGGAGGAGGGGTAGATAATTGAGACACTGCTATGGATGGGGTGGGACTTTAGCCAGGCTGGAGTGGGTCCCATAGTCTAGGACTGGCTTTATATGCAATCTATATAAGGGCAAGATAATTTGTTCTTATCGGCTCATAAAATTTCTTCTTATTGTCCACAGAACTCGTTTTGCTTTGTTAATTTATGTGTCAGCATGCTCTTCATAGGTTAATTTGTTTGAAATTATAACTCCTAAATCTTTTTCTACATTGGAAATATAATGATAAGTATTGTTTGTATAATAATGTATCTCTGGGTTCTGTCCCCCAAAGTGCATAACATAGAATTTTTCCATGTTGAAGGTCATGATGACGGAATCTGCCCAGTTCAGCATGCTGTCTAGTGCAGACTGTAGGGGTTTCTGGATAGTATCCTTACCAACTACACATGCTATTTTAGTATAGTTGGCATACTTACTTACCCACACAGATTCATTATAACCTAATTTGGTTATAAAAATTTGAAAAAGTAAAGGGCCGAGTACGGATCCCTTTGGAACCCCCTTGTAGGACGGGGAAAGCTTTCAGAGGAAATAACTACTCCACTAGGGCTAAAACAATAAATAAAAAAATCCTACTCTATTTACTTCTGCTGCATCTACTGGATCTACTCTGGATTTGATTTTTGCATCCACCCAAATCGAAATAGATGCTACTAGTACTTTAAACCCCTATCTAGGTGACCATAACCTGATCTGGGCTACCTTGCCCCATCTCAGTTTTTGCAAAATTATGCTCATCCCAACCAGAATTGGATTAGAGACTATAGAAGGTTCTTTGAGACTAGATTTTTGGAGAGTGTAAGTATGGAGAGCTGGGACCACTGAAAGCTAATCTCAGACATTGATTTAGCAGTTGACTATTTTACACAGACTTTTGATGGGATTTGTGACTTACATGCTCCAAAGGATAAAGCCCCAAAAAGGACCACCTAAGCAGACTTGGATAAATGAAAAACTTCTAAAGCAAATAAGGATAAAAAACAGAATCTGGAAAAAAGCCCTAAAATCAAAATCTGATGTGGATTGTGTTTCCTTTAAAGCAGCCTGTAATAAGTGCAAAAAACTTATAAAAATGGCCAAGACCTTATACTACAGAACCAAGATTAATACAAGTACTAATCCTAGAAATATTTGTAACATAGTTAAACAATTAACTAGTCCAAGTAGGAAACCCCAAGTAACAAAGATAAGGTTAAAGGAAGCGGAAACGCATACAGAAAACCCCGAAAGAAATTTCCAAAATGTTTAATAATTTTTTCATATACTGTATCTCCCAAACTGCAAGATCCCCTCTCATTCAGATTCAGTGAACCTGAGGAAAAACTTCTTTACGAAATAATTTACCCCCCTTTAGATTTAAAATTCTTTCAATTACAAATGCATATAAGGTACTACATAAAATAAGTCCTTACAAGGCCCCTGGTGATGATAAAATTGAGGGTAGGTTCTTAAAGTAGTAGCCCATTATACAGCACCAATTATTACCTACTTGTTTAACTGGAGTCTGCAAACTGGACATTGTCCCTCATTATGGAAAGAGAATAGGGTTAAACCTGTTTACAAAGGAGGAAGTGTAATGGAAGTCAATAACAATAATCCAATAGCCTTGTTACCCCTTTTATCAAAATGTCTGGAGAAACTCATTTCTCTCCAGGTCATGGATTACCTGACAAAATATAGCCTCCTGACCCCAAACCAATCAGGCTTTAGAAAAGACCACTCAACCTCAACAGCCCTGCTGGAGTTCAACAACTTGATTAATAGGTCTTTTAGTGAAAACATGGAAACTGCAGTGGTTTTTGTGGACCTTTCGAAGGTCTTTGATCAGGTGGACCACCCCTTGTTAATAGAAAGACTGCAGAAGCTGGGAATCAGTGATGGCCCTTTAAAATGGTTAAAATCTTATCTGAGTGGTCGCTCCCAGAGGCTAGAAATTCAGGGTTGTACATCTGGGAGTAGAGAAGTAACCAGAGGTGTTCCACCGGGGTCCATACTAGGTCCTCTTTTATTCTTTATTAATGAGTTACCCCTGGTGGCTGAGCACACAATAACTAGATTGAATGCGGATGACACCGTAATTGTTGCCTCAGGCCACTCTGATTCTGAGCTGCAGTCAAAGTTACAATCTGACTTTCTTAAGATTGAGGGGTGGCTCTCTAGGTCAAGATTCATTATGAATATAAGTAAAATGAAATGTATGAAATTCTCACTTAAAAAGAAAAGTATTCCTTCTCAAGTTCAAATCCAGACAAAAAATTCAACTAAGTTAGAACAGGTTGAGGAGTATAATTAGCTGGGGGTGATCTTTGATCAACACTTGACCTTTAACCAATATATTTCAGTTACTGTAAAGAAAGGGAATAAAAGGATAGGGGTCCTAAGGTGGACTTCTAAATGTTTGATGTTAAAGGATAGGAAGAAGTTAGCAGAACAACTGATTATTTCAGTCTTGAGATACGGTGAGTTGATCTCTAGAACTACCAATAAATCACTGCTGGATCGATTGGACAAAACTTATTTTCATCTGGCTAGATTTGTACTAAAGGGGAATTACTATACTCATCATTGCACACTTCTCAATAGATTAAATTGGTTACTATTGGAAGTCATGTACTTACTACTAGATGATTTTAATACATAAGATGAAAAATGTTTGCTTGAACCTAAGGAGAAGAGGGGGGTGATAACCAAGGGGAGAGGAATGGCAAAAACAGGGGGGAGGTGGTGACAGATGGGGAAATCATAGAAGGCAGAGTTCAGGAGGGTTTAAAGGCACTGAGGGTGGACAAGGCACCAGACCCAGATGGCATCCACCCCAGGGTACTGAAGGAGCTGGAAGAGGTCCTTGCAGGACCTTTGGCAGACCTATTTAATGCCTCACTACACTTGGGGTGTGTACCTCAGGACTGGAGGATGGCTCATGTGGTGCCTCTCCACAAGAGTGGTCCCAAGGATGAACCGGAGAACTACAGACCAGTGAGCCTCACATCCATTGTGGGTAAGCTCATGGAGACTATCCTGAAGGAGAGGCTGGTGGCCCTCCTAGAGCCCAAAGGACTACAGGACAGCAGACAACATGGCTTCATATGTGGCAGATCCTGCTAAACCAACCTGGTGGAGTTCTATAACTGGGTGACTAGGCAACTGGACAGGGACCATGCAGTGGATGTCCTTTATCTGGACTTCAGTAAGGCATTCGACTTGGTGCCACATGGAAGGCTGAGAAGTAAGTTAGAAGGCACAGGGGCGGGTGCAAAGCTGGTGAGATGGGTAGGGAACAGGCTTCAGGGAAGGCAACAGAGGGTGGTAGTGGGTGGGGCGCTCTCACACCCAAGGGTAGTGACGAGCGGTGTTCCACAGGGCTCGGTGTTGGGACCAGTATTGTTTGGGATATTCATTGCAGACAAATCATTGGACATCAAATCAACCAACCAACCAACCAACTTTATTTAACCAGGTATAAAACACCATTGAGCAAGCTCATTTTCAAGGTGGTCCTGGACATTAATTCAGTACAATACAGCAAAAACATAAAAGTATAGTAGTCAACAATGTAGCAACAGTGAACAGGTGTAGGCCAAAAGAGGCCTATACATAAGGTCTAACATAGTTGCATACAACTACATTCCATCATGGTTTACAGGACTGTAAAGATGACCATCCTAGGCTGTCACCACTAATTAGAAGCCAGTACCTTTTTACTAAAAGCAGAGAGAGAGGGGAAAGAGAGAATAAGGGTGGAGAGAAGGAGTGAGGGTGCACTAGGAGAGGGGAATAGATTAAGAAGACAGAGTTTAGGGGAGATAAAATAACTAGTAAGTGCTGGAGATCCCTTGCTAGGAGGGGGGTGTGACAGTCAGAGTGTAAAATTTGTGGGAGGAACCAGTGGCTAAGGTTCAGAGTCATCTAAAGCAGCTGCATGTATCCTTCAACAGGTCAGTTATCAAGATTTTGAATGTGGAAATGCTAGGGAACATGGAAAGCTTTAAAGATCTTTGCATAGTATTCCAAAGTGTTGGCAGAGAAAAATTGATTGCTGCCAAACCATAGGTTGTTTTCACTCTAGGGATCTGGAAGCAAATCATGGAGAAGTATCTCAATCCATAAGATCCCTTGGCATGTTCAAAGAAGTGCAAGATGTATGCAGGGAGATTATCGGATAGTGCTTTAAAAGAGCCAAATGAGAATGTTTCTTTTCCTCCTGGTTGAGAGTGAGAGCCATCCCGACTCCTCTTATAAAAGACAGTGGTGAGTACAATGAGGTAGGTTAAGGATAAATCTTAGGGCCCAGTGGTAAAGGGTGTCAAGTTTGTTGAGCATCAATGTGGGGCAATGACTGTAGAGGAAGTCAGCATTATCCAGTACTGGTAGAAATGTGGATCGTACTAGCCTCTTCCAGGCTTCTAAGGCAAGCAGATGTTTAAAGCGCTAGAAAAGGCCTAACCGCTGCCTTAGTTTCTTTGAAATTTCATGTAGGTGGCACAGGTAGTTGAGTTTATTATCCAACCAGAACCCTAGGCATTTAAAAGTATCAACTATTTCGAGGGGTTCATCTAACAGCGTTAGGATCTGGGGTATACGTGTAGATCTGGAGGCAGACTTTGGTGAGAGAATCATGGCTTTAGTCTTTTTGGCATTGAGGAGGAGCTTATGTTGGAGAGTGGTGAAATCTTGCTGAAGGTTCACGTGGGCCAAGTCCAAGGAAGAGCTAGTAGTGTAGAGTACAGTGTCATCTGCAAATAAGTGCACATTGACTGTGTGCGGATGCAGTCCAGGTTATTGATATAGATTGCAAAGAGGATTGGGCCCAGTATGGAGCCTTGTGGGACACCTCGTAAAAGGGATTTTTGTAGGGACAGATCACCTATAGCTTTGACTTGCTGTAGCTTGTTGGTTAGGTAGCTGGTGAACCATTTGATGGCAGATCTATCGAGACTGATATTACCTAGAGCTTTAAACAAGATGTTATGATTCACAGTATTGAAGGCCTTGCAAAGATCCAGGAATAGGGCAACTACATGCTTCTTGGAATCCAGGGCAATTTGTCAATCAGTGAATACTTTTGCTAGAGCCAATACAGTGCTATGCTTGGCTCTGAAGCCAGACTGAGCCAGATTTAGCAAGTTATTTGAGTCTAAATGTTCTGTAATCTGGGCATTGACAATTTTCTTGAGTAATTTTGAGAGGACAGATAGAATAGAGATAGGCTGATAATTGTTCAGATCACTTGGATCCCCAGATTTGAATAAGGGTGGGATGTGAGCAGTTTTCCATGACACAGGTCTTGAGGGAGGTGTTGAATAAATGGGTGATGGGGAGGTTAAGTAGAAATGGTCGAGTATGAGGAAGTAAGGTTCGATATTGTCTGCACCAGCACTCTTTTTAATGTCCAGGGACAGGAGGAGGGCCTCAACATGTTTAAGCGTGACTGTAAGAAAGCTGAAGTTGGCAGGATGTGGTAGGTTTGGGTTGAGGTTAGTAGTGGGGTTAGCAGTAGAATCCCCTGGTGGGCTGAGATTGTTGATGGGCAAGGTGTCAAAGGCAAGCCCTGCAGTGGCAAAGTGTTCGTTGAGCTCCTCTAATATGGCAGCTCTGTCTGTGTAGGTAGTTCCTGCAGACATAATTTTGGTTGGGAGGGGTGAGTCGGTAGTCTGACCTTCGACCTCCTTAAGGATGTTCCAAAATTGGCAGAATTGTTTGTTGTTTTCTAGTTCAGTTTGGAAATATCTGGCTTTTTCAGACCTAATTAGTTTGGTGCAGGCATTTCTAGAGGTGTGAAATGCTAGCCAGTCTGTTTCCAGGTGAGATTTCCTCACTTTTTTTCCACCAAAAATCCCTATCCTTAAGTGCTTTCTTCAGGATGGGAGAAAACCAGCTGGGAGGTCTTTTTTTAGGTCTGGTCATTCTTAGTGGGGCGTGTTTGTCAATTTTTCTCATGAGTAGGCTATGAAAGATGTTATAGACCTCATTAAAGGTGGGTGCCAAATAGAAGTCTTGCCATCTGATGTTGCTTAAATCTTTTAGGAAAGTGTTCTGGCAGAACTTTTTCAGGCATCATTTCAATTTGAATTTAGTGGCTGGTTTCATGTGGGGAGAATGTCTGATACAAGCCATAGCACAGTGGTCACTTATGTCATTGAAGAATACTCTGGTGTGCGAGATGTTATATGGTTTGTTTACCAGCATGAGGTCTAGAAGGAAGCTACGCTCAGGATTTGTTCTATTTGGTCTGGTGACCGAAGTTGTCATTTGTACCAGTCCATTTGCATCACATAGTTCCTTTAGTTTCTTTGAGCTATCATCATTCCAATTTTGGTTGAAATCCCCATTAGAATACATTCGGTGTTAGTAGAGTCAAGTAGGTTTTGAAGATGTGACAGCAGTGCCGTGCCTCCAGAAGGTGATCGGTAGCATGCTGCTATAAGGAGTGACTTATCATTGGAGAGGGATAGTTTTAGAGCCAAGCATTCGAACTCTTTAGCCTTTGAGGTACAGTCAAGGATTGTGGTTGTGTATTTGCTCTTGACATAAAATTATGACCCTGCCTCCTCTAGAGGGTCTATCACATCGGTAGGTATTATGTCCTGGTATGTAGATAGATTTATCTGGGGTTGAAGGCATGAGCCAGGATTCAGTTATCATGAAGTCAGGTAAAGCATGTAGAGCCCAGGCCTGTATAGGGTCAAGCTTCTTTAGTAAACTACAGGCATTAATATGGAAAAAGCTAATACCTTTATATTGTGGGAGATCTGTGGGGCTGTTCAGAGAGGTGGGTGGGCCTGGGTTTAGTTCAATGTTTCCTGAACAGAGTAAGAGAAGTAATAGTACTTTTTTGTTTTGTTTTTTTTTTTTTTTTTAGGTAATGTGTTAGTCTGCTAAGTAGCCTTTTTTACTCCTCCTGGAATTAGTTGTTTTATTGATGGCTGTTTTCTGGGAAGTAACGCATTTTGGTAGGGATAGGATATACATGGCTGTTAAGGCCGAAAGTGTCAGAGGCCTTCGCACCTGTTCTTTAGTTAATGTCTGGTGATGGGAGGGGTATGACTATAATGAAGTCGACCCTTTTGAGTGATACCATGCTTTAATGAAAAAAAGGGTACATTGTGGTATAAGTTAGAGGAATGATTTTGGCCTTGGTGCCAAGTATCAACCACAGTTTTGAGTGGTATATAAATTAGCAAAATGAGGCAACTATTTAGGAAAGCAGCCACGAGAGGCATTTTTACAGGGAAATATCTCCTTAAATGGTGTCATGCAGGGGTTGGCTGGAATGGTTAGTAATAGTTGCTTTATATGAGGCTAGTAGTGGTATCTTGCACTAATTTAGTAGGCTGATCAACAACAGCTTTAAGGGGCAGGATTATCTAGGGGTTGGGGCTAGGCACCGGGTGTGGCTGAACGTACTGTGATCAATAGGTGAGGAGAGGGTTGACCTAGCTTCTTAGAGTAAGAGCATTTACTAGAGGCCAGGTTCAGGGAGGGTGGGAAGAAAATTCACCAGAAGCGTACAGCGAGCAGGCGTCCACAATCAGATTTAAAAAAAAAGAGTGGATTCATTAGGCAGCCAATCCTAGTTGGAGCCATATTTAGCAGCAGCCAATCAAAGGAGAGGCATAGGGTTGTTGTCCAATCGGGGATCCAGGATAATCCCAGAGGCCGAGAGCAGACTTACACAAGAAGGGAGTTCCTAGGAGGGCAGGTGTAGCGTGAGCTGTTGGCTGGCTTCTCCAGCCACGGCACCTAACAGCATGAGCCGGTAGCCCAATCAGGGGCTCTGTGAGCTGGAAAAGAGAAAGGTAGGGAGTTTTTAGAGAGGCAGACAGGACAAAAGAACCTAAGAAAATTGCAGGAATTAAATCAGAGGGCGGGGGTACTATTTGTTTGAGAAAGGAGTTAGACAAAGGCAAGTAGTGGGGGTGGGGTGAGGGGCAGAGACCAGACAGCTATGTAATTTACTGTGGCAATGCTAGCCCTGGGCGATGAGGGGAGAGAGGTAATAGGGTTAAGCATGAGAGGGAGAGAAGCTAGAGAGGGAAAGTGCAGAAAAGAGTAGCAGTAAACACTTTGTACAGTAATACAGTCCCAGTAGGTTTAGTTACTTCTATATAACAGACTTTATATTCCCCACAATAAACAATCATATTTGGTTGAAAATTCACCAGAAGCATACAGCAAGCAGGCACCCAGAATCAGATTTTAAAAAAGAGTGGATTCATTAATCCTAGTCGGAGACGTATTTAGCAGCAGCCAGTCGAAGGAGAGGCATAGGATTGTTGTCCAATCAGGGTTCCAGGATAATCCCCGAGGCTGACAGCAGGCTTACCCGAGAAGGGAGCTCCTAGGCGGGCAAGTGTAGCGTATGCTGTCGGGTGGCTTTTCCAGCTGCTGCACCTCACAGCGTGAGACGGTAGCCTGATCAGGAGGTCTGTGAGCTGAAAAGGGAGCTCCTAGGTGGGCAGGTGCAGCGCGCGCTGTTGGCGGACTTCTCCAGCCGCGGCGCCTCACAGCATGAGGCGGTAGCCTGATCTTGGCTCACAGAGCCCCTGAAGGGAGCTCCTAGGCAGGCAGGCAGGTGTAGCGCACACTGTTGACTGGCTTCTCCAGCCGCAGCACCTCGCAACATGAGGCGGTAGCCCGATCAGGCCATCAAGAGCAAGCTCTGTCTGTTTGCTGATGATACCAGGGTAGGAGCAGTGGTGGATGACCTAGGGGGATGGCAGGGGTTGCAGGATGATCTGGCAAAGTTTGAAACCTGGCAACTGGGGTTTAATGCCAAAAAGTGCAAGGTACTACATTTTGGGATGAGGAACCCAAGGAGAAGTTACCAGCTGGGGGGAGTGCAGCTAGCCCAGACAGAGGAGGAGAAGGATCTGGGGGTGCTCATTACAGGGTCAATGAACAACTTGGCACAATGTAGGAAGGCAGCTGCAAAGGCCAACAAAATGCTGGGTTGCATTGCAAGGGGTATATCCTCGAGGAGGGAGGAGGTGATTCTGCCACTGTATAGGTCATTAGTTAGACCGTACCTGGAGTACTGCGTGCAGTACTGGTGCCTGTATCTGAAGAGGGACAGTAAGTTACTGGAGGGGGTGCAGCACAGGGTGACAAAGATCATCAAGGGGCTGGGGGACTTATATGAGAGGAGGCTGAGGTAGCTGAACATGTACTCGCTGGAGGAGAGAAGGGACGGGGGGACATGATTGAAACCTTTAAGTACATGAAAGGAATAAGCAAGATGTGTACAGAGGAGTTGTTCAAAGTAAGGGAGGGGAGGGACACCAGGAGCCATGATATGAGACTGGAGAGAGGAAGGTTCAAGAGAGAGGTGAGGAGACTTGACTTTTTTTTTTTTTTTTTTATTAATACACACACTTTTGTTATGTTTATTGCATATTTGGAATATTTCTGATTTTATTATTTCCCACATTTGAGTCATAGATTTTTCTTTAAGTTAATTATCCCAATCCAAAGAATGTAATTCACTGAATATCATCTTTCTGTTAGCAGTTTTAAGATTATATACAATTCTACAGCCTATAATAAATGAAAAGCTGTCATGGAAGGTAAAAAATATGCTCTCATGGTCACTGTTCACCAGTGGTTCCTTGATCTTTCACTTTGTGATTTCAATGTCGCTTGAGGCTAATACTAGATTTAAAGTATTTTTTTTTCCCCTTGCGGAATCCTTGACATGTAATTTTAAACCCAATTTCCTGGTTAGTTAGCTAGGGGGTGTAGTTGCAATCTCACTATCCCAATGAATATCACTCTAATTGAGATCTCCTAAGAAAATAACACATCCATAATAGAATGCTAATCCTAATTCATTATTTATTTGTGCAATCATTTCTGAGCTTGCCCCAGGTGGTCTATAACATACACTGAGGATTATATTAGGTTTGTTTTTAGTAACTATCCCTATCCATAGGGATTCGGTGTTGCCTTTTCTTATTTTGTTAGTAATATCTGAAGAGCTCAGTTTATTAGAGATGCAGGCTGCAACACCACCTCCTTTTTGTTTTTCCTGTCCAGATGATAAAGATGATACCCAGCTATTTCTCTTCCACGTATATCATTACTCCCCCACCACATCTCAGTAACAAATGCCATATCAATCTATTTATTAGGAGATGTCAATAAAGTATTGAGCTCACCCATCTTGTATTGTAAGCTTCTAGCATTAGCCAAATAACATGGAATAGTAAGGCAATCTGATGAGGTGTGATTGACTGGAACTTTATGTTTATTTGTTATGGCTGATGCACTACTTGCTTTTAAGTTTCTAGTGCCCCCCCCCCCCAAATAGTTTATATTTTCCTTAATCAGGGTTTGCTAAAGTCATTGTCCCCCTTTTATTTAAATGAAGTCCATCCCTTGCATATAGCTCCTTGTGATTAAAGAAGTTATCACACAGATCTATGAATGTAATTTTTCACTATGCACTTAGAGTCTTGTATTTATGTGTTGTATTGTGTTATTTTCAGTGTGACACTTCAATAAAGAGAGTACACCAGAAATTGGAATTTGTTCATTGTTTATTACATCTGACAATCCCATGATCTCATCCACGATCTTTTTCCACAGTCCCGCCCTATATCATTGATTCCCACATTTATTTTATTTTTTCATTTAGTAGATCATCAGTTTACAGACCTTTGAGTCAAAGACTCATTTACAAAGGCACCTCGTCAAGAGAGCAATACATCACAGCAAACAGTACAGTACATGGACCACAACTGCTTGTGTCTTTGCTTGCCCATCTATAACATTAGGCAAGATGCATTTCACATTGGCAATCCTTGCCCCTGTAAGAAAATGGACTTCTTTTTTTATTTGCTTCGTATCCCTCACATAAAATATTATCGGTGTTACATAATAGTGAGTCACCTATCACGAATAGTTTGTCCATATGTTCGCTAACATTATGTTCTTCAGTTAAAGAGATAAATTTGTTACATAAGGGTATGTCAGACTTACTTATAGCTCTGTGACCTTAATTTCAAGGCATTCTATTTACTTTGAACAATTCCTGCTTCTCTAAATCAGCTTTAGTAACCAATGTAGAAGTACCTTCTCCTGGGTCCCCAAAATCTGCAATTTCTTCCTGAGTATCTCGCTTTCTTTAATCTTTTGGCTACTGTGTTAACTGACTGCTGTATTTTACCTTTTATTCTGTCTCTTAATACTTTCACTTCTTTCAATACATTACCTAATTCTATACATTTTTGACAAACAAATGTTAACATATTCGAAGTACTAACTAAAATGAAAATATACACAGATCCAGGAGAGCAACAGCAAGAACAAGGTGGGAGGGTGGGATGGGGATAAATTTAAAACATGGGAAAAAGGACAAAGTTTCAATACAATCATAAATAGGGCTTTAAGTCCCAACATCCATTAAGTCCTTCAGGCTTCATTGTTTTCAAAGTGAAAATTCAAAAATGAAAATTCCTTAATAGGAAGTTTTGTCTCCATTTCTAGGTGGTGGCATGTGTTCAAGTCCCATGAATTTGAGATTCCCAACATCTGACAGATGGAATTCCAAAAAATAAGCTCCCACTGGTGTGTTAGAACTGTTATTAATGATAGATCTCACATGTTCTTGAGTTTTTTGCTTCAGTGGTCTAACAGTACATACATAAACTAAATTGCATGGGCAACACAGTACATAAACCGTAAAGGGGGTGTTATGGGTTATACATTCTCTAATATTCAGATATATCTATATTCTACAGATGCTGACATTTTTTGCCAGTATTGCCATATTTACATGTTTTCCATTTTCTGCATTCGACAAATCCTTTTGCTGGCCCAGTGGCACCATGGGCCGAGGTGCTGGTCACCTTACCTCACGCTACGCTACACCGGCAACCCATGTTCGGAAATGAGCATGGGTCACTGGAGGTCGGCAGGCGAGGAGAACGATTGAGCATCCAATGGACTGCTCTCCTTCTCCGGGGAGGGGGGACTCTGTCTGTGCAAGATAAGCCCCTAGCAGAGGCTGGGGGCTGATGCACCAATACTTCCAATGGGTGAGAGATGAGTCAAGTGCTTGCAGCAGGGAGTTCAGATGCTTGCACTCTGGCTCCTGTGGTGCCATTGCACACCTCATCTTGAGGGAGATAAAGAGAAATGTGACTGGGTGCAGCAGAATGATGCTGGTCCCCAGAGGCACTGGCCCCATGAATTGCAGCAACCTCCAGCACCGGATACGTGCGTTCGGTGGGTCGAGGGATCCCCACCACCCCACCATGGGGGGGTATAGCCTTGAGAAAGCTGGTAAGGTAAGCTGCGAGCCGGGGATGGGGCTGGGGGATCGGTGTGATGTATAGCCACTCAGAGGGAAGTGTAAAGAGCACTAACTGTAACAAAAAAAAAATTCCTTTCAGTTTATCAGGGGATCAGCCTCACATTGTTTTGGGTTTACTTCTTAGTCTGCTGTGCACCAAAGAGTCCCTAATATTATATTTCATTCTAAAAGACACTCTGGGTCTAGGTCTCACTGCCATTCCCACATTAGCATCAGAATTCAATACTGGTCAATTACTGAATACAGTATTTCCCATCCTCCTGGCTACACACGATTATATTCACTGGAAAGTGTCACCATATTGACATCAGCCTTGGTAGCAGTCAGTTCAAAATTGGATACACAAACAACCCCTCTCTGGCATCCGGTGGTCCCCCTCTCAGCATTGGGCTCCCCCACCACTCACTGTATCCTCATCGGTTGTGTGTTGGGTGCATACGGTGACCAGCACAGCCCTCCTCACACCTCCTCAGCTGGCCGCTGTATGTACAGGCAGGGAGCACACCTCTTATTTATAGGACAGGGAGATGCACCCTGGTCTATAAATAAGAGGCATGCTCCCTGCCTGTACATATGGTGGCCAGCCAAAAATGTGTGGGGAGGGCAGTGCCAGTCCCTGTATGCACTCTTGGCACTACCAATGAAGATATGGTGAGTGGAAGGTGTCTGGTACCACAGGGGAGACCACTGGACACCAGGGAAGGGTTGTTTGTACATCCAAAATGATGATTGGGGGGGAACCACTGCCATCAGTGATATACACAATTACATCAGGGCTGGGATTGGAGGGAGGGAGGGAGGTGCCACTACCTCCAGGTATATACACTTGTACATCGGTGCTGGGATCCAAGGGAAGGTGGGTACCATTACCACCAGGGATATACACAATTACACTTGGGCTGATTGGAGGGAATGAGGGCACCACTACCACCAGGGATATACACTTGTACATCAGGGCTGGGGATAGGGGAGGACACCAGTAGCATCAGGAAATATACTTCTACTTACAGGGCTGGGGATCAGAGGGGGGGGGACACCACTAGCACCAGTGCATATACTTCTTACGGGGCTGGGGAATGGAGGGTGAACACCACAAGCACTAGGTCATATACTTCTACTTATGGGTCTTGGAATTGGAGAGGGGGGACACCACTAGCACCACGGCATATACTTCTACCTACAGGGCTGGGGATCAGTAGGAGTGTGCCAGGGACCACTGAAGGTGGGTGTACTCCCTCAGTGGCCAGCCGGTTCGGTGGCCACATTCCCTCCAGCAGCCGCTAGGGTTGCCCAGAGTTTAGTCAGGGTTTTTCTAAGCAGTATGTGTGCCACATAAAGGTACTGTGCTAAACATTTTTGCACAGCTCAACGCTGCTGAATATGGGGTGCAGCCAAAGACCTGGTCAGATATTTCTTGAAATTTCTGTGATATTTCTAGAGAAATCTCATGCTCTCTGCATTTTCACAGTAGGGACAGCAGAGAGAAACGCTTTTGAAATTTTGCGAAATATCTGGAAATATTTGACCATGTCTGTGGCTACTACTGTAGCACGCATATTCATGGCCATGCCCCTCCACTTGCCCTCACACATACATTATGTTTTGCACATTCACTAACCCACTTTGCACACACAATAGCTGCTTTTCAATATGGAACTCCAGCACAAACCATGGTTTGTCCGGGGAAAGACATGTTATCAGCTGTGCAAACTTTCAAATATCGTGCCCCTTGTGTCCTAACAGCAAAGGTAAGTGTTCAAAGTGATTTTTATTCATGGGGGGAGTGTGGGCATGAAATTACAGGTGAGAAAGGTTTACTTTAAGTGTACAGCTCATTTGTCAAGCACTTAAACATGTTTGTTCTTCTGTTTCTTATTTTGCAGGTACTGATCACATGGGTGATGACAGATCCTGTTGCTGGGTAGTTCTGACCTGGATCAGAACGGAAGTGGCAGCTGCATGCTATCAAGACGACAAACTTTAAAATGGTAGCATATGAGACAAAACTAAATCCAATCAAAAAATTGCAAGGGAACCAAGAGAGAGAACTCAAGTGCCGGCCCGTCAGTGCAGCAGTAGGTTTACCGCTCGTGGCGCCAGTGACCTGGGTTCGGGAATGGACTCGGAGGGGGGGGCTGGAGGGCCGGCTGGGGGGAGAAGGATAGAGTGCCCATCAGCCACTCTCCTTCTCCGGGGTGGGGAGGATTGCCTGTCCCGCTGCTCTGCCGCCAACTAGGTGACCATGGGTGTCGGTGCAGCTGGGACAGTCAGTGGGAAGGGGAGGACGCAGACCGAGAGTCAGGAGGAGATTGCACGTCAATACATGCCTCATCCATTGGCTCTCCTTGTGTGTCTATGTCCTCGGAGGGGGAGGACACCAGAAAACCAGGAAATACCCCACAGGACTCCCAGTAGATGGAGCTCCAGGCCACGATCCCCAATGCCCCTACTGGCACCAGTACCAGCATCTCCCAACGAAATATAGACACGTCGGGGTGTAAGGGCCCCACCCCGTACCCACCTAGGGGGAATATCCAAGGCTCTGTGGGGGGGGGGATGGACTGAACTGGTCGCCAGCTAGCAGGAGTGGAGATGAACAAGGCCATTGGAGACTCCCGAAGAAATGGGAGTTCAGCGACAAGAAGGGGGCATAAAGAGAAAATAAAAGAGAGAACTCAAGAATCTGAAAGACAGTGAGATAAATTAAATCAGAGTGACAGACATCAGGTGGTGGCAAATTGCACTTAATGTGCTTGCCTTATTCCATGTCAGAAATACAAAAAAGTGTAGAATCTGATCAACAGAAGAAAGGCCAACCTGAAACTGACTCATCAGTCTGTGCAGCAGTGGTCTGCCTGTTTTTATATTAAATTTACAATTTGTGGCGGGGAAGGGCACAATGATCTGAAGCTAGTTGCAGGTCTGCCCAATGGTCAGAGGGTGGTTAAGTGACTTGGTTTACTCAGGGTCACACAATATTCAAATTATTCTTACCATTCTATATTTATTTATTTTTCCAGACCAGCACCTTACTACTGGCTCTGCCTTTCCCACTTTTGTCCACATTTCCTAGTGCCTCCAAAATCTGGCATTCTGTACTGTACTGTTCAGTGCAAAATAGACACTCCCTGCCCACCCGCAGGCTCTCACATGACTGACACAGCTAGCCAGTTGTTAACTACTGCATAGTGGTTTTAATCTGGATGACTGTCAGGTTTAACATGCAAGGCAGTGAGAACATCAAGTGGTTGGTGGGGAGCCACCAGACATCTTTGAGGCAGGGAGAACAAAGCTCTATAGTAAAAACCCTCCATTAAGCTAATGAATGAAGGGGCAGGTATTGGGCCAGAAGAGAGTACAACGTGTGTGTGTGGGGGGGCACAGAAATGGATTCAAGTCCCTTTCCACAGGAAAGGGTCCTATAGGAACTGGAAGGAATAAGAGTTGATAAAGCCATGGACCCAGATGGGGTGCACCCCAGGGTCCTGAGGGAGTTTGGAGAAGTGGTGGCTGAACCTTTGGTGACACTGTTTAGTTGATCACTGGAAACAGGTGAGGTGCTCAAAGACTGGAGAACAGCTGATGTAGTTCCCTTATTCAAGAGTGGGAAAAGAGAGGATGCAGGAAACTACAGACCAGTCAGTCTCACCTCAGTAGTGGGGAAGATTATAGAAGCACTACTGCAGGAGAGATTAGTGGGACACCTTGTGGTCACTGGTCTACAGGACTCAAGACAGCATGGTTTTACTGGGGTAGGTCATGCCAGACTAACCACACTGAAGTTTTTGACTGGGTGACAAGGGAGGTGGATGGGGGGGCAGTAGATGTGGCCTATCTGGACTTCAGTAAGGCCTTTGACACTGTGTCCCATAGGAGGCTGTTAGGTTACCAAAAGCAAATAAATAAATAAAAATAAATAAGCTGGGGAATATGGGTGGGAACAGGACAGTAGTGCAGTGGGTGGGGAATTGGCTGGATGTCAGGACACAAAGGGTAGTGATAAATGACTGTCACTCCGCAGAGGGAAGGGTGACCAGTTGAGTGCCAGATGGATCAGTGCAGGGTCCAGTCCTCTTCAACATCTTTATCAGTGACATTATGAATAACATAGAAGGATGAATTTCCCAGTTTGCTGATGACACAAAACTCTATAACATAGTGGACACACTGGAGGGAGTGGATAGAATGAGGAGAAACCTGTAAAAGCTTGAAGAATAGTCAAGGGTGTGGCAGTTGAGATTTAGTGCAAAAAAGTGCAGGAAAATGCACATGGTGCACAAAAACCTTGGAACAACATATCAGCTTGGGGGGGGGGGGGATATAGCATGCTCCAAGTAGGAAAGGGATGTGGCAGTTATTTCTGCTGACCTAAAGGTTGGGAGTCAGTGTGACAAGGTGGTGGGTAAAGCAAATAGGATGATTGGATGCATAGGCAGGGGCATCATCGGCATGAAAAGGGAGGTCATAATTCCACTGTACAAGGCATTAGTGAGGCAAGACCTGGAGTATAGTGTCCAGTTCTGGAGGTCTTACCCAAGTAAGGATATAGACAGGATGGAGACAGTTCAGAGGAGGACAACCAAGATGGTACAGGATTTACATTACAAGTCCTACAAGGACAGGCTGAAGGACTTAAATATGTATTCTTTGGAGGAGGGAAGGGAGAGGAGGGATATGATAAAGTCATACAAGTACCTCACGGGGAGGAACAAGGTGCAGGAAAACACTTTTTCAGAGAAAGATGTTCCAGGACTAGGGATCATGGGATGAAACTGGAGGGAGGGAGGGAGATTCAGAGGTAATGTGAAGAAGTATTTCTTCACAGAAAAGGGTGATGGACAAGTGGAATGCCCTGCCAGAGGAGGGGTGGCTGAAATGATTATGGGATTCAAGAATGCATGGGATAGGCATTGGGGGATCCTAGCAGTTGGAGGAAAGGGACAATCCAGCTCAAGAGAAGCTTGAAGAGGCAAAATGACATGCACAATTGGGCAGACTAGGTGGTCCAAAGGCTCTTATCTGCCATCAGTATCTATGGAAATGCATTATTGCATAGTAAAGATAAAAAAAATAGTGGTGTGTACAGTGAAAAAGGAGACCTTAACCTTTTGCAACAGTAAAGTGCACTGTCAAGAGTGAAAAACGTTTAACCAGACAAGTGCTTATAGAGTAGTTTATACCTTGTGAATATGCAACTTGTGTTCATTGCCTGTATAACTATGTAGATTAGTAAAACACAAATTACATACCACAATATAACAAAAGCTAAAACCAACTGAATTCTATCATTTCCCATTTAGTGCTAACCAAGAAGTACTCCATTTCTTATGAGTATGATTATTCAATTAATGTGGTTAAATAAGATGAAAGCTTTTAAACTAGTACAATCAGTAAAAATGCTTCATTCAATTTATGAGTGTCCTTGAAGAGAATCAAAGTGTCAGATTCTTCTTCCTTATTGTGGTCTCATCTTTATCCTGTAGCCATTCTTGATTCACAAAGACCAAATTGATCAAATATACAGACAATAACCACAGTACCCAACCAATCTCCAGGTGTAGTAAAAGAAGACAGAAAATAAATTATGTACAAGAACAAGTATTAGTGAGGTCAGATTATAACCGACAGCTTATTGCAAAAACAGAGCCTCCATTACATGAACTCTCCCAAAAAGAAGTCATAAATAGTATGCACATTAAATATAAAGCCATAGCAGTTATACTGGGGGCAGGTTATTAGTACAATGGTTGATTTTTGGGGCTAGAATGAAGTGAGACAAATTCAGCAATCCAATTAATATGCAAACAACTGATACATATTATTTCAAGAATGTCTATAAATCAAACCTCCCATTACATCCCAAACCATGCATTGCTCCCCCCAAGTATATATCCAACACGATTTTCAGTGAAGTAAAACATAATCTTGGTCCCCTGCCCCTCTCCCCCCACATAACAGCTATGGCATTATATTTAATGTGCATAATGTTTATGACTTATTTGGGGATAATATGTGTAGTGGCTGCTCTGATTGTGCATTAAACCATCTGTGATAGTCTGACCTTGCTAATGGTTATTCTTGTCCTAGTACCTAAAAATGATTCTCTGTTTTATTATATGTAGGAGATCAGTCAGGTATTGCAGTTAGTGGTTGGCGAAGTGGCCCCAATTCGCTCCATGAAGTGATCCGCAGAGTGAAGGTGAATTTGTGGAGTGCTCCGCAACACAAAGCAGAGTACTTCTACAAGATTATGGTAGAAGTCCATTGAAAACAATGATTTCACGTTATTCGCCTCTCCCAAACCACTACTCCACTTATTTCTGAAGGCAAGTACATTGGAAATAATGTATTCGCCTTTACTTCACCTTTGTTTTTAAGCTCCAAAGGTGAATTTTGCAGTGATTCATGGGATTTCAGGTCACATGGGCTGTAGATTGTTCTGCACAGCCTCAGTTTGGGGTAGTGTGTGTGTATGAAGCTGTAGGAGACAATCTGCTCTGAGAGCTCTGCAATTCAAACCTTCTAAAAGCTGTTAGTCTTTTGGGGTCATTTGTTTTGCTGAAACTTTAGTTCATCGATTATAGGAAACCCTCCTGTGCTCATATCATTGAGAGTTTGTCTGTGTGTAGATTTTGAATGTTAATGTACAATATTCAGTCTGTGTACTGAGAGACAGTGGAAGTATGCTTTGGGGAAGGGGGCGTATCTGTGGTGTAGGTAGATTAACTTGGAGAAAGTTCTTTCTATTTCGGTGCTATTTTTCTTGTATAACTGTTAATGTACACACAGTAATATTTTCAATAATTCTTGCCATTTTTTTGCTGATTGTTGTGGTGCAGCAGTGTATATTTTTAGTTTGTTTAAAATATGTGGCTATATTACTGAAGTTTTCAGTTTGCTACACATTACTTAATGTGTGTGTGAGTATGTGTGTGACGTGTCATCAAATCAGACACCTTTTAATGTGCCACATAATTTCAGCAATGTGAACCTGCTATCCACTGCAGCTGTGTAATTTTTGTACTTCTTTTCGGTATCTTTACTAGTACTAGTGCGTTACTGCAGCAGTGCATTACACTGCCCACCCCAACCGGCAAAGGAATTATTTTCCAGATTTGAATTTCTGATGGTGAGCATTGGTTAGGTGTTGTGCCTTTTCATCTGCATCTCTTCAGTGCGCAGGGCAATCTTAATCTGTCTGTGCATTTGCATCTCTTTAGGGCCCAATCTCCATCTCTAACTTAAGTCACAGTTGTTTCTTTGGCTTCCCTTCAGAGTACTGGACAGATGCAGTGCATAATTCTGCATGAACATTGTACTCATTAATATGCGTTATTAAGTCAGTACCATCATCATCATCATCACGGTCAAAATGCAGTCACAAATCACGATTCATGATCACGTCACAAATCACAACATTAATCTTTTTTTTAATAGTTACTTAGATGTATTGTACTCCTGTTTTGTAGTAACTCTCCATGCTTCACCACCCCACCATTGTACTCATTAATGTGTGTTTTTACATCGGGATGTTTTGTGCCACACCTCATTGGAGCCTGGGGAAGTACAGCCGTAGGCATTCGCATTTCTTCATCATCATGGTCACAAATCATGATTTACAATTATGTCACGAATCACAACATTAATTTTTTTACTAGTTACTTGGATGTATTGTAAGCCTGTTTCTTAGTATCTCTCAAGGTTTCACTATCCCACCATTGTGCTCATTAATAAGTGTTTTTTAACTCAGGGATTTGGACAGTGTATGCAGTACATCCACAGACTGGAAAGAAGACTGACTGCACACATGCAGCTTAGCACAGTATACTTGCACTGCTCAGAATACAAAGCGTCACGCATACAGAAGACAACAAATAAGGGCATAATTACATACAAGGGTCAGGGATGGTGGAGGAATACATTTTGTATAACAGCAAGGAAGGTGTGAGGGGCACATGCTGTGAGGGGAAAAAAAAAAAATACCTAATGTGGGATCCCATGGTGATCCAGCAGCAGTTCCAGCATTGACATAATTTGCAACTGATGTCCCTCTATGCGATCCTGGTGGAGCAGCAGGTACTGCTGTGGCCCTTCTCTTCTTAGGGATGCTGCCATGTACAGCTGCACCCTCTGTCACAGAATGGCCAGCAGGTGCAGGCATGGTCCGTTTTGTGGCAGCCTGCCACTCCAACTGGTGGTGATTCAGCATATGGGTGTTCTGGACCCCAGTCCCCAGGTGAGTCCCCCAGGGGCCATGGTGCACCTCCACCTCACATAGGCAGCACCTGACCACACTGCTGTCCCTCCTGACACAGTCAAAAAACTGCCAAACAATGGAGGTGCAGGGAGAGCCAGGCAGGGGAGGGCCAGATGAACTGGCAGCCGACTGGTCATGGTGCTGAACAGGGATGGGATCCACACCAGGGCCTGGGAGAACAGGCACATCCTGCTCCAGAGGACCTGGTGCTGGACTTGGTGGTGGTGGTTTACCTGCCTCAGAGTCAGGACAGGAGGCAGTGCTGGTACTGCTTCCAGGGGGTGGGGCGAGAAACAACTACTTATAAAGGTAAGAAAAATAAAATTTACAGAAAGAACAAGTTAAGTAAAAAAAAAAAAAAAAAAAAGAGTACAAAAGAGACAAAAAAATGTAGCTTTTAAAAAAGCTGTTGGGTCTAAATCAAAGTTTAAATCTCCTCCTCGCTCTGATCTCAAAGTATCAGCAGTCAAAACGCACTCCTCTCTCTCTCTCTCTCTCTCTCTGTCTGCACAAGAGAAAGTAAAAGTGTCTGCTTGTATGACTCACTTCCTTCATGCATAGCTAAAGAGCATGTGGCTTACAGTACTGTAAGCCGTGTGATGTGTGGGGGGGGCTGCCAAATCTGAAACACCAAGTGGATCACTTAGAATCATAATGAGGAACGCAAAGTCCATTAAAAACAATGACTTTGCCTTACTTTGCTTTGCCATTCCACCTTAATGTGAAGTGGTAATGACAAGGCGGAGTGAGCACTTTGCATTGCCCACTCTGCATAGCAAAGTGTCCACTTTGCGCTCACTTCACCGGCGGAATGCAAATTCGTTGCATCTCTAATTGTGTTTATTGTCCATGTATTTAATCAATTTGGCCCTCCCGAATCAAGAATGGCTATAGGACAATGAAGAGACCACAATAAAGAAGAAGAATCTGTTGAAACTTCATGATTCTCTTTAAGGATGCTCATAAATTGAATGGAGCATTTTTATTTTCCCCATGCATGCATGTGCAGCAAATATTTTGTTAGGAGAGTGGCTTTTGATGAGTGTGACACTATCATTCCAATGCAGAATGGTCTGCAAGGGGCTCATAAGTCTCACTCCAATCATCAGCCAGACTGATCATGACATTGTTCTGGCTTTCCGGGTGCAAACTTCGTGTAGTTCAAAGTAGAGAGCAGACCCAATCATAGGTCAGCTATTTCCTTTGATCTACATAATGCCACCCAGCAAGCAGCAGATCTGTCATGATCAGCCTGCTGAGGTTGAATTACACCCTGTAAAAAAGAAAAACGTCCATTGATGTCTATTGCTGCCACTGACATTACTGTTCCCTCACTCAGCCTCCCACTCAGCACCCACCACCTCTACAAACATAACATGGAAAGTGGGGGTGCCCAATCCCTAGTGTCACCACCTGAAATAAAGAAAAACATCCTTAGTATTTTTTGGTTAATAATAATAATGATCTTTATTTGATTCAAGTGCAATTCAATGTATACCAAAGCACTTTTACAGAATTTAAAAACCTTAGAACTATAAATATTTAAAATCCGTCAGAGCAGCAAACTTCCATAAATTAATTGTCAGGAAGAGCAAGTGAAGATAAATGTTTGTATGTTTTAATATACCCTGTAAAAAGGAAAGCATCCATCGATGCCAGTTTCTGCTGCTGCTGTTACTGTTCCTCCACTCAACCCTTCCACTCGGCACCAACCACCCCACCCCACCCCTCAAACATAACACTGATGGGGGGTGGTCCCAATGCTCCAGTGTCACCATCTGAAATAAAGAAAAGCATCACTCATAGTTTTTGTGTTGTTTTTTCAATATACTATGTAAAAAAGAAAACCATTCATTGATTTCTGTTGCTACCACCTCACCCTCCCACTCAGCACCCACCAGCTCACACTCCAACCAAGCCCTTACTTACCAACTGGGGGTCCAACTCTATAATCCTCTCTGGACCACAGACATGTCTTCACTCTTCAATGCCAGACTGCAAACTGAGGAAATCAGATATGTGGTTCAGTGTATTTTAATGGGGTTTCGAACTTGGCAGCATAACTTGGTCATCTTTGAATATTTGTGCCCCAAATTTTCACCATGCCTTTTTTGGGACCCCACCTCATGAACAATGGCAGCGATATTAAGCAAATTTGTCCTGAAAACTGATTTACTGGTCATCAAGGCTGGTGTTAGACTTCATGGCACCCCAAGTGAAGAAAGCTGTGGCCCTCCCATCACCCTCCCACTCTCCTGCCCCTTCCCCACATTTACCTTTGACCCACTCACTTCCACTCATGCCACAAAACTTAAAACCCTCCCTCCTCCCGGTTGGTCAGCTCCAGTACTGTTAAGTTCAGAGTGTTACAATATTTAAAGTAAATTTTATTGCATTTGATGCGCATGCACAAACGCTTTGGGACAGTAACAGGAAATGAAACGTGTGTCATTGTCACATCAATTACAGCTGCATCTGCAATAAGTGTGACAGTGTACACCAATGAACAGCCACTCTAGTCATGACAGCAGTTGAGCTCTGCTGGCGTGGCAACCACGGACTTGAAACAAATGAACTGCTCCAATGGGAGTGCTTCATTTGTAGCCCAAACTCCTACCATGCACATTAGAATGCACAGTGATGCACATGGCAGGAGTTATGGCCCCTGTATTCTGTCTCCGTCTCTGTCCTCAGTCCTCTGAACCCCCCCCCGCAGCTTCAACTGTAGCCATGGTACTGACTTCTCAGCCACCCCACCTCAACATTAGCTGCCATGCAGCTATTTGTTAGATGATATCAGGGTGCCCAATCTCTCTTTCAGCACGTCTCACCCCCCCCCATATTAATGTGGCACATTGGGAGCCCACCCAGTGTGCTGAAATAATTTGTTGCACTTTGTGTTTTTGTTACGGACACCAGAATGCCCACTAGTGGTGTCAGATGTGCCCCCCCCAACCAGTCTCCTGTAGCAGACATTGAGGTGCCCAATCCATGGGTTGGCATCCCCCCACACACAGTATTGTGGCACACTGGGAGCCCACCCCAGTGTGCTTAAATGTTGTTTTTTAAAATCTGTAAAATAAAGAAAACCATCCCCGATGTTTTATTTACCTGTTAAAATACAAAAACGGTTCCTCAGTCTCTCTAATCCCCTCCCCATCCCCACCCACCCTCTGTGCACCCACCTCCCACCACCCCCACCCCATACTTGCCTCCAGAGATCAGGAGCAGCGATCTTCTCTGGACCAGGAACATGTCTGCTCTCATCAAAACTGACCGGCAAACTGAGAAATCAAAGGTAAGCACTGTATAATGGCAGTCAATGGGGGATTCAACTTGGGTTGGTGTCTCAGACATTTTTTGGAATTTTGGTCCCAGATTTTCAACATGGGGTTCTTGGGACCCCCACCTCATGAAGAGTCACTGTCATTTCATTACTCAGTCCAGAAAGGTGATTTCGCTGTCGTTGCTTGGAATTACCTTCCGGGACCGAGTAACGAAATGTGACAGTGCCACTGTTCATGAAGTGTGGTCCCTAAAAGCCCACGTTGCAAATTTGGGGAAACAATTTCAAAAAATGATTGCATTACAAGCATGCATTGTGCAGTTTATATGCATGCTCATAACTTCATCAACTTTTAATGATGTCACTCCAGATTTTCAACATTGCCATTTTTCACACCTCCTTATGAACAGCATAACTGTCATTTTTCACATCCTGCCTGAAAGTGTTTTCAAACTTGTGTCACAGAATGGCCCAGTTACTGTGTGAAATCACCTTTCAGGAAGGATTAATGAAATCAGTGTCACTGTTCAAGAGATAGGGTCCCCAAAGCACCATGTTGAAAATCTGGTTCAAAAATACCCCAAAACGCCCGAGTTACGTGCGGTTCTTGAAATTTTGCTACGCATGCTTGCATGCATGTAACTTTGGCAAATTTTTATGTTTTCATTCCAAATATTCAACATTACCAGTTTTTCACACCACCTCAATAACAGAATAGCTGTCACTTTTCATATCCTGCCTGAAATGTGTTTTCGCACCTGAGGCACTGAACGGTGCAGTCGCATCACAAAGTCACCTTTCGGGATTGAGTAACAAAATAATAGTGCTACTGTTCATGCGGTGGGGTCCCAAAAAGCCCATGATGAAAATTTGGAGTGAAAATATCAAACATACATCTGGGGCATTAGGGTTTCCAACTGTAATGCCCCCCCCCACACTGTAGAGACTGACGGGTGACAGGGATGTGACTTGGGGTCATCAGCCGTAATGCTCACACCATTCTACCCCCACCCTGCAGCCAGTGGCAGGCATCAAGGTGTGCCTTGGGCTCTTTGGCCCTAATGATCACCTCATTCTCCTATGGTGCACCCATCTCAGCTTCTTTCCTTATGGAATGGGGTGAGTGTAAGGTCTGAAGACCACAAGGCACACCGTGATGCCTGTCTGTGTCTGAGGGATGCTGTGAGGTGAAGCGGCATGAGCCTTACGGACGATGATCCAAAGGCATATCCCCAATGCCTGTCAGTCTCTGCAGAAAGGAAGTTAATCAGGGAGGGGCACTAGACGTTACCTACTTTGATTTCAGGAAAGCCTTCAGCATCGACCAACATAGACAGCTACTTAACAAGATGGGTAGTCTGGCCACAGGGCACAAGCTGATACACTGGGTTTGAAACTGGCTGATGCGCAGGAGGCAAAGGGTGGTGGTAATAGGAACCAATCTGGGGAGAGGGTGATGACCACTGGAGTGCCTCTGAGATTAGTCCAAGGACCAGTCCTATCCAATGCCTTCATTACAGACATTGTGGAAGGGCTACAAGGAAAGATCTATCTGCCTATTTGCAGAGGACACCAACATCTCTAACAGAGTGAATACTCCATAAGGGGTGGACAAAATGAGCAGGGACATGGAGAGGCTTGAAAAATAGTCTGAGGAGTGTCAACTGAGCTTCAATGCAAAGAAGCACAAATAATGCACCTGGGAAGAGGAAAACCTGGGGAAGAGTCACAGGATGGGGTGATGGGGTGCTGATCATCAGCAAGTAAGAAAAGCACCTAGGGGTTATCAGTTCTGATGACCTTAAGGTGTTAGAACAGAGCACAAATGTTGCAAGGAGACCAGTGGAATATTGGGGTGCAAAGGGAAAGATACCACCACTAGCAAAAGGTGTGAGGTGGTGATGCCATTGCATAATGCACTAGTGAGGCCTATCCTACAGTACTGTGTGCAGTTCTGGAGGCCACAACTGCACACGGGCATTGGCAGGGTGGAGCCAGTCCACAGAAAGTCAACCAAGATGGTACATGGTTTGCAATGCAGAACAGAGATTACAGGACCTCAATATGTATTCATTGGAGGAAAGGATGGAGCAGGGGAACATGATACATACATTCAAGCACCTCAAGGACATAAACAAGGTGCAGGGGTGGACATCTTCCAGTGCATCAAACATTTGGCATTGACAAATGCTTGTTTCTTTAAAAGTTGGTAACTGGGAAAGGCACACAGAGCTGAGGTTCAGGCTTAATTTGGCGCGTGCGTGCGTGTGTTTGTGTCCGTTCATATAATCACTATCACTAAGTGTTGTCATATTGTCACTTTTTAACCCGCTATGATCATTACTTTTATACCATTGTCACATAACCACTCTAACAGAAAGAATAAATATCTCAAATGATTTCCATAATGCTATGCTGCTCAAGTAGTCCTGTCTAATTCACTGATCTGGTGATAATACTGTCAAGGATAATAACTACTGATTCATGTGGAAACAAATGTCCATTATGTATTGAAGTGGCTTAACTTATTTACATAAAGTGTTATTGTTAGTCCAAGATCTGATATCGAAACCAAAAATGTACAGTAGTCCCTCATTTCTGTTGGTTACATCGAATGAAGCTTTAATGCAGTAGACTACTAGTTGTCAATACTTCAGCATGCCTCCTGCAGAGTAAAAACCACTATGACATTTTTTTTTTTTTTTTTTTTAAAAACATACAAAGTACAGTATCTAGCTACAGTTATAACAATAGTTAATTACTGTGCTTTATTTTTTCAGCATCAACCTTCAGCTCTGCAAACAATTTTGTCTTCATGCTCACTTACACTTGTGCCATATCAGTTACAACGCTGCATCTGACTGTTTCTACCAGTGACTACTGCACAAGGTGATCAGAACCTACCCCTCCACTGTACCCCTGTCACTACCCAAAACACAGTTTAAATTGCACTGTTTCATGCCCTAACTTACATGTGTTGCTCTGCTCTATAAGTACTTGTGTCATATCACTTGCATGATTCAGTTCTCCTGCCCAGTCTGGCCCACTTCCACAACTGCAACTCATACACATTTCATGCTCAGTTCACTCATATACATTTCTCTAAGCAGACCTGGCCTGTCCTCACTTATGCATTTAGTCAGTTTATTTATGTATTTGATTCTTCTGGTTTAGTTGTTTTGTTTTACTTATAATGCAGGTGTGGAAGGAAACAACCCAGACATCAGAGTAAGAGACCCAGAGAGAGAGAGACCTGGAGACTTTTTCACTTTGAATTCACTGTAATTTTCTTAGCCACTTCATCAGCCCCTTAGCCGCTGCATCAGTGCTCACCTGTATGACTTTTGGGGGGGCAATGGGGCACTGTTTGAGTACATTGCAGCACATACAAGAGGAGAGACGGCGCGCCTGTACTTGTATTTAAAACTGACAAATAAATGAATTACAGTGAATTCAAAGGGCAACAGTCTCCAAGTCTCCGTCTCAGAGTCACGAACTCTGACGTCTGCCTTGTTTGCCTCCACACCTGCACTGTAAGTAAAACTAAACAATTAAACCAGAAGAATCAAAAACATGAATAAACTGACTAAATACATATGACAGGTCAGGTCTGCTTTGAGAAGTGTGTATGAGTAAAATGAGTATGAAATGTGTATGAGTCGCAGACGAGAAAGTGGGCAGGAGCGGGCAGGAGAACTGAATTATGCAAGTGATAAGGCACAAGTGCTGTAAGAGCAGAGCAACACATGCTAAGCCAGGGCTGAAACAATTTAAGCATAATTTAAACATAATCTTGAAACTGTGTTTTGGGTGGTGACTGGTGATGAGGATGGGGTGAAAGGGTAGGGTCTGATCACCTGGAGCAGCAGTCACCATTAAAAGCAATCAGATGCAGTGGTGCAACTGTAATGCAATTGAACATAAAGCCAAAACAGTGTTTGGCAAGCTGGAGCCTGGAGGCTGAAATAATACAGTACCTATCTACAGGGCTGGATTTAAATTCTCACTGGCCCTATGCACAGCAGTAACCAGCCACCCCCCCCCCCAATTGCGTTGCCAAACCCTGTCACAAAACATTCAATAATTAATTCTGATTAAGCAATTAAACATTTCACTGTACTGAAGTTGTCACTTTCAATACAATAAATAAATCACAATAAGAAACTACACTACCCCACACCCCAATTACATTTAGAAAAGCATGACAAATCTGGCTATTGGTGAAAACTGGACCTTTAGAGCCAATTCAGATCAGTAAAATCTAGACTGACCAGTCCAGCTAAGATGGGCATAAGCTGCATCAATACTGCTGAGCCAGCTACTCTGGACAGATGGGCCAGCAGGGGCCTGTACCTATTTTGTCCACTCCTGTTCTCTGGCAATCTGGTCTCCACCCCTGTCCAGGATGGGGTGAAATCCGGACCATGGGACCAGATTAGATAGGTAAACGTTGAACCAGTCCGTCTTGTCACAGTGGTCAAACTGGCAATATTTGTTCAACTTGTGTATGGTTCAGCTTGTCAGGCCACACAAACCATTCTGACTTTTACTGATCTGGCCCAGTCTGAGTTTGGAGGTCTAGTTTTCACTATGTCCCATAAATTTCTTACATGCGAGGCTTGGCTTTGCAATACATTCTACAACAACAATTTATTCCACACACAGGGTAGTCCATCTCCTGCCTAAACAGCAACACTGGCCACAATTTTTTTTTTTTTTTTTTTTTTTTTTTTTTTTAAAAGCCAGAACTGAAAATAAAAATTGCAAACTGCTCATGCCTTGTTTAAATTTGTCTTGCAGCTTTGGACTGCAGGCAGCAACAGTAGCCTACATTATATAGTCAAACTACAGTGTGTGCATCAGTGAATACATGATGCAGCAACCAGTCAGGACACAGTTAAAAGAAGCCACACACACACACACACACACACACACACACACACACACACACACACACACACACACTCTCCAAGTCCTTACTAATCACATTGCTTCATTTAAAAACACATCAGCAGTACATCAACACCAACCATAAAAATCAAACTATTCAACTAATAAGTAATAGGCAGCAGTTACAATAATAGAACATGTGTAGCCAACACTACACAGAAACACAGTGCCATCTGCCAAATATCTGTGAATACATTGGTATTTGGCAGCTGGCATGGTTGACTTAGTTTGCTATATTTTTTCAGGCCCTACCTAAAATGTTTAAGGCTGTGGGCAGAGCCTACAGCCCTTCTGTCATTTGTAGCTCTACAAATGGTTTTTCCTAGAACTTCCTTTTTAGACATTTGCATGTATTCCTCCACAGCTGCAAAGTAGTGCACTCCCCCTCGGATTTTTTGCTATTTGTTGCTCTGTGTTAAATGCATCTGAAGGGGGAAGGGGGACGCTACTGTATTATACCTCAGAACTTCTCAGTATATTAACAAAAACAATTTTAAACTGCTGTTTCTATCATCTGTTCCACTCAGTCTAACAGATTTGTTCTATTTATTTCAGCAACCTAGGGGTTAACTTATTTCCTTTTTTTTTGTGAAAACAAAAGTCAGACTCAGTGTCACATTACAGACAGTGAAATAATTTATTTATTGAAAAGTTTCACCAGGTAAGGTACACTGAACAACAAGTTGCTCGTCTCCCAGTATGACCTGGGGGAAAGGGTGATGGGAGTTGCATAGTAACAGTGAGCATGCACAAATTAAACAATAGCATAAAAAAAACATAGGTTATAGGTGAACACCACCTTAGCAAGCAGAACAAGTAATTGCAGGGTAGAGTTGATTAAAGTCCTGTAGCTAAGAACTAGTGGTATGACAGAATCATGGGTAAGCGTAACAGCAAGTGGGACCAATGGACTTACACACTTCAGACTAAAATTGCAGAGCAATCAAGTGAGGGTGGGATAGCTAAGTGGTAGAGAAGTGAGCCAGGGCATCCGGTTAAGGAGATAGAGAGATAGAGAGATGATAGAGAGATGATAGAGAGATGATAGAGAGATGATAGAGAGATGATAGAGAGATGATAGAGAGATGATAGAGAGATGATAGAGAGATGATAGAGAGATGATAGAGAGATGATAGAGAGATATGGTATGAAGCAACCATACACAACTGGAGCCGGGATAGGCTTCGAAACTATAAGTGCATCGAATTGGTTATGGTTAGGCAAGAAGGGCATCAGACAGGCTGCGAGACAAGAAAAGGGGGGGAAGCTAGAGGCAGGTGCAATTTACAGAGAGGAAATTATGTAGAGCTTGATTTAATGAGCCAGATGAGGAAGAGGATCAGATTTGTGTAGGAAAAGCATTTCATAGTTTAGAGAGACGATAGGAGGAAGTGGCCTGTCCACTAGAGGTGGCTCTCCAGAGAAAAGTCAGAGTTCTGTGTTTTGTTTGTGGGATCTTAGAAGTTGAGAGGGGGTGGGGAGAGGGGAGGGTACCGAGCCAGTACTTAGAGATGAAATTTGCGCAGTGATGTAGACACCTATTTGTTAGGGAAGGGAAGGCTAAAGCTCGGTACAACTGACAGTGGTGGGTAAGGGGAGGTGCATCCAGAGCAAACCGATAGAAGGAGTTGAAAAGAGTATCCAAGTTAGGTAAGGAGGTGGCAGTAGCAGAGCAATAGATGATATCGCAATAGTCAAAAATCAGGAGGATCATTTTGGATCAATTCATGTCTTGCCTGGGGCGGGAGACAGGAGCAGTTTCTATACAAGGTGCCGAGTTTGGGGCATGGCTTTTTTGTTATGGCATCTATGTGGGCCAAGAAAGTGAGATGCTGATCCAAGCAAAAGCCCATATACCTGAATGACTCTGTGGCAAATATAGTTGCCCTGTCAGGGGTAGTGAAAGAGGAGGCAGATTGGAGCCTTGACAGTTTCTGATGTGTGCCAAATGTCATAGAAACAGTTTTCTTGGCATTTAGGAAGAGTTGGCGAGATTGAAGCCATCTCTAGACATTATTGAAATCACATTGGAGCCTGGAGGCGACATCCATGGGTGAGGACCCAGAGAAGAAAAGAACTGTATCAGCAGCATACATATGTATAGAAGATAAGGTACAGATGGATGGCAGGTCATTTAGAAAAATGGAGAAGAGAATTGGGCTAAGTATGGACCCTTGAGGGATACCAGAGCATATGGGTAGATGTAGTCAGATAGTTGCAGTTTGTTAGCTGACATTCCTTTCCATAGGACAGGTTGGAGGCAAGCACTGGAAACAGAGGACTGTTTTTTTCTCATTTTATAATATGATGCACTGAGTGTGCATTTAGTTGCAGGGTCAGGACCTTGAAGAAAAAACAACAGCAACATTTATGTAACTCATTCAAGATTCCATCAGGTGGTCAGAAAAAAGTTTGAGAGAATTTGTGTAAAAACTAACAATTGAAAGATGCAAAAAATAGCATGTACACTGGCCTCTGAAACTGGAAGATCAGAAGACTGTGGGTTCTATTCCCCCACTAGGTATGTGGGTTAAAGAGCTTGTGTACTGCCTAAAACTAATATTAGATTTTAAAAAGCAGTCAACCATTACCTTTTATATGAGGTACTTTGTTTTCCCTTTGTTTAATTAGAAGATTGTTTACCTGATGTTAATGTGTGTGATGTATGGAACAGCACTCTGTGTGGCAGCTGACATAGCTAATTATACAGCCCCTACTACATTACCAGCATTGTTACCTCACTGACTGTGACATCACTGCTACTTAGGAACAGCAATTCAGTCACTGTCAGGTTATTCACCTGTGATTTGACTGTCAGCCTGACATATAATTTTAATACCCAACAGCAATTCAGAGCCCTTTTCCTGATAAAAGGCTGCCAACATATTACATTTAAATAAACAAAGTCACAAATAAGGAACTAGTGGCTTATGGAAAAATCTATAGGGATTTACAAAGGGATTTGATGCTGTCTCTGCAGGGAAAATGAATGCTTGTTACAGGAAAATGGTTATTTGGATCAGGGAGCACTGTGATGATTGTGACTAAATAGCACTATATGGCACCAACAAGAAAATTACTTTGGTCATTTGGTAGCTTTCTACCACCCTATCAGCTCTGGCTAGAGTTTATGTTCCACCACATCATATATCCCCACCACTGGGACCCCAAGACATACCTCTCAACTGCTATGAATTTTGCATAGCGCTATGATTTTCACACTCAAATTTACCCTTGTTCCACAAAGGTTTATTGAGGTTATTAATAATATTATAGCTATTTCTAGACACAAAAACTATCAAGTCATTGAATTATGTTGATAGGAATATTCTTTAACAGTAAATTAATGATATCACTATTTGTAGACATATTATTCTTCAAAATAAGAACGTGTTACACATACTGGCTAGTTGATCTGAAGAAATTTAATGTCCAGAACTATGAATTTTAATGCTGCGAGGTTGAGAGGTGTGCCCTGACAGACCATCCCTGGTTAGTGGCTGCTTGGTCACGATTAAAAAAAACCCCAAAAAACTCCTCATTCTAAATCAGATCTGCACAGTATGGGCACGTATCAGTAAGACATTTTCAAGTCATAGTCACAAAAGCAGAACCAAATTCAACTAAAAAAGTAGAAGACCTGTGCCCCAGATGATTTTTTTTTTTTTTTCCCCCAAACACATAACAATCTGAAATACTGTTATTAAAGCCCTTATTTAATTAAGGCTTTAAAGTAATACTATCTAAAAATTATTTTTTATTATATGGATTTTGAAAGTAATAGTATAGAAAAGCATACAAAAAATTCTCAATAATACCATCGCTCCCAGAGTAATAGCAGCACACTTGACAACTGATAATACTATTGTTCAGGTGCCATAATATGGTTTACCCATAGCGCTTCGACAGCGCTAGTGCTGACATCCCCTACAGCGATGGCTGCAATGCAGACTGTTGGCATTGTAGCCATGTGGATGTCAGTGCACACAATCTAGGGGCTGCGCCCACCGAACCCCACCTCTTGTGGGGGTTCCACCCCCCCCCACACACCCATTCTCTAGGATTCTAACTCTGAGTCAGAGTTGGACCGAGGGAGGCAAACTCCCAGTGAGGCAGTCCCAATAGGCACACAGACCCCCACAGCGACAGGTGGGTTTTTGCCAGATTCCTGTTGCTGTGGTGGTCTTCACTGTGCCAGAGTCACTGCTGTAATAGTATACCCCATAATACTATCAATCAGGACCTGAACGATTATATTAATCAGCAAAACACAACAGCGCAAGCACTATTCTGCCTCCCAAGGTCTTCCAAAGTGTGCCTTCTGACTGGCCACTTTTCTTATGAGGGCAGGCAGAACAAGTTTGAAAACAAGGCATCTCTCTCTTTCACTTAGCAAGAGAAATCCTTGGTGCTAGGAGCAGTGTTTTTTTTTTTTTTTTTTTTAAATTTTACCACAATCTTAAGCATCTGGTTGATCCTGCTTTCACTCAGCTTGCTACTAAAGCCAGTAAACATAAGAGTCACAGCCAGCGTCTCAGCAGTGCAGTGCTCTTGTATTCAGTAAAGAGTGTGCAGAGTAGACGTCTGGCACCCTCAGCGAGTCTCAAGTGAAATAGTCAGGCACCCGTTTGCAGTCCAATAATATTTTAAAATCTGATCTATAAATAAAAATAATGGATAAGTTAGTGTTCTTTACCAGGAGTCCTATCATCTGGAGGTTCTGGACACATTGGAACCTCTCAAGCATTGCTCTCAAGATTCCTACAGTATGTATCCAGAACCTCTAGATAATATTACTGCCCAATAATGATCACTAACCTAGCTATTATTCTATTTGTCATGGGATACCTGCACCTCTTGATGACTGAACAAACTAGGAAAGCCATCATTAAAATCCTAATGTGACTTTGTAAACTGATATTATTAACCTCCTTTGGTGTTATATATGTTTGTTATAAAAGCAATAAGATATAAAAGAAAAAGCCCTGTATACACTACAGTTAGTGCATCCATTGCAAGACAGCAAATATGAAATGGTCCACTGCATAATCTTCTCTCATTGTCTATTGTAATAATAATAATAATAAAAAAAGAATAATGGATAGGTTTCTGACTATTACCAGGGAGTAATACCATCGAGAGGTTCTGGACACATGGACCTCAAGAGCGAAGCTCGAGAGGTTCCAATGTGTCCAGAACCTCGAGATGGTAGGACTCCCTGCTAATTGACAGAAACCTATCCATTATTATTTTTTTTTTTTTTTTTTAATATATGGATCTGAGATTAAATTTTTTTTGCTAACGGGCGGTCAGCCAGTTCACTGAAGGACTAACTTGGTTCTGGCTGACTGCTGCACTGCCTCGTGCTGTCTGTCCCATTCAGCTGCCTTCATCTCACTCATCTGTGATGCTACCCACTCCCACCCGCTTTTCTGTAATACTGAGTTCTACCTGTTTTTCTTTTATTAGGGGACAGCAGGATCGACCACATAAATCCTTTTTAATGTTAAAATGTGAAAAAAATATGAAGAATGGCTGAGGACCGAGTTCGGTCTGAGTAAGCGACAGACTAGCCGCTATGTTTTTAAAACTGCTGTGCCTGCCCACATAGAAAAAGCACCAATCAGGAGGCACAATTTGGAAGACATATGGGTACTGACAAGTGCATGCGCTCTTGTGATTCAGTGGTAATGCTATCGTTGAGGTCCCGAACGATAGTATTATGGGACCTGAACGATAGTATTATAACTCTTGAAGTGTAGTAGCATCACTTCAGGAGTGATAATATTACCGCAAATTTTTTGTATGCTTTTGTAGCATATTAAAATCTAAATCCATATATTAATACTTTATACAGCGCCGTTCTAAAATTCAAGGCACCTTACAATAATTACAGATAAAAATAATGAAATATCAATCTGACACCAATCTGAGCACATAACATCATATTAGTCAATTAAAATAGATCTTAGACCATGAATAGGTCTTCAATGCCTTTTTAAATTCCTCCACGGATGCACACTGATGAAACAAATGGGGTAGAGAATTCCAGAGGGTAGAGGCAGCATACATAAAAGCACGAGCTCCTGAAGATTTTAAAGACACCCTCGGAATCTCTAGCAACCCCTCATCTGCCGAGCGGAGAGGGATTGCTTACGGCAGTAGAGAACAAGAAGCTCTTTCAAGTAGTCCGGGCCCTGTCTGTGTAGGGCTTTGTAAGTCAAAAGACCAACTTTAAAGGTGATCCGCCAATGTATTGGCAGCCAGTGCAGATCACACAGAACCAGAGAAATATGACAGGCACGAGACGTACCCGTCAATAACTGGGCCGCAGCTTTCTGCACCAGCTGCATGTGGTGGATATAAACCCCAGGAAGTCCTAGATAAAGGGAGTTGCACTAATCAAGACATGAGGTCACAAAAGCATGGATCAATGGAGGCAGATCACTGGGTGGAACAAGGTGCTTAATCTTGGCGATGTTCCCAAGATGATAACAGGAAAGTTTGACAACTGCCGACACCTACGAACACAGTGTCAGCTCATTGTCATAAATCACCCCCAAGTTCCGCATCTGTTCAGAAGTAGGGAGCTGGAAACCCCCCCCCCCAGAAATAAACCTGGAGGTAAACCAGCTCTCATCCCCTCTACCCTGTGACCCAGGTCCACAACCATTACCTCAGTCTTCTTCGAATTCAACTTCGGCCAGCTTGAATTCATCCAGCACTGGATTTCAGTGATGTAGCTATTAAAAACCGAGAAAGCTCTATCCTGGTCAGGTGCAAAAGATAGGTAGAGCTGGGTATCATCTGCATAGCAATGAAACCTCAGTCCATACCTTCTTACAATGTCTCTGAGGGGCAGCATATACACTGTGAACAACATGGGGGATAGCACCAAGCTCTGGGGACCACCACATGACAGAGTGGGCAGGAAGAATTAATCCGACACCACTCTCTGGGTTCTGTCAGTGAGGAAGGATCTAAACCAACTGGAGGACTGTACCTGACAGGCCACAGATGAACTCCAGGCACTCGAGAAGTGCCCCATGGTCCACAGTGTCAAAGGCTGAAGAGAGATCAAGAAGAACCAAGATGGAATGGGTCTTCTAATCTCTAGCCATCTGGAGATCATTGAGAACCCAAACCAGTGCTGTCTTGGTACTATGCCTCTTTCAAAAACCAGACTGGAGTGGTTCATAGATGTCATGGATGCTTAAATGGTTTTCCAATTGTACGACCACTACTTTCTCAATCTTCCCTACAAAAGGGAAGATTAGAGATCGGCCTGTAGTTAGCATGGCATTCAGGGTCCAAGGAAGCTTTCTTCAGGAGGAGCATCACCACCGCCTTCTTCAGGGAGCTAGGAAACTCACCCGTATCCAAGGAGCACCAGACTATCCATGCTAGGACTGGGCCGATAATGTCATGACAACCCTTTATCAGGGAGATTGGGCCAGAGTTCAAACTACAGCATGTAGAGTGCATACTCTGAACAATCCTCATGACATCAATGAACTCAGGCTGGTCAAAGAAATTCCAGGAGAGACTAGAGGTTGTGACCAAATGCCGATCTATAGCTTCTTCCATAGAAGGAGCAGGCTGGAGTACAGCACTGATGTCTGCCACCTTAGCCGCACACTCCACTTGTGCAAAAGCTTTCTGAATCTGCAGGCAGGCTGGGTTGCACAGTCTGTAGACAGTTCGCAAAAGTTGAGCTGGTCGGTTCTGAGCAGCTGCAATCTCCTCGGACAGGAACTCTGCCTTCTTATGGGAGATTGCAGAATGAGAGAGTTGATATTGTTCCATCAATCTAAGATGGTCAGCATCAAGGGCAGTTTTCCACCAACAATTTTTGTCCTGGTTACCGCATCTCCCTCAAGGTCCTATCAAACCATGGAGACAGAGGTAGGAGGAGGAGAAGATGAGCTTGGACAGGAGCAATTAGATCCAGAGCTGAGGAGATGGCCCTATTATATGCCAGCACCAGGGCATCAGGATCATTGCTCTCTCCAGAGAGCTCTGATAGCTCTGCCGACCTGGAAGCAGTGCTTGACCTAATATCACACAAAGGGCAGTACCTGACCATCTCCACAGGGGTAGGCCTACAAGGGGGGGTGCAAAAATTGAACCCCACAGTGTAATGATCAGACCATCTGACAGGTTCCACCCCCCAAGTCGAAGGCCTCAATCCCCAGGAGGAAGACTAAGTCCAAGGAGTGACCACTCTTATGAGTGGCAGAAGTAACCACTTGTGTAAAGCCCAAAGATATCAATTGGATGAAGTGTTGTCCAAACTGTGAGAGTTCATCATCGACCCAGGCATTAAAGTCACCCAGGACCATCAGCCTGGGTGACTTAAATGCCATGTTGATGACGAAGTCTGCTACTTCCTGCAGAAAATGCTTCTCATCACCTAGTGGATGATAGATGACAGCAATTCTGTAACCCACACTTGCCACTACAGTACACTCAAAAGACTCAGCTCCCTCTACTGGTACACTTGTGAGGCCCAGTTCAATCTTGAAAAAACAGACCGCAGCCCCCCACGGTCCAACCTTGGGCAGTGTACAACTGAGTACCAGCTGGAACTGCTGCCTCCAAAATTGGACCAGCATTTTCATCCAGCCAGGTCTCGGTAATGCAAGCCAGATCCACGGACTAAACAAGATCTGCAATAATTGCAGTCTTGTTTCTTATGGATCTGGCATTGCACAACACCGCCCAGGTTGGACGGGCCTCTGGAGCTGCACAGACCACTTGCCCAACATCATTGGTGGTGCCCTTGGGTATGGAAACCCAGACAAGAGTGACTTTGTTCCAGAGTCCATTTTGCCCAAGGGTGTCTTCTGGTTCCCACTACCCCAATACGGTGTCCCTGCTCTTTCAACCTCCACTGTTTGCACCCCCTAAACCCCTCCTCCCCCTTCGCACAATACCTAGTGCTCTACAGCGCTGGTATGTTGACAACTGTAATGGCAAGGGGGAGAAAGGGCGGAGGGCACAAAGAGTGGAGGACGAATAGCGTACGACTGTGGTGGCAGGCCTTCTACACATGTTAAAATTAATCACTTTAAGACCCTTATAGTTTCTCATAGTCCCCACATGCTCACAATAGGGGAACTCAGCAAAACAAAAATATAAACCACCCCAAATTAAATCTATATTAAAATTAAATACAAAAGAAACCACAAAAACAGAAGTTTATTTTTAAATCAAAAAACATTAAAATATCAAAATATAACGTCCAAAAGTTCAGTAAGTATTTTGGACAAGAGAGGCACTCACCCTCTCTCAGTTCTAGAAAACAAAGTCAAATATTGCAAGTCCCATGATAATAAGTTAACGTCTAAATATAAAAGGTATCCTGGGAGTTCAAAAAATATTTCTTAAAAATGGGAGGGGATCTCACCCTCTCCCAATCCAGACACCGTATAATTCCTCCAAATGAACGGACTAGTTCTGCCTTCCTTCTTCTCTAATACCTCAATGAGAACACTCAAAGACTCAGGCCAAGACACCAAACTCTGGGCTAAATTAAAATGTTGCGATCAAAGAATACAGGCCCCTGAGGAGCAAGCAATAGCTCCCCCACAGAGAGCCTTAAGAACCCCCAGAGGGACCCACCATCATCCACCAAAACCCCTCTGAGTTTCCTCTAAGTCGCAAACCAATTCCAGCCACAAATCCCAATTCTGGTGTAGATAAAAGGCCATTTTAGGAGAGGAATCGGAGATCTCAGCTGCCCACCAGCCGCATGAGTCCCCTCACATACAACCACAGAGGAAAAAAACCCTCCTGTTCAGACCCCAGCAGTTCCTCCCCAAGCAGCCTAAAACCCTGCCAGTCATCCACTCCAGAGGAAAGGAGCACCCACCTAAAAATCCAAAGGGAGAGAGAAGCTTTGATTGTTCTTTTTGTACTCTGCACACTAATGTAAAATGTGCTCTCACCACATCAGCGTCAGCCCCAGGAGAAAATGACTGCTACTCACTGTTCCTCCATATGCTGCATCTGTAACCACAGGCACTCTCACCACCCCGATGTTAGTCCCACAAGCAAGCAGCATGGAGAATGAAACTCACAACCAACATAAGAATTTAGTGTGCTCCCACCACACTATACCAACACTGATTCAGATAGTGCAGACAGATAAATTTCACTCCACAGTCCCGCTAAAGTATATTTGAATCACTTCAAGAATGCAATGGCTTCAAAAACTAAAAACTCTCCCTCGAATTTCGAGCCCCAGAGTAATGCTCCACAAACTGGACTGCAGTTTCTACAGTCTCATTGGAGGGGAAGCTAATTGCGGTTTTTGGTTTACCAGTCGAAACCACAAAAAAAAAAAAAAAAAAAACACACTAAAAACACCATAGCTATAGCGTTTGCCCCAATTCATACAATTTATCAGATTTTAAGGTCATTAACAGTACAAGTAAAGCTTCAAGCTGTAAGACCACGCCAATCTAATTACAGAAAAAATACGCATCAGATCTAGATAAATCACTTAAATGCCCTGACAAAACAACTTAGGAAAAAAACAAGCTAAAAATGAAGTTTTTGAGCTCAGAAAACTAACACAGCTCAGGCAGCTCACACACGAGTCCTTTTTTAAGAGGACACTGCAGGGTTTAAAAGGAAAAAGGAAGATTCTAATTACAGGGATGAAAAGAGGAAACTCCCTACTAGCAGGGAGGCAGGTGATTGGTAGGTGTGGTTTGCTGCTGTATGATGCTCGTGGCGAGACCCAGAGGAGGAGGAAATGACAGTTGAAGAACTCTAGACAGAACCAGTGATACAGCCCCAGAGAAGGGACCAGATCCAGGGGATCTGAACAGAGCAGCAGTGAGTGGGACTCTGTCCTTGTGAGGCACCGGGATCTACTCTCAGGTGCATGGTCAATGAACTTGGCACCTGAACACTTCCAGTTTGAATTCCAGCCCAAGATAAAGGTTCATGAAAGTGAAAGCCCATAATATTAGCCAGTGCAGGTCACAAAACCCTTTCAAAGCAGGCATCCAAAGTCACTAGCATCTCCACATGAACCAAAGTGCACCCCCACCATCCCACGTATAGGCTGTAGCCTAATGTACCCAGATGACCTCTTCTTCAGAAACCATGTCATACAATGGACTACAGTATCCACACATGCCAAAGAGTGGATGAGCTATTTCTTGCTGCAAGCCCCCCCCAGCCGTAAAAGGGAAAGTGATTCCGATTAACAGATGAGGGTAGCACAATTCGTTCTTATTAAATACCTTTTAAGTACAGTTACTGCTGTTTTCTCTCCCTCGATCTGGTCTCTGTCCTGAGCTAGTTCTGATGCCCTAGTTTGATTATGGGGGATGGGGTGTGAGGTTACTGTGGGCTGTGGCTGCCTCCTGACTTGAAGTCTGCTCAGCACATTTTACCTCAACGTGACGACTTCAGGCGAAGGTGCCAAAAGTGAGGTGCTGCTTCACTATATGTAGTACAAGTCATCACTATCTATCTAGGAAGGGGGAGTATGACTGAGAAACACCAGTCAGAGGGGCTTTAATGGAAGAGGTTATGGCTAGTTCTGCCGCTGGCTACCACATACCGCTTTGCTATCATGTGCTGCCCTCCTCTCCCTGCCAATACTGGTCCTCCACTCCTTACTGTGGCCAACTACTCTCATTGTTCAGGCACCATTGACCTCCTACCTCTCAGGCCAAACTGTGATACTGTTGGATGCTTTCACTGCAGTTAAGGGAATTTCAAACCTCTGCACTTTGCTTAAAGAAAATGCCTATATTCAACTGCTAACTGTCCTGAAACAATGTCTTATTTTCCAAGTTACGATATGATTGAAAGTCTGTCATCCAATCAGAAATTGTAACTCAGAAAATAAGGCGTTGTTTTATGGTGATTGACAGTATATGATACGTGTTTTGTTTAAGTAGCATGTGAAGATTTGAATAGCTGGGCCATCCCATTGGAAGACCTTTTCAGACTTGTGCTCTTGCTGTGCTGGTGACCCAAGCAGCAGTGTGCTTCACGTGTGCCAAACACCACTCCTGATGGTCACTGCATGAAATCACCTTCCTAAAAGGAGTTAGAAAATGTTCTCCACCCTTGTTCATGAGGTGGGGTCATAAGAAAGCCATGTTGAAAATTTGGGGTAAAAGTATTAAAAAAAAAAAAAAAAAACAAAGTTATGAGCATATGTTGAAATTTATGAATACAGGCTCCTAATTTTTGTAATTTTCAATATTGTGATCCCAAATTTTCAACATAGCCATTACTTCACACCACCTCATGAATGTGACCACTTTCATTTTTCAAATCCTTGCCAAAATGTGTTTTTGCATTTGTGGTGCCAACTCACCTCTTGGGCAGGATTTGAAAATGTTCTCCACCCTTGTTCATGAAGTGGGCTGCTAAGAAAGCTATGTGAGGTCATAAGAAGGCTATGTTGAAAATTTGGGGTAAACATACAGTATGAGAAAACAAAGTTATGAGTCTTTGCTGCAATTTTTCAATGCAAGCTTATAATTGTGGTAAGTTTCAATATTTTGAACCCAATTTTTCAACGTAGCCATTTGTTCACACCTCCTCATGAATGTGACAGCTGTCATTTCTCGAATCCTACCCAAAATGTGTTTTAACACTTGTGGTGCAAAATGACGTTTCAGCCATTGTTTTATAATGGACACCTGTCATGCTCAGAAGGAGTGGTCATAAAAAGATTATGTTGAAAATTTGGGTAAAAATGTGACACAAGCAACTAAGTTAGGAGAAAATTAATTGCTCCAACATTTACTCATAGCTTTATGTTTTTTGAAGATTTTGGCCCCAAACGTTCAACATATACCTTGTGTTACCCCACCTCCTGAACAAGTTGGGTATCCTTTTTGCATTCACTTGCATGCATGCACAAGGAACTTCTTGAAACAGTACAACTTTTTGGAGGTGTGTGACCCTCATCGCAAATGCAGTGCTCAGTGTAGCAGGTGCAATCCTGCCAGACCAATACATGCTGAGCTGTGTATGACAGCAGTTCAGCTGTGGTCTTCACTTCTAAGAAAAGGTCTACTGCAATCAGCGGTGGTAGCATATGTGCAATTAGCATACTGACATCAGCTGAACTGCTGTCATACACAGCTCAGCATGAAATCCCTCCTACTTCCTCCCTCTGCTAATGTCCTCCCCCTCCCTCGTTAGTGTTCTCCCTATCCCCCACGTTGTGTGCCGAGGGGGGTTCCCAAACTCCCTTGGCTCATGTGCCCCCCCCAGCACACTGTGTGACCAATGGGGGTGCCCAATCCCCTGTAAACTGCAGCATCCCCCCAAAAAAAACAATCAGTTGGCATGCTGGGAGCCCACCCCAGCATGCTCATGCCTCTCCCCACACATACTGTATGGCAGATGGGGGTGCCCAATCCTCACCACTTCCAGTTTCCCCCCACAAAACAAAATCATAGGTGGCACACTGGGAGCCCACCCCAGTGTACCAAAAGCATCCATCTTTTTGTTGTTTTTAAAATTCCTGTGAAAGAAGAAAACGGTCCCTCGATGAGTCCCTTGCCCCCACGCCAACCCACACCCACCCTTTGCTCACCCTGCCTCCCCACACCCCCTCACCTCATACTTACCTCTAGAGCCTGGCGTGATGATCTTAAGTGGACTGGGAACACGTCTGCACTCTTCAAAGCCGACCGTGAGCTAAGGAAATGCCGGTAAGCTGTATAATGGCATAAATGGGGTTTTTCCAACTTAGGTGGATATCTCTGCCATTTTTTCAACTTTCGACACCAAATTTTCAACATGGGGTTCTTGGAACCCCTTCTCATGAATTCAGTCACTGTCATTGTGTTATTTGGTCCTGAAAGGTGATTTCGTGGTCATGGCATGGAATCACTTTTTGGGACCAATTAACAAAACAACAGTGTCAGTGTTCATGAGGTGGGATCTCAAAAAGCCTATGTTGCAAATTTGGTGAAAAAATTCCTAACAAGCATTTGTCAATGCTGAATGCTTGCTTGCTAGCATTGGCAGTGTAGGAATTAGAAAGATGCATAATATTAATGGCAATGAAGTACTGAACTGGAGCCTACACCACCACATCCCTGCAGAGACTGACAGGCATTGGGGTGTGCCTTTGGGTCATCAGGCATAACAGCCAGGCCATTTCACGAAACCCTACCCTGCAGACTCCAAGTGTCACAGTGTGCCTTAGAGTCTTTGGGCCTTATGCTCGCCCCATTCCATAAGGAAATATGGTGAGATGAGTGGAGTATTGGAGAATGGGGTGAACTTTGGGGCCGAAGAGTGCAAGGCACACCTCGATGCCTGTCACTGGCTATAGGGTGTGGGTGGGGGTGGAATGGCATGAGCGTTACAGGCAGTAATCCCAAGTCACACCCCTATGCCTGTCAGGTCTCTACAGGGTGGGGCGTTATGTTTGGAAACCCTAATGCCCAGACATTCGTTAGTATGTTCACTCCAAATTTTCAACATGGGTTTTTTGTGACCCCACCTCATGAACAGTGGCAATATCAGTTTGTTATCTGAAAACTGATCTTTCACAGTGACTACGCCATTTGGCAACACAGATGCAAAAACACATTTCTAATAGGATGTGAAAAATGACAGCTGTGCTGTTCATGGAGAGGTGAAAAAAATGGCAATGTTGAAAATCTGGAGTGAAAATATAGAAAAACTGAAGTCACAAGCATGCATAGAAACTGCACAACACACACCCATAATGTAATTAGTTTGGGGATATTTTACAGCAGATTGTCAACGCAGGCATTTTTAGATCTCTGCTCATGAACAGTGTCACTGTGATTTTCTTAATCTGTCCCGAACACTGATTTCCCACAGCAGCCATGCATTTGTGCACCAGAAGTGTGAAACACACATTTCAGCCAGGGTGTGAAAAATGACAGCTGTACTGTTCATGAGGAGGTGTAAAAAAATGCCAGTGTTGAAACACTGGACTGAAAATAATACAGATTTGTGAACTTATGAGGGTGTGTGGGAACTGCACAATTCACGCTCATAACACAATCATTTTATGGACTTCTGTCACCAAATTTTCAACATAGCCATTTTACGACCACTGCTCATGAACAGTGTCATTAATTTTCTTAATCTGTCCCCAACACTGATTTCGCACACTGACAGCGCCATTGGGTGCTACATGCAAGAAAACACATTTTGGGCAAGATATGAAAAATGACAGCTGTACTGCTCATAAGAAGGTGTGGTAAAATGGCGATGTTGAAAATCTGGAGTGAAAAATATTAAATATTTGCAAAGTTATGAGTGTGCATAAGAACTGCTCAATGCACGGTCATAAGTCATTTTTGGTAATTTTGTTCACCAAAGTTTCAACATGGGGTTTTGGGGGGCCTACCTCATGAATTGTGACACTCATTTTGTTACTTGGTCCAGAAAGGTGGTTCCATGCAGTGACTGCAAAATCACCTTCCGGGACTGAACAACAAAATGACAGTGACTGAGTAAATGAGGTGGGGCCCCAACAACCCCATGTTAAAAATTTGGTGGAAAATGTCGAGATATGCACCAAAGTTGGAAACACACATTTATGCCATTATACAGCTTGCCGGCATTTCTTCAGTTCGCGGTCAGCTTTGAAGAGTGCAGACGTGTTCCTGGTCCACCGAAGATTGTCGTGCCAGTCTCTGGAGGCAAGTATGGGGTCGGAGGGATGTGAGGAGGTGGATGCACAGAGGGTGGCTGCAGGTTGGGGGAGGCGGGCATGACAATCAACGAGGGATCGTTTTTTTATTTTCAGGTGTTTTTGTTCTTTTTATTAAGACGACGCAGTACTTGTGCCATGCTGGGGTGGGCTCCCAGCGTGGCAGTTGGAAGTTTCTTTTTGGAGGGCTCAGTGGAGTCATCGGGAGATTGGGCACCCCTTGCCATACAAATGTTTGCCATGCTGGGGTGGGCTCCCAGCATGGCAAGTGGAAGTCTTTTTGAGGGGGTTCAGTGCAGCTGATGGGGGATTGGGCACTCCATCACCATTCTGACTTTTGCTATGCTGGGGTGGGCTCCAGTGTAGCACCTAGAAGTCTGGGGGTGGGGAGAACAGAGCTGATGGGGGATTGGGCACCTCCATCAGCCATACGATGTGGATGGGGCTCATGAGCACACTGGGGTGGGCTCCAGCATGCTACTTGAGTGTTTGTGGGGGGGGGGGACTTGAAAACAAGGGAGCTGTCTATGACAGCTGTGTTCAGAATGCAGTGCTGAGTGTAGGCATTATTGCCTACATGTTACTACCGCCGATTGTAGCCGTCTTTTGCTTTCAGCTGTATGCCACTGCATCTGAATGGCTGTCATAGACAACTTGGACATTCATTGGTGTGGTGCAGCAATGCCTGCAAAAGGGAGCAGGGCATTGGAAGTGGGGGAGGCAGACCTACGAAAACTCTTATGGTGGCACTATGTTTCTTGCACATGCATGCAAGCAAACATAAAAACAGCATGCTCACAAATACTGCTGCTATTTACTCCTCTGACACTACTGTTTTTACCTCTTCAATTTAGCATTTTCTCCCCGATTTCTCCTTTCAATAAAATGCAAAATTAGTACAAAACAGTCCCAAAGAAGCAACAGTATTAACACTAATCCTTGTTCTCTGAAAATATCACCTTTCTCAAAATCAGCAGTAGCACATCACACTGGTTAGATTCATAGAAGTGTGACAACAGAAAAGGACCGACAAGGCCCATTTGAGTATGCTCATTTGTCCAGTTATCTGCTTGGACCTGTTAGTGTTCATAAACTGCACTCCACAGATATTAGGTTCTATTACTGTCCATCAACTAACAGGAGCCTATAGTCCTTCAGTTAGCTTACTCAATCATCCATCAGTGGACACAAAAAACACCTTTATTCCTAGTTGTTCTTTTAGAGCATAAATGAATTGACCAGATTCAGTCTAGAAAGACTAACTCACTTCTGTAATTTCTGATGGAAGGTTGCTTTATCAGAGTCCCCTCTGTGATATAGAAATGTTTTAGTGAAGTAACCGCTGAAACGACTGCAGAGCTCAACACTGGAAAATCCATCTGAAATGTTTACGACCCAGTAGTAAAAATATTTTAGTCTAATATGCTCCAATCTTTAAATTTCTCCTTAGAAAGTGCAGTTTTAAATCATTCACTAGGGCAAAAGGAGAGAACGTGCAGTAATTTGTAAGATAATATAATTGAATTGTGTATAATTATTTGACGTGTCTTTAAAAAAGAGCTAACTTCTCTATTTCTACCGCAATCACTTCTCTAAATCAACCTTTATAAGAATTTAAAAAAATCCTCTGCGCTTCTGTACAATAGACTTACTTTTCAGTCGATGGTGCAATAATGCGAGGCACTCGCTCACCATTGTTTACCACAACTCAGTTCAACCACAGTTACCAGCTTTTAGTTCTATATCTCACTACAATAGTGTGATTAAATGTGGAGAAATTAAGTCCAGGCACCTTGAACGCTAACCTTAACACCAATCCGCAGCAACAGTAATCATTAACAAACATTTGTTGGCAATAGATTTAGACTGCTTCTCGCTACGTGGTCAAGCAAATGAAGCGCACAAAGATCCAAATGCTGCAGAGGGTGCTTGCAAAAGGTGACTAAAGGTTATAAAATACTCAGCCCTCTCCATAATCATCTAAATGTTGGCTTTGACTCCTGAAGTGCTCACTCCCCCAGGAATCAGCAACTACATTCAGGTATCAGAGCAAACGGTTTTGTATGTGGCTATAATCACCACACCACTGCACATGCCTGTAATTAATTCAATTATCCAATTAAATAATTAACTTGCAATCACTTGGTAAGGAAATGGTAAGCTAACTCTAGTATTAAGTACTAAGGGAGTTAAAATAAGCAGGATATGATATTAATAAAATCAGATAAAATGTTTTTTCTCCCCTTTAAAACAAAAATAACTGTCCTACATCTGGTACATTTCTACGAGACTAACATACAAAAGACAGACAAAAACAAGTTTTTATGTTTCTAATAATACTAACAGTACTGACTGACAGAAATGTAGAGGGTGCAAGTAGTAAAAAAAGGCAAAAAAAAAAGTTTGCAGGTTTGCGGTTTGCCTAATACAATCGTAGTAAAAGAAACTTTCCTTCATATGTCTATGGTTTGGGAGTTTTGGAGTTCAGAGTTCAAATTGTCATTAGATGGTAGGTTCCACTTAAAGAGTGCCTGCTGCTTTTCCCAGGGCTTGTGTTGTGGTGTGCAGGGCTGCGTGCTGGAGTAGCACGCTGGTGCGAGTGTAGCGGCAGCTCTCATTTCTACAGTTGTGCGCCTTCCCACCCCAGTATTAATGCAACAGGTAGAGAGGATAGTAGTAACGGATATGCTGTGACAATCATGTTGCTCTCGGCCCCTCTTCTCCCCATTCAGGCCAAGATTCTTAAAATGATGGACGTCAACAAGCAGCTGGCACGGAGGATCAATGGGGCGATAGAGTTGGCGAGCCAGGAGGTGACAAACCTGCGATCAGAGCTGACAGCCACCAACTAGAGACTGGCCGAACTAAGTGGCAGCACAGGGGACCCAGGTGACATGGAGAACAACCAGCACAACACCCAAGGTAAGGACCCACCACGTTATCCCCGGGATGGATGAAGGATTAGGAGTGGGGTAGTTATTACTATGCAGTTGGAATTCATTTATTCTGATTTAGTCTGTCTACTTCTGGCTTACTCAGGCTGTAGGGGGTGGAAGCTGCAAATGCAAACTATTTGTGCGGCAGTGATGATGGATGCTCCCTGCTGCTACTACCACTTTGTTCAGTTGTGGAGCTTTCTGCCTTTTGTCTCTGGGCTTTCAAACTTCACAGGGCTGCATAGCTGGTTGTGAGACTGCCTATGACAGCTGTGTTCGGGATGCAGTGCTGAGCGTAGACACTTTACATGCTGCTGATGGCAGTATGCAAATTGCTTACACCTTACTATTGCTGATTGTAGCAGTTTTTCACTTTCAACTGTAAGCCACTGCATCTGAACAGCTGTCATAGACAGCTCGGACATTCATTGGCATGGTGCAGCCCTGCCTGCAAAAGGGATCAGGGCATTGGAAATGGGGACGGCACAACTACGAAAACAGGCACTATGTTTCTTGCACATGCATGCAAGCAAACATAAAAATGACTCTTTTACAAGTTTACATTGCACGATTTCCATGCACACTCATAAGTTCACAAATTTGTAATATTTTCACTCCAGATGTTCAGCACTGGCATATTTACACACCTCCTTGTGAACAGCGCAGCTATCATTTTTCACATCCTGGCTAAAATGTGTTTTTTGCACTTCCGGCACAGAATAGCACGGTCGCTGTGGGAAATCAGAGTTCACTACAGAGTAAGACAATCACAGTGACACTGTTCATGAGAAAAAGTCCTAAAATGCCGATGTTGAAAATTTGATGACAAAAGTCAAAAAAATGGCTGTGTTACGAGCGTGCGTTGTGCAGTTTCTATGCACACTCGTACATTCATGAATTTGTAATATTTTCACTCCAGATTTTCAAAATTAGCATTCCCCTAAATGTCCTTATGACCAGTACAGCTGTCATTTTTCATATCCTGGCTGAAATGTGTTTTTGTACTTCCAGAGTAGAATAGCACGGTCGCTGTGGGAAATCAGTGTTCGGTACAGAGTAAGAAAATCACAGTGACACTGTTCATGAGCAGATGTCCTAAAATGCCTATGTTGAAAATTCATTGAAGAAACTAAAAAAAAAAAATGACTGTTTTATGAGCATGCTTTGTGCAGTTTCCATGTGCACTCATAACTTCGCGAATTTGTAATATTTTCACTCCAGATTTTCAACATTTGCATTTTCCCACACCTCCTTATGAATGGTATAACTGTCATTTTTTACATCTTGGCTGAAATGTGTTTTCACATTTTCGGCGCAGAATAGCATGGTCGCTGTTGGAAATCAGTCTTCAGTACACAGTAAGAAAATCATAGTGAAACATAGAAACATAGAAACATAGAATTTGACGGCAGATAAGGACCGCTTGGTCCACCCAGTCTGCCCATTTCCCTACCTGATGGATAAGCTGCAGATCCTAGTTAACCAGCAGCCTACTTCTTCCTACCCCAACCCCCTAGAATTGCCTTATGACTGTCCCATGCATGCTTGAATTCCACCACTGTTTTTGACTCCACAACCTCCTCTGGAAGGCTGTTCCATGCATCCACAACCCTCTCTGTGAAAAAATACTTCCTTAAATTACCTCTGAGCCGCCCCTTCTATCTTCAAATTGTGCCCCCTTGTTCTTGCACACCTCTTTTTTTGAAAGATGGACTTTGTTGATTCCCTTGAGGTACTTGAAAGTTTCTATCATGTCCCCCTCTCCTCCTTTCCTCGAGGCTATACATATTAAGCTCCTGAAGTCTCACTTCATATGTCTTCCGGTGCAGACCCTGCACCATTTTAGTTGCCCTCCTCTGGACAGCTTCCATCCTGTCTATGTCTTTGCGGAGACTGGGTCTCCAGAACTGCATGCAGTACTCCAGATGTGGTCTCACCAGCTGTCTGTACAGAGGGATAATAACTTCATGTTTTCTGCTGGTGATGCCTCTCCCTATGCATCCCAGTATCCCCCCAGCCCTCCTTGCTGCCCTCTCACATTGCTTGCCCACCTTTAGGTCATCTGATATGACTACCCCCAGGTCCCTTTCCATTTTTGTTGTTGTTAGTATCTCACCCCCCATTGTGTACTCTTCCCCTGGGTTTTTGTTTCCCAGGTGCATTACCTTGCACTTCTTAGCATTGAATCTAAGCTGCCATACATTTGACCATTCCTCTAACCTTGCCAAGTCCCTTCTCATCCTTTCCACCCCACCTTGTGCATCAACTCTGTTGCAGATCTTTGTGTCATCTGCAAAGAGACATACTTTTCCTTCCAGTCCCTCTGCAATGTTGCTTATAAAGACATTGAAGAGGACCGGTCCTAATACTGAACCCTGTGGTACCCCACTGCTAACCCCTCTTTTTTTCAGAGTGGACTCCATTTACTATTACTCTCTGTGTCCTATTCTCCAGCCAATTCTTTACCCAGGCTGTCATCTTGGGACCCACTCCCAGGCTGGCTAACTTGTATATTAATCTTTTGTGTGGGACTGTGTCAAATGCCTTGCTAAAGTCTAGGCAGGCCATGTCCACAGCCCCTCCCTGATCTACTACTTTGGTCACCCAGTCAAAGAAATCTATCAGATTTGTCTGGCATGACCTTCCCGCTGTGAATCCATGCTGCCTTGGGTCCTGTGCCCCCTCTGGCCTCTAGATACGCAACAATTCTTTCCTTCAGAAGTGATTCCATCATTTTCCCTACCACTGAGGTTAAACTAACAGGTCTGTAGTTTCCTGCTTCTGCCTTGCTCCCACTTTTGTAAAGGGGAATCACATCTGCCCTCCTCCAGTCCTCAGGTACCACCCCATCCTCCCATGATTTGTTAAAGAGGGTAGTCAGTGGTGTCACTAGTTCTACCCTTAGTTCTTTTAGAATTCTGGGATGAATCCCATCAGGCCCCATTGCTTTGTCCACCTTCAGTTTTAAGAGCTCTTTCAGAACTCTTTCTTCTGTAAATGGGCTGGTATCAACTTCTGTATCCAGTGTGTTTCTACTGTTTGTTTTAGGTACCTCCCCTCTTCCTTTGTAAATACTGAGCAAAAATATTTGTTTAGTATCTCTGCCTTTCACAGTCACCCTCTGCCCACCCTCCCTCCCTTTATTAAGCCTCACTATCCCTCCCTTGGTCTTCCTTTGCTCCTGATGTACCTATAAAGGTTTTTCCCTTCTTAACTGAGTTGGCTATCTTTTCCTCGGTTTGGGCCTTTGCTGTTCTGACTGCCTTTCCAGCTTCCTTTTGCTTTAACTAATACAGTTCTCTGTCCTGTTCCTTCTGTGATTCCTTGTACTTCCTGAATGCTTTCTTTTTCTCTTGAACCTTCACTGCCACTTCCTTTGAGAACCATAGTGGTTTCTTACCTCGTTTCATTTTGTTTATTTGCTTTACACAAAGGCTTGTTACCTCTGTGATGGCAGTTTTTTATTATTCCCCATTGTTCTTCCACCCCTCCTTCCTGCCCATTTGCTAGTGCATTCCTTAGGCACTCACCCATTTTGGCAAAGTCAGCCCTCCTAAAATCCAGTACCTTTGTCTTTGTATGGCTTGACTCTATTGCTATGTTTATTGTGAACCATACTGTTCGATGGTCGCTAGTTTCCAGATGGCTACCCACTTCTACATCTGTGATCCTCTCTTCATCTCCGTTTGAGAGAACCAGGTCTAAGATTGCTCCTTCTTGAGTGGGCTCCAATACTAGTTGTCTAAGGCATGCCCCCTGTAGGGCATTCAGAATAACCCCACTCTTAGAAGTGGCTGCTGCAACTGCACTCCAGTTAACATCTAGCATATTCAGATCACCCATCAGCAATATCTCCCCTTTATCTGCCATTCTAAGTATACTTTCTATCATTTCCTTGTCCATTTCCTCCCCCTAAGAGGGGGGGTCTGTATACAACCCCTGTGCAGATTGTGGTGCCATTGCCTGCCTCCAAATTGACCCACAGTGCTTCTTCTCCTCCCTGTTTACCCTTTTGTTCTGTTGCTTTGATTTCTTCTCTTATGTAGAGAGCTACTCCTCCTCCTCCTCCTCCTCCTCTTTTACCCTCCCTGTCCCTCCTGTAGATAGTGTATCCTGGTATGTTTATGTCCCAGTCATGGTTCTGTGTGTACCATGTTTCTGTGCCTGCCACAATATCCAGATCTTCCTCCTCCATCAAGGCCACTAATTCAGGAAGCTTGTTACCCAGACTACGGGCATTGGTACTCATTGCTCTCCATTTTTTTGATGGCTTTACCTTCTGTAGAGACAACCCCCACTGACCTTTCTACCTTGGTCTTTTTCTCATTTAGTACCCTGTTTTGTAGGGGGAGGCTGGGATTTTCCTTCTGCTTATCAGTGACAGTGTTCATGAGCAGAGGTGACAAAATGCCTATATTGAAAATTTGGTGAAATAATTCCACTGAATGACTGTGTTACGAACGCACATTACGTAGTTTCCACACAGGCTTGTAACCTTGAGCACGACCAGGGCATTAGGGTTCCTAAGACAAACACTTAAGAAGTATGAGGCTGAAATGTTAATCAGATGCAAGAGGAGTTGCAGAGAGGTAATCTATTGGGACATGGATGCTGAAGGGACATGGACACAACTGGGGGGGGGGCCTGCATAAATGCCAGACAGCACTGCAAATACCTGCAAGTGAGCATTCAGCATTGACAAATGCTTGTTCAAATCCCCTCTGAAACTTGTTTCCACAGCTGCACAGCGAAATCACTTTTTGGATGGAGATTTAGGGTCAAAATGTGGGATTCCACTTAACAGGAGATAGTGCCTCTCAGCTGGCCTATCCTGGGTAATTACAATCTAACAAGGTGTCAAAGCAGGACACCACTGAAAATGAGATATTGCATCTCATCTGCTCTATCCTGGGTAAATACATAGTAAAGATATGTATAAACAAGACCCAGTAGAACAGCAATACCAGTGGCAAACATTCAGCATTGACAAATGCTTGTTATTGATGAGGGCACTAGTTTAAAATGTTTTATCCTAGTTAGTCATGTAAATTGAAAAATCATTCCCTTAAGAAATGGAGTGCATATTGGATAGCATTAACTCTGCATATAAATAATTCAAGTGGAAGTTTAGTAGAGAGAGGCCCTTAGCTTTTAGTTAAAAAAAAAAAAAGTGTTTCCATTGTTAGACTTTTTTCCCTTCCATAAAAACGTTGTAATCTCCTATTCCAGTTTCATAAAAGTCATTGCTAATACCGACTGGGAAGGTCTGAAACAAAAATAATAAATATGTAGTGTATTAATTTGTATAACATTAATCCACTCCATTAATGTCATAGGCAATGATTCCCAGTGATACAAATCCTTTCTAATATCATTTATAGAGCTTGGCGAAGTTGGAAAACTTCGCTCCATGAATTAATCCATGTAATTCGTGCAATTTTGTGTAATTCACAAAACACAGAACAGCAAAGTATCACCATGAAGTCTGGAATTCTGCCCACGAAGTGCAGAATTTTGCCCGCAAATGACTATTCATGGGCAAAATTCCATAGTTTACAAGCAAGATTCCACAATTCGTGGGCAAAATTCCTCACTTCACAGGTGGAACTTCGCAATTTCGGGTGAAGTTGAAGTTTCTGAGGGTGAGGAAAACTTTGTGGAACTCCACAGAGGCAAATTTTGGCCACTTCATGGCAACTTCACCAGCGAATTTAAACTTCAGGCCCAGCTCTAATCATTTATTAAAGAGACAAAGTTTATTTCAAATAACTCATTCAGATTACTATCAATAAGTACCCCATAATATTTCATATGACTAACCATTTAAAATTTATGTGACTGTGGTGATGAAAGATAATTCAAATGGTTGAAGGTGTCTAGTCATTCTGACTTTTCCAAATTGACTTTATGGCTTGATATGAAGCCAAACTAGGCCAAAAGAGGTATTGGTTTCAAACAGGATTGGTTGAGGCTGACAATATACAAGAGGGAATCATCAGTGTAAAGACTGAGCCTATGCTCTACACTGCCCACATTTATCCCTTTTATGCTTGTAACATCTCTGAGAGTACAGTAATTGCCAGTGGCTCAGTAGCCTAAACAAATTTTAATGGGGAGAGAGGGCAGCCCTGTCTAGTTCCCCATTTCAGACAGATTCTGTCTCAAAATTCCTAATGGGTGCAGATGGTTTTACATAAATTAGATTGACCTAGGTTTTAACTTTGGGCCTAAGCCTTTTGATTTAATAACTGACCTCATGCACATCCATTCTACCTTAACAAGGCTTATTAAAATCATTTTGTAATAGTACTGTATGTTTGTCTTTATTATTATCTTCTGAAGGTTTCACAGGGAATCTCTGCAACAACTAAGAAGAGTAGGGACTGCTGAAGTGAAAAGTTAAATGTTTGTAACGTGATTAAAGGCATAAGATAAACGAAAATTAAGTTGCAAACCACGTAGTTTTCAGTTAAATGATGTGTAGTATTACCAAAAGTCAAAGAAATTAAAAAAAAATACAACTTCAAACTTTTTTTTATAATTTATAGTATCATGTCGATGTATACAGACAGTACTGACAAACTTGATTCATAATGGCCAGACTCCAAGCTTTCATTAACAAAAAAAAAGATTTTAGCCACAACAGTTTGAAAGTTAGATCTTTCAAAAATAATTATTTTAAATGGGATAATTTTGAAACCATTGGGACGAGAAACGTTTTTTAAATGAAAGCTTTGGGTCAACAATGTTGACATATCAATATAAAATATTGCCATAGACATCATGTATAGATGTATATATACATATGATGCTTCATTAAAGATGTTAAAGTCCTGTAATTTTTAACACCATATTACATTAACATGTATAGACAAGTAGTGACACATGTAAACTATATTGTTAGGAGCTGTTCAAGTGGCTCAGATGCCAAGATTTCATAAAAAAAAAACTACATTTCTATGCCTAACAGTTAACATTTTAAAATATAATTTCAAGTATTATAAAACATCATACATTATTATTTTAGGAAATGGGAAGAACATAATAGTTGGTGTTCTGTCTAAAAATAAACAAATTATTTTATTGTTCTGTGGCAGAGACAGAAGTCCTTAAAAAAAGTGAATTTAAAATTTAACTAGAGAAAACATTTCATCTCTTGACCCTCTTTCTACTTTGCTAATTACATTTTTTCCCCCACTTTTTCCTCGTACATTCCAAATGTTGATTAAAATTGCATTTACATCAGGAACCTTCCCAGACTCCATAACTTCCTTCCACTTAAAAGTGTATCTGATTCAAATTTTCTTTCAAAATATAATTTCTAACTAACCTCACTTTTTTGATCAAGGTCCTTAAGAAAAGTCCTCCATTCACATATTCTGTCATCTAGCTGTCAAAAATATTCTAGGTGTTTGCTAGTCTGGTTTTCATCTTAAACATAATACTTAGACTACTGCATTCAGAGCCATTAGCAACATTCTTGAATGTGGTGAAACAGTGGTGGGCTTCAAACTATCATGGGATAGTTGCCTGGGTTTGGTGCAGAACATGTGGGAGGAAAGAAGCTCAGTAAGAGATGACCCAAGACAAATGCAGTCTACCAAAATAATTAACATCAGGTAAATAACAGAGTCAACTGGATAGACCACTAGTAGAGATACAGCAAATTTAAATTTCACTGGCAAAGTGAACGCGAAGTGGGCACTTTGCGTTGCCACTCCGCTATGCGGAGTGGGCAATGGCAAAGTGCTCACTTCGTCTTGTCATTACCACTTTGCGTATATGAATGGCAATGCAAGTAAGGCAAAGTCATTGTTTTAATGGACTTTATGCTCTCATTAGGATTCTAATGATCCACTTGGTGTTTCAGATTTGGCAGCCCCCCCCGCCCCCACACATCACATGGCTTACAGTACTGTAAGTCACATGCTCTTTAGCTAAGCAGGAAGAAAGTGAGTCATACAAGCAGACACTTTTACTTTCTCCTGTGCAGACGGAGAGAGAGTAGTGTGCTTTGTGACTGCTGATACTTGTAGATCAGAGCGAGGAGGAGATTTAAACTTTGATTTAGACCCAACAGCTTTTTTAAAAGCTACATTTTTTGTCTTTTCTGTACTCTTTTTTACTTAATTTGTTCTTTCTGTAAATGCTATTTTTCTTACCTTTATAAGTAGTTAGTTGTTTGTCTGTGTCTGTGTGACTGTGTGTGTGTGTGTGTGTGTGTTGTGTGACAGTGTGAGCAGTGATTGCTCAGACTGAGGGAGCTCAGTAGGAGAGATGGACCAGGGTGAGGGAATGTCTGGTATGGAGCAGCTTTGGGACAGCATGGTTGTGGTAAGCATCGTACTGTGTGTATGTGTGGAGGACATGGGTGCCCATTCCTGTTGGACTGCTCAAAACTTGTGAGTGCCCCCCCGAAGCAGGACCAGCACCGCCTCCTGTCCTGACTCTGAGGCAGTTGAACCACCACCACCAAGTGCAGCACCAGGTCCTCTGGAGCAGGATGTGCCTGTTGCCCCGGGCCCAGGTGTGGATATCATCCCTGTTCAGCACCGTGACCAGCAGGCTTACAATACATTAAAAAAATTTATGTTGCGATTCATGACATGATTGTAAATCATGATTTGTGACTGCATTTGTGACCATGATGATGAAGAAATGTGAATGCCTATGGCTTTTACTTCCCTGGGCCCCAATGAGCTGTAGCTTAAAACTCCCAGACTTAAAAACTCGTATCAATGAGTACAATGGTGGGGTGGTGAAGCCTGGAGAGATACTACAAAACAGGCTTACAATACATCCAAGTAACTAGAAAAAAAATTAATGTTGTGATTCGTAACATGAATGATCATGAATCGTGATTTGTGACAGCATTTGTGACCGTGATGATGAAGAAACATGAATGATTACTGCCTACGGCTGTACTTCCCTGATGAGCTGTAGCTTAAAACTCCCAGACTTAAAAACACGTATCAATGAGTACAATGGTGGGGTGGCGAAGCCTGGAGAGATACTACAAAACAGGCTTATAATACATCCAAGTAACTAGAAAAAATAATTAATGTGATTCGTAATGTGAATGATTGTGAATCATGATTTGTGACTGCATTTGTGAATGTGATGATGAAGAACGTGATTTGTATCACGAGTGACTCATGATGATGGTCCTGACTTAAAACACATATTAATGAGTACAATGTTCATGCAGAATTAAGCACCACACCTGTCCAGTACTCTGAAGGGGAAGACAAAGAAACAACTGTGACTTAAGTTACAGATGGAGATTGGGCCCTAAAGAGATGCAAATGCACAGACAGATTAAGATTGTGCTGTGCACTAAAGAGATACAGACACAAAGGCACAACATCTAACCAGTGCTCACCATCAGAAATTCAAATCTGGAAAAGAATACCTTTATCCGTTGGGGCGGGCCGCGCAGGGGGGCAGTGTACTGTACTGGTGCAGTAACAGTCACTAGTACTAGTACCTGTAAAGATACTACAAAGACGTGCAAAAATCACACAGCTGCAGTGGATAGCAGCTTCACACTGCTGAAATTATTATGTGGCACAATAAAAGGTGTCTGGTTTAATGACACGTGTCACACACATACTCACACACACACAAAGTAATCCATAGCAAATTGAAAACTTCAGTAATATAACCACATATTTTAAACAAACTAAAATTATGCACTGCTGCACCACAACAATCAGCAAAAAAATGGCAAGAAATATTGAAAATATTACTGTGTGTACATTAACACAATTAAACAAGAAAACATCACCAAAACAGAAAGCACTGTCTTTTTCTCCAAGTTAAACTACCTACACCACAGATACACCCCTCCCTGAAAGCACACTTCCACTGCCTCTCAGTATACAGACTGAATGTTGCACATTAACATTCAAAATCCATACACAAACAATAAACTTGCGATGATATGAGCACAGGAGGGTTTCCTATAATCGATGAACTAAAGTTTCAGCAAAAAAAATTACTCAAAAAGGCTTTTTTAACAGCTTTTTGAAGGTTTGAATTGCAGAGAGCTCTCAGATCAGATTGTCTCCTACAGCTTCCTACACACACTACCCCAAACTGAGTCTGTGCAGAACAATCTAGAGCCCATGTGACCTGAAATCCTATGAAACACTGCAAAATTTGCCTTCGGAGCTTAAAAACAAGGCGAAGTAAGGCAAAGTACAGTACATTATTTTTAATGTACTTCGCCTTAAGAATTGGTGGAGTAGTGGTTTTGGAAGGCAGAGTATCATGAAGTCATTGTTTTCAATGGACTTCGCGTTACCCATTTGTAATGTGAAGTACTCCGCTTCGCATTGCGGAGCACTCTGCGAATTCACCTTCACTCTGTGGATCACTTCGCGGAGCGAATTGGGGCCACTTCACCCACCACTAACTACTAGGCCGTCTTGCACTCTTTTTTTTTTTTTCTTCCTCTCTCACCCCCCTCCTTCATGGCTGCTTTATACACTGTTTACAGTTCCACTGTGATTCATCACCTTGAACAATCAGTTGATATTGCTGGTCCACTCATCTCCTGGTTTTGCTTTTATCATTTAACCATTTTGTCATTGTATTTGGTGGCAGTAGCCCTTCCTTACCTTATCCTCTCCTTTACAATGTGCTCCACAGTTATTTAGTTGACCCTCTCCTTTTCTCAGTCTGCCATCTTTATATTGCTTTTCTTATCTTGCATTACGATCTGAGGTATCATTTCTATGCTGTGGCTATCACATTTTATATCTCCTTTGATTCTAATAATATTTCTTCCATCTCTGCCCTCTCATGCTGTGTCTCACATGTCTAAGACTAGCTAAACTCTAATTTCTTAAAATTCATTGTATATAAGGCTGAATTTCTGCTTTTAGTAAGAGAAACTCCCTTTGTCATCTCACTCCTCCCAAGTCTCTATTTTTGAATCCAGCTTCACCCATACCTCTTTTTTTCATAATCTTGGTGTTTTTCTTGATCCAGAAATGTATTTCTCCTCACGTTTGTCACTATTTATAAAACCTCCATCTCCAAAACATTGTTCCTGTGTTCAACTTTCTAGACCACATGTCTGCAGAAATTTTGATTAATGCCTTTATCTCTTCTTATTTTGACAATTATTATGGCCTACATACAGCAAGTCTCAAATTTAAAGACATCAATATTTCCAAAAGCAGCAGCCATCATTCTTACCTGCACCAATAAAAGTGACCACACACCCACACTTGTTGTTGACATTCAGTAACTCCTCCCTATACTTTTCAGATTTTGTTTAAAATGTATTTTCCAATTTTTTAATATCCTTAATGACATTGCTCCCTGATTACTTTAAACATCATGTCCTTACATGAACATTCTCTCATACTATACACTCTTCAGCAACTTGCCTCCCCTCAGTAGTATGAACTTTTCTTTCTATGTTTGGCATTAGAGTCTTCTCTACTGTTGTCTCTGACATCTGGGACAGTTTACCTATATCATTTCAAGGAAGTACCACACTATACAATTTTAAAATGCACCTAAAACATTCATTTGTTTCCTTCCTTGCTTTCTTGTCCTTGCTTTAATTCATTCTCTCCCCCCCCCCTTTCTCCTCCCCACTCTCTTTCATCTGCATGTCTTCTCATCAAGGTAGATGTGAGGGGGTATGGGAGGAGATCTTATAAACACATACAGTACTTATGTAGCCCATTTAAGATTATTGGCTAGTACATAGCCTTATGACATACAGTAGTGGTTCATGACTCAGTTGAAGTCTGAGTATTACTGCAGGTTGTAGCGTTGTCAGGGAATGCATCACAGTTGACCAGGGCAGCAACAGCATAGGTATTCTTGCCTTTTGTTTGATGAACTGTTGGAACATAAAGAAGATTTCTGGTTTGCAACCTTAGCTGGCAGGTCAGGACATACTTAGCAAATTACCAAGGTATACAAGATAAAGTCCATGCATCCATTTGCAAATTACAAAGACCAATATATGTAATGTGCTTATCTTTCTAAATATAGAAATGTAATTTAAGAGGCTATAAACAGAATGCACTGACTTTAAAGCTTATTTTGCAATATAGATGCATTTTTTCTCGTTATTTTACAGTGTATTTGAAACATAATACTGCTTATTGAATAACAAATTATGTTGACATGTAGAAGTGGTATGTAGTTATGTGATTATAGAACCTCCCTGTGTTCTCAGACCCATATTATTATGTGGGAAGTAGATTGTTGCCATTGTAATCACTGTATAGTTTTTTTTCCTGCTAAAATAAAGCAAATTGAACCACTCAGTGTAAAGAAAGTTCATTCTCTCACTATAATTTTGTTTCTCATTACTTATTTAAAAAGACCATCTCTAAATCGTAGCTGTTGGTATAGCCTTGTGGTCAAAGTGATGGGCTGCAAAGGAGCTTGGTACCTGGCACATCCGGCAGACCTAGGTTTGACACCCACAACCTCCACTTGTGTACTGTGTGACTCTGAACAAGTCACTTAACCTACTCAGTACTAATGTATCACCCCCAGAAAACAGGCACTTGTGCTTAGTGTGTCTTACCCAGTTAACAAAGAATAAAAAATGCTTGCAAGTCCAAGTAAATAAAAGATGGACAAAAAATTACATTATTAAAATTATGTGATTCTGAGAAACAAGAAATTGGGTACCCATAAAAGAATACATTAGCACAGCCATGGATGCTCTGCACATTTCATTTGTTTTAATTAAGAGCAATATTTAATTAGTAATACATGTAATCATTAAAATAAAACATATACAATGTTATAAGTATCTGATGCTCTTTATAATCCTGAAGTAAAACATGCTAGTATTAAACAGTTAGTGGCAGTTCCAGTTGGAAGTGAGTGAGAATGAAAGGTCTGGGGGAAATATTTTCCAAGGCTTTGAATTTTCATCAGGTTACAGGGCAGCAGTTGAACTTCATAATCTTTATTATAAACTTGGTTGGTGCAGACAGTCAGTCGGATTACTTTTCCAACAGCCATTATGCCATGATATGTGAAAGATGAAATCAAATGTGCAGAAGGTGGACTCTGAGTCATGAAAAATTTAATGGTTCAACCAGTCAAAAGTCATGCATGATTCATGAATCCATTGCTCCTTTTATTTCTTTGGCAAAAAGTTGTGCAAATCTTACATAAAGTGTTGTCCAAAAGGGCCATAAAGCCCATTTTCTTTAAAAAAAAAAAAAAAAAACAATTGAGGGACAATAACTTTTAGAATATGAACAAAAAAGTTGCTTTCATGTGACACTGTAGATATACTCTTATGAGGATACTTAAATGTTTAAGATTCAAGCTTTTGAGTTCTCTAGAAATTTATTCTTGGATAGATTATGAAATTGAAAATGGTTAACAGTATATTCTTTGTAGCGGGCATCACAGTCTATTCTAGACTTTGGCGGTAGGATTGTCATATGAGAATTTGAGGCAGATGACACAGTCATGCTGCATCCCCTAACACTTGCAACAATATGTTAGACCACCTAGAAGGTGGTACAACATATGTGTGGAACTGCAGCAATTCAGTAGAGTTATAATGACATATGCATGTTTATTTTAGTGAAAAGCAGTGGCAAGTGCTGCAAATGTGGCAACATGTTTGAAAATAGCATTCAAACATTGTGCCGTATTTTGGATACTCTATGCACAGCCCAGAACTCAGAATTGTGCCTGTGGCATCCATTTTAGAAATCATTCCTAGAGTGTTTAAAACAGAAGTTCAAATAAGACACTGAAGAGGTCAAGACAGTCCTGCACAGAGACATCAAGCTGATAAGCAGCTTTTTTGGGCAAGACCTTTAGTATGAGGAATGATTAAACATACTCAAATTATTTAGCCCAGAGAGTAGAAGATTGAAGGAGGATGTGACTATGGTGTTATGCACTTTTGGAATTGTACCAGGGCTAAACCCCAGTAGCTATCCAAGGAGCCTGGCAACTGGGAAAATAAATCTGTGCAGTACAGCCATGGCTATGACCCCAGTAGCTGTTCCTGCAGGTTAACCCCTCACAACTAAAAAACAGCCATGTTTGAAGTTCAGTTTGCACTGATTTCTATTTAATTCAGGTGTGAGGGAGTTAAATTGAACAAGAACATAGACTCCTGACCTGCATTCTTGATGTTGCAGTTGTCTTCTGTAATCAGAGATTTACAGCCAACCTTGACATCCTTACAGATCTGTGTAATGCTGGACCAGTGTGTTTCAGTTTATACAGAGAAGGAAGAGAAAACTGCTGCTTTGTGTCACTTGTTCTTCAGAGTGCTACTGACTGGGCCACCTATCCCTTGCTGACAACACCTTGGCCTCTGGTCCTCCATGTCTAGTCCATCTTCCTGAGTCACTGAGCTTCCCTATTTCCCTCACTGCATTCACCTGGCTGGTCTCCATTACTAGACTTGTCACTAGCTGGAGGGAAAAAAAGTAAATTTGTTTGTATGTTGGTGTGTGTGCACAGCCAACATCATGGGACAGTACAGCTTTGGAGGCAGGGTCACTGTTGGGTGAATGCAGGGCATGGACCAGTAGGTGCGTCCCTCATTCCCCAATCAGCCTGCATGCCGGCGCCACACCATGCATACATAAAGTGGCGAGCACATCTAAGAAAAGGTCTGCTGCAATCTGAGCAAAGCTTGTCATACACAGCAGACCCTTTCTATGTGCTCACCGACATTATGAGCATGGTCATCAAGTGGGCAGCCACTGAACTACTGCTGGCATTGGGGGTGCCCAATCCCCCTGTCAGTTAACCTCCCCCACTTTCTTTGTGTGCCAACGGGGGGGCCCTCTCCCTGTCATCATAACCCCGTCATTGTTGAATGCCAGGGTGCCCAATCCTGGGTTCACCCCCCTTTCTTTGTGTGCCGCAGGGGTGCCCAATCCCCGTCAGCATTACTTCCTCATCCCCCCATGTTCTGTGCCGATGAGGTGCCCAATCCCTCGTCAGCTACAGACACCCTCCCAACAGTTAGATGGCACGCTGGGAGCCTACCCCAGCATGCCAAATCCCTGCAAAAAAAATCTGTCCTGTGATGTGTTTTTTCCTGTAAATGAAAACGGTCCCTCGTGGTCTCGATACCCCCTTCCCCACCGCACTCCACCCTCTGCATACCTGCTCTCCCTCGTAATTCGCATTTACTGGGCGGAGTCTGCGAATGATCTTCGGATCGGGTACACATCTGCACTCTTCAAAGCCGCCTGCAAACTGAAGAAATGCCGTAAGCTGTAATAATGGAATGAATAGGGGTTTTCAACTTTAATGCATATCTCAGGCATTTTTGTGAATTTTGGCCAAAGTTTCAACATGGAGTTTTGGGACCGCTTCTCATGAATTCTTGCACTGTCATGGCGTTATTTGGTCCCAAAGGTGATTTCACAGTCACTGTGCCGGAATCACCTTTTGGGATAATGAAAATGACGAGTGCCACTAATCATGAGGAGGCTCTCAAAAAGCCTATGTTACAGTTTGGTGGGAAAATCCAAAATGACTGTTTTATAGCTGTCATGTAACAACTGCACAACACACGCTCATAAGTTGGTGCATTTGCAATATTTTCATGCCACATTCTCAACATTGGCATTTTATCACACCTTCTTGTGAACCGTACAGCTGTCATTTTTCACATCCTTGCCAAAATGTGTTTTTGCACTTCCAGCGCAGAATAACGCGGTCGCGGTGCGAAATCACTGTTTGGGACACATTATGAAAATGGCAGTGATGCTGTTCATGAGCAGAGGCCCTAAAATGCCTGTGTTGAAAATTTGGTGACAATACTCCACAAAATGACTGTGTTACGGGCATGCGTTGCGCAGTTTGCACGCACGCTCATAAGTTCGCAAACTTATATTTTCACTCCACATTTTCAACAGTGCCATTGTTCTACACCTCCTAATGAACAGTACGGCTGTCATTTTTCACATCCTGACCCAAATCTGTTTTCGCAGTTCCGGCGCACAATAGGGCGGTCGCTGTGGAAAGCCCATGTTCGAGACACATTATGAAAATGGCAGTGACACTGTTCATTAGGAGATGTCCTAAAATGCCTATGTTGAAAATTCAGGGACAAAAGTCAATAAAATGAGTGTTTTACAAGCACGCGTTGTGCAGTTTGCACGCACGCTCGTGACTTTGTGAATTTGTAATACTTTCACTCCAGCTGTTCATCATTGCCATTTTTCCATACCTCCTTATGAACAGTACAACTGACTGAAATGTGATTTATGCGTCGATTGCAAATTGCGGATTACTGTGTGAAATCCTTTTTACAGTTTCAGGAAATGACAGTGACACTATTCATCAGCAGGGGTCCTAAAATGCCTATGTTGAAAATTTGGTGGTGAAAGTCCAGACAATGACTGTGTTGCAGCATGCATTCATGATTTCCATGCATCCTTGTAACCGTCAATCTGCAATATGTTCATGCCACATTTCAACACTGGCATTTGTGCACACCTCATTATCAACAGTCCAGCTGCCATTTTCCACAGCCTGCCCAACGCATTTCCGCAGCTCTGCTGCAGAGTGGCGTACTCGCTGTGCAAAATCACCTTCTGGGACACATTAACAAACTCACAGCGCTATGCCTCTCCACCTCCGCCACTGCCAATGCCAGCACGACAACATACAGTATTGACAAATGCTTGTTAATTATTACAGAGCCAGGACAGACAAAAACCCATATGAGTCACATGGCCAGGGCATGGATAAGAAATGGGATGAACAGCTGGTCATATATGGTTAAGCTGTCTGTATATCCTAGAGGTTAGAGTAACATGCTGTGAATGAGCTTGGTACATCCAGGAGACCAGAGTTTGAGTCCCACAATCACCACTTGCATACTATGTGAATCTGACAAGGTCACTTAACCTCCCCAGTGTCTTGTGGGCCTAATTGGTCCAGTCTGTTGTGGCACTTGTTGGCTTTGGGTTAAAATATAATGTAAGCTGGCCAGCTGACTCAGCACTAGCACTACAGCTTGTCATGCTGACAACCCAGGTTCAGAAGTGAGCCCAGCCCAGAGTGTCAGAGGGCCAGCCAGGGGGAGGAGGGTCTATTGTCCATAGGACTGCTCTCCTTTGGGGCGAGGGTGAGCAAAAGCTCAGTGCTAGCCTGGCCCCTGGTGGAAGCTAAAGTAAAGGCTGCATAGACCAGAAGAACTGCCAAAATTAACGAAAATGCAACATGCTCTATTTTTAAGAGGTGGCAGATTGCTGGGACGGGTGTCAGGATTCCTTTCTTTGCCCCTCCCCGGAAACATTGCACTGGCTGAGTGATTTTGCTGACTCAGGTGTTGCAGTCTTCCTCCAGCAAGGGAGCTTAGCTATCTGGCTCCCCTGGGTCCTGTATGAATCTACTGATTGGGATGCATTCCTCCAGCCCTGCTGCTTTACCGAAATCTCAAATCTTGACTCAGTAGTGAAAGCAGTGTAGGCCAGTGGTTGGGCCACAGAATTATGAAACCAGATGATTCCCTGGTTTCAAATCCTGCTGGAATCACTGGCTGACTATGCAAGTCACATGACCTCCATCATGCTCCAGCCACTCCCCATCTGGACAAGTGGGTAGTCCTTACCCACTGTAAATGAGATGTGACATCTCTGCTGGGAAATACTGGGTACACAAACTTAAGAAATAAATAAAATACAAAGATGGGCAAAGCATTTCTTCACACAAAATGTGGTGGGAATATGTAATAGTCTTCCAAGTAAGTTAATATAGTCACAGTCACTATATTTGTTTAAGACTAACTTGAATGAATAGATGAAGGAGTTGATCCCTGGTGTTATAAGTGTTGAGAACAGATACAAAAGATGATGCACTCGAGAGCTGTTGAAAATTGTTTTCACTAATTTTATTATGTGCAAAATTAGATTAGGGGGATTGTTAGGCAAGTCCCATGTAAAGCATCTTGATTCTGTGTGGGACTTGCCTGACAAAGCACAGATTACGCTTCTCAAAAAATGTAGTAAGTGAAAACATTTTGAGCAACGTTTGAGTGCGCTGTCTTTTGTATGTATTTTGTACCTTTCTGTTATATTCTGCTCTGTGGCATTGTATTTAATAGCATGCAACCATCATTCTGAGTGTCATTGCCATTGTGACTGCTGCTAAATGGAGGCTGGTCTTGCAGGGCTAATTAGCTGATTTTGTCTCTAAATCTTATGTATAAAATGTGCCATGAAAATCCTATAACCTCACTGGTTGCACATTGTCACATGATCATTGATTATTTTCTGACAACCACACACCTCACCTGAATTATTTGTTTTTTTTTAGCAAATAAATCCCATTTTAGAAGTGGTCTAAGACATTTCAGGGTGCGCCAAGGTAAGAGAAATAATGCACTTTCTCAGGTAGTATCCAAGGGGAACTGCCATCCAGTTGGATCCAAGGGGAACTGCCATCCAGTTGGAAAATTGTGCACATTATTCCTTTGTTTAAATCAGGAGCCACTACAGACTTGAACAACTATAGGCCCATTTCACTGCTTCCTGTTCTATCAAAGCTCCTTGAAAAAATTGCGAACGCTCAACTAAGGGAGCATTTGGATAGTGAAAACATCCTAAACCCTGTTCAATCAGGTTTAGACCCAAACATAGCACTGTGTTGGCCCTTGCTAAAGTTTCTAACAATTGGCTACAAGCCCTGGACAACAAGCAGCATATGTATGCACTCTCTGGACCTTAGCAAACCATTCGACACGGTTGACCATTCCATACTACTTAACTCTCTGGGATATATTGGTTTAACCCCTGCTGCAGTAAAATGGTTCCGTTGCTACCTTACGAATAGGAGACATCAAATTAAAATCCAAGATGAATTCTCCCCTTTAAAAATTCTGCCACGAGGCATCCCACAAGGCTCGATCCTGGGACCTATCCTCTTCACCCTTTATATTAACCATATTGATGCTGGCCTTTTAGCAGGAAACGTTCACCTCTTCACGGACGACACAGTCATCTATTCAACCAACCCCTCTCTTGATCTTACCTAGAAGGAGCTTCAGCAGGACTTCATCATACTCCAGCATAACCTGCTGAATCTGAAGCTACTATTAAAAGCCCCCCCAAAAAAGCCATGGTTATCTCCCCCACACCACTTGCACAAAGGCCCCAGCCCTACCCAGATTATCACCCTTCTTGGTGAACCATTAGAAATAGTGCACAAATTAAAATATTTGGGAGTCTGGTTGGATAACAAACTGAACTTCAATGTACACCTAAATGATCTAACTAAAAAGTTAAGGCAACATCTTGCCCTGTTCTACTGAATAAGACACCTACTCACCCTGGAAGCTAGGAAGAGGTTGGTTCAAACAACCTTTCTTCCCCTGCTTGATTATGATGATTTCCTATATAGCCACTGCTCCCAAAGAGAGCTCCTAAAACTTGATACTCTCTACCACCGCGCTCTGAGATTTGTTCTCGACCTGCCCCTAAAGACTTATCATTGTTTGTTGTACCAAGGACTAGACTAGCCACCCTCTTCCTGAGGAGACAAAAAAACGCCCTCATGTGGTTCTGCCGGGCCCTGTCAAACAATTTGCCATCCTGTATCGGTGAACTGTTCAAATGCTCTAAAGCTACCTACGTCATAAGGAACTCCTCCTTTATCAACTTTAAAATACCTCGGACCAGGACACGTCTTGGCTCCTCTGCCATTAGCTCTTATCTTCCTATGTTTTGGAATAATATGCAAAAAGCACTTAAACTCTCCACCCTGCCTAGCCCCTACATGCTCTGACAGATGCTCAACCGTTGCCTGAATACGGTATGTGATTGCTTTAGATAAACACTTCCCTTCTGGCCAATCAATACCATATTCCTCATTTGACTAGGCCATCGATCTCCCCATCAGCCAGCATCCCTTTAGGGTAACTATACCCCCTGTTGCTCCCACTTCCTGGTCCTGGATAGTTCTCTGGGGGTCTTCTCCTATTAGGTTACCTCCTCCTTCTCCCCCGTGGTCTTGTTCTACCCCCCTTAACCTCTGCCGTGTCTCCCTCCCTCCTTCCCTCTCCTCTCCCTGTATCATGTTAAAGTCCAATATATGTTAAACTGACTATGTGTCCATTTGCCTTCAATGTTAAGTGTTAATATTTACTAACTTTCACCTTGTCTTACTCTGTATTTAATGTCTGCCATATGTCATTTGTTAAGCCATCATTACTGAATGTTGTCCTGAGTGTCCAGGACCGTCTTGAAAATGAGCTTGCTGAATGATGTAACTGCCTGGTTAAATAGTTTGATTGATTGATTGATTGAGTTTCAGCACTCAGCTACACCTCATGCCTAACAACCACCCAAGGCATTTATTTTTCCCTTATAACTACACACACTGTCATGTGTTATCCCTTATGTCCATATGAATACCACTATGTAAAATAAATACTGATACGCACAGGGACTCTAACTGCTAGCTTAAGTAGTGTAACCCCCCCACTACCAATTTGGGGATTACCTTATACCAGTAGCTCCCATTTTTGCTCTCCTCCTCCTGGCCCCTACAGAAACACCTGCCTATTTTTTTTTCCTGGTCCCCAAGTCCTTCTGTGACATTGGTGCCCCAGAGAAACAGCCCCAGTGTGATTTCAGCTCCTCAGGTCGCCAACAGTTTAAACTATCATCTCCTGTTTAGCCAATGCACTCTGGTACAATGGGGATCACACAGGCATGAGTAGCACCTTTAATCTTCCAACCGCTTGCCTTGCGGTCGAGCAGACAAGTGTTCTGTCGGTCCTGTTGTCCCCACCAGCTTAGTGGAACCCAGTGACCACGGCAAGCGCCATGAGAACCCATTTTTCAAAATATTTAAAAAGATCCTGAGAGTGGTTATGATCAGGGCTCATGAATATTGATAAACCAGAGTCCCCGTTCTTTGAATATTCATGAGGGTGCTTCTGCCCTCAGGAAAGCGGTGTTCGGCAAATGCCGACAAGGAAAAGAATGTGTTTAAATGCAAATAAATGATTGTAACTGTTATCTGGGTTTGGGGAGTAAATGTGTAAGGGGCAACAACTGTTTAAACAAATAAATAACTGAACACCCTAATCTGGCTGCACCAGTATAACGTTGGGACTCAGATAAGACAGCTTGCCTGCTGCAATTGGTGGGGCAGCAGCGACAGGCAGATGGACTGAGAATATTATTAAAACTGGGCAGTGACTTAAAGGACACACTAGTGGCTACTGAACTGTGGGTCAATTGGGCAATTACAATAATTATTGTGGCTGCATCAGGACTTTATTTGGGACTGTATCAATTCTGCTTCATGGACTGTGTGTTTAAGCAGCCATTACAAGCAGCCACAGCCAATCGGAAAACTAAGATTTTAAAGCCAGGACATGTGGGCCATTTGCCAAAGCTCATGGGAAACTGTAAAGTGCTCATGGGGAACTGGAGGAACCTAATTTCAGGTGCCAAAACATTAAGCTAACTGTGCATTAAAGAGGCTTAATGAATAATTCATTTTCTTGATTGACAATCCTTCCAGCCAATCAGAGGCAAAGCATCCAGTAGCTTCAGCCAATCGGGAGCCTCAAGAGAGCCCCATAAAAGACTGTTTCTCTGCAGATTTCAGATTTGACCAGGAGCCCCCCACAGGGATGGGGGCTCAGGCTCCCAGCCATGCAACTGGGCCTGGTGATCCAGTGTAAGTCTCTCCATCTGGGAGGCCTTTTTTTTACTCTTTTGCAGTAAAGTTAAAGGAATTTAGTTTAATGCAGAACCTGCTAGCCTGGGCATTGCCAGAATGTCCTCCAGGTGCTAGCCTTCCCTTCCATGCTTGTGAAAAGCATGACCTGCAACTTGGGCAACATCAAGCAAGCTGTGTGAGAGCTGATCTGCCTCAGTGATGAAAGAACTCAAGACATCAGGAGCCTTCATTGTGGAGATCCTACCGTGGTGAGCCTGAGTGAGTAGTCTTGTACCCCCTGGTGCAAGAAAGAAAGAAAAATGCTTAATAGGGCCGCCAATGCCCTAGAGACTGTTGCTGTTTAAACACTTCTTGTTGGTCTGCACCCTGCATCCTGCTGCCCTTAACCTTAGCCCAGAGCGGATGGACCCATTAGAGAATTTTGCTGGCTTAAGACTGTTGTTTGTTCTGCACCTTGCATTCTGCTGTGCCTAACCTTAGCCCAGTGCAGGTGGCCCTAACTGCCCTAAGGGACAAGTGAGTCCAGCTAAAGTGTATAAATGTGCTGATATGTCTTTGTCTGCCATGGAGCATACAGGACAGGAAGGGGAGCACTCAGAACAGGGGCTCATCTTCACTTTGCCTGGGAGGTTCAGTTTTTCTAAATTGTTAGGTCAAGAAGATGTCCAGTGGAGCTGCAGTCTTCAGCCATGTGTCACAAATGGGATTGCAACCTCAAGTCTAATCAGAAGTTGACTACTTTAACTTGGAAATAACTGCTATGACTACCTAAGTGTGCTCATGTGGATGCAAAAAAAAAACAGGGTTCCCTGGATTTGGGAAAAAGCACTCACAGAGTCAAGTATAAAGGGCCAAGGCGGCCAACCTGGCCCCTAGCTGAAGGCACTACACCTTTTTTGAATGTACTGGATATGTCTAGAATATAAATGTGCTGAATATACCAGAACATATAAATGGGCTGGATGTTCAGAAAGAATAATTGACTTCAAACCAGATGTAATCAGCTGGTTACATCCTGACCCTTGTTCAACTTACAAACTGCAGGGCCCTCCCTGCACTCGTGTTTGGATTTAAATGACTATAAATAGTTTAACTGCCTAATGCCTTTAAGTTCCTTGACAAAGCCCCTTGGCGGATGCCCCACTCTCCTGGCCCGCCCCTCACCCATTTTCTGAAATATGAAAAGCCCCCCTAGGCTCTTCTAACTGCAGGTCCGACTACCTGAGGCCTTCTTTAAGACTTAACAATATATGTTTTACCTCTTACCAAATGCATTATTTGTAACTGGATAATTTAGGAAATGCAAAGACTACTTGCCTACATGTACAGCCTGTCAGTATTCTGTCATCAGATATTAGTTGCAGCAATGTCCATCAATCTACCACTGTATTCTTGTCTCTTCCTCTTATGAAATGTAACCTTGGAAATTGTCTGTTTGTTATACCTGACATGGAACCTTTGTAAAAGAGCCTTTGGCTCAAAGGTGTTAATCTGCACATGAAATAAATAAAAAAATTAAAGTTCAAGTAATATATCTTCTTTCTAATCAAGCCAGCCAATGTACAGCTGAAACTTCCAACAGGCCTGCAACCCTCAAGGAACATTTTGGTAACGGGGTACCCAGGTTTAAATATTGAAATTGTGGGGTTTTAGTACAAATTTAGGGAACTGGTGCAAGTGTAGGCAAGTGTAATGTTGTGTTCTATCTGATTTCATGTAGTTCTATCTGATTTCATGCAGTTTTAGTTTAGATAGCCAGGGCTATGTTCATCTAGGTTGGGTAAATGTGTGATTGCCTTTCTGATTTGCATAACATGTATCCACCCAGCTGGAGGGTTTTCACCAGCACAATCCAACAAACCTAATCCGATGTAAATATTGTAAATAATAATATTGCCTGCATAACCTCTACTCCTCTTTTTCCCTGTTTCTAAGCCCTATTCCCCTGTAAACAAATTGCTGTTGTTGTTTGCAGATTATGGTGTCATGAGCATATTATTACAAGCCAGTCAATAATTGCATCAAGTATTGAAATTCAGGGAAATGTCTATTGGGTACTGTGTTAGGATGACAAATGGTTATTGTGGGTGGTATGGCATCCCAGGGGGTTGTACCAGGTGAATTTTAACCCACTTAAAGCTAAACTCCGGGTGGAGGCACAGTGTCATTGCAATATCTAGGAAAGACCAAGTTTTAAAGTAAGTTTGGGAACACAGGCTCCTCAACCTTGTATGGGCCCACAGGGCAGTGGTAGTAACTCTAGGAAAAGCGCCGCCTAAGGATTACAATAGTTAAAACTAAACAGCCATCCACACAAGTGTATCTTTAGTCCCAGTTACACCCACATGTGCCCAGCCTTGTCTGTAGGGGGAACTAAATGATGGAATACCGATACCAGGTGCCATTTCAACATCAGAAGCATTACCTTGCAAAAGGACACACTCCATTGGCTACTATGCTGATGCAATTGCTTGATAATGTGTCTCCTCAGGTCCACCAGAGAGATGATGTTAGCCACTGTGGTGTGTGGTGCTGTAGTCCGGCATGACCCAAGTTGCCGGTGGAGACAGAGAGGAAGAAAAGGTAGGTTGCATCACAGGCAGATGGGTGGGGGAGATGGATAACAGGGACAGATGGCATTGGCTGGGACACACTCTGTTGACCTTACTAGCTGGCAGGCTGCCTTGCCTGCATACTCAACTCTCAGGGGAGGATACAAGTCTCCTCTTCTGATGTAAGAAACTTAACAACTTTATAACATTAAACATAGTAGCAACATAGTAATAGATTAAGCATAGTACTTCATCATGGTGGGCTGTAATGTATCTTGCCTAACTCTAAAATTCAAGAAAAGGCATCATTTACAGTGATTTTTTTAAAATTTCCTGGGGCAGCATGCCCCTGGCCCCTCTAATTTGTCAGACTTTTTGTCCCTGCTTGAGAAATTTTAGGGTCCCCCTACCTCTTCAAGTAGAATTCCAAAACTGGAATTATGAGTAAAAAGGATAGACAAAGAAGAACATGCACAGCTGTTAGAGCCAGTGAATGCAAGCAGATCTGAAAGGCATGTACTAAGATGGGGTTGGGAGGCAGGTTAGCATTAAACATGAGAAAACATTACTTCACAAAGAAAATGGTAAACATACAGTCCATAACTGACTGCTCAGGGTGGGAGTTCACGTTGATTTTGAGAAACTGGGTAGGATTCTAGTCACAATCACACTAGTACACAAATTAGGACAGGCTGGGAGCACATTTTAAAACAGTTTGCTTTACTTGAAGGTTATACAGCCATAGGGCCCAATTCTCAAAGCTCCTGGGGCAGCGCAAGGGGCTTGCACCATGAATGGTTCAAAGTGCCCTTGTGCCAAAAGATGCAACTGCAGTTTTATTCCTCAAATGCAGCCACAGGGTGCCTGCACCAAAGGGGCTTGGGCTTCATGCAGCCACAGGCTACCAAATCCCCTAAATTGGGATTCTCAAAACTGTAACAATTAGAGAAAGCTGCCACAACAGCCAGTTGTGCTTCTGAGAGCAAACAACCAACAAACAAGAAACTCCAGCACCACCCATTGCATACAAAGCTAAATAGACTCACTAAAATGTTCAAAACAAGCTTAGAAGCATGTTTATAATATCATTTATTTAGTAGCACCATTGACCCTCTAAAAATGAGAGCTCACAGTGAGACCCACCAATCTCCTACCGGTTTTGCTTCAGAGCATCATCAGGGAGTGTGCCAGAGAGCATATTTCTAAGTACCATTGGACCAGCCAGGGCTGATCGTAGGGTACTTTGACATATGCCTTCTGGCAGAGTTCAGCAACCTGCAGCAATGTGCCATGCTCCCCAGCCCCGATCCCCAATTGTGTAATAATTAATTTCACTGGTAGTCTAGTGGACCCCCTTCTACAATCCATGATATGCCCAATAAATAGTTATTTTTATGATTCCCAGGTGATCTAGCAGATAGCCCTCCCAAATCCCTGAGGTCCTCAATAAACAGATTTTGTATAACGCCCTGATGATCTAGCAGACTGCCTTCCCAAATCCCCGATATCCCCAATAAATATTTTTTTTATAATTCCCTGGTGGTCTAGTGGACCACTTTCCTTGATCCCCAGTTTCCCCAATAAATAGATTTTTATAACTCCCCAGTGGTCTAACAGACCCACTCTCACTGATCCTGGATGCCGCACATAGGTATAAAGAATTCCCTGGTGGTCTAGTGGACACCCCTCCCCGATTCCCGATTTTGTCTGAATGTTTAAATAATAAAAACCCCTTCCCTGGTGGATTAGCAGATCCCCACCCCCCACCTCAGCTGGTCATGCCCACCACTTCACTCCCTCATTCCAAAACAGAGCAGGCGACCAGCACAGCCCTCCTCACACCACCACATCCAGCTGCCAACTGAGCTGCAAGGAGGAGCATGTACTGTATAAAGTGCACACTCATTGATTGACAGCTTACCCAAGCTGTCAATCAACAAGCATATACTGTATACAGTACACACTCCTCCTTGACAGCTCAGTCAGTGTCCAATATGGAGATGTGAGGAGGACTGTGCCAGTTGCTGGCTCTGTTTCAGGATGGGAGGAGTGGGATGGTGTGCAGTACCTTCCAGGGTGGGGGTCCACTAGACCACAAGGGAAGGTTTTCTTATTATTTAAATAATGGGTGAGATCAGGGATCTGGAAGGGGGGTCCACTATACCACCAGGCAATTCTTTATACCTATGGGCAACATTGGGGATCAAGGAGAGGGGTCCACCAGACCAACAGGGAATAATAAAAATCTATTTATTGGGGACATTGGGATTGGATAAGGTAGTTTGCTGATCACCAGGGAGGTTTTAATTTTCATAACAGGGGCTTGGGTCTTGGGGGGCACTAGATCACCAGGGAATTTCTACGAGCATTAACGGGTGATCAGGGCTTGGGGGAGTGCCACTAGATCACCAGGGAATTTCTACCTGTATTAACAGGGATCATGGCTCAGGGGGTGCTAGATCACCAGGGCAAATTTACTTGTAATAATGGGGAATTGGTCTTGAGGGGGGTTGCCACTCACCACCAGGGACTTGCTAATGTGGTGCACAGCTGCCCCACAGCTTGTGGCAAACCTTCTGTATGTGCTGCCTGTTTGGCCATGGCCAGGGTTGCTGCAAGCCTAGGGACATTGTCACTGGGACCCTGCCCAATAGAGAATCAGGCGTACAGTCCCTGGTGCACTGGTCATTGATGCAAGCTGCCATTTGCATAGCATGCATCAGTCTAAGGGCCTTTTGAAAATGAAGACCATAGTCTTCTCCTTCTTCCAATAACTGTAGCACATATGCTGAACCTGGTGATTCAAGCAGTGAAACATACTGTATTTAATGAAGAAATTATTCAAATGATTACATCTTTCCCAGGGGATACACTTTGTAGCGATCCTTGCAACACATCAGCTTTGGACATGCTTTTAAAGGCTTGAACTATAACACCATGCATTTTCTTAAAGTTGAGACTCCTCATCATTAAAGATGGGTATATTTTTCATTCCACTAGTAGAGTTCTGGTAAAATGCTGATTTCGCTTCCATTGAAAATTTCATGCAATTTTGCCAAAATTGTGATTTTGGTTATTTTTGTATAATTGAAAACATATTTATCCACATTGAACCACATTTAGAATGTTAGCTGCCCCTGTGTCCATAAAGATATGTACCAAGTTTCAGATCTCTATCTTTAAAAACAACTGTTATAAGCCTCCAAATTTTTGGAAATTTTAAAATTACAGTTAACAGCTATGTAAACTAAAAGTGTTTGCACTGATTGCACCACATTTGGTATGGTGACATTACCTATGCCCATACATATGTGTGCGAAGTGTCAGCTCTCTAACTTTAAAGGTGACCGAGGTAAAACCCTCTGAACTTTCAGAAATTTTAAAATTACATTTTGCAAGTACATAAACTGCTGAATGTTAAGCCCCTATAAGTTTCAAGAGAGAGAGCAGAATATCACCAATGTTGTTAAGTTCATTGGCCCTAAATATTAGGCTTTAAGGTAACCACCATGATCCAGCACCAGAACGTCATGCTGCCATGCTGACGACACGGGTTCAGAAACAAGCTCCTGGAAGTCATGTTGGGAGGCAGGTCATATCTAAACATTATAATCTCTATTTTGCAGTTTCTATGAATCTTCCAAGAAAGTATGCACTCAAGTTTTCAGTTATCTACCTCCAAAGGTGGCTAAGGTCAAAGTACAGAAATATTTTCAGAAATGTTCACATGGATATTAAATTGCTACACTTTGAGCCCCAATAGCTTCTCCACCATTCATTCAAATGTCATGACAATTGGCACTATTTTAGGTCCTACCACAGACAATAAGCATGCTACATTTTAGACATCTAGCTTTAGAATGAAATGGGTCATGGCCAATTAAGGAATTTTGGAAAATTCCCCCAAAATTTGTAAATTTCACAAAATGTTGTACAGTTTTTTGAAAATTCCACAAATTCAGAATTTGATAATTTTACCCACCTCTGCTCATCATGCTAGGAACTTTAACCCATAATGCTTGATTCAGGCCATAGCGGAATTGCCCATCTCTCTGTCTCTCTCTCTCTCTCTCTCTCTCTTTCTCTTTCTTTCACTCTTTTTTTTCTCTCTCTCTTTCAAACAGTCTTTTGCAGAAATTCTGGAAGCTCTGCTGCACTCTGTGTCTCCTGCTAGCTACAGACTCCCAGCCAATGCCATAAGTCTAATTATTAGCACTGTTGCATCTGGGAAAGACTATATGAGTCTCCACATGAAGGGTCCCCCACTCTGTCCAGTACATTTTCAAACTATCGCTACATCTAGTTTCTTAGGCCCCTGTAACACTCCTTCCATCTATATGGTTGTGAGTCACTCCATATTTGGGGGAATGCAGGCTATACAATCACACCCTCCCAAAAATGGGGTGGAGGCTATACATGTGTAATGGCCTACTCAGTGAGGTAGTAGAAACTGGCTGCATTAAGGCATTTAAAGCAAAGCTTGAAAAGTTTCTTTCCCCATTCCATCCTTGGTGGCAGAGGTGAAGCACCAAAGTCAGTGGTGCAGGGCATGCAGAATGTCATCCTACTCAGCTAGCACATTTCATTATTCTCCCAAAGCTGGTGACTGATGTTGACTCTCTTCACAATGTGAATATATCCTGCTGTGGTGCCACTGGACTTTAGTCAGGCAGCAGTCAAGCTGCAGAGAACAGAGGCCCATCTCCCTGAAGAAGGAGGGCTGTCATTAGGATGCTCAATCCTCCTTGCCTGACCAATCTCCAGTGACTCAAGTCCACTGCCAAACTCAGCTCACCAGCACAGCTAGTGGTAGCGCTAATTTACAACTTGGCCTGCTGAGCTGGGTAGATTTTTGAAGGAGAATAGCACTGGGATTACACAGCAGGAGTAGGTGTAACATTCCATCAGCAATACATGCACACATACTGTAAATTGTATCTGTTTCATTGTCGCCAGTGGACATATCCAAATATTTCCTAAAACTACAGTAGTAGCCACAGACACTGCCAGCTATTTCCAGATATTACACGAAATTTCTAAAGCATTTCTCTCTGCTGCCCCTACTGTGGAAATGGAGAAAGCATGAGATGTTTCTGGAAATATCACAGAAATGCCGGGAAATATCTGGCAGTGTCTGTGGCTGCTACACTGTGTTGTCTCTAGAGAAATTTCCTGCCTGCCTGCATTAGCACTGTAGGGCTACCAGAGATATTTCCTTTAGAGATTTTGAGAAATATTTAGAAATATTAAAAAGGGAAGGGTAAAATTGTTTAACCAGGTAAGGCACATTGAGCTAAAACTAGTTTCAAGGAGCAGCCTGGGAGCTCAAGTAAGTTAAGTGATTTGCTCTGGGTCACACAGTATGCAAGTGGGGGCTGTGGGATTCAAACCCAGGTCTCCAGGTTTGCAACTCAGTGCCCTAAACCATTGTGCTATAATGCCTCCATTGCTGCCATTTGATGGCTACATTTCTACACCTGTTGGGGATATAATCATTTGTTTTAGTTTAGTTTAACTGTTAATAGAATGGTACTGCACCTATCATGTGTGACTCCATGTTCTGATTGTTTAAACTGTGATTGGTTCTATGAGCTACATTAGCAGTGAGAACATGATGTGGCAGTGCCAAATTGTCTCTACAGAATGAGTGTTCACTTATTAAGAGTCTAACACATTAAGAAGTACCCAAGGTGAGAAACATCCCATTTACCTTCAGTTATCTCCTCACATTTCTTAGAAGTGGCAGAGCTGGATTTTTTTCCTTTAAATTACTTTTACTTTATGTGTTTTATGAGAGTTGTTCAGGTTATCTATACCTGTTGCAGAGGGATACATGATGTTACTGGGTGCAGTGGCATCATGTTGTGACTGTTAATGCAGCTCTCAGAAGCAAATGAGATTTCAACAATTAGAAAAATGAAGACACTCAGGATAGTTACAGAGAACTATCACAAATAGTTTAAGTAACCTAAAACATAAGTTTATATACCCAACAAAATATAGAAAACAGAAGTAGGTTAGTAAATACACACCATAACAAACAAGATCTGGCCATACCCAATAGGGCTGTAGGTGAGGAATTTGGGCCACGTTGGTTCCATTGTAGGATGGTGGTCCCTTGTGCAACAAACAAGTTGCCAAACCTGAGTGATAGGAAAGAGAACAAAGCCAGAGATCAAGTAGGGTCTGAGGTTTCTGCAGCAGGTAGAGAAAATGGGCAGACTGGGTGGGCCTAGTAGTCCTTATCTCCTGTAAACGTCTATGTTTAAAATGTGGCTCCTGTGATATGCAAAATGCACCTCAACATCAGTGTAGTACATCCCATACCCAGGTGCTACACTACAGTATCAATACTGGGTATTAGCCCAATTTCATAGTGTGGCATACCAGCCTGTCTTTCTGGCCCCAGAGGCAAGCATGCAATCTATTGAATCAATAACACTAAATATCTAACATGTACACAGAAACAAAGAATTGGATATTGATGAGAATTAGATGGCCCCTAAAGGCCCACCCATTTCATTAATCCAAAGCCAGTGTTCATTATCTCTGCATAGGTGAGAGCAATGACTATTAACCATTCGCTCCAGAGCAAGAAACAAATTCAAGTTACAAAGGAGCAGTTTCATTGTTCCTCCATTAAGGGTCTTGATCACAGCCATGAAAGAAAATGAAAGAGTGGAGGCACCGAGGTTTGGCATAGGGTTTCAAAGCTATGATTTGAATCTGCCTCAAATTAGTAAGTGTCTAAAATGTGTATTTTCTTGTTTTTAATTTTGAATGTAATGTCTATGAAAGAGATCAGATTGACAGCACCAAAGCATTGAATGGTCCTTGAGTACAAATAACCCCCTCAACCACTTGAGATGGTATCTCCTACAAAAGATTAAATGCTGGCACCAGACTCTGGGCTGCTGTAGTTATCTGACAGGACGGCAGCTGGTGGTGGCTACAGGCTGGTGGGTGGTGGCTACTTACTGCAAGCTTCTTGTACATGGATCTTTGATCCTCCCTCACCCTGTTAGCCCCCGAGCAACCTGAGTCTAATCCTAACCCTGAGTCACCAGTGTGGAAGGAGGAATGTGCCCAGTGCCTCAGCCCTCCATGCCACTGGGCTAGCATGCTAGGTGCATCTTGGGGATCATTGACCTTTGGCTCAATTGAGGGATGGACCACAATTAATCCAGGATGCTAGCTACAGGGCAAGAGAGGGGTCGAGCTCCCTGCCCTTGTACCAAATGGAAAAAGACCTGCCATTTGAAGGCACAGCACTGACAAGTTGACTCCTTTTGAGAGGCATCTACAACATGGAGGACCTTGTCAGAGAGACCCAAAGGCTGGAACTCTAGTTACTCAGGAACCAGTACAAATGGCAAAAATGGCAGACTGCAGGTAACTGCCAAAGATGCAAATCATGTGATATACTCCTACCATCACTGTTGTGTTCCTTGGTTGTCAATAACAAGAAAAACTGGTGATATTTGGTGTGTATGTTCCCTTTAACTAAATTAGCTTTGTTTTAATGTGGCTCTGTAATTTGTAAGATGTAGTAAATTGCAGCAATCATCATCAGAACAAAAGGGGCTATTAATACTTTTTACATCTTCTGTTACAAAAACCCCAGAATCTTCAGCAGCAGGCCTTAGAACATATGGCTGTGTGAATACCAAATATTACTTTCTGAATGCCACAAATAGTAGGCTATCCAAATATTTGGAACCGAATACCGAATAGTCCACTATTCGGCTGGTATTCGGTATTCGGCCAGCCACAAAGAAAAAAAAGTAATTCCCACCCTCCTGGCCAACATTAAATTAATATTTTAGCCCTGGTCTCTAGTGGTCCCACCCCGGCCAATCCCAGTCCAAAATGAAGACTCCCTCCCAAAGACCCTCAGCAATACCCCCCAGTCCCCTATCCCCAAATATATAAAAATAAAAAAAAGCCAGTAATTTCCCTGGTGTCTAGTGGACCCCCCACCCTGTCAGGAAGTGCCTCCCACCCCTCTTCCCCCCCACTCCCATGACCCGGAGTGGGCCACTGGGGTATTGCTGAGGGTCTTTGGGAGGGGGGGTTCTTCATTTGGGACTGGAGATTGGCTGAGGGGTGGGACCACTAGACACCAGGGCTAAAATATATAAATTTAATGTTGGACAGGAGGGTGGAATTACTTTTTTTCTTTGTGGCTGGGTCTACTGGGGTTGTGGGAGTAGGGGAGAGGGGTGGAAGACACTTCCTGACAGAGTGGGGGGGCAGGTGGGTCCACTAGACACCAGGGAAATTAGGGAATTTTTTTATATTTATACTTTTGGGGCTGGGGATAATGCTAAGAGTCTGGGCAGGGGTGGAGGGATTCATTATTTTGGACTGGTGATCAGCCGAGGGTTGGGATGGTACCACTAGACACCAGGGATTAAAACATTTATTTAATGCTGCCCAGGAGGGGGGTGTTTTTTTATTTTTAAATACCCCCCCCCAGCCATCTGAATACCGAATAACGAATATTCGGCTGAATATTCGAAAAAGGTATTCGCATAGCCTTATTAGAACAGTATGTAGCAATGAGAGATTCGGTAGCCTGCATAGTATGTTAGAGGTTATATAAGTTCTGATATTTTGTTTGCTGGTCATGTTATCCTCCCTGGGCCATGTATTGTCATACAGGGATGATCTAACTGGAGAGTAAACAAAAGCTTTGTCATGCACTATGGGCTATGGAATCTCCCTCTGCTGCTTACTGTTCTGAAGTAGCTGATAATACAATCCCCCCTCCCACACACACACACCACAAAGCCATTCACGGCAGTTGTTGTATGATCAGTATACTTGTTGGAGTTCCTCAATTGCTTGTGCTGTACTCTAGGATAGTTAGTGTGTATGTTCCCTTCAACTGAATGAGCTATTTTAATGTGACTCTTTAATTTGCAAGATGTAGTAAATTGTAGCAATCACCATCATAGAGGGTTTGTGTCAGGGTTGTCTATTCTGACTGGGCTGTAGTGACAAGGGAGGTACCCCAGGGATCAATGCTGCATCCTTGTCTTTTCAACTTGTTCGTACCTTCATTGCAGTATGAGAATCAGGAAGTATTGTTGCCCAAATTTGCAGATGACAGCAGACTCTGAGCGGTGGTAGGAAACAATGTAGGGAACATCCCACTAGAAACAACACTTGATTTCGTACTAGACTGGACCAAAAAACTCAATTACATTTGAACTATGAGAAGTGTGCAGTAATGCATTTAGGAAGGAAAACCCCCTGCCACAATTACATATTAAATAATAAACCTCTAAGACAGACACTTGAAGAATGGAACTTGGGTATTTGGGTCTCACAGGACATGAAATTCTCAACTCACTGTAGGCACATTGCGCAAAAAGGAACTAGGATACTAAATTGTATCCCTAGGCATGTAACAGCAAGAGATATGGAGATGATACTTCTTTTGCACACCTCGTTGGTGAGGCCAGTTTTGGAGTATGGGGCACAGGTCTTGTCCCCCTACATGAGAGATGACATTGTGAAAATTGAGAGGGTGCAGAAAAGGGCTACCAGAGGGATCAGAGCTATGAGGGGGAAGGACTATGAGGAAAGACTCATTAAGCTTAATCTCTTCACACTGGAGTATAGAGGGAAAAGATGGGATATGCATCTAGTATATAAAGCTTGGACCAATGGAGATCTGTGGGACTGTCTGGGATTAGAAATGAGAGAACAAGTGTATAACACCCGAGAACATCCGTTGCAACTAACCGCTAAGAACACAAGATTGACAAGGACCCAAAACTGGTTTAACCAAAAAGTGGTATATGACTGGAATAAGCTTCCATTAGATACTGTAACCAATGAGACCACACAGGTCTCCAAAAAAGTACTGGATAAATACTACAGAAACGGGGGAAGATTCACAGTAATAATTTGAATTAAATTCATTCAAAGTGAGCTTAATGGGCACCAGCCTACCTAGCTCTGTATAATTCCTATGATTCCTATGATCAGAACAAAAGGGGTTATTAACACGTTTTACATCTTCTGTTACTACAAATCCCAAAATCTCCTGCAGCTAGCCTTAGAACAGTATGCAGCAGTGAGAGATTCTGTAGCCTGCATTGTATGTTAGAGTTGATAAAAGTTCTGATATTTTATTTGCTGATCCTGTCATCCTCCCTGGGCCATGTACAGTCACACAGGGCTGATCTAACTTGAGATTAAACAAAAGCTCTATTATGCACTATGAGCTTTTCAATCTCTCACTGCTGCCTGCTGTTCTGATGTAGCTGATAATGCAACCTCTCTCCCCCCTCCCACACACAACACACACACACACATATCACAAAGCCATTCACAGCAGTTGCTTTATGATCAGTATACCTGTTGGAGTTACTTCAAAGAAACAGGATATGATTCTGTGTTTTTATTTTCTTTTTTCCCCACTTTCATTCGACTTGAAATGAATGGGGAAAAAAATCACAGTTAGCAGTTAGGCACAGTGGGCGAAACAGTGTGTGGAAACTTAGGAAGGAATGTGGAGTCCCTTTACTCATCCTAAAAGGCAGTCAGGCGCAGTGGGCAGAACAGTGAATAGCAACTTAGGAAAGAATGCAGAATCCCTTTATTCATCCTAAAAGGTCTGCAGGGCTACACCAACTACAGCCCTAAAAAGGAAGACAATGTTTGCCTTTTAATCTTAGGTACTTAGGTGATTAGATATTTTAATGGTAGATGTGCACCAAAGACACCTCTTGTCTACTACCCCCCCACCACCCACTACATATTGATGACCAATATACCCTCCCAAATCTTTTTAAAACATCCATGTGTGGTGCATCAATTACATTTTGATGCAACCTATTCCAATATGCAATCATTATCCCATTAAAGTGTGCACCTCTTCTATTTGTCCTAAATGCTCTTCCCCTGAACTGTTGTCTACAATTTTTTGTATTATGTGTCATTTCTTTTATCTTAAACCCCATCTCTGACAGTAGGTACTCATTTTTGCTCAGGTTATCAAAATAAGATTACCTCTTTTCTTATGGTACTACTGGACTACAAGAGTATTTTTGTTTTTCAATGGAAATCAGGGAAGAAAGGAGGAAGGGGTATGAAATCCTTTATGTTGCCAATAATCCAGGACAAAGCATGGGAGTATGCTGAATAAATACACATCTCAGCTGCATAGTAAAGCCCAAGGCCAATGGCTGAGTGTCTTACACATATGGGGCATGCATTAATTGAGCATGCAATGTTCAGGAGGTCGCCAGGATAACCTAAGTCCTACATGGACTTTATAGATCTTTTACAGAGAAGCTGTTATCTAAAACTAAATCCACTGAAACAAGAGAAAGAAACTGGACTTGTACACATAGAAACATAGAAACATAGAAACATAGAAGTTGACGGCAGATAAGGACCGCAAGGCCCATCCAGTCTGCCCATTTCTTTTTCTACCTTATAAATGTGCCTTCGGCCTTTGCTCTGTCAGTGACCTATCTATTCATAGTCATTTGTATTGCTCCCTTATGCCTATCCCATGCCTGTTTGAAGCCCTGCACTGTATTTATAGCCACCACTTCTTGTGGTAAGCTATTCCATGTATCTACCACCTTCTGTGAAAAGAATTTCCTCACATCCCCCTTAATCGGCCTCCCTCTAATCTCATGCTGTGTCCTCTTGTCCTGCAATTTTTCTTATATTTAAACATGTTAGACTCTTTCACCTTGTTTATGCCCATAAGGTGTTTAAATGTCTCGATCATATCACCTCTCTCCTCCTTTGCTCAAGGGTATACATATTGAGTCTCCAATCTGTCCTCATATGTCTTCTGATGCAGTCCCTGCACCATTTTGGCTGTCTCTTCTCTGGACTGCCTCAATTTGGTTAATGTCCTTGTGAAGGTGTGGCTCCAATACTGCACGCAGTACTCCAGATGGGGCCTAACCAATGTCTTGTACAGAGGATTATTACCTCCTCTACGACTTGTGATACCTCTACTAATACACCCTAACACCCCTAGCCTTACCTACTGCTTTAGAGGTCTGCTTGATGATTTAGGTCATCAGTGATGATGATGCCCAAGTCTTTTCTTCCTTTGTGACTGCTAGCAACTCTCCCAGCCTATAAGTGGCTTCAGGGTTTCTTCCTATGTGCATGATTTTCTCTCTCTTGCATTAAATCCCAGTTGCCACTCTTCTGACCATTTTGCTAGTTTATCCAGATCTTCTCATTCTGCCCACCCCATCTGGATCATCTACTCTGTTGCAGATCTTGGTGTCATCTGCAAACAGACAAGCCTTACCTCTAGTCCATCTCAGAGGTCACTAATGAAGATGTTGAATAGGACTGGCCCCAGGACTGATCCCTGAGGTACCCCACTTGTGACTTGCATCTCTTCTGACTGTATACCATTTACCACCACTCTGTTTTCTGCCAGTCAACCAGTTTGCCACCCAGTTGACCAACTTCTGACCCACCCCGAGCCTACCTAGCTTATTTATCAATTCTATGGAACAGTGTCAAAAGCTTTGCTGAAGTCAAGGGCGACATCAACTGCTCCCCTTGGTCCACCACTCTGGTTACCCAGTCAAAGAAATCTATGAGATTAGTTTGACAGGACCTTCCTTTTGTAAACCCATGCTGTCTTGGATCCTGTGCCCCTATGGATTCCAGGTGTTGCACTATCCTTTCCTTAAGGAGTGCCTCCATAATCTTGCCCACTACTGAGGTAAGACTGACTGGTCTGTAGTTCCCCGCCTCCTCCCTGCTACCACTCTTGTGGAGCGGGATCACATAAGCCCTTCTCCAGTCTTCTGGGACCTCTCCTGTGCTCAGAGACTCACTAAACAATTCTGCTAATGGCTCTGCTAGTTCCTCCTTTAGCTCCTTAAGTACCCTGGGATGTATGCCATCAGGTCCCATTGCCTTATCCACCTTGAGCTTAGCAAGCTCTTGTAGGACCCTTTCTTTGTGAAGGGAGTAGTGCTCACCTCCTCCCCTGTGTCCATGATGCTGAGCTGTGGGCCCTGCCCTCACCTTCTTCAGTAAATACTGAGCAAAAGTATCTATTTAGGATAGATGCCTTTACAGGTCCTCCTCCTCACATGCTCCCTTTTCTCCATTAAGCTTAGCAATACCCCCTCTGGACTTTCTCCTTTCACTAATGTATCTATAGAAAGTCTTGTCACCTTCTTTTACTGTTCGTGCTAGTGTTTCCTCAGTTTGGGACTTTGCCTGCCTTACTGCCTTACCTGCTTCCCTTAGGGCAGTTTGGTATGCCTCCCTATCTTCATCCCGCTGTAGATGGTGCGTACACTGAGTAGTAATACGTACACTACTCAGTCTCTAATCCACACTGAACATTTACACAACAACTTACATTCCCTGAAGGGAGACAGAAAATATGCATGGATCCAGATGGGAGAATCTGTACTATAGTACACCCACCATGGGCGAGTAGGGACATTTTACAGACAGTACTACAACACCTGTAACATGACATGCACAATACAATGAAGATGCCCACAGGGATATGAGAGACAGCTATTCTATTTGTATATCATTTCAGGGTTACTGAGGTTCCATTGAGGTTCCTTTTGTGGCAGCAGTGGGTACTGATGTTCCTGCATGGTCACTAGCAGACAGCTGGAATGCCACTAGTCCCTACTACTATGACCCATAATGGTCAATGGGACAGGGACTTTTGTCTCATCACGAGTGAGCACCCTCATTGATGTGTCGAAGCAAAGCACTGTACTGCATAGTGCAAATGCACAGAAACTTATAGTATGTTTAAAATACTGTGTATTTCACGCACCATCTACAGGTGACTCAACTCCTGCCTCCTCCCCTCTCGGAAAAACACAGGTACAGCAGACAAGTGTGGTAATAACAAGGATTCAACTATCATTCAAGCTTTTTGCGTTATATATGACGTTCTGGTATTCAGCAACTGAACATCAAACTGATGTTTGATGTTTTGCTGTTTTTGATACTGGGACTTCATTGTAAATGAGTTATGCTCAATTGAATATTTCCCTTATTCATATGAATAAAAAAGATTTACTACTATTACTACTACTACTAAGTGTTCTTTAAATCAGTGAATGAACATAAGCATCATATTATATTAATAATTATTGTAAAGTCCACTGTTGTTCAGATGTGCAGTCAAAAAGGAGCAGCATAGTAGTGTGCTGTACTTTAATGTACTGTACTGCACTGAACTGATTATTAGTTGTATGGTCATATCATATTTACACACAATCTGTCTCACTTTTTTTGAACAGTTCAGTGATGAGTACTGTACCTGCACTGAATATTAGTTTCAAGGTCATATGGTAATCACACACATTATGTATGTCTTTTCCAGATATTACCAAAAGAAACCTGTGAACTTCTTCCATTCCTGGGGGCAGAAGAAAAGGAAAAGGAAGGTGGCAGGGTAATGGCACCATGGGCTCCACCTGTACCCCAGCAGGAAGCAGAAGGGGGGGGGGGGGGCTTGTGCTTGTAAGCCTGGCTTTGGCATCACAAGTGAAGACTGAAGCCCTCTACTGCCACAACATTTTTTATTATTATAAAAGAAGTATTACAAATGAAATAAATGAAAAATGTCATACATAGAAACAAAGAAAATGTTGACAGAAGAAAAGATCATTGGTCAATCTAGTCTGCCCTGTTATACTCTATCCTACCCCAGGGCCTACTGTCTAGGCAGGGTTTTTGCCCTGGCTTCGCCCACTCCTTGCCTCCTGCCCTACCACTGTCTCCCTGAATACCTATTAATCCTTTTACTCAATCCCAGCTGTTTTTGAAACCATTAATGGTTCTGCTCCCACCACCTCTATAGGTAAACTGTTCCATGACTCAGTCACTCTCTGTGTAAAATAAAACTTTCTCATTTTTCTCCTGAATTTCACCCCATGCCAGCTTCCTACTCATGTGCCCATGCTTTTGATTTGCCATTTCTGTTGAATAGTTCCTTGTAAGCTACCTTGTTAGTTCCTTTCAGGAACGTGAAGGTCTCTATCATTTTGACCTTCTCCTTTCTGATCTCCACTGAGTACATATTCAGAGCCTTAAGATGATTCTCATGAAATCAACCAAGTTGGCCCTAAATCATTTTGGTTATCCTACACTAGGCTGTCTTTGCCTTTCCATAGGTGGAGACTCTAGAGCTAGCCACGGTATACCAGATGTGGCCTCGCCAGTGATCTCTACAGAGGTAGTATTAACTCTTTCTTTCTGCTCTCGAATCCCCTCCCAAACACTCCCACATTCTGGTCACCTTGCTACAGGACTTGCTGCATAGACTATATATATATATTTTTTTTTTAATTAAATATACTTTATTTGAGCTTCGGCCGAGGTAACATAACATACAATCTCAGTGGCCTCCACTGATACAATTCAAGTTGCCTCTCGCTCAGTTATTTTACCTGTTTCACACAATACAAGAAAAGGAAAAAGGAAAACCTAACAAACTACAACTATACAACCTACCTAAAACCACACCCACAATCCCCCCTGCCCCCCGCCAAGTGCAGTGACAAAAGAAAGTTAACACATTACTATGCCCATCAGCCCAGTATAAAGAAAGGAAAAAGTAAAAGAAAAAGGAGAGGATAAAAAATGTTAAGGTTTCCATAACGTCAATGCGGCATCCAGTGGGCCCCATAAGGCTAGATAAGCATCAGTCCTATGTCTCATACAGGCAATATGTTTTTCTAATTGTAATGCCACAAGCATCTCTCTGTACCAGTCCATAACCGAGGGGAATTGGTCATCTTTCCAATGTCATATAATAATTAATTTGACATGTGCTGCCACTAAAGCAATGTGGGCCCTTCGCATTTTTGGAGTTCTTGGGGGGAACAAGTACACTAGACAAATTTCTGGGGCAAACAGTGGTTGCAACCAGAGGAGGGGATCCAGCCCCCTCGTTACGGCCTGCCAAAAGGGTCGAATTTTCGGGCAGGTCCATAGCACATGGAACAGTGTGCCCGCTTTCTTCTGGCACCTTGTGCAAAAAGGTGAGGGTATAAGACCACTCCTATGTAGTTTCACTGGTGTATAATACAGATTATGCATTATATTAAACTGAATCATCTGGAGTCTATCATGTTTTATGATTCTATGGCAGTTTTGCCATATTTTCTTCCAAGTATCCACTTCATGTGTCAGATTTAGTTCTCGCGCCCAATAATAGCATACGCCATTGGGTAAGTGTGGGTCTAATGTTTGCAATTTTTTGTACACCACTGATACTGAATGGGGTTGGTTCGCTGCCTGGATTAGCATCTGTACCTTTGAATCCTCTGCTATTTGGTCCGATGCATGTCCTATAAAGGCATTGCTTGACAAATCTGAATAAACTTAAATTTATGCGAATCAGGTACTTTATAACGAGATTGGAAGTGGGAGAATGAGACTAATTCACCTTGCTGGAAAAAATCTGCTAGTCTACAAGTTTTTAACGGGGCCCAGAGGGAAGACAGAATGGGTTTCCTTCCAATTTTAAGATGGGGGTTACCTGTAATAGGTTGTGTGAGCATCCGGTGCCAATTCAAGGAGAAGTGATGATGCATTTGGTTAATTGCTCTAAGTGACCAACCTATCGGTATATTTCGGAGTAACTTAGAAAAATGGGAGGGTGCGGCATATGTTAGGGCAGATAATGAATATTGATATCTGGCTATCAAATATTTCTCTATCTCCACCCAAAGAGGAACATATCTGTCCTCTCCTGAGGGGGGAGCATTTTGTGACCAGAAGGCCACCTTACTAAGATGTTGAACACAGTAGTAAGTAAAGAGGGAAGGGGTTGCCAGTCCACCCTGTGTTTTAGGAGCCGTGAGCTTGAAATATGCCCTCCGGACTAGCTTTCCTCTCCATATGAATGCATTTAGCAGTTTCTGTACTTTACTAAATCAATTCTTAGGGAGGTAACAGCCTATCATTCCTAAGGGGTACAAAAGACAGGGAAAGATATTCATCTTTACAATACTAACTCTACCCCAAAGGGAGAGAGGTAGGGATTCCCACCTACCCAGATCTGCCCTCAAGGTTTGGAACAGGGTACGTAAATTCTCCATCGCCAGTGAATTTATATCCCTTGTTATTTTCATACCCAGATATTTGAGCGACTTTGGTTCCCAGGATAAGTTGTAAGATATTATCTGAGCCTGTTTGAGCCAACTATTCAGTGGGAAAATTTTGTTTTTTGAGTGATTTAGCTTATAGTACGATACCTTTGAGAAAGTGTCAATTTTGTTTAGTAGACTGGGAATAGTTTGATGTGACTCTTCGATATGCATAAGTATGTCATCCACGTAGGCTGAGAGTGAAAATCTCTGCTCACCAACTTTGATGCCTACAATATCTTGGGAATTTGAGAGCCACCGAATTAAGGGTTCTAAATAAAAGTTAAAAAGAAGTGGGGAAAGCGGGCAACCCTGTCTGGTGCCGCGCTTAAGAGGGAATGGGTTGTAAAGAATACCATTGCTCCAGACCCTAGCCATTGGAAAGGTGTACAACAAACGGATCCACCTGATGTATTCATCAGGGAGACCAAAACGGGATAAGGTTTCAAAAAGGAAGTCCCAGGAGACCCAATCGAAGGCCTTCTCGCCATCTAAGGAAATTAAAGCAGCTGGTTTATCAGAATTACTTGCAATCAAAATGAGATGTAGCAATTTTCGTAAATGGTCTCCTGAGGACCTTCCTACCATGAAACCAACCTGCTCAGTACTAATGACCTCACCCAAAATGGGGGTTAGTCTATTAGCTAATATCTTTGCCAGTATTTTAAGATCTGAATTTAACAAGGAGATAGGACGGTATTCTCAGGGTACATAAGATCTTTTCCAGGTTTTGGAATAAGGGTAATCAATGCTTCTGAGAAACTCTGCTCGGAAAAACCATTATCATACCAGTAATTATAGACCTCCTGTAATATCGGTATTAAAACTTTCTGACACCCCTTATATAGATTGTAAGGCAGTCCATCAGGGCCTGGTGACTTGTCCATGGGCAACTGATTAATAGCCTGGTGTATTTCGTCTTGGGTAATATAACCTCCAAGTGAAATCACCTGTAACGATGCTATTCTAGGGAGATTGACTTCATCTAAATATTGATTGATTGCTGTCCAGGATGGGGATGTGTTAGACTCTTCGGAATAGAGAGCCTGATAGTAAAGTCACAGTCCTTGGGCTATCTCTTTAGGATCCACACACATCTGACTATTGTCGGAGAAGAATGGGCCTGGAATGTGTCTGGCGACTTCCGCTTGTCTCATTCTAAAGGCCAACAACTTCCCGGCTTTCTCACCAGACTCTAGATATTGGATTTTAGTGCAATGCAGGGCTAACTCAGCTCTCTGCGCCTGGAAATCTGCATATTTTGTTTATAGTCTACTTAATTTAATTCTTTGGTCCTCCCCTAGTTGTGCATATGGTATTTTTTCCAATTCCCGAATAGAATATAACATTTCGGAAATTTGAGCTCGGTATTGAGATGTCCTAATAGTAGCTAACCTGATACATTCACCACGAAGTGCACACTTAAGGGAGGCCCAAATCATGTCAGTCTTAGTAATTGTTCCTTTGTTAGCTTCCTGAAAAGAGATAATAAAGTCGATTATAAGCTTGAGGGAATCCAGTCTCTGTAAGAGCTGGGTATTGAGTCTCCATAGGGAGTCTCTCTAACTCCAGGTCCTAACAAAAGGGTAATCACTACTGGAGAGTGATCCGAGATCACCCAAGCATGAATTTCCACAGCAAGAACCCCTGGCAAAGCAAAATCACTGATAAGGAAATAATCTATTCAGGAGTAAGTACGATGGGGGAGAGAGAAAAATGTGTATTGCCGATCATCGGGGTTTAAAATTCTCCAAACATCAAGTAGACCAACCGAGTCCATTAGTTCTATAAGGGCTTTCTGGGTTTGAGTTAGACCTCCCCGTTTATGATCCGACTTATCCATACCTGGCTGTAAAGTAATATTCCAGTCCCCCCCCCAATAGTGTGAATTTTATGAGTTCACTGATTATCAAATTTAAATGGTGCATAAAGAAAGAAGGGGATTCCCTATTGGGGCCATATATGGCTCAAATAAGTACTGCGTACGTAGCAAGGAGACCATGGATTAAAATATAATGCCCTTCCTGGTCCCAGATTTCCTTTACCAGTCTGAAAGGTATGGTTTTTGCTATTAGGATGACTACCCCCCCCCCCGGATGTGGAAGCTCCAGCTCCAAAAGCCTGTCCAACCCAACATCTTCTCCATAAATTCACGTCTTCCCTCTTTGTGTACGTTTCCTGTAAACACGCTAGAGCAACCTTTAAATGGGATAAGTGTTTGAGAATAATCTGCCTCTTACACCTATCATGGCCCCCTTAATGTTCCATGTTACACCAATATATGGACCCCCATGATTTATCCCGCACTTGAAAGCGAGTAAACCAGCCTATGAGAAACCTGTTCACATTCCCTTCTATGCATATATTATACTGTGTATTCATTAACTTTGCACTTGGCGGCCCACCCCCCCAGTATTTAAAGCAAACAGTCGAATCAGACCCATAACCCCAGTCTAATATCAAAAAAACCCACAATACCCCAGTTCTGTGCAACTGTAACCCCACATACATGCTGTCAGATGATGTTATTTCGCAAACCTGAATGAGGTTGTTGCCCATTCGCAGCCCCCTTCCCCCCCACCTTACAACGTGTCTACCAACTATCGAATGGTATCTAAACAGGTATTAAACACAGAATCGTTGACAATCCTTAATATAGATACACATATTATAGTGATCTAACTTAAAACTTCATTAGCATCCCCTGATATATTCTATATAAGTGACAGCAGAATATTATGAACTAAAGGACTAATTAAAGATCTGCCCAGCTGAGCAGTAAGTTGCCTATCCGGCAAAGTGTCACAGTCGTGAAGAGGGCTACATCCATTATGGTCCAGTTATAATCACCCCACATCTCTGAAAATTACAGTTCGGATTTAACCACAAGGCTCCCCGTTTCTATCGCTAGTGGGTTTTAGGCACCTTGCATTGCGCTATCTGTCTAACCACTAGCACTATTTATTGTTGGGGTGGGGGGAGGGGGAGGGAAGGGGAAGAAAAGGAAAAGGGGAACAGGGAAAAATTAACACAATGTCCACGTCTCTGAATTGTAGGACTCTTGAAAGCCCTCATATACTCCCCAGGTCTCTAACATGTCGGGTTCCATATTATTTAGGGCACTTTCCGTGCACATCTCGAGGGGGTGCACACTCTTCATCTTCTCCCACGGGAACACAGGTGGCACTTTGAATGCTTCTACTGAGGGGTACATAGTGGCCCGCATCATTTCCCACAGTGAGCTTCTTCCTCAGCTCACTGTTCAGTTAAATATCTGAGGATCTGTCCAGGTACAAGTACAAAAGAATGACGGGAGAGGGAATGGATGCATAGTATCAGGCACACCTCTTTAATGAACGAGCCCAGCGATAAGCATATATTGCTTTATCAGTTTGCTATCATTATCTAGGAAGTATGGGGTTGCTTTCAGCTCTCGTGTTTCAATGCGGGGTGCCGGATCAATCCTCTATATCAACATTTGGTCACATAGGAAAACCACCCAGCTTCATTTAAAAAGATCTGGCAGTAGTGCTTTGAGCTGTACCTTGGCTTGGTCGGGGTTTTCAAATGAATGCCACTGCTCATTGTGCTTAATCTGCAGAGTTGCTGGATACTTTACATGAAATGGCTTTCCCGCCACTATTAGTTTCGTTACCATAGGGTGCAACTCCTGTCACTTAATTCTCACTGAATGCGGGAGATCTTGCATAATCCTGAGTGGCTTGCCTTCCCATCGAATCTCCTTAAGCTCTTTTACTTTCCCTAGGATGTGTTGTTTGTCTAGAAAGTTAAGGACTTTGAATATCAGGGGGCTGGGTGGTGAGCCAGCAGCTGGTAGGGATCGTAAGGCACGGTGCATCTGCTCCACTATATACGTAGGGCCATTCAGAGAAGGCCCTACTATCTTTTCACATAGTTTTTGGATAAACTGGATCGGTGCATTGCCTTCTTCGCCCTCCGGAATGCCAGTGATAACCAAATTGTTTCTCCGGCTATGTCCTTCTAAGTCCTCTAACTTCTCTTCCAGTCGCTTCAGCTTCTTTTTTGTTGCAACTATTTCCTGCTCTGTTTTCCCTTGTTTGCCTTCCAGGGAGGTGACCCGAACCTCAGAATCCCCCACTCAAGTTGTTAGAGCAGTAACTGAAGATTTGATTTGCTGTAGATCGGCTGACATTGCCACGATAACCTCTTGTATCGGCTGCACAACTCCAGAAATTTATCTTCTGATAAGGCTGACTGCCCCGAAGGGGGTTTTACTGGGTTTGCGGCTTGCTGTTTCGCCCGCTTAGCGGCCTTGTCTTTTTCAGGGCTTGGGGGCGGCGAGTGCCGTGTCGGAGCTTTCCTCATATAAACTTCCATTTTAAACTGCTTTATTCATCTATCTAGGCAAATTTAAGTGTTCACTTTCACTTTTGGAAGTAGCTGGTAGTCATGATCAGTTAAATTAGTATATTTTGGCAAAATAAAGGTGGATAGAGAGCGGAGCTGCTGCAGAGTGCTGCCTACCTTCAGATCGCCATCACGTGACCAAGACTATATTTCTTTACAGAAGGTAGTCACTTTTGAGAATTCTCAGGTCCCTTGCCTCAGATGTAGTGTCCAACTTAACCCATCCTATCCAATTGTCCATCCTGGGGTTCTTGTTCCCTATGTGCATCACCTTGCACTTCTTGAAATGGAATTTCAATTTCTAAACGTTTGACCATTACTCTAAGTTTGTAGGTCCCTTTGCAACTCCCTTACCACTTCCTCACTATTTACCCTGAAAGAGCTAAGTGTCATCTGTAAAGAGATACATCTTGCCCTGCATGTCTTCTCCAATGTCACTGATGAACATATGGAAAAGGACCGGACCCAGTACTGAACTCTGTGGCACTCCACTAGTGACCTCCCTCTCCCCTGACATAACACAGTTTAACACTACCCTCTACTGCCCCACCAGCTAGCTACCCACCCATCTAACTAGGTTCTTCACTGCACTCAGATCCTGTTATATTTTCAGTAACCTTCTGTGTGGCATGCTGTCATACAAGCTGCTGTCTGAGTTATTAACTTTCCAAAGTAACAGAAATCAGAGGAAGAGAGAGGGCGATCAGAGCAGACAAAGTTCTTAACCAAAACCTAATAAAAAACAGTTCCAATGCCACAGTTCAGTCTCATGCACAGTGGAAATCAAAAATGCTAATGAATGGTAAGGGGCATCTAAAGGTAAAGACTTAAATAGACATTAACTATCAACATCAGACTGGCACTGGATATGAGAACCATCACCGGCTACCTAGATGTTTAAGGTTTTTCTGTGATGTGGGGACTGACAGACTCCAACTAGGCACTGTCCTTGATTGTTTTGTAACTTCTGTTGCTTAGATGTTATTTATGAAATGTGATTGTAGGAAGTAACTGGTATAAACAAGCATTTGTCAATGCCGAACATTCTCCTGCAGGTATTTGCAGTGGTGTTTGGCATGTATGGTGCTTTACCCTAATGCCCTGTGCGATTGCTGGTATTTGCACAATAAATTTTCAGCATGACCTTTTTGTTACCCCCATTGTGCGCTACATAGGCGGAAACACGTTTTGGGCAGGATGTGAAAAATGACAGCTGTACTGCTCATAAGGAAGTGTGGTAAAATGGCAATGTTGAAAATCTGGAGTGGAAATATTGAAAATTCGCAAACCTATGAGCGTGTGTGGGAACTGTGCAATGCACGCTCATAAAACAGTCATTGACAGGAATTTTTTCACCAAATTGTCAACATTGGCATTTTAAAACCTCTGCTAATGAACAGTGTCACTGTGATTGTCTTACTGTGTGCCATACATTGATTTTGCACACCGACTATGCCATTGTGCACTACATGGGTGGAAACATGTCTTGGGCAGGATGTGAAAAATGACAGCTGTACTGCTCTTAAGGAGGTGTGGTAAAATGGCAATGTTGAAAATCTGGAGTGAAAATATTGAAAATTCGCAAACTTACTAGCGTGCATAGGAACTGCGCAATGAACACTCGTAAAACAGTAATTTTTAGGAATTTTGTCACCAAATTTTCAACACAGCCATTTTAAGACCTCTGCTCATGAACAGTGTCACTGTGATTTTCTTAATGTGTCCCATACATTGAGTTCGCACACCGACTGCGCCATTGTGCGCTACATGGGCGGAAACACGTTTTGGGCAGGATGTGAAAATGACAGCTGTACTGCTCATGAGGAGGTGTGGTAAAATGGTAATGTTGAAAATCTGGAGTGCAAATATTGAAAATTGCAAACGTATTAGCTCAGTGAACTGCACAATGCATGCTCGCCAAACAGTCATTTTAGGAATTTTGTCACCAAATTTTCAACATAGCCATTTTAAGACTTCTGCTCATGAACAGTATCACTGTGATTTTCTTAATGTGTCCCATACATTGATTTCACACCGACTGCGCCATTGTGCACTACATGGCGGAAACATGTTTTGGGTGAGATGTGAAAATGACAGCTGTACTACTCATAAGAAGGTGTGGTAAAATAGCAATGTTGAAAATCTGAGTGGAAATATTGAAAATTACAAACCTAATGAAGCGCATGAGAACTGTGCAACGATGTTCGTCAAACAGTCATTTTAGGAATTTTTCACCAAATTTTCAACATAGCCATTTTAAGACCTCTGCTAATGAACAGTGTCACCGTGATTTTTTTACTGCATCCCATACTTTGATTTCACACACCAACTGTGCCATTGTGCACTACATGGGCGGAAACACGTTTTGGGCAGGATGTGGAAAATGACAGCTCTACTGCTCATAAGGAGGTGTGGTAAAATGGCAATGTTGAAAATCTGGAGTGAAAATATTGAAAATTCATGAACTTACAAGCCTGCATAGGAACTCGCACAACGACGTGAAATAGTCGATTTTGATTTTATCAGTCTTCACAGTGATCTTCTTTGATGTCACTGTCATGGCGCTATTCAGCTTGAAGGGTGATTTCAAGCAGTGACTGTGAGAATCACCTTCGGCCTGAATAATGCCATGACAGTGACATCATTCATGAGAAGGGGTCCCAAACCCCATGTTGAAAATTTGGTGCAAAAAATTCAAAAATGCCTGAGATATGCACAAGGTTGAAACTCCTATCTAGCCTATTATACAGCTTACCAGCATTTCCTCAGTTCACGGGTCGGCTTTGAAGAGTGCAGACGTGTTCCCGGTCCACGAAGATCGCCGAGCTCCGGTTGGTAGTATGGGGTGAGGGGGTGGGGAGGCTGGGTGCGCAGTGGATGGGTGTGGGTTGTGGGAGGGGTGTTGGGAGACTACGTGGGACCGTTTTTTCTTTACAGGTTGAAAAAAAAAAAGGACTACGTGGGACATTTGCCACGCTGGGGTGGGCTCCCAGCGTGGCAGAAGGATGGCTTGGGGCCGTGGAGCTGACGGGGATTGGGCACCCTCTATCGGCAAACAACGCTTGTGCACCAAAGCTTGAGGGGGCAGCGTGATGCGGGGGAGCACGGACGGAAGGGGCGGGTGACGCGGTGTCGGTATGACCGTGGTAGTTTTTTGAAGCAGAAGACCACCGCTGTCATACAGAGCTCCCACACTATTGGTGCAGGATCGCCACTCCTGCTCAACGGAGCAGTGGATTGAAGGGAGAGGCACACTCAAAGTAAAGCATTCTGTAACGCCCCTTTTGCGCATGCGCATACAGTTTAACGCAAAAGAGCTACTATTTTTACAGTATGCTGTACATGTCAGTTGTTCTCTCTAGCTTCTGTCTCTAGTGTTCTGGAAGATCATTTTTTTTTCTTTTGAGTAGTGCTTGATCAGGCTGTAGGTAGATATCCAGCCTTGCTTTTTTTTCTTTTTATCAGCATTTAGTGTTCTGCCTCCCACTGACATTTCAGAGCCCCAGTTCTGTATGTTAGTTCTAACTCCCAGAGCCCCACCGCTATTAGAATACCTGTACAGATGATATGCAGCTCAATAATTATCACGTCCACAATGCAGTCTGAGTGCTGTTATGTCATGAGGTCACTGCTGGCAGAATGAATGGAATTTAGTAACACAACTGTTAATTAAATAGGGGATTAGTCAACAGTTAATTGACGTATTTTGACCAATGGTTCCAAAATTCCAAGATTCTGAAACCCATTTTCTAAAAACCTATACACAAGCCACAGCCCAAAATAAATTGGATTTACTGTCTGCAACCTTACAGCAATCCTGTCTCTGATATCAACAAAACCAAATCAAGTGTGGATGTAGCACTAGTCTATAGTAAATGGGGAAAAAGTATACATGCACTGGATATGGGAACCATGGCTAGCATGATGTTTAAGATGAATAAATAGAATTAATTAATTCATTGTATGGGTGGTAAGTCAATGTGTCAGATTGCTAAGCAAAAGAAAGAAAGAAGTGGCCACTGTGGTTCTCTAAGTCAGTAGCCGAGAAAGTGCGAGAAAAAAGTAAGGCATTCAGGCAATACAAAGAGGCACAGAAAGAAGAAGGCAGACTGAAATATCTGGAGAAGCAGAGAGAAGCTGGGAAAGCTGTCATGGGGGCTAAGGCAAGAATGGAGGCAGGAATAGCCCAGGTTAATAAGAAGGGGGACAAGACCTTCTTCCATTATATTAATGAGAGGAAGAAGACCAGAAATGGTATTGTTAGGCTAAAGAAGGGATAGGGTGGTGGGTGGGTGGAGGATGACCTTGAAAGAGCTGAGGTACTGAACAAATATTTTTGCTCAGTATTTACCAAGGAAGAGGCAGGGAAGGGGCTATGATTCACGAGGAAATATGTACAGGGGGAAGAGGTGGACTCCAGCCCATTTATGGTGGATAGAGTCTTAGAGGAACTAGGAAAAGTAAAGACAGATGAGGTAATGGGGCCAGACGAGAGTCACCCTAGAGTGTTGAAGGAACTCGGGGAAGTCCTAGCAGGTCCGCTGACAACTCTCTTCAGCCAATCACTAGAGATGGGGAAGGTACCCGGGGACTGGAGAAGGGCAGAAGTGGTCCCCCTGCACAAGACTGGAAAAAGAGAGAAGGCAGGCAATTACAGACCTGTAAGCCTGTCCTCAGTGGTGGGGAAGCTGATGGAGTCCCTGCTTAAGAAGAGGGTAGTGAAGTTCCTGGAGTCAAGTGATGCAAAAGACACAAGGAAGCATGGATTGACTGAGGGTAGGTCCTGTCAGACTAATCTTATCAATTTCTTTGACTGGGTGACCAGGGTGGTGTATCAGGGAGGTGCGGTGGATATGGCCTATCTGAATTTCAGTAAGGCCTTTGACACTGTTCCTCATAGAAGGTTGCTTAACAAATTGGGGAATCTGGGTGTGGGCTCTAAAGTGGTAAGATGGGTTGGTAACTGGCAAAAAGGCAGGACCCAGAGGGTGGTAGTAAATGGCATAAAATCAGAAGAGGGAGAGGTGACCAGTGGGTTCCACAGGGATCGGTGCTGGGTCCAGTTCTATTCAATGTCTTCATAAGTGATATTACAGAGGGGCTGGATGGGAAAGTATGCCTGTTCACAGATGACACCAAGATCTGTAACACAGTCGACATGCAGGAGGGGCTAGATAAAATGAGAAACAACCTAAGACTACCTGAGGAATGGTCAAGGGTTTGACAGTTGGGTTTCAATGCTAAGAAGTGCAAGATAATGCACCTGGGACACAGAAACCCATGAGAAGAATACAGGATGGGGGTGCAGGTTCTAGCCACCACAAGACGGGAAAGGGACCTGGAGATTATCATATTCAATGACCTGAAGTCAGCCAAACAATGTGAAAAAGCAGTGAGGAAGGCAAACAGAATGCTGGGGTGCATAGGAATGGGCATAACTAGTAGGAGGAGTGAAATGGTGATGCAACTGTATAGATCACTGGAGAGGCCTCCTCTGGAATACTGAGTCCAGTTCTGGAGACCGCATCTAAGGAAGGACATAGACAGAATGGAAGCAGTCCAGAGAAGAACAACAAAAATGATACATGGACTGCACCACAAGCCTTATGAGGAAAGACTCAAGGGACATTTATACTATTAATCTATTTATTAATCAAGCAGATCAGGGCTGCAGGGGTTCACTAGACCACCAGAGACCTGATTATCTTAATATAATGGGGATTAGGGCTGAGAGGGGGAACTACAGCACATAGACACATGTTTCTAAACCCTGCCAGAGCAAATTACTAAGTACCCTTAGTCCAGCCCAGGCTGGTCTAATGGTAGTTAGAAAGTCACCCTCTGGGAGAGTTTGAGATTCCTGATTTAGGGATCTGGCAGCCTCCATCTGAGGCAAGCCCCCTAGTGTCATGCCACAGCTCATTACATGCCACAACAATGACACAAGCCCCCTTTGTTGCACACAGCCTGCAGTTGTTGCAGGCTGCATTTGAGAATCTCTCCTGATGCATCATTTGGCACAAGGTACACTTTGTGCCATTCCTTGTGGCACGAGCCCCTTGAACCATTATGGGAGCTTTGAGAATTGGGCCCATTATTTTCCAGTCCAATATTAAATGTTCTGACCAATGTAAAAAAGCTGTCAAACTCTTGGCTTTAAGATTAATGCATCAAGAAATGTACAGATTTATTTCAGGGGTCCAGGATTAAACTGATCAGTTAGTTACTTCACCAAGAGAAATTGTGGATCAATTTTGTCATTTCTACCAGCAACTTTATAGCCTAGATGATTTGTCCACTGAAGAGGAGACAGCCCAGTATCTAGCTACCATATCCCTGCTTCACTTAGACGACTCCCAACAATGAACCCAAGGTAATATTAGGATATCTTTTGATGAGTTTAATAGTGACCTAACTAGCCACCACCAATATTACATCGCTTTAATATTAGCTTGTGCTAAAATAATAATTTTATGACACTGGCTGGATGTAGAGAAGCATAGCTTCAAGGAATGGTATCATAAAATTCTATTTGCACTTAATGCCAAAATATTATTGCTAGTATGACTAACCAGTATCCGGCCTATTAAAACATCTGGGAGAAGCTACATGTTCTATTACTTCTACCTCATTAAGGTAGTTGGCCTTTGGGCTGGTGCTTAATAACATTTTCATTTTTAGCATACATAAATGAGCATCCTGACAAGGCACATAGGGCTCCACTCAAAAAGTATTAACTTGTCTCTTGCTCCTTAACTGTACATTCTATCTAGGGATGGTGGAAATGTCCTTTTTTGTACTGTCTTGGTTGTTGTTACTTGTTATTGTATTTTGTATTATACAGTATGTAAATATTTTAATAAAGTTTCTTAAATTTTAAAATGTCTTTACCTTTCTTTAGTTTAACAGTTTATAACTTTTAAACATGTAAAAACTACTAAAATAATAGGAACTACTTTAACGAATGGATGCACTTTAGTAACAATTCATCAGGTTTTCAGAGTTATTAAAAACTATTTTTTTTTTATCAACATTGTTCGATTTTATAAGTGCAATAAGCTACTCCTGGCATGGCATCATTCTGCATTAAATGTAAAACACAAAGAAATAAGAGACTGCTCAATCACTGTGTATTAGTTTTTGATTCTTCAGTTGACTGGTATGGCCATAAAAAATCAACAGTTCACCAAACCTGACTTAATCTTAATAAGTGATCCTAAAGGTTAAGGGCATCATGTCACACCATAACCATAAGAGATGCTTTACCTATACATATAAACATATCACAAATTATATTAAAGACTTTAGTTTAAAGGAAAATGGAAGTTGGCTATAAAATCAAGATGTTTTACTTTGTTAAAATTATGAGAAACCCCTGTGTGGGAAAAGGACTATGTCAAGTAAAACCAGAACGACAGAACATTGAAACTGTTAGCATTTAAGCAATAAGGCACAATGGAGTGTTAGTGATACTATGTTTCCCCCATGGTCAGGGGCATAGCAAAGCATGAGGCAAAGTCGAGTGCCTTCAACCCCCTGAACATGGAAGAAACCTAGTACCATCAACATCCCCGGAGTGCCGTATTGCTTATAGAAAATGGGCCCTTAGGCAACTTTTGAAAAATGAACACTCTAAAAGTTTTCAAAGTCACAAAAAATATAATTAAATGTTGCTTAACTATGTAAACTAGTCCCTCCACGGATGTTTTTCACCTGTCAGGCATCTGTCTTGTTTCACATTGAATACACTGTGTGATTGTTTACCATAGAACAGAAAAATTCAAAGCTGTGTATTCCAGTAGTAGAATGCCCCCCCCCCCACACACACAGAATGGTAACATGGAATACATGAATTCAAAATACTTGCAGTTCCACTGAAATGGACAGACAGACACATATACAAACACACAGTCCTCAGGTATAGCCAGAACCTCAATTTTATCTGTTGCCAAGTAAGGAGGCAGGAGTTCTCTGGCAAACTGGTAGGTATATGAGGGGGCTTTTTCATGGTCACCAAAGAAACTCCAGCAATGGAAACTCTGAACAGTACTCGATTTTTTTAAAATTGTGTATGTGTGTAAGGAGGGGATCTTGAGTGAAAATAACATTACATTATTTACTTACTTTATTTAATTTAATAGGCTTTTATTTTTAGGGCCTAGTTGAAGGTTTTTATATATGAGTAATGGTTGCAGCTACGTTTGTGATTGGAAATCAGGAAGTAAATGGCTTATGAATTCTGTAAGTGACTTGTGAGTTGCACCGGTTGGCAGGAATTTGTTTTTTGCCATTTGCAATGCTCTCTGAAGGCAATGGCTAGAACCAAGTCTCAGCCAATCAGGACATGGCAATTTCCTTGCCCATTTTATATGAGGATCTCTTATGAATATGTATGTATGTCTGGAATCTTTAGAATTAAACTATCTGGACTGACTAAAAATGATGTCTTGTTTTACAATGTGATAAACAAATTTTTAGTGCAAACCTGTCATCATTGGTGTTGTATAACTGTATGTTACTCTTGGAGTGTGTGGGGTCCAGTTTATAATAAACATATTTATTAATCACTGTCTAACATAGCTAAGTACTGAGACCATGATTTCTCCCTTTCTACTGCAGTGTAAACAAGCATTTGTCAATGCTGAATGTTGTCGCGCTGGCATTTGCTCTGGTAGTGCAGTGTGGGAAAACATTTTGGGCAGGATGTGAAAAATGACAGCTGTACAGTTCATAAGGAGGTGTAAAAAAATGCCAGTGTTGAAAATGTGGCATGTAAATATAGCAAATTTGTGAATTTACAAGGGTGCGTGGAAAATGTGCAACGCATGCTTGGAACACAATCATTTTATGGACGTTCGGCACCAAATTTTCAACATAGGCATTTTAGCACCTCTGTTCATGTACAGTGTCTCTGTTATTTCCTCAGACTGTCCCAAAAAGTGATTTTGCACAGTGATCGTGCTATTCTGCGCCGGAAGTGCAAAAACACATTTTGGGCAGAATATGTGAAATGACAGCAGTACTGTTCATCAAGAGGTGTGGAAAATGAAAATGGTGAAAACCCAGAGTGGAAATATTACAAATGCATGCCAATACAAGCATGCATGCAATCTGCCAATGCACGCTCGTAACACAATCATTTTATGAAGTATCGTCACCAAATTTTCAGCATAGGCATTTTAGGACCTCTGCTCGTGAAGTGTGCCACTGTCATTTTCATAATCTGGCCTGAACATTGCTTTCCCACAGCGATCACGCTATTGTGCACCGGAAGTGCACTGTTCACAAGGAGGTGTACAAAAATGACAATGTTGAAAATCTGGCATGAAAATATTGCGAATTCATGAAGTTATGAGCCTGCGTAGCAACTGTGCAACGCACACTTGTAAAACAGTCATTTTTTGGATTTTTTCCACAAATTTGCAACATAGGCTTTTGAGAGGCCACCTCATGAACACTGGCACTGTCATTTCGTTAATCGGTCCTGAAAGGTGATTCTGCGCAGTGAGTGCGAAATCACCTTTCGAGGCTGATTAACGCCATGACAGTGATAGAATTCATGAGGAGGGGTCCCAAAAACCCCATGTTGAAAATTTGGTGCCAAAATTCCAAAAAATGCCCGAGATATGCAGCAAAGTTGAAAAAACCCTATTCATTCCATTATACAGCTTACGGGTATTTCCTCAGTTCGCGGTCAGCTTTGAAGAGTGCAGAGCGTATTCGGTCCACTGAAGATCGTTGCACGGACTCCGAGTAAGTATAGGGGTGAGGGGTGTGGGAAGGCAGAGTGCACAGTGGTGGGTGCAGGTTGTGGGAGGGGCCTGGGAGAGCTCCAAGGGACTGTTTGCTTCTTTACAGGGAAAAAAATAAAAGACAGTAGGGCACCATTTCTGATTTTAATAGGTGCTTTGGCATGCTGGCTTAGGCTTCCAGCATGCCACCTGTGGAGTGGTGGGTGGGTGCTTTAGCTGATGGGGATTGGGCACCCCCATCAGCAAACAAGGAAAGGGGAGCTGCAGGAGCCGAGGGGATTGGGCACCCCTCAGCTATCAAAACAGAAGTGGGACCACATTATGCTGATGGGAGTGGGCTCCCCATCATCAACATTCAGGGAGGGAGGGAGGATACATGCCGATGGGGATTGAGCACCTGCCTGCAAAGAGAAACTGTTGGGGGCGCATGATGCCGAGGGGATTGGGCACACCACAGCATTCAAAAAAGGGGGGTGTTACATGATGCCGACGGGGCACACAAAGGAAGGGGTTATGACAGGCAACAGCGGCAGTCACTGCTGCCATGTTGCCTGCATGTAGGGATAGGCATGCTGTGGTCACGCTGCATGAGAGCATCGCTCTCATTGCAGTGGACCTTTTGATAGATCTCCTTGCTTCATTAGCCAGGCTGGGAGTCGGCCCCTGCTGCTGGCTGACTGGAGAATGCAGGACGCACCTACTGGTACGTGCCCTAAATTCTCCCAACAGCAACCGCGCCGCCAAGTCTCCACTTCCGCAAGATGTTGGCTGCGCAAGCGCGCCAACATAAAAATGTCACAGAGACATTAAATGAATGACTAAAACATAAAGGAAGAAAAGCTGAAGGGGAAATTCTGCCAGTGACCCCTTTTCACTTTCCATTGGGAAAAAATGTAATCAAATAATAGAACAGACAAATTGGGCTCCACTATCTAATAATTCACCCACATGCCATTAGGTGTTCAAGGTGAGGTTTAAAGTGCTTACCACCAGAAAAAAAGCATAGGTCTGTTATAAAACTGTAGAGTTGACTCCAATGGTTCCTAAACCTATTAAAGTTATATTTAATGATTTCCTATTTAAAAATAAAAACTGCTTATGTGCTTCCAGCACTAATGTTCAAACTGAGCAGCCATTTCCGGGCAGATAATGACCAGTAATGGCACATTCTTACTCATTTAACTAACCCATAAGGTTTAGGTTGTTGATTTTACCATTTTAAATGATTCAAGATAGCTTTACAATATTTTTTTTATCATACCTCTTCTCATTTATTACTGTAATGGGACTCAGAGTAGCATCTGTAGAACAGACACATTCCCTGCACTACAGCTGATATACAGGCAGAGGAACAATAAAAATTCCCATCAGCTTGCTTAGGAGTCAGACAAATGGTACAGCTGCGTCATATTGCCAGAGATCTGAAGACCAGACACAGGCTCACAAATCATGGCCAAAAGAAGAAAAAGCCAAACACTTAGGATGTGCTCACTCTCTGGGAAGACTTGGATGCAGGTCACGCAATTTATAGAGCTCTCTCCTGCATCCCACCTTACCATGAAAAGAAGGGAACTTGAGAAATGACACAAACTGGTGTTTCCAAGAGCTCGAGAACTATATTATTAGAGATGAAATTCTAACCACCCAGTTACTTACAATAATTTCTGCCACTTTGATTTTCAGGCCAACTTCAGCATTGTCACCTTGATTCTTCTGTATCAGACAAGTAACACTCAATCCTTTTAGACAGCATATCTGAATATTTATGAATATTAGTGCTGCCAAATGATTTGGAAACTTTTGGTTCTGTATTCAGCTTCGAAGGCTAGAAAGCTATAGTTTCTTCAAATGAAAAGCCAGCCTCTGAAGCCATACTGCATCCTTTCAATTCTGAATTTTCCAGCCTGAATTTATATGTCATCATAGCAATGCATTGATATATACTGCAGGCATGCTATCAGAAAAATACAATTAGAGTCAACACATTCTATATAAATTTGAAAGGTGTATATTTATTTAATATTGTGGTTAACCAAAAACATCTTATTAACAATCACTATATAAACAAAAGCAACTTCCCAGGGCTTATCCAAGCCATTTAGACCAACATTGCTAAAAGTGGACAAATTAGTTTTTTTTTTATGTATAACACCTTGCGTTCCTACTGTCTGCAATAACATACTGTAGTTGTAATTTTAACATTGAAACTTGTCTCTCATTAAAGTAAAACCTTGTACAGTACAATCAACATTAAACTTAATTGTAGTGTTACTAACTCATTGTTGAATGTTTGTTTTTTTATTATAAGTCTTGAAACATTAGGTTTGGATATAAATGGAAAGGATAAATGTTGACATCTTTAAAGAGTAGGGGCCAGATGTTACCCATTTGGCTGGGTTGCAATATTCAAAAGAGCAGAAAGTGCCAGTGGAAAAAAATTATGTATGCATGGTGCAAAGTAAGGGGTGGGGAACAGGAATACAGGCACAGCAGTATATTCAGCACCATAGCAATGTGCAATGTATGCTAATGCAACATACAGCGTGGCACAAGATAATGCTAAGAAAAAGGTAGTCTAAACAAGGAAGGGGGGCGTGGACACAGTGCCAGCAGGTTAGATGGCTATATGCAACTACAGCATCATGGTGCACCTGATGGCTACAGTCATTGAGGAGGAAGAGAGGGAAGAAGGCCCCCCTTGGCCAATCTGTAGGCCAAGGAGCAGCTATGTGTCAAACAGAATATACCAGCCCCAAGTCTCCTTTGGGATACTCATAGATAACCACCTTGTGGGCTGGTATCATCTCTGTAGGGCCCTGCTGAGGTAGCTATGTGAGCTCCCGCATAAGAAGCTGCAGTGTACCATCCAGCACAGCCATGCCATGTCAGAAGAGGAAAAGGTGACAGCTGCAATGTGTTTTTTTGCCACCGGGTCGTTCTAGACATCGGTTGGTGATACCATCGGCATGTCACATTCTGCCATCTCATGGCTCCTGGCCTAAATCATAGATGCCCTGCTACCACATGCTGGTGAATTCATTGTATTCCCCAACACAGCAGTGAAGTGCAGAGAAACAGTACAGTAATTCTCTCGGGTTGCGCACTAACCAGCAGTAATCTATGCCATTGACGGCACTCATGTTGCCATCTGGGCTCCCCCTGGTGAAGTGGCAGACACCTTCCTGAACAGGAAAAGGTACCACTCTATCAACTGCCAGGTGGGGTGTGATGCAGCTGGGCACATCATCAATGTCCTAGCATGTTACTCCAGCAGTGCCCATGATGCAGTCATTGGCACCAATCACAACTGAGCAAGCATTTTAGGTTGGCCAAATACCCAGTGGACATCTTATCAGTGAGTAAGTGCAGCAGCACCCCCTCTACAATCTTCCCATAGGGGTTACAGTGCTACAATACAGAAACCACATGAGACATAGAAGAAGGGAGGGTGGGGAGGTGAGAGTGTACAGGTACACAGGATAACCAACACAGTAGGGGCTGCCAAGTGGACAGGGTGAGCTACACAGTAAACATGTGCTACATATGTTCATGATTTCTACAGGGGACAGTGCATGACCCTTACAAACCTGGCTCCTTACACTGGTCCTTCAGCAAGCAAATGTGGCAGAGGACACATACAATGAGGCACACCGTGCAACATGTAACATCACTGAGTGTGTCTTTGGCATGCTCAAAATGTGCTTCAGATGCCTGGACCTTTCAGGTGGTGCCCTACAATATACCCCCTCAGAAGGCATGTTGCATATTCCTAGCCTGTTGTATGTTACACAACATGGGGCTCAGCTATGGACTATGCATGCCAGAACCAGAGGAACATGCTGACAGTGACATGGAGCAAGAGGTACATGGGATATTGGAGCAGCTTAATAGACGTGACTCATGCATGGCCAGGAGATCCCAGGAACATCAGGCCAACATCATCAGAACACTGACAGGGATGGGCAGCTGATTGAAAACAACAAGGACACCATTCATGCTTTCAATAATGTATTGTCATAATATGAACAAACAATGTGAACTGAATATACACAATTAACAAAAGTAACACAGGATGATACAGTGGTGATACAGAGATAGGGATGAGGGCTGTGAACAGGGAGCATGGGAATGGTGCATGTGTGGAAGGGGAATGTCATGTGCAGCCCCTAACATCAAAGCTTCCTCCTGCGACAAGCACTTACAGATGACCAGCCACAAGGTCATGTAGGAGGAGTCATGTGGACTGAGGAGGTCTAGGGTGATGTCTGTGGGGATGATGACACCCTGGGATGGCCATGTCCATGCCTGAGGCTGGATGATGCCAAGTTCAGGTGTCACCCAGTGGTTCAGGGAATGCACATGGATGAAGCTGTGCAGCTCTGTGGACTGACCCTGACCTGCCACTATGTGGGGTTGATGTACGCCAGGGGACAGTACCCGCACAACAATGGTGTGCACTGGTGTTGTTGTGTTTCTGCCTGGCCAGACCAAGCTCCGTCACCATGCAGTGAGATCCCACACTAACCCAGTCAGTTCCCTAAATTCATGGTGGAGGGCATCTAGGAACCATGCCTCATGCTCCTCTGCATGCTGTGCAGCACCCTTCAGGTCAACATGCAGGGTCTCTCAGAGATGGGCCAATTCCTGCCACATTTCCCTCCTGAATATGTGAAGCTCCCATTGTGAAGCAGACTGGGAGTCTATCGCAGAATGGAGCAGCTGCTGAGACTTTGACTGAGCCTGTCTCTTGGGGGCATTGTCCTCTGAGACAACACATGCCTGGGACCGTGTGTGAGCTTGGGTTGTGTGTGTGCCCCACACCATGGGTAGATGATGGAGGTGGCTTTGTGGGTACACACAAAACGTGGGAGAGAGAGTAGGTGGGGGAACATGTTGGCTGCCCACAGACACCCATTAAGCGGGCTGGGAGATATGTGATCTGGAGGATGTGGAAGCCATAACTGTGGCAGTGGCAGAGGAGGTGGTGGTGGTGATAGTAGTCAAGGCAGAGGTGGCATGACTCTTCAGGGACCCTGCCATCACAGATGTAACAGTGGCCTTGTCTTGTGGCTGTGGTGGCCTCCCTGGTGTCCTCCGCTGCCTGGTCAGGGAGTCGAGGGACACCTCTGATGGGGACCCCCCCAGTGCAGCAATGGCTGCAAGATAATCCCTAGGGGGAATGTATGTGTCCTCATTGCTATCACAGAGGTCATCTAGAAGTGTGTTCAAGGATTCCCCCTTCTCCTCATGGGCTGCCTGTCACTGTTCACCTGACGTGGACAGGCCACTGTCCTCCTCCAGGTCAGCCTCCTCGGTGGTGTCATCACCCTGTGCTGTGGACAGAAAAAAACATTGTTAGTGTGATGCACAGTACACAGTGGTCCTGTACCAGTGATGGTACATGCACACCACACCATTTCAGTCTATGTCACCCAGTACCAGCATACAACAGGTGACTACAGCATAAATACACCCACACACTTAAGGTGCACATACACCTATGGGTGAAATGTGGACCCTACAGGCATGCCCTTACCCAACACCAATGTATCCGATACACCCCACACACATGCAGACCCCCCCCACAGGGATGGCATAGGTAATGCACCCAGTGACACACATGACAGCATGCAACAGTACATGGGGAAATCACCTTTGCAGCTGTGACACACACACACACACACACACACACACACACACTATGTGCATAGGCACGCAACACTGTATCTGTGCTCAGAGTATTACAGGACTGTGTTTGTGTGGCCCATGATGCCAGGCAGGTATTGCAGTAAAAACAGCATCAGACTGTGCCATATAACACACAGGCCATCCCAATGCACAAATGTGTGCACTGGCCAGGGCTGCATTGTGTCACAACACTAGCAGAGCTGCACAAATACCCATTCACACCATGCTGGTACACAGCCATGTATTCACATGTCTGGTGGGATGACAACTGTGTCTAAAAACAACCGCCAGCTACATCTTCCACAGCCACAGTCCACAGGGTACAAGCCACCACCTCCTCCACTGTGTCAACAGGTGTTGTAACCACCAATGGCTGAGGCCCACCACCTGTGGCATGCATTTTACAGTGCCCTGCTGCCAGATTATCCTTGGCACAGCACTGTAGGTCATTCCTCCACTTCAACACAGTGTCCGCAGAGCATCCCCGACCACCAATGGCATTGACCTCTGCAGTTATTTCATCCCACATTACACGGACCGTGGCATCTGTGGACTTGTACCACATCATGTTGTGCTCCCTGGCCCTGTAGGCATCTGCCAGGGCCTTCAGGTCCTCCGTCAAGAATTTATGGCTGCAGAGCTGTTCCGGTCCACCAGAAGCACCTGTTGGTGGATGAAGATGGTCCAGTGGTGAGTGACTTTTCTTTTTTACTATTTATATACATGGAGAGATAGATTCAGGCAATAAGCAACCTTGATAAGTACATACAAAGTGCATAATAACCGTTAGTATCTTAGCATACATTGATTGCCATGTCTCCATAATGCAAAATAAGACTTCACAAAAAGGGGAGACGTAAACCCACAAGCAGTTAGCATTCCAATCATGGAACAAAAGCAGGATCTACCTGAGACATGTAAAAACCCCACTTTCTCCATGTAATCTCAAACCGAGAGAAATGACCCAAATGATGTGCTAACAAACGTTTAAAATAATACATTTTATTCCCAATTCCATGCCATTGGGCAAGCACAGGGGGCTCAGAGCTATGCCATAAACATGTGATAGCCTTTTTTTGCAGCTGCAATATATAAATACAACAAATTGCCTCTGACCAGAAGAGAGCCATCGGGTGCCACATATAACAATACAAGTTGTGGAGTTAAAATAAAACCCGGGTCCATCAGCTTAGGAAGACCACCCTCTATAGCTCTCCAGAAGTCACTAAGAACAGGACAATACCAAAAAATATGCACACAAGTGGTAGGCTTCTCTCCACATCGCCGCCAACAAATGCTGTATTTGATGGGCAGAAACTCTGCCTGTTTAGCCGGCATATTAAAAAATCTTACCTGGCATTTCCAAATAAATTCCCACCAATAGGGAACTTATGAACTTTTCATAGATGGATGAATAGCTGCTAGCAATGTTTCATAAGGAACATCTGTAGAAAGTTCAGAATTCCATGCCTTAAGGATGGCCTGTGACAATTCCGTCCTATACTCCATAAGGGCTCTATAAATCAACCTTATTAAATGCGGATATATTCTGCCCTCTAGTGCATCTATGTCAATGGCTTTTCTGTAAGTGTTGTGTATATGTGTGTGTGTGTGTGTGTATGTGCCTCCATTATACCAATAGGCCACACCATTGCAGTGGCAGTGGGTATATGTCACAGGGATGTAGAGGTTGGGAACCCACCCAAAAGGCTGTCCATACCCATCAATGACCCATGCATGTCCGGCCTTGAGCAACAAACAGCTGCTGGTGTACATGTGCCACATACATACCAAAAGCACCCTGCAGGGTGCAGGCTGCAACAGGCCTTGTGTTGTGTAGCTACACCAACAGGTGTGGAATGTGTGTTGGATGCACAGACCTGTGTTGGTGGCCTTGTGGTCACAGTGTCCGGATCGGTGTGCAGCACAGCATGGGGTACACATCCACATGATGGAGTCACAGGGATCTCCCATGGGAATGGTAAACCTGTGATGTGTGTTGTGTTTGTAATTCCTCAGACCAGGGTCTTGTACAGCATGCCTGTCGAAGTACATGGGCAGCCATTTTTCTGTCATACTGTGCTACTCCAGTGCCATTGTCACAGCATAAACACATGATAATACAGCACAACAGTGCTGTGCACTGTTAGTACACACCTGCCAGCTGGGCCTGTTGTATGTGTGACAGCATCATTCAGCAGCATCTGACACACACCACTGCATATATGTTCCCCATCATAAACTGTATCCCCATGTTATTGTAGCAGAATATACACAGCGTAGCAGAACGTGAGAAATGTGTATGGCATGAAGAACAGTCACCTGTTCCTGTGGTACTTGTCTCCTGTGACATTATCAGGCCTACTTTTGGAAACAAAGCCTTCAGCTAACTGCTTGCGGGTCTAGCGAGCTGTGCAGGTGGTGCTGTGTCCCCCCTGAAATAGCCCAGGCAATTCACACATGGTAATGCATGCAAATCAGGCCATGATGCATACTAATGTAGTGGTTTGCCTCTGACTGCCTAAGTAGGCTCATTTGCATAACAGTTTGGAATATTGCATAAATGTTGCACTGGGTAAATATGTTTGCACTGGGCAAATGGTTTGCACTGCAGTGCAGAACTGTATAAACTGCGCTGCGTTATTTGTAATTGTGCCATTCTAGCAATGCATGTACGATGATGTCATCACTGAGTAGGTCATTCAGAGTTTGCTAGTCCACAGTGAGGCCATTCTGCCTTAGCGCAAGGCTAACGTCATTTGCACGGCGCCATCCATTGCTAGCCCAGCACTAGGTCACACGCATTTACACTTGTGTTGTGGACACTTGTACAGCCACATTGGTGCTAGGGAGGAGTTTTCCTGAGTGTCTACATGATGATGGCAAGCAGGAGATGATTTAGGGCTTTGTTACAGAAAGACCAGTGGTAGGGGGAGGTAGATTTGGCCAACATGGTGGATTTGGTGATGGCCAGGGAGCACCAGCTTTTTGGAGAGGTGTGTGAGGGAGAAAGGCCCAGGCGTTAGCTGTGGGCATTTGTGGGGTGCCACCTCACTGCCCTCACAGGCATCCACCACACCAGGGAGCATTTCAGGCATAGATATGTTGACCTCCAGAGGAGAAAGAGGCAGAGGCTATGGAGGTTCAGAGGCATGGTGCGTGAAGGCAACATGCCTGTGCCAGGTAAGTGTAACCGTTTACAACAGACCATCATTATGCATGTAAAAGGGTGTGGCAGGCATACTCAAAGTACACATGCGGTTGCAAATTTGTAGGACTGAAAGAGAGCCATCGGTGGCCACATATAACAATACAAGCTGTGGAGTTAAAATAAATCCCGGGTCTTGGTCAATGCACATATGCCTCTTAGAATACTTTGGCAGTCTCATGCAGAGTTGTGTGTGTAGACCACTATGAGTATGGTAGTGTCCCTGTGTAGGACAACAGTGCTTGTGTATGATTTAGAACATGTGTAGTGGATATATGTGTCATGTGACAGGTATCAGTGTGTTTCATCATTGGTAGTGTAGCACCTGTTGAACATATGCACATATATGTTACATAGGTTGTGCAGTTGAATGGTGTGTGTACAACACCGAACTGTCCAGCTACACCTGTGTACATCAACCAGGTTTGCTGTGGGAGGGTCTATTGGCCACACACTGTCCAGACATGTGTGTTGGTTCCAGACACACTGCTGCCTGTGCTACTGACATGGTGGCCATGGATCCTTCCTGAAAGTGGACATGGTAGATTCTGTGTGACAGGGACAGGACTGTTGCTGACCACTGCCACATTTGTCGATAACATCCTCCTGGAGTGACTGAACATCTCCCTGAGAGTGACAGATAGCTAATGGTTATGTTCCATGGGCTCACTGCTATGTGTCCATATGCTCCATGGGCCACGTGCCATTGAACTGTGCTGTGTCCAGTGGCTTGGTGACCCACATGTCAGTCACATTAATGGGCACTGCAGTGGCAATGTCTGTGTGGGGTGTGCAATCCACAGCTATGCCACCGTATCCCCTTTCTTCTATAGTCATACAGTTGTATACAACATATGCCCCATCAGTGGGTCCCCCGGAACATATTGACAATATGGCATGGTCCATTGGGGAGGCACAGGCAGGACACAGGTATGGGCCATACATGCTCTGCATTGGGTATATACTGTCAGGGGGTGAAATTCAGTTGTTTGTCACCTGCAGGACTTATGTGATCAGTGCATACAGCTGTGTACTCATCTGTCTCATTATTGTCTGGATATTGCTTCTCCAGATGACGTTAGATGGCCTTGTATGTGTGATGTACATGAACCACTACAGTACAATGTACCAACTTTGCACATGTGTCCCATGTGATATATACTGGTTGGGCAGGGACACAGTACATTGTTTGATGGTTGTGCACAGTGTCACTGGCACAGTTTGGGGTGTTATTGATGTCCTTGAGGGTACTGACACTGTTCTCTTCCCTTTGCCCTGTAGACCGCACCACCAGGGGACATTGGCAGCAAGGGGGCAGCCAGAGGATGGTGGCTCTCAGCCAGCAGGCCAGTGACAGCAGCGGTGGGCAGCAGGATGTTGCACGTGAGTATGCTCCTTTGTGGATTACATATGTTGCATTCCTTGCTAGGTGGGACATGTATGGTACCCCTTTACACCACAGTGTTGCTACTACATGTGCGTTTTCTCTGTGTCATGTCACCAGTCCCAGGGGCTCATGGCCATGGATTGACCATGCTGCTGTGCAGCTGGACACAGCAGTGCACACCCCTACTGTAGCCTGTGGAACAGTGCACCTGGTCAGTGCCTCCACTGGCCACACAGCCTGTGGACCTGTGTGGTGAAAGCCCATGTCAGCTCACAGTCCTACAGTGCTGCAATATGGTGTGTTATGCATGCCCGGACCATGCAGTGCTTGTACTCTGCAGGTGGCACTCTCCTACACAGACACAAGCCCTCCTTGGTGCTGCTGTTCTGCTGTCCTGCATCTGCACCCTGAAGGGTTGCATGTTGGCCATTCAGTGGCCCTGTCTCACATGCATGGCTGTGACATGCTGGCATAGGCACGTCTGCATCCTTGCACTTTGCACATCAGACTACATGTGGTGGCCTACAGTGCACAATGGGAATGTGCATTCAACACCAATGGACCGTTTATGAGGCACTGTTCTCCCACTATGTTCTCCATGTGTGCTGTGCATGGTCCATCTGCTACCATTCCACAGTTGTATTCTACCATTGATCATGGCTGTCTATTCCTGTGGCTTGTGGTGTACAACTCCATACATATGCCGTAGGCATGTTTGCATTGTATACATTGTACGACGGGCATGTGGTATGTGGCCTTCATGACTGAGTCACGATGGGTGGGTGTATTGTTTGGTTTCTGTGGTTGTGTGTATTCCTGCAGTTTGCATACATCATAAGGCATGCCTATGGTCTGGGCATGGTCTCTGTAGACATGTGCTCACAGTGGTGTGGGCATGTGTGTGTCATCTGCATCAGGCATGCATACTGGTCACATTGCACTGCTGTTTCAGTGTGCCACCATGACAGGACTATGCTGCCCTCTGTGGCCACCGACCCATTGTCTGAATGGGGTGGGGGTTGCTACTGCTGTATGACTCAATGGTGTTTCATGACCTAGGGTACTGTGTCTGTTACATGACCACATGGCACACATATGACATGGACAGTGAGTGTGGCTGTCCTGGGGAGGGTGGGAACACTTGCACTGGGTCTTCAACACAGACTTGTGGTTTGGCACTACATGCTGCAGTATGTTGCCCTGTGGACTGGGGGTGTGTGGTTTCTGATAGTGATGTTGCAATGCTTCATATGGCTACAGTACATTATGTTCCATTGGACAGCATATTACAGTTATTATGATGCTACAGTATACTTGATCGTGCTATGAGGCTGACTGGGGGTTACCTCAGAGGAGCTCTGTGGCAGTACCTTGACACAGGCTATATTGGGAATGGATGGGGCAGCATTCCATTGGTGGTGGTGGTAGTGGTGACAATGGTCATACTAGCCTTCATGTCTGTGTGGGATGGGCTTGTGGGTACCATGGGGTTATATAATGCTGCATACTGGCACGTCAGGTGGTGTCTGCACTGTTTCCATTGTTGGGTACATGGGCATACTAGTTGGGACATGCTATCCTTCTCTGGGGCCACTTTCAAGGTTCTACAGTACTCCACAATGTCAGTTCACCATTCTTACATGGGCATCTTACTTCCCATAGGTACACATCGCACATCTGCATGGGGCAGATGGCCAGAGGAAGGTGTGAGCTGGGATGACCTGCTGTGGAATCTCATCAGACAGCAGAGGGTCATGATGGAGCAACAGGCACAGTTGGTGCACCTTTCAACATGGACCATGGAGCTCCCGGAGCAGATGATGCAGGGGCAATGGCTGGCTGCGGCATAGTAGAATCCCCATTGCCTGGTCCCCCCACACCTTGTTCTTTGTTTTTGATATTGCCATTCCAGCTGTATATAGTTTGCATTGCTGTGTTTACATAATATATTTTTACATGTGATGATCCTTTGTCCTGTGTCTTTATTGGTTACCTCTAGTCGGTTTCACTGCTGTGCGGTGTTGCACCTACTGACCACCTGCGTCACCCTAGTGTCTACCGTCCTGGCCTATTACGTGGCTTTGGTTTCTCCCTGCTCTCCCTGCAGTGTCTGTGGCTGTACATTGTTGTGGGCATGGTAGGTTTGTCCTCCTGTTGGCTGATACATTCTGTTCTCCGTTTGTATCCTGCATGGCCTGTGTGTGTGACAGACAGCATTTTGCTTGTAACTGTCCATGGACATGGTCTGGTCCTTGTTCCTTGGGTGACCCCACCGGTGTTGCCTGGCTGGGGGGACCTTGTTCTGTGAGCCTGTATGTGGCTTTGTTCTTCTGGTCATGGCTGACATCCATCCCCCTGTGTTCTCATGCTGTGTGTCATGTGGTGTGCTGTCCCCTGTTCTGTGTCAGGGATCCATGTCCCCCCCCCCATGCACAGTGCGCACGGGTAGGGGTCATACTCACACACAACGACATGGTTGGTTATTTGTGTGGGACACTTCTCCACTGTCCCGTCTCTGCTCTTTTTCCACAGTTCACATCTGAGAAGTGTTGCTACATTTTGGGATACATAATTCCTGACATTGCCTTTGGTGTATCTGTTGCTGTTATTTGTGTTGTACACTGCACTTTGCTCATGTTTCTCATTTCTTGCACCACGTCTTTGCTGGTGCCCCCAGTGGCCACGTAGTTCACCTATGCCTGACTCCACCTCTGTGTGCACTGTGCTGCTGTTGCTGTTTCCACTGCCTGGTTGCTATTTTCAGAGCTGTCTTCTTTGCTATATTCAGAGCTGTCTTCTTTGCCGGGCTGTCTTTGCACTGCTTTCTCAGCCATTTTGCCCACCTTGATTTGCCCGTTATATTCACCTGCGTTTGCCCCTGGGCTACTCCTTTGAATATTGCATGCAACTGGATGTGAGCTAATTTTGCCTGCCGGGCAATACAATTTTTGCCCGACGGCAACGTTTTGAATATTGTGACCCAGGTGTTTACTTCTAATAGAAAGACAACTGATTATTGCATTTATTGTATTTTGACAAGCTAGTAATTACAGTACTTCATTCTTTCATAGCAAAATATTTGTTGGTGCAGTGAAACAAGTGGATTTTTACCTTTGCCTTTCACACTGCTAGTAAAAAAGAATTCAGTGGAATCCTGGTATTGTCAGAAACTGCCAGCTACTTAGAAGCCCACTGTATTTCATTGAGAAACTAAATAGATGTTTCTATCTTTTTCCAAAAGAAATAGATAGTTCTTTCAGAAAGAAACTGACTTTTATATGTTTGCACTATTGTGGTCCTTCTGTATGATTTTACAATTTTTTTTTTTTTTTTACTTTATTTCTTTATCTCCGCCTTCCTACTCTCGGAGCCATCTCCTTCCTTCCTCTCATCCTCTGTTCCACCTCGGGGGGATCTGCCCCTAGAGTGTCCCCTTCTCTCCCCTGCACAGTGGGGGCTGTCCCTCTTCTGGTGGTCCTGGATGGTTCAGAGAGGCTATCATCTAGGGCTTACCGAGAGGTGTTTTCCCTTTTTTCTCCCTGGTTTCCCCTACCCTCTGGGACGTCGAGCGCTAGGACGTACGTCCCGAGTGGTGGCGTGCTAATGCAAGTCAGACCTCTCATGCGCCATCGACATCTCCCCTCCCCAGCTCTGATGAACGGAGCCGCCTCCATCCCCTTCAATTGTCGGTGCTTCCACCGGCTATGAAGGGATGTAAAAGCACTGAACAGATTTCTTGGTTCCCACCCTGAGGAGAGAGCATCTCTTGGGACTCTTGATCCTCCCTCCCCCCTGCCGGCTCCTGGCCACCGGAGTTCGTTCCCGAACCCAGGTAGCCGGCGTAGCGCTAGGTGTGGCGTCCAACGCCTCAACCCTCAGTGCCACCGGGCCACAGATTTTACAATTTTTAATACAATAATTGGCTTCTGTTTCCTTCTTCCCAAGTAAAATCTGGTTGTCCCCAGCAACCTTTCTAGTGCTCAGTCATTCCTTACAAGTGGGTAATTCTCCATCAATCCTATTGGCTGACGCACAATCGTAAATTATGGATTGCCAGAGGTCAAGCCCCCAGCCCTGATAATGGTGTCTAGTTTACTTTGTGCATCTCTAGAAGTTGATCATGATCTCTGATCGCTCCCAAACTCTCAGGTAATTATTCCAACAAAATGTATACTTTTTCACTTTCCCCTATTCTTATATAGCACCCATCAACATACAAGCATGTGTTAATCTTAATATCTTCTCCTAACTTCCCTGCCTGCCTTTACTGTCGCTAGGAAAACAAGCATTTGTCAATGCTGAATGTTCACTTGCAGGTATTTGCAGTGGTGTTTGGCATTTATGCAGGCCCCCCCCCCCAGTTAGTTGTATCCATGTCCATTTAGCACCTATGTCCCAACACAGTACCTCTCTGCAACTCCTCTTGCATCTCATTTACATTTCAGCCTCATACTTCTTAACTGTCTTTCTTCTAAATATGGGATACTGTCAGTCAAAATGGGGGACAATATGAGACACATCATCAAACAGTGGGGTAGAACCTGAGAACACTGGGAAAACACATGCCTTTATTAGTGCAAAGTTTAATTTTCATTGATAGGAAACAATTGTTTGCAAAAATTAACTGTTAAATAAGTTAGAAATAAACAGTTGCATTTGTGTGTGTTTTTTGTATGTTTCAATGTTTAGAGTTCATATTTATTTTTATGCTCATTATGTTAAGCACCATCGGCTTGCCCTTGTGTGTTTTTGTATCTGGAGTCAGTGAGTGGCAAGTTTTGAATTGCCCACATCACAGACTCCTGATATAGCAGTTACTTGCAGCATCTACTTCATCTAACCCCACCCCCACCCAGCAGAGATGGAAAGGCACTGGGGTGTGCCTTTGGATCTTCGACCATAATGCTCATGCCATTTAACCTCACCCTATCCTGCAGACACCGACAAGTGTTGAGATGTGCGTTGGGATGTTTGGCTTTACAGTCACTACATTCCATAAGGAGATATGCTGAAATGGGTGCAGTATAGGAGAATGGGGTGAACTCTGGGGGTGAAGATTCCAAGGCACACCTCTATGCCTGTCACTGGCTACAGGGTGGGGGTGGGGGTGGAATGGCATAAGCATTACAGCCAGAAATCCAAAGGTACATCCCTGATGCCTGTCAGTCTGTACAGGGTGGGATATTATGGTTAGAAACCCTAACGCCCCGGATGTTTGCTGGTATTTGCACTACAAATTTTCAACTTGGCCTTTTTATGACCCCCCCACCTCATAAAAGCATTTTGAGCCTCTACTCATGAACAGTGGCACCGTGATTTTGTTAATCTGTCCTGAACATTGATTTCCCACAGTGATCGTGCCATTCTGTGCCACATGTGCGACAGCACAGTTAGAGCAGGATGTGAAAAATGACAGCTGTACCATTCATAGGAAGGTGTGAAAAGATGGCAATATTGAAAATCTGGAGTGAAAATATTAAAAATTCTCAAACTTTTGAGCGTACGTGGAAACTGCATAAAGCACGCTCATAACACAGTCATTTCATGGATTTCTTTCATCAGATTTTCAACATAGACATTTTTGACCTCTGCTCATGAACAGTGACAATATGATTTTTTTAATATGTCTTGAATGTTGATTTCCCACAGCGACCGTGCCATTGTGCACCGGATGTGCAGAAACACATTTTGGCCAGGATATGAAAAATGACAGCAGTACTGTTCATAAGGAGGTGTGAAAAAATGTCAATGTTGAAAATCTGGGGTGAAAATGTTGCAATTTCGTGAAGTTATGAGTGTGCATGGAATCTGCACAATGCACACTCGTAACACTGTCATTTTTTGGAATTTTTTCACCAGCTTTTCAACATAGGCATTTTGTGACCTTTGCTCATGAACAGTGTCACTGTGGTTTTCATAATCTGTCCCAAACATTGATTTCCCACAGCGACCACGCCATTGTGCGCCGGATGTGCAAAAACACATTTTGGCCAGGATATAAAAAATGACAGCTGTACTGTTCATAAAGAGGTGTGAAAAAAAACCAATGTTGAAAATCTGGAGTGAAAATATTACAAATTTGTGAAGTTACGAGTGTGCGTGGAAACTGCACAACGCATGATAGTAACACAGTCATTCTTTGGAAATTTGTCACCAAATTTGCAACATAAGCTTTTCAGGAGCCCACCTCATGAACAGTGACACTGTTGTTTCATTAATCAGTCCCAAAGGGTCATTCCACGCAGAGACCACAAAATCATCTTTTGGGACCAAATAACGACATGACAGTGACTGAATTCGTGAGGTGGGGTCCCAAGAACCCCATGATGAAAATTTGGTGTCAACATTTGCAAAAATAGCTGAGATATTTACATAAGTTGAGAAAAACCCATTTATGCCATTATACAGCTTACTGGCATTTCTTCATTTCCTGGTCGGCTTTGAAGAGTGCAGATGTGTTCCCGCACCACCGAAGATAGTTGTGCCAGGTGCAGAGGTAAGTATGGGGTGAGGTGGGGGTGCAGGGAGGTGGGGTGAGCAGAAGGTGGTTGCGGGTTGAAGGAAGGGGCACCAGAGAAAGTGAGGGATCGTTTTCTGTTTTTACAGGTAAAAAAAAAAGAAAAACAAGCAAAACAACAATGCAGGAGGCTTTTGGCCCTCTAGGGTGGGCTCTCATTGTGCCAGCTGGGTGTTTGTTGGCAGGGGGGCTGGAGCCAACAGGGATTGGGCACTCCCATCAGCCATACAGTGTGTCTGGGGGGAGCGCATGAGCTCACTGGGGTGGGCTTACAACATGCCACCTGGGTGTTTGTTGGGGGGGGCTGCAGCCGACGGGGATTGGGCACCCCCATCACCCATACAATGTGCTTGGGTGGGGGGGTGCATGAGCCGTGGGGGATTGGGCACCACCCTCAGCACACAGCATTGGGGGGAGGGCATTAATGAGGGAGCGGGGAGGACATTAGCAGAGGGAGGAAACGGGAGGGATTTCAGACAGCCGAGGGAAAAGGGTGACGTCAGTAGGCTAATTACACATACATTGCCACCACTGATTGCAGTGGTGGTTTTCTTTCAAGTGAAGACCACTGCTGCTGAATTGCTGTCATAGACAGCTCAGAATCTACTGGTGCAGTAGGGTCATGCCTGCTACACTTAGCACTACATTCACTAGGAGGGTCACACACCTCCAAAAAGTCATACTGTGGCAAGACTTTCCTTGCGCATGTGCGCAAGCGAACGCAAAAAACAAACAAAAAAAAAACCTCCCAGTGCACAGATGAGAGGCACAAGTCAACCTGAACCTTCCAGTAGCATTCTAGCTTAAAACCCTTGTCCTGCTTGGGACCCTCATGCAGTGTCCCCACCTCCTGGCTCCCTGAGGAACTGGACCCTCAGGCAGCATCCACTTCATGTTGAAGCAGTGATTACAATGAGCCATATGCGCTGTACTCTCAAGCAGACTATCATTAATCTACAACACTGCAAAAGTGTTGGACCTTTAACATGCTGCCCAGATTGATTATGGGGGTGACCTGTGAATGCATGGTACAGTACATCTAGCAGACCTGGATTTGATTCCCCACAACTTTCACTTGCATGCTGTGGACTTCTGACTAGGCATTAAATGGTTAACTGTCCTGTTAGGGATCTGCAGTCGTTTTGCCTCTGCTGGACCATAGTCTGGTGTCCTTTTCCTGCAGCCAGATGCCTGTGCAATAGCAGCTCCTCCATGTCTTTCAGGCGTTTGGGGGGGGGGGCAGGCACTCTTAAATCCAATTCCCATGCTGCCAATGCACTTGGAGCACCCGCACCATACTCGCATGTCTTACCCTGTTACAATCACTTCCCATGCAATCTGGAATGCTGGCGTTCCATGCTCCTTGTGAGTGCCCAAGATCTTGCGGACACCATGTTGGAAATGGCCAGCTATCATGAGAAGAGAGCTTGTTCCTTCCCAGTCCTCATCAAGCACCATGCAGGAGTCTGGTATGCACTTTCCTGTCAGCACATCAGCAGCGTGCATCACCAGTCCCAACAGTGCCCCATTTTTTATGCCCTCGCTGTAGTTTAGGGGGGTAAATCGCACTAGCACCTGGGGTACTCTACCGAGATGCCAAGTCTCATGAGATACCGACCATCTCGTTCCACAGTGTTCTTGCTGCAGTTTCCCAGGAATGGAGGCCATCTTAGTGCAGTTCCAGGATACACAGATACACAGAAGGTAATGGCAGATAATGACCGTGTGGACCACCTAGTCTCTTCTTTTCCCTACCTAATGCATTACTGCATACCCTAGTTGGTCTGCGACTTACCCTCTCTTCTCTATTGCTAGATGACTAGTATGTCTATCCCATGCATTCTTGAATTCCCCTACTGTTTTTGCCCCCACCACATCGGCAGGGAGGCTGTTCCAAGCATCCACTACCCTTTCTGTGAAAAAGTCCTTCCTCACATTGCCCATGAGCCTACCCCCAGGTTCATATCATGTCCCTTTGTTCATGTACATCTTCTTTTCTGAAAGATGCTTCCCTTCTGTACCTTGTTTATACCCCTGATGTACTTGAATTTCTCCATTGTATCCCCCCTCTCTCTCCTCTCCTCCAAGTAATACATATTGAGGTCCTCTAATCTTTCCTCATATGACTTTTGGTGCAGTCCTTGCACCATTTTTGTTGCCTTTCTCTGGACTGCCTCTATTTTGTCTATGTCCTTCCAGAGATGTGGCCTCCAGAACTGGACACAATACTCCAGATGAGATCTCACTAGCGATCTGTACAGTGGCATAACCACCTCCTTTTTTTCTGCTGGTGATACCTGTCCCTATGCACCCTAGCATCCCACTGGCTCTCCCCACAGCCTTCTCACATTGTTTGGTTACCTTTAGGTCATCAGATATGATTACCCCCAGGTCCCTTTCTTGACTGGTGGCCGTCAGTACTCCCCCCCCCATCTTGTACTCCTTCTTTGGATTTCTACACCCCAAGTGCATGATTTTGCATTTTCTTGCATTGAATCTTAGCTGCCACACTCTTGACCACTCCTCAAGCATGTTTAGGCCCTTTCTCATTTTTCCACCCACCTCCCAGAATGTTGACCCTGTTGCAGATCTTCGTGTCACCTGCAGAGAGACACACTTTCCCCTCCAACCCCTCTGCAATGTAACTTACGAAGACATTAAAGAGGACTGGCCCCAGTACGGATCCCTGTGGCACCATGCTGCTCACTCCCTCTCCTCGCATTTAAAGCCATTTACAACCACCCTCTGTGTACTGTAACTCAACCAGTTTCTGATCCAGTTTACCACCTTGGGGCCCACTCCCAGGCTGCTCAACTTATTTATCAACCTCCTATGTGAGATGATGTTGAAGGCCTTGCTGAAATCTAGGTAGGCCACATCCACCACCCCTCCCCATCTACCTCCCTGGTCACCCAGTCAAAGAAATCTATCAGATTTGTTTAACAAGACCTTCCCACTGTGAATCCAGGCTGCCTTGGATCCTGTGCTCCACTGGATTCAACATATATCTCAATCCTTTCCTTTAGCAGTGACTCCATTAATTTCCCCACCACTGAGATCAGGCTGACTGGCCTGTAGTTGCCAGCCTCCTCCCAATTCCCACTTTTGTAGAGAGGGACTACATTTGCCCTCATCCAGTCCCCAGGAACCACCCCTGTCTCTATCAATTTGTTGAATAGGGCTGTTAGTGCTGCTGCCAGCACCTCTCTAAGTTCTTTTAATATTCTGGGATGTATCCCATCTGGCCCCATTGCCTTGTCCCCTTTCATCTTCTCTAATTCCTTTAGGACTCTTTCCTCTGTAAATGGGCTGGTGTCAACCTCTCTCTGTCTGGTGCTTCTATCCCCCAGTAGTGATCCTTCTCCTTCTCCTTCTCCTTCTTTTGTGAATACTGAACAAAAATATGTATTCAGGATTGTTGCTTTTTCCAGGTCCCCCTCTGCATAGCCCTCTTCCTCCCTTTTTAACCTCACAATCCCACCCCAGGTCTTCTTTCTATCACTAATGTACCTGAAAAAGGCCTGGTTTCCTTTCTGAATTGCCTGGATTATTTTGACTTCAGTTTGTGCCTTTGTGCTCCTGACTGCTTTCCCCACCTCCCTCTGCTTTTCCTGATACAGTTCCCTGTCTTCCCCCCCCCCTCTATGTTTTCTTGTACCGCCTGAAAGCTAACCTTTTCTCTCTTACCTTCCTGGCCATGTCCTTTGAGAACCTTGGTGTTTTTTGTCTTTCTCTTTGTTTTGCTTACTTGCTTAACACAAAGGTTGGTTGCCTCTGCTATGGCTCCCTTAAAGTTAGCCCATTGTTTCTACATCCCCCTCTTCTTCTTTCCCTGCCAGGGCTTCCTTGAGACACTCCCCCATTTTTGCAAAGTCAACCCATCTAAAATCCAGGACCCTTGATTTCATGTGGTTTGACCCCTTCACTGTTCTCACATTGAACCACACCATACAATGACCACTGGATCCCAGGTGGCCACCCATCATTACATTGGAGACTCCGGCAGCTATCTTGTGCAGGTATAACCCACTCCAGCCTATCTGGTGAATGCCGGGAATTCTCAAAGACAGTTGGATGGAGAAAAACAACAGCTTTATGGAGGACGTCCTCAGGACCTTATTAGATTGCCCACTCAGACAACCAGGTGGTTTGCCCCTTGGTTCACTCAGCACTTTTCTTATCTGTTGCTGTCTCACTTCTGCATTCACTGTGATCAGTGGACAGTTTGTGTTTTTTCTTTTTCATCCACTTTTTAAGATGTGCATAGTGTCCCGGGGTGATGGTAGCATATTCCCAGAAGATGTACACATCAGAGCATCCAGATATTGGTTCTAATCCCTGATCAGAAACAGGTCACACTGGCAGCAAGGGTTCCCCCATACCAATCCACTTCCGGTATCTCCCAGGCATTGGGAAGCTCAGAAGACACACAGGGAATGTTTGTGAGTGTGCGCAGTGCTGCACCCTTAGTTACTACATGACTTCAGTCATGGTAATTTGCACAGTACAGACTACCTGAGCTGGTACAATGTGCACCATGTGAATTAGTGCCTCAGATATAGAAAGCCTCACAAGAAGTCCAGACTTCTGGCACAAACATCAGCTTTACAGAACACCGACGCTTTGGCTATCAGTCACTATACATTTTATATCTCATAATTTTTCCCCAGCATCTAGTACTCTTCCCTATATGTCCCTGACTCTCTGGATTTCTCTGGCAGGAAACCCAAGCTAATGGGGGTCTCTCCAACCCATGGGGATGACAGCATTGCTTTGTGGCCACCCAAAAATCTTTACTGACTAAGGCCTTGGCTTCTGGATTGGACAAGGCTCTCCCTTATTAATCCACAAATGTAAGCAGTTTAAGGATGGGGAGGTTGGTCTCGGACCAAAGGATGCCTCAGAATACAGACCCTTATGTGATGTCTAGAATCATAAAATCATAGAATATGTGGGGAAAGAGGTCCGCTAATTCTAGCTAGTCTACCCTACCTTAATTGTCTCACTCTACACCATGGACTTGATTCAGCACAGGGGCCTTTTCTCGATCTTTAGCACTGTGCACTGTTCCAATGTGTATTCCAGGCATGATTGCAGTGCCCCAGGTCTTTGCCCCTACCACCTTTTCTGGCAGGCTGCCTCATGAGTTTACCTCCCTTTTTGTGAAGCAGTAACATCCTTCATGAACCTGTTTCCCTTCAAGCTTTTAGCATGCCCTGGTGTTCTGGTGCTCTCCCACATGTGAATGATTCACACTTCTTGTTCCTGGTTCACTCTTGTGAAGTACAGCTAGATCTGAGTCATGGCCAAGCTAGCTGTCCCTTCTCCAAGGAATGCATATTGAACTCCTGTAGCCTCTACTCATATGGATTCTCTTGCAACCCCTGCACCATGGCACCAGTGCATTATCACGAGTGGGACATGGGGAGGGGACTCTATGTTCTTTGTGATCCCCAACAGAAACAGCTGTTGGGGATCTCACACTCTCCTACAAGTACATTCCTTACATAAAAATTCAAGTCGGAGACTCTCTCAGGCCCACCTTGATGGCCAGTCAAGTGAGGTGATTGCTTCACCTCTATCACCCTAAAGGACGTCTACCGCCACACCCCAACTAGTAGTGCTCACTGCAACCCTCCGCAAGACAGGGTTGCATGTCATTTCATACCTGGGCGATTGTTTCAGATGGACCAGGTCCCCAGTACAGGCACAGAGGGACATGGATGCAGTACTTCAATGCCTACAACAACATGGTCGGAGGACACAATATAATGTAGCGGCAAAAGCCCAGGGCTTTGAACCTGAAGACTTGGGGTTTAATCCCCACAGCACCCCAGAGTATGGTAAAAAGTTTTCATAAACCAAGTCAAAAGCCAGCTAGTCTCTATGTAAGGCATCACATGACTCATTGCACAGATAATCATGCACTCGATGCTTAATGACCACAACAGAAGAGAATGTCCACAACCTGACCCAGTTCATTGGGTCATTTCAGATGCATCCCCACAGCCAATGCATGTATACCTGCTGCAGTTCAGGCTCGGGGCACCAATGGTGCCATGGGCTCACCTACACACGCGCCTGCTCCAGGGATCTCTTCTAGATGCATGAGACTGGTCAATCCAGGACTGTGCATACAGATTTATACAATCTTGCTCAAGTCATGCCATTAACTAGAATGTCTTTGGCATGGATTGCAACAGATGCAATCCTCCAAGTTGGGGAGCCATGCTGGGCTACAGGTCCTTCAAGACAGCTGGTTTTCCCAGAATCTCATCTGCCATCAATATGCAGAGGATGACAGCAGTACACTGCACCCAGTTATTCTTTGCTACTCAAGTCATTGATCAGGCAATCACGATCAGGAGGAACCCCAAGTTACCATGGTATACATGAAAAAACACAGGGGACTCAGAGCTGGGCAATGCTCAGAGAGGTGCAAAATCACTAAGATGGGCAGAATACAGCTTAGTGGCAATATTGGCTACTTGTCTGGCTAGCAAGTTGAACTCTCAAGCAATCTGGCTAAGGCAAAGGCCACCCACACGAGAGTGCTTCTCAGGGTCAGGTCCATGAAAGTCACAGTGCAGGTGTTGGCTCCTGGCAGATCAAGCAGTTCATGGTACTTGCTGCTCTGAAGAATTATACTCAACACCCAGTTGGCATCTTCATCACTGCCTGGATCCCCTCAGCCAAGGATCACTGTTTCACCACAATGCTCAGCCTCACTGCATGGATGCTGAAAGACATAGACTGTTGAATGCAGGGTGTCTCCCCAGGGGGTTAACTGTTTTTTGCACTTCAGAACACAATTGACAATATGACTTATCATAGGCATAGGCAGATATTCTGTAAATGGTGTACCACAATAGGCCTGTCCCCTTCAGTGGCGGGCCTTCACCAAATTCTAGACTCTCTCAATGAAAGGGCAGACAAACATTTCACAGGATCCTCTTTGAGGCTACATGTTTAGGCTATTTATACAATGTGAAGCTCAGTTCGCACCCAGGAGTAGTTTGGCTGCTGCAGATGGAACAGTTTAAATCTCCCCGCAGTGGACCACCTGCCCTCTGTGGCAACTTGACCTGGGCTTGGATGGCCTCTGTAAGCCTCCTTTTCCATACCAGGTTCTCTATACTAAACAACTCTCAACATGGTCTTGCTGACGGCTATGTGCTTAACCAGACTGGTGAGGGAGCTGCAGGCACTATCAAGCTGAGCACTGTTCCTTGCCTTTCATAATGACAGATGGTTCAGACCAATTCTGTCATTCTCTCCTAAGGTGGTATCCCCATTCCACATGGATCAGGAAATTCCCTACCAACCATGTCCACAAACCGAGGTGGCACTGATATGGCTCCTCATCCAGTCGACGTGATATCGCTCATGAAGGATCATCTGACCATGTCCGAAAGTTTCCATCACTTGGATAGTCTGTTCATTTTCTTTAAGGAAAGAAAGTGGATCAGGCTGCCTCTAAAGAAGCAATAGCTAGGGGGATATGGGCAGCAACAGTGGTGCTTACCAAGGGGTGGGTCTGGATCCCCCCCCCGGCATTAGGTAGCATTCTACCAGGGTGATGGCAGCATCATGGGCAAAGAGAAGGGGTGTCATGGTACAGGATATATGCACTGTGGCTACTGCTCCTCTGTACATATTTCTGCCTGCCATTACAGGTTGGACATAGTATCAGCAGGCACAGCTACATTTGGAAGGGTATTGCTTCAGGCTGCTTCTGGTTCAGGGTAATCAAATGTAATGTTTGACTTCCCACCTGGAGTTTTCCTGGTATTGCTACAAACATCCCACTTGTAAGGAATGTCTGAACACTAGAAAGGTTGCAGAAGATATTGGTATTTATTCACCTGGTAAAGAAGATTATCCCTGCCACCTTTCTAGTGCTTAGAGTCCCTCCTGATTGTGGACGAACAGGGTGCCCATAGAGCCAGAACCATGTGGGGATGCCTCCTAATATATTTAGTTAGAGTTACAGCATAGAATTGCATTATTTTATCGATTACTTATATTCTAGATTGTTTTTCTATGTATTTAATCAATATTATACTGTACATATAATAATTGAGTCTTCCTTTTTTACATGCGAAAACCATGTCATTATTTGTTGTAATAAAGGAGTGTTTATTATGACAAACACACACACACACAGTTTCCCTCACTCCACACAAGCACCTAGTCTTCCTTTCCTGAGTGCCAGATGAACTGACTTACCCCCACAGCTTACGTTGACACTCAAAATCGGTGATAAATTAATTTTAACAAAAAAAGAAAAACACAGAAAAATGCTGCCCAAACATAATGTTATTTAAAAACAACAACAACAAAAAAGGTTTTCTTCCATGTCCTTGGCCAATGGCCGAGCTCACTTAAATATGGTCAGACAGTAGAGCTGCAGCACAGACATTATTATTTTATATAATTGCTATGGCAAAAAAGGAAGACCCAGCAATTATATACAATAAAATATGGGATGGTGTTTGTAAACTTGAAGTTTACACCCCCCTCAGTTTTAGATGCCTAATTAACCCCTCGAGCTTCACTCTCAGGGTTTATGTAGCATGTAACACCTCGGGGGGGGTTGTAAACTTCTCATTACACACACCACCCTATACTTTGTACTATATATTATTCTTGATAGAAGACTTTGGTATGGCTTATACCCACTGTACTGTAAGGTTTTCCAGCTATCTGCCAGTAAATGACCTAGCCATGCAGTTGACGTTTCTTGCTGCACATTTGTTTGTATTCCTGTTTTTTGCTTTTTGTGTCTGTTTTATCATTCTCTTTTCTAGGGAAGTTTCTATATGGGTTTTGTTATCGTGGCTGGGGACATGGCTTCTGGCAGTCCAAAATTTATGATCATGCGTTAGTCAATAGGATAGATGGAGGATTGCCCACTTATAAGGAATGTCTGAGCACTCGAAAGGTGGTGGGTATAATCACTTTTACCAGGTGAGTAAATACCATTGTCAAATCAATTTCACCTGCTAATTCTAAAAAAAAAAAGATCACAGGTTATCATAAATCACATATCTCATATTTCTGCTAAATATATCATATTTTGGTAGTAGAAAGTGTTATTTCTTTAAAAAATCTGACAACAGGTTTGCAATTTCCAATTGAAACGTTTCTGACATCATAATGCAAGAATTCCATTGGGTTCTTTTATTGCTAGTTGCTAGCAAAATACTAATGAAATGATGGAATGTAATTAAAGAAACAAATAAAGCAAACAAAATAATTACAGAGGCATCTAGAGGCCCCCAAAACCTTCATTCTTTAAGATCTACATCCTTACTAATCACTTGCTCATTAAAGTATTGTAGAAAACAATTAGATGCAAAAAAGCTGACAATTCATTAACAACTAGTATCTTTATTTTTATTTGAATTTTGGTAACCGGGTAAGTCCACTGAGATAATAGCAATCCCTTTTTCAGGGACGAACCAGGAGTGCAACAAGAGAAGTACACTACAGAATGATTTCGCAGGAAGATGATTCCACTGCAGTGCAATTTCATAGAAAGATAATTGCAGCAGCAGAAACATAATTATTTATTTATTTACAAGTTTAACCAGGAAGGCATTCTGAGCAGTGTTGCTCGATTCCAGATGCAACCTTGGGGTCAAGACCCAAGACAATAGCACAAATCACAAGGTACAGTAGTTAAACAACACAATGAATGGCCATCTGCCATACAGACAATTGTCAGATAGATACAGGAACATTTTATAGAGAACACATCTGAGCGCACAAAAATACAATTACGTAGTTAGGCACTAGCTAAAGCAAGAGCAGCTGGAGGAGAAGTGGGTGCTGAGTAGGCGATTGAGGTGGCTGGGGTTGAGTGAGTGTCTTATATCAGCTGGCAGGGTGTTCCATAGCTGGAGGATACAGAATTTGAAAGCAGCCTGTCCTTTGGTTGTGCACATGAAGGGGATGTGGAGAAGCCTGGGGTCAGTGCTTCTGAGGGAGTAAGCAGGGGGAGGTTGTTGGGAGAGGGTAGAGGCCAGGTAGGGGGAAAGGGAATGGGACCAAAATTTGGCTGCGGACCTAGCACAGTGGGTTAATCTGCAATCTTGGAGGGACAGCAGGGCTAGGGAGCTATATAAGGTGCAGTGGTGGGTTGTTTGTGGGAAGTTGAGGATAAACCGACAAAAAGAGTGGAAAAGGGTGTCAAGGCTGGCCGAGGTGGAGGAGGGAGTGATAGAATAGACTATATCACCGTAGTCGAGTATTGGGAGGATCATCTTTTGAACAATAGCTTTCCTAGCAGGAGAGGGGAGTCAGCTTTTGTTCCTGTATAGGGCGCCAAGTTTAGGGAGTAGTTTCTTGTGTATGGAATCAATATGAGTGGTGAAATTGAGATGCGGATCGAGCCATACGCCTAAGTATCTGAAGCTGGTGCATTGTTCCAGTAGGGACCCATTCAGGGTTTTGAAAGGGGGGCAGGGGGCTTGGCGGGAGAGTATTTGGTGTGAGTCAAAGGTTAGCGACATAGTTTTCTTAGGGTTTAAGAATAGTTGGTTTGACCAGAACCATTTCTGGATGGCGTTGAAATCCTGCTGTAATAGATTTGCCACTTCACTTGCGGAGGGGCCTGCGCATACAGTACTGTGTCGTCCACATACATTTGTATGGATGAGTAACGACAGGCTGATGGGAGGTCATTTAGGAATATGGAGAAGAGTAGTGGGCCCAAGACTGATCCTTGGAGGACGCTGGTGGTAACTGGTAGGGGGTTAGAGATTTGTGAAGTGACTTTTACAGCCTGTTGTCTGCCCACCAGGTAGTCGTGGAACATTGTGGTGGCTGGTTTGGAGAGACTGGCTTCTTTGAGTTTAGAAAGGAGCAGAGTATGGGAGACAGTGTTGAAAGCATTGGCTAAGTCTATAAATATGGTAGAGGTGATGTGGCCTTTGTCCGTGCCGGTAAGTATGTCGTCAGTGACTCATAGCAGGGAGGTGATAGATGAGTGTGATTTGTGAAAACCAGATTGGTATGAAGTGAAGAAGGAGGAGGTGTCCAGATAGGGAGAGAGTTGGGTGAGGACAAGACATTCCTGTAGTTTTGCCAGAATCGGGAGTAGGGAGATGGGGTGATAGTTACCTGGGGATGAGAGGTCACCCCCGTTAGGTAGGGGTATGATGGTAGCCCATTTCCATTCAGTGGGTAATTTGCCCAGCGTGAGGGAGAGGTTGAATAGTGCGGCTAGAGGGGCAGCTATGGCTGGAGCAGACAAATATAACATCTTGGCATCCAGGGACGTAGGGCATTTACCTTTGTTGGAGTTCAGTGATCGTAGGGATTTGAATACTTTGGCCTAGGATACAGGTCGGAAGGAGAACTGTAAGGCTGGAAGGAGCACTGTTGGTGGGGGAAGGGGGCCAGGGGTAAGTGGACATTGGAGGGCCGATAGATGCGAGTTAGTACAGCTAGAGAAGTAGGTATTGAAAGCAGTGGTGACTTTGCAGGGATCAGTGATGTAGGTGCCCTGAGCTGACAGTGTCGGAGGTGGAGGCTGGGTAGGAGGGGAGAAAAGGGATTTAAACGATTTCTAGAAGTTTGTCGGGTGGTTTAGGTTTGCGCTGAAAGCCGATAAAAAGTTATTTTTTGCCTGGCGAATGAGGTTAGTGCAGGAGTTGCGGAGGGTTCTGTAGGTTTGGAGGGATGCCTGGGTGCCCAGTTTCTTGTGGGCTTTCCATGCGTGGTCCCTGGAGTGGCATTTGCTGATGATATCAGCGGTGATCCAGGGAAGGTGGGTGCCTCTGACCCTTTTTGTGTGCAGGGGGGCATGTTTGTCCCAGACGTTTAGAAATTTGGTCTTGAAAGTTTCGAGTGCGATGTCAATAGATGTGGCTACTGGGATGAAGGACCATGAAGACATATCATAGTATGAAGAACAAAGGTCATCAAGCACAGGAAAATACAATAAAAGTAGCAACATAAAATAACAAATAACAGGCTAGGTATCTAAAATATTGCAGTTATACATAATCATGTTATATTTAAACCATGAGAACAAGTGCAGAATAGTACAAAAGGCGAGTCAGGGTTGAGGGCAGGGAGAGAAGCATAGGTAAGGAGTCAGGCAGAAGAGTGTGTAGGGAAAAACAGCAGGGCAGGAGTAGGATGGGTATCACCAGAAGCAAGAGCACATAGCAGCAGCAGAGACAGTGGTGAGCAAATTGGATTAGAACATGGGAAGAGAGAGGCAAGGTAGGATGGAAGGAGAAAGGGAATTCCAATCAGACACTACTGCAAAACCAGTAGCTAGTCACAAATTAGGCTGTATGAGATGAAGGAAGGAGGCAGATCTGAGAGCTCAAGGGGCTTCAGTGGATTTTATGCTTTAACTTCATTGCTTTGAAATTTAGATAACTGATTAACAACTTGATAGCAATAATGTTGCTTTAAATTTTAATGCTGACTCTGCTGTAGTAGTAGTAGCCAGTGACATGATACAGAATATCCTTCTTTTTAGGGTTGTGGGTGGAGCCTACAGCCATTTTGGGACTGTTCTGTGGAACCTTCAATTGGACTTTTGGAAGTATCCTTCTGAAAGTCCAACGGAGCTTGAAACCCTCTGCCACAATTGACTGCTACAGTATAACAGCCGCACTATTTCAGCTGTTACTTCGGCATTCCATGGCATGACTCACATGCATGCACAGTTCTGCTGGTGCCATCATGTTGTGAATGGCAAAATTCCATTCACCGCAACTGCGCATGTGCGAGTGCCACACATGTGCAGTTGTGTCGCTAGCACTGGCAACAAAGACAACACACCAACATCGGGGTCCCCAATCCCCATTCATTATGTAGCCCTCCCCACTCATGTGACACACTGGGACCCCACCACAGTGTGGCCAAATGTACTTTTTCCCCTGACGACATTGGGGTGCCCAATTCCCATGTTGGCATCATGTACCGACCCACCCCCACTTATGTGGCACACTGGGAGCCCACTGCTTTTTTGGAGGGGGTCCTGTAAATAAAGAAAACAGTCCCCTGACATGTTTTTATTTATCTGTAAAAAAGAAAACGATCCCTCGTTGTCGCCCCAGTCCCTGCCCCATCCCCACCATCCCACTGAGCACTCACCTCCCAACCCCCCCTTACCCCATATTAACCTCTAGAGATCAGCACTGTCTTCTTCTCTGGACCGGGACACATCTGCACTCTTCAAAGCCGAACCACAAATTGAAGAATCAAAGGTATGCATGCTATAATGTCATTCTTTGGTGTTTTCAACTTATGTTGATAAATAAGCAATTTTTTTGAATTTTGGCCCCAAATTTTCAACATGGGGTTCTTGGGACCCCGCCACATGAAATCTTTCACTGTAATTTTGTTACTAGATCCAGAAAGGTGATTGTGTGATTGCTGCACGGAATCACCTTTCAGGACTGATTAATGAAATGACAGTGGCCCTTTTCATGAGTTGGGGTCCCAAAAAGCCCATGTTGCAAATTTGGTGAAAAAATTCCAAAAAATGACTGTGTTATGAGCATGTGTTGAGCAGTTTCTATGCATGCTCCTAACTTTGCCAATTTTTTATATTTTCCCTCCACATTTTCAACATTGCCATTTTTGCACACCTCCTTTTTATCAGTAGAGCTGTCATTTATAGCATCCTGTCCAAAATGTGTTTTCATACCTGTGACACAGAATGGTGTGGTCAATCTGCGAAATCATCTTTCAGGACAAGTGAACAAAATGACACTGGCACTCTTCATGAGGAGGGGTCTCAAAAAGGCCATGTTGAAAATTTGGTGCAATACCTCCACAAAATGGCCACGTTACACCAGGGCGTTCAATAATTTCTATGCACACTTGTAACTTTGCTCACTTGGCAGCTCGTCACAGCCCTATCAGCTCTGGCCAGAGTTTGTTTTAAACAGCAATAGCAGGACAGATCATATAACCCTGAGAACATTTGGAAATGTGTTAGTTGTACAAATGAATCATTAAAAATCATTGCAGATATAATATGAAAGACAAAATATGGATTAGTTTTAATTGAATTTCTCTGATATTTGCTGATGCATACAATTATAAAATGAGTTAGGAATTTCCTGCTACCTGATAGGCTAATCGGATTCTGAGACAGAGACTGAAGTTATAAGTTATGAGGCCATTCCCTGCATGGGCCCAGGTTACTTGTTTGATCTCCTGTATACTTAGATGTCCTCAGTTCTCATCCACTCAACTAAGGAGGGCCTCCTGGTTGTTCCCAGAGACAGGATGAAAACCATGGGGACTGGTTCTTTGAAGTTGTGGACCTGGTCTTTTTGGAACTCTGAGGCTATGTCAGTGAAAGCCTTTAAAAAGGGTGTTATGATGTACTGTATGATTTTGTGCAGGCTTATAGTGAGTGAGAGCCCCATCAAGCTGTCCTCAGTATCATTTTTTATCTAGTTGCTGATATTTATGTAAGTAGTATAGAAAAAATGTTATATTTAGGTTTATTCATTATGGGTTTAATAATGTTTTATTTCATATGATACTACCTATGTATTTTGTAATGGAACCCTGATCCTCAGGGGAAAGGCACCACAAAGAAATAAAATCTACTATTACTATTGCCCATATCATAATTCTCCACAATTGCACAGGTTTGAACGAGCTCAGGCAAAGGAATTTGGAATTTGGGCAACTCACATACTTAATTCATGAGTTATTTCACTCATTCCTGATTGACATCACCAACATGGCTGCCACCTTTACTCATATATAAACACTTTATAATAGGCCCTAAAAATAAAACTCCATTACATTAAATTTAAAAATAAAATACTTCAATGTTCTTTCCACTCATGAGCCCCTTCTTGCACACATAAACACATTTAAAAACAATCAAGTACTATTCAGTTACCATTTCTGGGGTTTCTTTGATAACTATGAAAAATCCCCCTCCCATCCTTGCCAGAGAATTCCATTCTCCTTACCATGCCATAGATATAGTTGAGGTTCTGGCTCTGTTTGAGGCCTGTGTGTGTCTACTGTGTATACCAGTAGAATTCTGCAGAATTTTGAATTCACATATTTCATGTCACTATTCCATGTGTGTGGGGGAGCAGAGAACATTTTACTAGTGGAATACTGCAGAATTTAGAATTCTTATATTCCATGGTAAACAGACACACACTATATTAAATGTGTAGAAAGACAGATGACTGATAGGTGGAAGCCACCTGTGGTGGGACTATTTTTAGCAATATTTGATTATATTTCTGTTGTTTTTACAACTATTTAGTGTTTGCTTTTTTGAAAGTTGTATATGAACCCATTTTTTTAAGTGCTACAAGACATTCCATGGCATGGGTTGTGCAGGTTTTAATACTGTACATTTCCTGGAGCTGAAGTAACTCATTCTGCAGCCTTGTGTCTTACTGTTCCACTGGGCATGTTGTAAAACCAGCACAACCAACACTTTGTTGTTTCTTACTGCTTACATGCAGTATATAATTCATCATGGCACTGGTTACCACTGTAGTTAATTTAAGCAATAAGGCATGACAGAGTATGAGTTGTTGTGGGATTTACCCATGCCTCAGATGGTGTGTCATGAGACATAGCTGAGTAACTTAACCACACAAGAAGAGATGTAATTCTTAAATTTCCCATGTGCTGGAGTGCCTTATTGTTATTGTACAATGGGCCCATATGAAAAATGCCTTTAAAAATGTGTTAATTTATGTTTTGCATTGCTTTTTATAAATACCCTATTTTAACCATGGGCTATTGCATGATTTACCCCTTGGTAAAGACCTAAGCTGACCAAGCAGATTACAAGATATTTTATGTCCATTGTATAATAATGAACAGTTCATCCAGTGACATCTCAAGTGTACTGGAAAATCAAAGAACAGCTCTCCTCCAAAAACAATTTCTGATGAGGCAACATACAGCTCCTTTGCATTTCCAACTTGATTTAAAAAAAATGTGAAATGAGACATAAAATCTACCATGTAATATTCCCTTCCCTGTGTTGTTGTAGCTCACAACTAAGTCCTTTACAAACATAACCCTCATATTACTTATGGTAATGTCCAGCAGTGATCAGCTATACAGTACCTACATGTAAGGGAGATATTTATAACTGCCATCTCATAAGATTGTTGAAAATTATCTTTGTTTCCTTTGCAAATTAGATTTTCTTTACTAGAACTTAAGGATCACCTTCTGCCAAGAAGGTGCAACCTGTCTTTCTTCTATCCTTTTTGATTAATGTCCTTTTTTATGAGTTTTTGAGGTCTGTATGTTTACAATATGTTTTTAAAAGTCATCTTTAATAAGTGTTCACAGTTGACTGGGCTTGGGTTATTTTCTATTTATTTGTTTTAGACTCCATCAGGGTATAGGCAATTTTACCTTTGTCTCTGTGTGTACTTTGGTAATGAATCAGTGAACAGAAGACATTGAGATGACAGTTCTTTTTCAATTATGTGCATGAGTCGCTTTAGTTGTGTAGATGACAAATGCCATCTTTAATGTGACTTTTATATCATTTAGACATTACTTAAGGCAATATATTGTTTATTAAAGTTTGGAGTACTCCTCATGGGTCTTCTACAAAACACTTTAGGTGAAATATTGCCAGGCATTCTACACAAGAGATTTAAAGGCATGCCACTTCTTTTCCAAAACCTAATTTAAGCTATCAGCAAATCTGATATAAAATAATGTTTCCTTCCAGTGAGGAAATCAGACTTTTAATGATTTTAATGTGTAATTCTTTTAAAATAACTCCACTGTATGCAAATTACTTTTCATCTGGAAAATCCCGAATGTCTTTCTATTAAAAACATCAGGATGAGTGACATCAGGATTCTGAAGTCATTTTTCTGTTCAAGAACAAGAATTTAGTCCCACTGTTGTTCATCTGTGGTTTTCATACTATATTCTGTGTTATTGTTTACACATTCAAAAACTTCTGATCAAGGTAATCATTTAGTAAACCTCCTTAATATATTACTCATGGGTATGCTTAATTAATCATGGTGGTATTCTCTTTGGGTGACTTTAGCATTTCCAATGATGATGTCACAGTACTTCATTGTAAAGATTATTGACAGTAACAATCCACTCAGAAAAAGTCAAATAGTCATATTTCATGTATGCTATCTATTGTTTTTTCTAAATGAATATACTTTTGTTTGCTGGGTTTGCAAGTTGAACAACCTGATCAATCAGTACACCAGACAGCTTTCTGAATAAAATATTTTGCAATGGATTATCATTCATTGTGATATCATCATTAAATGATTTACCTGTCTCCCATCATAATGTAACAATAAAATCACAATATTTCAAATACTATGATGCACCAATAGCATGCCTACATTTAATATTGTTTTGTCTGCAACAATATTTATCAGTTGTCATATTTTTCATTATACTGTATCTGACCATCTACTGTATTAAATGATATCATGAATGGTTCTGTGCTCACATAGCTACAGTACGCCTGATGAATGTTAAATGTTTCTGTTACAGAAGGCTAGAAAAGAAAGCAAAGAACCTTTAAAGAATGCACAACAAGTTTTTACTTGCTTAAATCTTAGTTTATTTTAAGATTTTTTCTCTCACCTCTATGCCTTCCTCACAGTGGCTGGGGTTTTGAGGGCAACAAATTTGATTCCTGACTGCTTTGGAGAGTTTAAAGTTAACATTGTTATGTGGTTACAGTGACAGGAGGTGCACTCATGCAAAGTAAGATGAATGAGATGTCAGATTTTTCCTATCGCAAAATCTCCTACTAGTGACCCAGATGAGAACTGAGAGAACTTGTCACAAATGTTATAGAGGGTAGAGGTTGCCATCAAATGAGATTCAAAATTTGATACAATTCCAATGCTCTTGCTGGAGGACAGAATTTGCCATGAAAGACTTGTCAGATTGGAGTTCATTAAGGTAAAGGATGATAGTGTTCTGTCTGGACACTACTAAGCCCTCCTGTGTCATGGTTTGGCTCCAGTTAGCTGAAAGGCCATGCTTTCTCAACATTTCACAGAGTTTTAACTTGATTTCAGTCTCAGTGGAGGAGCCCCTGCTGGCTTAAAAGGTATTTCTTTTTTTCCCTGGTATTCTTCTCAGACTAGACACTATTGAACTATGAGCTGCTTTTGTGCTGTGGATTCACATCAACAGGGGACTAAGCTGAGACTTTAGGTGAGGTGCTAACCTCACAAGGCTGAATTGGAACTCTGAAGGTGAATGGCAGGGCTTTAATCACTACACTACGACTGTGGCTCAACAAACTCCATAATCCACTTTGGATTTTCTTCTAGTCACCAAAATCAATAAATATATTTATGATTGAAGCAATGCTCTTATGTAGGGTACCTCAAATTGATATATGTGTACATTGTTCCTCCTCACCAACCTTACGTTTTACTTATTTTAAGAAATTAATCAATTAACTGACTCTCTGTTACCAGCTGTTTCAGACAGAGATAATGTGGGTAAGGTTTAAAATGCAATAGAGGATATTATATTTATGTTGGAAAAGAAGTTGAAGGCCCTCTAAACCCAACCCTCATCCCTGGTTACAGGTGCTTAACTGTATGTTTAAATTAGGCATTTCAGATCTACCACTACGATGCATGCAAACATGCTTTTTTACTACTAATCCATCCATAGACTATAAACTAAAGGACATTTTATGCATTTCTCTAAAATTACTGTCATAAGTAAAAACAGTTTGGAGGACTTGGCCAATGCTATTATTATAGTTTATGTTCCTGAAAGTTTTTGTGTGGGTAAACTATATTCCTATGATACAAAACAGTTGTCACAAATGCAAACATGATACATAGATAGACAGACAGACAAACAGATGGATAGATAGATGGATGAATAGAGTGAGAGAGAGAGAGAGAGAGACAGAGATAGATAGATAGATAGGTAGATAGATAGATAGATAGAAAAATGTATGCATGTATAATTCATTGTTCTTAAAATATAAAATCAGCTAACCTGTCTTTCTGCTCCACAACTTATACTCCTCATACTATTTTGTAGTAAAGTAGGCAGGAGTACAGTGATAGTCATACAAAAGTTGTTCAGTACTGAGGTATACCTGGGTATACTGAGGTAGAATCACATTACAGTCAATGCAAATTAGCCTCAGTATGCCCAGGTATACCTCAGTACTGAGCAACATTTGTATGAAAGACTAGGTCTATTCATATATTTAAATGTATTTTACGCTCTGTTTTTGCTGTGATTAGTTTCACGGCATGTATTTCTTTTTATTTGTGCTGCAAACTATGCTGCCTCAAATGATATTTAAATCAATAAATCAAAGTCAGTAAACCATTACATGGTAATCTACTTCTCATAGTACTTTTTAATATAAATGTCTTGTGCCTGATTTTCGAAGGGGATTTCTGATTTGCATGACTAACTTAACCATCTGAAGTTAGGCATCAGTATTTCCAAATATTGTATGAACTGGATTTGCCATTTCCAGAAAATGCCTTGCTGGAGCCAGGAGGGACATCACCATCATTTTCGGAATTTATAATGTTTTTGCTGACTCCACTGAGGCATTGTTCCACAAAATAAAATCAATACATATAAACTGAGAAGTCTACATTTAGATTGCTAAATTAAGTGTGCACATATCACATCCATTCTGAAAAACATTTCTTGAACATGAAAAATAGTTCTACTTTTTTTTAGTTATTTTTTCCCATCCCCCAGCCTTATGTTTGGGGTCAACGTGACTGCACCCTTCCTCCAATCGGAAAGGTACAATTGATGCTAATGCTGCTTTTTGGCTGACTGATGATATGTGAATGCCATGTAAATTACATCATCCTTCCCTAGAAGTGAAGCACCTCATTTCTGTGATACACCTGACCCAGCTGTCTCCAGGACTCCAACACAAATCCTTTTCTTCAAGGGAGCAGTGTGGCACATTGCCAAAGTGCCTGAGGACTGACAAATATCAATTCATTATATTGAGCTGATATCACATTCACCAATCAGATTGCTTATTTACAGGGCATTGTTTATTTATTTATTTGAAAATTGGTGACTGGTAAAGCCACACTGAGCCAAGGCTCATTTTCAGGTGTGACCCGGGTGAAGGGAACAGGTAAGGCAAATACATAGCAGGGACACAGGACAGAGTTAAATACAATTACATGGCATTGACACAGTACCTGGTTATGGTAAAGTAGAATTGAGTACATGATTAAGACAGAGGTAAGTACAATTAGAGCAAGCAGCAAAAAAATGAAAATTTAGACACACCTACACTGGGGTATGAGGCAAATGTAAGCTGGACAGTCAAGTAGGGGGAAAACATAGTGGGGGAGGGAGTTTCAGCTCATACCTGAGGGAAACAGGGGAGGTAGTGAGATGGAGTGATGATGGGAGTATGTTCCAGAGTGAAGGGTGACAATAGGAAAAGGTTGATTGTCCCGTAGAGGAGCAGTGATGAGGAATGTTGAAAGTGCAAGGATTCATGGGTTGGAGGGAGCAGGAGACAAAGGGAATGGAGGAGATAAGTGAGAAGTGAGACAAGTGAGGAGCGGTAATAGGTAAGAGGAAAGGGACCCAAATAAGTATTTGGATATGAGTGAGGAACTGTGGTTCTGGTAACACAAAGGCAGAGAAAGACTGGATAAAGAACAATAGAGTGAGAAATGGTGGGTACAGAAAGGGGAGATGGTAATAAAGCAACAGAAAGTGTTGCAGAGGGTGTCCAGGCTAGCCAGGGAAGTGGAGGGAGCGGTGCCAAAGACCACATCTGCATAGCTAAAATCCAGGATCACCATTTTGGTGACAAGCTCATGGTATGCCTGCAGAGACAGACAGTCTTTATTGTCATACAAGGCACCAACTTTAGGTTGGAGTTTGGCATGGATGGCATCAATATAGGCAGAGCAATCAAGCTTGCTGTCTAGCCACACGCAGAGGTATTTGAATGAATGAATCACTTCATGAGGGGTGCCATCAAAAGTGGAGAAGGTAGGCAGAGTTGGGAGTCTGGCCAATTTTTGGCTGGTGCTAAAGGTCATGGACAGAGTTTTCGGGAAGGGGGGGTTGTTGATCCAGAGTTAATTAGATTGAAATCAGCACAGAACATTGTGGAAGTCTTGCTGGCGTAGACCCTCCACAGCAATAGTGGAGGGACTGGAGGTGTAAATGGCTGTATCATCTGCATGCACATGGATAAGTGAGGTAGCACAAGAAGTGGGAAGGTCATTGAGGAAGATGGAGAATAGGATGGGCCCCAGGATGGAGCCCTGTGGGATACCGGCATGGATGGTAAGTGGAGGTGACAGTCCACTACCAATCTGTACTGACTGTAGGTAACCAGAGATGAAAGAATGGAACCAGTCTACAACAAGAGCTGAGAGGCCAGCAGCACTCAGCTTATCCCAGAGGAGAGAGTGGGACACCAAGCCAAAGGCCTTGGACAAAGTGATGAAAATAGCAGCTGTGATGTGTCTCTGAGCCATCCCTGGAAAGATAGAATCAGTTACACACAACAGAGAGGAGACAGTGGAGTAATACTTCTGGAAGACAGACTGAAATGGGGAGAGGAAATTGGTGGGGGATAGATAATCAGAGATTCTAGTATTAAGTTTCTCTTGCAGTTTAACAAGGGAAGGGAGAGGGAAATTGGCCAGACGTTACCAGGGGATGAAGGATTCCCCCCTTTGTGGAGAGAGAGGACTTCGGCCAACTTCTAGGACTGAGGGACACTACTGAAGGAGGAGAGGTACTGTAGGTGAGTCACTGGATGCACTATGGCAGGTGCAAAGATTTGGAGTAGTTTAGAATGCAGTCCATTAGTACTGGATTTGCAACAGGTTGAGAGAGTAAAGGGCAGTAAGGGTTTCCTGGCTACTAACAGAAGGAAAGAAAATGAACCATTTACAAGAAGGACCAGAGAAGTAGACTGTGTGGGAGTCTGAAAAAGGGAGTGAATAACCTTCCAGAACTTTGAGGGTACAATAAGGTTGTTCTGAACATTGGCCTTAAAATATTGTGATTTTGCAGTCTGGACAGCTTTAGTACAGTATTTCCTCATAGCTCTCTATAAGAGGAAATAATTCTGTGGTGACAATGCACTGTACGTATGCCCACAGAAAAGGTATTTGTAATGTACCACTTAGGCAGTTAATGCCTTTGGATAATGCAAATAAGATTACAGAGGCATTTTGAATATGCAAAAAAGAACAGGAAGACACTTGGAACATTCAAATGTATTTCTGACTTATCATTCAACTTGTGATTGTTCTGTCAGAAACCCTACTGTCAAGTAGAAATGGCTTCATCTGCATGGTTCATCGAGCTGCCCGAAACTAACAAGCTAAAAATAAACCTTCATAAAATCTTCAGTTTTTGTCTCCAAGTTTTTACCTTGATGTAACAGTTAGATTACGAGGCACTGGAGGATCAGTCCTTAGGAATAATGGCACTGGTCACTAAACATGGTGACATTCGCCTTTGTCCTCAAACTTTGTCTGCAGTGCCCAGTACCATTATTCCCTTGTGCACCCTCTGGTGCCCCCTGTTTTCACTGTATTGAATGTGAGATACCATGTGCACATATAGTATGGGTGACTAGTAATTAAACATTAAAACCAGGGACATACATACATATTGATTGTGCACATACAGTATGTCATAAATGTAATTTATAAGGGGGTAAGAAAGGGCTGGAGGATCTTTGAGGAGGCTTAGAGATATGGGGCCTATCTGCATGTGGATGTTGTACATACCACTAACACAGGGGATGGAGTTAGACAAGGTTTGGGGGAGGCCATTGGTAGAATGACAAGCAAAGGGGAGGTATTTATTAAGGGAGACTTTGATCTGCCAGATGCAGCCTGGAACATTCTGTCTGCAGCAACAACAAAAAGCAAGGCTGTTCTCGACTCCCTACAAGAGGCATTTCTCAGGCAACTGATTATGGAACTCACTAGAGATGGTGCAGTGCTGGACCTGGTACATACAAACAGGGCCATCATTGCAGACGTCACAGTGGGTAGTCACCCGGGTACATGCCATCGCTATACTTTGTGGTTTGGCATATGGATTGGGAAAGAAAAAAGCACACTATGACAAGGGTCCTGGACTTCAGAAAGGCATATTTTAAAGAAATGGGAGACTGCCTCAGTAAATACCTTGAAGGGGGGTGGCCAAAGGGGAGTGGAGAACCAATGGAAAAAGATCACAGAGGGAACAGTTAAGGACAGGGCATGCTGTTTGAAGAAAGTAAGCAAGGGGAGGAGGAGGAGGAGGAAGATACCACTATTTTCCCAAAGGAGGCAGCTAAGGCAGCGAGGGAGAAAAAAACAGCTTTTAGGAAGTGCAAGGAAACCCAGATGGAGGCAGAGATGGAGGCACATCCAGAGAAACAAAGGGAGCAGGAAGGAGAGTGAGGGCAGCTAAAGTGCAAACAGAGGAAAAGATTGCCAAGGAGGTCAAAAAAGGGGAAATACTTTCTTGTGGTACCAGAGGGACAAGAAGAAAGTAAAAGGTAGGATAATGATAATCAGGAGGGTAGATGAGCTGCACAGAAGAAGACCAAGGAAATCTACAATTTTAAAATGAGTACTTCTGCTATGTCTTCACAATGGTGGGAGGTTGGGGGAATGGACCAACATGTATCAGCAGGCACCAGGTGGAGGGGGGAGTGGACACAAGTCCATTTTTGGAGGACAGAATCTGAAAGGAATTGGAAGCTCAAAAGGAAAACAAAGCAATGGAACCAGATGGATTCACCCAAGACTTCTAGAATAACCATGCAAAGTGCTATATGCCCCTCTGGCAACACTATTCAGCACCTCAATGGAGAAGGGAGTAGTTCCATAGGAATGGAGGAGGGCCAGTGTGGTCCATCTGCACATGAGCAGCAGCAGGAAGGAGGCTAGCAATGACAGGACAGTTAGTTTCATATCAGTGGTGGGAAATTAATGAAGACCCTGCTGAAGAAGAGGTTGATGGAGTACCTGGTGACAAATGAACTGCAGGACCAGTGGCAGCATGGTTTCACTGGGGAAGGTCATGTAAAACAAATTTCATAGGTTTCTTTGAGTGGGTGACTAGTGAAGTGGCTTAGGGGAGGGCAGATGATGTGGCCTATCTGGACTTCAGTAAGGTATTTGACACTGTTCCACATAGATGGCTAATAAAAAAACTAAGCAGCCTGCAGGTTGGGGAGAAGGTAGGGAGGTGGGTATCAAACTGGCTTGAGGGCTAGGAGGCAGAGGATGGTGGTAAACTGCAGACAATTAGGAGGTGGGATCGTGACCAGCTGGATGCCATAGGGATCAGTACTGGGACCTGACCTCTTCAATGTCATTATTAGTGACATTGCTGAGGAACTGGAAGGGAAGGTGTGTCTCTTTGAGGATTACACAAAAATCTGCAACAGAGTGGACACTCAGGAAGGGGTGTAAAGGATTCAAAGGGATCCAGGAAACTAGAGGAGTGCTTTAGGGTGTGGTAGCTGGGATTCAATGTCAAAAAGTGCAAAGTCATGCACCTGGGACTGGGAAACCTGGGAGGAAGAAGATGGGGGGTACTTACAGTCACCAAACAAGAAAGATACCTTGCAGTAATCATATCTGATGATCTGAAGGTAGTGGGGAAGTATAACAAAGCAGTAGACAAGGCTGGGGTGATACTGGATTGCATAGGGAGGGAGAGTTCTATGACGAAAAGGGAGGTGGTGTTGCCACTGTATCACTCACTAGCAAGACCCCACCTAGAGTATTGTGTCCATTTCTGGAGGCCACACCTCTGCAAGGACATTGACAGGGTGGAAACTGTCCAGAAAAGAGCTGCAAAAATGGTGCGGGGGTTGCATGAGAAATCATGCAAGTAAAGGCGATGGGATTTCAACATGAACTCCCTGAAGTACAGACAAGTGAAAGGGAACGTGACTGAGACCTATAAGTACCTCACAGGTGAACAAGGTGCAGGTGGGGATTCTCTTTCAGAGGAAGAAGAGCACCAGAACATGGAGGCATACAATGGCGCTACAGTAGGGGACATTTAAGAAGGATGTGAGGAAATACTTCTTCACCCAAAGGGTAATGGATGCCTGGAACAGCCTGCCAAAACAGGTGGTGGGGATGAAGACAGTGGGGAGCTTCAAGCATGTGTGGGACTGGAACATGGGCAGAATAAGTAGAGTAAAGGGAGGCAGGAGGGGCAACGGCAACAAAATAGGGTCCTGGGTGTTGAACTGTGCATGGACAAATAAGGCAGACTAGGTGGGTGAACTGGTCCTTTTCTGATGACAAATTGTACGTTTCTATGTTCTTATGTAACTACATATACACCTAGTAATAAAAACCTAAAGTGCAAGTAAGAGGTAATCAATCCCTACTATAAAGAGCAGGTATCCACTTCAGTATATAATTTCATAAAGATATGCTCATCAGTATGGGTGTGCATGCCCCACACATTAATTCCTGATTATTATGACTAATGGGATACTTGGTACTCATGGCTTAGTAGTGAGTATCTGTCAGTATTCAATGGTATTTGTGGAAAAATACTCTGATATTTAAAAATTTTGCAGAGCTTTCTGAACAACCAGAGGCCATTTCTAGAGCACATAAAAACCATACTATTTGATCTCTCTCTCTTTCTTGAGGTAGACAAGGGAAGACATATGTTTAACCTGAGTGCTGAAGTCTGAGACCATAAATTTACATGATAGAGAAATGTTTGGTCTGATTTTTGTTTGATTGCTTTCCTTAAGTCACTCTTTGCTGATAGATATGTGTATTTGTTAATTGTGTGTTCCTGGGCTTTGGTGTGTCAGTGATCAAGGATGGCAGTCTGCTGACTTCCCATGTCCTCTGCTTACAACACACAGCTCCAGTGTGTGTGTGTGTGTGTGTATACATGCATGTTTTTTGAGGGTGGGGGAGTGGCTGTTTTTTTTTTATGTTGTCTGGTTTCAAACTCAGATCTGTTTGCAACCTGAGATGGTTCCCTTTTTTGTTATCAAACTTTTTCTCTATTCACCAGTCCACCCCCCTCTTTTGACTGCACCCCAGTCCTATCATCTGCCTTCTCATGAACTTACACCCTACTTTCCCAGGACAATCATCTGGTGGGTGGACCACCAAATGTATAGTTCATAGGCCTGTGAGAGTGGTGGAATTCCTTGGAAGACTGGGTCTTTTCTCCTTTGGGATTTCTCTCATATGGATACCAGCCATGCAATTATGTGCACACACACTCATCAACTTGTGGCCATGCCAGTGTCCAGAGAAGCCACTCCCATATTCTGGTGTCCCTGAATGTTATCCATCTAGCCTCTGATAGGTGGTAATCACACTGTGGGCGATGCATCCCTCCCAAACCAAAGGAGAACTGTCCCAGGAATGCTCCATCTTCCTTCCCCCAGCTGGCCCCTCACAACCCAAGCAAAGCTGTGTGTTGGCAATTTTTGCAATGGCTACAGTTCTCAGTGGGTCAGGCTTTATCACGGAGTTGTGTATTATTTTAGTGTCATGCAGTTCCAGGCTGGGTTCTGTGTGCACCAGAGGACAGGTTCATGGCTTCCCCCTCATGCAAGCTGCTGCATAACTTATCTGTGTATGCATTCATTTGGGGGCGGTGTTCTGAGGCTGCACCCTGCATGTGCACGTGCATGACAGTATACACACAGTTTTTGAAACTGCTGCAGTTCTCATTGGTCAAGCTGAACTTATTGTGTTTTCTGCAAGTCTGTGTTGTCCAATTCAACTCAGTTCTAGGGGGGACTGAGGAAGAAAGTTGGTGCTCAAACCCATCCAACAGCTGTGTATTTGTGTATTACAGTAGTTGATGCAAATTTAATTTGCTAGGGTTTGGACTTTGGGGTTGTATTGAAAGTCTTATACAAGCAAAATACACACAGTGAATCTTGGAGTAGTAGGGGCTTCCACATGCAGCCACAACCTCTTTGGTTTCTACAACCATGACTGCTAGAGCTCCAGCTACTGTGATCACCACCATTGCCTTGACTGCAGCCACTATGAACCCATCATTGCATCCCCTGGCACTGTGAGCACTACCACCCATGCCCTGATAGCAGCCAGACTTCATTATCACAACTGCAATTACTGACACTACCAAATTTACTCTCACCGGTGCTAAAACTGTAGCCACTGTCACCCCTATCATTAACCTACCCACTGTTACCAACACCACTGTGATGACTGAAGCCACAGTAATCACCTCCCCTGCCATGATTCAAGTTATTGTGACCAAAGCCATTGTGAGCCTGACCACAAACATAACTACTACACCTGTGTCTGTGACCATACCATTGTGATCCCCAGTGCAATGCTCATAATCATACGTTCTCTTTCCAGGAATGTTTGATGAGGATGAACACTCATTTGGTCCTGACTACAGTATCACCTTGATCCCCAAGACTTGCCATTTGACATAGTCACCAACACCTTTTCAGAAAGTAACACCCACTTTAGTGAGTATGTTCATTGATGCAGAATATACTTCAAATATTCAAGGAAAATTGGAAGGTAGTAAGGCAAAAAGAAGAATGGTGAAGACAGGGCAGTGAAAAACAGACCAGTCACCCCCCACCAAAAATAAATCGATTAACCCAGCCATTTTATATGGTTCTGCAGGCTCTATCACAACAACATATTAAGTAAAGCAGGGCACTAATTGTTAGTGAGGAACAGGAACAGGGCATCACATCCAGGTCTGTTGGTGTAAGAAAGTGTGTTGGCCATGACTAAGGAGGCAGCATAGCACAGAGGTTTAAAGCTCTGATCTGTAAACCTGGAGACCTGGGTCTGAATCCTGCAGCCACTACTTGCATACTTTGTGACCCTGAGCAAGTCACTTAACTTCCTTGTGCTCCCAGGTCGCACCTGGAATCAAGCTTCGGCTTAGTGTGCCTCTCCTGGTTAAACAATTTCCCCTTTCCCCCCATGGCTGCAGTCTCTGTGGAAGAAGTGCTACCATCAATGACAGTAAAATCAGAGTGTGACTGCACTTTTCTGTTGTAAACAGTGAAGTGATAACACAGTCTTTTCTCTGTGCCAGTGCACTATAAGTCATGGGAAATTATGCTTGAACTTAACCACCACAGCAGTGTTTATCCATGTGAGCCTGAACCATCCCAATGTGCAGGGATCATCAACTGTGGTTCACAGTCATGTGCCTACAGTTTCAGCCCCCCAGTTGTCCAACTCATTCAGCAGAAGCAGCAGTGACGTTGTTACTAAGTCAGACACTGTCTTTTCTGTCTCCTGCACACCAGTCAGTCAATCCCACTGCACAAACATCACCCAGTGTGCAATCCAGCAGTCAGTCCATACCACCACCACCAGAGGCTAGCATTTAAAACTGGCAGCTTCCAGTAGATTATGACTTTGACATCAATAAGAAAGATCTTCCATGCCAAGACCAACTACAATATTATTAGTATTACTAATTATACCACAGCACAGCTGAGGAATTGATGGTCTTAGCTCTGTAGTCATGTTCCCTGATGGAACATACTGGTTTCCATCAGCTGTTGCAGCATTTACACACAAGGTGCCAAGTACCTTATCTCACCAGATTTCCCCACATTGTTGATTTCAAAATATATGAAGGTGTACAAAAAGCAGTTGGCAGGCCAACGGGACAGGCTAACAGTGTTGTTTTCCCCTGTACTCCAAGTTATGGGCACACTCCAATTCCAGCCAAGGCCACATATCCCTTATGGCACACTGGTGTGTGGCAAAACCACTTTCTAGTGGTGACATTGAAGCAGCAGGGGGTTTTGGCTTCCCCTCAGTGTAATCCTACCTGTCTTACTACAGGTCCAATTTTCTGAATGTGGGGCTAATGAAGAATTACCATGTCAAGTTACATCCTAAAATTCCTGCAGTACGTGTTAGGCCTGCTGACTGAGGGCAAAAACTTCCAGGTGGCATTTGTGGTGATGTACAATGGCCTGTGGGAGGGCAGGTTGGAGTGCAGACACAGAAGGAAAGAAATGTCTCATAGGGCAGTGCATTAAATCAAGTCTTGGAGGCACTGGACAAAGAAATAGACAGCTCAAATAGTGGAAATCTGGAACTTCTGAATTGCTTCTACCAGTTGACAAGTCATGTTGCTCTTGGGCTACTATAAAAACATGGCTTAAAGGGATGTTGATTCCACTTAGCCAGTAGGTTCACAGGGGCAAGACCAGTACCTGAGGGTGGTTCGAACTGCAACTGCACCTCTGCAGCCCATACTTCAGGTAGACTAATCATCCCTCCAGCTGCTTAACTCAGCTCTGGTCTAAAACCTCCCAGCCTTGGCTGACACCGCCATTGGTCAGCTTTTCTGAGACTGACCACCAGCACCGACTATTCCCCTCTTGCATAAGCCAGTTCTCACTTTAATAGATGACTACTCCCTTCACAGTCCCAATCTCATCTCCCAGACTGTCCTCAGCCAGCACTGTTTATAATGTTGGAAAGTATGTGACCCATTAATCACACCTTAACTTTTACTTAACAATTTGCAGCAATTTTATAGGTAATTGTTTAATACAGAAAATAAACAAAATATGAAAAACAACATTTTAATGCAGACATTCTTTTATAAAATCACAAAACAAAGAAAAAAGAAAACAAAGAGAGGAACGTCTAGGCAGGAAGCCCCACCTTTCTTATTTCCAGACTCTCATGCCAGGGCTCTGTAAAGTTCATTGATTCCAGCTGGCCTAAGCCCATAGTAACCCACAAAATGGAAGTCAGCAAACCAAAAACGCATGGAGCCAGGCATTTCATAAATAGGTCATTTTTCATCTTAAATACATAGCAATGTATGCAGTTTACGCTTAATTAAACAATTCATTGTCTGCCTAAAAGATACAGATCAATAATGTGAAACAAAAAGCATTGCTAATGCATTGTTCATGGCAGTTTGTAAAGCATGTGCTTCATACATTTTATCCCCAAACAGCATCATGCTTCCTGACAGCTTTTACCTTCCAAGTAAAACTAAAGGTTGTTTATAGTAGTTCACAGTAGTTTCATTTTATTATATTTTACACAGATTCTTAGCATTTCTGTTATTTCTACCACAGGTACTGGATTTTTTATAAAATGGTAAATCCAAAAGAGAGGAGAACAGAGCATCAATGCCCACAGCCTTTTCTTTTCTTTCACCCTAACTGTGCTATGGTAGCTCACTTGACTTAATGCTTAGCTGTGTGTGTGTGTGGGGGGGTGTAGAAAGAGAAGAATGAGACAGAGGGCTCAGTTTTCAAAAGGTTGGGATTGGCACAAGGGGCTTTCGGCAAGGAGAAATAGGGCAAACGGCTCCTTCTGGCACAAATTGTGCCAGTCTCAATTTTGGAAGGGACCATGCTCCACTGTGGGAGCTGCATGTGCCAACCAGCCTTGTGCCACCCTTGTGACTGCCACACCAGTGTGCCATGGTGGAAGGGGGCTAGCGCCATGGTGGGGCTGCAGCATCCCCTAATCTGAGAGTTTGAAAGACCCACCATGGCCACAAAGTATGGCTGTGGTTAGATCAGCCATGTGTTGATCGAACAGCCCTTGCAGCTAACATTGAACCTGTGTGGGAGGAGCACCCTGTAAGCAGCATGGTACACTGGCCAGGTACCTGTGGTAGTACTCTGATGGGTGCTGTGTGAATGGACAGCTGTACCAGAGTGAACTGCAGCAATGGTCGGGTGTGCCCACATCAGACTCACAGACCTGCAGACAGGATACCACATAGTCAGGCTTACTGTGCAATGATCACACATTGTACAGTAAGCCTTATGTATCCCATCTCGTGAGGTCTGTGAGCATGGCACTGCTCAGTGCCATTCACCCTGGCACAGCTGTCTGTGCACACAACACCCATCAGAGCACTCCCACAGGTCCTTGGCCAGTGCCCATACCACTTGCAGGGTGCCCTCCCATCCACTGTGCTGCTGTTCGGGATCCGTAGCTATGCTGGGTGGGGGGGCATGACGACACCCTTTGTCAGACCCTCCTGGTTTGCCATTTGCTTGGCACACCACCCCTCCTGTGGAAAATCTGGGGACTTTGGCACAATGACCCTGTTTTTGGACAATCCAACGCAGGGTCACTGGCCCACACAGAGGATGCTGCAAGTGGTGGCTTGGAGCAACTTAAGCTGATCTCTGGGTGCTCTGAAATTCGAGCCCAGAGCATTAAAAGTTTCTACCCTGGGTGGTCAGGCCAGTGAAGATAAAATATTAGAAATGTTAGCACAGAAAAAGGTAGCAGCCAAAAGGATGGAAAAAAACATAAATGGTTATAATCTGGCATGTTGCAATTCCATTTCTGCACAGAAGGTTGCAGGTCTCAGCATGCATTCATTTTATCTGGTACTGTAGGCATCCTTGTTGTGGCTGTATGGCTTTCTAACCTCTTAGGACCTCATTCCCTATTTTTATTAACAAAAAAAAAACAGTGTGAGGGTTTCACCCTACCACGTGCCCTAAATATGCTGAAAGTCATAAATTAAGGACATTTTATATGGCATCTGTTGCTTTGACACACTCTGTCTGGTGGTACATGTGTCCTAAAACATATTATTAAGGTTGTGGGCCATATGGCCAGACCCTGAGGCATCTGTGGGCATTTTCACCACTCCATCAATGTCATCAAACAACTCCATCAAGTGCAAGAGCACCATTGGCTTTACCAACATCATCTCATACAGGTTATTACTACATGGTGAAATTCCACCTACCTTATGCTTCAGACACTTCTGGGGCAAAAGATGTCCCTTCATGATATGAGCATGGAAAGTGATATTGGGGGAGTCATAGGCCACCAGAACTGGGCTGTGATGGAGGACATAGTGAGACACTATCCCCATTTGAAAGGAACACCCATGACTTCGGTGCTGGACCTACATCCCAGAGCCAGGTAACAGGCAGATACTAAAAATCTGCTGATCAGGCTGATAAAAATCCAAGCCAGACTCCATACCAGGTGACTGTCCTTTCTGAACACCATTGAAATGGAGTCAGTTTTGCACAGTGTGGGGCAATATAAACTGCATTATCACCACAATGCATGGCCCACATTTTATATGCAAAACACTGCACCTTTAGGACACCAGGCAACACAACGTAATTGAGCTTCAGTAGCAGCTGTTCCCTGAGCTCAGTTATAGAATGCAGGAGATGGCAACAACAGTGGTGCATAAAGTGGAGGATAGCCAGCTGACAGTACTTGTTACTGCCAGTGCAGAGCAAGGATAAAGAGCTCATCCCACCACCCAGGTGTACAGTGAGTGGACAGAGTTCATTTCCTCCTTGCAGTCAGAGCAAAGGAAAAGGAGTGGGTTGCAACCTCTTTCAGCAGAAAATCTCCTTAACTGCTATTTCAGAGAGACTCTTCAAGCTTCCTTTTTAGGCCCATGGGGATACTAAAGCAAAAGACTTGAATCATACCCACTGTTGGCACAGCTGGCAATGGAATACCTCAGCCCCTCCACCCACCAGTGTGCCCGCTGTGAGCATGTTTAGCACAGCTGGGGTTCCTGCTAAGCCTCATCAGTCAAGACCAGAATCAGAGAATTCCCAACAACTTGTTTTTTATAATAATGAATACTAGAAACGTTTCACAATTCAAAATGTTTAGGTTGTTGAACTTTCTTTTTGGTTTTCTACCATGTCCTCTCTCTTCAATCTATATACTGTTGTACCTGGCCTCTGTATCTAACTAAAACTAAACTGACTTCTTGATATGGTTTTGCTTAATTTAAATAATAGTCCATTTGTGTATTATCACCTAATTATTGAGTCCTGCTGTATTATATGTGATTCAGATAACACTCGGGTCACACTAATTTTATGGGCTTGATTCTCAAAGCCCTGCTTAGATCAGCATAATCTGGCAAACAGCAGCTTGCACCAATCACTAGTGTACCAGGGACCCTGCACCCAATTCTCAAATGAGGGGGGTCCCAGCGTCAAACTCCCATAATTTGGGGCAAAGACTCCCTTGCATCAAGGAAAGGCACACTGATGGGGAATGGCGCAAGCTGCGGGACAATCTTGTGGCAATGCCAGCACCAGCAGAAGTGTAGCCAACTGTGCAGGGCTGATGTCTGCTGCAGTAGTCTGTACCCACTACTGGCTCCAATGCAGTCTGCCAGTACTTGCACCCCTGGCTGGCATGCAGGCATACATCCATGCCTCCCCCTGCAGCAAGGCATACAGGTAGCTATACATGCCCTGGACTTGCCCCTGGCATGACAGAGGGCACACCTCTTTGACAGCACACCACCCTACCAGCAGTGTAGCTGGTCTGCTGTCCGTGCCCAGCAGGTGCCACCATCAGAGCAGGGGGGCAGTCTTGCAGGCAGCGGATCCTGCATGCAAGTGAGTCTCTACGTATCATCTGTGTTGGCTATGGTGTGGTGTCCTGCACACCATCATGGGGGTTCCTGTGCATTGTCAGATAACCTGGCTTATCAATGTCAAGCACCTCTGTGCTCCTGTATAGCTGTGGTTTAGTACAACTGCTGCTGCTACTCCATTGGGGGGCCACAGGTGGGGCACCTTTTTGTGCCAAGGGAATTAGACCACCTCAGGACTGGTCTAACTCTGGGCTGGCACTGCAGACATTAGTGTCTTTGCAGAATCCCACATTAGTAATATTATGGAATGGGTAAGAGAATATATTAAAAACTTCTTTCAGCATAATATGGAGACTATAGTGGAGATTGGTAAGCTTTGGGGGGCAGCCAAATGTACTATTAGAGGATAACTGATAAGACTGGCAGCTAATAGAAAAAAGAAATTCTCACAGATGCTGAGTATTATCTTGAAGGATATCAGGGATTTGGAACAGAAGGTCTCTGTAGATCCCTCAAGGGATCTCTGGGCTAGGTTGCATGACCTGAGAGTGCATTATTTTGATTTGCTGGCTCAGAAGGTGGAACTTGCTTTACAGTGGACTAAATTTGGGTACCTTGAGTCAGGGGAGAGATCAGGTAAGCTCCTGACCCTTCATTTGTGACAGTTGTAAGCAGTCAAGGTCATTTTTAGGCTTCATAGAGATTCGGGCGGGATGACAGAAACCCAATCGAGGGAAATCCTCAATATATTCTGTCATTATTATTCAGTTCTCTACTCGGATGACCCTTTTGTAGTCTCTGACTCCTCTGAAATCTCAGAGTATTTAGATTCTTTACCTTTGCCAGTCCTGAATCCTGACTTTAAAGGTCTACTAGATCAACCCATTTCATTACAAGAAGTACAAACAGCTATCTGTCAGCTTTATATGGACAGGCCCAGGGCTCGGATGGGTATAGTAATAACTGCTATTTATCATACTCTGCTGAACTGTCTCCCATTCTAACTAAATTATTCAACTTCTGGTATCACTCTGGTGTTTATGATTCCTCTGCCTTTGAAGTCTTGATTACACTAATCAAGAAGCCAAGCAAAGATGAGTTACTCCCTGGCAGTTATCATCCCATTTCATTAATTAATTCGAATATGAAAATTCTCGCAAAAATTCTAGCCACTAGACTTTTTGGGGTACTGGACTCCTTGACTAGTCCAGTTCAGGTTGGATTTATGAAGGATAGGGCTTCTAGCCATCACTTGAGGAAGCTATATCATCTCATGGCGGCTTCTAGGAAGAGCAGGATCCCTGTGGCCCTGGTCTCCCTTGATGCCGAAAAGGCCTTCAATAGGGTCTCATGGCCTTTAATCTTTTCAGTGTTGCAGAAAATACAACTTCCCTTGGAGTTTATCAGGTGGGTGAGTATTCTTTATCCTTGCCCTTCAGCACAAGTCTGGTGCAATAGCAAGCTCTCTAGTCCTTTCCCTCTGTGTCGGGGTACACATCAAGGCTGCCATCTTTCTCCCTTGCTTTTTAATTTACACCTCAACACATTGATGAGAAATCTTCAAAGTACTCAAGGCCATGCCGGTATCTCTGTAGCTGGTAACCGATACTTGCTGTCAGCCTAAGCTGATGATCTGCTTCTATATCTGTAACATCTGGTTCTCAATCTGCCAGTGGTCTTGGCTGATATCAAGTGGTTTTCCACATTCTCTGATTACAAGCTTATCATTGCCAAAATGAAGGTAATGCCGCTGAATGGATACATCTTCAAGCAAGACATCTTGCAAATGGGCTTTTCTTGGGCGCTCAAGCTTCTAGCATATTTGGGTATCCACTTGGCATGCTCCGTTCCAGTGTTAATGAAAGAAAATCTTACCCAGTTACTTTGACAGATCATTCTTGATCTGGACAGATGGTTAACCCTTCCCTCTCCTGGTGGGGTAGGATACATGTGATTAAGATGAACATTCTACCTCGCCTGCTCTACCCCTAGGGATGTTAGGTATTTTCTTACCCAAGCATTGGTTCTCCCATCTACAATCTATTTTGAACTTCTTTCTGTGGCAAAGAAAGGCAATGCGGTGCTCCTACTTCAAACTGACAGCTCCGAAATTGAATGGGGGATTGTCACTCCCCAATTTCTTTTTATATCATTGTGCATTGCACATGCATATGTTCTTTTGATGGGTTATTTAGTCTGATCTGTCTCAGGTTGCTTCCTCTTTCCCCCAATGGTTAGAAATTGAAACTTCCTTAACTAGAAAACATGGCCTTGTTCTCTCTAGCCTACTGTTCAACAAATTCATCCAGCTTCCTTACTCCTTACACTTGTCACCGATTGGCTAGTCTATCAAAACCAAGTTACAACTTGAGAGTTGCCTACAGTGGGATTGCTCTAGAGTACTGGCTCAACCTGTGCTGGGAAACCTAGACTTCAAGACTGCAGGGCATCCAATTCCACTGAGCTTTCTACTGCAACTACAAGGAGTAACTTTGTCACAGTTGATGGTGAGCAATAGACTCCTTTCTTTTTCTGCGGCTAGACAACCTTTTCCCCACCCAGATATTTGCAAGTTTCTCACTCAATTCTTTCCTCACTTTGCCCTAAACCTTGGTCATTACTGGACAGCTCCATGTTAGATTGGTTCTATTCAATTGTCTCCCAGCTCCATTCAAGTTTCACCGTCAATAAATGTCTGGAAATGATAGACATTGCTATTCCTTCTGGAGTATGCTACTACTGGGTACAAACACTGGAACTCCCTTCCAATTTCAAAATGTGGCAAGCAATTTGGAGAAACTTCTACAAATATGTAAAACAGGATAGGCTCAGATTGTCACAATTTCAAATAATGCACAATCTTTATTATTCCCCTCACAAGCTTTTTATAATGGGAAAACTCCCTTCACCTATCTGCTCTAAATCTCAGCAGAAGGAAGGTAATTTGTTTCATATGCTGTGGGAGTGTGTTACAATTGCTCCTTTCTGGGAGAGAATTAGGAGGTTGTTGGACCCACTTCTCAGTTTGGACAAGTGTTTTTGGCCTAGTATCTTTCTTGTAGGCTATTACCCTGTAGGTTTTGTTTGTGTTTGGAATGCTCATGTGGAGCTCATTGTGGCTGTTGCTAAATTAGTCATTCTAAGGCACTGGCTAGATGACTTCACTCCACCTGTACAAGAATGGTATAGTGAAATTTTGAATGCTCTTTTGCTGGGAAAGCATATTGTGCATTGTAGGAAGTACCAGCATATATTCCATTCCAGATGGGAACCTCTATATACCCTTCTTTTTGTGGGTTCTGGTCCATTTGGCACCTGAGTAGGCTAGCCCCTCTTTCCCTCTGTCACATTATGTGCGATATTCATAGGCCCTTATACTGACTGTCTTAGTCGGGAGTTGCTAGGCTGTATGGGTTGGTGGGCTGGGGTTGGGTTTGTGGAGATATACCTTATTATATACCTTCCATAGATGCAGATGTTGATGTATTGAGTTTTATTTGTATATAGCTGATTATTTAGTCGTTGTGTGTCCTTAATGTGTTCTAATACATTTGGTGATTTTTCAGTGTATTCTTTGCTTAATAAATCAATAACGTATATTGAATGAAAAAAAAGAATCTCACATTAGGGGATATGGCAGCAAATGTCTGGTGCATGACTTTGTGTGCCATGGGTGCACCCCTGTGTTTGGTGCTGGGCTGTTGCAGGGCCAGCCCAGCGCAAGGGCACCCAACCTCGATGCAGCCTGCTTTTGAGAATCAGGACTGCTGCAACTTTTGACACAAGGTGTCCCTTGCATCTATACTTTTTCACACAAGAACCTTGCAGCAATTAGGGAGCTTATATATATCAGTTTTACATGCAGCACATAATCGAGGCTTTTGACTCCTTTTGTGATGTCAGAAAACTTGTGCTTTTGTTGCTATTACAATTTTGTTTCATAACTCCCATTTCATAAAAAACATTTTGTAAAGCACAGTTGATCTTGCACCATCATCTGCTGAAATAAGTGTTCCAGAAGGCTGTTCCTGTAATATCAGCTTATTTACATGACACTCTTTGATTGTGCAGTGATCTAACAGAAGTTCCCTACAACTGGCCTCTCAGACTGTCACCATTCTCATCTCTGATTGTTCATTCTCCAACCAGATGCCTTTTACAACAGTCCTGTTAGTGTTCCTTTTTCTGGTTGAGCATGCTCCTACCATGTCACCAGTCCCCAAATGTTCCACTTCTTCTGCAAGAAGTTTAGTTCTAGGCTCATTGCCAGCCCCCAAGTGCTCATTCTCCTGAAATAAGTATGTCACTAGACATGCAACTGATCTGTAGTGTTCATTCTCCAGAACGAATGAAAGCAAACTTATTCTAGATATGCCACCAATCACTGAGTGCTCATTTTCCTCAAAGAAGCCTTAGTCCAGGCATGTTGCAATTCTCCAAGTGTCAGACTCGGGCAAGAAGCCTGTGATATGGCTCGTTGCCAGTCCCAGAGTGTTAATTCTACTGATTTCTTTTTCAAGAAGGCTTGAAGAGAAGTACAGTACTACTGATAGTGATGAATGTGATTCCAGTGACAGTGCAAATGAAAACACGACATCTATGAGGATACAGGTTGTGAATGAGGCTGCTGCTCAATTGTACAATCCAGAGGTAAGATAATACATCAATGCAAAGATGTTGCTTCAGATGAAAGCTAGAAATTGTTTGAATGATGATGATGATGACTCATTTGACCCTGAGAGCCCAACACATTCTGGTATTAAAGATGAGTATTTTAGCTGTTCTCCAGATGCCCTAGCCAGATCTGGATGGTGATGATCTTCAAGTAACAGAATGTGCCCAACCAGCAAATATAATTAGTGGGATGGATGGGACTTTTTTTTCTTTTTTACTTTGGAGGTGAAGGGGCTGCAAGTGTTGAAGGTATCATTTTACTTGTGTGTCAATCAGCCTCTAAACATTTTTGGCTGTTGTCATTGCTGATATGTAACATGTTGATTAGAGATCCTGCTACTCCATACCTCTGGGCCAGAACAGGATGATAGATGATATTGATAGTATATGATGCTGATGATTAGTGGATGACGTGATAAGGCACTGATGAGGATGTTAACACTAATTCATAACACAAACCACAATCTAAATTCCATGTCCACCAAAAATGATGATGCTGTATCGGTATCTATCTAAGAGGCTGAAACTTAGAATCCCAGAACTGATGGGACCAAGTTCAATCTCCCGACATATTAAGATACCCAACAGGAGGAAGCCGATGCTGACAGGGGTATGGTAGCTGATGTGATGAACTGCCACCCTACCCTAGTCAGGAATAACAAGAAAGTGAAAAATGTTGACATTGGCCAAGCTGCTTTCATGGCGTGGAGGTCTAATGCAGTAGCAGGTCAGCCAGCATGGTCTGGTGGATCCAGGTTCTGTTCCCAGTCACCACTAATTTTACCACACACTATTCTACCCCCATACATTTTTTTTTTTACTCCGAGGTCCACTCCCCTCAGGTTGCTTATTTGAGATTACAGGTGTGGAGGTGGGGCTCGTGGGGGGGAGGTGAAACCCCTCACATTACATTTCAGTACCTTGGGGTCTAAGGAATTCAGTATCCCAAACTCAGTGTTGTAGCATACAGGATACTGAATTTCTAGATTTTAAAATATATCTGCTGTGTCCTACTGCAAATGGAGCACAGTGTAATCTACAGGATGTACTTTTTTTTTACTTTAGTGGGGGTGGAGGCTACATGTATGTAATATGTAATTGTGCTTCCACCACCATCTAAGCATTTTAGCTCCTTACTGTCATTGGATGTGTGTATCAAGTGGGAGACAGATCTCATTGCTGCACAGTTCCAGCCTGGATCTGGATGACAGAAGAAGATAATGATGTATTATGAGGATTAATGCATGATGTTATGTGGAATCAATGTGGATCACACTTTCTCCTGAAATAGGAATTATTTCCAAATGTTCACACCATGTGAACCAAGAAGGAGTGGGAAACCTCAGGCCCTGTTACCCTGACCTGATCCATTTCTTGTAACATAAGTCTTTTAAGAATTATCTTGAAAGCTTTGTAAATAAATGATGTTAAACACATTGGTTTGTAGTTACTTTGATCCCCACTAGGTCCACCTGTGTGTATTGATATTACGTAAGTATTCTGCAAATCCTCATCCAGTGAGGTACTGAAAATCATGATTAGTAGATACGGCAACCACTTTCTTAGTTATCCTGGGCTACATCCCATCTATCCCCCTGTGCATAACTCACATCCAGTACTGGTAATTTCATCCTCACAGTCTCCTCATTTAGCACTAATTTCTCCACCACAATCTGTGTGTTTCTAGTTGATGTCTCATTTCTCACGTCATCCCTTGCTTCCTTACTGTTGCAGCCAAAAACATGGACAGATATTTCCTGAAATTTCTGTGTTATCACTGCAGAAATTTCCTGCCGGCCTGCAGTACCACTGTGAGCCATGAAAGAGAGAATCTTTTTAGATGTACTGCAAAATATCTGAAAATATCTGAACGTATCTATGGCTGCAACTGTATAATTAAATACTGATGATACTTAGTACTATACTTAGAGTAAGACAGAAGACAGTATGATATTTAACCTATGCACCTCTTCCTCCATACTCCCTATCAGAAAGCAAACCAGAGTTGTCCCCATTTTCAAGTCCAGTGACCCTACACTCATCGGCAGCTATCACCCACTATCTACACTTTTAGCTCTATGGTCCAGTAGCTCCTCTATGTGTGGAATCCTCCCTAACAAGATTCCTGTGCCACTGTTACTCTAAAAAGGTGGTTGTCCCCTTTAGGTGCAGAGAGTGTGAAAGGCTAAATGTACATAAACAACAGTTTGCCACTTACTGTACTATAGTCCAGCAGATTTACTCAAAGTAATGACATTTTTCTCCTGCCATCCTCTTCTACTCTGCCAGGCTCTTCTCTAAGGTACCTTTAGCCAAAGGGACCCACAGTCCTCAAGCTTTCTCCTTCTGCCTCAGCTTTGCCTTTAGCAGCACATTTTATCTAAAATACCTTTTACTTATTTTCTATGCTCATTCTGTACCTTCTGTACCCCTCTGCTACTCTGTCTCTACTTTCACAACTATTTTTTCCCTTCATTAATTCATGTTTTCCTTTTATTTCTTCAGGTCTGACAGAACTCCAGCACCCAACCTGCCAGATAAGTATTGTTTTATGTTTAACCTTTCCTATCTGTCATGTTTTCTCCCCAAAGAATTATGGATTCTTTGTGAACCCACCTCTATTTTATTGATATGTCCAGATATCACCTCCAGACCCCATCACAGGCTCCTCAGGAGCCAGGTAAGCGTTACACTGCTTATTATCTATGCTATAAGGGTGAGCTTCAACTGTAGAGTGCACTCATTTCACAGTGTTGGCTTTCCCTTTTTCTTTTCTTTTTTTAATGCCAATACTGGGAGCCCATCCCTATTGCTAGATTTCACTTTTTATGTTTGCTTGCACATGCACAAGAAACATGATGTGGCAGCTTAGAAGAGAAGTGGGTTGTGGAGGTGCGGCACTTTGGCAGCCAATGCAGGCACTGTATTTGTGGGCTTGACACTGTTCAACCAATGCAGGCCCAGTGTCCTGATGACACTGATTCAGCATAAGTGCCACCAAGTTTAAACAATTTTGCCACTGCAGTGAGGGGCCACCTCGTCATTGCAGCATCAGCCATGCCGCTGCAGTGAGGGAGCCATCCGTCATTGCAGGGTGGTACTTTGCCTGGTGTAACATGTCTGTAAACATGGCAGTGGAGGGAAAGCTGAGTGACTGGGATGCCCAATCCCCCTGTCAGCATGCCCCCGACCCAGTAAATTTGGCGACAGGGGAGCCCCCACCCAATTTCTTGTGTGCCGAAGGGGGTGCCCAATCCCCCTCAACATCATGCCCCCCCAAACAGTTGTTCTTTGCTGATGAGGGGCCCAATTTCCATCAGCTTAAGTGCTCCCACCCCAAAAAGGCAGGTGACACACTGGGAGCCCAATCCAGTGTGCCAAAAAGAAGCCTGCAAAAAAATAAAACCTTCCCGCAACCTCTTTTTTTTTTCTGTCCCTGAAAGAAAGGCAACAGTCCCACACCAGTCGGATTCCTTCCCCCAACCCACACTCAGTGGCTGTACACCCTACCTCCCCGCACCCCTCTCACCCCATACTTTCCTCTGGAGCCAAGTGTGACGATCTTCGGTGGACCGGAAACACTTCTGCACTCTTCAAAGCCGACCGCAAAGTGAAGAAATGCCAGTAAGCTGTATAATAGCATAAATAGGATTTTTTCAACTTTGGTGCATATCTCAGGCATTTGGGGGAATTGTGGCACCAAATTTTCAACATGAGGTTATTGGGACCTCTCCTCATGAATTTAGTCACTGGCATAATGTTATTAAGTCCTGAAAGGTGATTTTGCATTCACTGCGTGGAATCACTTTTTGGGACAGATTCTGAAACAACAGTGCCACTGTTCATGAAATGGGCTCTCAAAAGCCTATATTACCAAATTTGGTGACTAAAATTCAAAAATGACTGTTTTACAAATGTGCATTCGCTTGTGGTTTCCATGTCATTCATAAACCATGGAAATTTCCAATATTTTCACTCCAGATTTTCAACCCTGGCATTTCCACACCTCCTTATGAACAGTACAGCTGTCATTTTTTACATCCTGGCCGTAATGTGTTTTCGCACTTCCAGCACAGAATAGTGCGGTTGTTGTGGGAGATAAGTGTTTGGGACACATTGAGAAAATCACAGTGACACTGTTCATGAGCAGATGTCCTAAAATGCATATGTTGAAAATTTGGTGACGAAAATCCATAAAATGACTGTGTTACGAGTATGCATTGCTCAGTTTCCATGCACCCTTGTAGTTTCACACATTTGTAATATTTTCACTCCAAATTTTCAAAATTGGCATTTTTTCATACCTTTTTATGAACAGTACAGCTGTCATTTTTCACATCCTGGCCAAAATTAGTTTTCACACTTCCAGCACAGAATAGCGTGGTTGCTGTGGGAAATCAGTGTTTGGGACAGATTAGGAAAATCACAATGACTCTGTTCATGAGCAGAGGTCCTAAAATGCCTATGTTTAAAATTTGGTGACAAACGTCAATAAAATGACTGTGTTATGAGCCTGCGTTGGGCAGTTTCCATGCACCCTTGTAACTTCACAAATTGGTAGTATTTTCACTCCAGATGTTCAGCATTTGCATTTTTTCACACCTCCTTATGAACAGTACAGCTGTCATTTTTCACATCCTGGCTGAAATGTGTTTTTGCACTTTTAGCACACATCAGCGCAGTTGCTGTAGGAAGTCAGTGTCTGGGATAGATTAAAAAAATAACAGTGACACTGTTCATGAGCAGAGGTGCTAAAATACCTAAGTTGAAAATTTAGTGACAAAAGTCCATAAAATGACTGTGTTACAAGCATATATTGCGCAAATTCCATGCACCCTGGTAATTTCATGCATTTGTAAAATTTTCATTCCATATTTTCAACATTGGCATTTTTTCACACCTTCTTATGAACAGTACAGCTGTCATTTTTCATATCCTGCCCAAAATATGCATTTACATATCTGGCGCAGAATAGCACAGTCTCTGTGGGAAATCAGTGTTCGGGACAGATTAAGAAAATCATAGTGACAGTCTTCATGAGCAGATGTCACAAAATGCTTATGTAGAAAATTTAGGGAATTAATTCCACTAAATGACTGTGTTACGCACATGCAATGCACAGTTTCCATCTATGCTCGGAACTGCAAGCATTTTTAAGATTTCCACTATAGATTTTTAACAGTGCCATCACTTCACACCTCCCTATGGAGGGTACAGCTCTCATTCTTCACATCCTGCCTGATCTGTGTTTTCCTACATCTGGCGCAGAATGGCACAGTCGCTGTGGGAACTCAAAGTTCGGGACACATTAACAAGATCACACTGCCACTCTTCATGAGAAGAGGTCCCAAATGCTTTCATGAGGTGGGGTCACAAAAAGGCCATATTGAAAATTTGAAGTGCAAATACCAACAAATTCCAGGGGCGTTAAGGTTTCTAACCATAATGTCCCACCCGGTACAGACTGACAGGCATCAGGGATGTGCCTTTGGATTGCTGACTGTAATGATCATGCCATCCCACCCACCCCCAGCTAGTGACAGGCGTTGAGGTGTGCCTTGGACTCTTCAGCCCCAGAGTTCACCCCATTCTCCTATACTGTACCTATTACTGCGTATGTCTTTATGGAATGAGGCAACTGTAAAGCCGAACACCTGAAGGCACACCTCAACAAGTGTCAGTGTCTGCAGGATAGGGAGAGGTGACATGGCATGAACACCATGGGCGACGACCCAAATTGCCCCAATGCCTGTCCATCTCTGCAGGGTGGAGGTGGAGTTGGCGTGAAGTTCAATACTTCGTTGCCATTCCTATTCTGCATCTGTCTAACTCCTTCATTTGCAATGTTAATACCAGCAATCAAACATTCGGCATTGACAAATGCTTGTTTATGTTGATACTGGATGCCCATCCTCAGTATCATTTTTCACTTTTTTAATGCTATAAGGTCCTGGACTTTTCCAGTGGTACTAACCTTTCACATGTATCATCAACAGCTAAGTCCTTCTTTAAATGTAATTCCCCTCTGTCACTAACTAAGCATATTGTTTTCTCTAATAAAACTCACAAGCAAACATTAATGTACAGATCAATGTTTTTTCTCCTGTGCACTCTGTGTAACTCCTTTACAACCTACTGTACAGCTCTATTCTTTTCTTAGGTACCCTCCTACTGCAGTTTTTCAGCACTCTTTTGCTACGTGACACCCCCCCATTGCCCATTTTCTGCTACAAGCCTCATACCCCACCCCATCAGTGGTATGTTTCTGTGTCTCACATACCACCAAGCCTTCTACCTCCAGACTTCTGCCATTTTTAACAATATTGAAGCAGAAACTATGTTTCATGTGATATTCCAGTAATAAAGTAACAAAACTCAAGTTTATCAAAAAACAACCAATCTCCAGAATTTTTAAGATTATTTATTTCCAGGTTTATTAGACCCCATGGGATTTAAAACAGGATCTCATAATCTTGTGTTTATGATGTGCACTTCTCTGCTGTCAGTGTATGAGTAAGTGTGAATTGCATGTGAATTTCTAGCTTTACTTATCACACATCTAGCTGAAATGAATGTATTAGGAAATTTGAGATACGGTACAGAGCACTGAGAATGGGATTTTGTGTAAGTGTATGTGAATCTGTATGTGTATATGATGTGAATCTTTCTGAGATGAAGTTACTTGATTATGATCAGGGTTTTTTGCCATATTTTAATATTTACAATTACAAGAGACATGTTACAGGATATTTTACTCTGTTATTGACTGTCATTCAAAGAATGTCAAGGGCCAGCAACATACGCTCGCTGCAGAGTGCATCCATCAGGCTGGGGAGTATCTCTGTCTGTCTGTGTATTAACACTAGAACATTATAAGAGATGTTGCTTGGCCCGAGTTTTTTACAAGAAATAGGTATTATGTTTATGGATGACCTTCTGGACAGTTACCCACATCAGTTATGTTGGATGACCATGGTTTATAATTAGGCATATAATTAGGGTAATACCCTTATCCACGGACACGTAGCAGCTAAAATCAGGTCTCGTACTGACCCTATCTAAAGGGTTACACTGGCACTGTGTATGTGTGATATGGTCATAATACTGGCCCTGAATCATAGGCAGAGTTCTATTATTAATTATTGCCTTCAGCCCACCCACATCCCTAAATGTGATAATCCAGCACCTGTGCCTTTTCTTTTTGAGAACAACTGGACTGAGGTATGTTTGTGCAGGCAAGAATATTTGAATCAGTGGGTTAATTCAGTGGTGGTTGGCAGTTAACATGGTGGCATTATGCTGGCAGGCATCAGTCCTGACCTAGGCATGGCAGAAAAGTGATGATTCTGTTGAGCATGAGGGAATTCTTATATAACAGAGAAACATAGAAAGTGTCGGCAGAAAAAGACTCATGGTCCATTCAGTCTGCCCAGGTTTTCTAAATCCCTGGGATCATTTTTGGAACCTAATGTTCCCTCCAGGTACTAACCATGGTGGACTTTACCCTGGTTAACTTCCATGGCAGCAGGCAGGTAAACATTAATAGGCAGGCCTCCTGGGTAGTGGGCAGCATGGATGATCATCAGCACAGCTTTCTGTCTTCTTACCTGATCCAGAAGCAAACGATATGATACCCTTTGTTGGACCAACATAAATGTAACAAACAGAACAAAGTGCTTTAGCTTTCGGACCAACAAGTCCTTCATTAGAAGCATAATGACAGTTATTTAGAAAAAACAATACTTTTAACACCCAGATCATGCAAGAAAAAAAGCAGAAATAATCCCCATTGGTTTAAAATACTCATTTAAAAAAGCGGAAGATGATGTCAGAGAAGCTTAACAGTACTATTCCACCTTTAGCTGAGAGAGAGTCTAAGGGTCAAGAGGTGCTTAGTTTAGAAGACATACAAAGAACTCCACTGCATATAAATTAAATTGACTTATGACAACTACTTCAGCAGATGGCTCTCCTTACCTGGCATCCTGGGTATGGTTTATGGTCATCAGTGGGCTGTGACTCTGAAAGAGATGTTTGGGGAGCTGGAAAAAAGCACTAGTTGGATTAGAACACTTTGCAAGGTTAAACTCAAGTAAGATTAGAATGCAAATCTGAACACTGGAAACACAAATTCTATTTTGCACAGGAGGAACTGAATAAAACAATTTTTGAGGAAAGTACTTCTCAAACATCTGCCATGTGGATCATGTCTGGCAGCAGAGGTACTATACAAAAAATATATTAAAAGTTTGCATACCATTTTGAAAGGTCTATGGCAGCCCTGGATGCAGCAGAAGAAAACCATGACTTTACTCTTCTGGCTCTCTTGCTTCCTGGTCTTATTCATTCTACCAGCACTGTCCTGCTACTGCCACTACCACACTATTCTCTCTAACAGCTGCTATGCTGCAATAGAGTGAGAGAGGCTGCTACTTGCTAAGGAGGATAGCATGGCAGTGGAAACAGTGAGAACATGGAGGGAGGATGAACTGGACCCCAGACAGTCAGAAGAGCAAAGTAATGACTTCTTTCTCCTGCATCTGTTGTTGTTTTTTAAGGCTGCTTGTCATAGCCAGCAGATTTCTTGTGGGTACACCACAGTAGGTCTGCAGGAGATAAGTAGGAAAATTACACAGTGAATGATAAACCACTTTTTGTTTCAAACTTTCTTTATCCTCCTATCGCTGGTCCCTTAGGCTTCTCTTCAGAGAGGCACTCAGAGTGGCCCTATTCCACCCAGCCTGAGGTCCTCCTGACCCAGTCCTCTGTTTGCCAGCACTCTCCTCCCCAGCTCCATTGACCACCCTGTCCTCTGGCTCTGAACACCTTGGGGTGGGACTGCTTTAAACTCCTCTGGTGCTCTATCAATAGTCTCAAAGAGCCGCCAAGGAGTGGAGGAGAATTGGAGACCTGGTCAGGTCAGACTGAGCAGAGGCCATGGTGGTTGTGCACTGGCCTCACCTTCACCTGTCTGGGTGCCAGGGTATTTCCTCTTTTCTGGTTCCCAGAGGCACGGATGTGCAATGACATCCAGTATGCAGTGGGCATGCTTCCACACCCGCACGCAGGACATCTGCCATCACCTCCATACCCCTTATGTGTGGCTCCTGCATGCAGCAATACTGCCAGTCTTCACTGGGAATGGCAAGACAGTGGAATACCCAGCCCACCCCCACCCCAGGAGAGGAGAGCAGTCCTCTGGGTGCTCAACCCTCTCCTGCCCCTGCTGACCCCCAATGACCCGAGCTTGTTCCTGAAACCAGGTCACTGGCGTGGAACGAGGTGTGGTGTCCAGCGCCTCAACCCTCAGCACCACCAGGCCAGCTGATAAACCACTTTTATATGTGCCTTTGTACAGTGTTCTAGATCAGGCCAGATATATCTTAAGTGTTTTCTATGTGCACTTGCAGCACAATCTGGATGCCACTGTATAATCTGGTGCTAATGAAGAAGGGCAAAAACACAGTCAGCTTGTAACTGGGTACATGAAAGTGCAGTTTTGTGCACAACCAATGAACTGGCAGCCATGTGACTAAACAGCTTAAAACTACTAAATATGTATGAGGATAATACCACCCTTTAACTCTGTTTTAATAATATCAACAGAATATTATTCTCTTACAAGCAGTGGGTGGCTCCATGTAAATGTTACCATAAATATTCAGTAGGATAAGGCTAATTTATTTTGAGACTGCTATTTGTATTCTTTTTGTTAATTGTTTTACATGGCAGTCTCCCAACTCCAAGTAAATTTTTTTAAGCTGCAAGTGAAGCTTCAAAGCGGACTGTTGATGTGTGCTATTTTGTGTATTTTAATGTTACATTTAGTGTGCATGGATTGGCTGTGATGATGTGATGAGATCTGAGCTGTGACATGGTAAACAGAATGTATGGGTGAGACATTTCCTGTTTTTTTTTTCTTTTACAGTTTTTTGCCAGGAAAGAAACACTAAGTCAAAGTTCGTTTCCAGGTGCGTCCAAAGTTAAGTGACTTGCCCATGGTCAGAAGGTATGCAAGTGGTAGCTGTGGGATTCAAATCAAGTTCTCCAGGTTTGCAGCTCAGTCCTCTTAATCACAATGCTATACTGCCTCCCTTTTGAATTTACCCTAGCGCAGACTTTAAATATTCATGATGTAATCACAATTGAAAGGGTGTTGGAAGGGTTCAGAGAGGTAAAGGTGGATCAGTCATTGTATCCAGATGGCATGCACCCAATAATACTAAGGAAAATTGTGCAGGTACTTGCAGCAATGCTAGTAGACATTTTAAGCTGCTCATTGCACACTGGGGGGTCACTGAGGATTGAAGAAAGCAAAGTTATGTCCCTGCAGAAAAGTGGCAGAAAAGAGAAGCCAGGTAACTATTGAAAAGAGAGCGGCCTTTAGGAATTATGAGAAATTCTGCAGGGATGAGGATAGGGAGGAACACCTGAAGAAATCCAAGGAGGTGAGCAAGGTGGTGAGGGCAGCCAAGGCCTCAAAAGAACTAAAGCTGGTGCAGGGTATCAAGGAAGGGGAAAATGACTTCTTTAGGTACATAGGAGAGGAGGAAGTGCAAAGATCAGATTGTAAGGATTAGGAAGGAGGAAGGGTGGGTAGAGCACAGGGCAGAGCAGGGAGAAGTACTGAATGAGTAATTTTGCTCAGTGTTCACCAGGGATGGGGATAGGGGAAGGGGAGGTGACTGACCTGGAGATCCCAGTCAAAAGGGTGTTGGAGGGCTTAAGGTCACTTAGGACCTGTCCACACTACACCAGAAGAGTCCCTTTGTAACATTACAGAGGATCCACACAGTTACTGTAACGGTTTGTGTTTATACTGGTAACATCACAGAAAGCGTTTTCAAAACCATTGTTGAAAACTGATATTTTGGAACTGTCTACACTACATAAGCAAAATCCTGTAATGTTATCAGTGGAAGGGTGGATGCACTGTAATATTTTGGCCCTGTTTACACTGCAGTGAAAATCTGTAATGTTTTGAAACCGGTACAGACTGAAAACATTACAGTGCATCCACACTACCACTGAAAACCTTTTAAAAACATTATAGGATTTTACTTGTGTAGCGTGGACAAGGTTAAACAGAGCTTTGAAACCATTACAGAAACCATTGTTGAAACCACCTCACAACAGGTTTCTGTAACGGTTACAGAAACACTTTCTGTAACGTTACCAGTGTAAACGCAAACCGTTACGGTAACTGTTTGGGCCCTCTGTAACCTTACAGAGGGGATTTCCAAGGGTAGTTTAGACAGGGCCTTTCAGTCTGTAAAGGTTTCAAAATGTTACAGATTTTCAGTGCAGTGTGGGCAGGGCCTAAAGGAGGATAAGGCACCTGGTCTGGATGGAGTACATCCTAGGGTACTCAGGTAGTTGGCAGGTGACCATGAAGGGCCACCGTTAGATTTATTCAACACTTCCCTGTATACTGGATGCATGCCCAGGGATTGGATGATGGCACATATGGTGTCAATCCATAAGAGTGAGCCCAGAGAAGATTCTGGAAACTACAGACCAGTGAGCCTTACAGTCATTGTGGGGAAGCTAATGGAGACTATACTTAAGGAAAGGCTAATGTGTTTCCTGGAGAAGAATGACCTACAGGATGAAAAGCAGCATAGGTTTGTACCTGGAAGATCATGTCAGACCAACCTTGTTGACTTTCTTGACTGCGTGACAAGGTCACTGGATAGGGACTTCAGTAAGGCATTTGACTCCATGCTCTACAGAAGGTTGAACAACAACTTAGATAGCCTGGGAGCAGGGAGGAAACTGGTTGGGTGGTTAAAGAGTGGGTTTTATGGCAGATTGGTATTTGGGGGAGAGCTCTCGGCACTGAGGGCAGTGATAAGCGGGATCTCACAGGGCTCAGTGCTGGGGCTAGTGCTATTTAACATATTTATAACAGACATATCATATGGGATAAGGAGCAAGATCAACCTTTTTGCAGATGACAGTAAGATCTGCATGGAGGTGGATAGTGAGGAAGGGGGTAAGGTACTACAAGATGATTTAGTGACACTTGAATGCTGCTCAGCCTTATGGCAGCTGGGGTTCAATGCAAAAAAATGCAAGGTTTTGCACTTGGGAGCTAAAATCTTGAAAAACAGCTACTGATTGGGGGGAGTACAGTTGGCCACTTCTGAAGAGGGGAAAGATCCGGGATTGCTGGTGATGGGGGACATGAAACACTTAGCACAGTGCAGGAAGGCAGCTGCAAAGGTGAACAGAATGCTAGGATGCATAACCAGGGAATCACCTCTAAGAGGGAGGAAGTCATTTTGCCCCTGTACAGGTCCCTGGTGAGGTTGCACTTGGAGTACAGTGTGCAGTTCTGGTGCCCCATCTGAAAATGAACATCAAACTATTGGAGGGGGTCCAGCATAGGGCGACAAAGATGATCTTGGGGATGGGGGACAAGACATATGAGGAGAGACTGAGGGAGCTCAACATGTATATCCTAGAAGAAAGAAGGGAGAGACAGTCACATGATTGAGACATTCAAGTACCTGAAGGGAATAAACAGAGCAAAATCAGAAGGCTTGTTTAAGTTAAAAGGTGGGAGGGACACCAGGGGACACAGCCTGAAACTAGAGGGGGGGAGGTTCAAGAAAGAGTTGAGGAAGCACTATTTCACAGAAAGGGTGGGGAATGGTTGGAATGCACTGCCAGAGGAAGTAGTAGCACTGTGAATAGTGGGCAGTTTTGAGAGATGATGGGATAGAGCCAAAGGGAGGGTCAAAACTGAGGGGAGGGTGGGAGAATTGAAGTCGGCAGTTGGGGGCACAGTCATCTGCTCACGTCCTCAGCTGGCTGGCAACTGACAGTCACAGAGTGTGATGGCAAGTGTTGTACTCATACACATTCACTCTCTGTGACTGCCATATGGCAGCTAGTTGGGTGAGACTTGACTAGGGTGGAGGGAGTGCTGGGCAGGGGGTCCTTAGCTGGTGGGTAGGTGCAAGGTGTCACACGAACTGTGTGGGGGGTCAGTGGTGCTCAGTCTTGGGGAGCTAGCTCATCAATTATCTTAGATATACATGGGGCTCTGAGGCAATGGGGGTCCACTAGACTACCAGGGAACTAAATAATATATTAAAACATGGATGAGCAGGTGGAGTGGGGTCTACTAGACTACCAGGGAATTAATAATACCAATGTGAAAGGGGCAATCGGGAGGAAGGGGTTCACTAGACACAGGGGCGGGTGGCTGCAGTACAGCTACCCTGCCTTCATAGAGCTGGGAGCATGGCCTTAGCACTGCATTAATACCATTTTTTCAATGGCAGTAAATAGTGCTGTGCTGAAGACTGTTTAGCACTACTTAAACAGAGTATAACACTGTACTGTTTTGCATAAGGAAATCCTGCATTTGCACTGGCACAGTGGCATGGTTATTGCAAGCATGCTGCCTGGTTTGGGCAGCATTCTGGGGGACTTGAATATTGCCCTGCCCAGAGCATTAACTCTAATCCAGGTAAGCATGGGCGCTAACTCTGTCAGTACCATGCTAACCTTTAAAATATGTGGCCCATAGAGGCTTAATGGGGAAAAATCACTGGACTTCTAAGAGTAAAATCATTACAACATGCAAATCTGTGTAAGAAAACATATGTTATTGTATGTACTTCGTTGGCGTTATATGCAGTTGAGGAATTACTCCTGTTACATTCCTATCTTAGCTCCTGTGAGCACCATTGTAATAAGAGTTTTAGAGATGAGAACCAGTTACTGTTCTCAGTTCTTTCCCTACTGCATTACCTTCCAGTAGACCTTTCTAACCATACCCCTTTTTAGCCCCTGACATCCTTGATTTCCTCAGTCCCTTGTATGTCCTGTGTATTTGATGGGTTTTCCTGATGTAAGGATTGATTGTTGTCTGGTTGTACTGCCTCCTGCTCCTTTTTATGTACCTTGTTAAAATTTATCAAGCATTTGTCAATGCCGAATGTTTGCTTGCTGGCATTGACATTGGTAGTGTAGGAGTTACAGAGCTGCATAATAGGAATGGCAGTGAAGTATTGAACTGAAGCCAACCCCATCACCACCCTGCAGATAGAGACAGGCATTGGGGTGTGCCTTTGGGTCATCAGGCATAATGGCCATGCCATTTCACCACACCCTACCGTGCAGACACCGACAAGTGTCACGGTGTGCCTTGGGGTCTTTGGCCCTTATGCGCACCCCATTCCATCAGGAAATATTGTGAGATGGGTGTGGTATAGGAGAATGGGCTGAACTTTGGGGCCGAAGAGTCCAAGGCACACCTCGATGCCTCTCAGTGGCTGTAGGGTGGAGGTGACAATCCCAAGTCACAGCACTGATGCCTGTCATTCTCTACAGGGTGGGGTGTTATGGTCGGAAACCCTAACGCCTCAGGCATTCGTTGGTATTTTCACTCCAAATTTTCAACATGGGTTTTATGTGATCCCCACCTCATGAACAGTGGCAATATCAGTTTGTTAGCCGAAAGCTGCTTTTGCACAGTGACTACGGCATTTGTCACCACAGATGCAAAAACACATTCTGAACAGGATGTGAAAAATGACAGCTGCACTGTTCATGGGGAGGTGTAAAAAATGGCAATGTTGAAAATCTGCAGTGAAAATATTAAAAAAACTGGTGGTCATGAGCGTGCATAGAAACTGTGCAACATGCACCTGTAATGTAATTAGTTTGGGAATTATTTACAGCAGATTGTCAACACAGGCATTTTGGAACCTCCGGTCATGAACAGTGTCACTGTGATTTTCTTTACCTGTCCCGAACAATGATTTCCCACAGCGACCATGCATTTCTGTGCTGAAAGTGTGAAAACACATTTCAGCCATGTTGTGAAAAATGACAGCTGTACTGTTCATAAGGAAGTGTGGAAAAATGTCACTGGTGAAAATCTGGACTGAAAATATTACAAATTCATGAACTTACAAGGGTGTGTGGAAACTGCGCAATGCTCACTCGTAACACAGTCATTTTTAGGATTTTTCACCAAATTTTCAAAATAGCCATTTTAAGACCTCTGCTCATGAACAGTGTCACTGTGATTTTCTTAATGTGTCCCATACATTGATTAAGATAATCGACTCGCGCAATTGTGCGCTACATGGTGGAAACAAGTTTTGGGTGAGATGTGAAAAATGACAGCTATACTGCTCATAAGGAGGTGTGGTAAAATGGCAATGTTGAAAATCTGGAGTGAAAATATTGAAATTTCCGAACTTATGAGCGTCGTGGATCAGTACAACAAATGCTCATAAAACAGTCATTTTGTGATTTTTTCACCAAATTTTTAACATAGCCATTTTAACACTTCTGCTCATGAACAGTGTGACTGTAATTTTCTTAATGTGTCCCATACATTGAGTTCTCATTAACTGACTGTGCCATTGTGCGCTACAAGCACGGAAACACATTTTGGGTGAGATGTGAAAAATGACAGCTATGCTACTCATAAGGAAGTGTGGTCAAATGGCAATGTTGAAAATCCGGAGTGAAAATATTAAAAATTTGTGAACCTAGGAGCATGTGTAGGAACAGTGCAACGCAAGCTCGTAAAACAGTAATTTTAAGGAATTTTTTCACCAAATTTTCAACATAGGCTTTTTGAGAACTCACCTTATGAACACTGGCACTGTCATTTTGTTAATTGGTCCCAAAAGGTGATTTCGCAGTGACCGCGAAATCACCCTTCGGGCCCAATTAACGCCATGACAGTGACAGAATTCATGAGGAGGGGTCCCAAAAACCCCATGTTGAAAATTTGGTGCCAAAATTCCAAAAAATGCCTGAGATATGCAACAAAGTTGAAAAAACCCTATTCATTACATCATACAGCTTACCAGCATTTCCTCAGGTCACGGTTGGCTTTGAAGAGTGCAGACGTGTTCCTGGTCCACTGAAGATCGTCGCGCCGAGCTCTGGAGGTAAGTATGGTGTGAGGGGGGTGTAGAGGCAGGTGCGAGTGGTGGGCATGGTGGAGAGGGGGTGAAGACAGCAGCGAGGGAAGTTTTTTTCTTTCAGTTTTTTTTATTATTTGTACCACTGGGATGTTTTGCCTGCGCTGGGGTAGGCTCTCCCAACCGCAGCCTTCTGGAAGAGCTGTTGGGGGCCAGAGTGGAGCCGATGGGGATTAGGCACCCCCGTCAGCCATAGGACCTGTTGCCCACGCTGGGTGGGCTCCAGCGTGGCACCTGACAATCTGGAGGGAACAGTAGAGCCGGCAGAGGGGACTGGAGCACCCCATCGGCCATACAGACTGTGGGAGGGGAACAGTCAGAGCTGGCGGGGGATTGGGCACCCCCGTCAGCCATACAGTGTGTGCGTGGGGGAGGTAGGATCGCACGAGCACTCAATGTGCATGCGTGTGTGTGTGTGTGTGTGTGTGTGAGGGGGGGAAGGGGGAGCGCTGCTCACTCAAGTGGTGCTCTCCCTTTCAACTGTACGGCACTGCATTTTGGATCATCACACTATGTTTCTTGCATATGCATGCATGCAAACATAAAAATGAATAAACTTTAATTACAAAAAAGCCTCACACCCAAGTGAGTGGTTGGTCCGATTTTGCACTTTGGGTGCAGACATTTTTTTTTACTTTATGTTTACTTCCTTATAGTAGATTGTATCAGACTAATTTTGGCTGTATGTTATTAAAAATCCCAGAATCTCCTGCAGCTATCTGAGGAGGGCTGCAGCAGTGGGAGATTCAATAAGCTGCAGTGCATGCTAGAGTTTATATAGGCTCCAATCTGATGTTTGCTGGTCCCTCTGTTCTCCCAGGGCTCAGTACAGACCTCTGGAACTGTACTTTGCACTGGGGACGATGGTGGGAAAAGCAGACAAAGGATCAGAGCTTATGAAAACTCTAACCTGTGCTGTAGGTTATTGAATTTCTCACTGTGGCAGCCCTCCTACGATGTCAGCCACAGGGGATTCTGCGATTTGCAATTACTTGAAAATTACAGCTTACAAGTGAACAAAATTAGACTGATACAATCTACTGTTCTTTAGTAAACAGTAAGTAAAAATATATATATATGTTCTTGCACACAAAGTGCAAATTGGGACCAGTCCCACGCTTGGGTATGGGGCTCTTAGTGTAGACTGTTCCCCTTTAAGAGTGATGTGTTTAAAAATTACATGATTATTGGGTAAAGAAGCTTTTAAAATATTCAGTGCTACATTGTACTGTCATGTTTTATGAGTGTTCATTGTTAGATGCAGCATTGTGGACTATGATTGAAGGTTAACACCACACATCCATTTTGCACATATACAGACTGAAGTAGGAAAATGAAAATATGCCTTCATTTTGAGCAGCTGAGATTGTAAATGTATTTTGCATTGACAAGGTCTTTGAGAAAGGCTGTGTGCCTTTCTTCTACATAATGTGAAACTTGTAACAGTTTTCTGGGGCGGTAACAGAGATAAGTTGTGGAGGTAGGTATTTAATATTCTCTTGTTTCCCTACTGATGTATTATTCAATAAATCTCAGGTATTTCAATCCCCCTTCTAATATCGATTTCTTTTTGGACATTTTGAGGCCTTATCTAGAAAATAAAGTGAGTCTGCTTTGGTTTAACTTGGGAAAATTGTCCCAGTTAAACAAGAATCTGTCGTTTGTGACTTTGCCTTGCTTTTGAGGTTTTTAAGTGCAAATTGCACTTAAAAACCCCAAAGTTAGTAGAAGTTACAAATGGGGAATCCCCCTGCACCCCCTCCCTGGTCACTGGCCACAACATAAAAAAAAAACACATATTAAATCCCAAGGCCCAGATATTCAGAAATGCACCAAAGGGCGGTGCAAGTCTGGCACAGTGCAAATCCAATGCGCCATGGTACAACAGGAGCCATATTCAGAGGTTGCACTGGCCGCACTGTGTCAGCGCAACCTGGCTGAATACAGCACTGTTGTGCCATGGCGCAACCAGGAATGCACCATGGTGCAACCAGAGATGCGCCATGGTGCAAACACTGTTGTGCCATGGCACGGAAAGAGATGCCGCAGTTCAACTGTGGGAGCAGAGCAGCAGAGCAACAGAGGGGGGCATGGCACAGAGAAGAGACCCAGGGACAGAGCCAGGGAAGCACAATGACAGGCCACAGGAGGCCACCACCAGCAGGGCACACCAGGTTGCACAGAGGCACCCAGACCCACCCGAATATAACAGTGGCACAGATAATAGGCAACAGGAGGTGCCAATGGCCAATGGAGGGCCACCAAGGGAGCCTCTGTCAGGCTGCTGGCCATGCCCCTCCCACACACCCAGACCAGAGCAGGCCACACCCAGGACCACGCAGTGAAGCACACACACGCGCACCACACAGGCACACAGGTGGCCCACAGAGGAGGCATGAAACGTGCTGGAGTCACATAGCACAGCACACCACATGGGACAGGCCACACAATGCCAAGCACAGGCCCCAACACAGCGAGTGGCCAGTACCCGACCAAAGACAGCCATGTGCCATCACCATGCACACAATCCTGACAGCTGCCCCATGGGCACCCCAAGGCACAGCCAATGACCGGGGGGAAGGGACACCACCACAGTGGGTTTACACCACAGCACACAGCAGTAAACCACAGAAGCACAACATGCACCCCAACACACTCACATCACATGGACAGGCACTGGGCTACTGCAGCATGGCTCCTCACGCCACCTGCAAATCAGACACTGACACAGGCAGGTAAGTCAAAATAGATATATATTCAAAAAACTATGTACAGCAACAAGGAAGTGGGAAAGGGTAGGATAGCGAGGAAAGGGGACAGAGAACAGGGTCTGTACAGTGGGATGAGGGACTGTAAGGGGAGGTACAGCAGGGAACACAGGGGAATGCTGGGATCCATCCATCAGTGGCCACAGCCTGCCCCCCCCTTGGCACCCTCTCCACCTCCGATCACTGAGGAAACATAGAAACATAGACTTTGACGGCAGATAAGGACCACTTGGCCCACCCAGTCTGCCCATTTTCCTACCTACTGGATAAGCTGCAGATTCTAGTTAACCAACAGCCTACTTCCTGCAACCCCCCACTATAATTGCCTTATGTCTGTCCCATGCATGTTTGAATTCCCCCACTGTTTTAGACCCAACGACCTCCTCAGGAAGGCGGTTCCATGTATCCACCACTCTCTCCGTGAAAAAAATTTCCTCACATTACCCCTGAGCCATCCCCACTCTATCTTTAAATTGTGCCCCCTTGTTCTTACACGTTTCTTTTTCTGAAAGATGCTACCCTCCTGGACTTTGTTGATTCCCTTGAGGTACTTGAAAGTTTCTATCATGTCCCCTCTGTCCCTCCTTTCATCAAGAGTGCATGCGGCGCACCTTCAACACAGCCTCCATGGTGGTGGAACATATTAAAATCAGCTGCCAGAGCAGCCAGCAGTACATAGGCCTCCACCCTCTCCATCGGACACCTATGACAAGGGACAGGACAGGTGATCAGTGCTATATCCCAAGGAACCATGCCCACCCACAGTGCGCAATGGGCAGCAGGAATACATCCCCCAGAGGGCCCGTACCAGCCACCCGCAGGGGGGGTGGGTCAATGCCTGCCAGCAACACCATGACAGTGCACAGTGGTGGTCCCTGCCGCACAGTGGCCACCCGCCTGCACAATGGCAGTCACATGGCACAGTGCACCAACAGCACCACAGCAACGTCAGTGGCAGCCAGGCACACACACACCCCACCAACAACTGGCACAAGTGTCCAATGGATACGCTACAGTGGCAAGCACCATGCACAGTGCAACACACACAGCTGCCATGACACACGGCACAGGGGCCATGGCCACACCCATGCTCCCACCACCCCCCATGTACAGTGCAAAGGACGATGACAGTGCCTACCTGCCCTCTGTGGCCCTGCTGGTGCCGGATCCACTCCTGTGCCACCTCCCTGGCCCGCTGTGGCCTGCCATCCTGCCACTGCTGCCACCACCGCTACCACCCTCCTGCAATTTTCAGGCCCTGGGAATGGAACATAGACAGGTACACATCAGTAAACATCCACAGCAGCTGTCCACCACCAACAATCCTGTGCACAGGGTGAGCCCCTGCCTGACACATCCTGCACAGCTGCATCGCAACTCAAGTGGCAGCGGCAATGCCACCACACAATGCACATGATGGCAGTGCACTGTTCTGCAGGGCATGCCAGGCAGCCTAGCCAACACCACAGTACAGCACCAGGGCACACATACAATAAGGGCCTACTCAGCTGGATGTGGCACAGTCCCACACCTGACTCACACCTCCAGCCTCCTCAGGTGCTCTGGGTCCCTCCTGACAAGGTCACTATATCTGTGGCAGTACTGCTCTGCCATCCTGGCCACCCCGGTATGCCGCTGTAGTGTGGCAGCAATCCCCTGCCACACTTTCACCCTGGGCTGCTGCAGGGGCACCTGGCCAAACAGTTGGGTTGCGTGGGGCTGGACACAGGTGACCAGGTTCAACCCGCCCAGTCCAGTTATGTGAATGGGGTGCTCTCCGCTGCACCATGCTATGCTATGAAGCTGGTGAGCAAAATGGCAGCAGTAGCCACACGTGGCCACAACATGCACCAGATGCGCGATGCAAGGGAATATGTGCTGTATCCACCCATTGTGCAGTCATGGGCGTGGCTAGGTGGGGTCATGGGTGTGGGGTAACCCAGGGGCAGGGGTCACAGCAGGGGTCAGGGATCATCCGCCTCTGCGCAGTACGCACGTGCGTGATAGCAGGCCTGGCGCACCATGCTCCATGGTCCCCATCGCACAGTCAGCACACAGTGCACGATTGACAACATGATACCATTCTGTGCATGTGCACTGCGGGCCTGCGCACTGTGCCGCAACTTGCTCAGGAACAATCTCTTTGCGCACAGAGCAAAATTGTGATATTTAGACGCCACATGCAAATGAGCTCATCAGCCAATGCGTGGCACACTAAGGGGAATTAGCATGTCATTACCATTTTGCCAAAGCTCATTTGCATGTGATGCACTATACAAGTGCCACAGAACAGCACAGGCCATGGACCAGTATTGAATCCTTTTGGGGTAAGTTGCACATGCTGCTGCAGCTCACTGGGAGCAGCCAGCACAGCAGGGGGGACGGAACAGGGTGATGATGCCACTGACACACTGTGCTATCCATGTCTGCAGGAAGCAACATGTCGGAATGTGAGGAGAGTGAGGAGAGTGGGCCTGCTCTCAAGCGCAGGCCCAATTTCACAAAGGAGGAGACAGAGGCCCTGTTTGAAGCCTACCTTGACAGGGAGCCCCTGTTGAGTGGTGCCACAGGCACACCACAGGCCAGGGCTGTGGCCTGGGTGGAGGTGACGGCATGTGTCAACCAGCAAGGCAGCCACCAGTGCTCAGCACAGAAGTGCAGGAAGAAGGTGGGCATGGACAAGAGGTGCATCAAGGAGAAGGTGGAGGCCATCCATGCCTCCCAGAATGCCACCAAAGGGGGGCCTGCAGCTGCGCCACCACTTACGGCACAAGAGGAGTTGGTGGCAGCCACCATGCACCACAGCACAGTGGAGGGTGTGCCTGGTGGCAGATTCCAGATGGGTGGCAGCCCATCACTGCATGGTATGTATGTCAGCCATGCACAGCTGGAGTCATGGAGGGTGCATACATGGCCATGCTGGCGTGCATGCATCCGGCATGTCTGTCATGTACAACTGTGTGCACCCACATGCATGCCATGCTGCAGGACACAGGCAGTGGCAGTGTGGGGGGGCCACATGTGGGAAATGCATCATTAACACACCTCTCTTTCTCTTGCAGCACCAGCATGCCTTTGTGCAGAAGATGGGGCTCTGGTGGCAGCAGCGCCGTGGCCACTTGACCGGCCCCATAGGACCAGCCTTCCACCTCAACAGGCATCCAGGGGCCTGACAGGCTGCAGCTTACCACCACTGTGCAGGTGGATGTCCTTGACCTGAGGTTGGATGAGGCCCTGGATGTGTTCCTGCAGGATGCCAGCCTTGGGTCCTGTCCGCAGAGACACAGATCGGGGTGGGGTCTGACACCGATGATGACGTAACACTCATCCTGGACAGCATGGCCACCATTGTTTGGGAGACATCCCTGCTGGCTACTGACACAGACAGCATGTGCAGTGCTCTGCCAGCAGCATAACAGCTTCCCGCCACCTCTGCGGGTGCAGCGATGTGCACTGCCCAGGCTATGCCCTGTGGTGTAGGTGGTGTGGCCATGCAGTCGCTGAGTGGCATGCAGTGGCTGGACAGGCTACAGAAGCAGGTTGTGGGTGCCACCAGGCAGCCAGACACAGGGTCCGCCACTGGTGCACCTGCCATTCCCAATGCCCCTGCATACCCCACTGTGCAGCATCTACCAGAGAGGGGGACTGTGCAGCATAGCCGGTCACCACGTGGGAATCAGCGTCCAGCCCGGGAGCCCCAGGATGCCGACCCACTGGCTAAGAACACACGTTTGGTGCAGGAGTCCATTCAGCAACAAGTGCTGCTCGCCACTGGGGTGCGCGCACTGCACATGGAGCTACACCAGTTAGCCGAGCAGCAGGAGAGGGGCACTGCGCAGATCCTGGCGGGGATGCAGTGCATACAGGGACCACGAGTGCATCCCTGGATCACATTGCCACTGCAATCTTGGATGGCTTTGCACTGCTGGCTGCCATTGAGCATGTCCGGGCACAGATGACCCCCCCCCCGCAGTGCATTGTCCACCCCGTTTACCTGGTGTTGGGTGACCCCTACACAGCCGAAACCAGGCTCAGATGTCAACATCCCAGGCAAGCCCAGGGCTGGGCTGTTTGGGCACCTTGACACCCCCATGCTGACACTGTCATGGTCCCGCGGTTCCACCCTGGGGGTGTTGCAACCCCCCCCATGGCTGATGCGCTGCCTGTGGCTGATGATCGGCCCAGGCATGGTTGCTGCCTTGGCCTTGGTGGCCATGGTTCTGCGCAGTGGACCTAATGTGCAGCCCACCCCACCTGTGGTCTGCAGCTGCTACCCAGTGTGCACATGGGCGGTGTATGTGTGCCTAACACAGGTGTGGTGCCTGTGTGTCGCACCACACGCTGCCTGTGTGCATGCATGCCTGGCCGCTAAGCCATGTGGCATGGGTGTGATTACAGCAGTTCTGCACTGGTTGCACCTGTGCACTGGTGCAATGCATCTGATCCATACCACATACTCATGCCTGTGTGCGAGGGTGCGTGTGTGTGTGTGTGGGAGGGGGGCTGTGAAGGTGCTGTGTGTGGTTGTGTGTGGGTGTGTGCCTCTGTCACCCATACCCCTGCTTCCCATCTCAGTGTGTGCATGCCCAGTGCCATGCATGCCCCTGCATTTGTGCTGTACCTGTTTGTGTGGCCTATGCATATGTGTCGCACCACCTACCTGTGTGCACCATAGTGCTCCCATGCTATGGTGTCCCTGTGCCATTTTGCCTGCTGGATCAGCCAGGGATCCTTCCCCCCAGGGGGTGGCTGTCCACCTCCCTCTGGCCTATTGCCTCCATCGTCCCACTACTGTCACCCTCATCAGACTCAACAACTATCCCATGGTCAATGGCCAAGTTGTGCATTATGCTGCAGGCCAAGAATAGGCTACAGGCTTTCGAGGGGCTGTACTGTAGGGCACTGCCTGACCTGTCTAGGCCACAGAACCATGCTTTCAGCATGCCAAAGACTGTCTCGATAATGTTGCGCATGCTGGCGTGTGCCTCTTTGAAGCATTCCTCTGATGGAGATGAAGAGCACCGGTAGGGTGTGAGCAGCCAGGGCCGCAGTTGATAGACACTGTCCCCTGTGTGGATAATGACATGGTTAGCCCTCTGTTGTGCTGTGCCCTTGCCTGTCCCTGGTGCCCACACCAACATGCACACCCTGCCTCCCCCATCCCAAGGTATGCTCTGCCCATCGCCCCTTCCCCATTCCATGCTCACCCACTAGGTGGCCCATGGGGATCTCCCCACATTCAAACCTGTGGCACAGCGCAGAGCTGTGCCAGATGAATGGATCATGTGCACTCCCAGGGTGTGTGGTGCAGACACTGGTTATGCACCCTGTGGCATCGCACACCATCTGGCAGTTGACACTCAGGATCCCCTTCCTATTGATGTATGCCACACCCTCGGGGCCAGGTGGCATGCGGATGCCCACATGGGTGCAGTCAATGGCCCCAATCACACCAGGCATACGTGCTACCCTGTGGAAGTTCTGCATGGTTGCTGTACGCTCTGCCTGTGTGCTGGGGAAACAGATGTATTCTGATGCGCTTGGCAGCAGAGCATTGAGGAACTGTGTGAGGAGGCAGGATGTGGATGACTGGATTATGCCTGTGGAGTCCCCTGTTGGTCTCTGGAAGGTGCCTGTGGCAAGCAGGCACATGATGGCTGTCACCTTCGTCTCCACAGACATGGCATGGTTCCATCTGGTGGGTACCTGCATCTTCTTAGTGCACAGCTTGCAGACCTGCCTCAGAATGACCCTGTTCAGGTGGTACCAGCCCACGATCTCCGTGTCACTGTACTGCTCAAAGGTGATGCGGGTGTGGTACCACTTGTGTTGGGGATAGCACCAATGGATCCTTTCACAGCCACAACCCTATTTTTGGTGACCCCCTCACACCCCCCATTATGGCCTCCATCATGAAGGGTGCACTATCTATGGCCCTTGCTGGCCTATATTCCCCTGGGTGGTTGGCTGCTGCAGGCTGTGTGCCACCCTGGTGCACTGCCTGGCAATGTGTCTGCCTGTCTGTCACACTCTCTCTGCCCCTGTCTCCTTCTCCACTGCTACCTCTGTCCCTCTCCTTCCGTGTCTGCCTTGGTCTGTCTCTTTCTTTCTTTCTTTCTTTCTTTCTTTCTTTCTTTCTTTCTTTCTTTCTTTCTTTCTTTCTTTCTTTCTTTCTTTCTCTCACTGTCTCTCACTCCCTCTCACCTGGCACAAGTGCTTTCTGTGTGCTTGCGCCCTGCAAGTCTGGAACAAGTCTGCTCGGTGCATCTCTGATTTGCTCCGCACTTGCACCATGGTTTCATGGTTGAATATCACACTGCGCTGGATATTCATGGCCACACCACCTGCACTTGTGCCTGCATTCATTATAGTTGTGCATTGGTGCAATGAGATTTGCACTGTGCTCTGGCTCCCGTTGAATATCGTTCCTCGGCGCAAGTCCATACTTGTGCCGGTGCAACTCAGTTGCACCATGAGCAACTGCTTTGAATATCTGGGCCTAAGAGTCTAGTGGTCCCCACACCCCCGCTGATAGCCAGACCCAGTTAAAAAAATAGATATATATGGTTGTTAATAAAATCCCTAGTGTCTAGTTGACCCGTCACCCCCCCATCCTGTCAGGGAGTGCCTCATCAAATTCACCCCCCCCACCTGGACCACAATTGGGCAACCAGCACAGTCCTCCACTCTCCAACATGGCTGGCTACCAACTGACCTGGCTGGAATGAGTGAATGTGTGCTCAGTGTGGCTCAGTTGGTAGCATATCTGCCTCTGGACCAGAAGGTCATGGGTTCTCGTCCCACACTGGGATTGGACTTGCACCTAAAAATCACTGGCATCCGAGTGCAGTATTGGGGGGTGCTATACTGTTGGGGTGTGCCGTCCTTCAGATGAGACATTAAACCGAGGTCCCTTCTGCCCATCCTGGTGTTGTCCTGGTGGGTGTCCAGGTGGAAGTAAAAGAACCCAGGGCACTCTTCACAAAGAGCAGGGAACATTCCCGGTGTCCTGGCCAACATTCCCCTTCCCATAAAACCGATTCATGCAATTATCCAGGCTGTGTGTGGGTGATGATGTGCGATATGGCCACCATCACACATTCAGTCACTTCACTACCAGTCTAGCATTACTTGTAAAGTGCTTTGGAATACTGTGTATGAAAAGTGCTATATAAATGTTGATTCTTCTTCTTCTTGTACACGCACACGCTCATTCATTTACGATCCAGCTCATTTACTGAGCTTTCTTTTGGTGGTGCAGATAAGAGCGGAGGGCCATTCTGATCCTGGCAGGAGGAAGAGGGACGGTCAGGGTCCACAATGATGCTCCACCCCCATCCTGACCCCCCACTGCTGGAACCAGACTAGCCCTCCATCTTGTCTGTGTCTTTCAAAGAAAGCTCAATGAATGAGTTGAATTTTGGCCATGGTGATTGAATGACCGTGTGCTTGTACAAGCACATGCCCATTCATTCGAGCCAGGTCAGTCAGTCCGCCAGCCATGCTGGAGAGTGGAGGGCTGTGCTGGTCACCCACTTGTGGTCTGGGAGGGGGGGGGAGAGAAGGGTGGTGAACTTGATGGGGCACTACCTGTCTAGATGGGAGGTCCAATGAACACCAGGGATTTTATTAATATGATACATAATTTTTTTATACTGGGGCCAGTGATTGGTGGGGAAGGCACTAGACACCAGGGATTTTATTAATAACCATATATATTATTTTTTAAGCTGGGGCCAGTGATCAGCAGGGGGGTACCACTAGACACCAGTGATATATATACTTTATTCATTGGGGCTGGCGATCAGTGGGGTTGGGCACCCACTAAACAGCAGGAACATTTGTGGCAAAGTGTGGGATTTCACAGGTGAAGTTCCACACTTCCCAGTCATTCCATGCTCCGTGAATTTGGCACAATTCGCAAATTCATTTGCAAAGTGAATTTTAGGGACTTCATCCATCTCTTCTAATATGTAAGCCTTGAACACACTTCTGTTTTATGTACTTTTTCTAAAGGGAAAGGGCCCAGATCCCATTTGACTCAATTTCATAGAATCACAGAATCATAGAAGGCTGTCAGCAGATAAGGACCTCTAGGTCCATCTAGTCTGCCCGCAACCCCTCCTCCCAGGAAAATCTCCTCCATCCATTTGCAGCTTGTACTCTGCCTGTCAGTCCCATGTGCATGTCCCAGGCCCTCTTGAATTCTCCACTGTATCCACCCCCACCACCCACTCTGGCAGCCTATTCCATGGCTGTACCACCCTCTTGGTGAAGAACCTGCCCCTGATGTCCCTTTTGAACCTGCCCCCCCTTCATTCTGAGAGTATGTCCCCTCGTGGAATTGTTCTTACTTAATTTGAATATGCTGTTGACCATCACCCTGTTTATGCCCTTCAAGTATTTGAACGTCTCCACCCTATCCCCCCTCTCCCTCCTCTCCTCCAGTGAGTACAGGCCCCAATCCCCCAGCATTTCCTCATATGGCCTCCCCTGCATCCCCTATGCCATTTTGGTCACTCTTCTCTGGACCCTTTCCAGCCAGTCCATGTCCCCTTTCTGGTATGACCTCCAGAACTGGACCCCATACTCCATGTGTGATCTGACCACGGTTTTGTACAGTGGCAGGATCACCTCCCTTCTCCTACTTGTGAAACCCCTCCCTATGCATGCCAGCATACTCAGTGCCTTTCCTGCTGCCCTGTCACACTGACCCCAGATTTTCAGGTTGTCTGAGATGGTAATCCCCAGGTCTCTTTCCTGCTCTGTCTCCTCAATCTCCTCCCCCCAGTTGGTATTTTACTTTCTGGTTGTTATGCCCTATGTGCATAATCCTGCACTTTTTTGTGTTGAACCATAATTGCCACCTTTCTGACCACTCCTCCAACCTGGTTTTTCCTCCCTCATATCCTCCACCCTCCTTCCATCATATCCACCCCGCTACTACAGATTTTCATGTTGTCCATGAACAGACATGCCTTCCCGTGCAGACCCTTTGTGATGTCCCCTATGTATATGTTGAAGAGTATGGGTCCCAACACAAATCCCTGTGGAACCCCACTTGTCACTCTTTCCTCCTTTTAGTATGCCCCATTAACTTTGACCCTCTGAGTTCTCCCCACCAACCAATGTTCCAACTAACTAGTGAGCTGGCTTCCTGCTCCCAAGCTTTTCACCTTGCCTACGAGTCTCCCATGGGGAACGGTGTTGAACGCCTTCCTGAAGTCCAGCTAGGCCACATCCACTGCTCCGCCCTGGTCCCATATCTCCATCACCCTGTCGAAGAATTCAATCAGGTTGGTCTGGCATGGCCTGCCACCCATGACTCCATACTGACTGTCATTCAATAGGCTCTCCCCCTCTAGATGCTTAAGCAGTCTTTCCTTTATCAGTGCCTCCATCAGCTTGCTGACCACCAAGGTCAGGCCTATCAGGTGGTAGTTACTTGGCTCTTCCCTTCCACCCTCCTTATGTAGTGGTACTACCTCAGTTTTTTTCCAGTCCTCTGGAACCCTTCCCTCTTGCAGTGACAGATTGAATAGCCTCGTAATTGGTGCCACCAAGTCCTGTTTCAATTCTTTAAGTACCCCCAGGTGAATCCCGTCTGGCCCCTTCGCCTTGCCGGTCTGCAGCTTGCTCAATTCCTCCAGCACTCTAGCTTCAGTGAAGGGACTGGAGTCCATCTCCCTACCCGTCCACCCCTATTTTCTAACTTCGGCCCCCCTTCATCCTCCACTGTAAAGACAAATGCAAAGTATCTATGTAAGACATCAGCTTTTTCTAAGTCTCCCTCCACCAGTGCCCCTCCTTCACCTTTGAGCCTCACTATCCCTCTCTTCCCCTTTTTCCTGTCGCTTACATATCTAAAGAATCTCTTGTCCCCCCTTTTAACCCCCTTGCTATACGTTCTTCTGTTGTAGTAGAAAAATCATGTTCTTCATGCAAAATCACTCAATGAGAAGAACCCAGAACTTAAAAAGATTGCTGATAGGGTTGTGCAGATTGCACACTCTCCAGTCTGCAAGGTTATCTAAAAGCTGAGATGTTTCCCTTAACTGCAACTGAACAGATGCTTTCTGTACAACCCTAGTTGTTGGTGTTGGGGAGGTATTGCACAAATTGGGGCAGTGCCCATATTTTCCCTGCTTGCATAGACCACAGTTGCATATGCAAAGGAGCTTTGAGGTGACTCTGCTTATGTGGAAGAATTCTGCACACTCCACTTTACTGTCACTAAGATGCCAAGGAACTATGAAATAACTCAGGAATCCAGAAATGTCTAAACATTACAACGTAGCTGTCTGGAAGAAAGATAACTGAACTGAATAGTCTGTGGCACACCAGCATCTTTCCAAGTAGTATAATGAGTCTTCACTGTAACTTGTCATTCAAGTACAAATGAAACACACTGACCCCTATGGACTTCCAGTGGTCAACTGGGCAGTAATTCTCCTGTAGCTGCTCTTTGACCTAAGAAAAGCAGTTAATTTGGATGTATTATAACATTTGGACAACTGAAGATGCTATTTCAATTAGCCCCTTCAATTAGTTTATAAAACCAGTGGTTTTGCCGAAGTACAGCTGAATGATTTTTTTGCCTTATTACGTAGGTAATAGGAAGTTTCCCTGTTGCCCCATGAACAAGGTAAATAAGGTGCAATTTACCCAGTTTGGATCTGAGTCATTTAGGAAGTGACATTGCTCATTCAGTGGGTCTGTAGCCGAATAGTAGGCCTTTCTCATACTGTATATAAGAGAATCAACTAATGCTTCCTCATTTTATTGTTTGGTTGCTGCACTCCCCAGCAGCACACCATTTGTCTGCAGTTCCTAGACATAGAGTATACATAGATCCATGTCCATCTTGTCTATACATGCTTCTATGGTGCTCCTTGTGCTGTATAGCCTACTGTACATGACTATGACTATAAACTATTCTACAATGGCCAGAAAAGAGTCCTCAAAGGTATCTCAAGGGTGCCAGTTTTCGAACAGAAATGAGCTTTGCTGCCATCCCTAAACTACAGCTAGACAAAATGTGTACATTTTGCTATGCTGTTTTTGCAAACTGTACACAATTGATTGCAGACTTTAGTACAATGTGTGCAATTTTGCATTCTAAATGTGCAGTTTCTCTAATAGTTTTTAAGCAAAAAAAAAAACATTTTCATATACAGTATTTTGTGCATAAATGTTCTGAACTGCCAATTTTAATAAACAAAACTGGAGAGCCCATGCACAGTTGCCATCTGTTGTGAAGCAGCACACTGGTAGTGACAGGCTTATTGATGCATCACCACACATTCTTGACATTTACAAAGCCAGAGTACCCATGAGTACCCCCAAACATACTGGATTGTGACAGGCAGAGAGGTCCATGCATGGCATAGTGCCAGTCCCATTGTGCTGTTCCATTCTTTGAGCAATGACCCAATAATGCTACCACATTAGTCATACCCCACCCTCCTTGCCCTATATCTAGTATTAATTTCTGGGTAGTCCTCAGTGTACACTGCTGGCACTTGTTTGATCCTTCAAGGTAATTCTTTGGTCTCACAAAGCACTAGCTAAATCATCCTGTTGTCCCATGTGTTCAGTGGATTCCCTCTCCACCACAGACACACACACACACACACACACACACACACACACACACACACAGTAAAACAGCTTGTAGCAGCTCTACTGCGATTGGGTAATGCTATATCTTGTGACCAGGGGTGTTAAGGTGTTAATGCCAGCAAGCTACTAAGCATACTGTTGCTCAGCATCTCATTGCCATGTTAGTGGACACATTATAATAGTAACACAAGTGCTGCTTGACATGCAAGTTAAATCTAGTTGCACAATCCACCATGCACCATGAAAAGCACACTCCAATGGCCAGTACACAGAAATTATTCACAAAAGTGTGTTTTTTTTTTAAAACTCTGTGCAAAAAGAAATAAGCATAGTTATAATCTGACTGTTTATTGCTTTTTGCAAAGAATGTGAATAAAGCATTTTTGCTAAGTATTATTGCATTTCAGAATTGGAGTGCACATTGTGCATGTTTTCATGGCACACACATTAATCCAGTACCTCACTCTTTTTCCCATTTAGTCACAATGCACATTGCAACAGTGCAGGGAAATGTTTGCAGCCCCGAGCATAACATGGAATGCAAAATGGACTAGTGCTATAAAGTTGTCATTGTGACCACTTTATAGCACTAAATTGTGACTATGTATGGGGCCCCTGCTTTAAATAAATGTGCAGTTTGGACAAAAAAATTGCACTTTTGCACAGTTTGCACATCAACCTTCCAAACTGCATTTTTTTTAAAGTGTAGGTTTCAAAAAATGTGCAATATGTACAATGATATGTGCTTTGCCATACTTTGTACATAAAAGTTCTAAACGATGAACAGTTCACAGAAAAGTATTAAAAAATGTTTAGTTTTGGACAGGATCTGCAATCAACAAATTTATAAGATGTTAGAGCAATTTCACCCAAACTACACAAAAGTGAAATTGCCATTTTGCACAATTTCACTGGTGTAATTGGAATTCGGCATAGTGCTACTAATACAGCCTGTGGTGGATGAGGAGGCAAACATCCTACAGCATAATCTTTCCAATGACTGTGTAGGTTTTGGAGTCTCTTAGAAAGCTCTGATAGTCAGAGTCACTGAAGATGGGGATCTCTTGGACTATAGGAATTTTCACTGTCAACACACTCCAAAATACTGCACTGGCTTTCCATATATGTCTAATGGCAATGGCTGTCCATGCATTACATAATCTGGAAAGTTAAAAGAGAATGTATCTGACAATAACATTTAAAACTTTTAAAAATATTTTTTGTTTGCAGCACATGCCTCAGCTTTACTGTGGTCTAGGTTTCAGGGTTCATACCACTGTTAACTTTTTGTATATTTTTTTTATTTTGTATTAAAAAAAAAGTGTTAACCAAGTAAGAACCCAAGGACATAAATGCCCACTTTATAAGTAGCTGATTCCTCTTTCCCTGTGGAAAACATTTGATTCTCCCCAGCTTACCTCACAATTGCTGAGACTGTGATATTTCAATCTATAGTTACTGTAAGGAATATGATGTCATAAAAATTGTACAGTGAGGTCTAGAGTTAGGCAGAATTTTCAAATTTCTCTTCTGTCAGAATTCTGCCTCAGTACTTGGAATTCTGTCAGAAACAGAATTCCAAAATTTTGAATGTGAAATGTCAACTGTGGAATCCTATTCCGCAGTTTATGGAAACCGTTGATTAATTTTCTGCAAATCGGGGTGAATATTCCACAAACTGCCTAATCCACAAAATACTATTCTGCAGTTTCCATAGACATGCTTTTTTGGAATTCTAAAAGATTCAAAAGGAAAATCCAAATAGCATTTGTGAAGCAGGATTACCATTCTTTCACAGTTCTGATGGTGAAATTCTGCATTCCACATACAGTAGCCCCAGTGAGGACAGAATATCTCGATGAAAGCTTTTTCAGCAGACTCTATGGATGAACTATGAAAATGTATTGCATTGTCTTGCAATCACAATTGAAAAAAATAGTATTTTCTGAGACACTGTCATAGCCTGTTTACTAAGGTCTGTGAGGCAGAAGAAGGCCATAAAGCCCATAGAGACCACCCCCTGCAGCTCAGCAGTGTTAACGTTCAAGTCTTTCTTCCCTTCTACAGACAGACAACTTATTTTTGACATTATCCTTTGCTTGACAATCGATAATGTTTTCTGGGAACTCATTCCATATGCCCATGGTTCTCTGGGGAAATTAATACTTCCTTTTTCCTCTATTAAAATGTGATAGGAAAAGCTGTTTGTTGTGCCCCCTTGTGTAGAGAACATTATTTTTTTAAGAGTAAGCCCAATCGTAATTTCAAATCTTCATCCCTGCTTATGTCATATATCAGAAGGAGGTCACCTCTTCTAAATCTACTCTCAAGATAAATGGGAAAGTCCCCTCAACCTATTTTCTGTATACCTGTGTAGTTTGTAGACATGAACAATAATTCCCTCTTTTCCAATCCCCAATTTAATTCTAATTTAAATATAAATGAGATTGCTTCACTCTGTTTTGCCCTGGTGTGAAAATCTGTTTGTCTCCATTGCAAGGTCTTGACCCAATTCTTGCAAGGCATCACATGAGTTGATGATATGTATATGCAGAAGTTATACTCACAGACAGTTCTGTTTCATCTCTTGTGAAGTCCCTGCATTTTATAAAACATTTTTTTTCCTAAGTCAGCTATACTTAAACTACAGAAAACAGCAGGTCACTTACTATGCCTTGAAAGGTTTCATGGCCAGCATAAGACAAGAACACAGGGAGTGCAGAGCACTGCAACAGCACTGACTAATACAGTATAACTACTGCAGGCTTAAGCACTAAAATATAATAAAATTCCAGGATATCTTACATGAGTCAGGTCATGACCATTGCAATAGAGTAAAGCAGATTTTCATACCATACTTAAGTATTTATTTGTTTGGTAACTGGGTAGGTGCATCGGTCCAAATGACATTTACGAGCATGAGACTCATATCTAGAATGGCACAGGAATACAGCAAGTACAATATCATATGATAAAAGTCATACAGCGACAGCTATAAGCAATAAGAAGTGGAAACATTACAGTGCAATAACAAAATAAACAATCTCAGAGGTTACACTTAGATTAGGCAAGTACACATAAAAATGAAGTACAGTGGAGTAAACAACAGGGGTATTTATTACAAGAAGGGGTAAGCTAAAGAGAGAAGAGTGAAAGGCAGGGTGGGGTATAAATAGTACAGTCTCTGTCATGAGCGCAGATACGAGTGGAAGAAGACAATAAGTGAGGCCTGAGGTGAAATTGGAAACTGCAGGGAGTCAGATGTTCTGAGGGTGAGGGGCAGGTTGTTCCAGAGTGTAAGGGTGGCAGATGAGAAAACCCATTTCCCCATACTAGGGGAGACCTGAGGGCAGACCAGAAGGGGTCTGGCAGTGAGGCGGAGGTCCCAGAGTGACACTTTAGGCTGTAGGAGGGAGGAGAGGGGAGAGGTAGTATGTTTAAGGCTGGCCTTACCAACAGTGCTAGCAAGGAGATAGTTATGTCTAGCTAGAGGAGGGAGCCAGCCGATGACCTGATTGAGGGCGCAGTGGTGAGTGGTGTAGGGGGCTATAAGGGCAAAGTAGCAGATGTTATTATAGGTGGTATTTAGCAGAGACTGGTTTGTGGCGATGGTCAGTGAGAAGATAGGGATGCAATATTCCAGTATTGGGAGAAGGTTGTATTGGGTAATTAGAAAATGGGTTCTAAAAATCCTTAAAGCTGATTGGCTAAGCCTACCAACCAGTCAGTCCGGTATCAGGCAACAGAGACCAGGAAATAACTAGTCCCCATCTCTGGTGCCTGATTATGTTCCAAAATCACTGTAGCAACAGCATTTTCATTTCAAAATTGCCACCATGTTTGTTTCTCCACTTAACGAAAGACAGCCCCCCCCCAAAAAAAGCCATCTGTTAGACTCTTGAATCAACAAATGCTATGGTCAATTAAATTTGATAGAAAACTGTAGTTAATTGCCACACAAAACACCAACTTTTAAAAAAAAGCAGTCCTGCTTCCCAAAAAGCTGGCCGAGCTAACAGATCATGAAAACAGTCAGCAGCACATCTCCATCTCTTGGGAGACCCACTTACTGAAGTGCTGCCACAGCTATTAGACCTGATTCTCAGCAATACCATCAGATGTAAAACTGTACTCCTTCTCAAAAAGAAAACACAGATCTGTACCTGCTTTCACACTTAAACTTTTTTAATTTTTCTGCCAGCTCGCTTGACCTTCCATACTGTAACTCATCAGCTGAGTGTACCGTCCTATCATGCCAGAGTCAGACACCATGCTTTTGCCACCCCACAGCAGACCATTTCTTTCCCTTGCTTACCGAGCAACAGAAGGACTGATGGCAAGACACACACCCCCCGTGCCATTTCTTGTTAAATGTAAAAAAAAAAAGTAAATTGTCATCATGTGCTGTTCCCATGCAGTGGAGAGAACAAAAAGGCAATAGTATTTTTGTCAACTGAACATTGGCAGCACAACCGCATGCTCGGCGCTACTATCACAAGGTTCCCCTAACTTCTCCCTGGCTTGCCATACCTCCACATTTACTGGACTAAATCCAAGTCTCATTCGTAGCAGGGTTACCATTCTCAAATCTTCTCCTAGATGTCTTTTCCCATCCCACTGCTCTGCTCTTCTCATCTATCTCTTCACCCCGATCAGGCTTAAAGAAAAAAAACAAGCAGTAATTAGTGGCAAGGACCATTCCTGCTGCTCTTCAAGTTCATCTCCCCACCCAATTGATATGCAACAAAATATATTCCCCACCATAGTATCTGAATGATTAAATGTAAATTTTAAACCAAAACAGTGAAGGTTGGAGCAAAGGGGATCACATTCAACAATCAATGGGGTGAGCCCCATCACCGATCTTCTGCAAAAAATGTTTTTAACTACATCGAAAACTCTAAAATCTACCCACTTTATGCATGGACGAAAGGATCTAAATCCACAAACTAACTCCTGCTGTGGAGATGGTTAGTGCATACTGCCTAGTTTGTTTGTTTTTTTTGTTTCATTTTAGAACTAGAGTATCAAGAAGGATAAAACTCCATCACTGTAATGCAGGCGGAGGAACTACTTTATTTAAAAACTTATTTTAAAATACTTTTTCATTAACCATTTTTTAATAATTTTTTTTTTCACAGTGCCCATTTTCTAAGTGCAATAATACCCTCCAGGGTGGGTGGTATTGGGAAATACCGGACCTTCCAAGGGCTAAAAGGCTCTCCACCTGCGGCATCAGGCCTCACTGCACCCCTGGGCTGTCCGGTATTTCCCAATACTGCCCACCCTGCTGGGTATTATTGCTTACTTATAAGGTGAGCTTCAGGAGTGAGATAGTTGACCAGGCGGTTGCTGACCCTCAGTCTCTGGTTTACGTGGCAGATGAGTATATCTATATGGTTTGAAAAAGTTAGCACAGGGTCATGTGTAACACCCAGGTATTTAAAATAATTTACAGTCTCAAGAGGTCGGCCATCAGGGGATATGATGGACACTGTGTTCCAAGCTTGAGTTAGTTTGGCTAACCTGGGTTGTGAGCCAAAGAGCATAGAGTCCGTCTTTTTTGTGTTGGCCTCCAGGTGGTTGGAAGTGAACCAGTTATGAGCATGGGAGTAGTTGCTGGTAAAGGAGATAGTGAGATTGCTCAGGGATTTATCGCTAAGGTAGAGGATAAGGTCACCTTCATTTAGATTTATATACTGATGAAATTAGGAAGGTACAATAAATGCAACCAGAATTCATGCCTACAAACTACACAGGCAGATAGAATAAAAGGCTTGAAGGGACCCTTCCTTCAATATACCCAGTTCATTTAATCAATCTTCATATATCATCTCACTCAACCCCCAAATCATCTTAATTCCCCCCCCCCCGTACTCATTTAACCCTGCCTGTGTCCTTTCTCAGATAAGATGACCAGAACCGGCTATAGTAATCAAGGTGTGATCTGACAATTGCACTATTCTGTGGTCCTCTAATCCTCCTGTGATCAAAATTGCACAAGATTTATCCTCATAGCCATGTGGTCTTGTACACTACTTGCTCACAATGAGGCCCATGCATGATGATGTGGGTCACCAATGTGCCATGCATCTGCAGTGCATAGGTGACCCTAAGTGGCAATGGTGCACACCTGGGGTCCCGTGGACCCATGTGTGCATGGACAGAAGGGACATACATCCCTTCCATACCTGATCCCCTGGCCAGTCATGCAGCTAGCTACATGTGCATTCAGTCCAGGGGAGTGTCTGGGGATTCTGGGGATGTGCCTGCACTCCACACCATTCACAAAGGCACAGAATGCCAGGCAAGGAGGGGCACAGGATATGGCAGTGAGAACCTGCTGTGTCCTTTATGTGCCCCCATGACACACTCCGGCTGAGTATCCTGTGAGAAGGGCATCTGCTACTGAGTGCTTACAAAAAGGGTGACTCAATATCGGCACCTGTTTTCAGGACTACTGGACGGGGGGGGGGATGAATATGGGTATAGCGACATCCTGTCACTATATGTATATGCACCCACGGGCGGTGCACCATATGATGGGTGGAAGGGAGGGAGGTTTGTGGAGGTATAGTGTGGTGGTGGGTTGTTGAGCTGGCCCTATGGTGTGGTGGGTGGGTGGGTGGCAGGCTAGGGATGAGAGGGTGCTGGGTTTGGTTCCGGGCATGTGTTTGTTTTGTTGCGTGCCAGGCTTACAATTTTTTTTATTCCCAGATATGCACCCCCCCCCGACATGCACCTTCCTGGAGTTGAGAATCCTTTAGTGGAGGGGTGCAGGGGGTGAAGCATAAACAAACATGAATGAATCTCCGGCACCCTTTTGCCGTGCACCGGGAGTGTACATCGGTGAAATGGATTATTTCCCATGTACGATCGCCTTTCCTTGATTGCCGTTATCATAAAGACCCCACTGACTGCCGTGGGACAGGACATCTTTCCACCATGCTGTCCTAGATCACCAGGTTGACAGGGAGGGCTGGGGGCAGGCATTCGGGCACTTGCCCATTCTTAAAACAACAACTGATCCTGCACTGTCTTAAGATCCCCTGCTCACACAGAGCAGGAGTCCCACTTCAGGATCCAGGAGGGCATACAGTTGGATTCCTGCCTGTGTCCCTCAGTCCACTCCCAAGCAGCTGTGTGCTGGAGGGGGCAGGACCATGGACAGCACCCTGCAGGTGCATGGAGTCATGCATACCATGCACCCTGGACCTGTCCTCGGGTCTCCCTCTCTCTCGCTCTCTCTCTCTCTCTCCTCATTGGCTTCCCTAATTACTCTGCTGTGCAAGTGATGGCTTTTCTTATGGTTGATAGAACCCACATGTAAGACACAGCATTTATAAAACAAAATTGTATACCCCATTTGTTCTGCCCAGTTACAGTATTTATATTGTTTATTTCCTTTTAGATTGACTGATATCACTTTCCATTATTACCCCAATTGCTATACCCTCATAAAAAATGGGTCACTTGGTTTGTTCCTGCCCCACCTCCATTCTGGCTCTGTGTGATGGTTCTGTTTTTGGGTTTAAAAGGGAGGTGCCAAGCTCTAAAAGGGAAAAAAGGAAAGAGCCTGCTAAACACATCATGTTCATTGTCACTGCTGCAAGTGTCTGGAAGCCCCAGCACCTTCCTGGATTCCTGTGTGCTATGCTCCAAACAGTCTAGAGTTAAAGTGGTGGAGGTCACCTAAAAGGGTACCCCTCTGGGAGTTTGAGTCACCAGACCGTATGTCCTTGATACATGAACATCATAGATGTACTGAAGATTAGTGTCTAGTTGTTCTCAATACTCAGAGTATAAGATCTCCAGGAAAAAAAAAAAGTGCTGTTGTAGGAAATGGAGCCTCTCTAGGCCCCCAGAGATACAGGAACAAGAGTAAGCTTGACAATAGAATGGATAGGAGAGCCCTAACCCCCTTTAATTGAGAGTAGGAACTGCATTATTTCTTCACAAAAGCAGGTGGCTCCTGTGCCAAGACAGAAGTTCACTATTCCAGGTGTCACCATAGATGTCCCAAAGAGCTTGCTGGTATGGTAAGTCTGATCCAGCACCACCAAAAGGCAGAATCAAGTGCTAAGAATGGTACTTACATGTGTGATAAGTCCCTGCTGTTCAAGTGGGAGAATCCATTGGGAGATGGTCACCAGAACAAAGCCAGGCCAAGGAGAGGGAGAAGAGGACCTTGGAGTGCACAGTGGAGCCAAAGACCAACACAGGAGGGGGAGGGTGTACAGAGGCAGAGTGTGTGGAAAGGACCAGAGATCAGCAGAAACTGGAGGACTGAGGGATCTTTAAAGTTTATTTCCACTTGTTTCTATTTTTTGAGAAGGCTGTACTAACTGATTGTTGCTATTTTGAGACACAGCCGGGGTTGAGCTATTTTTTCCTTTTGTGTGCCACCAGTGTTTTGCACTGTAGTGCTTCTTGAAAGGACAGCAGTACTAGAGAGCAGTGCAGGGTTAAAGTGGGGCTAAATGGAGCTCTCAGGGAACAAGAAAGAGCTGCAAGGTGCACTAAGGGGCTGATAGTTTTTTTGAGCAGGTAAATGGCCAGATCTCGGAAGCCCTATGGTTTCTGCTCTAAAGCTCCAAAGGCAAGAAGATTAAGTTGGGGGTGGTGTACAAGCCAACCTTACAAAATGAGGAGATTGACAGGGAGCTGGGGGAGCAAATTAAGAGGGTCAGTGGCAAAAAATGTATGGTTATAGTGGGAGACTTCAACCTTCCTGGGATTGACTGGTGGACCATGACTACCACTAATACCAGGGAACAGGTACTGCTTGAGGTTATCATGGACAGTTACCTAGAGCAGGGAGTGACAGAGCCTACCAGGAAGGGGAACATACTGGATATTGTGTTATCAAATGGGGACCATGTCCAGGATGTGGTCGTACAGGACCCACTAGCAGGAAGTGACCACTGCTTAGTGTGGTTCTTCCTCAATACAGGAACGGAATCAGCTAGGACCAGGATGAGAGTGGTTGATTTCAGGAAGGCTGATTTTGCCAGGATGGGCATCATCCTAGGGGGGGCATCTTGTTAAAATCAGCCTGGGGATGGATGCTGAACAGAATTGGTCAATCATACGGAAGGGTCTGAACAAGGCCACAGATATCTGTGCCAAGTCTCAAAGTAAGCAGTCCAGGTCAATACAGCCTAGCTGGCTCAGCAGAGACATGGAGGGAAAGGTGAGAGATAAAAGATTGGCCTTCAACAGATTCAAAAAGTCTGGCCGGAAGGAAGACAAGGAAATATACTCAAAGGCATCTAGGGAGAAGAGCAAGGCAGTCAGGGCAGTCAAAGCAGAAATGGAGCTGAAATTGGCTCAGGGGATCAGGGGGGTGAGAAAGAGTTATTCAAATACATAAGGGAGAAGAAGAGTTGCAGGGATGAGATTATTAGAATAAGGAGGGAGGGAGAAGGGCAGAAAATGGGAAGACCAGGTGGAGACACTCAATGAGTACTTCTGCTTGGTGTTCATGAAAGAAAAGAATGGATCAAGACCACAGGGGAAAGAAGGGAGGGGTGAGGGGGGTCAGAGGTTACATATGGGGTCATCCAGGAGAATAAGGTTCTAAAAGGCCTTAAAGCTTTGAAGGTGGACAAGGTACAAGGACTGGACAGTATACATCCTAGAGTCCTGAAGAAAATTAGCAGAGGTGCTGGCAGACCCTCTGGCAGACCTGTTTAACACCTACCTGGATATGGGGAATGTGCCCAGGGACTGAAGAATGGCTAACGTGGTGCCCCTCCACAAGAGTGGGCCCAAGGATGAACCAGGCAATTATAGACTAGTAAGCTTGACTTCTATAGTGGAGAAGTTAATAGAAACCATTCTGAAGGAAAGGCTGATAACTTTTATGGACAGGAATGGACTACAGGATGAGAGACAACATGGGTTTGTCTCAGGTAGATCTTGCCAGACCAACCTGATCAATTTCTAAGATTGGGTTACTACGGCGGTTGATGAGGAACATGCTGTAGATGTCCTGTATCTATACTTCAGAAAAGTTTTTGATTCTGTGCCACATGGGAGGTTACTGGGCAAGCTGAAGAACCTGGGGCAGGGGAGAAACTGGTGGTGTGAATTGGTAGCTGGCTGAAGAAAAGACAGCAGAGTGTAGTTGTAAGGGGGGGGGGCACATCCAAGCCATGGCCTGTGACCAGTGGGGTACCACATGGTTCAGTGTTGGGCCCTGTGTTATTCAATGTTTTCATAGGGGACATTACAGAGGGGGGTCAAGAATAAGATTAGCCTGTTTGTCAATGATAGAAAGATTTGTGCAAAAGTGGACAATGAGGAAGGGAGGCAGGCACTCAGGGAGGAACTAGTTAGACTCTAGCTATGGTCAGTGGAGTAGCAGTTGGGGTTTAATGCTAAGAAGTGTAAGGTCATACACCCCAGAGCCAGAAAACCCAGGACCAGCTACTGGCTGGGGGGAGTGCAAGTAGCAGTCTCAGAGGAGGAGCAGAACCTGGGGGTACAAGTCACAGGGGACATGAAGATATCAGCGCAGTGTAGGAGGGTGGCAGCAAGGGCAAAATGGATGCTGCGGTGCATTGCAAGAGGCATCACCTCCAGGAAAAAGGAGGTCATCCTGCCCTTGCCTAGATCACTGGTGAGGCTGCAGTTGGAGTACTGTGTGCAGTATTGGTGCCCTTATCTCAAGAAGTATGTGAAATTGTTGGAGGGAGTACAGCGTAGGGTGACGAAGATGATCATGGGGCTAGTGGAAATGCAGTATGAGGAAAGGTTGAGGGAGCTCAATATGTACTCTTGGAGGACAGAAGGGACAGAGGGGATATGATAGAGACCTCTAAGTACTTAAAGGACATAAATAAAGTCAGGGAGGGAGGACTGTTCTGCTTAAAGAAGGGGAAGGGTCACGAGGTGACACAGCCTGAAGTTTGAAGGGGGGATGTTCAGAAGAGAGATGAGGAGGCACTACTTCATGGAGTGAGTGGTGGCTGGATGGAACGCACTGCCAAAAGAGCTAATTGACTTGAGAACAGTAGACAACTTTAAGTGGGGATGGGATAGAGTGAGGGGCAAAGTCAATACAGGCAAGAACAAGATGGGGGATAGGACCAAGTGTGGGGATGAAGGGAAGGGAGTTGGTGGGGGAGGGCAGCTGTAGAAGTATTATACTGCAAGATGCACACTTGGGCAGACTTGATAGACCCCTGGTCTTTTCTGCCAGCAAATGAGTATGTTTGTATATGTTCATATGTAAGTGAAAAGGGAAAAAAGAAGATGCCAGTAGTTGAAGTGCCCCTTAAGTAATAATCTGAACCTTGAGAGTAATTCTAGAGTACTGGCCTCCTATGTGAGAGAAAATGCCTTTACTCTACTTGGGGGCGGAACCAGGAAAGGCATGTCAGTGAAGTAAATGTCAATGACAGTGCAACCAAAATAGTGTGCTTTTGGTCAAAGATGAATCTATGCCAAATAAATTTGCTGATCTAGAAAAATCAGCTATATACTGTGCCTGTACTGCTCCCAGGACAGAGCAGCAGTGCTGTACTATCCATCAGGACAAATCCAGAGTAACTAGACTTGAATGCTGGTTTTGGACAATGCATTATTTCAATGAGAGATTGTTTGCATTCCAGTGCATGCTCTGTGGTCCCACAATCACAGAATAAACCCTGGCCAGCTCCCTTCCACAGCTGAGGGGCCCATAGCACTGCTAGCCTGATGTAAAGTTACTGTACATTTTAAAAGAGTGACATTATTTATTTATTTAGTAGTTTGGAAGACACCTCTGAGCACACGTGCTCGTTTACAAAGGTTCCACGTCAAGAATAACAAAAGGTAGTAACACAGACGTAAGCTGTAGACAAACCAAGACCTGCAGCTCCAGTGGAGCATAGTCAGCATAGACAATATCAGTAAATAGGTGCAATCAAAGACAAAATACTGTGGCACCAAGGAGACAAATCAAACAATGAGGAAACCCTGGTTAATGGCACGGCACAGTATGAACTTCAAATTAAGGACAACAGTAGACTAGGTGACAGGATTGTTGCGGCAGGAGCATTTGGAACTAGCAAAGAGTTCTTTGCTCAGTGCTTTCTTGCAATAGACTATTTTGGGGAGTTCTAACAGGGTTTCAGGTAGCTCATTCAGTCAGTAAGATGCCCTTACTGCAAAGGAACACATACCCAGACTTGTTCTACAAAAGACTATTTCTAGTGTTCCTAGCCATACTGAAAGTTGTGAAGTAGTTATTAACTAGACAAAACAAGTTGCTAATAGCAAGATGGGTAAGGCCTAGTAGTGCTTTTTTTGTGAGCAGACAGGTATGGTTCCTAATATGTGATATGCCAAAGAACTGTAGATACTGTACTTGTTCTTTAATGAAACTCCATTTGTATGCACTGTACAGTATGTGTTTCAAAGGCGTGTCCGAGAACAGGTAAACCATGCCTACAAAAGTCACACTCTCAATCTATTTGGTTGGTCTAATATAAAGCAAAATGGAAAAACATTGTTCTATAAAAGGGCAGCTTTCTGACAGTTGCTAAATAGACTGTCTTAATTTTAATTAAATTGCACAATTTCATGCAGCTTTAATAAATTGCCTAAATGAGGCCACAGAATATTTGCACTAAAGACTATGAGGCAATCGTTCCCAACATACAGTGGTAATCTCTCAGATGTGGCAGTGATTGTGACAGAATAAACTCCATTAGTTTGTTTTATTAGTGCTGCTGAACGCAGTCTGCTGGATCAATGCTGCATAACAAGATGGAACATCAAGCAAACTTCATTGCCAAACAGTTAAGATCTTACAGACAAAGAATTTGCTATAATTACTGCTTAACGTGGTATTTTTACATTGCTTTTCAGTCCAGCTTTCTAAGCTTGTACTGTAAGTTCATAATAATGAAAAAAAAAATACAGAAATGATGTCCTCCTTCTCAGCATATTGATGTGTGCAGTAAGATGGCGAAGTGAAGGGATGAAAAACTGCCAGTGAGAGCACAGGCCAGAAAAATCCATGTATAAAATGATTTGTAGCAAGCACTACAGATCTGAAGAGCATGCCACAGTGACAAAAGACTTCAGAATGCTTTGTACAGCAGCTGAAAAGAGGTGGAACTGATCTATAAGAAGTGAATATACTGAGTTCTGGAAGCCCCATAGAAGAACACAGTGTAAAAACACTATTCTAATGCATTCATATACTGTTCCAGGAAGAAAATTAAAATAGCAGATTCAGTTTTAATCCATTTTGCATTTTACTCTGGTAGATATTACAACAAGAACAAACTGATCTTTCAGGCAATCATTAATGGAGGTCACCAGTAATTATAAATACATTTCTTAATATTAATAGATGACTTGTTATGAATGAACTTGAATAACCTCTTAAAGATATATAGATATCTAACTTCCCTACAAATTGGGGTTTACTATAATGTCTTGTCTTCCCGGGCTTCTTCATGCCCGCTGTCAGTCTGGTGTCCTGTCTTAAGTAATTCTCTTTGTGTGACAGTGCCCTAGTGAGCTTCCGCGTCTGTCCCTTTAAGAGAATAGCTGAAATGTGTTAAGTAAATAGTCTGTGCCGGGTCCAAGTGATTTGGGGCATGTGACTGGCCAGACAGTGATTTAATTTGCTCTATTCTGCAGTCGCTACTTGCGCAGAGGGAGCCTATATATGAACTGTGATTGAGTAGGCTGGGCAAGGGGCCTTGAAACAGAAACTGGAGGAGTACAAAGCTTCCAGGGAGATTTTAAACAATGAAGGGGTGGATGGCAAGTGTGCAGTTAGTATGCAGGGCTGCCATGTAGGGGAGTGGTATGAGCTAACCCCCCAAGACAATAGGGTTTGTAAGGAAGGGGTACCGAGGGGGGGAATCAGGCATAGGGGGCATGGGGCAAGGAGAAGGTGGGGGCTAGGTGCAGGGTAGTCTTCCTAAATACAAGGAGCCTGAGTAATAAAGTAGCTGAGCTACAGGCTGTTTTAAGCATAGGGAAGGTGGATGTTGCGGCCATCACCGAGATGTGGGCCAGCCAACACCAGGTTTGGGATCTGACGATTCCTGGGTACATGGTGTATAGAAAGGATAGGGGAGTGGGAAGGGAGGAGGGTTGGCAATTTTTGTAAAGGATGGGATCAGGTGCACAAGGGACGAGAGAGAGGAGGGGAGGATAGAGGCACTATGGATGCATTTCCTGTACCTGAAGGGTAGGAAACTGAGGCTAGGGGTGGTGTCTAGACCCCTAGCACAGTGCGAGGAGATGAATAGGAAGTTAGTGGATCAGATTTGATGGGTGTGTAGCAAGGGGAGTGTGGTTATTGTCAGGGACCTCATTCTACCTGGGGTGGACTGGGGAACCCATGCCACCTCTAGCACCTGGGAACAGGTGCTTCTGGATGTGTTCCAGGATAGCCATCTGGAGCAGATGGTTGGTGAACCAACCAGACTGGGCAACATATTGGATCTGGTACTATCAAATGGGGAGATGGTGAGGGAGCTATGGGTGGAGTATCCACTAGCCAGTAGTGACTACCTTCCCATGTGGTTTGGGCTAAGCATGAGCAAGGAGGAGGTGGGGACAGCAACAAAGGTAGTGGACTTCAGATGGGCAGACTTTGGAAGGATGAGGGAAATGCTGAGGGGGAACCTTGATGGAAATAGGTCAGAGATGGATGAGAAGCAGAAGTGGGAGATCATAAAGTCTGGACTGAAAGAGGCCACTAAAGAGTGTACCAGGACCCTGAGCAAGAAATCCAGGGCCAAGGTGTCATGCTGGATAACCAGGAGGGTGCTGGAGGGGGTAAGAGCCAAGAGGGCTGCATTTAGGTGAATGAAGAGATCTGAGAGGGGGGAGGACAGGGAAGTGTACACACTGAGGGCCAGGGAGGTAACCAAGTTAGTAAGGGAGGCCAAGGCTGCTAAGAAGCTGAGGCTTTCTTAGGGCATAAGGAAAGGAAAGAAGGAATTATTTAAGTATGTGAGTGAAAAAGGAACTGTAAGGACTGGATAGTTTGGATTATGAAGATTGGGGGATGGGTGGAGAAGGAGGGTGAACAGGCAGAGGTACTGAATAAATACTTCTGCTCTGTGTTCACAAGGGAGATAGGAGGACCACTACCTCCATGGACTGGAAGGAAGGGGACGAGGGTGGAGAAGGTGACTGACATAGTGATTCAAAAAAACAGGGTACTGGAAAGTTTGAAGGCACTTAGGGTGGATAAGTCACCAGGTCCTGATGGCATTCACCCTAGGGTGTTGAGGGAGATGGCGGAGGTGTTGACTGCGACACTGACTGACCTGTTCAACACCTCCCCTGGATATGGGATGCATACTGCAGGACTGGAGGCTGGCTCATGTGTTGCCTATTTACAAGAGTGGCCCAAAGAAAGAGCCGGATAACTACAGACCTGTCAGTCTCACTGCCATAGTGGGTAAGCTGATGGACTCAAACTTGAAAGAGAGACTGGCAACCTTCCTGGAGGCCAGTGCTCTCCAGGATTAGTGGCAGCATAGGTTCATTTCAGGGAGATCATGCCAGACCAACCTGATAGATTACTACAACTGAGTGACATAGGAACTGGACAAGAGTCATGCAGTGGATGTCCTATATTTGGATTTCAGCAAGGACTTTGACTCTGTCCCTCTTAGGCTACTGGGGCAAAGCTGGAGCACATGGGGGAGGAGGAAAAGATGGCTGGCTGGATCAGGAATTGGTCATAGTAACAGGAAACATGAATAACTCTGCTCAATGCAGAAGGGTGGCAGCCAAGGCCAATAGGATGCTGGGGTGCTTCACGCGGGGTTTCTCATTCTGGCACAAAGAGGTGATCCTGCCCCTGTACAGGTCCTTGGTCAGGCCACATTTGGAGTACTGTGTGCAATATTGGTTGCCTTACGTGAGGAAGTATATCAAACTTCTCAAGGAGGTACAATGCAGGATGGCAAGAATGATACAGGGGATGGAAGTCACAACCTACGAGAAAAGGCTGAGTCACTTGAGTTGGTTCACCCTGGAAGAGAGAATGGATGGGGTGGCATGATTGAGACTTTTAAATATGTGAGGGGGATCAACAAATCTTGTGCAGCAGGGCTGTTTAAGCAAAGGAAGGGAAGGGACATGAGTGGGCAATGACTGAGATTGGAGACTGTCATGTTCAAGAGGGAGATGAGAAGGCATTATTTCATGGAGAGGGTTGTGTTGAAGTGGAACACTCTGCCAGAGACGGTGGTGGCATGCAGGATGGTGGGGAGTTTCAAAAAGGCATGGGACAAGTCAAGACAAGGAAGAGAGGCTGGGTAAAGGACACAGAGCAGTTCCAGGAGGGCAGAGTGGTGGGGGGGGCAGGGCAGCTGCAGTATAGGGGTGCTAACTGCACATATGAGCAGATTTGATAGACCGTAAGGCCTGTTTCTGCTGGCAAGTATTGTATGTGCGTATGTTCATTTGTTCATTTACTGTTTATCTGCTGTTATATTAAATATAGAGAAGTTTGCCTAACCTGATTTAATTGCAGCTTGAACATTTGGATGGAAGCCACCATGTTAGGTCCTGGATTTCCAGTAATTGAACCAATCGAACCACTGGGGACCTAAAATGGATCCTGTCCCCAGGGGTCTTATGGGAAGGAAATTCTGTAGTCTTTCAGTTTTATCCAGTTGGCACCCAAATGGACCTGGAGGGAGAGCCCTTACTGTGACAGCTCCTTTAGCCTATCGAACCTTTGACTTTACATGGGAAATGCCCTGTGTGCCAAGAGACAGTGGATCAGTTAAAGTTGGAGGTTGAAGTGTGAACAACTCCAGCTTTTGAGCAGCTGCTTCCAGAAGGAGTGTATGGGAATTGGTGGGAAGAGGCCTAACTTGGCTTCCTGCCACTTTCTCCTGCATTGAACTGCCCAATTGCAGAAGTTGGACTTATCCGATTCCAGCCAGGAACTGCATCAGAGAGAAGAAGAAGGTTAGTGCAACTTGTGATTTGGACCGAAGACTTGCTCCTGAAGCGATCAGGCCAGCTTGTGAGTGGGTCATACTCGGATCGAAAGGTTTGCACAGTTAAGCTATGATTTGCAACCGGATTGAATCTGAACTGTTTACTGAAGTAGTGATTGATTAAATGTGCTGAATGTCTTCCGTGGGTTACGATTTGGTTCCTCACGATCAAATCTATTACGCTAGTTGGAGGCTTCACCAGTAGAAGGTCACAAACTTTTCCAGAACTGTTTGCCCTGCCTGCGCCCTGCTACTTAGGCCTAGGCCGCTACTTCTGCACCAGAGACCATGTCGGCAAGAGATCAGCTTGGGGATTCAGCCCCCTGCACCACAACATCATGCAGGTTGTGACCTTGAGGAGGTGAGTTGTGTCAGCCCAGCTTCCCCCTGCTCATCGATTATCCCCACAAGGTTTACATATCGCCAGTCTTGCATCGAATTTCTGGTAGTGTGAGTACAATCAGGGTAGCACCCTGCAACAAGGGTTTAAATTATCTGTGGTACCATCAAATTGTTTCACTTTTTCTTGGGCTTTCAAAGGACTGAGCCAACCAGCTTGGATTACAAATAATTGGATCGTTTGCATGTCTAACTGCTTTTCTTTCCACCAAGGGCCCCAACGTCAGTTGCAATGCCGTCCACCACTGGGCAACGCTTCAGGATAGCCTGTAAAACATTCTGGGTACCCAGTGTTGGTGAACTGTATGATTGGGACTTAAAGTGCATGCAAGACAAACTTGATTTAAGTCAGAATATGAATCATTTGACCAGATTCTTGCCCCTTCTTTGTTCATGTCCCCTTAATAACCAGATTGTCTTTTTTTCATTTTTAACCTGGCTAGAGTGCATATTATTGGTTGGGTTACAGTATTAAGACTGCACTGCTGCATTACTAACCTTATTTTCCAGGAGGTCTACAGGGCAATGGCTGCAGGTCCAGCCTTGGTGGTAAGTGAGAAGAGTGTGTGCACACTATTACTGCTGTCTATTGATCACGAATTTACCACTCTATTATATCTTAAGCCACTAAGAGCATTGGTGGGTGGTTATAGCTTCCCAGAGGGCTATACCAGAGCAGATAAGCAACCCCAATACCATTTCTCTGGGTGGAGGACCTTATTAGAGAACTCAGGCCCCTCGACCTGTGTATAGTCATTCAGGGAGGGGTAGTAGCCCTTAGAATAGCGCTGCCTAAGGGTTACAGATAGATAGATAGATAGATAGATAGATAGATAGATAGATAGATAGATAGATAGACAGACAGATAGGTAGAACTTTATTTATATAGCGCCTTTCCAGAGTTCAAAGCACTTCACATACTGAGCAGATAAAGAAACATATACAAAATGCTACTAAACATACAAGACGCAGAACTTGAATCACAGTTCATAATTAGACAATCTATCAATTTCCTGAAAAAATCCTTCAATTTAGATTTAAAACTTTCAATTAAACAGGCAGAACAGATAGATCTTAAGACCGTATTCCAGATTCAAGGAGCAGCAACTGAAGAAGCTTGGTCACCAGCAGATTTTAGTCTCAAAGGTGAGATTCAGGGCTCCAGATAAAGTGAGTACAGATCTATTTTACTCACCTTATTTTAGGAAATACTCTTCAGAATTTTTTTTAATGAGTACTAATACTCAGCCAACATTTGTAAATGTGCCACACTCCATAGAACAGTGCTTTGTAACATAGCTGGTGATTAGAAAGGAGCAGTTTTTTTTTCAGATTTACTGTACTTGTACACATCCCAATTTTGTTTTATTCACTATATTTTAAAACTGGTGAGTAAATAACTCCTATCTGCCAACACTGTCTGGAGTACTGTTGGCACCTGATCAGTTCTTGCATAAAAAAAACATTATTTTTAAAGTATACTTCTCACACCATTCTGTCCAGACATTTATAAACATCTGAATTTGGTTTTACTCACCTCTCTTTCAAAATGAGTACAGTACTCATTCCAAGATATCTGGAGCCTTGTAGGGACTATCAAAACTCAGTGGGTTTCCAAGCTTAGGAATCTTTTGCCCCAAAAGTCTTCCTAGTGCATAGCCAGTAGTTCATGAATGTAGAAATGGTATAGTTGTTCATGGCCTTGTAAACCAGCAAAAGGATTTTAAACTCAAACACCATTTTATCAGCAGCCTTTGTAACTCACACAAAGAGGGAGAATTGTGATCAAATCTAGGTTTTCCAGTTAACCTGGCTTCCAAATTCTGAAGCAACTGAAGTTGGCAATACTGAATAGCTGGAACACCATAGCAGAGCATATTGTAGTAATCAATTTTCGAAGTAACAAAATATTGCACTAGTATGCACAGATTGCACTGTCAAAGAAGAGATGCAGGTCTGGCTATGTTTTACAGGTGATAAAAGTCACTTCTGCTGATAGCAGAAGTTTGAAATGTTAAAGTCAGTTGGCTATCAGATATCACTCCCAGACTGTGAACTTTCTCCCTTAACTGCAGTTTTGACCCATCAGGAACTGGGAGATATGGATCTTATTTGACTGAAGAAACAATGCAATCTAGTCCAATCAGAAGCAATTCTGTTTTGCTGGGGTTGAGTCTCAGCCAGCTCACACTTATCCAGTCCCTTATTTCTGAGATAGCTGTCTCAACCACAAGCATCGGATTATCCTAACAGGGTCTAAATGAAATCTAAACCTGAGTGTCATCTGCATAGCAGTGAAAACTCAAGCAATACCTGTGGATTACAACTCCAAGTGGAAACATTTAACTGGTGAATCACAATGAGGAGAGTATCAAGCCCTGAATGAACCACACAAGATCGAGGTGGGAACAGACTGACAATTATTTAAAACCATAGTCTGATGATGATTTTCTATGAAAGATCTGAACCAATTTAAAACTGTGCTGAATAGCCAAGAGAAACTCTACAAGTTTTCAACTGACTCCCCATGCTTTGCAGTATCAAAAGCCAAAGAAATATCATGGAGAATCAAAACTGATAGTCCTCCCTGAACATTTGCCAGACGTACATCAATCATGACCTGGACCAGATAAGTTTCCATGCTGTCATGAGACCAGAAGCCTGACTAAAGAGGTTCATAGAGTTCATTTCACTTGCTATTGAGCTAGGTTCCATCCAAGAGTCAATTCTGGATTCAGAATCCTATTGAACAGTCTGAAGAGAGCAGTGGGTTTATTTCTCCTAGCTACAATTATAGAGGATTACAAACTTTTTTGTCTCACCAGTCTTTGCCTCCTGATATCGTTGATAATGAGAGGGGGAATTAGAGGGGGGAGTAGGCTTGGAATCAAGGAGGGGGGGTGAATCAGCGTGTGTGTGTGTGAGGCAACTACTGTGCAATACCAGTGTGCTGTGATGGGCAGACTTGATAGACCGATGGGCCTAATCTAATGGTATCTATGTGTGTATGTATGTATGTATGTATATCAGGACAAGCTTTTCTGGAGCACATCCAGTCTTCTCCAGTACTACTCAAGCCTCTGCCCACATCTTTTCAATCCGTTCAGCTCATTATTAAACCAAGAAGAGCTATGGCATACAAGGTGAGGGTTGGGGGAGACTGGCACCAGGGAGTTAGGCATAGCAAGGCTAGCTTATTATATTTCTCAAGTGCTGCACTGTACCCCCTAGAGGTGGCGGCCAAAATCCCTGAAATGTCTACCTTCACCAGAATGTCAGAAATGACATTCTTCCACACTTGATTGTGGACCATTTCAGTGAGGAGAGGGGGTTATTATGCAAGTATCCATCATCTTGAACCAAATCACAAAATGGTCAGACCAAACAACAGGTTCAGTAGGGTTTCAAGGTTTATTGATTGACCATTGGTCATTACAATATTACAAGGTAGTAAAAACGTAAGTTCACACTTAAAATAAAATTCACATTACATTCAAACAGCCATAAAAATGGATATCGAGTGCACTGTACCCAGCAAGCATCTATTCGACATTTTGTTAGCTTAGTTTGTCAGTTTACATTGTATTTTATCATTTGGTGCTCTTTGATAATCTCAGTCTTGAAAGGAGAGGAGAAGGACTGCTGGGAAGCCTGTTGATATCACATCACTGCAGTCAACCTAGAGCTGAGGAGGAACTCAGAGGACCCGGTGTGGCTGCGGCTTCTGAAAAGCTTTACACAATTTTAGAAAAGGCATGACATCATTGCCTAGCCATTCAGAAGCCAAAAATTTAATTAACAATATGTGAGATGCATATTCCCCTGTTCCTCTCTCCTCTTTTTCTTTTTAGCAAGCACAAAGGAGCTAACACAACAGATAATGCCCACTACACAAGAAAGCAAAAAGACTATGGACCTTCGGTACCCCCAGCCTGGCACAGACTCAGAACTGGGAATTGGTTGGTAGGAATGAAACAGCTCATTCCTGGGTTGGTATGCACACCATATGAGTGAGACGGGACCGAATCATATAGGAAAATACAAGGAGGGACATTGGGCAGAAGCCGGTGGATGCTGCAAAATGCTGAGAAGTCATGAAAGAGAGTAAAATCAAGCCATGGAACTGCAATGCAGCTAATCACCCTGCTTGCATTTTCAATGGGACTGCACAGGCTAGCAGATGAAGGAAAGCCAAACCCAGGAAACATGCATGGGGATGGTAAAGTTGAACACAAACCTTAAACTTAAGCCTTAATACCTTGCTACATTGTTCTCAAAAGTGCTTAAGGTGCTCACAAGAGTTCATAAGAATTGCCTACAACTGGGTACAAGAACTGTTAGGCACAGTCCTTTGCCTGCTGCCTTCTTTTGCATCTTTGGTGACTGGATCTCAAACATGGGAGCTGAGTCCTCTGTGTACTCCATGTGTTATTCTGTTGTTTTGCTTCATCTGTACCATTTATACTTATGACTCTGTGAATTTTGGACTAGAGTGTAATAATACCTACTGTGTTTAAAGATTATTTTATTATTATATTTTACTATGCAGAGGATGACCTCTTTTTTATTAGGGCTACTTGTACAGATTGTTTGCAAAGTATCTGAATTTTAAAATTCAAGAAGTGGATCTGTGATATTGCTCCACCAAAAAACCACGGACCCTCTCAAGTGGCTTAGATTTTGTCTCTCTACACCTTGGCAGGCTATTCCTTTTGCACCTTTGCACTTTGTGCTTTATACTTTTGCACCTTTTTGTACCTTTGCACTTGTGAAGAGTCTTAGTGTGGTTTGGCTGTAGAAGGCCAGTATAGTCAAAAGTACATACTTAATTTAATTTAAGGCAGCTAATGTAACTGAAGGCCCCTAGTGGCTCCAGTACACATTTTAGTATGAATGTGTGTGGATTTGGTCTAATTTTGTAAACCACATGTGTTTTATCCTTTTTATTATATTTTTTATCTGTTTACTTCTCTCTTATATTTATACTTAGAGCTGCCAGTTTACGTCATTTATTGTAACTTAATATTACACGAGGGGGGTCTAAGACCTAAAATGCTGGTGGCTGCTAGTAGTTGCTACTGGCCTTTTTGAAATGTGGTTGTCTGAATTAATTTTATTCTATAAGGAACTCACTGATTCCCCTAATATTTTCTGACCAGAAACTTTAACTTTTCGATAACCACCCCACACAACAGTCACAAAGAAAAGCCATCAAGCAAGTAGTGAATGTGCAGTAAGTGATGCTTCACAAAGGACCTTTCTTTATGTGTCTTTCAGTGAACCTGTAATTCATTAATTGCTGAGATTTGCCTTCTTTTTATCTTTACTTTCCTACTCTTGTAGGTGCCATTGATTTACCTGATTTAACAATCCTTAGTGTTTTTTTATATACCTCATAAAATATGAATACTGGAAGTGGTAAAATAGTTGTGCCAAGGCAGAAAATGTATAATGGGAGTGTATTTACAGATGAACATCAAATTACCACATCAACACCAATAGAAATAAAAAAACCAGCATCTTATGCTGGATTGGTAAAAACTAACTCTTCTATTAGAGGAACATCAAATATGTGCCCCATAAGAGACCAGTGTAATATAAACAACACAAAAACAAAGAAAACTAAAGAGAAAAATGTGGCTGGAATTCCTGAGTGAAAAAAGCAAACAAAGGGGAAGGCATCAAAGGAAAAAATAAAGAAGGAGAAATCCGAAAACAATGAGCAAAAAGTCCTCTTACAGAAAAAAAAACAACATTACAGATTTCTTTTCTAACCAAGGTGCCCTTTCAAATGAACCAGAAATGGAAGCAGGAATTATAGAGTCTAACTTGATTATGGAAACAGATTGTGATGGGGCAAAACCAGCAGATAAAACTCAAGAAACTAAATTAGAACTTTTTAGCCTCCTAGAAATAACTAGTGATCTTTCAGATTATCTTCTTAATGATCCAGTTATGAACACTACATCCATCTTGGCAGGTTCACCAAATGCAGTATTCCAAAGATTGAATAATGAGGTTGAAAAGACTGAATTAGAGGCAGACTTCTTGGCTCAATGTCCTGATACATTATCCAAGTATACAACAAAAGACCCTCACCCACCAGGTGATGCCAAATATTGTATTAGTAGATGCCTTAAATGACCTAAGGGGCAAAATCAATGGTTTTATTAGGATACTCTCCAACAGGATGGATAATTTAGAAAAAAATTAGAATCTATAGCTCAGCAAATGCCAAAGCAAAAATTAACATTTTCTAACGTCTTTGTCCCTGAAATACTGAAGGGAAAGGACCCCAGAAAGGTAAACTGCTTTTAGCAAAACAAAGGTAAAAATAAATGAGAAAAAAAGACATACAAAAAAACTGAATCAGTCTCTAAACAAACCCATCAAGTTGTCAGGGCTGAGAACAAGATAAATGAAGAAATCTTCCCCTTTCAAATAGATCTTGTGTTAACCATAACATCAAAAAATTGCAAAATGGACGACACTGACAATAAAGAAGATTTATAAGAAAAGGAACCCTTAAAATTTCAGAAAAAGAATACACACTTAAAGAAACAAAAAATAAGTGCTGCAGCCTCAATGACAAACACTAGTGATTCCATAATTATGACAGGAAATGAAGCTGTCATAAGAATAGAGGGTGGTTTTCTGAAACCATACGGAACCTCTGATTCTCTAAAAGAGCTTATGGTGCATTTATTTAGTGCTGAGCTAACTATTGTTCAAGCCTGTAAAAACATCTTGATGGTATATAGAGACATAAATGATGTTCCTATGCCAGTTTATGTCCTAGTACCCAATATGGAAACCGATAAAGAGGCTTGGGCTAACCATACAAGGCTAAAATGTTTGAACTTCAGTATACTTCCCCCAGTCTCATGGAAAACAATTGTTAGACATACATAAAACTTAAAGACAAAAGAGACAGTTTTGGATATAAATGACTTTGCACGTATCCTTTCCTCATTAAAATGGAAATTTAATAAAGAAGGCATAAACCTTCAGACAAATAAAGAGAGTGATAGAATACTATAAATTTTTGGAATTCACCATCTTCCAGATGAAAACGAAATAACCCTCTCAGCTTTAATCTTAACAATTCATTCATCATGTTGTGCAGTTAACAGCAACAACGAAAGCAAAACAAATTGGACGTATATTTAGTCCAGAGGGTGGCACACAAATAAATATAACCTGTGCTACATGGGAGATTTTTCAGCAGTTAAAAATAAATGCAATTAAGCTGGATCAAGCAGAGATTCTCCTGATTGATATGAATGGCCCATTATATATTATGGAAAACATTTCCCCACTACAGAATCAGGAATGACTGGGCCAGGGAAGCAGGGAGACTAATTCTGTAAATTCTGTAGTTAATGAAGAGTTACCAGATTCTAATTTTCTGTCATGGAATATTGCTGGCTTATCAGGAAAAATGAATGATTCTGACTGGTGTAGTTTTGTTATAAATTATGATATAATTTTGTTACAGGAAACATGGACCTTAGACTCAATGGGTATAATATGGATTTTCTCTTGTCTGCTTGTCTGTTGTTAAAAATAAGAAATGTTGGAGGCCCACAGGAGGTCTGGCAATTTACCTAAAAATTAAAGAAGGTATTATCTTGATACAAAAATTAAAAATTACTCCTAATTATACTTAGCATTCTATGGGCAAATATACCATGTATTATTATAAACGTATATATCCCCCCCCCAAAAAAAAAAAATGCTGTGCAAAATGCATGGCTGTAATTGAAAAATTACATTGATTATTCTTCTAAATTATTCCCAAATAGTAATATTTGAATTGCAGGTGACTTTAATGTAAGAATTTCTAACTATGATAATTTAATTATCCTTGAGGCTAAAATGACATGTATAACCTTTAATCACAGACAAAAGACAAAGTAATGACCTGAAAAGAAATGAGCACAGGAAAAGATCTGCAAAAACTAATAGTGGAGAATGCCTTATTGATTTTAAATGGATGAATAGAAGGGAATGAAGAAGGTAACACTACTTACTTCTCTCAAAATGGTAAGAGCACCATTGACTACATAATGAGCAATCCAGAAATGTATAAGGTGTTTACTAACCTTAAAATTGTAATGAGACCAGAGAGCGACCTTGTGCCACTTTCCTTACAAATAACATTAATAGATGAGGCTCCTACTAATTTTGAAAAAATATACCCAATAGCCTCACTTTTCTGTCAAGGGAAATATAACTGAAAAGAGGCAACATTTAAGGATCTGAAGTAAAGGAAATAATGGACAACTGTCATCTACAATTAAATCAAATTGATAACCAACAGTTAAATTCACTTCAACTGATCAAACACAATCTGTAACAATTATATCAAAATATTAAAACAACTATTTATGTCAAACCAAACCCTGAAATACAAAATAATGGAAACTGGTTCAATGCTGAATGCAGAAAGGCTAAAAGGGAACTAAATAAATTAATCTCCATTTCACCACCACTTTCTAAAGCCCTAGAGAGAATAGTGTCAGATCAGCTCATGGAATGCCTAAACAAATATAATCTCCTCTGCCCACAGCAGCACGGATTTCAAAAATCACACAGCATTATCACAGCTTTCACTGACTTCACCTCCCACATTTATGATGCCAGCAACACTGGAATGACAGTTGGGTCTATCTTTATAGACCTAACCAAAGCATTCAATACTGTCAATCATAAAATCTTACTTGAGAATCTTGCAACCCTGGGTCTGTCCACCGATACCATCTCTTGGTTCTCAAGCTACCTATCATGCAGGTCATAGTGTGTCAGGATAAGAGGGGTTACCTCTGAGTCAAGAAATGTAACCCTAGGGGTCCCTTAAGGATCTACAGTATATTGGAGCCTTTACTTTTCAGTTTATTTATTAACACACTTCCTAGTGCCTGCCCAGCTAAGATGCTACTTTACACAGACGATATGGTAATCTCTGTCCCCGGGAACCACCTTGCCAAAATTACCACAACTCTCCAAGATAGTTTTTCCAAGCTTCAATCCTGGTTCTCCCAAAACCGGTTCCTCTTAAATTACAAAAAACTAAAACAATCCACTTCCTTACCCAACACTCAAAAAAGAATGCAGTCCCCTTGTCCATCCATAGCCACAAAGGTGATGCCATTGAACAGGTCTCTACCTTCAAATATCTTGGTATCCACATAGATGACACCCTATCCTTCATCCATTATATTGACCAAGTGATACATTTGGCTAATAGTAAGCTTAGGATCCTATACTGTAATAGAAAAGCCATGACCCCAGAGGCCCTCAGCCTCACCACTCAGAGTTCAATATTGTCAATTATAGACTAGGGCCTAGTCATATACAATGCTGCTGCTGAAACCCTGCTAAAATGTGTCAAAGTACTCATCAACAAGGCCTGTCATCTAGTGCTCGGAGCCAATCACCTAACCCAATCCTGCAGCCTATATTCCTCCACTGGCTGGCTCCCGCTTAACCTAAGGACCAGGTATCAAGCATGCCTAATTGGTAAAAAAGCCCTCCTAGGACTAGCCCCTGACTCTATGGCATCATTATTCCAATGTAACTCTAATGTACCTCCAGAACCAACAGTATGTCAGCAAAGGGGGCATTAAGTGTCCTTTTTAAATGAACCTCCCTTGTCCAGCACTCACTTTCCTACCATGAGCCCCTGTGGACGAATGACCTATACCCTTCCCTCCTACAAAATGAAGCTAGACAGTGACATCTATTTTTTAGTCCAGTGCAAAAAGAATAATATCATCCCTAAAGGTCTAATATGGGATTTTCTAAATAACTGTCATTAAGCTTCTGAAGAAGAACTTGTTGGTCCGAAAGCTAAAGCTATTTGTTCTTTTTGTAACATCCTTGTTGGTCCAATAAAAGGTATCAAACCATTTGTTCTGGATTTCTTTTTACTAGGACTAATACAGCATTAAACAGTTTGTTTGTCAACATGGAAGATACCAGAATTCACCACAAAATATGGCAGTTCCACAACATTAACAAGAAACGAGCACAGCTAGACAGTGACATCTATTTTTTTAGCCCAGTGCAAAAGGAATAATATCATCCCTAAAGGTCTAATGTGAGATTTTCTAAATAACTGTCATTAAGCTTCCAGAGAAGGACTTGTTGGTCCAAAAGCTAAAGCTATTTGTTCTTTTTGTAACATCCTTGTTAGTCCAATAAAATGTATCAAACCATTTGTTCTGGATTTGTTCCTACAAAATGAGAAACTTGGCCAGTTTAAAAAAGGCCTTCTCACCCTCCTGGCTGCCATCAACCACTGTGATTACAATCCCTAAACCGTGACTATCACCCTGTTTCTAGGTCCTCCAGACCTGCCTCCCCCTATTCTCTTCTCACCCTTTATTGTCTACCTTTCCTGTTTGCCCCCCGCCATGACAAAGCCAACTCCTGGCTGCTAACAACCCACCTCCTACCCTTGATGAATCCAGATGTACATCACTTGTCTCCCACCTCCTCCCCCTCCTATTTCTTTCCACCCTCCACCCACTGTATTTGACTTATGCATTCCCAGGCTGCTACTTCTCTACTTCAAGCACTTAGCAACAGATTGTTATGACACCCTCAGACCAATGGAAATATGTATTACTGTTAGAAGCATGTTAAGCCAGCACATCGGCGCAGTGGTTGGATTTCCTCTTGTGACAACAGCGACCCAGGTTTGGGAACAAATTCAGACACTGGAGTGCCAGCTGGGTGGAGGAGGATTGAGTGTCCAACTGACTGCTCTCCTCCTCCTGGGGGGAGGTTGGGGAAGCACTCACTCTATTACTGGCCCCTAGCGAAGGCTAGGGACCAGTGAAGGTGAGGCTTAGCAGTTCCAGAAGGTGTGCTGGATGTGGGTGCATGTGCCAGTTCATCATTGAATGCCATGCCTCTCATCTAATGGGACAAAATTGACATACCAGAATCCAGCAGCTCTGGCCCCATGAAGCCAAGCCCAGAGATCCACAAACTGCCAGACTAGACAATGTGGCACCATTTGGAGGGGTACTTGGGGATGCCTCACCCAGTGGCCCTGCCTCAGGGGGCAATCTGAGGTGAACGCTGTGGGGAGTGATGGTCCTGGGGATGGGGAAGAGGTGAATGGGAGGAGGGTGAGTTAAAAAAAAGAAGCTTGTTAATCACTTTATATACTGTATTGTGACCTAATTCCAACCTGATATATTGTAACTATCTACCTAACCTAACTCCCTCACTTTGTACTGCTATGGATTTTATGGATTGTTCTGTTTGTTGTTTGCACCTACTTGACTTGGAGCCTTTGTAAAAGAGCCTTCAGGCTCAACAACTGTAATTCCAAAACTGAAATAAATAAATAAAATAAATAATTAAGTGGACAAAAAAACACCCCTCAAAGGAGAATATTACAAATTTAAATAAAAATAGAAAACATTACAAAAGATGGCTTAAAGGGAAAAAAAAAAGAACGTTGACAAAACTAGTGGACAGAAATGCTCCAGGCCATACAAGAAAAGGATACCCAAAAATTCTGGAGATTGGTTGCACATGAGGTTAATGAATATCACCCAACTTTAGCAACATATATCTCAAAGGAAACTTGGATTGAACATTATAAATTAATTTTCACTAAGATTGATGCTGAAAACCAAGACACAATTTAAATTAATATATTATGTAACACTACTAATGTTGCACTCAAATTTACTGAACATGAAGTTGAAGAAGCTATTCTCAAATTAAAAAATAATAAGGCCCCTGGCTCAGATTACATCCCTCCAGAATTGTACAAAGAACTGAAGGATTTCGGGGTCCCAACTTTGACATGTTATTTTAATTTATGTTCAGTACATAAATATACACATGTCACATGGACAAAAACTATTATAGTGCTAATACATAAAAAAGGATAAGTTTATGATCCTTTGAATTATCATTCTATTAGCTTGTTAAACATTATATCAACATTTTTTTTGAGAATACAATTAAACTGCTTAACTAATTGGATAAACAGAAATCTGATTCTTTGCCAGCATCAGGCAGGTTTTTGCCCTGGTTTTTCCAGCACTGATAATATATTTGTCTTCAACCACATAATAGAGAAGTATGTACATAGGCAAAAAATGAAATATGTGCACTTTTTGTTGATTTCTTATCAGCATTTGATTCAATAAACATACACAAACTTTGGAAGACACTGACTGACATGGGCATAGATCATTCTTTACTAATCTTTAATTTGCCTACTTTATACTAACAACTCAACATCTATAAGATAAGACAATAATAAAAACCTAATTCAATATTTTCAGACAAAAAGGGGTGTAAAGCAAGGTTGCCTTGTGGCACCCTTATTATTCAAGATCTACATCAATACTCTATTAGCATATGAGGAAACACATTTTTTGGACTCTCTAAAAATTAATGAACTAACTATACACACACTGGCATATGCAGAAGACATAGTTATTTTCTTGCTTACGGATTCATGTCTACAATATAAGATTGATATCTTTCAAGAAAAATGTTAACAGTTAGAACTAAAAATAAATTTACACAAAACAAAAATAATGATATATGGGAAACGTCTAACAAATAAAAATCAACCCATTTTTTTCCTGGGGATGACAATATAGAAATAGTTAAAGAGTACCAATATCTCAGGATTCAATTTGTAATTTCTGCTAGTTGGTCACAACATGTACATGATCAGACCATGAAGGCAAAATTAGTAGCAAAGGCCTTACTATGATTTAACTTTAAATATGGGGGAAGCACAATTTTTCTGGTTCTTAAAGCTGGTGAAGCCAAAACTTCCCCATTTTCACTTATGGGGCTGAGGTTTAGGGATCTTATAAAACTGAAAATTTAGAAATGCTCCTCCCTTTCTGTTGTAAATCTTTATTAAGAATCCCATTTTCAATATCAAATGCTATGACAAGAGCTGAACTTGCTAGAGTTCCTAGTAATACAATTAAAGATCTTACTCAAGTCACCTTCTGGTTTTGAATAATCAATAATACATGTAAATATATCCCTGAACACTGTTTAAAACAGAAAATCAAAAGGTCACAAGAAGACCAAAGTTCTAGCTGGTTAGCAGCTTTAAAAAACATATTAACTAAAATCAAAACGATATACCTCTGGGATAGCTTCATTAAGAAAATTAGCATTTCTATGCAATTTAGAACATGCATAAAATGAAATTTAATTGAAAATGTGAAAGCGGTTGACCTGGAAAACATAAAGAAACAAACATGAGCACCATGGTTTAGACATAACAAAATATACCACCATTTAGAGGAATATCTGATTCTCCCTATCTCACCAGAGGTAAGGAGAATTATATCATGGACAAGGTTTGAATTAATTACTTCAAAACATACATACTATAACATATTAAACATAATTAATACAAATGAAGCAAACCAATTCTGTAGGTGCAGTAAAGGTCATGCTAAGACATTACATCATATAATTACAATATGCCTCTTATACAACAAAGCAAGAAACAAAATTCTTTCAAAATTCTTGATGACTTATGCTAATGCCAGCTACTATGCAGTATTTGTACTGCTTCATCCTATGAAGATGCGTAGATGTTATCACAATTCATAGCTGCAGTGATTAAAATAAAAAAAGGAGTTTAGAATTAAAAATAAATAATAAAACTAATTCTCCTTTTTCAAAATCATATTACCCCTTATGCCTATGCCTATTAAAATTAAAATATTGACAGAAGGCATTCTCCTCTGTTAGTACTATATAGATAAAAACATCTCATGTTTGGTATCCTTGTTAATTAAGCAATGCTTTAATTAATTGCTATGTACATAATTTTTGTTTCTTCTCTTTTGCGTAAACATGAATGTCTTTGTTTTTAACATAATTTATTCTCTGTTTTTATTTGGTTGTAGGTGCTTGTAATAACTATGGTGCTAATAACATCTTAGTTGATCAATGCAGCTGATTGATTGATTGAACCTCAGTCTTTATATTAAGTTCCCACTGAAGACACAGTCATTGATTAAATAAATGCATGAACCCACATAGGCCCCTTCTGCTCTCTAGCAGAAGTAGGCCATTAGTCCAGCGAGGGTAATACAATAAATTTCCCAATTTTCAAGTTTTGGGTGCGCCATCAGAGCCAATGCTTGTTATTATTTACACATAACACATTTCAGATATTATCTAGATCTATACTGTCTTGCATTCCTAATGGGCTTTACCATGATACCACCCATATCAATGCTTTTCAATGCCAACAAGGCGATATCTCTCTGGATTCTTTTATACCATAAGGCACCACTACACCACATAGGCACTAAGTACTAATATACCCAGACAGGTAGGCTGAGGCACTATTCCATTTAAACCAATTATGGTCTGAGTTTAGCTCATTTTGGAATTTAGGCTCCTGAATAATCATTATGTCGGCAAAATGTGGGATATCATCGATCCTGTCCCAGTGTGTGCGCATGGGTCACTAGTACTCATTAGCCCCAGAATCCCCTAATTAATGAATGTGAAAACAACTAACAATAACATCTGAAAAGTACTGCTCCACATTACTCGTATGCTCATTGAACTGCTCTAAAACAACCAGGCCGACCTCAAGCAATAGGGAAAATATCCACAAGGGTTCATCAAAGTCAATTAGCTAGTAGTCTAATTGGAGACAAAAAACAAATGGAAGGAGGGGATAGGGATTTGTGAGGGGAGGTGAAGAAGAGGCAAAAGTCATGGAGTGGAAAGGAGAGAACAGGTTACTATAAAGAGAGAGGGAGCGGGCATTTGTGAAGGGTCTTCAGAAAATAGTTTTGCACTGCTAGAGAGGAAGATAGTGGAGGAGAGAAATAATGAAATTAGAGGAGTAACTGATAAATTCCTGGACCAAACCGGAGTGGGGGGAAGTTCTGCTGGGAGAATTGCAACAGGGGCAAAAGGGGGAAATAATGTGCAGGAGGAAGAAGAGGAGCTGGAAATGAGAGAGGGAGATGAATGGAAGCAAGCAGGGAGTAAGAGTGGTGGAATCTTAGTGCTGGGGGCCTCAATACTAAGAGGAGTCAGGTAGGATAGCAAGGGGGAGAGGCATAGTTGCATTTGGGTGGAGGCCATTCCAGGAATGACAGCAGAAAGGGTGGTACAATCTGTTCTAAAATATGCTAGAAGGGGTAGGGACAAGCCTCATTTAATTATACATCTTGGGACGAATGGCCTGGCTGACAAGACAGTAGATATAGTCCAGAGGAGGTTTGAGGAACTATCACAATTATGTGAGGGAGCAGAAAGATCAGTAACTTTTTCAGAGATACTTCCAGTGCCCGAGGCAAGCACAACAAGAAAGCTGAGAATAGAGGAATTTAAAGGATGGCTAAGAACCTGGTGTTGTGCTAAAGGGTATGGGCTGTTGAGGGGTTGGGGAGGGACCTGTGAGGACAGTAGTCTCTATGCCAAGGACAGACTACACTTGAATGAGGAGGGAAAGAAAGTGTTGAAATAGAGGATGGAGGAGTACATAGAGGAAGCTGGGAATTTAAACTAGGAGCGGGGGGTGGCAATTGGGAAGAGATATGCAGAGACCACAGATTGGGAAACCATATGAGCTTACCCCTCCATAACAGTGACAAAGGGCAAATGGCAAGTACTATTGGTGATGCTAGTAAAGGAGGACAGGATGGGGGGGAGGGTGGAAGGTGGTTACCCTTAATGCTAGGAGCCTTGGGAGGAAAACTGCAAAGTTACAGGTGCTCATGGCAGAGGGAGAGGTGGACATTGCAGCCATCACAGAAACATGGGCCACCCAATACAATGACTGGGACCTGTCTGTACCAGGGTACAGGTTATTTCTGTAGTGACAGGGTGATTGGGAAAGGAGGGGGTGTGGCAATATATGTGAAGGAAGGACTGAAGTGTGTAAGGGAGGAAGGGGAGGAGGGTAGTACGGAGTCACTTTGGATGCAAATCCAGGATTCCAAGAATAGGATTCTTAGAATGGGAGTGGTGTACAGGCCACCATCTCAGATGGAGGAGTTAGACAGGGAACTAGCAGGACAGATCAAGAGATCCTGTGAGAACAGTAGTGTGGTGATTGTGGGGGACTTCAACATGCCAGGAGTGGACTGAAGTACCCCAACAACCAGCAACAGAAGGGAGCAGGTACTGCTGGATGCCTTCCAGGACAGCTTCCTGCTGCAAGTGGTCAGTGAACCAACCAGGTTAGGGAATACCCTTGATCTTGTGCTGGCAAATGGGGACTTTGTGAGAGAACTTACAGTGGAGGAACCGCTGTCAGGGAGTGACCACCACTCGGTATGGCTCACATTGGATATGGGCAAGGAAGGAGTGGAATCTGGCACATGAGTACTGGACTTCAGGAGAGCTGACTTTGGGAGGATGGGGAAAGTGGTAAAAGGGTACCTGGCCAGAAGGACACTAACCAGAGGTGGGAGCTCATAAAGCTGGGGATAGTGGAGGCAACCAAAACCTGCTGCAAGGCCCAGATCAAGAAGGCTAAGGCTAAGAAACTGAGCTGATTGAGCACTGAGGTCATGGAAAAGGTAAGGAGGAAAAGAGCTGCCTTTAGGAAGTACAAGAAAACAGGAAGGGGGGAGGACAGGGAGGAGTACTTGACAGAATCGAAGGAGGTGACAAGGGCAGTAAGGGGAGCCAAAGCATCTACGGAACTAAGACTGGCACAAGGCATTAAGAAGGGGGAGAAGGACTTATTTAGGTACTGTGCATCAGGGAGAAAGGAGCTGTAAGGACCACATAGTAAGGATTAGGAAGGAGGGTTGGGTGGAAGCAGGGTGCGATAAGGCAGAAGCACTAAATGATGCTTCTGCTCAGTATTTACTAAAGAGAAGGGGGGGTGACAACCAAGGGGGGAGAAATAGCAGAAATGGGGGGGAAGAGGTGACAGATGGGGAAATCATGGAGGGCAGAGTTTGAGAGGGGTTTGAAGGCACTGAGGGTGGACAAGGCACCAGGCCCAGATGGCATCCACCCCAGGGTACTGAAGGAGCTGGCAGAGGTCCTTGCAGGACCTTTGGCAGACCTATTTAATACCTCACTATATTCGGGGTGTGTACCTCAGGACTGGAGGATGGCTCATGTGGTGCCACTCCACAAGAGTGGCCCCAAGGATGAATTGGGAAACTACAGACCAGTGAGCCTCACATCCATCATTGGTAAGCTATTGGAGACTATCCTGAAGGAAAGGCTGGTGGCCCTCCTAGAGGCCAAAGGACTACAGGACAGCATACAGCATGGCTTCATACTGGGCAGATCCTGCCAAACCAACCTGGTGGAGTTCTATGACTGGATGAATAGGCAACTGGACAGGGGCCATGCAGTGGATGTCCTGTATCTGGACTTCAGTAAGGCATTCAACTCGGTGCCGCATGGAAGGCTGGGAAGTAAGTTAGTAGGCATGGGGTGGGTGCAAAGCTGGTGTGATGGGTAGGTAACTGGCTTCAGGGAAGGCAACAGAGGGTGGTGGTGGGTGGGGAGCTCTCACACCCAAGGGTAGTGACAAGCGGTGTTCCACAGGGCTCGGTGTTGTGACCAGTGTTGTTTGGGATATTCATTGCAAACATATCATGGGACATCAAGAGCAAGATCAGTCTGTTTGCTGATGATACCAAGGTAGGATCAGTGATGGATGACCTAGGGGGATGGCAGGGGTTGCAGGATGATCTGGAAAAGCTTGAAACCTGGTCAGACACATGGCAACTGGGGTTTAATGCCAAAAAGTGCAAGGTGCTGCATTTTGGGGTGAAGAACCCAAGGAGGAGTTACCAGTTGGGGGGGAGTGCAGCTAGCTCAGATGGAGGAGGAGAAGGATCTGGGGGTGCTCATTACAGGATCAATGAACAACTCAGTACAATGTAGGAAGGCAGCTGCAAAGACCAACAAAATGCTGGGTTGTATTGCAAGGGTTATATCCTCGAGGAGGGAGGAGGTGATTCTGCCACTGTATAGGTCATTAGTTAGACTGCACCTGGAGTACTGCGTGCAGTACTGGTGCCCGTATCTGAAGAGGGACATTGGTTACTGTAGGGGGTGCAGCGCAGGGTGACAAAGATGATTAAGGGGCTGGGGGACTTATCATACGAGAGGAGGCTGAGGGAGTTGAACATGTACTCCCTGGAGGAAAGGAGGGACGGGGGGACATGATTGAAACCTATAAGTACATGAAAGGATTAAACAAGACAGGTACAGAGGGGCTGTTCAAAGTAAGGAAGGGGATGGACACCAGAGGCCATGATATGAGACTGGAGGGAGGAAGGTTCAGGAGGGAGATGAGGAGACACTTTTTTACAGAGAGGGTGGTGGCTGGGTGGAATGCATTACCTGCAGAAGTGGTATCCAGTAGAACAGTGGACTGCTTCAAAAGGGGATGGGACAGGACAAGGGGAGGGTTAATGAAGGGGAAGGGTAGAATGGAGGGGCAGCTGCAGAATAAGGGGTACTAGCTGCACATTCGAGCAGACTTGATAGACCTCTAGGCCTTTATCTGCTGGCAAATTTCATATGTTTATATGTTCACATTTTGGCCTCTTAAACAAAAAACTGCTGAATCAGGGCCTGGACATTCTTATAACACATACATAGTTTAGATCACTGTACATTCAATGTGTTTCGCAACTTGGTATGATGTATGCTTATGTGACTTTGATACATTGTGTCTATTCACCTCTCTATCCATGGGATATACCATCCTATAGGGGTACGACGGTGAGGAGCCTAAGGGAAGGGTTCCACCCCTATAGGTGCCATGGGAATGAATCCTTGGCTAAAGGTAGCTCAGGAAGGAGCCCACAGAAAAAAGAAACGAGCTACTGGAGGAGGAGGAGGGGAGGATGGTGGGGAAACGAAAAAAATGATCCTGGACTAGCCAGGAGGAGGAGCAGCCTTTTAAGATCTGATTGTGGGGGTGGTATGTTGCTCCGTCCATTGAACTACAGGTGTAGCCTTGCAATTCAATGTGCTTATGCAACTTGGTATGATGTATGCTTATGCAACTTATGTACATTGTGGCTATTCATCTCTCTATCCATGAGATACACCACCCTGTATGGGTATGATGGCAAGGAACCCTAGAGAAGGGTTCTGCACCTATAGGTGCCACAGGAATGATTCACTTGGCTAAAGGTAGCTTATGAAGGAGCCCAAAAAGAGTACCCAAAAGGGTGTCAAGCAGTGAAGGAGGCGAGGAGTCAGAATGATATCGAGTACGGGGGACTGGAGGTCCATAGGTGTAGATGGGTAGGACAGGAGAGGAACAGAAGATGATGAGGAATAATTAGTGGATTTGAAGTTGACACGAGGCAGGAGGACAGGACTTTCTAAGGAGAGAGGGAACAGCCAGGGTCACCATCCAACTCCATCCTACAGTGGAACCTAACTACAGAACCTATGAAAACACTAACCCTATCAAAATATTATGACCATCAGCACAGAGGAGAGGAAAAAAACCCTTTGAGGAGGAAATCTCTGGGGATCCAAGGCTTAGGATGCCTTCCCGCCAGATTAAAGGATGTTTTGGTTAGTGATGGCTCAGCTACTGCAATTTAGAGTCAAGATCGAGGGAAGAGGAATATATTCTAATTTGGAGAAGCTCTCACTCTGTCCTTCTAACAGGAATGCTTTTGAGTATTGCGAATGATGGCTCTGCAACTAGATGCCCAAAAGCAAAGGAGGAGAGAAATTACTGTTGAGGCACTCAACTGACCTACATGAGCCTATGAAACAGACCAGGTGAACCAGAGGTGGACAGATGGAGAATAGCAGAGATGGTGCCTCCGAACTTGCTCAGGCAGCCAAAGGGGCCCTGACAATGAGAGCCCCACCCATTGTAGCTTGAAGTCATAAATTCTACATCCAGAGGTGTCGCTGGAATGAGGGACGACTGAAGGTCCACCTGGAGTGAAGACATTCTCACTATGAGCCAGGGAGAAGGACCCCGCTCTGAGCTTCACATGCAGTAGATGCAGACTTCATGGGTGCAGAGTGAGACCATCAACTACAGGCTAGCCATGAACCAAGGAGCAAAGGACACAGAAGGCATGTCTCTGAATGGAGAGCTGGTCACGTTGAGGTAGCATAAGACCCATATGAGGGATATGCTTGATAAGGCGATGTGAACGAGTAGACCTAAATGTAGGTTCAACTGAGCAAAAGAGACCCCAACGTGGGTCATGAGGAGGCTTATTACAATTAGTAACCATGGGAGTGCATGCCAACCGGGTCCATTAAGAAGCCAAATTAGGAGTGGATGGAACTGCATGAAGGTAGAAACGAGAATGGCAGGGTGAAGCACGCAGCTAATGGGTGAGGTACAAAGTGCCAGGAGTAATGAGGTATGAGCTATAAAGTCTGAATGGACAAACAGAGGTTTGAGAATGAATATACAAGATATGCTGATGGAGGGAGGCTTTGAAGGCTGGCATGGAACAGCAGAATGGGAATGAAAGGTATGAGGTGGAGAGACAATGACAGCCTGGCAAAGCCGCAGCCTATAATGAGTTGAGAAGTCAGTATGGGAAGAGAGAAGGGTTGAGAACAAATAAACGATATATGATGATGGAATGAAGGCCTGGAAGACCGGAATGGTTAAGGCTAGGCATGATGGCAGGTAGGGTATAGGAAGGATAAGGTTAGATAACAATGCAGTTTGACATGGAGTGGAGGATATACGAGTCAAATGGTCCAGAAAGTAGGACTAGGGTAAGAGGAAGATATGAATGGGTATGGTGATGGCAGGATAGGAAACACCCCCAAAAGAAATCACGGCATGAGGAAGGAGAAGAGGCGAGGGTAGAGAGAGTAATGAATGATGGGGTAGGAATGTTAGGTATGTGCATGAGTGGGAGAGATGAGAATGACTGAGTGAAGCCCACAGCTGATGGGTGAGGTACGAAGTACCTGGAGTAAGGTTAATGCCATCAGCAGTAGCAGGTTGGTGTGGAGTGGAGTGAATTGCAGCCATGCTGAAAGATCCAGAATGTAGGACATGGGTAAAGGAAATGGTGGATTTGGAAGAGAATCAGTAGGGCAGGAAACCCCCAAAAGAGAAGCAGGGTCAGCAGAATGAAAGAAGAGTGGTCTCTGAGAGAAAGTGAGGGAGAAGTAGGTGGGGGGGAGGTGGAAAAAGCCACAGATAGACTAAGGGGATCAGACGGTCTGTAGCATCCGACATGGAGAAGCTATAGTTCGAAGAAGGACTGGAAGGAAAATGCAGGGAGAACAATGAAGGGGAAGCAGATCAAGCAGAAGAAATGACAGGAAGACTGGAGGAGAACCGAGAGCACCTGAAGTGTACTGAGGGCAGGAAATGAAGCAGGGCACTGTTGGATGCCCTCCCATTGGAATAATGCAGGGTCAAATAAAGAGATGAGTAACAGAAGTCTCGGCAGCCTGTCCAGTCAGGGAGCTACAAGGGAAGCAAGGTCAGTCTTGTTGAAATGCCTGAGTGCGCTATGATATTGCTAGGGAGAGATAGAGAGTGGAGTGCACCAAAAGGCAAGTCTGCAAGGTACAGGATACCTCTGGAGCAAAGAGCGCTGTGTGCAAGTGCAGTAAATGCAGTGCAGGAAAAACAGAGGTACGGCATCAGGCCTATGAGAGCAAGCCAGAAAATCGAGCAGGACAAGGGTGGGTACATAGGGGTTGATGACACGCCCAGGAAAGGAGGGGGGGGATGGGGATGGAGCGACAGAACAGCAGCGGCTCCCAGATCTGGTGTAGAGAATGCAAGCAGAGTGCCAAAGCTGGTGAGTGAAGGTCAAGCGATGGGATAGTCCCCAGGTGTCGAAGGATGGAAAGGTAAAGTAGAGTCGGAGGTGGCAACAGCCAAGGGGAGTCTGTTGCCATGGGATCTGCGGGGCCAGGAGGTGCGGTGGTTGGGGGCAGAGGGAGAGCAGCCAGGTGAACGAAAGAGATGACAACACTGGCTCTGGGGTGAGCTGTGGAAGCGGACAGCAACAGGGCTCCAGGACAGAGCAAGCCAACAATCCAAGGATGCCTGTGGACTGTAAATATGGGCAAAGGCATGGAAAGCAAGTGGGAGAACTCAGAGATCTGGATAAGCTGCATGAAAACAGATATAAAAGCAGGAGAGAGTGGGGGAGGAATGGAAATGACTGACAGGACCTGGCGGCTGCAGGTGCAGCAGAGGAATAGAATGAAGAATGGGGAAGCAGAGCAAAGAGATGGGAGAGGGCAGCCAAAGGTGATATGAGGAAAAGGGGCGGAATGAGGAAAAAATGAGAAATGGAAGCAGGAGAAGGAGCAACTGACTGAGCCTGCAACTGCAATGAAAAGAATAATCTTGGTCTAGCCAGGAGGAGTGGCCTGATTGCGGGTGTGGTATGTTACTCTGCCCATTGAACTACAGGTGTAACCTTGCAATTGTGCCCTCAGTATCATAAAATTACCCCGATAGAAAAAGTCCTATGAATAATAATGGCTTATAACACTTATTTAGCTAATACAAGCACATTTGATACCCATTAAATGCATACTTAAACTCTTACTTTCTAAGGCTATGCCATCTACATTAAGAAACCAGGTTAGTATCTCCCTAATTAGGGCACCCCATCTTACATAAAACAACTAAAATGAGATAAAATTTGATTTATAAATATATTCTCATTCCATTCTATATATGGTGTCCAAATGAGAAACATTCCAAAAATGTTCATAACATTTGTAATATTCAAACATGCTTTTAAGTAGAGATTATCTGAAAGAATTCAGTTTAGTAAGTTTTCCATCCAAGTTAACCTGCAGCAGAAGATTCTTCCCTGACTGACTAACATTGATCAGGGAAACAGAATTCTTTGAGAGAACCCACTGGTTCTTTAAATGGAACTACAGGAATTCAGTTTGAATACTGAATCAACTGAAAAGCTTTAAAACACTAGAGGATGTGTGAAAAGTTCAGACTCCATAATGAGTTCAGGGACTGTGAGCAAAAATGATATAGACAATGACAAGGCTGAGCATTCAGTTGTTTTATTTGGCTAAGTTCGTGTCGAGAGCTAGAAATTAAAAATGGCACATCTTAAGGGAATTTTACCCCATATACAGCATCCATAATTGCCGTAAGGCATCCTTTCCAGGTACAAACACATTTTTGTGCAAATTAACAGGGGAAATCTCAGACAAATCACAATAAAGCACAACACCGTGGAGCATATCCCCCATTTTCAGGACGGGGTACAGGAGTCTCTTCTTCTGTGGCAGGATGCCTCACAATTAGCAACCCCATTCCAGTTTCCAATTCCTTCTTAATTTAAGTTATGCCATAGAACTGCAAAAGGGCATATTGTCCCTAAGCATCTGTTTGAATCACCTTGAATCATCTGGAAAACAAAAAGTGGAACAAAACGCTCCTCTAAGCATAGTTATTTATGTCATAAAGGGAATACTGTGACCCCACCCCCAACCTAAGGCAACACTAGCATACCTTTACTTGGAATGTAATGAGCCCCTCAACATCACATTATGCCTCTTCAGACAAAAACCTTTGTCCTGGAGCAAATCCATCCTCAGATTCCTCCACACCTCGACTTCTGTCTCCACTCTTGTCACATTCCTAACTCTCCATCAAAGTCCCAGTAGGTTGCAGCAAGCCAGTTCAATAATCTCTGCAATTAATTTAAAGCTAAAAAATGGCAGTATAATAATTTAGAGGAGAGATGATTCAAACCTTAACCTCCCTCATTCTGATTTGACAAGTATCCATATGTATGCCAAGAAAAAATGGACAGTCAGCATGACCATTCGGTGCAAAACTCTTCTTATGGCTGCTTACAGTTTTTTTTAACTACAGAAAAGCTCTTATTCAGGGACTGTAAATTAAAATAATATGAGTTACATTCATGAGGCCTTGGTTAGAGTTTTTACCTCTTTTCTGCAGCAACTCTGCATCAAACAAGTTCAGTTACTTCATGAACTCCTCCAGTGTCTTTGCTTTCACACTACCAAACTTGTCAGCTTGCCTTATAGTGCTCGACCTGCCCCAAATATGAACACTCCACAAAAACTAACCAGCAATGGCAAAAACGACAGTGAAGATGCTTGTTTAGATAAAAATAATTTACCCACTGCAGAGTAGCAGAACTAAAAACAGGTCTTCGGAGCAGAGCGGAGCAGCAGCATGGCCATCTTGCTGCAACAGATTCAGTTGATATTTTAGAAACCCTGTACTGGAGGCAAAAATTAATTGTGCATGTTGCCAGCAACGAGAGTTGGGGTCTTTACACTCTGATGAGAAGCCAGGGAGTCCACCAGTCTCAGGAAATCCCCTGCAAAACGAGATGAGTCAGAGTCCACCTAGGTGTTGAAGTCCCCCAGGATAATAAGCCTCACGGACTCCAAGGCTAGGGAGGAGATCAGCTCAGAGAATGCTATAAGAAAATTCCTAATCAAATAAATAAAACTCTACAACCAACAGCTGGTACAAGTGATGGCCACTGCTTGAATGATTCAGGATTCAAGGCCCCAAGACAATGGTCATTCCACCCCCACCTCTGCTTCCCAAATGAGTATAATGTATCACAGAGCATCCTGATGGTAAATATGTGTAACACAGCAGATTTAGAAACAATCATATCAAATGCAAGAATAAATATTATAGGTCTACAGAATAGTATTTTTTTTATTTTAAGGCTAGATGTGATAACGACTAACATAGTTTACTTTTTTAATAATTAACTGGAGTATTTGCAGGCTTTAGTGGAAGCCAAGAATCATTAATCAGATATCTCATAACTGACTTGTAAAAAGTTATTAGCGTATTGTGACTGGGTCAACATGGGTATCAGAAACTACCCCTAATTTATGGGCTCAAATAAAGTTGAGGATCCTGGATTGATAACTCCTGAATGGGGGGGGGGGGTAGGGTTCGTATCCAAAAGGGTTTTAGCTTGTGCAGTACCTCCATCCAGAGAAAGGTTAAACTGGACTGAGTGTGAAATATAGCACCACCCCCTGGGTTGCAGTATCTCCCAACAGAATCAGTCCACCCATGAACCAGAACAATGAAAGACCCATTTCCCAAAGGATTCAATTAAAACTCTACTAATAATACTGTATGCTTACCGACGATAAATATGAACAAAAAACAGCATCTTAATTAGGGGTAGCAGTAACAAGGTATATGGGAAAGAAAATGGTTCATGGCAGAATAAACATGTCAAAATTTAATTCAGATACTTGTTTGGCTCTTCACGTAGCCCACCTCCACCACACAATAATCATTCACTGTGCCACTGTTGGATTGCACTATCAAAATCCCACTGTTCTCACTGGTACCAGCGTTCAGCAATCACCCTAGTTCTTAGGAGCTCTTATAATAAAGGTCACTGTGTACCCAGCCATTGAAATGATGCAGGCCTGGTACAAATCACATTGCATGTGATCTTTAGTTATGCACTTAACTTTAACAATTAACAAAGTCAAACCACAAATGGGGTATTTGTAATCCAAAGCCAGATGGCTCAGTCCATAATGTCCACAAAATTAACCTAAGCTAAGAAAGGGTGTGTTGTCAGGGCAAGCTATTGATTTACTGATGGTTTTCTACAGTCCAGCAGGATCTGTTCCAGGTGCAGAGCTGAATTCAGAGGCAGAGGGATCTCTCCTTTCTCTGCACTACCTCTCCTCTGTCTTCTAACATATGGTGACACAGCCTCACTCAGTAGCTGCAGCAGATCTCTCTCTCTCTTCTCTATCCCACCTGTTGTGGGATGCCTCTCCCACTGGAAAATGCAGGTATAGCCATACCTCTTGACTGTCCCTGATTTTCAGGTATGTTCCTGATTTTGCAACAAACTTTTCCTCCGTCTCTCGTAACATTTGTGATTTTCTGACTGATCTGTGAAGATTGTAAACACTAAGTAATGTCATACTTTAAAGTTAAAGACTTATTCTTCTTCAGAAAAATGCATCTTTACAGAGGGCGCTGTGGAGCCCAATTCTAGATGGACGTTAGAGAAGCAGCTCTGTATCTACACAAATCTAAAATAAGATTAAAATATACTTTTTGGTCTCTTCCGCCTAAATGATTTACTATTATCAGTGGAGGAGATATCAGATCTTAAAATGGGCAACCCAAAAAAGAACTATCAGAGGGATCATACTCAAGAAATAGCTAATACCTCAGCCATGAGATCAACTGGGCAGGCCACCAATGCCAAGGGAGAGGAAACCTTATAATAGCTAGGCCACAAATTAAAAATGCTGCTTTCTTCTGGCACAGCAATGAACACTAAGTTAGATGGCCTTGCAGGGCGTATTACATTGGTTGAATCCTTGGTAGATCAATTATCTGGCACGGTGGAAGATCTACAACAGCAAGCCACAAAGTGCAGTGCCATAAACGCTGGCCGATTGAAAGAGTCACAGCACATGCAAAATCATTTGGAGAGCCTAGAGAAGCAAGTAAGGAGTAAGAATATCCAAATGATCGGCTTACCAGAGGGACTGGAAGGGGATCATCCCCTGCTTTTCTTTAAGGATTGGATTTCAGACCAGTTCAGGGGCCAAGAAGACTTTTCAGACTGGTGATTCCTTAAGGCATATCGCATGCGATCACATGGCAAACAGGCAGAGTCGGTCCCCCAGGTCCTTATGATTGTAGCCGACAGCTCAGGCACTAGAGACTCCATCTTAGCCTTAGCAAAGCACTTGGGCCCAGTCAGTGTGCAGAATCATACAGTATATCTTTTTCTGGATCTCTCTTTTTCCACTAGACAACATCGAAAGAAATTTGATAGAATTCGGAGAAAACTGTGGGACTTAGAAATATCTCATGCTGTACTGTTCCCGGCCAAGCTTCGTATCGTCTTTCAGAACAAGATATATTTGTTCACTAACCCAATCGATGCTGGTAAATGGGTTGCCCGAATGGAAGCTCAACAAAAAGCTGATTCAGAAAGGCAATCGGACAAGGAATCTTTGGAAGAAACCTGAATGGGACATTTTGGTGACTTTAAATTTCCTTTTACTTGTCTTAATTGAACAAGTTCCCATTGCTTACCCAGCAGATATCTAACCTTATAAAGGCTGTTTAATTTTGATTATTAATATGGGTTTAAATTTTAGGGTCCTTGACCCTAGGGACATAATCATTTTATTTCTCCTAAGAATGAGTAAAGGATGAGGCCTATAGATGTCTTAAGTTTAAAGATGCAGTATTTTGAGCACCTGGGAGAATCGAGCAGTACTCTCCCAGAGACGTAATACAGTTTTTGGTTAAGGGGTAGATGCAGACTGCTACAGATCTCGATGTCTTTTCAATTTAAGAATTCATCTTTAGATATAATGGTGGACCCAATGCTTAGTAAGCGAGGCAATTACTGAAAGTGATTAGCATAACTTAAAGTTTCATTCCACCTGCTCTTGGGTTACAGCTACACAGAATTTTAGACTTAGAGGGCTGGATATTCAAACTGCGCCCAAAAAGTGCGCAACAGCAGGAGCAAGCGCAAGTCACTTGTGCACATGCACAATAGATGCGATATTCAAACATGGAGCAAGCCAAATTGCACAACAAGCCAGCGTCTGTATATCGCACAACCTGTGCTGTAGCGCAACCAGGAAGGGGAAGCTGAGCAGAGACGATGTACTATGGCGCAACAAGGGCTGCCCAGCTGAGCAGCCCAGAAGTGCCATAGCACAAGCAGGGAGCCCCCCAGCAGCAGAGCAATGGAACTGCACAACCAGAGAGGTAGGCAGGGGCCCACCACCCATGCCACAGATGGGCACAGGGACACACTGCAGAACCAACAATGTACCCCCACACCCCAAGCACAGCATAACTGGGGAAGGGATGGAACAGCCATCGGACCATGGGGACAAGCAAACAAAGCACAGCTGGGCCATGGTGCCCCAGCATACCCACCGGCAAGCTGAGACTGCCACACAAGGAGGGCGGACCACCGCATGGCACAGCAGCCCCCCCGTGCACAGCACACCCTGCACCATGACCCCAAGACACCCCCCATGAGCAGTGACCACCACTGCGGGAATCCCCATGCATACCACCCCCCCCACTGCCACACTGCAACCTCATGTACCACAGAACCATACAAGCCAGACCCACCATGAGCCACAGCAGCCTGCACAGACACCCACAGTGGTGTGTGGAAGCATGCAGCACACTGGATGCAACACAGTGCAGGGGCAAACACATACCCATACCCACGGGGACACTAACACAGGGACGCAGTAGTGTGGCAGCCAAGCCCCCAGTGTGGGCCCATGAAAACTGTGCACACACAGCCTGCAGTCCCTCATGGCACAGGGGTGACACCCACCCTGTGCATGAACTGTGGCCCTGTATGCCACCAGCAGATGCCTGGATCACAAGTCACAGACAGTGGTGCACAGCCCCTGCAATACACACAAGCCGCAGCATGGAGGTGGGACAGCAACTGCGGAGGCCATAGTATCACCCGAGGCAAACATGCACCACACCATTGACAGGAGGCAACCCAGCATGGTGATGGTCACAGTGGATGACCTGCAGGGACAGCCACCACTGAGAAGGCAGCAGACCTCGCAGGCCACACACATGCAAGGGTGTCAGCTGCACAGGCCAAGGACAGTTTGACAGGGGCACAATGGACACAGAGCAGGCACCATGGACCACTGCACACAGTAATGCAATGCACAGGGAACAACACACACACCACAAATACCGACTGATGGCCACTCCCACACCAGAGACACTTCCCCAAGCACACACACACACATACCCATGACTGAACCACCCCAGATGCCATGCACACCACTGCAACTGAGCACCTGTAGCCAGCTGCAAATCAGAGACCACCACAGTATTCATATCAAAATAACTGTATTCCAAAAATATAACAACAACTATTTACAATTATGTACAAACGTGGGGTGGAGGGACAGGAACAAGGTGGGGGTGGGTAAGGGGCCGGGGTGAACATATGGGAGAGGGAAGGTGGGGTGTGAGGGTTGGTCAAAGGGGGGAGGTTGTCTCACTTCACTGGCGGCCAGCCTGGTCCTCTGCTGCCTGGGGCTGTTGTCTGGGTCGCCTCCTCCTCCTCACGCCATGCTGCTGCAGATCTCACAGGATGGCAAGGGACTCTTGCGCCACCCGCACAAGGTCCTGGATGGACCACTGCATTTGCAGGAGTATCCGCACACCTAGGACAAGGGATCAGAGTCAATGGGTGTGACTGTCCATCCCCCTGCAGCCCACCCAGTATGCATGGCAGACAGCCATGTGCCACGCTCCTGTGATGGTGTGCGCCCACCCACAGTGACTGTGTCCACAAGACATGCCCAACCAGGCAGCAACAGCCATGTGTACCACTGCACACACCCACTGCCCATGTCCAGCACAGCACAACCAAAGCCGTACAGTAATATGGCTATGCGGTGAGCAGGCAGTGACACAGCCATGTGCCCAGTGCATGCATGGACCACCATTGACGCACTCCCAGACATGCAGTGGCACTGGACAGTGCTGACTGTCATATGTCGCATGCATGGCAGTGGTGTCCATGGATGGTGCCCATGCCCTGCCTCCCACCCTGTCACACAGCATGCAATAGCAATCATGGTGTCATGGCACTCACCCTCATCGGGATGCTGCTGGCGTTGTGGTTGTTCACCGCCACGATCCGGTCCTGCAGCCACCACCCTCCGCTGCTGCTCCAAATTCCTCCTCCGCCCGGCCACGCCTGTGGGAGACAAAAGGAGAGAAACACATCAGTACAAACCCAAAGCATATTCCCCTGCCCCAATGTGTGTGCCCACCCACCCAGCCAGACCCACCATCCCATACCCTGTAAACACCGACAGCCAACCCTAGACCATCCCTCCCTATGTGCTGAACACATGAGACAGTGTTACCCATATGGACCATACAAGTGTGTGAGCGTATCACCCACCTGGACGAGGCACCACGCCCCTCCTGGCACGCGACCGCAGACGTGCCAGTAGCTCGGTCTCCTTCCGTCTCGGGTCCCCATACCAGTGCCTGCACTGTTCGTCCATTCTCCTGCGGCCAGTGGCCACCTCCAGGGCAGTGGCCACCTCTTCCCAGACCTGGGTCCTGGCCCTGTCCAATGGCACCTCACCAAAGAGTGGGCCATAGTGTGGCTCCACAGTGGCCACAAGGTTGGCCAGCTCAAGGGCATCCCACTGAGGGGCTGTCCTGCGTGCCATCTCTAATGCTATAGTAGACAATATGGCACTCCACAGTGCGGCAACCCCACGTGGAAGTGCTGCGCGGTACATCACCGCCATTCCCTATCGCGCTGTCGGTACAGCGCTGCCATTCCCTATTGCGCTGTAATCGAACAGCGCGATAGAGCCGTACACTTGCCAGACGTACAGCGCCAGGGGGCAAAGGTCGGGCACAAGGTCAGGGGTCAGTGGCGCAAGGCCACGCACAGTGCCATCGGAGGTCTACACATCCTGCGTGAATGGTCACCTGCGTGCCAGTGCCACAGTGGACTATTGCGCAGTTGTGCCACAGCGCCATTTGGTTCCCAGCACTGTAGTGCCACTTGTACAATGGTGGCCATGTCCTGAATTGCTGATCGCGCACAGCACATCTTCAGCGCAGCAGATGCCTGCGTAAGCCACCTGGGCATACGCAATGTGGTGTACTACACAGTCATGGAAATGCGCCATTGGCTCAGCCGGCTCAACCGTATTGCGCAAAGCGCAACGGCGCGATATTCAGCCGACACATGCAAATCATCTGATCAGCCATTCAAAGGTTCAGTGGCGTGATTTGCATCTCATTACAGTTGCTCCACTCCTAATTTGCATGCATTGTACTATAAATGTGCGACATTGGGCTGCGCTGGCCAGATTCGGTTACTGCAGATGAGAGGTGGGTTGCATGCTGTGTGATGTTCTGGACAATGGTCATGGGATAACGCTGTAGACTGCACAGTGACAGGTGTCCACTTCCACCCATACAGACCAACATGACCAAGCAGAGCCAAGGTGAGGGTGAGGATGGTGGGCAGAGGAGGAGGCCCAACTTCACCACGGCGGAGACAGAGGCCCTCTTCCAGGCCTACCTGGAGGAGGAGCCACTACTGAGTGGATAGCGGGGCACCCCTCAGGCCCGTGTGGCTGCATGGGATGGGGTAGCTCGGGCAGTGAACCTGGACGGAAGCCACCAGCTCCGTGCAGGAATGCAAAAGAAGATGGGGACAGACCGCAGGAGGGTGAAGGAGAAGGTGGCAGCCCTCAGGGCGGCACGTGCTGGCACAGGCGGGGGCCAGCCAGCGGTGGCGGAGCTGACCCCGGCTGAGGACTGACTGGCTGCATCAATGCAGTGGTGTGCTATTGAGGGCATACCAGGAGGTGGATTCCAGACAGGTGGAAGCCCATCACTGCACGGTATGACATGGTGGTGGTGTTGGGGGGGAAGGTTGTTCACATGCACTCACATGTCCTCACTTTCTGTTACAGATCCTGTTCATCTTCAGGGGATGGTGGTGGTGGGTCCAGGCAGCAAGGAAGACCTGCCGGAGTTGGAGGAGGGTCCATCCACCTCTGTCGCCAGCCAGCATGCACTGCACCAGCATGCACGCCTGGCTGCCAACTCTGTTGTCGGTGAGTCAGGTGTGGGGGGTGCACAGCCTGTGTCTCAGCAGTATGGCATGCAAGCATGCCAGCACGCTGTGACTGTGGCCGTAGCACGTACCTGCACCATTGATGATGCAAGGACTGCAATGGGCAGTGACATGTGTGTGCCCCATGATGGACACACAGCAGGCCAGCACGTGCCCCTGGGCCTAGCTGGTTCCAACGTGTGTGCCAGCATGTCGGCACAGTCCCAGGCTGTGCCTGTCAGCACCGGTGGGGCAGCACTGGTGGCTGTGCAGGTGTCTGGCACTGTTGCAGCCATAGCAGTGGAACGAGTGGTCCCTGGGGCACAGCGGTTGGAGGGGCAGCAGCAACAGTCATCCACCAGGTCTGGGGGGTACAGTGTCCAGCAGTGGAACATGCCCACCACCCTTTGATATGCCCATTCCTGGTCCTGGTGAACAGCGCCCACCCTCAAGGGGTGTTAAGCATCAGGACCTTCCATACCCTGGTGGACAGGATGCCGTTGTGGCACAGTACCCATTTGAAGAGCACACCCGCCTGCTGCGGGAATCAGTACAGCAGCAAAGGCGGGTTGCAATGTCCGTGGAGGCACTGTGTGTGGCTGTGGAGTGGCACAGCAGGGACTGTGCTCTGATCCTTGCAGAGATGGTCCATATGTGGATGGATGTGACCGCCGCCATTGACATGCAGACCCAGGCATTGGTCGCTGTCGTGGTTGCACTGGGCACACAAGCAGGTGCCCCTGTACCATGCACCCCACACAGTATGCTCTCCACTCCCCATTCCCGGCATCGTGTGACACCCAGCCTGTCGATGCCGGGTTCTGCTGTGGGCATCCCGAGCACCCCTGGTGCAGGTATGTTTGGCATACTACAGACCCCAGTGCGGACAAGGTCGCGATCGCACAGTGGAACCCCTGGTGGTCCATCGGTGCCACCCCATGTGGCTCCTGCTCAGCCTGCCAGTGCTGTTGGGTCATGGCATGGCCGCCCACGCATCCGCGGTGGCCCGTGGAACAGTGCAACATGACTGACCTGTCTTCCAGTGCGGGCCCTGTCTGGTGCTACCCTGTGTGCAATGTGCGTCATGGTGGGCAGTGCACTGGTGGGTGCCCTGCCCATCACGCTGACACACGGACCACCTGCACACCATCCCGACTGCTGTCCACAGGTGTGTGTGCATGATGATGCCTGCATTGTACTGTACACCAAGGTGCAAGGGTGCCCAGCATCTGACACATGCACTTGGACAGTACAGGTGGTGGGTGTGGTCTGTGGATCTGTGTGTTTGCCATCTCTGTTCCTGCTCTGCTGTGCACCTGCCCATGTATGCTTTGTGCCTGGTGTGTGTGTGTGTGTCCATATGACTGTTCACCCCTCCCTGATGGTGTGTTTGTGTGCCTGGTCCCTTCCACTCCCCTTGCCGTCATGCACCCCTGGTGTGTTACTCTGTGTGCCTGTGGGTTGCGCCAGGACAGTGTTGGTTGCACATGGCCCCTTGACTTACCTGTGTCATGCATAATGCTGCTCTGTGATGGTGTCCCGGTGCAGCTGGGCCTGCCAGATCAGTCGGGGGTCCCGCCGTCCAAGGAGGGGCTGCTCATCACCATCATCACCGGCGCTGCTGGCATCCCCATCGCTGTCCCCCTCCTCGACCTGAATGGCTATCCCACAGTCTTTGGCCATGTTCTGCAGGATACAACAGGTCAGGAATATCCCAGAGCCTTTGAGGAGCTGTACTGTAGGGCACGCGGAGGTGTCTAGGCATCGAGGCGTGCCTTGAGCATCCCAAACACCCGCTCGATGATGTTGCATGTGGTGGCATGCACCTCATTATAAAATATTGATAGAGATGGGGTCATAAGGCGCTTGACATGGTGTGAAGCAGCCAAGGAACAGATGGGTATCTGCTGTCACCTGTGTGGAGATGGTGGAGATGGGTATCATGTTCAGATCCATATTGCCAATATCCCTGTGTGCCACTACCATAGCACCTGTGGCATTCCCACCCTTGCCCCACGTTTGCAATTCCTACATGCGTACTCACCCACTAGATGGCCTGTGGGGATGTCCCCACTCTCGAATCGATGGCACAGTGTGGACTGATACCATATGAAGGCATCATGTGCTCCGCCAGGGTGTGTGGCACAGACATTGATTATGCGCCCAGTGGCATCACACACCACCTGGCAGTTGACACTGGAATAGCCCTTCCTGTTCCTATATGCAGCCCCATCGGGGCCAGGTGGCGTGCGAATGGCCACATGGGTGCAGTCTATGGCCCCTAGCATGCCAGGCATACGTGCTACCCTGTGGACCTCCTGCATGTTTGCTGTACGCTCTGCCGCAGGGCTGGGGAAATGGATGTGCTCCACAGCATGTGGCAGCAGTGCACTGAGGAATTGGGTGAGGATGCATGATGTGGCCGACTGTGTGATGCCTGTGGTGTCCCTTGTTGGCCTCTGGAAGGTGCCTGTGGCGAGCAGGCACATGCAGGCTGTCACTTTGGTCTCCACTGACAGAGCGTGACTCTGTCGTGAGGGTGCCAGCATCACATCACTGCACAGCTCACAGAGCCGCCTCAGTAGTGCCCTGTTCAGGTGGTACCGGCCCACGATCTCTACATCTGTGTACAGCTCAAAGCTGATGCGGGCACAGTACTGCCTGTTGGGGGCGTACCGCTGACGAGCCCTTCCACGGCCACATCCCCCTGCAGCATGCATTCTCACCCCCCTCATTACAGCTTCCATGTGGAAGCTGGCACTGTCCATCTCCTGGCTTGTGACCCCCTGGCTGATGTTGTTCTGTTACCCCGCTGTCCTGACTGCTACCTCCACTGCACGGGTACCCCGCTGGCCTCTGCAGCCTATAGCCCCACACAACTTCCCTTGCCTGCCCTGTTCTGGACTGTCACTGTCTGTCTCTCTCTGTCTGTCTTGCTTGGCATCCTGTAGCGTTCTTGCACCTCTTACTTGAGCCTTTTTATTTTGGCTCATTTCCGGCTGTAAGCGCACCATCCGGTTGTTCCGGCTATTGCGCATTGCGCAAACCTTTGAATATCGCATTGCGCTCTTTATGCATGGATCCATCCCCCTCGGTTGCGCATGCCTTCATTTGCATTGTGCTGTTGCTCAGCCTGTTTTCAGTGGCGCAACTGCCTCCTGCTGAATATCGCAGAATGGCGCAAATTCGGACTTGCACATGTGCAACCCCATTGCGCATGGCACAACCCTTTTGAATATCCCATCCAGAGTGTATGTACAAAATATTTTCTTTCTTTTTTTTCCCCCTCCAGAATATGGAACTTACTTGGAAATACTGATATCCTGTATAACATAGGAATGTCATTTTTCTTGTTGGAATGTACAATTATAGTGCTGTTTCCAAGTCGATATGTGTGTGTATGAAGCATACATAAACCAATAAATATAAAGTATATAAAAAAAGAAAAATGCATCTTATACAAATCCCCTTATTCTATCAGCTTTTGGAGCACATATTTTCAATTTTTAAGATGTGTCCCTGTTTTGGGGTCTTTGTCACTCATTTTTGTAAGCCCTGTCCCTGATTTATGAGGCAACAGGTTGAGAGGTATGGGTGTAGCTTCAGCCTGTACAGTGTGACCATGTTAGACCAGCCTATCCATTCCGGGAATACAAGCCCCATGTGTGCTATGACATCCATCCCTGGACTGTGGTCTTGGTTGAGCATCTTACCAAAATCAGAGCTGCTTCCTATGTCAGGATAGATGCTGCTTTGCAGCAAATTCACTCAGACTGCCTGGAGAGTGATTGCAAGGTGGTCTAACTTTGCAGACAGCACTACTGGCTTCTCAATTTATTTTTCTCAGGTCTGCATTGTGCAAGCATGCATTTGCCTCCAGTTTGCTTCTGTAGGATTTCTGTTTACTGTGAGAGATGAGTGGTCTGTCTCCTCCAGTGTTCAGCTACAGCTCACTGCAGTCTCTGCAACACCAGCCACATGCAAACTGACAATGTTCTGTAACAGCCCCTGCTGTTCACACAGGAATAAAGGCTTCTGTTTGGTCCTTCTGCACTATCAGTGGGTAAGGCAATCAACAAGTAAGGTAAGACAGGAGGACTTTGTGAGTGGTAAAGCTTACACAGTAACTCATTAGTGGCAAAGCCACAAGTTACTTATGAACAGGGCCTCAGGTCCACTACAACAATGTAACCAACATTACACAGCTGGACCTCATGGTTGCATGGTAGAGCAACCACTGATACTAGGCCAGTTCTACGATTTGCTTGCTAGATTCCTGGCTACAATTAAAGCTGCAGGGGAAAAGTATTTTGTTTTCCTTTAAACTGAGGAGAACAGAGCCACAAGAAAAAAAAAAGATTCACTCAGTGATAAAAGACCAGATCATTTTGAGGAGTGGCTGCAGCAGAAAGGATGGGTGCAGCACACCAGGAAGTCATGCAGTTCTTGGGTGAATCCAGCTTTTATTAGCTGGTGGAGTGGCAGCAGAGGCAGAGTCCCCCTGAATATGGATGTGCATAGTCACAGCAGCAAAGGCAGAGTGACTCTGCAAATTGGCCAATTGAGGACAGAAAGATACGTGCTGGCAGGTTTGGACCTGGTGCAAAAGCACACATTGAGCAGCAGCAGTGGTAGGAGAACTCTAAGTCAGTTGGTGCTAGTATGCAGGTTAGCCAGGTTGAAGTTAGGTGCCTATCATAGTATTTGTGTTTGAGTGCTAATACTCAGGCACCATATGACTCAAGAAACAGGGGAGTCTTCATATTTGCTGGCAGATTGTCTGTGTGTTTTTGTCTATACAGTCCTGTGAGAAGCATTCTCCTTCAGACCCCTGACCTAATATGGCTACAGTAAGGAGCAGGATGCACACTTGAATAGAGCCAGAAAGGTTCTGTATATGTGATGCTGATAAGAGGTGTGGGTGGGTGGTTCAAGAATAGAAATATTAGTTTAAAAGCACCATATGGGGGGGGGGATCATAGTTGGAGGCATCACTTTAAAAGTGCTATGCTTGGAGGGGGGGTGGTGGTTGTGATTCTGTATTGTGGTCACATTGCAAGTGCTGTTTTAATCAGGCAGAGATGCCACCCTTTCAAATTGCTGTTAAACTTGTCAATATTTGTTGGCCAACTCCAGTAATTGCAAAATAGTATTTCTACATTAGTGACCAGTATTTTCCAACTCACTGATTATGCAGGTTTTACCATTCATTTGTGGAGATTTAGAGGGTTATGCATGGGTCCTTTTGGGATGGTAATTTCACAGAGAGAAGACTGTGGCAGCATAAACCACTAGACTGAAGGCTGAGTGATGTCTACCGCCTCCCAGCTTCATAAGATGAAAGTACTGTACCACTGAGTTTTTCACATGCACCTATGTCCAAGGAGCTATAGTGCATAACCATGTGGATATTATAAGATACCCACGAATCATGTATGATTTATTGTTTTTAGATTTTAGAAGGTTTTCTCAATTTTGTAAGCACAATAACACACTACAAAATTTAAATGCAAAAATGTAGCACACATTACTACAATGGTATGAAATAAGGGGGTAACACATGACAGACTGTGTAAAGCAGGGAAATAACACATGACCCAAGGATCAGATGGTGCTAAGAAGGCACATTAATAGGGATGGGTGAACCGGTACACTCAAAATCAGAAACCCCTCAGATCTAATACAGTCTGACGGATTCAGGTAGATAAGGGCTTTTAAGCTACAGTCCTTTACCCAGTCAGTCTCTCTTCCTACAGTCATTTCTGTGTTTTTTTTATTGTTTGCTTCTATTCTATTCTTTTTCTGCAATGACAACAACAAAAATGCCCCATTTAAAAAAAGTTGTTTTTCATGACATGTTGGAATGCCACCATTACTCAGTCACAGAGGTTGCTTCCACTCTGTTGCACCTATATGAGGGAACGGTTGACAGAGCAAGCAGGAAGTTGGAGGCCAGCGAAAATGTTTTGTTAGCACTCATGTGCATGCTGGCAATTCAGTGGGAGGGCTCAGGTAAGTAGATTTTGTGGACACTGATTTTGTGAGACTCGGGGGGGGGGGCAGGTGATCAACCGGGAGTGCGGGCATGTGGTCAGCCCGACGACTGTGCTGCTAATGCAAAGATGGACACACTGGCCTGAAGGTAAGGATGAGATTGAGTGAGCTTTGCAAGCAGGCATTTGGGCGGATGATTATGTGAGTGAGAGAAGACAGACAGCATCAGGTCTGTAGTTTTAATTTTGCATTTAAAAAATCATGTACGAGACAAGACTGCAAGATAAATGTGATGGAATTGGGGAGTGGGAAAGGATAAATGATACTGTTTGGCCAAATGGATTTGTGTTCCATAATAAATGTTACACCATAACATACTGTAGTTCTCAACTGTCCCACATAACGAGGGAGCAGGGATGTTCTTTATTTTGCCCCTTAGAATTGCTTTGCCTTACATCTGCTTCGTAGTGGATAAGATGCTGCTTCTGTCCAATGTGCTGTAAACAGACTTTAAAACAACAAAATGATCATAGTACTGTGCATTAAAATGCAAAGTAAACATTAAATTTCCAGTGTTCTGAGCTTACATTTTCAGGGTTAATGATGTGTTCTATATTTGATCACATTTTTGTTTACCAGGATCCTGTATTTTGTTGTCAAAAGGTTGATAGGTACGGATGGCACTGACTTAGAACATAGGGGCATGGGTCTAAGTGCAACTTGATTTATAGGGGTGCATTGTGCACCTTGGCATAGATTTGTGTTGTTCCCACTGTCCAAGTCCCATCCCTACAAATGTTATGATATGATTTCAACTACTATGATTGTATCTGCACTAGGCTCTATAGTTATTTTTTTTCATATATATTTCAATATTGGATTATAATACCTTTGAGAGGGAGACTGCTCTTTTACAAACGTTCCACATCGTACAGGATGGGTATACATACAATGCGGGTTTAGAAATAACTAACTAGGTGAGTAAACATAGACATAATACATTGTAAATAGGAAACAGAGAGGGTTGTAACACTAGGATAATTCAGGTAACAGTAGCAGCCTAGGTGGCATTGTCAGGTAAAAGACAGTAAGCAGCTATCCAGAAAGGAGAGTAGGGGGCATTGAGTGGGGGGATGGCTATTTAGGGGGAGATGGGAGAGGAGAGTGCAGGGAATTGCAGGGCAAAGATGGGGACAAAGTCGGAGTAGTGAGGGGATGGTAAGATGGCCTGAAAGATGAAATAGACTGGGGTCAGAAAATAGGGGTGTGTGTGTGGAGTAATTAGAGTCACAGGAGCTTTTCTTCAATAGGTGTTGTCTTAGCTTGGTCTTGAAAAGCCCCAATCTCTGCGTGACGCTAAGTTCAGTGCTGAGGTTACTGAGCCAAAGTGGTGCCCGGTAGGCATATGACCCCTGCCCTTGGGAGGTTCTGCGGCGAGGGACGGTGAGAACCTGATAGTCAGAGTTCCTGGTGTGGTGCAGGCCTGTGAATATGCTTAATAGGTTTGTGACTCCAGGAGGTTGATGTCTGAGTACTTATTTATTTAGTTAAGAAGCAGGTTTGGTATTGTATCCTATTTTCAAGTTGTAGCCACCGGGCTTGCTCATAAAGGTCGCATGTGTGCGTTAGTCAGGGGGAATTGGTGAGCAGTCTGCAGGCTTTGTTTAGGGCTACTGCTATCCTGTGTAATGCGGTAGGAGTGGCTGAGCTGTATATAACCAATCCATAGTCAATGACGGAGACAATTGTCCTATGGATTGCGGTTTGGACTGCTTTGGGTGTCAGGCATTTCTTGTGCCTGTGCAGGAGCACAATTCTTATGTTGACTGTTTTGGCCACATTCTCAAAGTGTTCTGCATAGGGAAGGGAACAGTCAAGTGTAACCCCCAGGTATTTGAATTGCTCCACTTGTTCAAGAGAAACCCCTACTCAGTTAGTGATGTTAAGGGATGCTACTTCGTGTTTGTTTCTAGTACCGCTAAAAAGCATTACTTTTGTCTTTTTATAGTTCAGAACCATCTTGTGGGCTCTGAACCAATCTTCAGTTTATTTGAAAGCATGTCGTAGCTGATGTTTTAGGGTGTGAGGGTCACTCAGCAAGAAAAAGATTTAGGAGTAATTCTTTCAAACGATTTTACATATAATATACACACAATAACTGCTGTTAAAAAAGTAATAAAATATTAAATTGTATATTAAGGAACATTAAAAGTAAAAACAATAAAGTTCTGTTGCCATTATATACTGGTCTCGTTAGACCTCATTTAGAATATTGCTCTTCAGTCATGGCTCCATACCTAATTAGAAATAAGAAATTAATTGAAAATATCCAAAGAAAAACAACAAAGAAAATAACAACTATTCAAAATTTGGATTATGAAACTAGACTAAAAAAGGTAGGCCTCTATTCAATGGATTACAGAAGACTTCGAGGAGACCTATGCTTAACATATAAAGCTTTTCAGAATGAAATAATGCTAGAAACAATAAGATTACAGAAAAAAAAAAGACTGCTATAAACACCAGATCTCATATACTTAAACTTAAAGGCACAAATAACAACACGGTTAAAAGAAATAATTGGTATACTCAAAGGGTAGTAAATACATGGAATAAGCTCCCAACTAATGTGGTACTTAATAAATCAATGACTACATTTAAAACTAACTTAGATAATTACATGGGTCACCTAAAATATAGTTTCCACCCATGATTGGGTGGCGAGTTCATGAAAGGTAGAAATACCTACTGAACCCGTATAAAAACCTATGAACCTATGTTGGAAAGTAAAAACCACAGCATCATCTGCATAGAGAAGTATCCGTTGGTCACATGATCGGGGTAGGCTATTGAGAAAGATGCTGAAAAGGAGGGGACCTAGGAATGGCCCCTGGGAGACCCCACAATGAACTGGTAGGGGCCCAGATGTGATGTTTCCGATCTTTACCTATTGGTAATGATCAGCTAGGTAGCTTTTGAACCAGTTTGTAGCAGGGTTAGAGAGGCCTATCAAGGTGAGTTGTTGAATTAATAGGGAGTGACTGACATTGTCAAAAGCCTTTGTTAGATCAATAAATGCCATGCCAACAAGGTTACCCTGGTCCAGTGAACTGTGTATTCAGCTGGTAAACACCAGAAGAGCTGTGGAGGTACTATGCTCTTTCCAAAATCCATGTTGTTCAGGACACTGGGTGTTATATTTATTTAGGTATTCAACCAGCTGGTCTGAGACTATGCGCTCCAGCACTTTTGACAATGGTGGAAGGATAGCAATAGGTCTGTAATTGGCATGCAATGTCCGGTCACCGCTCTTGTGCACCAGTGTTACCAGGGCTGATTTCCAAGCTTGGGGGAATTGAGCCAGCTGCAAGGATAAGTTCAGCAGCTTCGTAATGGGAGGTAGGATGTCATCAGGTGCAAGGGAAATAAGTCTGAGGTCGAGTGTATCACCGCTTATCCTGGATTTTCCAAGTACCTTACTAATGTACTTTCTTGCTTGGTTGTGGTTGAGAGCTTTGAAATAGAAGGGAGAGGGTGATCTTTGAGTGGGCCCCAGGTTTTGGCTTGACCTTGGGTTGGTTTCTTCAAAAAAATTGGTCAGAAGTACACTGTTCAGGTCAGTAAATGCTTTGTTAAATGTGTTGGCAATAGTCATGGGGTCAAGGGTAGGGGCACCATTGATGTTGAGCATTTGTGAAACCTCTTTCTTGACTTTCCCTGTCACATCTTTTAAGTTACCCTAAAAGGACTTGCTGTTTCCCCATGTTGTTTGTAATGCTTCGCTAAAATGTGTACTTTTGGCAGAGTGGATGGTCCTGGTGCAGTCATTCCGTAGTCTTCTGTATTCCTGGAAGTCTGATTGTTTCCCAGAGGTCTGTGCCTTATGCCACCAGTTGCCCCTGTTTTTGATGTGGCCTATTAGGTCTGGTGTGATCCAGGGGCTGTGTCTTCCACGGATTTTTGTCCTCTGCACAGGGGCATGGCAGTCACAAGCAGCATTGAATTGTTTGATGAAATACTCAAGTGCAGTGTCCATATCCACCGCTGTGTCAAGGGGGCTTCAGTCAGTGTTTCGAAGCTGCTCCTTTAGGTACTGCATGTGACCCCTTTTTAGTTTATGATTGGAGATTATTTGGGGGAGGTTGCGTTGAATTTGTTGGTCCAGCTGCAGGTTACCGGAGAGTGGTCACTCAGTGAGTCTGGGTGGACTGTCACATTGGAGATACGATCCTGGCGGTTTGTGAGGATCCAGTCAAGTAGTGTGTTAGATCCAGTTTTGTAATTTGTTCTGGTGGGTGAGCCAACAAGTTGTGTAAGATGTAACGCTGCTACAGTGTCCTTATATGTGCCAGTCAGGAGTGCCAACCAATTGATATTGAAGTCCCCTAGAATAATAGATTCAGAGTTGAGATACTGACATCTGATGACCTCCATGAGTTCTTCAAATCCTGGAAATTTCACTTCCAGAAGAATGCATACAGTAAGTACAGATCATACTTTATTGTGGGCCCCAACAGAATTTGTATGGGGAGAACTTGTGTAGTACTAGAAGGTGAGGTAGAGGAAGAGCAAACCCTTTTATCGAGTCTTTAATGTATAACGCACAGCCCCCTCCTCTTTTTGAGATCCTGTGATTCCTGAAAAGTGTGTAACCTGGTATGGAGACAGTGGAATCCTGTATTTTTGGAGTGAGTCATGTCTCAACGACTGCGAGTACATCAGGGTTGTGTTGTAATGCCCAGACTTGCAGGCAGTCTATCTTTTTGAGTAGACTGCAGATATTTATGTTGGCAAGTGTAATTGTTCCTTCCTTATTATTGTTGCTTGACAATGCGACCCCAACTGGGCCAGGATTTGGGTGTACATTGCCAGATATTAGTAGAAGCAGAAGGATGAGTCTGAGTAGATATATTTTTTGCTGATTCTGACAAAGATTATTATTCCTTTGCTGCTGACTAGACGATCTTTTCCAGTTGTTATTAATGTGGATGCAATTAGAGTATGGCAGATATAAAAAAGGCAGGGAGTTGGACAAGGTCATCAGTCTTTGGAGCCATATTGGGAGCCAGCTGAAATGGCCAAGGCCTGGCACTGTGAAGTAGGTAATATCCGTTATGCAACCAGGAGTGTAGGGCAGTACTGGATGAATACTTATGGGAGAACTGGGCCCTTGTTGGGTATCAGTGCAGTAGATATGCCCACCTAGTATAAGCAGAGTCATAGCCAGGAGGGCACGTTGCTGGGACTCCATCTTCAGTGGTATGTCAGGGTGCGAGTAGTCTTTGAAGTTATCCTGACACCACCGGTGGGCTGAGGAGTATTGTACACTTCCAGACTGTGGCTTTGAACCAGGGATGGAGGCAAAAGGGAGTGGGGGGTACTATTTGGGTGGGAAGGGAAGGAAGCTGCACGGAGGCTATAACCAGTACAGGAGGTGTTCTGGTGTCGTTGTTACAAAGTAAGTACAGGGGAAAGGTAATTCAATTTATAATTCTTGGCCTGGTGAAAGGTCTGACTTCACAGAGGAGGAAAGGCAGGTGAAGTAGCCTGGTCAAAGGCCAGCTTTCAGTGCAGCTTCATGGGCCTGTTTGGGCCAATTAGCTAGCAGGGGTGAGAAAGTGGGAGTGTCTAAGGCTTATTTAAAGAAGGCCTGTGTGGGGTGGGGGTGGGGGGGCAGGAAGAAAACCACCACAGTAGTAGTGTGGCGGCTGGGAGGCAGCAGAAATTACAGCTGGCTTCTCAAAAAGTTCCCTGGGAGCCCGCCGACAAGGCGCTCCAATGGAGTTTCAGCAGCCAGCCTGGTGGACCAATCAGTGTCCTCTACTGAACTGCCACACAATTCGGGTTGCAGGAGAAAGCAGCTTGTGAGTCATTCAAATTCAGCGATCGTACCTGAGAGATGAGTCTGAGCCACTGTTCCAGGTGGGTGGGCAGAAGGTGGTGGGCAGCGGCTGAGATTGTGGACATACCGCGCTGCTGCAGGGGCACTTGCACCTGCTCGGTGCCGAGTGTCCTTGGCTATGAGAGACAGAGCAGGGAATTAGTTGGAAGGAGTAAACTGGCAACAGAGCAGGGAGCTGGGGGCAGGGCTGTTAAGGAAAAACACAAAAGGGGATTCAGAGAGAAGAGGTGATGTGCAGTGGTTACACAAAAGAGGAATTAAGGGTGGGGCAATGAGAGGTAGCTTGGGGGGCTGGCTGAGAGTCTGAGGTCAGAAAATCAGGCTGGGGCAGACAGGGGACAGGGAGCCACAGTCAAATGGCATTCAGGCCGGCTTGGCATCAGCACTACTACATGGAAGGGACTGGGGTTTGAATACTAAGTTATGCTGGGTGAAGGAATATGTTGTCAGTGAGAGTGTCAGCAGATCAGAGGAATGTCCACTAGGCAAGCCATCTTAGTAAATATCTCCATTGGGAATCTCCTTCCACATTGGGTTACACTCTTACATGGCTTCTTATTGAAAGAGAATTAATTCAAGCCTCAGGTATTAACTCAGAGGCCCTACTATATCTCAAATTTAAAAAACTATCCTCCTCTTTAGGACAAAACCCAATAGGTTGCTCAATTCGTACTCACTTACAACTCTGCTCTTCATTAAAATACGATAACTCGGAGTCACGTGGTGCAGATTTCATGGCAGCTGCCTGATTGCATTTGTCCTGGCCTCCCGCTCCTTTACCAGCTTATTCTGCCCAATTTAGAGGGAGCTACAACACCACTACATCACAACTTGTGAGTTTGAAATTCATTTGAAGCCCTGGTGAGAGACTCCGGTGCCGATGGATGCCGAAATGAAAAAGCCGCCACCGAAGCACACCCCGCCGGCATCCCCAGCTAAGGCCCTGTCTAAGAAAGCTAGAACTTCTGCACAGGCAAGCAGGCAAGAAAATGAAGGTGGTAACTCGGACAAGGAGCCCTTGACCTTGGCGCAGTTTTTAGCCGAGATCAAGCCTGTTCGCTCCAAACTGGGCACTGTGACCGAGGAGCTTAAGGCAGTCACCCAGGCATTGGAGGACCTTTCCCGCCGGACAGGAGACATGGAAGCCAGGGTCACCTCTTTAGAGAGGCGGGCTGAGAAGCAAGAACCGGAATTATCTTTATTAAAGCAAAAGCTGCAAAAAGTGGAAATGAAGCTAGAGGACCTGGAAGGTCGTAGCAGGAGAAACAACATGATCATCGTCGGTCTCCCTGAAAAGGAAGAAGGCCCCGATGCCATCGCATTCATCCAGAAGTTCCTCCACCGGATTGCAGACCCTTCGCCCTTCGGGAGCAGCTACACGATCGAACGGGCCCATTGGGCGCTAAGAGCCATTCCTCCTGCCGGTTCTCCGCCTCGTATCCTGATTTTTCGTTTTGTAAACTACCAGGAGAGGCAGCATGTGTTAGCCAAAATTAAAGAGCTCAAGGAAGTTCAGTGGGAGGGGTCCTTATTAAGAATTGCTCAAGAGCTACCATTATCAGTTCGCCAAAAGAGAGCGGAGTATCACCAGGTTGTTACTAAGGTGATTGCTGCAGGTATCCACTTTCGGATGGGTTATCCAGATTGCCTGCAGGTGGTCCTGTCTGACCAGTGGACTAGTTTTGAGAATGCTCAAGCAGCGGAAAAAGGCCTGCAAGAGGACCTCCCGGATTTGTTTAAAAAAAAGTAAAGATTATGTCAGGGCAGTGCAGCAGTTTCGTCTAGAAGTGAAAGGAGATACTTTACTGTAGCTCGAAGTGAAGAGCTTGTTGCACTACTGGGCAGTTCGTTCTTTTTTTTTTGCTGCAAGCAGTTTTCGCTGTGAGACCTCGATCTAGCCTGCTGTACCTGCCAGTGGAGGACTGTTCAAGGCACCCCAGGGGAGTTTCCATTACGTGGTTTACTTTTTGATGCATGGTTTTGGTTGGAACAGTAAATCAAATCCAGGACTGGGTTGATCCTCGTTTAACTTCCCTGGGTATAGCGATCCTGTGGAAAGGTGATACCCTGGGATGCTTCATTTAAGAATCGGTGGGACCTGCTGGGATCACCTCTAGTTGTTTTGGAGCTATTCTTTAGCATGGCAAACTGACTGGGAGACTGTTGATAGCTCTCTCGGGGGAGTGTATGACTGTCTTCGCCAACGACACTGCCTGGCTGTCTGGATCCGGTGCTGGGTGATCCCGCCTATGGAATTACGTGGATCGTAGCTCTTTTGAAGGGTCTTTTTGAATGGTGGCCCAGTTGTCCTGGCCAGGAGCCTCCAGGGAGGCTTGCAGGGTTAGGCTTCATCACAGGGTGTCCTTTGCAGGGACTTTCGATGGCCCAATTGTCCTGCTCTCCCTGGTTTTGCTAATTACATTTGGGGACCTTACTTCCTCTGGGTTATTTTCTACCTCTCCCCTTTTCAATTTTTATTGTTGTTGTTCTGTTTATTCCTATTACTTGTATTTGGGGATCTTTCAAGATCGCTGTTTCCCATTTGGGGATTTTAGTCCTTTGGGGGTTCATTCAAATAATGCTAATTGTGATTTTCCCCATCAGCTGTTTGTTATGGGACTGCATGGACATGAGTTTCTGGATATTTTCAATACGGTTTTTCAATATTTAAAGTGTTACTGTGTTTTATAATCTGCAGGGTGGATTATTGATTTGATAAAAGGGCAGTTAGTTTAGTGGATTTGTAGAGGTTTTTTTTTCCCTTTTTTGGGGTACATATAGTACATGGGGTAGGGTTGTTTAGTCAGTGTGGGGAGACTTTCCCATTTTCATTGTGCAGTTAACAATTTATCAAGTTGAGGGGATGGTCGCAGGGTTAAGTTTCCTACCTGGAGGGACAGTTGATTTGGAGCAGTTCTACCCTAGGTGGGTCGTAGTCTGGGATGTTGGGCTGTATTCTGTGGTGGGTAGTTAAGTTTTTGGACATGGGAAAGTATTACGAATGGTTTTATAGGAGAGTAGTCTCTCTCTTGCCGTAAGGCATTTGCTTATGGCGTGCAGTGGGGGGGAGGCTGGAGGGTAATCGGAGCTTTGGAATTTGAAAACTCATGTGCCGGAGGTGGTTTTAGGGGGTGGGGAGGGTGGTCTTTTACCAGTTAGGATTAGGGTGTGGCCTATTCGAGGTGGGGAGGTGGGGAGGGACACAGGGGTTGTGCAGGGTTTAGAGGGGCAGGGAGTTCATAGGGATCCGGGTTTCATTAAGGTTGGTAGGCACTGACTTGGGGAGTATCTGCTCATGAGGTAAAGCCTAGGGAGGTAGGTGGGTTTGGAATCCAGTCAACTACTAAAAGTTTTAAAATTGACCTTAGGGATCATGGGTAGCATCCATGAGTTCATCTCGTGGAACATCAAAGGTGCCAGGAAGGACTTGAAGCGATATAAGGTTTTACGGCATTTACATCTGCAGAAAGCCCAGATAATATGCCTGCAGGAAACTCATTTATTGGTGAGGGAAGCCAATGCCTTGAGACGTCAATTTGTAGCCCAGGTATACGCTGCAGGAGACAGCACCGCTAGTAAGGGAGTAGCCATTTTAATCTCTAGGATCACCCCTTTCGTCTGTGAGGAAAAGTTGGTTGATCCTGAGGGCCGGTACATACTGGTAGTTGAGCTTGTTAGTCAAACTAGGATGGTGATAGGTAGTATATACGGTCCAAATGGTGATTTGCCCCAATTTTTCGCTGACTTACTCAAGGTTCTTTCCCCCTTCATTCATCTCCCAATATTCTTGGGAGGCAACTTGAATTTGGTGTTCAATCCGGAGTTGGATAGAGAAAGTACAGATAGGGGCCTCTCCTGCTCAAAGAGCCTCAGGAGATGGCAGATAATTTGGGTTTGTGCAACCCATGGAGGGTCTTGTGCCCCTCCAAAAGGGAGTATACTTTCCTGTCTGAGGTCCATAAAACCAGGTCTCGCATTGATTATTTCTTAATGAGTCAGTGCATGCTCCCCGGTCTGGTTGATTGCACAATTACGCCGGGGGTTATCTCAGACCACTCGTTGATCCGATGTTCCCTAAATCTTCTATCTAATACCCCCAAGCAGACCATCTGGAAGCTTAATAACCAGCTCCTCAGGGTTCCTGAGATTCGAGATAGTATAGGTCAGACTATAGAGCAGTACTGGCAGGAGAACTGTAATACGACGGGTAAGGGTGACATGGAATGGAGTGCTCCAAAATGTGTTCTAAGGGGGGAGCTTATCAAATTAGCGGCCGCCAGAAAGAAAAAGCGAGAGGCCCGGGCTAAGCACCTGCTTACCCAGATCAGGGACATAGAGAATACCCTCTCTAAGACCTCACCAATGGCTGTTAGAGAAAGGTTGGTCAGGCTCGGACACCAACATGACGACATGTTGAGAGCAAAGGCAGAATATGCCATTAACAAAACAAAAGCCCTATATTTAGATCAGGGGGAGAAATTGGGACATCTTTTGGCCATGCGCCTCAAAGCGACCGAAACAGCTAGAATTATCCAAAGTATATCATCCCTTGCCGACGGGTCGATTAAAACTATCCCTCATGAAATAGCTAAAGAATTTGAAGACTATTATAGGGCTTTATATAGTCCTATGTCTAACAGGCCAAGTGATGAGGTAATTAGGGCGTATCTGTCAGGGTGCAATTTACCGCAGATAACGGAAGAACAGAAAACAATGCTCATTTGTCCAATCTCTGAATCTGAAATTCTTAATGTGATTCAGATGCTCCCTGCTGATAAAGCTCCCGGACCGGATGGCTTCTCTCCGGACTTTAATAAATGCTTTAGTAGGCAGTTATGCCCAGGATTAAAACGTCTTTTTCACAGCATTTTTACCTCGGAACATATTGACGGTCACCTTTTTGAAACCCTGATAGTGCTCATCCCCAAAGATGGGAAGGATCGAGACCAGGTTTCAAACTACAGGCCCATTGCCCTCATTAATTATGACATTAAAATTTTGGCGAAATTACTAGCTGTTCGCTTAGCAAAGGTGCTTCCTAGGCTAATCCACCCTGATCAGGGGGGATTCTGCGTCGGGTAGAATGGCATCAGACCATCTCCGCAAATTATCGCACATCTTTTCGGCCTCTAAAGACAGTAAGACTCCTGGGGGTTTGTTGTCTGACGATGCTGAGAAAGCATTTGACAGGGTGGATTGGAGGTTTCTGTCTTTGGCCATGGAGCATTTTGGCTTCCCGACCCACTTCATAGATATGGTGTTTGCGCTATATAGGTCGCCATCTGCCAAAATATATTGTAATGGAGTCTTTTCGGCAAGCATCCCTTTACTATCGGGACCAAGCAGGGCTGTCCTTTGTCCCCCCTCTTGTTCAATATTTATTTAGAGCCGCTCCGTGTAGTATCAGACAGGACTCTAGAATCAAGGGGATAAAATTGGATCTATGGAGTTTAAGGTATCTGCTTTGCAGATGACATCCTACTCCATATTAACCATCCTCAGTCCTCCATTCCTGTAGTGCTCGATCAGACGACTGTATGGCAAGCTATCCAACTATAAAATCAACATAGGGAAAACTCAGTTCTTCCCACTTAATATTAAGACCTGTAAATCAGATATTTTACAGTTGGGGATTCATTGGACTTCTCGCGCTCTGAAATATCTTGGCATTATTTTGTCTACTTCAGAATCCAAAATGGTGAGACTTAACTTAGATGCCCTTAAAGTAACTATAAAGCAGGATCTGGAGAGGTGGAGCCAACTTCCGCTCTATCGCTGGGGAAGGGTCAATATAATAAAGATGAATGTGTTGCTGAGGATTTTATACCCTTTAAATATGCTTAACGTATGGTTACCCTTAAAGTGGCATAGAGCGCTTCACTCAATTATCTCAGACTTCATCTGGGAAAAGAAAACACCCCGTAGAGCTTATCACAAACTTGCAGCTCCCAGGGAGAAGGCCGGTTTAAGGCTCCCGCACTTCAGCCTATATCACTGGGCAAGTAACCTCTGTAAATACCTACGCTGGCTCCTACCCCCTAGGGATCTGGAACTCTTATCGTATGTCCCTTCTTGGGTTAAGTTGGAAGTAGACTTAATAAAGGAGGCTGGAGTGGATCCGAAGGCTCTGCTCTTTATCCCACTAAAATCTCTCCACTCTAGCCTAGCTACCACCCCATTAGGCTCTCTCTCACGCACTCCACATTCAACTATGTGCCTCTCGCTATTCCCTTGTGCAAGACAGTTTTCAGCCTATATGTCTTAACCCTAATATGAAGATTGGGGAATACGATAAAGGAAACCTGGCTTCTTTTGAATGGGTTAAGAGTGGCAGACCTCATGCAGGGTGACAGGTGTTTAACAGTCACAGAGGTACTAACAAAGTATAATATTGGGCCTAATCATTCCTTTAAAATATACCAACTTACCCATTTGTTAGGAGGTTCAAATCTAAGTTATAGCGGAAGGATTAACGGACATGGCTTGAACCCCTGATTCGCTGGGTCTGGGAACCGCATGCAGTCTCCAAGGTTTACAAAGTACTCTTTGAGCAGGTTTACACAGACATTGGTAATAAAACCGTGGTTCTGGGTGAACTGCTTAGGGATCAGGGCGAACTGGGACCGTTATCTGGCGCCACACTACCAGTATATTACCCAGGACAGGTTGCGTGACATGCAATTCCACTTTTAAATAACTTATTCTGGACCCCTGCCAAGCTATGTAGGATTAGGCGTCCGGATGCCTATGTTTACTGTGTCATCAAGCGTAAGGTGTGATCTCAAGCACATATTTTTTGGGATTGTCCACCGTAAAAGACTTTAGGGATCAAGTTAAGCAAAAGGCGGACTCAATATTAGGTATTGAGCTTTGCTTTACTCCCAAATTTGTCTCATAGGGGACTATGATGATATTCCGTTAAGTCCGTAGATACTACATGGCTCTGATTTCATCCTCGGTTAAGAAAATTGTGTTAAGGCACTGGCTGGAGGATTCCCCACCCGTTATGTGGAATGGTTACAGGAATTGCTTTTCAATTTGAGTATGAAAAATTTGGGGCTATCAAGAGGGCTGTCTTTCAAATTTGATCGAGTGTGGGGCCCCTCCAGACCCTTTACTTACTGCATTCATAGCTAGCCATTGTGGGGTTAGCAGACCCTGGCTTGTTCCTCACGGGCAGATCTGTCTTAGTTTTGCAACCCGGGGATAGGGAAGTTAGGGGGATTGGGGAGAGGGGGTTTTATTTGGTCAAAAAAGCATTGGTTATGTTCTAATGGTACATGTAAGTGGCACGGTGTGGTCACAGATCAGTTCATGTAATGTTTGGTTCTCATACTTGTGTGCCAATTGTGTGTCAATAAACTTGAATTTAAAAAAAAAATACGATAACTCCCAAGATCTTCAACAACCTATTATTCTAAATCCTAATCTCAAAACAGGAGGTCAGATAATCCCTACCCACTGGATCCCGCTACCTCCAGATAGTGTGGTGCAGGATTTCCATAGCTTAAACAAAACATGGCTTTCTACTATAGAAATCCTAACCAAATTTGGTCTGGCCAGTACTTGGGCCTTTAAATGTTACCAATTAAGACATATGCTTATTAACTACTTCCAGGATATTTCCATTTCAGATGTCCCACCAGTTTGGATATCTGAAGGCAGAGCTCTTGCTTCTGCTCCACATGCTGTGTCGTCCCTTTACGCAACTTTGTTTCCACTATTATTTCCATCCTGTGATGGTGCCTCTAAATACTGGGATTCAATATTCCCTGATTTAGGCCCAAAATGGCCTAAGATATGGGATTCCTGCCATAAACACATCACACAAGATCATTTACGTTTAATGCAACTACAAATTTTAAATGATATGTACCTCACTCCTCTTAAACTACATAAAATGGGTAAGGCAGAAAGTGCATTAAGCACCAGATGTCAACAGAGCTCAGGTACCCTATATCATATATTCTGGGAATGCCCTAAAATAGCATCACTGTGGGAACTTATCAAAGCTTACTTGGACCCCCTGCTAGGCCTTCAAGATTATTTTACTCCCCAGGTGTGTTTGCTGGGGGATTTTTCCATTTTTCCGTCCATGGTTAGGAACTACCAAATGACGATGATCACCATGTCAGTTAAAAGGATTGTTTTAAAACATTGGAAGGATTCGCTCCAGACTAGTTACTCAGAATGATTACAGGAACTGCTTTTTAATCTACGAGTGGAAAGAATGATGGCCAGCATGAAAAATAGACTGACTATAGATAAAAAGAGATGGGAAAGTCTGTCTGTCTTGTACTCCTTGTAATCGTATTAGTACTTGTAAGTTAATTTACCAGCCGTTTTTACTGAAACCAAACTACAATGTAATCCAAACACATTAGTTCTACATTGGCACTCAGGGGACAGGAGGGAGGGTATGACAGAGGGAGGGTAGTGGTGGGTGGTGGGGGATAACATTTAGGATTTGTTTATTATTTTTATTTCCATGTATATTACATCCACTGTCTTCATGGAACGTATGTATGTCTGTTTGTTAATATAAAATGCAATAACATTTGAATTATAAAAAAAAAAAATCAGAGGAATGTATGTTTTGTGATGAGAATAGTATCCCTTGATTAGTAAGTAAATTCAAGAGTGTGGAGCACGAGAGGCATCCCATCAGCAGAGAACAGGCATTTGTCAATGCCGAATGTTTGCTTGCTAGCATTAGCAGTGGAAGTGCAGGAGTTAGACAGATGCAATATAGGAATGGCATTGAAATATTGAATTGACCCCAACTCCACCCTCACTCTGCAGAGCTGAACAGGCATTGGGGTGTGCCTTTGGGTTGTCGCCCATGACGGTCATGACCTTTCACCTCACTCTACCCTTCAGACACTGACAAGTGTCGAGGTGTGCCTTGGGGTGTTTGGGCTTTACATTCACTTCATTCCATAAGGAAATACACTGAAATGGGTGCAGTATAAGAGAATGGGGTGAACTCTGGGGCAAAGAGTTCAAGGCACACCTCGATGCCTGTCACTGGCTGCAGGGTGGGGTTGGGGGTGGAATGGCATGAGCATTACTGTCGACAGTCCCAAGTCACACCCCTGACATCTGTCAGTCCCTACAGGGTAGGGTGTTATCATCGAAAACCCTAACATCCTGGGCGTTTCTTGGTATTTTTACTCCAAGTTTTCCATATGGGCTGTTAGTGACCCCACCACATGAATAGTGACACTATCAGTTCGTAAGGTGAAAGGTGATTTTGCACAGCGACTGCACCATTTGGTGCCACAGGTGGGAAAGCACATTTCAAACAGGATGTGAAAAGTGACAGGTGTACTGTTCATGAGGAGGTGTAAAAAATGGTACTGTTGAAAATCTGGAGTGAAAATATAAAAAAACTGGTGAAGTCATGAGCGTGCATAAAACTGCACAATGAACACCCTTAATGTAATTACTTTGGTGATTTTTTTACAGCAGATTTTCAACACAGGCATTTTGGGACCTCCGCTCATGAACAGTGTCACTGTGATTTTTGTAATCTGTCCTGAACACTAATTTCCCACAGTGACCGCTAGTCTGCGCCGGAAGTGCGAAAACACATTTTGGTCAGGGTGTGAAAAATGACAGCTGTACTGTTCATAAGGAGGTGTGAAAAAATGTCAATGTTGAAAATCTGGACTGCAAATATTACAAATTCGTGAACTTACGAGGGTGTGTGGAAACTGCGCAATGCACGCTTGTAAAAGATTAATTTTATAGACTTTTGTCACCAAATTGTCAACATAGCCATTTTAACACCTCTGCTCATGACCAGTGTCACTAGGATTTTCTTAATGTGTCCAAAATATTGATTTCACACACTGACCGCACCAACGTGCGCTACATGCTCAAAATCACATTTTGGGCAAGATTTGAAAAATGACAGCTGTACTGTTAATAAGGAGGTATGGTAAAATGGTGATTTTGCAAATCTGGAGTGAAAATATTAAACATTCTCAAAGTTACAAGCGTGCATAGGAACTGAGCAACGCATTTCTCAGAACAGTCATTTGGAGACTAGTCTATCGATAGGTTTTAATACCATGAACTGTGACTGTTGTTTCATACTCAGTCCCAAAAAGTGGTTCCATGCAGTGACAATGAAATCACCTTTCGGGACTAAATAACAAAATGACAGTGACTGAGTTCATGAGGTGGGACCCCAAAAACCCCATGTTGAAAATTTGGTGAAAAAATTACCAAAAATGGCATAGATATGCACCAAAGTTGAAAAGAAACCATTTATGCCATTATACAGGTTACTGGCATTTCTTCAGTTCGCGATCGGCTTTGAAGAGTGCAGACGTGTTCCTGGTCCACCGAAGATTGTTGCGCTGGGCTGCGGTGGTAAGTATGGGGTCGGGGGTGGGGAGAAGGGTGCAGAGGGTGGGTACGGGTTGGGGAGGGGACAAGACTGTCAACGACAGACCTTTTTTTGGTTTTTCCTTTTCAGAAGACAATGGAAGACTTTTGCCATGCTGGGGTGGGCTCCCAGCATGGCAGCTTGAAGCTTTTATGGGGGGGGCCAGTGGAGCCAACAGGGGATTGGACACCCCCATTGGCCATACGGACGTTTGCCACACTGGGGTGGGATCCCTGCGTGGCAACTGGAAGTCTGTTTTTTTGGGGGGAGTAACAGTGGAGCCAACGGGGGATTGGGCACCCTGTCACCATACTGACTTTTGGCATGCTGTGGTGGGCTCCCAGTGTGGCACCTGGAAGTCTGTTTGGGGGGTCAGTGGAGCCAACGGGGGATTGGGCACCCCCGTCGGCCATGCAGTGTGTGTCAGGGGGAGTGCATGAGCACACTGGGGTGGGCTCCCAGTATGCTACTTAAGTGTTTGGGGAGGGGGGAACTAGAAAACAAGGGAGCTATCTATGACAGCTGTGTTCAGATGGAGTGCTGAGTGTCGGTACTTTGCATACTGCCAATGGCAGTATGTAAATTGCCTTTTGATGGCAGTATGCAAATTGCTTACACTTTGCCACCGCTGATTGCAGCGGTCTTTCACTTTCAACTGTACGTCACTGCATCTGAACTGCTGTCATAGACAGCTCCGACATGTATTGGTGTAGTGAGACAGCGCCTGCAAAAAGGAGCAGGGCATTGGAAGCTGAGTGGCACAACTATGAAAATTCATATGGTGGCACTATGTTTCTTGCACATGTATTCAAGCAAACATAAAAATAAGAGACTGAGCAAAACAAATGGGCAAAATGGAGATAGAATCACAGACCAACACACTCAGGTGATCAAAATACCTTATTTTCTATTTTTTAGGGCATTTAGTAATTGTTTCCACATATTGACATTCATTTCCTAACTGTTCTGATTTAAATCAGAACTAATCAGAACTTATCAGGACTTTGGCCAGGATCCTGATCCTAATAATAAGGGTCAGGACCTCCAATTGCCTTTGTACCATGGGATGTACATTTGATACCAAGGAGTTCCTCATTCCTCTGCTGTGCACAGCCTCTGAAAACTAAAATGAGAATGAAGCAACGTTTTTTTTGTATGCTTTGATGTTTTGATTTAATATGACCACAAGTGGAGAATAAATGAGTTCATTTAGGTGAATACAGTAAGTTGTCAGTGTGTGGTTATTTCTGTTCATTTTTATTTTTCTTTCATTTGGTGAACTGTTACGTTTTAAATGGATGAAAACTTTGTACAGTACATGGAATGTTTACCAGGGGGCAAGAAGCTATTAGGTGGTATTTGAGGGGTGGACTCCAGCTTTTCAGGAAGAGAAACTGTTCTCAGCAAAACTCTGATGGGCACAATTTTTCTGACTCAGGAATTTCGGCATTTTGCAGATATGGCTTGCAGGTATGAGTTGAAACATTTGCATTGTATTTCAGTTTTGTCTTCAGGTTAGAAGTATTGCTATGACACACTGGTTTTATCAGTTTCCAGTTCTGCTGTAGCTGGGTTTTTGTTTTTAGTTGCAATGATGGCTTCTGTGTTTCTTGCAGTTGTTGGTGTTTGGTAATGGCATCTTCTGGATTTGTTACAGCAGTGGTAGCAGTTTCTGGGTTTGTTTAGTATAAATCTAAGAGAGAAGAGAGAAATACACAGCAAGTAATGTATTTATATACAGTAGTACCTTAACATGCTCATTGTTACATTATAGCCAGCCAGTCATGCATCTTGTTGCAACCATATCTCAGAACTGTAGATTCAAATCTGTCACTCCAGAAGACTTCTCTCATAAGAAGCTTCTGCAGAAATCTGAGACAGCACATAGATTTGCATTTGATTTCAATCCCCAATTATTGGTTTGACCACTATGACCACTGCTAGCTATAAAAGAATTTCATTTTTAGCTTGTTTTACCTCAATTATGGTGGAACAGAGTGCAGCCTGTTACATAAAATAGTAAAAACACAAAACGGTTCCACGTCAAAACCACGCAAAGACAGTACTGTAAATGTTCAGTGCTGTAAATAATGCAAACTAAAGAAGTGTATAGACAGGATTACAACCCCATCACGGAAAAAAATGTCTGAGGCAAAGACCAGGTGTGCCAAAACAGGTGCTCATACCAAATGGTGTATTCTGTCACCTGTTGATTAAATGCAGTCGGTAATTTTTATCTTTCACATTTCTGTCCACGCAATTATGAAGGAGGAATTTTGACCACACTGTCTCTGTTTGCACGGTTTTAATGGGATACAGCACAAAAATATTAAACTGTAAGTACAGTCGTTGTGTACTTCTCATTCCTGTGAAATTTGAATTGATTTACTAATCTGATATTTTCAGTTGGTAACATAAATACAGCACATTAGAATTACTTTTTGGGGGTAATTTTAAAGAACAGAGTTAGAGTTGGAGCACAAATAGATTAGCTCTTGACATAAAACAATTATTATTGGTTCAAACACTTCTCGCTATAAAAGAAAACAATTCTAATTTATCCTGTTTTACCTTAGTTATAATGGAAGAGAATGTTGCCCACTATTTATGAATGAAAAATATAAATGTATAGTAATTACTCCTCAGCACTGCTTTACTGCTTGTGATTAGCAAGACTACATTGAAATAAACAACAGTTCTGGTTAACAAAACTTGCCAGGTGTGATGAATGATTTAATGAAGGTTGATGTTGGTTATATTTATACTATTGCTCTTGAAATTTAGTGTTTAAAAACATGTTTTATTTTAGAACCTGCCACCCTGAAGAAGCATCACTTGTTGTGAAATAGTGGTGTGTGTTTACAGATCTGGCTCAACTGTTCCTTTATTTCTGATAAAATTTATATACTTTTTATGTTCGCTTGCGAGCATGCGAAAGGAACGAATTGTAACAGCATGCCCTCTTGGAGGTGTGTGACCCTCCTGTCCAATGCAATGGTCCATGTAGCAGGTGCAAACCTATAGCACCAATGGCTGCCTGAGCTGTCTATGACAGTACTTTGGCTGCCCTGGTCTTCTGTTCAAAGAAAACCACCGCTGCATTCAGCAGTGATAACGTGTATGAATTTAAGATAATGTTGCCCTCCCATTTCCTGTCACCGGGGAAACTGTCCTTTTATATCAAGATCTGAGTCAATAAAAAAGGTAAAGGCGACCATCTCCTTCACTCAGAGCTGCAGAGGGTGAGAGGGACCATCCCAGGATCAGTGTGGCTGCAGCTTTCGAGCTGAAATGCAGTGCACATGTTGATGGAGTAGAGCATAGGAGGCGGGTCATGCAAGGCTATCACTACATGAAAACGTGGCGCCCCCACCCTCCCCATATCAGTACCCACCACCACCAGCCTGGCCCAGACTACACAGACATACATTGAATAATAAAAGGAGACAAAAGCTGAGAGGATTATTCCTTGTGGGACTGACTGAGTTCCTCCAGCCTGCCTTGGGGTCCCAGGCCACTGGGCCCATGCTGATAGGGGAGATATGGGTGTCCGTGCTGAAGGGCACCACTGCCAGCCATGCCCACATAGGTGTAGTCCAGAGCCTGGCTGTACAAGCAGGAGCCACCAGGCAGGAAGGATCCACCATGATGCTGTGGGTGTCCACCTGACTGCAAGCCATGCACTACAGAGTAGGATTGGCCATGGTGTGAGGGCTGCTGCTATGAACTCCAGGAAGACCAACTTGGATGGATCCGGAGAGACGAGACCTTCAGCCATCAAGCTCATCATTGTCATTGAGTCTGGGCAGCAAAGCGAATGTCTAAAACTGATGTGAAACTGATGGGCAATTGACAGGCAACTAACCTGACTAGCCCCGCAGTGGCAGAGCCCATCCCTGCAGCCAGGATCCATGTGCAACTGGGCTGAGGACGCTTTCAGTTCCAGTGGTTCTCCTCTCAGTTTGCAGACTGTGTGTGCTGCTAGTCTCACCTTGCTCTGGTTCCCAGAGCCCAGTTGTACCAACCCCGCAAAGCTCAGTCCGCTTATGCAGCTCCGGGTTGACCAGCGACACCAATTGGCTTCCTCAGCAGGGCCTCCTGCTTGGCCAATGGGGCTTGACATGTCATGCTAGCCCCCGGGGTCAGCTCCTAATTAACTTAATTAAAAGCAGTTAATGAAAGCTGCTCTCAGCCCTGCCATCCAGCAGCTACCAGTCTGTTTTATACAGTGTTTAACACGTTGCTCCTATAAGGCTGTCTGCCCTTTTCTCTGAGGGAAAACAGGATTTAGGCAAACTGGTATAAAAGAAACCACACATTAATAAAACATTGATGTCAATATAAGTTGCTGTTCTTCTGTGAGTTATTTTAACTTAGAACGTCTGAACAATATAATTTTAAAGGCATACATGCTCTTTTGTAAAAGAATTTTTGGAAGCATTGTGAATCTATATTCGTCGTCTTATTAAAAACATACTGTACCAACATAAGCACAATTGGGGGGCTGTGAATGAAGGGCTCCTGTCCCATCCCAGCATGCCACAAAAGTCTCACAGTTTTTTTCTTTTGCTGTTCTGTACCTGTAAAAAACAGAAAATGGTCCCTCATTGAGTCCGATACCCCTCCTCCAACCAGCACCCACCTTCTGCGCACCCCACCTTCCCACAGACACCCTCTCCCAAAACTTACCTCTGGAGCCAGGAGCAATGATCTTTGGTTGACCGAGAACATGTCTGCACTCTTCAAAGTCGACCATGAACTTAAGAAATGCTGGTAAGCTGTATAATGGCATGAATGGGTGTTTTTTTACTTATGTGCATATCTCGTCCATTTTCGTGAATTTTGAAACTAAATTTTCAACATGGGGTTCTTAGGACCCCACCTCATGAATTCAGTCACTGTCATGTCATTATTCAATCCCAAAAGGCAATTTTGCGGTCACTGCATGGAATCACTTTTTGGGACAGATTACCAAAATGACAGTGTCACTGTTCATGAGGTGGGGTCCCAACAAGTCTATGCTGCAAATTTGGTGAAAAAAATTCAAAAAAATGGCTATGTTATGAGCGTGCATTGCTCAGTTTCCATGCGCACTCATAACTTCATGAATTTGTAATGTTTTCATTTCATATTTTCAGCATTAACATTTTTTCACACCTCCTCATGAACAGTGCATCTGTCATTTTTCACATCCTGGCCAAAATGTGTTTTCACACATCTGGCACGCAATGGCATGGTCGATGTGGTAAATCAATGTGCAGGACAGATTATGAAAACCACAGTGACACTTTTCATGAGCAGAGGTCACACAATGACTATGTTGAAAATTGGGTGAAAGTATTCCAAAACATGACAGTGTTACAAGCATGCGTTACATAATTTCCATGCACACTCTTAACTACGACAATTTGTAATATTTGCACTCCAGATTTTTGATATTGCCATTTTGTCACACCTCTTTATGAACAGTACAGCTGTCATTTTTCACACACTGGCCTAAATGTGTTTCCACACATGCAGCGCACAATGGTGCAGTCGCTGTGGGGAATCAACCATTCGGGACAGATTAAGAAAATTACAGTGACACTGTTCATGAGCAGAGGTCCCAAAATGCCTATGTTGAAAATTTGGTGAGAAAATTCCTCAAAATGACTGTGTTACCAGAGTACGTTATGCAGTTCCCACACAGACTCGTAACCTTGAGAACGACCAGGGCATTAGGGTTCCTAAGACAGACGATTAAGAAGTATGTGGCTGAAATGTAAATCTGATGCAAGAGGAGTTGCAGAAAGGTACTCTGTTGGGACATGGGTGCTGAAGGGACATGGATACAACTACGGGGGGAGCTGCATAAATGCCAAACATCGTTGCAAATACCTGCAAGCGAACGGTCGGCATTGACAAATGCTTGTTATATATTTTGTCTGTGTTAGTCTGTGATGGTCAAAGCACCCTACTGTCCTCAATAGGCCTGTCTCTCTTTCTCTGTCACCTCTGAGGCCATTTCCACTGAGACAGTCAATACTAGCATCACCACCATCAAAGTCACCTCTTTAGTAAGAATGCAGACACTAGTGCTCTGATAATCCTTTTATACTACCTTCCACCCTTTAGACACTCCATAGTGAGGGCCTTTGCTCTGTGTAGGATACATTCTACTCACTCAGAGACCCTTTACTACACACACAACAGAACATTATTTTATGGGCAACCTCAGTTGGGTTCATTAGTCCTCCTTGGTTTACTTTGGCGGCTGATTAGACACTCTTTATCCAAGTGAAATAGCTTTAACAAACCAGCCAAACTCCAAATAGTTCTTTTTCACTCTTTAGTACTTTATTTTCATGTGTTTACCTCAAACAAGCATTTGTCAATGCCGAACGTTCACTTGTAGGTATTTGAAGTGGTATTTGGCACTTGGACATGGCTTAAAAAATCAGTGACAAAGAAGTAAAATGAGGGAGACAGTTTCACAAGTGGTTCTATTGCCTGAAGCAGGCAGCATAACAGTATTGGTGTAAAATACTTTGTCTGCAGAAGAGCAAGTCTGTAACTCTGTTACCCATTGTTCAGTCACAGAAACAAATTGTAGGAGGGACAGAAACATGCTAAGGCAAAGTCTTGGACATCCCTGAATATACATATATATATATCTCCCCTCTCCTCTCCCTCTCTCTCCCTCCTCTGTCCTCCCACCCCCAAACCCTCTTCTACAGGTGCTTTTCAGGCTTGGCTGTACTCTGCCACAGGAAAGCTCAGAGTTGAAAGGCAGAGGGGTAAGTACATTAGGCATTGGGGGTGGCAAGATGTGGAGGATATTGGCTGCACCAGAGAGGAGTATTAAAATATAAGAAACAAGCATTTGTCAATGCCAAATGTTGCTTGCTTCTATGTGCTGTTTAGGTATTTGGAAGTCATTGGAGTGCAAATATTGAAACCATGAACTTACCAGCGTATGTGAGGAATTATGCAACACACGCCGTGAAACAGTCATTTTTAGATTTCATTAAATTTTCAACATAGCCATTTTAAGACCTCTGCTCATGAACAGTGTCACTGTGATTTTCTTAATGTGTCCCATACATTGAGTTCGCACACCGACTGCACCATTGTGCGCTACATGGGCGGAAACGTGTATTGGGCAGGATGTGAAAAATGACAGCTATACTGCTCATAAGGAGGTGTGGTAAAATGGCAATGTTGAAAATCTGGAGTGGAAATATTGAAAATTCGCAAACCTACGAACGCGCGTAGGAATTGCAACACACTCGTAAAACAGTAATTTTTAGGAATTCTTTCACTTTTTCACCAAATTTTCAACATAGCCATTTTAAGACCTCTGCTAATGAATAGTGACACTGTGATTTTCTTAATGTGTCCCATACATTGAGTTCGCACACCGACTGTGCCATTGTGCGCTACATGGGCGGAAACATGTTTTGGCCGGGATGTGAAAAATGACAGCTGTACTGCTCATAAGGAGGTATGGTAAAATGGCAATGTTGAAAATCTGGAGTGAAAATATTGAAAATTCATGAACTTACGCTCGTGTGTAGGAACTGCGCAACGACTTAGTAAAACGGTTTTTAGGAGCCACCAAATTAAAATAGGCTTTTTGAGAGCTCACATTATGAACACTGGCAGTGTCATTTCATTAATCATTCTGGAAAGGTGATTTCACGCAGTGACTGCAAAATCACCTTGGCCTGAATAATGTCATGACAGTGACAGCATTCATGAGAAGGGGTCCCAAAACTCCATGTTGAAAATTTGGTGCAAAATTCAAAAATGCCTGAGATATGCAATAAAGTTGAAAACCCCTATCTATCCCATTATACAGCGACCGGCATTTCCTCAGTTCGCGGTCGGTCAAGAGTGCAGACGGTTCCCGTCCACCGATGATCGCTGCTCCAGCTCCGGAGGTAAGTATGGGGTGAGGTGGGGTGTGGGAGGCAGGATGCGAGTGGGTGGGTGCAGGTTGTGGGAGGGGGTGGGAGACAGCGATGGAACGCTTTATTTACAGATTTTTTTTTTTTTTTCAGACGATGCGGACGCTTGCCACGCTAGGTGGGCTCTCAGCGGGCAGCAGGGAAATCTGTTTGGGGACGGGAGCTGACGGGGATTGGGCACCCTGTCAGCCAAAACAAGATTTGCCATGCTGGGGTGGGCTCCCAGCGTGTCACCAAAGCTTTGGGGGCATGTAGATTCTGAGTTTATCGGGGATTGGGCACCGCCGGCCAGGCAACAGTTTCCGCAGCTCATACAGAGGCGCCGCCAGCACTGATCACAGCGGTGGTTTTTGAAGTGAAGACCACTGCTGTCATACACAGCACCTGCATCCATTGGTGCAGGACCGCCACGCCTGCTCAACGGAGCAGTGGATTGCACAGGACAGTCACACCTCCAAAGTGTCCTATTCTCCCAAGACGTTCCTTGCGCATGCGCGCAATCGAACGTAAAAAGGATAAGGTACCAACATGCCCAGGCTTCATAAGGGAATTATACAGTCTGCCTGTTGTATAAAAACATAAAATAAGAAGGTTCATATTATCTCACAATTGTCTGTCTGTCTGGAGGGCAGACAGTGTATTTTATTCCATTTTTATGATACTAAATGTACAGTGGCGTGAAAAAGTATTTGTCCCCTTCCTGATTTTCTCTATTATTGCATATTTGTCACAATGGATGTTTTCAGGTCTTTAGACAAAATGTAATATTAGACAAAGGGAACCTGAGTGAAGAAATAACACTTGTTTTTTTTTTACTTATTTCAGTTATTTAATGAAAACAGTTAACCAACACCAACTGGCACTGTGTGAAAAAGTAATTGCTCCCTAGTTAAATCAACCCAATTAAAGGGATAATTAGAGTCAGCTGATTGAACACAGCCAGGCTTGATTACAGCCAGCCCTGCTCAATATAAACCTCACTTATTTTGACCCTTACCATCAGAGTCACGTTGCCAGCACAAAGATTCAACAAGCACATTATGCCACGATCATAGGAAGTTCCTGAAAAGATCAGAAAAAAAGTTGTTGCTATCTATCAGTCTGGAAAGGGTTACAAAGCTATTTCTAAGGCTCTGGGACTCAATCGAACCACAGTGAGAGCCATAATCTCCAAATGGAGAACACTTGGAACAGTAGTGAATCTTCCCAGGAGTGGGCGGCCTGCCAAAATTATTCCAAGGGTGCAGCGTAAAATCATCCAGGATGTCTCAAAGGATCCTAAAACAACATCCAAAGAACTGCAGGCTTCTCTTGCCTCAGCTAAGGTCAGTATTCATGACTCCACAATCAGAAAGAGACTGGGCAAAATGGGCTTCATGGAGAGTAGCAAGGGGAAACCACTGCTAACTAAGAAGAACATAAATGCTCGTCTCTCATTTGCCAAGAAGCACCTGGATAATCCACATGCCTTTTGGGAAAATGTTCTATGGACAGATGAGTCCAAAGTGGAACTTTTGGACGACACGGATCCCATTATGTCTGGCGTAAGCAAACACAGCATTCCACAGTAAGAACATCATACCAACAGTCAAACATGGTGGTGGTAGTGTGATGTGTGGGGATGCTTTGCTGCCTCAGGACCTGGACGACTTGCCATAATTGAAGGAACCATGAATTCTGCTCTGAACCAGAAAATTTTAGGAGAATGTCCGGTCATCCGTCCGTCAGCTGAAGCTGAAGCATACGGTCATGCAGCAAGACAATGATCCAAAACACAAAAGCAAGTCCACATCAGAATGGCTGAAAAAGTAAAATTAAAGTTTTGGAGTAGCCTAGTCAAAGTCCAGACCTAAACCCAAGAGAGATGCTGTGGCAGGACCTGAAACGAGCAGTTCATGCTCAAAACCTACCAATGTTACTGAATTAAAGCAGTTCTGCGAGGAAGAGTGGGCTAAAATTCCTCCACAGCAATGTGAAAGACTGATATTGAACTATAGGAAGCGCTTTGGTTGCAGTCATTGCAGCTAAAGGTATGAACCAGTTATTAAGTGTAAGGGGGCAATTACTTTTTCACACAGTGCCAGTTGGTGTTGGTTAACTGTTTTCATTAAATAAATGAAATAAGTAAAAAAAATACAAGTGTTGTTTGTTCACTCAGGTTCCCTTTATCTAATATTACATTTTGTCTAAAGACCTGAAAACATCCAGTGTGACAAATGTGCAACAATAGAGAAAATCAGGAAGGGGGCAAATACTTTTTCACGCCACTGTATCTAAATAATATTGCTGTCTTGAACCACCTTCCCCCAAAAAATAAGAGTATACAGTGCTTACTTTTGGTAATTCCACATAGTCTGTGTTTTGGAATATGATTTCAGCTTTATAACTAGCTACCAAAAAGTAGACATAGGTATACATTTTTGTATCTATTAATTTTACTAGCCTATGTGTTATTTGTAGTTTAAATCATCTTATTGCTATACTCATTTACTTTCCTAACAGAAAAAATATTATATGTATATATATATATATATATATATATATATATATATATAGATATATATATTATATATATCTCTATATATATTATAGTGTCGCGGTCGCACCACTATAGTTAGGGTTCAGTGGTCAGTTACATACTAAAGTCAAAAGTTTTGGCTTTAATAACTTTGGATCCATTCAATGGATTTGCCTGAAATTTTATACATGTGGTGGGGCATGGCAGGTCTCTTGATCTGCCAAATTGTGTTTCAGTTGGACTTACGGTCTTTGTGTATGAAAGCGCTGAAAAATGCAAAATTATCCATTTTTGGAGGCACCTTTTGGGATTCTGGATGTGGTCCTGCATGGCTGTCATACAGTGTGCCACTCTGTGAGATGGCTTGTTTGAAAGATCTTTGGTGGCTGAACATGCCACTTTTTGTTTGGTGAAAAAATATTAAGGCATTCAAAAGTTATGCCACTTTTAATTTCCCATTATAAGTCAATGGGAAAATTTATACGTATATCTTGCGAACAAAGAATGGGGTTCTGGCCATCTGGTTCCACCTGGCGATCAAAGAATTTTCAGCCTCAGGGTTCAAGACTCTTTGTCCCTGAGGATTTTCAAAAATTCTTTGATCACGAGGTCCGCCATTTTGTTTTTTAATTTCCGATCGCAAAAACACAAATATCTCAGCTCAGGGGTCACTTCTGAAGTAAAACTTGGATGGGTTTTTTCTCAGGGGGCCCCGATCTATTGAGCCATGCCTTTGGTTCCATCCAAATTGGTCTAAAAATAGAGTTATTAGCTTTAAAAATCTTCATTCGCGGCTCGGTAACGATTTTTGATCGCAAGCTTGCAAATTCTTTGATCGTGAGATTCTTTGATCGCGATCTTGCATCACGATCTATTTTTACAAATATCTCAGCTTAGGGGTGGGCTAGGGACACAAATGAGGCTGGGTTTTCATCAGGGGGCTTCATTCTATCGAGGCATGGTATTGGTTCGGTTCCAAATGGTCAGAAAATCGTGTTTCACCATTTTGTATTCTTTGGTCGTGAGTGTGCAATTTCTTTGATCATGAGATTCTTTGATCGCAATCATGCATCGTGAGTGAGGGACGAGATGGCCAGATTTTAAAATTAGTTTTCTGAGCCCTGGGGTGCCCTACCAACATAAATGAGGCTGGGCTGGGTTTTGCTCAGGGGGCTTTTTTCTGCCCCATCTGAATAACAATAATAGTGTATAAAATATCCCTGGTAGTCTAGTGCTCCTCCCCATTATAAATAATCTTACAATGTCTCATGTCCTGGTAGTCTAGTGCCCTTCTCAATGTGTATTTCTTTAATCCCTGGTAGTCTAGTGGCCCCCCCAACTTGTATGAAAAAATTATGACTGTTAATATCACTGGCAGTCTAGTGCCCCCCCCATTTGTATAAATAATATGAACTGTGATTATACATATCCCTTGTAGTCTAGTTGCCCCTCCATTATAATACAGTACATAATTATTTCATATTTCCTGGTAGTCTACTGGCCCTCACCTCACCCAGCTGTGTTAGCCACCCTGCCCCCCATCCTTCAAGCCAGATTGGCGCCTCTCTTTCCAGCCAGCCCACTGGTTCAGGATATGCTAATGCAAAGACACCATCAGAAATATTTTCAGAGCACTTCTTTATTACCACTCATACGCTGACAGTCGGGGCTGGCATGGGAGGTGAGAGGTGGGCTGTGCCAGTCACCGGATGGGGAAGGTGGGAGGTGCTGGGTGGGCTGGCATGGCTGGGTGAGGGGTGGAGGCCACTAGACTACCAGAAAATATGAAATAATGATGTATTGTGTTATAATGGAGGTGGGGCACTAGACTACCAGGGATATTAATAGTCATATTTTTTTTATACAAGTGTGGGGGCCACTAGACTACCAGGGATTAAAAAAATACAAATTTTAAGGGGGGGCACTAGACTACCAGGACATGCGTGATGCACTTTACATGTTGTGGACAGTGTTTTGCTTGTGGTGGTGGCTTGAAATTGATAGAATACCTAGCCTTAGTATCATAGATGTAGTTTTCAGTCATTGTGTGTGCTAAATGTCAACAGGTGTGGAACTGTGCCAGTCTGATGAATGAAAATCTCATACATTAAAATGTTATATCTTGGACATGGTTTGGTCTTTTCACTTGAAATCTGGAGGGTGTTGACAGCTTGCCTGTGCATGTAAAGTACAGTCTTTCCATGTCGGAAAATATTTTTTTGGCGGAGATATGGCGTGGTGCAATTTACGTTCTGCAGACAGCGTTTTGGTTGTGTTGGTGGCTTGAAATTGATAGGATACCTAGCCTTAGTGTCATGGATGTAGGTTTCAGTTGTGTGCATTAAATGGCAACAGGTGTGGAACTGTGCCATTCTGACGAATGAAAAATTCAAATTTTGACATGTTGTATCTTGGACACGGTTTAGTCTTTTTACTTGAAATTTGGAGGGTGTTGATGGCATGTCCTGTAGATGTTAATAGAGGTGTTTACATGTCAGATAATATGTTTTTTGCAGCGATATTGTGTGGCACAGTTTACATTTTGTGGACAGCATTTTCTATTGTTCTACTAGATTTACATTTGTTTGGTGGCTGGCCTTGCAGTTGTCGATGTACTTTTTAGTGATTGGGTATGTAATGTGGCTTGGCACATACAAATTGGTGGGAGCGTGGGGCCCTTCCCTCCAACTTGCGCAACTTTCTACTTTTCTATTCTTTCTTAAAAAGTAAGGAAATTCTATGCAAAAAACTTCATTACTGCATCAGTTAGGGTTCTTCTACAGCAAAATTTGATTTTAGAGGCATCGGGGTGTGCATTGGGGTCATCGGCCCTAACTCTTGACCCCATTCTCCTATACTGTACCACCTCAGCTTGTTTGCACATGGGATGGGGTGAGAGTTAGGGTTGATGACCCCAACACACACCCCGATACCTGTTAGTGGGGGCAGGGTGGAGGTATGATGAAAGGGGTGGGAACCCTAAAATCGAATTTCCTCACCTTTTTCACTGTAGAAGAACCCTAACTGATGCATTAATGAAGTTTTTTGCATAGAATTGTATATATATATATATTTGTATCATAACATTGTTCATGCTGACCATTGTGCAGAATCACCCTCAATGCCATTATCTACATGCCACCTTAAGAACATCTTCCTTAACAAGTGCTTTTCTTTCTGTTCATTTTTTCATGGCAAGACAGAAATGCTTAAATATTTTTGTTGCAAAAAAAGGATTTTTTTTTCCAAAGTATCCCATTTTTATGTTTGCTTGCACGCATGTGCAAGAAACATAGTGCCATCATCCAAGTTTTTGGAGGTGTGGCACCCGTCTTCCAATTCAGTCAGTGTGTTTGCAGGTGCGGCTGCAGTTCTCCAATGAATGCCACAGCTGTCTATGACAGCAGTTGAAAATGCAGTGGTGTACAGTTGAAAGGGAGAGCTTTGCTTCAGTGAGCAGCGATAAGATATTGCGTGCTCATGTGCACTCTCCCCCCACACACACACACACGCATACTGCATGCTCATGCTTCTCCCCCACGCACACACTGTATAGCCGACGGGGGTGCCCAATCCCCAGTCAGCTGTGCTACGCTCCCCCCCAACAGAGTTCCAGATGTCACGCTGGGAGCCCACCCCAGTGTGACAACAGATCATATGGCCGACAGGGGTGTTCAATTCCCCTGTCGGCTCCATGGCCCCCCCAAACAGCCTTCCAGCTGCCAAGCTGGGAGCCCACCCCAGCATAGCAAATGTCCCGCGTTGTCCAAGTAATAAAAAAAAAAACTTGAAAGAAAAAAACCATCCCTCACTGACTGTCCTGACCCAATCTCCCCCCACCCGTGGCCACCCTCTGTGCATCCACCTCCCCACACACCCCCACTCACCCCATGCTTACCTCCAGAGCTCAGTGCAATGATCTTCGGTGGACCAGAAAAATTTCTGCACTTTTCAAAGCTGACCGCGAACTGAGGAAATGCTGGTAAGCTGTATAATAGAATAAATAGGGTTTTTTCAACTTTAGTGCATATCTTGGGCATTTTGGGGAATTTTTTCACCAAATTTTCAACATGGGGTTTTTGGGACCCCACCTCATGAATTCTGACACTGTCATGGTGTTAATCGGCCCCAAAAGGTGATTTCATAGTCACTGCGCAGAACCACCTTTTGGGAGAGGTTTACAAAATGGCAGTGTCACAGTTCATGAGGTAGGCCCCCAAAAACCCTATGTTGAAAATTTGATGAAAAAATTCCCCAAAATGACTGTTTTATGAGTATGCATTGCGCTGTTCCTATGCATGCTCGTAAGTTTGTGAATTTTTAATATGTTCACTCCAGATTTTCAACATTGCCATTTTACCATACCTCCTTATGAGCAGTACAGCTGTCATTTAGCACATCTGGCCCAAAATGTGTTTCCATGCATGTAGCGCACAATGGCACAGTCGGTGTGTGAAATCATTGTTCAGGACAGATTAAGAAAATCATAGTGACACTGTTCATGAGCAGAGGTGTTAAAATGGCTATCTTAAAAATTTGGTGAAAGAATTCCCAAAAATTACTGTTTTACGAGCATGCGTTGCGCTGTTCCTATGCACGCTCATAAGTTCGTGAATTTTCAATATTCCCACTCCAGATTTTCAACACTGCCATTTTACCACACCTCCTTATGAGCAGTACAGCTGTCATTTTTCACATCTCGGCCAAAACGTGTTTCTGCCCATGCAGCATACAATGGCACAGTCGGTGTACGAAATCAATGTTAGGGACAGATTAAGAAAATCACAGTGACACTGTTCATGAGCAGAGGTGTTAAAATGGCTATGTTAAAAATTTGGTGAAATACGTCCATAAAATGGCTGTGTTACGAGCGACCATTGCGCAGTTTCCATGCACCCTTGTAACTTCATGGATTTCTAATATTTTCAGTCCAGATTTTCACCACTGTCATTTTTCCACACTTCCTTATTAACAGTACAGCTGTCATTTTTCACACCATGGCCGAAATGTGTTTTCTCACTTCCAGTGCAGAAATGCATGGTCGCTGTGGGAAATCACTGTTCAGGACAGATTAAGAAAATCACAGTGACACTGTTCATGAGCGGAGGTTCCAAAATCCCTGTGTTGACAATCTGCTGTAAAAAATCCCCAAACTAATTGCATTACAAGTGTGCATTGTGTATTTTTTACACACGCTCGTGACTTCACCAGTTTTTTTAATATTTTCACTGCAGAATTTCAACTTTGCCATTTTTGCACCTCCCCATGAACAGTACAGCTGTCATTTTTCACATCCTGTTCAAAATGTGTTTTTGCACCTGTGATGCCTAATGGCATAGTCGCTGTGTGAAATCAGCTTTTGGCTAACAAACTGATATTGCCACTGTTCATAAGGTGGGTGTCACAAAAAAACCATGTTGAAAATTTGGAGTGAAAATGCTAATGAATGCCTGAGGCATTAAGGTTTCTGACCATAACGCCCCAGCCTGTAGAGACTGAGAGGCATCAGGGGTGTGACTTGAGATTCTCGCCTGTCATGCTCATGCCATTCAACACCCTGCAGCCAGTGAGAGGCATTGAGGTGTGTCTTGCACTCTTCTGCCGCAAAGTTCACGCCACTCTCCTATACAGGACCCATCTCACTGTATTTCCTGATGGAATGGGGTGAGCATAAGGGCCAAAGACCCCAAGTCACACCGTGACATTTGTCAGTGTCTGCTGGGTAGGGTGTGGTGAAATGGCATGGCCATTATGCCTGACAACCCAAAGGCACACCCCAATACCTGTCAGTCTCTGCAGGGTGGTGGTGGGGTTGACTTAATTTCAATACTTCACTACCATTCCTATTATGCAGCTCTCTTACTCCTACACTACCAATGCCAATGCCAGCAAGCAAACATTTGGCATTGACAAATCCTTGTTTTTTTTTATATTCTGTGTACCCATTATGCTACATAGTTTCACTGTTCCCCCAATGACTGATACTAGTGATACTACTTACAGTACTTTGTTTCAGTGCTTCAGCATTCTATTGTATGACTGTTAAACAAATGGGTATAAAAATATTAGTTATTCTATTATTCTGTTTTTGTTCTATGCTTTCCTTATAGCAAAAGAAAATATTATTTTTTCTTAGAAGTGGCAGCACTTCCTTCATGATGGCTTGTCTAACTCTTCTTCTGCTGTAGCCTGTCTCTGTAAATGTATGTGCCATTTTGACTAGTTCAGTTTCTTGTTTATGTGCTTCACTATAACTCCTTCTGACTCTAAACATCTGAGGATAAGGAATTTTGTTGACCAAGTGGCAGGGGTGGAAGCTGGTTGTGTGTAGCTGGGTTTTCATGCCTGCCGGTTTCCTGTATATCCTGATTTCTATTCTGTTCCCATTTGTATAGAGTAGGAGGTGTAAATATGATACCTCTGTGCTGCTGTACTCCACAGTGAATTTTAAATTGGTGGTATTGTTCTTTAAATATTCATGAAATTGTTGCAGGTTAGTCTCAGCTCCCTTCTGAATCAACAACAAATGTATGTATCTCTTGTATAAATGAATATGCTTGTAGAAAGGGTTATATAGTTGACTTAAATTGTCCTTCAAAGGCTTCCATGTGTAAGTTAGTGAAAGTGGGTGCCATTGTGCTCCCCAAATCTGTGTCCCAAATTTGCTGATAAAACTTATCTGCAAATCTAAAGTAAATCTTGTATAGTACTAGCCTAGCCAGTTCCACTATTAGCCCTGGGTCTTTTCTATTGGCACCCTCCTGCCATTCCAGTGCTTTCATTAGTATGTGTAACCTTAATTTGTGAAGAATACTGGTGTACAAAGATTTTGTGCAACCAGTGTTACTAATAATGTTTCTTCAAGGCCTCCTATGCTGTTTTCCTTTTCTAAGACGTTAGAAACATCTCTGGAGTCCTTTACGTAACTGTTCATCTTTTCAACCAAAGGTGGTGCAAAAAAGTTTACATATGGTGAAATGGGCTCGAGGATGGAATTTGGGCCTGAAACTATTGACCAACATGGTGGTCTTTGATAGATTTGTGTATTTTAGGAATTCTATAAAAAAGTTGGTGTATGAGGAAATTTGGGTTGTGAGCAAATCTGCCTCCCATTCCTCTAGTGATCCTAAATTTAGAGCATCTTCTGTAATTTGTCCAATACTGTCCTTAATCCTTTCCATAGGGTCATATCTATGGGGTTGTAGTTGTCTCAGTTTGATAATAATCCAGTGCACATGTCATTGTATTTAACTGTGTCCATAACTACTATTCTTCCTCCCTTGTCTGTTGGTTTTACAGTTATGTTTTTGTCTTCCTCAAGGGATCTGAGTGCTAAGTTTTCTTGATGTGTAAGGTGGTATCTAAGTTTAGTTACAGTATTTTCAGCTCAGTACTTTTCCACCTCCTGGTTAACATTTGCTATGAAGGCTTCCATTAGGCTGTTTCTCTCTTTTTGGGGATTTTATGTGGACTTATAACCTACAGCCTGTTTTATTTCCCTCTTGTGTGCATCCCTTTGGGGTTGGCTTTTTAAGTCTTCCTTTAAACATACACTGCTAAAGAATTTCTGGAGATCGCACATAGTGTGGAATGTTAACTGTTTCTGTGGGTGCAAATGATAGTCCTTTAAGTACAGTCATTTCTCTAGTTGTAATTTGCCTTTTGCTGAGATTAAAAACAGGACTGGAACCCATCCAGGCATTGAAAAGAAAGAAACCCATAAAAGATAAGCTAGTACTACAGACCAGCATCAGGAGGCCAAGCAAGGAACATAACTATTTTTAGGCCCATTGAAACCAGATATGTTCCCGTGCACCAGATGTTGCCACTGTAACAAAACAGGGAGAAAGTATGTGGAACATCCCAGAAACAATAAAACAATTTGTATATCGTGGGCCATGTAGACTCTAACACAGATCATGTCCTCTATTGTCTCAAATCCCCCCGTAGCTACATATACATAGGAAAAACAACAAGGCGACTAAAAAACAAGATAGGTGAGCACAAAAGCAATATAAGGAACAAAAATGAAACTCTCCAGTGCACTTCTGTAAAGGTGGTCATAATGCAGCTTCTTTAAAATTCTGGGGATTACAAGTGGTGCCAAACTTCGGGGTGGGGAGGGACTGGGAGAAAGAATTGAGCAAGAAAGAAATGCAGTGGATTTATAATTTAAATATTTTGGACAAAGATATAGGACTAAATGAAGACACTGATTGGAGTAGCTGCTGGTAATAGCAACCATACAGCAATATAACAGTACCTGATATCCACATCTAGGACGAATGTAACAAGTAAATCCAGGAACAAATATGCACTTGGACATGTGAATAAATCAGAATAATTCCATAAAGTTAAAAAACAAGGAACAAGAAGTTGTAATCAGATCAATAACTACACCTTTTATAGTATCCCAAGGTAAAATTGTAAACAAAAAAAATTCCCCCCTCCAATATAGAGAGACTTATAAAGCACTAACAGAATTGCGACAAGCACTTTAGCTTAAATTTTTGGTGTAAGCTAAAATTGAATGCTCTTATAGTATATGAAGAAGTAAACCAGAACAGCCCCCCCACCCCGCTCAGCACACACATGCAAAGGACTTTTACAACACTTACAGGTATGACATAAACACCAGTTTATTTATTTAAGAAACTGCTCAAAACTTTCACGTCTGGGCTCAGAGCATTATGTTAATTATCGTACAATAAAAAAGGATATGGGTATGTAAGGGGCCAAGAACCCAAAGCCTCACACACTATAAGCAGCTAATTTTCACAAGTTTGTTATGTTGCCAGAGCTCTAGTTAAGCCCTCCAACACAATCCACCTCTCACAGCAGAGACAAAATTAGCAACAGCTTTCACGCACCGTCACCTGCTGGGGCAGACACCCACCAGTGTGCTCACTCCAGTCTTGCCTTAGTAGAAGTATAAAAGCCACAGAGGAGAGGGGCTCAGAATACTAGGAATGCCAAAAGGTGCAAGTAGGAAGTGCTGCTGCCAGTAAGAAAAAGCATTTTATTTTGCTATATAGAACTAAAGCAAAATACTAGAGTAACTAACATGTTTAAATCCATTTGTTAAACAGTCTTAGAATTGAATGCTGAATCATTGAAACAAAGTACTTTTAAGTAGTATCACTTGTATCAGCAATTGGGTAAACAATGAAACCACAGAGCTTAATGGCACACAGACTATAAAGCAAGCAATGACAGTTTGAAAAAAATGTTTTTATTTTGCAATAACAAGATTTAAGCATTTCTGTCTTGGTATGAAAAATGAATAGAACGAAAAGCACCTGTTAAGAAGGATGTTCTTAAGGTAGCACATAGATAATGTCACTGAAGGTGATTACAGGTATGCACACATGTCAGCGTGGACAAGGTTATGCATAGATAGATAGATAGAATTTTTGCAAAAAAAAACTTCATTAATGCATTTGTTAGAGTTGGTTACAGTGACAAAAGAAAGCAAATGTGGTGTTAGGATTTCGAACTCTAACACCCTACTCTCACCCTGCAGGCAGGAACAGGGATGGGGTGGGCCTTGAGGCTATCAACCCCAGCACTCACCCCATTCCATAATTAAAGAAGTTGAGATGGGTACAATATATGAGAATATATAAAGGCACCCTCCTTGTTTGAAAAAAACTTTGTTAATGCGCTAGTTAGGGTTATACTGACAAAAGTAGGGAAATGTGGCTTTTGGGTTTCCAACCCTAATACTCCACCTCAACCCTCCTGGTAGCAACAGGAAAAAATATTGCAGTTTAACCTCTCCTGTGTCTTCACAAATCAGGCATGGGGTGAATCCTGGGGTTGTCAACCCTCACGCTCACCCCATTCTCATTTACTCTACACATCTTAGCTTCTTTAATGATCAAATAGGGTGAACTTTAGGGTTAACAACCCCAAGGCACACCACATGCCTGATTTGTGAAGATGCAGAGAGGTGAAACTGTAATGGGTTTTCCTGTTGCTGCCTGGAGGGTGGGGAGGGGTGGAAACCCTAACACAACAATTCCCTTCTTTTGTCAATTTAACCCTAACTAGTGTATTAACAACTTTTTTTGCAAAGAATTCCCTTTCTTTTTTAAAGGGATACATTCATGTTCAGTGGCAGACATAGTTTGAAAGCCCACAAAAAGTTCTTTTAATCAAGGTATTGGGCATACCTGTAGCTGGAAGCAATCCAGAGATATAGATGACTGAGTCTGTGCAATATAAATACTACATTAGAGCCATTTTTAGAACCTTGTGATGTCAGTGACAATGAAGTAGTGCCTAACTGCATTGAATTAAGCACTGCTTGATCGTCACTGATATCACAAGGTTCTAAGAATGGCTCTAATGTAGTATTTATATTGCACACACTCAGTCATCTATATCTCTGGACTGTTTCCAGCTATAGACACATATAAACAAAAACTAAATAAATAAATAAAATAAAGGTAAAAAAATAAAAATAAATAAACAGATATGCCCAATAACTCAATTAAAAGAACTTTTCATGGGCTTTAAAACTATGTCTGCCACTGTACATGAATGTGTCCCTTTAAATAGTGGAATCATGTCCTCATTTATGCAGGTCCCTTCAAGACCTAATGCCCAGTGCCAAAGGAACACTCTGTCCACCTACAGAAGCAATGGATGTGAAGAATTCTTGGGGCTGTCGAGTGGGCTGCAGAAGTACAGGTCATTTAATTCAGTTCAATTCAATTTTATTTTTTATACTGGAAAGTATGTGAGCAAAAAAGCCTGTTTTCACAAACATCCAGTGGTACATAACTTTGATGATACAAAGAAAAAAGTAAAAACAATATTTGCAATATGTTAAGGAACAGTGTCTATGACAGGATCATCTTGATTAAAACAGAAAAACAAATACAGAGCACACAACAATAGAGCCTATATACAGATATATATATAAACTCTAAGGTAACTCAAAAGGTTGGCAGACATTCAAGGGGTCCCTGTAGTCCTTGCACTTCCGCATGGCTATACAAACAGATACAGATGGCAAATAATGCATCTGTCAGCCAATGCACAGGGCCCTCTGCCACCCAGGGGTGCAGAGGTCCAGGGCACCATGCCAAGAGGACAGCTGCCTAAACTATATAGTACCCAGGCCTGTGTGGACAACTCTGCATCTTTTATTCCTTGGCTAGGGGGGGCATGTTGCATTATAGCACCATCCCACATACTCACCGCATCCAGCTGTGTCACTGAGCTCACTAGCATGGGATAACAAAGCATACCCATTGGGGTCAAGAGTGGCATTACACACAAAGTTTGTTAACAGTTAGATTTTTTTTTTGTCAATTTTGATCCCATATTTTCAAGATACTCATTTTATGAGTCCCCTTATAAACAAGACATGCATCATTTATAGTATACTGACTGAAATGTCATTTTGCACCACAAATGTGAAAACCCATCTCATCCAGGATTTAAAAAATGACACGTGTCACATTTATGAGGTGGAGTGGAAAAATGGCTACATTGATAGATTTTATTTTTTCAATTTTTTAGTCTTTGGTAACCAGAGAAGGCCCACTAGGCACAACTGCCTGTTTTAAGGGGTGACCTGTGAACACTGGGGATGTTAAGTGACTTGCTCAGAGTCACAGAATATACAAGTGGAGGTTGTGGGAATCAAACCCAGATCTTCTGGATGTACCAAGCTCATTAACAGCACATTACTCTAACCTCTAGGATATACTGCCAGACCCACTTTGAACCCAAAATAGCAAAAATTATTGAAGGTATGAGTGAACATTGAAATACTGCAATGTCCACTCATAACCTCAGCATTTTACCATATTTGTACACCAAATTGTCAGCACAACTTTCTTATTACCCCACTTTATGAACCCAGCAGTGAAAATGTTCAAATCCCTGCCAAAAGATTATGCCACAGTATTGAAATGTCATTCCATGCTACAGGTGCGATAATGCATTTTGGACAGGATTTGAAAAATGACAGCTGTCACATTCATGAGGTGGTGTACAAAAATAGCTTTGCTGAATATTCTGGGTCAAAATATTTAAAATTACCAAAATTATCAGCAAACGTAGTGAAATTTCATCATATGTACATAACTTTACCATTTTTACATATTTTGACCCCACATATTCAACATAGCATTCTTATGACTCCACCTCATGAACATGGATGGGGAAAATGTCAAATCACTCCCGAAAGATGATTTTGCCACACAACTGCACAATCACCTTTTGGGCTTGATTTGAGTAATTTCCCTGCCACTGGTCATGAAGTGGGCTCCTCAAAAGGCCATGTTGAAAATTTGGAGTCAAAATATGCAAAAAATGACAAAGTTATGCATCAAAGTTCAAAATCCCATTGAAATACACTGAACTGCACTTGCCTTGGTTACTCATATTCCAGCCGGCGGTTCCAACAGAAAGAAGTGTCTTGGATCTGAGAGTGGATCTTTGCCCTGGGATGTGTTCAGGTGAGTGAGGATGTGTGGGGTTTGTTGGGGGTGGGGTTGGGGTGGTGGGTGCTCAGTAGGAGGTTGAGGTGGGTGGTCAGATCAGTGAAGGACCCTTTTCTTTTTTGCAGGTTTGAAAAAAAATATTGAGGTACAGTTTTCTTTTTTCAGACCGGGACAGTAATCAAAGGGTGGGGCCTGTCACTAGACACAAGGGAAAGATAAAACAATTATGGGGATGGTGATCAGAGTGTAGACACAAGGGAAAGAAAAAAGTATTATGGGGAGTGTGATAGGAGGCTAGTAGTGCCACTAGACACCAGGGAAAGATAAATACATAAGGGGATGGCAAATAAGAGGTTGGGGGTGCCATTAGACATCAGGGAACAACAAATATTATGTGGGTGGTGATCAGAGGAGGGGTGCCACTAGACACAAGGGAAAGAAAAATATTATGAGAACAGTAACTGGAGGGTGGGGTTGCCACTAGATACCAAGAAAAGACAAATGTATTAAGGGGATAGCAATCAGAGAGTAGGGGGTGCCACTAGACACCAGGGAAAGACAAATACATTAGGGGGATGGCATTTGGAGGGTGGGGGTTGCCACTAGACACCAGGGAAATAATAAATAAGTATAGGGATGGCAATTAGAGGATGGGGGTTGCCACTAGGCACCAGGGCAAAATTATACACATAAAGGGATGACAATGGGGGGGGCACCACTAGACACTTGGGAAATGGTGGCTCACAGCTCTCACTGCAGCCCACAGCACAAGATCCAGTTGTGGCTACAGAAGTCAAGAAGGTCCCACTGTTCTCATATGGAGAATGTGGGTCAATGGCTCCTCCTGCTAAGCTCAGCACCCTGGATTTTGGGTGCCCAGAAAATTTATTTCTGGTAAAATTAAAAACAAACACCAGAATCTTGCTAAATGGGTCACATTTAGCAAGGTTTAGCTGTGTGTTTGTTTTAAAAAAAAACTTATTTTATGTACTTTAAATGTTTTTAAGTTTAAACAGTAAAAATAAAATGGAGGCCATATGAAAAAAATATTTTTTCCTCACAAAAAAGGATTAGCCCCAAACAAAAAAAGGATCCTTTTTTTGTATGGACCAAATTCTTTTTTCATTTCAAGCAGCAATCCAAAAGACTGTGCTGAGCATGCTCAGAACCAAAATTTAATAACTTTGGAACAGATTAACATTTTTTTTACCAAACCAGTGAAAGGCATATTTCTGGGCCAAGCCCTTTCTACCCTGAAAAATTTCAGACCAAAATTCCAAACCATCTGGGTGCAAAGCGATGACAAAAAAACAGCAAATAATTCTTTTATTTTTACATATTCTTGCTATCTGCATCTCAGAATCCACACATCTGACTGGAACACAGCTTGGCACATCATGAGATCTACCCAGTGAGACTACACATGCAAACTTCCATGCAAATCTGTTGAATGGTTGCAAAGATATTAAAGTGCAAAATTTGAGATTTAACTTAGAACCCCCTGCTCAATCCTAACTGTAGTGGCAGTACCGAAACACTATAATAAAATGATTTTACTGTTAGATAAAAAAGTAAATGAATGTAGAAAAAAGATGGTTTGAACTGCAAATAATTCATAGGCTAATAAAATGAACAGTAACAAAAGTCTGTACCTATATCCACCTTTGGGCAGCTTGTTATAAAGTTGAAATCATATTCAAAAACACAGATGATGAGGAATTTAGTAGAATGTTAATAGAACACTAGTAGAATGCTGGGGTGTATAGGAAGGGGTATCACCAGTAGGAAGAAGGAGGTAGTGTTGCCCCTGTAGAGGTAACTTGTAAGAACACACCTCGGGTACTGTGTCCAGTACTGGAGGCCCCACCTCTGGAAGGACAGGGATAGGGTGGAGGCAGTACAGAGGTGGGCAACCAAAATGGTGCAGGGACTGCATCAAAAGCCCTATGAAGATTGACTAATAGAACTGAATATGTACTCACTGGAGGAAAGAAGGGAAAGGGGGGCATGATAGAAACATTCAAATACATAACAGGTATTTATAAGATACAGGAAAGTAGCATTTTTCACATAAAGATAGATTTGAGGACAAGGGGTCATGCTATGAAGCTGAAGGGAGGGAGGCTCAGAGGGGATATGAGGAAATATTTTTTTACAAGGAGGGTGGTGAAAGCCTGGAATGGCCTCCCAGTGGAGGTGGTAGGTGCCAAAACAGTCATTGGAATATATCCTTCCCCAGTGAAGTGTTAGTTCACTGTACTATGAGATACCAATGATTAACTCATTATGACAGTACTGAGTACCTATCTTCCAAACTACTTCACTGTGCAGGTCACATACTGCAAAAACTCTTACAGGCACTCAGTCATGGAAACACACTGGAACTGTCTCTCTAAAATGGCCTCCTTGCTGTCTTCCAGTCAGTCTATAAATGGTGAACTCCAATATCAACTGCCAATAACTGAGGGGTATTAAGGGAAAATGTTACAATCAAAGAAGTGTCAGATAGAAACCCAGAATCTGTTTCCCCCACAGCTTTATCTTGAGTTATTACAACAAGAACGATGAGCCACTGGCAAACCATCATCCACTTACATAAACACTGAATCATAGCAGGGCATGGAATATATGAGAGCCTTTTTTGGGGTCAATACAGGCAGTATAAATACGTACATGTCTTATCACTGTACAGCCGTGCAGTCTGCTGTGTTCCGATGCAATTTGCTGCTGCATTCTGCTGCTTTGTCACTGGTCTCTCCTGTACTGTGTTTCTTTAGGGCTGGAAATTTACATACTGCATGGATACTAGGCACTGTGCATTGCAGTACAGCACATAGACATGCTGGCTTTTCTGAGATGTATAGTACTGTAAATGCACCCTGCCGGGTGCCACTTCAGTAATAAGCAGTCACGCTCTCCCTCCCCCAACTCATCTTCTGCCACTGCCCTGTCACTTATGCCCCCTGTCTCCCTCCCTCCCTCCTGGCAAGATGTTTCATCCCCACAAATCTTCTCATCCCCGCTAGTGTTGCAACGGGGGCAGATCCTTACGGCAATTGCTGCAGGTGCCCAACCTGTTTGGCAAAGTGGCTGCATACAGCAAACCCGGGGACTTTGACGCAGGGACCCTAATTTTTATAGAATTGGGCACAGGATCCCTGGAGTATCTGGAGTTTGCCGCATTCCTGGAGTGACACAACTTGCACCACTCCAGAGGATCTTTGAGAATTGGGTCCGTGGTCTCTAGGTGTGAACACAGTACTCAAGATAAGATCCTACCAGTGATCTATATAGGAGCAAAACAACCTCCATCTTTCTGCTAGTGACACCCCTTCTTATGCACTCCAGAATCCCACTAGCTTTCCCAACTGCCTTGTCACACTACCTTCTCATGGTTCCACCCTCAGAACATGCCAGCGGTAGTAATCTCGTCATTAGGGTGCCAATTAGCAATTTCACTGATCACTGTTCATGCAGGGGGCTGTGCTCCCCCAACTAAGGATTCTAACTCCGGGGGGGATGGACCTCGGGAAGGGGGCAGCAAATTGTGGATTTGGTACCCTAATGATGTGGCACACTAAAGCTGATGCCCTGAAGGTGTGCAGTGCCTGCCCACTGTTACGTCATCCAGTATGATTACCCTTAGGTCTCATTCCTGCTAGGGCATTGTCAGTAACACCCCACCCATTTTTGTACTATATTACCAGGTTTCTGTGGCCTAACAGGATTATTCTACACTTTTTTTGTGTTTAAACCCAGATGTCATAACCCTGACCACTCCAAGTTTTGTCAGGTATCTCTTCATCCTTTCCATCTAGCTGGAGAATCCACCCTGCTGCAAATTTTGGTTTCATCCACAAAAAGGCAGACCTTCCCTTCCAGCTTCTCTGCAATGTCAAATTAATAAAGAAATTTGAAAAAATTACCATCCCAGCACTTGTCCCTGGGGAATCTGACTGGTCACCTCCCCTTCCTCAGAGTGAACTCCTTTTTACCAACACCTTCTGTCATCTATCCGCTAACCAAATTTTTACAGTTTACCACATTTGAACTCTCTCTTAAGCTACCCAGCTTGCTCACTAGTCTTCTATTTGGAATTGTGTTGAAAGCCTGACTAAAATCAATATAGACCACATCTACCATTCCACCCCAATCTAATTCCTTAGTCACCCAGTCAAAGAAATATATCAGATTCATTTGACATGACGTCACCCTTCCCCCACAAACTCTGTAAATCTATGATGCTTGGGGTCTTGTAACCCACTGGATTCAAGATATTCTACAATCCAAAGACAAGAAGGGGAAGAAACTCTATGGGTCACATTAGAGACGGAGAATTGGCACCACCTTCCTCACTGGAGTTCTCTATAGACCTCCAGCACAAGAGGAAGAAATAGACAGGGTTTTAGTGGAAAACATACACAAAATGGCATAAAAAAGGGAGGTGTTGCTGGTGGTCACCTAAACATGCCTGACGTTAACTGGAATGCATATGCAGCAGCCTCTACCAGGAGCAGAAACATCTTGGATGCCCTGGGAGGGGCGTGCCTCAGACAATTGGTGAAGGAGTCCACAAGGGAGGGAGCAATACTAGACCTGGTTCTCACAAAAGGTGACAAAATAACAGATCTATCAGTGGGCAGCTATCTAGAGTCCAGTGATCTCCACACAGTGTGGTTTAAGGTGAAGACAGTAGTAGAGTCAAGCCACTTAAAAGTGAAGATCCTGGACTTCAAGAGGGCAAAGTTTGCAAAAATGGGGGATCACCTCCAGAAAATCCTGGCAAAGAGGGATGGAGAGGAGGAGTAGAGGAACAGTGGCAGAAACTTAAAGGAGCCACTCCAGATATAACAGGACTCTGTGTAAAGCTAAGAAACAAAGCAAAAAGAAAGAAAGAAAGAAAGAAAGAAAGAAAGAAAAAAAGTATGGTTTTCAGAAGAGGTAGCAGGGAAGGTTAGGAAAAAAAAACAGGTGTTTAGAAAGTATGAGGAAATACAGAGGGAGGGAGACAGGGAAGTGTACCAGGCAAAACAGGAGGTTGGGAAAGCAGTCAGATGCTCAAAGGCACAAACTTGAAGAAAGGATAGCAAAGTCAGTAAAAGAAGGTGACAAAACCTTCTTTAGGTATATCAGGAACAGGAAGAAGACCAATGGATGGATTGTGAGGTTGAATAAAGGGGAAGGGGAGTGTGCAGAGGGGGAGCTAGAAAAAGTAGAAATTCTAAACAAATGCTTCTGCTCAGTATTTACAAAGGAAGGAGAAGGGGTGGGACCAAAATTAGGGGGGTAGAAACACACACGGTGGGGGATGCCAGTCCATTCACAGAGGAGAGGGTCCAAAAGGAACTCTTAAAAGTAAAAGTGGACAAGGCAATAGAATCAGATTGGATGCATCCCAGAAAACTGACAGAACTCAGGGAGGTACTAGGAGCACCACTGACAGCCCTGTTTCACAAATCACTGGAGGAGCGAGTGGTGCTGGAGGACTGGAGGAGGGCAAATGTGGTACCACTACACAAATGTGGGAGCAAGGTGAAGGCTAGAAATTACAGGTCTGTCAGCTTGATCTCAGTGGTGGTGAAGATCTGAAATCCATGATTAAGAAAAGGATAGATAAAGATAGATAAAAACGTTATTTTTATACAGGAAATACTTAACATTAGGATTATGCAATCCTGTTCTCAAGATAGTCCTGTGTATGACTCTTTAAGTTACTTCTAAACATATGACAAATAATGTAACACAAAATAAATACAAACATACACATAATACAAAACAATCCAAAAACACCATTAAAACATAAATACAAAAAAGATAATACAGAATTACACAATGAAACACCCCATCCAAACAATCATATACAATTACACTCTGTTTTACAAAGTTTCAGAATTTCATTTTTAAAAGTCGTGTGGTCTTCTAAAGATCTTATTGGAGGAGGTAAAATATTCCATACCTTAGCTGCTTGACTTTGAATTGAACTATTACCGTGTTTATTATAAATTTTTATAGAGCAGACTCTATGTCTATGCACAGATCTTAATAACTCATACCTTCCTTTACTAACTTGAGGAAAAAGTATTTGTGTAATATAATGTTCAGGATAAAATATCTTATATTTATGTATCAAAATTAACCAATTTTTTTGAGAAATCATTTCTAAAGGCTGCCAATTCAATCTTTTAAACATATCACAGTGATGGGTTCGATATGAACACTGCAAAACATACCTAGCTATTCTATGTTGCACCTTATTCAATCTATTCAATTGATATTTACTCGCTGTTCTATAAATGAAATCCCCATACATCAGGGTTGGCATAATCAACTGTTCAGCCACTTTTTTCCTATCCTTAAGTTATAAACATTTAGTGGTTCATCTTATAGCTCCTAATTTCTTGGTCACACTTTTTATATTGTTATTTATGTAAGTGTCAAAAGTCATCAAAGAATCAAAAGTTATCCCAAATAACAGTAACTATCCACCTGTTCTATAAGTTTATTTGTATGTGTAACATTGTGAATCTGTGATTTTAGTTTCTTATTTGAAAAATACACCAGTTTAGTAGTTTTTTTTTTTATTGTGGCTTAGCTGGAGGCTAGTGGGGCACAAGACTCTTGCCTGCCTCCACAGAACTACACATCGGGGAGCTGACACAGAGAAGGCCTATGAAGGTGCTCCCCTTCTCTTTCCTTTGTAAATACTGAGCAGAAGTATTTGTTTAGAAGAAGGGTGGGTTCCAGCACACTCTTGCCTGCCTCCACAGAACTACACATTGGGGAATGGACACAGAGAAGGCCTTTAAAGGTGCTCTGTAGAACCCCACCCCCTCCAGCACACTCTCACCTACCTCCACAGAACTACACATCGGGGAGTGGACACAGAGAAGGCCTGTAAAGGTGCTCCGTGGACCCCCCCAGCACACTCTCGCCTGCCTCCACAGAATTACACATCGGGGAGCAGACACAGAGAAGACCTGTAAAGGTGCTCTGTGGAACCCCCACCCTCCTGCACACTCCCGCCTGCCTCCACAGAACTACACATCAGGAAGGAGACATAGAGAAGGTCTGTAAAGGTCTGTTCCTGCTCTAAGCACACTCTAGAAGGGTATTTACTGGCATCTGCACTGGGATTTTTAATTAGCCAAGATCTACTGATACTCTTTGATTCTGGGCTTTCTCCACATGCATGCAGCGTTTTGGGCATTTCTGTCTGTTACTTTAAGGGAGCTTGATTACCTGTCTGAGCTGCCTACATTTACTGGTTTCCTGCACTGGGGGGTAGGCAGCTGAACTAGGGGGCTCCTTTAGGGTTGAATTGCAATCTGTAGCTGTATTTTGTGTGACGTTAACTGTAAACTGTACATAGTACTCAATATTGAGCTAAGACTTTCTGGTGTATCTCTGTCTTACCTGTTCCATTTCTCCCTATTGCTATTACTGTCTCTCTTCCCTCAGAATCATGTGCATGTGCAATGTGCAGTGTGATCTAGCAGCTCTTCTTTGTCTGCCTTCCCACCTTAGAGGGTCACCTTATACCTCTTTGTTCCTTCCCTCCTTAGGTGCTCTGTGAACCTCCCCCCTCCAGCACACTCTCGCCTGCCTCCACAGGACTACACATCAGGAAGCGGACACAGAGAAGGCCTGTAAAGGTAAAGGCCTGTTCCTGCTCTCAGCACACTCTAGAAGGTTGTTTACCCATCTAGGCTTTGCATCTACTCCCAGCCCACCCCAGCCCTCTTTTTATTGACATCACTGGTCTTGTGACCCGTCACATGACCCCCTCACCTGTCTTTTCCAGAAGGTTGTTTACCCATCGATGCTTCATGTTGACTCCCTGTCCACCCAACCACCCAAGGCTGGCGCTCTTTCTATTGACATCACTGGTCACGTGACATGTCATGTGAGCCCATCACCCATTTTTTTCTAAGTATCCACTTTTCCAGCAGCAGGTGATCAGACCTCACCACCATGGAGCAGCACACCCTTGTAATACATATGTGCTTCCTCCCCACCTGAGACTCAATCCCAGTACCTTCTACTCTGGAGTCTGCAGCCCTACTGCTGTACTAAGTAACTAGCCCATCTCTCTCCCTTGCTTCAAGTATCTGAGCCCCTCCCCCAGGCCTCCTATTACTATGCCTCACCTTTGGAGCTTACTGTTGTTCATCTGTGGCCTGCTCCCCTACTCCATCCTCCAAACGCCCTCTTCCCACAATATCCATTCGCTCCTATTGTTTTCCCCCCATGTACCTCATGGTACCTCCAGCCTGACTATGCAGGAGTGGCTCATCTTCCCCCCCTCCAGTAGTCCCATCCACTCTCTGCCCCCTACCCTTCCCCTCCTCCTTTCTTGCTCATTTCACCCTGTCCATTCCCACCGCCTGTTCTACCACCTTATCCTCCCCTTTCAGATGCCCCACACCTCCAAAATGTAAACTTGCTAAAGCAGGCCTTCTTCAGCACATCCTCCTCCTCCTCCTCCTATCAGGAAACGTTCAACCTAATCCTAGGCCACCTCTCCCCTGCTCCCCCACTAGCAACAGTATGCATGGACTCCAGCTCGCTGCAATTAATATATGTAGCCTGCAAAAAAAGGTCACCTTGCTCCAAGGGTGGCTAGCCCAGCACTCCCCAGACATACTGGCCCTGTCTGAGACATGGCTCTCCAATGACACCCCAGACTCGGCCATGACCCTACCTGGCTACTGCCATTACCATGCTGACAGTTATGTGGAAGAGGTGGTGGCTGCTCCCTCTACATTAGGAACACCCTCCAATCCCTGCCAGTCTCTCTCCATCCCCACACATGGTGCCCAAACACTCACAACCAAGATACTCCTTGGCAACCCTGGCAAAACCCTATATGTCATAGGTGTCTACATCCCCCCATGTAATCAGAGACTTGCCTTCACTTCAGCCATGTCCTGTCTCACAACCTCCCTCCATCAGCAAACTGATCACCATGGGGGATTTAAAGTCAACTGACTGTACCCCTCCTCCACTCCCTATAAGGACTTGGCTGCTGCACTTGACCTCACTCAGGTTATACAATCTCCTACCAGACCAAACAACAAATTGAGCACCTCCTCATTGCTGGACCTCATTCTCATCAACTGCCCAAACAACTTCACTAAAGTCTTGGTACTTCCAGATGCACTTAGTGACCATTGTCCGGTAATTTGCTCACGGTCCAATAAAACACCTACTGCTCCCCCCACTGTCTCCTGTCATAGATGTCTAAAAAAGGGTATGCTTCAATGCTTCAAAACCTACCTAGATAATTGGGAATGGTCCCCTGTATATAGCACCCAATCAATTGATACCGCCCTCTCCCACTTTATAAATACTTTCAATGCCGCTTGTGACATCTTTGGCCCTTTATCGAAATGAATCACTAAAAGCTGTAACACCCCCTGGATATCGCTACAGTTGCTTGACCAAATGCAGCACCATAATAATCTCTGGCATAAGGCCTTAGTCTCCCAACTCCCACTGGACAGACAATGATATAGATAGGCCAGAAACAAATGTACCTGAGCCATTTGCCAAGTCAAGGTAACCCATTATCAACAGGCGCTCTCCTCCACCTGGGGCTCGGGAAGAAAATTTCTGGGAAAACATAAAGGAACTAAACAGGAAAACTGTCACCACCCCACCTGCCTAGCTCTAGGTTAATGGTAACCTAACACAGGCCCCCCAGTCCATTGCAGACACCCTAAACGACACATTCTCTGACCTCAGTAGTGTCCTTCTCCCCAAAGTGTTTGCCCCCCCAGATCACTCCCCCAGTTGCAGCCCACCTTCTGATGTCCCCCTTTTTCATCTCCATATCATATCAGCCTGGGAGACTAGGAGATACCTCTCCAAGCCCTTGCTAAGTCCTACTTTAGTGGTGACTCCATTGTCCTGAAGCTCCTCCGCCTAGCCCTCGAGAAGGTCCTACAAGCCCTCACCAATATAATAATAAGACATTTTATTTATAAGGTGCTATATCCATAATCAAGGCACCTAACAGTTTTAAAAACAAATAAAACATCAATACAATTAACATTAAAAACAATATACTATGCATCAAAAAGGAAGATCAGTCACTGAATGTCTGGTGCCACAAAATTTTTTAGAGCTTGCTTGAATCCCTCCACAGTTGTGCGCTCCCATAACCGACAGGGTAGAAAATTCCAGAGGGTAGGGGCTGCATACATAAATGCTCTCCCCCTGGAATATTTCAAACACACTCTTGCAATCTCTAGGAACCCCTCGTCTGCAGAGCGGAGTGATCGTCCAGGGTAGTAAGGAACCAGGAGCTCTTTCATGTAATCCGGGCCCAGTCTGTGTAGGGTTTTAAAAGTCAGCAAACTGACTGTAAAGGTGATCCACCACTGAACTGGCAGCCAGTGCAGTACGTACAGCACCACAAAATATGACAGGACCAAGCAGATCCTGTCAAAAGCCGAGCTGCCGCATTCTGCAGCAGCTGCAGGTGTCGGATTTCCACCCCAGGAAGCCCTAGAGGAGAGGAAGTTGCAGTAATCTAAGTGCAAGGACATAAAGACATGGACCAAAGTAGGAAGGTCACCAGACAGAACCTGATGTTTAATCCTGGCGATATTCCTGAGATGAAAAAAGGAAGATTTTACGACAGCCGACACCTGCGAATGCAGGGCCAGCCCTTCATCAAAAATGACCCCCAGGTTACGTACCCGTTCAGAGGTCAGGAGCGAAATGCCACTGAGAAAAAGTCCCGAGTGCAAACCAACTCCCTACCAAACTATCCGGTGCCCTGGGTCCACAACCAGCACCTCAGTTTTTTCCAAGTTCAACTTCAGCCATCTGGAAAACATCCAGTCCTGAATTTATTTCAGACAGTTATTAAAGACCGAGAGAGCTCCACCCTGGTCGTGTGCAAAAGAAAGGTTGAGCTGGGTATCATCAGCATAGCAGTGAAACCTCAGCCCATACCTTCTTACAATGTCTCCGAGGGGTAGCATGTACACCGCGAACAACATGGGTGACAGCACTGAACCCTGAGGAACTCCACACGACAGAGAAATAGGGCCTGAGAAAAAAAAAGACACCCCTGTCTGTGTTCTACCCATGAGAAATGATGTAAACCACCTGAGGACTGTTTCCGACAGTCCACAAATGTGCCTTAGATGACCAAGCAGCACCCCATGGTCCATGGTGTCAAATGCTGTTGAGAGATCCAGAAGAACCAAGATGGATGGGCTCTTCTAGTCTCTAACCATCAAGAGATCATTGAGCACCTGAACCAGCGCTGTTTCGATATTATGTCTCTTTCGAAAACCGGGCTGGAGCAGTTCGTAGATGTCATGGATGGTCAAATGGTCCTCCAGTTGTGTTGCCACTACTTTCTCAATCCCCTTCCCTAAAAAGGGGAGGTTAGAGATAGGTCTGTAGTTTGCATGGCAGTCTGAGTCCAAGGTGGTGTCAAGAGTGGTGTCACCACCACCTCTTTCAGGGAGCTAGGAAACTCTCCAGATTCCAAGGAGCACCAGACTATCTGCGCAAGGACTGGACCAATGACATCAATACAACACAAAATTAGGGAGGTTGGTCCATGGTCCAAACTACAGCACATAGGGCACACACCCTGGAAGATCCGTATGACATCCATGAACTCTGGTCGGCTGAAGGTACTCCAGGAAAGCTGAGGTGCAGTGACCTCATATTGATCAAAAGCAACTCCCATGGAGTGCTCCAGTTGGAGTGCCGCCCTGATGTCAGCCACCTTATTAGCAAATAATTTAGCAAGTTTATCGAACTCTAATTGCGAAAAGGCTTTCTGAACATGTAGACAAGCTGGGTTGCACAGTCTGTCTACAGTTCACAAAAGCTGAGCTGGCCGATTCTGAGCAGCCACAATCTTCCTGGACAGGAATTCTGCCTTCTTACGGGTGATTGCAGATTGATAGGCTTGATAATGGTCCATCAATCTAAGGTGGTCGGCATCAAGGGCGGACTTCTGCCAGCAATGCTCTAGCCTTTGTCCTAGTCTCCGCATCTCCCTCAAAGTCCCAACAAACCAAGGGGATTGAGGGCAAAGGGAGAGAGTATGAACTCAGACTGGAGCAATGAAATCCAGAGCCGCTCAGATGGCCAATTTATAGGCCATCACGAGGGCCTCTGGGTCACTGCTTGCTGGTGAGAGGGACAAGAGGTCAAGCACCGCCGCTAGGCTATGAGAACTTATATCTCGTAAAAGACAGTACCTAACCATCTCCAAAGGAGTAGGCCTATGAAGGGGGGGTGCTAAAACTAAACCCCATGGTGTAGTGATCTGACCACCCAACTGGTTCCACCCCCAAGTCAGATGTTTCGATCACTAGGAGGAAGACTAAGTTGATGGAGTGTCCGTGTTTATGAGTGGCAGTGGTAACCACCTGTGTAAGGCCCAGAGACATCATCAACTGGAGGAAGTGCTGACAAATTGCGAGAGTTCGTTGTCGACCCAGGCATTGAAGTCACCCAGAACCATCAGTCTGGGTGAGTCAAACGCCATGTCGATGACAAAGTCCACCACTTCCTGAAAAAATCACTTCTCATCACTGGGTGACGATAAATGAGGGCTATCCGATAACCTACACCTGCTACTACGGCACACTCGAATGTCTCAGCCTCCTCAACTAGTACACTCATGAGGTTAAGTTCGGTCTTGAAACAGACAGCAATCCCAACCCCCTGCGGTCCAATCTCAGGCGGTGTATCACCGAGTAGCCAGCTGGAGTTAAAGCCTCCAAAATGGGGCCAGAGTTCTCATCCAGCCAGGTCTCGGTGATGCACGTCAGGTCCACCATTTCAACAAGATCTGCAATAATTGCAGTCTTGGTCTTGATGGACCTGGCATTGCACAACACTGCCTGAGTTGGACAAACCTCCCAGGCCACCCGAATCACCTGCCCACCACAATCGGTAGTGCCCTTGGGTATTGAAACCAGACATGGAAAATCATGTTCTGGGTTCCATTTCACCCCAGGGCATCTCCTGGATTTTGCCACCCCAATATGATGACCCCCCTCATTCACCCTCCACTGTTTGTAGCCCCCACCCCCTCCATCTAAAATGCACAATGCCTAGCACTCTACAGTGCTGGTAAGTGGTAAACTGAAGGGGAGGAGTGGTGAAAGGGTAGAGGGCACGGAAAGCAGAGGGTGAATAGCACACAACTGTGGGGGCAGGCACCTGACACATTCCACACAACTCAATAAATAAACATAGTCTTCCTTAAACCAAATAAATACCCTACAAACCCAACTCCCAACCAAAGGAATATTAAATTAAATCAAATCAAATAAAATAAAACTAAAACAAACCCCAAAAGAATTCAACTAAACCCAACTCAAACAAAATACAACAAAAAATACTCACCCTAATACATAATAAAACAAAAATAGAATACCACCATCTCCCATATTAAATGGATAAATCACTCCCACACTTGGTCCAGGAGCTACTGCAGTCCCCTCTCACAGGCCATACAAAAACACAAAAATGGATTATGAATTCATCCCCCCCTCCACAAGTCATCTCATGGCCAGGGAAGTAGGTCTGATGTTCCATAGCTGGCCTTTGGAAGGGCTGTGAGGGCTAAACTGAAAGAAGCCCTCCCCAGGTTCCCCTCACTGCACACCCGGTCTGAAGTTCCCCAGCTGTCCACCGGAAGGTACGAGAGAGAGAGAACTGCGTCAGTTTAAATCTTGGTGCCTTTTCTTGATCATCCCGGGTGCTCTACTGAGAGACTGTGTGTTTTTTATAGCTAATAGTACAGTTGCTGCAGCCTGCGAATTTGATACTAAATTCTGGCTGGTTAATATCACCAAATACAACTCTTGTTGCAGCCTGTTAGTTTTTAAAGAAAATCCTGTCTGCTAAGTGTGATTTATTGAAGCAGACACTGTGGCTCACTCGGACCTGCTGCTGCTTGCTGGATTTTTTTTTTCATTTCTCCATCTGTGAGAACTGTTTAGTACAGTACTACAGTTTAAAGTATAAATTATATTCTGCTCCTTTCCTAGCCTTATTCACTTGTGCTTTTAACTGATCTCCGTACATTTTCTGTCTCCTTCCCTTCCCCATAACTCCCTCCCTCACTGCTCCCTCTTGAATTACCTAGTTTGCCTAATCTTTTACTGGCCCATCCCTTTTTCTCTAAACTTACTTAAGCCTTGTTTTCTCCCTCTTTCCCCAGGGTCGTGAGGGATAAACTGAAAGAAGCCCTCCCCAGGTTCCCCTTGCTGTACACCCGATCCGAAGTTCCCCAGCTGGCCATCGGAATGTACGAGAGAGAGAGAGAGAGAATTCTGTCAGTTTAAATCTTGATGCCTTTTTCCTGCTCATCCCTTGCGCTCTACTGAGAGACTGTGTGGTTTTTATAGCTAATAGTACAGTTGCTACAGCTTGCAAATTTATTACTAAATCCTGGCTGGTTAATATCACTAAATAAACTCTTGTTGCAGCCTATTAATTTTTAAAGAAAATTCTGTCTGCCAAGTGTAATTTATTGAAGCAGACACTGCAGCTCACTCGGACCTGCTGCTGCTTGCTGGATTTTTTTTTTCATTTTTCCATCTGTGAGGATATATTAGTGCAGTACTACAGTTTAAAGTTTAAATTATATTCTGCTCCTTTCCTAGCCTAATTCCCTTGTGCTTTCAACTGATCTCTGTAAATTTTCTGTCTCCTTTCCCTCCCTATAACTCCCTCCCCCACTGCCCCCTCATGAAGTACCTAATTTGCCTAACCTTTTACTGGCCTACCCATTTTTCTCTAAACTTACTTAAGCCTTGTTTTCTCCCTCTTTCCCCAGGGTCATGAGGGCTAAACTGAAAGAAGCACTCCCTAGGTTCCCCTCCCTGCACACCTGGTCCGAAGTTCCCCAACTTGCCATCGGAATGGTCGAGAGGGCTAAACTGAAAGAAGCTCTCCACAGGTTCCCCTCACTGCACACCCAGTCTGAAGTTCCCCAGCTGGCCATCGGAAGGGTCATGAGGGCTAAACTGAAAGAAGCACTCCCCAGGTTCCCCTTGCTGCACACCCGGTCTGAAGTTCCCCAGCTGGCCATCAGAATGGTTGAGAGGGCTAAACTGAAAGAAGCACTCACTAGGTTCCCCTCGCTGCACACTTGGTCTGATGTTCCCCAGCTGGCCATCGGAAGGGTCGTCAGGGCTAAACTGAAAGAAGCCCTCCCCAGGTTCCCCTCGCTGCACACCCAGTCTGATGTTCCCCAGCTGGCCATCGGAAGGTACGAGAAAGAGAATTCTGTCAGTTTAAATCTTGACGGCTTTTTCCTACTCATCCCGGGTGCTCTACTGAGAGACTGTGTGGTTTTTATAGCTAATAGAACATTTGCTGCAGCTTGCAAATTTGTTACTAAATCCTTTCTGGTTAATATCACTACTAAATGTAATTTATTGAAGCAGACACTGCAGCTGATTTTTCACCCTCCCACCCATCCCTCACCCCTCACAGTATTAAATGCTCCATCTGACTCTCTGCCCATTGTGGCTCCCTGCCAGTGCACATTTTGTCTCCACCTTCTGCTGCTCTCTGCCTGATATTCATTGGGCTAAGCAAACATGCCACTCCTCTCACCACTCAAACCTATATGACTCTGATTTTAGAACTGCACAAAACGCATGCCATAATCTCATTTCAAAAGGGTGTTTCTTGTTCCCCTGCCTGTTCCTAGACTGAACTCGAACCAGGACTCATTGTTTCTTCTACTCTCTACCATAATTATTTTAAAACATACCTTCCCACTTGTCTAGTTAGTCCCTTAATTAGTGTTTTCCTTTTTGCTTTCAGTCATTGGATACTTTAGGTACCTTTACAAAGTGATAGCCTGAATATTAACATGCAGAGCTGCTTTACTTGAGTACAGGCAGTACTGAGATTCTGTTTAACCTACATATTTTAGCTTATTGTGCAGTACCTCGACCTGTGCCTGCCACTCATTTTATCCTTAAGTGCCCCTATATTGTTGCATGGGATCTAAGAAAGGTCATTTAGCTAGGTATTGTGTGGCCAGGTCCCAATTTACACTCCTATAGCGACACCTGATTGACCCTAGCAACTGTGATCTTTTTCCCCCTTGTCTTCCACTAGGACAAGGCCAATGGACAGGGAAAACAGCCACTAGTATAAAATAAGGGGTTTCTCCCACAGGCAGCTACCCCAAATTTCCAACTTAACTGCTTCCACCAGGAGATATAGTGGTCTTCCAACATGGCCCCAAATACTCTTTATACAACTATGGCACCACTTGCCTTAAGTCCTGCTGGACTAGTAACTCACTGGTCTCTCTCCCAAATAGGGGTGTATTCCTGGCCCTTGTGTACATACTGTCTCTCCTCTGGGTGGACATGTGCTTAGGAGAAGGACTTCTTGACCCCATGAGGCAAAATCTCAGTGACCCTGAGCTTTGTGGTCATTACTACTGGACCTCTCCCACAACTAAAAATGAAAGCCTCATAGCACACAAGTTGGTAAAGCATGGTTCCTATTACATGGTGATTCATGATGCACACAGAAGGCTCCACAGCCTCTCTAAACCTTCAATTAGGCAAGTGTTAGCTCGACTACTTGCTCTTCTTCTGCTCCATGGAGGAGATGTTCAGCCTAACACGGGGCCCCCTCTAGACAATTTTCTTGTATCTACCCCCCCAAGATCCTCACTGGGCATCATCAAAAGGCTTAACGATATAGTGCACATGAATGTATGCAGCCTTAGACCTAAAATCCACGCAGTCCAAGCCTGGCTTAACCTCTACAAGCCAGATGTCCTTGCAATCTCAGAGACCTGGCTCAAGGCCCATATTTATGACCATGAGATCATAATCCTTGGGTACAATACCTTCAGACAGGACAGGGCAGGAAAGAGAGGGGAAGGGGTCCTAATCTATATGAAAGACACTCTAAATGTGAGTCTACTAAAGCCCAACCTTGGTAGCTGCCAAGACTGGGAGTCTATCTTCATCCGTCTAACCCTTGGTAATGCTAAGCATCTCACCATTGGCTGTGTCTATAACCCTCCTAAGAATGCCCAACTTGCTCTTGAGGGCATCACCAAATTGGTTGGCAGCAAATTAACCAATTAACTTCTCATAATGGGAGATTTCAACCTGAACTGGGCCACTGGCCCCAACGAGGTCCTCAAGAGTGTGATCCAAGATGCAAACCTGGAACAGGTCATCTCTCTACCTACCAGGCTTAATTATAAAATGGGGAACCATACTACTCTTGACTGGGCTCTGGTATCTAACTCCCTCATCATACAGAAAGCAGGTATATTGGCTATCACCATTAGTGATCATTCCCCAATATTCTGTATTTGGAAGAACAAAGCACCAATTATTCCTCCCAGGATACTCACAGTACTTGACTTCCCCAATTTCTGGCCAGCAAAATTTAATGACTACCTAAGTAGCCTGGACTGGAGCATAATTAGGCTCCTCCCGACATTGGATGAGGTCCTTGCCTACTTCCAAAATTCACTCCTCAATGCAGCATCTCTATTTGCCCCTTTTCAAAAAACTTCATACAAAAGAAGGCTGCCATAAATGGATCTCCCACTCTGTGAAATCTCAGATGAAAAGAAGGGACAAGGCTTGGAAGAAATTCCGTCTCTCCCACCTTCCTGCAGACCTGGTTACTTACAAAACCCTAAGAAATAAATGTAAGAAAGACATCAAAGTTGCCAAAAAGGAGTATGTAACCCACCTCCAACAGTCCACACTGGGGAATCCTAAGCTTTTCTGGGTACAGATCAATGAACTGCTTAAGGGCAACTCCAAGGAGGCACATGGTCAAACTGAGGTACAAGCTTAGCCAGCTTATAGCCTCAGCAATCAACTACCACTTCACCAACCTTGATGCATTCAAGGTAGGGCTACCAACACCCATGCCTGTACAGACCTTTGATGAATCCCCCTGTCTGAACAGACCCCAATTTCACCTGAGAATGGTCAAGGTGAGAGAGGTCCATAAACTTCTGATTGCCATCAAACACAAATGCTCTGGTGGCCCATATGGAATCAGCCTGAGGCTACTCAAGGAAGGTGCACTGTCCCTGGCCAAACCTCTGACTTGGATCATCAACAGGTCTTTACTTGAAGGGTATTTTCCATACCAGTGGAAAGCTGCCAATGTGGTCCCCATTTACAAGGGTGGCTCTCATGAACAAATTGGCAATTACAGGCCCATCTCCCTGCTGTGTACCCTGGCCAAATTGCAAGAAAGACTAGTTTATGGGCAACAGAGACTACCTGGAGCTCCACCAAATCCTAGCCCCTTCACAGCATGGCTTTCGGGCAAACCATGGAACAGACACAGCACTCATCAGACTCACGGTGGACCTATTCAGGGCAATGGATGAGGGCATGTCAACGGGTGCTATCTTCATAGACCTGTCCAAAGCATTTGACCTTGTGGACAATGACCTTCTTTTTACTAAGCTTCAAGGCATTGGGCTTGATGCCCAGGCCCTAAACTGGTTCAAGAGCTACCTCTCAGGCCGCTCCCAGAGGGTCATTTGGAAGGGAGAGCTTTCGGCCCCTTTACCCATCAAGGAGGGTGTGTCTCAGGGCTCAGTTCCTGGCCCCCTCCTGTTCTCTTTCTTCACAAATGACCTAAACCAGCACTGTGGGGATAGCTCAGTAGTTCAATATGCAGATGATACTGACATCTTCCGAGCCAGGTCCACACCACATGATCTGGGCCCTCTCCTACAAGGGGACCTAAACACACTCGAGGCCTGGCTCACATCAAACAGAATGATCCTCAATGCAGCAAAAATGAAAGCCATGCTGTTTGGTCCTAGTTCCCTTGGCCAGGATCGGACCAATTCCCTAAAACTTACTACCCTTGAGGATAAAAGAATAGACATAGTTGACAACATAAAATACCTAGGGCTAACTATTGACCAGGGTCTCACCTTTAAGCCCCACATTTACCAGGTAACAAGGTCTATCCACATCAAACTTGGCACCATGTACAGGCTAAAAAAACAACTTATCCCAGAGGCTAGATTAGCAATCGCCTCCAGTGTCCTCCTACCCACATTAACCTATGCTGCTCCGGTAATCCAGGGCATGGCAAAGGGTGAGGTTAGCAGACTTCAAGTCCTGTACAACAAGGTCATAAGATAATGTGCCAACCAAGAAGCCACCCCTGCATCTCACTAGCCCAGCTGCAATGGCCTTCTTTTGAGGCTCGTCTGCAGTATCCCCTGCTCTGCTATGCATACAAATTGCAGAGCCCGGCGGCCCCACCAAGCCTAACAGGAATAATCATGGCTAAGCCCAACCCTCAAATGCTCAGGACCTTGGGTCGGTCCCTACTGGCAATCCCCAGAATCAAGACTCACAAGGGAGGCAATTCCTTCACTCTCACAGTCCCTAAACTGTGGAACACTGTCCCACCTCTAGTACAGGAAGCACCCTCGCTACCAATCTTTCACACTAGGCTTAAGTCCCATTTGCTCAGGACAAGCTCATGCCACTGTGAGGTTATAGAATAATCACCCCCGATCCTAATCACAACACCCATCCCCCCTCTCTTCTCACCTTAATCTACATTAAATCATGCCTTAAATCCTTAAATCTTTTAAGTGTTACACTTATGGTCTATGATTTGAATAATTGCCTGTACTGTTATCCTCATTATCTTGTCTACTTCTCATAACCCTGTATCACCTGATTGTATATATTGTATTGCTTCTGTTCCCCTGGTCACCCTGAAAAGGGACCTTCGTGGGCCCAGTGGGCCAACCTGGTCATCAAAATTCAATAAATAAATAAAGTCCAGGAACTCTCACTGACCCAATAAAAAGTCAGAGTCTACACAGATAATGTCCACAGTAAAATAACACCAAAAACATTCATTAAAAAATAAAATAAATAAAAGTAAAATATGTGGACGCCTAGGTCCTTTCACCACCAGGGATATCATGCAGAAAAGTTTCAACCTTGGGTCCCGAGCAAAGTAAGGGATAATCCAAGATGTCAGTCATCCATAGAGCGTAGATGCCACCACAAAATTCAGAATGGGGGATAATCCAGGGAGTTAATTGACCAAAATGTAAGACCACAGAGAAGTCCAATCCAAACAAGGCCAACCGAAAAATTCAGATCAGCAGCTAGCAACAGACCAGAGCACCTCTAACTCCATATGAGAGAGCACAGCTAGAAATAAATTATAGCACCACCACAACACCCGGGCAATGGTCAAACCATAGGCCAAGCCCACAAATCTAGGGAACCACAGGTACATCAGCCAGCTCCCTGGCTGAACAAGTACCCTGACCCCTGTGAAGCAGCAAATCCAGCCGGCAATCACCCAATGGAGTCGGGCCCAATCCTTTCACCAGCCACTAATCGCTCCAAGCAGAGACTTAGAGTCCACCAAAATACAGTTCCAAGACCAGTACTCATCTCCAACCTTGGCATATAAATCACTCACATCCAGAACCTGGAATATCCACTTTCCGCATTCTGCATTCCACCCAGGATGTCCTTTAAAAAGTCCTGCTCCCTCTCTTCGGTTCCCCTTGTCCACAAAATTTCTCTACACTCACAGATCCTCTTTGGCACCACATCCCACAAGGTTCTTCTAAGCACTTTACTCCTCATTCCACAGTCCTCGTGATTCCTCTCTGCTTACAATTCCTCTCCAGCCCAAACAACCCAAATGATGCACGAGAATTTAGTGAAGAATATCGCCACTAACAAAGAAGTGGTAGTGGGGCCGTTGAATTTGAAACATTACGTTAAGACCACATTCAGTGCAAAGTGCACAGAATGCACAAAAATGCACAAAAACACTGATTAGCATACGGCTGACTGCCACTGTCTCGCTGCCAGTCCCTGCTCTATTAAAATATACCCAATAAAATAAATATCAGCATAACAGCCAGCAAAGAAAACAGAAATAAAATACAAAAAAAACAACTAAAAGTAAAAAATGCAGGAGCAGATTACAGCACACCCAGCCTGGCGGCCCACTAGGCACAAGTGACTGTTTTCAAGCTATTGAACCTGTCCCTCTGCCTTGGCCAATTCCCCGCCCTCTGGAAATGAGCTATCACCCCCATCTTCAAACATGGCAACCATTTGTCCCCCAATAACTGTTGTTCCATCTCTCTTCTCCCTCCCCTCTGCAAGGCTTTTGAAAAAATAGTGGTGGATCAGCTGATGGATCATCTGTCTAAACATTTTCTACTGTGCCCTGAACAGCATGGTTTCTGCCAGGGCCACAGTACCACCACTGCCCTCCTAGAATACTCTTCCTTCATCTATGCTGCCCTTGAATGTGGTCACCTTGTGGGGTTGGTGTACATCGACCTCACAAAGGCGTTCGACACTGTTAACCATGCTATGCTTCTAGCTTCCCTGCCCTCCCTGGTGTTCTCAGTTGAAACAATACCCTGGTTCAAAGGTTACCTCTCAGACAGATCCCAGCAGGTGAAAATCAACTCCATTCTATCTAACAGCCTCCCAGTCTGTTCTGGAGTGCCCCAAGGCTCCATCTTGGGAACCCACATCTTCAGCTTCTTCCTTAACTGCCTCCCCAGCTCATACTCTGGAAACATTTTGCTCTACTAGGATGACATGGTAATATTCTGGAGCCACCCAAGCCCTGATTCTCTTCAGCATGCCTCACAGGGTTTCTTCACTGAAGCTGAGGCATGGTTCAGTTCCCACCGCTTAGTTCTAAACTATAAGAAAATTAAATCTATGATCTTTGCCTACCGTCAGAGTCCTGATCGTGACTTTCCACTAACCATCATCGATTCACTAGGATCCCCACTTGAGCAGGTTGAGTATTTCAAATATTTAGGTGTCACCCTTGACACATCCCTCACCTACAATGCCCATATCCAACATCTGTCCACTGCTATCAACTCCAGGCTTGGGCTTCTGTACCTCCACAAACAGTGCCTCCCTCTGATGGATATCCATCTAGCCATGACCTCTTCTGTTCTCTCCCTGGTAGACGAAGGCATTGTCATCTATGGCACTGCTGACCACACTGCCTTGCGATGCATCAAAATCACCCTTAACAAAGCATGCAGACTGATCACTTACACAGATAGATGGACACACCTGCAATTTGTACAAGTCTGCCAAATGGTTGTCATTTGACACTTATCTTAGGCACCATACATGCCTCCTAGCCAATACAATCCACCTTGGACAAGCCCCACCCAGTCTGCACAGCCTCATCCATCCTGCCCCACTGGTCAGAATCTCACGTAGTACTACTGGGACCGACCTACTAGTCCCCCACTGTCAAACTTCCCTTGGTCAAAGAGCCTTTTTATACAGAGCCCCCCTTTAGCTTAATGCCCCCCCATCTCCCTGGAGCTCAGGATCAGCCCCTTCAATGCTAGTATCAAAGTTCTTTGCCAGAATCCTTAGCCTGCAACTGTCCCTAACCCTCTTTCCTTCTGCTCCACCCACATGTAGGGACTTTGTAGTATAACTCCACCTTATAATTGGTTATGATATATTATCGATATATTATGGACACAAACATGTAATATGTGTTACCCAAGTATTATGGATAATGCTGGGTCCTACTCACCCTAAGACAACTATTCTGTTTCCCCCTCTGTGTGTTTTTTGTGTTTCTTTCTTTTTTCTGAACTTTGTATTGATAATATTGTATGCATAATTCCATTCCTTGTTTTCCCTAACCTGAACCTGTACTGCTTAATATTGTATGTACATTCCTTATTGTTCTCTGATGTGGAGCCTTTGTAAAGGAGTCTATGACTCAAAGGGTTGTAATTCTGAATGTTAAATAAAAAAATTTTAAAAAAAAGACCCGAGGCAGTACTGATTCACAGCAGGGAGATCTTGTCAAACAAATCTGATAGATTTCTTTGACTGGGTAACCAAGGTGGTGGATCAGGTAGGGGTGGTGGAGACGGCCTACCTAGATTTTAGCAAGGCATCTTACATTGTCCCACATAGGAGGCTAGTAAACAAGTTGCGCAGTCCGGAAGTAGGTCCTAAGGTGGTATAGTGGGTCAGAAATTGGCTTACCAACAGGACACAGAGGGTGGTGGTGAACTGAGTATAATCCCAGGAGAGGGATGTGACCAGTGGGGTGCCACAGAGTTCAGTTCTGGGGCCAGTCCTCTTCAATGTCTTCATTAGTGACATTGCAGAGGGGTTGGAAGGGAAGGTGTGCCTCTTTGCGGATGACACCAAGATCTGCAAGATGGTAGACACTCCAGATGGGGTGGAAAAAATTAGAAGAGACCTAGGCAAGTTAGAGGAGTGGTCAAGAAAGTGACAGCTTAAATTCAATGCAAAAAAATTGCAAAGTCAAGCACTTGGGCCACAGGAATCCTGGAGAGGAAAACAAAATATGGGGAGGGAAGGAGATACTAACAGCAACAAAACTAGAAAGGGGTAAACATAATAGATGACCTGAAGGTGGCCAAGCAATGTGAGAAGGCAGTGGGGAGGGCCGGAGGAATGCTGGGGTGCATAGGGAGGGGCTTCACCAGTAGAAATTAGAAGATGGTGATGCTACTGTACAGATAATTGTTTAGGCCACACCTGGAATACTGTGTTCAAGTTCTTGGCCGCATCTTCAGAAGGACATTGACAGAATAGAGACAGTCCAGAGAAGTGCAACAAAAATGGTGAAAGGATTGTACCAGAAAACATATGAGAAGACTGAAAGACCTCATTAAGTATACCCTGGAGGAAAGGAGGGAGAGGGGGGTTATGATACAGACATTCAAGTACCTCAGGGGTATCAACAAGGTCCAGGAGGGCAGCATCTTCCAAAAAAGAGATGTGCAAGAACAAGGGGTCACAATATGAGGCTGGGGGGGGACACAGGAGAAATGAGAGGTAGTATTTTTTCACAGAAAGAGTAGTGGATGCACGGAACAGACTCCCATCGTAGGTCATATAGGCTAAAATGATTGGTGTGGTTAAGAATGCATGGGATACACAGAAGCAACCCTAGTGGTAGGAAAGAGAGGGTAAGCTGCTGATCATTTAGGACCAGGAGTTAATTACATAGGGAAATGGGCAGACTATGTGGGCCAGGTGTTCCTTATCTACCATCAAAATCTGTTTCTGTGTTTCAGCAGTGTTTCCATTAACTATCCCACTACCGATGTTAGGCTGAATGGGCTATGATTGCCAGCCTTCTCCATGTTACCACTTTTGTGAAGTAGGACTACATCTGCCCTTCTCCAGTCCTCTGGAACCACTTCTCTTTTCAGTAAGCAGTTAAACAGGAGTTTCAAAGGTGCAGCCAGTCCTTCTTTGAGCTCCCTTACTACCCTTGGATGTACCTAATCTGGCCCCATTGCTTTGTAAACTTTCAGATATGGGATTCTCTTCAGGACTCTCTCTTCTGAAAAGGACTAGTGTCCACCCCCCTTCAAAGCTCCAATTTTGTGGTCCCTCCCCTTCCCTTTCCTTTGTAAGCACTTAACAGAAGTATCTGTTCAAGATGTCTACCTTTTCCTGGTTCCCTTCTGCACAATCACCCCTTCCCTTTTTAACCTTACAATCCTTCCCTTAGTCTTCCTCTTTTCGATTATATACCTAAAAAAATATCAGTTCCCTTTTGTTACCGCCTGGGTTATTCAGTCTTCAGTTTGTACCTTTGCGCTCCTTTCTGCTTTCCCTGCTTTCTTCTGTTTCCCTTTATACTAGGGCTGTGTGAATACCTTTTCCTGAATATTCGGCAGAATATTAGGTATTCGGGTCCCAGGTATTCGATATTCGTTATTCGGCCAGAAAAGGTTTTTTTTTAAGGAAACTTTAAAAAAGCACTTTAACAACATCATTAATCACCCATTAAACCTGGTGTAGCATATACACCTCAATGAGACTTCAACCACCAATGCAGAGCTCTCATTAATGCAACACAAGCTACATGCGGAACACTTGATCCATCACACCACACATACAGCACTCTGAAAACGATATCAAGCATTGCATTGGGTCAGCACTGGAGGGTGTTCTTGGTCACAGACACGGTAGCCCATGACATGGGCATCGGCGATTGAGTGCTTGCACTAACGGCAACTCAGTCCTGGTGCATGTTGAAGGGGCTACTGCTGAGAAAGGGTGACCGGATGGGGGAGGTGGGTGCATATAGCGTCAGGACATCACTATATGTGTACTTGTGCGGGGGGGGGCAGGGTCCAGCATGACAGAAGGGAGGGAGGCTTGTCCTGGTGTGGTTGGTGTGGGGCTGCCAAGCTGGCCCCACAGCATGGTTGATGGTTGTCAGCCTAAAGGTGCAAGGGTTCCAGGTTCAGGTCCGGGCACGCCTACATTTTTGTGTGCCCAGCCCCCAATTTTTTTTCTCCAGATTTTGCACCCCACCCCAACATGCACCCCCCTGAAGTTAAGAATTCTTTAGTAGGGGGGTCTGGGGGAATGCAAGGTGCACAGCCCCCTGCATGAACAATCAAAATTTAAGTCCCTGGCACTGTTTTCCTGTGTGTTGGGGGTGTACATCACTGAAATAGATTTTCGGTGATATATACCTGCCCTGCCACCAATCACGATTGCGCTTTCATGGTTATCACATAAATCCACAGACATGGGGTAGACGGTGCTTTGGCCATGGGCATAAGAATAGTGGTAAAAGTGGCTGCCATAGTGGTGACAGCTGAAAGGGTGGCTGCTGCATGAAGGGCACCAGTGGTGGTGGGAAGCACACTGACTGAAGATGTAGCAGCCATAGTGATACCAGTGGGAACACTGGTGGTGGTGTCTGCTGCTTCCTGCACAAAGCACGTATGCACTAATGCCCTCCTACTACTGCACAAAAGGATGTGACAGTGAATGTATAAATGGAACAGGTGGTGACACCAGTAGTAGTAATAGTTCTGCCGGTGGTATTAGTAGTAGTAGTAGTACTATTCCCAGTGCTACAAGAACTAAAAGGCTTGCTTGGGGAGAAAATATATGAGACCATCTAATAAAGAGACACCTGTCTGTCATCATCCATGTAGTCTATCTCACCACCTTCTCTGGAACTGTATTATGTATCAATAGTATACAGTGAAACAAGGCAAGATGCAATTCAATACTTTGCAGTAAATGCTGCCACAAAATATTGGATGACTAGAGATTAACTGCCATTGAATTGCACTGCTTCTTGCAGCATACTGCAGCACTTTGCAGTAATTTTGCAGGCATGGAAAATAATTGAGACTGGTGATGCCACACTGGTAACCGAAATATTTCAGGCATGTGAAATACTTGGGACTTGTGATGCCACACTGGTAGCCAAAATATTTCAGACATGGGAAATACTTTAGATGGGTGATACTATACTGGTAACTAGAATATTTCAGTCATGTGAAATACTGGAGACTGGAGATGCCATACTGGTAACTGGAATATTTCAAGCATGTGAAATACTTGAGAATGGTGATGCCATACAGGTAACCAGAACATTTCAATCATGTGAAATACTTGAGACATGTGATGCTATACTGGTAACTGGAATATTTCAGTCATGTGAAATACTTGAGACAAGTGATACCATACTTGTAACTGTAATATTTCAGTCATGCGAAATACTTGAGACTGGAGATGCCACACTGTTAACTGCCATATTTCAGGCATGGGAAATACTGAGACTGGAGATGCCACACTAACTGCCACATTTTATGCACTCGAAATACTTGAGACTGGTGATGCCACACTTGTAACTGCCATATTTCAGGCATGGGAAACACTGATACTGGAGATGACACACTATTAGCTGCCATATTTTATGCACGTGAAATACTTGAGACTGGTGATGCCACACTGGTTACTGGCACCTGGAAAGCTGTTAAAGGGATCAATGGAATATGGGCACGAGCAACAAAGGGGATGAGAGATGTAGCAACACCAGTTGAGGATTTTGTATTGGGAACAGCAATCAATAGGTGGGTGGCAGTTTTAGGCATTGGGAACTGCAGGGCATGCTCGTTCAAAAGAATACATCATGACAGTGGAAGTAATAAAGGGAAAGGGTGCTGGTCACAGATTTGTGTTAGTATGACTTTGAATATGAATGTTAACATGTGCTTATTTGTTAACAGAACTATGATGGTTAACACAGAATGGTTTGTATATGGGTCAATGCTACAACACGCAAATATTGTATCCAGTACAAGACAATTATTTAATGCAATTGTTAGTGACCATATGTGTACACAAGGTGAGGCAGATTTATTTTTATAAACACAAGTTGTTCCACATGTGCTGGATCAAGTAAGGATCGGTGAGGTTCCACCACATCCCCAGCAGTGCTGAACATTCGTTCAGATATAACGCTGGTAGGGGGGCAACAGATATATTTAAGGGCCAACTGTGCCAAGTGCGGAGATGCTTTCATTCTTTTGATCCAGTACTCAACCGGATTTATGGAGAATGACTCCAGAGTCTCATTGAAATAAATGTTCAGCAGATTGGGTGCCGACTGTGGCTGCTGTTCTGTTCTCTTCTGCTGCTCAGCCTGTAGTGATGAGCTGAGTTCAGCCCAACAGTCACCTTCCTTCTCAAGGTTTTCCATATTGCTTTCAATTTGTGATTCAGAGACTGGCTCATCAATAGGGTTACCTGCTGGTTTCATTGACCCAAGAATGCAGAAACTAAGTTCTGAGCACATCTGCTTCTGAATGTCTTTAACCCTGTGAGTGGGCAATATAAGGTGTAGTACCTCACACTTGAAACATGGGTCCAACATAGTGGCAAATATGTGCTTTTTATTGGAACAGAGATCAGAAAATCTAACTTCTAGTTCTGTGGTGAGGTTTTCCGCAAGGGATATCACTGTTCCTGGTGTCTGGTTTGGATCTTTCTCAGCATTTTCACTGAATCGCCTCATGGCTTTTTTCAGGATCTGAGCAGCAGGAATTACCTGACTTAGTGGTGCAGAATCAGAGCTAAGGTCATGAGTGCTCCTTTCAAATGGGGCAAAAACCTTTACCAAGCCCTCAATCACTGCCCAGTCCTGATGTCCGAGGACTCCCCCATATCAGTTTCCATGCTCATCTCATGAAGGGCCCACATTTGCTCCAGAAGCCTTTGCAGCATGTAGTAGGTGGAATTCCACTGGGTCTGTACATCCTGGATGAGATGATGCTGTGGCATTTGAAGATGCTCTTGTAGCTGATGCAGACGGTTTGTGGCTTTCACAGAGTGATGGAAGTGGCTGCATATGCTTCTGGCTACTTTGACTGTGAGATCTTCCTCTGCTGTGTTTGCTAAAGCCTTTGTCACCACCAAATTTAGTGTATGAGCAAAGCAGCATATCCCATCAAAATTGCCATCTTTAAGTGCTTTTATCATATTTGTGGCATTGTCTGTGACCACAAACCCTACCTGCAAATTGTTGCCATCAATCCATGGGCTCAACATCTCTTGCAGGAATGACAGTATGTTCATAGCCTGGTGATCCTTTTCCATAACACTGACATTTAGCAAAGCAGACCTGCAGGGAGAGGGGGAAGAGACAGAACCAGCACCAGTACCACCATCACCACCAGTGACTACCACATCTGCAACACATCAGTGTGCTGTCAGTGACATATATGCATGATTTGAATTCATGCTGGTTCATATGTCAGTTGTGCAGTGGAAAACTCCACCAATAGCCTGTGCTAGTAGTCTTGCAACTTATTTTCTCAAATCATGGTAAATGTTGGGTACTCCAGTACGTGAAAATGTGGTCTGTGATGGTATATTATACCTAGGGTGCAAATGCTGCAGCAGCCTATGGACACCTGTGTTTTCCACAATGGAAAATGGCTGCAGATCCAAGGCCATCATCTCACCAATTAAATCAGCGATTTGCTGTGCTGTAGGGTGTGACACCTGGTATTTGGTGCGGACATGGAAGACTTGCGTGATGGGTGTAGTCAAAGCGGTACCACATCGCATTGATTTTGACTTTGAACCCATGGTGCAGGGTGTTACAGTAATAGACGATTGTGCAGAAGGCAGAATGAGTGATGCTCCTGTACAGGGATGCGTTATAAGTGGTGTAGGGGGAGTTGAGGGCACACTGTCTGTCTTGGTAATAGAATCACTAACAATACTTTGTGCATCTACTGGACCAGTACCAGAAGAGGGGCTGACAGGCACATGTTGTGGAGGGGGAGGAACAGCTGTGGATTGTTGAAGTGCACTGGGATGTTTCATTCAGAGATGGTTCATCATTGATGTAGTTGTGAGATATGAAAGGTTTTGACCACGACTTATAGTACAGTCACACACACAGCATACTGCCTTTGTTGGATCATCTTTTACAGCACTAAAGTACAGCCACACCACACTTTTCCTTGCACTGACAGTGGAAGTACAGGTCCCAATAGGGCAACCATGGGCATGTTTTGCCCCTTTCCCCTTATCAAACCTGGGTGCAGTGGATGCAGTTGTTCTACCTCTTTCTTTCTCCGCAACAGATGTAGTTGTAAAACTACTTTGTGTATCAGATGGAGCTGAACTTAACACAACTCTTCTAAAGGACAGGGTGGACTTTTTTTTTTTTTTTTAGGAGGAGGATGACCCTGTCCGGCCTGCTTGCCATGACAAGAAGTACTGCATTTTTTGGCAGCTGCACATTCACGCTTCTCACACAGATATGCCTTATATTCGGCCTCATTGCCAAATTCGCTTAGGTGGGTATCACTGTCAGATGATGTACTTAGCAAGTCTTGAGGCTCTGGTAAATATTCAGAACCAGATGAATGCTCTTCTTCAGAATCCTCCACATCAGCAAAAGGAAATGTGGTGAGGGGAAATTTGCAAGGCTGAGCAACAGTACAGTTTGGCAACACAATTGGTGCAGTCATTGTAACAGTCTCATGGTCAGTACTAGTCACTGTACCGATGGTCATGGGCACAGTTGCCAAGGTAGTAGCACTGTTGACAGTAGTCCTGGTGCCAGAATTACAATCAGGAGTTAGGTCGAAGAAATTGGCATCATATTACAGCTAGTTGTAATACTGGCAGCAGTAGAAATGGTGACAGCAGAACACTCAGGACTACTAATGGAAGCAAAGGTTGTGGTGACAGTGGCTGTGCAAGGAGCACAAATAACAGTGCACACTGTTATGGTAGTGGTGGTGTCAACAGTACAAAATGTGCTCTGGTTGCTGAAATCATGGCACTGGTGGTGGTGGGGAGGAGCACACTGATAGGCCATGTTGCCTCTATGGGGGCAGTTGTGTGAATAGTACTACCACTGGTAGTGGGGGTGGGTTCTTGTTGTTGTATAACTGGAGATGTCAGCTGTAAAGCCCTCCTACTTTTATAAAATGATGGTGCTGCAAATGAAATAACGGTAACAGCAGTGGCAGCAGTTGAAGTTGTAGTAGTACTAGTACTACCCTCAATCTTACTGACACCATAACCTGAAGGCTTATCAGGGGATAAAAGTATTTTCGAGCAGCGAATATGAACAGACCTCCTCTCACAGTGTTTCTCACCACTTATGACTGGTGGTGAAGATGACTTGCTTGGGCTGGACCATGCACGTTTACAGGATTGATGAGACATGGTCCGTAACTTACTGTGTATATTATTTGTGATTAGTGTCTTTGTTTATGTTGGTGCTTCTTGCAGAAAACAACAACAAAGCAACACCACGTATGTAGCAGCTAATAAAGTTAAGCTGATACTAGAAAGAGATGGAGTCAGCAAATAACTTCTTACTTGTACAGTGTCAGTTGTGCAGTCGTACAGTACAGCAATTCAAGCTTTGAAGGTGCACCAAACAACTTACAACACACAGAACCCAGTGAGTCATGCCTGACACATACAGAAATACTAAAGCAGTTCACAGAAAATTTACGTGTACACTCACAGTAGTGCACACACACACAGGGGCGAAGACACACAAAAAAGAAAAAACTCACATGCACAGGATGCCACTCAGGTGCAGTGAGCTGTGGAGGGAGGAGTCACCTGATACACCCTCCTAACTCAGTTGTACAGGGAACTGAGCCAAGAACCAGACTACAGTCAGCAACAATTCAATGGGTCAAGCCTGACCCAGTGAGAAAAAAACAGGCTGCTTTATATATCACAAAAAAATGCATGCAGACAACTGTGCATGCACTTGCAGGACACAGTTTAGAAGAACAATACAACGCATACACGGATGATGTATGCACTGCAGTAAACTGCAACCCAGATAAGAGGGATTTAGATGACAATCACACCTCACTTATGCAGGGAACCAAGCCCGGAACCTGATTACAGCAAAATACCAATTTGCTTCACAAAAGAAATAGAAAATACCACAGGAGCTGTGTGTGGATTTGGAACAAAAAGCTAAGCAAGCACAACAGTGGGGATGGGGCAGTCAGCAAAAACTTGAGACACTCACTGTTACTGAGCCCAGTAACAGTTACCTACTACAGGCAAAAGCCAAACTGGACTTTGCTGACCAAAACAAAATCCTGATGAGAACTAATTGGTTCTTAAGCAAAAAATCAAACCACACTGCTTCAGCTGAGCTGTGAAATTGTAAGCAGTGAGGGAGGGGAGTCAGCATGCAGCAGCACACAAACAGATTCACTCACACACATACTCTCCTTTTCCTTGAAACTGAGCCCAGTTTCGAGGATGAAGAACAAAACTGCAGTCAGATGCAGTCACAAGGTGATCAGATGTAAAAACTGGATCACACACAAAACATTTTTTAAACAGTTATAAAAGTTACAAGTGGTAAATTAAACAGAGCTAGCTCACTGAGAAACAACGGTCTCCTCTCATCTAGACACTCAGAGTGAGGAGATCACATGGTGTTCCTGGCTCTGAGCTCCAAAAACAGCCTCTGATTGGCTAGAGAAGCTCTGAGATTTTGAAATTTCACCCACTGAATAGTACGTCCCAAATAGTAGCTGAATAGTGAACTATTCGGAATGTCCATCTGAATATTCAGCAAGCCTACTATTCGTGGTATTCGGGAAATACTATTAGGACCATGCACAGCCCTACTTTATACACCTCCCTATCCTCCTCTTTCTGCATCTTCTTGTACCTTCTGAATGCAGCCATTTTAGCCTTTACCTTTTGTACCACCTCTTGAGAATCACTGTGGTCTTCCTTTTGCTTTTGCTAACTTGCTTGATGCAGAAGCTTGTTGCCTTCACTTTGCCCCTTTTAGCTTTGCCAACTGTTTCTCCTCCCCCTAGCTCATCCTCCCCATGCACCAGGTCATACCTGAGGCATTCACCCATCTTTATATCTGCTCTCCAGCACAGGGATTACAGTGGGTGAGGGGTATCTCTCTATACACGGACGACACCCTACTTTATTTGAAAGACCCCCTGACATCCTTACCAGCTGCAATGACTATTCTCAGAGAATTCGGTTCCATCTCAGGTTTTAAAATTAATGAATCCAAATCAGAAATAATTTCATTGGGCGCCCCTGTCCCCTCATCGGTAAAATCCCTGACCAACCTAAGATGGAATACCACTAGTTTCAGATACTTGGGGATCCACATCCTGAAGTATTTTAGCAAATTATACCAAGTAAATTATGTTAAATTGTTGGACAATGTGATAGATGACTGTGCCAGGTGGGCCACTCTGCCGCGTACTATTACCGGCAGGGTAGAATCGGTGAGAATGAATATCCTCCCGAGGATGTTCTTCCTGTTCGATGCAATCTCCCTGTGCCCACCAAAGAAGTTCTGGTCGGATATTCAAAAGCTGATAAGTAATTTTATAGGGCGGGGAGGAAGCCCAGGCTGGGCTGGGCCTTGCTGAAGTTACCTAAGGGGGGGGGGTTTAGGGGTCCCTGATTTTAAGAGATATTACAGAGCAGCTCAATTACAGTACTTGGTGGCATATGCATCCTCAGTAGCAGTGCAAAGCTGGGTCAAAATGGACCTACAGTTTTTAAAACCACACACCCTCTCATCAATCCTTTTTAACAAAAAGAATCCTAGGGTGATACAAGGACTACCCAGTTCATGGTTCAAGACATTGGTTACAATATAACTGCATACTGTAAAAGAGCTAAGATTACAACCCTTGATGTTAAGGCAGGGAAAGATTCTTGATGGGGCAGATTTTCTGTCAGGGAGGGGAGAACCTGATGTTTATATGTTAGCAAAAATTAGGGCTCGGGAAGTTCTCACAGCTATTCACTAGGGATACCATAAAGAGCTTCACTCAGGTTCAGCAGGAGTTCAAAATCCCATCCTCTGACTTTTATGGTTATTTACAAATTTGCACTATTTGCAAGTGGAGGAGGGAAGGGTTGCAGAGCAGAGGCCCAGGGACATCAGTCCACTCCTAGAGCTCCTTCTTGGGTTACTTAACGAGTCTCCATGTAAGATGCATCTGATATCTAAGTTATACTCGGCAGGGGAGCCGGTGGGTTCAGACTCTAGATCCTGGATTCAGACTCTCTGGGAAAAGGAACTGGATCTGGGGAAGGGAGTACTAAGGTGGGAGGTAATTTGGAAGATGGCACACAGAACTACAGTCTCCCCCACATGGAGGGAGTTTAGATGGCAAGTGCTCACAAGATTTTTTAGAACACCAGCGATAACCAAACATTTTGGACAAACCTGCTCAGATAAATGCTGGAGAGGTTGCGGGCAGGTGGGGACACATGAAAACATTTTTTGGAGTTGTTCCAAAATCAGGAGTTACTGGAACCGTATAAGTCAAGGACTGAGTCAGATTTTACAGATAGTAGTTCCGGAACAGGCCCATTACCTATTGCTGGGGGAGCCTCCTCAGGGATTGAAAGGCCCTAAAGCTAACTATTTATTTCCAGTCTTGTTAGCCGCAACTCAAAAGGCTATCACCAGGCTGTGGCTGTCCAAGACACCTCCAGGAGAGAAACAGTGGTTGTCGTGTTGTAACCAAATTAAAGTAATGGAGAGGCTTATGGCCAACCTGAATCTAAAGCCTGAACTATACAAATCTCGCTGGTTTCCATTTTTTGAATATATTGGCACCAAAGAAGGAGTTACAACTTTGGAGATTTTGGTCAGAACAGTCTTAGACTGATGGCAAGATATGGTATAAACTCCAGCCTCCATGTGGAGCAAAGTTACTCAGGCACCATTCATGAATCCTATGCTGTAAAAGGGATTGATATATATTCACCACGGGGGTTGGGAGGAGGGAAGGAGCGGGGTGGGCGGTGAACTGTTTGTTTCATGTTACTGTGTGAGTAGTGTTTTATCGGTTTCTTTTTCTTATTCTCTCTCTTTTTTCTGTTAATATTGTTTAGTAGCTATTAAGAGGCTACAGATCTAGAGTAAACGGGTAACCGAGGTGAGAAATGCATAATCCAGCCTAAGACATTCTAACTAGCCTTGAAAATCACCTTATTAATTGTATATGGCTGGTCATTTAATTGTACCTGTAACCGATACTGTCAAAATTTGGGCATGTATAGGATTCTACTTCTTGCAAAAGTGTATTTTGCCTCTTTTATTTTTTCCCTTTCCTGTAAGCTGTCATGGTTTAAAAAATGAGATAATAAAAAATTAAAATTTCAAAAATAATATCTGCTCTCCTGATATCCAGGACCTTCATCTGTGGTTCGATTTAGCAGCCATCCTTATATTGAACCACACTGTGCAATGATCACTGGTCCCCAGGTGGCCTCTCACCTTGACATCTGCAATACTGTCCATATTAGTGAGTACCAGGTCCACTATTGCCTCATAATGAGTATGTTCATTGATTAGTTGCCCAAGAAATGCCCCCAGCAGGGAGTCCAGGATATCCCTGCTTCTAGCTGAAACTGCAGCTGGAAGCCTTCACTCGACATGTGGCAAACTGAAGTCCCCCGTCAGCAGAACTTCCCTCTTTTCTGCCATTTTGCCAGTTGCTTCTACCAGTACCTTATCTAACTCCTCCCCCTGTGCCAGAGGTCTGTAGATCATGCCAGTGCAAATAGTGGCACCATTCCCAGGGTGACTCACACTACATTCTGCCCCCCCATATTCTCTGTATCTCTGTTGCTTTCATGCTTTCCCTTACATAAAGCACCACTACTCCTCCGTTCCTTCCCACCCTGTCTTTCCTGAGCAGTGTATAACCTGGTATGGTCACGTTCCAGTCATGGTTTTCAGTGAACCATGACTCAGTAATGGCCACTATATTGGTCAGACTCTGCCATGATGACCTCTAGGTCTAGAATTTTATTTTCCGGACTTCTAGCATTTGCAGTCATGGCCTTCCAGATTTGTTAAGCACTCTGCTTTTTACCCCGTTTTTTTTCTTTTTTACCCTTCATTCCTCATGCCTTTTTAATGCTCCTGTTCCCCAACCCCTTCATTTCTATCAACACTGCTTCCTTTACTAATTTACATCCTTAGGTTCTCCCTACCCTCTACTTCAGCCTGTGGGGGGGCGGATTCTCCATCCCTGATTTTTTTTCTGCCACCTGCTTAACATGTTTAAATATTCCTCAAAGTAGCATTCAAACTGTACACTGAGCACTGCAGTAACTCTCACGGACAGATGCAGGCCATCACCATATTATAGGCCCTATCGTTCTAGGTAAATTTCCAATCCCCAATATAGCCAAACCCCTCCTTTCTGCACCAGTTCTTCAGCAATGAGTTGAAGCTCCTTGTGCAGAGATCCCTCTTCCCCCCCATCATAGATAGGCATCACCGCAGAGAAAGCCACTGAGAGCACTACCTATCTAAGACCACTTTCCAGCTCCCTAAACTCCTTTTGCACTGTCCCAGCCCCATCCCATGCCAGGTCAGTGGTCCCCAAGTGGACAATGACATCCAAGTTCTCCTTTTATTCTACTATCCTAGTGATCCTCAGAATTCGCTGCCCATCCCTCTGGACCATGGTGCCACATAGGCGGCCGACCTCCTTCTTCATCCAGTTTCCTACTTTCAAATCTGTCCCCTTGACATTTGTATTCCACACCAGAAGTTGCTCCCTCCTTCTCTGGGGTTCTCTCCCAACATCCATGGGGTTTCCACTATAGAGGACCCCTGTATCCTCCCTGGCCACTACAGTAGGTGCCTCTTTTTGGCAGTCTCACCCTGCCACAGCGGTGTAGGAATTTCATAGCTCTACTGGTTGAGGAACGTGCCTCTGACACAATGCCCTCACCCTTCCAGAACCCACCACCCCACCCTTCCCAAGCCTACCATTGTCGAGTCAGTCCACCTCACTGGCATCCTCTGAGGTAACAGTGTCAAACCTGGTGGCCCCAGGGTGGTGAGGAAGGTCCACTGAATCCTAGCCAACTTGGTCTAGAGTCTAGCAACCTCCTTCCTCAACGTAGATAGGTAAATCTAGATGAGACAGCATCGCAGCCTCCAGAAGGTCTCTCTGAAACTACTGACCTATAGCCACTGCACTGTACCACTCCCAGCATTTCCAATTTCTACTCTCCATATGTTACTTGGAAATACTTGTGTATCCTTACCCTTGATAGGGTATTTCTAGTTTTTCCCCTTATGTTGCTTGCTATACCCCTTTGTACACCTACCCTAGATAGAGTAACTTCTACTCCTAGTTTTGATCTGTCCTTTTGCTTTCACCTGTCCCTTTTGTACTCCATACCCTAATAGGTTATTTTTAGTTTTACCTCCTTTTTGTTGTTTGTTATTCCCCTTGTACACCTACCCTAGATTGAGAATTGCTCCAATTCCCACTTTAGGCCTGTCTTTTACCTTTTGTCCTTCCAGTGAATGCAACAGGAGTGAACAGGTGTCTTACCTTAGTTGACCAGTAGATTCCCCCACTTCTCTGTTTCCTCCTACTGATACCTGCTGATGCCTAAGATGCCAGTCATAAACCTGTTCCAATTATGTGCTTTTCCTCTCATGTGCTGCAACATGAACATCTGTGGGAACATAATAGGACTGTCTGCTTTTATCCTCCAAGTAGGGTCTCCCCCAGGTGGGACTTCCTGTTGAGGTATAGTTACTTGGATGTGTCCATTGTCACTTCATGCTCCCCCTGTGCTGCTTCTCCACCCCTGTACTGGAGAGAGACAGAGTATGACCAGAAGCTGCTACTCTGAAAGGAGCAAAAAAACTGTGATCAGTGTCAGTACCTCAGCAGGCTCCACACTTGCCTCTGAGGCTGGAAGATTGGAAGGCTGTGGGTTCCATCCCCACACCAGAAACATGGGTTAAATCCCAATACTGATATTGTAGTGCAGAATGAGGGGGATGCTGTACTCTTGAAGTTCCATCTTTCAGATGAGACATTAAAGCAAGGTCCAGTCTAAATGTTCTGGTGGTTCTCAGGTTGACGTTAAAGATCCCATGGCCCAGTGACCTGACCAAATTTCCCCCATTCAAAAAAAAAAAAAAAACTACAACCAACAGCTTAGTTTTGTTCAAATGTGAGTTGGTTTCCATCTGTATCCCCCATCTCCTGGGACAAGGCTGAAAATGGGTAGAATTGCCTAGTCCTCTTTCCTGCTTAACAAAATCCAAATAAATAAAAATAGACTACAGGCACAGGTTATTTGAAAAGATCTGCACAACCCAGAAAATCCTCACTTGTTGTTACTTTCTGTTCTGTTGCGAAGATCAACAAGTCACAGTAGGATAAAATTAAAACACTGTGACTTTGCAACTGCTCTGTACCCTAACAAGGATTTTCCCTCTAACAGCATTATTGTGAATACACAGCTACTGTAGATTCAGGCTGCAGTTACTCAGTTCTGGTCACAGCATGAGTGTGAATGTACAGTTTGTTATGGGCTGCAGTTGCTCAGCTCCATTTATTGTATACTCCTCTGCTTGACCTTTTTATCAGAAAAATCCATCTGTTTTACTAGGCTACAGCTCCTTTTTTACAGAGATGCCTGACCATTATAGAAATATCCCTCTGTTTAAAGAAAAAAAAAATGTTTCGAGGAGTACCCCCCCACACACACACACACTTACAGAGATGCACCTGTTTGATTTTTAACAAATGTTTTCCCACACAAGAAACCTTTTGCCCTTAATTTAGTCTTCTCTTGACTTTTGCACCTCTTCTTCTCCCCACTTCTTCTGTCTCTCCTCCTGCTTATCCTCCAAAAATCTCCTCCCATTAGTATCAAGATGGCACTCAGCCAACAATGCCAACTCCTTTGCTCTCTGAGCTGACTTCTGTTGGCTGCTATGGGCTGAACTTTGCAAGAACTAAGTAGCGCAAGAATGAATGCACCAAGGTACAATCAGGGAACTTTTAAATCCTTAATCACCTCTTCTGATTGATCCACTGTCACCACGTGTTCTTTCTCACTTCATCTCCGTCCCTGATGTGAGAGAGAGAGAGAGAGAGAGAGAGAGAGAGTGACTGGGAGTTGCAGCCCATAGTGGGAGCTAAAAATAGACTGCAAGCACAGGTTAGATGAACAGATCTCCACAACAATTAAATAATGTAATGAAAACTTTTAGATTTACAGTGCACCCATCATGCATGGTACGAAGTGAGGTAAGAATAATGACACCATTTTATTAATTAGGACAATTCAATCCTGCAACATAGGAATATAATTAAACATTTTAGCTAGTTAATTAACTTAATTATAGTACATAAGTCTGATACTTTGCAAATGCAGAGATCAAAGTTATTGTGTTATTAGGGATAACAAAATATTAACTGGAACTAATTAAAATTTGTATATGCTGATAAACCTAATTATGAACTCAAGTATCCCTGATGACTCAAAACTCATTACTGAAATGTGTGAAAGTTGAATTTTATTACAGTGCAGGTCAAATTTCTGTATAAATAACATATGTATTTTAAGACCTACATAATTAGTAAATACAACTCTTTTTAATTAGAAAAACAAAAGAAATGTTGCATCTGTACCTGATCTGGTATGCTTATCCTGTTCAAATGACCTTAATTAAACATACACTTTATTTAGAACTCATTAACAAAATGTATAAAAACAGATACATGTTACAGTACAGAACAAACTTCTATAAAATAATTTGTTTTATGAGCTCATTTGCCAATGCAATTTTTCTTAAAGGAGTACTACAATCAGAATTTGCGAAAACATATGTTGTGCAAACTGTTTTGGTTTGTGTACGTAGTCCTAGCGTGTCCTCTCTTTGTCTGCTATTTGGAGTTGTTTTTTTTTTATAAATTAGCCTGCTAGTTTTATGACCCCCTAGAGATCTCCATCTTAAAATGGTTTATTGTCCTTCTTTTCCCTACAATGCCACTTGTCTAGGTATGGGCTGCCTGATGGGTAGCTGGGTTGGATAGTATGAGTGTCACCTAATTTCAGGCAGGTAGGGTAGTTTGGTTACTGTACTACCCTCCCCAACATAACAGTGTAATTCTTGGATAAGGTAATGGGTAATGAGTAAAGGACTTCCAGGTTGGAAATAGACATTAAAAGGGCAGCCTGTGGGGTCCTTCATGGAGCTTACAGCAGAATATGAGTACGTGACACTGGGCTGACACTTGATTGGTCAGTGGTGTCTAAAAGGCTGTGTTCCATCTGCTGTACACCTGTGTGATGCAGATAGAGCAATCTGCAAGCAGCTCCATGGGCACTTGGGAAGTAAAGACTTGTGTTTTGATTTTCAATCAACAATTGAAAAAAAAACTACACTACACAAACTAGGAGTTGGACAAGAGCAAAATTATGGGAGAAATAGTGGGGAACTGAAACTCAGGGAAGGGGATCAGCATCAGTCAAGGAGGTGGTGCTGGGCAGAGAACAGAGAAGCAAGGTGGGGAAAAGATAGGGAAAAACACAGAAGGCAGCTGGTTTGAAATTAGAAGCTGAAAAACCTGAACATTTATTACACTATTTGTTAGGTGCCCTGAGCCCTGTCATTTATTGCTGTGGCATAATCAGCTGTCTGTCCCTGCAGCATAGTGAAATCCTTTTACAGCTGTATTACATTGTTTGTGAGGTGCTCCCAAGGCTTGAGTCCTCTCATTTACTACCATGACAGAGTGACACTGTCTGTCTCTGCCACATAGAGAAAGGATTTTACAGCTGTATTACACTGTTTGTTAGGTGTCCCTGAGGCTGTAGCCCTGTCATTGATTACTGTGACATAGTCAGCTACACTGTCTGCCTCTGCAGCATAGAGAAAGCCTTTTATGGTTGTAGTACTCTGTTTGTTAGGTGCCCCTGAGGCCTGAGTCCTGTCATTTATTACTGTGACATAGCTACTGTACACTGTCTCTGCAGCAGTTAGTAAATCCTTTCACAGCTATATTACACTGTTTGTTAGGTGCCCCCAAGCCCTGTCATTTATTACTATGACAAACTTGGTTTCAGATACACTACCTCTGAAGCAGTTAGTGAAACAATATCCTTTTTACAGCTGTATCTACTATGTCTCATATTTCCCAGTCTAAGTCTACTGAAGGGAAGCACAGAACTGCTGCACATGCAACTGGTAATTATATGGACAATATGAATCATACCACTAATGAAAAGCATAGCAATAATAATATCATCACCAGGACTGTCACTAAATGACCTGAACAAAAAAGCATGTTAGCAATAAAATGATAGTAGAGTTTCAGAAAGAACTGACTGGAATTACTTGTAGAGGTAATAAACATTTTGCCACATGTGCCAGGATACTTCCAGCTGCTGAAGCAGCATGCAAGGAGGCATCCTCCTCAAATATAAGCTCAGATGCTAAGGCAACAAATGCTGATAGAGATGGTGGTGATAGTGGAGACTGGGAATGGGATAGCCCAGGCTCTGCCCCACATAATGATGGTGCCACTTCCAGTTCTTTTGAATCTTGTGGCAATGAGGTCGGTAGTTTTGATGAGGGGCAGAAGAAGATGCTGCTGTAAGATATGAGAGGCAAGTGCAGAAAAAAAAACATATCCTAAATGTAAGAATAAGAAGATGAGTATGAATAAGAACAATTCATCTCAACAAGAAAATGGCAGCGTAGGGTTTCCTGCAGGTCCCATGACTGTACAAGAAATAGTGCCAGGTACTATGGCAGAAAGTAAAAAAAGGTAAATCTTTAGTGTGACATTTATTTTATATTGACCCTGCAGGCAACTCTTGAGCTGTACACAGTTTGTGGAAATAGAGCATCAGTCATGGTGACAAAGTGGCAAATTTTGGAACATTAGTAATGATGCAACGTGCAAAGGCAAAACACCCAGTTGAGTGGGGCAGTGCAAGGGGCAATGTGGTTGGTATAGGTGGTAGTGAAGCTGGTGCTGGCAGTGACTATAGTGACAATGAACTAGAAGCAGGAAGTGATGTTGAATAAGTTCATGTGTCCTTGCAGTCTTTCCAGACAAACATAGTTTTCTGACACCATCAAGTACTGGAAAATCCCAAAGTAGTAATCTTTGTGAAAAAAAGTATGAAAAATACATGCCTCCCAAAATTTAAAAATACCTCACCAGCTAATAATAAAAGAAAGTGTTGTGAGGAGAACACAATTTACCCACCAGCATCCAACATGACAGCTGTTTAAACAGAGCCATTCCAGAGCTGTTGGCCGATTTTCAACTCCCTTTTGATTTTGTTGCCCAAAAAGGTTTCCTCAAGTTCATGAACCAGACTGAACCATGGTACCCTATGTCCTGTCAAACATATTTCTCAAAAAAGGCTGTTCCACAGTTGTATGACTTGGTGTGTTCTGAAGTCATTAAGCAGTTGAAACTCTCTGAGGTGAAACAGGTTCCATAACTACAGATGTATGGCCCAGCAACCAAACAATTGACTTCAAGACTGTTACAGCTCATTGGGCAAATTTTCAGTCAGAAAGGAATAATCCCCACTCTTCTCTAAGCTGTAGGAAGTAGGCTGTATTATGTGTCATCACTTTTGAGGAAAACCACACTGCTGTGAATATTTTGCAGGAGCTGGAAAAACAATTCCAGAAATAGCTTACTCTGTATTCCTTATCTCCATGGTTCATAGTGTCAGAAAATGGTGCCAACATAGTTAAAGCCGTTAGAGATGGCAACTACCACAACATACCTTGTTTTGCACATTGTTTAAATCTTCTCATCCATTATATCTCACACAGAAACAGAAAAGTGGACAACCTTTTAGGTCTTGCTAGGAAAATATGTCGGCATTTCAGCCACTCGGTAAAAGTACAAAAAATCAAAGGGGCTGCAGAGGTCAAACAACTTACCACTGCATACATTAAAGAAAGAAGTGCCAACCCACTGGAATGTTACATTTTACATGTTGGAAAGACTTCTTGAACAGAAAAAAGCTGGACATGACTACACCATCCACCACAGGTAAAGTAGACATCATGCTCGGTTCCTGCAGTTGTAGTCTACTTGGATCTTTGGTCACATTATTGGAGGCATTTGATGCTGCCACACATTATATCAGTGCAAATAGTGCAACTCTGAGTCAAATTCTTCCTCAAATAAGATTTCTTCATATTTTCCTTTGTGATATAAAGAAAGACTTCCAGTCAAAAGGAGGCACAACCACTGTTATGCTGGCAAATTACTTTTAGTCTCAGACTGTTGACTGATCAGAGAATAAATGCCATGTTTAAGAATGATATCTATGTGTTGGATATGTTGCTAGATCCCTGCTTTAAGGGGAACATTGAAGACTTCCTTTCTGCAGGGGAAGATATTGAGTATTGGAGAGATCTTCTGCTAATCAAATGTGACATTGGCCCACCAACACCATTAACTGATGCACAGTACGGCAGCCAAACTTTGCCGAACCATCAGAGTGCACCTCTGGTGCAGACAATAGCACATCCATAAATTCTTCACAATCAACAGTGTCATCACCATGGGAAGGGACATCTACAGCTACTTCTCGGGCATCCTATGGTCAGGGACAGAAAGGCAAAATCAATTCTGAGTTGTCTGCAACAACATGGACTAGTATCCTTTAAAGAAAATACAGCTAGTTCATCTGCAAGACTGGCAACAGTCTCAAACAGCACAATGATCCAGGAGTATTTTGCAGACCACACTGTGACTGGTCTCGAGGAAAATCCATTACTCTTATTGGAACAAAAGATAACAATATGGCCAGATCCAGCAAATCTTGCAATAACGTACCTCAGCTGTCCACCTTCAAGCGTATATTCAGAAAGCATATTTTGTGCAGCTGGAGGAATAGTCACTGACTAAAGAATACTGCTAAGTCCTGTAAATGTTGAATGGATTACACTTCTCACATTGACTGCTGATAATTTCCCAGTTGTCTCAAATACTGAATAATGCGATTCTGACCCTGAACATGAGCAATAGCCTGAAAACAGTGATACTGAATATGACTAGGTTGTGTACTAAATGAATAGAAAATTCTGTGAGAAGTGGCTTACTGCCAAATTTGGTAACTTAACATTGCTAACACATCTTTCTCTTGGCAGTTGCAGCTGTCCCTCTGAAATAAATCCTGACATGGTCACAGACAGTTCATGGACAAACAGGCATGTTTGTCATTTTTCTGACAATGTTGGCACTATTATTTAAAAAATTCATTTTTTATTTTACATTTTCTCATCAAACGTGTTCCACATACCACATACTGTTCCAGTCCTGCTCTATATAAGCACCACACAAATTCTGGAAGGACTGTTGCCATTAATGTACAGCCTTATACAACAGTTGTTACCGCAGTTTCTTCCTTTGGCATCGCTTTCCATCAGTTTTACTGTCATTCTCCTTAGACATGTGCTACTGAGAAACTATGCCATCACTATTGCCACCATGCCAGCCACATGTGCCACACTACTCTTAGTTTTGTCAATTATCAGTTTATTATATTTGATGCCAGCCATGGGTATAATATTTGGAAACAGCACCCTCACTCAGAGCAGCTGAGCCTCATTTACCTTCCTCATCAATTCTTGACACATATGTATAATATTTGGAAACAACAGCAGGTCCAATAAGATCAGTTGTGCCTCTTGAACCTGCCTCAGCCATGCCCTCCATGGATATGATTTTTGGAAACCGTAGCAAGCTCACTTACAGAGGATGTGCCTCTCAAATCTGCCTCAGCAATTCACTCCATGGGTAAAATTTTTGAAAATGGCATCAGGCTCAATTAGATCATGTACATTTCTCATACAGTACCTGCCTCAGCAATGCCCAGAAAGGGTATACTTTTTGGAAACCTAACAAACAGTGTAATATAGCAGTCTTTCACATTTTTGTTTTGGGTAGGGTAATGGATAAAAGAATGGAAAGGGTAGTAACTACAACTCACCCTAACCAGCTACCCATTTGGCATTAAGGTCTTTTTAGGGTATTTAAGGGTAGTTTGGAGGTACCTGTGGGTAGTGTTTAGGGTAGGGTATTTTACTACCCACCCATACCTACTCTTGTGCCATGTGACAGTGATGTGTCTGGGACAATGGATTTAGTAAGTACTGGTTTATAGTCAATTTTACAACAGCAGAACTGTGAGGTTAAGTAATTTTCCTTATTCGATAAGCACTGATAGCTACACTTACAGTCTAGCAAACACTTGAGGGGTAAATGAGTGGTTTGTTCTATAAGAAAACAGCTAGTCTACTAATTATTGCACTGATGATCTGGGGTGATCCGTGTGCTTTGTAAGCCTTTGTGCAGTTTGAATAATGAAAAATGTTAAAACAAAAACATTTACTACTGATGGCTAGACCTGACACACATATAGAAAAAAAATATTGAAAGAGCTATGTAGTGGAGATCAGAAAATCAGTCTCCTATCTCTAGTGCTTGCTGAATCAGTGGTTCCGGATGCATTACTGTCACATGGGACAGGAGACATTGCAGCAAAAATAATAATAATCAAACACGTTAAGATGAAGATCCCCAGAGGCCATAAAACTACTATATAACTAGGAGGATAATTTGAAAAAAACTCTTAATAATAACAAAAGAAGGGCACACAGTATTACTCCCACAAATTAAAAACACTCTGCACAACATATGTTTTTTTCAGATTCTGGGCCCGATTCTCAAAGCTCCTAGGGCATCCCAAATGATTGGCACAAAGTGTCCCTTGCACAAAATGATGCACTGGCAGCAATTCACAAAGGCAGCCTGTGTCTACCACACACAGCCTGCACCAAACGGAGCTTGTGCCACCCTTGTGTCACACACTGGGATGCGGCATGGTGCCAGGGGCTTGCGGCAAATAAAGGCTGCCAAATCCCCTGCATCAGGATTCACATAAAACCTCCATAGGGCAACTTTCAAAGTATTGTTAGACCAACCAGAGCTGGTCTAAAGGTACTTATAAATTTCTCCAGCAGCAGAGTTGATCTAGTAGTAGCAATGTGCATTGGTCCCCCCACCCCAAAGTCGTGTGTGTGTGTATGTGTATGTATATATATGTATATATAATATGTATATGTATATGTACAGTATATGCATATGTGTGTGTGTGTGTGTATTGTGTATATGTATATATGTTTGTATATGTGTGTGTGTGTGTGTGTGTGTGTGTGTGTGTGTGTGTGTATGTATATATATATATATATATATATATATATATATATATATATATATATATATATATATATATATATATATATATATATATATATATATATATATAAAATCACACGTCCCTGAAGATGTAGTGAACCCCCAATCCCTGAGTACCCCAATATACACAAATAGTAATCTAACCCCACCCCCCCGGGTACTGGCAGAAAGCCTCCCTGATGTCCCCATGGAATAATTAATTATCATAATTCCCTGGTAGTCTAGTGGAATCCAGATGTCCCCATGTTGTATTAATGTTTACAGATTCTCTGGTGATCTAGCAGCTATTCCCAAGCCCTGATCCCCCATTATGGAATATTATGAATTGATCAATGGTATAGTACCCCCCAGTAGGCAGTGTCCCCCCACTTTCAGCCTCTATCCTTAAATCGCCAGGATTGGCACAGCCCACCACTTACCACAATGGCCAACCACTGACTGAGTTCTGAAGGAGCATGTACTGTGTACAGTATGTGGTCCATGACAGCTGTCATTCACTGAGCACATACTGTATACAGTACGCACTCCTTTGAAGCTCAGTTGGTGGCTTGCTGTGGTGGTGAGCAGTGGGCTGTGCCAGTCGCTGGCTCAATTTGGGAATGGGGGTAGCGGGGTGGGAAAGGATACTGTCTTCCAGGGTGTGGTGCCACTGTGCCATTGACCAGTTCATAATATGGCATAACATGGGATCAGGGCTTTGGGGAAGGCTGCAAGGAAGTTTGTAAACATTAAGACAACATGGGGACATTGGGGATCGGGAAGGGTCCACTAGACCACCAGAGACTTATGATAATTTAATTAATTCATTGGGTCATCAGGGTGGGGGTTCACTAGTCCACCAGAGAGGGGGTTTAGATTACTATTTGTGTATATGGAGGTACTAGGAGATCCACTAGACCACCAGGGATGTATGATAAATTATAGTTCATGGGGACTTTAGGGAGGGTGGTCCGCTAGTCCGCTAGGTAATGTATGGGGACATTGCTGCATGGTTACCCACAGCCTGTGGCCCCCTGTCCAGGTGTGTCCTCTGTTTGACACACTGCTATGGTTGCCACAAGCTATGGGACTTTGCCACCAGGACTCTATCCAATTGAGAATCGGGTGCAGGGTCCCTGGTACTCCCAGGTTTGCTGCAGCTCTAGATCACTGCACCTTGTGGTGATCTAAAGGCTTTTTGAGAATCGGACCCTCTGACTGTAATACTCATTTAACTAGAAATAGGGCAGAAATGTTGCATCTTTGCCTGATCTCTGAGGAAGGGCTACACAAACTTTGTGGTTTGCATTTTCAAGGTTTTTGAAACGTGGCAAAAAATCCCCAAAATTCATGAAAATGTATGCTATTTGTGAAAAAAGTACTAGAAATGGGACACCCTAATTTGTTCCTGCAACTTGTTGATTTGCAGAACAAAAACAAATCCAAAGGTCCCATACTTAGAAAAAAAATGCCCCCCCCCCATCAGAAAGTTACATTATGTTTTCTGCAAAGTTAAAACTTTGAAATGCAAAGATTTTATTTGTTTTGGGGGACTTTTTTTGGCTCAAAAATATTTTTACAAAGAAGATTGTTAGCTTCCCTCTTTCCCTTTCTGCCCCTTTTCTCCATCTGCCACCCATGTGTCCTTGCCCTTGTTGGGTACATACTACTGCCATGTAGTCTAGATCATTCATGTGGTTGTTATATTTGCTGTATTTATGGCAAATTGTTTAACTAGAGGTTTTACTGTGTGTTCATTATGTTATGTTAATCTGTACTTCTTCATCCTGCTGAAAGACCTCATCATTCTCCCTCCTAGTCACACCTAGAATAAGTCTCAGCTCGGTGTGCCTGTCCCAGCCCAAAAATTCTAAATCAATAGCATCCAAATGGTTTCACTTAAACAGCAACTGAAATTAAGACAATTATGAGTCCATATTTCCTTCAAGTAGTCTATAAATGTGTCCTCCCGAACTGGGGTGCAAAGAATTGTGTGTTTGTAGCAGTAGTGGTAGTAGTAAATTGTTTTATTCATTCAAGCATGAATATGGACAATTCTCATCAAGCCAAGTGGCTCGTTTTCAGTGGGTACCATTGGCATACAGAAACCTGACTAGATAAATAGGGAAGCAAGTATCAAATATATACAAACAGTATAACATTTTACAAGATATAAATCCCTTTAAAGAGATAAACTTCACTTATAGCACATATACATATTTTCTATAAAAAAGGGAATTACATTCTACAGTAGACAAACTAGCACATTGGCCACTTTTTATTTGTCCATTAACAAACAAAAAACCTGCATATTGTTATATACTGTACTTAATGAGATGTGCCATCTTATTTCCACGAGGGTCACAGTGAGCAGCAATCACATAATTGTCAAGCTTTAGGATGCAAAACTCAAACAAATAACTTCCATTCAATAACTTAAAACACAAAAAAACAATGACTATGGGAAATCTAATTATTTGTGAAAAGCTAGCATCACACAGGGAACAAGCTCCTTGGCTAGTGCACACCTTGGATCTGACTTTGAAAAATGTGCAAAGTGGCATTTGGATGTATATAAATATTTAAAATACTTACATGATTTACTATGCAATCATGCATTTAAGCATTTAGATTGTACCATCATGCCTGTGGGTGGCATACAACAGAACCTGTGGGGCAACATAATTTGTGTATCGCATATAGACTTTGCCTCCCTCTGATTTCATGCATGCCTCTTGACCTCACATGGCCACATCTATTGAGCAACATTTCATACACAAAATACAGATGAGTGAGATTAACCCAGTGCTATATAAAGGGACATTTGAAAAAGCTATGTGATATAGCGAAATGTTGGCGAGTCTAGCCATGCTGCTGGGGACTTGTTTTGGATGCCTTACCATTAATTAATGAATGTGAGTACTGTCACTATTATGATTCTCATGTGTGGAGTTCATGAGTGCCTAAGGCATTTTTGTTGTCTTGCATCAGTTTTCCTACATCAGAATTGCTGCTGTTGATTTGTGCATCTGACCCTCTGTTTATATCACTGTATAGAAGGACATTTACACACCCTTACCCAAGGACTTTAGCTAACAATTCCAATTACGTTTGGATTTTGCCACCACAGTGGTCAATCGTGATCAGAATCCAGAGGATAAAAAAAAAATCAGTTTTGTCAACATCACTACAGAATAACTTTCCAAGAAGAGCAACTGTGCTGGAAAATAGAAGCCAGGCTCCATTAACAATGAAACATATATTCTATATTCATTAACAGATCCAAACGTACAATATGTAGTGAAAGTGCCATGCCAGAACAGGCCAGGACAAATAGAAAATATGAAGAGATACAAACCTAACATCTATGCAGTGGGGAACTGCATGAGGGAACACATAGAGATGAAACTGAATATCAGAGGAGATAGGGACCAGCAGGATCACAAACAGCACCGGTTCACAATGGGGAGGTCATGCCAGACAAATCTGTTTGACTTTTTTGACTGGCTTACCAAGGTCATGGATGAAGGAGGGGCACTCAAAATCCTACTCTGTGACTACATTGCTCATGTTCATACAGACATGCTGCTACTATTCCTTCCCTTCATCCTCCGCATTGTGCCATTTTTGCTTTCTCTCTCTAATGGTTTTCTGATGGTTACTAATGCTGGTCCCTATCTCCTCTGATGTTCAGTTTGAAATTAACTCTGTAGAGTTTCATCCCATGTTTGTAGTGAAAAATCATCATATTTTTATTATTGTAGTAAGATTGTATTATTTTTATTTTATTTTAATTTGTCTGTTATTTTTTCATGCCCCATCAACCCCAGGATGCACTTGGTGGTCCCACTCCACAAATCAGGTAGCAGGGAAGAGTTAGGAAATTACTGGCCAGTAAGTCTCACATCTATAGTGGGAAAATTGATGGAGTCACTGCTCAAGCAGAGGATTATAGCATTCCTCGAAGCCAGCAGGCAGCAGGACCACAAACAGCATGGGTTCTCAATGGGGAGGTTATGACAGACAAATCTGGTTAATTTTTTTGATTGGATTACCAAGGCCATGGATGACAGAGGGGTGGTGAATGTGGTCTACCTAGACTTTAACAAGGCCTTCAACTCCATTCCACACAGAAGGCTGGTAAAGAAGAGACTACACAGGAGTTGGACCAAAAGTGGTCAAATGGGTACAAAATTGGCTGCAGGGCAGAATCCAGTAGGTTCAGGTCAATGGATCACTATCGCCAGAGGGTAGGGTGACCAGCAGAGTGCCTCAGGACTCAGTACTGGGGCGTCCGCTCTTCAGTGTTTACATAGCTGACATCACTAATGGACTAGAAGGAAAGGTGTGTCTGTTTGCAGATGACACCAACATATGTAACAGGGTGGACACCATAGAGGGAGTAGGCAAAATGGAATCGGACCTAAAGAAACTTGAAGAATGGTCTGGTGCATGGCAGCTGAGATTCAATGCCACAAAAAATGTAAACTCATACGTATGGGAAAATGGAATCCAAAGAAAGAGTACTATTTGGGAGTGGAAAGACTGGCTGCCTCCAACCAGGAGCGTGACCTTGGAATTATGATCTTGGGTGACTTGAAGGTAGGAAAACAGTGCGAGAAGGCAGCACTAAAGGTCAGTGGAATTCTGGAATACATTTGGAGGGGAATCACAAGCAAGAGCAGAGCAGTGGTCCTGTCATTGTATAGAGCAATGGTCAGGCCGCACCTGGAATACGGTGTCCAGTTTTGGAGGCCTCACCTCAAAAAGGACATCAGCCAGATAGAAACAGTTCAGAGAAAAGCAACAAAGATGATATGAGTATTGCAACAGATGTCATACGAAGAAAGATTGAGTGAACTAAACATGTATTCCCTGGAGCAGAGAAGAGAGAGGGGAGACATGGTTGAAACATTTAAATATACAAAAGGAGTAAACAAGGTGCAGTTGAAGGAACTTTTTCCCTTCAATGAGGTCAGTAGAACTAGGGGGCACAATCTGAAGCTGAAGGGAAGGAGGTTTAATAACAACATCAGGAAGTTCTTCTTCACAGAGAGGGTGGTGGATTCTTGGAATATTCTTCCCCCAGGAGTGGTGAGTACTGCAACCGTGGGGGAATTCAAGAGGGCATGAGATAGACACAAGGGAGCCTTCACACAAAAAGGCAGCTAGAGAGGTGAGAAAAGATGACAACATGGTCAGACTGGATGAACCTTGCAGTCTTCTTCTGCCATCATCTTCTAAACAAGTGGCAGGATGTGAAGACTGCCTTCCTCTTCATTACCTTCACCTTACCTACAACTGCACTATAACCCTGCTTCTCACCCCCTACCTTGAAAAGTGACACCACACCCATTGTTTGCCCATCATTTCTAAATTCTGGTTTGGCCACACCCTGCTACTGTAGCTTAGCTTTCTCCTTACTGTACCTGCCCTCCTTCCCTCCTCATACTTCCTTAGAAAATTCAACTTTCACTCCTTCTCCTTTCCTTTCCTTTCCCTTCTCAGGGCAGGCTGCATTCTCCCTGTAATTCAGTTGACTCTGATCCAGCTTCCCCTTTTCCTCTGCGCCTCCTCCTCCTCCTCTGAAACTCCTACTTTGTGACTACTTTGCTCATGTTCACACAGACATGCTGTACTTTCCCCTCCCTTCATCCTCCTTATGCTGCTATTTTTGCTTTCCCTCCATAATGGTTTTCTGATGGTTACTAAGGCTGGTCCCTGTCTCCTCTGATGTTCAGTTTGAAGTTATCTCCGTGCAGTTTCATCTCATGTTTGTAGTGTAAAAGTTTCCTAGTTTTATTATTGTAGTAACATTATAGTTATTTTTTTTATTTTATTTCAATTTGTCTGTTATTTTTTCCCTACCCCATAAACCCCAGAATACACCTGGAAATGAACCAGCTAAGCTCAGTGTTCTTGCCTAGTCAAATCTTTCAATTAAAAAAAAAAATTAAATAAACAAGGATTTGTTATGCATTGTTGAATGCAAGAACAGTTATCTACATTGGAGACTTATTCCAAATGCTTCTGCATTCCTCTGTTATCGGATACTGGCCTCCTTGAAAAGAAATTGCTGTAGTTGGAAGGTTGGTGTATCACCAACTTTATTGTGCCATCAGTGCAGAAATTATAGAAAGCCTATTAGAATAAAATGTGAATTAGCAAGTTATCCCTATGGCATCTGACTGTTGATGAGCTTGCAGTTCTGGCCACATTAAACATGCTAATTTACATCTTTTTGCGGTGGGCTTTTTGTAATTTTGCAATGATGGCATAATAAACCAACCTTCTGAACACAGCAATTTCTTTTATGGATGCCAGGATCTGATAACAGAGGCATGCAGCAGCATTTGGAACAACATTTGCCCTGTATGTGGGGAGAGGCTCCCCAGCTGCAGCACCCAGTCCATATCCCATAATGTGCACAATTTCTGTCTACTGTCTACACTGGAGAGTCTGGCAAATGCCTTACAGGCCAAATCAGAGGACACTAAATGGCAGTCCAAAAAGGAAATACTGAGAGACTTATAGCGTTTGTCAGTTTTTCTTTCAACCACCACAATGCTCTAGATTAATTTAGCGATTTATTTGTTTATTCATTCATTCCTTTATTTTGCAAACATCAGAATCACTAAATAGTATGATGTTGTTCATGGGCATTTGTGGACATTTCCCTAATTACAATTTCAGGATGGCAAATACAGTAGTATTCTTAAATAGTATTCTGGACAGTTGAAACAGTCAAAGAATAATACAGTTGCATGTAAGTTCGTAGGAAGGCAGAGCATAAAGTTATCTACCTGGAGGGGTTCAGTTAACTCCACTTTTCAAGTATTTGGCTTTCAAAAATAAGGCAAAAACTTCAAAAATAAAATGGGAGGAAGTCATTGACTTCCAGATGTACTGTAAAACAAAAAAAGTAGATGACATCCAAATTTGTAGGGATGGAAGTTAGTAATTATGTATTTTTCTGAAAAAAATTATATTTACCACTAATATATTGAATTAACATCCATTAACCGGTCCTTCTTAGAATACTGATTTCCACCAGTGGGATCCTGGAAGTATTTTGACTTTCCAAAAATTGGAATGACTTCCCAGATTTCAACTCATGGAAGTTTTAGGCTTCAACTAAGAATAAATAAACTGATCCCCTGTCTACAGGAGTAGAGGATTATTTACATTTACATGAGATACTGTATACATGGTTAGCTTTGTACATAGGTGCTTATTACAGTAGATCATTACAAGGTTCTGTTATATACTTTTGAAGCTAGGTTCTGATGTGTGGCATATTCTGGGTTGTTTTCTTGCTATGTGGAAGTCAGTTACAGCTACCCAATGTAGGCCAAAATAGTTATACATATACTTGTCAATCCTAGGACAGCCCAGCTTCTTGAGTTATCTGATCTAAGCTAGTAGGCATTAATGGTTGCATTGAAGTATGATGTGGGGTAAGCATAGGCAAACAAACTCCTTCCTCAACTCACTCAGCACCCAAACCCACCTCCTAACCCCCTTGGGTGCCCTCTAGAGTTTCAAGGGGAGAGTGGGCAGTTGACTGTGGACTGGGGCTGGGGAAGATGGATTTTATTTTCTGTTAGGACTACAGAAGATGAAGGGAATGTTTATGTTCTGTATGTTGGATGGTAGTTCTTTTTTTTACTGTCAGGACTGTGGTTGGAGGTGGGTGCTGTGTGGGCTGGGGAAGGGGTTTTATTTACTATCGGAACTGGAGGTGGAGGAGGGGATTGCTTTTGCTAAGATGCCTGTGGTACAGGTTTACGTTTTTGTTTATTTTTTATTATTACAGATACAATATTTGTTTACAGAGCCCACTGCATTTGGAGTAGAGAATTGTTTACATTTATGCAATGGGTGTGGACACATAACCAATGGAATAAATCCATATATTCTCATTGGTGTTAGAAAAACAGTGATTCTAACATTTATCCAACTCCCTGCTGTTAATCAACCACAGTTTATCCAACACCTTGCCATCAATCATTCCCACTCCTGCTAGCACTACTTACACTAATCCATAGTTTTCTGTTTCATTACAGTCACCGATCTCTCTCATACCAGATGAACATCTGAAAATCAGGGCAGCCAGGTACCATTTATTAAAATGGCAGAATTTTACCCTCAAAACTAGCAGCCTGACATTTTTCAACTTCTCTTGTCGAAACACTGAAACATTCTCCAGCCCACTCACCTGAGCTCCAACATTACATGCTCATTTCTGAAAACCTCCGTAGTCTCTCTCCCTCTGACTCCAGCAAAACTGTCTGCTCTCCTCACACACGGCAAATACAGGAAAAAAATATCCAAGTGATGCAGACTTTGGGCTCTTCCTGCTGCCCCAAATCCACCAAAGAATGACAAAAGTCATCCGATTCCTTCATGAAACCCCGATCACAATCCTTTCCGCAGAGCCAACACCCGGCCAAATCTCCATCACTGCTCCACTAACTACACCCCCAAATAGTCTCTCACACGCCAGCACTGTAGAACTCCTCCATCCACTCCTCAAACTGAAAACTAGGCCAAAACCACCACGAAAAGAAACTCCACAACATTCCTTCTCAAAGCCACCTTGCTGACTGTACTGAAACTGTGCCATAATGGGAAGTTCCACCCACAAGCCCAACATCACAACCCTCAAACCAGTCATAGCCATGTTCCCACGCTCCAACCAACCAATAAAATACCACAACTTCCTTCATTCAAAGAAATGGCCCAAGCACAAATTACACACCACCTAACAACTCAAAAAGTAAACTTCCCCGAAACCAAGCAACCATATCACAAAAAGTCCCTCTAAAAAACCTTTAAAAACATAAAATAGAACACAAAGAAAATCCAAATCGAACCTATTGCATAAATTGCACATGTGATGTACTGTTGTTGGATAAACCATTTATTTGAACTTGCAATGAGTGACCTCAGGAACTCACTTATGGCTTCGCCACTCATGAGGTCATCTGAGGTGTCACACTGCTTGTTCAAATAAATAGTTTATCCAACAACAGCACATCGCATATCCCCTATTTACATGAGATACTGTATTCATTGTTAGCTTTGTACATAGGTGCTTATTACAGTAGGTCATTACAAGGTTCTGTGATATTCTTTTGAAGCTAAGTTCTGACGTGTCTCATATTCTGGGTTGTTTTAAAGCTGTGTGGAAGTCAGTTACAGCTACCCACTGTAGGCCAAAATAGCTAAAAAAAACACTTATGAATCCTAGGACAGCCCAGCTTCTTGAGTTATCTGATCTAAGCTAGTAGGCATTAAAGGTTGCATTTAAGTATGATGTGGGATAACCACAGGCAAAAATACACCTTTCCCAACCCACTCAGGACCCAAACATACCTCCTAACCCCCTTGGGTGCACTGTAACATTTCAAGGGGAGAGGGGGCAGGTGACTGTAGACTGGGGTTGGAGAAGATGGTTTTTATTTACTGTTATGACTATGGGAGATGAAGAGAATATTTATGTTCTGTATGTTGGATGGTAGTTTTTTTTTACTATCAGGACTGTGGTAGGGGTGGGTGCTGTGTGGGCTGGGGAAGGGGTTTTATTTACTATCGGAACTATGAGGTGGAGGTGGGGGTTTTGTTTTTTATTATTACCGATACAGTGTTTGTTTACAGAGCCCACTGCATTTGGCAATAGGCCCTGCAGGCAAATTTAAGTTAAAGAGCAAGTGTATTGACTAAAACTAATATTAGATTTTAAAAGCTGACAACCATTACCTTTTATATCTGAGGTGCTTTTTCTTTTCCCTTTGTTTAATGGGAAGATTGTTTACCAGATGTTTGTAGGTGTGATGGGTGGAACAGCACTCTGCCTGACAGCTAACATGTCCAGCTCTACTGCCCCCTCTACATCACCAGCTTTGTGACCTCAATGGCTGTGACATCACTGTTGCTTAGGAACAGCAATTCAGTGACTGCCAGGTCATCCACTTGTGATGCCACTGTCAGTGAGATCACAATGCTGATGATATAGTGTTGGGGGGGCATAAAGATAGATATGTCAGCTCCCAGGCTAAGAGCTATTCCATACATCCAGCACAAGATTATCACATAGAAAACTTTCTGAGCAAAAGGAAAAAGAAAATACTTAATAAATAAAAAGTTACAACTGACTACTTCTTAAAATTTGTATTATTTCCTGTCTGCCTGTTTTGGCTCCACTAGTTCATTAAACTTTGCCAATGAAGGTCACTTTGACATTTTGGGAATGTGGCAAAGGGCCAAATTTGCCAGCACTATGCTTTACCTTTGGGAAGGGTAAAGTCCACCACTTCACATCTTACCAGTAAAGTTCTACTGCCTTTCACAAGCTCTGTAATTTCTGGTATTGGGGGTTGGGTTGTATTTGTGTCTCAGCAGAGTTTGTGAGGTGCTAACTGGAGAAACAAGTGCTTTAATCAATATTCTCATCTGCAACAGCTGTAGTGGTCTCCCTGAATTAAATTATACATTTTCTGCAATTCTGTCTTGTATTCTCCAAAGGTTTTACTACTGTAGTTGTTTCTTTCACCTCACCTACTGTAGTTGATATTTATGTTATATACAGCATATGAATACGCTTATGTATATACAGAGCTGTTTACATTTATTTTTTTAGTTTTCATTGACCAGGAAAGGAAAACTAGACATTACTGCCTATTTTCAGCTTTGTTGAGGGGAGTGGGGAGGGATACAGAACACAAACCAATTGAATACACAAACATACGAAGAAGCCAGCAGAAGAATCCAGTTGGTCTATCTAGTCTGCTCATATTGCAAGGTCCACAGCTTGATCTACTGTCCCTGCCCCCCCTCCCCACTCCTCCTATCCTCCCTACTCATGATCCTTACCTTCCCCAATACCTATCCCAGCCTCTCATGAAGTTGTTCACTGTCTTCAGTGAGACCACCTCTTCCAGAAGTTCATTCAAACTGTCTACCACCCTCTTCATGAATAAGTGATTCCTGACTGCCCTCCTAAACCTCCCCCTCCAGCTTAAGACTGTGCCCCTTGTGTTATAGTTGCCACTCAGCTTAAGGAGACCCTCATTATCCACCTTATTTATCCCTTTCAAGTACTTAAAGTTCCCAATCATGTCCCCACTCTTCTGTCCTCCACAGAGTACATGTGCAGTGCCCTCAGCCTCTCCTTGTATGTGTTACCCTACTGACCTACAATCATCTTTGTAACCCTCCTCCAGACATTCTCCAGGAGGATAATTTCCTTTTTGAGGTGTGGGCACCAGTAATGAACTCCATAATTTAGATGTAGCCTTACCAGAGACCTGTACAAAGGCAGTATAACCTCCTCTCTCCTACTACTGATCCCCCTAGCTGTGCATCCCAGCATCTTGTTTTCCCTTGCTGTTGCTTTCTTGCACTGCGAGGAGTGCTGCAGGTCACTAATGATCATTACTTCTAGGCTCTTCTCTTCTGATTCAGATACCTGTACTCCATCCAGGTAGTACTCTGTCCTGGGATTCTTGGCTCCAATGTGCATAACAATGCATTTCTTGGCATCGGAGCCAAGCTACCAGATCCCAGATCATGTCCCCAGTTTTTCCAGATCATCCTGTAGGTCCTGTATCCCTTCAGCTGTGTCCACTCTCCCGCAGAACTTGGTGTCTTCTATGAATAGGAACATTTTGCCCTTAATGCCATCCCCAAGGTCAGGGGAGTAATTTTGGTGCCAAGGTTGGGGGGTACAACCTCACTCTCAACCAGCTTCGGATAATGGGTACTGTGGTACATACCAAATTGTAAACGTTATATGGAAAAATACTTCATTTCTATAATGACTCCCTCCCTTGTACCATGCCACCTACCTGCAGAGTAAGGGTTTTGATTTGTTTTTTTAAGTTTGACTGTTGTATTGATAATATAAAGGAAAACACTGGAGTTGCATTCTAGACTAACCATATATCCCCCCCTCCAACAAGCCAGAGCCAGCAGTCCCCTACCACTACCAAAGCAGGCAATAGTCAGGCTCAGGTGGCACACAGGAGAGATGCCAGACAGCAAACAGCAAAGCTCAGCATTTAAAATCAGACAGTGACTGTAGACACTAGCAGTACAGTACAATACAGTAGACAGGACCAACACAGTAGTCAGTACAACAGACCGACTACGAAAAACATGAAGAGAATTTCTAACCAAAAAGGCATACGGTATTGGTCTTCATACCCCAATACCTAATGCCAGTGTGAACTAATTAGTGCCAAAAGAAAACATTTTTACTCACTCTTTGAAGTAAATGAAGGGATCGTAGCTGGTTCTGTAGCAACTGCCAGCTGATCCCTTCTGGCTGCTTAGTATGGCCGCCCTTACCCTGCACTCCGTGTTTTTGTGATGTGTGAGCAGCAGGAAGAGCACGGGGGCAAGCGCCCTACTAATAGGGTCCATATTAGAAGATCAGTGCCCTTCATTGCCCTCTGATTGCTTCATTCTTCATATAATTGTTTTTAAAAGACACCCCATACACTTGTATAGGGCTGTGGGAGGTGCGGTCACACTAGGAATCTGGACGAGATTGACTAGCAGTGGTTATAGAACCGGCCAACATCCCATGTATTTGAAAAAATTAGTAAACAATGTTTATTTGGCACAGATTGGCTCACGCTGGCATAAGGTATTGGGCTTTGATACCGTACGCCCCCCAAAAATTAATTTAAACAGAAATATTCTGAACTACTAAATCAAAACTAAACTTTGTACAAGTAAACAATATGGTTCTCACAGTGTTCTGAGCTTGTATCTTCATGTTTGAAGATGTGTCCCTCATTCTGAAGGTCTGTGTCCCTCATTGTCCCTCTTTTTTACTGTCATAAAATGTCCATGTTCCTCATTTCAGTGGCAAAAGGTTAAGAGGCATGCCTGCCAACTGGAAGCTTAGCCCTGACCCCCTCCCACTGCAGCATCACCAGCATTTGAAGACAGGTCGTCATCAGCCTCCTGCCTCCCAGTCCCATCCCAGTTCCCCCATCATAATAACTCAGCCAGCCCTGACCCCCCACTGCAGCAGCACGTGCAGTTGCACACAGGCCGCCATCAGCCTTCTGCATCCCAGACCCATCCCAGTTCCCCCAAATCATTCGTAAGGAAAAACTAAACCATCCCCCACCCACTGCACTGCAGCACCACCAGCAGCAGTTAGACCACAGTCTTGTACATACCCCCCAGCAGCCCAGTCACAGACAGACCATCATCAGTCCTCCTGACCACCCCATCGGTCATAAATAACAACCACCCCACCCCTCACCTACTGCACTGCACTGCAGCAGAACCACACCAGCAGTCAGATAGACCAGTGAGTCATCAGAGCTCCATCATCAGACCACCTGCCTCCAAGTTCACACCCAGTCTCCCACGGCCCCCCCACCACATCATTCAAAATAAGTAAACCACCCCCAGCAGTCACAGACAGACCAATCATTAGTTCTCCTGCCTCCCAGTCCCATCCCAGCTCCCATCATAATAACTCAGTCAGCCCAGCCCCTCACCCACCCACCCACCCACTCACTCACTGTAGGAGCACCAGTAGTTGCAGACAGGCTGTCATCAGCCTCTTGCCTCCCAGTTCCATCCCAGTTCCCCCATCACAATAACTGAGCCAGCCCTGACCCCGCCACCCATAGCAGCCCAGTCGCAGACAGACCGTCATCACCACCCAACCCCTCACCCACTGCACTGCAGCAGTACCACACCAGCAATCAGATAGACCAGTGAGTCATCAGACCACCTGCCTCCCAGTTCACACCCAGTCCCCCACACCCCCCATTAAAAATAATAAGTTAGTCAACCACCCCCATCCACTGCACCACAACACCACTGGCAATCACATCAGTGACATGGTATCACAGACCAGTCAGTCCCCCCCCCAAATCCCCTGGCTGCCTCCCTCAGTCACAGACTAAGTCCCCAGGCTCCCAGTTTAACTTGCAGCAGCAGATGTATGTGGGGAGGAGTAGTATACACTTACCTGCTTCTTCTGAGATGCAGCAATGCCAGTAACCAGCAGCTTCTCCATGTTCACTCAGGCTGTCTGTTCCTCTCAACTAGTCTGTCTGTGAAACACTGAAGGAGTTAGCTTGGACTGCTTTTACAACTTTTACAGCCCTCACCCGTGACCCAAAAGCCGACAGTCACTCAAGTCTGACTGAACCCAACCACCTTAAAATTATTACTGCCTCGGAGTTGCACACTAACACGCCGACCCCGTGAGGCCTGTACCATCGGTACTGAACTGACTCTGTTTTCTCCCTCCTTCCCTTCTAGTCCTGATCACCATTACTGCTAGCCTCTCCTGTGGAGGCAGTTGGACCAGTGAACGACATGGCCAGGAGCAGCCAGGCAAATGAAGCACCGCACCACTAGCCGAGTTACTCGGAACTCCTCCACAGATTGAAAGGCAGCAAGGAGTGTGTGGCGCTCGCTCTTCTCATCGACGATGACACTAGCTCTCCTCACACTAGCGCACGCACACCATAGCAGTCAGTCTTCCACCCGCTCCTCATCGGACCTCGCGATTGGTTAAGCAGGCAGGCTGCTTACTTCCACGCTGGAGCAAGATGCAGCTAGAGAGCTGAAAATACTTTTTTTTTTTCAAGTTCTGTATGAAAGTGACTCCCTGCTACCAGCAAAATTGTTATGTTGCTCCTGTCCTCTCTGGCTGTCCTTGTTGTTCCGCCCGCTCACCAAATTCAGCAGAGGTGGCCACTCCGGCAGCAGTTGCATGAAGAGTTTCTGCATACTGGCTACTAGGGCTGATTTTTTTTGATTATTAAATAAAATAAAATATTGGGGTGGACAAATGAGGCAATTGTGAAAGTTGGGAGGGACTTGTGCCCTCCGTCGCCCCCTTATAATTACACCCCTGCCCAAGGTCATTAATGAAGACAATGAACAACACCAGCCCCAGCACTGAGCACTGCAGGACACCACTAGTGACCTCTCTGGTGCCAGATAACACTCTCCTCACAACCACCCTCTGGGTTCTGTCCCTCAACCAGTTTTCCACCCATCTGGCCATATTATCCCCAAACCCAAGATCCGCCAACTTCCTGATCAACCTTTTGTGGGACACAGTTTCAAAGGCCTTGCTGAAATCTAGATAGAGAATGTCTACCACTTGGACCCTGTCTACTGTCTTAGTGACCCAGTCAAAGAAGTCAATCAGATTCGTTTGACACAATCTCCCTGCCATGAACTCATGCTGCCTTGCATCCAGGAGACCATGCTCCTCAAAATATTCTATCCACCTTTCCTTAAGTGAAGTTGAACCAGATAAGCTGTTGGTAGTATTATATTGAATGGGGAAAATTTGGCAAATACTAAAGAGAAATTCCCTACTCTTATTCGAGACATCCACTGGAACAACCACCAGAAAAGGCAGACAGGACCTCAGTTTGACATCTCATTTAAATGACAGTACACCATCCCCTCTAGACTGCATTAGGGTGCCAGCATTTATGGTATGAGCCCAATTCTGATATGGGACTAAAACCTATGACCTTCTTGCGTAGAGGCAGATGTGCTATAAAGTAAGTCATGTTGGCACATACGTACCAGTGCTTATTTCATCTATACTGTATACATATCCATGTTTCTGTTTTCTTGGTATACCCTGGCCGCCATCCTTCCATATTTACTGTACCTGTATGGCTTCTAACCTTACTTGACTGGATTAATTGTAAGAGAAATTACTTAAAAATCTGACACAGGTTCACCAAATAGTTTGAAATAAATCTACAAAAAATCATTTGATGTGTGACTAAAATCTTTTTAAACCCATCACAGTGCGTTTTTGTCAACCAAAAGGAAATTTTTTTGACAAAAAAAATGAGTTTCCACTGATATAAAGTAAGTTCGTGTTAACACGATGTGAGGATGCACCATGAAGTGAGACTGTAACTTAATTTTGAAACATCCTCATCTTGTACTGCCAAACCTTGATTTTAATACTAGGGAGGTATAACACTGATTATACAAGGGCTTGGGCTTATGACAGTTTCAAAAAGCAGGGTACAATAGGATGAACTACATTTGTTTTTCAAATATGACAAAAAATTGCAAAAATATAAACCAGAATGCATACCGGTGTTGATAAAATGATTTACTCAAACAAAACCTTTTTCCCACTAAGATACCGTCCACCTCCAGATTTCTTGCTCAACTCTCAACTTGCTATACATGACCATATGATTCACATATCTAGCCAAACCCTGCATTTGCACTACTCTCTATGGGGTCCTTTTTATGTTGGCTTGCCGCACTTGTGCGGCAGTCAACATATTGGGAGAGTACAGCTTTGGGGGCGCGGCTGCTGTTGGGCGAATGCAGGGCACGCATCAGTAGGTGCGTCCCTCATTCCCCAATAAGCTAGCATGCTAGCCAGACACTAATATTAGAGGTGGTAGTGATAACTGAAACAAAGTGCCACTGCAATCAGAGACAAGCTTGTCATGCAGCGTCACTTTGTTTGTAGTTATGTCCACTTTACTACGTGCCATCCCCCAGAGCAGGGGTGCCACGCCAGAGCCCACCCAGCGTGGTAACTGATGCCAGCGGCCGACGGGGTGCCCAATCCCCATCAGCTCCATGCCCCAGCCATCCTTCTGCCATGCTGGGAGCCCAACCCAGCGTGGCAAACATCCTGCGCTCTTTTTTTTTTTTAAACCTGCAAATTAAAACGGTCCCACAGCGCTTCTCCCTGCCCCCACAACCCGCACTCCACCCACTGTGCACCCTGCCTCCCACACCCCTCACCCCATACTTACCTCCGGAGTCCGTGCAATGATCTTCGTGGACCGGAATACTTGCACTCTTCAAAGCCGACTCAAACTGAGGAAATGCCGTAAGCTGTATAATGGCTAGATAGGATTTTTAAACTTTGTTGCATATCTCAGGCATTTTTTGGAATTTTTGCACCAAATTTTCAACATGGGGTTTTTGGGGCCCCTCCTCATGAATTCTGTCACTGTCATGGCGTTTATCAGCCTCGAAAGGTGATTTCGAAGTCACTGCGCGAAATCATCTTTCGGGGCCCATTAACGAAATGACAGTGGTGGTGTTCATGAGGTGCCCTCTTAAAAAGCCTAAGTTCCAGATTTGGTGGAAAAAATCCAACAAATGCCTGTTTTACGAGTGTGCATTGCTCAGTTGCTACGCAGGCTCGGAACTTCGCGCATTCACAATATTTTACTGCCGGATTTTCAGCATTGTCATTTTTGTACACCACCTTGTGAACAGTACAGCTATCATTTTCCACATCCTGCCTGAAATGCGTTTCCACACTTCCAGCGCACAATATCGCAGTCGCTGTGGGAAATCAGTGTTTGGGCCAGATTATGAAAATGACAGTGACATAATTCATGAGCAGAGGACCTAAAATGCCTATGTTGAAAATTTGATGGTGATACTCTTAAAATAACTGTGTTACGGTAGCATGCGTTGGCAGATTGCAAGTACACTCGCATCACGTGCATTTATGATATTTTCAGTCTGGATTTTCACCATTGCCATTTTTCCACACCTCTTGATGAACAGTACAGCTCGCTATTTGTCATATCATGCCCAAATGTGTTTTCGCATCATGCGTGAATAAATGGGTCGCCAGCGAAATCACTTCTTGGGACACTTTGAGGAAATAACAGTGACACTGTAAATGAGCAGAGGTGCTAAAATGCCTGTGTTGAAAATTTGGTGCCAAACGCCCATAAAATGGCAGAGTTGCAAGCGTGCATTTCATATTTCCCACACACCCTAGTAGCTTCGCAAATTTGGTATATTTACATGCCACATTTTCAACACTGCCATTTTTTTACACCTCCTTATGAACTGTGCAGCTGTCATTTCTCACATCCTGCCCGACATGTTTTCCCGCACTGCACTACCAAACACCCAAAGGGACACCCTAATGCTTGTCACTTTCTGCAGCGTGGGGGTGGGTTGGCATCAGTTCAATACTTCACTGCCATTCCTATGATGCATGTGTCTAACTCCTGCAATACCAATGCCAATGCCAGCAAGCCAACAAGCCAACATTCGGCATTGACAAATGCTTGTTACTCATAGCTCCAGTCTTTCACTACAATCCCTGTCATGAGGCCTCCTCCCAACCAGCTATCATAGTCCAAGCAGGGCACTGGTTAAATAAACTCTTCAATTTGTATACATCTAGAGGCCTTTTCCACATGGCTGCCTTGTACCTCCCATCAGACTAAACCCTCATGAATGTTATTGAACTTCTTCTTCTGTATTATATAGAACTCTAGTTTGTGTGTACATAGTTTATTTTTAAGAATATTTTATCTCTTCTGGCAATACCCACCCTGGTAGCAGTATATTCTTGTGTGTCATGCTCTGTACCCTAGTTGTACCATTATTGATCTTCTACATTGCAGCTAGATACTTTGTATGAATTTTCTATGCTGCTAGGGCATCCTATCTATGCAAATTTCTCTGTGTGTTCATTTATGTTTTATGTATGCACCTCTCCGTATCCTGTGTGATTTATCTCTGAGATGCTGCTGGGTTTATGCTCCTATCAACTCAGTAATTCACTGTTGTCTTTCTTAAAATTCTCTTGAATAAAATGTTTATCAACAAACAAAACCTTTTTTCAGAGCAATAGAAAAAATAGCAATCTTTGTTAAATACTACACTTTGCTTTTGAAGAGATGCAAAATTTGTACTGTTAACAGTAGTTCAGAGTTAAATAAATTTATTTACTTGTATTTAGTGCTGGTAACAAGGTAAGTAAACTAGGCATAACAGTACATATTTTCAGGAACTATCTGGGGTATTCAGTTTTATTTATGTATGCTATGAATGTATATTGGTATTCAGAATAGTCAGTGCCATTTGCTAGACACACAGAATCAAAGAAGGCAGTATAGCACAGTGGTTTAAGGCTCTGAGCTGCAAATCTGGGGACATCCAACAGATCAGACTTTGGTTTGAATCCCACAGCTTCCACTTGTATACTGTGTGACCCTGAGCAAGTCACTTAACTTCCCTGTGCTCCCAGGTCGCACCTGTAAAAAAGCTTTCAGCTTAGTGTGCTACTACTGGTTAAACAAATTAAGAAAAATATAAGCACCAGTTTTTCTCTAAATATTCTTATATTTCTATTTTGTTGTCATAAATAGTATACTGTCTACGAAATAGTTTTATAGTATATGGTTAGCCCCCACTGTATATGGATTTCCATACAGACAATTTTCTTGTGGTGGTACAGTTCAAAAGTCATGAAAAGTTGTTGTGGTGTCATTGTGATGTCACAACAATACCACAACAACTTTTCTGCTTTGTACCATTTAGCTACACTACCCCCTCAGGCTGCAGCAGCTCAAATTGTTTCTAGTTCACTCACTGTTTCTCTCACAGACATTGCACTGAACCAAAACCAAATCAAAAGCTACAATATGCCCATTTTCAAAAAAAGATGCCAGTTATTTCACATAAGCTAGTATACTATTTTTAAAAGAGCATGTTGTGGCTGTTGGAGGGGAGAGGAAGGGAGTTGGCAGAGCAGTGCCATAAAGGTAAACTGAGCTAAACTTTCACTTTTGTCCCTGTAGCTCATCGACGTGATATAGGTCAAGACTTTCAGCTCAACTGAATCTTTCTATAAAAAGCACCAGACTGTATTAAAATTAAATTGTTCTGAGTTTAAATGCTTGTGAAAAGGAATTGTCAAAATACAGCTTTTACTTTCAAAAGCACTCAGTTCTTATATTTTGCACGTTGTCCGAGATCCCATTTCTCAAGAGGGACTAGCTATATACTATGTAAAAGTGTACGGATGACCATACACAACTAAGGTTGTGTTTCCATTGCAGGAATATGACATCATAGAAACATCTTGAGCTTCATTCTTGTGGTCTATGATGTCATCATACCCCTCAATGGAAACAGCCTTGTTGTGCATGGTCACCCCTACACTATTCTATTTATAATGAATAAGTTATTTCATATGGTTTGTAGATATGAAACATGAAATAAAAAATAGTTTTTCCATCAGTCTTGGATATAACATGATAGATAACCTTTTTTGGTTCACATTTATGGGGGTATTTAGGGGTTGGGCACCCTTTAAGGCCAGTATTATGTTGCTCCCAGAGCCCTGATAGCCTGATAACTTATTGTAGTCCACAAAACACAGCAGGATACAACACATCCAAGTAACTAGCAAGTACAACAGGAAACAGCACCTGTTTACATCAGACTCGGGGAAAGAGAGTGACACTGAAGATAAGAACCACATGTTCAGGATGCATCAAATGGAGGCATACAGTGCAGCACACAAACACCTGCCTGTGAGTTTAATACAGCTTGCACTGTACACGTTAATCCTACAATAAGCAATCAACAGGGTAGGTGAACAAGAGAGAAAAACCATGAGCAGCAGTTAATACTACATCATTATAATTCCAGAGTAAACCAATCACAAGGTATCACAGAACACATCCACCTAGCTCTGTTTGGAGACACAGAATCCCAAGTCCTGGCTGGTTTGAGGTGAAACCGTTCACTATTCTGAGGCCAATACACATCACAAGTCACGAACACTTTACATACACATATCACAAGACAGTAACTAACTGGTAACTATAATCAGCCACATTCCAGCCTATTCTCACAGATTTCTTCACACATAACAAGTGCCACTGGCAACAGGAGAGAATGCAATGTGTGCCCACTGGTCAGAGGACCAGGTCTTGATGTAAATAACAAAATCCAGTCATCTGAGTCCATTATAGGACCCTTGGCAACAGTGTGGCAGAGCACCCAGAATCCACCACTGAGGCTGGAAGGAAACAAAAAGATGTACCTGAGCATGACCCATAAGCATGCAGACCTCAGGACCAGGTCAATAGGTAACTCAGCAGGGGCCATATTGATGTGACAACCCTCTATTCCGATCTGCTGTTTTGTAGTCTATTTTCTGATAATCACTTCATGTTGTAAGATTAAGCCAGGTGACTCCCGAGGGGCAGACAGGACATACCTAGAGATCATAGTAGAGCTTTCAGAACAGTTAGCATGGTCACTTGTAGTAATCTTTTATGAGTCTGTCTGGGCAGTAGTTATGCTGGAAAACAAGAATGTAGCCAACTGTGTCCCAGCTTCATGAAGAGGGCATGGCTGAACCCAGGGAACTACTTGTAAGTCAGCATGATAAAAATACTGGGCAAGGTCCTGAAAGCAATTACCAATGACAGAAATATGTGGAACTAGACAGAGATCAAGTTGTTTCCCCTCTCTGTATGACTATATGAGGGGCAGATCATATCAAATGAGAAATTTCATTTTCTTTAAGGTGACCATGGATGTGAACTGGAGCGGGAGCCCTGAATTAGTCTAAAAACAGAAACACAAATTTTTTATGCAATGAAAGACTGCTTGGCCCACCCAGTCTGCCCAGATTTTCCCTGCCTAATCTGGCTCCATAGACCTTAAGTGCTGTCCTGCAACCTTCCCCCTCCTTGCCCATTTATTAATATTTCCCTATGTCTATCTCACACATGTTTGAAGCCCCACTGTTTTCATCTCCATCACTTCTGCTGGCAGTCTGTTCTAAGTATCTACCTTGCTTTTAGTATAGAACTTCCTCACATCCCTCTTAAATTCCCCCTCAGCTTTGTTGCTTGCCCCCTGGTCCTGGTGCTCTGTCTCATTTTAAAGACACTCCCTTCCTGCATCAAGTTCACCCCTGTGAAGTACTTGTAAATCTCTGTCATGTCACCTCCAGCTTTCTTCTAAGGTGTACACAATGAGCTCACTCAGTTTCTCCTAGGGCTTCATGTTCAACCTCTACACCATTTTAGTCCCCCCGGACTACGCCCTTGTCTGTCATTTCTGGGGTGTGTCCTCCAAAACTGGACATAGTACTCCAGTGCAGCCTCACCAGCAAGTGATACAGTGACAACACCACCTCCTTCCACCTGCTGGAGATACCTCTCTCTCTATGCTCCCCTGCATACATCTCAACCTTTTGTCCCCCAAATGTGGAACATTGCCTGTCAAAATGTGGAACAAATGGGCAAAATGTGGAACTCTTAATCAAATCTTTACCCAAGATGCTCAAAACACTGTTAAAATGTTGCATTTATGTTCAGAAAGTCTGTTATTAATTGAATAATATATTTTTTGCATCATTTACTATGGATGTTTGCTTTAAAATGTTGACTTTGAATGTGGAACATGTCCTCACAATGTGGAACAGGGAGCTTTTGTGAAGTAAAATGAGGAACGCTCCTTGTAATGTGGTACAGTTGAGAGGTATGCACCCCAGCATCCCACTAGCCTATCAACTGCTTTGTCACACTGCCCTGCCATTTTGAGATCATCAGTTATAATAACCCCAAGGTCCCTTTCCTGCACAGTAACTGTCTGTATTCCCCCATACTATACACTGCCCCCAGGTTCACATGCCCTAGATACTTGCTTTTGCACTTTTTGGCATTGAAAACAAACTACCATGCATTGACCGCTCCTCGAGTTTCCCCAGATCTTTACCTTTTCTCTATCCCCTCCTGAGTGTCCATACAATTAGAGATTTTGGTATCACCTTCAAAAAGGCATACCTTTCCTTCAGGTTCTTTTGCAATGTCACTTGTGAAGACTTTGAAGAAGACCAGTCCCAGTACTGGGCCCTGTGGCACTCCACTGGTCTATCTGCCATTATTAGAGTGAGTGCCATTAACACCCACCCTCTGTCACTATCCATTAACCAGTTTCTAACTCAGATTGCCACTTTGGATACCATCACTAGGCTGCTCAATTTCCTCATCAGTCTCCTGTGCATCACAGTACTAAAGGCCTTGCTAAAGTCCAGATAGGCCCCATCCACTGCCTTCCCCTGGTCTATTTCCCTGGTCACCCACTCAAAGAAATTAATCATATATGTCTGGCATGAACCCTTTCCCCATGAATCCATGCTGTATGTGATCTTTTAGCCCTTTGGATTCAAGATACTCTACCAACCTTTCCTTAAGTAGGATTTCCTTTAATTTCCCCACCACTAAAGTGGGACTGACCAGCTTATAGTTGCTAGCCTCCTAACTGCTGCTCCCTGTTATGTAGAGGGAACATGTCTGCTCTTCTCCAATCATCCAGAAGCCTGTCTGTTTCATGTAAACTGTTGAATAAGACCATCACTGTGGCTGCTAGCCCCCTCCTGAGTTCCTTTAGTACCCCTGAGTGAGTGTATCCTGCCTTTTCCCCATATCTTTGTCTACCTTCAGAGCTTCAAGTCACTTTGGGACTCTTTTCTCTGAAGATGAACTTGTGTCCACCTTACCACCCCACCTTACCCTGCCACTCCCTGGTGATCTGCCTTGCTCTCCTTCCACTGTGAAGACTGAGCAGAGGTATCTGTTCAGGATGAAGCTTTTTCTTGGCCATCTTCTGTGCATTCTCCCTGGTCACCTTCCTAATCTTCACTATCCCCCCTCTTACTTTCCCTTCCTCACTTGTATCTGAAAGGTCATATCCTTTTAGTATAAAGAGGTCTCAGGAGTGTTGAACACTGGAGGCAGATTGCTTGGCCAGCTGTTTCACAGGCCAGAACACACATGCCCCTGCCATTTCATGGTTGCTGAAGACCATAGAACAAAGAGCTGGTCCTCTTAGTAGAACGCAGCCAGCTCATGTTTCAGTACTGCAGCACGCAGTGCTCATCTCATCAAGATTCACCGCATGCCCCGAGGCATGTACCGGATGAGTCTTGTAGGACTGAACACGTGGCTATGTCTCCTTCAGTTAGCACCCCTTGCAAACTGTGTGTGAGACCTTCGGCACCATGCAATTTGCTTAAAGTTGACCAGCATAACATTCTGTGGTGATTTGCATATGCAGCCCATGATGCTTTGCATTGTGGGGACATGTGATTTTGTATTTTTTGAAACTTGGCTTCCCAGCCAAATGCCCTTGGGTAACCCTTGCCCAGTGTTCACACAGAGTGTTCTTTTTGTCTTTAAATAGTTTTTATTTTAATGGGTTCACATACATATATCCAAGGCACACTGCCTTATGGGTAGCTGGTCCATTCCACTGGGGTGTCAAACAGACTGGCATACTGATGAGTCTTGGTAGGACGAAACACGTGGCTATGTCTTCTGTTAGCACCTTTTGCAAACTGTGTGAGAGGCCTTTCGGCACCATGCAATTCTGCTTAAAGTTGGACCAGCATAACATTCTGTGGTGATTTGCATATGCAGCCCATGATGCTTTGCATTGTGGGGGCATGTGTGATTTTGTATATCCCTTTTAGCTACCCCATGGCCATCCTTTCCTATGTCTGTGCCTTTGCACCTGTCACCACCTTGGCTGCTTCCCTCTATTTTACTTGGTATACCTCCCTGTCCTCCTTCTGCCCCTCCTTATACCTCTTGAATACCACCCTTTTTTCCTTTACCACTTTGGCCGCTTCCTTAGAGAACCAAAACAGTTTCTGTTTCCTTTTGCTTTTTCTTACTTCTTTCACACAGAGGCTGGTTACCTTAATTATGCCCTACCTTATTGTTCCACATTGTGTCTCTACCCATCCCTGGCAATACCCTTTATGAGGCAGTTTGTGAACCAGCCTCCTATTTCTTTAAAAGCTACCCTTCTAAAGTCCAGGATCCTCATCCTTGTGTTTGTCTTTTATATGCTAACCCACACTGTACAGTGATCACTGGTCCCTAGAGGTCTGCCTAGTGTGATATCTTCAATATTGTCCCTTGTTGTAAGAACCAGATCCAGTACTGTCCCATCAGTAGTAAGTTGTTTGACTAGTTGCCAGAGAAAAGTCCCTTGTAGGGAGTCAAGGATGGCCCTGCTCCTTGCTGAAGCCCCCCCCCTTCCGAAAGTCTTCAGTCCATGTCTGGCAGACCGAAGTCTAGCAGCACCTGCTCATTACTTGATATTCTGATAGTGGCTTCCCCAAGTGCCTTATGTAACTCTTCCCCCTGTTCTGATGGTCTGTACACTACCCCTATGTAGACAGCAGCCCCAGAGCCTGTCTCCAGGATGACCCACAGCATCTCCAACCTTTCCTTTTCCTCTGGTTAAACCTGCACCTCTACAGCCTTGATTCTCTCCCTTACACATAGTGCAACCACTCCTCCCCTGCTCCCTGCCTTGTCTCTCCTGAACAGAGAGTAGTCCAATATTTCCCTGTCCCAGCAATGTTGCTCAGCAGACTACTGCTCTATTATGGCAACCAAATGCAAGCTAGTCTCCACTATGATGGCCTCCTGGTTCAGAATTTAATTTCCCAGACTCCTTGCATTGGCATACATGGCTCTCCATGCCTTACTTCCTCTCTACCTGATTCCCTTCCTCCCTGCTTCCTGTCTGATGCCCCTGAGCTCCACCCAATCCACCTCTTCTTTTTTTACTTCATCTGTTCCCAATCACCATTACTTATTTATTATTGCTTACCCTAACTTATACCCCCCTTTTCATCTGCCTTGTGCCCACACCTGTATATTGTGGCCCTATCCTAGGACTGTTTACTCTCCTTGGGCCCTCCCTCTCTAGTGCTCCATCATCTGGGGACAATTGTTGCCTATTTTGGTTTTACAGCCTTCCTCTGGATAATTTAAATGCTCACCCAAGTAGTATTTAAACCTCTCACTAGGGAATGTGGTCCCCTTCCTGAAAGGATGCTGGTTATCTCCCCTCTAGAGGCCCATATTCTTCCAGGTTGGCCCTTAGTCCCTAATGTAGCTGATGTCCTACATGCACCATACCTTCAACCAATTGTTAAATGTCCTGGTGCAGAGTACTCTTTCCTCTCCCAGCCACACTCAGGTAACACTTCAGCAAAAGCCATTGTGTGTGCCACCTGCTTGAGAAATTGTGTATGGGGTTACTGCACTACAGTATTGGTTTTACATCCTGATGTGGGCTAGAACTTACAACCTTCAGGCTCTAGTGGGGGCATGCACCCTACAGAACCACTGACAGCATCTTATGTGAACTTAAATGTGGCCTTTAATATAGCAGTGCATGGCAAGATTCTGGACAAAATATACTAGTGCAGTGTACATAGATACATAGATACATAGACAGTGTCTGCAGATAAAGGCCTATGGCCCACCCAGTCTGCCCATTTGAGCTTGTAAATTCAGTTTGTTTTTCTAGAAGTCTGTTGCCCCTTACCCCTGACCTAAAGAATTCCTTTATGTCTATCCCAAGCATCCTTAAATTCCATGATTGTTTCAGCCCCCACCACTTCCTCTGGCAGGATGTTCCACTTATCCACCAACTGTTCTGTGAAGAAATTCTTCCTCACATTTCCTCTGAATCGTTCTCCCTCCAACTTCATCCCATGCCCTCTAGTCCTGGAACATCTTTTTCACTTAAAAATAGTGTATTCCTGCACCTTGTTCCTCCCTGTAAGATGCTTGTATGTCTCTATCATATCCCCTCTCTCCCTCCTCTCCTCCAGGGAGTACATGTTCAGTTCCTTCAACCTGTCCTCATAGGACCTGTGATGCAATCAATGCACCATCTTTGTTGCCCTCCTCTGAACCTTCTCTACCCTGTCTGTCCTTACGTAGGTAAGGTCTCCAGGACTATACACTGTACTCCAGGTGGGGCCTCACTAGTGTCTTGTATAGTGGAATTATGACCTCTCTTTTCCTGCTGGTGATGCCCCTGCCTATGCATCCCAGCATCCTATTTGCTTTACCTGCTGCCTTGTCACACTGTTTCCCTACCTTGAGGTCATCAGAGATGATAACCCCAATCTCCCTTTCCTGCTTGGTGCATGCTATATCCTCACCCCCCAACTGATATATTGTGCTAGGGTTTTTTTGCCCCATATGCATTATCTTGCACTTCTTTGCATTGAATTTCAACTGCCAAATCCCTGACAATTCTTCAGGTTTCTGCAGGTCCCTTCTCATTCTGTCTACACCCTCTGGTGTGTCTACTCTGTTACAGAGCTTTGTGTCATCAGTGAACAGTTAAATTCTGCCTTCTAGGTCCTGTGCAACGTCACTGATGAAGATGTTGAATAGGACTGTCCCAGCACTGATCCCTGTGGTACCCCACTGGTCACTCTTCCCTGTGTGGAGTGACAGCCATTTACCACCACCCTCTGTGTCCTGCCGCCTAGCCAGTTACCTACCCACCACACTACTGTCCTGCCCACACACATATTCCCCAGTTTGTGTAATAGTCTTCTATGTGGCACAGTGTCAAAGACCTAGCTGAAGTCCAGATAGGCCATGTCCACTGCCCTCACCTGATCCACCTCCCTAGTCACCCAGTCAAAAAATTAAACGAGGTTGGTCTGACATGACCTCACCCTGGTGAAACCATGCTGCCTTGGGTCCTGTAGTCCATTGACAACCAGATGTTCCACCAATCTCTCCTTCAGTAGTGCTTCCATGATCTTCCCCACCACCGAGGTGAGGCTGACTGGTCTGTAGTTCCCACTTTGTATAAGGGGACTACATCTGCTATCCTCCAGTCTTTGGGTATCTCCTGTTTCCAGTGATTGGCTAAAAGGATAGCCAGAGGTTCAGCCACCACCTCTTAGTTTTATGGACCCTGGGTGCACCCCATCTGGCCTCATTACTTTATCAACTCTTATTACTTCCAGTTCCTTCAGGACCTTTCTTTTGTGTAAAGGGACTTGTGTCCATTTCTGCACCATTCTCACCCTTGTACCCCTTTAGACCCATTACCCTCCTCTTCCTCAGTAAAGACTGAGCAGAAATACCTGTTTAATGTGTAAGTTTACTGTTGTCATCCTCCACATGGCCCCCATCCTCCCCCTTCAGTCTCACTATCCCTCCCTTTGCCTTTCTTTTTCACTTATGTACCTGTAAAGGTTTTGTTCCTCTACCCACTGATTTTGCAATGTGTTCTTCTGTCTGAGCTTTGGCTTCCTTACTGACCTCCCCTGCCTCCCTTGCTTCCCTGGTACTTCTCCCTATTCCTTCTGTCTGTGTCTTTTGTATTGCCTGAATGCAATCTTTTGCTTTCACTTTCTTTGCTACATCTTTGGAAAACCATAATGGTCTACTCTTCCTTTTCCTCTTGCTAACCTGCTTAATGCATAATTCTGTTGCTCTTGTAATCCCCATTTTAAATACTGCCCACTGTTCCTCAACCCCTGATTCCTGCCCCATTCCCCTTAATGCCTCTCAAGTATCTCCCCATTTTCCCAAAGTCTGCCCCCCCCAAAATCCAGGATACGTGTTTTTGTGTGGTTTGGTTCTACTCTTTCTGTGATTTCATACCACAATGACTAGTGGTCACTGTTCCCCAGGTGCTCCCCCACTGTTACCCCATCACATTGTCCCTGTTTGTGAGCACAAGGTCCAGTATTGCCTTCTGCCGAGTTGGTTTCATGACCAGTTGCTGGAGGAAGGCACCCTGAAGGGAGTCCAGGATAAATCTGCTCCTAGTTGATGCTGCTGCTGGGATGCTCCAGTCCACGTCTGGAATATTGAAGTCTCCAACCAGTACTACCTCCCCCTTGTTGCCATCCTTGGATGGCTAGCATCAGCTCCCTATCTGTTTCTTCCTCCTGGGCTGGTGGTCTATAGACACACCTGTGCGGATGGCTGGCTCCCATTTTCCTTTCCAGCTTAACCCACAGTATCTCTCCCCATTTTGTTCCTCCTGGATCTCTGTGGCCTTTATGTCATTTTTCACATACAGTGCCACTCCTCTTCCCTTCCTGCCTGCCCTGTCTCTTCTGAATATGTTGTAGCCAGGTATGGCCATCTCCCAGTCGTGGTTATCATTACACCAGGTTTCAGTGATGGCCACAATGTCCAGGTCTGACTGCACCATGACAGCCTCCAGATCTTCCATCTTGTTGCTAAGGCTCTTGGCATTTGCACACATGGCTTTCCATGATTTGACCTCCCTAGACTGTTTCGCTGTTGTACTCCAGTCCCTTCCTTGGTTGTCCTTTATTCCTGGTTCTCCTTGTTGTCTGCCCTTCTGCTGAATTTTGCCCCTTTTCTGCCTATCCACCTCTTGGGCGCTAATCTCCATCTTTTGCACACTGCTTTGTAGAGATAGCCACTCTTCTGGTTCACTGGTTCCACTACTATCTGTGGGGGTGAGCAAGTAGGTACCCTCCTTGCTGGCCTGTCACCCCCCTTTGCTAGTTTAAATGCTTGTCAATGTAGCATTTAAACTTATTGAGTGCTTGGATTCCCCTCCAGGATGGATGCAGGCCGTCAGGCTTGAACAAACCTCCATCTCTCCAAGTGGGTCCACAGTCACCAATGAATCCAAACCCTTCCTCACAGCACCAGTTCTTCAACCATGAGTTAAAGTTCCTGGTGCATGCACCCCTATGCTCTCCCTTGCCTCTCGCAGGTAGTACGTCTGAGAACGTGACAGAAGTAGCTACTTGCTTGAGACCCCTCCCCAATTTCCTAAACTCTTCCTGAACTTCCTTTGGCTCCCCATTTAACAGGTCATTAGTACCTAGGTGGATAATGACATCTAGCTCACCCTCCCATCTTGCCTTCCCAGTGATCCCCAGGATCTTCCTTCCATCCCTCCATGCCATGGCACCTGGTAGGCACCTCACCTCCCTGTACTCCCCCTCCTGTGTTCCTAGCTGGATCCCTCTTATGATGGAGTCCCCCACCAGGATTTGCTTCCTCCTCCTCTGCGGTCCACTGCTTTCCCCGCTGAGGTCACCTCCTTGGCTAACCTCCAAATCCTTTCCTTCCACTTCTCTGGGTACCTCTATTTGATTGTCCCTGTTTGCCAGTGTGGCATATGAGTTCTTGAGTGAAATAGGATCTGGGATGTGCCTCTGCCTGACCACTCTAACCCTCCCTGAGCCCACTGTCATCCAAGTGCTCCTCGTTCTCGGTATCCTTTGAGGCAGTTGCATTGGACTGGGTGGTCTCTGGATAGGGGTGATGGTACTCCTGACCCAGTTTACTTCCACTCTGAGTCTGGCTACCTCATCCTGCAGTCCAGAGAGATGCATGCAGATAGGGCAGCACCTCAGTGTCCAGAAGGTCTGCCTGAATATGGCTGCCCCCAGCCACTGCATTTCACCACTCCCCACATTATACTGCAATTATACTGCTATTCCACTACTTGTCTGCTACTGAAGCTCTCCTAGTTCCCTTTTTATTAATTTACTGTCCTAAAAATCCTGCCACTGATACTCAGATACTTTTCTTTTAAAAAAAGAAAATAAACCAAGAAATAAATAAATGAATCAAAACACTTGTTGTGCTGAGGGTGGGCTTCTTCACCCTTATGCCCCTCCTACTCCACACCCCTTACTATACCCTGTGTTTAGCTCCTGTCAATCAGATTTAACAGGGCATATAATTAAGAGTTGGGGGAAGGGGGGGTGAAAATTTGCAGCAATTAAAGACAGCAAAGAAATACACCACCACTACGTTTTAAATTTTCAACAGACCCAAAACAATTCTAAGTAAAGACAACAAAGAAAGTACAGTGTCACTAAAAGCCCACAATCTAAGTTTAAAAGGAAAATAGCAATTACTAGTTACTGTAAAGCACTGAATTGAATGTTTCCTTCCCCTTCTGGCTTCTTCTGAGAAAATAAAACTCACTTGCTACCTCAACTCTGACTAAGCCCCACTTCCAATTATCATGTAGCTGAGGCTGTATACATTTGGCATACATGAAGTGGATTGTCAACTGACTTGAGGGCAGGAAGGATTATGGTGGATGAGCACTTCTCTGAATGTAGAGCAGTACTAAGCAGCAACCATTAGGGATCTGGGCTGGTATCTGTGCTGCTCAATATATTTGTATCACTTATCTTAAAGCTGGAGAGCCGATGCAGTAGTAGTACTACCAGCGTAGGCTGGGTTTGGACACAAGTCTGGGATGTCAGGGAATGGCCATGTGGAGGAGAATTAAGCAACCTAGAGAATGCTTGCTACCTCCAGTAGGGAAGGCAACTGACCCCGCTATGATACTGTGACCTGGGTGACCACAGGTAGCAGTGCAGATGGAGCAGCTTGCAGGAGTAAGGATAGAAGATGGTGCTTTTGGCAGCAACACAACTGCATGTGCATGCACACATGGTGCCCTTGTTTAGTGTCCAGTGGGAATGGAAGAAAACCCAAGGAAAAAGCCCTTCTGTAAATAGGATAATGCCTCTGCCTCCCAGGCCCTGCTGAGCCTGCTGACCAGTCCTGACCCTAAACTCAATAGACCAGAGGGGATCGGGGACCCTGGTTTATCGTGACTGGTATAGGGCAAATTATGTTTTACAGATGGGAAAAACTGGCATTGTCACCAGTGTCTGTAACAGCAAACTGTTTTCACCAGTGTTCTATCCGTGCACCTTTTTGGTATATGTATAGATATTCAGAATAAAAGAAGGCTAAATATTCATCAAATTAAATAAAGCAAAATTAAAATAGTGCAGGAAAGAATTTATAGAAAAATACATAGAACATAGGGGGAAAAAGATGGCAGAAGGAAACCAAGGGTTTATCTAGTCTCCCCATGTATTCCTTGGACATTCTCAGATCCCAGGACCTAACCATCATTCTTCCTAATGCCTCCTACTGCTTCTGTTGCTCTTGATCATGCTTTAGCCTTGTCCCACCCCAGCTTGAATTATGTCATGGACTTTGCTTTCACTACTTGAGCTGGTGTTTATTCCATGGCTCCATGACTCTTTCTGTTGAATAGGGTTTACTAAGCTCCCTCTTGAATCTCCCATCCCTCAACTTCCACTCATGCCCTCTTGTGTTAGAGTCAGAGACTCTGATGAACAGCTCCAAGGATGGCACGTTATTTATTCCTCTCAGGAACTTGTATGTTTCAATCGAGGGACATACAGCTCCCGGAGAGGGTACAGAGGAGGGCAACTAAGATGATACAAGGACTAAGGAATTTGACGTATGAGGACAGACTTGAGGAGCTCTGCCTGTTTTCATTGGAGGAGAGGAGAGATGGGGGGGCATGATTGAGGTCTTAAAGTACCTCAAGGGAATAAATAGGGTAAACATGAAGGGGATCTTTAGACTAAAGCAGGGAGGTATCACCAGAGGGCATGGTTTGAAGTTGGAAGGTGGAAGGGTGAGGGGGGAAAAGAGGAGGAGTTTTTTCACTGAACCTTGGAATGCACTGCCTGGTGAGCTGGTTCAGAGATCCACAGTGGAGGGCTTCAAGAGAGGGTGGGACAGACACAGAAAGTGGATGTATCAGATGATGGCCTGTCTCAGGGGGGTGGGGATGGATGATAGGGGTTTCTGTAACACAAGGGGGAGAGGGCCTCAGCACCCAACTAGGGATCTGAGGTTTGAGCAGACTCGATAGACTGTAAGGACTAATCTGCTGGCAATTAGTATATCTCCCCTCTCCATCCTTGTCTTCAGTGAGAACATATTTAATGCTTCCAGATGCTCCTTGAATGAGTGCCCTTGTAGGCCCTGGATCATTTTGTTTGCTCTTCTCTGAACAACCTCCAAACTGTTTATATCCTTTTTCAGATGTGGACTCTAAAACTGGACACAGATGGGGTCTTACCAGGGACCTGTGGAGTGGCAGTATTACCTCCTTCCTCCTGCTGTTGAATCCCCTCCCTATGCACCCCGGCATTTGTTTGGCCTTGCTATAAGCCTTGTTGCATTGGTTTGTCTGTTTAAGGGTGCTGCTTATGATGACACCTAGGTCCTGTTATTCCTGCGTGGTGCTGAGCTGGACTCCGTTGAGGTAGTACTCTGTCCTTGGGTTCCCTTTATCCAAATGCATCTCCTTACATGTTTTTGCATTGAACTTCAGCTGCCAGATGTTGGACCATCTTTCCAGCCTCTGTAGGTCTTTTTGTAGGTCCTTAACCACCTCTTCACTGTCAACCCTTCCTCCTAGCTTGGTATCATCTGTGAGCAGGGCAACTTTAATACAGTTTCTGAAGATGCACTGGATCTGGTAAAAAAAATGCTAAATTCTGTGAAATGCTTTGTTTTTGCTAGTGTCTCTGTCATCTTTTAATGTACTCCATTACACACAGGACCTGGATGCTGTGAACCCCCTAGGTAAAGAAATAAGAGCCACAGATAATAAAGATGGGGCTAGGGACTGGTAAATGGGAGGTAACAGCACCAGAGTTGGGAGAGAAAGAATACAAAAAAAATTGTTTGGAAGCTGAGATCTCCATCATTCTGTCTATGGTTACAGATGATCCTCTGCTGGGCAGGGCCATGAAAACCGGAGCAAACCTCAGTATAACTTAAACAAGCTGGTTGATTGGTCAATCTCTGGGAGTGTCAAATTTGCTGTAGCAAATGTGAGGCACTACTTTTGTGTAGGAAAAACAGAGGTGGGACCTATGCACTGTTTGATGCTCTCCTTGTTGTAGTAGAAGTTATAATAGACAAGGTATTAAAAGAGGGCATTTAGTGCATTACCATTGTCAGAAGGGCCAACAGAATCCTGGGGTGCATTAAATAAAACAGACATGTAGTAGTGCTATCCGAAGGAGAAGAAAAATGGGGCAGTTCAACAACATACAACAAGTGTTTGGTAATAGCTTCTTTCATTGAATAAAAGCTGAAAAAGTTGATACATCCAAAGTGCAAAAGCATATAGGACAGAGGTAACATTTACCTCAGAGAACTTCACTAAACATGCCCCTGCATTTAATCCCCTGCTAAGCCTTTGTCACAGGGCAGGTATAGACCTCTAATTTAACTGATTTAGCTGTCAGTCCCTACACTGGTTTAATATCTTCAAAATTCCTAGCTACCTGTTTCTTCAGTATAATTTTGTTTTTACCTGGCCTTTTTCTATTTAAATTATCGTGTTGTTGTGTTTTTTTAATCAGGCAAGCTCCCTGTTTCTTCTGCTCATTACCACCTCTTGGGTAACCACCTGTCATTATGATCTTGCTACTGCTGTTTCTGGCTATATGGTCTTCCACCTGACTAATCACGGAAAGCAGCCCTGACCAGCAACAGCTGTATGAAGAATCTGCCCAAGTCATTATCCAAGCTAACAGTCAGATTAATCCTAGTGTACTACCTTTCAAGTTTCACATCAGAATTCCCTTAGAGAATTCATTTCCTTAAACCTCCTGTTCAGATTAAATTCATACTTAGAAAGGCTGTATAGTACTCTAGGGCTATCTGCTTGTCCTAATACTCCTATAATGAGGAGACATTGAATTAAATCTTGAACCTAAAGCCCAGTAATTTGCAACCAGTTGCCCTGCCTGTCAACCTAAGGGACTTTGAATTTTTCACTATAAGATCTATAGTTGTATCCACAAGTTAGACTTGTACACAATATTGGTGCTATAAAACACACTGATATAGTATCCTGATTCTCATGGAAACCTAGTTATCTGCTAGCCTTTAGGCATGTCCTGACTGTTGCCACTGCCTCACTAAATTTAATTTCTAGTACTATACCTGGTCAATACAAGATAACTAGTAATACATATATTTTGTTGCCATCTGCCTTTTTGTGGAACACAGCATTAAATGGCTATGCTCCTGGTCAGATCTGGATGCATTCCAATGAAGCAGTTCTGCTCACCTTAGGGAGTAATGCTGTTGCTATAAGAGACAGGCTTTAAAGGAATCTGGTTAACTTATATCATTGTTTCCCAACAAGCAGACTGTTTATATAGAGGATAATGGCTGGGGTTCTGCAGTTTACCAGGTTGTAATCACCTTGAACGGTTGCCATGGCAGCCATGAGAGGTGATTTCAACCTGGTAAACTGCAGAACCCCAGCCATTCTCTTTTGTAGTGTATGGGTGTTTGAGCTGCTTAAATGAATTAACTACTTCTTTTACACTTTGTGTTTAACCAAAATATAGCTCTCATTGATCTTACCTTAAATATACACAGCATGCCATTGACAGTTGCCAACAAATATTTCCCAATTTTCATTTAGAAACCATTAAACTTTGTATTTTAAAAGTCCTTTTACTGCTACTGCTCTTGAAGTGGGATGTGGTTGGACATCATTCGTCATGTGCTTAGAGGAGACGTCAACTGCGTGGAGCAAATGGGTTGTGGGAAATATTCGATGTCCGAGATGGGATGCCATCCTTCACTGGAGACCACCTGTGGATGGGGGTGGGAGGTAAGAGACAAAGCACAAAGAAGAGATTTAAAACAAAACACTTTTAGCCAGTGAATGTGCACGCTATATAATGACATTTTTACGTTGCTATTTTGACTGCTCTGCAATCGTGTTTAAACTGACGCTTAGGATGCTCAGTTTTAAATGCTCTCATTTAACATTCTGGGGTTGGAATGTCAACGATTGACATTGATTCCATCTTGTAATCTCATCGATCTGATGTAGGCAAGCAAGGTTTACAGCTTGTACATCAGAACGATGAGATTACAAGAAAATTAAAAGATGCCAGGCAATGTATAACAAGGCCTCCCCATACATTATAATCAATTTCAATAGTTCCCATGCTTTTAAGATCAAAGCAGTGCATTAAGAATCTCCTCAAGTCAAGTTTGATCTTGACTGAGAAACATCTAAAAGTTTTCTCACTACTAATATTTTATGCTCATACTTAGCCAACAGTTCCATTTCCCCATCTGCATCCCAAGCCTGATCTTCAATATTTATTCTAAATTGAGTGTAGTCTACAGGGTAAAATGGTGCCTTACACATGACATTGAATTGTAGAAGCCTAGGAGGGGATAGCCTATAAATGCATAATGAGTTAGTGTTGTCTTCATCTCTTTTGGTCCTACTGGGCAAATTAGAGTTAAACCCTGGACCTGGAAAGTAAAATAATGTAACCATTGTAGACGATGACCCAGTCTGGTTGCCAAAGAAAGAACCAAGTTTCTGCCACTTGAATAAAGGTAGCCAGTGAGCTAAAAATATTTCTTGGAATGAAGTTTGGTCAAAGTAATATAACCATGGCATCTTTGTAATAGTGGTATCTTGTTTAAAGCCTGCAGTAATGGATTGGAAAGTTTCCATGAAAGAGTATAATCTGGTAAAACAAGCCAAATGGGAAGAAACAGGGGAGACATAATATTTTATTTAAAGAAAAACAAGTCATTTGTGATGGTTGAAAAAGTGGGAAATTAGTAAGAAATTATGAGTGGTTAAAATAAAAATAATGCTACTTTAAAAACCTCAAACAAAACTGCAATATGCTGTACATATATCCAATCTAATAGTAGAGAAAATGGGATGATTGAAATCTTAGTACATTTATCAAACAGGAAACAGAAATAGTATACTGTGATGGGGATATTAGTTTGAATTGGTTAGTGCTGACTATTAATAAATGTGAGGTTCAATTACGGAAACTAAATTTAGCTCAGCTCATAAAGGTACTGACACGCATGAACAACCGAACCAAGTCATACTTGATACTTGCTTGGATAATGGCAATTAGGATGGAAAACATGAAATTGGTTGACTGGATACTTTATAAATGGCCACATGATGAACTTTTGTCTTAGGAGTGGTAAAGTGAGAAAATATCAAGCTGAATTAGTGTTGTAATAAGCAGGAACTTTTTTTTATAGTTAATTTCTTTCTCTTTCCTGGGCAGTACACCTTCAATCCTGATCCCCCCAGCCCCATCCCCCCCTCATGACCTACCTTCCCCTGTCCTCCATGGCTTGCCCCCATGGCGAGGTGGTGGGGATTCCTCAACCCCTGGAATGGATCCGCTGCGGAGGTTACCACTATTCATGGGAGTGAGGCCTGCAGGGATCAGATGTCATCATGCCACTCCCAGGACTCTTTTTCCACTTTCTTCCCCTAGTTCAAGTTTTTTTTTCAAGTTCAAGTTTATTGCAGGAAAGACTCCGTTGAGCAAGCTCATTCACAAGGATGTCCTGAGGCACATACACATACAGTTCGTAATTACATAGACAGGAGATATAAAATGTAGAACAACACAAAAAAAATATATAATACAAGAGGTATACACAATAGAATTTCTTATGCTAAATATTCAGTACATTCCAGCTTTAACCTTGCCCTAAATCATGCAACACATTTCAGCTTATTAAGTAGAGGGACAGTTGGTACCTAGGAAGTTGACTTGGCGTTGGGGGCCTAGCAGCACCTACATATGTCTTTTAATTTAGAGATAGCTACTGTTTTGTAGAAGTTAATTGATACGATGCTGGTTAGCTTCAGCATGGCTTGTAGTTGGTACCAAATGTTTGGGAGGTCATATGAGACAGCTCTTTGGACAGCTGTGGTATGTGTCCTGGGAACATCTAGTAGGATAAGGTTGGATTTCCTTAGGGAGTAGGCACTATGCGAGATGTGTATGAGAGGCGTTAAATAGACAGGCAGTTTGTGGAGTAGTAATTTGAGGGTCCAAATGCCAGCATGCAGGAGGCGCTGGTGGCAAGAGAGGTCCACCCAACTGCTGCATAAAGATCACAATGGTGGGTCCTGTACGCAGAGTTAGTAATGAAGCAAAGAGCCCGGTGATAGAGTACATCCAGGTTAGATAGACTCAAGGTTGGGGAGGAGATGAAGATAATGTCTCCATAGTCAAGCACGGGAAGGAATGTTGCTTGGACAAGTCTTTTTCGGGTCGCGAGAGAAAAGAGGGTCCTATTTCTAAAGAAGAAACCCAAGCGTGCTTTAAGCCTCTTTGATAGATCCTAGATGTGGTCATTGAAGGAGAGCTTGTCTATCCACATATCTAGATATTTAAATTTAGGTATGACTTCCAAGGGTTCACCTGGGGAGGTAACTATCAAGTTTTTAGGTGGGGTAGGTAGGGCACCAGACAAGGCAAGTCTCGAGAAAATCATTGTCTTGGTTTTTTTTGGCATTTAAGAGAAGCTTGGCATTGATAAGGTTGCTTTCTAACTGGATAAAGTCAGCTTGGAGTGCTTCGCTGACTTCAGTTAAGGACGAGCCTGATGCATACAAACCCGTATTGTCCGCAAAGAAATGTATGCTAGAGTTCTTTATGTAGGAGTCAAGATTGTTGATGTACAGGGAAAAAAGGATTGATCCTAGGATGAAGCCTTGAGGGACTCCTCTAGCAATTGGAAGGGGGGCAGATAGTAGGCCATCAGCTTTGACTTTCTGTATCCTACCCATGAGATAACTGTTAAACCACTGTAAGGTAAGTGGAGTGGCACCTATGTAGGCAAGACAGATGATTAGGAGGTGATGGTCTACAGTGTCGAAGGCCTTACTAAGGTCTAGAAAGACTGAACCAGTAACCTTCTTGGTGTCCATAGCATGGATCCAGTCTTTAGAGACTTTAGCTAAGGCTGTGATGGTACTGTGCTTCGACCTGAAGCCAGATTGGGCCGGGTTTAGGAGTGAGTGTGCTTCAAGGTGATTTTTTAGTTGGTTGTATATAAGTTTTTCCAGCACTTTGGAAAGAATGGGCAAGATAGAGATGAGTAACGTTGATAGAGATAGAGAGAGGACGGTACTTGTTTAAGTCACAAGGATCTCTTGATTTGAAGAGAGGAAGAACATGGGCAGATTTCCAGCAGTATGGAACAGTGGCTGTGGTAATAGAGGTTGAGGCTGTGAGCTGGGCATAGCCAAACTGCAAGAAAAATGATTCAAGGCCATCGTCCCCTGCACTTTTCTTGGTGTCAAGGCTAAGAATTATGTATTCGACTTCTTTGTAGCGAAACAGACACAACTGGAAGGGATGAGGTGGAGAGAAGGTGTGCAATCATGCCCTAAGGAGACAGCACGCATCCGTTTGCATGTGCTCCTCCAAATGTCTGCCTCCTATCCTCCTCTTTCGGAGAGTCAGTGTGCTGACCCCCAGCTGGTGTTAGGGGCCAGTCGACACTGACTACTGGTGACCCCCCTGAGAAGGAGAGCAGTCCCTCAGATGCTCAATCCTTTTCCTCCCCTGCCAACTCCCAGTTGCCCATGCTAATTCCAAAACATAGTTTGCTGGCATAGCACGAGGTAAGGCATCCAGCACCTCAGCCCTCCTTGCCACTGGGCCGGCCAACACACTTAAGTAGGACCTTTTAAAAAAAAATATATGTATATATGTGTATATGTGTATATATATGTGTGTGTATGTGTGTGTATATGTGTGTATGTGTATATATATATATGTGTGTGTGTGTGTGTGTATATGTATATATATGTGTGTGTGTGTGTGTGTATATATGTATATGTATATATATATGTGTGTGTGTGTGTGTGTGTATGTATATATATATATGTATGTATGTGTGTATATGTATATGTTATGTATATGTATATATGTATATGTATATGTGTGTGTGTGTGTATGTATATATATATGTATGTATATGTGTGTGTATGTATATATATATGTATATGTGTGTGTGTGTGTGTGTATGTATATATGTGTGTGTGTGTGTGTGTGTGTGTGTGTGTGTGTGTGTGTATATATATATATGTATATGTATATATGTGTGTATATGGATATATATATATTATGTATATATATATATTTTTTGAGGGAACTATCCTAAACAAAGTGGTACTGTATTACATATAACTTAACGCATATTGATATCACAGTTGAATTCTTCTCATCAGAATTTAGCAAAATGTGTGATACATTCTTTCTAAATGACAACCTGCAGCTATTGAAAACTGGTTAAAACATATCTAACCAGTTATTATATACATTATAGTTTATCGATCTAATGCTTTTGTTCATGATTCATGTGCTGTAACTGTTGCATCCCCATTCCCACTGTATCCTTCCTTACTCCCACAGGTTAATCAGAATATGAAATTTCCTGCACTTTCTCATACTGTGTACCTGTACTGAATACATTTCTAATAAAAAGAATGGTTTGTTGCTAAATGCCACTAATCACTGTAAAAATTTTGATTGCCCTTTTGTTGTGTTGAATGCTTGTAACCCTTAGGTCAGTACATAGTCCACCAGTCTTTGTTTTCTTTGTGTACCCCTCAGACAGGTATCTCCAAACTGGCACATATCTTGCTGATCCAGCTGTTCATTTTCATTGGTTGATGATGCCAAACATCCACCTCAACAAAATCATTTGGCAGGTGTACTGTAGGTGTCACCTCACTTCAAAGTTATATACCATACAGCAGACAAAGAAGGCCCAGCAGCTCACTTCACCTGAGGCAAGCATCATACCATGTGCCCCCTATCCTTCAGTACAGTTCACATTAAACTGCCATGCCAATGAGTTGCTTTAGTATTGTCTTTCAAAGTTGTCAGTGCATTGGCAGCCCCCACTGCATTGTTTTTCAACATTTAACCAGCTCAAGGGCAACTTTTATAAAATGGGCTTCCAGCTTAACTGGAATGCAACTGAGTTGCAACTGTTTGTCAACAGTTTCCTTAAGGTTTTGTGCTGAACCCAGAAACCTGCATAGGTTCAAATTTATTGTTGGACTTCTTTGGTCTTTACAAATTCAGTAAAAACATTTTAACATTATATACAAAAAAACTAATTTCCACCATTCATTATAAAATAAATAAAAAGCTCACCCATTGAGATATATGATAGGCTATTGCCTGAAGTTGTGTGGGAGAAAAGTTCCTCCCCCACATCCTATTTAAACTAACAGACTACAACCACTCTGCTCAGAGTGAGTCGCACTCGCTGTCGTCTAGTTGCTGGTCTGTGGCTGCTCTTTGTGTGTCCCCCTCCCCATTTGTCCTGCTACATTCTTTTTGCTGTTTTCCCCACCTCCCTTCTTCCCATTCCCTGTGTTTCTGTTTCATCCATTTTACTTCTCTTGTTTTTCTTTTTAAGGGGGGAGTGGGTCTTTCGCTAACTGTTTAGCGCTGTACTTTCTTCTTGCCTATCCTCGCTTCTAGCCTGCTTTTTGTTTTTTCGTTCTTTTTTATCTCGAGCAGCCCTGTCTCCATGCCAGTTTGTTGTCACTCTGCTCTCCCACTTGCTTGCTGCTCACCGCTTCCTTCAGTCCCTGCCATCTGCGGGGTTTCCTCACATCTGCTGCTGCTGCTGCGAATGGCTCACCTCAATGCCTACTCCCCGTCTTCACCTACCTCGCGTTTGCACCGTTTCTCCATGAACTAGAACTACGCTGCTGGAGGACTATGCCCCGTACATTATTCTGTGTTTCCTGCCTTGGGTCTACTGATGTTGCTTGACCTGCACCTCACTCAGCATGTATTCTCATTTGGGCAGCACCTCACCAGACCTCCATGTACATGCCCTAATTTGGGCCATTCTTTTGGAGAATGAGATGCATGTTACTGTTAATTACTTCAGACAATTCCATCTAGCAGCCCATATAGCCTGGATTCATACTCGTTTCCTTCTTTCCTATTCCTACCGATTGGGCTCATTTGCTTGTCCACCTCCATCATGTGCTGGTTCCTACAAACCTGAGAGATCATAGTTTACTAGACCTCACGGGCTGCCTGCAGACTTCCCTCTTAACCAGGATGCAAGTATTGAGCCTCTGTTCCTTTTATTCAGGTCCGTGCGAGTCCCAATTACAAACCTTCAAACCGTTTCCCACACCTTACAACTGTCATGGACTGCATTTAAGCTGCCTTTCTCATTCGTTTGCTTCTAGCTCTGCAGATTTCTGATGCTTCTTCATCTGTGCACGCCATACTGGATGCTCATACTGAATCTATGAACTGTTATTTTCACAGCCTTTCATGCCTGAAACATGAACGTGGTACCTCTGATATTGCACTCATGTTTTCAATGTGGCCTTGCTGTCTGGCTTCTGACTCAGACTGTAATTTTATGACACTAATTTCATTCTGCAGCACATTGCTGGGAATCCTGCTTTGCTACCATACAACATTTTGTTTCCACAACTACCCAGTGCGCTATACTGCCATTCCACTTATTATGCTTGCCATAGCCTCTTATTGGCTGCCCCAGTCACAGCTCGCCACATAGCTGAGGCTTTCCTGCCATTCTTACAGCGTTGCTATCCTGGGTCTTATACTGCCTAGTTTTATCTGCCATCCACTACAGCCTCAGCCTCAGCTTCGGCTTCTGGGATGCATGCTGCTAGGTGGCCCTCCGTGGCAGCGTCTGGTCATCCTAATCTACGTGGGGTCTAGCCTGACTTGCTTCCTTCCTTCCACCTGGCCTACGAGGGGTCGGGCTGTACTGCTAGTCATGTGACAGCCTCTTCTAGCATGCTTCACAGCTCCTCGCTGCCCTGCATGTGAGTCATGGTTCCATGGCCTTTTTGGGGCCTATTTGCCACTCTCAGGATTGGATACACCACCAGTTATACCTTGCCTTCAGTCCACTATTTGGACCCTGGACCCTACAGCCCTTACCTTGCTGCTCTCATGTACTTCCACATGTCAAGGACATGTTTCTTCCTTCTACTGGATTACTTCTGGATTACATCTTGGAGATTGTATCTATTCCTTAGATGCACCTTGTCCTACTGATTCACCTCCTTCCGAGTCACTACCTTGTTATACCTCCCAGCCAAGCTCTATTCCGTACTGCCTTCCTTCTCATAGCTTAAACATATGACAAGGATCTACTACATTTCAGGATGCTTACTACCTCTAGTCATGTTGCCATCCCAGCCTCTTAGGTCTCTTTACTGCATAATTTCTACAGCAATTTATCAGGATACGACACTATGCAGTACTGTTCTACTGCTTTCATAAGTATACCTCAGAAAATATTTCTACGCTGCATAGGATTGGCTCAGGATTATGCTACCATTTGCACTACCATTTACAATCTATTCCCTACTGCCTTGCTACTATTTCTGCATTGCATGCAGTTCGACATTACTATTACTTTCTGCCATTGCTCTACAACCTGCCTCGCCTCACGGGGCCTAAGGTTTACTGCATCGCACTTCAAAGACCTGCGCCCTGTGGGCCAGAGGTCCCTTGATCTTGTATTACCACACTATATTTCACCTGCTTCTATGACCTACCTCGCCCATCAGGCCGGGGGTTTATTCTGCTCTACACTTGCCACGCCCAGCTCGGGTCATGGAAGTTCACATCTTCTACTATACATCTACCTGCAGCCATGTCTGCCAGACTTAGAAGCTCCTGTTTACCATTGGCTCATATCTGGATTTGTTTAGCCATTTGTCATCTATTCTTGGATGCATCTGTCTTGCTGCTTCAGTCACATGAATCACTACTGCTACACTCATACTGGGACTCCATTTAGCTTATCCAGGAGACTTTAAATCTCATTATTTGTGCACCAAGGTTTTTGAACTGCGACAATGCTACTTCATTCACCTCAGACTCTTCAGCTATCACCGTTTATGACTCACAAGTTCGACTATTCAGGACTCGTCAGACTGATCTCATCAAGTCAATTCTAGATGTGGTACCGCTCCGACTTCAAAACGTGGATACATTTATCGTTACACAACTATTCAGATCACCAGACAATGTTTCAATTTGTGCTGCTTCCAATTCCTTATGCTCCTCGCTGCATACCGTGCATAAATTATTATATGCTACTCCTCTGCTACTACTTTTACATGTGCAGATTCATTACTATTACTATACCACTACTACTACTGACCTACGTACAGGTCTGCTTCTTACCCTACTGCTCCTTTACCTGCTTCACCCTTACAAGGCCTAGAGGTCATCACGACTAACTCACCGATTTACAACCTACTTCGCTCCTCCAGCTGGAAGTACAGCTGACTTTGTCTACCATATGCACTAAGATATCTACATGTTTCACTTACTTGCTTCCCCTCGCTGGATTGGAGGTTTCAACTGCTTCGCCCTTCCCAATCACACAGCATACGCCAGTTCCTGTGCTTCATCACCACAGCCTTGCAATGCTTGCCAAGAGGAATACAAACTACCTTCCTCCTACTCTGGACATGGACACTTAGCCTTTTGGTTACTGGTTCTCCTTGAAGAAGCAGTCTTCACCACTGGGAACATTTTACCAATGTAACTTGATGCTTATAATTATTATTATTGACCATGTATTTCAGTCTCCTACCATTCTGCTCCAGACATGGATTCTTGGACTAGGATTGCTAGAAGGATGCTGCTACATTCACCAGCCTGAATATTCCGTACTTATTTAGCTTTCGTCTACTGGATCAGAATCCCAAACTTTGGAACTCAAATTAGCTTAATATTGTTATTTAGGTTTATTCTCCCTTAGTATGCCCAGAAGAATGAGCAGGTCAGTAGCCATGGGTCCTCAGAGGTTTCTCCCAAAGGGGGTTTTACCTCTCCTGCATCCTATTGGTCATACTCTCCAGAGCTGGAGAAGATAATCGTTTGATATTATTCTTCTTTTTGGGGGGTCTCGTACTACTGGACTAAGCATTTTTTACCGTGGGATACAGAGTAAGGCCAAACCAATACCAAGTCATAACACATTACTCATCAGCTCAAGCATCTAAGCACTTTGCATAAGACTATCCAGCTCACTTGTACTATAAACACTGACTGTATAAGTATGTTCAAAGTACCTAGGCACAGATCAATTCAAACTGTTACATATCTGACGAGCAATGTCCTACTTACCTATCTGGCCTCAGTATCCAAGCACAAGCCTTCATTATCCAATTACAGTATGTAGCACAAGCACAGAGCTATGAACCACACTTAAGTGATAGGCTATTGCCTGAAGTTATGTGGGGGAAGAGCTCCTCCCCCACATCCTATTTAAACTAACAGGCTACATCCAGTCTGCTTAGAGCGAGTCACACTCATCCTCCATCCTCCCATGACACCTCCTCCTTCTCCGTCGCTCTTATCCCACCGGGGGAGTCTCATACTACTGGACTAAGCATTCTTTACGGTGGGATACAGAGTAAGGCCAAACCAATACCAAGTCATAGCAATGTTACTCATCAGCTCAAGCATCTAAGCACTTTGCATAAGACTGTCTAGCTAACTTGTACTATAAGCACAGACTGTATAACTATGTTCAAAGTACCTAAGCACAGATCAATTCAAACTGTTACATATCTGATGAGCAATGTTCTACTTACCTATCTGGCCTCTGTATCCAATCACAAACCTTCATTTCCAATTACAGTACGTAGCACAAGCACAGAGCTATGAACCACACATAACTTTTGATTAAACAGCTATCTCAGGAACTTTATACATTTACAAGGATACAGATATTGCCCTTCATTTTAAGTAACAAAAGTCACCACACAGTATCTCATTCTGAAGAAAATTATAAAAATAGGATTCAAATGATGACATTCAGTATACTGTAAATTAAGGACCACATATTCAAAGGAGATGTGAGGCCCAAAATGAAGACATTATGGGCTAGATATTCAAAACTTTGTGCTGGGCAAAAACCATTTGCGCAGGTTTAGCGCGGGATTAGCTCGGGTCTGCCATATTCAAAAGGCCAAATAGTGCGGGCAAACTGCATTAGTGCTGGGCAAAATTATAATGTATGCAAGGGGCAAACTGACATGAATACAGGCGCAATGCCATATTCAACGACTAGCGCCGCGCTAAGTGGTTTTGCGCGACTTAGCTCAACACTTAGCGCGGTGCACATTACGCCCAGAAAAGCTGGTCTTAATCCTGGGCAATCAGCTTATGCCGACATTATGGTTTGTGTAGTTTGTTGCTGGTTTAGCGCGGGTTTTGGCGCGACCTAACAAATAAATATGACACATAGATAAAGCCAAACATAGAAGAAGCATGCTGCTAACTGATGGCATCACAATGATGCCATCATCTGTCACCAGTACCAGCCATGCCAGGCAGTAAGTGGTGACCGTGCCACCAGTGAACAGCATGGCAGTGTGGCCATACAGCACACACCTGCGGACCACACTTCTGTGGACACCAACGGATGTCAGCACACACATGCAGCACTGTGGGCATGGAAGATGTTGAGGGGAGCAGGTATGGGTGGCGAGGCTATGCTACAGACCAGGTGTGGCCACAAGGCTGGGACACGCCATGCAGTGTACATGGTCAGGTATTGGGAATACCCCAACACCAGTGTGCCTTCGATAATATGCCGCTCGGCCACACACCTCACAGCTGTACAACTGCCATAGCACACAAGCCAGAAATATACATGTCACTGTGAGCATCCATGCCACAGGTGCAGCATCTGTGGGTCTCACAACAGCATAACAGTAATGTCCAGTGTCAGTAAACATCCACAGGTTGGGCCGCTCACTGTGTATAGTGCAGTCATCATCACTGCCCTACACACCATAGGCATTGCTGTGTCCATGCACTACTGGCCCCTTGCTACTGTAGTTTCTGCTGCACTCTAGCATGCCCTACAATGTGACAGTTGCATGCAGCACCACCACCACCTGTGCCTATGGTGTCCTGTCCCTGGGGTATAATATGCTATGCTATGCTGTACTGTTTACATGTAGCCTGCAGCTATCATCTGTACTGCCAGACTGACCTACAGGTGGAGCTGGTTGGACCTGGTCAGTCCCTGTACTTCCAGACTGGCCTACAGGTGGCTCTGTGGGACCCTGCAGTAACGCTTGGGCAAACTGCATGCAAATCAGGGTATAATGAGATACTAATCCGTTGTTTGCCCAGAGACTACGTAAGTAGGCTCATTTGCATGGCACTTTTGAATATGGCACATTTTAGCCCCGGGCAAACGTGTTTGCTCCAGGCTAACTGCTTAGCTCCACGCTAATGTGTTAGCGCGGCGCTAACGGTACGGGGAATATTATACAGTTTTGATCACTGTTCTTCCACATCTGCTGCTTCCTGCAACTGTACTGAGTCCATGCATTTGCTGGCACACATACATGTACATGAGTTCATCTGTACCTGCCCTCATGTTGCTGTGTACTGTGTTGTTGTTGTGGGTTGCACTTCCTGGTTGCTTTATTCAGTGCTGTCTTATTCCAGGGCTATTTTGGCCCAGCACTCCCAGCCCAGTTTGCATGGCCTCATTACCATGCCATAGTCGGGAGCTGTTTGCCCTGGGCTATTCCTTTTGAATATAGCGTGCTCTGTGCTCTGGGCTAAGTTTGCCCACTGGGCAGTGCTAATTTTGCCCAGAGGCAAAGTTTTGAATATCTGGCCCTATGTATCTTACTGCCATTATCTGTATAATGCTTGCAATTATTTTGTTTTTTCTACCCATTGTATTTTTGTAGCACTGCTATACTGTTCCTTCATTTGTATTACTGTACCCATGTTGCTGTTGTTCAACTGTTCTCCTTTTGTTGTACTCTCCTGGGTCATGCCTGAAAAGTCATTTTATGGCTAGTGCACCTACCCAGTTAACAAACTAAATAAAATAAAATAAACATGCTGTGCATCCCAGAAAATACGCGGAAGTGTAATATTCAAAAGGAAGAAATGCATCGCACATTTCTGAATGTGCAATCATGTGAAAATAATGTATGAGGTACAAAAAAAAGGGGCGGGCACCTGAATATGGCACGCAAGAGTATATTCAGCAAAAATGTGTGCTGCATGTGTTGCATATCACTAAACTGTGCCGCACAATGTTAGTTATGTAAGGGGATATCCTAAATCATCCAGCCGCCCATAGGCAGGCTGCAGAACTGCAGACAGGTGACCCTGAGACAGCCCTTAGGAGGTGCACCAGGATGAGCTCCAGTCATCCACACACAGCAGTCATGCCAGGATGGTAGTACTGAAAGCCACAGATGTGCTGTGCCAGCTTGCCATGCACCTGTTGGGCGCTGCTGGGTCACACCTCTGGCACCAGTCAGTCACTCCCTCACCACACCCAGGTTGGGGATGCCCAGTTGCCACATGGTAGTCAGGCACCCCACTAGTACACCAGTGGAGCAGATGGCTACAGTGCTGCACATGTACCAGGTGCCATGGCCTGCACCCATGTGGCTGTCAGAGTGTCACCCGGTGGAGGCATGCAACCATGGTGGCATCTGAGACAATGGTGGACAGGATGCATGGCAGTAATGGTGGCAGCATGACATGGGTCAGGGACAGCCCAGTGGTACACACACCCATAGTGGAACACCATAGGTTTACACAGCACACCCGTGCCAAACCTATGCCACCAGGAACCACATACATGTCACCAATGCCATCCCTGCATCATGCCAATGCCACAGGAGCCCTGAGTTTGGGTCACTGTGGTGAACTGGTGGTAGACAGTGCACAACTGTAATCAGAACAAGGCAGGGGTGGCACCAACTGCGGCTTGAAAGCAGCACGGGCATGCCCCAAGGACTCTGGACCCTTCCAGTGATGTGCATGTGGCCACCTAGAGCACAGACATAGCCATGGGTAGTAGCACTGAAAACCTCTCAACTGTCACACAGTACAGGGTATAGCTCTCATGTTATCACACAGACACCATCTGACCCACATAGAGTGGGTGACATTACACACCAACCACTGGGACTGTTATGCAGAACTGCATGATACTATGAGATGCTAGGTATCGGAACACTGTAGCAACATTGATGCATTCATTTCCACAGTCTTCGGAGCTTGCACTTTTCTGTTTGCTGCTGTGTCACACATTCAGGCCAGTTGTCACACACCTTGGTACACATTTGGGTGCTATGGGGTAACTTGGGGAGTATCTAGCACTGTACTCAGGCCAATGCTGTCCACCCACAAACATCCATGCATTCCACCTGCCTGCTAGGCTGCAGTACCTCCTGGTCACCTTTTTGGAGTCGTGATGCTGTCCTATGATGCTGGAACTGCACATTCCAATGGTATGTAAATGACTTGAATACATTCCTGTAATGAGATGCAAATGTGCTGTTTGGGTGCTGACTGTGCAATAAGCCCATTTGTATATCCTGCCTGAATATTTCAAATCTGTGTGCCATGCAAGTGGCTTTGCATTACTCACCTCTATATGCTCTGCACTGGGCTGTAGGCACTTGCGGTGCTGTGCATCTCCCACTGCGTGATTGTGCATGTTCGGGATATTCAGCGCTGCATGCGATCTATAATACAAACTTCTGAATATACCATTATTTTGTGCTGGTACATTTGTGTTGCTCGGCACAAGCACTTGCACACTACAGCCTGCCACTTTTGAATATGGGGCCCTAAGGTTTTAAAACTGTGAGTGCAAAAGTAAAATGAATTTCTGATTTGCATATCATCATTCTTTATTGTTCGACTTTTCAAAAAGTCATTACAAATAGTTAAAATACAGCACAAAATCACAATTGACATAATACAAACAGGTTCACATAGTTTTCATCAAAAAGGAAAAAAAATTTAAATATTAATTAAGGAATCATATTCCATATCCTTCTGTATATTACAACTTTCTTATTTTATTTAAACTGGAAGCAGGGGCTATCTAAAACAGTACATTATAATTCAATACTATGCCAGAAACCCGTTAAAGCTGTGGATTAAATTTATTCAGCATCCTCTTTATTTCTTAGATTAATTTTTTATGTTTCTATAACTTTAAGAAAGGAAGCCACGATGTTCAAAATTTCAACACAGTGTGTTTTTAGAAGGTACAGCACCGTGGTATTGGGTTCATAATCTAATGTACTCAAATAGGGTCCCAATAGTTATTTCCTTTCTTCATTACAGAGTGGACATAGTATTATAAGATGCTTAAGATCATGCACGTCTTTTCTACATTTGTGCAGGATCCTTTCTTCAGCTCTTCATTATACAGGTTTAGTTTCCAATTGCTTAAAAAATGTTCAAATCTGAACCTGGTAATTCATTTCCTAGATTCTGGGTTGCTCATTCTTTCCAAATAGGTTTCCAGTTTATGCAATCTTTTATTTTCTGCCAACCATTTACAAGTCTTGTATTGCCTACCTAATCCCAAATCCCTTTGCTTATAGGTATAATTTATTATTTCATTGTTTATTATTTTTATTTGCATAAATGGTAATCATAAACTGTCTGTAATATTGTTTAGTAGTCCAAAAGGTTGTATAACTTTTTCTAGTATAACCATACATGGAAACATTATATTATGACTTTTTATATTTCAGAGCTTCCTCAAGGCACACTCTGGGTAAAGTTCTATTGTTCATTGTATATGCCTTTAACCAATAGTTTACTTCTCTGTCTGATTTGACATCCAATTGATAGTCACCCTAGTTCTGCCCTTACCAATGCCGAAGATGCACTAGTAGGGGAGTTCCATTATCCTTTTATAAAATATATTTAATATAGAGTCCAATTTTCTGCTGTTACCTTGTACCCATATTTCAGCCTTGCATAACATTTGGCTTTTTAATTTTGCACTGAGGACTCTTAAAGTTCCTTTTATTGAATGACCTCCATACCTACATTATAGGCAAATGAACTGAGGCTCAGAAGGAATCTTTTTGCTTTGTTTTCCATGGGATGGATATTCAAACTGCGGTATTCTGTGGCGCAAGCCCTTGCGCTGCACAAAATAGTTGTGCAGGGGTGTGGCTGGGGGCGATATTCAACGGAGTTGCGCTATTGAGCAACTCCTTTCAATATCACACCCCAGCCACAGCCACTGTGCATGGCACAGTGGAACTTGTGCCACCGCAAGTGGTCAGAGTGGAGCATTCAAGTTGCGGTGGTGCATGTACCATTGCGCCATGTGCAAATTTCCCATATTCAAAAGGTGACATGCAAATGGGGCCATAATTCATGCAAGGCATGGGGGGCCATTTGCATCTATTTATGACCCCATTTGCATGCCATTAGCATGCAGGTTTCTGATCCCAGAGGTCTTGCGCCTGGTGCCCTGTCAGGCAGCAGCCGTCAGGGACCGATGCCCCCTGCAGCCTGATCGCAGACAAAAGTGTAAAAATCCCCCCTCCCCCCAACTGGCCCGATCACAGGCATGAGGTTAAATAAACCCCACCTCCCACCAGCCCGATCGCGGGCAAAGTGTAATACCTCCCACCAGCCCAATTGCGCAAAAGTGTAATATAAACCCCCACCAGCCCGATTGGGCAAAAGTGTAATAAAACCCCCACCAGCCCAATGGGGGCAAAAGTGTAATATAAACCCTCCACCAGCCCGATCGCGGGCAAAGTGTAATATAACCCCCCACCAGCCCAATCGTGGGCAAAGTGTAATATAACTCTGCCCGATCGCAGCAAAAGTGTATTATAAACCCCACCAGCCCAATCGTGGGCAAAAGTGTGTAATATAACCCTCACCATCCCGATCACGGGCAAAAGTGTAATATAAACCCCCACCAGTCCAATCATGGGCAAAAGTATAATACAAAACCACCCCCACCAGCCCAATGATGGGCAGGAAAAGAGTCCAACCCGCCCAGAACATATCCCTGGTGGTCAGTGACCTCAAGCCTGATCGCAAAAAGTGTTCAAACCCCCCAAGGACCACCTACCCTGGTGATCTAGTGGCCCCTCACCCCACCCTAAGCCCCACCACCGCTCCCCCATCAGCCGGCGGGCGCAGCATCCCACCCGCCTGCCATCCCGCTGCCCACTGACTGACTGCCGGTAGGGCTGTACGCCCATTGGTGCACAGTAAGCCAATGGGCATGCAGCCCATACCGTACAAGACAGTCCAGATATGTGAATGAATGAATTCATTCACATATCTGGACTGCCTTGTGAATGAATGAATTCATTCACATATCTGGACTGCCTTGTACGGTATGGGCTGCACGTCCATTGGCTCTTGCTCTGCACCAATGGGCGGGCAGCCCTACCGAGCAGTTAGTCGGCGGGCAGTGGGGCGGCAGGTGGGTGGATGCTGCCCGCCGCTGACGGGGGACTGGGGTGGTGGGGCTTGTAGGTGGGTGGGTGGGAGCCACTAGATCCACCAGGATAGGTGGTCCTGGGGGGTTGAACACTTTTTGCGACAGTGCTTCAAGGTCCATTGACCACCAGGGATATGTTCTGGGGAGTGACTCTTTGCTGCCTGCCATTGGCTGGTGGGGGTGGGTTTTATATTACACTTTTGCACACGATTGGGCTGGTGGGGGTTTAGTACACTTTTTGCCCGTGATCGGGCTGGTGGGGAGGGTTTATTTAACCTTATGCCAGCGATCGGGCCAGTCGGGGGAGGGGGATTTTTATACTTTTGCCCGCGAACGGGCCAGTCGGGGTGCTATATGCCCATGATTGGGCTGCAGGGGGGGGTACAGGGAGTACGTTGAGGGCCACCCACAGGTGGCAGCTGCTGTGTTGCACCCTGCAATGCGGCAGCTCACCTGTGGGTGGCCCATAACTTACTTCTTTTTTTTTTTTGGCTCAAAGTTGTGCAGGCGCAGGTTGGGGGTTGCGTCTGCACAACTCTGCACAACCCGCTGAATATTGGGCTGTGCAGTTTATGCATGGTTCCTCCCCCTCTGGTTCAGCATGCCTTCATTAGCATTGTGCTGTTGCTCAGCTTGACTTGGGGGCGCAACTGCTCCTGCCGTATATGGAAGAATGGCGACTCGGACTTGCGCAGGCGCAAGCCTATTGCACATGGCGCAGCCCTTTTGAATATCCAGCCCCTTGTCTCTAATGTGTTTATTCCATGTTCCATCTTGAGATAGGGTCAACCCTAGATAACAAAACTTCCTTACTACCTCTATTTTATTATTTATTGAATAATTATAGGCCTTGTTGTTGCCCCCAAGCACCATTTCCTTGGTATTTTCATAGTTTATTACTAAATCCGCCTTTTAGCATTTGATTGAAAATTTATCATTCTTTTTAGACCTATATAACTTGCAGAAATTAATACTGCATCATCTGCAGATGCCAAATATGGACAAGATGGTACGCCTATCTTTGGCATATGATCTGGATTGTATAAACAATTCAATACTGTTTGAAAATACAAATTAAACAAAAGCGGTGAAAGGGTACAACCTTATGTTAGTCTTATGTTGAATGCAACCAACTCTGTAAGGGTTCCAGAATTAGAGTATCTAATATTTGTATAATTATTATAATACAGGGTTTTAATAATGCTTAATAATGCCCTATTAATTCTTAGGTCCTCCAGTCTTACCCATAGTTTGGCTCAATTGAATCTGTCAAATGCTTTTTTCAGGTCAATGAATAAGCAATATAATTTATGTCCTTTAAGCTTTTAATATGTATAGATAAGTTGCACTACTGTAAAACATTGGTCTGTTGACCTTCCTGATTGAAAACCTGCCTGGGCTGTATCAATAATTTTATTTTCTTCTACCCATTGAATTAATTGTTTTTTAATTATTTTAGTAAATAATATTCCCATGCTGTCTATAAGACTAATAGGTCTATAATATTTTTGTTTAGTCTTGTCTCCTTTCTTGAATAAAGGGATTATAGTGTTTAACTTCCAACTAAGTGGAATTATTTTATGTTTCCGAACTGAATTGAATGCAATTTCCAGAAATGGAATCCACTGCCCTACCATGGAACTCATTACATCAATTGGAATCCCATTTGGTCCTGGGGTTTTATGTATTTTTAATGTTTTTATTACCTTCTCTCTTTCAATGGGTGTAACTGAATTAAATTTAAAATTTACTTCATTTTCTATACCTTTCACATTTTTTGCTTTTATGTATTCTTGGTCTTCCAAAAAGAATAGCCTTCTATAATAACCAACCCAATCCCTGGGCTAAATGAAAGCACCCATTTCTCCCCTGTAATGTTTCATACCTTTGTTTACTACATTCCAAAATATTTTTGTTTCATTCTTTTTAACTGCCTCTTTGAGTTCTGTCATAATTTCAGTCGATACTTCTTCCTGTTCTCTTTTAGTACCTTATTATATTGTTTCCTTAATCCTTTCATTTCCTTATTTAATTTTGATTGTCATTTGTATTACCCTTTATTATTCTTAATTCCCTAAATAGATTGTTTGTTTCTTTTGGCTATTCTGCATTCCTTATTAAACCAAGCCTGGACTTCTCTTTTTTGTATCTTACATTCATTTGTTATAATATTTCTTATATTACCTAATATGATATTAAATCTTGTTATTAATAGATTCACATCCATATCCATAGAAATGCCCATTAAACATTCTATTGTACCTCTATCTTTCATAATTTGTACCAAATTCCCATTTTCTACTGTTTCCCACCATATACAATTCCTATTAATTACTGTCAGTCGATCTCTTACAATGACCAATGTTGAAGAATAGTTTTCATCCTTACTCATTTGAAATTCCAATATTGCATGTTAACTTTCAAGGGTTGGTCTCATTACTAGTGTTTTACAATTTTTCAGTGCATTAAGACTGACACAAATATAGTCTAATACTGAGGCTCCTCTTCCACCTTCATAAGTATTCCCTGGTATATCTCCTGATATATATCCATTTAGTACCAGGAGATTTGTGTCTGTTATCACTTTATGTAGCTCTGCCCCTCTATTATTTGATATCAGATCTCTTTATTGTCTCTTATCTTTTAGATGACTTGTAATTAGCTGGCCCATAAGATTTAAGTGGTCATCAGTAATGCCTTGCAAATTGCCCAATCTTGCATTTAAATCTCCAATAAGAATAATATTTCCATTTGGCAGTTCCATTTATATTTTTTTCAAGTTCATAATTAAGTGTTTGCAACCAGTTTACATCTCTGTATTTGCTATTTTCTGTAGGTGCATAAATATTGAGTACTGTATCTTTCATCTCCTCTTCTTCAACATGTACTAATAAACACTTTCACAATTTGTACATATCTGTTTGATTTTTACATTACTTTTTAATTTGCAGAAAGTAGCTATTTCTCCTACATTCCTGTCAGACTTTTTTGGTTTTTCTACTTGTTTTACATATGATGTATATCCATCAAAATAAATTGCCCCAATCCTCCATGTCTCTTGTAAACATACATAGTCATATTTATTTATATATCTCTCCATGTCTGGATCTCCAAATCTATCATTAAAACTTGATAGGTTCCATGATATCAACATTTCCTCCTCTAGTAGGATCTTTATTGGTTCCTAAAATCTCTGTTACTTCCTTTACAACATCCTGTGACTTTTTATTTCCTTGCTTTAAATTCCATAGTCAAAAATCGGTATCAGCCAATACCTCAAATCTATTGGCCGTATCAATCAGTGATTTTCATTCTTTGCTTTGGTATCCCATCTGGCATCCTAGAGTTTCATTTTTTTGTTCTTCAATATAAATATGGATACCCAATCCATCCAGAGCCGATTGAAATAGTAAGTCAATTAGTTTTCTCGTCTTCACCTTTAGCATGATTTGACCATTGAATTCATACCATTTCACTTGTGAAATATCAGTGGTGCAGATTTGGGCATTTAATAATGTCCTAATTGTAATGGTTAGTTTTTCTTTAATAGTCTTTCTATTCTCAAGATGTAGTTGGGTTAAACCAAATATTGACAACCTCATATCATCCTTGTTTTCCTGAAATGCAAAACATTATGGGAATAAGTCACCCAGTGTTGCTATTTCTCCAGTTTGAACTCCAAAGTTTGCTAGCTCTTTTTTGAACATTGCAAATTGCTTTGAGTATAGAGTATTGGTTTGTTACTATCAATACCAATTCCAACTCATTGTGTTATGCTGTATCCATGACACTCCAGACATTACCTCATGGGTTCTCAACCCACCTGATAGGCTAGTGATGCACATGTGACCCATATCAAATTTAAGAGCATAGCCAGGTCCCAGGAGTCCCCATTCTCCAGTTTCAACCTTGCATCTGAAGAGGCTACACGCACTCCAGGAGTCCCTGTTAAATAATTAACTAAGGTAGGCCAACTTGTTTCTATGTCTAGGATAAAGGACTTCCACTGCAGTCCCTTGCTTAAGTGGATTAATTAGAAAAACCTGTTCTACTGCTTGACAGAATTTACAACAGCTAAGAAATTAAGGTGCTAATTTGTGTATGCTGGTTTTCAGTATTTATTAGAGCACAGGCTTTTGATTCAAGAACTACAGGAGCTTTAAAACCTTACAACTGATCAGCATTCAAAGGTTGTTTGAGAAAGACTGACTATTTAGTCATGGTATTGTTGTTAACTTAGGTATTCTTCAACTGAAAACAACATGGTTCATGGAACGAGAGTTAAGGCAGTATTTTGTGGTGATTATTTAGCCCTTAAATGAGAGAGATTGTTCTGACGATGTTTGGCCTGCTGGCAAGCTGTATTTGCTGGTTTTAAAAAATTCCTCGCTTCTGTGCTTACTGTGCTTACTGTGCTACTGGCGGCTTACTTTTGGTGGGCCATCTTGTTGTTGTAAGAAAGATTTTATATTCAATCTGGCACGCTGCTGCTGGCGATATCCCTCTCAAGCAGAACCGATCAGCAGTAATGCAAGGAGAATAGCTGGGCTGTTGATGAATTTTCTGCTATTCTAGGCTGTGATTGGTACTCCCTCACAAGCAGGTGCCAAGCACTAGTATGACCTGGTACTGCCTGATCTCAGCCCTTACCTAAGTGGTTGTTTTGGGGATCAGAACTCACCGCAGTGCCTATCCGGAAGGCTAACTTGAGGACAGTTTGCATTGCAGCCCCTACCCAAATGGCTGCCATGGCAGACAGAACCTTCACCCCTTCTCGGAGCATTCGTGCAGGAGCAGTCCTGTCCTTCAGCCCCTACTCAGCTCCTGATGCTCTGAGGCTCACTGGTTGATTCTGGGCACTCAGGGTCTCTTAGCCCCTCCTTAGTGGCTAAGATTCCAACTACAGTGCTGTTGAGTCTGGGCATACAGCCCCTTCTTAGCGGCTGATGCTCTGATTCCTTTCGCTGGTTGATTCTGTGCTTACAGGTGTCTTGGCCTCTATTTAGTGACTGATACACCGACTCCATTGCTGACTGATTTGGGGTTTTCAGGTGGCAGCAGCAAAGTTTAAAAAAAAAAAAAATCCGGGGAAAACATTGTTTTGTTCAGTCCCTTCGGATGTCTTTATTTAGCAAGATAGCCTTTTCATAGGCTTATACACTCATGACTAGCATGCCACATGGGGCTACTAGGCCAACTACTGGGGGCCATCTTAGGGGAACTCCTTTGTCTTGCCTCTTGGTAGTGACTGTCGCCATTTTAGGTGACATGTCTCCAGCTCAATTTTAGGCTGAGCCGCCATATTGAGGGCATTCTTCTCAGAAGACAGAAAGCAGACAGTTTCCCTACACAGCCAATCATAATAATGGCATTATTTACAGTGGGCGCAAGAATTGTTTTTACAGTACAGGCAGCACATTTATAAGACACAAGAAATTTGATCGCTCAATCAGCTCTCCTATTTCTTGCTCAGGTGTAGGTGAACATGACCTTAAACACAGGCATTGACACCACACCTTACATTTCATACAGCTTTGCCCTCTGGGTGATAGCAGATATATATTGGTATATGATTACTTCCTCTTGAGCTATGTGTATTTATATATACACTTTTAAGTATATACATAACAACGTCCTTCTCTCATCTTTTTCAGATGGTGAAGGCCAAGAAGTATGTGTCCTGCAGTACCACTTTAATGCCCCACACCCAAGGCCCACCCTGTTCAGCATGTTTGCATGAAGAGGAACAAGCTAGCGGCCATACCTCCACCACTGATGTAAATGGACAAGGGCCTGCAGCTTCAGGATGGATGAACCCTGAGGTCCTCCTTATTCAAACACAACAGGTGACAGTGGCCATGATGGAGAGTCAGCAAAACTTCATGCTGAAAGTCATGGAGAAGCTTGAGTCTCTGACAAAGTTGAGAACATCACCCCCTGCCACCCCTGGCCAAACTCCAGGTCCAAGCACTCCTCCACAACCACGGCTTGACTAAGAAACTGCATCACGTGCACTGGGGGAGGAGGAGGAGGGTGGTGGGGCACCAGACGACTGTGAGGATGTCGATTCAGGGGAGGAAGATATGGACATAATACCAGACACCCCTTTCTTAACTTCAAAACTTTGTTCATTTGATCTGATCCCGGGCCTCATGAGGGCCATTAAATCAACCATGGGTTTTGATGTTGACACTCCAAAGCCTGAGTCCAAGCTCAGTCCGATGATCCAGTAGAACCAAAAGGTCAAGGGACACTTTCCCTAGCTGTCCCGCTATAGATGACATTTTCATGAAGGAGTGGGAAGCCGCAGAGCCTGGCCGTATGTCTGAGAAGTGAAATCTAGCTAGAATGTACCTGGTACAAGAGGACAAGGTTCAATTGTGGTGTACGGTACCTCCTATAGACCCTCAGATAGCAGCAGTTGGCAAGAAAACAGTGCTGCCTTGTGGCACGATCTCACTCAAAGATCCTACCGATAAAGTAGAAGAGATGTTAAAGAAGCTATTCGATTTCTCAGGCATGATAGCTAAGGCAGCAATCACAGCAGTCTATTCAGCAAGGGGACAGATCCACTGATTGGAGGAACTGCTGGTGAAAGCTGACCCCAAGTCCAGGGAAGCAGAAATGTTAGAATGCACCCTGGACACAGCTAAATACCTGGGGGACATGGCTGTGGACACATTAAAACTAGAAGCCAAGTCTTCCGCATTGACAAACAGGGCCAGACGATCGTTATGGCTCAAATTATGGGACGCAGACAGTGAATCAAAGATGCTGCTACAGAATTTGCCATTCAAGGGAAACAACATGTTCGGAGAAGGCTTGGAGTTCCTAAAGAAAAAAGAAGAGGGCAAGGACCTCACAAAGGATAAACAAAGAACCACATATCTGCCCTCTGCATGGCGCACGTTTTGGGGGAACAGGTTCCAACACTACAGAAGGCAGAATTACACTAACAATTTATTTTGAGGCAAAGACCTCAGCAACAATAACAATAGTTTCCGATGCCCCTCACAAGGTTCATATTCAGCATCACGAGGTAGGCGATTTGGAGGCAGAGGCAGAGGAGGAAGGTCAAAGCAATACTGACTATTCCACCAGGTTGCCACCATCACCAGTCCTACTAGGGAACTACCCTCCGGTGGGTCAGAGGCTGATGGCATTCCAACAACAATGGCAACGAACCACATCAGACTGTTGGGTCCTAGAAATAATTTCTCAAGGCTATGTGATTGAATTCTCAAGCATGCCATCCAGGGACAGAGTGGTACTGTCCCCCATTTCAAAAAAATGGGCCACCGCCCACCAGGTACAGGAAGTTCTGTTGGATCTGTTACAGAACAATGCCATCAAAGAAACACAGACCTGGTTCTGATGACTCTGTCCCAACATGGTTGGGTAGTCAGTCGCGAGAAGAGTTTGCTGCGCTCACCACAGTTTATAGAACACTTGGGTGCAGAAATAGACATGGCCAAAGGAATGGCAAGACCCTCGGTACAGCGCATCGACTCAGTAATGTCGATGGTAAGGAGCTTAAGGTCCTCAGCCAAACCAACACTGGGCCAAGCAGCCCAGATCCTTGGCATAATGGCATCCTGCTTGGACCTGGTACCATGGGCAAGATGGAGCATGCACCCACTACAATACTGCATGCTACAGCAGGACTCCCCATCGGAGGACAACCTCGCCCAGATGATCCACCTACCAAGGATGGTGAGAGACTCCTGAGATGGTGGACACACCGTCCAAACCTACAGAAAGGGTGCCCCCTAGAACTGTCTTACGAGGTAACAATGGAGACCGATGCCAGCCTCATTGGTTGGGGAGCATGCTTGCACCAGTCCACCACACAAGACAAGTGGACATCAGCAGAGGCTCGACTACCCATCAACGTTCTAGAGATGAGGGCAGTGTTCAATGCTCTGAGAGCATTCAGGAACAATATCATGGGCCACACAATGCTGGTGAAGTCCGACAACCAGGTCACGAGTAGCATATATAGCAAAGCAAGGTGGCACACGCAGCAGAGCCATGCTCAGAGAGGCTGCCAAGGCATTGAACTGGGTTCAGTCCAACCTGCTTCACCTCCATGCCGTCCACCTGGCAGAGAAGTTGAATGTCAGTGTGCACTGGTTAAGCAGACAGTGGGTACATCCCAGAGAGTGGCAGCTGCACCCAGACCTTTTCACAATGGTACAGAAGAGGTGAGGCGATATCCCGATGAACTACATGGCATCCAAGACAAACACGCAGGTAAAGGCTTATTTCTCCAGATACAAGGAGAAACAGGCGATGGCAACAGATGCCTTATCTCAAGCCTGGGATCAGGAACGGTCATACATATTTCCCCCAATCCCCATGATCCAACAAGTACTGGTGAAGGTCAGGCAATCCCAGCTACAGGTCATTCTAATCATGCCTTACTGGCCAAGGAGACTGTGGTCTGCAGCAATAATATCCATGGCACTGGACAGGTGGATCCTCCCGGACCAAAGGGACATGTTACAGCAGGGCCCTCTACTTCATACGGCACTCCAGTCCCTCAAACTGTCAGCCTGGCTGCTGAGAGGCAGAGACTGTTAACGGTGGGATACCATGAGTCGGTCATCTCGACTGTGCTACAGTCCAGAAAGCAATCTACCACTTCCACGTATAACAGACAGTGGAACATCTTCACCAAATGGTGCAGGTCATCGCATATCGACCCCATGCGAGCAGATGTCAGTGATCCTTCTTTATTTACAGCGTGGGTTAGATAAAGGATTATCCATTTCTTCTCCGCGAGTACAACTATCTGCCATAGGTGCAGCTATGGGAAGAGTCAGCCTCTCCCCACCTGGTGCGCACCCTGATGCCATCAGATTCCTTAGAGCCACACAACATATTCAACCACCCAATCAATCACCAGTAGCTCCTTTGGATTTAACCATGGTGCTTGATGCTCTGGGGAAGGACCCTTTCGAGCCCACCCACAGTATTCCTTTATACTGGTTAGGTTTAAAAACCTGCTTCCTGGTGGCAGTCTGGTCCGCTCACAGGATTAGTGAGCTAGGAGCTCTATCATAGAAACATAGAAGTAGACGGCAGATAAGGACCACAAGGCCCATCCAGTCTGCCCATTTCTTTTCCTACCTTATAAATGTGCCATCGGCCTTGGCTCTGTCAGTGGCCTATCTATTCATAGTCATTTGTAATGCTCCTTATGCCTATCCCATGCCTGTTTGAAGCCCTGCACTGTATTCATAGCCACCACTTCTTGTGGTAAGCCATTCCATGCATCCACCACTCTTTCTGTGAAAAAGAATTTCCTCACATTCCCCTTAATCGGCCCCCCTCTAATCTCGTGCTGTGTCCTCTTGTCCTGCTATTTTTCTTATATTTAAACATGTTAGACTCTTTCACCGTGTTAATGTCCTTAAGGTGTTTGAATGCCTTGATCATATCACCTCTCTCCCTCCTTTGCTCAAGGGTATACATATTGGGCTCAGTTAATCTGTCCTCATATGTCTTCTGATGCAGTCCCTGCACCATTTTGTTTGCCCTTCTCTGGACTGCCTCAATTTGGTTAATGTCCTTGTGAAGGTGTGGCCTCCAATACTGCAAGCAGTACTCCAGATGGGGCCTAACCAGTGTTTTGTAAGAGGGAGGCAATAATCCCTCTTTACGACTTGTGATACCCCTACTAATACACCCTAATACCCCCCTAGCCTTACCTACTGTTTTAAAGGTCTGCTTGGATGATTTCAGGTCCTCAGTGATGATGATGCCCAAGTCTCTTTCTTCCCTCGTGACTGCTAGCAACTCCCCTCCCAGCCTATAGGTGGCTTCAGGGTTTCTCTTCCTTATGTGCATGATTTTGCACTTCTTTGCATTAAATCCCAATTGCCACTCTTCTGATCATTTTGCTAGTTTATCCAAATCTCTTCTCATTCTGCCCACCCCATCTGGATCATCTACTCTGTTGCAGATCTTGGTGTCATCTGCAAACAGACAAGCCTTACCCTCTAGTCCATCTGCAAGGTCACTAATGAAGATGTTGAAGAGAACTAGCCCCAGGACTGATCCCTGAGGTACCCCACTTGTGACTTGCATCACTTCTGACTGTATACCATTTACCACCACTCTGTTTTCTGCCCATCAACCAGTTTGCCACCCAGTTGACCAACTTCTGACCCACCCCCGATCCTACCCAGCTTATTAATCTTCTATGTGGAACAGTGTCAAAAGCTTTGCTGAAGTCCAAGGTAGGCGACATCAACTGCTCCCCCTTGGTCCACCACTCTGGTTACCCAGTCAAAGAAATCTATGAGATTAGTTTGACAGGACCTTCCTTTTTGTAAACCCATGCTGTCTTAGATTCTGTGCCCCTATGGATTCCAGGTGTTGCACTATCCTTTCCTTAAGGAGTGCCTCCATAATCTTGTCCACTACTGAGGTAAGACTGACTGGTCTGTAGTTCCCTGCCTCCTCCCTGCTACCACTCTTGTGGAGCGGTATCACATGAGCCCTTCTCCAGTCTTCTGGGACCTCTCCTGTGCTCAGAGACTCACTAAACAGTTCTGCTAATGGGTCTGCTAGTTCCACCTTTAGCTCCTTAAGTACCCTGGGATGTATGCCATCAGGTCCCATTGCCTTATCCACCCTGAGCTTAGCAAGCTCTTGTAGGACCCTTTCTTTTGTGAAGGGGTAGTGCTCACCTCCCTCCCCCTGTGTCCATAATGCTGAGCTGTAGCCCCTGCCCTACCTTCTCTTCCAGTAAATACTGAGCAAAAGTATCTATTTAGGATAGATGCCTTTACAGGTCCTCCTCCTCACATGCTCCCTTTCTCCATTGCTTAGTACCCCTCTGGACTTTCTCCTTTCACTAATGTATCTATAGAAAGTCTTGTCACCTTCTTTACTGTTTGTGCTAGTTTTCCTCAGTTTGGGACTTTGCCTGCCTTACTGCCTTCCCTGCTTCCCTTAGGGCAGTTTGGTATGCCTCCCTATCTTCATCCCACTGTGTTCCCTTATATTTCCTGAAGGCCAGCCTTTTGGCTCTGACCTTTTCTGCTACTGTATTTGAGAACCAAAGTGGTTTCCTTCTTTTCCACTTCCTTTTCTGTCTAACACAATGGGATGTTGCTTCAAGTATTGCATCCTTAATGCTTGCCCACTTTGCCTGTACCCCCTCACCTGTGTTTCTTTTTACCAGGGCTAGCTTAACTCTGTTGGCCATCTTATCAAAGTCAGCTCCTCTGAAGTCCCATATTTTGCCTTGAATGGGATGATTTAGATGTTGTAGCCAAATTGAACCATACCTTGTGATGGTCACTGGCCCCCAGGTGACCTTCTACCTGGAGATCTGTGATCCCTTCCTTGTTAGTCAGTACTAGATCTAGGATAGCCCTGTCTCTCGTGGGTTGCTGTACCAGTTGTTTGAGGCCCTCCCCCTGCAGGGAGTCCACTATGTGTCTAGTTCTGGCAGATGTTCCTGCTGGTATTGACCAATCTGTATCCGGCATGTTGAAGTCTCCCATTATCAGAACCTCCCCTTTAGCTGTCATGTTATGTATATCTTCTAACAGTAATGTGCCTATGTCCTCCCCCTGGTCTGGGGGCCTGTAGACAATCCCAGTTCTTATGGCTGTCCCATTTCTTGTTTCCAGGGTGACCCACAGTTCTTCTGACTCCTTATGTGCATTCTGAATTTCTGTAGCTTTGATATTTTCATTGACATACAGGGCCACTCCCCCCCCCTTTTTTGCACATCGGTCTCTTCTGAACAATACATAGCCAGGTACTGAAGTCTCCCAAGTGTGGTTACTGGTAAACCACGTCTCACTAATTGCTACTATGTCCAGTTTAGCCTCTAACATTATTTCCTGCAGGTCTGGGATCTTATTTCCCAGGTTGTAAGCATTTGTGTACATGATTTTCCATTGGCCAGATTTTGGTGTGTTAGTTGTTGGGTGAGGTTTGGCATTACCCTGTGCATCGTATAGGGAGACAAACCTTTTTTCTTACCTGGTGATGCAAATGAACTACAAACATGCTGAATCCCTGTTTGACCACTAGCTGAGGGGGGATGGGTGTTCTTCCCATTTGACGTATGGGGTGCTGCACCCCTCTCCCCATTTGCTAGTTTAAATATCATGCAAGGAGCCCTACACTATCTTCACAGCACAAGGGGTAATTATGAAGACAGTGCCTGCTTTTCTACCTAAAATCATGTCCACATTCCACAAGTAACAGGCACTAGAGTTGCCGACATTTCACACACAGGCAGGACAAGGGGGAACAGGTACTCATCACCCGCTAGATGTGGGTAGTACCATAGCAATATATATGACAAGGACAAGAGCCATGAGTAGGTCCAAGAGACTCTTTGTTATTGCACAAGGCCACAAGCAAGGGCTGGCTGCTTTGAAGACCACCATCACTAGCTGGATCAAAGTCAATACAGGAGGCCTACAAGTCAAATGGTCTCACTCCTACACAATGAATACAAGCTCATTCAACAAGAGCAATGGCTACCTCCTAGGCAGAAAGATCTAATGTATCAATGGAGGACATTTGCTGGGCCGTGACCTGGACTTCTGTACATACATTCGCTAGGCATTACAGACTTGAGTCCCTATATAAGCAGAGAACTGAGTCTGCCACAAGAGTTTTAGCTTCAGCATGCACCAAGGACATGTCTGCTTGAGCGCCCTGGCCCACCCTGATGGTTTTTTACACTGCTTATTAGAAGTAACCCATGAGGTAATGTCTGGAGTGTCATGGATACAACATAACACAATGGGTGTTTACTTGCCTGGTAAAGGTGATTGTGTTAGTTGTATCCATGACACTCCATGACCCACCAGTCAGGGCTCCTACGGCACAGATTCATGCTGAACGCATTTGGTGGCAACAATTGTTTGAAGATAGGAATTACTGATATTGGAATCTAATGTCCTACATTTATTAGTCTGAGCCCCTACAGGCTGAGTTAGAACTGTAATGAATAGGAAAGAAATATAAAATTATGATGAGTCCATGTTCAGTAGTTTGCTTACACCCTTATATTAACACAAAGGGAGTCACAACTGTTTAGGGTTTGTTTGTCTAAAGCATTTACCTTTCAGCTATGGAAGAATCGAAACTGGAGAATGGGGACTCCTGGGACCTGGTTATACTCTGAAATTTGATATGGGTCACATGTACATCACTAGCCTATCAGGTGGGTTGAGAACCCATGAGGTAATGTCTGGAGTGTCATGGATACAACTAACACAATCACCTTTACCAGGTGAGAAAACACCCATTAATTGGCATAATTACACTTAAACATTCCATCAAATTTCTGCACCCACCAAGTGCCATATTTATTAGGTTTTTGGTCATTTGAGAAGGATTTAATTCATTCTCATGTGGAATACATGCCATTCCATGCAAAGGCAAGACAAAGTCTGTAGATAAATTTTTTGTCAAAAAGTTCTTAAATCTCTCTTGTACTTCCAAATCATTTCCTTCTATTCTTCCTTCATTCATAGAAACATAGAGTTTGATGACAGATGAGGACCGCTTGGCCCTCCCAGTCTGCCCATTTCCCTACCTAATGGATAAGCTGCAGATCCTAGTTAACCAGCAGCCTACTTCTTTCTACCCCCACCAACCCTTGAATTGCCTTATGACTGTCCCATGCATATTTGAATTCAACCACTGTTTTTGACTCCACAGCCTCCTCCAGAAGGCTGTTCCATGCATCCACAATCCTCTCTGTGAAAAAATACTTCCTTAGATTACCTCTGAGCCACCCCCCCATCTTCAAATTGTGCCTCCTTGTTCTTGCACACCTCTTTTTTTGAAAGATGCTACCCTCTTGGACTTTGTTGATTCCCTTGAGGTACTTGAAAGTTTCTATCATGTCCCCCCTTTCCCTCCTTTCCTCGAGGCTATACATATTAAGCTCCTTTAGTCTCTCTTCATATGTCTTCTGGTGCAGACCCTGCACCATTTTAGTTACCCTCCTCTGGACGGCTTCCATCTTGTCTATGGCCTTGTGGAGATTGGGTTTCCAGAACTGCACACAGTACTCCAGATGGGGTCTCACCAGCTGTCTGTACAGCGGGATAACAACTTCCTGTTTTCTACTGGTGATGCCTCTCCCAATGCATCCCAGTATCCTCCCAGCCCTCCTTACTGCCCTTTCACATTGCTTGCCCACCTTTAAGTCATCTGATATGACTACCCTCAGGTCCCTTTCCATTTTTGTTGTTGTTAGTATCTCACCCCATTGTGTACTCTTCCCCTGGGTTTTTGTTTCCCAGGTACATTACCTTGCACTTCTTAGCATTGAATCTAAGCTGCCATACATTTGACCATTCCTCTAACCTTGCCAAGTCCCTTCTCATCCTTTCCACCCCACCTTGTGCATCAACTCTGTTGCACATCTTTGTGTCATCTGCAAAGAGACATACTTTTCCTTCTAGTCCCTCTGCAATGTCCCTTATAAAGACATTGTAGAGACCGTTCCTAATACTGAACCTCGCGTTACCCCACTAGTAACCCCCCTTTCTTCAGAATGGACTCCATTTACTATTACCCTCTGTGTCCTATTCTCCAGCCAATTCTTTACCCAGGCTATCATCTTGGGACCCACTCCCAGGCTGGCTAACTTGTATATTAATCTTTTGTGTGGGACTGAGTCAAATGCCTTGCTAAAGTCTAGGTAGGCCATGTTCACAGCCCCTCCCTGATCTACTACTTTGGTCACCCAGTCAAAGAACTCTATTAGATTCATCTTGCATGACCTTCCATCTGTGAATCCATGCTGCCTTGGGTCCTGTGCTCCTCTGACCTCTAGGTACTCGACAATTCTTTCCTTCAAAAGTGATTCCATCATTTTCCCCATCACTGAGTTTGAACTAACAGGTCTGTAGTTTCCTGCTTCTGCCCTGCTCCCACTTTTATGAAGGGGAATCACATCTGCCCTCCTCCAGTCCTTGGGTACCACCCCATCCTCCCATGATTTGTTAAATTCACACTCCCATTCCCTTCACTCTCACTGACCGTCACTACTTTACCTGGTGACTCTTGCTTGTTATCACATGGGGTTTTTACTTAAACACTTTCTGTTAATCCTGAGTCCTTATTCAGTTCTTTACCCTTATTCAAATGGGGTTCTTTTATTTTTTGTTTAACACCTGCCCCTTTCTTGCCCTTCTCTTTATTTACCTTAATTGTACCCCTGTTTCCTTTATTTTTGGATACTTTATATTTTTTTGACGTATATACTTTATTTTCTTCTACCTCATGCTTGGACCCCTTCTTATTTCCTTTATTCTCATTTTTATTTATATTGATGTCTACTCCAAACCTCTTTGTCTACTCCAAACCTCTTATCTTTTCTAGACGCAATATTTGATCTTTCCTTACTTAATAGAACTTCCATAACGGAGCTATCCCTTATCTGCCTGTTTTCTGTTGTCCTGCTCTGTGGAACAGTTGTACCACCTTGTAGGACTTTAGTATCACCTTGTCTCTGTCTTTTTTCCCCTTGTGTTTCTTTTCACCCTTTTATTCCTGTTGTTCTCCTTTTTCCCCAAAGCTTTGGGGATTTAGTCCTGAATTCTAAACAAATATCCTCATTCCGAATTAACTTATCTGGTAGCATAATGCATTCCATAAAATTTTCACTTATAATATTACTGGAACATCTAATTATTTCCTTATCTTTGGTTTCATCTGGTAGCAGTAGATCCTGGGCTATCTGTTCCATCTGGTTAGAGTTATAGGTAGGATCCCGGCTAATTAAAACTACTTTGGGTGAATTCTGCATGCTCGCCTCCATTTCTTTGTTCAGAAAATCATCCATTCTATTTTTCTTATCTATACTTAATCCTTTTAAAAAGGATAAATCCTTTTTAATCTCCATTAATTGCAGTTATAAAAATATATTTGCCTCTATGGGATCCCTTAACATTCTTATTACCTCTTTAGTTAGTCCTTTAACATCAGGATTAATTGGGCTTCTGGGACTCATTGTCCATGAATAGCTATCTTCTGTATAGGATCCTCTATGTTCTCCACCCCTTTCCTTGCTATTGTCTGTACCTAGTAGGTAAATATTCCCTTTATCATTTGCATTACTAAGATCTTCCCTCATTGACTCCCTCATACTTCTAACTGTTCTATTGACAATTTGTAGATTACTGATTGTTTTTGAGATATTAACATTGCTAAGTTTCTCTAATCTGTCATTCTCATTCCCCTCTATACACTCTCCCATGCTTACTGCAATTTGGTTTTGGTTTTGGATTCCATTACTTAATTCCTCACTTACAGAACATATTTTCACTATAATCGTTAGGTGAAAGAAAAATGAACTCTGTTTGAGGCTCTAAAAATGGTTTCTTTACTGTCGATCACATTTTTGCTTTTGTTAACTTTGTGATATCTCTATTTGGTGTAGATGTGTGTAACACTTCATTGCTTTCAATTAGTTCAACTATGAGTTTATCTTTTACATTTTTTCCCATATTACTTCAGCTTGTTTCTTGGGTTTTAACACCATCCTTTTTTACAGATAGTCCTCTCAACTTGTCCTCTTTTCCTTCTCTTATCACATCCATTTCCATTTTACTCATAATCTTGGTCATAAGTCTTCCACTTCTTGTGGCTACTGGCATAACAATTCCTCCATAATAACTGACTAATTGATAAATCAATCCGATCTTGACTGATCTTAACTGATTTGATTTATAACCCAATAAAGAACAATCTGGACAATCAAGCAGTCATACAATCAGATAATCTAGCAATCGAGGTTCTTTGATTGGATGTTACATATATATTCAGACTAAGAATATAATGGGCAATCAATACTCAGAGTTCAAAATATATTGTGGATCTCTTTTGCTAGCAATTGGTAATGGTTTTAAATCCTAAACCTAAATGTCTCCAGGCATAGTATATCACTAAAAAGAATAACTCAACTCCTCACTAGATAATTCAATAGTTTATTAGTTTAGTAGTAACTTCCTAAGTGTGCACTTATTACATTGAGCTACTGCAGTACAGTACAAGACAGGACAGAATATTTAGTGCAAATATACATTAAAATTAATAGCCCCCACACTTCCAAAAGCATAAAAAATCTAAATATATAAAAAATCAATACTAATATTGGGAGTACTAAAGTCCCTGCTGTTGGTATATTCTAATGGTACCCTTAATATACTTTCACAGTGCCATTGTTCCCTAACTGGCAATCGACTCTTGTTTTATTCCGATTTAAGTACAAATCCATGCCCTCATCAGTTTCCCTTATGATATTCAAATCAATTCTTAGATTAGGACCTTCTTGATTCAATCTGATGCTTTTCCAATCTGTTTCCACTTTTAAAGAAGTGGGAGCAATCATGGGTAAAGTAAAAAAATTTTCGGCACACTGTAACAAAATAAATAAAACACCTGATAACCCACTTGTTTCCAAATTGCTATCAGTAATGCTATAAGTGCTAGTAAAATTAATATATTCACATAGCTCAAACAAGATTTGATTTAATAATGCATTTCAGTGATCCTTACTTGTGGCAGCTAGTCAGGGTCTAATAACCATATGTCCTAGTATAAACCAAAACAGAAGTCCAACTCCCTCAGTTTTTGAGGTACCTCCAAGGCTCACTCCACCCTTACTCCTCTCACAGTGCTCCACTGAAATCAATATTACAGGAAAAATGCTCAATTACCTATAATGGATGCCTAGGATATAATTTATTATAGTACACACCTCAAAGTCATATGCTAAATAAAGTAAGGCACTTACACTCTTAGCCACCTATTCTGCCCTTTTGCTATCCCTCCTCTGTCAGAAATTGTGTTTGAGATCCTAACTGCTACAGTTGAGCTATACATAGAGAGAGAGAGAGAGAGAGAGAGAGAGAGAGAGAGAGCTGGAGAGAGAGAGTTGAGAGAGAGAGAGAGTTAGAGAGAGAGAGAATTAGAGAGTTAGAGAGTTAGAGAGAGAGAGAGAGAGTTAGAGAGTTAGAGAGTTAGAGAGAGAGAGAGAGAGTTAGAGAGAGAGAGAGAGTTAGAGATATATATTGACTGCAATGCTACCACACTTGTATTGCAAAGCAGGACAATGGCATCTAAGTCAATCGCTGAACCAAGAGGTTTTGAGAAGAAGTGAGAATGAGCTCCAAAGCAGACCACTTTAATTTACCCCAAGGATCCAAATTAGTAAATAAACAGATCAGATACTCGTGTTTGTCTGCGTCAGTCATTAGAACACCAAAGCACAATAGCGAAACACAGTAGCAGAACACCAGAACGCCAACACATGGGCACTAAATGCCTGAGGGACTGTCATATGATACTACATGAAGGTATCTAAACTTACAACTTTACAATAGATATAATCTAATAATAATAATACATTTAATATAGCATCTTTCACAAATCAAGGTGCTGCACAGTCACATAAAAACAAAATACAATAAATACAGATAAAATCACAGAAGTTTGGGGTAAGCTTTATCCCACAGAAAGGTCTTCAGTGCCTACTTAAAGCACCCCACTGTCCTGCACTCATGTAGCTTATGGGGCAGAGAATTCCAGAGGGTAGGAGCAACAAACCCAAAGGCACAAGCACCAGATAACTTTAAACAAACCCTCTGAATCTCCAGCAACCCCCTCGTCAGCCGAGCAGAGCTGTTGCAAAGGGGTGTAAGGAACCAGGAGCTCTTTCAGGTAGTCAGGACCCTGTCCATGTAGGGCTTTGTAAGCTAATAAACCTACCTTAAAGGTGATCTGCCACTGAATAGGCAGCCAGTGCAGATCGCGCAGCACTGGGGTAATATGAGTTCTTCTTGATACCCTAGTCAATAAACATGCCGCAGTATTCTGCACTAGCTGCAAGCAGTGGATATCAAACCCAGAAAGCCCTAGGTAGAGGGAATTGCAGTAGTCAAGGTATGATGTTACAAACGCGTGGACCAAAACAGGCAGATTGCTGGACGGAACAAGGTGCTTGAGCCTTGCAATGTTCCTAAGATGGTAAAAAGCCAGCTTGATGACTGCCGACACCTGCTGTTGAAGGGTCAGACCATCGTCAAGCACCACTCCCAGGTTGCGCACCCACTCAGAGGTAAGAATCTGAGCTCCCTCAGGACTAAACCAGAGGGGAGATCAGTCCTCAACCCCTCTGTCCTATGACCTGGGTCCACAGCCAAAACCTCAGTCTTTCCTGGGTTCAACTTTAAACCACTGGAACTCTTCCAATCTTGGATTTCTATAAGACAGCTGTTCAATACTGAGATAGCACTAACCTGGTCTGGGGCAAAAGACAGGTAGAGCTGGGTATCACCAGCATAGCAGTGAATCCTCAGCCCATACCATCTTACGATGTCTCAGAAGGGCAGCATATACACTGCAAATAACATGGGTGACAGCACTGAGCCCTGAGGTACCCCGCAAGGCAGAGAGAAAGACTTGGAAGAAAATATTCCCGAAACAACTGTTTGAGATCTACCGGCGAGGAAAGATGTAAACCATCTGCGAACTGTCCCCAACAACCCACAGATGAACCTCAAATGCTTGAGCAGAACCCAATGATCCATAGTGTCAAAAGCTGATGACAAATCAAGGAGTACCAAGATGGAACGGTTTCTCTGATCTCTTGCCATCAGGAGATCATTGAGCACCCAAACCAGAGCAGTCTCAGTACTATGCCTCTTACGAATACCAGATTGGAGAGGTTCATATAAATTATGGATGGTTAAATGGTCTTCCAGTTGGGCTGCCACAACTTTCTCAATAACCTTTATCACAAAAGGAAGGTTAGAGATAGGCCTGTAGTTTGCTAGATTATCCAGGTCTAAAGAAGCTTTCTTCAGGAGGGGTGTCACCACAGCCTCCTTCAGGGAGCTGGGAAACTCACCCGAGTCCAAAGAGCACCGGACAATCCGAGCTAAGACTGGGACAATGATATCGCTACAACCTAAAATCAGGGATATAGGAACCAGGTCTAAACTACAGCAAGTGGGATGCAGCCCCTGGACAAGCCTCATAATGTCGACAAACTCCGGCAGATCAAAGGTACTCCAGGAAACTCCAGACACTGTCACCAGGCGCCAACCAACAGCATCCCCCATAGAGAAAAGCTGACGGCACTCCTGCCTGATGTTGGCCACCTTATTTGCAATGAAACAAGTGATCTCATCACACTCACTTTGTGAAAAAACTCAACGTAACTGCTGACAGGCTGGGTTGCACAGCCTGTTGACAGTTCGGAAGAGTTGAACCGGTCGATTTCCATGCAACAGTGATTTCCCTGGACAGGAATTCTGCCTTCTGACATGAAATTTCTGTTTGATAGAGTTTATAATGCTCTAACAAAATAAGGTGGTGGGCATTCAAGGCAGTCCTCCACCAGCAACACTCTAACCTATGACCCTGCCTCCACAGCACCCTCAGAGCCCCATCAAACCATGGGGCCCTGGGGCAAAGCGGAAGAGAGCAAACTTGAACAGGAGCAATCAGATCGAGAGCTGAAGAAATGGACCTATTATAGGCTGTGACTAATAGCTCAGGATCTGTGCTGATCTTGCCAACCAACAAGAGGTCAATCACTGCCATCAGGTCTTCAGGGACCACATCCTGCAAAGGGCGGTAACTGACCATCTCCACAGGGGCCAACCTACCCAGTTGGCTGAAAAATTGAACCCAATGGTGTAGTGATTGGACCAACTGACAGGTTCCACCACCAAGTCAGATAATAATAAAAATATACCTTTGCTATCATTAACTAAATATTGGAAAACAATAACTCATACTAATTGTTGAGGGAGATAAAAATCGATATCTTTTTCCATGAGCACCAACGGACAGATTAAATTTTGTTTCTGTGAAAATATTAAACTCCACAATATAACTGTCTAATATAAGGTCTGTTGGAAGGAAACTGAAGTTAGTAAGTTTCAATTCAATTCAGTTTGGTTCATAAAATTCACACAAATTGCACAAAGTGCGGCAAAGTGCAGCAGTTTCTTTTTTTCTTTCTCGTCTCCTGGGTCAGAAACTACAGCAGATATAAACAGTTGTAATTATTATCAAAAAGCATCTTGCTTCTCCACTTATTTCCTTGCTTCCTTAGTCCCCAGATTCCTTCATAATCTTCTCACTGTCTTGTTATTTCTTTTTCTTGTTGGCTCTAGCTTTCTCGATCTTTCTATGTCTCTCTCCTTTGCCAGCACGGGCCCTGGCTCCAGCACTGTAACTCAATCCTCGCTCTTAGTCATCACCTCAGGCAAACCCCTGCTCAGTCCCCTGCGGTCCTCTCCAGTCACTCTCTTTCAGGGCAGCTCCTCCACCATATGGCTCCAAGCCTGTATGAAAACAGACAGGGGTCCAGAGATGCAGATAAAAACTGGCCACACAAGATATTCTAGTAAGAACCTAGAACTTCAAAATAGAGACAATGGTGGCATACAGTTTCTAATTCTTGAGCTGTGTCTTTCTATATTCCTGCTAGTGAGCGAACTACTCTCGACTCTCCAGCATGCAGCAACCTCTCCCTCTGACCATCCATGCATTCTACTTGCCTGCTAGGCTGCAGTACCTCCTGGTCACCTTTGTGGAGTCGTGATGCTGTCCTGTGATGTTGGAACTGCACATGCCAATGTTATGCAAATGACCTGAAATACATTCCTGTAATGAGATGCAAATGTGCTGTTTGGGTGCTGACTGTGCAATGAGCCCATTTGTATATCCTGCCTGAATATTGCAGATCTGCGTGCTGGACAAGTGGCTTTGTATCATGCACCTCTGTATGCTCTGCATTGGGTTCTAGTCAGCTGCCATGCTGTGCATCTCCCACTGCACCATCGTGCATGCTTGGGATATTCAACCACACATGCATGATCGTATATTACAGGGCAACTTCTGAATATATCATTATTTTGTGCTGGTGCATTTGTGTTACTCGGCACAAGCACTTGCACACTGTAGCCTGCCACTTTTGAATATGGGGCCCTAAGGTTTTAAAACTGTAAGTGCAAAAGTAAAATGAATTTCTGATATGCGTATAATATTTCATGCAAACAAGATTATTCACTTCAACAATACATTGCATTAACTTTGTAAAGTGGTAAGTAAAAGACGGAAAAAGGTGTTAGCCCATCAAGACTGCCTCCCACTCTTTGTGGGTATTAAAACCTGCTGGAACCCCAGAAATGTATCAAGTTCTTTCTTAAAAGTTCCAAACACATATATTTAAAAGATTTTGTGGTGTCTTGTTCCATAACTTAGGGGCCCCAATTGTAAAAAAGTTGTCCCTTTTTTTGTATTTGTTTTATGGACTTCTAATTCTTTGTTGTGGGATCTGAGGTTGAGGGGCCTTGTCTTAAATGTTGGCTTGGCTGGATGAGAATGCTGCCCCCCTTCTAAAGGCAGCTGTGCTGGCCAGGTACTCCATGATACACCTCAAGGAAGGATTGTAGAGGCGGAGGAGTGGTCACTGCTTTTAAAGCCAGCCTGGGCCTCATGGTGGTACTGGTGGGTCATACTGGGTCATTCAAGAGTGCTGCCATAAAAGGGAGTCCTGGCACAGGTTACAGGATCCTTCTTCTTTACTGCCCTCCGGGTGAGGAGATGGAATTCATGTGGGAGGTCAGTGACTTCATCACTGACCTGGTGTTGGAGTCCCCTATATGGTTAATTCTGGGGGACTTCAATGCATGGGTAAATGAAGGACCCTTGTCATTTGGACATGACCTTCTGCAGAGTATGGAAGCTCTGGGCCTGTTGCAGTCATTACCTCAGAGACCCACTTGCATGGCTACACACTGGACCTGGTGTTCACACTGGGCCTTGGGGTTGATGACCTCAGGACTGATCCGGTCATCTGGTTAGATCATAGCACCATGAGGTTCACATTTTTGCCACCCCCAGACAGTCTTTCCTCTGTGGAGATGGTCCGGTACCACTCTTTACAGAGACTGTACCAAGCAGGACTTCTGGCAGTGCTGGACCTATCGAGTGTTCAGGCCTGCGTATGCAACCCTGCTGGAGGGGCAGTGGGGGACTATAATAGGGCCATCAGTGCTGCCTTTGACTCAGTTGTCCTCTTTGTGTCTGACCCTTATCTACTTGCTGAAGGCCCCTTGGTTTGATGGGGGGGTCAGGGAGCTAAAGATAAGGGGTCAGAGATTGGAGTGGCATTGGAGGAGATCTTGGCTGATGGAGGACAAATTGGCCCAGAGATCAAATTATGGTGACAATCAGGAGGCAATCTCTTTAAAAGAAGGCATATTTTTTGTCAAGGGAGATTGCTGCATCAAGGAACAAATCAACTCAGCTCCTCTGCATGGTAGATGAGCTATTACAACTGGCCTGTCTCCAAACTGGGGGAGCAGGTTCAAGCACAAGGTGCGAGGAGTTTGCCCGGTTCTTTCCCCACAAAGTGTCCTCTAACAGGGTGGGGATTTCTTCCAGTGCTGCTCAAAGGACTTGTGGGGTTCAGCCTGAGTCATGCAGGGGCACCCCTCTTGTATGGGCTGAGTTTGATGCAGTTGGAGTGGAGAAAGTGGCTGAGATAATCTTGAGGCTGTGACCAACACATTGCAATCTTAACCCAGGTCCAACCCAACATTTGGTTGGATGTGTGAACCTAATAGGATCTGTGGTGTCTGAGATTGTCTGGAGTTCCTTAGGGAGTGGGGTCTTTCCTATGGCACTGAAGGAGACCTTGGTTAGACCGCTATTAAGGAAAACCTCAATGAACCTGGAGTTTTTCAGCAACTACAGAGCAGTCTCAAATCTCCCATTTTTAGGGACGATTTTGGAGAAAGTGGAGGCCATCCAGCTTGAAATGCATCTTACGTCCTCCTTCACTTATGAGTGCTTCCAATCTGGATTCAGGGCCAGGCATAGTACGGAGTGAAGGTGCTAAATGATCTCCTAATGGTGAGACACAGGAGAGAACATACCATCTTGGTTTTCCTTGATCTCTCAGCAGCATTTGATACTATGGATTATGAGGTGCTGCTGAACCACCTGTGGTACTGGTGTGGACTAACTGGTAATGTCATCAACTGATTTTGATCCTTCCTCATGGGCAGAGTACAAAGGATGATAATGGGGTTAGCCTCATCTAACCCATACGTCTGCGTTGTGAGTTCTGCTGGGGTTGGTCCTGACACCCTTGTTGTTCATGGGGTACATGCTGCAATTGGAACACATTAGGCAGTATGAGCTGGGTTTCCATCACTATGCCAATGATACCCAGCTTTACCTGCCCTGCACACCTGGAAACAAGAAGGTGGCTTCTACATTTAACACCTGCCTGGAGGAGATCCAGAACTGGATGACTCGCAATTGTTTAACTCAACCCAGACAAAATGCAGGTATTGGTGGTGTATCCAAGTCATCTAAGGGATGGAGGGGGACTCAGGGATCCCCTGGTTTACTCCTGGGGGGTGTTCCCCTGACCCCCTCCATTCAGGTTAAGGATCTGGGTGTGATCCTCGACGATGGTCTGACACTTGATGCGCAGGTATCGGCCATCATCAAGTGTTTTTATCATTTGAGGAACATTACTTGGATCTGGGCCCTTGTTCCAGCTGAGGATCTGACCACCATGATACATGCCTTTGTCACATCCAGACTGGAATACTGAAATTCCCTGTACCTGGGGCTATCTTGAGGCAATCTCTGCTGACTGCAGCTGGTACAGAATGCAGTGGCTAGATTGTTGATAGGCATTGCAGGATCGGAGCATAGTACACCTGTCCTCCACTGACTGCACTGGCTGCCAGTTAGATAGACAGAGGATTGCCTTCTAGATTAAATTATTGACCTACAAACATAGAAACATAGAGGTTGATGGCAGATAAGGACCGCAAGGCCCATCCAGTCTGCACATTTCTTTTTCTACCTTATAAATGTGCCATTGGCCTTTGTTCTGTCAGTGGCCTATCTATTCATACTCATCTGTATTGCTCCCTTATGCCTATCCCATGCCTATTTGAAGCCCTGCACTGTAGTCATAGCCACCACTTCCTGAGGTAGGCCATTCCATGCATCCACCACTCTTTCTGTGAAAAAGAATTTCCTCACATTCCCCCTTAATTGACCTCCCTCTAATCTCATGCTGTGTCCTCTTGTCCTGCTATTTTTCTTATATTTAAACATGTTAGACTCTTTCACCTTGTTAATGCCTTTAAGGTGTTTGAATATTTTGATCATATCACCTCTCTCCTCCTTTGCTCAAGGGTATACATATTGAGCTCCATTTACTCTGTCCTCATGTGTCTTCTGATGCAGTCCCTGCACCATTTTGGTTGCCCTTCTCTGGACTGCCTCAATTTGGTTAATGTCCTTTTGAAGGTGTGGCCTCCAGTACTGCAAGCAGTACTCCAGATGGGGCCTAACCAGTGCCTTGTAAAGAGGGATTATTACCTCCCTCTTACAACTTGTGATACCCCTACTAATACACCCTGATGTCCCTCTAGCCTTGCGTACTGCTTGAGAGGTCTGCGTGGATGATTTCAGGTCATGGGTGATGATGATGCCCAAGTCTCTTTCTTCCTTTGACTGCCAGCAACTCCCCTTCCAGCCTATAGGTGGCTTCAGGGTTTCTCTTCCCTATGTGCATGATCTTGCACTTCTTTGCATTAAATCCCAGTTGCCACTCTTCTGATCATTTTGCTAGTTTTATCCAAATCTCTTCTCATTCTGCCCACTTATCTGGATCATCTGCTCTGTTGCAGATCTTGGTGTCATCTGCAAACAGACAAGCCTTATCCTCTAGTCCATCTGCAATGTCACTAATGAAGATATTGAAGAGGACTGGCACCAGGACTGATCCCTGAGGTACCCCACTTGCGACTTGCATCTCTTCTGACTGTATACCATTTACCACCACTCTCTGTTTTCTGCCTGTCAACCAGTTTGCCACCCAGTTGACCAACTTCTGACCCACCTCAAGCCAACTCAGCTTATTTATCAATCTTCTATGTGGAACAGTGTTGAAAGCTTTGCTGAAGTCATGGTAGGTGACATCAACTGCTCCCCCTTGGTCCACCACTTTGGTTACCCAGTCAAAGAAATCTATGAGATTAGTTTGACAGGACCTTCCTTTTGTAAACCCATGCTGTCTTGGATCCTGTGCCCTTGCGGATTCCAGGTGTTGCACTATCCTTTCCTTAAGGAGTGCTTCCATAATCTTGCCCACTACTGAGATAAGACTGACTGGTCTATAGTTTCTTGCCTCCTCCCTGCTACCACTCTTGTGGAGCAGGATCACATGAGCTCTTCTTCAGTCTTCTGGGACCTCTCCTGTGCTCAGAGACTCACTAAACAGTTCTGATAATGGCTGTGCTAGTTCCACCCTTAGCTCCTTAAGTACCCTGGGATGTATGCCATCAGGTCCCATTGCTTGTCCACACTGAGCTTAGCAAGCTCTTGTAGGACCCTTTCTTTTGTGAAGGGAGTAGTGCTCACCTCCCTCTCCCCTGTGTCCATGGTGCTGAGCTATGGGCCCTGCCCTACCTTCTCTTCAGTAAATACTGAGCAAAAGTATCTTTTAGGATAGATACTTTTACAGGGGCCTTCTCCTCACATGCCCCCTTTTCTCCTTTGAGCTTAGCAATACCCTCTCTGGACTTTCTCCTTTCACTATTGTATCTATAGAAAGTCTTGTCACCTTCTTTTACTGTACGTGCTAGTGTTTCCTCAGTTTGGGACTTTGCCTGCCTTACTGCTTTCCCTGCTTCCCTTAGGGCAGTTTGGTATGCCTCCCTATCTTCATCCTGCTGTGTTCCCTTATATTTCCTGAAGGCCAGCCTTTTGGCTCTGACCTTTTCTGCTACTGTATTTGAGAACCATAGTGGTTTCCTTCTTCTTTTGCACTTCCTTTTCGGTCTAACACAATGGAATGTTGCTTCAAGTATTGCATCCCTAATGCTTGCCCACTTTGCCTGTACCCCCTCACCTGTGTTTCTTTTTGCCATGGCTAGCTTAACTCTGTTGGTCATCTTATCAAAGTCAGCTCCTCTGAAGTCCCATATTTTTGCATTGGAATGGGATGATTTAGATGTAGTGGCCAAATTGAACTATACCATATCATGGTCACTGGCTCCCAGGTGACCTTCTAACTGGAGATCTGTGATCCCTTCCCTGTTAGTCAGTACCAGATCTAGGATAGCCCTGTCTCGTGTGTGTTGTTGCACCAGTTGTTTGAGGCCCCTCCCTGCAGGGAATCCACAAAGCCCTGCATGAAGGGGGACCAGCCTATCCACAAGATCACCTTGTTCTTCACTGCCAGTCCTGGGCTCTCCGTTCCACCGAGGGTTGCCTCCTTGCAGTTCCTAAGGATAGGTTGAGACATTCAGGAGATCTAGCATTTACAGTTGCTACACAACCCTGTGGAACTTGCTACCTAGACATTTGAGGGATGCACCCTCTGTGGAAACCTTCAAAAAATGATTAAACACATTTTTATTTAAACAGGTGTTTGGCATTTAAAAGCAGAATTCATTGACTGTTATTTTAGTGTAGTATTTTATTGCAGTATTTTTATATGAATGATAGATGGAATTTTTGTTGTGCTTGTTGCATGCTTTGTTGTTTTTTTAATTAGGCTTGTTTCTTAATATTATGTATGTATTGTTTTAAATAATTTTGTTCAGTGCTCTGAGCCTCTGGGAAGGAGCACTATACAAATGAAGTGTCTGTCTGGCTGTCTGTCTACAGTATCTATCTATCTATCTATCTATCTATCTATCCATCTATCTTGCAGTGTGATATAATTTCAAGGTATTTAATATATGAAATAATTGTAAGATATCTTCTCTGGTCATCCTTTGTTCTAGAGTCCTCATGTTCAATTCCTCAAGCCTTTGGGTATAGGATTTGTTTTTTTAGCCATATGATAATCTTTGTAGCCCATCTTTGTACACTCTCCAAAAGTTTGATATCCTTCCTTAGATAGGGTGACCAGAAAGGGGGCCCATAATCCATGTGTAGTCGTACATATGACCTGTGTTTTCGAAACTAAGGAAGCTGCAAATATGCCTCTTCTAGTAAATAATTCTAGTTTTCCTGTTTTTACAAAAATGGAGGTTGCAAAACAAATTAAATCTTTAAAATCAAACAGCTCTCCTGGTCCTGATGGTATTCCACCCAGATTTTTACAAAAAATTAGTCATTTAATTTCTGGTCCTCTAGCCGTTTTATTGAATTCATCAATCAGAGAAGGTAAAGTTGTTCAGGCTTGAAGGGAGGCTATAGTTACACCCATATATAAGGGTGGATCCAGACATGACCCTAACAATTATCGGCCCATAAGCCTGAGTTCCATCATAGGCAAAACTATGGAAAGATTGCTTAAAGCCCATATTATAGATCATTTAGAAATAAATAAAATAGTAGATATCTTTCAACACAGTTTTTTGTGACTGAAAGATCAGTTTTGACCAACCGACTACATTTTTTTGAACCAGTAAGCGTTGCCTTGGACTTGGGTATTCCGGTAGATGTAATATTTTTGGATTTTTCCAAAGCTTTTGATAAAGTATCACATAAAGTCTTACTACAAGAATTGGTCAAAATTAAGTTGCAACCTAATATTATAAACTGGGTACAGTCATGGTTGGAAAACAGAACTCAACAGGTATCAGTCAAGGGTCACCTGTCTGCGACGGGTGTGGTGACTAGCGGTGTTCCCCAGGGCTCCGTCCTGGGTCCGATACTGTTTAATATTATGGTCTTTACACTGCCTACTACTGATAAGATATGAGTTGCAAAATATGCTGATGACTGTAAAATGGGTAGTTTGGTAAGCACCTTTCATGATAAATGCTCCATACAAAATCATTTAAACAACCTATCAAACTGGCAAAGGCTTATGGTATGTTTTTTAATGTTGACAAATGTAAAGTCTAACATTTGGGCAAAAATAACATCCCCTTCAATTATTCCTTAAACAATGTTTATCTAAAAAGTATTTTGGAAGAAAACGATTTGGGTGTCATAATCTCAGATAATTTAACTTTCAAAAAATAATATAATGAAAGTTAAAAATGTAATAAAATAATTGGCTCTATTTTAAGAAATATCAAAAGTAGAGACTCAAGGTTATTATGCCACTCTACACCAGTCTGGTACATCCCACTTGGAATACTGCTCTCAATTTTGTGCACTAACTTCTATAAGGGTTTAAAATCGTTGAGGGTGTTCAGCGAACTTCACTAAAAAGTATCATCATTACATAGTAATAGTTATGAAGATAGATTAAAAAAACTTAACCTATTTTCTGTAAAATACAGACAAATAAGGGGTGACTTAATATTGATATATCAAACCTTAAAAAATGATTATTTAAGAACCACAATTGGACTTACTACTGCCTCCAACATCAAATCAGCTAGGAGTCATGGTTATAAACTCATTGGAGAAAAATTAATATCCACTAGAAGGAGTCTATTTTTCACACAGAGAGTTGTGGGTTTGTGGAATAACTTACCTGTAAGTGTCGTTAATAGTGATAATTTAAATACCTTTAAGCAAAGATTGGATAAACATATTGGAAACAAAAAATTTGATTTCCACCCATAGGACATATGAGTGGCAAGCATACAATGGGCATCCTTACATATGCCTTCATTGCTCGTACACTTCTATGAACCTATACAAACAAATAAGGCAGTCCTCGTTCCTAGTTATGAATGCCTTCGTATTGATATTAATAATTTCATTTGCAGTCTGAGTAGTCTTCTTTACATTGGTATACATTGTGAATGTGTTATCAATTAAGATACCCAAATTCATAAATTAAATATGTTGTTTCATTAAATACAGTCACTTTTGTTATATGTATAAATTTTTATGAACAATGACTATCCCCCACTGCAATTGGCATCATTCCAGTTAATATATTTTGTCTTTGAGAAAATGTATAAAGAACTAAGACTCAGGGGCCCAGATATTCAAAAGGGATGTGCTATGCGCAACAGAGATGTGCCAGCACAAGTACAAAAATGTGCCATTGTGCAATATTCAGCGAGATGCAGCTGCGCCGTGCAAGTTGCAATGTGCAAGAGCACAATAGTAATGAATGCATGCGCAACTGTTGGGGGAGGAACCATGAATAAATTGCACAGTGTGATATTCAACAGCATGCGCCATGTGCAATAGGGGAGCTAGCAGAAGTTGCGTGGTAGCGGAAATTATCCAAAATAAAAAGGAACAAGAGAGTGGCTTTCCTGAAGCATTCTTTTGCCTGAGTGGGAGCAAGGTGACAGGAACAAGGCAGAGGGGTAGCAGTGAGCAGGACTGGGCAGGAGCAGGACAGAGCACACGTGGAATCAACTTGGAACAGGAAAGGAGTGGGGAGATTGTTCCACTGTGCAGGAGTGATAGGAAAGTGCCACAGTGGACTGAGGGCAGTAGCAGTGGGCAGGACAGCCAAAGGCCAGAGGTGTACCCAGTGCAGTGGAAGCATCACAAATGGACAGCGGGGGGAAATGGATAACAGCTGCTGGGGGGGGGGAACACCAGCCAGGGACATGGCCAGTGCCACTTTCCAGATGGAGGCAGTAATGAAGGGTGTGAGAAGACAGGCAGCAGGGGGGCACGGCAGTGGAAGGGCCCATCGGTGTTACACCCCCCAATAGGAGGTACCAAGCCAGCACCACCTTTGAACACTACTCTGACACAGAGATTGTGAGCTGGTACCGCCTGAACCTGGCGATCCTGAGGTGGCTCTGTGAGCTGTGCAGTGATGAGATGCAGGCACCCACACAATGGAGCCATGCTCTGTCAGTGGAGATAAAGATGACAGCTGTCATGTGCCTGCCCACCATGGGCACCTTCCAGAGACCAACAGGGGACACAACAGGCATAACCAAGTCTGTCGAATCACACCTACTCACACAATTCCTCAGCGCACTGCTGCCACATGCTGTGGAGTACATCCATTTCCCCAGCACACAGGCAGAATGCACAGCACACATACAAGAGTTCCACAGGGTAGCATGTATGCCTGGTATGCTTAGGGCCATTGACTGCATGCATGTGGCCATCAGCATGCCACCTGGCCCAGACGGTGTGTCCTACATAAACTGGAAGGGGTATGCTAGTATCAGTATCAGGTATTTCTGCTCAGTCTTTACTGAGGAAGAGGAAGGTAATGGGTCTGAAGGGAGTACAAGGGGTGAGAATGGTGCAGAAATGGACACAAGTCCCTTTTCACGAGAAAGGGTCCTGAAGGACCTGGAAGTAATGAGTTGATAAAGCAATGGGGCCAGATGGGGTGCACCCCAGGGTCCTTAAAGAACTAAGAGAGGTGGTGGCTGAACCTCTTGCTATCCTGTTTAGCCGATCACTAGAAACATGTGAGGTACCCAAAGACTGGAGGATAGCAGATGTAGTCCCCTTATACAAAAGTGGGAACAAAGAGGAAGTGGGGAACTACAGACCAGTCAGCCTCACCTCGGTAGTGGGGAAAATCATGGAAGCACTACTGAAGGAGAGATTGGTGGAACATCTGGTAGTCAATGGACTACAGGACCCAAGGCAGCATGGTTTCACCAGGAGAAGGTCATGTCAGACCAACCTCATTGAATTTTTTGACTGGGTGACTAGGGAGGTGGATCAGGGAGAGCAGTGGACATGGCCTATCTGGACTTCAGCAAGGCCTTTGACACTGTGCCACTAGAAGACTATTGCACAAACTGGGGAATATGGGTGTGGGCAGGACAGTAGTGTGGTGGGTAGGTAACTGGCTGGGCAGCAGGACACAGAGGGTGGTGGTAAATGGCTGTCACCCACAGAGGGAAGAATGACCAGTGGGGTACCAAGCAGGGATCAGTGCTGGGACCGTACTATTTTAACATCTTCATCAGTGACATTGGCGAGGACCTAGAAGGCAGAATTTCACTGTTCGCTGATGACACAAAGCTCTGTAACAGAGTAGACACACCAGAGGGTGTAGACAGAATGAGAAGGACCTGCAGAAACTTGAAGAATGGTCAGGATTTGGCAGTTGAAATTCAATGCAAGGAAGTGCAAGATAATGCATATGGGGCACAAAACCCTGGCACAATATATCAGTTGGGGGTGAGGATATAGCATGCACCAAGCAGGAAAGGGATCTTGGGGTTATCATCTCCGATGACCTCAAGGCAGGAAACAGTGTGACAAGGCAGCAGGTAAGCAAATAGGATGCTGGGATGCATAGCAGGGCATCACCAGCAGGAAAAGGGAGGTCATAATTCCACTATACAAGACACTAGTGAGGCCGCACCTGGAGTACACTGTGCAGTTCTGGAGACCTTACCCCACGTAAGGACATAGACAGGTAGAGAAGGTTCAGAGGAGGGCAACAAAGATGGTGCATGGATTGCATCACAAGTCCTATGAGGACAGGTTGAAGGCACTGAACATGTACTCCTGGAGGAGAGGAGGGAGAGAGGGATATGATAGAGACATACAAGTATCTTACAGGGAGGAACAGGGCAGGAATGCACTATTTTTAAGTGAAAAAGATGTTCCAGGACTAGAGGGCATGGGATGAAGTTGGAGGAGAACGATTCAGAGGAAATGTGAGGAAGAATTTTCACAGAACGGTGGTGGACAAGGGAACACCTGCCAGCGGAAGTGGTGGGGGCTGAAACAATCACGGGATTTAAGAATGCATGGGATAGACATAAAGGAATTCTGGAGGTCAGGGGTAAGGGGCAACAGACTTCTTGGAAAACATAAACTGAACTTACAGACTTAAATGGGCAGACTGGGTGGGCCATAGGCCCTTATCTGCCGGCACTGTCTATGTATCTATGTATGTATCTATGTATCAACTGCCAGGTGATGTGTGATGCCATGGGGCGCATAACCTATGTCTGTGCCATGCACCCTAGAGGAGCACATGATGCCTTCATCTGGCATCTGTCCACACTGTGCCACAGGTTCGAGAGTGGGGACATCCCCACTGGCCACCTAGTGGGTGAGTATGCACATCACGCAGGATGACATGAGCAGATGTGGGGGGTGCATTGTCAGAGGTGCCATGGTTACCGGCCTTGACAGCCCATGGTACAGCGATGCAGACCTCCATTCTAATGTCCACCCTCTACACACAGGTGACAATGGCTACCCACTCTGTCCCTGGCTGCTCACACCATACGGGCACCCCGCGACCCCATTGCAGCTATGGTACAATGAGGCACATGCCACAACACAGAATGTCATTGAGTGGGTGTTCAGGATGCTGAAGGCACGTTTCCAGTGCCTGGACACATCTGGCGGTGCCCTACAGTACAGCCCCTCGAGAGCATGCGGGCTATTCCTGGCCTGCTGCATCCTGTACAACATGGCCAATGACTGTGGGATAGCCATAGAGGTCGAAGAAGGGGTAGGGAGGATGAGGACAGTGGTCCAGATGGTGATGGGAAGCCACCCCCTGGGCGAAGGGACCCTGCCTGATCCGGATGTCTCAGCTGCACCGGGACACCATCACAGAGGAGCACCTCAGCCAACACAGGTAGGTCACGGGGCCATGTGCAACCACCAATGGCAAGGGCACAACCCACAGACAGGCATGGACAAACCCCAGAGGTGGATGGTGGCAAGGTAATGGGTCTGAGCGTGGAACCGCACATGCCATCAGGGATAGGCAGGGCCAAACACGACACGCATACACACACACACACACACATATATACACACACACACACCACAAGACTTGCACACGGGATAGAAGGCACGCCAACCCTGAATACAACCCCTACCCACACACAGGTCCACACATGACCACGCCCAGTGGCTGTCACTGTGAATGTCTCAGATGCTGGGCACCATTGCACACTGGCAGGGCAGCACAACGCAGGCATCATCATGCACATGCCACAGTGGCCAGCAGCCAGGAGGGTGTGCACAGGGACCGTGTGTGTGCAGGGCCAGGTACCCCATCGTTGTTTGAATTACAGCTGTATGTTCTTTCACATCTGTACTTTTATATTTTGCCAGTAAAAAGAATAATTTTTTGTATGAACATACTTGGTGCTGCTTCGTTTTTGTATTATCACAATACACAACACACTGAACACAGGGCAGCGGCAGACAGTGGCCATGGTGGGAGACAGGTCAGTCATGTGGCACAATGCCATGGCCACCACAGATGAGTGGGTGGCCCCGCCAAGACCTGCCAGCCATGCCAGGCTGACCATTGGCCTCATGGGGTGGCACTGACGGTTCTCCAGGGTGAAGCTATGGAATACCGACTTGTTCGCCAAGAGGGGTCTGCAGCTCACCGAAAATGCCCACACCAGGCGTGCTCAGTATGCCCACAGCTGAACCCGGTGTTGACATGGAAGGTGTCGCACGATGCTGGGAACGGGGGGTGGACATGACACTGTGTGGTGTCTGCGGTATGGGCAATGAACTATGTGCCCAATATGTCCATGACAGCTGTGAATGCACGTGTCTGCCTGTCAATGGCAGCGGTCACATCCTCCCGCAGCTGGGCCATCTCTGCCAGGAGTAGACTGTGGTCTCTGCTGTGCCACTTCTCTGCCTGGTGCATAACCACACTGAGTGCACCCACCGCAATCACAAGCCACCACTGCTGATCCACTGAAGCCTGGGGTAGACGGCTGTGCTCATCAAAGAGGTTGTCCACCAGTTTGCTATGCTGTCCCTTGTGGTGTTCCTGGCCCTGCTGGGGATGAGAGCTGTACACCAGAGCCATGCCGGGGCACATCCACACATGGTGCTCTGCCTCCACCCCTGACACTGTCCCCCCATCACCATTGGCCGACTGCTTGAACTGCCCCTCCAGCTGCTGATCACCAGGGCTCACTGGTGCCACCGCAGCTGCTGCAACAGCCCCACCAGCCTGGATGCACACCAGTGCTGCCCCACTGGGGCATACAGGCATAGACTGAGACTGTGATGTCACACAGACCTCCATGGTGGCACCACCCATGGCTACACCCGTGCCGTTTCCAGCTGTGGGATCATCCTGTGTCCCACATGTATCACTGTCCAGGACATGTGATCCATCATCATAGGTGCCGGATCTGGCACCAGTCCATGTTCCAGCATGCTGGAGTGCATGGGCGCTGCTAAGCTGGGACACAGGCAGGGCCTCATCTGCACCAGCACCGCCGTCTTCAGTCTAGACAGACAGGCAGGTATGCAGTGGTCCTGTCCCTTGGACACCTGTGGAGGTGGATGGGTGCTCCTCCGTGTCCAGGACATCACCCTCGGTGGACACACCCACCACCGCTGACCCATGTAGATGCTCAAGAGTTGCAAGGGAACACAGTAGTGTTAATGTCTCTGCCCTACCCTGTGGCATTCCCCCCACCTCCCACACAGGACCTACCATGCAGTGATGGGCTGCCACTCATCTGGAAGCCACAACCTGGAACACCCTCTATGGCAAAATGCCACATGCTGCCAGCACCCGCTCCTCCTGTGGCATCAGGTGTGGCACATCCGGCTGTCCACCTCTGGTTGCAGCACGTGCTGCCCTGATGGAAGCCACCTTGTCCTTTATCCTCCTCTTGTCTATGCCAACCTTCTTCTTATACTCCAGCACAGACCGCTGGTGGCTTCCATGCCTGGTTCACGGCACGTGCAACCTCACCCCATGCCGCAGCACGGGCCTGTGGTGTTCCACACTGTCCACTGAGCAGCAGTTCCCTGTTGAGATAGGCCTTGAACAGGGAATCTGATTCTGCCCAGGTGAAGTTGGGCCTCCTCCTCCTCCTCCTTCTCCCATGTCCCTGTTCCTTCTCTTCCTCACATTGTCAATATAGAGCCTGTGGGAATGACAGGTGTTGCCTTTGAATGTGCAGTCCCATGCATCTCTCACTCAATACAGTCCACACTTCCAAACAGCATGCAACCCACCACAATAGACTGCAATACCAAAATATGTCCTCTGCAGTCCCATGTCGCATTTATATAGTGCAAGGCATACCGATGGGGTGAGACGCAACTTTAAGTGGATGCTAATGTAGTGACTGCGCCATGGAATTGCTGATGAGCTGATTTGCATATGCTGGCTGAATATCACGCTGTTGTGCCTTGCGCAATGGTGTTGAGCATGATCAAGCAATGGCGCAGCTCTGTGATGTGCACAGTAGGCAATGCACGGCGCATGCCCAGGGTGCTGACACCGATGCTTGCCATGCTGGTGACATGCTGAGTGTGGGAGGCAGTGCAGGGCATGGCCACCATTGTGCCAGTGGCACTAGTGAGCTGTTCTCGCATGTGGCGCTCATGCCCTGGAGTGCCGTAGGTGCCATGGTGCCACAGCACAGTAGGCCACTGCAGGGCATCACACACAGGCACCCTACCAAACTACATGCAGGGAGTCCCAATAGCACTGTGGCGGTCTGTGCACAACAGACCCTTGACCCTGTGGTCGACCTTGGCCCCCTAGGTGCCATGAATCCACATGGGTGCACCCCTATCGCACTGGTCGGTGACAGCATGATGCGGAATGGCAGCGCTGTACTGCGCAGTATCTGTACATGGGGGACATGTGCTACAGAGCGCCATTTTGTTATCTGGCCTGCATGGATAATGGCATGCAGGAGAGCCCCACAGTGAAGCATGCTAGAGCTGGCCAACATTGTGGCTATTGTTGAGCCCCATGCTGGGGCCCTGTTTGGAGAGGACCCACTAGATCGGCCATGAAGTGCCATGTGGGAGGAGGTGGCAGAGGCCAAGGAGGAGGCCACAGGGATTGCCCATAGCATTGAGCAGTGTCACCACCAGTATGGGGACCTCTGGCAAAGGGACCCAGATAGGCTGAGGTGACTATGGGCATGCGCCAGGTGAGGCACCTTGCCACGACCAGGTAGGTGCTCCATCCCTACATTGGTAGTGTCCGTCCATCCAGGTATCGTGGTGTGCATGTGTCCACCATGCAGAGGGGTGGGGGCTGTCCAGTGTGGGTGGTGGTGGTGGTGGTTGTGATGGGGTTGCAGCATGACTGGGCTGTGAGGGATCGCACACACCGGTGGGGGGGCCTTGTTACTGGTTTTTACTGATGTTTCCCTCTCCGTGTTTGCACCCTAGGCCCTGAGGAGTGATGTTGAGCTAGGGAGGCCAGAGCTCAGCGTGAGAGGGATGATGCGCAGCAGCAGGGACGTGGTGGAGGGGCCATGTGACAGCAGCGCCCAGCTGCTATGGATGCAGGTGAGTGCCTTTTTTTCCAGTGACATCTGTGCATGCTGTGTTGCAGGGTTGGCGGTGGGGCATGACCACCAGTCCTTGACCCCACTGCCATGCACACCACATGGTACACTCAGCACTGTCCTGTGGCACTGTATTTGTGGGTGGGCATCGCTGGTGGTCCATGCGTGCACTGGGTACATGGCTGTGCCACTGCCTTGGCACTGCATAGCCATGTCACTGTACTGCCAAGGTGGTGCTGTGCTGGACATGGGCGGTGTGTGTGTGTGTGTGTGCAGCGGTCCACATAGCTGTGGGTGCCTGGTTAGGCAGGTCTTGTGGACGTGGTCACTGTGGGTGGTCATACACCATCACAGGGGTGTGGCCCATGGCTATATGCCATGCATAATGGGTGGGCTGCAGGGGGATGGACAGTCACACGTATTGACTCTGTTCCCTTGTCCTAGGTGGACATCGCTGGACATCAATGGAACGTGGAGTGCAGGAGCTGCTGCAGCTAGTGTGAGCATCTCTGGTAATTCTACAGTGGATTTAGCGGGATGGGGTCCAGTGCCGCAGTGGTCGGAGGTGCCACAGGAATGGAGAGCGGGGCAGGCAATAGGCTCTCCATGCCCTCAAGTGACCTAACCTCCCTGGACCCACCCTCACACCCCTTCTTCCCTCTCTCATTTGTTCACCCCTGCCCCATGCCTGCCCCCACCTGGTTTGTGGCCTTCCCCCCTTGTATATAATTGTATATATGTTTTATTGTTTAAACTGTTCAATACACACATTTTGTTATGAGAACTGTGGTGGTCTCTGATTTGCAGTGGGCTACAGGTGCTTGGCTGCAGTGATGTGAATGGCGTCAGGGGTGGTGCAGGCATGAGTGTGTGTGTGTGTGTGTGTGTGTGTGTGTGTGTGTGTGTGTGTCCGGCAGGAACCCGCCTATGGTGTGGAAGGGGAACTCGGTCACTGTCTGTGGTATGTGTGTTGTTTTCTGTGCACTGGAAGCCTGTGTGCAGTGGGCCACGGTGCATGCACTGTATCCATGGTGCCCCTGTCCGACTGTCCATGACCTGTTCAGCTGACACCCTTGCATGTCTGTGCTATGCACGGTCTGCTGGCATGTCAGTGGTTGCTGTCTATGCTGGCCACCTCCTGTACCCGGCACAATGCCGGATTGCCTCCTGTCACTGGTATGGTGCACGTTTGCCTCGGGAGGCACTGTGGTCTCCACTGTTGTTGTCCCTCCTCCATGCTGTTACTTATGTCTGTTGCAGGGAATGTGCTCCAATGTCTGTCACTTGTGCTCCAGCTGCATGCTGGTGGCAGACGGATTCATGGTGCATGCGCAGGGTGGCTGGTACACCTGTGCTATGGAGGGGTGCTGGCCATGGGTACACAGCTACTGTGGCCACATGCCAGTGGGTTTGTTGCCCCGCTGTTGTGTCCCAGTGTTGGTGTGTCCTTGGGTATGAGTGGGTGTTTGTCCATGCACTGTGTTGCATCCTGTATGTCGCATGCGCTTTCATGCACCACTGTGGGTGTCTGTGCTGGCTGTTGGAGCCAGTGTTGTGACAAGGTGTGTGCTTGAGTGGGTGTGCAGGGTTCTGTACTGCTGGTGGCGGGGTCTGGGGAAGGCTCTGTCACATGTGGGGCACCTCGTGTGCCGACGCAGGGTCGATCTCTTAGCTGTGCCTTGGGGGGGCCATGCAGGGCAACACTGTGTCTGCAGTTGTTGCGTCGGTGGCTGCTGCTGCCCACTGCAGGGTGCTCATGGTGGGGCTACCTTGCATAGCTCCATGGTGCTCAGGGTTGCATTGTCACAGTGGAGGTGGTGGCTTACATAAGGAGACATGCACTGTTGGGCGCTGCTCCTGGACAGGGTGTCAGGGGATCACTGTGCAGGGTGTGCTCTGCTTTGGTGGAATGGTGTAGCACGGGGTGACCAGATCTCCTTGTGTTCCAGTCACAGATTGCCAGGGGATGTGCTGGGGCACCATGACCCGGCTGTGGAGCTGTTGCTGGTGTCCATGGGCTGGTGGTTCTTCCAGCTCACCTCAGGTTGTGTGGTTCATGGGGTGTGGGGGGGCACTGTCTGTTCTGCTGCGTGCTCCTATGCCCATGTCTTCCATGGGTGGTGAACCCTTACATCCTGTCCCTGCACATCCCTGGTTGTGCTGATGGACTTCTACCCTGCTCCACTGCACACCCCTGGTTGTGCTACTGTACATCAGACCTGCGCCACTGCACATCCCTGGTTGCACCATGGTGCAGTTGGTGTGATATTCAGTTGTATTGCACAAGCGCATCTTGGCCTGCGCTGTGTTTGAATATCATGCATGTTGCACATAGGCGCACTGCACTTGCACCTGCTCCTGCTATTGCGCTACTTTGTGGCGCAGTTTGAATATCTGGGCCAGGAAATAGAGTATGCCAGTATACCAAGGTTTTAAAATCCTATGTAGAAAAATACAGACTCTGGCCAGAGCTAATAGGACTGAAGCTAAAAAAATTCGAGGTTAAAATATTGTAAATTACAAAAGTTACAAGCATGCATTTGGAAAAAGTAACATAGGCTCATAAATGTATTGGTTTGTAATATTTTTTACACCAGATTTTCAACATAGCCTTATTATGACCCTGCCTCATGAAGACGGGCAGACAAATGTTCAACTCCTGGCTTAAAGGTGTTTTTGTGCAAGAGCTGCAAAAGCAACTTTTGGGTTGCAAAAACACATTTTGGGCAGGAGTTGAAAAAAGACAGCTGTCACATTCATGAGGTGCTCTAAAGAAATGGCTATGCTGAAAATTTGGGGTAAAAATATTGAATATTATTGAACTTCTGAGCCTGCATTCGCAAGAATCAATGTAGGCTCGTAACTTTTTTGTTTTTTAATCTTTTTACACCAGATTTCCAACATAGCCTTCTTATGACCCCATCTAATTAACAAGTGCAGAGAAAAGTTTAAACTCATGACAGAAAGGTGATTTTGTGCAGAGACTGTGAAATCACATTTGGTGATGTAAAAAACATATTGGCCAGGATTTGAAAAATGACAGCTGTCACATTCATGGTGTGCTGTAAAAATATGGCTATGTTGTAAATTTGGGGAAAAAATATTGAAAATTACCAAAGTTATGAGCCTGCATTCACAAAATTCTGTGTGGGCTCATAACTTGGTTGTTTTTTCAATATTTTTTGCACCAAATTTTCAACATAGCCTTCTTATGACCCCACTTCATGACAAGGGCAAAGAAAATTATCAACTGGTGCCCAAAAGGTGATTTCACACAGGGACTGCAAAATCGCCTTTCTGGAGGTAAAAAACATTTTGGACAGAATTTAGAAAATTACAGCTATTGCAGTCGTGAGGTGTAGTAAAGATATGGCTATGTTGTAAATTTGGGATAAGAACATTGATAAGTACCAAAGTTACGAGCCTGCAATTGCAAAATTTAAAAAAGCTCATAATTTTGTTGTTTTTCTTTTTTTATCATAGAATAATTTTTATTTTGATTAATTGTATGACACAAAACAGAATTATACATTCTTACTTAACATAGAACCTTATATCCAGTATACAAAGGTATGTTCTCCTAGCTTACAGGAGGTAATTAAACACCATAATACATTGGCAATAGTATAGTTCAGTTAAGATGACATATCTGTTTATATCTACTTGAACTTTGATAATAAAAGACAATAACAGCTACCCATTATTACAGGAGGCCCTGAAAGAAAAGATAGGATAGAAAATTCCATATTAGTCAATCACTGTATTTAAGAGGGGCTAATTTCCTCAACTGACCACATAGACTCTGCTTTATAAATATCATGAGGTTTTAGAAGGGAGAAAGATGAATAGGTATGAAACACAGGCTGGATGAATTCTAACATGTCGGACTTGTCCCATGCTTAAATAACACGGACCTATGGGGGGGAACTTAGTATGATGTGTATCCAAGTGGGGGGATTACTAGGAGGGAGTGGGGCTCGGCACAAAGAAGAGTTAAGGTATGCTTCCCACTTACAATTGTACAGTGGGAGTTGTCCTCTGCTGGCATAGGTAAGTCACTTGAAGGTAGCCAACCTGGCCAGAATAGAGTGTCATGTGGAAATCTCTGGTGGAGTGGGTTGTCTCCAAGCCATAAGTACTAGTAATTTTTCTTCCATAAGTACTGCAAGAATCCAGTTTTTATGCTGCATTTTGAGTCGGCCCAGAGGGATAGTATCTCCCAGAAGAAGCATGGGGTTAGAAAGGTCAATGGGTTGCCCCAGCACTCCAGAGCATTCCATTTCTACCATGGACCAGAATGGGGTTAGAGTAGGACACTGCCACAAGAGATGAAGTATATCAGCTGGGCTGTTTCAGCACCTCCAACATTCTGCATGAGGTATAACACCCCATTTATGAAGAACCGCTGGAGATCGATATCATTGAAGGAGTATTTTGAGCTGGATTAACTGGCTCCTAACATCTTTGTATGAGGAGTGTGCCTTTTGTAGGCAGTGGGACCATACTTCTGGAGTAATATGGTACTTGAGCTCTAGGCTCCATACAGCTCTACAGGATTCCGTATGGTCAGGTTGTGCCTCCCGCCAGGTGCTGTAGAACTTACTGGCCAGGCCTCGATAGGAGGGTTTTAAATGTAGTGTGGACAGTCAATGCCATTTGGAGTCCAATTGGTGAGACCAACTAAGGGATTGTACTGCACTGTGCTGCTGCAGGTATTTCCAAAAATCACTGAAGTGCAGGGTATACCACGTTTGGAGCTGACCAAATGGCATTAAAGTGGTGGAGTTGGGAATAAACAGATCTTGGACTGTTCTAATCCCCTTCTTCTCCCATGACAGCCAATTAAAGGGTTGAGAGTCCACTGTTAAGAGCTGGTTTTGCCATAGATTCAGGTACCAAAATGGCTTAGAGTATTCCCTCTTTGTGGTCTTAGCTGCAGCCATAAGCCGGAACCACGCTTTCCTGGTTTCGGACATAACTGGTGTAAGCTGGTCATGGGGTAGGGTGGTCATTGGTTAGTAATAAGCTGAGCGGGATCCCATCTAAAATTTGAGCTTCTAGCTGAGTCCATAATGCAGGTGGAGATGGGGGAGGGAACGAACCATCTAGTGGCCTGAGCCAACAGGAAGGACCAATGGTAGCCTTGTAGCCAAGGGAGTCCAAGGCCTCTTCTGGACCAATGGGCCCACATTTTATGGGTGCTCCAGTGTGGTTTCTTGCCTTCCCAGAGGTAATATGTGGTTACTCTGTCTAGGGAGTGAAAAACCTTGTCAGATAAGGCAACAGGCAAGTTGTTAAGGAGATATGTTACTCTTAGCAGGAGGAGCATTCGGATCACCACAGCCTCACCTGGGAGGGAGAGATTGAGTCTGCCCCAGTGGGATACTTCGACTGCAAGTTGGGCTACAAGGGGAGAAATGTTTCTAGATTCTATCTTTTTCCTGTAAAAGGGTATGAGTATACCCAGGTAAGATAGACAATTGGGGGCCCAGATCAGCCCTGAATCTTGCAAGCAGTCTTTAGTACTCGCTGGACTGAGAGGAGTTATATTGGTCTTTTTTTGACTAATATGCAAGCCAGACAGTTTGGCAAAGGTTTCAAGGGTCCACAACACTGCATGTAGAGATTCCCGGGGGTGTGATAAAGTAAGAAGTAGGTTGTCCGCATATGAGGCAGTCAGGTATGTGTGGTCGCCACCTGTATACCTTTAATCTTGTTGGTGGTCTGTAATTTCCAAGTAAGGGGATCTAGAGCAACCAGGAACAAAAAGAGAGAGAGTGGGCACCCTTGTTGTGTGCCTCGCTGTAGCAAAAAGGGTGGGGAAATGTCTTTTTTTGTTAGAATTCTGGCTACGGGTTCGTTGTACAGTACTCAAATCCACTGCCTAAAGTATGGCCAAAACCATAAAGTCAGAATACCTCATGCAAGTAAGGCCACTCAACGGAACTGAAGGCTTTAGAGAAGTCTACTGCCATAGTGGTCATAGGTGTGGGAGAGTGCATAGCTAGCCACTTAAGATTAAGGACCAATCTTATGTTGTCAGCTGTGGCCCTAACTTTGGTAAACCCAACTTGAGAAGGGTGCATTATGGATGGTATTAAGTCCATCATGCGAGTGGTGAGAATCTTGGCTGCGATCATAGTATCCACTGATATAAGGGAAATTTAATTATAATTAGCACAGTTCAGCATGTCATCAGCTTTTTTTGGAAGGAGAGTGATCAGAGCCTCTCTCATGGTGGGGGGAAGGAAGCCATGTTTTTGGGCCTCTTGGAGGGTTAATAGTAGTGGTGCACTAACTTCCGAGCTCATAAGCTGGCACAGCTCTGCGGTCATGCCATGTGTCCCTGGGGATTTGCCTTTTGCTAGCTGAAATAAGGCAACCCATAATTCTGCCTCGGAGAAGGGCTTATCTAACTCCTTTCATTGATTCTTACAGTCGTGGGATATTAGAAGAAGCACAAAACTTCTTAAGTTGTTGCTCTAGTTGATGGTGATCGACTGATGCATGTGACTGATACAGTTGCTCATAGAACTGTTGCATACGCTTTATTAACCTGTTTAGGGTTTGTGACCGTATCACCCCTAGGGGACTTAAGGGCATGAATATGAGAAGCAGCTTGTTGTTCTTTTAAATGAAAAGCCAAGAGCTTCCCTCCTTTGTCTCCTCCCTCCCAGTGTGCATGTTTGTTCCTCGCTAGTTGCCATTCAGCATGGTGTTGAAGCATCGTATTAATACAATATTTCAGACCCACTATCTCCCTGAGAGTCATCGGGTCAGGGTTGCCTATTGTGGAGGCCTTAAATTTAGTCTCTATGGTTGATAGTTCAGCCTGGAGGTGGGCCAATTCCGCTCTCCGGGTTTTGTTTCTCTGGGTGCATATGCTATAATACGCTCTCGGAGGACGGCCTTAAATGCTTCCCAAACCATAGCAGCCGATGTGTCTTTGGTAGTGTTGTTGGTGAAATAGTCCACAGCTGTATTTCGTACCATCGTCTGGAATGCAGGGTCTCTAATGAAAAGGGGGTTACAGCGCCATCTAGTACCTGAACTGCTCTGCCCGGCAGGCAGATAGGTGCACGAGACAGGGGGCATGATCAGAAAAAGGATATTCTCTATCTTAGAAGAGATACTATCATGAGCTGCTGGAGAGTTAGCCAACCAAAAGTCTATTCAACTGTATGTGGTATGGGTTGATGGAAAAAAGGAGTAGTCTCTCCCTGATGGATTGTCCCTCCGCCAGATATTGATCAAGCCCCATTCCTTCATCTCTTGCAGAGTAGTCGCTGCTCTGGGATGCGTTTGGGAGGTTGGTTTGGATTTATCTAGAAAGATATCCAGAGTTAAGATGAAATCCCCCTACTATGATAGGAATGTTGGGATACCCTTCCGTGATGGAATCTAGGGCCTGACTGAGGTCTAGAAAAAACTCTGGCTCATCAGTATTGGGGCCAGAAATGCTGGTCAGTACAGTGTGACCTCCGGGGTAGGAGAACCTAGCCGCTATCTAGTGGCCCTGGGCATCGGAGGCTGTTTTGTCCTTGGTCCAGGGACTTGTTTTCCAAATCAAGTTAGCTACCCCTTTAGACTTGCTTTTCATGGAGCTGGCAAGTACAGTACCCACCCACGATTTTTGGAGCCACAATACAGTTCTTGCAGTGAGGTGCATCTCTTGAATGAACCAAATGTCTTCCTACAAGGAGTGTAAGTGTTTGAGAACCATAGATCATTTAGTTGGATGGTTCAGGCCCTTTCATTCCATGATATGAACTTAACCCCAGCCCTTGAATTCTGCATCTTTGGTCCTTGAATGAATAAAATGTATAGGTACTCACCACCAGTAAGCAGTAGAGATAGGTAGCAAAGAGAAAGTGGTTAGTCTTGGAGGTAAGTAGGAGGGTCAGTTAGGGGAAGAAAGCAGGATACACTTATCCTGTAGAAGGTGTAGCTGAACTAACCTATTGGCAAAGAAAAACAATTAAAATAAGTGTTCCAATAATACTAAGCAATTATCTGTAATGTTAAGTAACAATTCTCAAAAAGTATGCCCTGTAACTAGCAGGCCTATCTATGTATTTATAAAACTGTTATCTAATAGTTAAGCAAAGTAAGAAAAAACACAGAGCTAAGTAAGCAATACGTTAAAGGTGACTGGATTACGCACAATAGTGCTAGCTCTCTCCACATGTGGAGGGAGTTGTACAGCTGTGCTGTCCGAACAACTAAAAGGGGAAAGTGGAGTCTGACCAACCAGTCTTGTGGAACTCCATCCCCAACCACCTTTGAAATGAATTTCCCATCTTACGGGATGTCAGGAAAACAACTGGGGGGAGGGGGGAAGGGAAGAGGAAAGAGAGAGGAAGGGGAAGTCTGAGACCGGGGGGGGCGAGGAGGAGTAAGTCTGACTCATTACCTTAAAAACCCCCAATCAGCTGGCTTAGTGGACAGTTTGGAGGTTGTCCATACACCCTCTGGGATCCCACAAGATTAATTAAGTATTGGGGGAGGATGACCTGCCCATTGGGGGGGGTGCTCCCGGACACTTTGTAGCATGTCTGCCCCTTTGGCACTACGGGAGACCATGTCATACACAGTGTGTGCCAAACCCATTAAGCATGTCCCACCCCCACACCCAACATCCCAAGTACCAGTAGCAATAACCTGAACACTAATTGTTCAGGGCAGAGGTAAAATGTAAGCTAAAAGAAATGCCAGAGAGAAAGTCAGTCCGGTGGAGCAGGGTCACTAATGCTGGAGTGACATGATGACAGACTGAGCGGTTCATTCACAAGTGCTTCAGCAAAAGTCAATAATCCAAGTTTGTTCAGAAGGGTCATAAGGTCGTGTCCATCATCTAAACCTAGTGAGCAGTCAACCCAAGAATTGATGTCCATTACTTCCATTATTAGATTGTCTGGGATATCACCAGATATGGAGTGCTCATCTTTAGTTAACTTGGCAGAAGGGGCTATTTCTGGTCCCATTGAGGCTGTGTCTCAATCGCTGTGTGAGTGCTGTTGTATCCTGGTCACTTGGTTCTGGCCCCATTGCTGTAGAGGAGGGGAGGGGGTGCTGGTTTGGTGAGACTGTGCATTAAGAGAGTTGCTGGTGTGCTTCTGTGAACTCATGGGACCTGGAGGTCTGGGGGAAGTATTTTGATGAGGACCAGTCCAGTCTGTATTGTGGTCCCCCTGACAGCTGCTGCCCAGACTGATTCCCCCTTTCACAGCCCCGCTGCACTGGGGCCCATAGCTTCCTGGGAGATGTAGTTCTGAGTGGTGTCCATGGCCAGTGTTTGGAGACCCACAGTTCTAGCTCCCAAGGTGTCTCAGTGATGCAATCCTTGCCTTCCCGAGAGACATACAGGTAGGCCAGATTTCGAAAGTCATACTTGAAACCTTGTTCAGCTAGCATTTTTTTTATTGGTATGAAAGCTTTTCTGCGAGCTGCCATCTTGGCTGAAAAGTTCAGAAAAAAGGACACCTTGACCCCCTGACACCAAATTTCCCCTCTGTCCTGAGCTGCTTGTAGAATTCTCTCCTTTGTAGAGTACTGGAGAACATAAGCTGCGATAGGCTGTGACAGCAAACTATTGGGACGAGGGCCCCCAGGTATTCTATGTGCTCTTTCCACCTCTATCTGGCCTTGCCACCTGTCTCCCAACATTTTGGGAATCTCCTCATTCAGGAAATGTTCTGTGTTTGAGCCCTCGGACCCCTAGGGAATTCTGAGGATTTGAATGTTGTTTAGCTGCCCTCGCTTCTCTTGGTCCTCTGCCCTTCTCCAAAGCGTGGCTAATTTATTTTCATGTCCTTGGAGTCAATGCAAGATTCTGGCCTGATTAACTTTTAAGTCCTCTGTCTTTTGTTCAGTTACATTCATTCGGTCATTGAGCACCCGCACCTCCACCACAGTGCCTGTCAGAGTTGTAGATAGAGAATCCACTCTAGTAATTAAAGTTTCAAGCAGAGCTGTGATGTGCTGGAGGGAGCTACCGACATCCAATGATCTCGAGGGTAGTTCCATGGGGGCTGCTGTCAGGCTTACACGAGACCAGTTGGTTGTGGTCTTTAAAAAAGCAGTACAGGTCCATGTGTTGGTATTATCCTAGAGAGTAAAAGTTAGCTCTGCCTCCATTTAGTCGAGCAGCATTGGCAGCAGGAGTTGAGATGAGGTCTGCCACCATGTATGTACCGCCGATAGGCCTATTGGATACGAGGGTAGCAGTGAGGCCGAGTCAGACCTAATCCAAGTCGCGAGAGGACCAGTGTCCCAGGATGATTTGCTGGCTCCTTCACACAATGAAACCCATGCTGATCGAGTGGGTAGGAGCTAAGGAGACATATTTATGTCTCAGACAAGTAAATTACCACTGGTTGTCGGCATAATGGCTCAGATGGTGATGGCTGGGGATGGAGCTAAAGACTTAGGCTGCCATCTTCCTCTGTGTCCAAGTCACTCTCCCATAACTTTGTTGTTTTTCAATATTTTTACACCAAACTTTTAAATAGCCTTCTTATGACCCCACCTCATGAAGACGGGCAGAGAAAATGTTCACATCCAGCCCAAAAGGTGATTTCGTACAGGGACCACAAAATCAACTTTTGGGAGAGATGTGCATAATGACAGTGACATTGTTCATCAGATAGGGTCCCAAAGACAGCATGTTGAAAATGTGGGATAAAAATATGTAAAAATGTCCAAGTTATGGCACTAGGTTTAAAACCCCATTGAAATACATTGAACTGCATACTTGTGTCTTAGTTTGAAGTCTAGCTTTGAAGGTTGAAAATGTGTTTGTTGTCCAGAAAGGATTATGACTTTGGACCCCCCCATTGGGTAAGTAAGGGCTTGGGGGGGGCACAGGGTGGTGGATGCTCAGTGGGAGAGTCAGGTAGGGAGTAAGGAATGGCTGCAAAAGACATTGATGGCCTGTTTTTGTTTTTACAGGTGAAGAAAAAAGAGAGACCAATGATCCCCGATCATGACACTGGGGGATTGGGCACCCTCAGTGTCAGACTTATGTGAGGGAAGATATCGATGGACCTAGAGTTACTACCTTTTAAAAAGCCCAAAGTGGGATATTTCTAACCTAAACATGATTTTTCGCAGGATAGTAAGTAACCTCGACCAATGCAACAGACTCTTTTTTTCTATATATAATCAGAATTAAGTCAAAGTATCATCATTTCTTTGTGGCTTCTATTGTTTTTAATCATTTTAATGTATTTTTAGTTAAGGTATTATAGTTTTCTGCAACATTCAGTGGAAAGTTAAAAAAATATTTTTTCAAATGAAAAGTCAGGACATGTAGTATTTTTCATGTTTTTTTTTTTTTTTTGCAGGACACAGCTGTCCAAATCGGGACTGTCCTGTGAAAATCAGGACAGGTGGTAACCCTAGATGGAGCATTTTTTTTTTACAGATGATAAAGGGAAAAAAAAGGTCTGATGCTCCCTGATCATGACACTGGGGGATTGGGCTTCCCCAGTGTCAGAAAAAAGACCAACGATCCCCAGTCATGACACTGGGGGAGACTGGGCACCCCCAGTGTTACAGTTATGTTGTGTCACAGTTGCTGCAGGCCAATCACAACACTGGGGAACTGGGCACCCCAGTGTCATTTCTATGTTTCTGGGTGGGGTGGGATGGTGGGTGCTGAGAGGGTGGATCAAGTGGAGGGAATTTCTATAATATAAAAAAGATACATAAATAAATAAATACTGGCAGTCACGGCAGAACACAACCCTCTCCGCCATGACCAGGGTGGTTGCCACATGCTACTGAACATGCACGACTGCTAGCATATGCTCAGTACAGTGCAGTGGCCATCTTGGACATGACAGAATGTGTCATGTTCCGCCATGACTGCTGGCACTGTGAAATAATGAAGTGTTGCGGCTGGTAAGGACAACATGGGCAGACTGCTTCATAGATGCAGAGGCGACTGTGATGCACTCCAACATGTTGTTCATTCAGAAGGAATATGGAGTCTTTTTTCCTTTTTCTCAGTGATAGTAAAAGGTCTGCAGGGCTACTCACACTGCAGCCCTAAAAATTAATTCTTAATTGTGTTTTATATCATAATATGGATACAATTCTATATTTCAGTAATAAACTGCTTTCAGATCAAATAAGATTATGAAGCTGCTAAGGGAAACTATCTCAGTTTTTATTCTTTATTCACTTTAGATATTAGAATGTTTAAGTGATATGGTAATTGATTCTGATTGGAAGTTAAATACTAGAATATCTACTCTTATTAACTTTAATTGACTAAATATATGTCTTAATAGCAAATGTTGGAAAGTTACATAAAATAGGAACATTAATATGATGGATTTTAAGTCCATATTCTGGTTAAGCATCATGCATACAACTTTGAGAAATATGAATGCAGTTCAATGTTGACAGTTTATTGTGCTTTCTACTACAGTCAGAAACCATAAGTGTATCTTCAAAACACTAAAAGTCTTCTCAGTCATAGCCCCTGGGGTTTGGTGTGCCACATTCTATCACTTTTGTGCAGTGTTGCTTGGGTTCAGGAGGGGACATAGCAAAGGATTACCATTGTCTCCTGGAACAAAAAAGCTGAGTTGTTGTCAATGACATGTAATCTGCATAAAAATGTAAAACTTCAAATTCTTCCCTTGGTGGATCGATTATTCCTTCAAAAACAAAACTGCATATAACTAGTTAAATGGGGAAAGGTCAAAGATAGCAGCCATGTGAAAAATTGATGGTCTTAAGTCACGTATCTTCAGTGGTAGCCAGTGACAAGATAAACTATATACAGTATGTGGATATATTAGCAAATAAGGAGAAAATCCAATTGAAATGAATTGGTATTTCCTGTGATATACTATGATTTACTCTATTTGGATGTTCTGTATAATGTCACTGGCTACCACTATATATTTACAAGGCTGATTGTTGATGAGGTACTTTTGCTACAGTAGGTAGTGACAAGAAAAAGAGGGAAGAAAGGAAGTTAAAAGCACCCTACTGAGAATAGAACCATTGGAATGCATGCAAGCACAACAGATAGCAAAGAATTCACTCAAAACACTAGATTTTTATGCATAGCTAACACTGGCAGTAATTGGTTCAGTGGCTAGTAAAAAGGCTGAGATAGAAGCGAGGTCTCTTAAATAATAATGTGTGTCTCTTGTCAGTGTTACAATCCCAATAATAAGATGGCAACGCTGCTGATAGTACACTGCTGTAACTTGTCTGGAGCTTACTTTAATCTGGGGAAACCAGAGCTGAACTAAACAGTGGCCAATGATATTGACTGTCTCCAACAACTCACTATGGCAGATTAGTAAGCATACCATTGGTATTTTAAAAGTTTAAGGAGCTCTGAAAAAGTATTCTGATCATATATAGAAAATGAAGTTTCCCAGCTGTCACATAATAATAATAATAATAATACAGTACTAATTTAAAGAGGGACTCTGCCCAAAAGTGCTACATTACAGAATTAAAATAAACATGCCACCAATAAATCTCATACCAAAAATTTGATTTCTGCGTTACTTCATTTTAAAGTCATGAGCTATTTTGTAACCCTGATTTCACTACCTATACAAAAAAGCCAGTTTCCGTGAAGAGCCACTGATAATGTCATAACCTAAACTTATAGTCTAGTCCTCCCTGTCAGCAACCTTTTAGGACCAACTTCTCCAAAGTTTAAAAAATTGTAGCTATATTAATAATTAAAAAAAAAAAAGAAAAGAAAACACGGTTGGCTGCACTGCTTGCATTTCCAAAATGATCAGATGCATGCTACTCTACTTTAGAACCAATCAGGAGTTGGTTTTGGAATGCAACACTGAACTAAGGTATAGAATGTCAAGGTAGTGCAGAATTTTAAAATGTTGGGGGGGACTTGCAATCTCGGAACGTGATAGGGATGTGACATCACAAAATGCGGTAGGACACTGAGTTTTAGAATGTGACAGGGACACACATCAAGGAATTTGGTGGTGCCTGGCAATTGTGCAATATAGTTAGGATGCATGCTCTTGGAATGTGACAGAACACACCATATTGTCATGGGCTGGCAGTACAGCCTAGAGGTTAGAGGAATGAGGTGTGAACGAGTTTGATACACCCAGCAGACCAGACCTGATTTTGATTCTCACAACCTCCACTTGCATACTGTGTGACTCTTAGCAAGTCACTTAACTGCCCAGTGCTCCCAGGTCACCCCTGAAAACAGGCACTTGTGCCTAGTGGGCCTTACCTGGTTACCAAAGACTAAAATAAAAAATAAAAAAAATATAATATTCTGAAATTGCTTGTCCCTGCCACATTCCAGAATTGTATACACCCACCACATTTAAAAATTGTGCATCAGATTCCAACATTATGCATCCCAGCCACATTCTAAAATTATGTAGCCCTGTTACATTCTAAAATTACACACCCCTGCACCATTCCCAAATTATGCATCCCTGCCACATTCTGAAATGATGCATCCCTACCACATTCCAAAATTGCACATCACCTCCACATTCTTAAGTTGTATTTCAATGCCACATTCCAAAATTGCCACCACCACATTCTGAAACTGTGTGTCACTGCCACATTCTGAAACTGTATCACCACCACATTCCAAAACTGTACATCACCACCTCCTTCGAACCAGCGCATCACCTCCACCTTCTGAACCTGTGCATCACTGCCACCTTCCAAAACTGTGTCACTGCCACATTCCGAACCTCTGTGTCACTGCCACATTCCGAACCTGTGAGTCATCACACATTCCGAAATTGTGAGTGACCACTGCATTCAGAAATTGTGCATCACCACCACATTCAGAAATTGTGTGGCACCACCACATTCCAAAAATTGTGTGTCATTGCCACATTCTGAAATTATGCATCACCATCACATTCCAAAATTGTTATCCTGCTACTATCTGAGATTGTCATTTCTGGATTCCACAATAGCAACCAGGTAAACTTTTAAAATCTCATACCTGCCATATTCTAAAACTTGCACACAACTTTGTCATTCTAAAGCCATGTTTGCCACTGCATTACAACCTCCCGTTGCATTCTAAAGTGCTGTACCTTCCATCTATGCATCATGGAAGTACATGAGCTGACTCAACCAGTGTCAGTTTTCCTTTTTTTGATGTTTACTACAACTGCAGTTTTAAGTAACATAGAAGGAATACTTCATATAAGGTAGCTTGCAGGGAGGACTAGGTTATGAGTTCAGGTTATGACATCATCAGTAGCTCTTCTCTGAAACTGGCTTTCTTGTTCTCCCTTTCCTATCATGAAAGTTCCTTTATGTCTGTCCCATGTGTTTTGGAATTCCCTATCATTTTTGCCCAGATGTTCCCCAATTTCCTGGCCAACATTCCTCCAGTCAATAAAAGCAAGTCCATGTAATCCACTCCCAGGACACATGCAGAAACAAGATGTCACCACTCTGTGCGACTGTCCTGGTCAAAAATTATGAATGAATACATTTGTCACTTGATTTGGGGTCAGTATAAAGTATTATTGTTTTCTGATGTTTCTGAAAGTCAATGTAAATATACAGTACCGTAGGTGATTGATAAATGTAAAGCCCATACTAAATAAACATGCTTCTTTAGCAATTGCATTCTTATAACTAACAAAGATCTGCTTCATGTATAACAATGCAATACATCCTAAAGGGCCATGATGATTAAAAAAAAAATGTTGTAGCTCAACATATGTAGAGAGAGACCAGAGACAAGTCATTCAGATGGCAACATAGGAACAAGAGGAGCATACACTCCAACTTGCAATGAGCAATATTGTTTTACAGTATTTTAAAATGCTGAAGAACATGGAGGTCCATGTTCTACAATGTTTTAAAATAAAATAATATTTCTCTTTCAAAGTGTGTGTGTGTGTGTGTGTGTGTGTGTGTGTGAGTGTGTGTGTGTGTGCTCCTTTTGCTCTTACCTACAAATAGCCTCTTTTTAGGTGTAGCACATTTGGAGCTATGAGTGTATCTCATTCCTACTTTTCCAGTTTAGATTGTAACATGTTGGTACAGTAGACTGGATAATCTTTCATAACCTTCTGTAACACCTAACTTAAAGCCAGATTAAATGGAAGTTGTAGAATATCAAGCAGCTTTGAATCCTGCCATATTATCTAGCAAACTGCGAGCTAAGCTTACTGCATGTCTGCACAGATAAATTATTAATATTTTGCTTTAGTTATCTGGTAAAGTATGCAGTTAAGATATGACTTGCATATTGTTTATTTTTTTATTTTAGTTGTTTAACCAGGCATAGCACACTAAGCTGGAAGCTTTTTTTACAGGAGTGACCTGGGAGCACAAGGAGGTTAAGTGACTTGCTCAGAGTCACACAGTATGGAAGTGGAAGCTGTGAGATTCAAACCCAGGTCTGGTCTGCTGGATGTCACCAGATTTGCAGCTCAGAGCCTTAGACCACTGCGCTATACTGCCTCCATTATTTAGAGAACTGGGTCCTTTTCATTTATTCTACATAGTTGGGGGACATAGTCATTTTTTAGGGCTGTGACCAGAGCCTACAGCACTATTGGGATCAGAGTAGCTCTAAAACAGCTGATCGTGGAACTCCCTTTTTAGACATTTGGAAGCATTCCTCCACAGCTGCAAAATAGTGCACTCCCTTTCTGATTTTTGCCATTTGCTGCTGTCTGTTAAAGGCATCTGAAAGGAGGGGGGTGCTACTGTATTGTACCTCAGAACTTCTCAGGATATTTTAACAAAAAAACTTTTTAAACTGGAGTTTCTATCATCTGTCCAGCTCAGCCTAATGTATTTATTCCATTTCTTTTAGCAACCTGGGGTTAACTCATTATATGTTGTCTGGAATATAGTAAACCTCTGAAAGTCAGACTAGTGTTATATTACAGACAGTGAAGTTGCAGTCTGTGTTAGCTATCTCATTCCTATGGGCACACACACTCATACACACACCCCCACCCCGCTCGCACACAGACACAAACACCCACTCTCTCGTGTACACCCCCACACACAGCAGCAACAGCAGTGTGTACTCTGACTAAATAGATTTAAGTGGACTGAATTGTCAGCATGCCAGTTTTTGATTATTGTGACTAAACAGCACTATATTGCACCAACAAGAAAACAACTTTGGTCATTTGGTAGCTCTTCAAAGTTCTATCGGCTCTGGCTAGAGTTTGTTTATCATGCTGCATTACTGTGAAAATATTATATAGTGACAGAGTTAAAGCATATCTATATAAACCATGGGAACTGTGAACTAACATGGGAGGATGTGGGCCCATACAAAAGTGATGGCCTGCATCCATCTTGGAGAGGAACTGTAGTCCTCAGTAGATGGTTTAAATGTTCCTTTGATGAACATTTAAAGTAACTGAGGGGCATGGCAGAAGGACAGAGGGAGGCATTGCCCCCATATACACACACAAAATGAAGCTGGAGGGAACTAGAGTCTGAGGGGAGAAAACTCCCCTAGATAACTAGTTCAAGGCAAAAGAAAGGGGAACTAGAGACAAACATAGTAATACGAGAGGGGAAAATGAGGCAGGGCCATAGGAAGGAAGGAAGGAATGAAGGAAGGAAGGAAGGAGTGGTTGTAAGTAGGGTGGGAGAAAGATGTGGAAAGCCATGTGTGCAAATTCAAAAAGGCTTTGAAATAAAATTCCAGATCTTGAGGCTATCATGGGGGAGGCAGACCTGGACATAGTGGAGCTCACTGAATCATGGTGCACAGTAAACCATAGCTGGGACATGGCTATACCAGGAGACATGCAGTTCAGGAAGGATGGGTGGAGGAAAGGTGATGGTGGGGTGCTGTGTCATATGTCAGGGAAGATATCAAGGCAATAGAAATGCAAGTGGGTAAGGAAGGAAAGACTGGTAGATTACCTTGCAGCCAGAAGGTTACAGGACCCAAGGCAGCATGGATTCATGGGAGGAGAGGGATTACGTCAAACAAACCTGACAGATTTCTTTGATTGTGTGACCCCAGAAATAGATTAAGGGGAGCGGTGGACATGGCCAGCTTAGATTCCAGCAAGTCCTTTGGCACCATATGACATAGGAGGCTTATACAAAAACTGGGAAGCTGTGTAGTGGGAACCAAGGTGATACACTGGTTGTGTAACTGGCTGATATACAAAAACTTGGAAGCTGTTTAGTGGGAACCAAGGTGATACACGGGTTATGTAACTGGCTGATAGATAGGTTACAGAGGTTGGTGGTTAATGGCACTCACGCAGGGGAAGGGAGAGTGATCAGCAGGGTTCCTCATGGCTCAGTACTGGGTCCAGCCCTCTTTAATGTCTTTATAAGTGACCTTGCAGAAAAACTAGAAGGGAAGGTGTACCTCTTTGCAGATGACACCGAGATCTGCAATAGAGTTGACACTCAAGAGGGTGTGGAGAGACTAAAAAAGCTTGAGGAATGGTCAGGGATATAGTATCTGGGTTTCAATACAAAACAGTGCAAATTCATACACCTTGGTGCAGAAACCCAGAAGCAGAGTATAGAATAGGGGGATAAGTATTGATAGTCACTAAACAGGAAAGGGATATAGGAATAATCATAAAGGATGATTTTAAGGTGGAAAAGCAGTAGGGAAAGCAAGTGGGATGCTGGGCTGCATAGGGAGGGATATTATCAGCAGAAGAGGGGAGGTGGTGTTGCAACTCTATCAGTCATTAGTGAGACCACACCTGGAGTCTGTCCACAAAAAAAGTGTGCACTGGGGTGGTGGTGCTCCCGTTTTAAGTACATCAGTAGTAAAACAAAGAAAACAGGCACATCACCAACTTTGATAAGAAGAGGACACCACGGCTATAATATGTTTTAAAACATTTATTCAGAAACAAAATTAAAAAATAAAAACACAGGAGACAACTGTGCATGCCTGACACATTTAGGATTAACTAATCCTTTATCAAAGGAGTACTGTGTTCAATTGTGGAGACCACACCTCTGAAAGGCCAGAGACAGGGTAGAGGCCATGCAAAGAAGTGCAACAAAAATGGTGCAGAGGCTGCACCAAATGTCCTAAGTGGAGAGGCTGAGAGATATAAACATGTGTACCCTGGAAGAGAGAAGGGTGAGGACATGACTGAAACCATTAAATACTTCACGGGGGTGAATAAGGTACAGAAATAGAGCATTTTTCAGAAATGAAGGTGTACAAGAACTAGGTGGCTTGCAATGATGCTGGGGGGGAAGTTTAGAAGGGATTTAAGGAAGTATTTCTATACTAAGAGGGTTGTGGATGACTGGAACAATCTTCTGGTGGGGACTGTGGGATAAAAATAGTAGTGGGCTTCAGGCATGCATGGGATAGGTATAAAGTAAAGGAAAACCAGTACCAACGGAGACCAGGTAAGGTTTGCAGTGACAGACTAGACTGGGAAAAGAGATGCAGACTATGTGGGCCAAGCAGCCCTTATTTGTTGTCAAATTCTATGTGTCTATGTTTCTATGGACCAAAATAACCAAAATGACTTTGTAAAGTAACTCAATGAACTTTATTTGAAAATAGGTTCAATTTAAAGCAGCAATGCAATGAAATCAGCAAAACCTTGAGCCAACTTTTTCAACTGTAAAATATTCCAGACATTATTTATTTATTTATTTATTTATGTATGTATGTATGTATGTATGTATGTATGTATGTATTTATGTATTTATTTATTTCAGTCTTGGAATTAATACATTTGAGCCAAAGGCTCTTTTACATAGGCTCCATGTCATATCAAAGAATAGAAACAAACATTATAGTGAGAAAACACATAATGATCCTAGGAGTAACGGTAAGAATAAAACAAGCACATATGGATTTACTTTACAAAAAGAGGTATTTTGTACACATACAATGGCTGAGCATAAGCTTAACTAGCAAGGAAGGGCATTAGGTTTGGGATCTGGCTACAGGAGGAGAAAGATGCAGCCAAGTGGCACTGTCAGAGACAAAATGAGGGAAGACAAGAACTAGGGACATGGTCTTACAGGATAGGCAGAAGCTAAGGGCTAGGATCTAACACTTTTTCAGAGTAGGGATGCAGCTAAAGGCATTGTCTGAGCAAGGGGGGGCATTGCTGGGAGGGGAACATCAGTAGACAAATGTGGGCTGTGTCATTCAGTTTAAGTATGCACTCCACTGGGGCAATCAGTGCAGGAACTGATGATGCCCTGTATGGAGCAGCAAGCATAATTTGATGCTGGGATTGGTTAATGGGGACCTCAGGAAGGCAGGTAAGTTATAGGGTAGTAGCAAGGGTAGGATGGTAGGGTGGAAGAAGGTTGGGGTAGGGTGTGTGCGAAGGAGATGAAACACGCCAAAGTTTTTTTTTGTGTGGCAGTCACAGCAGGCATTGGCGACTAGGGCTTGGCAAAGTTTCTTTTTGAAGGAGACCAGCGTTTGGTCTTTGGTAACATCACAGTGGACTGAATTATACCACAATGGTGCTCTGTATGCAAATGATTGTTGACCTTGGGTGGTACAGAAGCGAGGCACTATGAATGCATGGTTCAAGGTGCGTCTAGTATGCTGGGTGTGATTTGGTGACCTAAACATTGACTCTATACCAGGAGGCAAGAGACCAAGGGAGGCCTTTCTCTCCATTAGGCATGATTGATAGGATATTCTGCTATGAGCTGAAGCCAGTTTGCTTGCTCATATAACTCACATGTGTATGTCAGGTGGATGGCCCAAGTTAGGAGATGGCAGGCCTTGTTAAGGGCCATGGTGACACAGTGCAGGGTGGTATCAGAGGCGGATCCATAGATCAAAAGCCCATAATCAATTACTGAGACTATTAAACCATGAATAGCAAGCTTGAGGGCTTCCTGGGTAAGGCAGTGTCTATGCTTGTATATTAGCCCAATATGGGTATTCACTGTTTTGGTAACATTGTCAATATGGCTGGAGAATGACAGAATGCTGTCAATTGTCACTCCTAAATACTTAAAAAAAAAAAAAAAAAAAAATTGAGTCTGTTTTATAATAATGCCTGAGCTATTTCTGATTTCCAGTTGGTGGGAGAGGAACTTGTTTTGTGCACTGTAAAACAACATCATTGTTGTTTTTGTTTCGTTAAGGACTAGCTTCTGTGAGTGGAACCAGGCCTCAGCATTGGTAAAGCTAGTCTGCAACTGATTTGCCAGGAATGTGGGATCAGTATCACTTGAGTAAAAAATTCAGATCTGTGTAGAGTAGGATCTGACCATGACAGGTGGCTGGGAGCTGATTCAGGAATATGGTGAAAAGTAGTGGTCCCAGGATAGACCCTTGTGGGACACCTGAAGAACCGATTGTTTTGTGGAGAGTGTATCATCAATCCTGACCTGTTGAGTGCATCCGCTGAGATAGCTGTTGAACCAGTTGGCGGTGTTCATGGATAAACCTTGATCAGACAATTGTTCAATAAGTAGAGTGATTTACAGTATCAAACACCTTGGAAAGGTAAATAAACATTGCTCCAAATAATTGACCTTGATTTAAGGCACGATGTATATAGTTTGAAAATCCAAACAGGGCAGTAGTAGTGCTGTGCCCTTTGTGAAACCCATGTTGCTGACTACAGTGAAGATTATACTTCTCCATGTATTCTACCAATTGATCAGACATGATTTGCTCTAATGCCTTGGAAAGTGGCAGGAGGACTGATATGGGCCTGTAGTTCCTGTGCAATGCCCTCTACCAAGACTTGAGTACTGGTGTAACTAAGGCGGCTTTCTATTTTTGTGGGAATTGGGACAGCATGAGGGAGCAGTTAAGGATCTTTGTCAAGGGGAACAGTACATCATCAATGGTGAGGGTGATGAGCTTTAGGTCGAGTGAATCCCACTTGGCCTAGTTTTACCAAGTACTTTGAGGATGTATTTCTTTGCTTCTTCTTTGCTCACCACTTTAAAGTGGAATGGTGGGTGTGACCCCATATTTTCTGCTGACTATGAATTGCAGGAAGAGGAGGTGGGGTCAAAGAAGTTAGAGGGTAGGACATGACTGAGATCTATAAAAGCCTCATTGAAAGTGTCAGCTATGGTTTGAGGATCAACAGTTGTAGTGCCATTTATGTTGAGCATGTTGGGGACCTTTCCTGTCACCTCAGAGATGTTGTTCCAAAATTGGCATCCATCTTTCCAGGAATTTGTTAAGGCTTCCTTATAGTATTTTGCTTTTTTGGCCCAAATTGCTCTTGTGCAGGCATTTCTTGTTGTTTTGTACGCCTGTATATCCACTTGGTCACCAGTGGCCATGTGTAATCCAGGAATTGCTGTAACCCTTGATCTTTCTTGTTTGGTGAGGAGCATGGAGGTTGCATGCTGTGTTGAAGATGGTAATAAAATAATCCAAGGCTGTATCGATATCTGGGACTGCGTCAATTTGTGATCAGTCCATCTGTTGGAGCTGTTTTTAGCGGTTCTAGGTGCCTTCTGATGAGCAGCCTGCTGTTAATGGTCCGAGCTGGAGGTCTGATATACTTGTTATATCAGGTACATAAGGTGGGTGAGTGATTGCTAATCGAATTTGGTAACACTTCAGTGTTGGTAATATGATCTGGTCTGTTGGTGACTATCCAGTCCAGCAGAGTGCTGGTCCTAGATTCGTAGTTCACCCTAGTGACTGACTGTACCAGCTATGTGAAATTAGTGGTTGTTAGAGCATCCTTATAATGGCTTGCTCTGTTAGAGAACTAGTTGATGTTGAAATCACTGATTAGTATGGTTTCTGACTTGTGACCTAGGTCTCTGATATAGACAAAGAGGGGGATTAGGTCCACAGTTGTTAAATTTGGTGGGATATAAATTGATGCCACTGTTAATATTTTGTTGTGTGCGCCAAGCATTATTCTGGTGACAAGGATCTGTGCATCAACCCTGGACTCAGGGAGTGTTAGGACTTCACCCATGAGAGGATGGTTGATATATAGGGCACATCCTCCTCCCCTTTTGGAGATTCTGTTATTCCTAAAAACAGTACAGCCTCTGTGTTGCGATTGCAGTGTCAGTGGCATCAGGTTTCAACCAGGTCTCTTGTACTGCTATGACATTGGGGTGGTGCAGATTAGCCCACGTGAGAAGGGCATCTAATTTGTGGAAGAAGTTGCATGTATTAATGCTGGCTAGAGATAGGGCACCATATTTGACATGTCCCAAGGAGGTTGAGGGGGCTGGGCCTGGATTCAGATGAATGCTGCCTGACATGAGCAAAAGTAGTAGTAGGTGTTTCAGGCAGTGTTTTAGGTGTCTGCTATGAAGTATGTCAAATGTTTTGCTTGTGCAAGTCTGCTGAGTCTTACAGTGTGCACAGTAGAGGCTGAAAAAAGGAGGTGGCTGGAGGTGGAAGGTGGGGGGATTCCTCCAGGTGCTCCCAGATTTGTAGGAAGATTGCATGTTTAGGTGGCTGAAATGTGGGAATTTTGAGCTGACACTTGTAGTTATAGTGCCAAATACACAGGGCTGATTCTCATTTATGAGAAATAGGGGGTGGTGAGTGTTAGCTTCACTGCCCATACCTGTAGGGTGAGTTATATTAAGTGGGGAGAGTAAGATGAGCACAGTGATAACTGTAGTCATTGTATCTGAAGGGAGGGGCTAATAGTGGGGGTTATTCTAATGGAGAGGTAAAGAAATCCTGGTATTGTGGACCTAGGTATTACCCCTTTATGTGCTTTGCTGTAGCTCTTAGGTACTTCCCCCTTTAAGAGGAAAAGTGAAGTGCTACCAAGTAGGAGGTGGGTGGGTCTCTCAGCTCTGGTAGTGTATTTAATAAAGGAAGGAGGTGAGGAAGGAATGAGGTGGGCCAAAAAATCATTAAGAAATCTGTTCAGGGTAGGCAATTGCTGAAAATAGTGCAGTGAAGGATTGATCAATTCAGCAAAAAAATAGGCTGAGATTCAAGTCAGGCTGTGCAGCTCTTAGGACTGAGCAGCTGACAAGAAAAACAAACAAGCAGCAGAGCTGCACTGTGCAGCTCAGAGAACTGTGCAACTGAATGAACTATGAAGCAAAAAGATCAGGGCTTCACTATGCAGCTGCTAAAAGAAGAAAAATCCCCTTTCCCTTTTCCTGGGTCAGGGACCAGCCATTACCTTTTGAGCCAAGGAGGAGAGTGGGCAGCAGGCGCCTTCTCGCCCTGTCCTGGGTGGGCGGGTTGCTTGTGGAGGCTACCGCATCCTCAGTACCAGCCCAGTGGGCTCTGATCAGCCTGAGAGAGAGGAACAGCGGAGAGGGCAATTATAAGCTTGAAGGGTGGTGAGGGGGAGGTTTCAGAGCAGGGGAGGGGTGAGAAAAATTAACAGTTGTAAAGGGTTGGGATGAACAGGAGGGGGGCTCTGTTACAGACTCTGGCAAGGTGCCAGCAGCAAACTGCAACAGGGAGCTGAAACAAAGGGTGTTAAAAGGGGGTATGTATCTGACCTGATCATTTGGTGCTAGAGTCAAGGGGGAGGTCTAGTAGCCAGACAGATTAGAAATGCACAATCAGTCTTAAACTTTAAAATACAAGTGCAGAAATTGCCATCAATAATCTAATATGCAATGTAAACACTGTTCAACTTAAAATTAATTCAGAAAATCAACTCTATAATCCATTTTAGGAAATCCTCGAGGCAGGATCACCATAAATAATACAAAAAATCACTAAGAAACCAATTCAGGGTAGGCAAGATTTGAAAACAGTGCAGTGAAGGATTGATCAGTTCAGCAAAAAATACAAGTCAGGCTGAGATTCAAGTCAGGATGTGCAGCCCTGAGGACTGAGCAGCTGACAAGAAAAACAAGCAAGTAGCAGAGCTGCACTGTGTAGCTCAGAGAACTGTGCAATTGAATGAACTGTGAAGCAAAAATATCAGGGCTTCACTATGCAGCTGCTAAAAGAAAAAAGTAAGATCTGTGTCTCTCTGCAGTTTATGCCCTAGTCCAATAATTTCAGCACTGACTGAAGAGTCTGGCAGGAAATCACTGTCAGTGCTCTGGGGCCATCTGAAACCATTCAGGTCCCACAGCGATGGGTGCCATGTATTCAATTAGAAAAGGGAGGAAAGCTCCAAAATCCCCTTTTCCTTTCCTGTGTCAGGGACCAGCTGTTACCTTGTGAGCCAAAGAGGAGAGCAGGCAGCAGGCACCTTATCACCCTGTCCTGGCTGGGCAGGTTGCTACTGGAGGGGACCGTGTCCACAGCACCAGCTTGGTGGGCTCCAATGAGCCTTGTGAGCCAAGGAGGAGAGTGGGAAGCAGGCGCCTTCTCATCTTATCCTGGGTGGGCCAGGCGGGTTGCTTGTGGAGGGGATCGCATCTACAGTACCAGATCAGTGGGCTCCGATCAGCCTTGTGAGCCAAGGAGGAGAGTGGACTGCAGGCACTTTCTTGCCCTTTCCTGGGCAGGTGGGTTGCTTTTCCAGCAGATTCATTTGCTGGAAAATGTTCTATTTCAGCCAGAATTTGTTTTTGTCAGAGACACTGTCAACTCCCTTATGTCTCAAAGTGTCCCTAGTTTAAACAAGCATTTGTCAATGCCGAATGTTTGCTTGCTGGCACTGGCATTGGTAGTGTAGGAGTTACAGAGCTGCATAATAGGAATGGCAGTGAAGTATTGAACTGAAGCCAACCCCACCACCAACCTCAGGTATGGACAGGCATTGAGGTGTGCCTTTGGGTCGTCGGGCATAATGGCCATGCCATTTCACCACACCCTACTCTGCAGACACTGACAAGTGTCACGATGTGCCTTGGGGTCTTTGGTCCTTAAGTTCACCCCATTCCATCAGGAAATATGGTGAGATGGGTGCTATATAGGAGAATGGGGTGAACTTTGGGGCCGAAGAGTCCAAGACACACCTCGATGCCTCTCACTGGCTGCAGGGTGTGGGTGGGGGTAGAATGGTATGAGCATTACAGGCGACAATTTCAAGTCACACCCCTGATGCCTGTCAGTCTCTACAATGTGGGGAGTTATGGTCAGAAACACTAATGCCTCAGGCGTTCATTGGTATTTTCACTCCAAATTTTCAACATGTCTTTTTTGTGACCCCCACCTCATGAACAGTGGCAATATCAGTTCATTAGCCAAAAGATGATTTTGCACAGTGACTACGCCATTTGGCACCACATGTGCGAAAACACATTTTGAACAGGATGTGAAAAATGACAGCTGCACTGTTCATGGGGAGGTGTAAAAAATGGCAATGTTGAAAATCTGCAGTGAAGATATTTAAAAAACTGGTGAAGTCACGAGCGTGCATAGAAACTGTGCAACGCACACCCATAATGTAATTAGTTTGGGGATTTTTTACAGCAGATTGTCAACACAGGCATTTTGGGATCTCCGCTCATGATCAACGTCCCTGCGATTTTCTGAATCTGTCCCAAACAGTGATTTCCCACAGCAACCATGCATTTCTGCGCTGGAAGGGTGAAAACACATTTCAGCCATGGTGTGAAAAATGACAGCTGTACTGTTCATAAGGAAGTGTGGAAAAATGCCAGCGGTGAAAATCTGGACTGAAAATATTTCAAATTCATGAATTTACGAGGGTGCGTGGAAACTGCACAATGTTCGCTCATAACACAGTCATTTTATGGACTTTTGTCACCAAATTTTTAACATCGCCATTTTAAGACCTCTGCTCATGAACAGTGTCACTGTGATTTTCTTAATCTATCCCAAACATTGATTTCGCACACCAACTGTGCCATTGTGTGCTACAGGCGCGGAAACACATTTTGGGCTAGACATGAAAAATGACAGCTGTACTGCTCATAAGGAGGTGTGGTAAAATGGCAATGTTGAGAATCTGGAGTGAAAATATTAAAAATTTGTGAACTTACGAGTGTGCGTAGGGACTGTGTGCTTGTAAATTAGTCATTTTGGGGATTTTTTTCACCAAATTTTCAATATAGGATTTTTGGGGGCCTACCTCATGAACTGTGACACTGTCATTTAGTAAATCTGTCCTGAAAGGTGGTTCCACGCAGTGACCGCGAAATCACCTTTTGGGGCAGATTAACACCATGACAGTGCCAGAATTCATGAGGAGGGGTCCCAAAAACCCCATGTTGAAAATTTGGTGCCAAAATTCAAAAAAATGCCTGATATATGCATCAAAGTTGAAAAAAATATTTATTTCATTATACAGCTTACCAGCATTTCCTCAGTTCATGGTCGGCTTTGAAGAGTGCAGACGTGTTCCTGATCCACCAAAGATCATCGCATCAGACTCTGGAGGTAAGTATGGGGTGAGGTGGGGTGTGGGGAGGTAGGGTGCATAGGGAGGGCATGGGTGGGGGCAAGACAAGCAATGAGGGCCCTTTTTTTGTTTTAGGTCTTTTTTGCTTTTAGGAAAACAACGTGGGACTTTTGCCATGCTGGGGTGGGCTCCTAGTGTGGCAGCTGGAACTTTTGTTTTTTGGGGGGCAGTGGAGCCGACAGGGGATTGGGCACCCCCGTCGGCCATACAGAGGTTTGCCATGCTGGAATGGGCTCCTAGCGTGGCAGCTGGAAGTGTGTTTGGGGGGGAAGCAGATGGACATTTGCCATGCTGGGGTGAGCTCCCAGCGTGGCACCTGGAAGTGTGTTGGGAAGGGGGCGCTGAGCCGACGGTGGATTCAGCACCCTCGTTGGCCGTAATTTACTTCAAACTGAATTTATGTTCCAGGAAGAGAAAGCAAAGACACAGACAAGCAGGATTGCCAGCAATATGCTAATCAACACTATCTTATCGCTGCTTACTGAAGCAGTCTCTCCCTTTCAACTGTACGCCACTGCATTTTCAACTGCTGTCATAGACAGCTGCAGCATTCACTGGTGAACTGTGGCCGTGCCTGCAAACACACTGACTGAATTGGAAGACAGGGTGCCACACCTACAAAAACTCGAATGATGGCACTATGTTTCTTGCACATGCGTGCAAGCAAACATAAAAACACATTTTATGATTGCCAACATTCTGTGAAGATTGTTGATGTAGCTGATAGTTTGATTCTGACTCTTTTTTTTTTTTCTTTTAAAAAAGTGAAAAACAGACTGCTTACCATACTGGTGTTACCACACAAATACAGGTTTGTTTACATTCCCTTATCAGCTCTGACTGTATATTTTCTGGACTTGGGAACACCCACAACACAGTCTAACCACTCATGATGTAGTGGGAGTTTAGGAAGCTATTACATCATGAGTGACTGCACTGTTTGGGGGAGTTTCTAATGCTAAGTAAGTATGCAGTAAGAACAGATCCAGGATTTTAAACAAAGCAAGGTTGTTTATAAATATACATTACCATGCATTTCAGTTCTACTAAACAAGGAGAAAGACAAAACAAACATCAACATCAGTGAATTTTAAAGAAGGTAAGCAATCATAAAATGTAGGTTTTTAACTAAAATAATATGAAATGAAACAGGTTGACAGTGTCCCTTTAAATATTTTAAATTAAATTTTGTTTCAAGAAAAAAAAAGATGGCCACGTCATTTGGTTTAGAAATTTGCAATGTGAATCTGAGAAGGGTTAACACTGAGACAGGGGCGTAGCCAGAATTTGAAGGGGGGGGGGTTCCAAATATTTTTCTGGGGGGCTCGGGGGCATGCTTTCCAGGAAAATTTTGAAAATGTGAGAGTTAAATTATGCAGTTTAGTGCATTTTTAGGCAATAACTGTTGAGTTACAAAATGCATCAACATTCAAGTTATCAGTCTTAGCACTTCTCAGTCCCAAGTCTTTGAGTTGAACTCAGGATTCTTTTTTTCCCTTTTTTATATTTACATCTTTCTCATCTCAATATCTCGTCCCATTCTGTTACCATCCCTACACCACCTTCGCTATTTTTTCCAACTCCTTTTCATTTTTTTTTCATTTTCACTTCCCCAGCCATTTTCATATCTGTTTTCACCTATCAACTTGCCTTTTGTGTTCCATCTCTTCCACTGCATGAATTAACCCTTTAACTGCCAACTTTCTGTCTTCTCTTTACATTAGTCTCCTTCCCTTTCTCCTCTACCTGCATTACATGCATAATGCAGACACAACCCCACAATAAGCACAGACATATTACTTTATTCCCCCTGCCTTGTTGTATTTATCTTTGCCTTTACTTTGTATGTGTCCCAATATGTTAATTCACAAACATTTCTGTCATTTGACCCAAATATTATCTTTCCTCTGACCTGAGACTGTTCTACATTGGAACTTCTTTATTCTGTCCTATATTTGAATTTAATTTGTTAACAAAAATATTACTTTATTTTCCCCTGCCTTGTTCATCTTTGCCTTAACTTAATATGTCTTCCCAAACTCTGTCATTTGACTCAAATATTCTCTTTTCTCTGACTGTACCTGACCAGGCATTTGTACATTGGAAATCCTAATCTCCTGTATTTTAATTTCCTTTACTAATTAGTACTGCAGGTCAGTATTAACTCCTTATTAACAACTGCTTTGGGCTTGAAATAGGAGCAGAAATAAAAAAAAAAAGTAATAGAAAAATGAATTCTAAAATTGTGTTGCTTCAGCCTCATAGTCATGATTGATTTTATGGGTGCTCTATAGCGGTGGGTGCAGTGGACTTAATTCGCTCCACAAAGTGACTCACGGAGTGAGGGTGAATTCATGGAGTACTCCGCAACACGAAGTGGAGTACTTAGCATTATAATGGGTAATGTGAAGTCCATTGAAAACAGTGACTTTGCATTTCTCTGCCGTCCCAGACCACTATTTCACTAATTTTAAAGGTGAAGTGCATTGAAAACAATGTACTTCACCTTGTTTTTAAGCTCCAAAGGCGAATTTTGCAATGATTCATGGGATTTCAGGTTACATGGGCTCTATATTGTTCAAACAGCCTCAGTTTGGAGTAGTGCGTGTAGAAAGCTGTAGGAGAACCTGCTATCCACTGCAGCTGTGTGATTTTGACTGCTATTGTGGTATCTTTTCTTTGTTTTGCTACTTGCACTGCCATAAAATCTGCAGTCAGTGTTCCCCCACCCACCCACTGGCAAAAGGAATTCTATTCAGATTGGATTGTTTGTGACTTCAGCACCACTGGCTAGTTAAGGTGTTGTTGAACTTGTGAATGTGCATCTGTATCTGTTGCTTAAGCCACAGTTGTTTTCTTTGGCATCACATCCAGTATCCCCCCACCTAGAGTGAATGTTCCAAAATCTAAATTTGTTTAGAATATTGTTGTCGATCCCCCAAAATGGCCGCTAAGAGATGTATAAGCAAAGCTGTTTCTCACCATTGCACTACTGCCAGTGGTAAGATTGTTTGTGGGCGTGGTAGTACGCAGACATAGAAGTGCATTGCTGAAGTGAGGAAAGGTATTTTTCCTGCAATGTCTTTTACAGCCCAATCAGTAGCTTCACTCATAGCTGGAGGAGATGATGTTGTCCCAGCCAGTGGTGTTAGTGCAGTTGCTGGTGGTGGTATGAGTATTGCTGCCTCAAGTTCCACATCTGATCAGTGTACCGTGTCCAAAAATATAGTGGCGTGTGAAGCAGTGCGAGTGAGTGGCAGTATAGATGATGTCATTCTTCCGAGTAACAGGCCAGTAACAGAACATGAGGATTCTGATAATCATGTCAACGATAGCATACAATGTGACATGTCTTCCACCGCAGTTCAGGTCATGCATTTTCCATGCAGTGATTCACAGTGTGGTGAACACATATCAGGTGGTGGTGATGATGATGATGATGATGATGATGATGATGATGATGATGATGCTGCTGCTGCTGCTGCTGCTGCTGCTGCTGCTGCTGTGGCTGCAAAATTCAGTCCACATGCCAGCATCCAAGCAGAAGATGTGGATGTGGGTGATGCTGATGAACATGGTGATGATGTAATTGACCCCTGCTGGGAACCAGAGAAAAAGAAATTCAAGGTGGCTGTGTCTGTGTCTGTTTGCATTAATCCCCCCCCCGTAAAAACTTCTAACTTACCAGTTTGTGATGATGATGATGATGATGATGATGATGATGATGATGATGATGATGATGACGACGACGACGACCCAGTAATAATGATAGGTAGTTGTGGTGGCCAGTTGCAGTCCAAGTGTGTTCTGCCCAAAAAATCACATAGCACACCCTCCACCTAATTGCGTAAAAGAATGGAGTCCAATAAACAGCAACGGGCACATGTTAAAAGTAGAGCATCACAATCCCTTGTTTGGGATTTTTTTGAGCAAGATGCAAATGGTGAGTCAGTTGCAATCTGCCAGGTTTACCATGAGCGTGTGAGTCGAGGTAAAAATTGGAGCCTCCTGGGCACAGGAGACAGCATATGCATCTTAAGAACAGGCACATGGCACTGTGGACCCAGCATAAGATGGCAGCTAATACCACAGTGGGGACATTCACCCTTGTCATCAATCATAACGAGCATGTTATCCCCTTCCATGACTGTTAAATCAAGTAGGAAATTAAATGTGTGCAGTAGTGATGAATTAAGAGCAGAGGATTATTACAGGCATGATGAGGTGGAGGAGCATAATGATTTTGAAATGTTGTCCAGTGCTGGTGAGAGTAGCAGTTTTGGTGGTGGAGAATGCAGTATGTCTAGTGCATGTGGTACATCAACCCTGGTTGATAAATGTGGAAAAATAACTGCATTTGTGGGTATGTCATTATCTGTGCAACCGCTTTCCTCAAACGTCCACACTCCACCCCCTACCATTCACAGAACAGAACCATTTGTCATCACACCCTGTGTAAAATGTTAAGTCAGCTCACATTACAGAGTGTGTTTGCACATAAGCTGAAGTACCCACTCAATCGTACCGTGTCACATGAACTTATTGCTGCTATAGCTGAAATGCTGGTAAATGATCTATTGCCCTTCTCCTTTGTGGAGTATTCTGAGTTCCGGTGGTTTGCTGCACGTGCCTGTCCAAAATGGAAAGTCCAATCCAGGATGTACTTTTTGACCCATGCTGTCCCTGAGTTGTACTGTACTGTGTCCGACTCAGTAAGACATGCCATTCAACATTCCTCCTCTCCATTCATCATTTAAGTATAGATATGTGGACAAGTGGCAAAACAGCGGGTAGTTCATATTTGTGTATAACTGCACACTGGGTGCAGGTGCCGAGGTTGGTTTGTGTTGTTGGTAGTGTGAATAATCAGTGCAGTAAGGTGGAGTGTCATAGTAGCAATCTTCCAGGAATTCGACAACATGCAACGTTTGCTATGCACAATGTGACCTGTTCACGCACTGGTGAAAACATGTTATACGTGGTACTGACTGAAATTGACAAGTGGCTGAGCCCCCTGTCCCTGAGAGCTGGGTTCATAGCAAGTGACAATGGGTCAAATGTGGTAACATGCATCACGAATGGTGGCTTTTTTCATGTTCCATGAATGGCCCACTGTTTAAATCTTGTGGTACAGGAATTTATGCAGCATCCTGATGTAAAGGAAATGCTGACAGTTGCAGGCCATATCTATTCTCACTTTTCACGATCTGCAAAGGCCCATGACCAGCTTCGGCAGTTGCAGATGTGAAACAGCCTCCCTCAGCACCACTTGAAG